>CM069925.1:22643891-25558884 GCA_036172225.1 Cryptocoryne crispatula var. balansae
GTTTTGTTTTCTTAAGCCCAACATGCATTAGGTAGCATTAGTTGCATTATATTTTGTTTTGTCATTGCATACATCCTTTCATAACCTTCACCTTCTCACCCTAGTCTCTGAATCTTTTATCCTAATTCCGACTATTCTAAAAACCCACCGTGTTTTCTAATCCCATCGTGTTCTCTAGTCCCACCGACCTTCCGTATATCCCACCGTGTCCGTTAATCCCACCGTGTTCGATAATCAGCTTGTGCCTCCAACTCCTTCATTTCTTTCACCACTTTGGCCACCGCAACAACCTTCTTGCTATTTATCCCATCGTGGAAGTCAACTTATCCCGCCAATGGCCTCCTATTTCGATCAAAACTGTGCATCAAGCCACTATCTTCACCGTCTATGTTTCAACATTTACTCTTGGGAATCTTGAATCATTCCATTCCGAATCAAATATTGTCTTTTGGAAGACTTAAATGAATCTAAGATCCCGAATGTGCCTGACAGATTGGTTTTGGTATGCTGAAAGTTTGGGGTCAAAACAAATATCCCTTTCAGAAATTTTACCTTCCATCATACGTGAACACCGCAAAGATCGGGTCAGTCGGCTGATGATGTGAACCTACGAACCCATGTTTTGAGGACTTCACCTCACGTTGGGGGTTGGCTATTCTTCTCACGTACAATAGCACATCTTTTACCAATCGAACATAGGAAGACTTGATGAAACATGGCGGTTAACTGTGAGACTTCAGGAGATTCGTCTTTACGAATCCGATCGCTGAACGTTGCTCTTCCAGATCTACACCTTGATGCCACCTTTTCGGTCCATTGCTATTTCAAGATACCCACTACATTCCACTACGATCCATCTCGCTTCGCTACACTTTCTCTACGTTTCTCACTCTACTTTGCTACACGTCATTCCCTTACAAAGCCGACATCATATGGTATAGCCAGGCGTAAACACGCTGTCAAATTGGTTTGATTCAGAGTCCGAGACTCTTATTCCATAGGTGATATTCTTATTTGACTGCTACCGTATCTCGGATTACCTCTTCGTGGAGATGAGCCAAGGACGTTGATGAAGCCCCTCAGGAGTTGGGAATGGACCTGGCTGATTTTCGGAACAATGCCGTAACCTTCAAGCGAGAGCTACACGTAAATTAGAAAAATGGAGCTGGGTTGACAGATCGGGCATTTAATAGTTCTTAATTGAAGGTCTCTGAGTCCCGCATATGTTCTGTAATATTTAGGGTTTTCGAGAAGTCATTTCTGCAGCTGTCGGTCAATGACGGCTTTCGTTATGGCTTTTTCGATCTGCATCGACACGAATTATCCTGACTACATCTTGTGGCCTTTCTCCAACATCATCAAATCTTTCCGAGTCATCCGGGTCGATCCTAGCCGCATATTTCATCAATCAGGGCCATACGGCCATTTTCTGGCTTTGGTTCACGCGACCGGGCACATCAGATTTTTTGATCATTTCCGGGTTTCCAAACATACCGGACTTGTTCCGGTCATCTTTTAAGTCATCCCAAGCTAACTCGAGATTCTTTGACCTAACCGTGCCCTTCGGGATCTCCGCCGTAGTTTTTGGCTCAGTGTGAAAGGGTAAACCGCAAGTCAAAGCCCCAGGTGAACATATCGGGAGTCACGCCTGCTGGTTTACCAACTTGAGGAGGGGGTGCGCTGAAGGTCCTCTTTCCAACGCAACAAATGGGATCCGAATCCGACATCCCGTTTGCCAAGTAGTTACGGCTCAAGGAACACGTGTGTAAGAGAGAGAGAGTCTACCACGCCCCCGCTTCCCTTGAAAGGTGAGGGCGCGCCCGAGCGCCCTCAACCTGATGTGGAGCCCTGCGGGTCTCTGAAATAAATAATAGTTTCGCGCCTGCGCGCCCCGTCTTCATTTAAAACATGGGGGGCGTGGTATGTTTTCAAAAACCAAAAATAACCCCGATTAGCACCTTCTAAACCTTTTTTTTAAGGTTTCCATCGCTTGATTTTCACTTATTTGGATCGCAAATTTCCCGCTCGTGGGGCGGGTTACATTTGTCAAGTCACTTTAGTGCAATTTCTGAAGATTCCCGTGAATTTTACCAATAAGATGCGTAACGCGTCTCCGGCTCTTTGAAACTTGGGGGCGCACGGCATCATGCCCCAAGGGTGAAGGTACGGCCCGTGGGTGCCCTTAGATCGAGGGCGTGCCCCGCGCGCCTTCGTCTCCTTGAGTTACAAGGCGGGGGTGCGGCCGGTCTGGGCCATGTTTTGCACCTGTTTCAATTCCCAACAAATTGAGGGCCATTCCCCAACGACCCAAGGTTAATACCTCATGCCCATCTCATCCTGAGGTCATCTAAACTCTTTCCCAAAGCCGTCCCGATGTCCAGTGCCGATCCGATGTCGAGAGATCGATCCCTAGGCTTAAGGAGAAGTCCGACTAAGGCGTTCTGCATCAACTGAATTCATTGGCTTCTACAGAAAATTTGAGGCTCCTTCTGCAAAAGCTTTCACCAGGGGATTTTTCCTCTCTTCGTCCTCTTTCATTTTCAACTGACAAGACTCAACTCTGATTTGCCATATGTTCAGGAAGAAGCCAAGACCGAGGGCAATGATTCAGGTTCTATTTTTCACATCCATCCAATTTCAGAATTTTTACATATTTATACAGGAGGATTTAGGAGAAGTCATCAACATACACTCTTCTTCTCTCAGTCTTATGTCTACTCCAACAAACAATACTTGGATTCTGACATCGAGGTCATCCATATGATTCTTCCGTACCTGTGCCGCGCCTGTATGGTGCAAAGTTACCCTAACCGGCTTGTTTCTACCTTATCTCAAGCCTCAACTCAAGTCAAGTTTCATTCTAAACGCTTCTCTTAACTTAGTTCCACCAATAGTTACAGTATATTTTACTTATTTTTTATTATTTGGGCATAACCAAAAATACAAAACGGTGGTTAGGGCTAGTTTCCCAATCCGGTGAGTTCTATCTCATTCGTTTCTCTTTGTTTCATCTCCTCTCCTATAGTTTCTACACTTCCCATAGTTCTAATCGGTTTCTTTCACTTGGTTTATTTATTCTAGTTTCACAAGTTGATCAAGCTAGTGATTATTGGACTCTCTTTTTCATCGGCCGGCCGAGGGAAGAAGAAGGCTGAACCTACACACATTCTCTCCCGCGCTAAGGTACACGTGGCCACATAACAACTAACTCATCTTGTTTTTATTCCTTAAAGCGGAGCCCGCGGCTCCCGGCGACCACCTTTTTATTCATGTACTAGATTTCCTCATCTCCTCATCACTCTCCTCCCACATGACTCGAACCATCTCCCAGGTGCTTCCCCGAGCGACACGTTGCGGCAGGATGAAAGTTCGGGGATCAATGTGAGTGCGGGACCGAGGCGAGGAGTCTTTATCGCTTTCCGAGTGTTTCTTCCGATTCACTCCTTTCCTCCTATTCTTATTCTAATCTTTCACCTTCTCTTGGCGTGCCGATCCGGAACTCATTCTAGGAGTCAATGCGGTGGTCTAATGATTAGGCATCATTGAGGGTTAATGGCTGGTGACGGCAGTGGTGTTTGGGTAGTTTAGTGGGCTGTGCGCAGCTCTTAGTATGGAGAGTATGATGCGATTTATAGGTGGGGTTGGTCCGGCGAAGGCATGGAGGCGGCTTGATCCTCAACCCGCCAACCCCGGGAATGGTGGGTTGACTCCTTGATGGTGGAGTGGACGAGGCCGAGTCGTTGGTTTGGCGGTGCTGGCACCGGTGCTTGAACGGGTGCATGTACCCGCATAGTGGATATTGAACTATGCCTAGGCCAGGGCCGTTGGTGTGTTTGCTATCGCCATGGTTGACTTCGACGTGCCTTCATTGCTTGAATGGATTCTCCCATCCGTGTCTACCAATGTTACCCTAATCATTGAGGTCACGAATGTAGTCTTTAAATTGGTGCGTATCACCACTGCAGGCCTGTGATACCGATGGTAGGCGACATTACTTTGTCATGTCAACATTTGCCAGCCTCTTCATCCTTCTCTATTTCAGCTCTAACTACTGCTCAGCCATCAATGAGCTAAAGATACCAGTGAGGGGAAATGGTAGTTTGAGGATAGTAGCCTCTCTCTTTGGTCCCCCTCCTAGGTCGGTTGGCTGGTGGTGGCACTTGGTTGTAAGTTTGCTGTTGTGGTGGTGGTTGGTTGTAGATGGGTTGTTGTGGTGGTGCTTGAATAGGCATTTTGTTGCTGGGCGTTTCTCGGCCATAGGTGGGTTGCCGTGGTAATTTCCGAGCAGGCTGTGTTGTCGGGGTTGAGGAGTTGATCGAGGAGTTGGCTTGCATTGTTGGCTGGGTGGTGGGTTAGCGTATTGGCTTTGGCGATACCCACCCTGGGATTACCCATGGCATACTCCCCCTTCGGGGCAGGGTCCTATAGGTGTAGGCTTTCTAGTGTTACAAGGTCTGGGGTCAAAATGGGCTGATCAAGGATGTATCCTTAAAATGGGCTTCGAGGTAGCGGGCGCTATCAAATAGCTCACTCATGGTAGTCGGAAGGTGCATAACTAGGAGGTTGCAAAGGTTAGGCATGGTGTTCTTGCAATGAGCATCCTCACTGCTTCCCCTTCGAGATCGCATCGATTATCCTTTCAGCCATTACCACCGATCAGAAATTTTGGTAAAATCCTCATCTGTATTTCATTTTCTCGAAGCAACAAAATCTATTATCGAGTAGGCTAGCCCCACCTAGTCCTTATACCTCTCAGAAACTTTGTCTCCGACAATGTCGAAATCTCGCTGCCTCAATAGAATCAAGAGAAATAAAACCAGTCAAGGAGGGATCCTTCCAAGCTGGAAAACAAAAATTAAAGGCAATTTCTTTGTTTTAGGTGTTTTGAAAAAGAAATTTTTTTTTGTTGTTTTCAATTTTTAGAGCAAGCAAGTTATATAAACAAGTTTCTGAAATGACTACTCGACAATTTTTGGGTTGAAACCTTACATTAGATAGATTGCTAGCATTTGCTCACTAAAGGCTGTATGAGCCATTTCTTCAATCCTCAAGACCTAAGGCTATCACACAATCACCACGAGTAGCCACCTGGGTTCTTCGGGTTTTGAAGAAAGTGGTACAACCGGCCCAATCGTGTGGGAGAGGAATACTCCACGGATGGGGACTTACTGAGGTCTTGATGAGAAACACCAAATCAACTAGAAAGAAATATTCCATAAGAGAGGTAAGAATCCACGCAAGGTGTCTGGAGGGTGAGGGTGTGTTGGGAGAGAGAGCCCCCGCCTCAAATGCCCTAAGGATCGGAGTGTCCAAGACCCGATGCAAAAGCTAATGCAAAAAATAAAAATAGAGGGTAGGAGGAGAATAAGCAATCAATAAGTGCAAAATATGAAATGAATGAAAGATGGTGCAACTAAAGGCAAGTGAATGCAATCAAGACAAGCAATGATGTAAAACAAGTAACCGCAACTAGTACTAAAAGTGTGAGTCTATACAGAAACTTAGCAAATTAAGCAAGGTAGAATCAAGCTTGTAACGGAGTGTCCAAGTGGGAACAAATCTGAAGTGGAGATGCATGGATGGTCCACATGGGGGACTGACTTGAAAATAAAGTGGCCTACGTGTGGTGTAGATTACCTGGAATTGGTTAGATCTCGGAGCTCTCCCAGACTCTTATTCCATAGGCGATATCTTTTATCCGACCAGACTGATCCGGGATTACCTGCATTACATAAGCTAAGGATACTGGGTGGAGCCCTTTGTGAGTTGAGAATGCAATCAAGATTTCCTGAATAATGCCGTAACCTTCAAGCGAGAGCCGCTACAACTATAAAAACACGAAGCCTCGCTCGATGATCGACCTTGAATGGTCCATAATTGAAGGTCTCGGGAGTCCCGCATGTGTTCTGTGAATATTCTGGTTTCCGAGAGGTCATTACGGGTAGGCGTCGGCCAATGACGGCTTTCGCTATGACTTTTCTGACTAAGGCTGACACGGCTATCCCTAATTCACATGTTAGGCCTTTACGGTCATCACCGGGTCTTTTCGTGTCATCCGGGTCCATTCTAGCCGTATATTTTATCAATCGGAGCTATAAGGCCGTGCCTGTCAATTTTAGGGTTTTCAAGGGTTTTTACGGCTTTGGATTCACGTTTACCGGTGTTAATTCCTGATTTTTCGATGACTTCGGATTGTCCGATCGCATCGAACTTGTCTCGGTCATCATTTCAAGTCATCCCGAGTTGACCCGAGATTTCTCGACCTGAACCGTGTTCTTTCGGATCTTCGCCCCCGGCTTCGGCTTTCCGCGAGAGGGTAAACCGGTAGAATGCTTCCGTACGAACATATCGGGAGTCATGCGTGGCTGGTTTACTGACTTGAGGAGGTGCGGAAGGAAGGTCTTCTTTCCAACGCGACAAACGGGAGCCGACCGGGACATCCGCTCTGGGTAAGATACGGCAGCGGAACACGCGCGCGTGAGAAGAGGAGTGTACCGCGCCCCCGCTTCCCGCTTGAAAGGGGAGGGCGCGCCCCGCGCGCCCTCAACCCCGGGCGCGCCCTGCGCGCTCCTCAAACCGGGGCGCGCCCTACGCGCCCCCGGTTCCTTTGAAATGCGGAAGCGCGGTCACTTGCTTTAAATCGGAAGTTCACTCGATTAGCACCTTCTAAACCGGGATTTTGGAAGGTTTCCAGGGAGGATTTTCACTTATTTAGGTACTGCTGTTTCCCGGTCCGGGGGCGCGTTACGTATGTCAAGTCGATTTTGTGTACTTCCTGAAGTTTCCATCGATTTTTAGCAAAGTGAGGACGCCGAACGCGCCCCCGCCCCTTTGAAATAGGAGGCAGCGCTGCAGAGCCTCGAACTGGGGCGCGCCCGCGCGCTCTTGGTTTGCATGTCACGCCCGCGCGCCCTCGTCTCCTTTGAAACGCCGCGCGGCACATCCAATTTCTAAAATTTGCGACCGGCTCTCTTCCCCTATAAATTGAGGGCCATTCTCAACGAACCAAGGTTGAATCCCCCGTGCTCTAGCTCTGTCCCAAGGTCGGCCCAAGCTCTTCTCCAAAGCCGTCCCGACGTCCAAAGGCGATCCGAAGTCAAGAAATCGATTCCGAGGTGAAGGAGTAGTTAGCGTCTCGATCCGGGCGTTCTGCATCAACCATCTTCATCGACTTCTGAAGAAAATCTGAGGGCTTCTTCTGCGAAAGTCTTCAACAAAGAAGATTGTTCCATCTCTTCTGTCCTCTTTCATCTCCAACTGACGGCACTCCATTCTTGACTTGCCGTTGGTTCGTGACGGCTGCTACACCGAGGATGCGCGCATCCAGGTTTTGATTTTGATATCCGGCCCCCTTTCATAATTTTTACTGACTTCTGCTAGTGAGGATTTCGGAGAAGCCATCAACACTGGGATCCTTCCTCTCTGAGTCTTCTGTCCACTCTAACAAACGGAATCCCGATTTCCTGAGCATCGGGGTCGTCCGTGCACATCCTCTGCACTGTCGCGCCAGAAGGGTACCAAGGTTACCCGAACCGGCCTTTTCTCAACCAACTCGCCTTCAACTCAGTTTCATCCATCTCTATAAGCTTTCTCAACTCCATTAACTCTGTTTATTCATTGTTTTAAAGCATCTTTTTAGTTTATTTTACATCATTTTTAATTAATAAAAAAAATACAAAAAAAGGGGGTTAGGACTCACCCCAATCCGGTGAGTTCGATTCCAATTGCTTCTTTCTCATATTCTCTCTACGGCTACTTAATCTCCCATAGTTCTAATTATTTTCTTCAATTTGGTTTATTTTTCTAGTTGCACAGGTTTATCTGCCAGCATTGGATTGGAGATTCTTCTCTTATCGGCCGGTCGAAGAAGAAGAAGGTTGAACTCCAAGATCCCTCTCTCCCACGCTCAAGGTACACACGGTCAACTTCTCTCTATTTCCATTACATAAAGTTTAGTTTCCGCGGCTCCCGGCTACCACACCTTCTTTTAGGATATGTTTTAACTTCATATCCCTTCTCATTCTCCTCCCACATGACTAGTCCATCTCCGGTGCTCGAGCTGCTCTGAGATGAAAGTTCGGGGATCAATGTGGAGTGTGGGACCGAAGTGAGGAGTCTTTATCGCTTTCCGAGTGTTTTTCTCGATTCACTCTCTTTTTTTTCCTTCAATTCTATCCATCTTTCACTTTCTCTTCAGGTGCCTTGTATCCTAACCTGCTTCTGGAGCTGATGCTTTTTGGCTACCACGGTGGGACAAATCCAATGTCTTCAACTCTATGCTAGCTTTGATTGATCCGTGTAACTAGTTATTTTCCGACTTGCTTCCCGTGGGAACCGTCTTGTCCTTTAATTTCCATGTCTATACACTATTTTTAAACTTACATGATTACTATTCCTTTAAGATTTGTCCTCTATGTGGACTTGATTTCTTGACTTTTATTCATCAGTCTGTTCATATGTGAACTACTTTTTTTTTTCCATATAACTGGTTCTCATGTGAATCATCTTTCTCTTCCATCCTTGTTCCCGCGTGGAACCAACTTACTTTCAGATCAACTCTTTGCACCACCCATTTGCAAAGACTTTAGATTGGCCTCACGTGGTTTCCTTTTCATTTTGTCAACTCTTACACTCTGTTCCTATGCAGAACTAATTCTTCTTCAGTGTAAAAACAAAAAACCGGTTCTCGCTTAACCCACTTGCTTTTCTAACTCGGTTCTCGCGTGAACTAACTTACCTTTCAGATTGGTCCCCGCGTGGACCACCCCTTTGTACCTACTGGGATTGGCCCCACGACGGTCTGATTTCCTTTTTCCAATCAAACAAACTGAATCCCGCAGAAATCCACCCATTTCTCTCTTTCAAAAACCGGTTCCCGCGTGAACCACCTACTCCTTCCAAAACTCGGCTCTCGCGTGAGCCACTTTATTTTCTAATCCGTCCCTGCGTGGACTATCCTTTTACCTTTACATCAGATTTGTCCCCACTTGGATACTCTGTCACAAGTCGGTTCTCATGTCAACTACCTTTTAGCATTGCATAATTTAAGTGATTTAGGTTACTTTTATCGTAGCATGTCTTGCTTGCATTCACTTGTTTGATTTATTTAATAGCTTTCATTCATGTTTGGGTATATTGATTTGCTTCTTCCTTTTCTACCCTCTATTTTTCATTTTTGCATTTAGCTTTACATATCCAGGTCTTGATCATTTCAACTAGATAGGCATCTCCAGGCAAATCTCTCTCCCACCACACCTTCACCCTCCAAACACCTTCTTGGTGGACTTCTACCTCTCTTCTGATATTCCTTCCTAGTTGGATTTGGTAGTTCTTATCAAGACCTCCTCTAAGTCCCTCATCCGTGGAGTATTCCTCTTCCGCACGACAATGTGTTGTACTACCTTCCCAAAACCCGAAGAACCTACAGAATTCCATTTCTCAGAATGAGTGATAACCTTAGGTCGTGAAGATTTAGTTGGGGTAGGAACCATACCCAATTTGAGTGAACAATTGCTAATAATCTATCTAATCTAAGGTTTCAACTCAATAATTGAGCCGAGTAGTCATTTTAAAACCTTGTTTGCACAATTTGGTTGTCTCACAACAAAAGAAAAAAAATTTCTCTTTCAAAGTCTAATCTGGAAAAAATCCCTTTAATTTTTATGTTCAACTTGCACCAGTCACAAAACAACCTAATTGAAACCACAACCTAAATCTCAACAAACAACCATAACCAAAAAAAAAAACTTTTTACATTTAATAATCTTCATTTGATTATTTTTCAACCATTTTGTATCAAGAAATTTGAAAGGATGCCCACTCTAAGGTTCGGAAGACACGCTGTGATGTCTGACTACCCTCGCCAAGAAGAGGGAGTACGAGACGGGCCACTACGCTGAAATGTTAAATAACCCATGGTCTGACCAGATGAACATGTGACCGCCACAGGAGCCGTAAACCCAAAATCCTACTCACTAACCCGCTTCACTTACCATGGAGCAACTCCTCCAGGGTCTTATCTCTTTCATCTAGACCTGGAATCTTTTTTTCGCTTGTGTATCCTTGATAAAGTAGCAAGATGCCCTACACTCAAGATCCGGTCGAGGGAAATCAAGTTCCCTCACCACTTTAATCGGCCAGTCAGCTCCCAAATCATCTCTTCTCCCGGGGTAACCCCGCCGTGTCTCCACTCACCCTTTTACGGGGCATTCACATAATTTCCGTTCTCACCCTCGTTTCCTAACCTTACCTCCTCCAACTCAGCCCACCTAAACACTTTGCTCTCCGTGGCTCAGAATCCAGCCCTCACCTGTGCAGCACGAACAAAATCAAACTTTGATGCATGAGCGCTTTCGAGCAGAGATGAGGCACCCGCCTCGATTCTAAAGCTATCCCCTCGAAATCCTCCGTCCCATCTTTCCCGCTCTACACCTTTCTCCTTCTAGAGATACCAGCCTTCCAACGTTACAACGGACTCAGAATCCTTTTAACCATCTAAAGAGCTTTCTCTGACGACTCCCTTATTCTCGAAAATGACCGGCAAAGCTCCTTGCCTTCCTATTCCGTCGGTCCATTGGCTGATGGATCCGTCCTTGGATCAGTTCTATTCTCTTGATTCCATTGAGGCGGCGGATTTCGACATTGTCAAGACGAAGTTTTGCTGGGCAGAGGTACAAGGATAGGGTGGGACCAAATTTCGCTCGATAACCGACTTAATTGGCCGAAAAGTATGACGCCGTATGATGACTTTTGCACGTACTCGCTGATCGGTGGAGGGGAATGGCCGAGAGGCTTGTGATGATACCATCTCGTAGGGAGGAGCGGTGAGGATGCGTTCATTGGGAACACAATGCCCAACCTTCGCAACCTTTCCGATCATGCACCGTTCAACAACCACGAGCGAGTTGTGCGATAGCGCCTCGCTACCCTCCAAGCTCACTTTAAGGATGCAACCATGATCAACCTGTTCGACACCAAGCCCCGTAATACTAGAAAGCCTATACCGTAGGACCCACCACCGAAGGGGTAGTAAATAATGAAAGCATCAATGCCACGGCAATTGTGGTGGCAGCCTCGCCAAAGCTAATGACCGTAACCCACCACCTGATCAAATTACTACTCGCCCTGTGTACCAACTAGCCGCGCCACAAGAATAACTTCACAGTATACAACCGAGCACCACCACAAAGAACCTACTCTACAACCGAGCTACCAAAGAACCAAATGCCTACAACCGAAGGGCTTCTTCAACAACAACATGTCTACAACCGACCACCACCACCACAACAAGCCTACAACCAAGTGCCACTCACTCACCAACCGACCTAGGAAGGGGGGACCTAAGAGAGAATACTACCCTGTCAACCGCCATTCCCCCTCACCGATATCTTCAACGCATTGATGGCTGAACAAAGAACAGAGCTTCCAAAGGAGAAAGAAGCTGATACGCAAATGTTGACATGACAAAATACCGTGCTTACCATCGGTATTCTGGGCACACGGTGGATAAGTCTCCGTTTCCGCTTTAAAGATTACATTCATGACCTCAACGATCGGGGAACATTGGATCGGGGCAGCCGTATGGGGAGAGTCTATACAAGCCATGAAGGCACGTCGGAATCAACCACGCAAGCGACAACAAGCACAAAGGCTGTTTCGGCCCGGGCATAGTCCAACATCCGCTCCCGTGACATGCACCCATACAAGCACCCCCCCCCCCCCCCCCCGGCACCAGTAACCACCAAAACCAACAACTCGGCCCTCGCTCCACCCGCCCATCGAGGAGTCAACCCACCATTCCTGTACAAGGTGTCGAGGATCAAATCACCTCCATGCCCGCCACAATAACCCCACTCACAAACCGCACTTTCATACTCTCCATACCGAGAGCGTCTTCCAAAACTTCACAACCATTCCAAACACCACTACCCTCACCAACCATTAACCCTCCACGACGCTTAATCATTAGACCTCCACCTACCTCTCCTGTAACCAAGACCCCAACCTAATCGAACAACCACTATTACATCCTCCACGGGCGCCCAATCATTGTAGACCGCCACCAACACCCTGCATATCACCTAACCTACCACCACCGCCACCCCACGCCCACCCCCTCATCATTGCATCACTCACCACCAACACCCCAATCCATCACCCAACATACCGGCCTCCACCAACTCCACCGACCCCTCATCATCCGATCCTTCACTACACTTCTACCTACCATGGGCTCCCCAACCTAATAAACCAACCCTACCATCACCATCATCACCACTTCCCCTACCATGCTCACGCCTAAAGACTTCGTGGAAGTGAGGATGTTCCATGGTAGCGGTCTTCCTCAAACATCGATACAACCACAGGAATGTGCGTAAGAGGAGGTGGTAGAAGAACCAATAAGCCCGCACGACGCATATGACCTTATTGAAGCTATCTCCCTGGACAAAATGCTGGCAACGGATTTCAATTCCTCCGAACTTATAAAGAGGTCAAAGAACCATCAGATATCCTACAACAATATTTTGCAAATGGGTCATGGTCATCGAGGACCCTCCTACTCGAAGATCATTACCGCCTGCCAATTCTCGAGGAGGAACATCCGTGCACTCACCTTTACACAGGAGGAGTTGGCACGGCTGCAGATCGTAAAAGTACGCCTTGCGCGTTGCAAGTAGTCATCCGAGGCGCGGGAGATCAAATCCTCGCTTTTGATTGACACCGGAGCATCCATAAATGTCATGCCGCCAGAAAGATTGCAACTTTGCGGCATCTCCGATGAAGAAATCGAGCCTTCTCCGCCGGGTCACTAAGTGATCGCATATGACAACTCCCGAAGCCGGCACGAGGGGTGGTTACATTGAAAGCAGGGCTCGGGCCGCAGGTCGTCACCGCCGAGTTTCACGTCCGAGAATTGTACCCTACATTCAAAGCTATCTTCGACGTCTGCACCTTGAGGCAATAGAGCACAGTTTCCGCCGACTAATCATCGTTGTCCGAAGTCTCTATACAAGGGCCAGTGATCAAAGTAACCAACATCCCCATTCCGAATGATGTGGATGACCTTCTTCGAGACTACCAATATCAAAATCTCGTCCAAAATTGCTCGCATTTCCAACTACATGAGGCTACCTTCCGGAGGTCATGGTATCGACGATGCCACTGCAGAGCCCAAATGCGGGCGGATGATGAGAAAGGGATGTGCCATCGCCCAGAAAGGGGCCGGGAAAGGAGCTGGCAGGGGGTTGTACACCCCATTGAAGTCGTACAAAGACCACAAGAGACACTGGCTTGGCTATGAGCCTAGCTTTCACTCTGAATGATGGTCTACCGGCCAAAAAATGCCATGGGACTCCAAAAATTCTTTATCAAAGGGGAGGACCATGATGATGCACGGGGACAAAGAAGAAGCATCCACTAAGAGGAAGAAGGTACCTCAGAAAGCAAGAAGGGAGGAGGTGGACAACCCTGATACATTCTCTTGCCTTGCTAGTCTGCGTAGAGGAGGTAGAACCAACAAGGGCAAGTCCATCTCTAAACAACTTGTCCACTCGAACCCACCTCCAAACAACATCCCGCGCGTGAACCGTATCCTACGGTCACGTATTTCAAAACCCTCACTCTCTCCTCTGGGGACCACTCGATGGGCTATCTAGCCCAACTCCCACTTACGTCAAAATGCACACTCGAATCGATCAATGGGCCTCGAGAGCTCATTCAAATCTTCTTACTCCACCGGGCTTCTACGCCCATTCCAATCCAACAACCTTGGGCCCATCATGTGCTCACCACGGCCCACGCGCCCTTTAGATTTATTTCTGCTTTGGGCTCCGGCAGCCCACCCATTTTCGGCCCACGCGGCTCCTTGCATCTTTTCACCTCACCTTTGGGCCTATCTCGCCCATTTCCTCTAGATATCATCCTGCCCGCGAGCCCATTTTTCTCCCATTTACTTAAGCTTTTCTATTTCCTCGCTTCTCGAGCCCGATCGCGCTCATTCCTTTTTTGTTATCGAAAATACCCAAAAACAATCTACCCAAAAAAAACGTCCTCTCACAAACTCCGCTTTTCCATCGAGGAGACGTCGCGTGCTTGTTCCTCGTGAGGGTGCTCCCAACCGTGGACCCTCTTCTCCAACCTTCACCGATCGGACTTCGCTCGATCCTCTCACCCATTGTTAATACCACCTTTTCAACTACCTTCTTCTTTATAGAGTAGTTGGTGGTAGGAAAGAAGAAAAATTCGAGGTAAACGCGCGCAGAGAGATATCTCCAACAAATACCTCTTCAAAAATGCAAGGAATGTGCGAGGTCGCTTGCATAAGGTTTTTGGAAAATGCTATCCAGCCTTAATGAAATCCAATTCGAGGATGAATTCAACGTAGATCATACACTCGGGAGTTTACGAGGTTTTATCGGTAAAAGATCCCCGATTTCCCGAGGATGGAATTCGAGGACTTGGCTGATGCGTATGTAACCGAGACTTAAAAGATTTCAAGAACCATTAGCCACGCGTGGATGAACCGACAAAAAGAATTGAATCTTCGAACACCGGGAAGATCCCAAGACAAATCCTCCTAAGCGCAAACTCACTCCCACCGAGGAACAAGAGGTTTAATTAAAATTCTTCAAGAATATAAGGACACGTTCGTACGGACATACGTAGGACATAAAATGCCGGGGTTGCATACAACTCGCGTTAGTTCAACATCGTCTAACTTTGAAACCCTGGAGTTACCCCTGTCAAACAAAAATTAAGGAGAGATTCCACCCCGATGTTGCACTTGTAAGATGAAAGAAGAGGTCGACAAGTTACATCAAGCTAAGATTCATTAAGGTCGTCCTTTATCCTATGCACAATGGGCGGCAAATATAGTCCCCGGCTACGAAGAAGGATGGCCGAAGTTCAGATCCAGACAGACTTTGTGACTTTGAACCGAGCGTGTCCGAAAGATGACTTTCCTCTACCTCATATTGATCGTATCAAGCTGATAGCACTGCTGGATTCGAAATGTTGTCATTCACGGATGGCTATTCTGGATATAATCAAATCCGGTCAGCCGAAGAGGACCGTAGGAGAAGACCTCGTTCACCACACCTTGGGGAACCTATCGCTATGTCGCCATGCCCTTTGGACCGAAGAATGCCGGGTTTGCTACCTATCGAGGGCAATGATGGCTATCTTCCATGACATGATGCATACCCTTGTAGAGGTGTACGTGGACGACTCCTCGGTCGTTAAGTTCCGAAGCCGAGAAGACCACCCGGTATGTTAAGAAAGGTCTTGCGATAGGCCAGGAATCACAAATTGAAAATGAACCCAAAGAAATGTACATTTGGGAGTATCCTCAGAAAGTCGTTTGGGGGTTCATAGTGAGCAAAAGGGGCATAGAGATCGACCCAAACAAGTGCCAAGGTGGCAATCATCGTGATGCCTTCCTCCGAGTAGCCATGAAAAGGAACTTCGAGGGATTAATCGGGGAGGCTGCGCTTGGTCCACACCGAGTTCATCTCACAACACTCCCTGTGCGTGTAAACCTTTTCTATGAGTTGACCAAGGCGGGGGCCGAGTTCAAATGGGATTCGAAGTGCCAGGATGCATTCTGACGGTTTGAAAAGACACCTGCTAGTCCCCCCGTGCTTAAACCACTACCCCTCGGCAAGTGCCCTTAGTTTTATATATCTTGCTTTGGAGAATTCTCTTCAAAGGGCAAATCCTTGCACAAGTTGATGAAGAAGGGAAAGAGAGGGCAACTTATTATTTGTCAAAGATCTTTGATCCATGCGAGCGTAAGTATACTCGTAGTGGGAGAAGACTCCATACGCACTAAGTCCGGGTAGTTCGTAAGCTTAAACACTATTTCTTAGCTCACGAGGTCAATCTTATTGCCCGCATCAATCCCATCAAATTCCTTCCTCGGAGAAAATCCGTTCTAACTTACCTGCTAGGTCGCGGCAGCAGCTTCCTCTCCCAGCCTGATATCACCTATGTCCCCCGTAAGGCGATTAGCTGGCGGCTATGCTATCGTCGAACATCTAGCCCATCACCCTATACCCCTCTTTGACCCGGTCCACCGGAGCTCCCGGATGACGAACTAATGTTGATCCGATCTTCCCACCTTTGGACATTATATTTTGACGGGGCTCGAATTCACACGGTATGGGAATAGGAATCGTCCTTCTATCACCCGAGGGTGTACACCATTCCACAGGCATTTCGCCTTGACTTCCCAAGCAACCAAATCAATATAAATTAAATATTAAGCCTCAGGGGCCGGGTCGGAGGCCGCTCATTTCTACGGTGCCACGGAATTGAGGGTGATAGTGGATAGCCAACTAATCCTTCACACAAGTCCTAACCAAACACCGCCAACTTTCTCATCCAAACCTCAAACCTTACCAAGAGCTCTCACCTCTTGTCACATCAAGCTCTTTTCCAAACTCACCGTCCATGTACCTCGAGCTCGAATATCCTTGCTGATGCCCTTGCCTCCTTAGCTTCATCCCCATCAGTCCCGCTAGGTAGACAAAAAGGACTATTCATGTCCGTAGAAGGTTGATGCCAAGCACTTGTTGATGGGCGATTTCTGAAAGTTAAGGAGAGATTTCAACAAGGAGTATCTAGAGTGCAGAAAGAGGAAGTTTCTCTAATCGAAAGGAAGAGAGTTAGATGAGGGTGAGAGGCCCCTCGGTTTGATGAGATTGCAAGGTATTGTCAAGATCGTACATATCCACCGGATCAAATGCAAAAGAAAAGAAGGCCATCGGGAGAGCATCCCAGCAGGCATACCATCCTAGGAGGGGGTGCTCTACAAGAGGAGCCCGAGGCGGAATTTTATCGAGATGCGTCGATGAAGAAGAGTGCGTAATTGGTGCTTAAGGAAGCACATTCCGGGGTCTCAGGAGGCCATGTCAATGCTCAAGCTCTTACGGTATGAAAATCATCAGGTGGGTATTATTGGCCAACCCTAGAAGAGGATTGGCCTCCATCTTTGTCCCAAGACGCAATCGCTATTCATTCTTGCCGAACTTCATGCCGAGGGCTGTAAGATCCATTCTCCCGCATCTTCCCTTCATCCGATTCATGCCCCATGGCCCTTCGCCATGTGGGCTTTCGATATCATTGGCCCTCTCAGTGATCTTAACTCTGAAATCCGTTCCAAATCGGTCTCCATCCCTGACAGCAACAACGAAAGTACTTCTACCAAGTGGGCGTGCTTTGTAGGCCGCTCGTGGAGATCAAGGCATCAACATCGTGCTCCTTCATCAAGCGCAACATCATCGCCAAAGTTCGGGATCAGCCGACATCAAGTCACCGGACAACGGACCGCATTCTCTCTCAAGATCCGCGTGGATTCTTTGCAACATGTGTACCGCATTGCATCGCATCATTCATCTCCTTACTACCTGTCAATGGTCAAGGCATTACCAACAAAACTTCGATTAAAATCATCAAGAAAACCCGTAAGCCTTAGGCAAGTTCCGCAGATCGCCGTATACAAGCTTAGTAGATGCCCTATGGGGCTTATCGTACTTCCCGCACGGACCCCCACTCGGTCAAACCCCGTATGCTCTTGCACATGGGATGGAAGCGGTGGTCCCGCACGGGCACTTCTTCCATCACTCCGAGTTCAACTCGATAGGGACATCCCCGTCGACGAGAGGCGAGACTCTCTCTTTGCACAACTTCGAACTCCTAGATGAAAGAAGGCTGGCCGCCTTCCGAGCATGCCCGACTTATCGGAACCGATTGAAAAGGTTTTATCAAAAGAGGGTGGTAGAGAGAAAGTTCGAAATCTAGTGAGACGGTAGTAAAACGCATATTCGTTAAGCCGGGTGCAGTCCCCACTCCAAGTTGCAACCTAACTCGGGAAGGGCCTTTCGTTATAACTGAAAAATATCCAAAGTAAATGCATACGTAGCCAACCAATGCCGATGGAGAAAAATCGAACCACTCCATGGAACTGCCATACTACCTTAAAAAATATTTTCCTTAGAAAAAAAGCAGGCGCTGGAGAATTTCCGGTCAAAGGATATCAAGTCATCGATCCAAGGGTGTTAGCTAGGAAGACAAGGGTAGACATCACCTTGCACACACAAATACCTCCCGATCCCTGCATCCAGATAAAATGCCCCCAACACTCAAGAGAGGCAAGGGCAAGAACCCCGAAGGCGAGAAAGGAAACCCAACTTATTCTCTTCTATTCGGTCCAAGATGCGAAGGTGAACTGACCAGAGTGGGAGGATAAGTATCGAAAATGCCCGCCGCCTTGGTAGGACACTGCCCCATAAAGTGTGCAAGTAGGCGCTAAAAGATTGGGCAAGAATTTAACCCCATGTGCTTAAACAAATACGGGCTCGGTCTCCCCATCGAGTACCCGAAAGAATAGAAAATGAAAAGAGGGCACTAAAAGATGGGCAATGACCCCATGTGTCAAAGACTTGTCTCAGTCAGTGCCATATGTAGAAAAGACCCGAAGAGGCCGAACCCCAACGGGCAATTCTGAGTACGAGTAGATAAACCCTCCTCAAATTTCACCCTCAAATCTTATCAAAGACTTCCTTTATTATTCTTCCATCTTAAAAAAACCCCTAGTGGTAGGGTAGACTATCCAAACTCGGGGAAATCCAAACTGATCAAGAGAAAGAGGGCAAGCAAAGATTCCTTCCGGGTATGGAATCCTTATTCCCCCCCCCCCTGGTGCTTTACTTCATTTAAATCTCGATTAACACTCAAAGATCACATGAATTTGCTTCAATACCGGCACATTCTCCACAAAAATCCAAAAAAAATGAATATTTTTCAAAGATCCAAAAAAAAATGAATATTTTCAAAAAATCCAAAAAATGAATATTTTCAAAAAAATCCAAAAAAACAAATATTTTCAAAAATCTAAAAAAATTGAATATTTTAAAAAAAGAATCCGAAAAATTAACACTGAATGTGTATAAAAATAAAAAATTGAATACTTTCCGAAAATCTAAAAAATGCATCATCTAACTTGGCATAACTCTGTTTCTTGCCTTTGCTAGACATTCATAAGCTATCTTTTATGTCTTGTAATAGTTTCCATTTCCGCATTGCATATTTCATTTTCATTGGTCACTCCCACAGAGGTTCCTCCCTTTTCGACTCCGAGTCAAAGTTGGCCATAATAGGCAAAGTATTGCAAGAGTCGCTTGAAGATCTAATTCTCTTTTATCAAGTTGGTTTCAGGACTTTAAAATAGCAGAGGAAAAGGTTCTCTCAACGACAGTAAGTTCTCTTAACTATTTCATTTCTGGTCATTTAGGTTATTACACCTTGCTAAGAAGGCTCCTCTCTTCGACCTAAGTCAAGGCAAGTATTGACAGCATTAGGTAAAGAGACGAGCCATGGTGAAGATTTAATCCCCTTTTATCAAGTGGTTTCAAGATGATAAGATCAAGAAGGGGTTGACTCCCCACCATAAAGGTGCAAGCTTCTTAACTCCTTATCTTATTCATTTTCAATCATTTTTCATAGCTGTTACCTCGTCGATAAGGTCTGCCCCCTTGACACATAAGGGGCAAGGCAAGTATACGATAGAAAAGTGTGTAGTAAGCCACAGAATGTATCTGAACCTCTTTATTAAGTATTTCGTGAAAGAAACATGAGTCAAGGAGGGGGAAATATTACTACCAATAGGAACTCTTCCGTTTTCACAGTAAAACAGTAGTTAGGAACGAACATGGTAAAACCCCATAATCCTTCTGCCGACTAGCATATATGTCGCTAGTCGTGTATTATTATCTTATGCATTATTTCGTTGAAGACCACGAGCATAGAGAACATCATGACCCGAGATCCCCTTCATCAAAATCTAACGACGGTCGGGTCATCTCTAATGCTCACGGATAGGGCCAAATTTGTGTCATAGATACTGATAGTTCCTCAAGTGGGTATCTCGACCTCATAGACAATCTATATCTTCAACTATCTGTCATGGCACAAGTTTTGTTTTGTTTTCTTCTTGAGCTCAATAAATTAGCAATCATATAGCATTATTTGCATTACATTTTTTTTTTTTATCATTGCGATACATCATTTTGCAATCTTCACCTTCTCACCCTCTCGATCATTCTAAATCCCACCGTGTCATTCACCATATTCTCTAGTCCCCACTTAACCTCTCTAATATCCCACCGTGTCTATTAATCCCACCGTGTTCGGTAACCACACTTTTTGCCCTCAAATCTTCTTCAATTCTTTTCACCATAGAGGCCATTGCAACTTCTTTTCGCCACTTATCCCACCGTGGCAGCCATTTCTATTTCCGCCTAAGGGCCTTCAATTTTACTCTAACTTGCAATGCCATTATCTTCACCTTGGCCTATGCTTAAACATTTCATGCCTTTCCTAATCTCGAGATCATTTTATTCCGAATCAAATCTTGTCTCTTGGAAGACTTGAAATGGAATCAGAGAGCCCGAATGTGCTCGATTATGGCCTCTTTTTACTTTTTCAAAACAAATCTCTTTTTTAAACTTTAGCCCTTTCTCACATGACAAGAACACCGCAAAGATCGGTTGGCCGGCTGACGATGAAACTCTGGCGAACCCATGTTTCGTGGGACTCCCCACCGCGTCAGTTGGCTATTCTTCCTTCTCGTACAATGGCACATCTCTTACTAATCGAAGCGATAGGAAGATTTCGATGAAACATGGCGGTTAGCACCAAGAGACTTGAGGAGATTCATCTTGCCGAATTCCGCCCAAGCGAGCTGTGTCTATATCTGCTATCCTTGGATGCCACCTTTTTCGCTCCGTCGCCATTTCACTCCACTCAAGATTCCACTGACACAGATTCATCTCGCTCGCTTACGCTTTCACGTTTCACCTTCCGTTCCGGCTACATGCCATTACCTGCAAAGCCGACAATCAAGGCGAGGCAAGTCGTAGGACACGCCAAATTGGCTAGATTCGGAGCCCTCAGACTCTTATTCCGACAGGCGCGATATCTTTTATCCGACCGTTATCTCGATCCGGATTACCTCGTGGACATAAGCTAAGTGGACATTGGTGGAGCCCTCTTTGTGAGTTGAGAATGGACCGAAGATTTGTCCGAATAATGCCGTAACCTTCAAGTGCGAGAGCCGCGCACAGTCCATAAAAACACGAAGTCTCGTCGATGACCGACCTTGAATGGTCCATACCTGAAGGTCTCTGGAGTCCCAAGTGACAAGTTCTCCAGAACATTCAGGGTTTCCTGAGAAGTCATTTGCGGTAGGCGCACAATGACGCGCTTGCTACGGCTTTTTTTCGATCTCAGGCCGACAAGCTAGCTATCCCGACCACATGTTAGGCCCTTTACGGTCATCACCGGGTCTCTTTCAGGTCATCCGGGTCCATTCTAGCTGTGACATATTTTATCAACCGGAGCTATAAGGCCGGCTGCCGGGTCAATTTTAGCTCTCATGTGCCATTTACTGGCTCTCGATTCACGTTTACCGAGTTAATCTCGTTAGATTTTTCGATGACTTCTGATTGTCCGATCTCCGGTACTCGTACCTGTTTCGGTCATCATTTCAAGTCATCCCGAGTTGACCCGAGATTTCTCGACCGGAACCGTGCTCTTCGGATCTTCGCCTCGGGTTTCGGCTTTCCGCGATGAGGGTAAACCTGTAGGAAAGCCCCGTACGAACACATCGTGAGTCATGCGGTTGGTTTACCGACTTGAGGAGGTGCGGCTTGAAGGTCTTCTTTTCCAACGCGACAAACGGGAGCCGAACGTCGGACATCCGGTTTGTAAGACACGGCTCGCTAGCGCTGCTGCCAGGCGAGGAGAGAGTGTGTACCGCGCTCTCGCTCCGCTTGAAAGGGGAGGGTGCGCCCCCGCGCGCCCTCACCTCGGGCGCCGCCCCTGCGCGCGCTCAAACCGGGCTGCGCCCCACGCGCCCCCGACCTTTGAAATGCGGGGGCGCGGCCGCCTGCTTTAAACGGGAAATTACCCCGATTAGCACCTTCTAAACCTCGTGTTTTTGAAGGTTTCCCGGGAGGATTTTCGACTATGTTTAGCCCGCGCCGCCCAGCTCGGGGGCCGTTACATGTCAAGTCGAGTTTTTTAGCAATTTCCGGAAGTTTCCTTGTCTGATTTTTGTGCTGAGACGCCGTAACGCGCTTCCCCTGCCCCCTTTGAAACAGAGGCGCGTGCAGACCGCGCCTCCGAACCGTGGGGGCGCACCCGCGCGCCCTGGTTTGAGGGCGCGCCCGCACGCCCTCGTCCCCTTTGAAACGCGGGGGCGCGGCACATCCAAGCAAATTTTGCAATCAGTTTCTCTTTCCCTATAAATTGAGGGGCCATTCTCAAATCGGAACCAAGGTTGAACCTTCCGTGTCTAGCTCTCCGTCCCAAGGTCGTCCAAGAAGCTCTTCTTTCAAAGCCGTCCCGACGTCCAAAGGGCGGTCCGAAGTCAAGTACCGATCTCGAGGTGAAGGAGAAGGCTCGATCCAAGGTGTTCTGCATCAACCATCCATCGACTTCTGCAGAAAATCCGAGGCTTCTTCTGCAAAAGTCTTCAACATAGAAGATGCGCTCATCTCTTCGTCCTCTTTCATCTCCAACTGACGGTACTCCATTCCGACTTGCCGCTTGTTCGATTTAAGCGTAGTTACAATCTGAGGGCGCGCATCCAGGTTCTGATTTTGATATCCGCCCCCTCTTCATAATTTCTTACTGACTTCTACAGGAGTACTCTTCGGAGAAGTCTTCAACATTTGAAATCCTTCCTCTCTGAGCGCCCCGTCCACTCCAACAAACGGAACTCGATTCTTGACATCGGGGTCGTCCGACCAGAATATCCTTCTGCAATTAAAAGTTTGCTACCAGAAGGGAACAATTAATTGCTTTCACCTGAACCTGCCTTTTCAACCAACTCGGCTTCAACTCCGTCAATCGACATTCCTATAAGCTTTCTCAACTCCATTAACTCTGTTTATTCATTAGTTTTAAAAGCATATTTTAGTTTATTTTACATCATTTTAACCTAATCAATAGTGCAGCAAGAGGGGTTAGGACTCAACCTAATCCGGTGAGTTTGATTCCAACTGCTTTTTCCTTACATATTCTCTCTACAGCTATTACACTTCCCATAGTTCTAATTTGCATTTTCTTCACTTGAGTTTATTTTTCTAGTTGCACAGGTTTATCAAGCTAGTATTGGATTGGAGACTCTTCTTCATCGGTCATTGCCGTAAGAAGAAGAAGTGCTGAACTCACATCCCTTTCTCCCACGCTAAGGTACACACGGTCATCTCTTTTCTATTTCCATTACATAAAGCGGAGTCCCATGCGGCTCCCGGCGACCACACCTTCTTTTATTCATGTTCTAGCCTCATATCCTCCTCACTCTCCTCCCACATGACCCCAACCATCCTCCTGTGCCCGAGGCCACGCCGCGAGATGAAAAGTCGGGTGGGATCAATGCGAGCGGTAAGATCTAAGTGAGGAGTCTTTATCGCTTTACGAGTGCAGCTCGATTCACTCCCCTTTTTCCCAATTCCATCCACTTTTCACCTTCTCTTGAGGTGCCGATCCTAACCCGTTTCGGGAGTCGACAAAGCAGCCTGGTTTTGAAAAGGTAGGTGGTTCACGCGGGGAACCGGTGTTTTTGAAGGAAAAGGGGTGGTTCACGCGGGAACCTACTGTTTTGACGGAAAAGGAAAGGAGGGCCACGTGGGGCCAATCTAAAGTGGTGTGGAAGGGGTGGTCCACACGGGGACCGATCGGAAAGTGTTTTGGTCTACGTAGGAACCGTGGTGCTAAAAGTGTGACAATACGAAAAGAGGGCCACGTGGGGCCAATCGAAGGTGCTAAAAAAAAAAAAAAAAAAAAAAAAAAAAAGTAAAGAGGTGTGTCCATTTTCGTGGGGACCGATTTGAAAATAAGTTGGTCTCACATGGGATCTGGGAAGTTGGAAAAGAAAGGCAGTTCACGGCTGAATACAACCCACTTAAGTAGAAAAGAGTGGTTCTACGCGGGAACCGAAGCTGAAATTAAAGACAAACAAGTCAAGTCCACATGGGATGACAATCTTAAAGAAAGAGGTAAACAACAAGTTTAAAGGTAAATTTGTCGACTCAAAAAATTCAATGGGACCTCTTTTCTGTGTCCGTGGAATCCAAATCATTACCTCAAGAGGGGATGAGAAAGAAAGGAGAAAAACATGGGAAAGCAACTTCTCACTTACAGCCCCACACTTACCGATCCTCACAACTTCTCATCCCTTTGTGAAGTCTCGATCACCAAAGAGACGGGTTCGGGTCATGTGGGAGGAGGGTGATAAGAAGGAAATTAAGGAAAGACAAGTGGTCGTGCCAGGAACCGCTGGTTTAATTTATGAAATTAAAGATAACCGTGTGTACCTTAAGGGCTTGAAGAGTGTGGGGTCAAAGCTTCTCCTTCTTCCCCCCTACCCCCCCCTGATGAAGAAGAGTTCTCAACGTGTGGTGCAAGCTTGATTTTCTATGCAACTAGACAAATAAAAACAAGTGAAAAAGACATTTATAACTAGAAAAAGTGGAGTATATGTAAAGAAAATAACATTAAAACATTGCACAATTGTCTAGAAATCGTACTCAGATTCGGCTTATCTCTAACCCCTCTTTTTTCTATTTTCGGGGACACACGATTAATACGAAGGCAAAAAAATGTAAAAAAATAATAGGGAGAATCACAAAACAAAGAGATAGGAAGATGAACAAAGATTCTGATAAGAATAGAGAGAGATATGGGCCAAATCAAGGTTTGTCGAAAAGCCAAACAAGCACCAGATCTCGCCAGCACGACTTTGTTTCCTCGCTCTCATCAACGATCATCCCTTACCTTAGAATAATGTTTAAGCAAACTGGAAGAAGACTTGGAGAGGAAGAACTTTGATGTTGAGAGCTTGGGTAGAGAACGTCTACACATCGGCCGTAGAAGCCAAAGAAGAGAGACTCAAGCGCATCACCTCGTTGGCAGACTGGCCTTCCTCTCTCCCGAACCAACTTTTATCTCTCTAAAAACTCAAAAATTTCTCTCTAAAAATCACAAAATATATGCATAAGGGAGCTTGGATGCCTCTTGATATGCTCGGGGTCATGCACACATGCTCTCTTGGAATGACCTAATCGTAGTTTATTTAAAGCGGGAGAACGACCGGTCTTATCAACACTACAAAACAAGAGCACCTCGCGCTTCTACCCTCCTGCAGGACACATGCACCCCCGTGCAAGGCGCATGCACAACACTTAGGGGTGCATGTGCCTCCTGCTGGGGGCACATCCATTCTATTCAAAATTTTCGATCTTATCCGTCTCGATCCGTTCGCAGAGGTAGAGTTCCGATGAAAAATTGGTTCCCTCGTGTCCTCGATAGGGGCACAAGGCCACATGCCCGTGGGTAGGGCACAGCGCTACGTGCCCTGATCTTGGTCGCATGTGCCTAGGACCCGGGTGCATGGGACTATTTTGTGCGTCCTTCTTCCTGGTTAACAATAAGGCATTACCCCCGAACTTGGAATTCGACGTCGTTTGTTGCATTGCAGTGATAAGAGGCCGAAAAAGATTTATATAGCATCATATCAGCCATCACACCTCCTCCAAAACTTCATAATTTTGTCCGGAAGCATAAATTGAACATAAGATCCGATACAGTCAAAAATGACTCCGCCTCGGCAAACCTAGAAAGGCAAGTACCAGTATGCAACAAAACTTGTCCGGAGTGTGAATCTGACCAAGTAACTTTCAATGCGGATCATTAGGCAATTGGTCATTCATCCAATTTCTATGTTTACATGATTTTATGTGTGGCTTTCGCTCGAAAATTAAGTGACTTCTTTACGGAAAACTTTCGGAAAACATCCGATTTCATTCGGTGAAGCTTCCAAAATCAATTTTAAAAGACCCGCATCATTCTAAGGTCAATCACACATGTTACCCTATAAAACATGAGTTTTATGCTCGACCAGTAACCTGGTGTGTCTAAAAAATTGACATGGAAAAGGTGAAGTGATAAGCCGGTTCGTATGCGAGAACCAAACCTGAAAATAACTAGTTGCACGTATCAATCAAGCTAACACGTGTTGAAGACATTGGTTGTCCCACCGTGGTCACCAAAAAGTCGTCGACTCTACAAACTGTCTCCGCATCGGCACCTCAAGAGAGGGTGAAAGATAGAATGAGGGGAAAAAGGGGAGCGAACCGAAAAACACTCTGAAAGCGGTTGGGCATTCTCACTCGGTCCCACACTCACATTGATCCTCGAACTTTCATCTCACGGTGGTCGCTCGAAAGCACCAAGTAGATGGTTCGGGTCACGAGGAGGAGCCATAGGAACAGGAATGACCTAGGACCAAGGTGATAGGTGGTCACCCAGAGCCGCTGGCTCATGCTTATGAAATGTAAATCTAGAGATTTAGAGTTGACCGGTGCGTACCTTAGCGCGAGATGATATGTGGAGTTAAACTCTTCTTTCGTCGCCGGTCGGGGCCGATGAGGGAGAGTCCAAACCGATGCTAGCTTCCTGATCAATCCGTGGCAACTTAAGACTATAAAAACAAGTGAAGAGTTTGATTGCACTTGGTGAGAAGTGTGGCAATTGTAGTAAAAAGATAAGAAATGAAGGAATTGGAATCGAATCCTCACCGGCTTCGGGGTGAGCCTTAACTCCCTTTGTGCTTTTAATAATGTAAAAATGATGCAAATGAACTAAAAAATGTTCTAAAATAGTAAATAAACTAAATAAAATGAGTTAATAAGAACTTATGAAGTGATTGTCCCTGAGTTGAAGCCAAGTTATTGTAGAAGGGGCCGATCCGGGTAGCCTTGCAACCTCATAGAAAATGTTGTGGATGACACCAATGTCAAAACTGCTGAGTGACAGCCATTTATATGGATGGATAACTGGAGTGAAGGAGATCTTATGTTGATGACTTCTCCGGAATCTATCCGTAGAAGCCTCGTAAAAAATCCAAAAGTGGGCTGACATGGAAAATAGAACCTAGATAAGCTACCAGCTATTAAGAAATCACCACGAATGGGGATGTAAAGTCAGGAATCACGTGGCCGCCGCTCAAATGAAAGAAGACGAAGAGAGATGAACAACTCTTCTCAGTCTTTCGCAAGGGGTCCCATATTTTCTATAGAAGCCAATGAAGTTGGTTTCGGCAGAACTCATGCGGATCAGGCTTCTCCTTCGCCTCTAGATCGATCTCTCGACGTCGTATCGCCTTTGGACATCGGGATGGCTTTGAGAGAGAGCTTGGACAAGCTCAGCATGGGGATTAACCTTGGGTCACGAAAAAATGGGCCCTCAATTTATAGGGAATGGAAACCAGCGCAGAAACATGAAAATCGGACT
Source organism: Cryptocoryne crispatula var. balansae (assembly GCA_036172225.1). NCBI lineage: Eukaryota > Viridiplantae > Streptophyta > Magnoliopsida > Alismatales > Araceae > Cryptocoryne > Cryptocoryne crispatula. The sequence continues at coordinate 22,671,249 of CM069925.1, forward strand.
AATCCGCTCCCCCGTCTTTGAAAGGAAGCGAGGGCGTCATAGGCGTTGCCCCAGATCCGAGGGTGCGTAGGGCGCGCCCTCACCTTGGGGGCTACGGCTCTGCGCTCCCCGCCTGGGTTTCAAAGAAACGGGGGGCGCATTACACGTCTTATTGCTAAAATCCACCGGACAACCTTCCGAAAATTGCTAAAATAACGACTTCGACAAACGTAACGTGCCCCCGACCCGGGCGCGGTCAAAATAGATGATAAATCAACGGCGAAAACCTTTCCAAAAATCCCGCGTTTAGAAGGTGTAAACCGAGGTAACCCCTGGTTTTCAAAAAAGTGACTTTCGCCCCCGTGTTTCAAAGGGGAAGCGGGGCAATGCAAGGCGCGCAGGTGCGCCCCCAAAGCCGAGAGCGCGGTGGACCGCTATCGACTTCGAAAAATTCGACGGGGTCCTTCCTTTTCATGGAAGTCCGTAAACCCGCATCGTCAACTCAAGAGGGGATGAGAAAAGAAAGGAATAAAACTTCGTGAAAGTAACTTCCCACTCTCGGGTCCCACACTGCACATTGATCCCTCGGTTTCATCTCTTGGCGTCGCTCGATCACTTCAAGGGAGACGGCTCAGGTAAAATAAGGGAGGAGAGTGAGAAAAAGAAAATTAAGACATTAGTGTGTCGACTCCGAAAACGGGTTCCGGATCGGCACCTCAAGATAAGAAGGTGAAAGATGGAATTGGGGAAAGGGAGTGAATCGAAAGACACTCGGAAAGCGGTAAAGACTCCTCACCTCGGTCCCACACTCACATTGATCCCCAAACTTTCATCTCACGGCGTCGCTCGAGCACCGGAGATGGTTCGGGTCATGTGGGAGGAGAGTGAGGAGGATATGAATTTAGAACATGAATAAAAAGAAAGTGTGGGCGCCAGAGCCGCGGGCTCCGCTTTATGTAATGGAAATAGAAAGAAGTTGACCGTGTGTACCTTAGCGTGGGAGAAAGGGATGTGAGTTCAACCTTCTTCTTCTTCGGCCGGCCGATGAAGAAGAGTCTCCAATCCAATGCTAGCTTGATCAACCTGTGCAACTAGAACAATAAACCAAGTGAAAGAAAACGATTAGAACTATGGGAAGTGTAGTAACTGTAGTAAGAAGATGAGAAAGAAGCAATCGGAATTGGACTCACCGGCTTCGGGGTGAGCCTTAACCCCTTTTTTGTGTATTTTTTGTGATATAAAATTATGCAAAAAATTAAATAAAAATGATTCTAAAATTATCCTGGATGAATGACGAAGACATAGAAACTTGAATGACTCAAATCGGAGTTAAAACAGAGAAGATATCACCAATACGGCCGGACAGTGCACTGGACTGAACGTGCCCTAGGTTTGGGGGCGCGGTTGGCGCGCCCTAGGTATGAGGGCGCGGTCTGAGCGCCCTTGGTTCGGGGGCGCGTTGCACTGTCTGGCGCGACTTCGGTGCAGAGCTCGCCACGGGCAGTCCCGATGTCGGAATTGAGTGCCGTTTGTTGGAGTAGACGGAGAACTCAGATAAGAAGAGTTCCTATGTTGATGACTTCTCCGAAATCCTTTTGTAGAAGTCAGTAAAAATTATGAAAGGGGGACGGATATCAAAATCAGAACCTGGATGCGCGCCCTCAGTGTAGCAACCGTCACGAACGAACGGCAAGTCGGAATTGAGTGCCGTCAGTTGGAGGCGAAAGAGGACGAAGAGGGGAACAATTTGTATGTTGAAGAGTTTTGCAGAAAAAGCCTCGGATTTTCTGCAGAAGTCGATGAAGATGGTTGATGAAGAACACCCGGATCGAGCCTTCTCCTTCACCTCGGGATCGATTTCTTGACTTCGGATCGCCTTTGGACGTCGGGACGGCTTTGGAGAAGAGCTTGGACGACCTTGGGATGAGCTAGGCACCGGGGGTTCAACCCTGGGTCGTTGAGAATGTCTCTCAATTTATAGGGGAAGGGAGACGGTGCAAAATTTAGAAACTGGATGTACCGCGCCCCCGCGTTTCAAAGGAGACGAGGGCGCGCAGGGCGTGCCCTCAAACCAAGGGCGCGCAGGGCGCGCCCCCATTTCGGGGCGCGGTCCGCGCGCCCCCGTTTCAAAGGGGAGGGGGCGCGTTCGGCGTCTCACTGCTAAAAATCGACGGAAACTTCCGGAAATTGCTAAAAATCGACTTGACATACGTAACGCGCCCCCGAACCGGGGGCGCGGTACAAATAAGTGAAAATCCTCCCCCGGAAACCTTCCAAAAACCCGGTTTAGAAGGTGCTAATCGGGGTAATTTCCGATTTAAAGCAACTGACCGCGCCCGCTTTCAAAGGAACCGGGCGCCGTGGCGCGCCCCCGCCTGAGGGCGCTCAGGGCGCGCCCCCTAGTTGAGGGCGCGCAGGGCGCGCCCTCCTCTTTCAAGCGGAGAGGGGGCGCGGTACACTCTCTCTCCTGCGCGCGTGTTCCGCGAGCCGTATCTTGCAAACCGGATGTCCGATTCGGCTCCCGTTTGTCGCGTTGGAAAGAGGGCCTTCAACCGCACCTCCTCAAGTCGGTAAACCAGCCGCATGACTTCCGAGATGTTCGTACGGGGCTTTCTACCGGTTTTCCCTCTCGCGGAAAGCCGAAACCCAGGTCGAAGATCCGAAAGAGCACGGTTCCAATCGAGAAATCTCGGGTCAACTCGGGATGACTTGAAATGATGACCGAACAAGTCCGGTACGATCGGACAATCCGAAGTCATCGAAAAAATCTGAGATTAACCCGGTAAACGTGAATCGAAAGCCGTAAAAGCCGCGAAACCCTAAAATTGTCCGAACCGGCCTTATAGCCCCGGTTGATAAAATATATGGCTAGAATCGACCCGGATGACCTGAAAAGACCCGGTGATGACCGGAAAGGCCTAACATGTGGTCCGGCATAGCCGTGTCAGCACAAATCGAAAAAGTCGTAACGAAAGCCGTCATTGACCGACGCCTACCGAAATGACTTCTCGGAAACCCTGAATGTTACGGAACACATGCGGGACTCCCGAGACCTTCAATTATGGACCATTCAAGGTCGGTCATCAAGCAAGCTTTATATTTTTACAGTTCACGTGCGGCTCTCGCTTGAAGGTTACGGCAATATTCCGGAAATCTTCGGTCCATTCTCAACTCACAAGGGGCTCCACCAATGTCCTTAGCTTATGTCCACGAGGTAATCCAGATCAGATAACGGTCAGATAAAAGATATTGCCTATGGAATAAGAGTCTAGTGCTCCGAATCAAGCCAATTTGGCGTGTCTACAGCTTGCCTCGCCTTGATGTCGGCTTTGCAAGGGAATGGCATGTAGCGGAGCGAAGTGAAACGTAGAGAAAGCATAGCGAAGCGAGATGAATCGTAGTGGAATGTAGTGGAGCGAAATGGCGATGGACTGAAAAGGTGGCATCAAGGTGTAGATATAGACACGCTCAACGACTCGCATTCGGCGAGACGAATCTCCTCAAGTCTCTTGGTTAACCGCCATGTTTCATCAAGTCTTCCTGTGTTCGATTGGTAATAGATGTGCCATTGGCACCAGAGAAGAATAGCCAACCCCCAACGCGGTGGGGAGTCCCCGAAACATGGGTTCGTAGGTTCATCATCAGCCGGTAACCCGATCTTTGCGGTGTTCCTGTACTGTGATGGGCTAAAATTTAAAAAGAGATTTGTTTTGAAAAAGTAAAAGAATACCAATCGAGCACATTCAGGCTCTCATATTCATTTAAGTCTTCCAAGAGACAAGATTCAATTCGGAATGGAATGATCTCGCATTCCGTAAGGCAAATGTTTAAGCATAGACCGTGAAGATAGTGATGGTGCAAGTTCTGATCAAATAGAAGGCCCTTGGCGGGACGAAATGGCTGCCACGGTGGGATAAGTAGCAAAAGAAGTTGCAATGGCCTCTGTGGTGAAAAGAATTGAAAGATTTGAGGGCAAAAGGTGGTTACCGAACACGGTGGGATTAATAGACACGGTGGGATATTAGAGGGGTTGGTGGGACTAGAGAATATGGTGAATGACACGGTGGGATTTAGAATGATCGAGAGGGTGAGAAGGTGAAGATTAGGAAATGGTGTATGCAATGACAAAACAAAAAGTAATGCAATTAATACTACATGATGCATGTTGGGCTCAAGAAAATAAAACAAAACTTGTATAACAAATAGTTGAAGATATAGATTGTCTATGAGGTCAAGATACCCATTCGGGAACTATCGTCCCTCACAAAGACAACTTTGGCTTATCCGTGAGCATTAGAGATGACCCGACCGTCGTAGATTTTGATGAAGGGGATCTCAGGTCAAGTCTTCTCCGTGCTCATGGTCTTCAACAAATAATGCATAAGATAATAATACACGACTAGCGACATATATGCTAGTCGGCAAGTTATGGGGGTTTCCCATGTCCGTTCTTCTGTTTCCGCGAGCAATTCCTGTCTTGGCCACTCCTTTGGAGCATCACCGGAACGAGGTGGTTGCGGTGGTATGGTTTCCATGCCTTCTCCATGTGGTCATTCTCCTAGAGTCAGTGGCAATCAGACACTGATATCTGTAGCAGGCTTAATCTTCTTCTGGTGTTGTAGCTGCTTTTCTTCCTTGTCATAGCACTTCTTGCTTCAATGTTGTTTGACCTACTTGACATTTCTTGAAAGGATAGTCGGGCTTCAAATTCCGGCTTGGCCCCTTGCAAGTTTGTCAAGGGGTGAAGCCTTCTAAGGGATGGCAAATAATAAAAGTAAATAATAGATGTACGGTTAAGAGACATACCCGTTGGCGAGATTCTCACCCTCCTTGATTTGTGTTCTTTTCCTGAAATACTTAATAGAAGGGTTAAATCTGCTCTATGGCTTACCCCCTTGCCTATTGTTGTCTTGCCTTGCTTATATGTCAAGGGGGTAGCCTTATCAACCAGGTAGAATGCACAAAATGACAGACGAGGTAAAAGTTACGAGTGCTTACCTGCTATGGCGAGAGTTGCTCCCTTCTTGATCTCAGAATCCTGAAACGCTTAATGAAGGGGATTAAATCTTCACCATGGCTTATCTCTTTGCCTATTGCTGTCTGCCTTAAACTTAGGTCAAAGAGAGGAGCCTTCTTAACAAGGTATAAAAATAGACTAGATGACCGAAATGAAATGGTTAAGAGAACTTACCTGTCGTTGAGAGAACCAACTCCTCTTCTTTTAAAGCCCCAGAAAACGCTTGACAAAAAAGCATAAGAGCTTCACAACGACTCATCCCTTTGCCTATTATGGCCGACTTTGACTTAGGTCAAAGGGAGGAGCCCTCTTAATATGCAATGCAGAAATGAAACGTGCAAGACATAAAGATAAACATGAATGCTAGCAAAGGCAAAAATCAAGGTTATGCCAAGTTAGATGATGCATTTTTTTAGATTTTTGGAAAGTATTCATTTTTTTTTTTTGAAGATATTGGATTTTTAAAAATATTCAATTTTTTTTTTTAATTTTTGAAAATATTTGATTTTTTGGTTTTTTTGAAAATATTTGATGTTTTTGGATTTTTGTGGAGAATGTGCCAGTATTGAAAAAAATTCATTGATCTTTGAGTGTTAATCAAGATTTAAGTGATAAACATCACGTGAAAATAAGGTTCCTTACCTGCATCTTTCTTGCCCTCTTCTCTTGATCGGTTTGGATTCCCCCTGAGTTTGGATAGTCTACCCTACCCTAGGGGTTTTAAGATGGAAGAATAATAGAGGAAGTCTTTGATAGGATTTGGGGGTGTTGAGGAGGGTTTCTCTACTCATGCCCAAATTGCCCGTTGGGGTTCGGCCTCTTCGGGTCTTTTCTACATGTGGCACTTACTTAGACAAGTCTTTGACCTGTGGGGTCATTGCCCATCTTTTGGTGCCCTTTTTCATTTTCTATTCTTTCGGGTACTCATTCAGACAGACCCATATTTGTTTAAACCTGTGGGGTTCATTGCCCATCTTTTGGCACCCTTTTGCACCCTATGAGACGGCCTCCTACTAAGGCGGCGGGCATTTTCGATACTATCCTCCTCTAGTCCCCTTCACCTATCTTGGACCGAATAGAAGAGAATAGGGTAAGCTTTCCTTTCTGCCTTCAGGGTTCTGCCTTGCCTCTCTTGAGTGTTGGGCTATCTAGATTCTGGGATCGGGAGGTGTTGTGTGTGCAAGGTGATGTCTACCCTTGATTTCTAGCTAACACCCTTGGATCGATGACTTAATATTATACTAGAAATTCTCCATTTTCTTTTCTAAGGAAAATATTTTTTGAGGTAAACGCCGTTCCATGGATGGTTCAATTTTTCTCCATCGGCGTTGGTTAGCTCATATGCATTGCCCGGATATTTTTCAGTTATAACAAAAGGCCCTTCCCAGTTAGGTTGCAACTTGGAGCGGGGACCACCCGGCTTAACGAATATACGTTTTACTACCATCTCACCGATTTCGAACTTCCTCTCTACCACCCTCTTTTGATAAAACCTTTTCAATTGGTTCTGATAAGTCCGGGCATGCTCGGAGGAAGCCAACCTTCTTTCATCTAGGAGTTCAAGTTGTGCAAGGAGAGATTCTCGTCTCTCATCGACAGGGATGTCCCTATCGAGTTGAACTCGGAGTGATGGAAGGAGTACTTCGTACGGGACCACCGCTTCCATCCCATATGCAAGAGCATACGGGGTTTGACCAGTGGGGGTCCGTACAGAAGTACGATAAGCCCATAGGGCATCTACAAGCTTATCTGGCCAGTCTGTGAACTTGCTAGACTTACAGGTTTGACCGTTGGTGGCTTCTGCTTGACCGTTGGTGGCTTCTGCTTGACCGTTGCCTTGCGGGTAATAAGGAGATGAATGATGCAATGCAATGCGGTACCTGTTGCAAAGATCACGCAGATCTTGAGAGAGAAATTGCGGTCCATTGTCGGTGATAATGTCGCTGGGTATCCCGAACTCCGGCGATGATGTTGCGTTTGATGAAGGAGCACAAGTTGTTGATGCCTTGATCTCCATGAACGCTTCCGCTTCGCCCACTTGGTGAAGTACTGTTGCCGTCAGATGAACGATTTGGAACGGATTTCGCAGTTAAGATCACTTTAGAGGGCCAATGATATCAAAAGCCCACATGGCGAAGGGCCATGGGGCATGAATCGGATGAAGGGAAGATGCGGGAGAATGGATCTTGTCGGCATGAAGTTGGCAAGAATGACAAGGCCGGACAAAGATGGAGCAATCCTCTTCTAGGGTTGGCCAATAATACCCCCGCCCGATGATTTTCTTGGCAAGAGCTTGAGCATTGACATGGCCCCCACGTACTCGAATGTGCTTCCTTAAGCACCAATTCCGCCTCTTCTTCATCAACGCATCTCAATAAAATTCCGCTTAGGCTCCTCTTGTAGAGCACCCCTCCTAGGATGGTATACCTCTGGGATACTCTCCTGATGGCCTTCTTTTCTTTTGCATTTGATCCAGGTGGATATGTCTGATCTTGACAATACCTTGCGATCTCATCAAACCAAGGCTTCTCACCTTCGTCTACCTCTTCCAACTCGATTAGAGAAACTTCCTCTTTCTGCTCTAGATACTCCTTCCTGCCAAATCTCTCCTTAACTTTCAGAAATCGCCCATCCTTAATCGCTGGCATCGACCTTCTACGGACATGAATAGTCCGCACCTGTCTACCTAGCGGGACTGATAGGGATGAAGCTAAGGAGGCTAGGGCATCAGCAAGGATGTTCTGAGATCGAGGAACATGGACAAAAGTAAGTTTGGAAAAGAGCTTGATGTAGCAAGAGGTGAGTTCTTGGTAAGGTTTGAGGTTTGGATGAGAAGTTCGGTATTTGGTTAGGACTTGGCGAAGAATTAGTTGGCTATCACCTATCACCCTCAATTCCGTGGCACCATAGAAATGAGCAGCCTCCAGCCCGGCCAGCAAGGCTTCGTATTCAGCTATATTGTTGGTTGCTGGGAAGTCAAGCTGAAATGCCTGTGGAATGGTGACACCCTCGGGTGATAGAAGGACGATTCCTATTCCCTTACCGTGTGAATTCAGAGCCCCGTCAAAATATAATGTCCAAAGGTGGGAAGATTGGATCAACATTAGTTCGTCATCCGGGAGCTCCGATTGGACCGGGTCAAAGAGGGGTATAGGGTGATGGGCTAGATGTTCGGCAATGGCATAGCCCTTAATCGCCTTCTGGGGGACATAGGTGATATCAAACTGGGAGAGGAAGCTCTGCCAACGACCTAACCGATCGCTAGAACAGCTTTTCTCCGTAAGGAATTTAATGGGATTGATGCGGGCAATAAGGTTGACCTCATGAGCTAAGAAATAGTGTTTAAGCTTCGAACTACCCGTACTAGTGCAGCACAGTCTTCTCCACTACAAGATACTTCGCTCACATGGATCAAAGATCTTTGACAAATAGTAAGTTGCCCTCTCTTTCCCTTCTTCATCAACTTGTGCAAGGACTGCTCCAAGAGAATTCTCCAAAACCGAGATATATAAAACTAAGGGCTTGCCAGGGACTGGTGGTCTAAGCACAGGGGGACTAGCTAGGTACCTTTTCAAACCATCGAATGCATCCTGGCACTTCGAATCCCATTTGAACTCGGCCCCCGCCTTGGTCAACTCATAGAAAGGTTTACACCTTTGGGAGTGTTGTGAGATGAACCGGCGGACAAACTGTAGCCTCCCGATTAGTCCTCGAAGTTCTTTCATATTTCTCGGAGGAGGCATACCAATGATTGCCTTGGCCTTGTTTGGGTCGATCTCTATGCCCCTTTTACTCACTATGAACCCCAACAGTTTTCCTGAGGATACTCCAAATGTGCATTTCTTTGGGTTCATTTTCAATTTGTATTCCCTAGCCCTTTGCAAGACCTTTCTTAACACTTCCGGGTGATCTTCTCGGCTTTTGGACTTAACGACCAAGTCGTCCACGTACACCTCTACAAGGGTATGCATCATGTCATGGAAGATAGCCATCATTGCCCTCTGATAGGTAGCACCAGCATTCTTCACCCAAAGGGCATGACGACATAGCGTAGGTTCCCCAAGGTGTGGTGAACGAGGTCTTTTCCTCGGTCCTCTTCGGCCAACCGAATTTGATTATATCCGTAATAGCCATCCATGAATGACAACATCTCGAATCCAGCAGTTGTTATCAACCAAGACGTCAATATGAGGTAGAGGAAAGTCATCTTTAGGACACGCTCGGTTCAAGTCCCCGAAGTCTATACAGATCCGAACTCGGCCATCCTTGTTCATGCCAGGGACTCTGTTGGCCACCCACTGTGGATAAAGGACGTCCTTAATGAATGATGCTTGATGTAACGTGGCGCCGTCTTCTTTCATCTTAAGTGCAAGATCAGGGTGGAGTCTCCTTAATTTTTGCTTGACCGGGTAACTCCTGTGTTTCAAAGTTAGACGATGTTCAACTAACGAGTTGTCTAACCCCGGCATGTCTTCGTATGTCCATGCGAACGTGTCCTTATATTCTTTCAAGATTTCAATTAAACTCTGTTCCTCAATGGGAGTGAGGTTTGCACTTAGGAGGACTGTCTTGGGATCTTCCGGTGTTCTAAGATTCAGTTCTTTTGTCGGTTCATCCACCGTGGCTAATGGTTCTTCAAACCTTTTAAGTCCAGATGCATACGCATCAGCCAAGTCCTCAATTTCATCCTCGAAATCAGGATCTTTTTCTGATAAGACCTCGTAAACTCCCACTGGATGATCTACATTGCTTTCATCCTCATATTGGATTTCATCAAGCCGGATAGCATTTTCCAAAAACTTGGCAGCCTTGCACATTCCTTGCACTTTTCGAGCTATTTGTTGGAGATATCTCTCTCGGCACACGTTTACCTCGAATTTTCTTCTTTCCTACCCTAACTACTCCTAAAGAAGACGGAATTAAAAAGGTGGTATTAACAATGGGTGAAGGATCGAATGTATCGATCGTTGAGTTGGAGAAGAGGGGTCCCCGGTTGGGAGCACCCTCCGAGACGAGTAGCGACGTCTCCTCGATGGAAAACCGAGTTTGCGAGAGGACGTTTTTTTGGGTATTTTGGGTATTTTCAATAACAAAAGAGAATGAGCCGATGGGGCTCGAGCAGAAATAGAAAGCTTAAGCAAATGGAAGAAAAATGGGCTCGCGGGCCCGATGATGACAAGAAATGGGCAGATAGGCCCAAAGCTAGTGAAAAGATCCAAGGGGCACGTGGGCCCAAATGGTGGGCACGCGGGCCCAAAGCAAGAAAATAAATCTAAAGGGCACGTGGGCCCGACTGGTGGGCACGCAGGCCCAAGTTTGTTGGATGGACATAGAAGCCCAGTGGAGTAAGAAGATTTGAATGGGCTCTCAGGCCCATTGATCAGTTCAGGTGGCCATTTTGGCCCATAAGTGGGAATTGGGCTAGATAGCCCATCAAGTGAATCTAAGAGGGAGAGAGTGAGGATTTTGAAATACGTGACCGTAGGATACGGTTCACGCGGGATGTTGTTTGGAGGTGGGTTCGAGTGGACAAGTTGTTTAGAGATGGACTTGCCCTTGACTGGTTCTACCTTCTCTATGAACAACCGAGCCAAAGATGAACTCGTGTTGTCCACCTCCTCCTCTTGCTCGGTGCTTTCTTCTTCTTGATTGGTTCTTCTTCTTTGTCCCCGGCCATCATCATGGTCTCCCCTTTAATAAAGAATTTTTGGAGTCCCATGGCATTTTTTGGCCGGTAGACCATCCGCGGAGTGAAACTGGGCTCATAGCCAAGCCCGTGTCTCTTTGGTCTTCGTACGGCTTCAATGGGGTGCACAACCCCCCGCAGCCTCCTTTCCCAGCCCTCTTCCTCGGCTGATAGCCCATCCCTTTCATCATCCGCAACGCAACCGAATCTGGAGGCGTCGTCAATACCATGACCTCGTGTAGCTCCTCGTAGTTGAAACCACCGGCTGGACAGATTTTGATATTGGTAGTGCAGAAGAGGGGTCATCCACGTCATTCAGAATGGGGATGTTGGTTACTTTGATCACCTGACCCTTGTATGGGAACTTCAGACACTGATGATTAGTGGAGGCAACAGCTCCTATTGTTTCAAGGTACGGGCGTCCCAAGATAGCTTTGAATGTAGGGTCTAATTCTAGAACGTGAAACTCGGCGGTGACAGCACACGGCCCGAGCCCTACTTTCAATGTAACCACCCCTCGTGCCGGCTTCCGGGAGTTGTCATATGCGGTCACCGTGACGGCGTAAGGCTCGAATTCTTCATCGGAGATGCCGCAGTTGCAATGTTTCGGCGGCATGACATTTATGGATGCTCCGGTGTCAATCAAGCAGACTTGATCTCAACGCCTCGGATGACCGCCGCAACGCGCAAGGCGTACTTTCGATCTCTCGGCCGTGCCAACTCCTCCCGTGAAAAGGTGAGTGCCGGATGTTCACTCCTCGGGGTCGTACAAGAATGATCTTCTCGGGCGGGAGGTCCTCATTGACCATGACCCGCTGCAGATATTGTTGTAGGATGTCCTGATGGTTCTTTGACCTCTTTATTAGCTCCAGAATTGAAATCCGTGCCGGCATTTTGTCCAAGTGCTTCAATAGGTCATATGCCGTGCCGGGCAACGGTTCTTCTACCACCTCCTCTTCTGCCTGTTCTTGTGGTTGTATCCCGACCTGGGGGAAGACCCTTTGGAACATCCTCCCGCTACGAAGTACCGGCGCTAGCGTGGTAGGGTGAAGTGGTGATGATGGTGATGGTAGGGTTGGTAGGTAGGTTGAGGAGCCCATGGTAGGTAGGGGTGGTGAGGATCGGATGATGAGGGGTCGTGGATTGGTGGAGGCCGGTATGTTGGGTGATGGTTGGGGTGTTGGTGGTGATGGTCTAATGATGAGGGGTCGTGGAGTGGTAGTGATCGGTAGGTCGGGTGATGTTCTGGTGTTTGTGGCGGTCTAATGATTAGACGCCGTGAAGGATTAATGGTGGTCGGTGGGTTAGGTTGGGGTGCTGGTTGGGAGGCTGGTGGAGGTCTAATGATTAAGCGTCATGGAGGGTTAATGGTTGGTGAGGGTAGTGGTGTTTGGATAGTTTGTGGGCTGGGGGCAGCTCTCGGTATGGAGAGTATGGTGCGGTTTATAGGTGGGGTTGGTATGGCGGGCATGGAGGTGATCTGATCCTCGACCTGCCAACCCTGGGAATGGTGGGTTGACTCCTCGATGGCGGAGTGGACGAGGCCGAGTCGTTGGTTTGGTGGTGCTGGTGCCGGTGCTTGTATGGGTGCATGTACCGGGAGTGGATCTTGAACTATGCCCAAAGCCGGGCTGCCGTTGTGCTTGTTGTCGCCGTGGTTGATTCGACGTGCCTTCATTGCTTGAATAGACTCCCCCATCCGTCCCCGCCGATGTTCCCCCGATCGTTGAGGTCATGAATGTAGTCTTTAAACCGAAAACGTACATCCACCATGTGCCCGTGGATACCGATGATAAGCACAAGTACTTTGTCATGTCAACATTTGCCGGCCATCCTTCTCTCTCCTTTGGAAGCTCTAGCTGCTGTTCTCAGCCATCAATGCATTGAAAATATCGGTGAGGGGGAATGGCAAGCTGAGGGTAATACTCTCTCTTGGGTCCCCCCTCCTAAGTCGGTTGGCTGGTGGTGGCACTTGGTTGTAGGCTTGTTGTTGTGGTTGGGGTCGGTTGTAGATATGTTGTTGTTGAGGCACTTGGTTGTAGGCATTTGGTGGCGGGGGCGCTCGGTTGTAGGCATTTGGTTGCTGGGGCGCTCGGTTGTAGGTGGGTTGCTGTGGTGGTGCTCGGTTGTATGCAAGTTGTTGCCGTGGCCGAGGAGCCGGTTGAGGGCCGGGCGGTATTGTTGATTGGGTGGTGGGTTACGGTATTGGTTTTGACGGTACCCCCCCTGGTTACCCATGGCATTGATGCTCTCATTATTTACTACCCCTTCGGTGGTGGGTCCTACAGGTGTAGGCTTTCTAGTATTACGGGGCTTGGTGTCGAACGGGTTGATCATGGATGCATCCTTAAAGTGGGCTTGGAGGTAGCGGGCGCTATCACACAACTCACTCATGGTTGTTGGACGGTGCATGATCAGGAGGTTGCGAAGGTTGGGCGTGGTGTTCCCTATGAGCATCCTCACCTGCTCCCCTTCCGAGATGGTATCCACAAGCCTCTCACCATTCCCCTCCACCGATCAGCAAATCTGGCAAAGTCCTCATCCGGCCTCATCTTTTCGGCAATTAAGTCAGTTATCGAGCAGGCCGGCCCCACCCTATCCTTGTACCTCTGTAGAAACTTCGTCTTGACAATGTCGAAATCCGCCGCCTCAATGGAATCAAGAGAATAGAACCAAATAAGGGCGGATCCATCCAATGACCGACGGAATAGGAAGGCAAGGGCTTTGCGGTCATTTTTCCGTAATGCGGAGTCATAGAGAAAGCTTTTCAAATGGTTGAAAGGATTACCAGTCCCGTTGTAACGTTGGAAGACTGGTATCTCTGAAGGAGGAAGGTGTAGAACTGGGAAGGATGGGACAGAGATTTCAGGGATGGCTTTAGAATCGAGGCGATGCCTCATCTCTTCGAAACGCTCATCCATCCGGTTGAGTTTGTTCATTAATGCCTGGGTGAGGCTGGATTCCTGAGCCACGGGAGCAAAGTGTTTAGGCGGCCGAGTTGGAGGAGGTAGGTTGGAAACACGAATGGGAACAGAGTTATGTGAATGCCCCATAATAGGGTGAGTGGAGACACGGCAGGGTTGTCCGGGAGAAGAGATGATTTGGGGCCTGACTGCTGACTGAGGTGGTGAGGGGGCTTGATTTCCCTCGACCGGATCTTGAGTGGCGGGCATCTTGCCCTTTGTCAAGGATTGCACAAGCGAAAAGATTCGGGGTCTAGATGAAGAGATAGACCCTGGAGGAGTTGCTCCACGCTAAGTGAAGCGGGTTGATGAGTAGGATTTTGAATTTCTGGCTCCCTGACGGCGTTGACATGGCCCTCTGGGTGAGCCATGGGTTGTTGCAGCTCGTAGTGGCCCGTCTCGTACTCCTCTTCTTGGCCGCAGTAGTCCGACATCCCGATGTGTCTTCCGGACCTTAGAGTGGGCATCCTGTCAAATTTCCTTACAAAATGGTTGAAAGAAAGCAAATGAAGGGTGTAAATGCAAATAGAGTTTTTTTTTTTGTTTGGTTATGGTTGTTTGTTTGATTTGATTTGGTTTCAATTTGGTTGTTTGGCAAGCAAGTTGAACACAAAATTTAAAGGGATTTTTTTTTTTGTTTTAGGTGTTTTGAAAGGAGAGAATTTTTTTGGTTGTTTTCAATTGTTATGAGCAAGCAAGTTATGCAAACAAAGTTTTAAAATGACTACTCAATAATTTTTGGGTTAAAACCTTAGATTAGATAGATTGTTAGCAATTGTTCACTCAAGTAGGTATGATTCCTATTGCTTCAATCTTCAAGACCTAAGGTTATCACTCAATCACCACGAGTAGGTACTTGGGTTCTTCGGGTTTTGGGAGAGTGGTACAACCGGCCCAATCGTGCGGAGAGGAATACTCCACGGATGGGGACTTACGGAGGTCTTGATGGAAACCACCAAATCAACTAGGAAGGAATATTACGGAAGAGAGGTAAGATTCCACCAAGAAGGTGTTTGGAGGGTGAGGGTGTGTTGGGAGAGAGAGCCCCCGCCTCGAATGCCCTACGGATCGGAACAAGTCCGGTACCCAATGCAAAGCTAATGCAAAAAAATGAAAAATAGAGGGTAGAAGGAGAAGAAGCAATCAATATGCAAACATGAATGAAAGCTATTAAATAAATCAATCAAGTGAATGCAAGCACGACAAGCAATGATAGAGTAAACAAGTAACTAGCAACTAACAACTAAAAGGTGGTTCGCGCGGGAACCGGCTTGTGTTGGAGTGTTCAAGTGAGGACAAATCTGAAGTAAAGGTAAAAGGATGGTCCACGCGGGGACCGAATTGAAAATAAAGTGGCTCACGCGGGAGCCGAGTTTTGGAAAAGTAGGTGGTTCACGCGGGAACCGGTTTTTGAAGGGAAAATGGGTGGTTCACGCGGGAACCGGTTTGTTTGATTGGAAAAAGGAAATGAGGGCCACGTGGGGCCAATCTAATTGGTGCAAAGGGGTGGTCCACGCGGGGACCGATCTGAAGGTAAGTTGGTTCACGCGGGAACCGAGCTGGAAAAGAAAGGTGGTTCACGCGGGAACCGGTTTTTGAAGGAAAAGGGGTGGTTCTATTGTGTGTGACCCACTAGACCCAATAGTCTTTTTGGTTGAGGTCTAATTAAAGAACAACTTATTTTAGATTAAATATATTATCTAATAAAAGATTTAATGGCCTTCTGATCAAGTAAGGTAGAAGGCCCGCCCCTTGATTCCAAATAATTTTGGAGATGATCTCATCTTCATCATTAGTTACCACATAGATATAAACTCTCGTTCACCTAGTGCCCTGGTTGGATAGGGGTACAACATTGACTACCAACCCCATAGTATACTAAAACTTTAGGATCATGTACTCGGAATAGGATCAATCGAATAATTCCTTTTATAATTATACTTTTAACTTAGTCAGGGATTTAAAGCACTATCCCATAAGACATTGTCTTTCATTTATCAAGAGTGAGTGATCTCTTGTTATTTGTTTAATTGCTTCTATCAGGTTTCCCTTATACCCAATCAATTAACTATACTAGACCATCATACAAGCACAAGATACTCTAAATAAGACATCTTAGGTGACTCAAGTCAAAAGTCAAATTGTATAACTATGATGATAGAAAAACCTGATTGATAGTTAAGTAAGATACTAGTATGGGTTAATAAGTCAAATCTGTTCAATGAACACATTCCATGAATAAGCACCAATAAGTGTATCTTAGTGTTTCTACATTAATTACCAATGTAGTCAGTCACCCTTATCTTATGAGAAAACAACACACACATACACTAGTCTATTGAGATCCTTAATGTCCATTTTAAATGATCATATAACTAAAAACATTTGAATCACAAACTTCTAGATGATTATTTTCATTATCATGATCTCATCATGATCTAATCATTATTATGTATGATCAAAGACTTAATTATGATATATGCATCTAATAAGAGCATGTAATGAAGATATGATTTAATTGAATAAAATATTTCAAGAAATTTTGAGCCATGTCAATTATGATTGACTTATAAGATATATATTTCTATCAATGTTCTACTTAAATTGTAGCCAATTACCTATCTATCTGATCTTCATCAACTCAAGGTGACACTCAAACTTACCTTGAGTTAATGCTTTAGTTAGTGAAGCTACAATGTTATTAACATAATATAATCTATTTGTGAATATATATTTACAAGCTGCTATCTTTTTGATTAGATGGTATCGCCATGGAAGTTTTTTAAACCTCCGATAAGACATCAACTCTATTACATATGCAATAGTTCATTATTTTCATAAAGCAATAGACGTGATCAGAGAAAGAAGGGACAACTCTCTAATCTAAAATGAAATTATTTATCAAAATTGCTTCCTAAGTGGTTTTTGTAGTATCTAGGTATTTTAGTTTAGTCGTAGAATATACAATGTTTTCCTACTTAAAACTTTTCCAACTCATTGTACCACCATTCATGGTAAACATGTGCCATGATTTTAACTTGCTATCGTTGAGTCTACAAAGATGCAAATCCTCTTCTTCATATACTAGAAATACATCCTTGGTACTTTTCAGGTACATAAAAATATATTTATTAGCTATCTAGTGACTCTTACTTAGATCTGCCTAATTTTTGCTCATAACACTTAAAGCATATGTCGCATTAGGCCATGTACAAAACATAACATACATAATAGACCCGATTGCAGAGACATATGGACAACTTTTGTGATCTATATCTTGAGAAGTCTTTAAAAGACATCTCTTTCAAGAGATTAACTCCGTATCTCATAAGCCAGAAACCTATCTTTAAGTTTCTCCATGTCAAACTCGTTGACTTCATCATCTGTGTCCATCAACTAAGTAAAAAAGGCATTCTTTTAGATCTATATCTATAGATCATAATTCCCAAAATATAAGATGCTTTACCCAAATCAGTCATAGAGAAATACTTTGATATCTAGGCTTCATATCTATGTCATTATTAATGAGTAGTATATCATCTATATAAATTATCAAGAAAATAATAACACTTCCACTTGACTTCTTGTACACACATGTGTCGACTCTGGAAACGGGTTCCGGATCGGCACCTCAAGAGAAGGTGAAAGATGGATAGGGGGAAAAAGGGAGTGAATCAGAAAACACTCGGAAAGCGGTAAAGACTCCTCACCTCGGTCCCACACTCACATTGATCCCCGAACTTTCATCTCACGACGTCGCTCGAGCACCGGAGATGGTTCGGGTGATGTGGGAGGAGAGTGAGGAGGAGATGAACTTAAAGCATAAATGAAAGGTGGTCGCCAGGAGCCGCGGGCTCCGCTTTATGGAATGTAAATAAAGAGAAGAGTTGATTTGACCGTGTACCTTAGCGTGGGAGAGAGTGTGTGAGTTCAACCTTCTTCCTCTTCGTCCGGCCGATGAGGGAGAGTCCAACCAATGCTAGCTTGATGTATTTGTGCAACGGATTCGGGGTTAGCCCTAACCCCTTTTTTGGTTTTTTGATGATGTATGAAATGATGAAAATAGAATAAAAATTATGCTTAAATATGAACTAAATGATTTGAATGAATAAAAAAGAATATAAATGGTTAAAGACAACACAACCCACGCAAAGTGGCAACCGGGTTGGACAGATTTAATGTAAACTGCACGGTTCGGATGCAAAGACCGTAAAAAATAGCACCAATGTCAGAATCAAGTGATGTTTGTTTAAAAATAAAGATGACTCACCGAGGGTGTTTTTATATGAAGACAAGTTTGCCTGAATCTTATGATAAGTAATCTTAATTTACCTGATAAGACGGATCTTGGACAGTGAAGTTCTGAAAACTCCCAGCACAATGTCGATGTAGGACATTATATGGGCACCACAGATATCCAAATTGAATGATTCTTGTTGGAGATAAAAGATAACTCACCGGGGAACAATTTCTATGAAGGATGTATAGGTTGAATCCACCATTAAGTGTACTGAAATTGACTGAGAAGATGATGACTTAGAAGAGAAGCCTTCGGATCTGACTGTACAGCGCTGGTGTTGAAGCCGTAACATGCCGAGGGAATGTCAGAATTGATCTCCGTTTGTTGAAGATGAAGGATATCTTGATGTGTCACACTTCGTATGAAGGAAGTCAGGTCATAAAATGACTAGAAAGATCTGTAGAAGCCGATGATCAGCAGTGCAGCACGTTGGAGCATAGACCGGCTTCTTCTTCACTTTGGGATGATCTCCGGGCACCGGGACGAAGATAGAACGATTTGGGGAGATTGGGAAGAGCCTAGGGTGGATGGAGGACGAAGAGAGAAGTGATGGAGGATGGGTATGCCCTTCTTAGGTCGTTCATATGAGTCTCCCTTTATAGGGGATGAGAACCAGGTCAAAAAATAGCAAGTTTTGATACATCCAACCATAGATTGGATTTCCTCCATTTAATGTTGCTTATTTTCATACTGAGGCATCTAGAAAGTTAACTAAATGACTAAGAGAGATTTGAAACCGTGGATCACCTTTCCCATGTTCAAAATATGTCTCAACTTGAAGAGGAAACAAATCTGGTCCAAAAATGGCAAGTCTTGATATACAAGACAACAAGTTGGATTGCCATCATTAGATGATGCTAATTTCGACCATGAAGCTTCCAGATACTATAAAAAGTGATATGGAGGAGGAAAAAGGAAGGTAAGGTCGTGAATTGGTCAGATATGTGCCCAATGGGCTGGGCTTGCATGCAATTGGGCTTGATAGGTGCTGCGTGCGGACAGAACTGCACGTCTGACTTCTAAAAGGCGCTGCAGACAAATGGTAGATCGGAATTGAATGCCGTTTGTTGCATTGAAAAGAGGACTCAGAGAGGAAGATTATTTATGTTGAGGACTTCTTCATTGTATGTCCACATAATCCTGTGAAAAATTTACAAATAGAGGATATGCTGGGAAAAGCATAATCTGGAACACCACCAAGAGTCTCTTGTTCGGCAAACACGGATTTGATTAGAAATTAGAAAATCATCCTCATATTTCCAATAAGCACCTTGGCTCATCTGAAAGGGTGGTTCATCATGATTTTGATGGTCTAAAAGAGATGTTGCCAATGGAATAATGGTTTAAGCTCTAAATAAGGCCAAATTGGCGTGTCTACAGCTTGCCTCTCCTTGATGTTGGCTTTGCAAGGGAATGGCATGTAGCGTAGCGGAGTGAAATGTAGAGGAATGTAGAGAAGCGAAATGAGTTGTAATGGAATGCAGCAGAGCGAAATAGAGATGGACTGAAAAGGTGGCATCAAGGTGTAGATATAGACACGCTCAACGACCAGATTCGGCAAGACGAATATCTTCAAGTCTCCTGGATTACTGCCATGTTTCATCCAGTCTTCCTATGTTCGATTGGTAAAAGATGTGCCATTGACACGAGAGAAGAATAGCCAACCCCCAACGCGGTGGGGAGTCCCCGAAACATGGGTTCGTAGGTTCATCATCAGCCGGTAACCCGATCTTTGCGGTGTTCCTGTACTGTGATGGGCTAAAGTTTAAAAAGAGATTTGTTTTTGAAAAAGTAAAAGAATACCAATCGAGCACATTCAGGCTCTTAGATTCATTTAAGTCTTCCATGAGACAAGATTCAATTCGGAATGGAATGATCTCAAATTCTGAAAGGCAAATGTTAAAGCACAGACCGTGAAGATAATGACGGTGCAAGTTCTGATCAAATAGAAGGTCCTTGGCGGGATAAATTGGCTGCCATGGTGGGACGAATAGCAAAGAAGTTGCAATGGCCACAGTGGTGAAAAGAAATGAAAGATTTGAGGACACAAAGTGGTTACCGAACACGGTGGGATTAATAGACACGGTGGGATATTAGAGAGGTTGGTGGGACTAGAGATCATGATGGGATTAGAAAACATGGTGGGATTAGAAAACATGGTGGGATTTAGAATGATCGAGAGAGTGAGAAGGTGAAGTTTTAGGAAATGATGTATGCAATGACAAAACAAAATGTAATGCAATTAATGCTACATGATGCATGTTGGGCTCAAGAAAACAAAACAAAACTTGTATAACAAATAGTTGAAGATATAGATTTTCTATGAGGTCAAGATACCCATTCGGGAACTATCGTCCCTCACAGCACAACTTTGGCTTATCCGCGAGCATTAGAGATGACCCGACCGTCGTAGATTTTGATGAAGGGGATCTCGGGCCTGGTCTTCTTTGCATTCACGGTCTTCAACATCAATGCATAAAATAAATAGTAATGCACCTAACCTATGCTAAGAAAGGAAATGATAACAGTGAGTTTGCGATATGATGACATGCATTCTCACAAAAGAGTTCATGTGTCCTAATGAGGACACAGAGCAAAAGCTTCTCGGCAAAGTTGAGGCCGAGATAATGATGACACCTCCTCCTGAGAATCCTCAGGGGAGGGAAGTGGCGAGCATCGCCTTATTGAAATCTTGAAAATGCTCCTCGACGAAGTTGAGGTCGAGGTCATAGTGGCACCTCCTCCTAAGAATCCTTGGGGAGGAAGGTGGCGAGCTTCGCCTTTTTGTGAAGTTCTCCGCATTTGTTCTTCGTGCCTGAAACACTAGAAAAAGGAGATTAGAATGCCAATATGGCTTATCCCCTTGCAAGTTGCAGTATGCCTTGACCTTTGTCAAGGGGCGTAAAGTTTTTCTTGTGCCTGAAACACTTAGAAGGAAGAGATTAGAACAACAATGCGGCTTATCCCCTTGCAAGTTGCAGTATGCCTTGACCTTTGTCAAGGGGTAATAGCCTTCTTAAGGGTGAATAAAGCAGCAAATATACAATGAATGTAAAGACAAGAATTCAAACCGAGCATGGTGATTTTTTTTTGAAAATTTTGTTGGAATTTGAGAATGAAGTTTTCTTCTTCTTTTTTTTGAAAAGATTCATTTTTTCTGGGATTTTTGAAAATATTATTTTTTTTAAATTTTTGATAATATTTAATTTTTTTGTATTTTTTTGAAAATATTCAACTTTTTTTTGAGAGTTTTTTGAAAATATTTTTTTGGGGAGAGAAAAATCATTATTGACACAAGTTCTCATCACTTGGTTGTTTTTCTAGGTTCGTGGTAGACACTGTAGAGACGCCAAATTCGCCTAATTCAGAGCATAAAACTCATGTTTTATAGGGTAACATGTATGATTTACCTTATGCTGGGTCTTTTAAAGTTGATTTGGAGGTTCGCCGAATGAAACCGGATGTTTTCAGACGTTTTCCGCAAAAAGCCGTAATTTCCGAGCGAAAGCTGCACGTAAATCGTGTGAACAAGGAAATTGGCTGAATGACCAATGCCTAATGATCATGCATTGAAGGTTATGGTCATATTCACACTCCGGACAAGTTTTATTGCATTCCGTGCCTTTCCGGTTTGCCGTCGAAGTCATTTTGACCTGTATCGGATCTTCTGTTCACTGCCCTAACTTCCGGACAAAATTCTGAAGTTTTTGAGGGTGTGATGGTTGATCCGATGCTATAGAAAGCTTCTTCGGCCTGTTATCTTTCCAACGCAACAAACGGCGTCGAATTCCGAGTTCAGGAGTGTTCGCAATGGCTTCCGGAAGAAGGACGCGCAGAATCAGTCCCATGCGCCCAGGTTCCAGGGCACATGCGCCCGGGACCCAGGACACGTGGCCATGTGCCCTACCAGTGAGGCACGTGGCCTTGTGCCCTCACTTGAGGGCACATGCGCCCCACCTTTGAGACACGTGGGAACCAGTTTTTCACCCGGACTCTACCACTCAACCGACGGACCGAATAAGATCGAAATTTTCGGAGAAGATGAGATGTGCCCTCACTGGGGGGCACATGCGCCCCTCAGTGGGGCGCATGCGCCTGACACCAGGGCGCATAGACCCTATTTTTTAGCTCCGATGAGACCGCTCGTTCTCCTATAAAAGGACTCTGATTCTGGTCGTTCCGGGGAGAGGAGCACGACTCCCCAGGCATCTCAAGACGTCCTATCACCCTCCTGCATCAATTTTATGATTTTTAGAGAGAGAATTTCGAGTTTTTAGAGAGAGAAAAGTCGGTTCAAGAGAGAGGAAGGTTGTTCTGCAAGTGATCTGCCAAGTCTCTCTTCTTCGACCTCTACAGCAGTGTGTGGACGTCTGCTGCCTGAGTTTTCTTCATCAAAGTTCTTCCTCTCCAAGTCTTCTTGAGTTTACAATCGACGGCACTTGATTCAGAGGTCGGGGCTGGTCGTGACGAGCGCAGAAGCAAAGTCGCGCCTGGCAGATCCTGGACTGCTGCTCGGCTTTTTCGACAACACAGATTTGGCTATATCTTCCTCTATTCAACTCAGAATCTTTCAGTTCTTTTTCCTATCTCTTTTTTTAGTGATTATCCATCATCCTATCATTTTTTTACATTTTTTTGCATTACTTTTACTCTGTTAATCCGAAAATAAAAAAAGGGGGTTAGAGATAACCCGAATCCGGTCAGTTTCTAGTCAATTGTGTGTTTTATGTTATTCTCTTTACATATACTCCACTTTGTCTAGTTCTAATTGTATATTTCACTTTTTTATTTGTCTAGTTGCACAGAATATCAAGCACCCACACGTTGAGGACTCTTCTTCATCGGCCGGCCGAAGAAGGAGAAGCTTAAACTCACACTCTTCACGCTAAGGTACACACGGTCATCTTTCATTTTAATTCTATAAATCGGAACCCACGGTTCCTGGCGACCACATTTATTTCTTCTCACCCTCCTCCCACATGACCCGAACCGTCTCTTTGGTGATCGAGCGACGCCAAGGGATGAAAGTTCGGGGATCAATGTGAGTATGGGACCGAGGTGAGAGTTGCTTTCCGAGCTTTATTCCTTTCTTTTCTCATCCCCTCTTGAGGTGACGATCTGGGTTCACGGACTTCCCTGAAAAGGAGAGGACCCCGTCGAATTTTCAGAGTCGACAGCTTTGTGGCGACCACGGTGGGACAAGCAATGTCTTCAACCGTGGGTGCTTAGTGTTTTGTTTTGCAACTAGTTCTAGTTCTAGACCGGTTCCCACGTGAGCCTTTCCTTCTTTCCACCTCTCTTAAACTTCATGCCATCTCAAAACTTCTGATTTCACCCATCTTTCTTCAGATCTGAAGTGCCAAGTATGCCATTTAATTTCTGCATTTTATTTAAGCCGGTTCCCACGTGAACCACCCCTTTCCTTTTAAACCGGTTCCCACGTGAACCAATCTCTTTCTTTACTTCGGTTCCCACGTGAACCACAACCCTTTTTTTAGATCTATCCCAACTTGGATCAGATCTTTATTCACCTTTAATTGGCCCCACGTGGCCCTCTTTTGACCATTCAAACCGGTTCCCACGTGAACCACCCCCTTTTACCCAAAACCGGTTCCCGCGTGAACCACCTTTACCTTTTACCCCAGTTCCCACATCGGTCCCCACGTGGACCACCCTTTGGCTTGGCTATCAGATCTGAACCCTCTTCTTTCAATCACTTTTCACTATCTCCATTTGGCTCACATAAGAAACAAGTCTAGATTCTAGTTTCTAGTTGCTTGTCTAGTTTTTAATTGCTTGTCTGGTGTTGATTGCATGTTTATTTAAGTTCATGTTTTGCTCATTACTTGCTTTATTACTTGATTGCATTCTCTGCTCCTTCTCTCTACCTCCTTCTTTTACACTTTTTTGAGGCGGGAGCTCACTCTCCTATTTACCCCTCCCATCCAAAACACCCTCTTGGTGGATTCTGACCTCTCTTCTGGGATATTCCTTCCTAGTTGACTTGGTTGGCTTTCATCAAGGCCTCCGTAATTCCTCATATGTGGAGTATTCCTCTTCACGATCGGGTTGGTTGTACCACTCCCCAAAACCCGAAGCATCCTACGTTACCTACACGAGGTGAGATTGTGTGAAACCTAGGTCATTGGAGATTGGAGTTAGGATCCTAACCCATTTGTTGAGAGAACAATTCTTAACAAATTCATAAACCTAAGGTTTAATCAAAATCATTGCGTAATCTTGCTTTCAAGTCTTTGCATAACTTGCTTGTCAAACAAAAATTCAAACCTTTAACTTTTTGCAAAATACTAAAAAAACCAAAGAAAATTCTTTGTTTGTTTTGTCAACTTGTTTGTTTTACTTTCTTCTTGAAGTTCAATGCAACTAAGGTCTGGAAGGCACATTGGAATGGCGGAACAAGCTGAACATCGAGAGCACGAGATGGGTCACCAACCGATTCAGTCAGAAGTGCAAGAGGTCCCTCAACCATCTGCTCCCCGTGATGTTGAACAACTCTTTAGGGAGTTGTCTCTCTATACTGACCCAGAAACCTATGCCCGTATACAATCCATGGTGAAGGGCAAAATTGCTTCAGATCAGGCTGAAACCAATCAAGTTGCCTTATCTCCTCGTCCTCTAGTTCAACCACCAGTCATTCAGTCACCCTTTGTTCAACCACCTGTTGTTCAACAATCTATGATTCAACCACCTGTTGTTCAACAATCTATGATTCAACCATCTGTAGTTCAACCCTCTATAGTTCAACCACCTGTGGTCCAACCCTCATTTGTTCAACCATCTTATTTTAACCATGTTGCTCCCTTGGCCCATCAAGTCATGGGACAATCTTCAAGTCATGCTCCTCAATTTCAGAACCATGTCTCTAATCACATACCCCCACCAGTAAACCAAGAACCTGCTCTCACCAGGGCAATCATGGATCAGCTCACCCAGATGAATGAACGTTATGAAGAGCTAAGATGTCGCCTGGACTCCAAGTCAGTTCCTGAAATCTCCATCCCTTCTCTGCCAGTCTTACACCTGCCACCTTCTGAGCTACCAGTTTATCGCCGCTACAATGGTACTGGCAACCCCTTTCTTCATCTTAAAGATTTTCTCTATGAATCCTCATTCTGGAAAGATGATCGTAGGGTTCTTGCCTTCTTGTTCCGTCGATCACTAGAAGGGTCTGCATTGGAATGGTTCTACTCACTCGACTCCTTTGAGGCAGGAGACTTCGACATTGTCAAGACCAAATTCTTGCAGAGATACAGAGACCGGGTGGCACCAGCGTGCTCCATTACAGACTTGATTGCTGAGAAGATGAAGCCCGAAGAGGACTTCATAAAGTTTACTGATCGCTGGAGGGGAATGGCAGAAAAACTGATAGATGTGTTTTCTGAAGGGGAACAAGTAAAAATGCTTATTGGCAACACTACACCTGCTCTGAGAAATGTATTGATCATGCACCGTCCTACCACAATGAATGAACTCTATGATAGTGCCCGATACTTACAAGCCCACTTCAAGGATGCCACCATGATAAACCCTTTTGATCCTAAACCTAGAAACTTTAGAAAAAACCCCCTCTGCACCAGCTGGGCCTACAACCGAAGGAGTGGTCAACAATGAAGCTGGAAATAGTGTGGGGAACCACGGAGGGAACCGACAAAATCGATACAGAAACCCACCACGAACCCTTCCTATTACCCCCTCAACAACGGGTTAGGCCACCACAACCACGACAACCACAACAACCACCTCGCCCGGTAGCACAACCCCAGCAACCTCGACAACCTACCTACAATAGGACACCGCCACCACCCAATCAAGCACCACGAAGGGGAGGTCCTAGGAGAGAGAACTACCAGCAACTCCCTTACTCCTTGACCGACATCTTCAATGTACTCATGGCGGAGAAACAATGGAATTGCCCAAGGAAAGAGAGGTTTGGCCAACAAATGTTGATATGTCCCGATACTGTGCTTACCACCGGTGTCCTGGTCATACTGTAGAGGTGTGCTTTCAATTCAAGGATTACATCCACGATCTGAATGACCAAGGCAGCATTGATTGGGTCCAAATGGGGGAATGCATACAAGCTATGAAGGCTAGGCAGCAGCGGCGGCAGCATCCACCGGCTCAACCTCAACAACAACTCGGCTTGGGGATTGTCCGTAATCCGCTCCCGTTACATGCTCCCGCTCCAAAGACCGGCTCCAAGACATCCAAACCCAGAATTAGTCTAGTACACTCCATTGCCCAGGGAGATGCCGATCGTGCTCAAGGTTGGCAACTAGAAAGCCACAATACAACCATGCTCGTCAACCCGGCCTAGGCCTCCTGCTAGGAACCCTCCTAGACAGATAATCCGTGCACCTGCTACTCCACAACAACCACAAAGCTCAATAACCCAACCACTTGCCGCCACTTCTTCTCGCCGGCCCATCATCAGGCCAGCCCCCTCTCTAACTACACCTCCTTCAACCATTGCTACACACCGGCCCTTGCTCATCCGACCACCACAATCATCACCAAACCTGAACCCCCAGCCTACGAGCTCTACCACTCCAAAACCCCAACCTATCATACCACCAGCACCACAACGAATCCCACAACCTACACCTTCATTAAACTCATCAACCACTCCTGCACACCGGCCTCTTCTTATCAGGCCACCAGTATCACCATCACTACCATCTCCAAATCCTACCCCTCTACAACCTAACCCAATCATCCTAGAACCACCAATCTCACCTGTTCCACCACAACCCACCCTAGTTAACCCGTCACCTCTACCCGACCGCCAAATAGCCCCGGTGCTTCGGAGTGGGAGGATGTTCCAGCGGCTCTTTCCCCAAGCCGGAACTCAACCGCAAGAGCCAGTGGAGGATGAACAAGTAGAAGAACCATTGCCAGGCACAGCCTATGATCGTTAAAGCATTTAGATAAAACACCGGCCCGTATTTCCATACTTGAGTTGATCAAAAGATCAAAGGTGCACCAGGAGATTCTACAACAGTACTTACAAAGGGTCATGGTGAGCGAAGATCTCCCACCTGAGAAGATCACTACAGTGTTAGCCCCTAGAAGTGAGCACCCAACACTCACTTTCTCTCAGGAAGAATTAGCAGATCCAGACTTTAGGAGATATGCTTTGCATGTGGCTGTTATCATCTGCAATGTCGAAGTAAAATCATGTTTGGTTGACACTGGAGCTTCTATCAACGTTATGCCGCCAGAAACATTGCAGTTGTGCGGCATTTCTGAGCAAGAAATCAAGCCATCCTGTGCCATGGTGACAGCCTATGATAACTCCAAGAAGTCTACACGTGGGGTGGTCACACTAGAAGTCAAACTTGGACCATGTACGGTCACAACGGAATTTCATGTTCTAGAATTGGATCCAACTTTTCGGGCTATACTTGGGAGGCCATACTTGGAGGCAATAGGAGCTGTGGCTTCAACAAACCACCAGTGCATAAAGTTTCCCTTTAAAGGACAAGTGGTCAAAGTGACTAGCATGCCTATGAGGGATGAGATGAATGATGTTTTTACATCACCCCTAGGTTTGTCAATACAACCCCAGATCTCAGTGGGAGAATTGCTAGAAGTCAGATCCATGACTGCCTCTCTACCAGACACACTGGGATGGCGGATGATGATGAAATTGGGCTATCAGCCTGGAAGAGGTTTAGGCAAGGACCTTCAAGGAATCACTCAGCCAATTGAAACTGTGAAAAGACCACGCAGGCAGGGGTTGGGATATGAAGAGGGTTCCATCCCAAGGAGGATCTTCCAGCCAGGATATGCCGTGGGACTCCACACCTTCTTTATCAAAGGGGAGACCATGATGATGGCTGAAGATGGTAAAAATTCCGTGATAGCTGTCAAGAGAAGGAAAGCTCCAGAAGAAGAAGAAGAAGACTTGGAAGACCTGTGCTTATCTCTAACTCGTCTGTTCACAAGTGGGGAAGAGTATCAAGAACCACCCAAGGGCAGACCAATCTTGGATCATCTAGTTAAGCATACTACCCAAGTCAAAACCATTCCACGAGGCCCAAATACAACAATGCCATGTTTAAACCTCGTGCCGTTGTTTCTAGATCCTTTGGATGGGCTTCAGGGCCCACTTACCCACTTTGGGTTCATGTGCCCTCTTCAACCTTCTACTCTTACTGGGCCAGCTTGCCCATTTGCTTTCCTCATCAACTTCGAGACTGGGGGCTTTTCTCAACATGGGCTCACATGCCCATTTATTTCTAAGATCGGGTCCACGTACCCGTTTACCTTTTTCATCAGTTTTGGACCCATGTGTCCATTTTCTATTACCATTAGGCCCACGAGCCCCTTTTTCCCTTTTATTCTTAAGTTTTTCTCTCTGGTAATTCAGTCAGTTTCTAGCAAGCCTTGAGTCACTCAGGTTCATTCTATCTTTTTACTTGAAATTTCTAAAAAAAAACGTCTTCTCTGAAACTCACATTTCCATCGAGGAGACATCTCTACTCATCCCAGAGGGTGTTCCCAATCAGGGATCCCTCTTTTCTGAATCATTGATCGATTTACTCGATCCTCCCTCCACTGTAAATACCACCTTTCCAGCTTTATCTTCGTAGGTCAAGTTAGGTTAGGAAATAGGAAGGTCGAGGTAAGCGAGTTCCAAATAGGTATACGCAACAGCAGTTGGCACGTAAATGCGTAGAGTGTGCAAGGCTGCCAAACTTTTTAGATGATACTATCCAGCTAGATGAAATACGATATGAGGATGAGCATAACATAGATCATACTTTGGGAGTATATGAGGTGGTATCAGAGAAATATCCCGAATCCGAGGATGAAATCGAGGACTTGGCTGATGCATATGCATCTGGACTTAGAAGATTTGAAGAACCATCAGCCACAGGGAATGAACCGACCAAGGAACTGAATTTAGGAACCCTGGAAGATCCTAAGACTATCCTCATCAGTGCAAACCTCACTCCCTCATAAGAACAACGTTTGATCAAAGTTTTGGAAGAATATAAGGACACGTTCGCATGGACATATGAAGATATGCCGGGATTAGATAATTCACTGGTTGAACATAGATTAACCTTGAAACCTGGAACTACCCCGGTTAAACAAAAGCTCAGGAGGTTCCACCCTGATATTGCACTCAAAATGAAAGAAGAGGTCGACAAACTACATCAAGCAAAATTTATTAAGGTTGTCCTATATCTGCAATGGGTGGCTAACATAGTCCCTGTTATGAAGAAGGATGGACGAATTCGGATTTGTATAGATTTCAGGGACTTGAACCGAGCGTGTCCTAAAGATGATTTCCCTTTGCCTCATATCGATGTTTTGGTTGATAACACAACTGGGTTTGAAATGCTTTCATTCATGGATGGCTATTCTGGATACAATCAGATCCGGTTAGCTGAGGAGGACCAAGAAAAGACCTCGTTCACTACACCTTGGGGAACATATTGCTATGTTGTCATGCCCTTTGGGTTAAAGAATGCCGGTGCTACATATCAGAGTGCTATGATGGCTATCTTTCACGACATGATGCACACCCTTGTAGAGGTGTATGTGGATGATTTGGTTATCAAGTCCAAGAGTCGGGAAGACCATTCTGAAGTGCTAAGGAAGGTTTTGCAAAGAGCTAGAGAATACAAGCTAAAAATGAACCCTAAGAAGTGTACATTTGGAGTTTCATCAGGAAAGCTACTTGGGTTCATAGTAAGCAAGAGGGGCATAGAGATCGACCCAAACAAGGCCAAGGCAATTATTGGTATGCCTCCTCCGAAGAATATGAAATAGCTTCGAGGATTGATTGGGAGGCTACAATTTGTCCACCGGTTTATCTCACAACATTCCCAAAGGTGTAAACCTTTCTATGAGTTAACCAAGGCGGGGGCCGAGTTTAAATGGGATTCGAAGTGCCAGGAGGCGTTTGATGGGTTGAAAACATACCTGGCAAGTCCCCCTGTACTTAGACCACCAATTCCCGACAAACCTTTGGTCCTCTACATTTCGGTTCTTGAGAACTCTCTTGGGGCAGTCCTTGCACAAGTTGATGAAGAAGGGAAAGAATGAGCTACTTACTACTTGTCTAAGATGTTTGATGCTTGTGAGCTGAAGTACACTGTGGTAGAAAAGACCTGTGCTGCTCTTGTTTGGGTGGTTCAGAAACTCAAACATTATTTCCTTGCTCACCAAGTCAAGCTCATTGCTTGTATCAATCCCATTAAGTTTCTGTTAGAGAAGACAGTCTTGACTGATCGGTTAAGGGTTATGCTATTGCTGAACACCTTGCCCATCATCCCATACCCATCTTTGACCCGGTCCGGTCGAGTTCCCGGATGACGAACTAATGTCGGTCCGATCTTCCAATCTTTGGACATTATATTTTGACGGGGCTCGAACTCTCATGGTAGAGGGATAGGTATTGTCCTTCTCCACCCGAAGGTGTCACCATTCCACAGGCTTTTCGGCTTAACTTTCCGGCAACCAACAACATAGCCGAGTATGAAGCCTTGCCGGCCGGGCTGGAGGCCGCTCGTTTCCATGGTGCCACCGAACTGAGGGTGATAGGTGATAGTCAATTGATCCTACGCCAAGTCCTATCCAAGTACCGAACTTCTCATCCAAACCTCAAACCCTACCAGGAGCTCACCACCTGCTACATTAAGCTATTCTTCAAACTCACCTTTGTCCATGCACCCCGCTCTCAGAATATCCTCGCCGATGCCTTAGCTTCACTAGCTTCATCTCTATCTGTCCTGCTAGGCAGGCAAGTGCGGACTATCCACATTTGTAAGAGGACAATTCCAGCAATTGAGGATGGACGTTTTCTGAAGGTTAAGGAAAGATTCAACAGAAAAGAATACTTGGAACATAAAGAAGAAATCTCCTTGATTGAGTTGGAAGAATTAGAAGAAGGTGAGAGACCTTGGTATGACGAGATTGCGAGGTATTGTCAAGATCAGTCATATCCGCCTGGATCAACCACCAAGGAAAAGAAGGCAATCAGAAGAGTATCCCAAAGGTATACAATCCTAGGAGGAGTGCTCTATAAGAGAAGCCTAAGTGGAATCTTACTCAGATGTCTTGATGAAGAAGAAGCCGAGTTGGTGCTGAAAGAAGCACATTCTGGAGTTTGTGGTGGTCACGTGAATGCCCAAGCCCTTGCTAAGAAAATCATCCGACAAGGGTATTATTGGCCAACTCTAGAAGAAGACTGCTCCATCTTTGTCCGGCATTGTCATTCATGTCAACTCCATGCCGACAAGATTCACTCTCCCGCATCTTCCCTTCATCCAATTCATGCCCCATGGCCATTCGCCATGTGGGCCTTTGATATCATTGGCCCCTTGAGTGACCTCAACTCCGAAATACGCTCAAAATCATTCATTCTGACGGCAACGGAGTACTTCACAAAGTGGGCTGAAGCGGAAGCATTCGTGGAGATTAAAGCGTCAACAGTTTGCTCCTTCATCAAGCGCAACATTCTGGCAAGGTTCGGGATCCCCAGCGACATTGTCACCGACAACGGGCCACAATTTCTTTCTCAAGATCTGCATGATCTTTGCAACAGGTATTGCATTTCATTACATCATTCATCACCATACTATCCTCAAGGCAATGGTCAAGCAGAAGCTACCAACAAAACCTTAATCAAAATCATCAAGAAATCTTGTAAGTCTAGCAAATTTGCCGACTGGCCTGATAAGCTTGTAGATGCTCTATGGGCTTATCGTACTTCTGTAAGGACTCCCACTGGACAAACCCCGTATGCTTTGGCATATGGGATGGAAGCAATGGTCCCTTACGAAGTATTACTTCCATCTCTCCGAGTTCAGCTCGACAAGGATATTCCTGTTGATGAGAGACGAGAATCTCTCCTTGTACAGCTTGAACTCTTGGATGAAAGAAGGCTAGCCGCCGCCGAGCATGTCCGGACTTATCAGAATAGACTCAAAAGGTTTTATCAAAAGAGGGTGGTCGAGAGAAAATTCGAAATCGGTGAGATGGTAGTCAAACGCATATTCATTAAGCCGGGGGGTCCCCGCTCCAAGTTGCAACCAAACTGGGAAGGGCCTTTTGTAATCACTGAAAAGTATCCAGGTAATGCATATGAATTGACTAATGCAGATGGAGAAAAATTGAATCATCCTTGGAATGGAGTTTACCTCAAAAAGTACTTTCCATAAAAATGGAGAAACCACCGATATAATCTCAAGTCATCGATCCTAGGTTGTTCGTGAGAAGTCAAGGGTAGGTACCATCCTACACACACAACACTTCCCGATCCTAGAATCCGGACAACCCGACACTTGCGAAAGGCAAGGCGTAAATCTAGAAATGGAAGGAGTACCCTTACCCTATTCTCTTCTACTCGGTCCAAGATAGGGAGAGAAGGTTAGAGAGGGGTAGTATCGAAAACACTCGCCACCCTAGTAGGAGGCCGTCTCAGAGGGTACAAAAGGGTGCCAAAAGATGGGCAATGAACCCCTCAGGTTAGAAAAAAATGATCAACCTGTCTGAATGAGTACCCAGAATGATAGTCATGGCAAATGGCTGTAAAAGATGGGCAATGTCCCCACGGGTCAAAAAACCTGTCCAAATATGTGCCACATAGAAAAGAACAAAAGAGAAAGAAAAACCCAAAGAGGCCGAACCCCAATGGGTAATTTGAGTGAGAGTAGAGAAATCCCTCTCAACATCTTCAAACCCTATCAAGGACTTCCTCTATACTCTTCCTCCTTAAACCCCTAGGGAAGAGTAAACCGACCAAATCCAGGTGGAATCCAAGCCGATCAAAGGAAGAAGGTTAGAAGGATTCTAAGTAGGGAACTTTATTTTTGCACGTGGCATCTACCACTTGAGTCTTGACGAACTCCAAAGACCGATGAACTGTCTCAAATACCAGCATTTTCTCCACAAAAAAAATTGCATATTTCAAAATCTACAAAAAAATACATATTTCAAAAATCCAAAAAAATACATATTTCAAAACCCACAAAAATTGCATATTTCCAAAACCAAAAAGTTGCATATTTCAAAAAAAACCCCAAAAAATGCATATTTCAAAACCCAAAAAAAAATACATATTTAAAAAATAATAAAAAAATGAATATTTTTAAGAAAATCCAAAAAAAAATGCTCAGTCATGATCATTGCCTTAGTTGCATCCATGTTTATTTTACTGTCATGCATATTTCCATTCCTGCATTGCATATCCTTTTACTTTAATTACCTTGTTAAGAAGGCTCTTCCCCTTGACCTAAGTCAAAGTTGACCATAATAGGCAAAGGGATGAGTCCTGATGAAGATCTAATCTCCTTCTGTCAAGTGTTTCAGGCATTTCAATATAGGAGAGGAGAGGATTCACACCATGACAGGTAAGTTCTCTCACCCCCCCATTTCATTTTAAGTCATTTGTTTTATTCCACCTTGTTAAGAAGGCTCCTCCCTTTGACTCAAAATCAAGGCATACGATATACAAGCAAAGGGATGAGTAATGATAAAAATTTAATCATTTTCATTAAGTATTTTCAGGAGCTGAAGAAGCAAAAAGAGAAGGGCGGTCAGGTACAATTTTTCTGCAAAAAAAAAAAAAAAGGCCATAGGGCGCATGTGCCCTCATCTGGGGGCACATGGCCAGGTGCCCCACCCCCTGGGCGCATGGCCAGGTGCCCCCGATCGGGGGCACATGGACAAAAAAATTTGAAAAATTCAGAAAAATCTCAAAAATTCAGAAATTGTCTATAATGTTAAAAATGATATTTTTGCTAAAGGAACCATCATTAAAAACTTTGTTTTGACATCCAAATGATGGTTCAAATAGTAAAATCTTCAGTTGGTCATTTCAGAAACAATCTGATTCATATGACAATTCTGTGAAATGTGCAGGCAACCTTTTTAGTCCTAACAGGTGAATTGGCGAGATCAGTGTTCCCCAAGGAACGTCATGCCAACCTTACGGCGGAAAGAAAGGAAGCACCACCCAGCTGAACATTCTCATGGTGTTGTATTCCGTCGGAAGGCAAGACAAGGATGGACCAGAGATGATGGTCGATGCACCACGCCTGAAGATTTCACTCAAATCCACATTGGCATCAATCTTACATCATCACCATCATTGCATTTTTGCACTTCACATCACTTCTACTATCTGTCACTTAGCTATGCTAGGTCCACTTTATATGTATTATATGCTTTAATGTTGAAGACCTTGAGCGTGAAGATGACTGGGCCCGAGGTCCCCTTCAACAAAATCTACGACGGCTTGGTCATTTCTTCACACTCACGGATAAGCCAAAATTGAACATTGGAGGGACAATGGTTCCTAATCGGGTGTCTTGACCTCCAATAGACAATCTATATCTTCAACTATTTTCTACATGATTTTCTATGTGTTCACAGCCATCTCCTTTTCTTTCTTCATCATTACCAATTCTATTTCATTATGTTTTCTCTTTCTTTTATTTCATCATGTTTTATTATTTCTTTTATCTCTTTATGTTTTATTCCTTTCTTTTTGTTCCACCATGTTTTATTCTATCACTTCTTTTATCCCACCGTGTCTTTTATCCCACCCCACCGTGGCAATTGTCATGCCATTGTTTCTTCTTTCCCTTCATTCTATGTTAGTCCCACCATTGTCTTTCAATCTCACTATGGCTTAAGTCTGTTTTGTCGTTTTCCGAATACCGGGTTTTCTGCTAGAGCGTGATTCATGGTCTTCACGTTACCCGAGCAATTTTTATTTTGCTTAAAACGAACCCTTTTAGAACTTGAGGTTCTTACACTCAGAATTAAACTGAGTATTTTTGGTGAAACTTGAATGAACTTGAGATTCCAAATATGATGGATTGGTATTCTTTTCATTTTAAGATCAACTTCTCTTTTACAAAACTTTAGCCCATCACAGTACAAGAACACCGCAAAGTTCGAGTTGCTGGCTGATGATGAACCTACGAATTCGAGGACTCCTCACCACGCTGAGGGTTGGCTACATCCTTTTATCCATTATCATTTACTTTTTCATCTCTCGTGCCAAGGGCATGTCTTTTACCAGTCAATTATATGAGGTTTTAATAGAACATGAAAGCGATCTAGAATACTCGGAGAGATTCATTTCTTGGATCGGGTAGATAAGCGTGTCTATATCTACACCTTGATGCCACCTTTTCAGTCCATCATCATTCCATTCCACTACATTCATCTACGTTCACTTGCATTCCATTACAGTTCACTACGAATCACTCCGCTTCATTACATGCCACTCCCTTACAAAGCCGACATCAAGGCGAGGCAAGCTGTAGACACGCCAAATTCGCCTAATTCAGAGCATAAAACTCATGTTTTATAGGGTAACATGTATGATTTACCTTATGCCGGGTCTTTTAAAGTTGATTTGGAGGTTCGCCGAATGAAACCGGATGTTTTCAGACGTTTTCCGCAAAAAGCCGTAATTTCCGAGCGAAAGCTGCACGTAAATCGTGTGAACACGGAAATTGGATGAATGACCAATGCCTAATGATCATGCATTGAAGGTTATGGTCATATTCACACTCCGGACAAGTTTTATTGCATTCCGTGCCTTTCCGGTTTGCCGTCGAAGTCATTTTGACCTGTATCGGATCTTCTGTTCACTGCCCTAACTTCCGGACAAAATTCTGAAGTTTTGGAGGGTGTGATGGTTTATCCAATGCTATATAAAGCTTCTTCGGCCTGTTATCTTTCCAACGCAACAAACGGCATCGAATTCTGAG
Organism: Cryptocoryne crispatula var. balansae; assembly: GCA_036172225.1. Taxonomy (NCBI): domain Eukaryota; kingdom Viridiplantae; phylum Streptophyta; class Magnoliopsida; order Alismatales; family Araceae; genus Cryptocoryne; species Cryptocoryne crispatula. The sequence goes on from CM069925.1 coordinate 22,706,959, forward strand.
TTCGGGAGTGTTCGCAATGGCTTCCGGAAGAAGGACGCGCAGACTCAGTCCCATGCACCCAGGTTCCAGGGCACATGCGCCCGGGACCCAGGGCACGTGGCCATGTGCCCTACTAGTGAGGCACGTGGCCTTGTGCCCTCACTTGAGGGCACATGCGCCCCACCTTTGAGACACGTGGGAACCAGTTTTTCACCCGGACTCTACCACTCAACCGACGGACCGGATAAGATCGAAATTTTCGGAGAAGATGAGATGTGCCCTCACTGGGGGGCACATGCGCCCCTCAGTGGGGTGCATGCCCCTGGCACCAGGGCGCATGCGCCTGGCACCAGGGCGCATAGACCCTATTTTTTAGCTCCGATGAGACCGCTCGTTCTCCTATAAAAGGACTCTGATTCTGGTCGTTCCGGGGAGAGGAGCACGACTCCCCAGGCATCTCAAGACGTCATAGCACCCTCCTGCATCAATTTTATGATTTTTAGAGAGAGAATTTCGAGTTTTTAGAGAGAGAAAAGTCGGTTCAAGAGAGAGGAAGGTTGTTCTGCAAGTGATCTGCCAAGTCTCTCTTCTTCGACCTCTACAGCAGTGTGTGGACGTCTGCTGCCTGAGTTTTCTTCATCAAAGTTCTTCCTCTCCAAGTCTTCTTGAGTTTACAATCGACGGCACTTGATTCAGAGGTCGGGGCTGGTCGTGACGAGCGCAGAAGCAAAGTCGCGCCTGGCAGATCCTGGACTGCTGCTTGGCTTTTTCGACAACACAGATTTGGCTATATCTTCCTCTATTCAACTCAGAATCTTTCAGTTCTTTTTCCTATCTCTTTTTTTAGTGATTCTACATCATCCTATTATTTTTTTAAATTTTTTTGCATTACTTTTACTCTGTTAATCCGAAAATAAAAAAAGGGGGTTAGAGATAACCCGAATCCGGTCAGTTTCTAGTCAATTGTGTGTTTTATGTTATTCTCTTTACATATACTCCACTTTGTCTAGTTCTAATTGTCTATTTCACTTGTTTATTTGTCTAGTTGCACAGAATATCAAGCACCCACACGTTGAGGACTCTCCTTCATCGGCCGGCCGAAGAAGGAGAAGCTTAAACTCACACTCTTCACGCTAAGGTACACACGGTCATCTTTCATTTTAATTCTATAAATTGGAACCCACGGTTCCTGGCGACCACATTTATTTCTTCTCACCCTCCTCCCACATGACCCGAACCGTCTCTTTGGTGATCGAGCGACGCCAAGGGATGAAAGTTCGGGGATCAATGTGAGTATGGGACCGAGGTGAGAGTTGCTTTCCGAGCTTTATTCCTTTCTTTTCTCATCCCCTCTTGAGGTGACGATCTGGGTTCACGGACTTCCCTGAAAAGGAGAGGACCCCGTCGAATTTTCAGAGTCGACAGACACCATGTGCAAAATGGGGTTCCTTGCACAGAATCTTTCCGACCTTCAACCTTTGATCGGCTAGAGTTTAGCTTTGATTTGGTTGGTTCACCCACACCTTGGGGGTAAGAATGAAGAATTGAGGGAAAGTCCTTGATAGGCTTTGGAGATGTCGAGAGGGGTTTCTCTACTCACACCCAATTGCCCGTTGGGGTTCGGCCTCTTCGGGTCTTTTCTTCTTTATTGACAAACCTATTTTTGTGGCACACATTCGGATAGGTGCTTTGACCTGTGGGGTCATTGCCCATCTTTTGGTGCCTTTTTTCATTTTCTGCATTTTGGGTACTCATTCTGACAGGCCCATATTTGTTTAAACCAGTGGGGATCATTGCCCATCTTTTGGCACCCTTTTTTTTATGAAGTTGGACCTTTAGAGACAGCCTCCTACTAGGGCAGCGGATGCTTTCGATACTCTCCCCCTCTGATCCCCTTCACCTATCTTGGACCGAATAGAAGAGAGTAGGGTAAGGGTTTTCCTTTCATCTCTAAGCTTTGCCTAGCTTCTCTCAGGTGTTGGGTCATCCAGATTATGGGATCGGGACATGTGTGTGTAGAATGGTATCTACCCTCGATTCCTAGACAACAACCTAGAACATGTGGACTTAAGTCATACTAGTAGTTCTCTCCATTTTTTTTGAGGTAGATTACATTCCATAGGTGAATCAATTGAAAACATGCCTTGCAATGTAAAAAATTTGTTAGGATAAAACAAAAAGTAGTTATCATCAATCATAAATTTCTCTCATGTAAGATTGTCATGTGAGATTAAACATCATTTTAAAAAAAATTATTGCCTTGAGGATGACATAATGATGATGAATGCAATTTCATGTAATACCTGAGAGAAGGAGAAGTTCATTGTTGATGACAGCTTCGCTTGTGCTTGCCTTGCCTTGCCTGCCATGCCTTGCCTTGCCTTGCGTTGCCCAACTGCTTCCACTTTTGATATGAACCATATTGCATTGGATTGAAGATTCATAGTCATAGGATGAAGTGAAAATGTGGAGGATCTGATTTAGCAGGGCAGAGTCAAAATTAATGATGTAAAAGGCAAAGATTGTGGTATCACCCAGGAAATTTCTCTACCTTGATTTTTTTGTTGAAAGTAGAACTTGAGAAAAGAAAGAGAATTCAAAAGGAAATAAACATGCTTGGAAACAAAAGTGAGTTAAAATGGGCTCTTGGGCCCGTGAATTGAAAGTGGGCTTGAAGGCCCAGGAGTAGTCGGAATCAAGAGGCACGTGAGCCCAAGATTTAAATGTGGGCTAGAGAGGCCGGTTGATGTTGATGGGCATGAGGGCTCGATTGGAGGTTGAGCCCGAGGGACCCAATGAAAAGAGCGGGCACATGGACCCGATTTAAATGGTTGGGAGCAAGATTGTGATTTGTGATGGGCTCGCTGGCACCATTGAAGAGTATGGGTGCGCAAACCCGAATTCGAATAAGTGGGGGCACGGGAGCCCGATTTTGAAGAAGTATGGGCACGTGGGCCCGACGGTGAAGAAATGGGGGCATACAGGCCCAAAGTTGAAGAAGTGTGGGCATGTGTGCCCGAGGTTGATGGAAGGTGGGCACGTGGGCCTGATTTAGGAAGAATTTGGGCACATTGGCCCGATTGCAGAAAAACATGGGCATGTAAGCCCGGTTGAGGTGAATTGCAAGCACGTGGGCCCGATTTCAAAAAATTAAGGGCACATGGGCCCGATTGGGGAGAATTATGGGCACATGGGCCTGATGGAAGGAAAGGGGCATGAAGGCCTAGTTGGGAAAAAGGGACATATGGGCCCAGTTGAAGGAAAGGGGCATGCAAGCCCGATTGATTAAAAAGGGCACATGGGCCCGGTTGGATAAAGGGGGCATAAGAGCTTGGTTGATTAAAAGGGGCACATGGTCCCGGTTGGATAAGGGGGGCACGTGGGCCCGGCTGATGGAAAGGGGCACATGGGCCCAGTTGATGAAAATGGGCATAAGAGCCCGATTGGTGAGAAGGGGCATAAGTGCCTGAAAATGGGGCATAAGGGCCCAAAAATGGGGCATAAGGGCCCAATTGAGTGGGATGGGGTGTGGACCATGGCCCTAAGATTGACAGATTTTGGACCCATGGGCCTGATTGATGGTTGTAAGAAGGATAAAGAAAGGGTAGTGGCCCTAAGATTGAGGAATTGTGGGCCCATGGGCCCGATTGTTGATTTGGAGGAGAATAAAGAAAGGGTCGTGGCCCTAAGATTGATTGATCATGGGCCCATAGGCTGAATTGTTGCTTAAGAGAAGAATGGGGTAAGGGTCGTGGCCCTAAGATTGATGCTAAAGGATTTACCTTCCTAGTTGGAAGAGGTCTCAGTATCCGCTTGCTAAGGTCTACATCCTTTAGGAGGCTTGTCGATTCATTCCCTATTTCATGGACCAATTCGGTCTCCTTACTTCCTAGTTCAGGGGTCAATTCAATCTGACCATCTTCATTGATCAATTCCAATGATGGTAACAGTTGATCAATGCCTGACAAATCCTTGCCTAGTCCATCATTGGATTGACAATCAACTAAGTTTATGATTCCTTCGTCTAAGCTCCCTATAGTAGGCTTCTCCTCAGGATGTTCTATAGAAGAGGGCATGCCTAGTCTAGGAGATTCCAAAAAGGTAGAAGGGTTTGGTTCGACCTCTCCTACTAGCTGACTTTGATCTTGATGAGAAGCTGATTCTTCTGCCATGGCAGGAGCACAAATGGTTGGAGTTATTAATTCCTCTGCAAGGGCAGGAGCTTGAAGGGTCGAAGTGTATGAATCTTCTACTACAGCAGGAGCAAGAATAGTAGGAGTGATTGGTTCCTTTGTTGGGGCAAGAGTAATAGAAGAAATGATTGGTTGTTGTGCAACCAACCTGAGGAGGATCCCTATGTGGTGGGATTGGTTGAGAAGCCGGGGTTTGCTCGATCGGCTTAGGATGAATGATTGGCCGAGGGACCATTAGTGAAGTGGGTTGAGGAGCCAAGGCTTGCGTGGCTAGCCGAGGGGTTGTTGTTGAAATAGGCTGAGAAGCCAATGGTCGGATGATTGGCCGATGGACCTTAAGAAATGTTGGTGGAGTTGAAGGTTGGGGAGCCGGTTGAAGTAATGGAGTATTCGCACAAGCAACAAGAGGAGCTTTATTAAGCGTGGTTGGTTGTGCCATTAGCACGGGTTGCATGGCCGGCTGAGGTTGGGGCATGGGTGGCCTAATCAACTGGCATCGAGGAGTCGGTTGAAGATGATGATCTGGATGAGATTGGAGAGGGCTCCTAGGTTGGTGCATAGCATCAATGCTCCTTTCAAGCCTGGGCCTCAATTCATCAGAATATTGGATTAATTCAACATCTTCTTTTACTTCCCCAATTATTGAATAGCCTGGCCCATATCGTTTCAAGAATTTGGCCTTGACAATTTCGAAATCCCATATCTCTACTTCGTTCGATGAAAAAAACCAATCTAGGGCTACACCCTCTAAAGATCTCCTAAAAAGAAAGGCAAGGGTCTTTCTATCATTATGCCATCGAGATGATTTTCTCAGGAAATCATTGACATGGGTGAAGGGATCACCTGAGCCATTGTAGCGATGGTAGGTTGGCATTTGCGATTGGGGGATGTAGATAGTATAGAGGGGGAATTCGATGGTTTCTTTATTCTTGGCAACAGGTGGGGAGGAATTCACCAGGGGTGTGCATGCGGCACCTGGATGGGAGGGAGGTGAGTTGGTGTGCGAGCTGAAGAATGACCCACAATGGGGTGAGTAGGTGAAGTAACATGGCACGGCTGCCCAGGAGGGGTTATGGTAAGAGGTTGAACTGCCGATTGGGGAGGTGAGGCAGCTCGGTTGACTTTGGCTGCACCATGATTAATAGGCATCTTGCCCTTCACTATAGATTGTATGAATGACAAGGTATTGGGATCAAGATGAAAAGATAGATCCTTAAGGGCGTGTTCTATACTAAACGAAGCGGACTGATGGGCATCCCCTTGCACTTCAGGTTCCATAGCAGCATTGACATGGCTCTCGGGTTGTTGTTGGAGCTTGTAGAGACCTTCTCCGTACTCTTGTTGCTTGTAGTAGTCCGACCTCCCAACGTGGCTTCCGGACTTTAGCATCATGGGCATCATGTCAATCTTTCTAGAAAGATGGTTAGAAAAGAGAGCAATCAAAGCACACAATTGAAGATATTTTTTATGTTTTGTTTTGTTTGATTTTGTTTTGTTTCAATTGGTTGTTTGGAAAACAAGTTGAACACAAAATTAAAGAGCTTTTTTTGTTTTGTTTTTTTAGGTGTTTTGCAAGAAGAAATTTTTGATTGTTTTCAATTTTTGGTGAGCAAGCAAGTTATGCAAACAAGGTTTTAAAATGACTACTCGACAATTTTTGGGTTGAAACCTTAGATTAGATAGATTGTTAGCAATTGTTCACTCAAATGGGTATGGTTCCTATTGCTTCAATCTTCAAGACCTAAGGTTATCACTCAATCACCACGAGTAGGAACTTGGGTTCTTCGGGTTTTGGGAAAGTGGTACAACCGGCCCAATCGTGAGGAGAGGAATACTCCACGGATGGGGACTTACGGAGGTCTTGATGGAAACCACCAAATCAACTAGGAAGGAATATCCCAGAAGAGAGGTAAGAATCCACCAAGAAGGTGTTTGGAGGGTGAGGGTGTGTTGGGAGAGAGAGCCCCCGCCTCGAATGCCCTACGGATCGGAGCAAGTCCGGTACCCGATGCAAAAAGCTAATGCAAAAGTAAAAATAGAGGGTAAGAGGAGAAGAAGCAATCAATGTGCAAAAACATGAAATGAAATGAAGTAAATAGAGCATGCAATATGCAAACAAGACAAGCAATCATGCAACAAAACAAACAATCTAGTGACTAGAATTGAATTAGAATGAAACTAGTTGCACAAACAAATCAAGCTAGCATGGTTAAAGACATTGGTTGTCCCACCGTGGTCGCCAAAAAGCTGTCGACTCTGGAAACGGGTTCCGGATCGGCACCTCAAGAGAAGGTGAAAGATGGATAGGGGGAAAAAGGGAGTGAATCAGAAAACACTCGGAAAGCGGTAAAGACTCCTCACCTCGGTCCCACACTCACATTGATCCCCGAACTTTCATCTCACGACGTCGCTCGAGCACCGGAGATGGTTCGGGTGATGTGGGAGGAGAGTGAGGAGGAGATGAACTTAAAGCATAAATGAAAGGTGGTCGCCAGGAGCCGCGGGCTCCGCTTTATGGAATGTAAATCAAGAGAAGAGTTGATTTGACCGCGTACCTTAGCGTGGGAGAGAGTGTGTGAGTTCAACCTTCTTCCTCTTCGGCCGGCCGATGAGGGAGAGTCCAACCAATGCTAGCTTGATGTATTTGTGCAACGGATTCGGGGTTAGCCCTAACCCCTTTTTTTGGTTTTTTGATGATGTATGAAATGATGAAAATAGAATAAAAATTATGCTTAAATATGAACTAAATGATTTTAATGAAGAAAAAATAATATAAATGGTTAAAGACAACACAACCCACGCAAAGTGGCAACCGGGTTAGACAGATTTAATGTAAACTGCACGGTTCGGATGCAAAGACCGTAAAAAACAGCACCAATGTCTGAATCAAGTGATGTTTGTTTAAAAATAAAGATGACTCACCGAGGGTGGTTTGATATGAAGACAAGTTTGCCTGAATCTTATGATAAGTAATCTGAATTTACCTGATAAGACGGATCTTGGACAGTGAAGTTCTGAAAACTCCCAGCACAATGTCGATGTAGGACATGCTATGGGCACCACAGATATCCAAATTGAATGATTCTTATTTTAGATAAAAGATAACTTACCGGGGAACAATTTCTATTAAGGATGTATAGGCTTAATCCACCATTAAGTGTACTGAAATTGACTGAGAAGATGATGACTTAGAAGAGAAGCCTTCGGATCTGACTGTACAGCGCTAGTGTTGAAGCCGTAACATGCCGAGGGAATGTCAGAATTGATCTACGTTTGTTGAAGATGAAGTATTTCTTTATGTGTCACACTTCGTATGAAGGAAGTCAGGTCATAAAATGACTAGAAAGATCTGTAGAAGCCGATGATCAGCAGTGCAGCACGTTGGAGCATAGACCGGCTTCTTCTTCACTTTGGGATGATCTCCGGGCACCGGGACGAAGATAGAACGATTTGGGGAGATTGGGAAGAGCCTAGGGTGGATGGAGGACGAAGAGAGAAGTGCTGGAGGATGGGTATGCCCTTCTTAGGTCGTTCATATGAGTCTCCCTTTATAGGGGATGAGAACCAGGTCAAAAAATAGCAAGTTTTGATACATCCAACCATAGATTGGATTTCCTCCATTTAATGTTGCTTATTTTCATACTGAGGCATCTAGAAACTTACCTAAATGATTGAGAGAGATTTAAAACCGTGGATCACCTTTCCCATGTCCAAAATATGTCTCCACTTGAAGAGGAAACAAATCTGGTCCAAAAATGGCAAGTCTTGATATACAAGACAACAAGTTGGATTGCCATCATTAGATGATGCTAATTTCGACCATGAAGCTTCCAGATACTATAAAAAGTGATATGGAGGAGGAAAAAGGAAGGTAAGGTCGTGAATTGGTCAGATATGTGCCCAATGGGCTGGGCTTGCATGCAATTGGGCTTGATAGGTGCTGCGTGCGGACAGAACTGCACGTCTGACTTCTAAAAGGCGCTGCAGACAAATGGTAGATCAGAATTGAATGCCGTTTGTTGCATTGAAAAGAGGACTCAGAGAGGAAGATTATTTATGTTGAGGACTTCTTCATTGTATGTCCACATAATCCTGTGAAAAATTTACAAATAGAGGATATGCTGGGAAAAGCATAATCTGGAACACCACCAAGAGTCTCTTGTTCGGCAAACACGGATTTGATTAGAAATTAGAAAATCATCCTCATATTTCCAATAAGCACCTTGGCTCATCTGAAAGGGTGGTTCATCATGATTTTGATGGTCTAAAAGAGATGTTGCCAATGGAATAATGGTTTAAGCTCTAAATAAGGCCAAATTGGTGTGTCTACAACATGCTTCTCTTTGTTCTCAACAAAGTTATAAGATTTAATCTTATAAAATCTTTTATTTCACATCCAATTAACTTATCTCACAGTCATAGTGTGCAACACTCAAAATCCAAATGAATTTAACCATGGCAATATGTTTTATCATGCAAAAGGTTCCAATCAACTTAGACAATATCCTTTCAACCATCCTTGCCTTCATAGGCTTTTCTAATGCACTCCAATCTATCTATTAAAATTTACGTCTGATGGGTACTCTACCCTAGTGGATCTACCAAGGTCAAAACTTGGTCAAAATAAGCATAGTTTATTTCAAATTTTATTGCTTCTTCTTATCTTTCAGAATTCATATATAATATTACTTCATCATAGGTCTTTGAATCAGCATCCTCACTGTATTACACCTCACTTCTTCCATCAGACATATGTCCCACAAATCTATTATGTTGAATTGGGCTATGTGAAGACCTATGAAGTACGTGTGTTACTCTCAACAAGTACCCTAGTAAAAGTATTTTTGAGTTATGGGATTGGAATCTCTTCCAACTCTACCTTGCTCTCATTGTTTTATTTAAGGAGGAACGCTTCCTCTAGGTATAGGGCACGCTTAGAATATAGACTCTTTATTCATCAAGGATGTATAAATTATATTCATAAGTTTTCTTTAGATATCCCACAATCTTATACTTCACAGTCTTAGATTCTAACTTGTTAGAGTTATGTCCTTCACCAAGGCAAACTATCCTCAAACCTTAACATTCTTAAGGTCATGTTTTCATTTTTCCATATCTCATATGAAGTAGTCAGAATAGACTTAAAAAGTACCTTAGCTAAGAATATAAGTGGCAATATTGAGTGCATAGCTATAAATAAACAAAAAAGATTCTACAAAGGTCATTATTGTCTCCTAAAACAATTTCTCCTTCCAGCAACTCCATTAAGTAGAGTAGTATAAGTAGGTATCTACTAATATAAGATTTTATTGTCCTTCAAATAATATGTGAATTATAAGGAATCAATCTAAGACTTTAAAATATTTTTGATTTCTCAACTTTAAGGTATTGGCCTTAGTTGAAATCAAAATGACAAAACTGAGAACCGAATAAGAAGGAGATTAATATTTGATCAGATATGAAGAGAAGATGTTCCATCCTACTCTAAACTAGTCAAGTGGTTGGTCTCTAGTGGTATCCACATAAACTTTCTCCAAGGACCCGTTCTCCTTTGCACCAACCTCGAAAATCCTTCCAAAATGGAGTTGGACTATTAGGGACTCCTTCCAGAGAAGAGAGGAGAGAGGGAGGCTGCTAAGGACATTCTTCAACCCTTTGGCTTGATAGGGTTTGGCTTCTTAAGCCTTTAATATATAGAAGATCCAATTTTTTACAAAAACCCAATTCTTCTATGTATTTACATCCTTGCCCGTGTCCTTAATGATTAGTTCTAATGTGTGTGACCCACTAGGCCCAATAGCCAATTTGGTTGAAGCCCAATTTATTTTAAATTAAGTCAAATCTATTATTTGACAACAGATTTGACGATTTTCCAATCATAAAATATACAAGCTACATCCTATAATCCCAAATGACATTGGAGAGTTAAATAACATCCATTGAGCCTTTCCATCAGCAGTTACTACATAGATTTAAATCCTTATCCATGCAATGTCCTAGTTAGTTGGAGGTTCAACATCAACTGTCAACCCCTTAATATTCCAACTCTATGGAATCCTGTACTCAGGAATAGATCAATTGGAAAACTCTTTTTTCAATTATTCTATCTACCTTGGCCAAGGATTTAAAATACTATTATAAGGATATTTTCTCTCTCTTACTAAGAGTGAATGATCTCTTGTCCGCTCAATTGTCTCCACTGAGTTTCTCTTACACTTGATGCATTAACTATACTAGACCATCAAGATAATGATCCATAAGTTAATAATTAAAGTACAAGGTACATCCAATAAGACATCTTTGACTACTCAGGTCAAAATTCCAACTATGTTATAGTGATGATATAATACCTTGATAGACAGTTTAGTAAAATACCAATCAAGATTTTTAAAATGGTCAATTCAGTGAACTCATTCTACTAATGAGCACTTGTATGTGTATCTTAGTGTATCCACATTAATGACCAATGAGATTGATTATTCTCATCATATGAGAAGATATCACATACATAAGTCTATACGGATCCTTAATGTCCTATCTCAAGGACCTATGACTTGGAACATTTAGATCACTAGCATCTAGATGATTGATCTCATTATCATGATCTCATCATGATTCAATCATCATTGCATATGAAAGACTTCATTACGATATGCGTATATGAAGATAGATGGTAATGAATAAATGCAATTTATATTGACTAAGATGATACAACATATGATTGACTTGTAGGGAATACATTTCTATCAATATGTACTGAAATATTGCCCTCCTCGATCTAATCTATGAGTTCTTATACTCTTTCTATTTGCTTCTCTACTACATTCTTAAACTTTGAAATTTTCTCAAAGGGCTTGGATATATAGTTCATAAGTACTTATGTCTATACTTTTAAAAATCATCAATGAAAATAATGAATTTGAAATGTCTACCTTGACCTAAATAGACATGGGCCAATGTACATATAAATGTATTAGTTCTAGCAACTCAGTGACCTTCTCTCCATGTCCACTAAATGTAGAGTTGGTCATTTTTCCTATGAGAAATGATTCATATATGGTTAATTATTCAAAAACATTTATCCTTATGCATCCATCATAATGGAACTTCTCAAGTATTTTCTTATTAATATGACCAAGTTTATAATGCTAAAGTAGGGATTGATCCATATCACTCATTTCTCTCTTAGAACGAGCATTCACACATATCATGAGTGCTTCCATATCTTACATGAATAAACTATTTATCAAGTTTCCACTAACAAACACTTTGTCATTCAAAGTCTAAGAACATTTATTATTTCAATAACTCACAATAAATTAACATTTATTCAAGTAAACATATATATAATGTTCTTGTCTATTAATGATATAATAGTACAAATTTAGGATTGGGACATCTCAAGAATGCTACTTAAAGTTTGTTTCTCCCATCGGTAATGCTACAACTTTTGCACCATTTCTCATGCACATGTTAACCTCTTGTTTATTAAGTCTTTATCTACTTGTCAACATCTACAACTCATTGTGGATACAATATCTAATAACACAAGATGCATATCTAGTAGCTACTACCATGATGTGCATATTTATGACAAGTAAATATCAATGGCTTGAAGCTTCTCTAAGCTTCATATTTTCTTTTTCTCCAAGGTATAGGTATAGCTTGCACTTTATCTTCCAGTGACCATTGTCATTGCCCTTTGTCTTAATTAAGCTCTTTCTTCTTAACCACCTTGACTTAAACTTTACCTTTCTTGCCCATCTAATGAGCCTTCCTCTTTCTTTTGGTCCTACCAACATGAAGCACAAGAAGATTCCCATTGTTCATTTTGCCGTTAACTATTCATCAAGATGAGCGATAATAAATCTATCATCTATCGTTTCATGCTGCCTCTGTAACTCATTTTCTAATAGAGGCTAACATATAGCATAGGGCAAATGATACACCTTCTCTGTGTTTAAGGAAGGTTAATATTACTTCTTCTCCCACATCATTAGATGGTTCAGAAGGCACCAATTTCTCAAGCACATTAGTTACATGGTCAAAGAAGGTTGGGTCAGTGATTCTATTGGCATCTAACACATCTAACAACTGGTGATTTATCATACAATTCTATAATAGAGTTATAAATAAATAAGATAACATTGCAAACATTCAATTTAAATGTAGGATATGGTCTTTAATCCTAGTTTATGTTTCTACTAATTGTTGATGAATTTGTATAACCATCAATATGCAAAGTCAGAATATCACGATGATATCCTAGGTGAGATTGAGACCCTAATAACCTTGTGGCAACATTACAATGCACCCCATACTTAATAAGTAAGCAACTTTTTTCAATTGTAACATTGCAACTCTTAATCATATTTAGCCTTTAGAGTTATGACATTTGGTAACACAACAAATCATATACTCTAGTCTTGTCAAGTTTGCTTGTTACATTATGAGAATGAATTTCTAAGTTAGCCTTTGTGGCAACATAACAAATCATGCTAATTATCCACCTCAAAGTTTGGAAAATGCCTTGGTCAAAATCACCAATCCCTTGTTAAATAAGTTTTTGGCAACACAGTAAACCTATCTAATGTTTGACTCATCAAGGCTATAACAAAGGAAGACTACATGAGTCATTTTTAATGTATCAAGTTTACTGACATAATGTAAATGAGAAGAGATTTTTTACTTTAGTCTCATCAAAATACATGCTACTTATATATATTTTTGGAATATCACATATCTAAGATATAAACAATAGCACACAACCACATATCACATATATAAGAAATAAAATATATGATCATGAACATTAACCCTAATTATACAACACCAGAGACAAAATAGGGTGCAACATAAAGAGCTAACATGATGCCAGTCTAGATGTGCCTCCACTTCCTGAAGAGCATTTCTCCAGGTGGCACTACTTTCTCCTCCTCCATGAATCGTTGCCTTCTCATTAAAATTGGTTCAAGGATACACATACCCACAAATATATACATACCTAACCAGAAATCTTGGTTTTAACCAAGGAGAGAACATAACATGAAGGGAGGTAAAATTATAATCATAATTAAGTAGAGAGAGGATGGGGTCATGCATGCCCCCAATAAACATATACACATTAAATTAACTACTATCACATGATAATTAAACTAAGTTCATGATCACCAATCATCCACATGATCAAACATCACATGTATTCAATGTGATTAAGTGATGATTACATGATATAACACATACAATAAAGTATAACTTCTTATTTTTTGTTTTATTTTTTTTAAATTATAAGTTGCATGCTTATTATAATTTTTCATGAGCTGAATAACATATAAACATTTGATATACAATAAACAAATGATTATACACAATTTAAAACATTTATTCATTCACAAAATTCTACGAAGTATCAAATTAATATCCAAATCACCATTATGTAAAATCACATTTTACATAATTAAGTTAGACATTAATTTTACTAAGTATGTTTTTAAAGTTATCCAATTTATCATTAACTCTTTGATACTCTATAAAATATTTCTATAATTTTTTTAAAAAGTTATAGAATTTTTTTCTCACATTCGTTTAAATTTTCATAATTTTAACTTTTTAAAATTTAAAATAATATTTATTTCTTTATTCAAGCATTCTACAACTAATGGTTGGGTGAGACTCGCATGGTTGGCTGATCAAACCAGCTAGCCCTCCTAGTCAAACCGGGAGATTTTTAATGCATAAAATGATTTGACGTTCTTGAGGGTTAAGTGGACCTGATGCCCTCGTCCGCACTAGCTGGTCAAACATGCTAGCATAGTCAAATTCTGGGTCTAAGTCTCAGATCTTGCACCAAGGTTGCTTACCAAGTCCTGGTGGACCCAATAGCACCATCTCTTCCACCTGATAATGACGGAGGGGATAACCGCAGTGGATATTCTACCACCGCCAAATATGGCACCTCCCTTGGCTCCAAACATCACGAAATAGATGTAAGAGTCTTATTGTACTTCCACCTTCTATAGCAACAATTGCCAAAGAAAAGAAAGAAAATGCCTTAGATGCAATAGTTGATGTGGAGGGCTATTACCACTAGGAATAGTTGAAGTCCATCTATCGCCATCAATGCCCAAAATGTTATGGGAACAATCAGAAATAAAATTTCCATAGTTCTTGAGGCTTCACAAGGCTTCAAATATTGACATGGATGGAAGAAATTGGAGCTCTCATTTAAGCATGACGACATAAAATAGATCAAAAACCTATTTTTCTGATGTCATACCGGACACTTTGGTGATCCACATTCAAATATAGCACTACAGGAAAAAGGGTCAATTGCGACGGATTATTGGCGACGGCTTTAAAGAGCCGTCGCCTAAAACGTTATTTGCGACGGCTACTATTAAGCCGTCGCCAATATAAGGTAAACTTACGACGGCTTAAAAAGCCGTCGCTAAAACTCTTTTAAGCGACGGCGCTAGCCGTCGCTAAAGTGTTTGCGGAACCTCGGTTGACCGTTCAACGGTCGAGAACTAATGGCGACGGCTTTTAGCCGTCGCCAATAACTTCAACGGTCGAAAATTATTAGCGACGGCTCGTAAGCCGTCGCCTGTAACTTAATGCACCATTGGCGACGGCTACGAGCCGTGCGCCCATTAAACATATCGCCGCGACGCTCCCTCCTCTTCCTCCCCCCGCCGTGCCTTCGTACGTGCCCTAGAAGCCCGTCGCCGCCGCCGTGCGCCGCCGCCGCCGCCCGTCGCCGCCGCCCGTGCTGCCGCCGCCGCCGCCCGTCGCCGCCCGCGGGTGCCGTTCTTTGGCGCCGCCCGGCCGCCGGCCCGCTGCGCGGCCCTCCGCCGCCCGGTGCCGCCCCGATAAGAGCATCCACCGCCGATGTGCCGCCGTCTTCCGGCGCCGCCCGCCGCCACCGCCGCCGCCCCTGCCGTGGGCGCCGCCCGCCCCTCCGTCGCCCCTGCCGCCGGCGCCGCCCGCCGCCGCCGCCGGTGCCACCCGCCCTTGCTAGTGCCGCCGGCGCCCTCCTTTTTGGGTAACAACTTATTTTTTTTAGATAAATGTAATATTTATTTAGATAAATTGATTAGAATTAATGTGATATTTGTTAGTTAAATGTGCTAGTTATTATTTACGTAATCTTAAACAATCAAACCAATTTACTTTTAGGTGGTAATTTGAGGTGTTTTTTATTGGATTCTAAATTTGGAACAAATGTGGTATTTGTTCAATATCTTTTAAGATGACAAAAATAAAATAAGACAATCATGTATCCGTTTGGGCAATCCGGCATAGGGGTGGGGCAAAAATCTCCAAATATCAATCCGAAACCGGATTCGCCAATATGAAGCTCATTCCGGATTTGAATCGGGTAATCGGCCGTCGGGTTGGGCCAAAATCCCCCAATTCCCCAATCCGAAGCCGGATTCGCCATTTCGAGGCTCGTTCCGGGTTTGGATTGGAAAATTCGGCTTCGGGTTGGGCAAAAATTTCCAAGTCTCAATCCGAAGCCGGATTCGTCATTCCGAAGCTCGTTCCGGGTTTGAATTGGCAATCCGGCATCGGGTTGGGTTAAAATCCCCAAGTCCCCAATCCGAAGCCGAATTTGCAAATCGAAGTCCGTTCCGAGTTTGGATTGGGCAATCCGGCATTGGGTTGGGCAAAATCCCCAAGTCTCAATCCGAAGCCTTATTCGCCAATCCGAAGCTCGTTCCGTGTTTGAATTGCGTAATCCGACATTTAGTTTAGCTAAAATCCCCAGGTCCCCAATCCGAAGCCGGATTCGCCAATCGAAGTCCGTTAGAGGTTTGGATTGGGCAATCCGACATCGGGTTGGGCAAAAATTCCCAATTACCCAATTTTAAGCCGGATTCGCCACTCCGAGGCTCGTTCTGGGTTTGGATTGGAAAATTTGGCTTCGGGTTGGGCAAAAATTTCCAAATCTCAATCTGAAGCCGGATTCGTCATTCCGAAGCTCGTTCCGGGTTTGAATTGGCAATCCGGCATCGGGTTGGGTTAAAATCCCCAAGTCCCCAAGTCCATTCCGAGTTTGGATTGGGCAATCCGACATCGGGTTGGGCAAAAATCTCCAATTACCCAATTCGGAGCCGGATTCGCCATTCCGAGGCTCATTCCGGGTTTGGATTCGACGATCCGGCTTCGATTTGGGCCAAAATCCCTAAGTCCTCAATCCAAGCCGGATTCGCCAATCGAAGTCCGTTCCGAGTTTTGATTGGAAAAAAATCCAAAAGTTTCCAATCCGAAGGGTTTCATTGCCCAATCCAAGTACGTTCCTATGGCATAGGGTTTATTTAAAGTGAAAATTATGTTCTTCGATTGATTATATGTCTGACAGTATATATATTTGTTTTTTTACCTTGTTGTCAGGAAGCTTCAAAAGACTTGTATTCACTTGAAACTTGCTTCCTTTGGAGGACGTCCGGTTAGAGTAATCAAGTTATTACATTGTCATTTATTTTTTTGAGATATTTTTATTAGAAGAAATGAGTTCATTAGACAAATCTTGGATGCTTATTCGTAATAGATTAGATTTTATGTATGTACGAGGTGTCGAAGAATTCTTAGACTATGCTTTTGATGATTGTAGGATACAATATAGACATGGACAAAATAAAGATTTAATACAATGCCCTTGTAGAGTATGTTGCAATACATTCATTTTAAAAAGAAATATTGTGAAAGAACACCTAATATGTGATGGCATATGGTTAAATTATCAAACTTGGATATGTCATGGTGAATTAGAACTTAGCTCTTGCAATGAGGATAACACACGATTAAATGAACGGCAAGAGGATAACATAGATGATGATTTAACGGAAATGCTCGAAGATATTCAAAACAATGAATTGAATACCCGACAAATTGAGGATGAACCAAATGAGGAAAGTTTAAAATATTTTAGATTATTAAAAGATTCGGAAACACCTTTATATGATGGTGTGAAAGATGTATCTAAACTAAAATTTATTTTAAAGTTGATTCAACTTAAGTCGATGAATGGTCTCACTAGAAGATGTATGGATACGATCTTATCTTTATTTAAGGAAGTGCTACCTAATAGTGCATGTGTCCCCGATAATTGGTATGAACTTAAGAAAATAGTTAAGGAATTGGGACTTACTTATGAGAAAATTCATGCATGTAAAAATGATTGTATTATTTTTGGAGAGATAATAAAGATGAAAGTGTTTGTCCGAAATGTAACACTTCCGGATATAAAGATGATCCTCAAAACAAAAATAAAAAAGTAGCACGAAAGTTTTACATTATTTCCCATTACGAGATAGGTTGCGTCGTCTATTCATATCATCCAATACGGCTAAATGGATGACATGGCATTGCCAACCACGGTCATACCAATTGGGCTGGTGAAATGCGTCATCCTTCGATTCTCCGGATTGGAAAAGAGTAGATGAACTTTATCCGGACTTTGCGTTAGAGAAACGCAATGTTCGGCTTGGATTGGCTTCGAGATGGGTTCAATCCATTTGGTAACATGTCTTCAAGGTATAGCGTGTGGCTGTTATAACAATGGTATATAACTTGCCACCATGGATGTGTATGAAGGCCACGTACACAATGATCTCAATGTTAATACCCGGTCCAAGAGCTCCCGGAAATGATATCGATGTATTCTTGCAACCATTAGTAGAAGAGTTAAAAGATTTGTGGGAGATCGGATTGGAGACTTATGACGCGGCAAAAAAGAAGTTTTTATGATGAAAGCCATACTTTTGAGCACGATAAATGATTTTCCGGGATATGCAAATTTATGCGGATGGAGTACTAAATGGAAATTGGCATGTCCTATTTGCAATGAGGAAGCACATTCTCTTCGACTTTCTCGTAGTCGGAAACAATGTTACTTGGGTCATCGTCGCTTTTTGCCAGTAGCACATCGGTGGAGAAAGAATCAGTACAATCATCTTTTCGATGGTCGTCGGTGTCGAAGGGAACACCAAAGTTGCTTACGGGATATGAGATATGGAGCCAACAAAAACAAATGGATGTTATTAGATTCGGAAAACCATTTAAGAAGGATTTAGAAAATTTAAGGAAGAATTTGTCAAAAAATAGAAATTGGAAGAAAAAGAGTATATTTTTTGAGAAGCTTTCATATTGGCCATCTACGATCATTCGGCACCATTTAGATGTCATGCACATTGAGAAGAATGTGTGTGATAATATATTAGATATTTTTAACATATCAGGAACCGATAAGGACAACATTATCTCAAGGAAAGATTTAGTAGATTTAAACATTCGTCCGAGTTACATCCATATGAGGGTTCATCGAGGTTTCTGATGCGGTTTACAAGCTTAGCAACGAACGAAGTTTAGAATACTTGATTTCATTAAGAATATTCGAGTACCGGATGGCTATTCCTCGAATTTTAGTAGATGCGTAGATGTAAGTAGCCGAACAATTAGTGGGTTAAAGAGTCATGATTGTCATGTCATGATGCAAATGATCATTCCTCTTGCATTTCAAGGGATAGTATCGAAGGATGTACTCGGTCCCATTGTTGATTTATGCCCGGTATTTTAAGATCATTTGTGCAAAAGTGTTGGATAGTAACATTTTAAGACATTGGGAGTCTAAGATTGCAGTAACATTGTGCAAGTTGGAGCAAGTTTTTCCACCATCATTTTTTGATGTTATGGTCCACTTGGTTGTGCATTTGGCTTATGAGGCCAGAATGTCTGGACCAGTTCAATATCGGTGGATGTATCCGATTGAAAGATATTTAAAGAAGCTAAAAGATTATGTCGGTAACAAGGCGAGAGTCGAAGGTTCGATTGCCCAAGGTTTTTTAGTTGGGGAGTGTTCCCAGTTTTTTTCAACATTATGACAGATCCAAGTGAATATTGTAGAGATCGAAACTATGATGGTGTTCCATATGAGGATGATCATGACGACGCTTCTATATTCAAACCAGTTGGTCGACCATTGAAATGTAGGCGAGTGCCTAAAATTTTGACGGAAAGAGAGCAAGAGTTAATACATACTTATGTGTTGAATCAGAATGCTGATATCGATTGTTTTCGTGATGAGCATACAAATGCTCTTAATAATGGATCAACAATAGAAGCAAACTTCATGGTGTGGTTTAGATCACACATTTTGGAGTTAAAGAATATAGGTTCTTCCAGATACACGAAGGAGTTAGATATATTATCGCTAAGTCCATCTAGATTTGTATCATCACTATCTGGATACATATGCAACGGATTTAGGTTTCGAACATTCAATGCAGATTCAAATAAATCAACTCAACTATGTGGTGTTCTTGTCAAGGATCAACTCCAATCTGGTTGTGATGGTTATTATGGACGGATTTTAGATATACTTGAGATATCGTTCGAAAAGAATAGTCGTTTAATAGTTTTTGAATGTGAATGGTGGGATGTGTATAACAAGGATCGAGGTTTTAAACTTAACGATTATGGTTTTATATCCTTAAACACACAACGAAAATTAGGAGGCGATGAACCGTTTGCACTTGCAAGTCAAGTGGAACAAGTTTTTTACGTGGATGACAACTCCGATAAGGGTTGGGTTTTACTGTAAGATCTTTACCTCGTAACTACTATAACATTACCGAAAATG
Organism: Cryptocoryne crispatula var. balansae; assembly: GCA_036172225.1. Lineage (NCBI taxonomy): Eukaryota > Viridiplantae > Streptophyta > Magnoliopsida > Alismatales > Araceae > Cryptocoryne > Cryptocoryne crispatula. The sequence continues at coordinate 22,726,771 of CM069925.1, forward strand.
AGAGTGATGATGAATTAGAACCATATCAAGAAGAACTTGTGGACGTACCTATAACATTTGGTGTAACTGATGAAGAGGTACAACTCCAAACAACACATCCATTAGAAGTAGAAATTTGACAAACCCTATCGGAATTCGAGATCGATTTGGCTCATCGAAACCAGTGACGGGGCAAATCGGCCTCCAATTGGTAAATCAAATCCAAACACCCAATCGGAAGCCGGTTTGCCCCGTCCGAACCGATCCCGGGTTCGGACGGGGCAAATCGGCCTCCAATTGGTAAAAAAAATCCAAACACCCTATCGGAAGCCGGTTTGCCCCGTCCGAACCGATCCCGGGTTCGGACGGGGCAAATCGGCCTCCAATTGGTAAATCAAATCCAAACACCCAATTCAAAGCCGGTTTGCCCCGTCGAGCCGGGTTTGAAGCAGGCAATCGGCCTCCGATTGAGTTAAATATCTGCACACCAATTCGGAGGCGATTTGGCCCGTCGAACCGATCCGGGTTCGGACGGGGCAAATCGGCCTCAATTGGTAAAAATCTAAACACCCAATTCGAGGCCGATTTGGCCCATCGAACCCGGTGACGGGCTTGGATGGGGCAAATCGGCCTTCTGTTGGGGGAAAAATCCAAACAACGCAATTTGGAGGCCGATTTGGCCCGTCCGAACCGATCACGGGTTTGGACGGGGCAAATCGGCTTCCAATTTGTAAAACAAATCCAAACACCAATCTCTTTATAATATTACAGATGAAGGGTTTCAGCAAGAGCCGTAGGACATCTCAAGGGGGTACACCATCGCAAAGTGGTGGACCACCCAATCGGTCCAATCGATCTCATGCATCCAGAGATCGATCTCAGTCTACTCCTTCCAGCTCTAGGAGTGTTGCGGCTCAGCCATCGCTAGAGGCACCCCGTGAGCTTGTTGCACCTCAGCCGCCACCTACAGATGGAGGTAGTCCATCTTCACACGCCTCAGGTATATGTTTCAATATTTTCAATTATATCAATTGCTTAGATAATACCTTGTATTTGAACTAATTTGCTAATTTATATGTAAATAGGTACATCAGCTCGTCGTGGGAGAGGTCAGCCAAAAAAGCAATATTTGTGCGAACTACGGGACCACGATGAGTCATTTAACGTCGAATTAGTAGGTGGCTCGAGTGTGGGGTCACATGGTCAAGAGTTTACCTCCCTATGCTGGGGTATGTAATAGAGTGCATTGTAATTTATGGGAACAAAATTACATGACCATCCCCGGGGAGAAGAAAGATGCCATCTTCGAAGTGATCTTGGGGTAAATTTATTTATTTTACTCATTTATTTTTAAGAAACTTGATTCTCATCATTCTTTTTGCATGTAGCAACACTTTACATTCGAACGGAATGCATCTATAGATGCTCGAGATTTTGAGACATATGGGCGAAATGCAAAGAAAGCGAGAGAAGCACCTTAAAAAGAAAGGTAAATTTTTAATTATTCTATTTTTTGCAAGTAATGTAAAAAATTCTATTCAATGTCTTTGCGACAACATTTGTATTCGGTATTTTGCGGGACGACCGGGTTCGAGGAGGCCGTCGCCAATGTTCCTCCGCAATGCCGAGGAACAATGGCTACATATGTGCAATTTATGGGTTCGAGACGAAGCAAGGGTAAAATAAATTTTTATTTCGTCGATATATATATATATCATTTCAAAGTTATTGAAACGAGTTTATTGAAGTCTTTATGTATAGCTTGTATAGGCGTTGAGTGAACGAAATCAAGGAAACGAGAAATAAGTTAACAATGCCGTATAGAAGAGGAAGAACAAACATACACGAGTTAGAGCGAGATTTTGTAAGTATAAAAATTTATATTTTGTTTGAATTTTTCAGTTTTCATAGACTTATTTTGTTCATATTATGTTTAAACGGGTACAAAAAGAAGGACGTCGCCCTACTCGTCCCGAGGTTTTCCAAATGACTCGGACAAAACGAAGATTTAGATGGGCAGGTTATTTGGGACAATGAGCGAGTCGTCGGATGATGGTATACAAAAACATCCAATCCGATTTCTATCCATTTTTTTCATTTAATCCCTATTTCTTTTAATACAAAATTATATTGTAGGAAAATATGCAACAATTGATGAATCCCCCGGCATCCGATTCCTGCGATGCGAGATGCTGTAACCTGACCAGCTTACTCCCGAGGATGCTTTTATATCCGTCTTCGGTAGAGATAGACCGGGACGGATCCGATGTGGTGGGCGAGGTGAAACTCGCAGCACTTGGTATGGTGGGTCAAGTGGAGGTTCTTCTTCCTCCACGTCCCAAGAGGTCGGGAGCTTAGACGGCGGGTGGAGAGGCAAGCTCGGGTCAACGTTGAATGTCGATCGGAGATTTCCTCTTTGAAGCAACGGTTGGACGATCAACAAAGATCGTTTCAAGCTTGTCCTACGCTGACACGGATGTATGAAAATATTAGTCAAAGACTCCCGGCCGACATACCATCCACATCGAGGCAGACGGCCTCCAACAATCTCATCGGGACGACGACGGAGACAAGGACAATGAAGAGTACGAGGATGATGAGGAAGGATCGTTTGGAGACGAATGATATTTATATATTTTTCTTCTATTGTACTCTTTATGTCCAAAACTTAGTGTACATTATGTATGTGATTTGGATCTTGTGAGTGTTGTAGAACTCAAAGTGGATTGATCGTATTTCTATGTATTATTTCGGATATGTGGTTGATTGTTGTTTCGGAAATGTGTTTGTGTTTGAATATGTTGTTTCGGATATTTGTGTTGAATGAATTGAATATTGGGTAAAAAGAATATGAGATGAACTTGTGGGTTATGTAAATGTATGAAAGGGTTGATGGAAACATCCCCATAATGTATATTCATGTATGGATGTCAACCTGCATGGATTCGGCGAGCTAAAAAAACTGTTTTTTTTACATTGCAGAAATATTGGCGACGGCTCCTGGAGCCGTCGCCAATAAACTAAGTAGCGACGATTTTTAGAATTTTGGCGACGGCTTATTGCCGTCGCGAAACCAGGAAGTTGCACTCGCGGGACATATAATGATCCTTTTGGCGACGGCGACGCGTAAGCGGTCGCTAGTGTACTTATTAGCGACGGCTTTACAGCCGTCGCTACACCAGAGTTTTTCATCCGCGGCACCCAGATTAAGCCTACTGGCGACGGCGACGCGAAGCCGTCGCTAGTACACTTATTAGCGGCACGGTACATAAACGTCGCCAAACGACAATGCACCCGCGAGACGTAAACTAAACCTATTGGCGACGGCCTAAAGCCGTCGCCAGTATGTTTATTCGCGACGGCTTATTTAGCCGTCGCCAGTATTATTATAAGCGACGGCTATGAAGCCGTCGCTAATAAGCACTACGGCGACGGCTTTTAGCCGTCTCTGATGCGTTTATTGGCGACGGCTTTCTTAAGCCGTCGCCAATATTATTGCCGACGGGTTTATTTGCGACCACTTGGCGACGGAGGTCCAGCCGTCGCCAATAATTATTGGCGACGGCTTTTTGATTATTTGCGACGGCTTCCAGCCGTCGCCAGTTACCTTATTTCTTGTAGTGTAGGGCGCAATTAGGAGGTCCTAAGTCATGAGAATCATCTCAAAACAACCAATCCAGGTAACATATCACATACACACCATGGTTGCTCCAACAATACGTGATATCATATATTTTTGAGAGTGCACAAAAACACATGAAATGATGTCAGCAAAATAATGCTAGTTTTGACCGAGACTGAGACTTCAACTGACTCTGATACCACTTTAAGTAATCATTCTAGGTGCATCAAAAAAGTTGATTTATTGAATTTCATTATCATTGTCAGGATTGGAACCGAATGGCGTAACCAAAAACTAAATTCAAAGAAAATTGAACATACTTTTACGAGATTCTGCCAATCCCTCAAGGCTAGAGAAGAATGAACTTATCCATGGACTTCAAGCCATCTAAGTGCACGACCTCTAGTGATATTCATACGAACTTCATTCGTAGACAGGTTCTCATATATGTTGGACTTTTTAACTCATCACATATGGAACTCCACCATGTATCGGTGACCTTCGAGGTGAGAGAGAGTGCTGGAGAAGGCTGACCATGAAATTAAAACCCTAATCTGATTGGGTTTAGCCTAATTCACTATTATTTATAGAAATCAATTTTTTACAAAATTTTAAACTTCTATAAATTAGCCTATGCCCCCATACTTATGATTAAGTTTTATTATCTGTGACCCATTAGGCCTAATAGTTCATTTGGTTGAGACATAATTAAAATAAAAAGTTCTCTTAAATTAAATCTATTATTTGACATTAGATTTAATAGCCTTCAAATCAAGTAAGGTACAAACAACACCCCATGATCCTAAATGACTTTGGGGATGATCTCATTTGTATTGAGCTTTTCCATCATCAATTGTCACATGGATATAAATTTTACATTCATCCAATGCCTTGATCAGATAGGTGTACATAATCGACTGTCATCTCCTTAGTATATTGACACGGATCTAGTACTCGGAATATAATCAATTAAAAAACTCTTTTTCTAATTATTCTCTCTACTGTGGCTAGATATTTAAAGTGCTATCCTATATGATATTCTTTCTCACTTATTGAGAGTGAACGATCTCTTATCGTCTGCTCAATTGGCTCCTCAAGATTTCTCTTATACTATATCTATTAATTGTACTAGATCATTGTATTGGTGATCCATAAGTCAATCAACAAAGCATAAAATACTCCTAACTAGACATCTTTATTGACTCAGGTCAAAGATACGACCATACAACTTGTGATAATAGAAAACTTTGATTAACAGTTAGGAAATATACCATTAAGGGTTTCTAAATCGGATCTATTCTATGAACACATTCCATTAAAGAGCATATGTACGTATATCTTAGTGTCTCCATACTAATGACCAATGAGATTAATTACCCTCATCTTATGAGAATACAATATATACATTAGTCTATCCAAATGCTTAACATCTCATCTCAATGTTCCTATGACTAGAAATATTTAGATCATCAATATCTAGATGATTGATCTCATCATGATCTAATCATCATTGTATATGATCAATGAATCATTATGATATATGCATTATTAAGAACAAGTAATGAAGATATGTCAATTTAATCAAATAACATATTTTAAAAAATATTGAATCATGTCAAATATGATTGACTTGTATGTCATACATTTCTATAGTCAAGCATATATGGAATTATGGCAAAATCACAACCTGAAATGATGCAGTTATGGGACAAGAATATTACACACACTTTACTCAAGATGAAGATCATGGCGTGCAAATACAAAAAGAGAAGGTATGCAATGAGGTAGATGTCAACACTACACAGTGTCGTCCAAGGAGATTGAGTCATTTCAATACTCTTTGTTTCCTATTTATCACCAAAAAGATTTTTGGATGACTCAACCAACTTGTGAATACAAAAAGAGAAGGTATGCAATAAGGTAGATGTCAACACTATACAGTGTCGTCCAAGGAGATTGAGTCATTTCAATACTCTTTGTTTCCTATTTATCACCAAAAAGATTTTTGCATGACTCAACCAACTTGTGAATTTTTATCAAACACTTCTATATATTTCACTTATGACAGTTATGGTGGATCTTGAAGATCATATTATAGAGTGATTATAAACGGGAGTGTAGAGTTATATAACCATTTATGCACCTATAACCAATTGTACTCTTCCCAAATATCTTAGAAAGATTATATTTATTAATCTTGTCCCGTGTCCTTATTCTTGCATGGTAAAAATTTAATATTTAGCAATTTACTTCTATGATTTATGTGATAGTAACATATTTATTTTCGATAGTTGGTCGTATTTTATGAATAGTCCCGTAAATTTCAAAAAACATTAATAAGAATATCTTTTATAAACATCAACATTAGATATCTGACTTTTTTATCATCTACTAACCACTGCTCACACTTCTCTTACATTTCGGTAAGAGTTTTTCACTATGTTTTAAAGAAACATCCTGTATCATTATCATGAATTCAATCATTTATAAATTTTCTCCACCACGTGTCATAATTTGTACTTTTGAAATCAGCCCACTCCGATGCGATAAACACACTAGCCGTTTGGAAAGTTTGAGCACATCTATAGTTACTAGTTAAAAAAATGTGCTTCGCACGTGTACGACTTAATTAAACTTTTTTTAATGTAAAACGAACCATGTAATTTATAAAACATACAAAACAAACCAAGAAGACCTATCATCCATTTAAAAGCTAAAGTTAACACCTCATTATAAAAGATGATAAAATGAAAGCTTGGGAATAGAAATTGTGCACCTCATTATTATCTTTTCTCATTTTATGACTCGTTAACATTTATTTGTAAGATGACACTCAAAATGGGATGTGATTGAGGCTGACTCATGATGTTTTGTACCCAATTAGTAAAACCCAATTTTCATCGAAAAGAGAGCAAGGAGTACAACATAAATAAAGAATTACACACAATGTGCCTTTCGACAGAATAGTTTAACATCATAGTTCATATAATACTCTAACTTAATAGTAATTCCAGAAGATCTCTCTAGACTACTACTACCATAAATACGAAAAATACTATCACATTTTATCACCATTCAATGAAATTAATAAATGTTTGCGAAACAAACAAGATTTTTACTTTGAAAGCCATTGAGTTTGTAAAAAATCATGATGTTTTCGGAATCAACCAAAGTTCCGATAGAACCTCACGATAAAAAAAATGTGCCAAGAAAATAAGAAAAAACAAATTAAAAAATGCGATTAACCCATCAGTGAATATCAAAGTTGTAATAGTTGAAAAACATACAGCATTTACAAAATTCTAAATCATTACACAAATTTTTGGAAAAGAAAGCACAAAAAGTTACAATTTCTAGCATAAACTTCTTTCGTATTGAGGGAACGCAGGCAGGACTATTTGCATCTTCACCACCTTCACCTCTGTTGCAGTAGTGTCAAAAATCATGTGGAGAATCATCACTCCTTGAATATAAATGGCCTCACCAGAGGATCTATATAGGGAACTACAATTAACCCTCCTACGAACATTAAAGTTGTTGTAATAGTTTGAACAATACAACCTTTACAAAATCGTAACCCATTGGGTAAAATTTTGAAAAAAGAATGCACTAAGGGTTACATTACCTTGCGTAAACCTCTTGATACTGACAGAAGGCAGGTAGGCACCACTTGCATCTCAACCACCTTCACCTTCATTAGAACAAGACCTGTTGCAAGAGAGTGTCAGATATCATATGGAGAATTATCACTCCTTTGGTATAAATGGCCTCACCTGAGGAACTATACAGAGAAGTGCATTTTAGCCTTGCCTGAATAGGTAACTATATCTTGAATCAACTCCCCAAGTTGCTATGCATCTTTTGTCATAAGCTTCCTCAAGCATCCTCTTCATATCATACTTAATAGACAATCTAGACAACAAATTAAATTTCATTAGAAAGCAAGTAGATAAAAAAAGTTCAAATAGATTAGAAGGATGTAGATGAACCAAGCAGTATCAAACTCTTAATGTAGGTCACTCTGGTGGTAGTATTTCCCCATTCAAAACAACTTACAGTAAATGATAATGATTATCGATTAAGTACGAATTTGATACAATTAAAGAAAAGTTTTTGCTGATTAAACAAAATCTCTTGAGGTAAACAAGCCCAAGTTAAAGGTCAGTGCCTCTCTCTCTCTCATACACACTCCAACCCAGTCAGGAGAGAAACACATGATTAACATTTAAGAAAAGTTTGTGCTGATTCATGCTCAACGATACACACGAAAAGCAAAAGTATATTGGTAAAATGTCATGCACCATTAGAAATTAAAGAATAAAAAAATAAAACTCAAGTATGATAACAGCAGTTTGACTGGTTTCAAAGCAAGATAAAGGACTCATGCTTTTCACCGTGGTTTTGAGCATCAGCAAGTTACCATGGACAAATGAAGCTGAAGAACAAAGGTCAATGCTTTCTACCTGCAGAGTAAATGGCTTATGCATGTAGACTCTCGCAAAAGTCAAAACCAAGTTGTGCTAAAATACATTCCTAAAAGTGTAATTCCCAATGATACCTAAGTTCACTCCTCCCATCCTTCAAGTCTCTCTCCTCCTCCCTTTATTATGTTTATATCCCTTAATCCTCTCTTTCCTTCACCATGTATCTCTCATTTCATTGTTGTGTCATTTTACTTCATTCTTTCAATTCAATATTTGTAAAAAGTTGCTGAGAAGAAATGTTACTGTGCACGGGAACATATAATATATAATTAAGCTCTCTTGTTTACTTCCTAATAGGGTGAAGAAGGGAAATGGCCTAGGCTTGTTTGATTAAAAAAGGCTAAATGTGAATTTGGACACCAAAGCATAAAGTAAATCAAGTAAAGTGTAGTTCTTAATAAAAATGGTATGACATTTATCAACCACTATATAATATCTAAAGAAACATATAAAAAAAGCAAAATTTGGGAACATACCTTTGAAAACACATTGAACTGTTGAATAGGTGAATTTTCTCTCTGACATTCCATCATAGGAAACACTATAATAACATGCTTTACCTTTCTAGGGCTCTCCTCTAGTTTTGATGCTAACCATACACAACTTGCAACAACCCTCTGCAAAGAAACAAAATATCTAATCACATAATCACAACATACAAGAATCGAAGTAAAAAAAGTACATACATTTTATTAGCCATCCTAAATTATGTTCAGCATAAAAGATGTCCAACTCCAAGTATTCAAAACCAAATCTAAGCAGATAGCAACCATTCCAACCTTAATATAGAATGTATTGTGCTAGACCTGATCCAACTTTATTCCAAGAACAATGCAACTATTGCCTAGAGTGAAGGTGTGGATGATTTATAGCTCAGTGGGCAAGCACTTATGATTTTAATTAAATAACAAGAAAAAACTTTCCTCCTGATATCAAACTTCTTGAGAGCCTTTTCTAATCAATAGTTTAAAAATGGAAAAGTTAAGCTAAAAGGAAGTGGATAGAAAAATAGTTACCGTGACACTAAAGTAGGCAAATGACTTTTTGCAATAAAATCAGTGAAAAAGAACTTGGTTAGTCGCCATGAGAGGTTGGGGTCTAGGATGGTCAAGCCAGACAATGGGTGTTCATGGAATAGTATAAGCAAAGAAATACAGCTACAACAATACCAAATACACTGAGCACACATGCATTAAAATATGCAAATTAAAGTCATCCAAATGAGTAAGCAATCTAATCTACGTCCGGGTGGATACAGTTTAAGTACGATGCCACTCTCCTAGATAAGATCACAACCATAGATATGAAGAGCAACTTCCGTGGCTTCGTCAATTCCATTTCTCCAAGAAGGAGAATTCTTTAGTTGCTCATCTCTAAGATAAAAGGTGTCAATTACAGTGGAAATCATTTTGAGGCTGGCAAATGAAGATACTTACTCACTGCAAACAGAATGACAAATAATTTCAGGTACATGAAAAAAACTCAAGGTGCATTTTGTAAAAGTCACACAGACGTGCGTATGGAGACCAAGGCAATATTTATTTCCTTTCAAAAATCATTCTTAAAAGTAATATTATTTTTGGAATCTTAAAATAAGATTTTATTTTAGTTAACTTTATAAAAAAAGATGTAAAAATAAGTAGGGGACCATATAACTAAGAAAATTTTACTACTGTAATATATTCTTTTTATGGTTTTTCACCCTCTCTTCATAATTTAAAACAACAATTGATGTTACAGAACATTTTTTTAAATAGTTTTACCACCCCAAAGTATCAATGATACACATTTTCTACCAAAATCAAGTCCAATATTTTCAACATAGCATCAAGAGAGTTAAACTGAATGGAAATGGACCAGCAAATTAAGTTCAGAGTGATCAGAATCAATCTCTTTGCACCAAAAGAAAAAATAATGAAAAAATGAAAACTGAGCAAATTCTGTGATGTAAGTAGTAAATATAGTAGAAAAGGCACCATTTAACCGCCCTAGGTTTCCCTTGATTAGCTTAACCATTCCTCAAGTAATTGAGCTCCAAAACATCTAAAGTGGAATTCTCACTTGGAAGATTAATCACACTTGAATGTTGTGGCAAAACCTATACGCTTGCAAGACAATCACCTACTTGAATAGGACAATATAAGCATGATAATTGCGAATAATTGAGAACAAACACTTACATCATATTTAAATCTTTCCTTCTTCAGAAATCTTTAAATTTCATAACAATGTCACAAAGACTTACTTTTGACGGTTCATGCATAGAACTAATGATCTTTTGCTCAATGCCATGAACCACATCAAGCACCTCTCTATAAAGAAGTTCCACTTTACTGGATACCTGTGAAATAGAGCGTCGTACCATTATAGCCAGACTCATGGTAAAAAATTAAAGATGGCACAGTTAGTTGAATTATTCACAGCTATAGCAGCATTTTTAACATGTTAAATTGAAGGAGATTTAACTCCCTTCCGAACCATTCTTTCTGAGATGGGCGTGCGAATTCCAAATCAGATGGTGGTAACTAAATGGAGAGGATATCAACCGGAGAATAACAGAAGAATGCAGCCATGCTTCCAAACCTATGAAGATAAAGAGTGATAGTTTTCGGAATAGGAATGATAATCTAAAAAATCAATGAGAAAATAGAATCAGGCTAATATTGCAGAGATAGCATACCCAAAAAACGATGACAATCATGTTGCAATGAATGGCCACAGCTAGCAGCACGATTTTCCGTTAAAATTAAGGACTTACATCTAAAATCTTAAATTTGAAATCTTAAAGCAAACATTTAAAAATTTGAAGTTTCTTAATTTGAAATTCCAAACTAAAATTTCAAAACTGAAAGTTCCCAAACCAATTTGAAACCAAATTCCAATATCAAAACTATCAGATCTAAAATACAAATCTAAAATTCCAAAATCCAAAGATCATCTAGCATGAGAGTCAAATCCAGTCCAAAAATTTAAAACAATCATGTCAAAAACTTTAAGATAGTTAGAGTAGATTCCACAGAGGAAAAAGAGGGTTTAAAGAGGTCAAGATAGATACAAGTCATATATGATACTACCTTGGAAAGATAGGGATTGTTAAAACTTCCAACACCCTTTCAGGAAATTACAATTTCATAGCTCTGGTATGCACTTTTATTTTAAAGAGTTGTGTTGAATTTAACAGCTACCAAAAAACCACTTCCATCGGTAGATTTTTAGGGTAGTCAACAAATTACAATTCATTGTAATGGGGAAACACAATATACCATAAAAATTAATAATAATAAAATAGATCCAAGAAAAAGCACCAAAAAAATAACAACCTCCACCGGGAGATTACAAGGTTTTTTTGGCTTCCCCACATTGAGATGTGTGACACATGCTAACCATGTCAACTGTAGTTTCCAGATTCATTGCAATAAAAAAATCTAAGAATTTTGCAAACTAGAAATCAACAAATCAGGAATTTGTATGGAATGCAAGAATTCTAAAAATCTAATGTATATATAATATAACAAAATCAGATATCTAAAAGTTGATAAATATAAACAATTTGAAAAGTTCAAAAAAATGTGAATGTCTATGGATTCAAAATCTAGAAATTCCATAAACCTAGAAATCTAAGAAGTGGGTAAGTCTAAGAACTTGGAAAGTCCAAAAATTCTTGAGATATGAAATTCTCTAGTCTCAGGAAAAAGGATCTAAAAGATAAAAATATGAAATCTCGATATTCTAAAAATTGTGGGAAAAATAAAAAAACTATTTGAGTGATGGGAAGTCAAAAAACATGCTCAAATCTGATAAATTTGAGACTTATTCAAAATCCAAAATCTCAAACTCTTGAACCTCATAAACTAAGACATAAAATGATCAATTATAAAAGACTTCATGATTAAAAAACTGAAGCTAAAACTAAAAAAATAATCAGATTTGAAACTTAAAATCAAAATATCATATCCAATAAAAGCTAAAACCTAATAAATAAACTAAAAAATTTCTTAAAGCCTTCAAATTCAAAATTCAAATCAACCCACCTTCTGAGTTCCTATGTGTTCACACCACACACTAAATAGTTATATTCCTATAGTTTTATCATCTATTTTCATAGCCATAGAGGTCAAAACAAAAACTTCTTTCCAAAAAGAGAAAAGAAAAATCTTGGAGTAATTATTGTCAAGTCTCTTCCAAGGTCATTCTACCCTTTACTCAGACAGCATCATGGCCCATTAAGAATTTATCAACTGTGCAGTCTTTAAAAGAAAAAGCTTATAAGTGAATGCAAGGTAGATAAAGTTTTAACAAGATAGTATTATGTAACCTGAATAGGGTTGGAGAAACTTAAACGAATGGAAGGAAGGAAAAAGCATTTACAAATTGGAGAACCGCGGTTGCAAGGTATATTCCGCTGTAGATACCACAACCCAGAAGGCATCATGCCGAAAGTGTGAGAAAATGAGCTCAAATTTATCTTGAAATAGACACAAATTCTAGTAATGTATTAACATATACAAGGAAGCTAAAAATCTCTAAACCTCATTCGTGTGCTTTTAACCTCATGTGCACACTTATTTGTAGACATAAATAAGCTAGTTCCGATAGAAAAAAAAAGTAAATATGAGTTGTAAAATTAGTTGCATGTTCTTATTGGTACGTACCCGAGAAAATTCTCTTCAAAATTGGACCAAGAGCTACGTTTGGTTAGAATTGTACGCCGGGGATTTCTATCAAAATCTTTGAAAATATGTGTCCTTGAGTTTTGACAACATATTAGCTTTAATGTCTGTCTCTTTTCAATTTTCAAATTACCCACTAATTTTCATGATAATTCAGCACATCAAACAGAAAATTGACGATGAGTACTGTCTCACAAAACCACACAGGAAAAGATAACTGAAGAAAGAGAGAAAAAGAGTACACCTCATCGGAGCACACTCGCTCATCGCCGAAGCTCAGAAGGGCAGGGCAGTCGACGAAGACGGGGTGGCAGCCAGAGGTCCAACAGCTCCAGCTGCCCACCTTTCAACGAAGCCCGCCGTCTATCTTGACGTGGAGGAGGAGAACGCCGGCGGACTGGTCATGGGCCACGAACGTGGAGACGTAGGGGGCAATAAGGACTCTTGGGCCTTTATAGCAACACCAAGAGGATGCTAACAGAAGGGTAGCTCTGAGTGGAATAAGGAGGCAGTAGCCTAGACAGAGGCGGCCAACGATCTCTGTGAGGGAGGTGGAGGGGGAAGATGCGGGTGGGTGAACGAGTGATTCACCTAGAGATGGCATGCCAACGAGATCCAGCCACTGTAGACGGCAGGGGGCAAACAAACACCGTGCCATGCATGAGACCAAGCATCGCCACGCCGCCACTTGCCGCAACCCTCAATGAGGCAAGCAATACTCACCCCTATGACAATGTTTTCGACACGGCGAAGCGACGACGACAGGGGGAAGAAAGGCATCAGAGCCTTCCAAACCGGGGGAAAAACCAAAGAAGGTGACTACAATGCGGCCGGGGAAGAAGATATGGTGGGCGAAACCGTTGTCGGAGGGGATAGAGGGGAGGAGTTCCATCGCTAGAGGAGATCACCCAAGTTGCGTGAGGGTTCGTCGGCCAAGGAAGCGGAGGGGAAGAATAACGCGAAAGGTGGTAATCGCAGTCACCACGAAAGATCAATCCAGTGAGACGCACTTGCAACTGGAGGAGAGGGCGTCAGGTGAGGGGTGAGAGAGAGCACCATCGTCAACAGAGGATGCTAACCATGTGAGGGTTTTTCGGCCGAGGATGCGGAGGAGAAGAATCATGAAGGTTGTAATGACAGTCACGAGGGAGGATTGATCCGACGGTGGTAAAGAAAAATACGAATGATCGGATGGTCAAAAAGAAGAGGACGCCGTCACAAGGAAAAATTGATCCGATGGTCATAAAAAAAAGATGAACAGACGCTCGAAAATGGGAGGACGAAAAAATGCCATCGGCACTTCTATATACTCGGTTAGATAATGAATCAAGACTTCATTTAACACGTCTTCCACTTCTACGTTAAACCCGTAAAGCTTTATAGGGTGTTTGGCAACGCTTTTAAATTTAAGATAACTTCATTTTTGAAATCAAGATTGAAGGACTTTTCAATTTTATTTTTAAAATCAAAATAATTTAATTTTTTGTGTTTGGCAAAATTGTCATTATTTCTAAAAATTAGATAGTACTGTTTGGCTACCCCCCCCCCGCCACCGCCGGCCCCCTCCCCGAACAGCTCCCCGGAGAGGCTCCCGCCGGCCGACCCCCCACCCGCCGGCGTCCGCCGCCGGCCCCTCCCCGGACGGGCTCCCCGGAGAGGCTCCCGCCGGCACCCCCACCCGCCGGCGTCCGCCGCCGGCCCCCTCCCCGGACAGCTCCCCGAACGAGGCCCCGGAGAGGCTCCCGCCGGCGCCCCCCACCCGCCGGCGTCCGCCGCCGGCCCCCTCCCCGGACAGCTCCCGGACGAGGCCCCGGGAGAGGCTCCCGCCGGCGCTCCCCACCCGCCGGCGTCCGCCGCCGGCCCCCTCCCCGGACGGGCTCCCCGAGAGGCTCCCGCCGGCGCCCCCACCCGCCGGCGTCCGCCGCCGGCCCCCCTCCCCGGACAGCTCCCCCGGACAGGCTCCCGCCGGCGCCCCCCCACCCGCCGGCGTCACCCGCCGGACACCCTCCCCGGATGTGGTCTGGCTGTCGTCCGCGTGTGCTGCGGTCGTCCAGGTGGGAGAGACGCGATGGCGGGTCGCTGCCGACGGAGACGCTGGACGGGGAGACGGAAATGCCGCGGAGACGCCGGACGTGGGAGACGGGCGAGAAAACGTGCGCCCGCGTCTCTCTTGAAAATAAAACAACTCCTTCTCTGTTTTATTTCGGAGAGAGCTATTAGGAATAGAACTCTTCGTTTTCAAAAAAAGAGGAGCGGGAAAAAAACGTAACCAAACACCTCTCTTTCCTTATTTTCAAATTTTAGGTAAAAAGAAGGAAAAAAATTGCTACCAAACACCCTATTACTCTGGGACGATATCCCTGGGTGTTGCATTTTTAATGCTTTGTTCTCACAAACCAAGCACATTCTTTCATTAATTAATGGTGGTATGATAAAAAGACTTTTTGCTGCAAAAGTATATTTTTCCAACAAAATTTAACAAAACATTCCACATATTTATAATTAAATATCCATGGGCAGAGATGTTTTCATGGGGAAAAATACGACCACCACCTTTATATGTAATAGAAAAGCGTAGCTTTCGGTGGTTACACATTCAACTTAATCACAAAATATATAAAACTTGTATGATAACCAAGCATCCCATAAGCTCAAGGTAGAATCTGATGTTCTTTGTAGTTGACGCCGATTAAGAGGCAAGTAAATGAAGAGAAAAGATTAAATAAATATGGTAAGGACTTCTATTTCAATATCAAAGGAACCACACGACTCCAAAATCTTCTCCATTTCATACTTAAATGCATCCAAAAAAAGACCCAGAGAAAGCCCAGCTTTCCAATAATTAATCATAGTTACCAGCCTTCTGACCCTTTCAAGCAATGGGAAAGATGCTCTATACATCAAAGCTCCAATGCCCTCCACGATAACCACAGCCAGGCCGGCAGACAAGATGTCCCAATCACCTGTCTGACCTATAACTGTAGCAAATGCAGTGGCACAATAAAACCCAACAAGGAAAAAGAGAACCTTGAGAGGCCAGTCTTCCTTTAGTTTCTGAACTCTTGCACTTAGCTTGGTTTGAAAAGACTGGATCTCCCTAACAAGACGTGGTCCGTTGTCAGAGTTGCCACCCGTACCACCTGCATTTCCATTATCTACTATGCTTCTGACTGACCAGTATGATTCCCTACAAAGTTTCAGGACAAGCCATAAAAAACTCCAAATATTACAACAAAAAGGCAGACAAGCTTCGAGTTAATGTGAGAGAGGCGTAACAGAATCATGGTTTTTGGAAACTATCAGCATTTTTTTTAACTCTCCAACATAATGGTCACAAACTGGCATTTGAAGAATCAAAACTGCTGCATACGATAACTTATACACAACTTTGCATGTTAAAACTACAGGTCACAACCTCCAAAAATAGGGTTTTCTCTATGCAGAATAGCAGTTATATTTTCATTTATACAGAACTTGTTGCTGCTGAAAGAAAGTGAATAACTTAGGAAACTATGCACAGTGTAATCCTGAACTCTTCTCTGAATGCATTTGCCAGAAAAAAAAGGTTCTGCACCCTTAAAGTGCTGCCATAATGTCCATGATTCTTGTAGGAACTCACCTTGGGCGATCTACCGAAAGCATCACTTTGCGAAGGAAACAAAGTTGAGAGAATCTCTGTTTAGTATGGCAAACACTTCTTCCACCCACTACCATAGCATTACATCTTGGACACTTTGATGGAAGAATGATATCACACAGTCGATAATGTGCACTTGACATGTCCACGCAATAGTGGACTGACCTGAAAAGAAAACAAGAATTAGATTTTAGGTAAAATTATGTAACAAGAATTAGATTTTAGGAAAAATTATGTAACATAAAACTCGCACGTGCTGTGGGATCCTTTTACATATTTCATAAATAGGGGCTGTAGAGCCCAAGGATCGCGGAATTGGGATCGGACCCTAGATCGGTAGGGTCCGATCGAATCCGGATCGGATCGGATCGGTCCGCCGAGAGCCAGACTCCAGAATCGGTCTGGATTGGTTTTTTTTTTTTTTTTGCTTTCTGAAAAAATATGTAAAAATCACAAAAAAATCAAAAAAAATACATAGAACTCAAAAAAAATGTGAAAAAAATGTAGGGAAGAAGAACATTAAGAGATTGTTCAACTTTGGACATTTCAACTTTTAAGACAACTTTAAGATTTAACATTGTTAAAAGAGATACATCATACATCAAATAAAACACATATTTGTATCATACAATCAATCATACCCAATCACACAATAGTACAATACATGTTTTTCATAACACTCATATTACATTACGTTAAATAAATAAACAAATACACATGCCATCATCACTAACTATGGTAATGTCCTGAGTAGGATGGATCTGGATCTCTGTCCTGGTCATCCTGATTGTCTTGAAATCTCCATTGATTTGGGTCCGTCATAATTGGCCCATATCTATAGGAAAATAAAGACTGGGCCATGTCGCTAAACTCATAAACTCCATGATCAGTCGGAGGTGGAGCTGAAAAAGATGGTGGATAGCAAAGCTCAGTGTCTGAGGCAGGCTCTAAATAGGAAGATGCGAACTCGTCAAAAACATTCATTCTCGTCCAACGTCCGCTGCCCCTGCCACTCGAACATGTGTCTTTTGTCACTCAAATCATCTGGACCCTCTCCACTCGTGCGTGTACTACTAGTAGAGCCACCCTCACCTGAGGCGCCGCCTCCACCTTTGTTGCAACCCCCACCTCCACCCCCTATACGCTATTGTTGTGTGGGTGGGATAAATTCTTCTTCATCCTCATCTGATGAAGGTGGTTGAGTGGTCTCGGGGTCAAGGAGATAATGTCGCCGTTTGATACACGTCTTCTTCCTCTTCAATGTAGGATCTCCTTGACTACTTTGCTGTGAAGGTAAGCAAACTTTCTTTAAAGCCCTGAATAATCCACCATTCTTCTTGGTGGTGGTGGTGGTAGATGGACCCACAATTGGAATCCGAGCTGGAGTTGTAGCGGTCGGGGCGGGAGCTGGATGTCTCTCTAGAGAAGCTGTAGCCCGGAGTGGATCAGGAAGTGGAGCTGTGCACGGAACTTGATTTTCTTGACCTTCCTGCATGTCTTCATCCTCACCAATGACGCTGTCAAGCTCTCCTTCAGCCCATGATCTATCATTCGGGTCGAACTCTGGCTCTCCCTCAGTATCCTTGTCTTCCACCTATGCTGCAAGTGGATGTTCTTCTTGGAATAAATATTCCAAGTCCACATCCCCCTGGGACAAGCCTTGAGTAGCTTGGGCTTGGGCTCTTTCTTGGTATAATCCACCTGCAAACTATGCAAATCTTGCTCGGATGTCTTCTGCCTATCTTTGATATTTTTGATCCTCAGTCTCATATTGTAATGGCAATAGACAAGCTTCTCCAATCTTTCTGTCTTCAACCTATTTCTCCTCTTCATGTGAGTAAGGTTGAAGGTGCTCCAATTTCTTTCGCACTGGAATGAGGAAGTGCTCTGACTTAGCACCCGAATTGCAACGGATGCGAGTGGATTCCATCCAGTTCTGTTGGTAATTGATTTAAAAAATTCAGGTAAGCAAAAAGATTTTAATTCGGGTAAGCAAATTACTAGGGGGACCCTATCATGTGAGTACTGTAAATCAGGATCCCCGTACACCCCAATCTTGTGTCTGTATGAAGTCATCTGAAAATCCAAAATAAATCAGTTAACTTCTCTTCTTGAGATAAAGTTCTAAGTTTAATAGATATTAAACGTATTACTTCAACCTCAGCGCAGATTTTGTCTTCTTGGGTCTTACAGAGCAGCTTAATTACAGATAGTGTGCCTGATAATACCTCACCATCATTGCATACTTGGCCACCATACTGTACCCTCGGGTTCAGGAAGTACCCTGTAACGATATTAATACTCCGTTAGTATAAAGACAGTGGGGGTAATATACAGAATATAAGTTGTAATACAAACAAATTACACTACTAAAGTACACCTACAGCATGAATGCCGTGGTGTAGGGTTTTGTTCCATCTGTTGTCAATCACTTTCCACCACTTTTTGTAACCCTTGGGATGCTTCTCTTAATCTTCAACTTAGCTTTATTCATAGCATCATATAGGTACCCCATCTGATTTTTATCATTTGAATCCACCAACCTAAGTACCTGTACCAAAGGCTCTATGACAGACAAGTAGTATTGCACCTTCTCCCACCACCTGTTGTCTTCTATCAGCTGCTCCATCTTTAGCAGTACCTCATACTGATCCAAGGAGCTCCTGTATGTATCCATGTACTCCTAATAAGCAGTGGAGAGGATGAACCTTTTCAAACTAACCTTGTACCTGTAAAGACTCTCTAAAGCAATAAAATGGGTGGCAAATCTGGTGGGACCCAGTCTGATCAAATCATGATCATCAGTGTGCTGCCTCATGATATGTAAAAGTCGTGGATGGCCATAGATAAATGA
The DNA here is from genome assembly GCA_036172225.1 of Cryptocoryne crispatula var. balansae. Lineage (NCBI taxonomy): Eukaryota > Viridiplantae > Streptophyta > Magnoliopsida > Alismatales > Araceae > Cryptocoryne > Cryptocoryne crispatula. The sequence continues at coordinate 22,746,017 of CM069925.1, forward strand.
GGTGATCAGCTGTCCTTGGTTGACCAAGGACTTGACATTAGGATCCCTACCAATGTCTTCCAACATCAAGTCAATAGAATGTGCCACACAGGGGCACCGAAAACAAGTGAGGTCGAGCCTCTATGAGTTTCTTTCATGCAGCCTTATATGATGCCTCATTGTCTGTGAAAAACTGCACAATGTTGGCTTCCCCTATCTCGTTCACCACAGTTTTCATCAACCCAAATAGGTAGTCCGCATTCTTCACCTGACCTGATGCATCAACATACTTCAAGAATATGGTACCCTCAGAACAATACACAAGGAAGTTTATAAGTGACCTCCTTGTGATTCCAGTCCACACATCGCACATTACAATGCACCCCCTCTCCTTCCAGATGGTTTTGAATCCATCTATCTATGAGGTCAACTCATCGACCTCCTCATCCAAGCCTGTCTCATATATGTACTTTGATGTGGGGGCTTTCAACCCAGGCCCAGCCTCACCAATCGTATCAACCATAGTCTAGAAATATGGACTCGTAGTTGCATGTGCCGGGACAACTACAAATTCAAAAACAAGATAAGAAGAGATCGTTGTTAATAGAAATGTGTAACAACTTCATATCAACAATCAAATGCTAACTACAACTTCATCAAAGATTTACCTGCATGTAGAAAGAACTTAACCATATGTTTTAGGGCTTTCTTTACTGCCCCAGTCGAGGCCTTCACCCCTTTAAACGCTTGTTTTATACCCCTCTGACCTCTGCCACTCTCCCTATACATGGCGGTCTCCCGTCGGCTGAACAGAATGTGTCCTCCGGAATTCAGGCTCTCGAACAGGGCGTGTGCCCGCCCCCACATCAGAACGTCTAGCAGCCGAACCTCCTGCTCCTCGTCTTCGTTCCTCATCCTCACGGGCCTGAGCCCTACTCTCGTGTACAACTCTTCTGACCTGAGCCTCTTTCTCATCTGATGAAGATGAAGAATCAACTTGGACCCTTTCATGTGTTGGTCCTTTCCCTTTCTTACTCTTTCCGGCCATAAGAACGGCGTCTCTCCGACCTAGCAACTCGTCATGTACGTCTTGTCTCTGACCAATTCTCACCTCCCTCTGTGATGTCCTTCAAGTTAAATAACCCCTCATCTCCTTCCTAAGCTCAGCCAGTACTTTATCACACTTCTTTACATTGCCACCCATCCCGGCTATATGTTGCTTTATCCGATACACACCTACATTCATATCTTTCTGGCACCACTTGCATCTAACTCTCTTCTTCTCTGAATCAAGGAGATGGCCATGTTGCCATCCAATGTCACGAAATTCCGCGAGGCCGGTGCCATGCTCCTCGTCCGACATCTTATCTACACCACATAAAATCATACACAATATTAGGCCAATTAAATCCACCCCCAACCCCCAGGCCCAAGTGCAATTCAACCCTCATTAAGGGGTGAAATAATCCCCCCAATGGGGAAATTAAAATTTAAACCCCCTACCCTAGCACCCCTTGGGGGTGCAATTCAACCCCCATTGGGGAGTGAAATAATCCCCCTAATGGGGGAATTAAAATTTAAACCCCCCTGCCCAAGGTTTGAAGGGGTGGACTGGCCCCTCACAAGCCTAGATCGGCCCTCAGGCCCCTCACAGCCTGGATCGTCGGTGAAGAGTGCCCTAGATCTCCAAGGGGACTTAGGGGAAGGGGAGGAAGCAAGAAGAGGGCTTCTGGCCCCCATGGGGGAGATCGGACCTTAAAATGGTCCGGAATCAATTCCGGAATCGGATCGATTCTGGGTCTTCCGGTTTTCCGAATCGGTCCGGATGGACCGATTCCCAGATCGATCCGGGTGGATCGGTCCGGGATCAACCAATCCGGACGATTCCGACCGATCCAGCCGGGACTCCCGGCTAGATCGCTTGTTTGGTCTAGAATCGGATCGGTGACTACCGATCCGATTCGAGAATCGGCCAATCCCGATCCGGATCGACCGATTCTGTGAACCATGGTAAAGCCTGTTTGTTGTATTTGGAATACTTATGTTAATATTTGGGATATTCTAGCAAATAACAACAGTTCATGATGTTTCTTAATTTCAGGCTTACACATGTATCATAGTAACTGTGAAATGTGTAAGCACAACAAATTCACTCTAAAAATTAGTGGAAATCCCTTTGACTACTTTGGCTGTTCTAGAAGTGATGACTGAGAGAATATGATGTTGAAGGTAGATAAGAAGCTATAGGACTGGAAATACAAATATTCTAGCAAATAACAACAGTACAAGATGTTTCTTAACTTTAATAGTGAATACCATCTACAATTCAAAGATATCATTTTCATTTGGTTCCATTCACTGTATATTTCAACCCCTAAAAAGTGTACTAGACAACATCAATAATCCCACGTCGAAGGAACAAGTGATCAATATGTTCGAGGTTGGTACTGTAGAAACGATGATATGGATTGTACTGGAAACCACCTGAGCAGATATGATGGGGTCGGGAGTCTCCCCCAACAGATTTTCCACAAAAATAACACTAATTTACAAAGAATTTCACAACCATTTCCCGCCAAACCTCTGTTCCTCCCAAGCTTAACTTTTGACTCTGAGACTTAAATAAGAAAATTAAGTTTTTATTGGGGCACCACGACATAATATCTGACTGTAGCTCACCACACTTATGCTGTTGAATCAGATCTATCAAACTTGTGAGCGCATTAGCGACTTCCTCCTCCAAATTCCATATGAAAGCTAAGGACCAATTTGTTTGAACATCCTAAAGAGATTCGACTATCACATATTAGTTAGTAGCAATTGTAAAGAGAGTAGAAAATAAACTTTCCCATGGCTTAAAATCAATCCAATGATCCTTCCAAAATATAGTTCTTCTACCATTGCCTAAAACAAGAGTAGGGGAATAACATGTCCAAATTCTAAGTACGCCCTTCATATCCAAGACACCCTGCCACAATTCCTGAAGTGGTCAATCCGAACTTCGTTGTTAAGACCATATTTGGAACATACGATTCTAACCCCATAGACTCCCTACAATGATTTAGTTTTCATATTCACTTAGTTAAAAGTTTTCTAATAATAGTATCAAGTGGCAAAAAACAAACACCACCTTCATTGGTATGTCTACAAACGTGGTCCTATTGCACCATGGTTCGCAAAATCGGCCGATCTGGATAGGTCAGATTAGTTGGCCTTGTCGATCCAATTTCGACACAAAATATCGATCTGGAGCTGACTCCCGGAGGAATAGGATTGGATCAAGAAGGGACTGAATGCCGAGGACTAAGTAAAAAATGGAATCAAGCCAATTGTGGGCCCAATTTAAACTAAATTGGGAATAGACTACGCCGATTTTGGATTGATTCCTTGCATTACCAGCCCAAAATGCCGCTGTGGCGGTGCTGTGCTCCACGGCCGTCTTCCCTGCCCGACTAGGTCGACTAGACCTGGTAAGGAAAACCTTACCCGATGCCATATCGGGTCTATCAGGACCCGATATGGCGAAGTCACTGGATCTCGAGACTTGGTAAGGCCTATCACGGAAGACATCACAGCAGCACCAGGCTGCCATGGAGACCTCATACAGCCCGTTTGGGGCTGATTTCAGCCCCAAAAGGCCTAGATTAGATCGGAAGCTGATCTAGACCCATTTTATGTTTTTTTCTGTTTTTAAGGCTATTTTGAAGGACCAATCTAGACTGATTCCATATTGGTCGTTCTCTCGGAGGATCGACTGGGATCAAATTGGGACCCACCAACCCATGTCCCAATTACAATCCTGCAATACTTGCATTGCACGAGATGGATCTCTCTATCATCTTCCTTACCCTAATAAAAAAACTTTGCCCTTATATTTTTTTCACTTTGTTACAAACCCACTTGAAATCCAAAGAATTGAAAAATAGTACAAGGGAATCCTTTGAACAATGCATTTAGGCAATACCCATCTACCTGCATTTGATGGCATCCTACTCTTCCAACCTTGGAGCTTCCTTTCTATTTTCTAAATTAGAGATTGTAGGCCATTGCTTTACGTTCTCTTGTCAGAAGTGGTAACCCCGAGTACTTAATCTAAAGGACCATGCTGTATTGAAAATCTTCTTTAAAATCTCCTTCTGACCCTCATTGATGTTAATGCCAACCACCTCACATTTTCTCTGGTTGGTCTTAATGACTACTTCAAGTCATAGAATACCGGGTCGGCGACCCGGTCGGTTTCCACCGGGCCGACTCCAAGCCGGCCCGGCGGGGGCCGACGACCCGGTCGGCCGGGTTGCCCGACTCCGGGGCGACCCGGCCTAGGTCATTTTTTTATGTTATTATTACATACTTAAAAAAATTTCTTCCCCCTCCCCTTACAGCCATAAAAAAATTTTCTTGGGGGGTTGCCCCCTTGATACACCCCACAAGGGACGCTGCCCCCGCGACCCTCGCGACCTGACCGCACAGGTCGATCCGCGACTACTCTGTGCCGCATTTAATAATAGTATAACAATATTTCACTATCACTTATATTATCACACATATATAAGATTTATAATCATAAAAATGTGTTATATACTTAAATTTTATAAAGATCTATTTTAACTCTCCTCTTTCACACACACATCAAGTTTGCCAAGAATAATTATTTTTTTAGTGTTCTATTTATTTATAGTACAATAATATTTTACTATCATTTATATTATTACATATGGTTAAAATTTATAATTATAAATATATGATACATCTTAAAATTTATAAAATTGTTTGATAAGTATTTTTACCTTCTCACTTAAGATTAACTCTTTCCCAACATATACTAATACAACATAATTACAAAAAAAAATCATATTTACTTGTACAGATAGATAAACACTCATATTTAATTATAATATAAAAATATAATTATATTTCTGTATAGATTTTATCTATACATAAAGATATAATATAAAAAATATTGTTTCTATTTTTTATTTTTTATATAAATTTTTAATATTTTTATGATAAAATAAATAAAATTCGACCCCATCCAACCCCGTCCGACCCGGCGACCCGAGGTCGCGACCCCGTCCGACTAGGTCGGTTTTGGGGCTGACCGACCCCGGGCCAACCCCCGACCCTGCCTTCCTTGCTTCAAGTTGCATCAACATTTTCAGATTTAAGCATTTCTCCATACAATATGTAAAAAACAAATTAGTATCATTTGAGAACTGAAGATGAGTAATGTGATCTACGTAGGTTCTCACCTTGATCCCCTTAATCAATCCACCATTATGGCCAACCCCCATATATTGCCAAGAACCTGGCCTAATAAAATAAAAAGTGGAGATGAAATCAGATCACCTTGCCTCAGCCCTATGGAACTTTTAAAGAAACATAATAACTTTCCATTGATGTCAACTGAAAACTTAGTCAAATTAACACAACACTCTAACAAACCGATCACATTTGTTATTGAACCCCACTAATTGCATTATTCTGAACAAACAAGACCAACTCCGACTCACCCTATCTTAGGCAATCAAAAATTTAACCTTATAAGAATAAACTTCTTTTTTCCTTTATAGGCTGCTATGAAATTATTTCGAATATACCTTCATTGACTGAAAATTCACCAGCTTATCTATGCAACTACTCAGTCTCTTTGCTAGAAGTTTAGTTATGATTTTGTAACTACAGTTAAACATACCAATGGCCCTCACTTCTCTGATATTTTGATCTGACACATTCTCTTTGTCCAGTAATAGGACAAAAGAATAAGAAATAAGCCATCTAATACATCGTGAAGTAATTTATAATTCTCTAAGAAGAGTTTTGAAGTCGTGTTTGATAACTCTCCAATATTTATGAGAAAACCCCAGACTAGACAGAAAGGATTCATCCTCCTCTGCAAGTCTTCTATTTGTGTCAAAATTCAGTAAATGTAATCAACCACTCTTCCGTGAGTCACTTTCATAGAAGTGAACCGCAGTCGTCCCAATTTGATTTGTACTCTTAGTCAAACCCATTCACCTTCAGCTTCGGTAAAGTGTTCCTCTTAATCCTCGGGGACACTAAAGGATTCCGGAATCGGAATCAGTTAATACTGATCCAATTTGAATCGAATCAGATCGGCCAAAATCGGCCGATTTCGGGGAAGGAAAATTGATTATAAAATCAATTTTTTTTGTAATTTCATTTCTTCAAAAAAAATTTTAAAAATCAAGAAAAATGTCATAAAAATATGAAAGCCACTAAAAAATTTCTTAAAAAACAAATGTAACACTTAACATGCTTAAAAAATAAAGTTTTATTTATTGTACATGATAACATGATCATAATTATAACATGATAATATGATAAACACATATAACATGATAGTAATTATATATTGCATGTTCACCAATATCTATGATATTGGCATTCATCCTCTTTCTCCTGCTCCTGGGTTGTCCATTGTCTTCTTGTCAATACGGGCGTATACCTATATGAAAAGAATGCATCGGCCATCTAACTGAAGTCATAGACATCGGACTATGGCACATAATTGAGTTGAGTAGGTGGAATCCACGGCTGAGCTAGCTCATTGGCAACAAGAGAATTTGGCTTTGCATAATAATGTGGTGCTTGCTCATCAAAAAAGTAGGGCTACTACTGTGAACTAGATGAGTCTCGACCTATTGCACTTGCACCTTCTCCACTTACATCACCTCCTCCTGGCTAGGTGGCTGCTATGCACTCCTTGTCATCATCACATAAGGAGGGTACATATGTGCTATCATTTGGACTCACAGGACGTTGTCTGATATCTAACTTCCTTCTCTTTACTTCTTATACAATATCATGCGATGACCTACAACCCACATTTTTTTTAACTGTGCAAAGTATCTCATTTTTCTTGATGTCACTTTTGTCTTTGTCTTCGCTGGACTGGGAATGGGCTATGTAGTTGGGGGTGGGCTGGAGCTGAGGCTAAGGTTGGAGGCGGCTATAGGGCTATTGGGATAGAAGATGGGGCTAGCTGAGAAGTAGGTAGAACATCCTCAGCCTCACCATCATCTAATTCTCCTTCTGCCCATGGACAGTTCTCAGGATCAAACTTAGTTGGATGATCCCTGACTATCCTATCCTCTATCTCAACAGCAAGTGAGTACTCCTCTTGAAAAATGTGATCCATGTCAACCTCTTCGGGTGGTTCATGTACTATATGTATTTGCTCATATGATTCACTCACAAACTGTTCAAATCTCTCCTCTGAGATCTTCTATTAATCTTAGATATTCTTGATGCGCAGTCTCATGTTATAATGACAAAATACAAATTTCTCTAACATATCAGACGTCAATATGTTCCTCCTCTTTGTGTGCATCACATTGAATGTACTCTAGTTCCTCTCACAATAAGAGAAATTGGTACCCTGGCTCAACAACTGCTAGTGGATTCCATCCACTCCTAATATTGACTTGAAACTACCACTCAACTGCAAAAAAAATAGCGAACAATTAACCCTATCTAGGCAATCAAAATCAATTGAGTTTTAAAAGAAAGTAATAAAAATGATCTTAAACATACCCTAACCCTCATCCTATAGTGCTGCATATGAATATTGATAAATATAAAATGATTAGCATTCCAATTATTTCTTTATTCTCAATTATTAATACAACGTTCACTTACTTCTAACTCAACTTTTGTTCTACCCTGCTGAGATTGGCACAATCATTGAATGATCGAGAGAGTACCATACAACACATTGTCGTTGGACACCTGTCATTTATATTAGATGCGGGGGCTCAAATAAATATCTTACAATCATTTAAATATATTTCATAATCAACAAACTAAATATTGACTAAGTAAAAAGTAAATAAGTATAAACAACACAAAGATACTCACTAACCTACAGCATATACAACATGATGCAATGTCCTATCCCATCTGTCATCAATGATCTTTCACCATTTCTTATACCCTTTAGGATTCTTCTCTTTGATTTTCAATTTTGCACGGTCCATTGTATTATATAGAGTGCCCATTTAGTTCTTATTATCCGAGTCAACCAACCTCAAAACAACTACCAGTAGCTCAATAATTGACAATCCTCTCCCAAAATCTTGTCTGTGATTTGCCGTTCAGACTTGACATGAATCTTCAACCAATCCTCCTTGTTATGTAGGTGGTCGACCATATACTTATAATACTCCTCGAACTAAGTGAATTTGACCAGTACATACCTATGGCAATGCAAACTCCCCAATGCAATGAAGTTCGTGGCAAACCTAGTAAGGTCATGCCTCACAAAATTGTGCCCTGCAAGATACTCCCTCATGATCTGAAGCAGACGGGGATGTGAATAAATGAAAGAAGTAATAACCTGCACCTGCCTCACAAGTGTAGAAACTGCAACCTCCCTGCCTATATCCTCTAACATGAGATCAATGGAGTGCATTGCGCATAGTACCCAAGAAAGATGTTGCCTCTTCTCTATTAATTTTCTTCGTGCCGCCTTATAGGAGGGTTCATTGTCAGTCACGAACTGAACAACATTGTCTTCCCTAATCACCTCCACTACGGCATCTATCAATGAAAAAATATAGTCGGCATTCTTGATTTGACCTAAGGTATCAACAACTTCAAAAAAGTTGTACCCTCTAAAGTCTGAACAATACATCAAGAAGTTGATCATGCTCCTCTTAGTGTTGTCTGTCCACCCATCACATATAATTGTGCAACCACTATCCTTCCAGACCAACTTGAAACCTTCTATCGATGCCCTCAACTCTTGTACCTCCTCATCTAGCCCACCGGCATAGATATGTCTGCTAGTAGGGATTTGCATTCTCGGTCCAGCCATAGCAACGGCATCGATCATAGTTTGGAAGTAGGGACTAGTACATGCATATGTTGGGATGCTTACATTAAGATAAAAAGCTCCATCAGTCATAAACAATGTTAATGAAATGAAACATACATACATACATATTAAGATTTATACCTACATATAAAACCACTTCACAATGTGTCTCACTACTCTCTTTACCGTTGTGCTCGTTGCCTTAACATATTTCATTACTTGTTTAATATTTCTCTGCGATGCACTCTGCTTCCTAAATAAATACTCATCTGTCGGTGTATGTCATGTATGACTCATACTCTCACACCGACGAAATGGCTCATCTCTTTCTCTCATACCAAAACCCTCACTGTAGCTAGGTCGGGCCGATGTTGATCGGCCAAAAATAGAGTCAACTTTGGACCCTCCTGCTCCCCTCCTCCTCTCTTCCTCCACTACACGTGCATGCTTGCTTGCATACCTAGCTTTCCATAGTTCAAAGTCTGTGAATGAGTCCTCACTCTTCTACTCCGATTCAACTCTTGCCTTGTCTTTCCCTTTTCCCTTTATAAGTTGGCACCTCTCCCTTCCTTCTCTCAAAGAGCTCATCATGCAATTACTCCTGTTACTCAATCCTAATCTCACGTTGTGAGGTTCTTTCTGTGAGATAGTCTCTCGTCTCTTCACTCATTTCTCTAGGTACCTTGTCACATTTCTTAACATTGTCACTTACTCTGGCAATGTGTTGTTTTAATCGATAAACACTCACATTCATCTCCTTACCACACCACTTGCATTGAACCCTTTTTTTAACATCTACCAAGGAGGAGTTGCGGTAGGTGACAACCAGCGTAAAAATAAAGTCACATCTCATAATATGAATTCAAATGATATAAACATTGGAGCATACTCACCAAACGACGCGTTACACCGGAGCCCGGGTGTAACGAAAAATGCAACAAGGGTGAGGGTGTTCCTCACATGTGACGCGCCACATAAGCGCCCTATTGTGGTGTTAAATAAGCAAGGGTTCCCACATCAAGGATGAGTGTGGGTAAAGAAGTTAGTCCATAATAAAGAGCAAGATATAAGTTCTACAATAAACTCAAAAGCAAATAGACATTATTACAAAAAGAGATGTAAGAAAGAAAATATTGAAAGAAAGATAAGAATAGGCACTTAGAATATTGGATCTCTTATAGGAAAATTTATGGAACTTGTTGATAGTATGGAGAAGAGAATGATTAATATTATGTGTATCCAAGAAACCAAATGAATAAAAGAAAAAGGTAAAGAAGTAGGTAATACAGGATATAAACTATGGTATATAGAAAAAAAGAGAAATAAAATGGGGTAAGTATCATTGTTGATAAAACATTAAAAGAATGCAATAGTTTCAATACAAAGAGTAAGAGATAGGATTGTTATAGTAAAAATAATTATAGAAAGAGAAATAATTAATGTAATTAGTGCATATGCTCCACAAATTGGATTAAGTAGCGAGATTAAAGAAAAATTTTGGGAGGATATGGACAATCTTATGCAGAGTATACCAAATGAAGAAAATATATTTATTAGAGGAGATCTCAATGGACATGTTGGAAACAAATGTCATGAATATGGAAATGTTCATGGAGGATTTGGATATGGAAATTTAAATGAAGAGGAAAAGAATATTTTAGATTTTGCTATGGCTTATGATCTTATCCTCACAAATACTCATTTTATTAAAAGAGAATCTCATCTAATAACATTTAAAAGTGGACAAAATAAAAGTCAAATTGATTTCATTCTCACTAAAAAATTCAATCGTGCTATTTGCAAAGATTGTAAAGTAATTCCGAGTGAAACTTTAGCAAACCAACATAGGTTAGTGATTTTAGATGTTAAGATTAAAACACAAACAAACACATATAAAAGAAAGTCTTCTCCTAAAATAAAATGATGGGAGTTAAAAGGAATGAAACAACAAATATTTAAGACCGAACTTTTAAAGATAAATGATTGGAAGTTAGACATAAACGTTAATGCTATGTGGATGAATATGACTATAAAAATTAGAGAGAGCTAAAAAAGTACTTGTAGAGTCTAAAGGACATGGTCTACCTAAAAAAAAGACTTGGTGGTGGAATAAAGAAGTGCAAAAGGCGATAAAGAATAAGAGAGATTGTTATAAGAGATTGCCGAAATGTGATAACAATAAAGCTTATGAACAATACAAGATAGCAAAAAAAGAAGTAAAAAGGGTTATTAGAAGAGCATGAGATGATGTTTTTAAACATATGTATGAGAAACTTGAAACTAAAGAAGGTGAAAAAGATATTTATAAACTAGTAAGAATAAGAGAGACGGTCTCAAGATCTTAATCAAATTAGATGCATAAAGAATAAAGAAGGAAAATTTTTGATTAAGGATGATGATATCAAAGAAAGATAGAAAACTTATTTTGATACTCTTTTTAATGACAACTTTGCTAAAAACATAGACGACATAGAGAATGTGACAAACTTTAATTTAAATTATATTAGAAAATTCAATTTTCAGAAGTTAAAGAAGCATTGGAAATGATGAAAACAAGTAAGGCATGTGGTCCGGATAATATTCCTATTGAAGTGTGGAAGTGTTTGGAAGATTTGGGAGTAGAATGGTTAACTCGACTTTTTAACAAAATCCTAATATCGAAAAGAATGCCGAATGAATGGAGAAAGAGCATCATTATACATATTTTTAAGAAAAAAATGAGATATACAAGATTGTGCAAATTATAGAGGGATCAAACTCATGAGTCATACTATGAAATTATGGGAAATAGTTATTAAGCGGCGATTACAGAGTTGTACAAATGTTTCAGGTAATCAATAAGGATTTATGCCTGGTCAATTTATAACTGAAGCTATTTTTCTTATTAGAAGTTTGATAGAAAAATATCGAAATATGAAGAAAGATTTACATATGGTGTTCATTGATTTAGAAAATGCTTATGATAAAGTACCAAGAGAGGTTCTATGGTGGGTGTTGGAACGAAGGATGGTGCTCGTTAAGTATATACAAATGATAAAAGACATGTATGATGATGCAACTACTAGCATATGCACAATTGATGGAGAAACAAGAGATTTTTCTATTTCAATTGGCTTACATCAAGGGTCTGTAATAAGTCCTTATCTTTTTGCATTAGTTATAGATGAATTAACGAAGACTATACAAAATGATATACTTTGGTGTATGATATTTACAGACGATATCGTATTGATAGATAAAACACAAGAAGGAGTGAAAAGAAAGTAAGAAATGTGAAAAAATATTTTGGAGACTAAAGGTTTCAAGATAAGTAGAACTAAAACAGAATATATACATTGTAAATTTAATGAAAACCAAAAAGAAGTAGGTGAGGACGTCAGTTTAGATGGGATAATATTATCTCAAAAAACTCAGTTCAAGTATTTTGGATCAATTATTCAAAAAGATGGAGAATATAATGAAGACGTTAATCATAGGATTAAAGCAGGTTAAATGAAGTGGAGATCGGCTTCAGGGGTTCTATGTGATCGTAAAATTCTATTAAAGTTGAAAGAAAAATTTTATCGTACAAGTATAAGACCCGCAATATTGTATAATAATGAATGTTGGACAATAAAAGAAAAACATACTTCTAAAATAAATGTTGCCGAAATGAGAATGTTAAGATGGATGGGTGGTCACACTATATTAGATAAAATAAGGAATGAATATATTAGAGAAAATGTAGGAGTAACGAGAATTGTAGACAAATTAAAAGAACGGAGATTGAGATAGTTTGGACATATTAAACGTAGACCTAAAAAAGCTCCAATTAGAAAAATGGAAAATATTAAAATGGCAGAAATAAAAAATAGGCGTGGTAGACCTAAGTTAACTTGGAGGAGGGTAATTCAATATGATTTAGATGATATAAATATCTCTAAAGAAATAACAAAAAATCGACATGAGTGGAGAAAGAGAATTTATATGGCTGACCCCAAGTAATTTGGGATAAAGACCTTAGTTGAGTTGAGATGAGTACCATACAAGGATTGTCATCTCGGATCTCGGCTTCATCTCGGAAGCGTGAAAGAGAAGAGATCTCGTGAGATTCTCGACAAAATCTCGGGAGATCGGATCTCGGATTTCATTTATACTTTACCCAATGATTGTCATCTCACATCTATATTTTATCTCACGGAGATTGAAGATAAAAAATCTCGAAAAAATCTCAAAAGATTAGATCTTAGAAATACCAATCAATGTGCATGTTTAAATGTAGAATGTCTTATAATCTCCTTGAAAAGGACAAGAGAACTCATATTAAAAATTAAAATAAGCTGTGAGAGAATTAAAAGCGTAATACAGAGATGGCGAACTATTGTTAGCACGAGACATACAAAGGATCTTATGTCAGACCAAAGTTTCATCTTGAACAATATGGATGGGAGATTGATAACATTTTGGGCCAATTGTACACATAATCACGTATAGTCATTAAAATATTAAGCTATAAAATTTTATCGAACAATAATGTTTAGATGAATATTTAGATGGATTCCATAATAAAATTGGCAATGTAAGAAAGAAACTTAACAAGATCATTTAACAAGTTGGGGATAATAATAGGCGGAGAAGATCAAGGTATCATAGGTACTACATATATTTTCTCGTTTCGGCGATCTCGTTTCTCGGACGCACAGAAGAAAAGAGATTCTCGGGAGATCTCGAGAGATTCTCGGGAGATCGCATTCCATGGTACCATATGTCCATGATCCTAACCGACATCACGTCTTGCTATCAATACATCACCTTCACCATAGTCGACCATTGTTTATACCCACAACGCATGTAAACAATTAAACACGACTGTTAAAGAGGAATAGTATCATCTTAAGGGGTGTTCAGAAAGATAATAGCCCCTGAGATGGGTTGTTTCGTATGTTTAAACCCTTACAGAATCATCAAAAAGCGAACAAATGAAGGTAGGGGAATCCGGCCAAAGAAACCTTACAAAAAAATGAAACAATGGATTGTTAAGGAAGGAATGATAGCTAAATGGCTGGAATCACCAGGTGGATCGCCGAAATCCAAAAAGGATCACTGGAATCACTCGGGAATTGCTAGATTCGCAGTCGAAATAGAGCAAGAATTGCCAAAATTGCCATCGTCGTTGAAGGTATCGACCTGTCAGAATCGTCGGAGGATCGCCATAATTGCCTCAGACCATGAGCCCTAAAAGCATTCCACCCGGAATTGGCTAGCGGGGTCTTTAATCAGCCGGAATTGGATCGATACCAGGCATGCATTGGAACTAATATTGATCCATAGTCGGGACGTAAGTTGTCCCGATGAAATCGGTCTCAACCGATTATGATCGATTCTGACCGATTCCTCCAAAATTCTTGGAGGAATCGGTCCTTCCTCCCAGAATCGGATCGAAATAGACCGATCCAATTCAAAAATTGGCCGATTCCAAACCAATTCAACAGATTCCGTAATCCATGGGGGCACTTGTGTATGAAGAATCTTGTCTTCCTTACCCTCTCTTTAAGTTAAAATTCCTTCGACTTCTATGTTCATTTAATTTCCTTTTAGATGTTCCACTCATTATATTCCTTTATTTTTCCAACCATTCTTCCTATTTCATATAGAAGTCTTTTTGTCTCCTTGGCTGCTTGATGAAATTTTCTATTTTGCCATGGTTTCAAATTCTTCTTCACATATGAGTTTGTTGGCACATCTCCAGGTTGCTGAGGTGCTAGAAATTTCTGGCTTAATCCACTATCCTTAGACCAGCTTGGATCTCTACACTAGGACAACTCATATTGAAATTTCCTTTTAAATCACATGGCTAAATTTTCACTAGTGAAAACAATACGAAAATGGTAAAAAACCACCTTGGGGAAACCGGTTGGGATCCCAAACTCAGCCAACCACTGAGAAGAGACAAAAAAGTCTAACCAACCTTGATTTAGAACTAAATTAGACCAAGTAAAATCAAGGTCAATATCAGAGACTTCCAACAGTCCCCTCTTGTCCACCCCTTACTGAAGAGATGCGTTTCATGACCACCTGCCTTGGTTAACTCGCACACCCAGAAACCTGACTGTATTAAAATCACTGCAGACGCACCATGGAGCATCTGCCGACCAAAGATCAGACTTTTCAATTATGAGAAGAAACCCCCTTTCGATGCACATCAACCAAATACCATTGTTTCACATTGACCTTACAGGTAAACCTTAAGGACCAGAATGCGTCTGCTACTATGAATAGTATATGCTTCCAACTGAAGATCGTAAAAAGTACTGTTAGACCTCCACTCCTCCCAACTACAAGAAAAAAATGAGACAGGTTAAAATTCCTACATTTGATAGCCTCCATTTCATTTGCGCTCCCAAACTACAATTTAGTCTCCTGAACTGCCATTACCTTGGGTTGCTGAGATTTGCCAGATTCTTCAGTTCTCTGCATTTGACTTTTCCTAGGGTACCATGTAATTCCTATTCATCATTTTCATCATGTGTAAATAATTCTTTCCCTTCCTTCATCTTTCTCTCTCCATCCATAAACAGGGGTTGGACAAACCTGTTTATGCGGTCTCCTGATGGACCGGCAGTGGCTTGCACGTGGCTGTTATAGGACAGTTTAAGGAGGCCAAGAATGGCTGTCTGAAAGGGCCAGGTTAAAGGCCTAAATTGTGACTGATTAAGGGGTCGCAATGAGGGGGAGAATGCAGTCTGCTGTAGGGACCTGACAAGGGGTCGAATGGGCCCTAATTAAGGACCAGTTTGGGGGTCTAGAGGATGGACCGAACAGGTGGCTGGAGGTGGACCTGTTTCAAAGTCAGTAAGTGGGTCGAGAATGACCTGTTGAAGGGTCTGGTTGGAGTGCATTTAGGAGGCTCTATGGGTGTCTGTTCAAAGGGATTTAGCTGGTCCGAAACTTGGAAGGGGACTTCAAGGGGCCGAGCAGGCAGCGGGAGATGACCTGTGCAAAAGTTTAAAAAGGAGCCAAAAATTACCTGCTTTTAGGACCTGCATGGGGGTCGAGAGGGGACTGTCTAGAAGGCCTTCAGGTGGGCTGAACACGGGACCAAATGGGAGGCAAAAATGGCCTATTCAAGGGGGGGGGGGGTTGTGCAAAGGGCCAGCAGGGGCTATTTAGGTGCGATTTTGGTTAGCCAAAAAATGATATGAGCAAGGTGCTTTGGTTAAGGCCATGGGTTGCTGATGTCGATGAAGACCAGCTTAGGCCATGATAGGGATTGAGAAGAGAAGTTGGAAAGTAAGAAGGTGCCCTTATAGGGTTACAAAACTAATATTAATGCTTCATCCTACCTTGTTTTTTTGATCGCAAAGGAGGATGGAGAGAGGATGCTGCCAGGGTCCCTTCTCCAAGGGGAACTGCACCAGGAAGGAAGCTGTAAGAGGTCCCCTTGCTCTCCTCCTCCTTCCTTTTCTTCTTTTCTTCCACTTCTGGCCGCGGGCAGTGGGGTGCTGGAGCAGGCACGCAGCAACAGCAGTAGGCAAATGGGCAGCCAGTCGGCGTCCTCCAACCGGTCTGCTGGCCTTTGGCGTGCCCTCCTTCTTATAAGGATCAATGGGATTTCAAGGGTCAGCAGAGTATTCAATGGGGAGATGGCTGTTGGCTTCCCTCGTGCTACTTAATTGATCTAACTCCTTGAATTCCTCCAGATTTTTAACGTTTGACTAGTCTTTTACTTTCTCCTATGTTGACCTGCCCTTTCGCTTTCCCCATGCCATCAATGGGTCGAGGCTGATGTGACTGACAACATGGATAGAGTGGTGGGGTCTGCTGAGTTGGTAACCTGATGTGGCCAGGTCGGTTGGGCCTAGGCTGACCGCGGCCCATTTTCTCCTTCTCCTAATGGGCTATGCACAGTTGGGTTGTGGAATGGGCTGAGAATTGTTTAATTAAATAAGAATATGGGCTGGACCAACTAAATGTGTCAATGGGTCTGACAAGGGTCTGATTTGGCCCAACTAAAGGATCAGCCCAGCCCAATTTGGGTTCGGCCCTCCTCCTTTCAATATGCTTTGTTGTTTTTTTGTAAAAAAAACAAACGCCAACAAATACCCCCCACCGACGGTTTCTTGGAAACAGAGGTTGATGAGGGACCGTCCATGTAGTTGGCGGTCGAATTTCTTTTCCTTTGACAACTGACTTGCCACATTTAACTATATCTCTAGACTAAGAAGGGCTTGGGCCCTCGTCATCTTGTTGTTTGTCATCTCTCATGTTAATCCGGGAGTCTCATCTACGCTTTTATCTTGGCGACTCCAGTCTTGTTTCTAACGAGAGCAATCTGAATAATTGATTTCAGCCTCGCTTTTCGGAAAAACTGGACCCTGATCATTCTCTCTCCTTGCTCTCCCTTTTTTAAGAAAGGCAAACCGTGTTTTCTTTCGGATTTCGTCATTAGGTCGAGCCCATCCAAGGTTTCCTTTTTGATCGAATTGACTTTCATTGAGACCTACAATTTTGTTTACTTTCCATTGGATCTCTTGGCCCCTACGTTCCCTCTTTTTTTAAAGGATTCTAGATTTTGCACGGAGGGCCAAGCAAAATGGTCGATGGGCCGTAAAGGTGGCCATAGAGGGCTGCTTTGTTCCTTTTTTTGCCTCTCCCTTTTTGCATGGAGGGTAAACAGGGTGAGCCAAAAGGATAGCCGCTGGGGATTGTTTTTTGGGTGTAAAGTAAAAGTGACTGATCCAAGTGCCGGATGCATCTTGACGTGAGGGTCAACAAGGGTTGAACCAATCCGAGTTGCAGAAGGCGACTTGGGGCAAGGGTTCGAGTGAAAAGTGACCAATTCATGTGCGGGATGCACCTTGGCACGAGGGTTGAATCCAAGTGCGGGGTGCACCTTGGCACAAGGGTCGACAAGGGTTGAACTAGTCTGAGCTGCGGAAGGCGACTCAGCATGAGGGTTCGAGTAAAAAGTGACCAATCCAAGTGCGGGGTGCACTTTGACATGAGAGTCGACAAGGGTTGAACCAGTATAAGTTGCGGAAGACAACTCAGCGCGAGGGTTCGAGTGAAACGTGACCGATCCAAGTCTGGGGTGCACCTTGGAACAACGATTCTTTTATCTCTGCTCTTTTTCTTTTATCGACCCGACTGCTCTTTTATAGAGTTTTCACCCGGGTCAACCCCATTTCGTATCTTGCATCTGCACCCCTTTGTGGGTTTCTTTTCTTCTTCTTTTTCACAACGGGATGATCCAATTTTGCCCATGGCACCCTTGTGGGTCTCTCTTCTTCTTCTTTGCCTTGGCTAGATTCTTTTTTCTATTTTTTTATTTTTTCTCTTTTTTTGCATATCTCCCCTTTCTCCCTTTTGCTGAAGTGCTTATCGCAAAAGCTCTAAGCATTGCGGGGGATAAACAAGCTTGTGGAGACATTTTTTAAGTTCATAAAAAAGGTGAAGTGAGGAGACACCATGGGCCCAAAGGGATGGCCGAAAGGGCCTAATCGATTTTTTTGGTTTCGCGCAAGGGGCAAAGTAAAAGAGGCAAGGTGGGGCCAAAGGGATGGCTGCGAGGCCTGATGATAATAATTCTTTTTTGTTAAAGGGGGCAATATCTGAGCGCCAAGGGGGCTATATCAAATGCTGCCTTGGAATCTTCTTTTTCTTCTCTTTTTTTCTTAAATTAGCCTGAATTGCCCTTTTGCAAAGTTTTCACCCAAGCCAACCCCCTTTGAATTTTGCCTATGTGTCCCTTAGTGGGGTTTTCACACAGCGGAGTAATCCAATTTTGCCCAAAGTGCCCTTTCAAATTTTCACCATGGACGGATTTTCTTTTGACAATTTTGCCTTCGCCCGCCCATCATGTATTTGGGTGACCAAGCCCGGCCGCCATCTCTATTTTTAGTCCATTCTTTTGCTTCTTCTTTTTCTTAAGGGCAAGCACTCAATTCCCATTGTAGTTGTTGCCGACACAAAACTCATGTTTCGAGGCATAGTACTTCTTGAGGTGCTTGCCGTTAAGTGGTGGGAAAGGGATGTCCCCTTTGCTATTGATAACTATTTAAGCTCCTTCAAAAATTTGGCTGATGACATTCGGTCCAAACTAGTTTGGGAGAAATTTGTTCTTGGAGTGTCTAGCCAGGGCATCCTTTTGCTTGACCTTGACAATGTCTCCTTTCTAGAACGCCCTATCCTTGACCATCTTGTCGTAGGCGCGGATCATCCTAGCTTGATAAGCTTTAAGGTGTCGGTAGGCTTCGAGCCTGCTCTTCCAATTTTTCAAGCTCCATGAACATTCTGTTCACTTCATCAGGTTCTTCAGTCGAGAGACCATGGTGGATTGCAACCCAATAAGAGGCTATCTCTATCTCTACCAATACAACAGCTTCACTCCCGTAGACTAAAGAAAATAGGGAACAAACAGTGGGGGTTTTATACACAGTGCAGTACGCCCACAGTGCCTACTGCATCTTTTCGTCCCAACTTCACCCTTTGTTCCCAACCACTTTGACTAGGAGTTTGCAAAGGGTTTTGGTGAATGCTTCAGCCAAGCCATTGGCTTGTGGGTTGTAGACGGTTGACGTCCTCCAGTCGATGGGGAACTTCGTCGCCATCTTGTAGATTGTCTGGTTCTTGAAGAGGGTCCCGTTGTCCGACATGATCTAACTGGGGACGTTGTACCTATAAATGATATTTTGACGAACAAAATGGGATATACTACTTCACCTGTGACTTCACAAGCAACGATAGCCTCAGCCCATCTTGAGAAGTAGTCCGTAGCCACGAGAATAAATTTGCAACCACGGGACGATGGTCGAAAAGGTCCTACAATGTCCATCCCCTACTCGGCAAAAGGCTTGTGGGGGGTGGTTGGGTGAAGATGGGTATGCGGTCTCCGAGGAATGGCCTCAAAAGCTTGACATTCATGACATGCGTTGGCAAATTTGTCACAATCTGCAAACATTGTTGACCAATAGTAGCCCCTGAGTTTGATGGTGATCTTCATCTTTGGTCCATGTTGATGGACTCTACAAAGCCTGTCGTGAACTTCTTCACAATCTAAACAAACAGCTTCCTACCTGGAGATGCACCTCTCAAGGACACCCCCTCCTTTTTTAACATCAACCTGTACAATTCCCCAATCCCCACTAATGAGTTGATAGGAAGCTACTCTTCGTGCGATCTGTACTCGTTGGACACGGTCCTCAGGGAGGATGCCATTATTAAAGTCAATTATGGGTTGTCGCCAATCGACTTCCTCAAGGGTGTCTTCATTTTCTATGGTATTTACCTCCAAGGTGATGGATTCATCTTCCCAACATCTCTTGTCAAGGAGGAGTCGCCTGTGCTTGACCACAATCTCAAGTTTCCCCTCAGGTGAGAGTTTGATGGCTGAGACGAGCTTGACTAGTACATCAGAATGGGAGTTTTGCCCTCTCTTGATATGTTCTATGTCAAAGAGGTAAAATTTCTCAGATAATCGGGTGGCTATGGGTGGTATCGCACCAATTTCGGCTTGCGGACCTCAAAAATCTCAAGCATTTGTTAAATGACCAGCATGAAGTCTCCGAATACCTTGATGCACCAAATTCCTATGTCAAGGGCTACTTCGAGGCCAACCACCAGTGCTTCATATTCGACCTCATTATTAGTGTAGACTCCTGAAAGGGAGCATGACTCATGGAGTATGCCTCCCTCGAGACTAAGGAATATGATTCTCGCACCTACCCTAGGACTTGCTTTTCCGGTGGTTCTCTTCTCAACACTGGCTGCTCCATTGAAGAATAACAGCCAATGCCTAACACCTACCTGTTGGACTTCTAGTGCTGCCTACTTCAGTGTCTCTTCATCAAGTAACTAAGAGTTGAGGGGGGACACGGCTGGGATCGGATGAGCTGCAAGAAAATCTGCCATCCCCTACCCTTTGATCGCTTTGTGAGGGACATATTTGATGTCATATTGCATGAGCATAAGTGCCTATTTTCCCAGACATCTGGTGGGGACAGGTTGCTTCAACAAGTGTTTGAGGAGATCAACTTTGGATATAAGATTGACTTTGTGTGCCAACAAATAGTGCCTTAGCTTCTTTGCTATGAAAACCAGGGCCAAACACATTTTTTTCATAGGGGAGTATTTGTGTTTGGATCCTACCAATCTTCTTCTCAAATAATACAAAGGCTATTCTTTCCTTTCATCATTCTCCTGGGCGAGCATCGCCCCTAAAGAAGTGTCAACCATTGTGATGTAGAGAATTAATGGCCTGCCTCGGACGGCTGCCCCTAGCACCAGAGGGTTAAAGAGATATTGCTTGATCCCGTCCAGGGCGACTTGGTAATCATTAACCCAACAGAAGGGGGCTCCCCTTCTTTGCCAGCCTGGAAAAAGGTTGGCACCTAACGGAGAGATTGGCGATGAAACGTCGGATATAGGCCAACTTCCCTTGCAAAGACCTTAATTCTTTTATGTTTCACAGGGGCGATAACTCCATGATTGTCTTGATCTTCTCAGGATCAATCTCAATTCCCCTATGCCAAACTAAGAAGCCTAAAAATTTGCCGCTGGAGACACCAAAGGCACATTTTACTGGATTCATCTTCAGGTTATAAAGCCAAAGCCGCTCGAACATGGTCCTCAGGTGTTTGAGGTTGTCTTGTCGATACCTAGTTTTGACTACCAAATCATCGATGTAGCATTCAACTATGTTGTGCAACATGTTGTCAAATATCTTTGTCATTGCACGCTGATAGGTGGCTACCGCATTTTTCAATTCGAATAGCATCTACCTATAATTGAAGATGCCCTTGGGGGTGCGGAAGGCCGTAAACGCCTTATCTTCCACAGTCATCAGAATTTGATTGTAACCGAACAACCCGTCCATAAAGGACAATGCCTCAAGACCCATGGTTATGTCTACCATATTTTCTAAAATCGGTGTCATCTTTAAGGCATGCTTTATTCAAATCTCTATAGTCGATACAAATCCAAATCTGCCGTTCTTTTTCTTGACAGGAACAATGTTGGCAAATCAAACAAGATAGGTACATGGTTCGATGAAACCTACTTCCATTAACCTATCAACCTTGGCATTAATCTTGAGTTCCAATTCTGCACGCATGCGTCGTTGGGCCTGCTTAATCGGCTTGGCGGTTGACAAGATGGCCAAATTGTGAACCGCCACTTCAGGATCTAAACTCGGCATTTCATCATAAGTCTAGGCAAAGCAGTCTTTGAATTCTTAGAGCAACACGAAATATTGTTTCTGTTCTTCAAAAAGGGAGGTGCTAACAAAGGTTGGCCTCAGCTCATGTCCTGTTCCTAGCTTAATCTCTAGGAGGTCATTGACTGTTGCTTGGTTGCCATCTTCCATCTCCTCAAGAGCTGATCGGAGATCGACTAGTTCAAGTTCACTTATTTCTGCAACGACTATGGAGGGGGCTGCGAGAAGGAGTTCCACTTTGGGCTCAGGGTCGCTGTCTGGACCTTGGGTCAGGCATTCGTTGCCCTTTGCGAACCCTCCAGAGGCTGAAGTTGAGGCACTGGGCCTGCTATCCTCGTACCAGATGTTCACCATAATGGACTAGTGCTTCGTAATTGGAATCATATGCCACCCTTGGGTGCTTGCTGGTGAAATTCAGACCCTGCGAAGATGGCGTATGTTGTGAAATGTGCGAACCTTCTTCCAAGATTGTTTCCGTGGGATGTGCATTCTTTCATACATTCGGAGGATCTTGGGAGATACCCTAGCAAAGGCTGAATCGTTACAGAATAAAGAGTGTATGTGCCAATTGAAGCTGTCTTCTTGGACTTGCTTCTTGGTGGGCTTGCCCCATATAGCACATGGTCGGGGCCATTAGGGTAAGAGACCCTGAAGGTGGAGATTTTCCACGGTTCAGAGTTCGCGCTCCCCCACCAACCAAAATAGATCTTGGGGCATCCCAATACTTTTCTCAATTTCCCGAGTTATGGAATTGGCATTAAAGGTAATCGGGCGTGTACCTTTCCAATACACTTGAGTCTTCGGGCCTTGCGATTTCAATGGCAATCTATGCATCTGAGCCCTAACTTGGTCAATTTGAATTTCACTGTCTGGGGAACTTTCCACCCCAGCTTTTCCTTGCCCTTGTTGACTAGGAATCTTAGGGACGAGGTTTGGAAGTAGGGAATGGTGTCCGCAAGGTGACATTCTGCGACTTCGAACGGGGCTTGATCAGCATTGACCTGTATTGATTCCCATCTTTACAGTATTTGACGCACTGATGGAGTGTTGATGGCACAACACCATTAACGTGAATCCACGAGCGCCCCAACAGTGCTTTGTAGGTGGTATTAGCATCAATAACATAGAAAATGGTTTTGGCAACCAAACCCCCAATGTCTTCACTTCAACCCGTCCTAGTGTTTCTTCGAAATCTTGATTGAACCCATAGATAGTGACCCCGGGGGCTTTCTGCAGATACAGGGCCAGGAAGAGGGCCCTGAAGGTTTTCATTGGCACGAGGTTGTAGGCAACGCTGGCATCAATCATGATGCGGTTCATGCCTTGTCCGTTAATGGACCCTTTCATAAACAGCGCCCTGTTATGGAACGGGGCGGGGAAGACCATGTCGTCCTCCATGAATGAGACAGATACTATTTGTGGCCTCTTGTAATTAGGCAGCCTGTGCCTTGTATACTTCGGGCTATTGCATAACTGTAATGAGTGACTCCCGAAGCTCCTTGCCGAGGGAAAGAGCTTCCAAAATGCTGATGTGTATTGGAAACCTCTTTATCTTGGCTAATAGCTCATCATTCACTCCCCGTTTGGTTTCCGCTAAGAAGGAAAGTGGTGTTGAGTTGAGTATGGGAGATCGGAGGTGATGTAGAGCTAATAAGAGCTTGGACCCTCATCTTCACCTCCTGGTAGGTCAGCTTGGAAAGAGTCGGGTGGCGGCTCTTTCTGGCCTCTGGTACCCTCCTGAACGCTCACAAGTGCGGTGGGCACTATCATACTAGAGCTAGGGACATTTACTTGAGGGATTACTGTCTACAATCTTCTGGCGAGGGGGTTGCTTGATAGCTGGGGCCAGCACAGGCCCCAGTTCTTCACGATGATGTTGGTTTCCTCTGTTATTCTTTCTTTGATATACAAGATTAGCCCGAGGGCCTTGGCTCGCAAGGTGTTGTTTGCTGTAGAAGTCTAGGGAAGAATAATTCACCATGTTACATGAAAACACTTGGAATTGGTCCCTAAGTGCTCGGGCTCTTCTTCATCATCTCCCTAGAAGTTGGCAACTCGAGTAGCCGCGGCTTCATCGCCATTGGTGACCTTCGGTTTAAGGTTCTGAAGACGGTGGGCAAAGTCATGGTGTTTGATCCACTCGGCCCAAGGGATAAAGTCATTAAGAGTTGGAAGGCTTGCGGGTTGTTTAGGGGGCATATTCTCCCAATTGATCAATTAATTTCTGAAGTTTATGGAGAAGAGTGGGATTTTGAAGTTGTGTCTCAATTGCCCGCAGGTGCTGCTCCTGCCACCTCACCCACCTTTTCTAGACTTTTTTAATTTCTTTGCTGTTTTTTGAGACAAGCAGTGCCGACCAAGTCACCTAGTAGAGTTACATGTTTAAGTTGGTCTCCGATGCATGCAGACATAGTTAATTATGTCTTATTGCCTGGTTGAACCTGTCTCGTCTCAGACTTTGCTTTATTCATCCGCTTGGCGACAACTTGCCAGGGCCTTATGGGATCTTTTGCAATTTAAGCCCTTCGGCGCCGGAACTAGGCTTCAACTTCCATGTTCATTTGAATAAGCTCCTGAGGGAGTTTCTTGTAGCTTGCAAAGTACCGGGGCCTCAGGGGCCCTTGAGAGGTGCCCCCGACTTCAAACTCCTTCAAGAAGTTAAGCTCAATCGTCACACTAATGACGCAAGAACAGCCAATTGGCCCCAAGTTGATGTGGGGGCGTGGTAGTTGTACAATATAGCATCCTATCTTTAGGACCTCATTCCTTATCCGGTCCTTGATAAGCTTCTTGACTGCCTAACAATCCTCAATGGTGTGAGAATAAAAGTGGTGATATACACACCCACCCTTAGGGTAGGACATGAAGTGATACTCTCTTCCCTGACAAGGTTTGATTAGGCCCTCCCTAGCTGCCTTTTCGAACAATTGTCGGGTCATAGGTTGCGGGAAAGAGTACCTTGTGTAGACATGGTACCGACGGCATTTTCTTAGGGGCAGTCCTGGAGGGCGTCTTTCTGGCACTGCGTGGGAGTGGTGAGAAGTGGCTTCTAGTTTGGGCTAATAGTCTTCCATGCTGCCCAGGCATCATCAAGTGGGTTGACAGGTTGTTCAACCATCTGCCATGATCCTGCGAATGATCTTTCAGGATATCTGGTTAGGGCTGACAAATTTCTTCAAATGTTATCTCACCAGTCATGAGCTCAGTGAGATTTGTCATGGTAGCTGTGATATCTACTTCTAGTCATGCATATCGGGTCCAAAACCCCTTAAGAATTATTGATACCTCGGAGGCAATCTGGAACACAATCGGGTGTGGGTTTGGCTCACCTCGCACATGGGGCCTCTGAGGGCGCAAGTGCTGAGGTCATGCTGGCAGAGAGCACATCGGCAGTGGGCGCAACAGCCCAGGAGCTGGATGAGCTACCCGGTATTACACTACGCTGATAGAAAAATTCACTTGCTGTTGGGGGTTATAGTGCGGCTAAGGTGGCTGTACTAGTCGATTGCCTAGGTTAAAAATTTTGTCTTGAATCATCTTCTCGACCAGATCTTTAAAGTGGTAACAATCTTCTATAACGTGCCCTACTAGCCTGTGCTAAGGGCAGAAGTTAGGTTCATGGCTTCTGAAGACGTCCTCTGGGCATCTGCTAACAGCATTGATTACAAAATCGCCGAAATCATATCGGAATCGGCCGATTCCGGAATCGGATCGGAATCGGCCGATTTCAGAATCCGATCCAATTCCATGCGAAAGGGCCAATTCCAGCAGGAATTCTGTTGAATTGGTCAGAATCGATCCGATTCCAACGATTCTATCTGGAATTGGTCAATCCCGACCGATTCCACGGAAGACCGGTCTGGCCGGTCCGGTTCAATTCCCGGTTCGATTCCCGGTTCAGAATCAAACCAATTCCGGCCCTTTTAGGGTTGGAATCGACCGCTGCGGTCGATTCCGGCGATCCAGCAGCCTCGTCGCACTCCTTCTGGCGATTATGGGCAATTTCAACCCTCGAAATCGAGGATTCCTGCGATTCCGAGGTCAATCCCAGCTCCCTACTCCAATTCCGGTGCGATTCCAACGATTTCGGTGATTCCAGCGATTCCGGCGGTGATTCCGACAATTCCGGCAATTTCAGGCGATTTCTTCAAGGGATTATGCCGATCCAAGCTCCGATCGGCCTCGATTCAACCTCTTCTTCGATCCTTAGAAGATTATTGATAAGATTTCTTCGCCGAAAACTCCAAACGCCCATTCTTACACGTTTTCGACGACTTCGAGCGTGGTTAAACTCGGTGATTTTCGACCGAACAACTCCGTTTAAATTCTAAGCTAATCAATTGGATGTTTTTTACACGGGAAAAATTCTGGATATCCCGTACGCCTATTTTTACGCGTTTCCAACGACTCCGAGCATGGTTAAACTCGGTGATTTTTGATCGAACAACTCCATTCAAGTGGTAAGAACATCGATTGGTACTTCAAAGATGGCTGAAGAGGTGAAGAGAAGGAAGCTGGAGGTCAGGCGTCCTGTGAGCTCAGATGACAGCACGCAAGCTCCTTCTCACTCCTCAGTTGATGATGACGAGGAGTGCATACTAGTGACGCAGCCATCAGCAGCAGCTTAGTCACTTGATTCACGGCGGCCAAAGTCGTATTCCACGCTGGATGAGCAGATATCACAGCATCATTTTATAAAGCCACAGTATCCAGCATTTGACGAGGCTCAACAGCAGCGGATTCCTCCACCACCACCACTAGCTCCACCAGAGTCTGCCTACGTCCCAGTCGTCCCACAGTCCAATGCCTACGACCTTGATAGCATGGCATCAGCATTATTTTCATATGGATATGGTCCCGGACAATATACAAGATTAAGCACAACTTAAAAGCATCAACAGCAGCTGGAAGAGGAGGAAAGCTAATATCCATATCCTAGATATTGGTATTAAATTGATATCATGTAAATTCTTATTTTTTATATTTTCATGATGTATCAATTAATTGATTTTTGAATCAATGGAATATGTACTTAACTTCATTTTATGTTCATTAATAATTATTCGATGTGGTTCTGTGGATGAATGCTAATCTTATTTTTAGAATTTTTTCTAACTTATTTCCTATTTTTTAAAAAAAAATCTGAATTTTTTTGATTTTTTATGAAAAAAAAATCGATCAAGGCCGATTCCTGGATCGATTCTCTTCCCAGGAATCAGCCGATTCCTAACCGATTCCGATTCTGATTCCGCGATCCTTGGCTAACGGGCAAGTTGATAAGCCCATTTTCCATGCATACATCAAAAAGTTTCCGCGTATAATCACACGTAAAAAAGTAGGGTTTCATTGTGTGCTCCTCCTACGTGGGCCTTGGAGTAGGATTGCTAAGATTTTTAAAAAGGGGAGGCGTGTTTTTGCCCCCTAGGTTGGTATTTCTAGAGGACGAAGCCATGTTAATAGTGTTTACCTCTCTCGAAGTTGGTTGCTTGTCCTTTGAGGGTTTTGGTTGTGAAACGGCTGCCGACAGGTGACTAAAATAGAAATGTTCGATGTCGGCCATCATGGAGTTCAAGTCATTAAAGGTCTATATTCTAGTTCCCAAGATCTTCTAAATGTCGGGCCGAAGGCCCCTCTTGCAAAGTGATACTGCCTCTTCATTCAATAGAGGATTGGCGCACTTCATACAGACATCTCTCTATTGGTAGATGTAATCAATGGCCGTCTTGTTCCACCCCTGGGTCATGGTTGCTAACTCGACCAAGGTGTGTGGATGTTCAAAGAAATTGAATCTCTCTACGAAGGTACACTACATATATGGCCAATCAGCAACCGAATTGGGTTTTAACTTTGAGTACCACTCGAAAGCCATGCCTATGAGGGTGGTGGCAAAATACTTGAGGAGGTACAACTCATTGTATGCCAATTCTCCCATGTGGGTAAAATATGGAGTCAGGTGCTCCTTGGGGACCCACATCCATCAAATTTGGAGCATTTGGGGGCTTTGGAGATGTCCTGGGGTAATCTAACATATTGGTGATGCAAAGGGTATGGGATCTAGTAGAGGCTCATGATATTATGCCCCTCCTCATATTGGGCCAACTTGGTGGCGATAAGTTGTTCAATCATAGCCTACTGGGCAAGCTCCATGAAGTCACATGGGGGTGGTGGAGGCAGCTAGAAGCAGCAAACCTCCAATATGTCATCATCCATAGGTGGCCTGGAGGCCTGAGGCTGGCGAGCTACCGGTCATGGTGGGAGTGGTGGTGGCTCTGCCTGAGTGACGTGGGGCTCTTCGGAGGCTCCATCTTCTTCTAGGTCCCGCACTGGCTGGGATTGAAATAACCAGGCATTAGTGATTAGTGTTCTCAGTTGTTAGTTCTCTCTCCACAGGTCTTCCATGGTGAGAGTGGGGGGTGCAGCCTCCTGTACTTCTTGTCGTGCAATGCCATCATTATTGTTGCACTAGGAGGATTTGGCGATCATTATCACATGTTGCGTTAATTGACTGCGCGTCCAAGGCTTCAGCCAGTGTGCAGTCTTGGAGACTTCTGGAGCATCTTCGGGCGGCTTGTTACCTGAAAGTATATAGCAAACAAGTTCTTGGAGGATTGTAATTCCGATGTCGTGACCATGATTGCAAGATTGCCACACATAGGGTGGTACATGTCGAACTTCTGACCGGCAAGGTGCGACGGGGGCATGCCTCCACTTTCTGTCCTCCGAAAAACTTGCCCCGTGGGTGAAGGGTGGACGCGTAGTCTTGGTACCAGATGGCCAACTTAGTTCAAACACCTAAGTGAGAGGCGCGAAGCCATGTCCGCTACTGGTGTGAGGACACTCGGAGCAACCCCCTGGCGAGTAAAGGCCGTAACCGGCGGTCCGCGCCTGGTTAACAAGGCAAGATGAATCTGGCGCGAGCCGCAGCCGCTGGTGAGGCATGCGTCGTGAGTGCTAGGGCGAACCACATGTTGCATTTTCTCATTTCGGGCTAAGCGGCAGTTCAAAGTTCCATTGTTCATGAAAGGGCGATGCCTCCAAAGTTCAACATCGACGATCGTTGGTTTACGGTGTTCAGGAAACGAATGGGTGGTCTCTTTCCTTGCTCTGAGATGGGTGTAGCAGCTATCAACGGTCTGACTGAGGTGGAGTCACTTTCTGATAGTGAGTCAAGAGCAGAAAACTTGTTGTGTGTCGGCAAGGTAATAAGCCATAGTCGTTGGCACTTGTTCTCCTGAAAGGTGATTTGGGTTTTAATGAGTGGCCGGGTGGCCCTTTTTCCAAGGGCAATTGACATTTCCAATGTCGAGAGTTCGGCGAGTGCCACATTGGCGTCGAACTTGCCTAACGGTAAATGGCTTTAGTGCGAGTAAAAAATGATTCCCTGGTTCGCATAAAGGGTATGCACTGGAGGGGACAGCAGGGATGCCCCCGATGGCAGCGTATCAACAAGCACAGTTGCCTCCTTGTTGACAGCTAACAATTGCAATAGTGGGTGCATTTCCTTAGGGCAGCGATTAGGGTCTCCGACATGGCCCTAGTCGATCGAGGTGCAGAACAGTTTTTGGCAGACACCCAAACGAGACAGCGGGAGTAATGGAGCCGATGCAACATTGCTCGACGTATGCCCGAGAGTACTTCACTCCACTGTTGAGGTCCATAAGTCCTGCAATCAACAAGGCTAACTTGATCAGAAGTAGAGGGCTCATCATCCGTTAAGTTGGAGATGGTAGATGTGCATATTTTCCGGGTTGCCACGACAGATAGATAACGAAGAGAAGAGTCCCACCGGACATGCCATTTGTGTGAACATCGTTTTTCTATTCTTTGTTTGGAAAAAGTTTTATGTGGATGTCCTGGACTTATATAACGAAATAGGTGATATCCATAAAATATTAGATAATCCGATGATTATTTAAAAAAATAATAGAACTAAGTTTCGGATTCTCTGAAAATTTTGAGTTTTGACCCCTCTCCGCCGAATAGTGCAAGTATCTAACGTTGACTTAGATCGAGCAATGGCTCGAATGCCCTTGATTAACCGTCGTAGCAATCTTTTTAGGAGAACATGCGTATCCACAGAAAAGTAATGAATTCAAAAAGACAACGACCTTTTGAGCCTGGTGAAATGTAAACTAGTTTGTTTATGGTTGATTTCATTTGTTGTTTTCTTATGGGTTTGTTGATTGGTTTTAGCTGGTTTAAAGTTGGTTTTATGGGTTTCAATTTTAAGTGAACTTGTTTACTTTTTATTCAATTTGGTTTTGGCTTGGTTATGATTTGTTTTGTGATTTTGATGTGTTTTGTTTGATTTGATTTTTTTATTTGATCTTTATTCTTTTTTTATTTTTTTGTTGGTTTGACTTATTTGGTTTTAAGTTTTCGGTTTATTTAACTATCTAATTTTTTCTGTTTTTTAAGTTGCTTTTGATTCATTTGGGATGTTGAGATGTTTGTTGGTTTAGTTTTCTTTAAACTTACTCTTTTATTGTTTGATTAAGAATTATGTTTGGCAAAGTTTATGTACCTTTTAAGCGAATTTCCAAATTTAAAAATCAAATTTTACGTGTGTTTTCAGAATCTATAAAGGCCTGATTTTTTGCTTGCATATTCGTCAAAATATGATTTTTGGTTTGAATGTTCTTAGTTACGATTCGGTTCTTGAATGATTTTTTATTTGAGTTTTCATATCTATTTTTTTAGGGACATGTTTTAATGTTTTATTTAGTGTTTTAGATGTTGTTTAGAGTTTAGTTTAATCGTTATTTTATTTAAGAGTTCAATTTCATTAGGTTAAGTAGATTTTAGATGAATTTTTTTGATTTTTTATTTCAAATCTGATTTTTTTTGTTAACTTTCAGATTTGCCTATGATAATTAATTTGAGATTTGCATCCCATCCAGTCCAATGGGCTGCCATTCGATACCCACTTTTATGCATTCCGAGTCGGCATTTGAATATCATTCATTTCATTGATTGAGAGTACAATATTATGAAATGCATAGAATGGGCATTCCCTCCCCCAATGTAAGCCTTTTCCACGAAGTTAGAAAATTTTCGACATTATAACGGCATACCGATCATTTCTAACTTAGTGAAGTTTACACATCCAAAGATAGCAAGTGTTGACTTGCCACGTTGGGGGAAGGATCGCCGACTATGAAAGCATATCCATGCCGTCGTCCAGATTGACATTCTGGGGTGGACCCGGGGGAACCATCCAAAAGTTGGAAGGGTGTTTCACTCCTTATTTTAGTTTGGCTTTCGCATTTAGATGTTTTTATTTGCTTTTTTTGTCAAAGTCATTTAGGCCGGTTCAAGTTCCATTAGTGTTCTTAGCCGGCCTTCGGTCTTTGTGGGCTTAATGGATCCATTTTGAGCATTCTTGGGCCACAAAGGCCTGCTGAAAATCTGTCACCCTCCGGGGCATTCTTTATCAGACCGGCTTAGAAGGCCACCTGACTATGCCCTTGACCCATCGGACAGTTTCAAGATGTGCCGGGCCGTCACCTTTAAGTCGGCCATGTAAAGGGTGCTGTCATTCCCTTCCTTTCGGTCCTGCAGAACCTGTTTTGAGGCGCCTTCTGTTTTGCGGTGGTGACATGATGTGTAGGCCAAGCAAGAGTTAAAAGTGACCCATTTTAAAGCTTGGAATGGGGGCGGCGCAAAGGGGCAGTCTGGTGGCCTGTTTGGGAATGCACAAGGGGCATTTTTGGGCCTATTTGGGATAAAACAGGGGGTTTAAGGAATGCCGCAAAGGGGCCAAAATGGATTTTTAATAGAAGCCACAAAGGGGCTGAAATATGGTTTTAAGGTAGAGCCAAAACGGGGCTGTTTGGATAGGAGATTGAGAGCCCCCCCCCCCCGGAGTAGACTTAGCCCGTTGGATGGATTCCAAGAATCTTCGGGTCATCACTCTCACCTAAGGCTCTAAGGGGGCTGGAAATGACTTATGTATTCGATGTGAGAAATGGGCCAATGGCGACCTATTTTAAGGACCTGTTTAGGGATGCCTTTGGTAGGCCAAACAGGTGGTGGGAGGATACCCGATTGGGGTCCAAAGAGGAGCTGAAATAGGACTTGTTTTGAGGGTCTATACAGGAGTAAGACAAACCTATTTAAAGGGTCCGAAAATGACCTGCTTTTGGGCTGTTTTAAGGGTCAGGACAGGGACCTGTTTATGGGGTCTCCTGGTGGACCAGCAGTGGCTTGCACGTGGGCTGTTATAGGACAGTTTTCTGAAGGGCCCAGGTTAAGGGCCTAAATTGTGACTGATTAAGGGGTCGCAAGGAGGGGGAGAATGCAGTATGCTGTAGGGACCTGACAAGGGGTCGAATGGGGGTTGAAAATAGCCTAATTAAGGACCTGTTTAGGGGTCTAGAGGATGGACCGAACAGGTGGCTGGAGGTGAACCTGTTCTATGTAGGCAAAGGCGAGAGACGCCCAAGGCAAGGGGGCCTCGCCTCGCCTCAGGCACTTGAGGCAGACGTCTTAGGCGTCTGAGGCGAGATTTTTTTTATTGAAGAACTTCTCAAAAAAACATATATATAACATTGAAACTTTTAGAGAAGAACATAAAAAAATAAAAAACTCACTTTTAAGGCCTACAAGACATCAAGATATCGGAACCACAAGGTAGAAGACTGGGCATTAGGGGTTTCGGGATAGGAAAAGAGGATTTAAGTCATCAAATCCAACTTTCACTGGGTCTGGACCCAGGCAAAGCGAGGCGTTTTTGCCTCGTCTCGCCTCGTCTCAGTGCCTAGGCGCTTGAGGCGAGCGCCTCAGATAACATAGGACCTGTTTCAAGGTTCGAAAATGGGTTGAGAATAACCTGTTGAAAGGTTTGGTTGGAGCACATTTAGAAGGCTATGGGTGTCTGTTTAAGGGGATTTAGCTGGTCAGAAAATAGGACTTCAAAGGGAACTTCAAGGGGCCAAGCAGGCAGTGGGAGATGACCTGTGTAAAAGTTTGAAAAAGAGCCAAAAATTACCTGTTTTTAGGACCTGTATGGGAGTCGAGAGGGGACTGTTTAAAAGGCCTTCAGGTGGGCTGAACAGGGGACCAAATGGGGGGCAAAATGGCCTATTCGGGAGGGGGGGGAGCAAAGGGCCAGCAGGGGCTGTTTAGGTGCGATTTTGGTTAGCCAAAAAATGATATGAGCAAGGTGCTTTGGTCAAGGCCATGGGTTGCCGATGTCAATGAAGGCCAGCTTAGGCCATGAGTTGCCGATGTCGATGAAGGCCAGCTTAGGCCATGAGAGGGATTGAGAAGAGAAGTTGGAAAGGGAAAGAAGGTGCCCTTAGAGGGCTACATAGGTAATATTATTGCTTCATCCTACCTTGTTTTTTTGATCGCAAAAGAGGATGGAGAGAGGATGCCGCCGGGGTCCCTTCTCCAAGGGGAATTGCACCAGGAAGGAGACTGCAAGAGGTCCCCTTGCTCCCCTCCCCCTTCCTTTTCTTCTCTTCTTACACTTCTGGCTGTGGACAATGGGGTGCTGGAGCAGGCACGCAGCAACAGCAGTAGGCAAATGGGCAGCCTGTCGGCATCCTCCAACTGGTCTGCTGGCCTTTGGTGCACCCTCATAAGGATCGATGGGATTTCAAGGGTCAGCAGAGTATTCAATGGGGAGATGGCTGTTGGCTTCCCCCATGACTTAATTGATCAAACTCCTTGAATTCCTCCAGATTTTTAATGTTAGACTAGTCTTTTACTTTCTCCTATGATGACCTGCCCTTTGGCTTTCCCCATGCCATCAATGGGTCAAGGCTGATGTGGCTGACAAGGTGGATAGGGTGGTGGGGTATGCTGAGTTGGCAGGCTGATGTGGCCAGGTCGGTTGGGCCTAGGCTGACCGCAGCCCATTTTCTCCTTCTCCTTGTGGGCTATGCACAGTTGGGTTGTGGAATAGGATGAGAATTGTTTAATTAAATAAGAATATGGGATGGGCCAACTAAATATGTGTCAATAGGTCTGACAAGGGTCTGATTTGGCCCAGCTAAAAGATCGGCCCATCCTGATTTGGGTCTGGCCTCCTTTCAATATGCTGTGTTGTTGTTTCTTTTAACAAAAAAAAACAGACACCAACAGGGACGTAACTGTGACTAATAAAGAGAATAAGCTCACATGGCTTCCGACCAATAACCTCCAATTTTCGATTAGCTCCACTCTTCAGATATTGGTGTTTTGTGATGTGGAGGCTCCCTGGTATGTTGTGGTGTGGAGGAAGTATTTCTTAATCAAGATCAAGGTCTTCTTGTAGAAGATAGGAAAAGAGTGCCTAGCTACCAGAATTTATCTAAAGTTGTTACCGAATGCATCCACAAACTGTGTTTTCCGCAACTGCTCAAGGGAAGACATTCAAATGTGGTATCATCAATTTCCTCTGGTGAATTGCTTTCAAGTCCTGGAAGATTGCATGGGTTGAGCCTTCAGACATCATTGCTTTCATGATATCTTGGCCGAGCAAGAACCCATGGTCTGATAATGGGTTTCTTTAGAACATGGTGCTCTCGGGGATGTTGTAGGTTATTTGGCTTACAAGAAACAAGTGCATCTTAGAAGAGGATTTCAACAATCCTAGCAAAATTCTACAAATCATGGTGGCCAATGTAAAGAATTGGACTTTTGCGGCCTTCGAGCGGTTGGTGAATATCTCTGGAGTTTAGAAATTCGGGTGTTTTAATCACTTTTTTTCTTTAATTTGTGTTCTCCCCCTACCATCTCGGCAGTTGGTTTTTGTCTTCCTTTTGTTCTCGCCTTGCTTGTATCTGCATTCTGCCGTTATGGGCTTTTTCATTCAATGAATATACTGAGACTTTCACCACTTTCCAAAAAAAATCATGATAAGTAACTCTCAATGGAGTATCTAAAAAACTTTAAAAATGAGAATGAAAGTCATTTGCATAAATATTCATGAAAGAAAATATAACATTATGATGCATATTAGAACTATATTTATATCATGCTATCTTTATTTAAACAAATGATCATTGACATTAAAATCTACTTGTATTTTTAACAATTTTTAAAGGGTTTCCTATTTTAAAAAGTTTTAATGATTCTTTTTTATTTTTTACGACTAAAAAATTTTACAAACTACCAATTCGGACGGATTCCATATCGATTTTCCTTCCAAAAATATGTCGAAATTGACCAATCTGGAACGAATTAGTAACCACCAATCTAAGTATAAATACCAATCCAACAATCTATGGCTCACACTTTTTGTGAATCATGTGCAATTGCAAAAGTTTATAGAAAAACTTTAAAATATTTTATATACAAATAAAAAAACCTTTAAATTTTGTATATTTTAATGTATAGGACTAGCACCATTAGATTCAAAGAATAAAATTATGTATTATGTCATTTTTATGAATGCTTATAGTCGTTACTCTTGGGTTTTTCCAATATCTTATAAGTCAAATGTGTACAAAGATATTTTTAAACTTTAAAACACATGTAGAAAATTCTTTTAGTGAGATATCAAAGTTCTACACACATAGTATAGAGTACAAAGTTTCTTCAAAAATTTTATCAAGTAATAGAATTCAACATAGAATTTCTTGTCCATACACATATGAACAAAGTGATTCAATTGAAGGAAAGGACAATCATGTGATAGAAGCAACCCTTGCATTGCTTCATAATACAAATATGTCACAATAGATTACGAAATCAGTTGAATCGGATTAGAATCGGCCAATTCTTGAATCGGATCGGCCGATGTCAATCTAATTTTAGCTTGGAGCACCGATCTAAATGTGACTCCCAACAGAATCATTCTAAATAGGGGACGATTCCAACCGATTCAACAGGACAACTTATGTCCCAGACCGTTAACAATATTGAACCCAATTCAAACTCAATATCGACCTAATATCACCTGTTTAAGGGTGATATCGGGCCAGTATTGCTCCTCCCCTTCCCCTACCACTCAAAGTAGCTAGGGCACCGGCGATCAAAGAGATTCCGATGAAGATTTCTGGTGATTTCAAGGAGACAACGACAGATTTGACTTTGATTCCTCTATCTTCCGGCAACTATCAGGATTTCATCCTCTGAACTCTCAATTCGAAGTGATTCCGACTCCCCACTCCCTTATCCTCTGATCGACCTGAAACAGCCACCAAGGGGTGACTATTTTGGGTCAATTCTAACATGTTCAACCTCCTCCGACCACATCTCTTCAAATTTTCATATATAGCACACTCTACTGACCTCATGTTGAAGGATATAAACAAGAAGGCATCAGTTTCTACACTTGTCAGCCAAGTACAGCTTATCACCTCATTTATATATTCTCATCCATATTTGCTCCGCATAATAAGACATCAAACAGAGGGCACCATTTGATCAGGCTTGGACCAACAAGATTTGCAACACAGTTCATTGCCTCAGAGAATTTGCATCAGTACGAATATGCATTGGTCCAATTCATTTCATCAGAACATTATATTTGCTATATGGTTGACTTACACAATACGATGGATCAATTAGAAATCATTGCACAAATAGAACATTTGACTATGGACAAACATTTTGGGAAGAATATTGTTTACTACTTATCCATCATTAAGTCACTTGTAATTATGTCGAGATTAGTGGACTCAAATGAGAGGAACCAGATGAAATATCTCTATGCCATGAAAAAAACAAAATTGAAAATCAAGAAGCATCGCAAAAGGTACAAGAAGTGGTGAAAGATCATAAATACTAGATGAGACGAAACACTACACCACGATGTGCATGCAACAAATAAATCTTGTTAATTATTAGCCATAGTTTAATTGTTGTTTGCTGACATAAATGTATGTTCTTATGTCATATGTGATAAATGCAGGATATTTCTTAAACCCCCAAGTCTAATTTAGATCACAAGTATGCAATAATCAAAAAATGTTGAGGGATAATTTAAGTGTAATACAAAGGGTTTCAAGAATTCAGTAGGATAGATGTGAAGTTAAGTAAAAAATAAGTAAGAAAGTTCTTTTACTTATGCTTTTACATTGAACCATTAGTAGTTTAATAATTTAATGATTCTCAATTTTCAAATGTAATCTTATAGGATGTGTACTGGAGTATACTCAAATCCAAATCTAAGGTATTTATTCAACAAGATTTCTCTTGATATGAAACAAACTTCTTGCGTATTTTAAGATATTTGCCTTAACTTATTTGACCAATAGTAACATCATATTTTATTGTTGTTTTTATAGTTGAGTGGTAGGTGCGAGCCAACACCAGACGTGGTTGGAATCCACTTGTATCACTTACAATTCACATTCTCAATTAGAGGACAAGTTCCTCTCAGTGCGAAAGAAATTAGAGCACATTTAATCTTATTTACATGAAGAGAAAAAATAGGTTAACAACTAACAGAATAAAAAAATGGTGTTCTAGCACTATAACATGCAGTTAAAAATAAAGAATATTAAAGACCACCAAAGAATAGTAGAACAAAGATTTGCACGATTCACAGGTGGTCCTTATGAATAAATAGCTAAGGCAGAAGCATAGGGCCATGACCATCTACTTTGAATGTTGACATGGACTATTTATTCTAGGAAGAGCACCTACTTGCTGTGTGTAGAGAAGGCAAATAGCACCTCCAAAGTTCAATTGCAAGAATTGTACATAGGCTAAAGAAGAACTAGGTGATGTTCAACTTGAAAATAAAGACATGAGGCAAGAAATCACACCTACTCCAACTCCAATTCCAGTTTCAGCCTCAATTCCAACTCCAGCCTCAACCTCACAACCAACTTGCACCTAGATGAAGATAAAGACCATGACAACCAAACTGAGACGATTCTCACAATTGAAAAAGGTATATCAACATAGTATTCGCCTTGGGAGTTCTTCATCACAGGTAGAAAAAAGTTAGAGAACAGGCGAGAACCTGTGAGTACAACTAATAGTACACAGGCACCTTCCTCAGATGACAATAATGAAGAGTTCATTCCCTTTATTCAATAGCAAAATATAAGGGGTTCAAGTGGAGGTGGAGGTGGTAGAGGAGAAGGATCTTCTTAAAATGCATACACCAACAAAGCAGGGGTGAATGATTTAGGGCAAAGATAGCATTTTAGTGAGAGAAGCTAGCGCTGGAATCAAGGGTTCTCTAATCAATACGCCACAACAAATTATCCAAAATCCCCTCAGAACTTCCACCCTTATATTTCAACTACATCTCTGGCCCTCTAGACAGCATCTACAATTTTCTCTCAAATGGTTAATTTGTTATTTTCATATGGATATAGGTCGATCATGACAGATAAATCTCAGTGTCACATCAAAGAGAATACAGACAATGAGAATGAAGGTGGAGGTCGTGGATGGTAGTGAAAAAAAAAGACATCATTTTATTGCATGTCAATTTTCATTTGTATCTTGTTACAGTTGTTTAATGAAATGATTATTGCCATTAAAATATACCTACTTGGCTACTTGTCTTAAAAGTATATTTTAAATTTGTAATCCATGCATGAAATTATGTTAAATCAGTGTTTTCTATTTTTTAACTTTTTAGGGCCCCTCCTATATTGTTTTAACTTTTTAGTAATTTTTATGATGTTTTTAAAACAAAAAAAAATTAAAATGACCTATTGGGACCAATTCCAAATCAGTTTTTCCCTTAAGGAATCAGTCAATTCCGACTAATTCGATTGGATCCAGATCGAATCGGTGCCCACCGATTCTGATTCAGATTCCAATATTTCCATCCTTGTATGCCACAAAATTTTTGGGATGATGCAATCTTGAGAGCAGTCTATCTTATAATAGGATGTCCGCTGATGTGCTAAAGAAAGCATGTACTTACAAAACATTCTTTCTTAAGCTACCTTTCTTAAAGGTTTTCGGATGTGCCTATCACCCATTTTAAGACCCTTTCAACAAAAAATTGGTATAAGATCTAAACAATGTATATTCATTGGGGAATGTCAATAACATCCTTGGTATAAATGCTTTCTTCCTAAAACAAATAAAGTTTTTATAGCAAGACATGTGACATTTGATGAAGCGAATTTTACTTTTAAAACAAGGAAGTTACATGAGACCAAAAATACCCAAGAGGAACTTATACACATATATATGCTAGAACACCTGAAAAACAGAGAGAAAAAAAATGAATGCACCGAAAAATAAGAAATAAGCAACCATATATCATAAAATGAAAAAGCAGAGCCTGCTCTAGTTGAATCAGAAACTGAAAAAGAACATCAAAATACAACTTCTTTACATTCCATGACTACCAGACTTAGAGATGAGACCAGAAAGCCAAAGATATATTCTACCATTTTGAGTCATACTATTACAGTTAGATATTTCAAATGCCTTCTTATATGGTGATCTACAAGAGGAGGTTTTTATGTGTCAACCTGAAGGTTTTCAAAATTCTGAAGTTCCTGGTAATGTATGCAAGCTGAAAAAAGTTGTTATACCTATATCATAAAAAAAGGCCCCTAGAGCTTGGGTCAAGAAACTCCCTAATCAGTTGACAGAATTGAAACTCTCTGGTTTGAAAACTGATACATCATTGTTCATATATGCGAAAAACAAAATTGTGGTCTATTTTCTGATATATGTAGATGATATAATTTTCACTAGCAATAATAGTAAGCTCATGAAAGATGTCATTTGTGAACTCAGTAGAAGTTTTGCAGAAGGAAATGGGGCAATGGCATTACTTCCTTGGATACATCATACATGTTCATTATTATCCAAATAAAATA
The DNA here is from genome assembly GCA_036172225.1 of Cryptocoryne crispatula var. balansae. Taxonomy (NCBI): domain Eukaryota; kingdom Viridiplantae; phylum Streptophyta; class Magnoliopsida; order Alismatales; family Araceae; genus Cryptocoryne; species Cryptocoryne crispatula. The sequence continues at coordinate 22,785,762 of CM069925.1, forward strand.
AAACTTTCTCAAGAGAAGTATATACTGAATGTCCTTAAAAAGACAATGTATGGATGATGCCAAACCTGTCGATACACCCACAACAGTAAATTATATGATATATGAACAAGGAGAACCCTTTGAAGATGTCAAATTAGACTGGAGCATTGTAGGTTCTCTCCAATATATCACTATGACCAGACCTGACATTTTGTTTGCTGTAAACAATGTGTGCCGATTTATGTAAACCAACTCAATTTTATTGGATGGCTGTTAAGAGAATTTTGAGATATCTTGAAAGAACATTTTCACATGGATTATTAATTGTAAATTACAGTATATAGTGATATTGATTGGGCTGGAGACCAATTGGACAGGAAATCAATAAGTGTGCATGTTATCCTTCTCGGAAGAAATTTAATTTCTTGAAGTTCAAAGAAGTAGCACACTGTACTCAGGTCTAGTGCAGAATCCAAATACGACACTATAGCAAATGCTACAGCCAAAATAACCTAGATTAGTCCTTTGCTGAAAGAAATACAATTGTCAATTCTGTAGTGTGATAACTTGACATCTAACCTAGTTTTTCATGATAGGACCAAGCACATCAAAATAGACTATCATTATGTTCGAAAATCAGTTCAATCAAAGGAGTTGGAGGTAAGACATCAAAACTGAAGAGCAGTTGGCCGATGTCTTTGCAAAACCTTTGAATTCTAGAAAGGGCATGGAGCTTCGGGACAAACTTCATCTCTTTCCACAACGATGAGTTTGCAGGGGGGTTAAAGAGCATTGTATATTTTCATTAAACCCTTTGTCTTATCATTTCATTTGTAGACTTAGGTGTAAGCTTCATTACAGAAGCATCTGTACACGATATATATACAAGAGATACACCCAAATTTAGGTGTGAGATTTACCCGCTATTTCCCTCTTCTGCATCTAGTCGTCTCTCTATCAGAGTGCCCTCGAAGAGCTTGTTCTACAGGTTGCGAGTCTTGCTATGTTTCGGTGAGCCCCGCAGGATCTCTTCCTCGCGCTGTGATTCTTCTCAACTCCCGGCAATGTTCGATACCCCCTTTCCTAAACAAATATCATGGTCAATCCCCACTTCCACCTCACTGTCTTGCCCCCCATCAGGTCCTATTTGTCAATACTCGACCCCTATTTCAACCATGAAACGTCATCTAATCCAGGTCAAGCTCCATCCCCATCGCTCGACCCAGCCACAAACCTCGTGGTTTCCGCCTACTACCGCCATGCGGGACACCTTCCACCTGGAGCCCCCTTCGCCCGACTCTGTAAGACCCAACTCCTTGTCATCGTGGGGCAACAGTCCCTCGTCAAGCATGCAGAAACAACCGAAACAGAGAAGGAAAAAGTCAAGTGAGAGTCTTACCTGTGTCAAAGTGAGAGAGGGCTCAGAGAAGCCGGAGGATCGAGAGGTGGAGCAGAAACAGTTGCAGCGGAAAGTGCAGCAGCAGCAGTCGATGGTGCGGCAGCAGAAGCTGGCGGCAAAGAAGGTGGCAGCGATCGATGGCGAAGTCAGTGGTAACCAGCGAGGTAGCCACCGTGCTGAGGTGCTCGACGAAGTGGAAACGCCAGGTGGGTACACTGTCACGACCAGGATTTTAACGTGTACGGCGGAAGACAATCCGACACCGTAACTCAAATATATCGATTTGGAGTAAAACAAAATTAATATCAAAATTTAATAAATAATTTCAATAATTATATCCAAACTATCTCTATGAAATTACAATTTAAATACTAACATTGAACAAATAATCATCTAACTCTTCCAATTCTAAAACACCACTACACTTCTACTGCGCTAAACCTGTAATCCTGAAAAATATTAAAGATGGGAAGGGGTGAGTCACACAGACCAGACCCAGTAGGACTTACACCCAACCATCTCTCTATAATAAACAAGACCTAATGATAATAAAGATATAAACCCCAAGCAAAATCTGATTATAACAACTATAAGTAAAGCTAATTATCAAGATTCAATTAATTAAATATGATACTTCTTCTACCATTGCATAGATTGACATGATTTACTAAATGCATACTATTCTAATCATGACATAATAACCCTAACATAACTCCATATGCACCTACCACCAGGACCTATCATAAAAGATGAATTAAATGCAATAACACTAATCTACATGCCATAACATAAACAACACTGAATGTTTGTCTGAGTAAAATATGCGCTTCACTTGGACATTGCAGTTATGTTCCAGAACTAGCACCAGATTTACCATATAGTAGAATGTAACATATAGTAAGCTAGATCCCATAGTACACCTAGGCAGGGATGTACTTATGATGAACCGCGGTATCCGGGATCGAAGGATGCTCCGGACTGTTCTATTTCATCCGCTGCCCACGGGCCACTAACTATAGTCTGGTGAAGTGCAATTACATCACATAATGCAGCACACTGCATCAACTACATCAACTACATCTCACAAGTTGAAAGCATATATTACTCAGACATACACCAATTAATCCAAATAGACATGCTAAGGGCAAACTGACATAAAATATACCTATATGCAACCTTATGCAAAGACATAACTAAAAAAACTACAACATTACATACGTGCATGTTAGGTCATGATTAACCAATCTAATGCACAACTAATAAGGTAATGCACTTGTAGACACGCAATTTTGGCCTAGTTGGATAGTTTAAATTCTTGTTTTCATGGAGAATATTTAAAACAAATCGTGTTTTTCCGGACGGATCAAGTTTTTGGCACATTCCGAAGAGGATCAATAGAGCAATCGGCCAGGCCGAACACCCTGTATATAGGGCACCTGGCGCCCCTGTATATGGGGCGCCTGGCGCCCTATATATAGGGCACCAGGCGCCCCATATACAGGGCGCCTCGCAGCAAATCAAATCGATTCGACCGACTGATTTGACCCCCCGCAGTGACTCGTCTTGTCGATCTGACGGACCTCATGATGCTGGCGCCCCATATATAGGGCGCTATGCCGCGTGGCACTACTTTTCGGAAATGACCAAAGTGCCCTTTTTGAGCTATAAATAGACCTCCATTTGGAGCTTGGAGGGGGTTCCAAGTCCATACCATCTTAGAACCCATCCAAGACTACGTTTCCAAGCCATTCTCACCTCCTATAGCCTTTCAAACCGATCCAAAATCGTCCACCAAAAACCCGAAAAACCTTCTGTTTCTGTCACCCAGAAACATGTTTTTTCTCCAACTTTGAGAGCTTCTATCCGTCTCTCCTCTTGCATACAACATCCAAACCACCTCTCATTAGCTTCATTTGCATATTGTCTACAAGGAGGAGCCCCTACTTCGTCCCGGAAGCCGCCCAGCATTCCGGAGCGGCGTTGCGAAGAGGGGAAGAAAATCTGTTCGGGCCAGACTTAGTGCCCCGTATACAGGGCGCTTTGACATTGGTCAACGCTCCCCATAAGGGGGGCACCTGCAGCTAGCACCCTATATATAGGGCACCAGCAGGGGTAGAAGCTCGTTTTGCCATTTTCGGAGTCCGATCGCCTGTTTGATCGTGTTTTTGTCTCCTTTTTTCATCTTAGCATTGTTCATCATGTTATTTAGCATGCATTTGATCATTTTGCATCTCATATATGTTTAAAAACTTATCAAAAATAGGGGTTGGGATTCCGTCCCGATCCGGTTAGTTCATTCCCTTTTTGCATGATTCAGAGTCTTTATCAAGCATGATGCTACACTCACGCCAGAGCTAATGATCTTCATTTGTTTTTCTTCATGTTTTATGCAGGACATTCTTAGATGAATCGACCGGAGTGAAGCTTCAATCCGATCGTAGGTGAAAGAACTCTCTAAAGCTCTCCCCTCTCGGCCTGCCGAGAAAGGAGAAGTTAGAACCAAACAATCTCCACCCGTTTACATCCCCAGGGTACGACGGTCAAACTCCTTCTTCTAGTTCATTTGCTTATCACACTTTGGAGCCTTCGGCTCCTGGCGGCCACACACTTCACCTTTCACCACACACACTTCTTCTCTTCTTCTTCTCTCTCTTTCACCGACACACGCGCGAGCCGAGCCGGCTCATCCGGGTGCCTACACCTTTTGGCGACCACGGTGGGACAACTCTTGCTTGAGTGAGTTCTTTTCACCTTTAAAAGAATGTCCAACATGTTCATCCTTGCTTTGGCTCTTGCTTGAGTTCTTACATTCTCCTAGCATTCCTATTCACTTGCTTGCTTGTCTACTTGCTTCAGTTTAGTCTCACTTAGTTTCTTCCGATTTACTTGCTTTCCGTGGGTCCTCTTTTAAAAGAAATAAAGCACCATCTAATTTTAGGCTTGCTTTAATCGGTTTACTTTGACTTTGCACTTTAAAGATTACCTTGCTAAGCATCTTTGCTTATCTTCTTCTAAAGAGTCTAATTCCTCCTCTAAAGCATCTTTAGTTGAATTAGTACTTGCTTTCACCCTTGATTGATCTTACATCATTGCCTTGTTGCATGATTTTATTTTCTTCTTGTTTGCTCCTCACTCCTTGATATCTCACTTGCATTTAGTTTGCATTGGAGTTTCGGGTTCGCCCGTCTCCTTAGGACATTCGAGAAGGGAGGCTCTCTCCTCCCAAAGCCCTACACACCCAAACACCCCTCTTGGTGGTTGCCAACTCCTCCTCCGGGGATTCCCTCTCGGAAGGACCGGGTGTAAGCACCCGAAACGGGACATCCGCGGATATCCCCCTTCCGGCCCCTACGCTCGCCTTGGTGACTTGGTGGATGGGATGTTAGTGGGTGTGGTCGCCAGGAGCCAAAGACTCCAAAATATAGTGGAATGAAAAGAAATGAAATGGAGAAATGACCGTCGTACCTTTGGAAGCGGGGAGATTGTTGGGTTCCGACTTCTCCTCTCTCGGCCGGCCGAAAGAAAAGAGCTTAGTGAGTCCTTCGTCTTCGATCCGGTTGAAGCTCTGCCTCAATCATATTTACCTAAGAATGTCCATAAGAAAACATAGAAACAAGTGAAAAGATCATTAGTTCTCGTGACAGTGTAGAATCATGCTCAAATTCAAATGTAAACATGAAAGAGGGAAGGAACTGACCGGATTGGGACTAAATCCCAACCCCTATTTGGAAGGTTTTAAATATATATATGTGATGCAAAATGATCTAAGACATGCTAAATAACTTGATGAACAGTGCTAAGATGAAAAGGGAAGACAAAAACTCGATTAAACGGACGATCGGAATCCAAAAATAACATAACAAGCTTCTGTCCTTCCTGGTGCCCTGTATATAGGGCGCCAGAAGAAAGTGCCCCCTTTATAGGGCGCGTTGACCAAGTCAAAGTGCCCTGTATACGGGGCACTAAGTCTAGCCCGAACAGATTTTCTTCTCCTCTTCGCGGCGCCGCTCCAGAGTGCTGGGAGGCTTCCGGGACGAAGTAGGGGCTTCTCCTTGTAGACAATATGCAAATGAAGCTAATGAAAAGTGGTTTGGATGCTGGATGTAAGAGGAGAGAAGGATAGAGGCTCTCAAAGTTGGAAAAAAATCATGTTTCTGGGTGACAGAAACAGAAGGTTTTTAGGGTTTTTGGTGGACGATTTTGGATCGATTTGAAGGTTTGTGGGGGATGAGAATGGCTTAGAAACGTGGTGTTGGATGAGCTATAGGGTGGCACTAGGTTGGAACCTCCTCCAAGCTCCAAATGGGGGTCTATTTATAGCCCAAAAGAGGGCACTTTGGCCATTTTCGAAAAATATTGCCATGTGGCATAGCGCCCTGTATATGGGGCGCCAGCATCATGAGATATGTCAGGTCGACAAGACAAGTCACTGTGGGGGGTCAAATCAGCCGTCAAATCAATTTAATTTGAATCCAGGCGCCTGGTGCCCTATAAGTAGGGCGCCAGGTGCCCTTATACACAGGGTTTTGCCCTCTTTGAAATGTGCCAAAGACCTTAATTTTTCTGGAAAACTCGGTTCTCTTGAAAGGTTACTCAAATATACTTCATGAAAATAAGAATTTAAGCTCTCCAACTAGGCCAAAATTGTGTGTCTACACCGGGTAGCTTCCATCAAGACCTCCGTAAGTCCCCAGACGTGAAAGATTCCCTCTTCACTGATCGGGCTGGTTGTACCATTCTATCCCAAAACCCGGAGTACCTATTACCTATCGTTGTGAAAAGAGTGATAACCTTAGAGTGCTCGGCGTTGTGGGAGCATAGGGTCCTACCCATTTATTTGAGTGGACATTGTTTCTCTTAACAAGCCACTAATTTAAGGTTGAAACACAAAAAAATATTTGCGATAATCATTCTAAGTCTGTGCCATCACTTGTTTGCAAATCAAAATTGAAAACCAAAACCAAAAATTTGAAAACACTTAACAGAAAAACCCAAAAGAAATCTTTGCTTGGGGTTAATTTGCTTGATAACCTGTTTGTTCAAAAAAAATCAAAAACCGAAAAAAAGGAGGAAAATTGTAAAACTAAAAAAAGGGATTCTTGTGTTTTTCGTCACCTTTCCTTTCTATTTATGAACTTGAGATCAGGGCAAGTCGTCGGGATGACGGACCAAGGATACGAGCCGTTGCAGTTGGGGTATGACCAATCCTACCTCCACCCGGATGCCGTATGTGCCGTTAATGAACCCGAAATACTCCCTGAGACCAGTTCACCCCGACCCCACCCATATTCTCTGTGGGAGGCATTCGCTCACGCCGACCCAACTCAACTACAAGCCATTGAGGCCATCCTGAAAGGAAAATCTCCTGTCAATCACACCCATGCCGAGGGTGACCACCACACTTCTACCCCCTAGTTAGCAACTGACCAACCCAGCGCACCAGTACCAGGCCATTCTCACAATGGACCATTGATTCCAAACTCACCCCATCCGGTGGCCATCCTGAACCACCCGGACCCAAACAACACCACACCACTTAGGCCACCGGTCTATTCTTCCGCACATTTCAATCAAGCACGTCCTCAAGTGCACCACCCGATATACCCTCCTTGCCCGGCCGCTTCAGCCTATCCGATGGCCATGCTGGCAAATCAAGCATCTGACCTCCCCCCTCCTCTTGTCCGAGAATCCTCCGTTGAACAAACTGTGCTTAACAAAATCAATAGGATGGATGAACAATATCGGGAGCTCAAGCGATTGATCGACACACGAGCTCTCCCCGAGATATCCCTTCCCTCTCTCCCCGTATTCCATCTTCCACCTTCTGAAATGCCCATTTATCGCCGATATAATGGAAATGGGAACCCTTTCATTCACATCAAAGATTTTCTTTATTAGTCTGTCATGTGGCAAAACGATCCGAAGGCCCTTGCATACCTATTTAGGAGATCATTAGAGGGCTCCGCGTTGGAATGGTTCTATTCACTTGACCCTTTGGAAGCCATCAACTTTGATACCGTCAAAGCAAAGTTCCTGCAAAGATACCAAGATTGAGTCGGTCCTACTTATTCGATCACAGATCTTATGGCCGAAAAGAAGAGGAATGATGAGGATTTTATAAGATATGCTGATAGATGGAGGGCAATGGCAGAAAGGCTGACAAATGCACTGTCAGAATCAGAACAAGTCAAGATGATCATCACCAACGCCACTCCGGCTCTGAAAAATGTATTGGCATTACATCACCCTGTCACAATGAGTGAACTCTATGAGAGAGCACGGTACATCCAAACCTAACTCCGAGAATCTCCCATCATGAACCTCTTCGACCCTAGGCCCCGAATCACCAAAAAGACAACCACCACCACCACTGGGCCCGTGATCGAAGGCGTGGTAACCAATGAACATGTCAATATCATAGGGAACCCGCCCAACAACCACCAACAAGCAGACGAAACCCCCGCCAAACCCAACCGGCACCTCGCCCTCAGATTCAACCCCAACCTTTCCGCCACCAAACACCAAACCAGTATCCCCAACAACCAATGCAAACACCAGTCCCCCAGCAACCCCGGAAATTGGCCGTACAAACCTTTGCACCTCAACCACCACGCCAACCAACCACCTATAACCAAGCACCTCCCCCAGCCACCTACATGCCACGAAGAGCGGGGCCTAGAAGAAACCACTACCCGCCATTACCGTACTCTCTCACAGACATTTTTAACGCTCTTATGGCGGCAGGGCAGATCTCATTGCCAAGGGAAAAGCTGGAGTGGCCACAAAATGCCAACACAGACAAATATTGTTTGTACCACCTATACCCGGGGCACACGGTGGAGAATTGCTTTCGGTTTAAAGATTATATCCATGACCTCCACGAGCGAGGAAGTATTGACCGGGGTCAAATGGGCGAGTACATGAAGGCAAGAAAGAACTAGCCTCGGCGGCAATGTGCACCAGTCCGACAACAACAACAAGAATCCAGTCTGGGGATTATTCAGAACCCGCTACCTGCGCACGCACCCGCGACAGCACCAGAAAACCAGAGGGTTAATCCTATTCTAACCTCCACCGATGAACCACGTGATAGAGGCCAGAATTGGCAAATCGAGGGACCAGCTTCTTTCATGAACATTAACCCTCCAAACCACGTTAAACGAACCGTTCACTCCATACCACGAGCTATCCCCACTAGAAGAAGCCAACCACCGATTATCCGCACGCTATCACAACCAACCATAACGCCCCCAGCCATACAACTCCAACTGGGTAGGACCTTGATCCGCCCGATCGAGCCTCCACAAATACCATCATCATTAGGACCCATCATCGTACCACCTCATACGACCATGCCACCACAACCTATCCGCATCCCTACAACCCAGACTATTATCACTACACCCCTACCTAGGCCTCCCATCATCCGACCTAACCCTCCGTCTACCTCCGCTACACCAACCATAGCCCCTCAGCTCGCCACGGTGCTTAGAAGCAGACGCATGTTTCAAAGAATTTCCCCCCAGACCGGTCAACCAGGACGGTCACAAGAAGAAGAAGAAGAGCACCCAGAAGAACCAGTGCCAGGGACGTCCTATGACTTGCTGAAGCACCTTGACAAAACCCCTGCGTGGATTTCCATTCTGGAACAGATCAAAAGGTCCAAAGCTCATCAAGAAGTTCTTCAACAATATTTACAAAGAGTGATGGTCAATGAAACCCTTCCCCCCGAAAAGATTGCATCGGTCTTGACCCCGCTCTCACTTTCACCAAAGAGGAGTTGGCCGAACCAGAAGCAAGAAAATATGCACTTTGTATCACTGTCGGTATTAATGAAACAGATGTCGAGTCTTATCTAGTTGATACTGGTGCATCCATCAATGTCCTGCCACCAGAGACGCTACAATTGTGTGGAATCCCAGAAGAGGATATTCGGCCATCACAAATCACTGTAACAGCATATGACAATTCCAAGAGGCCCGCCCATGGCATGGTCACACTTGAAGTCAAGCTCGGACCCCGAATTGTCACTGTCGACTTCCACATCTTGGATATGGACCCAACTTACAAAGCTATCTTGGGAAGGCCTTACCTTGAGGCATTAGAGGCCGTAGCTTCAACCAATCACCAATGCATTAAATTTCCCTTCAAAGGACAAGTCGTCAAGGTGGTAAGTATGCCTGTGGATTGCCTAGTTACTCTCCCTACTGGCTTGCCAAATCAACTAGTCTTCACAATCCTCGATCTGCCGAGGGATGGAAGGCAGTCCAGGCAAGTTTGGAGAAAGAAGAAGGATGACACCAAAACCCTTGGGTGGCGTATGAGGGAGAATCTGGGATATCAAGAAGGCCGAGGGCTGGGGAGAGAACTGCAGGGTATCATAGAACCCATCTAATTGGTAAAGACAACGTCAATGAACGGGATAGGGTACGATGGGACATGTGATAATGGCCAAAAGATCGGTCAAAAATACTTCAAGGGGTGTTTGCACAAGTTCTTCGACAAGAGAGAAACAATACAGATGATTGAAGAACAAGAACCGCAAGAACAAACAAAAAGGAAAAAAGTAAACAGCCTAGAGGATGAGCCGTATCTCGACGTATCATGGTTATTCCCTGAAGAAGGGTCAAGTGAAGAATTATTCCACAACGAGCCTTCTGGCAGTCAAAATCAAGGGCATTCACCCTATGTCATCTCCTTGAATCTAACAGACTCATTTCCGACAAATCCATTGTCAGATTCACCAGGTAGCAAAGATGGATGCTCTCTTTACCCATCTTTGCTCTATTTGTTTCCTTCTCTGTCCATATCTCAACCCATGTTTGAAACCACAACCAACCAAACCCCTTATGTGTTTATGTTTAGTACTTCTCAAAAAGACCAAAAAAAACATCCTATTTTCAACCCAAGTTTCGTTCGAAGAAACATCCCAACTTGCTCCGAAGGGTGATCCAAATCAGGAGACCACCCGGTCTCTAATCGATCTCCTTTGCCCTTCATCAATAAACTCCACTCCATCCACCTCCTCTTCCTCTCCTTGTTTACCTTCTTCTTCTTTAGGTTTAGTTTCCAGTAAAAGCAAAACAAAAATCAGAGGTAGGAGAGTTCCAGGAAGATACCTGCATCGGTTAGCTCAAAAAAGCTTAGAATGTGATAAGCAACCGGAGTATCTAGAAAATGCAATCCAGATAGGAGAAATTCGATATGAGGAGAAGGACAACATTGATCCAACTTTAGGGGTCTACGAGGTTGTATCGGAAATGGATCCTGACGTTGAGGATGAAGAGGAGGATTTGGCTGATGCTTATGCATCCGGTTTAAGAAGGTTAGAAGAACCATCAGCCACGGTGGACGAACCGACTAAGGAACTTAATCTTGGAAAACCGGAAGATCCTAAGAATATCCTCATCAGTGCCAACCTCGCCCCTTTAGAAGAACATAATCTAATGGGGGTGTTACAAGAATACAAAGACACGTTCGCTTGGACATACGAAGATATGCCGGGGTTAGATAAGTCATTGGTAGAGCATCAACTGACTCTAAAACCTGAAGCTACCCCGGTCAAGCAAAAGTTAAGGAGATTCCACCCAGACATAGCATTAAAGATGAAGGAAGAGGTCGATAAGTTACACCTAGCAAAATTCATTAGAGTTGTCCTCTATCCGCAATGGGTGGCAAATATAGTCCCAGTCATGAAGAAAGATGGAAAGGTTCGAATTTGCATTGACTTCAGGGACTTAAACCGAGCGTGTCCAAAAGATGATTTCCCCCTTCCTCATATCGATGTTCTCGTTGACAACACAGCTGGATACGAAACCCTATCATTCATGGATGGATACTCAGGGTATAATCAAATCCGGTTAGCAGAAGAGGATCAAGAGAAGACCTCATTCACTACACCTTGGGGAACTTATTGCTACGTCGTCATGCCCTTCGGATTAAATAATGCTGGAGCAACTTATCAAATGGCCATGGTGGCAATATTTCATGATATGATGCATAAATTTGTAGAGGTGTATGTGGACGATCTAGTAGTCAAATCTCGAACCCGAGATGAGCATGATGAGGTATTGAAAAGGGTTTTGCAACGAGCCAGGGAATATAAGCTTAAAATGAACCCCAAAAAGTGTGTGTTTGGAGTATCATCTGGAAAGTTACTTGGGTTCATTGTCAGCAAAAGAGGCATTGAAATCGATCCCAACAAGGCCAAAGCCATTATTGCCATGCCTCCACCAAAGAACCTAAAAGAGCTGAGAGGGTTGATTGGTAGGTTACAATTTGTTCTCCGGTTTATCTCACAGCACTCCCAAAGGTGCAAACCTTTCTATGAGTTAACCAAGGCGAAGGCCGAATTTAGATGGGATTCAAGATGTCAAGAGGCATTCGATGGTTTAAATAAATATTTGTCAAGCCCACCTGTGCTCAAACCTCCGGTTCCCGGCAAACCCTTGATCTTATACATCTCAGTTTTGGAAGGATCCCTGGGAGCAGTATTGGCACAAATAGATGATGAAGGGAAAGAGCGAGCAGCATACTATCTGTCCAAAATCTTTGATCCTTGTGAGCAAAAGTATACAACCATGGTGAAAAATTGTGCCGCCTTGGTTTGGGTGGTCCAGAAGCTTAAACACTACTTTCTGGCTCACGAGGTTAATCTCATTGCTCGCATGAATCCCATCAAATTTCTTCTTGAAAAATCTGTCCTGACTGACCGTTTGGTACGCTGGCAGAGCTTTCTCTCCCAATTTGATATCACCTACACCCAACAGAAGGCAATCAAGGGCTATGCAATCGCTGAATACCTTGCCCATCATCTTATCCCAATCTTTGACCCTATCCAATCAGAATTTCCCGATGAAGAATTGATGTCCATTCGATCTTCCAATCTATGGACTTTGTATTTTGACGGGGCATTAAACTCCCAGGGTAGAGGGATAGGGATTGTTCTTCTATCACCCGAAGGTGTCACCATTCCACAGGCTTTTCAGCTCCATTTTCCAGCAACAAACAATATAGCTGAATATGAAGCCTTATTGGCCGGACTGGAGGCCGCTCACTTCTATGGTGTCACTAAACTAAGGGTAATCGGTGATAGTCAGTTGATTCTCCGCCAAGTACTGGCCAAATACCGCACATCTCATCCCGGGCTCAGACCATACCAAGAACTCACCACCTGTTACAACAAGCTATTCTCCAAACTCGAATTCATTCATGTTCCTCGTGCCCAAAATATTCTTGTCGATGCTCTCGCTTCTCTGGCATCTTCACTATCTGTCCCGCTAGGCAGACAGGTTAGGACAATCTATGTCCGCCGACGTACCATTCCGACAGTCGAAGATGCACGATTCTTGAAGGTTAAAGAAGAGTTTGAAAGGAAAGAGTACATTGAGCAAAATGAGGAAGTATCTTTGGTCGAGTTGGAGGAACTAGAAGAGGGTGAGAAACAATGGTATCATGAGATTGCGAATTACTGCCAGGATCAGACATATCCGCCAGGATCAACTGCCGAAGAAAAGAAAGCCATAAGGAGGGTCTCCCAAAGATACACCATCTTAGGAGGAATACTTTATAAAAGGAGCTTGGCCGGTGTTCTATTAAGATGCGTAGATGAAGAAGAAGCTGAATTGGTGCTTAAAGAAGCACACTCCGGAGTGTGTGGAGGCCATGTAAATGCTCAAGCCCTCGCCCAGAAGATCATCAGGCAAGGGTACTATTGGCCTACTCTGGAAGAAGATTGCTCGATCTTTGTCCGGCACTGTCATCAATGTCAACTTCACGCTGACAAGATTCACTCTCCCGTATCTTCCCTTCATCCGATTCACACCCCATGGCCCTTCGCTATGTGGGCTTTTGATGTTATCGGACCCCTTGGTGACCCAAACTCCACAAACAAAACCAAATCCTTCATTCTAACAGCAACAGAGTACTTCACCAAGTGGGCGGAGGCGAAAGAGTACGTGGAGATCAAGGCATCAACAGTCTGCACCTTCATCAAACGCAACATCATTGCCAGGTTCGGGATCCCGGGCGACATCATCACCGACAATGGACCGCAATTCATCTCTCAGGAGCTGCATGACCTTTGCAATAGGTATTGCATCAGATTGCATCATTCATCTCCATATTACCCTCAAGGCAACGGTCAAGCAAAAGCCACCAATAAAACCCTGATAAAAATCATTAAGAAGACTTGTAAGTCTAGCAAGTTCGCAGACTGGCCAGATAAGTTAGTTGATGCTCTATGGGCCTACCGCACCTCTATTCGAACCCCAACAGGTCAGACCCCCTATACCTTGGCATTTGGGATGGAGGCGGTAGTTCCATACGAAGCAATCATTCATTCCCTCCGAGTCCAGATCGATCGAGATATCTCGATGGATGAACGGCGAGATTCTCTTCTCGCGCAACTCGAACTCTTGGACGAAAGGAGACTGGTCGCTGCCGAACATGCTAGATCTTATCAGAATAGACTTAAAAGATTTTATCAGAAGAGGGTTGTGGAGAGAAAATTTGAAATCGGTGAGGTTGTGCTTAAAAGAATATTCATTAAGCCGGGCGGTCCCCGCTCCAAACTTCAACCTAATTGGGAGGGCTCGTATGTGATTTCGACTGTTTATCCCGGTAATTCATATAAGCTGACTAATGCAGAAGGAGAAGAACTAGCTCATCCCTGGAATGGTGTATACCTCAAAAAATATTTCCCTCAAAACAAAAATCACAAAAATCACAAAAATCTATAAAAAAAACTAAAGGTGTGAAGAATAATGACAACATCTAACGCTTGCTTGCTCGGTGCACCAACTTGTCACTTAGGGAAATAAGGATAGGCATCATACTACACACATTACACGCCTAACTTTGAGATCCGATGATCGGAAGTCAGAGAGAAAGCTAGGCAACGCTTGGCAAAAGAAGGTCAACCTAATCCCATTCTCTTCTCGTTTCGGTCCAGAATAGATGAAAGGGGTTAGAATGAAGAGTATCGAAAGTGCCCATTGCCTTAGTTGAAAATGCCTTTGAAGGTCTGACTTCTTAGAAAGAAGAAAAAGGTGCCAAAAGATGGGCAATGACCCGTCAGGTCGGCAAAAGAATAGACATGTCTGAATGTGTACCAACAAAAGCCCAAAAAAGAAAAGGCTCCAAAAGATGGGCAATGAACACCTCAGGTCAAAATCAAGCAAAAGAAAAAGATCTGTCTGAATGTGGGCCACCAAAGAAAAAGGGCTAGAAGGAAGGACCCGAGGATGTCAAATCCCAAACAGGCAACGCGGGCACCAGTAGAGAAACAAATTCGACACCCCTGAATCTTAGTAAGGACTTACCATCAGTCCTCTTCCCTCTTTAACCTTGCGGGTAAGGATGACCGACTAGACCCAAGAAGAACCATAGCCTATCAAAGACGGAAGGTCAAAAGATTTCGGACTAGGCATTCTCTTACACGTGACGCCTACTCTTAACCCTTAGGTAACAAAGAAAGGAACCTACGGCAAGCAAAGCAAAGGATGAGATGATCGTTGTTGGCATCAAATTTTTCCGCTTAGCTTTCTTGATACAAGTTTCAGCAATGCCGAAGCCGGTGCAGAAAATCTGACCCAGATTCGGAAAATTCGTGAATAGATGATGTAAATAGGCTTTGGAAATGCCTTGGCATGGCCTTACATGCTACAAATGGCCAAGATAATGTGCTCATTACATAGCCCCGGTCAAGAGCTTTGCAACGGTGCCCAAAACATGAAAAACGGACACCGGAAGGCCGAAATGACCATTTTGTCCCTGACACTTTGGGACAAATTGGGACTCTAACATAGAATTCCAACTTTACCACATTGTCAATTTTAGATAGAGCTAGGCAACGCTTGAAACCGATCGAAAATCCGACCCCCGGATGAAGAGAAATGTAAGAAAGAGCAAATCCAGACGGAAAGCCGTATGTTCTCGCACCAGGGGCATAATGGTCCGATTAGCTCTGGATCGACCCATAGGCTGAAAATTTCAATTTTCATGACCCCAAAACTTTGATCTCATGAATATTGATGCATGAAAAATAAATTTGGCCAATGGGAGAAGGTAATTGCACTCAGATACAGTTTTCGGCATTATCGACGGCCGAGATCGCACCGATCGGAGAAACTAGCTAAATCAGGAGATCCGTTGCAATTAAAGTGATATCAACCACACATCAGTATGGAGCATAAGATCAATGGCCATCAGGGCATGATCTGGAATTTTTTGAAGTCAATTTGATATTTATTTAATTGGTTTTGGTCGGAATTAATGCTAGCCGTTGGATCGGGAGCACTCTGATTAAACCAGGGTTAAACCTCGCCCAAGATGGGCTAACCCAACCTGTCATGGCCGAACCCCATCCTCCCTCATCTGATGTGTGTGCAAGAAGCCCTATAAAATAGGGGAGGGAGGCGCACCCACCTCCTCCTTCCTTGGCTGGTGGGTCCCACTCAACCACCTCTCATGGCTTATCCCTATCTCTCTCTTGGTTTATCTTCATACTAACTAATCCTACAACTAACCAAGCTTATCCTCATCCAAGCCTTGGTCGAACCAACCTTCTTGCCACATGACATGTCATGTGCGCACACCTCCTTGAAAGGAGGAGATGGTGCGCACCCTTCTCTCCCTCTCTTTCTAGTTGGCGCATAATCATCCTCAACAACCAAATATGGGTTATCCTTATCATCCCCAACCTCCCTTGAGTTATCCTTATCTTCTCTCAACAACCTCCATCCTTATCTCATCCTGGAGATGGTGCCCCTCAGCCCCTATAAAAGCCCCCTCAACTGGCCATGTGCAGGACAAGCTGATCACCCTGCGGAAGCCCTGCCTCTCCTCCCTCTACCCTGCTCCAAGACAGCTTCTCCTTGCTTGGACGTCTTCATCAGTAAGTCAGAAACCTCTCCAGCCCCCTTGTGGTGTTCCAAGTGAAGAATAAGAAGGAGAAAAGGCCTCCCTCTAGCAGGCGCGCCAGCAGCAAGTGCAACCAGCCCACCTGATTGGTGTGCCAACTTCAGCAAGTGCAGCAAGCTCTCTTCATTCCTTTTCTCCATCCATCAACATCAGCAAGGAGAAGACCCCCTTTTCTCATCCAACAGCAAGAGAAACTCTTGCAGATTCCCCAGATGGCAAGAATGCTCTGGCATTCTTCGTCGTCAGCCGCCGTGCCCGTTTGACGATCCTTGACGGACGGAATGTGGGAGAGACGAGGAACCTTGAGCCGTGGTTGGCCCAACTGAAGAAGACACCGATGTGGGTTGTAAATGATGAAGGAGGTGCCGGTGATCAACCGAAGATCCACCCCAGGAGTGGTAGGGGCACGAACATTCTGGCGCATGACAGCATCAGTAGGACAGACAAATCCGCCACTGCTCATAGCTGAAAAGTACAAACGCCAATCATCGCGGGTCTTCACCGAAGGGCACTTGTTCATCACTTTGTATTCCATGCAGAGACGGCTGGTGAGAGGCTGGAGGGGTTCCAAGCAAAAAGTCGGGAAGCCGTGGCCGGTCCGAAGCACACGTCAAACTTGAAGTGCCAGTCAGCCCAGCACATGAACAGAAGGATACTACCGAACATAGGCCTGCCAACGCTAGCAGAGGTCATGCCGTCATAGAGATAGCCCAACACCGAGTGGGCTATGCACTCATTGGACCCGTATGCCCTGGATACAAGGAAGGCAGGTAGGATCGAGCCACCCGTCCTCACACAGGTAAAGGAGTACCGAGGCAAGGCAAGCAGCAACACCTTTGGCACCGGGCAACAGTAGGTCCTCATTGTCACCGGCGCCTTGAATCACGCCAATAGACCAATCTGCCAGTGCCTCGGTGTAAATACGCCCACCTACCATGATGGACCGAGCCTCTACGGTGGTCATAAAGCCACGGAGGAAATCCAAACCAGTGACTGGCCCAACGGGAATAAACATGGCCTGGCCGTACCCAGGCATGGCACGAAGCCCCAAGAAAAGTTCCACCTCTTCTAAGTGATAGAAATGTATGCCCTACAAGCCAATCATATATGATATGATTTGACATTTCTAGAAATATCTTATTCAATTAATTAGGCAAATCTTCATTATAAGCTCTTATTAGATGCGAATATAATAATGAAGTCCTTGATCAAATGCAATGATGATTAAATCATGATGAGATCATGATAATGAGATTGATCATCTAGATGTATTTGATCTAAATGTTCCTAGTCATAGGATACTTGAGACGGGACATCAAGGATCCGGATAGACTAGTGTATGTGATGTCTTCTCATGTGATGAGGACGACCGATCTCATTGGTCATTAGTGTGGAGACACTGAGATACACATGCAGGTGCTCATTAGTTGAATGAGTTCACTGAACTGACCGAATTAGAAACCCTGAATGGTATCTTACCGAACTGTCTATCAGGGTTTTCTATCATCACGGTTGCATGGTTGGACCTTTGACTCGAGTCGCCAAAGATGCCTTGTTGGGTGGAACTTGTGCTTTGACCATTGACTTATGGATCACAATTTAGATGGTCCTATATAGCGATGGATCGGGTACAAGGAAAATCCGATGGAGGCAATTGAGCGGACAACAAGGGATCATCCACTCTCGGTAAGTGAGAGTGAATGTCCTATGGGATAGTACTCTAAATCCCCTGGCCGGGGTAGATAGGATAATTGGAAAAGGAGTTTTCCAATTGATCCAATTCCGAGTACAGATCCTATAGAGTCGGTATACTAAGGAGTTGACGGCCGATGCCGTACTCCTTTCCGACCGGGACATTGGATGGATGAGGGTTTATATCCATGTGGTAACCGATGATGGAAAGGCTCAATGGAGATGAAATTATCCCCATAGCCATTTGGGATCATGGGATGTGGCTTGTACCCTTCATGATCGGTAGGCCGATTAATCATTATCGGATAACGGATTTAATTAAATTAAATAGAATTTTTCTATTTTATTTAGGCCTCAACCAAATAGGCTATTGGGCCTAGTGGGTCACACACAAAAGGACTTATCCACAAGTACAGGGGCAAGGACGTAATTTATAGAGATTTTGGGTTTTTATGAAAAATTCCATAATTCTCTATAAATACTAATGGTTTCAGCCAAAACCGGTTCAAGACAAGGGTGAAAACCACGTCCCAAGCCTCCTCCCTACCTCCTCCTCTCTCTAGAAGGTGTCCATGGTCGATGGAGCTCCGTTCGGGAAGAGTTCTCGAGGCCGGCGCGAAGGGAGAACCTGCTGTGGATGAAGTTCGTGTGGATACTGCTGGAGACCGGACACTTGAACGGTTTGTAGAGCTTGAGAAGCTCATCTCCTTTCTCTCCATGGGATTATATGAATCCCTATCAGGTATATTCGAACCCGATTTGATCGGTTTTCAGTTTTCGTCGTTCGGTTCTGATTGAGACGGATTCTAAAGGAACCCATAGGAATCGTCGCTTCCGCTGTACCAAATTTTAATGGACGATTCCTTACACTAAGAGGATGGTACACTCAAAGGAGTCGAAAACAAAGGTGTGAGTGTCGAGATGCCACATCTCGAGAAGCGCACCAGCCAGAGAAAAGTCACAAAAATATTTGAGAAGATGGTTGGCGTGGACTAGGATGCCGGAGAAGCCCCACCCGCTCAGAATAGACCGCACATGGATGTTGATGGCAGCCATCAGACGAGCTATCCACAGCACTTGACCGTAACGGCGAGCGTCGGGGAAGTTTGGAAGGTCCGGCAGAATAATCACGCGATCAGAAAAGAGGGTTTTGGAACAAAACAAAAGGATGCCTAAACAAAGCCACTACCACTCCCATGGACACACGATTCCGGATATGACACGGGACTTCAGAAAAACTTTTCATCTCGATTGAACCAGTTGGACGGGAGGAGGAGGATGCCATCAGGGCAACATGAGGAAGAGAGCACTGTAGCTGGTGTGGGGGAGAAGAAGGGGAGGTCCCCCTTTCTTATAGAGTTCAAGAGGCTGCCTCGGGAAGGAGCGAGCATAAAATCCGTGCAGGTGCCCCACTTATAAGGCGCCTGGCGCCCTGTAATTAGGGCACCAGGCGCCCTGTTTATAGGGCGCCTGGAGCCTTATATAGGCCATTTTCCTAGCATAGTCTCGCATATATCGTTGAAGACCTTGGGTCCAAAAAGGGCTGAGTCAGAGAACCCCTTCAACAAAATCGATGAAGGATTCAGTCACTATTAGGCCCGCGGATAAGCCAAAGTCAAATAAACGGGGACGACGATGTCTTCACGGATATCCTGACCCGTTACGTTTGACCTATATCTTCAACTATTTTCTTATATTTATTTGTATTTCTTTAAAACCCAGCATGCATCATGCATCGTCATGCATCATCTCATGCGTCATCATTCCGTCACTTTTCAAGGAGGTTTTGGTTCGCCCGGAAGACCCAATTTTAACCATATTTCAGTGATGATTTCATCAAAACAAGAAGATATTCCATTCAAACCACACCGGTATTCCTGAGAAAGACCCGATGAATTTGAAGAACCCAACCTTGGTTGATTACTGGTTTCATCTTTACTTTTTCGCAATTTACTTTCTACCGAGTCCAGCACACCATGCAGTTCGGGTCCTGGCCGGTGACAGTTCTCCCCCACGTGGGATTTTAGTTAAAGTTTTCCGTACAATCAATCAACCAAAGGGAAGGTTCCGATAAGACAAAAGGCAACATCGGAGTCCGGTAAAGTTTCATTCCACTCAACTAGGCTAAGGAAGGCGTGTCTAAATCTACACCTTGGCGTCACCTTTTCAGTCCATTACCACTTCATTCCGCTACACCTCACTACGTTTCGCTATGTTCGCCTACGCTACATCCGTGTCATTCCCCTACAAAGTCGACGCCAAGGCGATGCAAGTTGTAGACACGCAATTTTGGCCTAGTTGGAGAGTTTAAATTCTTGTTTTCATGGAGAATATTTAAAGCAAATCGTGTTTTCCGGACGGATCAAGTTTTTGGCACATTCCTAAGGGGAACAATAGAGCAATCGGCCGGGCCGAACACCCTGTATATAAGGCACCTGGCGCCCTGTATATTCGACCGACTGATTTGACCCCCCGCAGTGACTCGTCTTATAGGTTATGCCGCGTGGCACTCATGATGCTGGCGCCCCATATATAGGGCGCTATGCCGCGTGGCACTGCTTTTCGGAAATGACCAAAGTGCCCTCTTTTGAGCTATAAATAGACCTCCATTTGGAGCTTGGAGGGGATCCAAATCCGTACCATCCTAGAGCCCATCCAAGACTACGTTTCCAAGCCATTCTCACCTCCCATAGCCTTTCAAACCGATCCAAAATCGTCCACCAAAAACCCGAAAAACCTTCTGTTTCTGTCACCCAGAAACATGTTTTTTCTCCAACTTTGAGAGCTTCTATCCGTCTCTCCTCTTGCATCCAGCATCCAAACTACCTTTCATTAGCTTCATTTGCATATTGTCTACAAGGAGGAGCCCCTACTTCGTCCCGGAAGCCGCCCAGCACTCCGGAGCGGCGTTGCGAAGAGGGGAAGAAAATCTGTTCGGGCCAGACTTAGTGCCCCGTATACAGGGCACTTTGACCTTGGTCAACGCGCCCCATAAAGGGGGCACCTGCAGCTAGCGCCCTATATATAGGGCACCAGCAAGGGCAGAAGCTTGTTTTGCCATTTTCGGAGTCCGGTCGCCTGTTTGATCGAGTTTTTGTCTCCCTTTTTCATCTTAGCATTGTTCATCATGTTATTTAGCATGCATTTGATCATTTTGCATCTCATATATGTTTAAAAACCTATCAAAAATAGGGGTTGGGATTCCGTCCCGATCCGATTAGTTCATTCCCTTTTGCATGATTCAGAGTATTTATCAAGCATGATGCTACACTCACGCCAGAGCTAATGATCTTCATTTGTTTTTCTTCATGTTTTATGCAGGACATTCTTAGATGAATCGACCGGAGTGAAGCTTCAATCCGATCGTAGGTGAAAGAACTCTCTAAAGCTCTCCCCTCTCGGCCGGCCGAGAAAGGAGAAGTTAGAACCAAACAATCTCCCCCTGTTTACATCCCCAAGGTACGACGGTCAAACTCCTTCTTCTAGTTCATTTGCTTATCACACTTTGGAGCCTTCGGCTCCTGGCGACCACACACTTCACCTTTCACCACACACACTTCTTCTCTTCTTCTTCTCTCTCTTTCACCGACACGCGCGAGCCGAGCCGGCTCATCCGGGTGCCTACAGCACTGTTCTAAAATCATGCAATCTACTATGAATTAACATGCCATGCAATTGATTGAATTAATTATGTTCAACTTACTTATATTAAATCAACTCTAAGTTTTATTTTAATTAACTCTAAATAATTATAGTTGGTTCATAACTTAATTCAGGGTATACATATACTTAAGATCATGATATGCTACAATTTAAATTACATAATTAAATGCACTCAAACTATCTAACCATGATATCATTCATATTAAATAACCATCTAAGTAAAAACACCTAAATTAACTTCTAATTGAGATCAAACACACAACTAAACCAAAATTAACTAATCATATTTTAACATATTAATTAATATATTTCAGATAATAAGGGATAGTTGAGAGACCTATCTGACTGACGACGATAAAATTAATTAATTGAAATCCAAGAAGAACCGGTTAACAATCTGTCAAAATAAATAAATAACAATTAAATAAAGATTAGAGAAAGAGATGATAGATAGGAGAGAGGGTATTGAGGAGAGAGAGAGATAGGCGATAGATAGGGGAGAGAAAGGGGATACGAGAGAGGAGAGAGAGAGATAGAAAGAGAGAGAGAGCGCATGGGAAAGAGAGTGCGTGGGGGGGAGGGCGCAGGAGGGAGGAGAGAGATACTACAAAGAGCGGGAGAGAGAGACCGCGAGAGAGAGAGAGAGAGAGCGGATGGGGGGGGGCGCGTGCGCGTGCGCCGTGCACGCGGAGGCCAAGGGGGGGAACGCGGCGGCCGCGTGGCACGCGCGGGCGGCGGGGCAGCCGCGAGCGCGGCGTGCGGCGCTCGGCGGGGCAGCGGCTGGCGGCGTCGTTGTCGTGCGCGGCGACCGGGCGGCGAGCGGCCGCAGGAGGCACGACGACGGTGCATGGCGGACGGCCGCGGCTGCCATCCGAACACGCGGGGTGCACTTGCGCAGGTGGGGACGAGGACGGCGGGGACGACGGGGCGCCGCGGCAGGTGCTGGCGCGGGACGAAAACCGCGTGGCAGACATGCGGAAGGAGGCGGCCAACGAAAAGGGGGGGCACGGCTTGCGCTGCGGGCGATCGTCGGCAGCAGAAAGTACCCGTCCGGGTGTAGCGCGCGAGCGGGAGAGAAGAAGAAGAGAGAAAGAAGACCAGGGCGGGGTAGGGAAAAATATACGTATATACAGGGGGAGGAGAGTTCGACCAGGACCTATATATACAGGGGGAGGGAGAGTTCGACCAGGACCGGGGGAGGGGAGGGAAGATAGAGTTCTATGGAGAGAGGGAAAGTTGAATTTGATCGAGAGAGGGAAAACAGAGTTTGATCGGGAGAGTAGAGTACTAAAGAGAGAGTAAATCTAATTAAATATTGATATATAATCTATTTTAAATATTTAACTTATAAATAAAAAATCAAAATAGTACATACACCATCGGAGAGAGAGCATATCACTCTCGATCCCAAATCAAAACATGTCACAATTTTTATGTCACTTAAGTAACGGATCAATAAGGACTAATTTATTTGTTACTGAACCAACCGATTTAATATTACTGAATCATTATTAATTCATTACTTAACTATTATTAAAATGTTACTGAATTATCACTGAATATTACTTAAGTCTTATCGAACTATTATGGAACCTTATTGAAACTTTAGTAAACTATTACTGAAGCCTTACTAAGTCGTTATTGAAGTCTGTGTAACCTGTTATTGAAACTAGTGTAACTTGTTACTAAACTATTACCGAAGCTCTATTAAAACTTTATTGAATTGTTACTGAAATGTTAATGAACCGTTACTGAAGCTAGTACAACTCGTTATTGAAGTCCGTATAACTCGTTACTAACCTGTTAATGAAGTCTTACTAACCTGTTATTGATCGAATCAATAACAAGTGAACTAGTTTCTTACTGACCCGTCACTTAAGTGACATGGGGGTCGTGGCATATTTTGATTAGGGACAGGGTGTTCCTTTCATCGTGGAACTGAGGTGATATGCTCTCTCAAAGAGAGGAGGCGGTTAACTGGCATTTAAACTTGTTCAGAACCCAAAAACCCGTCATTCAGCTCGACCCAACCGGAGAGTGTAGAGAGAACCGACCCAGTCAAAGATGAACAGAAGTGGAGAGATGGTCAGGGGTGTTCATCCAAAACTGGTAAATCGATAAATCTAACCAATATGGTTCAGTTCAGTTCAATTCAAAAGATTGTCCATTCAGTTTGTTGAACCAAACTGAACCGATAACTTCTTGTCAGTTTTGTTTGGTTCGACACCTCTCCAAATTGAATCGAACCGATAAATTGATTGACTAAGTTTGACTCACTTTATTTACATATTGTATTAATTTTAAATATATATCTATATCAATTTTGATATTATATTAATATGAAGTTAGGTTATTTAATATAAAGATATAATTAATTATTATATAGTTTAATTTAATTTTGTTTTTAATTTAATTTATTTAAGTATATATTAAACTAATGAACTGAATTGAACCAAGCTAAACCGCAATCGGTTCAAGATTTAGGGTTTGTTTGTTTCCCCGTAGAAGCAGCTGCATGACAAGGTTTTCAGGAAAAGGTGAGTTTGGTAGTCATTTGTTTGCACCTAAAATGTTGGTCAAAGGAAAATAATCTCCTTTGACCAAGGAAAATGGAGGATTTTGGCATCCAGACATTTTAGGCGGAAGCCGTTTTCCTTGTGTCTAACATTTTTTGTTAGACTTAATAATAATTTAAACTTACAATTATCATTTATGTTATCAAATAACTAATTTATTTATAATTATTTTAATGTGTTTGAGAAATAAAATATATTTGTTGTCAAGTAATTTTATTAAATAAATTACTCATTTAATAAAATCATTAATAAAATTTTAACTGAAATTTGAATTTGCAAAATATGAATTCCTAGTAAATGATTTTTTTATAAAAAATTAAATTATTTTTATAGAATATCTAATTTTAAAAATATTTCGTCGTATATTTAATTATAAATATAAATTCTATATTTAATAATTATTTATAAATAATTAAATAAATAAATGATGATATTATAGTAATTTTTAAAAATATTAATAATAGATCTTGTTTTTAAAAATAGTAATTTAAATAAAATAATAAAAATAGATCTTGTTTTCAAAAAAAATACTAAATTCTAAACAATAAAATTTATTTTCAATTTCATTAAAAAATAACTTCATAGAAAATAATCTACTTAATTTACCTTTTTCATGAAGATTTTATTATAAATGAGTAATTTGATTATGAAAATGTTAATGAAATTATCCATGACAGTTGTGTAGTTGAAAAGGTCTGGTAAAGTTTTCTGGAAAAGTAATTACAAACAACCAAATGTCCATCCACGTTTTCAAATTCCTTGAAAAGAGTTTTTGATGAATTACTTTTTCCTAGATTTTGATTTTACGTGAATGGATCCTTAGTGGAATCAGTTAAGTTCAGTTTAGTTCTATTTTTTGATTCAATTTTGATTTGAACCGAACCAAATCGTTTACACCCTTAGAGGTGGTGACACAAGTGCGGATGTCGTATCTATTTAGAGAGAGTTAATACTACCAAGCATTAAAACTAGATGAATGGAGTAATCCGTATTAGGTTATCCTTAATAGGTAATTATGATTAAAATACATAATATGATGAAGTATTAATTTTGACTAAGTTCGTGGATAGTTATTAACAGTTAACATTAATAAGTATTAACATTAACTTAATTGATTAATTGTATTTATTTATTGACATTGTTTAGTTTATTTATTATGACATGTATAAACTAATTGATTATGTACTATTATGTCCTTAATTAATTTGCATATTAATTATCACTCACATATTTACAAGGTCGATTCATTTACCGTCAAATAAATTCGTAGTATATATATATCGCATAATGATTCATCGTTTAGTTAATATCGTATATTAAGATGGTTTATAATTTTTAAATTGTTTAAGTTAATATAAACATTATATTTTTAAATAACCCGTTAAAACCATGTTAATTTTGTGATTTTCTACTTAATCTTTTATTTTTTTACAAAGTTAGCCAAATAAAAAAGTTTTGTTTCGAAATTCAAAAAATATTATATTTTAAATATGTGATTTTGGGAAACATGATAAAACAAAACCGTGGATGGTCTTTGCAATAACACTATTCCCAACGTGCTTGGACTCGCAAAACCTATCATAAAAACATTTCCTTCTAAGTTGTTCTTTGAAAGTAGAAGTTAGAAATAATGGAGAGATCATGTAAATCTTTGTATTATTTTTGGCAACATGCAAATCTTATTTTACCATTTCGGTACTACAAAGAAATATATAGTCATACAAAAATTATAATGATTGACGACTTACTATAGTGTCAACATGAGGATAAGACTTTTCGCTAAAAAATCTTCACTATTCTGTGTTGATCTTATGGAAGGAAAAGCAAATGATCTTAGCAATATATTCTATAAATTGCTCCTCATCCAACCCGAGATGGAAGTGAAGAACCAAAGAGTAGAACTTATGCAAGAACGTATAGAGACTACATGGTCTGGGAGTCATCTTCAATGAGTATGTATCTGTCATCCTTACGTATTATCAACGACTGAGTCATCGCTATGTCATCGCAAATAAACTTGTCACCAATAATAATGGTGACGGCTACCTAGAACCCATCGTTATTAAGCTTATAGGTGACACTTTACAACTGTCGATGCAAAATATATTGGCGACAACTTAAAGCCGTCATAGAAAAAATTATCAGAGACAACTATAACTTGTTGCAACCCAACTTATTAGTGACAGCTGACAGTTGTCACTCATGTTTTTCAATATTCAATTATTTGGGGTGATGACTGTTAATTGTCACCACTAAACTTATAAGCAATGTCGTAGGGGTGCGAATGAGCTAAGTCGAGCTGAGTAATATGGTGTTCAAACTCCACTCATTTATTTTACACGAGTTCGAGTTTAAGCTCAAGTTTTAACGAGTATGTTAAACTCTTGTTCAAGCTTGATTTGTTTATTATTGAGTGAAGTCGAGCTCGAGCTCGAGTGGTACTTGGAATAAAGTTCAATCCATATTCAAACTTAAGTTATATACAAAGTCATTTACAAAACCCAAAATCAATGAAATTTCATTTGTGAAACTCTAGATTTATCTCATTTATGAAACTCGATCTTAGTTTAAACTCAAATTTTAAATTATTTAACATATTTAAGTGACAATATATAACTATTAATACTCATAATTTACTTTTTAAAAATAAATATTTAATATAATATTTAATTGAGCTACTCGTTAGCTTATCGAGTCAAGTAAGAGTCTATTCAAGCTTGACTCATTTAATGAGTCGAGTTTTATATTTTATTCAAGTTTGTTCATTTAACGTAATAACAAGTCAAGTCAAATTTGTATCGAGCCGAGTTTCGAACTACTTGTCGAGTGTATTGGTTCATTTGCACCTCTAAGCAACGACTTTTGGTCGACGCCAAAAGAGTAATTTGTGGTGACGACTTCTCAGTTATCACTAATACTATTAGTGGTGACAGTCGATAGTCGTCACCAAAATAGTTAATTATTTTTTAGAGGATGATCCTGATGCTAAAATGTCTACTTTGGCGACAACCTTACATCATCACAATAACATATAACTGTTGCTGATATTTTCAGTGACCACGACCTAAAGTCATCATTAATATAGTTAGTTTTTCCTGCAAAAGGATATGGCTATTAAAATGACTACTTTGGAGATTGGGTAAGAGTCATCGCCATTACAACATAGCCGTTGCTAAAGATTGTATTGGCAATGACTTTAGAGCAATCGTCGCCAACTTCTTTAATGGAAAAGAAAATTTTTTTGATATAATTGGGAGGATCCGTGTAGATTTACAATCATATATAAATATATATTGTTGAAAATAATTATTATCAATCCATTTACACATTCACGTACACATTTGATTCACCTATACATTTGCACACTCCGCAACCCATTTTGATTCACATACAAAATTCCCCAGTCATATTTGATTCGCATATACATTTTACAATCATATTTTGATTCACATACAACCAATTTGGATTGGATTGGTTTTGTTTGATTTGATTTTTGATTTTTTGTTGCTCGGATTGGTTTGAATCGGTTTGGTTTGCTTTTCTTTGGTTTTATCCAATACAAGTAATTTTGTTTGGCTCAACATTTTATGCCAAGTCAAACTGACTAGGCAAGCCAAATTAATTCGGTGCGGTTCTCTAGTTCTCCAGTTTCATCCGGTTTAAACTATTTTTATAGAATCTACTTAAATGCATTTTAAATTTATCATGTAAATGCAACATAACCATGTTTGATAATACTTAAATTAATTTAGTTTGTTTTGCAACTTAAATTATATCATTTCTGCTAGGAATATATATTGGGTATTCTTTGAATTTTATTTTTGTACTATTATCACTATAGCCAAATTTTTTTAATAAAAAATCTAAACAACCTAAATTGAGAAGTACGGGGTTGTTTTGCTTTAAATGTTTTTTAAAAAATAAGTTACTTTTGCCAAGTATGTATATTGGGTATTATTTGAATTTTAATTTTTGTATTACTATCACTATGTGCTCTAGAATAATTTTTAAAACCAAAACTATCTAATAAAAAATCCAAACAACCTAAATTGGGAATGTGAGATTGTTTTGGTTTAAATATTTTCAAAAATTATGTGATTTTTTTAAAGTATGTATATTGGGTATAATTTAATTTTAATTTTTTTACTGCTATCACTATGTGTCTTAAAATAAATTTTAAATAAAAAAATTATATCTAGAAAGAGGAGATCCGGTCAGTCAGCCCTAGCTAGGGTTGGGTCGCAGCAATGGACAACATCAATGGCATTAACACTAGCAATCCACGGGGGAGGTGGTAGCA
Organism: Cryptocoryne crispatula var. balansae; assembly: GCA_036172225.1. NCBI lineage: Eukaryota > Viridiplantae > Streptophyta > Magnoliopsida > Alismatales > Araceae > Cryptocoryne > Cryptocoryne crispatula. The sequence continues at coordinate 22,814,293 of CM069925.1, forward strand.
AAAGGGGAGGTAACAACAATGACAATGGATGGCAACGAGAGAGAGAGAGAAATAGTTGAGCGAGCGAAAGGAGGAAAAGAGAGGACGCATGGGGTTAAAAAGACAAATTATTGACAGCTGTTGTAATATTCTGATTTTTCAAAAGAAACTCCAAAAATCGTCACCGCTTCATGAACCCCCCTTGCCTCCATCCCTTTTATTTTTTTATTTTCTTTCTTCCTCCACCCCTGATCGCACCGCCACTCACCCTGCCCCTTATCTCGCCTCTTTCTTGTTGGGTCGTCTTCCTGAAAATTGACAACGTCCTTCTACAGATATGAAAACCCTTGGGTAGGTGAGACTCTTCTCTCCTGTCAGCACGTCCTTCAAGAGAACTTTGTGAATCGATCTTGCGTTGAGTGCTTCTAGTCAAGAAAAGGAAAAAAGCAGAGGAGCAATCCAACTCTGCGAGAGAATCACTGTGGAGAAAGACAGAGAGAGAGAGAGCGCACACGAGCCTCCGTTCGTTCAAGAGCAGAAAAGCGTGAAAAAGAAGAGAGAGAATATCTCTTATTTTATGTTGGATGCTCTCTGGGGGAAAAATTGGAGGAAACTTTCGCTTGATTCCTGCATGCGAGCGAAGGCTTCGGGTCGGGTGGCAATGCATTTTAGTATTTATTTATATATATATTTATATAAAATATCTTAACACCTGTCTCTCCTCCCGCCCTCACACGAACCTCGACTGTGCATAGCCACCACCCTTGCACATGGCTCCCACCTCCCACCTCACGTGCCAGCCACCGTGAACATCTCCCCCACACACCCGCTCTTGCATGCGGGGCCACCGTGCGTCGTCTGCCACCCGCGGTCAGCCCTGCCCTTGTACCCTCTCGCGTGTGAGTGAGGGTCACCTCAGGGGGCCTCCTGAGAGAGCCCCCTCAGGCCCCTCACATTTTTACATTAATTACCCATTTTGTTATGCTTTAATTGGCCATCCCATCAAGCATTTAATGTAAAAATATGAGGGGTTTGATGAGGCTCCCTTAGGAGACCCGCTGAGGTGACCCTCACTTGAAAAATGTGAGGGGACTGATGGGGCTTCCTCAGGTCCCTCACATTTTTACATTAAATGCCTATCTTGTCATGCATTAATTGGACATCTTATCATGCATTTAATGCAAAAATATGAATGGCCTAATGGGGCGAGTGAGGGTCACCTTAGGGGGCCTCTTGAGAGAGCCCCCTCAGACCCTCACATTTTTTACATTAAATGCCCATCTTGTCATGCATTAATTGTCTATCTCATCATGTATTTAATGCAAAAATGTGAGGGCCTGATGGCACGAGTGAGGGTCACCTCATTGGGCCTCTCAAGAGAGCCCAATCAGGCCCCTCACATTTTTGTATTAAATACATGATGGGATGGCCAATTAATGCATGACAAGATGGGCATCTAATGTAAAAATGTGAGGGGCCTAAGGAGGCTCCCTCAGGAGGCCCCCTAAGGTGACCCTCACTCGCCCCATCAGGCCCCTCACATTTTTGCATTAAATGCATGATAGGATGGCCAATTAATGCATGACAAGATAGACATTTAATGTAAACTTTTGAGGGACCTGAGGAAGCCCCATCAGGCCCCTCACATTTATCAAGTGAGGGTCACCTCAGCAGGCCTCTTGAGGGACCCCCTCAGGTTCCTCACTTGCATGTGAGGGGCCTGATGGGGCGAGTGAGGGTCACCTTAGGGGGCCTCCTGAGTGAGTTTCCTTAGGCCCCTCACATTTTTACATTAGATGCCCATCTTGTCATGCATTAATTGGCCATCCCATCATGTATTTAATACAAAAATGTGAGGGACTTGATGGGGCTCTCTCAAAAGGCGCCCTGAGGTGACCCTCACTCGTGCCATTAGGCCCCTCACGTTTTTGCATCAAATACATGATGAGATGAACAATTAATGCATGACTAGATGGTCATTTAATGCAAAAATGTGAGGGACCTGAGGGAGCCCCATCCATCCCATCATGCATTTAATGCAAAAAAGTGAGGGGTTTGATGAGGCTCCCTCAAGAGGCCGCCTGAGGTGACCCTCACTCGGCCATCAGGCCCCTTACATTTTTGCATTAAATACATGATGGGATGGACAATTAATGCATGACAAGATGGGTATTTAATGCAAAAATGTGAGGGGCCTGAGGGGGCTCCTTCATGAGACCCGTTGAGGTGACCCTCACTTGAAAAATGTGAGGGGCCTGATGGGGCTCACTCAGGTCCCTCACATTTTTACATTAAATGCCATCTTGTTATGCATTAATTGACCCTCACATCATACATTTAATGCAAAAATGTGAGGGCCTGAGGGGACTCTCTTAAGAAGCCCCGGAGGTGACCCTCACTCCTCGCAAGTGAGGGTCACCTCAGGATGCCTCCTGAGGGAACCCCCTCAGGCCCCTAACATTTTTACATTAAAATGTCCATCTTGTCATGCATTGTCCATCCCATTATGCATTTAATGCAAAAATGTGAGGGCCTGATGAGGATCCCTCAGGAGGCTCCTGAGGTCTCCTCGAGTGAGAGTCACCTCAGGGGGCCTCCTAAGGGAGCCTCCTCAGGTCTCTCACATTTTTACATTAAATGTTCATCTTGTCTTCCCGTGCGCCGGCGCCGTTCGTCGCTTCACCATTGTCCGTGTTCTCTCTCTCTCTCTCTTCTCTCTTTTCTGTCCCTCTTGGCCACCTTTGCTCTCTCTCTCTCTCTGTCTCGCAGCCACAAGCAAATCTGGCCGATTTTCCCCCTCGCCATCCGTGTGCTCGCCATCTATCTCTTATCTCTTCTCCCTGTCGCCCAGCCACTACGTAGCACCCACGCCCACCTATCTGTTGTTGCTCTACCACCTGCGTTCTAGCACCAACCCATGTTGCCACACATCCACATGTGGCTGCTGTCGCGGCCTCGTCGTCAACCAATGCTCAGTTCCACGTGCTATGCATGATCGTCACCATCTCATGTCGTCCTTGCCCGCGTCGCCTCCGTTCGCCGTGCACCAGTATTTTAACGTCGTTCAGGTAAGACATCTTAGACGCATCTAATAATATTAAATTTAATACAAGTATAGTGATTGATTGTAGTTATGTCTTATTAAATGTGGTATATGTATGTTACATAGTTGGTGATTTTATTAAATTAATTAATCATATCATGTCTTAATTGTTGATTAACATGTGCTGTGGAATATTAAATTGCATAGTTTATGAACTTGATGTGCCATTGTCCATTAACCTAATTGGGTCTATGCTATATGGTTGCATGTTAATTAGATTAAATAGAATTTTAAATTTATAAATAAATTTTATTTTTTAGCAATTTTCATCAATTTTCATATAGTTAATAGCTTAATTAGGTGTATATGTTTATGTCAGCATATTTTATGCATGCATGTGTTAAATGTATTTTTAAAACATTATAGATAACTAGAGTGTTATTGACATGTGATTACATTATGTCAAGTATATGTGTATTTCTTTTTTAGATAGTTAAATACAGTCTGGTGCATATATGTGAAGTATATTATGTCAAGTACATGTGTATTTCCTTTTGTAAATGGTTATACTAAATATGTATAATGTTAGATCCATTTTTCGTGATTCGTATGATGATGGTCCGGCGAAACATTTTTCGTCGATTGGCTGTTGTCGATTTCGAAAATACCCTCGGTCGAAAGAAGGGTAGACGGCTTGACACAGACCCGATCCAAAGTTGAGTCAAGTGAGAGGCAGACGATGGCGATCTAGGGCTCTTCTCGCGTCTTCCTCCTCCAACGCTCTGACGGCCCTTAGTCCTTCGTCTTTTTCCTCCATCAGCATTGTCTCTCTCTGGCGACATAGATCTAGGGCACCACTCGATGGCCGACTGGAGATTGAGCAGAAGGTGGGTGAACGCCTGTGCCACTACCCTACCCCTCGAAGCAGCGATGATAGTGGCATCGTCATCTTCTTATTGAGATTGTCGACATCCATTCGGTCAAAGACGAAGACAAGCTTGCAGGAGGACGTGCGCGGCACAAAGAACTCTATTGTAAGTTGCGGCTTTACACCGATGCTCTTCCCTCACTAGCGATTATTTGTACTTGCCAAGGAGGTATGCTCCAGTACATTGATGGTAGAAGGTTTCCGTTTTTTGCCGTCTTTCGAGGTGTGGTGCACAGTGGGTTAGTTTTGAGCGCTCCTTCTGCTCATTCTCTAGAGTAGCAGCTAAAATAGGGGGGTTGTACTTGTTTTTGATTCCTCCGGCCGTGATGTCTAGCCGCGTCTTCAGATGTAGTGTGTCGTTGGCCTATTCGCGAGAGAGCATATGACTTCTCCCGGTTGCTTCTGCCGATTGGGGACTTCTGTCGATTGCATGTTTATGTATATGGGTCTATTTTATGTAAACAGTGGTATGTTTTTGATTTTTTTTATAAATGCAGGTGTTAAAGGATCGTTGCAGCTAGCTTTGGGGACTTCTGCCGATTGCAGGTTTATGTATATGGGTATGTTTTATGTAAACGGTGGTATGTTTATGATTTTTTTTATAAATGTAGGTGCTAAAGGTTCAGTTGCAGCTAGCTTTAGGGACTTCTGCCGATTGGGGACTTCTGCCGATTGCAGGTTTATGTATATGGGTATGTTTTATGTAAACGGTGGTATGTTTATGATTTTTTTTATAAATGTAGGTGCTAAAGGTTCAGTTGCAGCTAGCTTTAGGGACTTCTGCCGATTGGGGATTTCTGCCAATTGTAGGTTTATGTATATGGGTTTGTTTTATGTTAACGATGGTATACTTATGGTTTTTTTATAAATGTAGGAATTAAAGGGTCAGTTCAGCTAGCTTTGGGGCTTCTGTCGATTGGGGACTTCTGCCAATTGTAGGTTTATGTATATGAGTCTATTTTATGTAAACGGTGGTATGTTTATGATTTTTTTATAAATGCAGGTGCTAAAGAGATTTTCTTTGATAAGGTTCTCCTCATAAAATAGGTACTTTGCATTCAGCAAGTGCTACCGGAAGTTTACTTTAATTTGCTGTCCCACAAATGAATGTCAAGTGTATTTGTGTGGCAGAGGAAATGAAGGTTAATTTAGACATATTTCTATGGAGAGCATTTCAATTATTTTCAATTACAATAGAGAAGGTTATCTTGTTCGTTACAAGCCAGACATGTCAAAAGATGAAATGACAAATGAAGTTTGTAGTAGATGGAATTTGGATAGCCAAATTGTCAAGTTATATGTCATTCCTGAACAAGACTCATGCTCTATTCGTATCATGAACGATCAAGATTTAAGTAATGTCATAGATTTGTACTCATGCATGGGAAAGAGAATCATAAATATTCATGTAGGAACAACAACATCCAATTGTGAACAAGTTGCTTCCCAGAGGTAATATCCAATGAATTTAGCTTCATCATAGGTGATTTTAAACTACCCAATTAGTTTAAGTAGACTTTTTTTTTACAGACGGCCTACTCAACAAAGTGCTGATTTTGTTCCTTTAGTTAGCATAAACAACCATGCTAGTTCATCAAGTATGCATTCTATAAACAGAGATGGTAGAAGAAGTGACCTGTGGAATGATATAATTTACTCGAAAGGTCAGATTTTTGACAATGTAGAACACTTACGAGAAGATTTGATCAAATTTGCTATTGCAAGAGGGTTTAATTACTCTTTTGTAAGAAATGAGTTGACATGACTATCTGTGAAATGTAAATTTTCCAACTATCCATGGTTTTTACAAGCTCTTAGAGTGGGTGGTGGCCCAAGCTTGGTTATAAAGAAACTAGTTAATGAACATACTTGTGGGGGAGATCTTAGTACTCAAAAGCATCCTAGAGCTTCCAAAAAGTTTGTGAGCTCGTTGATAGTAGATAAAATTGTTGATTTCCCTTTATACAGACCAATTAACATTAAGAAGGATGTTTTTAAAGACTATGGGCTTGATTTACCATATTATCAAGCATGGCTTGGTAAAGAAGTTGCAAACAAGCATGTTTTGGGAGATGAACGTTGTTCATTTGATTCATTACGGTGGTATGTTGATGAAATCAATAATTCTAATCCATGAAGCGTTGTTGACTTAGAACTAACAGATGAATATAGATTCAAATGGTTTTTTGTATGTTTTTACGCATCCCAAGTTGAATTTGAATATGGATGTAGATCGATGCTATTTCTTGATGGTACATATTTAAAAGATAAGTAAAAGGTGTGACTGCATTGAATGGTGAAAATGAGCTATTCCCCTTAGCATATGCTGCTTGTGACATAGAAAATGAAGACAATTGGATGTGATTTTTATCATGCTTAAGGAAAGCAATATTGCCATCTCATCAAGTCACATTTATATCTAATAGGTGTAAAGGGCTGATTGAGTTTATTCCATCTATTTTTCCAGATTCTTATAGTGAATATTTTTTACTCCATTTAAAGACTAACTTCGCAAAGCAAGTTGTGGAAAAGTTTAGAGGATTAACAAAAGCATAGCTTTTGTCTTTGTTTGATAAAGCAACATATGCTTACACTATACATGATCATGAGAAAGCAATGTGCTCTATGGGTGTAATCTCACACGAGGCAGAGAAATGGGCAAGAGATTCAAATACAAACCATTGGGCTAATGCATATTTTTCCGGTGATAGGTTTGGTGAGATGTATTCAAATCTTGCAGAAACTTTCAATGCATGTGTGTTAGAGGAAAGACACCTTTCCATCATTCATATGATTGACCGAATACGAATACAGATAATAAATATGAGTTCAAAAAGAAAAGATGTTAGTTCTTCTTGGACTACTTTTTATGTCCTTCACTTGATAGATAGATTAAGAAGGTGATGGACAACTCCCGAGGTTATGTTGTTAATGTTTTGGATGGGAATATTCATTTGAAGTAATGACAAGACCATCAGCAGTTGTTAATTTACAAATCAACACATGTTCATGTTGAGAATGGTAGGTTCTAAAATGTTAATGTAAACATCTTTGTGCCATAATTCATAAAATCGAAGGAAATATAGAAAATTTTTGTTCTACACAACGAATGCTTACAAGCAATGTTATAAGATATGTATTGCTCTGAACTCTGATATGAACAAACCTGAAGTTGACTTTGAAAGTGTTGTATTGAGACCTCCTTTGACTAAAAAGAGATCAGGAAGAAACAAAAAGAAAAGAATTTCATCACAAAACTCATTAAAAGTTGATCGGATAACTTACACATGTTCTAAATGCAAACAATCCGATCACAACCGTCAATCTTGTAGGAAACTCGTAGCAGAATAGGTATGCATTTTATTTAAATTTTTTTCACATATCAAATATCATTGTTTATGTCGATGACTTCTTAAAACATGTTGTAGATATGGCTACAACTCCAATTCCCAGCTTACGTTGTATCAATGAACACGCTTATTGCATGATCAAAGTAAGTCAAACTGAACGGAACTCAAGAAGAAAATTTTATAAGTGCTAGGTATTTCTCAATTAGGTTTTACAAATCGTTATGCTTATCATTATTCTTTGTCATTTGATGATGGTTTTTTATATAGGTTGAAGGATGCCAATTTTTCATGTGGTGCGATGACATGGCAAATTATTTTGGTGGTAGCACTTGTTGTAGTGAGAAGGATGATCACATCTGTCACCTCCAAGATTGCATAACTTTGTTAGAAGATGATATAAGAAGATTGAGAACGCTCATAGACAAGGTAAAGTTGTTTGCCGAAAGCTATGTTAAAACTTTGCAGGATTTTGGAGATGATGACAACGACGTGATAGATCTTTGTTCTAGAGAAGTTGCAGGCATCTCTTTGGAGTGAAGGTGATAAGTCGAATTACAACTTTTGTTGTTGTAAGACTTTTGTTGTTGTAGATATGGCTACTACTCCAATTCCTATGTGGCACTTTATTTTAACTCTTGTAATAGGATAAGACACTTAGTGTTCACGTTATGGTTATTTCTTTTGTTTGGAATGCATTCAAGTTTGTATGGAATGTATTCAAGTATGTTTTTCTGCGTTGGGCTTGACTTTCTTTGTACACAGGTTTTTGTAGTATGTACATGTCTGTTTTTTATACATATAGGTGAGCAGGTTGATGTGTTTTGAATGTATACAGGTGGTTTTATATGTATATGGGTCTGATTTGCCTGTATACATGTCTGATTTCATGAAAGCAAGTGTGTGAGTCTATTTGCTGATCTGTATACATGTCTAAATTCATAGATATTGCCTAAGTCAGTGATGTTGAAAACTGAATATCAGTATCCTATGTTTTGGACCCTGGGATCTTGGGAATGCTGAAATTGAAGTTTACACAAAATAAACTTCAAAAATATGCAAACAGAGCAAAAGAGCAAAGACTGACATCATGATTGTTATGCTACGTTAACGGCTTTGTGAAATATTGGTTTTACATGTTTTTATTTGTATAGGTCTATTTCCATGTAAGAAGGTCTTTTACAAACAGGTCCTTTTTTACGTGAGCAGGACATTTTCGGGTTATTTTAACGTATATGGGTCTATTTTCATGTAAGCATGTGATTTTTCTGATTTTTTGTAAAGATCTATTTTTTAAAGTATGTGGTTTTTCAGATTTTTTTAATTTATTTTTGTCAAGTTAAAGGTCTATTTTTATGCATACAGGATATTTCTTTGGATTTTTTTTGATGTACACATCAATTTTCTGCCAATTTTATACATAGGTTGACCTTTCTGCTTTTTTTATGTATACATCTCTACTTGTTGGCCGTTTGTATTCAAACATGTTAAATTTTTGAAATTTTATTATGTATACACCTATATTTTTTGGCGATTTTATACTTAGGTACATTTATATTATTTTTAATTTATTTGTATCTATTTTTTGACGATTAATATGCAGGTTAATTTTCTGAAAACAAACTTATATTTTCTGGCAATTTTAGATGGATATTGTTTTTTTAACCGTTACATTTTTATGTTTCCGAAAACATATATTTTAATGCAATTTTAGATAGATGTGATTTATTTCACATTCTGATGGATGCATTCAACTAACTTGGATTTACCGTTTGTTTCTACCAATGTGGAGGGCAAAAAAGTCTTTATCCGTCTCATCTGAAGATGTCCGCACTGGATTCTGTGAGAAATGGATGTAACGTGGTAAATTTTCGTCAAAACGGACCTAACATGAAGTTGACAATTTGACTGGAGTAGGTGTCAAAGGGAGTTCGTTGAAACGGACCCCCCATTCATTTACGTTATTAAATTTAATGTTTAAAAGTTTATCAAACCACCTTTAGTTGTTGATTTAAGTATATTGTTGATTATTAAATAGAGTGATTGATTGTAGTTATGACTTATTAAATGTATTAGATGCATGTTGCATAATTGGTGATTTTATTAAATTAATTAATCATATCATGTCTTAATTGTTGATTAATATGTGCCGTAGAATATTAAATTCCATAGTTTGTGAACTTGATGTGCCATTGTCCACTAACGGTCTATGTTATATGGTTGCATGTTAATTAGATTAAATAAAATTTTAGATTAATAAATAAATTTTATTTTATAGCAATTTTCATCAATTTTTATATAGTTAATAACTTAATTAGGTGTATATGTTTATGTCTGCATATTTTATACATGCATGTGCTCAATGTATTTGTTGAACATTATAAATAACTAGAGTGTTATTGACATGTGATTATATTATGTCTAAGTATATGTGTATTTCTTTTTTGTAGATGGTTAAATATAGCATAGTGTATCCTTCGATCATGGATTTTGCGGTTCGTCGTAAATGTCATAACTACCTAAGTGCACTAGGAGACTTCGTTTTACTATATGATACTATTATATATAGTAGATCTGATGGTAGCAAATCTAGATCACAAGATGACGCATTTCTTGCGAATAAGATAAAGATGTGATATTTAATTAGAGGATAAGTGTATTTATTGTTTGACTGTGTGGGTATGGTCTTATGATACGCTTTAGTTTGTCATACTTAAGGGTGTGTTGCCTGATATGCATGGTGTGTCTCATTTGTGTGTGATTTCATCACATAGGTCCTATAATAGGTATTCATGCATGTCTCTTTGATCCCTTCTAGTTAAGTTGTTCTTTTGTTGCTTACAGGAGTTGATTGGGTCTATTTAGGTCATTTAATTATTTGAATATTTATGTAATTATCATTTAGGTCATTTAATTATTTGATTGGACGGACGAAGGGATAGCTACTGAGTCATCGTATTCATTCTAGTCTTTTTAACAATTTTTCAAGTAATTAGGTTTAGTGCAGCGAAAGCGTGGTGGTTCAATTTTTAAGAAGGCAAATAGGAAATCATTATGTCTAGATTTAAATATATTTTATGTAAATTGTAGCATTAAAATATATTTTAAGTAGAATGTGTGGAATTATGAATTGGATCATGGTTTTGATTTTAATTTTCCAAACCAATATATTTAAGGGGTAAATTTCTCAAGTCGTGTTGTTGGATTAAATTCTACTGTGTATGTTTAGAAAAATCTAGGGTGTGACAACTGCTGCCACTTGTTCAATAAGTTACATTGGTGACGACTTACACCATCGCCAATGAATGTCATCCATTGAGTCATCACTAATTATGCAATAAATTACATTGGGCCCAATGTAATTTATTTTTTTCTACATTCGTGATGACTTTGACCGTCAAGAATATACATTTTGTGACGGCTCTGAAAAGTCATCACTAGTTTATATGATTTTTGCAACGACTTTAAAAAAGACATCACAAACACTATTATCGACGACAGCTTAATAACCCATCACTAATACCCTCTTTTCCCGTAGTGTACTATTCCAAACACTTCAAGCTTAAACTCTAATGGGGTGTTTGGTTGCATGATAATGGAGGTTTTTATTTTAATTTTTAAAAATTATAAAAAAGCTTGTTAAAAAAGGTGTTTGACAATCATGATAATTTTATATTTTGAAAGTGATTTTCTTCTTAAACAAAAAAAGGATTTCATCTCTTTCTTTTTTCTTGTGGTCCCCCCACTTTGTTTAGTCATGTATGATAGTTACTCTTTTTTGTTATCACATCCCTCCAAACATGATAATTTTATATCATGAGTTGGTTCACTTTTTATTTTAATATAATTTTTTATCATGAAAGTGTACAAAAAATTATCATACAACCAAACACCCCATAATTCTTCGTTTCTGGCTCTTGGATAAACGGGAAGTAACATAAAACTAATAAAATTAGTGTTTGATAGTATTATATGAATGTCCAAAAATGACTTGTTAAAAATAAGTTAAGAATACTCGAGTTTAGAACAAATTTAAGTTAGAGATAATATAATATCTTCAAATTTCTAAGAATATATTATGTTTATTTCTAAATTAATCTTGTACCAAACATTTTCTTTAATACATGTTTGGTTGAAGATTAACCAGGGAACAATCATCAATAAGCATATATCAACACACTAATAAAAAAATGGATCACTGACAACTAACATAGAAAAAGCTATCAATGCCTTATGGAGTGTTTGGCTGTTAGATAAATTGAATTATTGTTACATAAAATTTGTTAAATTATGTTTATCTCCATATTAATCTTGTACCAAACATTCCTTTAAAATATGTTTGGTTGAAGATTAATCCGGGAACAATCATCAATAAGCAACTATCAACACACTAATAAAAAATGGACCACTGACAACTAACAGAAAAAGTTATCAATGCCTTTCGGGATGTTTGGTTGTAAGATAAATTGAATTTTTTTACATAAAATTTGTTAAGAAAAAAGATGTTTAACAAACGCTACACAAAAATATGTTTCTATAGAGATTTTTCTTCTTAAACAAGAGAAGAGCAGAGACGTTTTTCTAATCCCTTGTCAACCACCAAACATGATAGTTTTATGTTTTATGAGGTGTTTGATTGCATGATAATTTTTTGTACGTTTTCATGATAAAAAATTATATTAAAATAAAAAATGAATCAATTCATGACATAAAATTATCATGTTTGGAGGGATGTGATAACAAAAAAGAGTAACTATCATACATGATCATACAAAGTGAGGGACCATAAGAAAAAAGAAAGAGATGAGACCATCACATCATTTCCCATAATGGCGTCAACTAAAATATGTCTTAGTAGAAAACACTATCGAAATTAATGAACTATCAATATGACAATACCTACAAACTTGAGTTTTAAATAAATTTTAATTATTTTTTAGAGAAGTGAGTATGTGAATTAGTCATTCCCTAAAAATATTTCTTTTGGTACAGTTGGTAACATGTGATAATAAAACATATAAAAATAAATTACATGGGATATAATCGTCTGAAACATAAAATGTGCCCTATTATTTAATTTTAATTTATATGAAAGTAATTTCATGAAAGTCTTTTCTAATAGTCAGCTATATGAAAAACCATCTTTCAAAATCCCATACAAGTTGTAAAGCTTGTGGTTGCAGATATACATTAAAAATAAAAAATTTTCTGATAAAGCAAGTTTTCCATCTACTGATATAGATCTTACATAAAAATATTTCTTTAAACAAACAAACCTATTAAAAAAATATATTTTAAACAAAAATATTTTATTTAATACAACAAGTATCTAAATTTATATTTTTATACGATCAGGGTCTTACTAGATTTTTTTTCCTGAATACAAGGCATCCGCTGAAGAGCTCAGAGGAGAATCTTCTAGTTCTTGAGGAATAAACTGCCCCTTGGAAGTTCCTAACTGCACTTATTTCCAAGCTCACAATGCAAGCATCCAACATTCAGTTCAGTTTTACATGAGCCCATCTCTGTCATGCAATGTTTATACCCTAGACCCAGATATGCATGAGATCTATCATAAGGATAAAGGGGTCAGACATAATCTGGGAATCTAAAGAGTGACAGAGACAGCTACTGAAGCATCAAAATTGTCAGCTCGTACCCTCCATAATTAATCTGGTTGGAGTAGACAGGCGTTGTTAGCTGACCTGCTGTTGGTTGCCGTAGACAGGGTATACTCCATATGCTGCTGCATATGTGGCTGGAGGATGCGAATGTGCAACATAACCATATCCACCATAAAAGTACCCACCATAATATGCGTTGTTCCATTGGTTGAGGGGATCCGTCCTTAACTGCAAGAACGAAGCATGAATAATGCAAGGCCTCACAAGAAATCCATGGTTACATTTCCAAAAAAAATGCCACTGGATCAGAGAAACTGATATCACCATTTCCCATACGGATATTGCCAAACAATCAAAAGCAGAAAACCGAAGGTTTCAATAAAAAACCTGCTTATTTGCAGGATTGCGACCCCATGAGAGACGGACTGTCTGCTTCCCTATCATGCTTCCGTTCAACTTCTGCAATGCTTCCTCAGCACTGTTTCTGCAGGTTGTCAAGGCATATGACAATTTCAGAAAATGGTGAACAGATGAAGACACCCTGTGACACGTAAGCATCCAGCCGTTTTACCTTTGAACAAATTGTACAAACCCACATTGTTTACCGGCAGGAATTTTGACAGAGACAATGTCACCACATTCAGAGAAAACCTGTCTGAGATCATCCTCACCAACATTTGGGTCAAGCCCACCGACAAACACCTGAGATAAATTTTTTATTTTTGTGTATAAAGTGAGCACGAGCTGATGCCCATGAAGATTGATCGTGCAGAAAACATATACTTTTGTTAAGAAAACTTCCCTACAAATGTTCAGAGGTAGTTTTTATTCTGAGTCTGCAATGATGCCAATTCATGGGAGGTGAGAAAGTTGGACTCACTGTCGTATTACTTGAATCTCCATCTGCCTGCACGCCCTGGTTGCCATTGGATCCAGAACCTGTAAATATAAAATATCTAAGAAAACCTACAGAATGTTCACTGGTTTATGATTAAAACTGTAAAGAATAATGTGTTATGAATCGACTATAGATGATATGTCAACTGTTCAACTGGAACATGAATAGCATTGAACAGGAAGACTGAAATAACAAGATAATTTGTACATTAAAGAAGTCCATGACAAATTGTTCCGAATAAAATGTCACCATAAAAAATGACAGCTTGGATGGTTTATTTAAGGCTTTGCAATAGATTATCTGTAATGTAACAATCAGATCCAACAACCTTTAGGTACCGTCAGTAGCTTTGGTTTTTCTGGAAGGTGAAGGTGACCACTACATGTGGCCACAGTTCATTAAAATGCTGAGTAAAAGTACACGTGGATGACCATCACTGTAATATACCACAATTTAAAACGTTATTGAAGTATTATTAGGATTAAGATAATCAATTCACTACCAGATTCGGGTTTTTGACACCCTGATGGGTGTGTACCTAGTCAGAAAAGTAAAAAATAAAATAAATAATGAAAAGAGGTAGAAACAATAATTAGACCGCAAAAGGGCTTTAAGAAGTCTTGGGGCCAAGATTCAGCGACCCACCCTCTATTTAATGTGCCAAAAATTGCTTAAGGTCGAAGTTCCTTAATGTGACATCCAACCATGTTGTGTTTAATAAAAACATGCTGAAAAGTATCATCATTACATAGTCAGCATCGCAAGCCGTTGGCGAAATAACAACCTAGGAACTCAACGGTCATATTTTCCATGTTCCAAACATGACATACCATAATGCCACAGCAACAATGCTAATATAATAAATACACTCTAACTGTCTTTCCACCTTTTCCCACCCCCTATAAATAAAAAAGATTGTGAAAAGGGCAATTAAATTCTAGAGAGAGAGAGAGAGTAGCCTTCCTTCTAAACCTAACTAGGAGGAGGTTCTGTCCAAGCATCAACTGGTCACACATCCGGTATAGGAGAGGTTCTACCAGATATCCCCATCACTGATCGTCCAATAGGAGGAGGTGCTTCCGGAATCAATCAATACTCATTGTAGCATCAGTTTAAGGAGAGAGTGCGTGATTCTGAGTCACCAAGTATCACACTGTAGGAAAGACTTTGTCGGACACTTGCTGGCCACAGCCAATAAGTTAAACAATTCATTTAAGCAGGATACCACAAGTGGATTCTACTCGATTTGTTCATATTTAAGATAACTTCAGGATATTCTCTTCATTATTATATTATTGGAGACTATGCTTCTGAACCTTGCAGCTTTATGTTCGCTATATATGTCTATCATTAGTAGTTCCTATCCTTTTTATATATTATTTATTATGTATAATCTGTATTAATTGTTATATTCCTTGACATGTATAGAAACATTTATGTTGCACTTCGCTGATATGAATTGTTATCTATCTTATGGTTAATGCGGAATCACTCTTTATTTTGATACATCAATTGATTTTTTGTTTATTATCCTTCGTTGATAATATGATCATGTTACATATTTTTAATTGATCCATTTCTATGTCTCTCCATTAATGGATTCATGCATGTTCCAAAGTACGAATTAATTTGATTCATATGGATTCAAGTACTTGCTCGCCATCTCATATTAACAAATGTTCTAGAAAGTCCCGCATTGTAGTACTCCATCTAAGGAGGGTAAATTAATGCAGTGCTTCTTAGAAAAAATGTTGATTGTTTATAAGCCACCAAGTTCTAGGTGATTCGACCAAACTTTTAAGAAATACAATGTTTTAACTTTGGACTAGATGTACCCAAAAATTGTCATCTTGGATCTCGGCTTCGTCTCGGGGGAGGTGGGTGAAAGAGAAGAGATCTCGGAGAAATCTCGGGAGATCGGATCTCGGATCAAAATGTATATATGTATAAAGCATAATATAATATCTTATAAAGATGAGAGTATTTACATGAAAATATATAACACATTTGCATATAAACTGAGTGCATGAACAATTGCAAATCACTCTCAATACAAAAAAGATAATCTTTGTGCTTCTAAAAATTTTAAACTTTTATATAATCTTATTTAAATAAAATGTGGCATTAAGAGCATTTTTTATATTCTTGTTATTGATTGTTTATTATAAATTGATAGTTAAATATTTATGAAATTAAAATGATATAATATATTCATTACATAAGATACAATCTTTGTACAATAAATTGATGATTAATATCCAAATCTAAAATTTGAATAGATTAAGAGCATTATTTGACATAGGTTATACTTGAATATGTATGTTTATGTGTTCATACATTTAAATGTGACTTCATTTATGTAATTATGCATGGATAGGTACATATTTATTTTGGGAAATACCTAATCTTGACAAATTTGATGTGTGTGAAAGAAAAGAAAGTTAAAATAGATCTTTATAAAATTTAAAATTTAAGTATATAACATACATTTTATGATTATAAATCTTATATATGTGATAGTATAAGTGATAGTGAAATATATTAATATATTTATACTATCATAAATGGGTCCTTGGGAATCGCAAACACGATCAAGTCACAGAGGTCAAGGGGCAGCACCCCTTGTGAGGGTATCAAGGGGGCAAAGCCTCCCAAAGAATTTTTTTTATGGACCAATCCACGTGTGCGAGATCTCGGCGATCTCGTTTCTAGGCACCTTAGAAAGACCGAAAATCTCACGAGATTTCGGCGAGATGACTTTCCATGGATGTACCACAAGTTGATAAACCAGATTTATACATGATGTTAAACATGCATCCCTTTGTTATGCATGTCTTAATGCATGCTAAGTATAGAACATAGGTTTTGAAGTAAAACACGAAGAAATTAGAACCAAGTGCTTTCTGGTATTTCCTTAATAATATTCGTCAATCCACCCAAGTGCAAAGTTGGTACCCCTGTAAACACCCAACAAGAGAGCCTATAGTTCTGGTGGAAAGCTCTATTTTAAGTTACGATAAGAGTTTATAGTTACATCCACGAAAATCATAGGACTCAAATCAGTAGTATGCCATTTTACTCTCACTGCAATGACCTATAAAGGTCAAGTCATGTTCTAGACCACATAAGATCCAAGACTAAGAACCAAGAGATTTTGTTGGAAAAAGAGAAGGCCAACCTAGCTATAAGAAAAGTAAGAACTACGTGATGTTTTCTCTCTAGACAATTTTCACATTATGATAAACTCTCACAATTTCTTTATGATCCCTAAAGCTTGCTCTTCCAAGTCAAGAATTCCTATTCATTTATGTAACTATAATGATCTATCGAGTTCCAAGGAACTTTTCTATAAATCTTGCAAGCTTTAGGTATTCAACTAGTAAAAGCCATCTCATATTAGGAAATGTTCTAGAAAGTACCGCATTGTACTAATCCATCCAGGGAGGGTAAATTAATGCAGTGCTTCTTAGAAAAAAAATGTTGATTGTCTATAAGCCACTTAGTTCTAGGTGATTCGACCAACCTTCTGAGAAATACAATGTTTTAACTCTGGACTATGAGTGGGTTGATCTCTCACTCAAGAAAATCTTTACCATCAAAGATTTGAGCACCAAAATATTACAAATTTTGAATGCTCATCTCTAGAATAGGTGCATGAGAATTTATCAACTTAGTACAAGTGAAAATTAGACATCATTAGGTAGCATTTCATTTTTGTGACAAAATAATATGAGTATCTCATTTCTGAGCAAGATTCTTCCAATGATCCATTTTATAGTCATGTCCACTTTGATGATTCACATGGATCTATCTCAGATGAATATATGCTGCTACGTGCTTGCATAAGATAGTTAAGCAACAAAGATAAAACATCTTATTATCTGACATATCCAAATCACTAGATCTCGATTGGCTTCAGGAGCATGGTTCCACACTCACCGAGTGACCCATGACAATGATTTCACATACTAAACCTCATCGTTCAAGTTTTGTAACAAACTGTATGAAATAAAAGGCACCTTATTAGATCAAGTCTCAAAATATCAATTCAAAATGTATACGCAAATAAAATATAACATAATATTTTACAAAATTAACTAGATTAATGCACTTATATGTAAAAATATAATGCTTTTGTACAATAATTATGAAAGAGAAATTACAAGACACCCTTAATATCAAAAAGATAATTTACATGTTTACACATTTATGATTGATCACTTCGGGGTTGTTGAGCCATAAAATCACCAACAAATTCATAATATTGATCTCATAGCAGATCAACTCTCCATCTCTCATAGTGGATTAGGTCTATGTCCATAAAAATCAAAGATACTTGAAGAATCATTATGTTGTATGTATATGACCATGATCAAATCTCAAAATATCAATTTGAAATGAATACACAAATACAATATAACATAATATTTTAAAAACTACCTAAATTTATGCACTTATATGAGCAAATATAATGCATTTGTACATCAATTATAAATGAGAAATTATAAAACATCCTTAATACAGAAAAGATGATTTACATGCTTATAATTGATCACTTTGTTAATGTTGTGACATAAAATCACTAACAAATTCATAATATTGATCTCATAGTGGATACTCTCTCTCTCTCTCTCTCTCTCGCACACAGAAACACACACACTGTGAACTAGGTCTATATCCATAAAAATCAAAGATACTTTAAGAGTCATTGTATTGTATATCCATGACCATGACCATAAGAACCATAATCATAAGTCATATTTTAAGAAACATGTTCTATTGCATGTCCTTATCCAACTGAAAGTGGGTATTAAGAGCCTTGTAGCATTTCTCATATTCATATCAATATCTATATCTATGTCCATCTCCATATTCATGATTGAGAATGTCCACCATATCCTCTTTTAGATGAAATATCCATTGAACTAATAGTACGAGAAAGATCATAATTTTTTAATTATGACAACTTATGTTCATTTGATGGACAAGCATTCTACCCTTTTTGTCAATATGCTTGTTTTGTTAGTAAATGACAGTAAACTTACTCAATGGTTGAGTTAACTGGAGTAAGTAAAAATTAGTGAGTTTTCATTTGAATAAAATAATATTATCTCAAAAAATTTAATTCAAATATCATAAATCAATTATCCAAAAAGATGGAGAATATAATAAAAATGTTAATTAATAGATTAAAATATGTTGGATGAAGTGAAGATTATTTCAAAAGATTTTATGTGATCGTAGAATTCTATTGAAGTTAAAAAAAATTTATCATACAACTACAAGTAAAGATTGCCAGATCGGAATCAAGGATAGAATTGGCCAATGTCAATCCGATCTGGATTAGATCGGATTGGACTGTTCTAGACTAATTCTCCGGGAGGAATCCCAATCCAGAATTGATCTGGATCAGATTTTTTATTTTTTATTTTAAAAAAGTCATGATAAATCCCAAAAAATAAGAGCACCAAGAATTAAAAAAAATAAAAATTGCATCTAACACATTAATGTGACCATCACCCGAGACATATTAAGACAAGTGGATATAAGATAATACCAATATTACATTAAGAATAAAATAAATATTGATTAAGTAGAAAGTAAATAAGTTCAATTTTCATTAACTAACCTACAATATGTACATTATGATGCAAAGTCCTATCCCATCGGTCATCTATGATCTTCCACCATTTCTTGTACATTTTGGAATTCTTGTCTTTGATTTCCAATTTGGCATGGTCTATTGCATCGTATAATGTTCCCATCTGATTCACGTCATTTGAGTCAACCAACATCAAGACAACTACTAGTTGCTCAATGATTGCCAAGTAGTCGGCATTCCTCTTCTAGAATCTATTGTTGGTGATTTGTCTTTCAGTCATGACAAAAATCTTCAACTGGCCCTCTTTGTTATGTAGGTGGTCCACCATATATTGATAGTACTCCTCAAACTAGGTGAACTTGACAAATTTTTGCTTGTGCCGATGCAAACTCTGCGGTGCAATAAAGTTCGTGGCAAGCCTAGTAGAGCCTGACCTGACAAGATCATGCTCTCTAGTGTACTCACTCATGATATGTAACATACGGGGATGTGAATAAATGAAAGAAGTGATAATCTGTGCCTACCTGACAAGTGTGAAAACTACAGTCTCCCTGCCTATATCCTCTAATACGAGATCAATACGTTGCACAAGATACCCATAAGAGATGTTGTCTCTTCTCCATCAATTTCTTCCCTGCCGCGTTATAGGAGGGCACGGCTTATCTCCCTAGACACCTTATCATATTTTTTAACATTGCCACCTACTCCAGCAACGTGTTGTTTCAACCGAAAAACACCTCCGTTTATTTCATTACCACACCATTTATATTTAACCCTCTTTTTAATCATATCTACCATGTGTCCATAATCCCAACCGACATCAGATGGACATGCCAGCACATCACCTTTGTCGTGGTCGGCTATTGTGTACACCTACAACGTATGTAAACAATTTATCATGATTGTTAGACATGCATAAAATTATTTTAGGGATGTTCGGGAAGAGAACAACCCGTTAGACGAGGTTTTTGGTATGTTTAAATGATTATGGAGTCGTCAGAAACATATAGAAATGAGTGTATAGGCATTATGGCGCTAAAATTTTTACCAAGAACATGAGAATGATGAAGAAACAGCCTAATTGGAGTTGTTCGAGAAAAGAACAACCCATTAGATGGGTTGTTTAATATGTTTAAACGATTACGGAGTTGATGAAACATGTATAAATGAGTGTATAGGCATTCCAACAAAGAAATCTTACCAAGAAGATAAGAAGGATGAAGACACGGCTTGAACAGAGTTGGAATCGAGAGTTGGATCGCCGAAATCCTACTTGGATCGCCAGAATCAATTTTTGGATTGTTGGAATTGTCCAAGAATCGTCGAAATTGCTTGGATCGCTGCCAGAATCGACCGTTTCTCCCTTGGATTGCCGGGATCGATGCCGTAACGGCCGAAATTGATGGAGAAATCGCCTAGATCACTACCAATCGCCTTGGAATTGACTAAGGTCTCATACTAGGGCAAGAGACCGCTGGAATTTGATCAATATCGGGTCTGCATTAGGTCGGGTATCGATCTAATATTGGAACTTAAGTCCTTCCAATGGAATTGATCGGTCACCCTCAAAATCAATGGAATCAGATCAATTCCACTAATTCAAACCAATTCCTCTAAAATTCCCGGAGGAATTGGACGTTAAGCCAGGAATTGGCCACTGATTCCTCAATCTATGGGTGAGGTACTTGGTTAGCTAGATGTAATCCCATAGATAAGCAAAAAGGGAGGAAGGTTGAGAAAGTAATATAGAGTGAAGACTTCTTGAAAGTTGTGAAGAAGACATTGAACATTGTGGGTCTTATAGTGAAGGTGCTAAGGATAGTGGACGGTGATAAGAAAATGGACATAGTATATTTGTACATTGCAATTGACAAAGCTAAAGATGAGATTGCAAAGACCGTATCCGATTTTAACAAGTGGTGGGACATTATTGACCGTCAGTGAGAGCAAACATTACATCAACTAATATATGCAACATGCATATTTCATTAGTCTTTTATTTCATTCAAGTGTATTTCAAATTTAGGGGTGGTTGATTATTTATATATGTATCTTGTTAGGATACTTCTTCAACCCCCGTTATTACTACAAGTAACAATTCAAGATAACAAATGAACTATTTACTAATGTTGAGAGTGCATCACAAGGATGCTCGGTGATGATGATCGCTCTATTATCGCTTGCAACAAGATGTATGACTACAAGATGCAGTTTAATCATTTCAGTATAGTAAGAGTGTAGCGAGCCGTTATGCTCCTGAGTCCAAGTACACATCTATCAGTGCTACTATTAGAATTTATTATTGATCATTAAACTTAATTATCTCTTAACACTTTGTTCTATTTCATGTAGTTGATTGGTGGATGGACCATGGAAAAGTATTAAGTTATGAAAACTTAGTAAATATGACTATAAGAGTGCTTAGTCAAACCACTTTAGCATCTGGTTGCGAGAGAAATTGGTCGATATTTAGCATGATCCATACAAAGTAGAGGAACAAGCTAACTTCTAAAAGACTTGAGCACTTTGTATATTGCCACTATAATATGAGGCTTAAGTTGAAAAATTTAGAAATAATAAAAAAGAAGAACAAATGTGGAGAGCAGTCGTTTCTAGAGGTCAAGTTGAGAAACTAATGCACTAAGAGGAAGACATCGACTTGGATCAAATCTTCGATGAGAGAAATTCATTAAAAGCATGGGTGAACGACTAAGAAGGGACGGGCAAGTCGGAGTTCAACCCAGAAGATCGACAATGGGCTAAAGGAGAGCTCGATGATGTCCCTCTCGCCCATGAATTTCTTATTCCGCCCTCCATAGCAAAGAGAGGGAAGACGATGAAGGATATAGCAAGGATGCACAGAGTAAAAAAAGGGTAAGTAGGTTTTAACTTATCCTCTTGACAAAGTAGATACAGAGACAATTGACGAGGATCGAGAAGACACTCCGAAGCCAAACATCTGAGTGCAATATTAGACTTCGGAGGATTCTTCTTTGAAGAACAGTGGTGGTGATGGAGTATGAAACTAGGGGCAGGGAGGCACTACTTTAGGCAAACAAAGGTCCACAGATGTGGGGACAACTTTTACAACGATTGAATGCTTCACTAAAGAAGAGTGGTACATCAATGGAACCCAAAACATAGACCATGGTGCAAAGCCGCAATGTGGAGAAGCATATCATACCCAAGTACCCAACAAAGTGGAGATCAATACCATGGATGTGAACAATCCATCTATATGCATGATTCATCCCAAGGTTCTTAGTTCCCTACAAATGACCAAGAGTGGAGTGGGAAAAATTATGGATCATCATTGGACAATCTGATCTAATCCCCCTTTAAGAGTTATTTTGGAAGTTTCTTAGAACCCAATTCCAATATTAGGGCAATTGTACAAGGGACTCCTGAGTATAGTATTTATGAAGCTATGTACTAGTTTATGTATACTATAATGTTATAGGAATAGTACAAAGTCTATGTAAAAAAGTAGAATAAGTTAATTTTCTATAAAATGAATGCAAATATTCTTCGTACATCTCCTATTTTTCTAAAAATTTTGTAATTTTCTATCATTTTTTACATTTTTTGATTTTTTTCAACAAAAATAATAAATTGGGTCACAACCCATGATTTCTTCCTTAAACATAACCTAAATGTAAATAAACATACCAGGAGAAACCTTATCATATAAATATCGTAAATCTAGATCTTCGTAGACTTCAATTCGACGCTTATATAATATCATCTGAAATATATTATGAAATAGAAATTAATTTATCCATGGCATTCAAAACTAAATTACTCATATATAAGTATTCCTACCACTCACTCACTTCCATTTTCGCTTCTATTTTGTCTTGTAGAGTCCTATATAAATGTTATATCATTAACAACGTACCTTGTATAACCTCTGAATCATTGAATACTTACCCACTATATTGTATCTTTGGGATCAAGAAATATCATGGCAAAAGGGAAAGACAACCATTAATGACATTGTTATGCATTACTACAATGAAATATACGAAATATAACACAAAAATAAATAATTACGGCATGAATATCATGATGGAGTATCTTATCTCGTTTGTCATTTATTATCTTTCATCATTTCATGTAACTCTTTGATTTTCATCTTAGCTTTGTCTATTGCATCATACAAGTACCCCATCTGATTTTTGTCATTTGAATACATCAATCTCAACACTTGTACCAGAGGTTCTATCACAAACAAGTAATACTAAACTCTTTACCACCACCTATTGTCCTTAATAATATATTTCATGTTTGTTAGGATAACAAATTGGTCCATTTTACTATGAAGGCCACGTAATCGATGCATATTGATGACAATATGAATCTCTTCAAGACATGTCGATGTCTCAACAAATTCTTTAATATAAAAAAATGCGTGGTGAATCTCGTTGGACTAGGTCACACTAGATTATGACTATCTGTATGTTCTCTCATAATATGCAAGAGTCTAGGATGTCCATATATAAATGATGTAGTTAATTGTCCTTGACTCAGTAAGAACTTGATAGATGACTCCTTAATGTTCTCCAACATCAAGTTGTGGAATGTGTAGCACAAGGCACCCAAAACAAGTGTGATCTTCCCTTGATCAGGTTCTTCCCTATAGCCTTATAAGAAGTTTCATTGTTAGTGACAAACTGAACAATGTTATTTTCACCTATTTGCTCGACAATATTGTTCATGAGACCAAACAAATACTTTGCATTCTTAATTTACATAAATGCATCAATAGATTTCAAAAGTGTGAAACCCTCGTAACAATAAATAAGAAAGTTTATTATGGAACTTTTGGTGATACATGTCCATCCGTCGAACATTACAATGTGACCCTTCTTCTTCCATATTACCTTGAACTCATCTATCCACGATGTCAACTCATGGACCTCATTATCTAACCCACCTTTATAGATTATTTCGAACTCGGGACTTCTATTACTGGTCTAACCTCAATGATAACATCAACCATTGTTTGAAAATATGGACTCTTGGCCGCATATGCAAGGATACTAATAAGTCAACATAAGATAATGTTGTTAATATTTGTTTCAACTTTCAATAACAAAAAGTGACATTCAAAATAAGTGAAGTATTGTATATACCTAAATGTAAAAATCATTTACATATGCTTTATTGCCTTATTTGCAGTGCATATTGAAACCTTAACTCCTTTTAAGTCTTGCTTGATACTCCTTTGCCCTCAGTCATTTTGCCTATACATGGCAATGTCTGTCAGCAACTGAACTAACTACGACCAACGAAACTTACTCTCTCGACCTACTTAAGGTATAAGACAAATGCTAACATCCATTTCTGAACGTTTAGCGGAAGATCCTCTTGCCCCCTTTCTCCTGTCAACTTCGCGGGTCTGAGCCCTACTTACATATATTGTTACTCTCATTTGTACTTATTCATCATCGAAAGTTGACGAAGACACCTTAACCTACGCCGCCGACTTTCCTTTTTCTCTACTTCTTTCAATGAAATTTTTGTCTTGTCACCCAAGCAACTCATCGTGCAAAACCTGTCTTTACTCAATTTGAATCTCCCTTTGCGATGCTCGCCCGATTAAGTATGTCCTTATTTTTTCTTTGAGCTCCACGGTACCTTGTTACATTTCTTCACACTTCCACTCACCCATAGTTTGCAAAATAGGTTGAATCGTATTGGAATCGGCTGATTATAAAATCGGATTAGTCGATCTCAATCTGATTTAGGCCGAAAGGACCGATTCTAGCTAGAATTCTGTAGAAACGGTCAAATCGAACTGAATTGATCTGATTTGACCGATTTTGACATTTTGACTGATTTGACTGGCACAACTTAAGTCCCAGTCTGAATCGATATTGATCCTGACTCAGGCTCAATATCGATACAACATCGGCCTTTTATGACCGATATCAACCTGATTCTCATGAGAACCCTCCTAAGGATTGCACCTTTGGCGATTCAGATGTTCCCCTTGGTGATTTTAATGTTTCCCATTGTGTCTCTGGCGATCTCCAGTTGATTCTGACATAGTTCAACAACTATAGCAAAGATTCAGGTGATTCTGTAAAGATTTGAGCAATCCAACAGTGATTTGGGTGATCTAGCAGCGATTCCTTTGAGGGCTCCGGCGATTTCTCCTTTTAATTTTTTGTTTTCCCCCATTGGTAAGACTCCCTCCTTCCAAACCTACTTTTAACAATTTCTATGCCTAAATTGACACCTACACAGCCAATTTTTCCAATTTTGCATCTTTTTCACCTCCGGAAGGACCAAAACTGCCTCGTAAATGGTTGTTGAGATCTCCCAGTCTCAACAGTCACCTATGGGTGACTGTCATGGCCGAATAGCCCAATTACTTTTTCGGTACAAAAAGATTAAATGGTAGACCAAAGAGCCTCCGATGCACCGGCTTTCCGTGACATTGGGTGGGAGCACAGTCACATGGTGGATATAGAGAAGATGGTGCAGTGCAAGTGACATGTGAAGCAAATAAATAGAGAAGTGTTTCGATTAAAACAACACATATTTGGGCTAGGTGGCAATGTAAAAAATGTGACAAGAAGCTTAAGGAGAGTAGTGAGGCCTTGAGGCTTTGAGTGTTTCGATTGAAGAGAGAGATGACTTGCACAACGAACTCATAGAGAGAAGAGATGATCGCCCAACCCAAAAAAGGGAAAGGAAAGGGAAATCTAGGGTTTTACTTGAGGACGAGGAGGATGAGTCATCCACATACTCTAAGTTGAGTAAGGCAAGGATGCAAGCAAGAAAGCATGCACATAGAGAGGATGAGGAGAAGAGGAGGGAAGCAAGAGGCTCTGAAGTTATGGATGTTCTATTCCGCTGTTCACAATCTAGTTGACCCTTACCTAGTGAGGGTGTGGGAACAGGAGAGGGAACATTTGAGTTGTATCGTCATTCACATTCCTCGCGCTTGACCACCACACCATCAATGGATGATCACCAAACCCTATTATTTTATGAAGTAAAGTGTTTTTTATAAGACATTAAAACAAGCATTCAAAGGCATCAAAGTAACCATCACAGCTACTAAGACAACAATAAGAATTGTCAAGTTTTTCTTACATGCGAGTAAGAAGTTTACAATGTTAATTTTTTCTTTAAATTTCTTTAACCTTTCTGCATGCATGTTTATACAGGTATCCCCTACATATGTATCCACCAGTTTCTACTTTCAAACCATGATGGATGCTATAGTTGAGGCCAGATCGGGACGAAAAGTCCCCAACAGCCAATACATATATGGAGCCGGCCTAGAGGATGAGGTAGAGGAGTTGAAGTTATAGATAGATGGCTTCAAATTGATTGGTATGGAAGGAGAGAAGGTGCATAATGATGTGCGCTAAATAGATTGGCATTATAAAAAGGCCATGATTATTATTATTTTTTGATCTAGTATTCAGATAGCACCACATTTTTAAGGTTAATAGATACTTCTAGTAAGATTAAAAATATTGACTATATATTTTATTTGATGAATGTCATTGTGGATAAGATTTGGGATGGAGGATATTTGAGAGGAGAATGTTGTGTAGATTATGATAGATAATGAGTTCTCCTACAAGGTGGCAGATAAGA
This sequence comes from Cryptocoryne crispatula var. balansae, assembly GCA_036172225.1. Taxonomy (NCBI): domain Eukaryota; kingdom Viridiplantae; phylum Streptophyta; class Magnoliopsida; order Alismatales; family Araceae; genus Cryptocoryne; species Cryptocoryne crispatula. Next base: position 22,841,334 of record CM069925.1, read on the forward strand.
AGTTGATGGAGAAGAGATAACATCTATTCTGAGTTGCTTGTGCAGTGCACTCTATAAATCATATGTTGAAGGAATTAGTCAGGAGCCCTTAATTTCCACTCTTGTCAGCCAGACTTATATTATCATGTCATTTATTTATTCAAATCCTTGATTTCTACATATAATGAGACAACATACAGAAAGACATGATTTCATTAGGCCTAGGCCTACAATGTTTGCCACAAATTTCATTGTCCAGAAGAGTTTACATATGCACATACATGCACAGGTGAAGTTCATTACATCCTAGGATTATATAATATAAATAAATAATGTGTATAATTGGATGGACCAATTTGGCAAGGTTCATTATGGACAAGTGTTTCTGGGAAAGGATCCAATATTACTTGTCCATCATTCAACCACTTGTAAATGTGTTGAGGTTAATGGACTCATATAATAGAAATCAGATGAAAAATTTATAAAGTGCAATGGATAGAGTAGAGTTGAGGATAAAGAAGCCTAGAGGCTACAAGAAATGATAGAAAATTATGAATGCCAAATGGGAAAGACATTGCACCATGATGTGCATATAATAAGTAATTTTCATAAACTTTAATTTAAAGATTCTCTTTGCATTGTTAAATGTATGTTTTTATCTTACATTATGTGTAGAATGTAAAATACTTCTTAAACCCCAAGATCTAATATAGAGAGAATGTGTGCAATAACAAGGAGGTGGTGAGGAGTACATTGACTGTGATTAGAAGACTTTTAAGAACTCAATAGGATATGAAAGAGGTTAAGTTAGAAGTAAGTGACAAATGAACATTGAACTTCTTTTTAAAAAGAAGATACTAACTATGTAGCATTTTTCATTTTTTTACATGTAATCATAGATGATAAAAGTCGAAGTGTAATCAAATATATATCAAAGATATTCATGTGATAGGTTTCTTTAGGTATGTAAATCTAAGTTGTAATAATTTATTGTTAAGAATAGTCTTATTTAGCAACATTAATAGTTTGCTGGGAATTTTATTTACAATTGAATAGTGGGTGCAAGTGAGTACAAGAAGTGGATGGAATCTACTAACTTTAAATGTTGTACGCATATTGAGCCACAACACCAATTCTTCCTATAGCAAGAGGAACTACAACACTTTTAGTCTTTTTCACGCAAAGAGAAGAAATAGGCTAAGATCTACGATGTTAGTTATGTCACTACAACATGCAATTGCGGATCAAAAACATCAAGGCTCGCCAAAAGTTGACAAAGGAGAGATTTGTAAGATTTGTAGGAGAGCCTTATGATGAGAGAGTTGCTTCGAACAAGGTAGGTGGGGTAAGGGGTTGGGATTGGGTCGGTTGGGCCCAAATTGACCTAAGTTGGCTAGGGTCACAATAAAAAAATAAAAAAATTTAAAACATCCACTGGGTCGGGTCGCAGGGTCGAGACTAGGTCAATTGGCCAAAAACTGACGGGTCGGGCCCGAGTTACAACCCCGCATTCCATGGCTTCAGAGTCCCAGGTGCCTAAAGTCATGGATGTGGACAATATTTTTTCAAGATGAACACCCACTTTCCATATAGTTAAAGGATGGGCACCATCAGAGTTTGACTCAGATGACTATACATAAGTTGAAGGGGAGCTTAATGGTGTTGAAGATTAATTGATGGAGAAAGTTGTTCCTGATACTTAACATATATCACCCCCAACTTCAACTCCAGTGGTATCACAAGTCCCATCCCCTCCCTTAGCTCTAGTCTCATTCCTAGCTACACAACCTACTCCCACAAAAACAAAGCAAAAGGCCCATAGGCTGCACAAGTCTTTTGCAACATTAAAGAAGGTATATCAGTGTTGCTTGGGCCTTAGCGCCTCATCATAGTTACAAGAAAACCTAAAAAAAAAGAAAGTTTAACATCGGACGACATCTATGATTGGAACTTGGAAGTGACAATTCCACCTCAAATGATGATAAGAAAGAGTGCATACCAGCCACTCAGTCTTCATTGCCTTCATATAGAGAAGGAAGTGGTTGTGGTGGCGATAGTGGAGAGGGATTTGGAGGAGGTGGTGGTTCTTCTTCTGTAGCACATACTAGTGGTGCAGATCCATTAAATTTGGGCTCCAGGCAACATTCTAGTGGAAGAAGTCAATGTTGATATCAATGATACTTTGATGAGCATGCAACAGCCAATTATCTAGAAGTCACTTATCCTTTAGGTTTGCAGCCATACTATTCATCCATAGATCCACTCCAAGAGACAACTTATGATTTTAATCAGATGGTTGAATAACTATTTTCATATGGGCATGTGCCGATCATGAGGGATGACAATGTATAGAGTATTCATGAGCATAGCGAAAATAAAGATGACACCCAATATCACCAATTTTGGTGAAAGATATATCATTTGTATCATTACCATTTGTCATATATATTATAAACTTGTAATGGTCATGTGTTTTCATTGTTATGACATGTTAGACAGTAGATTTATATTTCTAACAACTTTTTAAAGTAGTTCATAAATTTTTAAAAGTTTTTCTATTTTTTTAAGCATAAATAAATTATTTAAACTAATTTCAAATCAAATTTTCTTCTTGAGAATCAGTCAAATCGGACCAATTCGATCCAATTTTATTGATTCCGATTTCGATTCTGAAATCTTTACACTCACCTCACCGATGAGTTGTTTGAAGTGATAGATACATTTCTTTTCTACACCATTTATATTTAACTCTCTTCTTATCGACATCTAACATGTACTCGTGTTGCCATTCATTGTCACGATGTATAAAGGCACGTTGTTCCTCGTTCTACATTTTTTTACACAAAAAAAATCGTTCATGTTTAAAAAAATGTATCCAACAATCAAATGGTCCAGATAGTCCAACCGTTCAGAATGGGAACGAACAAGCCATCGGCCACCCTCATTCTGGTGCCGATCCCCCACCCCCTACACCCTCTCTGACTGTGTTAACTGCAGTACAATCCCCTAAAGGGGTGATAGACACCCCTTCGAGTGATTGTTTAGGGGTCCTCCTACCCTATAGTTACCACTCGAAGGGTTGGAAACACCCCTCGAGGTGACTGATTCCCCCCCAAAGGGGGGATTTGAAATACACAAGGAAAGTACCCCCAGAATAGGCTATGTAGGGGGCACCCCTGAAAGATCAATTCATAGGGGGGCATTCTCACTGAAGACCATTTAAGGGGAAGGAGAAAAGAGGAGGGGGAAAATCATACCTCCAAAGGAGGTTCTTGACCTTCGCCAAAGGGGATCGCCGGAAGGGAGGGGATGGGAATCGGGGAGGGGAGCCCAAAGATCGATCAAGAGGGGAGGGGAATCAGGGTGGGGAGAGAAAATATGCCTAATTCTCCCCTTAATGGGGAAAAATAAGATCGAATTTAGGTCTAAAATCAAACTCATTCCAAGAGGATTTGGAACTTATGGACCCCCGGAGGATCGGCCGATTCTCGATCCGATTCAAAAGAATCAGCTAATCATAATTCAAGCCGATTCCTATGGGAACAATTCTGGATCAGTTGTCTAGCCTATGGATGAGGCCAAGAATTGGCCAATTATGCAAACCATGACTATAAGATCTGCAAAGTTGTATGCTAATGAATATTGAACAATAAAAGAACATGTCCTTAAATATAAATAAAATAAAAAATGAATATATTAGAAAAATTGTATAAGTAGTGACAAATGTAGATAAATTAAAAGAAAGTGAGATTGAGATAATTTGGGTATATTAAATGTAGACTTTAGAAGGCTCCAACTAAAAAATAAAAAAATAATATAAACAAAAAAAGACATAGTAGATCTAGGTTATTTTGAAGAATGGTAATTCAAATAATTTAAATATATTTGAAAAAGTAACTTTACTTAACCTCAATTATGTCAATTCCATTCCGAAAAAAAATTTGATTTTGATTTAACTTTAAATTTTAAGAACATATGATATATTCCATAAAAATATCAGTTAATTCAGACATTTTTATGTTAACCTCTCCCCATCAGACTTGTGAATATCGATGTTAATTACATTAAACAACTATTTAAACGCCATTAATTAAAGGCCGAATCAACTCCCGCTCCCACTTTTTAAGGCTACTTTATTTTTTTGTCACACACATCAACTATGTTATTTTTTAGTCCCAAATACAAAATGTCTATAACTCCCGCCCCTCAAATCCCTTACCACCGTTGCTTCATATATTTTTCTATACTTTACCCATCCCCAGACCCCAAGGTACGCAGCTGTCTGTTTACGTGTGAAAGACCATTAAATGACCATTCTTTTTTCTTTAATTTAATTTAGTAAAAACGATGGTGACATCAGGATTTATTAAAAAATAAAAAATTGTAATATTTTAAGTATTCAAAAAATATATATAAACGTAAAATATAATATTTTAACAACTTAGTAAATAAAAATAGTATAATTTATCAAGTATTTAAAAAATCAAATAATTTGAAGTATAATCAAATAATTTTGATCGTGAATGTAAATAATGTCTAATATTAAGGTAATTTTAAGTCATTTTTGTCTTTATAAAAATTTAGAATATTTTAAAAATTTATAAAATCAAAATTCAAGAAATATTAATGTTAGTTATAGAGTAAAGGTTTTGATATTTTAATTCTAATTTTGCATTTACATGTCATACGATAAGCATTGATGTATTATTCTAGAAAATATTTTTCCAATAATACTATTTTTTACATGGATGGCAACTTGACAAACCCTTCGATCAACATCGGAGAGAATGTTGACTATGGTTATAGGAGGGCAAAATAGAAATGTTAAAATCTAGAAGAGGCCAGATCCATCGTGAGGATCCAAAAATTTAATATAAACAGAACTAAGATGTTAAAATAAATCACAGTAATGATGGGACTAAAAATTAATTATAAAATCAAAATGGGACGTAAAATCAAAAATCCCTTAATTAAACGCCATAGCAATCCATGAACAAAAAGACATACATCCATAAAATAAACAATCATTTTGGAACAATGGTCCCACAAACTTCATGGAATGCAAGTTTAATATTTTTTGTGTTTAGTTTGGTTTGGTTTGTGTTTATTTTGGCTTCATTTGGGAATTTGATATGTTTTGGGTTGAGACTTGGTGTCTTTTGCCTTTTATTGTTTATTCTGGACTTAATCTAAGTTGATTCAGGTTCAGTTGGGGATTTAAATTGTTTTGAATTGATATGATTATTTTACCAAGACTTGGTGTCTTTGGATTGAGGGTTAGTTTTAATTTTTGATTGATTATGTTTTGAGTTTGGTTTTAGTTGATTTAATGTGTCTTGTTTAATTTTCTTCTTTTGGTTAAGGTCTTTTTTTATCCCAAGCTTCAAATTTGTGACTTCTTTGTAATGAAGTATTTGATTTAAGGGCCTTTGAGATTGCAATTTCCAGGTTCTCAAATTTCAGATTGGAGAGTTTTGAGATTAAGAAATTTAACTTAAGTTTCATTTTTAGGATTTGAAGCAAGAGTTGAAATCTCAAATATGAGAATTCGGTAAGGGGGTTGAGTTTTCAAATGTTTGGCTTCAAACTTAGAATTTCAGATTTTAAGGAATCTTCATCCTTTTCTTATCTGGGTTTTGTTTGGATCTGAACCTTATTTTGGGAAAATTTAGGATTTGAGATTTTTTATGTGACTTTAAGATTTACGAATTTTGCAGTTGAAATTTCCAATTTCAGATTTTAGGCTTGAGAACCCTTCGATTTGGCGCGAGTTTCAAATTCCATCCCCCGTTTTTTGTTTTCAGATTTTAGGGGTGAGTGTTTGGTTGCACAATAAAATTTTATACCCTTCATGATCAAAAGTTATATTAAGATAAAATGTAAACTAGCTAATGACTTAAAATTGTTAGGTTTGGGGAGATGGGAAATGGTGAGAGCTATGAATGACCAAAACAGGTGGGAGACCACGAGGTAAAAAAAAGTCTCGCCTCTTTTTTTGTTTAAGGAATAAATCTCATAAAAAACATAAATTTGTAATGGTTATTAGTTGTCAAACACACTTTTTACAAATTTTGTTATAAAAACATAAAATTGTAACAAAAACTCAAACTTATCATGCAACCAAACGCCCCATTAGAATTCATGGTCATGAGTTTTGGTTTAAGATTTGATGATGGTCTTTTTTCTGAAACTCGAACTTTCAGATTTGAATATTTTGGAGTCCCATATTTCACATGTTTGAAATAGTTCTTCAGGTTAAGGGATTCAGAATTTCTTATTTTTGATTTGAGCTTCAAACTTTGATATTTAAAAATATTTTATTTAGAGATTTTGACTTTTGAATTTCATATTTGACATTTGAGATTTCAAGTTTTCAAGAGATTGAAGTTTTGGATTTGTTTCATTCCTTATTTAAAATTACAGTGTTGAGACTAGGGGTTAAGGGTGAAACCTTTTGGTTTAAGTTTCAATTTTGAGTTCTCAACTCTTTAACTTTCTGATTTCTGATATTTCCTGGTTGCAGATCCTTAGATTTGGTGTGTGTTGGCACCTAAAAAAACCATTAATAAAAAACTACACTGCGGGTCTCTCTCTGTGTATTAAGCCAATCTTCTCACAAAGCTATTGTTGAAACCTCGTTTTTTTCTCTCTCAAAAGAAAAAGAAATTATTCTTTGGATTAGAATTCCTTTTTGAATTTTTTTTCCTTCTTTTGGACTAGCATTGACTACTATGAAAATATGTGGTATTCATAAGAGTATTTGCTAATTTAATGTGGTACTATTTTATAGGAACATCGATGGTTCTACAGGTTTGCTAGGTGTCGATATGGGTATCACCCACCACTTAAATAATCTAAACCACTATTTAATTTGTGAGGTTTTATGAGTTCTTTAAAAATAAATCTTGATCTCTCTCCACCGGACTTGCGATATTCCGGTGTTAATTACATCGAGCCAACACTCGAACACCCTTGATTAACCATCACAACAACATATCGAATGAAAGTCATTCATCCACATAAACACAAAGCTGGAATACATATCCCCATGGCCTTATGAGATGAAATTTAGTTGAACTTTAATTCAAACTTTTTAGTTTGAGTTCATTAATCTTCTTCTCTTTTTCCTTTTTGGTTTAAAGTTTGATTTGATTTGTTTACGTCTTTAGTCATTTGTTGACTTAGATAATTTTTGAGTTGATCCCTTTTTTATTTGTTTGTTGGAATTGATTTCCATTTTTTTTAGTGTGTTTGAAAGCATTTTTGCTTGATTTAAATAATTTTTTTATTATTATTAAGATTTGTTCTTAATAATATTGATCACTTTATTTTTTCATAGTTGATTTTAATCCAACATAACTTGTTTTTGTAGTCATTGGTTGACATTTTTTATACATTATTTGATGACATAATTTTGGCTGGATTATGTTATCATTTTATTAACGTTTTGATCATTAATTTGATTTGGATTTTGTTATGCATACTTATTTATTTAAGTAGTATTATCCATTTGAGTTGATTTAAATTTTTCATGGTTAAGTCAGATTCAAACTTAACATATTTTGTAACCGTTTGTGATTATTTTTATGTATGATTTTATGACATGGATTTAATTTAATTGTGATGGCATTTTTGTTAATAAATAAGTCATTATTTGATTTGATTTAATCAAATTTGATTATTTGATTAAGTTGAAAAATTATTTAATTAACTTATTTAGTTTTATCCATCAATTTAAAGTCCATGGGGGTTTGATGTCACATATTGAAATCACAACATATTAGTCGAACTTAAATTTTATTTCATGTCGATCTGAGTACATCGAAGTACAACAAATGAGGGGGGCATTCAAGCCCTTCTCCTCAATACATGTCATAGTTTGTTCGGTTTGGCCAGCATTACGGCTATACTGATTTGGGTTTTCATTTAGAATTCTCATTCGGTTTGACCGGTATTTCGGCTTTACCGATCTAGGTTTTCATTTAGAATTCTCGTTCGGTTTGACTGGCACTTCGGCTTTATAGACTTGGGTTTTCATTTAGAATTCCCGTTCAGTTTAACAGGCATTTCGGCTTTACCGATTTGGGTTTTCTATTTTAGTTCCCATTCAATTTGATCGGCATTTCGACTTTACCGACTTGGGTTTTCTATTTGAATTCCCGTTCGGTTTGACCGGCATTTCGACTTTACCAACTTGGGTTTTCAATTTGATCCTCGAGTAGCTTAAGTTAGCATTTTTAAATGCAAGCTACTCAATCCCTCTCACGAAACGAGATGGGATCGGGATCGATTGGACTTTGGAGGTCGGGTAAAACCCTTACTCCCTTCTCAAATGGCCAAAAGCCGATTCGAGGCGGTTGGAATATTCTTTGGAAGTTGGGCAAAACCCTTCCTTCATTTTTGAAGAAATTGAGACTCACTTTGAAGATCAGAACTTCTCTCCAAAAATCACTTCCACAATCCCTTTTCTAACTTTTTCCAACACTCTCCAACCCTTTCCACATATGGCCACGTGGGGATATTTATAGAAGATTTTGGAGAGACATTTCGGTCACAAAAAATCACTCCACTAAGCCCATTTTCGCAATAGTAGGGGGTGACCCGATTCGGGGGTGAGTTTAACCTCCATTTCTCCTTTTTGATGTCTTCGTTTGACCGGTGGTCAAACATATGGGTGAAATCACCTGGGGGTGACCATATCCAGGAAGTAGGAGCACTTCCCGGACGCGAGGATCGTAGGATTGACTAAGTCTCCCTCCATTTCTTTCTCTTTTTTATTTTGTTTTTTGATTTCAAGGTCCATTTGACTAGAACCACCCCGGTTTGACCGGGGGTGGAGGGCAGCCACTGGCCACTGGCCAACGTGGCAACTCTTCTTATTTTTTAAACCTTTCCCAGTCAACCGGGAAGGACCCGGTTTGACTAGGTCATGCACAGTGGCCGCGGCCGTTGTGCGCCACGCGCACGGCCCACGGCCCACCGGCCAGTGCGGGATTTTTTTTAAAAAAATCCCCCAGTTTGACCGGGGGTTTGACCATACATGTGGCCACATCGCGCACACTTGTGCGGCCGGCCATTTTTTTTCCTTCACTGTTCACCCGAAGAGCTGTTGACCGGTATTTGACCTCAGGTGAACAGTGCACCCGAGGTATCTCTTGCGGCTTCTTCTCTCTCCCCGATGTTTCTCTCGCGCGCCTCTCTCTCTCTCGCGCCGCCAAACTGCGCACGAAGGCACTCGCAGCGAACCTTCTTCCTCTCGATGACTTAGGCGGCAATGGCAAGTTGATCTGGCGATCGCGGTGGCGGGCAGATAGGTGGCAGCGGCAGTGCTGCAGACCTGCTACGGCGGCGGCGGCAATTTGTAGCAACGACGGCCGGTGAAGGAGAAGGCGGCGACGACAATGTTTTTCCAATGCCCTCACTTTCTCCACGCCTTCGTCAACAAAAACTTCCCCCAGTGGCTCTCCCTTGCGGAGACAACGACAAAAGGGTAAGTCGATTACGTTGGTTTACGTCCAACGACGGCAACGGAGGAACAACCAGCTTCTTTTGGCACATAGGTACTTTCTGACTTTATTTCGACAGCAACGTCGATGTCGTTTCGCGACGCCGACGGGTGTAAACATGCCTTGGACTGTCTTTTACGTATCGGCACTTTCAGACTCGGTTTCGGCAGCGACGTCGATGTCATTTTCGTGACATCGACGGGTGTAAACATGCCTTGGACAGTCTTTTATGCATCAGTGCTTTCAAATTCGATTTCGACAACGACGTCAACGTCGTTTCGCGACATCAACGGAGGTAAACATGCCTTGGACCGTCTTTTACACATCAACACTTTCAGATTTGGTTTTGGCAGCGACGTCGACGTCGTGAAAATGACGTCGACGGAGGTGAATGTGCCATGTACCTTCCTCCACGCATTGATGCTTTCAGATTCGGTTTTGGCTGCAACGTCGACGTCGACGTCGACATCGTTTCGCGACATCGACGGAGGTAAACATGCCTTGGACCGTCTTTTACACATCAACACTTTCAGATTTGGTTTTGGCAGCGACGTCGACGTCGTGAAAATGACGTCGACGGAGGTGAATGTGCCATGTACCTTCCTCCACGCGTTGATGCTTTCAGATTCGGTTTTGGCTGCAACGTCGACGTCGACGTCATTTCGCGACGTCGACGGGGGTGAATATGCCATGTACCTTCCTCCGCGCATAGGCATTTTTAGATTTAGTTTTGGCAGCGACATCGATGTCGTTTTGCGACGTCGACGGAGGTGAATATGCCATGTACCTTTCTCCGCGCATAGGCACTTTCAGATTCAGTTTTGGCAGCGAGAACATGCCCTGTACCTTCCTCCGCGCATAGGCGCCTTTAGGTTCAGTTTTGGCAGCGACGTCAACGGAGGAGAACATACCTTGGACCGTCCTCTGCGCATAGGCACCTTCAGACTTGGTTTCGCCAGCGATGTCGACATCGTTTCATGACGTCGACGGAGGTGAAAGGCCCTCAGCCTTATTCCTTTCATGTTTGGTGAACAAGGGGCCGTTCGGACCTGATTTCAATGTCGACGTCGGTGTTGTTTCATGGCATCGACGGTGTTAAGAAAGTGTTGTTGACTTTGTTCCCTTTTTTGGCAATTAATTGCTTCGACTGCATTTTTGATAGAATTGCTCTAACTGATAGGGAGACCTCGTTCGCCCATCTTGAAGGGAACTAGGTCGTTTTAGCAAATCGCCAAAACTTATCCGATCAGGATTCATTCCTTTCTAGATTTGGTTTCAACAAAACCGGTATTTTTTTTTGATTAACACGTGCATGTGTTTGACCCTTTTTGGGTTTTAGATTTTTTTTGGTTCAACAGCTATCAAGTAGGGAAACTCCCACTTTACTCTTTACACTTGTCCACAAGCTTAAATTGTAGTCAGAATCCTGGTTCTGGTGGGAACAAATCAGAATAAATGGATGCATTTTGAAGAATGGAATGGCACATGTAACGGGCTTACTTTGATCAAGGTCCAGTCCATTAATCCCATTAAACAAGAAGGGTGAATAGCCTAGGGACTTTCTTAAGGCTAAGCCCACTAAACACTTTTAAGATTGATGGGCCGTAGCCCATTTCCACCCAAGGCCCAGTCAGGTATCCACATAGGTTCCTGACACTAGCTGTACGTGGCCAGCTTGGAGCCCGCCTCTAAGTGCCTCAGACCATCTCAAACCTCCCTACCTTGGAGCTCCATATGGCACCACGGAGGCCGTCAAGGTTCGATGACATCTGGTGCTGGCTCGTGTGGTCGCGATGGAAGGCCGGTGGTATGTCCGGCACCCATCCTTCCCATGAGAATAGGGGAGGTCCTTCAAGTTTGCTAGGACCTACTGAGCTTAGTTCCTAGAGGTTAGGAGGGGTTGCAAGGTGCCCTACAGGGAATCGGGGCTCTACGATGACCATGGAGCCTCCTAAGGCTACGACAGATAGATCATGATGCTTATATGGTTCCGAAAGAATAGGTGACGACCACAACCAAACGAGGACTTATTGGACTTGATCCCAGGAAGCTCCGAAGGGGTCATTCGTCACAACCCAAGCTGTCAAGACACTTCAACAGCAACTACTAAGGCTTGCACTACTGCGGCAAGATGCCCACAACCACATCCAGTGCGGTAAAACAACAAGACAGGCTTGTTGCGGCGATGATGGGCTTATTACGATCACCCTCGAGAAGCCGAGAGCCGTTAAAAGACCAAGACGATATTGCGTGCAGAGCTAAGGGGTTCTCACAACCCTTAAACCAGCAAGGGGCGACTGTATGCAAGGTCCAAATACAATGAGGCTTCGGTTGAGACCACGACTACCATTTTGAGAAGGTCAATACCCCATCAGATTCCTACCAACGCTGGAAAACCCCACAATAGCCGCTTCTCAAAGTTAGAGGGTGAGAATTTGTGTCAAAACAGAGGAAACAGAGTATGACCATCAGGAGCTTTGGAGCAACAAGAGAAACTTGCCCCTAAATGAAATCCGACGCCGACTGAGATCCCTTCCAATTGTAAGGAGTCCAAATACTAACCCAAAGTGGCATCGCAGCGTCGTAGGCGGGAACAGTAGGCTTTTAAAGAAAAAAGTGGCAACAGGCGCCAAGACAAGGATAGAAACTCGTCAGCGCTTTCACGAGGGGTGTTCGATAATGATAGGGCCACCGAGGCTTATCCTAATGCTAGAAGACCAAGCCATTGTCAAAAAAGGACCAGGACTTGCCTGCGATGTCATGGAACCCTGCAGAAGCAAGCTACAAAACAGGTAGGCCCCACAATTCTCATGATCAATGTGAGGAGGGTGGCAACGCCATCCGATCTCCCTTCCCATTCGGAGCAACTTCCTGACCTATAAAACAGGCATCGTCAAAGATGTGTGGAGAGGTAATGCAGAGAGAGAACCCCCACATCATGAGAAAAGAGAGAAAGGTCCAAAGAAGATTTGTCCAATGGTGCCGGAGAGCGAAACAAAGGAGAGGGGGCTTGGAGAGGTGTCCTGAGGTCCCTATTAGATCCTCCCACTATCGTCGAGTTCCTTGTCTCACCATGAGGGCTCCCGCAGAGCCTCTCTAGAGTCGTCCTCTTGTCGAAGTCACCCTTGACGCCGTTGTAAAGAAATAAAACTGGGGTCACATAATCGGTTCATCCACGCCATCGTCACCAAAAGGTGAGGGCCTAGTTCCTCTCCCGCATGTCTAGGCATCCTTTCTACCCTGTGAAGTCATGGACAACCACCCCAGACCATGTGTGGAAAACACATTGATCTGTTGGCCTGAGTCCGGTCATGTACCCATGCTTCTGCTAGAGTTCAGAAACCATGAGTAACCGAGAGCCACTGCCCCTCCTTTCCATGCTTAAACTTTGTAAACCAGACTCATTTCTCCCCCGAACACCAAGCCATGATCACCATGCTCAAAGACTCAGTTGGATTTGTCCGTTAGCCCCTTGGCAGGTTTGCCAAGTTGGCTATGGAACCATTCAACTAGACAGAGCCTTCTCATAGCCATCTAAAGCTAAGTTTACCCTATTTTAAAACTCTAAACCAGGCTCCGCTAGGTAGCGTACATTCTGATTCAAAATTAGCTTGGGTAGCATATGTTATGGTCAAAAGGAGCAGCACACGTGGAAGAATATGGGAGTTAGCAGCATAAGGAGAAACGATCAACAGGAGGACAAACTTTGACAAAAGGCCTACGGGCATACAACCATGAAGAGAGGTCAAAAAGACTATTTCATGGACAAAGACATGAAGTCAGACGAGGGGCTATATGAAATGATCAAGGTGGAACGAGTTGATATAAGAGGTGGGCTGAACATATGACCTGATATGCAGGTCACCTCACCTCATCCACTCTTCGGTTACTCCTCTTTTGATAGATGGGTATGGTAACAGGTGAAGAGGCCTCGGCCCCTTATTCTTCGTCTTCCTAGTGCAACAAAGGAGGCAATATTAGAAGCTTCTGCCATGGGCACAACTGGCGGGGACAGCAGCAGTATCTGGCAGCAGCAGGAGGGCAGCATGAAAAGAGTTTCGGCTCATCTTCTTCTCCTCCTCTCCTTCATCTCGTTTTCTCCTCCTTGGTGCGCAGCGTGAACAGCAGCTAGGGAGAAGACTTCTTCTTTTATCATCTTCCATGGGTGTCAAGACCATCCCAAAGGTAGGAACAAAGTAGCAGCAGCAGCCATCAGCCTTTCAGTATCTCCATCCCCCTCTTCCTCTATCAGCACAAGTGGACAAAAAGGGAGAGGCACTAGTGGCTACGTGGAGGAGGGGCTCCAACCTCTTTGATGAGTGCACGTGAGACATTCTTATATGAAACCTGGGCTGCAGAAGTTGGGGAGGAGTCTTGGCATTGGCAGACCTCCTCTTGGGTAGCACCGAACATGCTTTGATGTATGGGAGCATTCTCTCTTCTTTTTAGGAAGCCCCTAATAAGCAATGGAAGACAGTCAGATGGGGTGTCGTGGGGCACCTTTCCTCCTTTTTAGGAGTTACATGATGAGAAGTTTCTTGCTGACCTGGTCAAAAATCAGATCATGAGGAGTATGCGTTGAAACTACCTCCACTTTCTCCTCTTTTTCAGAAGCATCCAAGAGTGTCTTAACTAGGCCTTGTGCGGCTGTGGGAAGAGGATCACAACATCCTTTTTGACCTAGTATCTCATCAAACATCAAACGATCCAAGAGTGTACATTAATCATAATTTAAGTAAGATCAAGATGCTATTAAGGACCCAATAATGATAAGATTTAAAACTAAAGTCATTATGAAATTTCATCCGTCGGATCTTGCTACTTTATGAACATCTCATGATTTAATATTATCTAATCATGATTGTTCATTACTTAAATAGGATCTGGATCTCATTAAAGACCTAATAAACAGAGAATCCATGACTTAAGTAATTAAGTAATCTTGGCCATTGGATTTAAATATAAATCACCTCACCTCAGACGCCCATAGGAGGAAAGCCCCTCAGTCACCAACCAAGGAAAGCCACATAACCCTCAGCCACTTGGTAATTTTTTTTATCTAGTTACTAAATCGTTCCTATAATTACTAAATGGTGTATGTAGTTACTAAATCTACTATTTTAGAGTTATTAACCCCTTTAAAATGTTACTAAGCTCATTAGTAACTATATACATATTTTAGTAATAATTTAGAAATGTCAGTAACTCAAAATAGAGAATTTAGTAACTATATGCACCACTTAGTAACCATTGGAGCAGTTTACTAACCAGATAAAAAAAATCACTAAGTGATTGAGAGGTGTTGACTCTCTTTGGTTGGTGACTGAGAGACTTTCCTCCTATGAACATCTGAGTTGATCTACACATTGAATTTAGCATCAATCTCATCATCTCATCTCGTTGCATAACTTTTAATAATGGCCATTGATGTTTTAAGTGGGATCCGAGCCTTGTTAAAGATCCATTAATCTATTAATTGATGGATTGCGAAAATGCCATATGAGAGGGCTTATCCCTCAATGGGTCAACCAAAATGGGCCCATCTTGGCATTAAATACAGCCGATAACATGTGTGAAACAAAGGGGCTATGAAATTGACCTTAGAATAGGTCACTTCTCCAAAGATTGACATTGAAGATAGTTAGGATTTATGAATTAGAATTGGTCACAAAACAGTGGGGACCAATCCGATTCAAATTGGATAGGATTGGTCTGATTCTCAAGAACATAAACCGACCTAGAATCAAGATTTTTAAAAAAATTAAAAAAAATATGATTTCAATTTTGATTTTGATTCGGACCAATTCTGGCTAATTCAGTCTGATTCAAGCCGATTTTGGCAGATTTGGTTCGATTCCGACCGATTTACCCTAAATTTAAAAAAAAATCAAGATTCTGATTCCAATTCAATTCAACTGATTCAAGACCGATTTGACTAATTCAGACCGATTCCAGAGGAATTCAGGTCAGAATTAGTCCTTCAAGAAGGGATCGGTCAAATCGACCAATTTGATTTCAAAATCAACTGATTCCGATCCGATTCGACCAATTCTGCAATCTATGGAAGTAAGCTCCGATTGATGATCTCTATCTGAAAATTGAGCATTATAACTTTATAAGGATTGGATTAGACTTAATCCAAACTCAAATAAACGTAAAAATTTTCAGTGTCAACAATATCCCAAGACATTTTAATGAACCCCAAACCTCGACATGTTTATACTTTTATCCATATCATGTATTTTGACTAATACTCTTATGATATACTACATGTTTTCATAATAGTTTATGTTAAGCTAAAGCTAACGAAAATACTTTTTTCGAAATAAAAAAATCAAATGAATTTTCAAACCATATCATATGATGTAAATAAATATGTTTTATATTAAAAATGAGGTTTCACAACTAGATACCTCATCATTGTAGGACATGAAAACAATTATGGTGGCGAAGGAGTCATGTCACAGTTTTGTAGATGCTCCTTCAAGAGTTGAAGAAACTATAATTTGTCTTGCTACTACTAAGAAGTAAAAGATTTAGTGTCGCAGGTCAACGTTAAAACAATAAGCTTAAAATTAATAGATGATTCTATGCACTTCTGTGTTAGACACAGGACTGACCCACAAGTTCTATCAGGCTTAGGCATATACTATGCAAAACCAAACTAACAAGTGCAAGCACCAACATTGTTATCATGATTCAAGGTTGGGATTGAAACATCGCTGAATTGTTAGCTGCGAAGAAATATTCCCATCCCTTTTTTTTCCCATGACGGTAACTTCTGAAACTGTTAGCCACGTAAGCAATAATCATAAAAAATAATTCGCAAAGGAAATCAAACCAAGCTGAAACCAAATTTAGCAACAGTTATCAAATAGAAGTTAAAGCTAAGGTAAAATTATAAATATATATATATGGATATAAGTAAGAGCGGTAATACCAGATAATTTCCTGGGTGTTGCAGCACCTATGCGCATTGCTCTACCGGAACAATATACACCGTTCATTTCAATCATAGCCCGTCCTTTCTCATTCTCATTTCCAAATCTAACAAATCCATAACCTTTTGATCTACCAGTATTTGCATCAATAACAACCTTTGCACCTTTTACAGAAGAATACTTGCTAGCAAAAGTTTCTTGTAACAGGGCATCGGTAACATCAGGGGCCAGATCACCCACAAAAATAGAGTGATCATGACCAATATCAGACTTCTTATCTCCCATGCTAAATGATGCCCAGTTGATCCGGAAAGGCTGATCTGTGTTGGGCATTACCATGCTGCTGAAGGTCTGCAGAACATTTTCAGCTGCTACATGGGTATAAAATTCCACAAAGCCATAACCTTCTGATTGCCCGGTTTGTCTATTGCGGATAACCTTCACTGTAGCAACCTTTACATGATCACAGTATTGGAACAAGGAAACCAACATTAGTAAACGTGGTAGGTACGTCCTAAGAATAAGAGAAGAAAGAATATCTATAAATAACCACATATTCATCAAAAACAAGGTCAGTTGTCTCCTAGGAAAAATTATCCACCAAAAGAACAAAAAGAGAAAGAATTCAAAACAATCTTTCGTTCAACAAAATACTTACATAATGATACAAATACAATTTAAAAAAGATTCCCAAAATAACACTACCCAATAAGTACAAGAATGCCTCAAGGCTTCATCTTTTCTGCTGAATGATGTTAAGAAAAAAATTTAATTGCCAGCTGAAGACTGAAGAAAAAAGTTGAACATGTAAATCAATTGATGAAAAGACAGGTTCTTGAAGATACAGTTGATAAAACTCTAACACGTAACAAGGATCACAGGGTCATTCATCATCCATACAGGGCATGCCTGATGCTGGTTGATTCATATGGGGTTTGGCCAATCCAAAGGTAGATTAGCAATCTAACTGGAAACTATTGTGCAAATATAACAAATCTCCACAGGCACAATAGTTCGGAAAAATGCACATGTAAGATTTCCTAAACATATTTATAAACAAAATGTTAATGAAGAGTTACATATGAGGTTTGTAAAAGCCACATCTTATTTAGTTGAAATCCAATCAACTAAAGTCAGCCAACTCATCCTCACCAGACACAGTTACTTTTTCTACCAAATCGATTACATGTGCCCCTTTATAAAGGAGGTGGTTGATATTGTGTTTTTTTTAAAAAAAGACCATATAAACAAATATTTACAGACATGATCGAAGATGAACTAAAATATAAAAAGCCTATACTTACTCAAAATTTGTCCCCATCATTCTCTCCGACCGGGAGAAAACTCAACCTCGAGTTTCAATCTAGCTTATTTATATATGGTCGAGAGTGTCCAAGACTTGACTCGTGAGAACGAGCCAAAACCTGACTCTGATATCAAATTGATGCGGGACAAACTACTAAAAACGGACTAAACAGACCCAAAGTGAAGCGGGCCGGACACAAACTGGCCAAAACAGACTTGAACCGCCCCGAACTGAGCAAAACCGGGCTGGACCGGGTCTAGGATGGACAAGACTGCCCTGAATCGGACTAAACCGGCCAGTTTAGTAGCTGGACCGGCCCAAACTGGGTCGAACTAGGCCTATGGCCCGATTTGGGCCTTCACCGGCCAGCCGCAAGCCTCGAGAGCCTACTCGTGCGCACGAGCATAACCCCCTGTTGAACCAAAAAATTCTGAAACCCAAAAAGGGTCAAACACGTGCGCGTGTTAATCAAAAAATATAGACCGGTTTCGTTGAAACCAAATCTAGAAAGAAATAAATCCTGATTGGATAAACAACACTTTCTTAGCACCGTCGACGTCATGAAACAACACCGACGTCGACGTCGAAATCAGGTCCGAACGAACCCTTGTTCGATATACATGAAAGGAACAAGGCTGAGGAGCTTTCACCTCCGTCGACATCTCGAAACGACGTCGACGTCATAGCCGAAATCAGGTCCAAAAGCATCAATGCGCGGAGGAAGGGTACATGACATCTTCGCGACCGAAACGACGTCGACGTCGCGGCCGAAATCGGATCTAAAAAAAAAACGCTGATGCGTAGAAGACGGTCCGAGGCGTGTTCACCCCCGTCGACGTCGCGAAACGACGTCGACGTCGCTGCAAAAATCGGATCTAAAAAAACGCTGATGCGTAGAAGACGGTCCGAGGCGTGTTTGCCCCCGTCGACGTCGTGAAACGGCGTCGACGTCGCTGCAAAAATCGGATCTAAAAAACGCTGTACGTAGAAGACGGTCCGAGGTGTGTTCGCCCCCGTCGACGTCGCGAAACGACGTCGACGTCGCGAAACGACGTCGACGTCGCGAAACGACGTCGACGCAAAAATCGGATCTAAAAAACGATGATGCGTAGAAGACGGTCCGAGACGTGTTCACCCCCGTCGACGCCGTGAAACGACGTCGACGTCACTGCAAAAATCGGATTTAAAAAATGCTGATGCGTAAAGAACAGTCCGAGGCATGTTTACGTCCGTCGACGTCGGAAACGACGTCGACGTCGCTGTCGAAATAAAGCAAAAAATATATATACCTATGTGTTAGAAGAAGTCGGTCGTTCCCCGTCGCTCGGCATAATCAACCTCCCCTTTTGCTACTGTCTCCACAAGGGAGAGCCGCTGGGGGAAGTCCTCGCCAATGGAGATGGAAAAGAAGGAGACGGAGGAAGCACCGCCGCCGCCGTGCGTCGCTGCTGCCGTGCAGAAACAGAGTGCGCGCAGGAGACGCCGAGGGAAGAAGACACCGCAGAAGTCCTCGCGATCCGTTGCTGCCGCCCAAATCACCGAGAGAAAGAAGGTTCGCCGCCAGCAGCTTCGTGCGCGGTTCAGCCGCAGTGCTTTTTCGGGTGAACAGTGCCTGGAAGTCAAATTCCGGTCAAACTGTTCTCGGGTGAACAGTGAAGAAGGAAAAAGAGAAAAAAAAGAAAAAAAACAAGCCGCGCGGCGAACGCGCACGCACCCCCCGTCAACCAGGCTCCCCCCGGTCAAACTGGGGGAGGGGGAATTTTGAAAAAAAAAACCAAAAAAAAAACCGCGCGGGTGCGCGCGGCGCGCAGTGGCCGCAGCCGGCCGCTGCGCGTGACCAAGTGAAAGGGGACAAAAAAAAAATTCTGAAGATGCCACGCTGGCCAGCGGCCAGCGTGCGCACCACCCCCGGTCAAACCGGGGGTAGTTTTGGTCAAACAGACCATAGAAAATCAAGAAAAAAGGAAAAAGAGGGGAGACTCGATCAACCAGCCTCCCCCATGATCCCCACGTCCAGGAAGTGGCCCCACTACTTGGATCCGGTCACCCCAAGGTGACTTTACCACCCGGTTTGACTTCCGGTCAAACAGAAGACATAAAAAGGGAGAAACGGAGGTTAAACTCACCCCCGAATCGGGTCACCCCCCACTAATGCGAAAATGGACTTAGTGGGGTGGTTTTTTGTGACCAAAATACCCCTCCAAAATCATCTATAAATAACCCCACATGGCCATACGTGGGAGGGGTTGGAGAGTGTTGGAAAGAAGTTGGCTTTTGAGGAGAGAGAAGCTCTGATCTTCGAAGTGAGTCCCAATTTCTTCGAAAAGGAAAGAAGGGTTTTGCCCAACTTCCAAAGAAAATTCCAACCGCCTCGAATCGGCTTTTGGCCATTCGAGAAGGGAGTAAGGGTTTCGCCCGACCTCCAAAGTCCAATCGATCCCGATCCTATCTCGTTTCGCGAGAGGGATCGAGTAGCCCGCATTTAAAAAATGCGAATTTAAGCTACTCGGGATCAAATAGAAAACCCAAGTCGGTAAAGCCGAAATGCCGGTCAAACTGAATGGGAAATCAACATGAAAACCCAAATCGGTAAAAC
Organism: Cryptocoryne crispatula var. balansae; assembly: GCA_036172225.1. Classification (NCBI taxonomy): domain Eukaryota; kingdom Viridiplantae; phylum Streptophyta; class Magnoliopsida; order Alismatales; family Araceae; genus Cryptocoryne; species Cryptocoryne crispatula. The sequence continues at coordinate 22,861,662 of CM069925.1, forward strand.
CGAAATGCAGGTCAAACCGAACGGGAAATCAAGGTGAAAACCCAAATCGGTAAAATCGAAATGCCGGTCAAACCGAACGGGAAATCAAGGCGAAAACCCAAATCGGTAAAGCCGAAATGCCGGTCAAATCGAACGGGAAATCAAAGTGAAAACCCAAGTCGGTAAAGCCGAAATGCCGGCCAAACCGAACGGGAAATCAAGATGAAAACCCAAATCGGTAAAACCGAAATGCCGATCAAACCGAACGGGAATTCAAATCGAAAACCCAAATTGGTCAAACCGAAATGCCGGTCAAACCGAACGGGGATTCAAATAGAAAACCCAAGTCGGTAAAGCCGAAATGCCGGTCAAACCGAATGGAAAATCAACATGAAAACCCAAGTCGGTAAAACCGAAATGCCGGTCAAACCGAACGGGAAATCAAGGTGAAAACCCAAATCGGTAAAACCGAAATGCCGGTCAAACCGAACGGGAAATCAAAGTGAAAACCCAAGTCGGTAAAGCCGAAATGCCGGTCAAACCGAACGGGAAATCAAGATGAAAACCCAAATCGGTAAAACCGAAATGCCGGTCAAACCGAACGGGAATTCAAATCGAAAACCCAAATCGGTCAAACCGAAATGCCGGTCAAACCGAATGGGAAATCAACATGAAAACCCAAATCGGTAAAACCGAAATGCCGGTCAAACCGAACGGAAAATCAAGGTGAAAACCCAAATCGGTAAAGCCGAAATGCCGATCAAACCGAACGGGAAATCAAAGTGAAAACCCAAGTCAGTAAAGCCGAAATGCCGGTCAAACCGAACGGGAAATCAGGATGAAAACCCAAATCGGTAAAACCGAAATGCCGGTCAAACCGAACGGGAATTCAAATCGAAAACCCAAATCGGTCAAACCGAAATGCCGGTCAAACCGAACGGGGATTCAAATAGAAAACCCAAGTCGGTAAAGCCGAAATGCCGGTCAAACCGAATGGGAAATCAACATGAAAACCCAAATCGGTAAAACCGAAATGCCGGTCAAACCGAACGGGAAATCAAGGTGAAAACCCAAATCGGTAAAACCGAAATGCCGGTCAAACCGAACGGGAAATCAAGATGAAAACCCAAATCGGTAAAACCGAAATGCCGGTCAAACCGAACGGAAATTCAAATCGAAAACCCAAATCGGTCAAACCGAAATACCGGTCAAACCGAACGGGAATTCAAATCGAAAACCCAAATCGGTCAAACCGAAATGCCGGTCAAACCGAACGGGAAATCAAGGTGAAATCCCAAATCGGTAAAACCGAAATGTCGGCAAACCCGAACAAGCTCCAGAAATGCCGCATATCAAATGCAATCAAGCCATTCCTGGACACACGAAGACAATCTGGTTCGGTAAAGCCAAAATACCGAAAAGGCCGAAACCCAGATCGGTAAAGCTGAAATGTCAGTAAAGACCGAACAAGCTCCAGAAATGCCGCATATCAAATGCAATCAAGCCATTCTTGGACACATGAAGACAATCTGGTTCGGTAATGCCAAAATACCGAAAAGGCCGAAACCCAGATCGATAAAGTTGAAATGTCAGCAAAAACCAAACAAGCTCTAGAAATGCCGCATATCAAATGCACTCAAGCCATTCTTGGATATACGAAGACAATCTGGTTCGGTAAGACCGAAATGTCGGAAAAGCCAAAACCTAGATCGGTAAAGCCGAAATGTCAGCAAAACCGAAGAAGCTCCAGAAATGCAGCATATCAAATGCAATCAAGTCATTCTTGGATATATGAAGAAAATTTGGTTCAGTAAAATTGAAATACCGGCAAAGCCGAAACCCAAATCGGTAAAGCCGAAGTCCGCCAAAGCGAACAAACTTTGACAAGTGTTGTGGAACACAGGCTCGCAAGCCCCCTTATTTATTGCACTTCCATGTACTCAAATCGACACGAAATAAACTCAAGTTCGATTGACCTAACGTGTCATCCAAAGATGACATCTAATCCCCATGGACTCTGAGAGGTGGATAAAAATTAAATAAGTCATTGAAATAATAATTTCTAAACTTGATCAAATAATCAAATTTGAATAAATCAAATCAAATAATGACTTATTTATTAACAAAAATGCCATCACAATCAAATCAAATTCACGCCATAAAATCATACATAAAAAATAACCACAAATGGTTACAAAACATGTTAAGTTTGAATCCGACTTAACCATAGAAAATTAAATCAACCTAAATGGATAATGCTACTTAATTAAATAAGTATGCATAACAAAATTCAAATCAAATAAATGATCAAAACATTAATAAACTGTTAACATAATCCAACAAAATTCAAATCAAATAAATGATCAAAACATTAATAAAATGTTAACATAATCCAACAAAATTCAAATCAAATAAATGATCAAAACATTAATAAAATGTTAACATAATCTAACCAAAATTATGTCATTAAATAATACATAAAAAATGTCAACCAATGACTACAAAAACAAGTTATGTTGGACTAAAATCAACCATGAAAAATTAAAGTGATCAATATTATTAAGAACAAATATTAATAATAATAAGAAATTCACTTAAATCAAGCAAAAAATGCTAACAAACACACTAAAAAAAATAGAAATTAATTCCTACAAACAACTAAAAAAAAAGGAGATCAACTCAAAATTGTCTAAGTCAACAAATGACCAAAGACATGAACAAAACAAATCAAATCAAATCTGAAACCAAGAAGAAAATCAATAAACCCAAACTTGAAAGTTTGAATTATGTTCAACCAAATTCCATCTCATAAGGACATGGGGATATGTCTTCCAGCTTTGTGTTTATGTGGATGAATGACTTCCGTTCAATATGTTGCTGTGACGGTCAATCAAGGGTGTTCGAGTGTTCGCTCGATGTAATTAACACCGGAATATCGCAAGTCCGGTGGAGAGAGGTCAAAATTTATTTTTCAAAGAACTCAGATAACCTCATAAATTAAATTGTGGTTCAGATCATCTAAGTGGTGGGTGATACCCATGTCGGCACTTAGCAAATCTGTGGAACCATCGGTGTTCCTATAAAATAATACCACATCAAATTAGCTAATACTCCTATGAATACCACATATTTTCATAGTAGTCAATGCTAGCCTAAAGCCAAAGGAATTTTCTAAAAAAGGGAATTCTGATGACGACGGATGAGAAAATTCAAGGTTCCAACACCCCCTGAGGGTATTGTGGCCAATCGAGAAGGAGCCCTACTCATGAAGTCGTGGCCGCATGGTGGCATGCCGTGTACCCTGTCTAGGGCAGTCTCGACACAAGCGGCTGTGCAGATGTGGCCGTCTACTCATCGTCACTGCTTGGCGCTGTGATGGCATTGCGAGGTGCCCATGATCGATAGGTCACAACAAAAGGGGCCAACTGCCCGGGTGAGCCCTCCTCGTGGGTGCACTTTGTCGTCGTTGTCCAGACAACTTTCACGCGTAAGCGGACGGAGCAAGGGAGTAGGGGGAAGCAGGCGATGGCCTCAGTGCCTCGGCGTTGTCCGAACGGCACAAGCAAACGCGGTTGAAGCAGGGGGGCAGAGGCGGGAGGAAGAGGACCCAGCGGGTTCCTCCAGGCATCACCATCACCATCGATCGGGAGGTCCTATTGGCGCTAGAGGAAGAAGCCGCACGGGAGGGTAGGGTCGGGGATTGCCGAAGCTCCTCCCTCCCGAAGCTCATGTACTTTCAGCTTCTACTTCTCCCCTCGCTTCGTCCGTCCTCGGCATTGTCGTTGGGGCGGAGCAGGAAGACGACGTAGATGTTGACGTTGAAGACGGAGGATCAATGTCGAAGGAACTGGGAAGGGGACGGGGGAAAGAACGAAGCGGAGGCTGGAGGGTCAAAGGAGGAAGGGGAAGATGGAAGCCGACCACTGTCGGAGGTGAGGAAGGGATAGGAAACCGGAATCTCCCTGTGGGTGGAAGAGGAAGTTGGCCTCACTATCGGGGGGTGAAGGAGGGAATGCCAACGACCTCGTCGGAGCGTCGGAGGTGAACGGCAAACAAATGGAGGCGTGGAGGCGGACGTGGACGGGCTGAAGTCCTCGCACACGAGAGAATGCCCAAAGGCTCTAAAAATTTCTTCTATTCCACTGAACCGTCGATTACATGTGCCCCTTTATAAAAGAGGTGGCTAACATTTTGTTTTTTTTCTAAAAGACAATGTAAACAAATATTTACAGACATGACCGAAGATGGACTAAATTATAAAAAACCTATACTTACTTAAAATTTGTCTCCATTACTCGGGGAATGCATCTGTTTAACACTTGGGTGTCAGACTCCAACCTCATTGAGATAAAGCCCAATAATAAGAAGTATATTTGGGTGAACAAGCTAGGGCAATATAGAACAAATATGGTCTTTCTATCGAAAGACCCTCAATCAACCTTAGAGTTATTTGGCGAACAATTTCTTATCACAACCCTACAGTGATCACTACCAACCTTGGTAGTAGTAAAGGGCACAGAATGTTCTAGTTTAAAAGTGAACAAATTAAGGAGGAGGGAGTCTAATATAGTGGCACAATGATGGTTGAAGCCTTAGAAAATAACTTGATCAACAACCTTCAAAAGAAATTAAGTGGGTTTGAAACTCAACCATGGTCGATCCTAAGCCCAAATGAGAAATGAGAAGTGTAATGGTGAAAGCAAGCTTAAAGCTATCATCACATCTCATGATATGGATTCAAAACATATAAATGTCAGGGTGTACTCTACTTATGATGTGTTGCACAGAAGTCTGGATGTAACAAAAAATAGTAAGGGTGAAGACATTCCCCACACGCAAAGCATTGCATATGCCTTAATGTGGTGTTAAACAATAATCGCTGGATCGGAATCAGTACCCAGATCAGTGAGTATGGATCCAATCCGGATTGGATAGATCGATGGATTCCGACTAAAAATGAAATGAAAAGCATAGAATACAAGCCTGTGGCCGTATTGGCCGCCACAACGATCTTCCCAGCACGACCATCAAGACCCAGTAAGTGGTTAAGTTCCCAATGGACCCGTTAAGACCTCCTCTCCCCCAATAGGGTGGGGAAGAGCACCATGGTTATGGTAGAGACTCGATTCTGATGACAATTCATTAAAATCAATCCGGAATAGGCCTATTCGAACAATTCTGGCCCCGATCCAGCTCAATTCAACCAATGTCAGTCAATTCTGACATATCGGGTTGGATCAATTTTTAAGACAAAAATTAGATCAAGACCGACTAATTAAATCCCGAATCGGATGATCCTGATTCGAGCCAACCTCTACAATCAATAGTGTTAAATAAGCAAATGTTCCCACGTCAAGGACGGGTGTAAGTAAGGAAATTAATACACAGTGGAGAGTAGGATATAAATTTTATAACAAACTTATAACTAGACATTATTATGAAAAGAAATCTAATAAAAAAGAGATTGAAAGAAGGATAAGGATAAGCTTACTAGAAAACTTACGAAACTTGTTGAAAATATAAGAAAAAAAGATTAATATAGGGTAGGTATTATTATCAATAAAACATTGAAAGATGCAGTGGTGGCATTAAAAAGAGTGGGACATAAGATTAATGGTAAAAATGATTATACAAAGAGAAGTAGTTAATGTAGTTAGTACTTTGCTCCACAATTTGGATTAAAAAGTAAAATTAAATAATTAATAAAATTTGGGGAAATATGGATGATCTTAAGCTGAGTATATCAAGTGAGGATAATATATTTACTGAAGGATATCTCAATGGACATGTTTAAATTATATGCCATAGATATGAGAAAATCCGTGAAGGTTATGGTTGAGGAAAGAGAGTGAGAGTTGGAGGAGATTGAGAGAGTTGGAATTTACGATGAAAGAAAAAGCTATAGGAAGCGTTCCGGGTTAGTTAAGACTGAGGTGGGTTATTGGCCTGGGTTTCTTATCCGATTCAGTTTAGGTCATGTTTCCAGTTTGTGTTGGCTTTGAGGTAAGGCAGGCAAGATGGGTTTTAATGAAAACACAATCCAACACTTGCTCTTGCCACTGAGAAAAGAAATTGTTCCTGATACAGAATTCAGAATCTCCTACCAATTTGAACCACCATAAAGTGGTCTCTGGCCAACGGTTTGCCACGACATTTTCCTCCACTGTTTGTATACAATACCTCTGATGCAGCCGGAAAAGCTCGCACAAGGCAACTCTCCACCCACCTCAACTTCGCTTCTGCAGCAGTACTCCATGTCCACGAGATGTTAAGCAGAGCCCCCGGCTTCTTGGATTCCGGATCTACTCTCCCGACACAAATACCCAAGCCTCCCCACGTCTGCAATTGCGGCTATGATGCCCCCCGCCCACCAATCCCTACACACCAAACCATTCCCGCAGGAGGAGTGCCCCATTACCAGGCATCTCCCGCAACGCCTCCCCTTCAAGAACACCGGTCTGTAGTTCGAACAGGACTTCCCAGACGGAGCCTGGACACCCCGCTTCCCCTTCCAGGACATCGACTTACCATTTGAACAGGACTCCTAGACGGAGCCTGCACATCCCTGCAATCTGGATCGGCCAGGCGAAAGATTGACAAGACAGTTGAAACAAACACAGGAAAGAAAGTCGAAGCAAGAATTCGGTGTCCAAATCCGGACCTCTCCCGTATGGCCGAAGCAGTGCTGCAGATAATTCTCATCCATCCAGTACTGGAGATCCCCGACCCAAATGGTCCTGTTTTCCTCAACCGTTCCCTGCTGTTTCTGGTATTGAGGCAGCGGCGGCAGCGGTACATGACGGAACGGCACGTAATGCGGCGGCCCATAGGGCGGCGGCGGAGGCATTCCCGCAGCTGCTGCCATCATCTGTTGCTGCATCACCACTGTCGCCGCCGGGTATGGCAACGCTGCCGTCCATTGCGCCGGCGGGAGAACCCCCACCGGTACCTTCTGCGGCGCCTCCTGCGGCGGCGGCTGAGACTTTGAGCTGTCGCCGCCGTTCAACGCTGCCTGCATCGCTTCCGTCGTCCCCCAACTGGACCTTGGGAAAGAGACAGCGAGCGGAGGGGGAAAACAAAGTGATGATGATGAGAGAGAGAGAGAGAGGGTGAGACGGGGGGAGAGGATTAAATATCGGAGGCGGCTTCGGTCAGAAGTTTGTTTGGGGCCGTCGGATGGGGCGGCGGGGGATGGTCGGAGGGTGGGGACGGTGCGGTGGCGCTTGTGACCGCCGCGGTTTGACCGGATCCACGTTCTGTGTCGGCCTCACCCCCGTCACTCCGCCATCCTACGCGGCTGCCTTGAGTGATGCGTCCGCCATCTCTCTGCTCTTCACCCTCCACCCCCAAAGCCCGTTGCCACCCGATAAAGCAGCAAGTAGTTCGAGCTCCGTTCTCCTAAACGAGTCAACAAAGAAAGAAAAAGGTTCAAATTTTAGTTTGGCTGATAAATCAACACCAGCTCCAACGGATCCACTTCAACAAACGATCCTGTCAGAAATACACTTCAACATCAAGTCCGATTTTCATGAATATTTTCATCCCCGCTCCAAAAGGAACAGCGACCCTGACAGAGTTGTGGAAGGTTAAATGAAATGACTTTTCTACCCCCGATGAGCTCTAAATGAACGTTTTATATCTATGAGCTCAAGTATTATAATTTGTACATTTAAATAGTACAAATCGAAATATGGTCAGATAATAAATAAATCAACGTAAAAAATAAATAACACATTAAAATATTTAATAATGTAAAAAATATTTATTATAATTCACTTAAATAAACTACCAAGCTAAAAGTATTTAAGCTAGTAAAATAAGCAGTCAATTATACAAGAACATCAAATGTAGGGATGATATTTGATAAAATATAAGTTTATCTCTCGGTTATATGAATATATAAGAATAGATAATGTCGTGATATAAGTTAAAAGTAATATTTTCTTACTAAACATGATGATATTTTGTAATCATAAATAAAATTTAATAAGTATAATGTAATAAAATTTATAATCATACTATTTTGTCATTCCAAATATAATATATTTTGTAGTCATCAAAATATGTATAGTATAATATAATATAATGTATTAATATTTTTATTAAAATTAAATTTTGATATAAATTAATAATAATTTTTATTTGAAATATAATAATACTCTAACGTAATACAATAAATAAATTAACGAAGGTTCACAGTAGCATTTTATTCTTGGGTCGACATTTTCCGTGGTGGCAAAACACTCATTACAGAAGCGGAAGGGTGTTTGACAGAATTTAAAAATTTTCTGACGTGATCGAAACGGACCATCTCTTGAACTCTTTCTCACCGTCGGATTGATATGATTTAACTGGTTCTCTTAGATGGAGCAGAAGTTAATTTTACAAACCGTCCGTCGAAGACTTTGTTAGGCGGTGTCAATGGGCCGGGCCGGGTTCAACGTCGGCCCAATCAAGGCCCGGTCCAAAATATAATGGGCTGGCCCGGCTCGGCCCGGCTCGTATTATGTTTTTGCCTGACCCGATCCGGCCGATATAAAATATAAATTTGGCCCAGTCCAACTCGGTCCGACCCAATCTTTCTAGCATATTATAAGGTATATATATCATATATTTTTTAATTTCTTAAACATCAAACTTAATAGTGGCCTTCAGATTTGTAAAAAAAATACTACCTAAAAATTTGTAAAATTAATTTAATTATTTAATTATTATAAAATATAAGTATAAGATGTTAACGGAAGATTTCAAAATAGTTATTTAATTTACATAAAAATTAATAAATTTGTGATCTATTAATACATCAGAATCAAAATTAGATAATTTTGTCTTTATTTATAAAATTTTAAATAAATTATAATATAAGTATATATAAATCAATATAATAAGAAAATAAAAAATATACAAATCATGAAAATTATGACATATGAAATGATAAAAAAGATAGAAAATAAGAGTCTAAATTTATTAGATCAACTATTAATAGTTATAATTTGTTTTTTATAATTTAATATACATAATATGTATAATGAATATTTCAAAAACTATCTTATTTTTTGTCAACAAATATTCTTACAAAAAACTTTTAATGAGAATCAAAATCAAAATTTGTCAACAAATATATTGACATAAGAAAAATAAATATATCATAAATTTTATGTTTTAAATTTTATTTTCACATATTTTTATAATATTAAATATATTAATCTAACATTACCTAACTTATAATATGATATATATCAAAGAACAATATATGAAATATGCTAAATGCTTGAACCGTGAAGTGAGCAAGAGTGGCAGGCCATGTTGGGCCGCAGTTAAACATTATCCAATATTTTGTATTTTCGTTCTTTTTTCACCGACGTATGCTCGCCAGCCCGAACAGCAGCCCGCGTTAAGCGCGCGGGCCTATCTTGTTGGCCCGAAGTTTGACCCAATGTTGGCCCGGCCCGAGGGCCCACAGGCCCACCTGCCCCACCGACAGACCTAGGCTTTGTCACTGCCTGATTGATGACTAAAAAAATTTGGTCATCGGATTTAGGATTAAACTGATTTTCTTAAATGAAGCACAAGTTAATTTTTTCTTTTAGTTTTGACCGTAAAGCCTATAAACCTATCTATCATGTATCAACAGGATGAAGATGACTCTAGTTTGTTCAAAGGTGTGTTTGACATAATAGTACTAACTTGATGGTTGACAATAAATTTGGATGTTAATGTCTAGCAGAAATTAATGATATATCAACTTTGATTTATAGCTAAAAGATATTAAAGTGTTAGATTAATTGATGACTAATAATTAGAAGTGAATTGACAAGTTTAGTTTGTTTTATTTTCAAGTTCCAAGTAACTTTTGGTGAACTTTTCGGAATGGACCGTTCTACTTTCTCTACCCAAACGAAGTATGATTGGATTAGGTTGAATCCAAAGGGATTGACTTAGGGTATGTTTGGTTCAGTGTAAAACAGAAAACTATGAAAATCTTTTACATAGAAACATATTTTCAGGGAAAAGAATTTACAGGTGTCTTATTTGGTTCTCCCGAAAACAATTTTCAGAAAATAAATAATTTATTTGTCAAATTCTTAAAAAAAATTAAAATAACTTTGAATCTCTCAACTCAAAAAGTTCAAAAAATTCTTGTTATTATTTTCTATTCTTAAAATAATGGATATCTTAATATAATAAATTTTATAATGGTTTTATTTAAAATTATAGACAATTTTCATATCAAAAATCATAATTTTAGTTCAACTATGTTTTCAGAAATTTTAAATTTCTTAAAATTTTAAAAGAATATTTTTTAAAAAATAATTTAATACACATAAAATATATGTAAAATGTCATTGTTCAATTCCAAAGAGTAACCGTACATGTCCAACGTAACCTCCAGAAAACGGCGTCCGAGAAAATTCTGCGGATGCCAACTTCGGGAGTTCAAGGGAGTCAACGGAGTTTCTTTTTCGTGGACCATCATTTTACGGGGAGCCAAATAAACACAATACACAACAAATCGGGAAAACTTGCCCCGGCAGCCCATTTTACGGGCAAACAAACGCACCCTTACTGAATCTGTACAAACTCTACCCATCTTTAAGTGTGATAGGTTTGCTTTCTTTCAAGACATGGTGGAGATGATCTCCCACAATCATGGCTTACTGAATTTGAAGTAGTATAAGATGGTGTTTGATATGACTTGATCTTGAATGATTGGGTTGAATGAGTTTCTAACCCGATTCAGTCAGATATTTTCAAGTGTTTGATAAAATGTCTAAATATATGTCTAATTGAACCACTAATCTTAAAATCTTTTTAATTATTCTGATTCTAAAACTATTTTGTTTTTAGATCTCGAATGGAGAAATGGTGGTCACCTCTCTTCCTCTATCTTGTTCGCCTCATAAAAGAAGTATAGGCACGTCAAATTAATCTAATCACAGAGTTAAAACTCTTGTTATATTAGATAATATTCACAATTTTTCTATCAAAAATTGTTTGTTTGTTTATTCTGCGATTTATCTTAGAAATACCTCCATCTGTGACGTGTGTGCCCAACTTACAAGCATATGCACCCAAGACAATGGCTCATTAATTGGAGCACGATTCTTCCAAAGTTGTGCATCCCCTAATAGGATGCATATGCCCATACCCATGGAGCATCTACTTAGTAAAATTGCTACCCATTTCCTCGTAGTATTCAGAGATTTTGTCATTTCTACTCAACAACATCCTGTTGTCTTCATTAGCCTATCGCAATACACGGTCAGACTATCATTAATAACTTATGGCCTGTTTGGTAACTGTATTAGTTACCTGTATCAATATTGATTTTAAAAGTAATATTGAAACAAGACACTAACTTGTGTTTGTATAAAAGTATCAATTTTAAAATTAGTAGTGATAACTTGTATCAATTTTAAAACAACCACCTACCTGTATTAAAATTGATATTATATGCCCCCGACCTACTCCCGATCGTCTCTCCGCCCGCCGCCGACTCCCATCGAAACCCTCAAGCGCAGTACAACCGTCTCTCCTCCTCTCCACCTGCGGCTGTGCCTGCGGCTCTCCGGCGCCCGTGGTTGTTGAAGCTCCCGTCAAGGCCGGCGGCTCTCTGCGACTCCTTGGCATCAGGCTCATCCCCGGAATCCATGGGCGGCGCCGACGACAACGATGTCGATCACCGGCGGCACGGGGGCTACAGTCGATGGACGACGACGGCGACAACTGCCTTGTTCCACGCACGAGTGGTGCCAAAACCTCTGGAGGTCCTCAACCTGTGCATCGATCGGCAACGGCGGCGGCCCACCCGGTGGGAACGGCGGAGGGGAGCCCCTTCCTCGGTGCCACTTGAAAGATCAACTGTAAGTGACATACAGAGGGGGCTTGGACGAAAAATTGCTCGGGTGAAATTTTCGGGTAACTTCCCATGCTTTTACTGGTTTACACTGGCCAAGGATGGGACTGCAGCTCCAACAGAAGGACATACATCTCTGATTCCGGGCATGACGAAAGCAGAGCAGGAACCGGGCAAGGGCTCGCCGGCGGGGAGGTCTCCGACGTTGTATCCTCGGCAGCAAACTTGAAGAACCGGCGGCCTTCAGTCTCAAACGGGAACAGTCCTGTTGGTGCCGGTCGTCGCGGAAGCATCTGCCGCCGCCAGTCCTCTTCCTCCTCGTTCTCGCCGGACATCTCCTCCAGCGATTTCCCCTTCGACTCCGGCACCAGAAAGGTGAAGACCAGCCCCAGCAGGTTGCAGGCAGCCAGCACGAAGAGGGAGTTCCTCATGCCGATGAATGTGAATCCTTTCTCCCTCTCCCATCCCCCTCTTCCTCTCCTTCCTTTCCCGCCTCCGGTCGCCGGCAATGGCCCATAGAGAGGGGTTTCAAACAGGGGAGCTCTTAAATTCGCGTCGGTCACAACTGCTTCCTCTCCCTCAGCTTCCTTTGGGGTTTCTTTCAATGGTTCTTCACCGTGGTCGACGACTGTGTGTTCATCAATTGTGAATATATGTGCTCTTGGGCGGAATAATCTCTTGGGGAATCATGTGACCCCTCATAGAAAAGGAGGAGGGCGACTGGTACCCTTCAAAGCTCAAGGCCAACAACCTCCATGGCATCCAAGACTACAGGGTATTGCAGTAGGCAACTTCTTTTTCTCTCTCTCTTTCCTGGCAGCTTGTCTCTAAAATCAGAATTTTCTACAAAATATTACACAAAGGTTTGGTTTGGACAGATCTGTTTTGTAATGTTCTAACAAGACTTGCTTTGTAGTTTTTTTAATTTGAAAGTGGGAGATTTCAAATGGATATGTAACGGGTAAATATGAGGTGTATAATCATGTTAATGGATATTATACAGTTGATCTTTCTCTGTATTAGAATATTTCGTCAGTGCATTTAATAGACAGTAAAATTTTATGTTTGTTGTAGTTATGGTTGAATTTTATGCTTATGTATGTCTGTACATAGCATGGACAACAAAATATGAGATTTTGACATTTTAATTTGTTGAAAGTGGTCAACTTTATATCATGTTTTCTTAGTTTTTGTTTTAATTTTATTATTTAAATTAAAATATTTAAATATATATTTAATTTTGTAAATAATACAGATATTTTTATATTTTAACAATAATTTTGGTATTAAAATATAATTTTGACGATAGTTAATCAAAATATTTAATAGTAATTTTCATATTGATATTATATTACCAAACATCTAATATCAACTTGAATATTGATATAACATTACCAAACGCTTAAAGAAACTTGATACTATCACTTTTGATATTGATATTACATCTTCTTGTATCAATTTTGATACTCTAAACAAACATGCCGTTGACTAGATATGTCACATCCCCCTTGAAACATGTTTAGAAAAGGAGATCTTTGGCCTAGATTCTTGCGAGGACCAAGGCAATGTCATGATGAAGTTTTGGCAAGCACCACCATTCTCCCATGCATTAATAGATGTGCCCCTATCCCTAGGCACATAACGTCAAATCACCATCATATCGTAATCTTTCTTAATTTTTGAAAGATATGAAACTTTTTCTTTATAAATAAAGATGCATGTAGAAACAAAAATTTGGCTTAATTCTAGAGCTCAAAATTATTGTTTCTATAAAGTATATCCAGATATCTTATCTAAGAAATTGAGTTTTTCGGAAAAAAAATTGAACTTTTCACGCATTGTCATCTACCCAATCTAGTGCCCTAGAAAGAGAGTACCAAGAGCAGAATCTAGGTGCCCCACTAGCACCTCACCAACAGAGCACTTGCAATGACTTGACTCAAACAATGGATTTGAGCCTCAGATGATGCAAGTTAGAGGCATGTGCAAGGGCCTTAAATGTGCCACTCCGATCAATGCCCAGTTAAGGGGGCACTTGGTATGGAAGGCTATTTTTGTCTTGGTAGAATAGGCTTTTCAAATGTCACAATTAAGAAATCCCAAGTGCCTCATTAATGGGTCACTTAGGCCTAGTCAACAACATTTTTGAATGCTGAGTTTGTCTATCCATGTAGCTATAAAGGGAGTCAATTTCCAACATTTCAAAGGCTCTACACCTTTCTATTTCATCCCACCTCAATATAGCATGTCTACATCTTGTGAGAACCCCTCCAAAAGGTTTTATAGAGCTCCCTATTTCTCCCCTCTTCTCTCTACCTTACTACACTAGAGGTCACCCACTTTTACCCTTCCATTTTACTTTGACCTCCATCCATTTACGACTCTTCTTTGACTCCTCCACATTCTTGAGTGTTAAGAGAATCCCAAGGAGTTGTGCCAATGCACAGGAAGTCACACACAAGCCTTGAGAAAAGCAAGGAAAAGCCAATGATGCCCATCTAGTCTAGAACCGTAGCGCCCCACCAGGGGGAAAACACCCCACCAACTGAGCAATATGCATCCCGTCGATGGGGCACCTAGAATCCATAACATGGCATTTTTCAAGGCTCTTCCACTCCATTTTCAATATCCTATCATTCTATTTATCTTTCAGTTACATTTTAATATTATTTAACATATATTTGAGCATCCATATGCATCTTCATGCATTTTTAAAACATCCAAAATAAGAGTTGGGATGTAGTTCCAATCTGGTCCATTCTTAATCTTTTTTTAATTCATATTCATTTTGATTATGTTACTATACACATTTTAGTCCTAATCTTTCTTTCACTTATTTTTCTTATTTCTTTCTGAGTGAGATACACCCGCACCTACCAGATCAAACAAAAGGAGAGCTACTTAAGCTCCTTTTCCTCGACTAGCTGAAGAGAAGGAAATTGGAACCTACTAAGCACATATCTCTGCTAAGGTACATTGGTCAATATTTTCATTTATACTATCATTTGGAACCATGGTTCTTGGCGACCACAAACACATCACACACTCCATGGTTCCTACACCATTTCTTTTCTTGTTCTTTCCCACTCCCTCCTTCCACGTGACCCAAATTGCTCCTATGACGTCCTAGTGATGTTGAGGGTCGAAAGTTTCAGGATCAAAGTGTGTATGGGATGAATAGGGGGAGGAAGAGCAATATGATTCAAGCACTTAGATGAAGTATCTCATGAGATTTGTACTCATAATGCCCACCAAATAGAAATAAGAGAGGAACTAAAGAGAGAGCATGGCCACGTTGTTCCACCACCCAAAGAGAGAGAAAATCCTTCCTTATTTCCCCTTCCCACCTATTCATCTACACGCCACTGCTCCGGTTAGAGCAATGCAAAAAGCATTCTTCTTCATCTCTCGACTACCATGTGCTTCCACAGCTTCTTCCAAAACTCAGGAGATTCTCCATAAGGACTAAAGTGTGCATAAGTCGTCCAAGGACCACCAACAAGAGAGAACTAAGTGAAGGATGCCAACCACCCCACACCTCTGCACTGGTTGATATGCCACATCTCGACTGCAGCAAACCTTAATGCTCCTAGCCCCCAAGAGCATCTATTAGGGAGTATTTAAATTTTGTTTCCTTCTATTTCATGCATGTTCAATCTTTTATTTTGTTGGCTTCACACTTCTTTTAACATTTTTTTCACTACATGCTGTAGACACGCAAATGTTGCCTATTTAACGAGCTTAAGATTTATGTTTCCTTGGAAGGTACTCGAGTTTTCCAATAAACAAATCGGATCTCTGAGAAAACGGCCCAAAAATGAACTCTGGAAGAGAAGATGACCCGTCTGCTGGGTCACCTAGGTGACCCCCCTGCCGGGTCGCCAAGGCGACCCGTCTGCTGGGTCATTTCCCAATTCTCACCAATTCATCCGTTCTGTTGGTGGTAGGTGAGAGGTCAAGTCCGATCAGGTACGGGAAGCGACCCGGTCGAAGGGTCACCTGCCGAAACAGTGTACAGATTGAACGAAGTGACCCGCGAGTGGCGCACGCTTGTCCAGACGGTCAGAACCGATTGGACGTAGGAGACCCGTCTAACGGGTCGCCTGCCACTGTAGTAGGCCTCGGACGGTGGCCGAGCAGCTTTCGGTGCACGCGCATTTAATGGCATTTATGGTTTCGCAGGTGACTCTCCAGACGGGTCGCCCAGGTGACCCGGCAAACGGGTCGTTGGCTGTTCCGGAAAACACTTTTCATGCCTGAAATGCCCCTGTGGCTCTTTTAGCTATAAAAAGGGACCCCCTAACCACATTTTGAAGGGTTGGAAAGTTGTGGAAAGGTTGTGAACGTCCCAAACTCCCAATAGAGAGCCCTAGAGAGATTCAAACCACCTCCATCCTCCAAGCTTCATTGTCCAAGAGATTGAGAGCTTCCCACTACCATCCACCTCCGTAAACCGACGTTCTTCATCCCGTTTCTTCATCGGCATCCATTTTGAAGCTTCTCAAGCTCCTACATCCAAGGGAAGATCATTATCTACGCCCTAGGAGCTTCCGGGCGTCATCATCAAGCTTTGAAGGCCATCCGGAGGCATCGTAGGAGCATCCGGGAGCTAACTGAGTCCTGGTGCAGGAGGTGACCTGTCTGTCGGGTCGCCCAGGTGACCCCTTTACCGGGTCGCCCAGGTGACCCCCCTGCCAGGTCGCCTAGGTGACCCCCCTACCGGGTCGCCAGAGGCTCCAGATCGTCGTTTTGGTACCGAAACCCGTTTTTCTTCCCCTATCTTCTAGCATTAGTTTGTTTCCATGTTTTTCATCATGGATCATCTTGTTTACATGCATATTTAACTTAGTAATATCATATATCATCATCTAAAACACATAAAAAGGGGATTGGGAGTTATTCCCAATCCAGTTAGTCCATCTCCATTTGTAGTTTTAGTTCATTCCTTTTGCAAGATGCTTCACTATCTTAGTTCTAATCCACTTTCACTTGTTTTCATGGCTTACTTGTTTGTGTAGGAACAACTAAAGTTCTTCAAGCTCTTTCTTCTTGGCCGGCTGAAAAGGAAGAAGATGGAACCCATAATCTCCCAACACGATCTCTCCGCTTAGGTATGTTCGGTCATTTCCTTTAATACTTACATTGTCTCTTTTCTTTTACTCTAGGAACCCGCGGTTCCTGGCGACCACACATCAACATCCACCAGAGTTGAAAGCCAGAAGAAAGAAGGTAGAGGAGTGGCGTTCGTCGTTCTAGCCCGAGAAGGGAAGAACCGGGTCCGGATTGGGAGTTCCACATCTTTTGGCGACCACGGTAGGATCATCTCATGCTTGAAGCAAATTTAGTTGTTCCTCCATTCCCAAGTAAGCCTCTTCTCATTTTCATTATCTTCATATTGTCTTTCATTTCCTTTATCTGGTCGGTCCCCGTGTGGAACTCCTTCCGGTTTGGAGAAACAAGTTCCCGAAAGTGTCCTGTTTCCGCAAATGACCCCCCTGCCAGGTCATTTCCTATTTTTATGATTTAGAGCTTTCCGTTTCCTTAGGCCCCTATGCGGGTCCACTTGTATTTCTATTTACTGTTATTGCTAAGCATCTTGTCCTTAGTTTACTTTCAAATCCATGCTATTTCGGTCCCCGCGGGACCCCGGTTATTAAGCGCTTTCCTTCGGTTCCATTTTCCGCAGGTGACCCCCCCTGCCGGGTCGCCTGCCAGGTCAGTTGGTGACCCCTCTGCCGGGTCATGTTCTCTTCCAGAAACTCTTTTCCTACTGCAGTCTTTAGCTTTACTTGCATTTACTCATTTCTCTTGAATCAAGCTAGCAAAAATCAATACTTCTCATCATGTTTGACTTGTTTGGCCATGGTTCTTGATAGTTTAATCATCATTTTAGTTATTATTTGTTGATCATTGCATTGTTTTCCTTTCTTATTGTGTGCCATCTCATCCTTGCTCAATTCTTGCATTAGATTGCATTGAGTACCGGGTTCGCCCGACTCACTATGTCATTCGAGAAGGGAGGCTCACCCACCTCCCAAAAGACATCTCCCCACCCGCGTCTCTTGGTGGATTCCGATCTCTCCTCTGGGGATTCCCTTTCGGTTGACTAGATTGGTTTTCACTAAGGCCTCTGTAAATCCCCAAAAGTGAATGATTCCCCCTTCACTGCTCGGGCAGGTTGTACCGTTTATCCCCAAACCCAGTGTCACCTATCACCTAATCGTTGTGAGAAAAGTGTTAATCCTAGATTTCTCGGCGTTATGAGAGCATAGGGTCCGACCTATCATTGAGAGGACAATATTCTCTTAAAACCCACTAATCTAAAGATTAAACAAAAAATTGTGTTTATTCATTTGAAGTCTTTGCTTTAACTTGTTTGCACAACAAAAGTGAAAAAGAAAAAAGAAGAGGGGCAACTCTCTCACAAAGATCTTTAAAATTCCTAAAAAGAAATTGTTGCTTGAGGTAATACTTGTTTTCCTCACAAAAATCAAAACCAAAAAAAATATAAAAACAAACATAACCAAAAAGAAGTCTTTGTTTAAGGTAAGTACTTATTTTTCCAACGAAAATTCAAAACATAAAAAATTCTATTAAAGAACAAAAGAACAAAAATTCTTCTTTCACATAACATTATGTCGGTGTCATCAAGGTCAAGTAGGATGATCGACATAGCAAGCTACTACACTGCCAATGGGTCTGAGATGCAACAAGAAGGTGTACAACATTATACATATGATTTTAACCATATCTTAGGACCCCATGCTGCCAATGTCACTTTAGATAAGCTTTTGACAGCCGTCCACACTGTCATGGGTAGCAAGTCATCTACTGACCATGTCTCTACCAGTCATGGTCAGCCTATCTCTACTCCCTGATTGGTGGCTCATCAAACTGGTGCACCTAGACTCGATCACTCCTACACCAAGTATGCCACCACCTTTTCCCCTTCCTATTCGGGTACAAACCCAACCAGTTCAAACTCGACCCACTCTAGTCATACAAGGCCTTTGGCCTATACACTCGCTACCCCTCACTCTCGTTCTTATTCAGGGACAAGCACACCGAGCTCAAACTCGGCTCATTCAAGTCTTTCTCGGCCTTTGAGCCATATCTCTAGTCCAACCCCTTTTGCCCAGCCTCCACTTTGCTCGCGGGTGGATCCCACTCGCTTAGCCTCACCAGCTTACCTTACTCCTGTTCGGGCACCTCCTACACATCTCCCGGTGCAACCACCCTCTCTTATTGCCCGAGAACCCTCAATCAACCAAGCCATGACTAATGAGTTCAACCAACTTAAGAAAGAATACAAAGAACTCAAACGCTTGATAGATCCCCAGGCAACCCTCGAAATTTCTATTCCCTCTCTCTCCTACATCCCTCCTTCTCAAACACTGGTCTATCACCGCTATGATGGCACCGATAACCCATTTACTCATGTCCAGGATTTCATGTATTAATCGTCTCAATGGAAAAATGATCAGAAGGTCCTGACCTTCCTCTTTAGACGATCATTAGATGGGATGGCCCTAGAATGGTTTTATTCACTTGACCCGATGGAGGCGGGAGATTTTGATATAGTTAAAGAAATTTTTTTACAAAAGTATATGGATCGCATTAAGCCGGCCTATTCACTCACTGATCTAATGGCCGAGAAAATGAGAGAGGATGAAAACTTCACGCAATATGCTGATAGATAGAGATTGATGGCCGAAAAGCTTGCATATACAATTTCTGAGCCGGAATTAGTCAAGATGATCATTGTTAATACCGTTCCAGCTTTGAGGAATATTTTAGCCATGCATTATCTCACGAATATGCATGATTTGTATGAAAGGGCAAGATACATTCAAGCTCAACTTAAGGACACACCAATCATGGAGCTATACGATCCAAAATACCAAGCCCTCAATGAAAGTGGGAGTGTTAATGTTGTAGGGAACCCAATAGAAAACCCTAGGCACCGGCCTAGGAGCCCTCCACGACATAGGGTTTCCCCTCAACAACTCCATCAACCTCATCAAAATCGTCCTCCTCAATTGATTGCTCAACCCATGGCTCCTTTGCCTCGACTAGTTCCTCAACCCCAACCGGTTGGACGATTCATGGATCACCCTCCTCAATCAGTTGCACAGTAAACTTTGGCTTCTCAGCCTCAATTAATCATTCAACCACAGACTCATCAACCAATTACATCTCAACCTCAGCCGGTTGCACAACCCATTATTATTCAACAATCTTCACAATCAGCTAAGCATAATCAAACTCTTCCACAAGTTTGTGCCCCTACCCCAGAATTAGAGCTGGCTCCCCTTATTTGCCAATCGGTCATGACAATCTTGATCGAGTCTCAAAAGCCAGCCAATAATAAAGCAGATCAACTAGTGGTGGAATCTAAGCTCGAAATCAATGATCCTCTAATATTTGACTCGCAACCAACCTCTTTGGTGCCTCTTGAGCTAGATATATCCCCCATCTTTGAACAAACTCAGGAGAAAGTCAATCAGGAATTGTCGACTCTGAAAACGGGTTCCGGATCGGCACCTCAAGATAAGAAGGTGAAAGATAGAAGAGGGGGAAAAAGGGGGGGAGTGAATTGGAAACACTCGAAAAGCGGTAAAATGTCCTCACCTCGATCCCACACTCACATTGATCTCCGAACTTTCATCTCACGACGTCGCTCGAGCACCGGAGATGGTTTGGGTCATGTAGGAGGAGAGTGAGGAGGAGATGAAATTAAAACATGAAAGAATGTGGTCGCCAGGAGCCGCGGGCTCCGCTTTATGGGATGTAAATTAAGAGATGAGTTGAATTGACCGTGTACCTTAGTGTGGGAGATCGGGATATGGGTTCAACCTTCTTCTTCTTCGGCCGGCCGATGAAGAAGAGTCTCCAATAAATGCTAGCTTTTTTCAACCTGTGCAACTAGAACAATAAACCAAGTGAATAAAATAATTAGAACTATGGGAAGTGTAGTAACTATAGTAAGAAGATGAGAAAGAAGCAATTGGAATCGAACTCACCGGATTGGGGTGAGTCCTAACCCCCTTTTTTGTATTTTTTATTATGTAAAAATGATGTAAATAAACTAAAAGATGCTTTAAAACAATAAATAAACTGAGTTAAGGGAGCTGAGAAAGCTTATGGAATGGATCGGCTTGAGTTGAAGCCGAGTTGATTGAAGAAGGCCGGTTCGGGTAGCCTTTGCACCCTTCTGGCGCAATTTTAGTACAGAGGATGCTACGGACGACCCCGATGTCATAATCGAGTTCTGTTTGTTGGAGTAGACAGAGAAGTCAGATATTAAGAGTTCCTATGTTTATGACTTCTCCGAAATTCTCCTGTAGAAGTCTGTAAAAATTCTTAAAGTGGGCGGATATAGAAAACAGAACCTGGATGCGCGCCCTCAGTGTAGCAATCGCCACGAACAAACGGCAAGTCGGAATTGAGTGCCGTCAGTTGGAGATGAAAGAGGACGAAGATATGAACATCTTATATGTTGAATACTTTTGCATAAGAAGTCTCGGATTTTTATTCAGAAGTCGATGAAGTTGGCTGATGCAGAACACCCGGATCGAGCCTTCTCCTTCACCTCGGGATCGATCTCTTGACTTCGGATCGCCTTTGGACATCGGGACGGCTTTGGAGAAGAGCTTGGACGACCTCTGGACGAGCTAGGCATGGGGGATTAACCTTGGGTCATTGAGAATGGCCCTCAATTTATAGGGTAAGGAAGCCGGTGCAAAATTTAGAAACTGGACCGACCGCGCCCCCTCTTTTCAAAGGGGACGAGGGCGCGCCCTCCAACCACGGGCGCGCAGGGCGCGGCCCCAGTTCGGGGGCGCGGTCTGCACGCCTCCCTGTTTCAAAGGGACCGGGGGCGCGTTACGCATCTCACTGCTAAAAATCGACGGAATCTTCCGGAAATTGCTAAAAATCGACTTGACATACGTAATGCGCCCTCGAACCGGGGGCGCGGTACAAATAATCGAAAATCCTCCTCGGAAACCTTCCAAAAATCCGGTTTAGAAGGTGCTAATCAGGGTAATTTGCGATTTAAAGAAACTGACCACGCCCCCGCCTTTCAAACGAACCGGGGGCGCGCAGGACGCGCCCCCAGTTTGAGGGTGCGCCCTCCTCTTTCAAAGGGAGCGGGGGCGCAGTACACTCTCTCTCATGCGCGCGTGTTCCGCAAGCCGTATCTTGCAAATGGTATGTCCGATTCGGCTCCCGTTTGTCACGTTGGAAAGAGGGCCTTCAACCACACCTTCTCAAGTCGGTAAACCAGCCGGAATGACTCCCGATATGTTCGCACGGGGCTTTCTACTGGTTTACCCTCTCGCGGAAAGCCGAAACCCAGGGTGAAGATCCGTAAGAGCACGGTTCCGATCGAGAAATCTCGGGTCAACTCGGGATGACTTAAAATGATGACCGAACAAGTCCGGTACGACCGGAAAACCCGAAGTCATCGAAAAATTTGATATTTACCCGGTAAACGTGAACCGAAACTCCGAAAAGCCGGGAAACTCTAAAATTGACCGAAATGGCCATATGGCCCCGGTTGATGAAAATATTCGGCTAGAATCGACCCGGATGACTTGAAAAGACCCGGTGATGACCGAAAAGGCCTAACATGTGGTCCGGGATAGCCGTGTCAGCACAGATCGAAAAAGCCATAATGAAAGCCGTCATTGACCGACGCCTACCGAAATGACTTCTCGGAAACCCTGAATGTTACGGAACACATGCGGGATTCCCGAGACCTTAAATTATGGACCATTCAAGGTCGGTCATCGAGCAGGCTTCGTGTTTTTACAGTTCACGTGCGGCTCTCGCTTGAAGGTTACGACAATATTCTAGAAATCATCGGTCCATTCTCAACTTGCGAGGGGCTCCACCCATGTCCTTAGCTCATGTCCACGAGATAATCCGGATCAGATAACGGTCAAATAAAGGATATCGCCTATGGAATAAGAGTCTGGGGCTCCGAATCAAGTCAATTTGGCATGTCTACAGGAACAAGATCCACATGTAGAAGAATCTGAAATCAAAATCTCTGAAGATTCACTTGAATCTAATGTTTTATCAATTATATCCATTCCTCGGGAACCCATAGAACAAGGCACACTCTCCACCATTGAACAACCTAGGCAGATGCCGACACTTAACAACCTTGGGTGGAGAATTATGGAGATGCTTGAATATCAAGCTAGAAAGGGCCTAGGCAAAGAATTACAAAGGATAGCATATCCAGTGCAAACCATGTTTTCAATCACAAGGCCAAGACTTGGATTTCATGAATCAGCTCCTGAGCCTCAGAATGGCAAGGAAAAATTAACTATCACAATTAAGAGTTTAGATAATCATTCTACAAAAGGGGCACAACTGAAGAAAAATGAATATAGCCCACGATCGATTCCTCGACCCTTGAGAATATCGGGGCCACCTGCATGGCAAATAATGAAGAAGGCTGAAGTGAAGAGAAAATCTAATCACAAGTTGGCTAAGGCTAGAGGCAAAAGAATTACATGACCCCTCAACTAGGCATTCATTTATATGGCAACCTGTTAGGGCCGAGTTAGTCAACAATCATTCGAGTAGCGGAGTCCAGGGGAATAGATTATTAGAACCATCTGCAGCTAGGCAATCCCCCTCTCCAACTCCTTTCTTAAGGTCATCTCGACTTTATAGACCGGGCCCTATAGCCCATTTTGGTCAATCGAGCCACTAAGCCCACCTTCAATGCTCGGGTTCACAAGCCCACTCCCATTCTCCTAAACCAGACCCTCAAGTCTTTACTCATTTTCTTGAACTAGGCACAAGTGTCCAATGCTTTTCTACATCCGGCCCACAAGCCCATTACCCTCCTAAATTGGGCCCTTGTGCCCAACCCGCTTCTAAATTAGACCTACGTGCCCATCATCCTTCCAAATCAGGCCCTTGTGCTCAATCTCTTTCTAAATCGGGCCCACATACCCATCATCTTCTTAAATTGGGCCCTTGTGCCCAACCTCCTTCTAAATCGGGTCATTGTGCCCAACCTTCTTCTAAATCGAGCCTATGTGCCCATCATCTTCCTAAATTGGGCCCATGTGCTCCTTCTTCCAAATCGGGCCGACATGCTCATCATCTTCCTAAATTGAGCCCATATGCCCATCCTCTAGAATCAACCTCCTATGCTTTCCCTCCTAAATTGGGCCCTTGTGCCCAACCCCTTTCTAAATTAGGCCCAAGTGCCCATCACCCTTCCAAGTTAGGCCCTCGTGTCCATCATCTTTCTCAACCAGGCCCACATGCCTCTCCCTCAACACTCCCATCAATTCTCGTGCCATGGCCCTCACCCCACCTTTCCCAGTCGAGTTCACGTTCCCACCAATTGGGCCCATATGCCCATCCTTACAAATCAGGCCCAAGTACCCGACACTTCTTTACATTTGGCCCTCATGCCCAACATTCTCTTACATCGGGCCCTCAAGCCTACACTCCTAAATTGGGTCCGTATACCCATCACCAATCTCGATTGGGCCAACATGCCCCTCCTTCAACACTACCGTCGATTCTTGGGCCACGACCCCCGCATCGTCTTGTGCAACTAGGCCCATATGCCCCTCCTTCAACTCTACCATCAATTCTCAGGCCATGGCCCTCACCTCACCTTTTCCAGTCATGCCAATGTGCCCACCAATTGGGATCATATTCCCATCATTACAAATCGGGTCCTAGTGCCCGACACTTATCTACATTCGACCCTCATCCTCTTACATCAAGCCCACATGTCCACTCTCTTAAATCGGGTCCATATGCCCATCATCCTTTCAAATCAGGCCCTCACGACCGTCATCATTTTCAATCAGGCCCATGCATCCCTCCTTCAATTCTCGGGCCATGGCCCCCACTCTATCCATTTCAATTAGGCACATGCCTCGATCAACCACTTCAATTGGGCCCATGAGCCCATCATCTTCCCAAGATAGGCCCGCATGCCTACTCTTCCAAAATCGGGCCCACTAGCCCCTCCTTGGGCCTATGTGCCCATCTTCAACAACTAGGCTGTAGCGCCTATGTCTCTAAATTGGACCCACGAGCCCAACTCCCTTTATTATGTACCACATTCTCTTAACTAGGTACACAAGCCCAATCAATTCCTCTTTTGCCGGTTTCATGTGCCTCGTTTCCTCCATCGAGCTCGCATGTCCATTCTCATTCCTTCAATCGGGCCCATGTGCCCAACTCCACTACTAAATCGGGTCGTCGTGCCCACATCTCCAATTGGGTTGACACCCCCATGTTTTAATTATGCTCTTTTTTTAATCATGCATTTTCAATCGGGACCCTAGCACCCTATTTTCAATTAGGCCATTGTGCCTTTATTTTAATTATGCATTTTCAATCGGGCCCTAGCGCCCATGTTTTCAATCAAGCCGTTGCGCCTTTATTTTAATTATGCATTTTCAATCAGGCCCTAGCACCTATGTTTTCAATCAGGCCGTTGCGCCTTTATTTTAATTATGCATTTTCAATCAGGCCTTAGTGCCTATGTTTTCAATCAGGCCGTTGTGCCTTTATTTTAATTATGCATTTTCAATCGGGCCTTAGCGCCTCTATTTTCAATCAGGCCATCGCGCCTTTATTTTAATTATGCCTTTTCATTTGGGTCATAGAGCCCATGTTTTTAATCATGCATTGCCAATTGGGCCACTGGGCCCTTGTTTTCAATCATGCTTTTTCAATCGGTCCATAGTGCCCATGCTCTTAATTATGCTTTTTCAATCAGGCCATCTAACCCCTCATGCCCCCATATCGGGCCATCATGACCCTTATCTTTTAATCAAGTCATCCCACCCCTCATCTTTCTAAATCAACTCGTCATCCCCTTTTCATCTTTCAATTGGGTCATCATGCCTCTTTTTCATCCCAATTGGGTCATCGTTCCCCACCTCCTTTTGTCAGCCCCATGGGCTTACCCCTTTTATTAGGCTCCCAAGCCAATTTTTTGTGTCATTCCTTTCAATCTAGGTAGCAACCCTTTATTCCAATAAAATGAAAATGTTCCATGATGGTATCTTAAACCTTGTTCAACATCATCATCAAATGCTAACCCTTGCTATTCTTCTACATCTTACCCACCATCGTATTGACTCAAATCACTAATCTGTTACCGAATGGGAAAAAGAGGAAGTAGCAAGGCAGGTCAAGGCATGAACAAGCGCCAACTACACCGTCTTGGCAGCACCATCACCAACAACAAAGTTCATCCTCTCTCAGGTACTACATGCATGTATTCATCATTATCATGTTATCCTCGAGGCATTCATTTCAAAAGCATTTACGCGTATAATCGTAACATGTCTTAAAAATATTTTGCATAGAGAGGATAGCTAAGAGAATTTGATGATGTTCAAGTATGTTTTCAACCAGGATGAAAATATTGGAAAGATAATGAGTGGCGCAAGGCAAGGCATAGTGAATCATCCATGGAATCATTTATTCTTGAAAATGTTTTTTTAAATTACAAAAAAATCATAAATATTTAAAATCGAGAGGATGGCCATCATAAGCCAAATTCCACTAGTTCTTGGGTACCCTAACTTGTTCTTTATGAATTAAGAGTCGACACCATACTTCACACATCACTTGCCTAGATTCTGGAATCTTAATGACTAGACACTGGAAAAAAAGCTAGGCAAAGTCTGGAGAAGGAAGGTTCACCCTATCCTATTCTCTTCTTATTTCTGTCCAAAGTGGATGTAGGGTACTAGAAGGAGGAGTATCGAAAGTGCCCATCGCCTTAGTAGGAGGCCATCTCAGAAGGTCCAACTTCTCAAAAAGAAAAATGGTGCTAAAAGATGGGCGATGTCCCCTCAGGTCAACAAAAGAAAAGACTTGTCTGAATGAGTACCACAAAAATAGCCCAAGAAAAGAAAAAAAAGGGCTCCAAAAGATGGGCAATGAACCCCTCAGGTCAAATCAAGAAAAAATTAAAAGACCTGTCTGAATGTGGGCTACCAAAGAATATGGGCAAATTAATAAAAGAAGGAAGGACCCGAAGAAGCTGAATCCCAATGGGCAATTGGGCATTAGTAGAGAAACGAATTCGACATCCTCAAAATCTACCGAAGACTTGCCCCCAGTATCCTTCCTTCTTTAACCCCTATGGGTAGGGTAGACTTACCAGATCTTGGCAAAACCTAGCTGATGAATGGTCGAAGGTCAAAAGGATTCCGAATGAAAGGCCTCCCACTCATCACATGGTGTAAGCTCTTACTCTTCAAAGAATAATTAGGGACACCCATTCCAAGTGGATCAAGGCAAATGACAACCATCCTCTCTATAAAAATTAGAAATCTAGAAAATAAAAACAAATTAAAAAGTCTCAAAACTCAAAAAAAAATTAAAAATCTTCCAAATCAAAATATTTTTTAAATGTTTTTCACATTTAGTCTTACGTGCATCAAAAATTTAAAATTCAAACAAACTTGAAAATTTTCAAAACAAAAACATTTTAATTGCATGTCCTTTGCATTTAGTTTCAATCTTGCATTCAACAAGTTTTCAAAGTAAAAAAAAATTTAAAAATCTTCAAACAAAAATCAAAACATTTTCAATCATATGCTTTCACATCTGCATTTAATCTAAAACCCAAACAAATTTAAAAATCTTCAAAAATCAAGAAACATTTTCAATTATGTATGCATATTTAATTTCAGTCTTGCATGTCCATTTTATGCAATGCATACTTAATTTCTTCTTGTTTTCACTTTTACCTTTTGGAAAAGGTTTACATCCCTTGACAAAAGATCAAGGCAACTGTAGCCCTCCTCACGCAAGGGAACTAAGCCACAATAAAGTTGTAATCATCTTTGTTCAAGTTAATGTAGGAAATGAAGACCCCATACAATGGAGCTCATGCATCAACTCTCTTCCTCAAGCACTTGAATTAGAGATGGCAAAACAACAAAAAAAATAGAAAATAGAAAAATCAAGAAAGATTGTTTCCCCAACCCCTATTAGGACTTGCATTTTAGTATTGCATCTATCAAAATAATAGTATTTGAAATGTTGAAGACCTCAAGTCTAGAGGGGGCTGAGCCTGAGAACCCCCTCAACAAAATCAGTGATGGCTCGATCACTCACTTGACTTGCGGATAAGCCAAAGTTGTATGTACGGGGACGATTGTTCCTTTTGAGGTATCTTGACCCGTCACATGCAACCTATATCTTCAACTATTTCCTTATGCTATTTTTCATTTCTTTAAACCTTGCATGCATTATTTCATGTATCATTTTCATGCATCTCATGACATATTGTGTTCTAAACCATCATAAAGCATGTCCCACCTTCCAAGTGTTACACCATCTTGGGCTTGGCATCCCATCATAAAGTCCTACCATGTCATCATCTCATTATAGTCACATTCTTTATCCCACTATGATCTTATTCCACATCTCACTATGTTTTACCCCACCATATTACTTTTCCACTTCCGGTTCCCACATGGACCATCACGTTTTAGCTCCCATCATGCCACTCTCCACTCCTGGTCCCCATGCAAACCATCTACATTTCCGTCTAGGTATATCCCTTGTGCTAGGTCGCCTAAGTGACCCGACAGACGGGTCACCCAGGTGACCCGGCAGATGGGTCGCCCAGGCAGTTTGGGCACCCAACAGACAGTTGGGACACTCTTCTACCATATATATCTAATTGAACATTAAAGACCTCGAGTTCAAGGACAGTTGAGCTTGAGAACCCCCTCAACAAAAAACAATGATGGATCAACTGTTTCCAAACTTGCGGATATGCCAAAGTCTTATGCACGGGGACAACGGTTCTCTCTAAGTGCATCCTGACCCATTAAACATATGACCTATATCTTCAACTATTTGTCTATTTTGAGTTTTTTTTATTTTACCCCCAACAAAAAAATTATAAATCATGCATCACCACACTCATGTATCGCACACTCTCCGGACACTTCGAACGAGTTGTGTTCCGGTTTTCCAAAAAGTTTCTCGCTAGATTCTATAAATTCTAGAGAAACATGGAGTCATTCCACTCTGAACAGAATCGGTACCCTTGCAAGGACCAAATGAACCCGGAAGATCCGACCCCGAAGTGATTGGATGTTCACCTTTATGTTTTCATTAGTTTAGTTAGCCCTTCTCGGTATAAGCACACCACAGGGCTGGGTCGCTAACTGAGATGAACTCATGAGCCATGACTCAGGGGTCCCCCACGCTGGGGGCAGGCTTTTCATTCTACTTTCGTGCTCACGACACTGTATCCATTTAATCAATAATGGGAGTGATCTGAGGAGAACAAATGGGAACGAAAAAGGACCGATAATGTCCGCTCATTGCCCAATTAGGCAGTAGCCTGCGTGTCTAATCTACACCTTGGTGCCACATTTTTAGTCCGCGCCATTGCACACAGCTATGCCTCATTACATTTCATTCTATTCATCTGCGCTTCATTCCATATCGCTCCCCTACAAAGCCGATGTAGACACTCCAAATTCGCCTAATTCAGAGCATAAAACTCATGTTTTAAAGGGTAACATGTATGATTGATCTTATAATGATGCCGTGTCTTTTTAAGTTGATTTGGAGCTTCATTGGATGAAATCGGATGTTTTCCGAAGTTTCCGCAAAAAGCCGTAATTTCAGAGCGAAAGCCACACGTAAATCGTGTAAACACAGAAATTGGCTGAATGACCAATGCCTAATGATCATGCATTGAAGTTTATGGTCATATTCACACTCCAGACAAGTTTTGTTGCATTCCGTGCCTTAACGGTTTGCCGTCGAAGTCATTCTGACCAGTATCAGATCTTCTGTTCACTGCCCTAACTTCCAGACAAAATTTTGAAGTTTTTGAGGGTGTTATGGCTGATCTAATTCTATAGATATCTTCCTCGTCCTGTTATCTTTCCAACGCAACAAACGGCGTCGAATTCCGAGTTTGGGAGTGTTCGCAATGGCTTCCGGAAGAAGGACGCGCAAAAATAGTCTCATGCGCTCGGGTTCCCGGTCACATGCGCCCGGGACCCAGGGCACGTGCCCATGCGCCCTACCAGTGAGGCACGTGACCTTGTGCCCTCACTTGAGGGCATATGCGCCCTACCCTTGAGGCACGAGGGACCCAGTTTTTCACCGGGACTCTACCGCTGAACGAATCGACAGGATAAGACCAATTTTTTCGGAATTGATGAGATGCGCCCCTTCTAGGGGGCGCATGCGCCCATGCCCCTCAGTGGGGCGCATGCGCCCTGCACCAGGGCGCATGCGCCCTAGGGTAGGGCGCAATGTGCCCTATTTTTTAGTCCGGATAGGACTATTTGTTCTCTTATAAATAAACTCCGATTCTGGTCATTCCAAAGGGATGGGCATGACCCCCCAGGCATCTCAAGACGTCCAAACTCCCTCCTGCATTGATTTTGTGATTTTTAGAGAGAGAATTTCGAGTTTTTATAGAGAGAAAAGTCGGTTCAAGAGAGAGGAAGGCTGTTCTGCAGGTGATCTGCCAGGTCTCTCTTCTTCGGCCTCTACAGCGGTGTGTGGATGTCTGATGCAAGAGCTCTCTTCATCAAAGTTCTTCATCTCCAAGTATTATTGAGTTTTCAATCGACAGAATTTGATTATGAGGTTGGGGCTGATCGTGACGAGCGCAGAAGCAAAGTCGCGCCTGGCAGATCCTGGACTGCAGCTCGGCTTTTTCGACAACCCAGATTTGGCTATATCTTCCTCTATTCATCTCAGAATCTTCCAGTTCTTTTTCCTATATCTTTTTTTTGTGATTATCCATCCTCCTATAATTTTTTTATATTTTTTGCATTATTTTTAGCCTATTTATCCGAAAATAATAAAAAGGGGCTAGAGATAACCCGAATCCGGTCAGTTTCTAGTCAGTTGTGTGTTTCATGTCATTCTCTTTACATATACTCCACCTTGTTTAGTTCTAATTATCTTTTTAACTTGTTTATTTTTCTAGTTGCACATAAGATCAAGCACCCACCACGTTGAGGACTCTCCTTCATCGGCCGGCCGAAGAAGGAGAAGCTTTAACCCACACTCTTCACGCTAAGTTACACGGTCCATTTAATTTCATAAATTGGAACCCGCGGTTCCTGGCGACCACATTTATCTCTTATCACCCTCCTCCCACATGATCCGAACCGTCTCTTTGGTGATCGAGCGATGCCAAGGGATGAAAGTTCGGGGATCAATGTGAGTGTGGGACCGAGGTGAGAGTTGCTTTCCGAGTTTTCTTCCTTTCTTTCTCATCCCCTCTTGAGGTGACGATCTGGGTTCACGGACTTCCCTGAAAAGGAGAGGACCCCGTCGAATTTTCAGAGTCGACAGCTTTGTGGCGACTACGGTGGGACTAGCAATGTCTTCAACCGTGGGTGCTTAGTGTTTTGTTTGCGACTAGTTCTAGTTCTAGACCGGTTCCCACGTGAGCCTTTCCTTCTTTCCACTTCTCTTAAACTTCATGCCATCTCAAAATTTCTGATTTCACCCATCTTTCATCAGATCTGAAGTGCCAAGTATGCCATTTAATTTCTGTCATTTTATTTAAACCGGTTCCCACGTGAACCACCCTTTTCCTTTTAAACTGGTTCCCGCGTGAACCAATCTCTTTCTTTACTTCGGTTCCCACGTGAACCAAACCCCTTTTTTTCAGATATATCCCAACTTGGATCAGATCTTTATTCACCTTTAATTGGCCTCACGTGGCCCTCTTTTGACCATTCAAACCGGTTCCCACGTGAACCACCCCTTTTTACCCAAAACCGGTTCCCACGTGAACTACCTTTACCTTTTACCCCGGTTCCCACGTGAACCAGCTTATTCTGACATCGGTCCCCACGTGGACCACCCTTTTTCTTGGCTATCAGATCTGAACCTTCTTCTTTCCATCACTTTTCACTATCTCCATTTGGCTAACATAAGAAACAGGTCTGGATTCTAGTTTCTATTTGCTTGTCTAGTTTCTAATTACTTATCTTGTGTCATTGCTTGTTTATTTAAGTTCATGTTTTATTTATTACTTGCTTTATTACTTGATTGCATTCTCTGCTCCTTCTCTCTACCTCCTTATTTTACACTTTTTTGAGGCGGGAGCTCACTCTCCCATTTACCCCTCCCATCCAAATCACCCTCTTGGTGGATTCTGACCTCTCTTCTGGGATATTCCTTCCTAGTTGACTTGGTTGGCTTTCATCAAGGCCTCCGTATTTCCTCATAAATGGAGTATTCCTCTTCACGATCGGGTTGGTTATACCACTCCGCAAAACCCGAAGCATCCTATGTTACCTACACGTGGTGAGATTGTGTGAAACCTAGGTCATTGGAGATTGGAGTTTGGATCCTAACCCATTTGTTGAGAGAACAATTATTAACAAATCCATAAACCTAAGGTTTAATCAAAATCATTGTGTAATCTTGCTTTCAAGTCTTTGCATCACTTGCTTGTCAAACAAAAATTCAAACCTCTAACTTTTTGCAAAATACTAAATACCAAAAAAAAGTTCTTTGTTTGTTTTGTCAACTTGTTTGTTTTACTTTCTCCTTGAAGTTCAATTCAACTAAGGTCTGGAAGGCACGTTGGAATGGAGGAACAAGCTGAACATCGAGAGCACGAGATGGGTCATCAACCAAATCCGTCAGATGGTCGTGTTAATCCATTATTTGAGTCAGAAGCGCAAGAGGTCCCTTAACCATCTGCTCCTCGTGATGTTGAACAACTCTTTAGGGAGTTGTCTCTCTATACCGACCCAGAAACCTATGCCCGTATACAATCCATGGTGAAGGGCAAAATTGCTTCAGATCAGGCTGAAACCAATCAAGTTGCCTTATCTCCTAGTCCTCTAGTTCAACTACCACTCATTCAATCACCCTTTGTTCAACCTCTTGTTGTTCAACAATCTGTGATTCAACCATCACTAGCACAACCATCTGTAGTTCAACCCTCTATAGTTCAACCATCTCTGGTTCAACCATCATTTGTTCAGCCATCTTATTTTAACCATGTTGCTCCCTCAATCCACCAAGCCATGGGACAATCTTCAAGTCATGCTCCTCAATTCCAGAACCATGTCTCTAACCACATACCGCCTCCAGTAAACCAAGAACCTACTCTCACCTAGGCAATCATGGATCAGCTCACCCAGATGAATGAACGTTATGAAGAGCTGAGATGTCGCCTGGACTCCAAGTCAGTTCCTGAGATTTCCATTCCTTCTCTGCCAGTCCTACACCTGCCACCTTCTGAGCTACCAGTTTATCGCCGCTACAATGGTACTGGCAACCCTTTTCTCCACCATAAAGATTTTCTCTATGAATCCTCATTCTGGAAAAATGATCGTAGGGTTCTTGCCTTCTTGTTCCGTCGATCATTAGAAGGGTCTGCATTGGAATGGTTCTACTCACTCGACTCCTTTGAGGCAGGAGACTTCGATATTGTTAAAACCAAATTCTTGCAAAGATATAGAGACCAGGTGGCACCAGCATGCTCCATTACGGATTTGATCGCTGAAAAGATGAAGCCCGAAGAGGACTTCATAAAGTTTGCTGATCACTGGAGGGGAATGGCAGAGAAACTGACAGATGTGATTTCTGAAGGGGAACAAGTGAAGATGCTTATTGGCAACACCACACATGCCTTGAGGAATGTCTTGATCATGCTACGTCCTACCACAATGAATGAACTCTATGATAGTGCCCAATACTTGCAAGCCCACTTCAAGGATGCTACCATGATAAACCCTTTTGATCCTAAACCTAGAAACCTCAGGAAAACCCCCTCTACACCAGTTGGTCCTACAACCGAGGGAGTGGTTAACAACGAAGCAATAAACACTGTGGGGAACTAGGGAGGGAACCGTCAAAACCAGTTCAGAAACCCACCACAAAACCATTCCTATTACCCCTCTCAACAACAGGTTAGGCCACCACAACTACGACAACCACAACAACCCCCGCAACCAGTAACACAACCCCAGCAACCTCGTCAACCTACCTACAATAGGGCACCGCCACCACCCAATCAAGCACCACGAATGGGAGGTCCTAGGAGAGAAAACTACCAGCAACTCCCTTACTCCTTGACCGACATCTTCAATGTACTCATGGCAGAAAAACAGTTGGAATTGCCCAAGGAAAGAGAGGTTTGGCTAACAAACGCAGATATGTTCCGATACTGTGCTTACCACCGGTGTCCTGGTCACACTGTAGAAGTGTGCTTTCAATTCAGGGATTACATCCACGATCTGAATGACCAAGGCAGCATTGATTGGGTCCAAATGGGGGAATGCATACAAGCTATGAAGGCTAGGCAGCAGCAACGGCAGCGTCCACCGGCTCAACCTCAACAACAACCTGGCTTGGGGATTGTTCAGAATCCGCTCCCATTACATGCTCCCGCTCCAGCGCCGGCACCAGCACATCCAAACCCAGGAATTGGTCTAGTACACTCCATTGTCCAGGGAGATGCCAGCCATGCTCAAGGTTGGCAACTAGAAAACCAAAATGCAACCATGCCTGCCAACCCAACTAGGCCTCCTGCTAGGAACCCTCATAGACAGATAATCCGTGCACCTGCTACTCCACAACTACCACAAAGCTCAATAACCCAACCACTGGCCGCCACTTCTTCTCGCCGGCCCATCATTAGGCCATCCCCCTCTCTAACTACACCTCCTTTAACCATTGCTACACACCGACCCTTGCTCATCCGACCACCACAATCACCACCAAACCTGAACCCACAGCCTACGAGCTCTACCACTCTAAAACCCCAACCTATCATACCACCAACACCACAACCAATCCCACAACCTACACCTTCATTAACTCATCAACTACTTCTGCACCCCGGTCTCTTCTTATTAGGCCACCGGTATCACCATCACTACCACCTCCAAATCCTACCCCTCTACCAACTAACCCCATCATCCCAGAACCATCGATCCCATTACCTATCATACATGCACCTACATCACCTGTTCCACCACAACCCACCCCAGTTAACCCGTCACCTCTACCCGACCGCCAAATAGCCCCTGTGCTTCAGAGTGGGAGGATGTTCCAGCGGCTCTTTCCCCAAGCTAGTACTCAACCGCATGATCAAGTGGAGGAGGAACAAGTAGAAGAACCATTGCCAGGCACAACCTATGATCTGTTAAAGCATTTAGATTAAACACCGGCCCGTATTTTCATACTTGAGTTGATCAAAAGATCAAAGGTGCACCAGGAGATTCTACAGCAGTACTTGCAAAGGGTCATGGTGAATGAAGATCTCCCACCTGAGAAGATCACTATAGTGTTAGCCCCTAGAAGTGAGCACCCAAAACTCACTTTCTCTCAGGAAGAATTAGCAAATCCAGAATTTAAGAGATATGCTTTGCATGTGGCTGTTATCATTTGCAATGTCGAAGTAAAATCATGTTTGGTTGACACTGGAGTTTTTATCAATGTTATGCCGCCAGAAACTTCACGGTTGTGCGGTATTTCTGAACAAGAAATCAAGCCATCTTGTGCCATGGTGACGGCCTACGACAATTCCAAGAAGTCTGCACGTGGGGTGGTCACTCTAGAAGTCAAACTTGGACCATGTACGGTCACAACAGATTTTCATATTCTAGAATTGGATCCAACTTTTCGGGCTATACTTGGGAGGCCATACTTGGAGGCAATAGGAGCTGTGGCTTCAACAAACCACCAGTGCATAAAATTTCCCTTTAAAGGACAGGTGGTCAAGGTGACTAGCATGCCTATAAGGGACGAGCTGATCGATGCTTATTTACCCCTAGGTCTGTCAATACAACCCCAGATCTCAGTGGGAGAATTGCCATAAGTCAGATGCATGACCGCCTCTCTACCAGACACACTGGGATGGCGGATGATGATGAAATTGGGCTATCAACCTGGAAGAGGTTTAGGCAAGGATCTTCAAGGGATCACTCAGCCAATTGAAACTGTGAAAAGGCCACGCAGGCAGGGGTTGGGATATGAAGAGGATTCCATCCCAAGGAGGATCTTCCAGCCAGGATATGCCATGGGACTCCATACATTCTTTATCAAAGGGGAGACCATGATGATGGCTGAAGATGGCAAAAGTTCCGTGATAGCTGTCAAGAGAAGAAAGGCTCCAGATGAAGAAGAAGAAGACTTGGAAGACCTGTGCTTATCTTTAACTCGTTTGTTCTCAAGTGGGGAAGAGTATCAAGAACCACCCAAGGGAAGACCAATATTGGATTATCTGGTTGAGCATACCACCCAAGTCAAAACCATTCCACGAGACCCAAATACAACAATCCCATGGTTGAACCTCGTACCTTTGTTTCTAGATCTTTTGGATGGGCTTCAGGGCCCACTTACCCACTTTGGGCCCATGTGCCCTCTTCAACCTTCCACTCTTACTGGGCATGCTTGCCCATTTGCTTCCCTCATCAACTTCAGAACTGAGGGCTTTTCTCAACTTGGGCTCACATGCCCATTTATTTCTATGATCGGGTCCATGTACCCGTTTACTTTTTTTATCAGTTTTGGACCCATGTGTCCACTTTCTGTTACCATTGGGCCCACGAACCCCTTTTTCCCCTTTATTCTTAAGTTTTTCTCTCTATTAATTCAGTCATCTTCTAGCAAGCCTCGAGTCACTAAGGCTCATTCTATCTTTTTACTTGAGAATCCCAAAAAAAAAGTCTTCTCTGAAACTCACATTTCCATCGAGGAGGCATCTCTACTCATCCCAGAGGGCGCTCCCAATCAGGGATCCCTCTTTTCTGAATCATTAATCGATTTACTCGATCCCCCCTCCACTGTAAATACCACCTTTCCAGCTTTATCTTCAGTAGGTCAGGTTAGATTAGGAAATAGGAAAGTCAGAGGTAAGCGAGTTCCAAATAGGTATCTGCAACAATTGGCACAGAAATGCGTAGAGTGTGCAAGGCTGCCAAACTTTTTAGATAATACCATCCAGCTAGATGAAATCCGATATGAGGATGGGCATAACATAGATCATACTTTGGGAGTATATGAGGTGGTATCAGAGAAGGATCCCGAATCCGAGGATGAAATCGAGGACTTGGCTGATGCATATGCATCTGGACTTAGAAGATTTGAAGAACCATCAGCCACAGGGAATGAACCGACCAAGGAACTAAATTTAGGAACCCTGGAAGATCCTAAGACTATCCTCATTAGTTCAAACCTCACTCCCTCAGAAGAACAACGTTTGATCAAAGTTTTGGAAGAATATAAGGACACGTTCGCATGGACATATGAAGATATGCCGAGATTAGATAATTCACTGGTTGAACATAGATTAACCTTGAAACTTGGAACTACCCCGGTTAAACAAAAGCTCAGGAGGTTCCACCCTGATATTGCACTCAAAATAAAAGAAGAGGTCGACAAACTACATCAAGCAAAATTTATTAAAGTTGTCCTATATCCGCAATGGGTGGCTAACATAGTCCCTGTTATGAAGAAGGATGGACGAATTCGGATTTGTATAGATTTCAGGGACTTGAACCGAGCGTGTCCTAAGGATTATTTCCCTTTACCTCATATCAATGTTTTAGTTGATAACACAGCTGGATTTGGAATGCTTTCATTCATGGATGGCTATTCTGGATACAATCAGATTCGGTTAGCTGAGGAGGACCAAGAGAAGACCTCATTCACTACACCTTGGGGAACATATTGCTATGTTGTCATGCCCTTTGGGTTAAAGAATGCTAGGAACCCTCCTAGACAGATAATCCGTGCACCTACTACTCCACAACTACCACAAAGCTCAATAACCCAACCACTGGCCGCCACTTCTTCTCGCCGGCCCATCATCAGGCCAGCCCCGTCTCTAACTACACCTCCTTCAACCATTGCTACACACCGGCCCTTACTCATCCGACCACCACAATCATCACCAAACCTGAACCCCCAGCTTACAAGCTCTACCACTCCAAAACCCCAACCTATCATACCACTAATCCCACAACCTACACCTTCATTAAACCCATCAACCACTCCCACACCCCGGCCTATTCTTATTAGGCCACCGGTATCACCATCATTACCACCTCCAAATCCTACCCCTCTACCAACTAACCCCATCATCCTAGGACCACCAAACCCATTGCCTACCATACCTGCACCTACACCACCTGTTCCCACCCCAGTTAACCCATCACCTCTACCCGACCGCCAAATAGCCCCGGTGCTTCGGAGTGGGAGGATGTTCCAGCGGCTCTTTCCCCATGCTGGTACTCAACCGCAGGATACAGTGGAGGAGGAACAAGTGGAAGAACCATTGCCAAGCACGGCGTATGATCTGTTAAAACATTTGGATAAGACACCAGCCCGTATTTCTATACTTGAGTTGATCAAAAGATCAAAAGTGCACCAGGAGATTCTACAACAGTACTTACAAAGGGTCAT
This sequence comes from Cryptocoryne crispatula var. balansae, assembly GCA_036172225.1. NCBI lineage: Eukaryota > Viridiplantae > Streptophyta > Magnoliopsida > Alismatales > Araceae > Cryptocoryne > Cryptocoryne crispatula. The sequence continues at coordinate 22,899,943 of CM069925.1, forward strand.
GGTGAGTGAAGATCTCCCACCTGAAAAGATAACTATAGTGTTAGCCCCTAGAAGTGAGCACCCAACACTCACTTTCTCTCAGGAAGAATTAGCAGATCCAGACTTTAGGAGATATGCTTTGCATGTGGCTGTTATCATCTGCAATGTCGAAGTAAAATCATGTTTGGTTGACACTGGAGCTTCTATCAACGTTATGCCGCCAGAAACTTTGCAGTTGTGCGGTATTTCTGAGCAAGAAATCAAGCCATCTTGTGCCATGGTGACAACCTATGATAACTCCAAGAAGTCTGCACGTGGGGTGGTCACATTAGAAGTCAAACTTGGACCATGTACGGTTACAACGATTTTCATGTTCTAGAATTAGATCCAACATTTCGGGCTATACTTGGGAGGCCATATTTGGAGGCAATAGGAGCTGTGGCTTCAACAAACCACCGGTGCATAAAATTTCCCTTTAAAGGACAGGTGGTCAAGGTGACTAGCATGCCTATAAGGGACGAGCTGAACGATGCTTCTTTACCCCTAGGTCTGTCAATACAACCCCAGATCTCAGTGGGAGAATTGCCATAAGTCAGATGCATGACCGCCTCTCTACCAGACACACTGGGACGGCGGATGATGATGAAATTGGGCTATCAGCCTGGAAGAGGTTTAGGCAAGGATCTTCAAGGGATCACTCAGCCAATTGAAAATGCGAAAAGGCCACGCAGGCAGGGGTTGGGATATGAAGAGGGTTCCATCCCAAGGAGGATCTTCCAGCCAGGATATGCCATGGGACTCCATACATTCTTTATCAAAGGGGAGACCATGATGATGGCTGAAGATGGCAAAAGTTCCGTGATAGCTGTCAAGAGAAGAAAAGCTCCAGATGAAGAAGAAGAAGACTTGGAAGACCTATGCTTATCTTTGACTCATCTGTTCTCAAGTGGGGAAGAGCACCAGGAACCACTCAAGGGCAGACCAATATTGGATCATCTTGTTGAGCATACCACCCAAGTCAAAACCATTCCACGAGGCCCAAATACAACAATGCCATGTTTAAACCTCGTGCCGTTGTTTCTAGATCTTTTGGATGGGCTTCAGGGCCCACTTACCCACTTTGGGCCCATGAGCCCTCTTCAACCTTCCACTCTTACTGGGCCTGCTTGCCCATTTGCTTCCCTCATCAACTTCAGAACTGAGGGCTTTTCCCAACATGGGCTCGCATGCCCATTTATTTCTATGATCGGGTCCACGTACCCGTTTACTTTCTTCATCCGTTTTGGACCCATGTGTTCACTTTCTGTTGCCATCGGGCCCCGGAGCCCCTTTTTCCGTTTTTTTCTTAAGTTTTTCTCTCTATTAATTCGGTCATCTTCTAGCAAGCCTCGAGTCACCGAGGCTCATTCTATCTTTTTACTTGAAATTTCCAAAAAACGTCTTCTACGAAACTCACATTTCCATCGAGGAGACATCTCTAGTCATACCAGAGGGTGCTCCCAATCAGGGAACCCTCTTTTCTGTATCATTAATCGATTTACTCGATCCTCCCTCCACTGTAGATACCACCTTTCCAGCTTTATCTTCAGTAGGTCAAGTTAGGTTAGGAAATAGGAAAGTCAGAGGTAAGCGAGTTCCAAATAGGTATCTGCAACAGTTGGCACAGAAATGCGTAGAGTGTGCAAGGCTGCCAAACTTTTTAAATAATACCATCCAGCTAGATGAAATCCGATATTAGGATGAGCATAACATAGATCATACTTTGGGAGTATATGAGGTGGTATCAGCGAAAGATCCCGAATCCGAGGATGAAATCGAGGACTTGGCTGATGCATATGTATCTGGACTTAGAAGATTTGAAGAACCATCAGCCACAGGGAATGAACCGACCAAGGAACTGAATTTAGGAACCCTGGAAGATCCTAAGACTATCCTCATTAGTGCAAACCTCACTCCCTCAGAAGAACAGCGTTTGATCAAAGTTTTGGAAGAATATAAGGACACGTTCGCATGGACATATGAAGATATGCCGGGATTAGATAATTCATTGGTTGAACATAGATTAACCTTGAAACCTGGAACTACCCCGGTTAAACAAAAGCTCAGGAGGTTCCACCCTGATATTGCACTCAAAATGAAAGAAGAGGTCGACAAACTACACCAAGCAAAATTTATTAAGGTTGTCCTATATCCGCAATGGGTGGCTAACATAGTCCCTGTTATGAAGAAGGATGGACGAATTCGGATTTGTATAGATTTCAGGGACTTGAACCGAGTGTGTCCTAAAGATAATTTCCCTTTGCCTCATATCGATGTTTTGGTTGATAACACAGCTGGATTTGAAATGCTTTCATTCATGGATGGCTATTCTGGATACAATCAGATCCGGTTAGCTGAGGAGGACCAAGAAAAGACCTCGTTCACTACACCTTGGGGAACATATTGCTATGTTGTCATGCCCTTTGGGTTAAAGAATGCCGGTGCTACATATCAGAGGGCTATGATGGCTATCTTTCACGACATGATGCACACCCTTGTAGAGGTGTATGTGGATGATTTGGTTATCAAGTCCAAGAGTCGGGAAGATCATTCTGAAGTGCTAAGGAAGGTCTTGCAAAGAGCTAGAGAATACAAGCTAAAAATGAACCCTAAGAAGTGTACATTTGGAGTTTCATCAGGAAAGTTACTTGGGTTTATAGTAAGCAAAAGGGGCATAGAGATCGACCCAAACAAGGCCAAGGCAATTATTGGTATGCCTCCTCCGAAGAATATGAAAGAGCTTCGAGGATTGATTGGGAGGCTACAATTTGTCCGCCGGTTTATCTCACAACATTCCCAAAGGTGTAAACCTTTCTATGAGTTAACCAAGGCGGGGGCCAAGTTTAAATGGGATTCGAAGTGCCAGGAGGCGTTTGATGGGTTGAAAACATACACAGCAAGTCCCCCCGTACTTAGACCACCAATTCCCGACAAACCTTTGGTCCTCTACATTTCGGTTCTTGAGAACTCTCTTGGGGCGATCCTTGCACAAGTTGATGAAGAAGGGAAAGAACGAGCTACTTACTACTTGTCTAAGATGTTTGATGCTTGTGAGCTGAAGTACACCGTGGTAGAAAAGACTGTCTTTGCTCTTGTTTGGGTGGTTCGTAAACTCAAACATTATTTCCTTGCTCACCAAGTCAAGCTCATTGCTCGTATCAATCCCATTAAGTTTCTGTTAGAGAAGACAGTCTTGACTGATCGTTTAGGGCGATGGCAGAGTTTCCTATCCCAATTTGATATCACTTATGTCCCACAGAAGGCAATCAAGGGTTATGCTATTGCTGAGCACCTTGCCCATCATCCCATACCCGTCTTTGACCCAGTCCGGTCGGAGCTCCCGGATGACGAACTAATGTCAGTCCGATCTTCCAATATTTGGACATTATATTTTGACGGGGCTCTGAACTCTCATGGTAGAGGGATAGGTATTGTCCTTCTGTCACCTGAAGGTGTCACCATTCCACAGGCTTTTCAGCTTAACTTTCTAGCAACCAACAACATAGCTGAGTATGAAGCCTTGCTGGCCGGACTGGAGGCCGCTCATTTCCATGGTGCTACCGAACTGAGGGTGATAGGTGATAGTCAATTGATCCTACGCCAATTCCTATCCAAGTACCGAACTTCTCATCCAAACCTCAAACCCTACCAGGAGCTCACCACCTGCTACATCAAGCTATTCTTCAAACTCACCTTTGTTCATGTCCCCCGCTCTCAGAATATCCTCGCCGATGCCTTAGCTTCACAAGCTTCATCTCTATCTGTCCCACTAGGCAGGCAAGTGCGGACTATACACATCTGTAAGAGGACAATTCCAGCAATTGAGGATGGACGTTTTCTGAAGGTTAAGGAGAGGTTTAACAGAAAAGAATACCTGCAACATAAAGAAGAAATCTCCTTGATTGAGTTAGAAGAATTAGAAGAAGGTGAGAGACCTTGGTATGACGAGATTACGAGGCATTGCCAAGATCAGTCATATCCACCTGGATCAACCACCAAAGAAAAGAAGGCAATCAGAAGAGTATCCTAGAGGTATACAATCCTAGGAGGAGTGCTCTATAAGAGAAGCCTAAGTGGAATCTTACTCAGATGTCTTGATGAAGAAGAAGCTGAGTTGGTGCTGAAAGAAGCACATTCTGGAGTTTGTGGTGGTCATGTGAATGCCCAAGCCCTTGCTAAGAAAATCATCCGACAAGGGTATTATTGGCCAACTCTAGAAGAAGACTGCTCCATCTTTGTCCGGCATTGTCATTCATGTCAACTCCATGCCGACAAGATTCACTCTCCCGCATCTTCCCTTCATCCAATTCATGCCCCATGGCCATTCGCCATGTGGGCTTTTGATATCATTGGCCCCTTGAGTGACCTCAACTCCGAAATGCGCTCAAAATCGTTCATTCTGACGGCAACGGAGTACTTCACAAAGTGGGCTAAAGCGGAAGCATTCGTGGAGATTAAAGCGTCAACAGTCTGCTCCTTCATCAAGCGCAACATCCTGGCAAGGTTCGGGATCCCCAGCGACATCGTCACCGATAATGGGCCACAATTTCTTTCTCAAGATCTGCGTGATCTTTGCAACAGGTATTACATTTCATTGCATCATTCATCACCATACTATCCTCAAGGCAATGGTCAAGCAAAAGCCACCAACAAAACCTTAATCAAAATCATCAAGAAATCTTGTAAGTCTAGCAAGTTTGCCGACTGGCCTGATAAGCTTGTAGAAGCTCTATGGGCTTATCGTACTTCTGTATGGACTCCCACTGGACAAACCCCGTATGCTTTGGCATATGGGATGGAAGCAGTGGTCCCTTACGAAGTATTACTTCCATCTCTTCGAGTTCAGGTCGACAGGGATATTCCTGTTGATGAGAGACAAGAATCTCTCCTTGCACAGCTTGAACTCTTGGATGAAAGAAGGCTAGATGCCGCCGAGCATGCCCGGACTTATCAGAATATACTCAAAAGGTTTTATCAAAAGAGGGTGGTCGAGAGAAAGTTCGAAATCGGTGAGATGGTAGTCAAACGCATATTCGTTAAACCAGGGGGTCCCCGCTCCAAGTTGCAACCTAACTGGGAAGGGCCTTTTGTAATCACTAAAAAGTATCCAGGTAATGCATATGAATTGACTAATGCAGATGGAGAAAAATTGAATCATCCTTGGAATGGAGTTTACCTCAAAAAGTACTTTCCATAAAAATGGAGAAACCACTGGTATAACCTCAAGTCATCGATCCTAGGTTGTTCGTGAGAAGTCAAGGGTAGGTACCATCCTACACACACAACACTTCCCGATCCTAGAATCCAGAAAACCCGACACTTGCGAAAGGCAATGCAGAAATCTAGAAATGGAAGGAGTACCCTTACCCTATTCTCTTCTACTCGGTCCAAGATAGGGAGAGAAGATTAGAGAGGGGTAGTATCAAAAACACTCGCCACCCTAGTAGGAGGCCGTCTCAGAGGGTACAAAAGGGTGCCAAAAGATGGGCAATGAACCCCTCAGGTTAGAAAAAAGAAAAATGATCAACCTGTCTGAATGAGTACCCAGAATGATAGTCAAGGCAGAAGGCAGTAAAAGACGGGCAATGTCCCCACGGGTCAAAAACCTGTCCAAATATGTGCCACATAGAAAAGAACAAGAAAACAAAGAAAAACCCAAAGAGGCCGAACCCCAATGGGTAATTTGAGTGAGAGTAGAGAAATCCCTCTCAACATCTTCAAACCCTATCAAGGACTTCCTCTATACTCTTCCTCCTTAAACCCCTAGGGAAGGGTAAACCGACCAAATCCAGGTGGAATCCAAGCCGATCAAAGGAAGAAGGTTAGAAGGATTCTAGGTAGGGAACTTTATTTTTGCACGTGGCATCTACCACTTGAGTCTTGACAAACTCCAAAGACCGATGAACTGTCTCAAATACCAGCATTTTCTCCACAAAAAAATTGCATATTTCAAAATCCACAAAAAAATACATATTTCAAAAATCTAAAAAAAAATACATATTTCAAAACCCACAAAAAATGCATATTTCAAAAACCCAAAAAAAAAATTGAATATTTCGAAAACCCAAAAAAATTTAATATTTCAAAAATTCAAAAAAAAACACATATTTCAAAAATCTAAAAAAAAATGAATACTTTTGAAAATCCAAATGATTGTTTTCAAGAAAATCCAAAAAATATTTACATAGTTCAAAAATCCAAAAAAAGTTGAATATTTTCAAAAATCTACCAAAATAATATTTCTAAGAAAACCAAAAAAAATTTTGCTTAGTCATGATCATTGCCTTAGTTGCATCCATGTTTATTTGATTGTCATGCATATTTTCATTTCTACATTGCATATCCCTTTTTTTACTTTAATTACCTTGTTAAGAAGGCTCTTCCCTTTGACCTAAGTCAAAGTTGACCATAATGGGCAAAGGGATGAGTCATGGTGAAGATCTAATCTCCTTCTGTCAAGTGTTTCAGGAATTTCAATATAGGAGAGGAGAGGATTCACACCATGACAGGTAAGTTCTCTCAACCCCCCATTTCATTTTAAGTCATTTGTTTTATTCCACCTTGTTAAGAAGGCTCCTCCTTTTGACTCAAAATCAAGGCATACGATATACAGGCAAAGGGATGAGTAATGATAAAAATTTAATCTTTTTCATTGAGTATTTTCAGGAGCTGAAGAAGCAAAAAGAGAAGGGCCATTAGGTACATTTTTTTCTAACAAAAAAAAAATGGCCTCAGGGCGCATGTGCCCTCATCTGGGGGCACATGGCCAGGTGCCCCACCCCAGGGCGCATGGCCAGGTGCCCCCGATCGGGGGCACATGGACAAAAAATTCAAAAAAATCATAAAAATTTAAAAAATTCAGAAATTGTCTATAATATTAAAAGTGACATTTTTGCTAAAAAAACCATCATCAAAAACTTTGTTTTGACCTCCAAATGATGGTTCTAATAGTAAAATCTTTCGTTGATCATTTCATGAACAATTTGCTTCATATGACAATTCTGTCTGTTGGGTACTAACTAAAAATGTGCAGGCAACCTTTTTAGTCCTAACAGGTGAATTGGCAAGATCAATGTTACCCAAGGAATGCCATGCCAACCTTGTGGCAAAAGAGAGGAAGCGCTACCTATCGTGGTGCTGTATTCCGTCAAAAGGACAAAACAAGGATGGACCAGAGATGCTGATGAACCAGGCGGTCGATGCAGCTTACCTAAAGATTTCATCCTCAGCTTCTCATCAATCTCACATCACATCACCACCATCACTTCATTTTTTGCACTTCACATCACTTCTACTATCTGTCACTTAGCTATGCTAGGTCCACTTTATACATATTATATGCATTAATGTTGAAGACCTTGAGAGTGAAGATGACTGGCCCGAGGTCCCCTTCAACAAAATCTACGACGGCTTGGTCATTTCTTCACACTCACGGATAAGCCAAAATTGAACATTGGAGGGACGATGGTTCCTAATCGGGTGTCTTGACCTCCAATAGACAATCTATATCTTCAACTATTTTTTACATGATTTTCTATGTTTTCACATCCATCTCCTTTTCTTTCTTCATCATTACCAATTCTATTTCATTATGTTTTCTCTTTCTTTTATTTCGTCATGTTTTATTATTTCTTTTATCTCTTTATGTTTTATTCCTTTCTTTTTGTTCCACCATGTTTTATTCTATCATTTCTTTTATCCCACCGTGTCTTTTATCCCACCCCACCGTGGCAATTGTCATGCCATTGTTTCTTCTTTCCCTTCATTCTATGTTAGTCCCACCATTGTCTTTCAATCTCACTATGGCTTAAGTCTGTTTTGTTGTTTTCCGAATACCGGGTTTTCTGACAGAACATGATTCATGGTTTTCACGTTACCCGAGCAATTTTTATTTTGCTTAAAACGAACCCTTTTAGAACTTGAGGTTCTTCCACTCAGAATTAAACTGAGTATTTTGGTGAAACTTGAATGAACTTGAGATTCCAAATATGATGGATTGGTATTCTTTTCATTTTAAGATCAACTTCTTTTTTACAAAACTTTAGCCCATCACAGTACAAGAACACCGCAAAGTTCGGGTTGCTGGCTGATGATGAACCTACGAATTCAAGGACTCCTCACCATGCTGAGGGTTGGCTACATCCTTTTATCCATTATCATTTACTTTTTCATCTCTCGTGCCAAGGGCATGTCTTTTACCAGTCAATTATATGAGGTTTTGATAGAACATGAAAGCGATCTAGAATACTCAACGAGATTCATATTGCTGGATCGGGTAGATAAGCGTGTCTATATCTACACCTTGATGCCACCTTTTCAGTCCATCACCATTCCATTCCTCTACATTCATCTACATTCCATTACAGTTCACTCTGAATCATTCCGCTTCATTACATGCCACTCCCTTACAAAGCCGACATCAAGGCGAGGCAAGCTGTAGACACGCCAAATTCGCCTAATTCAGAGCATAAAACTCATGTTTTATAGGGTAACATGCATGATTGACCTTATAATGATGCCGGGTCTTTTAAAGTTGATTTGGAGCATTCGCCGAATGAAATCGGATGTTTTCCGACGTTTTTCCGCAAAAAGCCGTAATTTCCGAGCAAAAGCTGCACGTAAATCATGTAAACATAGAAATTGGCTGAATGACCAATGCCTAATGATCATGCATTGAAGGTTATGGTCATATTTACACCCCGGACAAGTTTTGTTGCATTCCGTGCCTTTTCGGTTTGCCGTCGAAGTCATTTTGACCTATATCGGACCTTCTGTTCACTGCCCTAACTTCCGGATAAAATTATGAAGTTTTGGAGGGTGTGATGGTTGATCCGATGCTTCAGAAAGCTTCTTCGGCCTGTTATCTTTCCAACGCAACAAACGGCGTCAAATTCCGAGTTCGGGAGTGTTCGCAATGGCTTCCGGAAGAAGGACGCGCGAAACCAGTCCCATGCGCCCGGGTTCCTGGTCACATGCGCCCGGGACCCAAGGCACGTGCCCATGCGCCCTATCAATGAGGCACGTGGCCTTGTGCCCTCACTTGAGGGCACATGCGCCCCACCTTTGAGACACGTGGGAACCAGTTTTTCACCCGGACTCTACCGCTCAACCGACGGACCGGATAAGATCGAAATTTTCGGAGAAGATAAGATGTGCCCTCACTGGGGGGCGCATGCGCCCTTCAGTGGGGCGCATGCGCCCTGCACCAGGGCGCATGCGCCCAGGGGTGGGGCGCATAGACCCTATTTTTTAGCTCCGATAAGACCGCCTGTTCTCCTATAAATGGACTCTGATTCTGGTCATTCCAGGGAGGAGGAGCACGACTCCCCAGGCATCTCAAGACGTCCTAGCACCCTCCTGCATCGATTTTGTGATTTTTAGAGAGAGAATTTAGAGTTTTTAGAGAGAGAAAAGTCGGTTCAAGAGAGAGGCAGGCTGTTCTGCAGGTGATCTGCCAAGTCTCCCTTCTTCGACTTCTACAGAAGTTTGTGGACGTCTTCTGCCTGAGATCTCTTCATCAAAGTTCTTACTCTCCAAGTCTTCTTGAGTTTACAATCGACGGAACTTGATTCTGAGGTCGGGGCTGGTCGTGACAAGCGCAGAAGCAAAGTCGCGCCTGGCAGATCCTGGACTGCTGCTCGGCTTTTTCGACAACACAGATTTGTCTATATCTTCCTCTATTCAACTCAGAATCTTTCAGTTCTTTTTCCTATCTCTTTGTTTCGTGATTCTTCATCCTCCTATCATTTTTTTTACATTTTTTTGCATTACTTTTACTCTGTTATTCCGAAAATAAAAAAAGGGGGGTTAGAGATAACCCGAATCCGGTCAGTTTCTAGTCAATTGTGTGTTTTATGTCATTCTCTTTACATATACTCCACTTTGTCTAGTTCTAATTGTCTATTTCACTTGTTTATTTGTCTAGTTGCACAGAATATCAAGCACCCACCGCGTTGAGGACTCTTCTTCATCGGCCGGCCGAAGAAGGAGAAGCTTTAACTCACATTCTTCACGCTAAGGTACACACGGTCATTTTAATTCTATAAATCGGAACCCACGGTTCCTGGCGACCACGTTTATTTCTTCTCACCTTCCTCCCACATGACCCGAACCGTCTCTTTGGTGATCGAGCGACACCAAGGGATGAAAGTTCGGGGATCAATGTGAGTGTGGGATCGAGGTGAGAGTTGCTTTCCGAGCTTTATTCCTTTCTTTTCTCATCCCCTCTTGAGGTGACGATCTGTGTTCACGGACTTCCCTGAAAAGGAGAGGACCCCGTCAAATTTTCAGAGTCGACAAAGCCTAAGTGGAATCTTACTCAGATGTCTTGATGAAGAAGAAGCTGAATTGGTGCTGGAGGAAGCACATTCTGGAGTTTGTGGTGGTCATGTGAATTCCCAAGCCTTTGCTAAGAAAATCATCCGACAAGGGTATTATTGGCCAACTCTAGAAGAAGACTGCTCCATCTTTGTCCGGCGTTGTCATTCATGTCAACTCCATGACGACAAGATTCACTCTCCCGCATCTTCCCTTCATCCAATTCATGCCCCATGGCCTTTCGCCATGTGGGCTTTTGATATCATTGGCCCCTTGAGTGACCTCAACTCCGAAATGCGCTCAAAATCATTCATTCTGACGGCAACGGAGTACTTCACAAAGTGGGCTGAAGCGGAAGCATTCGTGGAGATTAAAGCGTCAACAGTCTGCTCCTTCATCAAGCGCAACATCCTGGCAAGGTTCGGGATCCCCAGCGACATCGTCACCGATAATGGGCCACAATTTCTTTCTCAAGATCTGCGTGATCTTTGCAACAGGTATCGCATTTCATTGCATCATTCTTCACCATACTATCCTCAAGGCAATGGTCAAGCAGAAGCCACCAACAAAACCTTAATCAAAATCATCAAGAAATCTTGTAAGTCTAGCAAATTTGCCGACTGGCCTGATAAGCTTGTAGATTCTCTATGTGCTTATCGTACTTCTGTAAGGACTCCCACTGGACAAACCCCGTATGCTTTGGCATATGGGATGGAAGTAGTGGTTCCCTACTAAGTATTACTTCCATCTCTCTGAGTACAGCTCGACAGGGATATTCCTGTTGATGAGAGAAGAGAATCTCTCCTTGCACAGCTTGAACTCTTGGATGAAAGAAGGCTAGCCGCCGCCGAGCATGTCCGAACTTATCAGAATAGAATCAAAAGGTTTTATCAAAAGAGGGTGGTCGAGAGAAAATTCGAGATCGGTGAGATGGTAGTCAAACGCATATTCGTTAAGCCAGGGGGTCCCCGCTCCAAGTTGCAACCTAACTGGGATGGGCCTTTTGTAATCACTGAAAAGTATCCAGGTAATGCATATGAATTGACTAATGCGGATGGATAAAAATTGAATCATCCTTGGAATGGAGTTTACCTCAAAAAGTACTTTCCATAAAAATGGAGAAACCACTGGTATAACCTCAAGTCATCGATCCTAGGTTGTTCGTGAGAAGTCAAGGGTAGGTACCATCCTACACACACAACACTTCCCGATCCTAGAATCCAGAAAACCCGACACTTGCGAAAGGCAATGCAGAAATCTAGAAATGGAAGGAGTACCCTTACCCTATTCTCTTCTACTCGGTCCAAGATAGGGAGAGAAGATTAGAGAGGGGTAGTATCAAAAACACTCGCCACCCTAGTAGGAGGCCGTCTCAGAGGGTACAAAAGGGTGCCAAAAGATGGGCAATGAACCCCTCAGGTTAGAAAAAGAAAAATGATCAACCTGTCTGAATGAGTACCCAGAATGATAGTCAAGGCAAATGGCATTAAAAGATGGGCAATGTCCCCACGGGTCAAAAACCTATCCAAATATGTGCCATACAGAAAAGAGCAAAAAAAATAAGAAAAACCCAAAGGGGCCGAATCCCAATGGGTAATTTGAGTGAGAGTAGAGAAATCCCTCTCAACATCTTCAAACCCTATCAAGGACTTCCTCTATACTCTTCCTCCTTAAACCCCTTGGGTAGGTTAAACCGACCAAATCCAGGTGGAACCCAAGCCGATCAAAGGAAGAAGGTTAGTAGGATTCTAGGTAGGGAACTTTATTTTTGCACGTGGCATCTACCACTTGAGTCTTGACAAACCCCAAAGATCGATGACTTGTCTCAAATACTAGCATTTTCTCCACACAAAAAAGAGGAATATTTCAAAAAAACCAAAAAAAGGAATATTTCAAAAACCCAAGAAAACATGCATATTTCAAAAATCCACAAAAAATGCATATTTCAAAAACAAAAAAAATGAAAAAAAAAATGAATATTTCAAAAATTCAAAAAAATACATATTTCAAAAAATCCTAAAACAAATTGAATACTTTTGAAAATCCAAAAAAAATGATTGTTTTCAAGAAAACCCAAAAAAAAATTTTGCTTAGTCATGATCATTGCCTTAGTTGCATCCATGTTTATTTGACTGTCATGCATATTTCCATTTCTGTATTGCATATCCATTTTTTTACTTTAATTATCTTGTTAAGAAGGCTCTCCCCTTTGACCTAAGTCAAAGTTGACCATAATAGGCAAAGGGATGAGTCACGGTGAAGATCTAATCCCCTTTCTATCAAGTGTTTCAGGCATTTCAATGTAGAAGAGGAGAAGATTCACACCATGGCAGGTAAGTTCTCTTAACCCTTTCCCCTATTTCATTTAGGTCATTTGTTTTATTCCACCTTGTTAAGAAGGCTCCTCCCTTTGACTCAAAATCAAGGTAAACGATATACAGGCAAAGGGATGAGTTATGATGAAAAATTAATCATCTTTGCTAAGTGTTTGCAGGGGCTGAAGAATCAAAAGAGAAGGGCCATTAGGTACAATTTTTCTGCAAAAAAAAAAGCCTCAGGGCGCATGTGCCCTCACCTGGGGGCACATGGCCAGGTGCCCCACCCCAGGGCGCATGGCTAGGTGCCCCCGATTGGGGGCACATGGACAAAAAATTTGAAAATTTCAGAAAAATCTCAAAAAATCAGAAATTGTCCATAATATTAAGAATGACATTTTTGATAAAGAAACCATCATCAAAAACATTGTTTTGACCTTCAAATTATGATTTTAATAGTAAAAACTTAAATTGTTCATTTCAGGAACAATATGCTTCATATGACAATTTCGCCTGTTGGGTACTAACCAGAAATGTGCAGGCAATCTTTTAAGTCCTAACAGGTGAATTAGCGAGATCAGTGTTCCCCAAGGAACGTCATGCCAACCTTGTGGCGAAAAGAGAGGAAGCGCTACCTATCGTGGTGTTGTATTCCGTCAGAAGGAAAGATAAGGATGGACCAGAGATGCTGATGAATCAGGCAGTCGATGCAAGTCGATAGACCACGCCTGAAGACTTCACTCAAATCCAGATTCTCATCAATCTCACATCATCACCATCACTCCATTTTGCAATTCACATCACCTTTACCATTTGTCACCTAGTTATGTTAGGGCCATTTGATACATATTATATGCATTAATGTTGAAGACCTTGAGAGTGAAAATGACTGGGCCCGAGATCCCCTTCAACAAAATCTACGATGGCTTGGTCATTTCTTCACACTCACGGATAAGCCAAAATTGAACATTGGAGGGACGATGGTTCTTAATCGGGTGTCTTGACCTCGAATAGACAATCTATATCTTCAACTATTTTCTACATAATTTTCTATGTTTTTTTCATCCATCGCTTTTTCATTTTTCATCATTACTAATTTTATCCCTTCATGTTTTATTCCTTTCTTTTTGTTCCACCATGTTTTATTCTTCCCTTTCTTTTATCCCACCGTGTCTTTTATTTTATCCCACCCCACCATGGCAATTGTCATGCCATTGTTTCTTCTTTCCCATCATTCTATGTTATTCCCACCATTATCTTTCAATCCCACTATGGCTTAAATCTGTCTTGTCGTTTTCCGAATACCGGGTTTTCTGCTAGAGCGTGATTCATGGTTTTCACGATACCCGAGCAATTTTGTTATACTTAAAATGAACCCTTTTAGCACTTGAGATTATTCCACTCAGAATTAAACTGAGTATTTTGGTGAAACTTGAATAAACTTGAGATTACAAATATGATGGATTGGTAATCTTTTCATTTTAAGATCAATTTCTCTTTTAAAAACTTTAGCCTATCACAGTACAAGAACACCGCAAAGTTCGGGTTGCTGGCTGATGATGAACCTACGAATTCGAGGACTCCTCACCACGCTGAGGGTTGGCTACATCCTTTTATCCTTTATCACTTACTTTTTCATCTCTCGTGCCAAGGGCATGTCTTTTACCAGTCAATTATGTGAGGTTTTGAAAGAACATGAAAGCGATCTAGAATACTCAGAGAGATTCATTTTGCTGGATCGGGTAGATAAGCGTGTCTATATCTACATCTTGATGCCACCGTTTCAGTCCATCACCATTCCATTACGCTACACTTATCTACGTTCACTTGCATTCCATTACAATTCACTACGAATCACTCCGCTTCATTACATGCCATTCCCTTACAAAGCCGACATCAAGGCGAGGCAAGCTGTAGACACGCCAAATTCGCCTAAGTCAGAGCATAAAACTCATGTTTTATAGGGTAACATGTATGATTGATCTTATAATGATGCTGGGTCTTTTTAAGTTGATTTGGAGCATCATCGGACGAAATTGGATGTTTTCTGAAGTTTCCGCAAAAAGCCGTAATTTCCGAGCGAAAGCCACACGTAAATCGTGTAAACACGGAAATTGGCTGAATGAACAATGCCTAATGATCATGCATTTAAGGTTATGGTCATATTCACACTCCGGACAAGTTTTGTTGCATTCCGTGCCTTTCCGGTTTGCCGTCGAAGTCATTCTGACCAGTATCGGATCTTCTGTTCACTGCCCTAACTTCCGGACAAAATTCTGAAGTTTTGGAGGGTGTGATGGCTGATATAATTCTATAGAGAGCTTCTTCGGCCTGTTAGCTTGCCAACGCCACAAACGGCGTTGAATTCCGAGTTTGGGAGTGTTCGCAATGGCTTCCGGAAGAAGGACGCGCAAAAACAGTCCCATGCGCCCGGGTTCCTGGTCACATGCGCCCGGGACCCAGGGCACGTGCCCATGCGCCCTACCAGTGAGGCACGTGACCTTGTGCCCTCACTTGAGGGCACATGCGCCCTACCCTTGAGGCACGAGGGACCCATTTTTTCACCGGGACTCTACCGCTGAACAGATCGACAGGATAAGACCAATTTTTTCGGAATTGATGAGATGCGCCCTGCACCAGGGCGCATGCGCCCTAGGGTAGGGCGCAATGTGCCCTATTTTTTTAGTCCGGATAGGACTGTTCGTTCTCTTATAAATAAACTCCGATTCCGGTCGTTCCAAAGGGATGGGCACGACCCCCCAGGCATCTCAAGACGTCCAACCTCCCTACTGCATTGATTTTGTGATTTTTAGAGAGAGAAAAGTCAGTTCAAGAGAGAGGAAGGTTGTTCTGCAGGTGATCTGCCAGGTCTCTCTTCTTCGACCTCTACAGCAGTGTGTGGACGTTTGATGCAAGAGATCTCTTCACCAAAGTTCTTTATCTCCAAGTCTTCTTGAGTTTGCAATCTACGGAATTTGATTCCGTGGTCAGGGCTGGTCGTGACGAGTGCAGAAGAAAAGTCGCGCCTGGCAGATCCTGGACTGCTGCTCGGCTATTTCGACAACCCAGATTTGGCTATATATTCCTCTATTCAACTCAGAATCTTTAAGTTCTTTTTCCTATCTCTTTGTTTAGTGATTCTCCATCCTCCTATTATTTTTTTATATTTTTTGCATTAGTTTTAGTCTGTTTATCCGAAAATAAAAAAAGGGACTAGAGATAACCCGAATCCGGTCAGTTTCTAGTCAGTTGTGTGTTTCATGTCATTCTCTTTACATATACTCCACTTTGTTTAGTTCTAATTATCTTTTTTACTTGTTTATTTGTATAGTTGCACAAAAGATCAAGCACCCACCACGTTGAGGACTCTCCTTCATCGGCCGGCCGAAGAAGGAGAAGCTTTAACCCACACTCTTCACGCTAAGTTACACGGTCCATTTAATTTCATAAATTGGAACCCGCGGTTCCTGGCGACCACATTTATCTCTTATCACCCTCCTCCCACATGATCCGAACCGTCTCTTTGGTGATCGAGCGATGCCAAGGGATGAAAGTTCGGGGATCAATGTGAGTGTGGGACCGAGGTGAGAGTTGCTTTCCGAGTTTTATTCCTTTCTTTCTCATCCCCTCTTGAGGTGACGATCTGGGTTCACGGACTTCCCTGAAAAGGAGAGGACCCCGTCGAATTTTCAGAGTCGACAGCCGACACCAAGGCGAGGCAAGCTGTAGACATGCAAATGTTGCCTATTTGAAAAACTTAAGATTTATGTTTTCTTAGAAGGTACTCGAGTTTTCTGATAAACAAACTGGATCTCCGAGAAAACGGCCCAAAAACAAACTCTGGAGGAGAAGATGACCCGTCTGCCGGGTCACCTTGGCGACCCCCCTGCCGGGCCGCCTAGGCGACCCGTCTGCTGGGCCATTTCCCAATTCCCACCAATTCATCTGTTCTGATGGTGGTCGGTGGGGGGTCAAGTTCGATCAGGTACGGGAAGCGACCCGGTCGATGGGTCGCTTGTCAGAACAGTGCACGGACTGAATGAAGTGACCCGCGAGTGGTGCACGCTTGTCCGGATGGTCGGAACCGATTGGACGTAGGCGACCCGTCAGACGGGTCGCCTGCCACTGTAGCAGGCCCCGGACGGCGGCCGACCAGCTTTTGGCGCACACGCATTTAATGGCATTTATGGTTTCACAGGTGACCCGCCAGATGGGTCGCCCAGGTGACCCAGCAGACGGGTTGTTTGCTGTTCTGGAAAACACTTTTCATGCCTGAAATGCCCCTGTGGCCCTTTTGCCCATAAAAAGGGACCCCCTAACCACATTTTAAGGGTTGGAAAGTTGTAGAAAGGTTGTGAACATCCCAAACTCCCAAGAGAGAGCCCTAGAGATATTCAAACCACCTCCATCCTCCAAGCTTCATTGTCCAAGAGATTGAGAGCTTCCCACTACCATCCACCTCCGTAAACCGACGTTCTTCATCTCGTTTCTTCATCGGCATCCATTTTGAAGCTTCTCAAGCTCCTACATCCAAGGGGAGATCATTATCTATGTCCTAGGAGCTTTCGGGCGTCATCATCAAGCTTTGAAGGCCATCCGGAGGCATCATGGGAGCATCCGGGAGCTAACCGAGTCCTAGTGCAGGAGGTTACCCATCTGCCGGGTTGCCTAGGTGACCCCTTACCGGGTTGCCAGGGGCTCCATATCGCCATTTTTGGAGCTGAAACTCGTTTTTATTCCCCTATCTCCTAGCATTAGTTTGTTTCCATGTTTTTCATCATGGATCATCAAGTTTAGATGCATATTTAACTTAGTAATATCATATATCATCATCCAAAAACACATAAAAAGGGGGTTGGGAGTTATTCCCAATCCGGTTAGTCCATCTCCATTTGTAGTTTTAGTTCATTCCTTTTGCAAGATGCTTCACTATCTTAGTTCTAATCCACTTTCACTTGTTTTCATGGCTTACTTGTTTTTGTAGGAACAATTAAAGTGCTTCAAGAACTCACAACTTATTCTCTTCTCCCTCTACCTATGCCATAGCCATAGGAGGAAGCCCCTTGCTCAATCATGCCCTCTTCCCCCTCCCCTCTATGGCATAAAGAAGAAGCGGTGTCACAGCAATAGAACCCTTGGCTACTGCTAATCTTTCATCTCCCTTCCCCTCTTTGTCACTAGAATCATTTCGAGTCCTCTCCTCAATGGCATCCACTCCAAGGTCAACCTCTTATGATATCAATCTAGGGTTATCGACATCAGACCCCTCCACACAAACACTTGTGTAATTGGATCTACTTAACCCCTTTTATACCTCTTTCTCATTTTGTCTTTTTCTCTCAAGCTGTGATTCATTACGTACCCTTCATGTTGGAAACCTTCTACTGCACCTTAGGGCTGCTACAAAGCTTCCTAGATAAGAGGGCATCTCCTAGATTCCCGATGGCCTCTCCATGCATCCCCTTCATGGGGCATGCCAACCTTGTCAAGTTTATCTCTTTTGGCACACTGTGCTTGCTTCTTTTCTTCAATCAATCCTTCTCCCACTGTTTTACTTGTTTGACCTATTTATGTTGGATTTTACTAGTGAAAGATGTGGTTTTATCTTATGTTCTCATTCCTATGATTGACAATGTGATAGAACTAGATAATATGCCCATACTAGTGTCATATTGAGATGATTTCCCTTCTCAATTCTATGATGTTGGGTTAGAATAGAAAAAATCATCTCATATTTAAGGAGAAGATGTGTTTAATTTTTAGCGATCATTGTGAAGGTGGCCTTGATATCATCTATCTATTTCTCTTAATGTTTAGCGAGAGACTTCACTATCACATACCTTGTGTACTAGGTGTAATATTTTTTTTAGCTTCAAGAATGTAGATTATAGCAAGCATGGTGTGCTTCCCATGGAGTGGTGTGCTTTACACATCGTTGAAATTCATAGTTGATTGGAAAAAAATATTCCAATAAATGTGGTAACTGACAAAATTCAAAATTATCGACATATAAATAAATGCATGTACCTCTTGTAGTCATAATTTTAGCCTAGTTGGAGAGCTCATATTTCTTGTTTTATGAAATACATTTAAGTATACCATTGAACGAATAGAGTTTTTTTTTTGAAAAATTGAGCTTTCCTTAGTGTTTCGGCATAACCGAGACTTAGTGTCCCATTAAGGGGTGCCACCCCTAGTGTTCCATAAGGGGGGGGGGCGCCAGGTGCCCCACCAATAGGGCGCCAATATTGGTAGGGCACTTACTTTTTGGTCAATTTCTATTTGATGTCGGATTTGACACTGGATCAGGTGATAATGGTGCATTAAATGCACCTCATGATGCAAGCACCCCATTAGGGGGGGCACTTTGTCACATCTGGGAGATTTCTTCATTTTCTGATTCACCCTTTTTGTGGCTATAAAAGGATCTCTTCTCCAATGTTTTAAAGGTTCCAATCCCTCCTTCCACTCCTTCATACTCACCATAGCACATCTAAGCCTCTCTAAGCCCTCCCTGAGCCCTCAAACCACTTAAATACTATCCTCCAAAAGTTCCAAAAGCTACAGTTTCCCCTCTTGGAAACAAAGTTTCCTTTCTACTTTGGGAGACTCTATAATTCATCCCCTTTGCTTCCAGGACTAAATCTCCCTTCCCACTGCTTATTTGGTGTCAATAGTACCTCAAAGAGTCGTGCCGGCACTCTAGAGATCATCCAATAGCTCCAGGCGAAGCAAGGAAGAAGGGCTGTCAATATATCAGAACAAACCATGGCGCCCCACCAATGGGACACTACCCCTAGCACCCCACCAATGGGAGACCTACATACAAGATTTTGTTCTATGTATTTTTAAGATTTTTGCATTTTTAGGCCATCTACTACTCTCTTTAATTCAAAATTACATTTCCATGTTGTTTAGCATATATTAGAGCATACATTTGCATCCTCATGCACATTTAAATAACATAAAGCAGGGGTTGGTATCTAGTCCCAATCCGATCAATTTCTTACCTTTTATTGGTTTATGCTCGATTTTAAGCATGCTACCATAATTTCTTTAGTTCTAGTGTTGTTTTTACTTGTTTCTTTGCTTTTTTGTGAACATTTTAGGTTAATCCAGTCAAGGTGATGCTACACACTATCAACCAAATCAAGACAGAAGGAACTCTTCAAACTCTCTCCTTTCAACTGGCTGAGAGGAGGGAAGCCGGAACCCAAACACATCTCCCCCTTTTATCTGTTCCTTTTAAGAGGTAAGACGGTCATTTTCATTTCCATTTACTCCTCTACTTTTTACTCAAAAACCCATGGTTCCTGGCGACCATAAACCACCACAACCACCTTCAAGAGAAGAGAGGATCAACGTTCCAATGACCTACACCTCCAAAAAAAATAGATTATATTGAAATTGTGTAATTTGTACCATGAAAGGTACATGACTTAGATAATATTTAAGTTCACTCTTGTAGACACACAGTTTCAGCCTAGTTGGAGAGTTTAAATTTTTATTTCTATGAAGTATATTTGAGTATCCTTCCAAAAGAACTGAATTTTCTCAAAAAAATAAAGCTTCCCACGTGTTTCCAGATGAGCGGTGCCTAGTGCCCCATCAGTGGGGCACTGTAGATATACAATTTTGGCCTAGTTAGAGAGCTTAAATTCTTATTTTCATGAAAAGTATTTGAGTATCCTTCCAAAGGAACCACAAAAAAAACCTGGCCTTTTCAAGTACACCTGATAAAATATGAAAACTAGCCTCAATGTTCCCATGAAAGGACACTTGGTGCTCCCATAACAGGACACCCGGCGCTCCAATAATAGGACACTTGGTGCTCCCATAGTGGGACACTAGGCACCCCACTAGTAAGGCACCAAGCACCCTGTTGGTAAGGCACTTACCTTTTCTGGTGAAATCAATTTGATGGCTGATTTGATCCCTATCAGGAGGTCTTGTCAATGGAGTGGGCCTCATGATGCTAGTGCCCCATTGATGGGACACTTTGCCACACGCGACTGCTTTTTGCATTTTCCTGAAATACCCCCTTTTTGGCTATAAAACCCCCATTTGCAAGGTTCTCAAGGTTCCAAGCTTTCCCCCACTCTCTCTTTGTCATCACTCCACATCCAAAGCTCACCATTCCTCTCCAAGCCCGTAAACTATCCTAAAACTCTCCTCTAAAACCCAAAAAACCCTTAGTTCCTTTTTTTAAAAATATAGTTTTTCATCGACTTTGAGAGCTTTTAAAATTCATTCCTTTCACTTCTGATGCTAGATCACTCTTCCACTAGCTTCCCTAGTGTATTGGCTATCTGAAGAAGGCTTCCTTGTATCTTGGAGGCCAACCTACATTCCGGGACAATGCCACGAAGAAAGGAAGAAAATCTGTTGAAACTAGGTCTTAGTGTCCCATCAGTGGGGTGCTTTGACTTTGGTCAACGTGCCCCTCTGATGGGGCACTAGCAGGGGTAGGCCCCGTTTTGCATCATTTTAGGGTTTTTCTCTCCATTGTTCGATCCTTTTGCTATCCTCTTGCATTATAGCTTTCCTTAACATGTTGTTTAGCATATATTAGGCTACTTATTGGCATCTTCATGAATCTTTAAACCTTCTAAATAGGTATTGGGATCTAGTCACAATCTGATCAGTTTTCCTTTTGCATGTTTTAATTTAAATATGAATAAAATGCTATGCTTTCTCTAGAATTAATGATATTTTTACTTGTTTCTATGTTTTCTTATGAACATCCTTAGGTTGATCCGGATAAGGTGAAGCTTAAACCGGATTGAAGGAAAGGAACTCATTAAAGCTCTCTTCTTTTAGCCGACCGAAAGAGGGAAAGTCGGAACCCTACAATCTCACCACTTTCAAAGGTACGACAGTCATTTTTTCCTATCATTCTTTCATTTTGAAGTTATTGTCTCCAGGCGACCACAAACACTAACTCCATCCACTAAGTTACTGAAAGAAAGAAACCAAGGAGAAGGTCCTCTCAGCGGTCCATTTCGTTTGCTTATAGGCACCAGGGCTAGTGCCCCATAAATGTGGAACTTTGGCCATGGTGAAAGCACCCTACCAACAGGGCACCAAGCACCCTGTTGGTAGGGCACCAAGCACCCCACCAATGGGGCACCAGGTGCCCTATTGGTAGGGTGCCTGCACATTTAGTTGATGTTGATTTAATGGTTGATTTGACCCCTGATAGCCCATCTTGTCGATTTGATGCATGTCATGATGCTAGCACCCCCATTAAGGGGGCACTTTGCCATGTGGAATGTTTTTTGCATTTCCCAAAATGACTCTCTTGTTGGCTATAAAAGGATCATCATTCTTAATATTTTTAAGATTCTACTCCCTCATTCCACTTTCCCCTTGTCACCCTACACGACCAAATTCTCGCCACCCCTCCCCAAGACTTTAAACCATCTCACTATCCTCCCCCCAAAACCCACATTTTCTTTCTTCAAAAATAGATTCTTTATTGACTTTAGGAGGCTCCCATCAGTCCTTCCCATTGCTTCGAATGCCAAATACCTATTCTAAGAGCTTCTCTATTGTATTGACTATCTCCAAGAGCCTTCTAGACATTTTTGATATCAACTAACACTCCAGGGCAAAGCCGGAAAGAAGGGCAAAAAATTTGACAGAACTAGGCCCTAGTGCCCCATCAGTGGTGAACTTTGACCATAGTCAATGTGACCCACATATAGGGCACCTATAGTTAGTGCCCCATCAATGGGACACTAGCAAGGGCATACCTCATTTTGGTGTTGTTTTGCGATTTTTCACCCCCCGTTTGATCCTTTCTCTTTCATTCTAACTTTCATTAACATGTTATTTAGCATACATTAGGCTACTCATTTACATATTCATGCATCTTTAAACCTTCCAAATAGAGGTTGGGATGTAGTCCCAATCTGGTTAGTATCTTTCCTTTTGCATGTTTAAATGCAAATTTGAGCATGATGCTTTGCTTTCTCTAGATTTAATGACTTTTCACCTTTTTCTATGCTTTCTTGTGGACATTCTTAGGTTGATTGAGATGAGGTAAAGCATCAACCAAATGGAAGAGAAAAAAACTCACTAAAACTCTCTTCTTTTGACCGGTCGAGAGAGAAGATTGAATCCTACAATCTCTCCACTTATAAAAGGTACGATGGTCATCTCCACTTCCATTATTTCCTACTTTGGAGTCTTTGGCTCCTGGTGACCACAATCATAAACTCCATCCACCAAGTCACCAAAAGAGATAAGAAGGTCTCCTAGTTCATTTTGGGTGCCTACACTCTTGGTTTTTATCGATTCTAGTTTCTCCTTCCTTCATTTTTGGTGCTTACAACTTTTAGCGACCACTGTGGGACCAACTTTGTTTTAGTAAGCTCTTTTTTTATTTATTAACAATGTTCACTTTGAAATATGTTTATTTTCATTCTAATTTTTGTGTGAGTCATTTCTGTTTTATTGCATTTCTACTTGCTTACTTACATGCTTATTTATTTCCTCGTAGCATCATCTAGTTTCTTCCAATTTACTTGCTTTCCGTTGATCTTTTTAAAAGCATAACAATCTAATTTCTAGCTTTGTTTATCTTCTTATTTCACCTTAGCATCTTAGAAATAATATTATTTCATGCCTTGTTGAGTATACTTGCCTATTTCATTATAAGTCTAGTTTTATTCTAACAAACTTGCTAAGCATCTTTCATACTTTGTTTGATTTCACATCTTTGACATCATCTCATCTCATTGTCTTGTTTACTTGCTTGCATATCTTTGATATCATCTTATGCTATGTTTCATTGAGTTAACTTTCTTTCTTTCTACATTACCTTGTTGATCATTACTTTCATACTTTGTGTGCTTTTATTTTCTTATTGCTTGCTCCTTATTTCTTGACATTTCACTTGCATGTAGTTTGCATTGGAGTTTCAACTCCTTTGGTCATCCGAGAAGAAAGGCTCATTCTCCTCTCAAAACTCTACACATCCAAACACCCCTCTTGGTGATTGCCACTCCTCCTCTGAGGATTCCCTCTAAGAAGGACTGAGTAGCTTCTATCAAGACCTCCGTAAGTCTCCAGATGTGAAGGAATCCCTCTTCATTGATTTGGCTGGTTGTACCTTTTACCTAAAACTTAGAGTACCTATTGCCTATTATTGTGGAAAGAGTGTTAGCCTTAGATTGCTTGGTGTTGAGAGAGCATAGGGTCCTACCCATTTATTTGAGTGGATAATATTTCCCTTAACAAGCCATTAATTTAAGGTTGAAATAAAAAAATCATTCCAAGTCTTTAATATCACTTGTTTGCCAACAAAAATTGAAAACTAAACAAAAATCTCAAAATCACTTAAAAAACTGAAAAAAACTTTGTTTGAGATTAATTTGTTTGATAACTTGTTTGTCCAACAAAAATTCAAAACCAAAACAAGAAAGGTCAAAAAATCAAAACTTTAAAAAAGAAATCCTTGTGCTTTTATTTGTCACCCCTTCTTTCTTTGTTGTGTTTATGAATTTAAGGCCAAGATGTGTTATTGGAATGGTAGATCAAAGATACATGCAGTTGGAGTACACTCAGTCCTATTTCTACCCCAATGTTGTAGATGCCGTCAATGAACCCGAAATTCCTCTTAAACCTAGTCAAATTTTCCCTCCACCTAATCTGATCTCACTTTGGGAAACATTCTCTTATGCCGACTCTTCCCAACTTCAGGCTATCGAAGCCATTCTCAAGGGCAAGTCATTTGCCGACCACCCAAAGGTGGTCTTCACATCTCTACCCCTTAGTCCATGGCATGTCAACCCAATGTGCCCACTCATGGCCATTCTCATACCAGGCTCATGGCCTTAATTTCTTCCCACCTACTGGCAAATCTAGATCATTCATATCTAAATGTTGTTGTCCCTTCTAGGCCATCAGTTTATTCTTCTAATCATTTCAACCCTAGTCACCCTTTGGTGCATCCCCCGATGTACCCTTCTTGTCCAGCCACTTCAGCCCACCCAATTCCAATTCTGGTGCACCGGACACCCACTCCTCCCCCTCCTATCTGAGAACCCTCCATTGATCGGTTTGTGATTAACAAAATCAATTAGATGGATGGACAATATAGAAAGATTAGACGTATGATTGACATGAAGGCAATCCACGAGATTTCAAAGATTTGGTACTGCACAAAGGGCATGTAGATGGGGATCTCAATGCCTCATAGGGGTTGTTTGGTATTGAATTGGAGAAGGTCACACAAAGGTGCCAACTCCAAAAATGGGTCTCAGGTCGGCACCTCAAAAAGTGTAAGGTAAGAAAAAGGGAAAAACTCTCACCTCGGTCCCACACTCACATTGATCCCCAAATTTTCATCCCTCGATGTCACTTGAGCACCAAGAGACATTTTAGGTCGTGTGGGAGGAGAATGAAGAAAATAAAATTAAAAAGAATTAGAAATAGAAGAGGACATGAAGTAGAAGTAGAGATGAGGAAAAGTGATCACCAAGAGCTGCGGGCTCCAAAGTTAAATAAATGAAGTATGGAGTACTTGAGATGTGACTGTGTGTACCTTAGTGCAGGAAATGGGAGTGTGGGTTCAACCTTCTCCTTCTTCGACCAGCCGATAAAGAAGAGTCCTTAACCACCGCTTGCTTGATGTACCTTTGCAACTAGAAGATAAGAAGACAAGAAAACAAGTGAAAGAAGAATTAGAACTGAGTGAAGTGTAGTAATTGTAAAAAAATAATAACATAAAATGGCAATTAGAAACAAACTCACTAGTTTCAGAGTTAGCCATAACCCCTTTTTTGTTTATTATAATATATAAGATGATGCATAATTAAATAAAAATGATGCTGAAATATGACCTAAATGATGTGAATGAAGAGTTAACAGAGATAATATGAATGATTAAAGATAGCACAACCCGGGCAAAGTGGCAACCAGGTCGGAAAAATTTTGTATATACTGGCATGACTCTAATGCAGAGATTGCAATAGACAGCACCAATGTTAGAATTAAGTGAAGTTTGCTTCTATGGACGAAGATCTTTGAGATGAAGAGTTTCTATGTCGAACACCTCTTCATAATATAATCATATAGATCTGTAGAAATATTAGGAGTAGATGGAAATTGGAAGTAGAACCACATTGCGCTACCCTGTTAAAACAATCACCACAGACAATACAAAAGTCAGAATGAACTCCTGTTTATTTCAAAATAAATAAGACTTACCAAAAGTAATTTTAGATGAAGAAATTTTTGCTTGAATCATCTGAGAAAAGGTCTGAATTTACCTGATAATTATGATGTTGGAAGGTAAAAATCTGGGAACCACTGGCACAATGTTGATACAGGATATGATATGAAAACCACAAATGTCAGAATTGAATGATTCTTATTGTTAATGGAAGATAACTCACCATGGTACCGTTTGTATGAAGATAGTGTAAGGTGACCGAGAATTGTATGAAACTTGACTAAGAAGACAATGATAGAGAAAGGGTAGACTCTAGATCCATCTGTACAATGCTAGTGTAGAAGCCACCACAAGCCAAGCGATGTCAAAATCAATCTCTATTTATTGGAAATGATAGATAACTTGACAACGAACACTTCCTATGAAGAAGTCTTGGCTAGAAAATGCTCAGGGAAATCGGTGGAAGCCTATGATCAAAAAAATAGCATGTTAGAGCATAGATTGGCTTTTCCTTCACTTCAAGATGATTTTCAGGCACCGTGATGAAGAGAGGATGATTTGAGGCGGTTGGGATGCGCCTCCTCATATCATCTAAAAGGGTAGTTCAGGTTGATGTTTAATGGTCCAAAAGGGATGTTGCCAATGGAATAGGAGTTTTAAGGTCTAAATCAGGTCAATTTGGTATGTCTACAATGTCTACAGCTTGCTCGCCTTGATGTCAACTTTGCAAGGGAACGGTATGTAGCACAGCGAGGTGAAATATAAAAAAATTTTAGCGAAGCGAAGTGGATTGTAATGGAATGTAGTGGAGTGAAATAATGATGGACTGATAAGGTGGCATCAAGGTGTAGATATAGACACGCTCATTGACCAGATTCAACAAAGAGAATATTCTCAAGTTTGTTGGATTGTTGCCATGTTTCATTGAGCCTTCTTACATCCAAATGGTAAAGATGTGCCATGGGCACAAGAGAAGAGTAGCCAACCCCTAACACGGTGGGGAGTCCCCAAATCATGGGTTTGTAGTTCATCATCAGCTAGCAACGCAATCTTTGTGGTGTTCTTGTACTGTGATGGGCTAAAGTTTAAAAAGAGATTTGTTTTATAAAATAAAAGAATACCAATTGAGCATGTTCATGCTCTCAGATTTATTTGAGTTTTTCAAAAGACATGATTTGATTCAGAATTGAATAACCTCGAATTCCATAAGGCAAATGTTTAAGCTCAATCAATAGACTGTGAAGACAATGGTGGTGCAAGGGTTATAAAAAAATGGAAACCGATGGTGGGATAGAAAATGTAGACTACCATGGTGGGATAAGAAACTGCTATAGGAGGCCATGGTGGGATAGTGATGAAAGACGTTGTGGGACACAAGGTGATTGTGATAGATGACATGCATGATGGGACTTAAAACACGGTGGGATATTGAAAAGATCAAGATTGGGATAAATGATGGGAAGAAGAGACCTAGTGGGATTCAGAACATGTGATGACCACAAAGGGATGTTGAGATGATAAATAGGAACACAATGAAACTAATGCAGAACTATATGATGCATGCTAGGCTTAAAAAAGTCAAAACTTACTTAACAAACTACTTGAAAATATAGATTGAACATCAGAGGTTAGGATACCCAATCGGGAATCATCATCCCTTGATATTTAATTTTGGCTTATCCATGAGCATGAAAAAAGACTTGACCATCGTGGATTTTGATGAAGGGGATCTTAGGTTTAGTTTTCTTCGCATTCACGGTTTTCAACTTCAATGCATAAAATAAATAGTAATACACCTAATATACACTAAGAAAGAAAATGATAATGGTGAGTTTGCAATGTGCTGACATGCATTCTCACAAAAGGGTTCATGTGCCTTAATGTGGACACAAAGTTGTGTTAAAGAAAGTTCATTGACAAAGTTGAGGCCAAGGAAATGGTGACACCTCCTCTTGAGAATCCTCAAGGGAGGGAAGTGGCTGTAGACACGCCAAATTCACCTAATTCTGAGCATAAAACTCATGTTTCATAGGGTAACGTGTGTGATTGACCTTAGAATGATGCCGGGTCTTTAAAAATTGATTTAGAGCTTCGCCGAACGAAATCGGATGTTTTCCGAAGTTTTCCACAAAAAGCCGTAATTTCCAAGCGAAAGCCACACGTAAATCGTGTAAACATGGAAATTGGCTGAATGACCAATGCCTAATGATCATGCATTGAAGGTTATGGTCATATTCACACCCCGGACATGTTTTGTTGCATTCCATGCTTTTCCGGTTTGCCGTCGGAGTCATTTTGACCCGTATCGAATATTCTGTTTACTGCCCTAACTTCCGGACAAAATTCTGAAGTTTTGGAGTGTGTGATGGCTGTTTCGATGCCATATAAAGCTTCTTCGTCCTGTTATCTTTCCAACGCAACAAACGGCGTCGAATTCCGAGTTCGGGAGTGTTCGCAATGGCTTCCGGAAGAAGGACGCGCAAAAACAGTCCCATGCGCCCGGGTTCCTGGTCACATGCGCCCGGGACCCAGGGCACGTGCCCATGCGCCCTACCAGTGAGGCACGTGACCTTGTGCCCTCACTTGAGGGCACATGCGCCCTACCCTGGAGGCACGAGGGACCCAATTTTTCACCGGGACTCTACCACTGAACAGACGATCGGATAAGACCATTTTTCTCGGGAACAGTGCCCATGCGCCCTCACTGGGGGCACATGCGCCCCTCAGTGGGGCGCATGCGCCCAGGGGTGGGGCGCAAGGTCCCTTTTTTTTAGCCCGGATGAGATTGTTTGTTCTCCTATAAATTGACTCTGATTCTGGTCATTCCAGAGACATGAGCACGACCCCCCAGGCATCTCAAGACGTCCAACCTCCCTCCTGCATTGATTTTGTGATTTTTAGAGAGAGAATTTCGAGTTTTTAGAGAGAGAAAAGTCGGTTCAAGAGAGAGGAAGGCTGTTCTGCAGGGGATCTGCCCAGTCTCTCTTCCTCGGCCTCTATAGCAGTGTGTGGACGTCTGCTGCCTGAGCTCTCTTCATCAAAGTTCTTCCTATCCAAGTCTTCTTCAGTTTGCAATCGACGGAACTTGATTCCGAGGTTGGGGCTGGTCGTGACAAGTGCAGAAGCAAAGTCGCGCCTGGCAGATCCTAGACTGCTGCTCGGCTTTTTCGACAACCCAGATTTGGCTATATCTTTCTCTATTCAACTCAGAATCTTTCAGTTCTTTTTCCTATATCTTTGTTTCGTGATTATCCATCCTCCTATCATTTTTTTTACATTTTTTCATTACTTTTATTTTGTTATTCCGAAAATAAAAAAGGGGTTAGAGATAACCCGAATCCGGTCAGTTTCTAGTCAATTGTGTGTTTTATGTTATTCTCTTTACATATACTCCACCTTGTTTAGTTCTAATAGTCTCTTTCACTGGTTTTTTGTCTAGTTGCACAGAATATCAAGCACCCACACGTTGAGGACTCTTCTTCATCGGCCGGCCGAAGAAGGAGAAGCTTTAACTCACATTCTTCACGCTAAGGTACACACGGTCATTTTAATTTCTATAAATCGGAACCCACGGTTCCTGGCGACCACATGTCTTAATTTATTTCTTCTCACCCTCCTCCCACATGACCTGAACCGTCTCTTTGGTGATCGAGCGACGCCAAGGGATGAAAGTTCGGGGATCAATGTGAGTGTGGGACCGAGGTGAGAGTTGCTTTTCTCATCCCCTCTTGAGGTGATGATCTGGGTTCACGAACTTCCCTGAAAAGGAGAGGACCCCGTCAAATTTTTAGAGTCGACAGCTTTGTGGCGACCACGGTGGGACAAGCAATGTCTTCAACCGTGGGTGCTTAGTGTTTTGTTTGCAACTAGTTCTAGTTCTAGACCGGTTCCCACGTGAGCCTTTCCTTCCTTCCACCTTTCTTAAACTTCATGCCATCTCAAAATTTCTGATTTCACCCATCTTTCATCATATTTGAAGTGCCAAGTATGCCATTTAATTTCTGTCATTTTATTTAAACCGGTTCACACGTGAACCACCCTTT
Source organism: Cryptocoryne crispatula var. balansae (assembly GCA_036172225.1). Taxonomy (NCBI): domain Eukaryota; kingdom Viridiplantae; phylum Streptophyta; class Magnoliopsida; order Alismatales; family Araceae; genus Cryptocoryne; species Cryptocoryne crispatula. Next base: position 22,929,816 of record CM069925.1, read on the forward strand.
TCCTTTTAAACCGGTTCCCGCGTGAACCAATCTCTTTCTTTACTTCGGTTCCCACGTGAACCAAACCACTTTCCATCAGATCTATCCCAAATTGGATCATATCTTTATTAACCTTTAATTGGCCCCACGTGGCCATCTTTTGACCATTCAAACCGGTTCCCACGTGAACCACCCTTTTTACCCAAAACCGGTTCCCGCGTGAACCACCTTTACCTTTTACCCCGGTTCCCACGTGAACCAGCTTATTCTTACATCGGTCCCCGCGTGGACCACCCTTTTGCTTGGCTATCAGATTTGAACACTCTTCTTTCCATCACCTTTTCACTATCTCCATTTGGCTCACATAAGAAACAAGTCTAGATTCTAGTTTCTAGTTGCTTGTCTAGTTTCTAATTGCTTGTCTGGTGTTGATTGCTTGTTTATTTAAGTTTATGTTTTGCTCATTACTTGTTTTATTACTTGATTGCATTCTCTACTCCTTCTCTCTACCTCCTTCTTTTACACTTTTTTGAGGCGGGAGCTCACTCTCCCATTTACCCCTCCCATCCAAAACACCCTCTTGGTGGATTCTGACCTCTCTTCTGGGATATTCCTTCCTAGTTGACTTGGTTGGCTTTCATCAAGGCCTCCGTAATTCCTCATACGTGGAGTATTCCTCTTCACGATTGGTTTGGTTGTACCACTCCCCAAAACCCGAAGCATCCTACGTTACCTACACGTTGTGAGATTGTGTGAAACCTAGGTCATTGGAGATTGGAGTTAGGATCCTAACCCATTTGTTGAGAGAACAATTCTTAACAAATCCATAAACCTAAGGTTTAATCAAAATCATTGCGTAATCTTGCTTTCAAGTCTTTGCATAACTTGTTTGTCAAACAAAAATTCAAACCTCTAACTTTTTGCAAGATACTAAAAACCAGAAAAAGTCCTTTCTTTACTTTGTCAACTTGTTTGTTTTACTTTCTCCTTGAAGTTCAATGCAACTAAGGTCTGGAAGACACGTTGGAATGGCGGAACAAGCTGAACATCGAGAACATGAGATGAGTCATCAACCAAATCCGTCAGATGGTCATGTTAATCCATTGTTTGTGTCAGAAGTGCAAGAGGTCCCTCAACCATCTGCTCCTCGTGATGTTGAACAACTCTTTAGGGAGTTGTCTCTCTATACCGACCCATAAACCTATGCTCGCATACAATCCATGGTGAAGGGCAAAATGGCCTCAGATCAAGCTGAAGTTAACCAAGTTGCCTCATCTCCTCGTCCTCTAGTTCAACCACCACTTATTCAATCACCCTTTGTTCAACCTCCTGTTGTTCAACAATCTGTGATTCAACCATCATTGGCACTAGCACAACCATCTGTAGTTCAACCATCTATAGTTCAACCGTCTGTGGTCCAACCCTCATTTGTTCAGCCATCTTATTTCAACCATGTTGCTCCCTTGGCCCATCAAGTCATGGGACAATCTTCAGTAAATTTGCCAAGTCATGCTCGTCAATTCCAAAACCATGTCTTTAACCACATACCCCCACCAGTAAACCAAGTACCTGCTCTCACCCAGGCAATCATGGATCAGCTCACCCAGATGAATGGACGTTATGAAGAGCTGAGATGTCGCCTGGACTCCAAGTCAGTTCCTGAGATTTCCATTCCTTCTCTGCCAGTCCTACACCTGCCACCTTCTGAGCTACCAGTTTATCGCCGCTACAATGGTACTGGCAATCCTTTTCTTCATCTTAAAGATTTTCTCTATGAATCCTCATTCTGGAAAGATGATCGTAGGGTTCTTGCGTTCTTATTCCGCCGATCACTAGAAGGGTCTGCATTGGAATGGTTCTACTCGCTCGACTCCTTTGAGGCAGGAGACTTCGATATTGTTAAAACCAAATTCTTGCAAAGATACAGAGATCGGGTGGCACCAGCATGCTCCATTACAGATTTGATTGCTGAGAAGATGAAGCCCGAAGAGGACTTCATAAAGTTTGCTGATCGCTGGAGGGGAATGGCAGAGAAACTGACAGATGTGATTTCTGAAGGGGAACAAGTGAAAATGCTTATTGGCAACACTACACCTGCCTTAAGGAATGTATTGATCATGCACCATCCTACCACCATGAATGAACTCTATGATAGTGCCCGATACTTGCAAGCACACTTCAAGGATGCCACCATGATAAACCCTTTTGATCCTAAACCTAGAAACCTCAGGAAAACCCCCTCTGCACCAGTTGGTCCTACAATCGAGGGAGTGGTCAACAACGAAGCAATAAACACTGTGGGGAACCAGGGAGGGAACCGTCAAAACCAGTACAAAAACCCACCACAAAACCTTTCTTATTACCCCCCTCAACAATAGGTTAGGCCACCACAACCACGACAACCACAACAACCCCCGCAACCAGTAGCACAACCCCAGCAACCTCGTCAACCTACCTACAATAGGGCACCGCCACCACCCAATCAAGCACCACGAAGGGGAGGTCCTAGGAGAGAGAACTACCAGCAACTCCCTTACTCCTTGACCGACATCTTCAATGTACTCATGGGAGAAAAACAGTTGGAATTGCCCAAGGAAAGAGAGGTTTGGCCAGCAAACGCAGATATGTCCCGATACTGTGCTTACCACCGGTGTCCTGGTCACACTGTAGAAGTGTGCTTTCAATTCAAGGATTACATCCACGATCTAAATGACCAAGGCAGCATTGATTGGGCTCAAATGGGGGAATGCATACAGGTAATGAAGGCTATGCAGCAGCAGCGGCAGCGTCCACCGACTCAACCTCAACAACAACCTGGCTTAGGGATTGTCTAGAATCTGCTCCCATTACATGATCCCGCTCCAACGCCGGCACCAGCATATCCAAACCCAAGAATTGGTCTAGTACACTCCATTGTCCAGGGAGATGCCAGCCGTGCTCAAGGTTGGCAACTAGAAAGCCAAAATGCAACCATGCCTGTCAACCCGGCTAGGCCTCCTGCTAGGAACCCTCCTAGACAAATAATCTATGCACCTTATACTCCACAACTACCACAAAGCTCAATAACCCAACCACTGGCCGCCACTTCTTCTCGCCGACCCATCATTAGGCCAGCCCCATCCTTAACTACACCTCCTTCAACCATTGCTACACACCGGCCCTTGCTCATCCGACCACCTCAATCACCACCAAACCTGAACCCCCAGCCTACGAGCTCTACCACAACAAAACCCCAACCTATCATACCACCAACACCACAACCAATCCCACAACCTACACCTTAATTAAACTCATCAACTACTTCTGCACCCCGGTCTCTTCTTATTAGGCCACCGGTATCACCATCCCTACCACCTCCAGATCCTACCCCTCTACCAACTAACCCCATCATCCCAGAACCATCGATCCCATTACCTATCATACATGCACCTACACCACCTGTTCCACCACAACCCACCCCAGTTAACCCGTCACCTCTACCCGACCGCCAAATAGCCCCGGTGCTTCGGAGTGGGAGGATGTCCCAGCGGCTCTTTCCCCAAGCCAGTACTTAACAGCAGGATCCAGTGGAGGAGGAACAAGTGGAAGAACCCTTGCCAGGCACGGCCTATGACCTATTGAAACATTTGGATAAAACACCGGCCCGTTTTTCCATACTTGAGTTGATCAAAAGATCAAAGGTGCATCAGAAGATTCTACAGCAGTACTTGCAAAGGGTCATGGTGAATGAAGATCTCCCACCTGAGAAGATCACTACAGTGTTAGCCCCTAGAAGTGAGCACCCAACACTCACTTTCTCTCAGGAAGAATTAGCAGATCCAGAATTTAGGAGATATGCTTTGCATGTGGCTGTTATCATCTGCAATGTCGAAGTGAAATCATGTTTGGTTGACACTGGAGCTTCTATCAACGTTATGCCGCCAGAAACTTTGCAGTTGTGTGGCATTTCTGAGCAAGAAATTAAGCCATCGTGTACCATGGTGACAGCCTATGACAACTCCAAGAAGTCTGCACGTGGGGTGGTCACTTTAGAAGTCAAACTTGGACCATGTACGGTCACAACAGATTTTCATATTCTAGAATTGGATCCAACTTTCCAGGCTATACTTGGGAGGCCATACTTGGAGGCAATAGGAGCTGTGGCTTCAACAAACCACCAGTGCATAAAGTTTATCTTTAAAGGATAGGTGGTCAAGGTGACTAGCATGCCTATAAGGGACGAGCTGAACGATGCTTCTTTACCCCTAGGTCTGTCAATACAACCCCAGATCTCAGTGGGAGAATTGCCAGAAGTCAGATGCATGACCGCCTCTCTACCAGACACACTGGGATGGCAGATGATGATGAAATTGGGCTATTAGCCTGGAAGAGGTTTAGGCAAGGATCTTCAAGGGATCACTCAGCCAATTGAAACTGTGAAAAGGCCACGCAGGCAGGGGTTGGGATATGAAGAGGGTTCCATCCCAAGGAGGATCTTCCAGCCAGGATATGCCATGGGGCTCCATACATTCTTTATCAAAGGGGAGACCATGATGATGGCTGAAGACAACAAGAGTTCCACGATGACTGTCAAGAGAAGGAAAGCTCCAAATGAAGAAGAAGAAGACTTGGAAGACTTATGCTTATCTTTGACTCGTCTGTTCTCAAGTGGGGAAGAGCACCAGGAACCACTCAAGGGCAGACCAATATTGGATCATCTGGTTGAGCATACCACCCAAGTCAAAACCATTCCACGAGGCCCAAATACAACAATCCCATGGTTGAACCTCGTACCTTTGTTTCTAGATCTTTTGGATGGGCTTCAGGGCCCACTTACCCACTTTGGGCCCATGTGCCCTCTTCAACCTTCTACTCTTACTGGGCCAGCTTGCCCATTTGGTTCCCTCATCAACTTCAGAACTGTGGGCTTTTCTCAACATGGGCTCACATGCCCATTTATTTCTATGATCGGGTCCACGTACCCGTTTACTTTTTTCATCAGTTTTGGACCCATGTGTCCACTTTCTGTTACCATTGAGCCCACGAGCCCCTTTTTCCCCTTTATTCTTAAGTTTCTCTCTCTATTAATTCAGTCATCTTCTAGCAAGCCTCGAGTCACTCAGGCTCATTCTATCTTTTTACTTGAGAATCCCAAAAAAAAAACGTCTTCTCTGAAACTCACATTTCCATCGAGGAGACGTCTCTACTCATCCCAGAGGGTGCTCCCAATCAGGGATCCCTCTTTTCTGAATCATTGATCGATTTACTCGATCCCCCCTCCACTGTAAATACCACCTTTCCAGCTTTATCTTCAGTAGGTCAAGTTAGGTTAGGAAATAGGAAAGTCAGAGGCAAGCGAGTTCCAAATAGGTATTTGCAACAATTGGCATAGAAATGCATAGAGTGTGCACGGCTGCCAAACTTTTTAGATAATACCATCCAGCTAGATGAAATCCGATATGAGGATGAGCATAACATAGATCATACTTTGGGAGTATATGAGGTGGTATCAGAGAAAGATCCAGAATCCTAGGATGAAATCGAGAACTTGGCTGATGCATATGCATCTGGACTTAGAAGATTTGAAGAACCATCAGCCACAGGGAATGGACCGACCAAGGAACTTAATTTAGGAACCCTGGAAGATCCTAAGACTATCCTCATTAGTGCAAACCTCACTCCCTCAGAAGAACAACGTTTGATCAAAGTTTTGGAAGAATATAAGGACACGTTCGCATGGACATATGAAGATATTCCGGGATTAGATAATTCATTGGTTGAACATAGATTAACCTTGAAACCTGGAACTACCCCGGTTAAACAAAAGCTCAGGAGATTCCACCCTGATATTGCACTCAAAATGAAAGAAGAGGTCGACAAACTACACCAAGCAAAATTTATTAAAGTTGTCTTGTATCCGCAATGGGTGGCTAACATAGTCCCTATTATGAAGAAGGATGGACGAATTCGGATTTGTATAGATTTCAGGGACTTGAACCGAGCGTGTCCTAAGGATGATTTCCCTTTGCCTCATATCGATGTTTTGGTTGATAACACAGCTGGATTTGAAATGCTTTCATTCATGGATGGCTATTCTGGATTCAATCAGATCTGGTTAGCTGAGGAGGACCAAGAGAAGACCTCATTCACTACACCTTGGAGAACATATTGCTATGTTGTCATGCCCTTTGGGTTAAAGAATGATGGTGCTACATATCAGAGGGCTATGATGGCTATCTTTCATGACATGATGCACACCCTTGTAGAGGTGTATGTGGATGATTTTGTTATCAAGTCCAAGAGTCGGGAAGATCATTCTGAAGTACTAAGGAAAGTTTTGCAACGAGCCAGAGAATACAAGCTAAAAATGAACCCTAAGAAGTGCACATTTGGAGTTTCATCAGGAAAGCTACTTGGGTTCATAGTAAGCAAAAGGGGCATAGAGATCGACCCAAACAAGGCCAAAGCAATCATTGGCATGCCTCCTCCAAAGAATATGAAAGAACTTCGAGGATTGATTGGGAGGCTACAATTTGTCCGCCGGTTTATCTCACAACATTCCTAAAGGTGTAAACCTTTCTATGAGTTAACCAAGGCGGGGGTCGAGTTTAAATGAGATTCGAAGTGCCAAGAGGCATTTGATGGGTTGAAAACATACCTGGCAAGTCCCCCTGTACTTAGACCACCAATTCCTGACAAGCCCTTGGTCCTCTACATTTCGGTTCTTGAGAACTCTCTTGGGGCAGTCCTTGCACAAGTTGATGAAGAAGGGAAAGAACGAGCTACTTATTACTAGTCTAAGATGTTTGATGCTTGTGAGCTGAAGTACACTGTGGTAGAAAAGACTTGTGCTGCTCTTGTTTGGGTGGTTCAGAAACTCAAACATTATTTCCTTGCTCACCAAGTCAAGCTCATTGCTTGTATCAATACCATTAAGTTTCTGTTAGAGAAGATAGTTTTGACTGATCGGTTAGGGCGATGACAGAGTTTCTTATCCCAATTTGATATCACTTATGTCCCACAGAAGGCAATCATGGGTTATGCTATTGCTGAACACCTTGCCCATCATCCCATACCCATCTTTGACCTAGTCCGGTCAGAGTTCCCGGATGACGAACTAATGTCAGTCCGATCTTCCAATCTTTGGACATTATATTTTGACGGGGCTCTGAACTCTCATGGTAGAGGGATAGGTATTGTCCTTCTGTCACCTGAAGGTGTCACCATTCCACAGGCTTTTCAGCTTAACTTTCCAGCAACCAACTGTAAGGAATCGTCCATAAAAGTTTGGTGCAGCGGAAGCGATGATTCCTATGGGTTCCTTTAGAATCCGTCTCAATCAGAAGCTAACGACGAAAACCGAAAACCGATCAAATCGGGTTTGAATATACCTGATAAGGATTCATATAATCCCATGGAGAGGAAGGAGATGAGCTTCTCAAGCTTTTCAAACCGCTCAAGTGTCCGGTCTCCAGCAGTATCCACACGAACTTCATCCACAGCAGGTTCTCCCTTCGCGCCGGCCTCGAGAACTCTTCCCGAAAGGAGCTCCATCGCCCATGGATACCTTCTAGAGAGAGGAGGAGGTAGGGAGGAGGCTTGGGACATGGTTTTCACCCTTGGCTTGATGGGGTTTGGCTGAAACCATTAGTATTTATAGAGAATTATGGAATTTTTCATAAAAACCCAAAATCTCTATAAATTACGTCCTTGCCCCGGTACTTGTCGATAAGTCCTTTTGTGTGTGACACACTAGGCCCAATAACCTATTTGGTTGAGGCCTAAATAAAATAGAACAATTTTATTTAATTCTAATTAAATTTGTTATCTGATAACAGATTAATCGGCCTACCGATCATGACGGGTACAAGCCACATCCCATGATCCCAAATGGCTATGGGGATAATATCATCTCCATTGAGCCTTTCCATCATCAGTTACCACATGGATATAAACCCTCATCCATCTAATGTCCCGGTCGGAAAGGAGTACGGCATCGACTGTCAACTCCTTAGTGTACCGACTCTATAGGATCATGTACTCGAAATTGGATCAATTGGAAAACTCCTTTTCCAATTATCCTATCTACCCTGGCCAGGGATTTAGAGTACTATCCCATAGGACATTCACTCTCACTTACCGAGAGTGGACGATCCCTTGTTGTCCGCTCAATTGCCTCCATCGAATTTTCCTTGTACCCGATCCATCGCTATATAGGACCATCTAAATTGTGATCCATAAGTCAATGGTCATAGAACAAGTTCCACCCAACAAGGCATCTTTGGCGACTCAGGTCAAAGGTCCAACCATGCAACCGTGATGATAGAAAACCCTGATAGACAGTTCGGTAAGATACCATTCAGGGTTTCTAATTCTGTCAGTTCAGTGAACTCATTCAACTAATGAGCACCTGTATGTGTATCTTAGTGTCTCCACACTAATGACCAATGAGATCGGTCATCCTCATCACATGAGAAGACATCACATACACTAGTCTATCCGGATCCTTGATGTCCCGTCTCAAGTATCCTATGACTAGGAACATTTAGATCAAATACATCTAGATGATCAATCTCATTATCATGATCTCATCATGATTTAATCATCATTGCATTTGATCAAGGACTTCATTATTATATTCGCATCTAATAAGAGCTTATAATAAAGATTTGCCTAATTAATAGAATGAGATTTTTCAAAAAATGTCGAATCATATCATATATGATTGGCTTGTAGGGCATACATTTCTATCACCAACAACATAGCTGAGTATGAAGACTTGCTGGCCGGGCTGGAGGCCGCTCATTTCCATGGTGCCACCGAACTGAGGGTGATAGGTGATAGTCAATTGATACTACGCCAAGTCCTATCCAAATACCGAACTTCTCATCCAAACCTCAAACCCTACCAGGAGCTCACCACCTGCTACATCAAGTTATTCTTCAAACTCACCTTTGTCCATGTCCCCCGCTCTCAGAATATCCTCGCCGATGCCTTAGCTTCACTAGCTTCATCTCTATCTGTTTCGCTAGGCAGGCAAGTGCGAACTATCCACATCTGTAAGAGGACAATTCCAGCAATTGAGGATGGACGTTTTCTGAAGGTTAAGGAGAGGTTCAACAGAAAAGAATACTTGGAACATAAAGAAGAAATCTCCTTGATTGAGTTAGAAGAATTAGAAGAAGATGAGAAACCTTGGTATGACGAGATTGCGAGGTATTGTCAAGATCAGTCATATCCACCTGGATCAACCACCAAGGAAAAGAAGGCAATCAGAAGAGTATCCCAGAGGTATACAATCCTAGGAGGAGTGCTCTATAAGAGAAGCCTAAGTGGAATCTTACTCGGATGTCTTGATGAAGAGGAAGCCGAGTTGGTCTTTGAAGGAAGCACATTCTGCAGTTTGTGGTGGTCATGTGAATGCCCAAGCCCTTGCTAAGAAAATCATCCGACAAGGGTATTATTGGCCAACTCTAGAAGAAGACTGCTCCATCTTTGTCCGGCATTGTCATTCATGTCAACTCCATGCCGACAAGATTCACTCTCCCGCATCTTCCCTTCATCCAATTCATGCCCCATGGCCTTTCGCCATGTGGGCCTTTGATATTATTGGCCCCTTGAGTGACCTCAACTCAGAAATGTGCTCAAAATCATTCATTCTGACGACAACGGAGTACTTCACAAAGTGGGCTGAAGCGGAAGCATTCGTGGAGATTAAAGCGTCAACAGTCTGCTCCTTCATCAAGCGCAACATCCTGGCAAGGTTCGGGATCCCCAGCGACATCGTCACCGATAATGGGCCACAATTTCTTTCTCAAGATCTGCGTGATCTTTGCAACAGGTATTACATTTCATTGCATCATTCATCACCATACTATCCTCAAGGCAATGGTCAAGCGGAAGCCACTAATAAGACCTTAATCAAAATCATCAAGAAATCTTGTAAGTCTAGCAAATTTGCCGACTGGCCTGATAAGCTTGTAGATGCTCTATGGGCTTATCGTACTTCTGTAAGGACTCCCACTGGACAAACCACGTATGCTTTGGCATATGTGATGGAAGTAGTGGTCCCTTACGAAGTATTACTTCCATCTCTCCAAGTTCAGCTTGACAGGGATATTCCTGTTGATGAGAGAAGAGAATCTCTCCTTGCACAGCTTGAACTCTTGGATGAAAGAAGGCTAGCCGACGCCGAGCATGCCCGGACTTATCAGAATAGACTCAAAAGGTTTTATCAAAAGAGGGTGGTCGAGAGAAAATTCAAGATCGGGGAGATAGTAGTCAAACGCATATTCGTTAAGCCGGGGGGTCCCCGCTCCAAGTTGCAACCTAACTGGGAAGGGCCTTTTGTAATCACTGAAAAGTATCCAGGTAATGCATATGAATTGACTAATGCAGATGGAGAAAAATTGAATCATCCTTGGAATGGAGTTTACCTCAAAAAGTACTTTCCATAAAAATGGAGAAACCACTGGTATATCCTCAAGTCATCGATCCTAGGTTGTTCGTGAGAAGTCAAGGGTAGGTAGCATCCTACACACACAACACTTCCCAATCCTAGAATCCAGACAACCCGACACTTGCGAAAGGCAAGGTAAAAATCTAGAAATGGAAGGAGTACCCTTATCCTATTCTCTTCTACTCGGTCCAAGATAGGGAGAGAAGATTAGAGAGGGGTAGTATCGAAAACACTCACCACCCTAGTAGGAGGCCGTCTCAGAGGGTACAAAAGGGTGCCAAAAGATGGGCAATTAACCCCTCAGGTTAGGAAAAGAAAAAAAATGATGATCAACCTGTCTGAATGAGCACCCAGAATGATAGTCAAGGCAAATGGCATTAAAAGATGGGCAATGTCCCCACGGGTCAAAAACCTGTCCAAATATGTGCCATACAGAAAAGAGCAAAAAAAGAAAGAAAAACCCAAAGGGGCCGAATCCCAATGAGTAATTTGAGTGAGAGTAGAGAAAGCCCTCTCAACATCTTCAAACCCTATCAAGGACTTCCTCTATACTCTTCCTCCTTAAACCCCTTGGGTAGGGTAAACCGACCAAATCCAGGTGGAACCCAAGCCGATCAAAGGAAGAAGGTTAGAAGGATTCTAGGTAGGGAACTTTATTTTTGCACGTGGCATCTACCACTTGAGTCTTGACAAACCCCAAAGACCGATGACTTGTCTCAAATACTAGCATTTTCTCCATAAAAAAAAAGAAAGAAAGAGGAATATTTCAAAAACCAAAAAAAAGAATATTTCAAAAACCCAAAAAAATGCATATTTCAAATGTCCAAAAAATTTGCATATTTCAAAAATCCAAATTTTTTTTTGAATACTTTTCAAAAATCCAAAAAATGAATATTTCAAGGAAATCCAAAAAAAATGCTCAGTCATGATCATTGCCTTAGTTGCATCCGTGTTTATTTGATTGTCATGCATATTTCCATTTCTGCATTGCATATCCATTTTTTTAATTTAATTACCTTGTTAAGAAGGCTCCTCCCCTTGACCTAAGTCAAAGTTGACCATAATTGGCAAAGGGATGAGTCATGGTGAAGATCTAATCCCCTTTTATCAAGTGTTTTAGGCATTTCAATATAGGAGAGGAGAGGATTCACACCACGGCAGGTAAGTTCTCTTAACCCTTACCCCTATTTCATTTAAGTCATTTGTTTTATTCCACCTTGTTAAGAAGGCTCCTCCCTTTGACTCAAAATCAAGGCATACGATATACAGGCAAAGGGATGAGTAATGATAAAAATTTAATCATTTTCATTAAGTATTTTCAGGAGCTGAAGAAGCAAAAAGAGAAGGGCGATCAGGTACAAATTTTTCTGAAAAAAAATAAATTTTTTTTTGCCTCAGGGCGCATGTGCCCTCATCTGGGGGCACATGGCCAGGTGCCCCACCCCAGGGCGCATGGCCAGGTGCCCCCGATCGGGGGCACATGGAACAAAAAATTCGAAAAATTCAAAAAAAATCTCAAAAATTCAGAAATTGTTCAGAATGTTAAAAATGACATTTTTGCTAAAGGAACCATCATCAAAAACTTTTTTTTGACCTCTATATGATGGTTCTAATAGTGAAAACTTTAGTTGTTCATTTCAGGATAATATGCTTTATATGACAATTTCGTCTGTTGGGTACTAACCAAAAATGTGCAGGAAACCTTTTAAGTACTAACAGGTGAATTGGTGAGATCAGTGTTCCCCAAGGAACGTCATGCCAACCTTGCGGCGAAAAGAAAGGAAGCACCACCCAGCTGAACATTCTCATGGTGTTGTATTCCGTCAGAAGGCAAGGCAAGGATGGACCAGAGATGTTGGTCGATGCACCACGCCTGAAGATTTCACTTCATTTTTGCACTTCACATCACTCTTACCATTTGTCACCTAGTTATGTTAGGTCCATTTGATACATCTTATATGCATTAATGTTGAAGACCTTGAGAGTGAAAATGACTGGGCCCGAGATCTCCTTCAATAAAATCTACGACGGCTTGGTCATTTCTTCACACTCACGGATAAGCCAAAATTGAACATTGGAGGGACGATGGTTCCTAATCAGGTGTCTTGACCTCCAATAGACAATCTATATCTTAAACTATTTTCTACATAATTTCCTATGTTTTCACATCCATCTCCTTTTCATTCTTCATCATTACTAATTTTATCCCTTCATGTTTTATTCCTTTCTTTTATTCCACCATGTTTTCTTCTGTCATTTCTTTTATCCCACCGTGTCATATTTGTCATGCCATTGTTTCTTCTTTCCCATCATTCTATGTTAGTCCCACCATTATCTTTCAATCCCACTATGGCTTAAGTCTGTTTTGTCGTTTTCCGAATACTCGATTTTTTGCTAGAGCATGATTCATGGTTTTCACGATACCCGAGCAATTTTGTTTTGCTTAAAACGAACCCTTTTAGAATTTGATATTATTCCACTCAGAATTAAACTGAGTATTTTGGTGAAACTCGAATGAACTTGAGATTCAAAATATGATGAATTTGTATTCTTTTTATTTTAAGATCATATTCTCTTTTTAACTTTAGCCCATCACAGTACAAAAACACCGCAAAGTTCGAGTTGCTGGCTGATGATGAACCTACGAATTCGAAGACTCCTCACCACGCTGAGGGTTGGCTACATCCTTTTATCTTTATCATTTACTTTTTCATCTCTCGTGCCAAGGGCATGTCTTTTACCAATCAATTATGTGAGGTTTTGATAGAACATAAAAGTGATCTAGAATACTCAGCGAGATTTATAATGCTGGATCAGGTAGATAAGCGTGTCTATATCTACACCTTGATGCCACCTTTTCAGTCCATCATCATTCCATTCTACTACATTCATCTACGCTCACTTGCATTTCATTACAGTTCACTACGAATCACTCCGCTTCATTACATGCCACTCCCTTACAAAGCCAACATCAAGGCGAGGCAAGCTGTAGACACGCCAAATTCGCCTAATTCAGAGCATAAAACTCATGTTTCATAGGGTAACATGTGTGATTGACCTTAGAATGATTCCGGGTCTTTAAAAATTGATTTAGAGCTTCGCCGAATGAAATCGGATGTTTTCTGAAGTTTTTCGCAAAAAGCCGTAATTTCCAAGCGAAAGCCACACGTAAATCGTGTAAACACGGAAATTGGCTGAATGAACAATGCCTAATGATCATGCATTTAAGGTTATGGTCATATTCACACTCCGGACAAGTTTTGTTGCATTCCGTGCCTTTCCGGTTTGCCGTCGGAGTCATTTTGACCTGTATCGAATCTTCTGTTTACTGCCCTAACTTCCGGACAAAATTCTGAAGTTTTGGAGTGTGTGATGTCTGATACGATGCCATATAAAGCTTCTTCGTCCTGTTATCTTTCCAATGCAACAAACGGCGTCGAATTCCGAGTTCGGGAGTGTTCGCAATGGCTTCCGGAAGAAGGACGCGCAAAAACAGTCCCATGCGCCCGAGTTCCTGGTCACATGCGCCCGGGACCCAGGGCACGTGCCCATGCGCCCTACCAGTGAGGCACGTGACCTTGTGCCCTCACTTGAGGGCACATGCGCCCTACCCTGGAGGCACGAGGGACCCAGTTTTTCACCGGGACTCTACCACTGAACCGACGATCGGATAAGACCATTTTTCTCGGGAACAGTTCCCATGCACCCTCACTAGGGGGCACATGCTCCCCTTAGTGGGGCGCAAGGTCCCTTTTTTTAGCCCGGATGAGACTGTTCGTTCTCCTATAAATTGACTCTGATTCTGGTCATTCCAGAGGCATGAGCACGACCCCCTAGGCATCTCCAGACATTCAACCTCCATACTGCATTGATTTTGTGATTTTTAGAGAGAGAATTTCGAGTTTTTAGAGAGATAAAAGTCAGTTCAAGAGAGACGAAGGCTGTTCTGCAGCGGATCTGCCCAGTCTCTCTTCCTCGGCCTCTACAGCAGTGTGTGGACGTCTTCTGCCTGAGATCTATTCATCAAAGTTCTTCCCCTCCAAGTCTTAATCAACGATACTTGATTCTGAGGTTGGGGCTGGTCGTGACGAGCGTAGAGGCAAAGTCGCGCCTGGAAGATCCTAGCCTGATGCTCGGCATTTTCGACAACCCATATTTGGCTATATCTTTCTCTATTCAACTAATAATCTTTCAGTTCTTTTTCCTATCTCTTTGTTTCATGATTATACATCCTCCTATCATTTTTTTACATTTTTTTGCATTACTTTTATTCTGTTATTACGAAAATAAAAAAAGGAGTTAGAGATAACCCGAATCCGGTCAGTTTCTAGTCAATTGTGTGTTTTATGTTATTCTATTTACATATACTCCACCTCATTTAGTTCTAATAGTCTATTTCACTTGTTTGTTTGTCTAGTTGCATAGAATATCAAGCACCCACACGTTGAGGACTCTTCTTCATCGGCCGACCGAAGAAGGAGAAGCTTTAACTCACATTCTTCACGCTAAGGTACACACGGTCATTTTAATTTCTATAAATCGGAACCCACGGTTCCTGGCGACCACATGTCTTAATTTCTTTCTTCTCACCCTCCTCCCACATGACCCGAACCGTCTCTTTGGTGATCGAGCGACGCCAAGGGATGAAAGTTCGGGGATCAATGTGAGTGTGGGACCGAGGTGAGAGTTGCTTTCCGAGCTTTATTCCTTTCTTTTCTCATCCCCTCTTGTGGTGACAATCTGGGTTCACGGACTTCCCTGAAATGGAGAGGACCCCGTAGAATTTTCAGAGTCGACAGTGGCGAGCATTACCTTGTTGAAATCTTGCAAACAGTTCCTTGGCAAAGTTGAGGTTAAGGTTATAGTGACACCTCCCCCTAAGAATCCTCATGGGAGGGAAGTGGCGAGCATCACTTTGTTTTGTGGGATTCTTCGTGTTTGTTCTTCATGCCTAAAACACTCAAAAAAAAAGATTAGAACAATAATATGGCTTATCCCCCTTGCAAGTTACAGTCTACCTTGACCTTTGTCAAGGGGTGGGATTCTCGATGTTTGATCTTCATGCCTGAAACACTCAAAAAAGGATATTAGAATGATAATATGGCTTATCTTCCTTGCAAGTTGCAGTCTTCCTTGACCTTTGTCAAGGTGAGTAGCCTTTTTAAGGTTGTAAAGATAAAGCATGAATATGTAATGAAGAAAATGTGACATGAGAGACTAAAAGTAAAAATGAATGTATGGATGAAAATTTAAACCAAACATAGTGATTGCAAAGTGGGGGCACGGTGGCCCGATTTCAAAGAAGTCTAGACATGTGAGCCTGATTGCAAATGAATGGAGGCATGTGGGCCCGGTTGTGAAGGAATTTGGGCACATGGGCCCAGTTTTAGAGAAATGTGGGCATGTGAGCCCAGTTGAGGTGAATTGTAGGCACGCAAGCCCGATTTAGGTAAAATGTTGGCACGTAGGCCCAGTTGAGAGAGGTTGTAGGCACGTGGGCCCAATTGTGGATAATTGTGGGCACGTGGGCGTGATTCAAGGAAAAGGGCATGTGGACCCAATTGTGGAAAAGGGGCACATGGGCCCGGTTGAAAGAAAGGGGCACGCGGGCCCGGTTGATGAAAAGGGGCACACGAGCCCGGTTTATGAAAGGGAGTATGTGAGCCCAGTGGATGAAAGGGGGCACATGGGACCAAATGATGAAAAGGGGCACATGGGCCCAATTGATGGAAAGGGGCATAAGAGTCCAAGTGTTGGAAAGGGGCACGTGGGCCCAGTTGATGGAAAGGGGCATAAGAGCCTGATTGTAGAAGTGGGGCATATGGGCCTAATTGGATGGGATGAAGTGTGGGCCGTGGCCCTAAAATTGAATGATTATGGGCCCATGGGCCTGATTGATGATTGCAAGAAGGATAAAGAAAGGGTTGTGGCCCTAAGATTGATGAATTGTGAGCCCATGGGCCCGATCATTGATTGGGAGGAGAATAAATAAAGGGTTGTGGCCCTAAGATGGATGGGTGGTTGGTCCTTGGGTTGGATTGAAGCTTATGAGGAGGTAGGGGTCGCGGCCCTAAAATTGATTTTGAGGAATTTGCCTGCCTAGCTGGAGGAGGTTCCAATATTCCTTTGCCAAGGTATACGTCCTTCTGAAGGTTTATGGATTCATTCCCTATTCCATTGACCAATTTAGTCTCCTTAATTATTAGTTCTAGGGTCAATACCATCTACCTAACTTCAAGGATTGATTCCAATGGTGGAAACAATTGATCAATGCCTGGCGAATCCTTGCCTAGTCCTTCATTGGATTGATAATCAACTACATTTGTGATTTCTGTCTAAGATCCCTAAAATAGGCTTCTCCTCAAGTTGTTCTAGGGAAGAGGAAATGCATAGTCTAGGGGATTATGGAAATATAGAAGGGTTCAGTTCAACCTTTCCTGCTGGCTAACTTGGATCTTGAGATATAGCAATGGCATGCTGAGAAGTTGATTCCTCTATCAAGGCAGGAGCATGAATGGTTGAAGTGATTAAATCATCTGCCAAGTAGGAGCATGAAGGGTCGGAGTGACTAAATCGTCTACGATATGGATGATAGGAGTGACTGTATTATCTGCCGAGGCAGGGGCATGAATGATTGGGGTGATTGGTTCCTCTGCTAAGGTAGGAGTAATAGAAGAAACAAGTGCCCTAACCGACTAAGGGTGAACTCTATTTTGAGGGATTGATTGAATAGCCAATGGTTTTTCAATTGGTGTTGGCATAGAAGTTGGTTTGGGCTGAGAAATTGTTAGTGAAATTGGTTGAGGGGCCAGGGCTTGTGTGGCTGGCCAAGGGGCTATTGGTGAAGTAGACTGTGAAGCCAAAGGTTGGATGATTAGCCGAGGGGTCTTTGAAAATGTCGGTGGAGTCGAAGGATGGGGAGCCGATTTAGGTAATGAGCTATTTGCACAAGTGACAAAAGGAACTTGATTATGCATAGTTGGTTGTGCCATTGACACGAGTTGCATGACCCGCTGAGGTTGAGGCATGGGTGGCCTAATCAGCTGGCGTCGAGGAGTCAGTCGATGATGATGATCTGTATGGGGTTGGGGAGGACAAGGACTCCCATGTTGGTGCCTAACATTCCTGGCATCAATTTGTGACTTAGAGATTGAATCTATCCTATTCTTATCCATGGTCTTTAATTCATCAAGAGATTGTGTAAATTTCATCTTCTCCTTTTCTTAGTCGATTATTATATAACCAAGCCCATACTTTTGTAAGAATTTTTCCTTGATAATTTTGAAATTCCATATTTCTACTTCTTCCAGTGAAAAAAAATCATTCTAAGGCTACACCATCTAAAGATCACCTAAAAAGAAAAGCAAGAGTTCTTCGATCATTTAACCATCGAGATGATTTGCTTAAGAAATCATTGACATGGGCAAAGGGATCACCTAAGTTATTGTAGCGATGGTAGGTTGGCATTTGTGATGAAGAGATATAGACCCTAGGGATGGAAAATTTAGGGATTTCCTGATCCCAGGCAACGGGTGGAGAGGAATTCACTAGGGGGTGTGCACATGGCACTCGAATGGGAGAAAGGTGGGTTGGTGAACAAGCTGATGGTTGAGGAAGATTGGGGTGACCCAGAGTTAGGCCAAGTGAACTCATCCCACGGTCAACAAGCCATTTGTCACCCATTACAGTCCAAATGGCATGGATGACTTGATCAGGTTCACATTGATGTAACTATTGTATGATTGATTGACGATCAAAGGAGGGATGTGCTTGATTATTATAATCTTGAGGAGGAGTAACATGTGATGCCAAAGTATAACTTTGCTCATAGGCCCATCCTTGTGTCCTCTGTTGTTGTTATTTGGCTTCTGTGGTGTGGCAATTTACCCTGCCAAACATCTCTGCCGACCATACCATCATAGACATAAAAAATGAACCTAGCTTTGCCTTGACTAGGTTTTGATTTCAAACAGTTCTTCTTTGGTTTTCTTTCCATGGTGTGTAGTTCGGACCTTTTTTTGCTTTTGGTTGTGTTGGGCAAGCAAGTAATTACTAGAAAACAAAGTTTTCTTCTTTTGTTGTGCTATTTCTTTCTTTGAGATATTTTTATTTCACTTTTTTAGACAAGCAAGTTGGACACAGATTTAAAGCAAAGAACTCTTTTTTTGTTATTTTGGTGTTTTTCAAAAAATTTTTGTTGTTTTGAGTTTTGGTTTGACAAAGAAGTTATGGAAAGATTCCTGAATGATTACGCAATGATTTTGTTCAAACCTTAGATTAGGTGGATTGTTATAGTTGTTCACTCAACTTGAATGGGTTCGATTCGTATTGCTTCAATCACCAAAGACCTAAGGTTCTTACAAACTCACCATGAATGGGTACTTGGGTTCTTTGGGTTTTGGGATAAATGGTACAACCAACCTAATTGTGCAGAGCGGAATACTCCATGGATAGGGACTTACAAAGACTTTGATGGAAACAAACCATGTCAACTAGGAATGAATATCCCAAGATAGAGGTTAGAAACTACCAAGATGATGTTTGGAGGGTGAAGGTCTGTTGGGAGAGAGAGCCCCTGCCTCGAATGCCCTACGGATTGGAACAAATCTGGTACCTAATTCAAATCTAATGCAAAAAGAACATGAAGAGAAAGAGGATGAGCAATCAAAATGTTGAATGATATGGATGAAATCAATAAATTAAGCAAATCAAGTATGCAAATGAAAATGAGACTAGTTGCACTAGAACATCAAGTAAGCACAGTTAAAGACAATGGTTGTCCCATTGTGGTCGCCAAGAAGCTGTCGACTCCAAAAATAGATCCCAGGTCAGCACCTCGAAAAGTGTAGGGTGAGAAAAAAGAGAAAAACTCTCACCTCAGTCTCACACTCACATTGATCCCTGAATTTTCATCCCTTAATGTCGCTCGGGCACCAAGAGATGGTTCGAGTCGTGTGGGAGAAGAATGAGAAAAATAAAATAAAAAGGAATCAGAAATAGAAAAGGACATGAAGTAGAAGTAGATATGAGAATAAGTGGTCGCCAGGAGCCATGGGCTCCGAAGTTAAATAAATGAAGTACAGATTACTTGTGAAGTGACCATGTGTACCTTAGTGCGGAAAACGAGTGTAAAGGTTCAACCTTCTCCTTCTTTCGTTGGCTGATGAAGAAGAGTCCCTAACCACCACTTGCTTGATGTACTTGTGCAACTAGAAGACACGAATACAAGAAAACAAGTGAAAGAAGAATTATAATAGAGTGAAGTGTAGAAACAATAAAAACAATTACGTAAAATGGCAATTAGAAACAAACTCACCAATTTTGAGGTTAGCCCTAACCCTTTTTTTGGTTTTTTATGATATATGAGATGATGCAAAATTAAATAAAAATGATGCTAAAATATGACCTAAATTATGTGAAAGAAGATTTAACAAAGATAATATGAATGATTAAAAATAATACAACCTGAGCAAAGTGGCAACTGGGTTGAATAGATTCTGTGTATGCTAGTGTGACTCTGATGCAAAGACTGCAATGGACAACACCAATGTCAGAATTGAGTGATGCTTGCTTCTGTGGATGGATAAATTTGAAAGGAAGAGTTTCGATGTTGTCCACCTCTCCATAATATAATAGCAAAAAGCTGTAGAAATATTAGAAGTGGATGGAAACAAGAAGTAGAACCAGATTGCGTGACCTTGTTAAAATAATCACCATAGACAATCCAAAAGTCAAAATAAAATTCCATTTATTTCAAAATATATAAGACTTACCTAGGGTATTTTTGGATTAAGAGAAGTTTGCTTGAATCCTCTGAGAAAATGTCTGAATTTACCTGATAAATTTGATGTTGGAAGGTGAAAATCTGGGAACTGCTGGCGCAATGTTGATGCAGGACATGCTACAGGAATAACAAATATCATAATTGAATGATTCTTATTGTGAATGAAATATAATTCACCGTGTCATAGTTTTTATGAATACAGTGTACAATGAATCCATTGAGAATTGTATTAAAATTGACTGAGAATACAATGGTAGAGAAAGGGTAGACTCTAGATCCGTTTGTGAAACGCCAATGTAGAAGCTGCCACAAGCTGAGGCAATGTCATAAATGATCTGCGTTTGTTGGAGATGACATAAAGATTTATGAGGAACACTTCTTATGAAGGAGTCTTGGCCATAAAATGCCCAAGGAAATCGGTGAAAGCCGATGATTAGAAAAATGGCATGTCGAAGCATAGATCAGCTTCTCTTTCACTTTGGGATGATTTCTGGGCATTGAGATAAAGAGAGAATGATTTGGGGAGGTTGGGACAAGCCTAGGATCGCATGGAAATGTGAAGAGTAGTTTGGAGGATGGGGATTCTTTTCTTTTGGTTGTTCAAATGAGTCTCCCTTCATAGGAATAAAAAATAAGTCAAAAATAGCAAGTTTTGATATATCCGACCATAGGTTGGATTTTTTCCATTTAATGCTGCTAATTTTTACCATGAAGCTTCTAGACACTTACTCAATTGATCTAGAAGGATTGAAAAATGTGGATCACCTTCCTTATGCTCAAAATTGGACTCCACTCAAAGAGAAAAGAGATTTGATATAAAAATGGAAAGTTTTTATGTACAAGACAACAATTTGGATTGCCATCATTTGATGGTGCTAATTTTTATCATGAAGCTTTCAAAAACTTATCCAACTGATATGGAGGTGGAAAAAGAAAAGGGAGGTCGTGAACTACGTGTAAACACCCGAAACGAGATCCGTAGATCTCCTTTTCCAGTCCTTATGCTTTCTTTGGAGACTTGGTGGATGGGATGTTAGTGTTTGTGGTCGCCAGGAGACAAAGGCTCCAAAATATAGTAGAATGAAAATAAATGAAATGGAGAATAAAAATGACCGTCGTACCTTTGTAAGTGGGGAGATTGTTAGGTTCTGACTTCTCTCTTGGCTGGTCGAAGGAAGAGAGCTTAGTGAGTCATTTGTCTTCGATCCGGTTGAAGCTCTGCCTTAGCTGGATTTACCTAAAAATGTCCATAAGAAAACATAGAAACAAGTGTAAAGATCATTAGTTCTAGTGAAAGTGGAATCATGCTCAAATTCGAACTTAAACATACAAAAGGAAAGGAACTGACCGGATTTTGACTAAATCCCAACCCCTATTTTTGTTAGATTTTTAAAGAGGTATGAATATGCAAAGATGTAGCCTAATGCATGCTACATGTCATGATAATGGAAGCTAGAATGAAAGGAAGGAGTAACGGATCAACCAGAAAGGTAAACAAACTAAAAAAATGCAAAATGGGTTTGCCCCTGCTAGTGCCCCGTATACGGGGCACCTGCTGCAGGTGCCCTGCTAGTGGGACGCGCTGACCAAAGTTAAATGCCCCCTTAATGGGGCACTAGGGATTAGTTCTGATAGATTTTTTTCCCTTCTTCGCGGCGTCACCCCGGAGTGTAGTATGACCTCCAAGATGGAAGAAAGACTTCTTCAAGCAGCCCATAGTCAAGTGAAGCTAATGGGAGAGTGGTTTGGCATTAGATGTGAGGGAAATAAAGTGTAGAGGCCCTCAAAGTTGGAGAAAAATTATATTTTTGAAGAAGGAAACTGTGAGTTTTCGAGTTTTTGAGGAAGGATTTTGGGATGGTTTAAGGGCTTGGGGAGAGGTTGTGAGCTTTGGAGATGTAGTGGTGGATAAGAAGGAGTGAGGGACGGACTTAGAACCTCCTAAAACTCCTAATGAGGGTCTTTCTACAGCTCAAAAGATGGTAACTTCATTATGCTAGCTTATTTCTTCAAGAAACAACTATGGTTTTTTTGGGTTTTGGGAGAGGGTTTTTAGATGGTTTGAGAGATTGGAGAGGGGTTGTAAGGCCTTGAGAGTGTTGTGGTGGATGAGAGGGTTTGGGGGACGCCCTTGGTGTGTTAAACCCTCCAAATGGGGGTCCTTTTATAGCAAAGAAAAGGGCAACTTTATCTGCAGAACTGTCTCATCAATCTGTCCAGTCAGTCAGACTAGGTGCAGGTACCCCACCAGTGGGGCGCCTGGCACCCTATTAACAGGGTGCCTAGTGCCCTATTAACAGGGCGCCCAATGCCCTGTTTATAAGCGTTTTGACTTGGTTAAAGCGTCCTGTTAAGGGGGCACTAGGCCCAGTTTGGCCGAAACGTGCAGGGAAGTTCCGATTTTCCGAAAAACTTGGTTTCCTTGAAAGAATACTCAAATATACTTCATGAAAACAAGAATTTAGGCTCTCCAACTAGACCAAAATTATGTATCTACTATAGACACGCCAAATTCACCTAATTCAGAGCATAAAACTCATATTTTATAGGGTAACATGTATGATTGATCTTATAATGATGCCGGGTCCTTTAAAGTTGATTTGGAGCTTCGACGAATGAAATCGGTTGTTTTCCGAAGTTTTCCGCAAAAAAGCGGTAATTTCCGAGCAAAAGCCACACGTAAATTGTGTAAACATGGAAATTGGCTAAAAAACAGTCCGGAGTGTTCGCAATGGCTTCCGGAAGGAGGACGCGCAAAAACAGTCCATGAGCCCGGGTCCCTGGTAACATGCGCCCAGGACCTAGGGCACGTGCCCATGCGCCCTACCAGTGAGGCACGTGACCTCGTGCCTTCACTTGAGGGCACATGCGCCCTGCCCTTGAGGCACGAGGGAACCAGTTTTTCACCGGGACTCTATCGCTGAACAAATGACCGGATAAGACCAAATTTTTCAGAAAAAGTGCCATGCGCCCTGGGGGGTAGGGCACATGCGCCCTGGGGTAGGGCACAAGGTCTCCTATTTTGTAGTGTTGATCGCGACAGTTTTCTCCTATAAATTAACTCCGATTCTGGTCATTCCAGAGGCATGAGCACGACCCCCCAGGCATCTCAAGAGGCCCAAGCTCCCTCCTACATCGATTTTGTGATTTTTAGAGAGAGAATTTCGAGTTTTTAGAGAGAGAAAAGTCGGTTCAAGAGAGAGGAAGGCTGTTCTGCAGGTGATCAGCCAGGTCTCTCTTCTTCGGCCTCTACAGTAGCGTGTGGACGTCTTCTGCCCGAGCTCTCTTCATCAAAGTTCTTCCTCTCCAAGTCTTCTTGAGTTTTCAATCAACAGAACTTGATTACAAGGTCGGGGCTGGTCGTGATGAGCGCAGAAGCAAAGTCGCGCCTGGCAGATCCTGGAGACCTGGACTGCTGCTCGGCTTTTTCGACACCCCAGATTTGGCCATACCTTTCTCTATTCTACTCAGAATCTTTTTGTTCTTTTTCCTATCTCTTTTTTTCGTGATTCTCCATCCTCCTATTATTTTTTTACATTTTTTTTCAATATTTTTAGTCTGTTAATCCGAAAATAAAAAAAGAGAGGTTAGAAATAAGCTGAATCCGGTCAGTTTCAAGTCGATTGTGTGTTTCATGTTATTTTATTTACATATACTCCACTTTGTCTAGTTCTAATTGCCTTTTTTCACTTGTTTGTTTTTTTAGTTGCACATAAAATCAAGCACCCACCACGTTGAGGACTTTTCTTCATCGGCCGGCCGAAGAAGGAGAAGCTTTAACCCGCATTCTTCACGCTAAGGTACACACGGTCATTTTAATTTCATAAATCGGAACCCACGGTTCTTGGAGACCACATGTCTTAATTTCCTTCTTCTCACCCTCCTCCCACATGACCCGAAATGTCTCTTTGGTGATCAAGTGACGCCAAGGGATGAAAGTTCGGGGATCAATGTGAGTGTGGGACCAAGGTGAGAGTTGCTTTCCGTGCTTTATTCCTTTCTTTTCTCATCCCCTCTTGAGGTGACGAACTGGGTTCACGGACTTCCCTGAAAAGGAGAGGACCCCGTCAATTGCAAACTGAAGAAGACTTGGAGAGGAAGAACTTTGATGAAGAGAGCTCGGGCAGCAGACGTCCACACACTACTGTAGAGGCCGAAGAAGAAAGACTTGGCTGATCACCTATAGAACAGCCTTCTTCTCTCTTGAACCGACTTTTATCTATCTAAAAACTCAAAATTCTCTCTTTAAAAATCATAAAATCAATGCAGGAGGGAGTTTGGACATCTTGAGATGCCGGGGAGGTCGTGCTCATGCCTCTAGAACGACCAAAATCGGAGTTAATTTATAGGAGAAAACTGTCACGATCAACACTACAAAATAGGAGACCTTGTGCCCTACCCCAGGGCGCATGTGCCCTACCCCCCAGGGCACATGTGCCTCCAAGTGGGGGCGCATGGCACTTTTTCCGAAAAATTTGGTCTTATCCGGTCATCTGTTCAGCGGTAGAGTCCCGGTGAAAAACTGGTTCCCTCGTGCCTCAAGGGCGGGGCGCATGTGCCCGCAAGTGAGGGCACGAGGTCACGTGCCTCACTGTTAGGGCGCATGGGCACGTGCCCTGGGTCCTGGGCGCATGTGACTAGGGACCCGGGCGCATGGGACTGTTTTTGCGCATCCTCCTTCCGGAAGCCATTGCGAACACTCCCGAACTCGGAATTCAACGCCGTTTGTTGTGTTGGAAAGATAAAAGGACAAAGAAGATTTATATAGCATTGGATAAGAAATCACACCCTCCAAAACTTCATAATTTTTTCCGGAAGTTAAGATAGTGTACAGCGGATCCGATACTGGTCAAAATGACTCCGACGGCAAACCGGAAAGGCACGGTATGCAACAAAACTTGTCCAGAGTGTGAATATGACCATAACCTTCAATGCATGATCATTAGGCATTGGTCATTTAGCCAATTTCCATGTTTACACGATTTACGTGTGGCTTTTGCTCAGAAATTATGGCTTTTTGCGGAAAACTTCGGAAAACAACCGATTTCATTCGACGAAGCTCCAAATCAACTTTAAAGGACCCGGCATCATTATAAGATAAATCATACATGTTACCCTATAAAAATGAGTTTTATGCTCTGAATTAGGCGAATTTGGCGTGTCTACAGCTTGCCTCGCCTTGATGTCGGCTTTGTAAGGGAGTGGCATGTAATGAAGCGGAGTGATTCGGAGTGAACTGTAATGGAATGCAAGTGAGCGTAGATGAATGTAGAGAAATGGAATGGTGATGGACTGAAAAGGTGGCATCAAGGTGTAGATATAGACACACTTATCTACCCGATCCAGTAAAATGAATCTAGCTAAGCATTATAGATCGCTTTCATGTTCTATCAAAACCTCATATAATTGACTAGTAAAAGACATGCCCTTGGCACGAGAGATGAAAAATAAAGGATAAAGGATAAAGGATGTAGCCAACCCTCAGCGTGGTGAGGAGTCCTCGAATTCGTAGGTTCATCATCAGCCAGCAACCCGAACTTTGCGGTGTTCTTGTACTGTGATGGGCTAAAGTTTTAAAAGAGAAATTGATTTTAAAATGAAAAGAATACCAATCCATCATATTTGAAATCTCACGTTCATTCAAGTTTCACCAAAATACTCAGTTTAATTCTGAGTGGAATAACCTCAAGTTCTAAAAGGGTTCATTTAAGCATAACAAAATTGCACAGGTATCGTGAAAACCATGAATCATGCTCTAGCAGAAAGCCGAGTATTCAGAAAACGACAAAACAGATTTAAGCCATAGTGGGATTGAAAGATAATGGTGGGACTAACATAGAATGGTGGGAAAGAAGAAACAATGGTGTGACAATTGCCACGATGGGATAAAATGAAAGACACGGTGGGATAAAAGAAAGGACATAATAAAACATGAAGAGATAAAAGAAAGGAAAGAATAAAACATGATGGATAAAATTAGTAATGATGAAGAATGAAAAGGAGATGGATATGAAAACATAGAAAATTATGTAGAACATAGTTGAAGATATAGATTGTCTATTGGAGGTCAAGACACCTGATTAGGAACCATCGTCCCTCCAATGTTCAATTTTGGCTTATCCTTGAGTGTGAAGAAATGACAATGCCGTCACAGATTTTGTTGAAGGGGACCTCGGGCCCAGTCATCTTCACTCTCAAGGTCTTCAACATTAATGCATATAATATGTATCAAATGGACCTAACATAACTAGGTGACAAATGGTAAGAGTGATGTGAAGTGCAAAAATGAAGTGATGGTAATGATGTGAGATTTATGAAAATATGGATAAAATCTTCAGGCATGGTCTATCAACTTGCATCAACCGCCTGATTCATCAGCATCTCTGGTCCATCCTTGTCTTGCCTTCTGACAGAATACAGCACCACGATAATGTTCCGTTGGATAGTGCTTCTTCTCTTTTTGCCACAAGGTTGGCATGACGTTCCTTGGGGAACACCGATCTCACCAATTCACCTGTTCGACTTAAAAGGTTGCCTGCACATTCCTGGTTAGTACATAACAGACGAAATTGTCATATGAAGCATATTGTTCCTGAAATGAACAACTGAAGTTTTCACTATTAGAACCATCATTTAGAGGTCAAAAAAAAGTTTTTGATGATGGTTCCTTTAGCAAAAATGTTATTTTTAACATTCTGAACAATTTCTGAATTTTTTAAATTTTTATAAATTTTTCGAATTTTTTGGTCCATGTGCCCCCCCGATCGGGGGCACCTGGCTATGCGCCCTGGGGTGGGGCACCTGGCCATGTGCCCCCAGATGAGGGCACATGCGCCCTAAGGCAAAAAAAATTTTTGTAAAAAATTGTACCTGATGGCCCTTCTCTTTTGCTTCTTCAACTCCTGAAAACACTTGACAAAGATGATTAAATTTTCATCATGACTCATCCCTTTGCCTATTTATCGCTTGTCTTGAATTTGAGTTAAAGGGAAGAGCCTTCTTAACAAGGTAGAATAAAACAAATGACTAAAATGAAATGGAGGTAAGGGTTGAGAGAACTTACCTGCCGTGGTGTGAATCATCTCCTCTCCTACATTGGAATCCCTGAAACACTTGATAGAAAGGGGATTAGATCTTCACCACGACTCATCCCTTTGCCAATTATGGTCAACTTTGACTTAGGTCAAGGGGAAGAGCCTTCTTAACAAGGTAATTAAAGTAAAAAAAAATGGATATGCAGTGCAGAAATGGAATTATGCATGACAATCAAATAAATATGGATGCAACTAAGGCAATGATCATGACTAAGCATTTTTTTGGATTTTCTTAAAAATATTCATTTTTTTGGATTTTTGAAATATTCAATTTTTTTAGATTTTTAAAATATGCATTGTTTTTTGGATTTTTGAAATATGCATTTTTTTGGGTTTTTGAAATATGCATTTTTTATTTTTTTTAATATTCACTCACTCTTTTTTTTGGATTTTGGAAAAATGTATTTTTTTGGATTTTTGAAATATTCACTTTTTTATGGAGAAAATGCTGGTATTTGAGACAATTCATCGGTCTTTGGGGTTTGTCAAGACTCAAGTGGTAGATGCCACGTGCAAAAATAAAGTTCCCTACCTAGAATCCTTCTAACCTTCTTCCTTTGATCGGCTTGGATTCCACCTGGATTTGGTCGGTTTACCCTACCCTAGGGATTTAAAGAGGAAGAGTATAGAGGAAGTCCTTGATAGGGTTTGAAGATGTTGAGAGAGATTTCTCTACTCTCACTCAAATTACCCATTGGGGTTCGGCCTCTTTGGATCTTTCCTATTTTTTTGCTCTTTTCTATGTGGCACATATTTGGACAGGTTTTTGACCTGTGGGGACATTGCCCATCTTTTAGTGCCTTTTGCCTTGACTATCATTTTGGGTACTCATTCAGACAGGTTGATTATTCTTATTTTTCTAACCTGAGGGGTTCATTGCCCATCTTTTGGCACCCTTTTGTACCCTCTGAGACGGCCTCCTACTAGGGTGGCGAGTGTTTTCGATACTACCCTTCTCTAATCTTCTCTTCTTATCTTGGACCGAGTAGAAGAGAATAGGGTAAGGGTACTCCTTCCATTTCTAGATTTCTGCCTTGCCTTTCGCAAGTGTCAGGTTGTCTGGATTCTAGGATCGGGAAGTGTGGTGTGTGTAGGATGGTACCTACCCTTGACTTCGTACGAACAACCTAGGATCGATGACTTGAGATTATACCAGTGGTTTCTCCATTTTTATGGAAAGTACTTTTTGAGGTAAACTCCATTCCAAGGATGATTCAATTTTTCTCCATCTGCATTAGTCAATTCATATGCATTACCTGGATACTTTTCAGTGATTACAAAAGGCCCTTCCCATTTAGGTTGCAACTTGGAGCGGGGACCCCCTGGCTTCACGAATATGCGTTTGACTACCATTTCACCAATCTCGAATTTTTTCTCAACCACTCTCTTTTGATAAAACCTTTTAAGTCTATTCTGATAAGTCCGGGCATGCTCGGCGGCGGCTAGCCTTCTTTCATCCAAGAGTTCAAGCTGTGCAAAGAGAGATTCTCGTCTCTCATCAACAGGAATATCCCGGTTGAGCTGAACTCGAAGAGATGGAAGTAATACTTCGTAGGGGACCACTGCTTCCATCCCATATGCCAAGGCATATGGGGTTTGTCCAGTGGGAGTCCTTACAGAAGTACGATAAGCCCATAGAGCATCTACAAGCTTATCAGGCCAGTCGGCAAATTTGCTAGACTTACAAGATTTCTTAATGATTTTGATTAAGGTTTTGTTGGTGGCTTCTGCTTGACCATTGTCTTGAGGATAGTATGGTGATGAATGATGCAATGAAATGCGATACCGGTTGCAAAGATCACGCAAATCTTGAGAAAGAAATTGTGGCCCATTATCGGTGACGATGTCGCTGGGGATTCCGAACCTTGACAGGATGTTGCGCTTGATGAAGGAGCAGACTGTTGACGCTTTAATCTCTACGAATGCTTCCGCTTCAGCCCACTTTGTGAAGTATTCAGTTGCCGTCAGAATGAATGAATTTGAGCGCATTTCGGAGTTGAGGTCACTCAAGGGGCCAATGATATCAAAAGCCCACATGGAGAAAGGCCATGGGGCATGAATTGAATGAAGGGAAGATGCGGGAGAGTGAATCTTGTCGGCATCGAGTTGACATGATTGACAATGCTGGACAAAGATGGAGCAATCTTCTTCTAGAGTTGGCCAATAATACCCTTGTCGGATGATTTTCTTAGCAAGGGCTTGGGCATTCACATGACCACCACAAACTACAGAATGTGCTTCCTTCAACACCAACTCGGCTTCTTCTTCATCAAGACACCTGAGTAAGATTCCACTTAGGCTTCTCTTGTAGAGCACTCCTCCTAGGATTGTATACCTCTGAGATACTCTTCTAATTGCCTTCTTTTCTTTGGTGGTTGATCCAGGCGGGTATGACTGATCTTGGCAATACCTCGCAATCTCGTCATACCAAGGTCTCTCACCTTCTTCTAATTCTTCTAACTCAATCAAGGAGATTTCTTCTTTATGTTCCAAGTATTCTTTTCTGTTGAACCTCTCCTTAACCTTCAGAAAACGTCCATCCTCAATTGCTGGAATTGTCCTCTTACAGATGTGGATAGTTCGCACTTGCCTGCCTAGCGGGACAGATAGAGATGAAGCTAGTGAAGCTAAGGCCCTGTTTGGTAACACTATTAGACATCTCTATCACTATCAATTTTAAAATTGATATTCATAACAATCACTGAGAGATGTTTGGCTAATAATATCAATTTTGAAATTGATAGTGAAAACAAAGCATGTTATGTGATACAAGTGTCAACTTGTATCAATTTTGATATTGATACTCTAACTTCTAAAAATATCAATATCAATATTGATATAGTATCAATTTTGAAATTCTAACCAAACAGGCCATAAGGCATCGGCGAGGATATTCTGAGAGCGGGGGACATGGACAAAGGTGAGTTTGAAGAATAGCTTGATGTAGCAGGTGGTGAGCTCCTGGTAGGGTTTGAGGTTTGGATGAGAAGTTCGGTATTTGGATAGGACTTGGCGTAGGATCAATTGACTATCACCTATCACCCTCAGTTCGGTGGCACCATGGAAATGAGCGGCCTCCAGCCCGGCCAGCAAGGCTTCATACTCAGCTATGTTGTTGGTTGCTGGAAAGTTAAGCTGAAAAGCCTGTGGAATGGTGACACCTTCAGGTGACAGAAGGACAATACCTATCCCTCTACCATGAGAGTTCAGAGCCCCGTCAAAATATAATGTCCAAACATTGGAAGATCAGACTGACATTAGTTCGTCATCCGGGAACTCTGACCAGACTGGGTCAAAGACGGGTATAGGATGGTGGGCAAGGTGCTCAGCAATAGCATAGCCCTTGATTGCCTTCTGTGGGACATAAGTGATATCAAATTGGGATAAGAAGCTCTGCCATCGCCCTAACCGATTAGTCAAAATTGTCTTCTCTAACATAAACTTAATGGGATTGATATGAGCAATGAGCTTGACTTGGTGAGCAAGGAAATAGTGTTTGAGTTTCTGAACCACCCAAACAAGAGCAGCACAGGTCTTTTCTACCACAGTGTACTTCAGCTCACAAGCATCAAACATCTTGGACAAGTAATAAGTAGCTCGTTCTTTCCCTTCTTCATCAACTTGTGCATGGACTACCCCAAAAGAGTTCTCAAGAACCAAAATGTAGAGGACCAAAGGCTTATCGGGAATTGGTGGTCTAAGTATAGGGGGACTTTCCAGGTATGTTTTCAACCCATCAAATGCCTCCTGGCACTTCGAATCCCATTTAAACTCGCCCCCCGCCTTGGTTAACTCATAGAAAGGTTTACACCTTTGGGAATGTTGTGAGATAAACCGGCGTACAAATTGTAGCCTCCCAATCAATCCTCGAAACTCCTTCATATTCTTCGGAGGAGGCATACCAATAATTGCCTCCTCGTGGTGGATACCACCTCATATACTCCCAAAGTATGATCTATGTTATGCTCATCCTCATATCGGATTTCATCTAGCTGGATGGTATTCTCTAAGAAGTTTGGCAGCCTTGCACACTCTACGCATTTTTGTACCAATTGTTGCAGATACCTATTTGGAACTCGTTTACCTCTGACTTTCCTATTTCCTAACCTAACTTGACCTACTGAAGATAAAACTGGAAAAGTGGTATTTACAGTGGAGGGAGGATCGAGTAAATCGATCAATGATTCAAAAAAGGGGGATCCTGATTCGGAGCGCCCTCTGGGATGAGTAGAGATGTCTCCTCAATGGAAATGTGAGTTTCAGAGAAGACGTTTTTTTTTGAAATTTCAAGTAAAAAGATAGAATGAGTCAGCATGACTCAGGATTTGCTGGAAGATGACTGAATTAATAGAAAGAAAAACTTAAGTATAAAGGGGAAAAAGGGGCTCGTGGGCCCAATGGTAACAGAAAGTGGACACATGGGTCCAAAACTGATGAAAAAAGTAAACGGGTACGTGGACCCGATCTTAGAAATAAATGGGCATGTGAGCCCATGTTGGGAAAAGCCCTCAGTTCTGAAGTTGATGAGGGAAGTAAATGGGCAAGCTGGCCCAGTAAGAGTGGAAGGTTGAAGAGGGCATATGGGCCCAAAGTGGGTAAGTGGGCCCGGAAGCCCATCCAAAAGATCTAGAAACAAAGGTATGAGGTTCAAGCATGGGATTGTTGTATTTGGACCTCGTGGAATGGTTTTGACTTGGGTGGTAACTTGCTCAACATGGTGATCCAAAATTGGTTTGCCCTTGCGTTGGTGCTCTTCCCCACTTGAGAACAAATGAGTCAAAGATAAGCAGAGGTCTTCCAAGTCTTCTTCTTCATCTGGAGCCTTCCTTCTCTTGACAACTGTAACGAAACTCTTGTCATCTTCAGCCATCATCATGGTCTCCGCTTTGATAAAGAAGTTGTGGAGTCCCATGGCATATCCTGGCTGGAAGATCCTTCTTAGGATGGAATCCTCTTCGTATCCCAACCCCTGCCTGCGTGGCCTTTTCACAGTTTGAATCGGCTGAGTGATTCCTTGAAGATCCTTGCCTAAACCTCTTCCAGGATGATAGCCGAGTTTCATCATCATCCGCCATCCCACTGTGTCTGGTAGAGAGGCGGTCATGCATCTAACTTCAGGTAATTCTCCTACTAAGATCTGGGGTTGTATTGACAAACCAAGGGGTGATGTAAAAGTAGTATCATTCATCTCATCCCTTATAGGCATGCTAGTCACCTTGACCACTTGTCCTTTAAAGGGAAACTTTATGCACTGGTGGTTTGTTGAAGCCACAACTCATATTGCCTCCAAGTATGGCCTCCCAAGTATAGCCCAAAAAGTTGGATCCAATTCTAGAACATGAAAATCCATTGTGACTGTACATGGTCCAAGTTTAACCTCTAGAGTGACCACCCCACGAGCAGACTTCTTGGAGTTGTCATAGGCTGTCACCATGGCACAGGATGGCTTGATTTCTTGTTCAGAAATGCCGCACAACTACAACGTTTCTGGCGGCATAACGTTGATAGAAGCTCCAGTGTCAACCAACATGATTTCACTTCAATATTACAGATGATAACAGCCACATGCAAAGCATATCTCCTGACCTCTGGATCTGCTATTTCCTCCTGAGATAAAGTGAGTGTTGGGTGCTCACTTCTAGGGGCTAACACTGTAGTTATCTTTTCAGGTAGGAGATCTTCACTCACCATGACCCTTTGCAAGTACTGTTGTAGAATCTCCTGGTGCACTTTTGATCTTTTGATCAACTCAAGTATGGAAATACGGGCTGGTGTCTTATCTAAATGTTTCAACAAATCATACGCCGTGCCCGGCAATGGTTCTTTCACTTGTTCCTCCTCCACTGGATCCTGCGGTTGAGTACCGGCTTAAGGAAAGAGCCGCTGGAACATCCTCCCACTCTGAAGCACCGGGGCTATTTAGTGGTTGGGTAAAGGTGATGGGTTAATTGCGGTGGACTGTGGTGGAACAGGTGGTGTAGGTGCAGGTATGGTAGGTAATGGGATTGGTGGTTCTGGGATTATTGGGTTAGTGGGTAGAGGGGTAGGATTTGGAGGTGGTAGTGATGGCGATACCGATGGCCTGATAAGAAGAGGCCGGGGTGAAGGAGTGGTTGATGGGTTTAATGAAGGTATTGGTAATGTGGTAGGTTGTGGGGTCGGTGTTATGATAGCTTGAGGTTTTGGAGAGACAGAGCTCATAGGCTGGGGGTTCAGGTTTGGTGGTGATTGTGGTGGTCGGATGAGAAAGGGTCGGTGTGTAGCAATGGTTGAAGGAGGTTTAGTTAAGGAGGGGGCTGGCCTAATGATGGGTCGGCGAGAAGAAGTGGCAGCCAGTGGTTGGGTTATTGACCTAGGTGGTGGTTGTGGAGTAGCAGGTGCATGGCTTGTTTGTCTAGGAGGGTTCTTAGCAGGAGGCCTAGCCGGGTTGACAGGCATGGTTGTATTGTGGCTTTCTAGTTGCCAACCTTGAGCACGGCTGGCATCTCCCTGGACATTGGAGTGTACTAGACCAATTCCTGGGTTTGGATGTGCTGGTGCCGGTGTTGGAGCGGGAGCATGTAATCTTCTGAACGATCCCCAAGCCGGGTTGTTGTTGAGGTTGAGCCGGTGGACGCTGCCGCTGCTGCTGCCTAGCCTTCATAGCTTGTATGTATTCCCCCATTTGAGCTCAATCAATGCTGCCTTGGTCATTCAAATCGTGGATGTAATCCTTGAATTGAAAACACACTTCAACAGTGTGACCAGGACACCGGTGGTAAGAACAGTATCGGGACATATCTACATTTGTTGGCCAAACCTCTCTTTCCTTGGGCAATTCCAACTGTTTCTCCGCCATGAGTACATTGAAGATGTCAGTCAAGGAGTAAGGGAGTTGTTGGTAGTTCTCTCTCCTAGGACCTCTCCTTCGTGGTGCCTGATTGGGTGGTAGCGGTGCCCTATTGTAGGTAGGTTGATGAGGTTGCTGGGGTTGTGCTACTGGCTGAGGTGGTTGTTGTGGTTGTCGTGGTTGTGGTGGCCTAACCTGTTGTTGAGGGGGGTAATAGGAATGGTTTTGTGGTGGGTTTCTGAACTGGTTTTGACGGTTCCCTCCCTGGTTCCCCACAATGTTTATAGCTTCGTTGTTGACCACTCCTTCGGTTGTAGGCCCAACTGGTACAGAGGGGGTTTTCCTGAAGTTTCTAGGTTTAGGATCAAAAGGGTTTATCATTGTGGCATCTTTGAAGTGGGCTTGCAAGTATCGGGCACTGTCATAGAGTTCAATCATGGTGGTAGGACGGTGCATGATTAATACATTTCTCAAGGCAGGTGTAGTGTTTCCGATAAGCATCTTTACTTGTTCCCCTTCATAAATCACATCTGTCAATTTCTCTGCCATTCCCCTCCAACGATTAGCAAACTTTATGAAGTCCTCTTCGGGCTTCATCTTCTCAGCAATCAAATCCGTGATGGAGCATGTTGGTGCCACTCGGTATTTGTATCTTTGTAAAAATTTTGTCTTCAGAATATTGAAGTCTCCTGCCTCAAAGGAGTCGAGCGAGTAGAACCATTCCAATGCAGACCCTTCTAGTGATCGACGGAACAAGAAGGCAAGAACCCAACGATCATTTTTCCAGAATGAGGATTCATAGAGAAAATCTTTAAGGTGGAGAAAAGGATTGCCAGTACCATTGTAGCGGCGATAAACTGGTAGTTCAGAAGGTGGCAAGTGGAGAACTGGCAAAGAAGGAATAGAGATCTCAGGAACTGACTTGGAGTCCGGGCGACATCTCAGCTCTTCATAGCGTTCATTCATCTGCGTGAGCTGATCCATGATTGCCTGGGTGAGAGCAGGTTCTTGGTTTACTAGTGGGGGTATGTGGTTAGAAACATGATTTTGGAATTGAGGAGCATGACTTGGCAAATTTACTGAAGATCGTCCCATGACTTGATGGGCCAAGGGAGCAACATGGTTGAAATAAGATGGCTGAACAAATGAGGGTTGGACCACAGATGGTTGAACTATAGATAATTGAACTACAAATGGTTGCGCTAATGATGGTTGAATCATAGATTGTTGAACAATAGGTGTTTGAACAAAGGGTGACTGAATGAGTGGTGGTCGAACCAGAGGACAAGGAGATGAGGCAATTTGGTTGGATTCGGCCTAATCTGAGGCCATTTTGCCTTTCACCATGGATTGTATACGGGCGTAGGTTTCTGGGTTGGTATAGAGGGACAACTCCCTAAAGAGTTGTTCAACATCACGGGGAGCAGATGGTTGAGGGACCTCTTGCACTTCTGACTCAAACAATGGATTAACAAGACCATCTGACGGATTCGGTTGATGACCCATCTCGTGCTCTCGATGTTCAGCTTGTTCCGCCATTCCAACGTGCCTTCCAGACCTTAGTTGCATTGAACTTCAAGGAGAAAATAAACAAGTTGACAAAGTAAACAAAGAACTTTTTTTGTTTTTTTAGTATTTTGCAAAAAGTTAGAGGTTTGAATTTTTGTTTGACAAGCAAGTGATGCAAAGACTTGAAAGCAAGATTACGCAATGATTTTGATTAAACCTTAGGTTTATAGATTTGTAAAGAATTGTTCTCTCAAAAAATGGGTTAGGATCCTAACTCCAATCTCCAATGACCTAGGTTTCACACAATCTCACCACGTGTAGGTAACGTAGGATGCTTCGGGTTTTGTGGAGTGGTACAACCAACCCGATCGTGAAGAGGAATACTCCACGTATGAGAAATTACGGAGGCCT
The DNA here is from genome assembly GCA_036172225.1 of Cryptocoryne crispatula var. balansae. NCBI lineage: Eukaryota > Viridiplantae > Streptophyta > Magnoliopsida > Alismatales > Araceae > Cryptocoryne > Cryptocoryne crispatula. Next base: position 22,965,860 of record CM069925.1, read on the forward strand.
TGATGAAAGCCAACCAAGTCAACTAGGAAGGAATATCCCAGAAGAGAGGTCAGAATCCACCAAGAGGGTGCTTTGGATGGGAGGGGTAAATGGGAGAGTGAGCTCCTGCCTCAAAAAAGTGTAAAAGAAGGAGGTAGAGAGAAGGAGCAGAGAATGCAATCAAGTAATAAAGCAAGTAATAAGCAAAACATAAACTTAAATAAACAAGCAATCACATAAAAAAAGCAATTAGAAACTAGATAAGCAACTAGAAACTAGAATCCAGACCTTGTTTCTTATGTGAGCCAAATGGAGATAGTGAAAAGGTGATGGAAATAAGAGGGTTCAGATCTGATAGCCAAGCAAAAGGGTGGTCCACGTGGGGACCGATGTGGGAACTGGGGTAAAAAGTAAAGGTGGTTCACGCGGGAACCGGTTTTGGGTAAAAAGGGTGGTTCACGTGGGAACCGGTTTGAATGGTCAAAAGAGGGCCACGTGGGGCCAATTAAAGGTTAATAAAGATCTGATCCAAGTTGGGATAGATCTGAAGGAAAGTGGTTTGGTTCACGTGGGAACCGAAGTAAAGAAAGAGATTGGTTCACGCGGGAACCGGTTTAAAAGGAAAAGGGTGGTTCACATGGGAACCGGTTTAAATAAAATGACAGAAATTAAATGGCTTACTTGGCACTTCAGATATGATGAAATATGGGTGAAATCAGAAATTTTGAGATGGCATGAAGTTTAAGAAAGGTGGAAGGAAGGAAAGGCTCACGTGGGAACCGGTCTAGAACTAGAACTAGTTGCAAACAAAACACTAAGCACCCACGATTGAAGACATTGCTTGTCCCACCGTGGTCGCCACAAAGCTATCGACTCTAAAAGCTTGCCTCGCCTTGGTGTCGGCTTTGCTAGGGAGTGACATGAATGAAGCATAGGCGAATGTAGTGAAGCGTAGTGAGGTGCAGTGGAATGAAGTGGTAACGGACTGAAAAGGTGACGCCAGAGTGTAGATTTAGACACGCCCTCATTGTCTTAGTTGAGTGGAATAAAACTTTGCCGGACTCCGAGATTACCCTTTGTCTTATGAAAACCTTCCCTTTGGTTGATTGACTAAGGAGAAGAATAGTACTAAAAGTAAATAACTAAAATCCCACGTAGAAGAGAATTGTTACCAGCCAGGACCTGAACTACATGGTGTGCTGGACTCGGTAGAAATGCATTGAAAAAAAATTTGCCAAAATTAAAGAAGAGACAACCAATCAACCAAGGTCAGGTTCTTCAATTCATTAGGTTTTACTCAAAAATATCGGTTCAATTCAGAATGGAATAACTTTTTGTTTTGATGAAATCATCGTTAAAACATGATGGAAACTAAATCTCTAGAAAATCAAGACCTTCTTTAGGGGCTATAAAAGACCATCTTTAAAAGGGTTCATGATGTGACTGGAAGAAGGTTATGCTAGGATTAGGAAGCAGGGAATGGTTGTGGTGGAAAGATACATGATGGTGTATGAAATGATGCATGCTTGGTTTAAAGAAATACAAATCAATATAAAAAAATAGTTGAAGATATAGGTTGAACATAACGGGTCAGGACATTCGTGAAGAAACCGTCGTCCCTGCATATTCAACTTTGGCCTATCCGCAAGCCTAGGGAATGACTGAGCATTTACTGATTTTGTTGAAGTGGTTCTTAGGCTCAGCCACCTCTAGTCTTGAGGTCTTCAACATCTTAAATATTATTTATTTTTATAGATGCAATAATAAATCAAGTCCTAATAGGGATCAGGGTAGTCCACTTTTAGTTTTTCAATTTTTTATTTGTTTTGTTGTTTTTGCTTCCTCCAAGTGTCTGGGGATATGAAGTTGTCATGCCTTCTCGTATTCCTATATCCATTTGAGAAAAAAGATTAGAACTTTATTTTGTCTTAGTCCCTTGCGAGGAGAGGGTGAAGTTACCTTGATCTTTTGTTAAGGGACATAGGCCTTACCAAGGTAGAGATAACATAAGTATGCATAAAAAGAAACATGCAAGACTAAAATTAAACATGAATGCAAAGGCAACTAGTCAATTAGAAAGCAAATTTTTAAGTGTTTTGGAAATTTTTTGATTTGTTTGTGTTTTGATGGTTTTATGACTTTTTTGGTGTTTTGGATATTTAATTTTTAAAAGTTTTTGATTTTATGAATTTGTTTGGTGTTTTTGAAGTATTCGATTTTTATTTTGTGCGGTGTGAAGGAAACGACCATCTCATCCTTTGTCTTACCTGTTGTTGGTGTCCCTCATCATTACCCAAGGGTTAAGAGTAGGCATCATGTGTGGGAAAGTGCCTTGTTCGGACTCTTCTGACCTTCTGCCTTCAATAGGCTATGGCTCTTCTTGAACCTAGTCGGTCGACCCTACCCACAAGGTTAAAGAAGGAAGTTGATTGGTGGTAAGTCCTTAGTAAAGTTTAGGGATGTCGAACTCGTTTTTCTACTAGTGCCCATGTTGCCTGTTGGGATTTGGCCTCCTCGGGTCCTTCCTTCCAGCCCATTTTCTTTGATGGCCCACATTCAAACAAGTTTTCTCTTTTGCATGATTTTGACCTGAGGGGTTCATTGCCCATCTTTTGTATTCTTTTTCTTTTCTGGGCTTTTGTTGGTACGCGTTTAGATAGGTCTATTCTTTTGTTGACCTGAGGGTGTAGACACGCCAAATTCGCCTAATTCAGAGCATAAAACTCATGTTTTATAGGGTAACATGTATGATTGACCTTATAATGATGCCGGGTCTTTTAAAATTGATTTGGAGCTTCGCCGAACGAAATCGGATGTTTTTCGACGTTTTCCGCAGAAAGCCGTAATTTCCGAGCGAAAGCTGCACGTAAATCGTGTGAACACGGAAATTGGCTGAATGACCAATGCCTAATGATCATGCATTGAATATTATGGTCATATTCACACTCTGGACAAGTTTTGTTGCATTCCGTGCCTTTCCGGTTTGCCGTCGAAGTCATTTTTACCTATATCGGATCTTCTGTTAACTGTCCTAACTTCCGGACAAAATTCTGAAGTTTTGGATGGTGTGATGGCTGATACGATAATATAGAAAGCTTCTTCGGCCTGTTATTTTTCCAACGCAACAAACGGCGTTGAATTCCGAGTTCGGGAGTGTTCGCAATGGCTTCCGGAAGAAGGACGCGCGAAACCAGTCCCATGCGCCCGGGTTCCTGGTCACATGCGCCCGGGACCCAGGGCACGTGGCCATGCGCCCTACCAGTGAGGCACGTGGCCTTGTGCCCTCACTTGAGGGCACATGCGCCCCACCTTTGAGGCACGTGGGAACCAGTTTTTCACCCGGACTCTACCGCTCAACCGACGGACCGGATAAGATCGAAATTTTCGGAGAAGATAAGATGTGCCCTCACTGGGGGGCACATGCGCCCCTCAGTGGGGCGCATGCGCCTGGCACCAGGGCGCATGCGCCCAGGAGTGGGGCGCATTTAACCCTATTTTTTAGCTCCGATAAGACCGCTCGTTCTCCTATAAATGGACTCTGATTCTGGTCGTTCCGGAGAGAGGAGCACGACTCCCAAGGCATCTCAAGACGTCCTAGCCTCCTCCTGCATCGATTTTATGATTTTTAGAGAGAGAATTTCGAGTTTTTTAGAGAGAGAAAAGTCAGTTCAAAAGAGAGGAAGGCTGTTCTGCAGGTGATCTGCCAAGTCTCTCTTCTTCGGCATCTATAGCAGTGTGTGGACGTCTGCTGCCTGAGATCTCTTCATCAAAGTTCTTCCTCTCCAAGTCTTCTTGAGTTTACATTCAACGGCACTTGATTCAGAGGTCGGGGTTGGTCGTGACGAGCGCAGAAGCAAAGTCGCGCCTGACAGATCCTAGACTGCTGCTCGGCTTTTTCGACAACACAGATTTGGCTATATCTTCCTCTATTCAACTCAGAATCTTTCTGTTTTTTTCCTATCTCTTTGTTTAGTGATTATACATCATCCTATCATTTTTTTACATTTTTTGTCATTACTTTTACTCTGTTATTCCGAAAATAAAAAAGGGGGGTTAGAGATAACCCGAATCCGGTCAGTTTCTAGCCAATTGTGTGTTTTATGTTATTCTCTTTACATATACTCCACTTTGTCTAGTTCTGATTGTCTATTTCACTTGTTTATTTGTCTAGTTGCACAGAATATCAAGCACCCACACGTTGAGGACTCTTCTTCATTGGCCGGCCGAAGAAGGAGAAGCTTTAACTCACATTCTTCACGCTAAGGTACACACGGTCATTTTAATTCTATAAATCGGAACCCACGGTTCCTGGAGACCACGTTTATTTCTTCTCACCCTCCTCCCACATGACCCGAACCGTCTCTTTGGTGATCGAGCGACGCCAAGGGATGAAAGTTCGGGGATCAATGTGAGTGTGGGACCGAGGTGAGAGTTGCTTTCCGAGCTTTATTCCTTTCTTTTCTCATCCCCTCTTGAGGTGACAATCTGGGTTCATGGACTTCCCTGAAAAGGAGAGGACCCCGTCGAATTTTCAGAGTCGACAGCTTTGTGGCGACCACGGTGGGACAAGCAATGTCTTCAACCGTGGGTGCTAAGTGTTTTGTTTGCAACTAGTTCTAGTTCTAGACCGGTTCCCACGTGAGCCTTTCCTTCTTTCCACCTCTCTTAAACTTCATGCCATCTCATAATTTCTGATTTCACCCATCTTTCATCAGATCTGAAGTGCCAAGTATGCCATTTAATTTTTGCATGTTATTTAAACCGGTTCCCACGTGAACCACCCTTTTCCTTTTAAACCGGTTCCCACGTGAACCAATCTCTTTCTTTACTTCGGTTCCCACGTGAACCAAACCACTTTCCTCCAGATCTATCCCAACATGGATCAGATCTTTATTCACCTTTAATTGGCCCCACGTGGCCCTCTTTTGACCATTCAAACCGGTTCCCACGTGAACCACCCCCTTTTACCCAAAACCGGTTCCCACGTGAACCACCTTTACTTTCTACCCCAGTTCCCACATCGGTCCCCACGTGGACCACCCTTTTGCTTGGCTATCAGATCTGAACCCTCTTCTTTCCATCACCTTTTCACTATCTCCATTTGGCTCACATAAGAAACAAGTCTAGATTCTAGTTTCTAGTTGCTTGTCTAGTTTCTAATTGCTTGTCTGGTGTTGATTGCTTGTTTAAGTTTATTCTTTGCTCATTACTTGCTTTATTACTTGATTGCATTCTATGCTCCTTATCTCTACCTCCTTCTTTTACACTTTTTTGAGACGGGAGCTCACTCTCCCATTTACCCCTCCCATCCAAAACACCCTCTTGGTGGATTCTGACCTCTCTTCTGGGATATTCCTTCCTAGTTGACTTGGTTGGCTTTCATCAAGGCCTCCGTAATTCCTCATACGTGGAGTATTCCTCTTCACAATCGGGTTGGTTGTACCACTCCCCAAAACCCGAAGCATCCTACGTTACCTACACGTGGTGAGATTGTGTGAAACCTAGGTCATTGGAGATTGGAGTTAGGATCCTAACCCATTTGTTGAGAGAACAATTCTTATCAAAATTCATAAACCGAAGGTTTAATCAAAATCATTGCGTAATCTTGCTTTCAAGTCTTTGCATAACTTGCTTGTCAAACAAAAATTCAAACCTTTAACTCTTTGCAAAATACTAAAAAAACCAAAAAAATCTTTGTTTGTTTTGTCAACTTGTTTGTTTTACTTTCTTCTTGAAGTGCAATGCAACTAAGGTCTGGAAGGCACGTTGGAATGGCGGAACAAGCTGAACATCGAGAGCACGAGATGGGTCACCAACCGATTCGATCGAAGTGCAAGAGGTCCCTCCACCATCTGCTCCCCGTGATGTTGAACAACTCTTTAGGGAGTTGTCTCTCTATACCTTGACCCGAAACCTATGCCCGTATACAATCCATGGTGAAGGGCAAAATTGCTTCGGATCGGGTGAAACCAATCAAGTTGCCTTATCTCCTCGTCCTCTAGTTCAACCACCAGTCATTCGGTCACCCTTTGTTCAACCACTGTTGTTCAACAATCTATGATTCAACCACCTGTTGTTCAACAATCTATGATTCAACCATCTGCATTTCAACCCTCTCTAGTTCAACCATCGTGGTCCAACCCTCATTTGTTCAGCCATCTTATTTCAACCATGTTGCTCCCTTGACCCATCAAGTCATGGGACAATCTTCGATGAATTTGCCAAGTCATGCTCCTCAATTTCGGTAACCATGTCTCTAACCACATACCCCAACCAAGAAACCAAGAACACTGCTCTCACCGGGGCAATCATGGATCAGCTCACCCGGATGAATGAACGTTATGAAGAGCTGAGATGTCGCATGAACTCCAAGTCAGTTCCTGAGATTTCCAATCCTTCTCTGCCATTCCTACACCTGCCACCTTCTGAGCTACCAGTTTATCGCCGCTACAATGGTACTGGCAATCCTTTTCATCATCTAAAAGATTTTCTCTATGAATCCTCATTCCGGAAAGATGATCGTAGGGTTCTTGCCTTCTTGTTCCGTCGATCATTAGAAGGGTCTGCATTGGAATGGTTCTACTCACCCGACTCCTTTGAGGCAGGAGACTTCGACATTGTCAAGACAAAATTCTTGCAAAGATACAGAGACCGGGTGGCACCAGCATGCTCCATCACGGATTTGATTCTTTGAGAAGATGAAGCCCGAAGAGGACTTCATAAAGTTTGCTGATCCCTGCAGGGGAACGGCAGAGAAATTGACAGATGTTATTTCTGAAGGGGAACAAGTGAAGATGCTCATTGGCAACACTATACCTGCCTTGAGGAATGTCTTGATCATGCACCGTCCTACCACAATGAATGAACTCTATGACAGTGCCCGATACTTGGAAGCCCACTTCAAGGATGCCACAATGATAAACCCTTTCGATCCTAAACATAGAAACCTTAGGAAAACCCCCTTTGCACCAGTTGGGCCTACAACCGAAGGAGTGGTCAACAACGAAGCTATAAACATTGTGGGGAACCAGGGAGGGAACCGTCAAAACCAGTACAGAAACCCACCACAGAACCCTGCCTATTACCCCCCTCAACAACAGGTTAGGCCACAACAACCACGACAACCACAACAACCCCCTCAGCCAGTAGCACAACCCCAGCAACCTCGTCAACCTACTTACAATAGGGCACCGCCACCACCCAATCAGGCACTACGAAGGGGAGGTCCTAGGAGAGAGAACTACCAGCAACTCCCTTACTCCTTGACCGACATCTTCAATGTACTCATGGCGGAAAAACAATTGGAATTGCCCAAGGAAAGAGAGGTTTGGCCAACAAATGCTGATATGTCCCGATACTGTGCTTACCACCGGTGTCCTGGTCACACTGTAGAGGTGTGCTTTCAATTCAAGGATTACATCCACGATCTGAATGACCAAGGAAGCATTGATTGGGTCCAAATGGGGGAATGCATACAGGTAATGAAGGCTAGGCAGCAGCAGCGGCAACGTCCACCGGCTCAACCTCAACAACAACCTGGCTTGGGAATTGTCCAAAATCCGCTCCCATTACATGCTCCCGCTCCAGCACCGGCACCAGCACATCCAAACCCAGGAATTGGTTTAGTACACTCCATTGTCCAGGGAGATGTAAGCCGTGCTCAAGGTTGGCAACTAGAAAGCCACAATACAACCATGCTTGTCAACCCGGCTAGGCCTCCTGCTAGGAACCCTCCTAGACAGATAATCCGTGCACCTACTACTCCACAACTACCACAAAGCTCAATAACCCAACCACTGGCCGCCACTTCTTCTCGCCGGCCCATCATCAGGCCATCCCTTTCTCTAACTACACCTCCCTCAACCATTGCTACACACCGGCCCTTGCTCATTCGACCACCACAATCATCACCAAACCTGAACCCCCAGCCTACGAGCTCTACCATTCCAAAACCCCAACCTATCATACCACCAACACCACAACCAATCCCACAACCTGCACCTTCATTAAATTCATCGACCACTTCTGCATCCCGTCCTGTTCTTATTAGGCCACCGGTATCACCATCAATACCACCTCCAAATCCTACCCCTCTACCAACTAACCCCATCATCCCAGAACCATTGATCCCATTACCCATCATACCTGCACCTACACCACCTGTTCCACCACAACCCACCCTAGTTAACCCGTCACCTCTACCCGACCGCCAAATAGCCCCGGTGCTTCGGAGTGGGAGGATGTTCCAGCAGCTCTTTCCCCAAGCCGGAACTCAACCGCAGGAGCCAGTGGAGGAGGAACAAGTGGAAGAACCATTGCCAGGCACGGCGTATGATCTGTTAAAACATTTGGATAAGACACCAGCCCGTATTTCCATACTTGAGTTGATCAAAAGATCAAAAGTGCACCAAGAGATTCTACAGCAGTACTTGAAAAGGGTCATGGTGAATGAAGATCTCCCACTTGAGAAGATCACTACAGTGTTAGCCCCTAGAAGTGAGCACCCAACACTCACTTTCTCTCAGGAAGAATTAGCAGATCCAAACTTTAGGAGATATGCTTTGCATGTGGCTGTTATCATCTGCAATGTCGAAGTAAAATCATGTTTGGTTGACACCGGAGCTTCTATCAACGTTATGCCGCCGAAACTTTGCGGTTGTGCGGTATTTACGAGCAAGAAATCAAGCCATCTTGTGCCATGGTGACGACCTATGATAACTCCAAGAAGTCTGCACGTGGGGTGGTCACTCTAAAAGTCAAACTTGGACCATGTACGGTCACAACAGATTTTCATATTCTAGAATTGGATCCAACATTTCGGGCTATACTTGGGAGGCCATACTTGGAGGCAATAGGAGCTGTGGCTTCAACAAACCACCAGTGCATAAAATTTTCCTTTAAAGGACAGGTGGTCAAGGTGACTAGCATGCCTATAAGGGACGAGCTGAACGATGCTTCTTTACCCCTAGGTCTGTCAATACAACCCCATATCTCAGTGGGAGAATTGCCAGAAGTCAGATGCATGACCGCCTCTCTACCAGACACACTGGGATGGCGGATGATGATGAAATTGGGCTATCAGCCTGGAAGAGGTTTAGGCAAGGATCTTCAAGGGATCACTCAGCCAATTGAAAATGCGAAAAGGCCACGCAGGCAGGGGTTGGGATATGAAGAGGGTTCCATCCCAAGGAGGATCTTCCAGCCAGGATATGCCATGGGACTCCATACATTCTTTATCAAAGGGGAGACCATGATGATGGCTGAAGATGGCAAAAGTTCCGTGATAGCTGTCAAGAGAAGAAAGGCTCCAGATGAAGAAGAAGAAGACTTGGAAGAACTGTGCTTATCTTTAACTCGTTTGTTTTCACGTGGGGAAGAGCACCAGGAACCACTCAAGGGCAGACCAATATTGGATCATCTGGTTGAGCATACCACCCAAGTCAAAACCATTCCACGAGGCCCAAATACAACAATGCCATGTTTAAACCTCGTGCCTTTATTTCTAGATCTTTTGGATGGGCTTCAGGGCCCACTTACCCACATTGGGCCCATGAGCCCTCTTAAACCTTCCACTCTTACTGGGCCAGCTTGCCCATTTGCTTCCCTCATCAACTTCGGGCGAGGGCTTTTCCCAACATGGGCTCACATGCCCATTTATTTTTTTGATCGGTTCCACGTACCCGTTTTCTTTTTTCATCAGTTTTGGACCCATGTGTCCACTTTCTGTTACCATTGGGCCCACGAGCCCCTTTTTCCCCTTTATTCTTAAATTTTTCTCTCTGGTAATTCAGTCAGTTTCTAGCAAGCCTCGAGTCACTCAGACTCATTCTATCTTTTTACTTGAAATTTCCAAAACGTCTTCTCTGAAACTCACATTTCCATTGAGGAGACGTCTCTACTCATCCCAGAGGGTGCTCCCAATCAGGGATCCCCCTTTTCTGAATCATTGATCGATTTACTCGATCCCCCCCTCCTCTGTAAATACCACCTTTCCAGCTTTATCTTCAGTAGGTCAAGTTAGGTTAGGAAATAGGAAAGTCAGAGGTAAAAGAGTTTCAAACAGATATCTGCAACAATTGGCACAGAAATGTGTACAGTCTTGACTGATCGGTTAGGGCGATGGCAGAGTTTCCTATCCCAATTTGATATCACTTATGTCCCACAGAAGGCAATCAAGGGTTATGCTATTGCTGAACACCTTGCCCATCATCCCATACCCGTCTTTGACCCAGTCCGGTCGGAGCTCCCGGATGACGAACTAATGTCAGTCCGTTCTTCCAATCTTTGGACATTATATTTTGACGGGGCTCTGAACTCTCATGGTAGAGGGATAGGTATTGTCCTTCTGTCACCTGAAGGTGTCACCATTCCACAGGCTTTTCAGCTTAACTTTCCAGTAACCAACAACATAGCTGAGTATGAAGCCTTGCTGGCCGGACTGGAGGCCGCTCATTTCCATGGTGCCACCGAATTGAGGGTGATAGGTGATAGTCAATTGATCCTACGCCAAGTCTTATCCAAGTACCGAACTTCCCATCCAAACCTCAAACCCTACCAGGAACTCACCACCTGCTACATCAAGCTATTCTTCAAACTCACATTTGTTCATGTCCCCCGCTCTCAGAATATCCTCGCCGATGCCTTAGCTTCACTAGCTTCATCTCTATCTGTCCCGCTAGGCAGGCAAGTGCGAACTATCCATATCTGTAAGAGGACAATTCCGGACAATTGAGGATGGACGTTTTCTGAAGGTTAAGGAAAGATTCAACAGAAAAGAATACTTGGAACATAAGGAAGAAATCTCCTTGATTGAGTTAGAAGAATTAGAAGAAGGTGAGAGACCTTGGTATGACGAGATTGCGAGGTATTGTCAAGATCAGTCATACCCACCTGGATCAACCACCAAGGAAAAGAAGGCAATCAGAAGAGTATCCCAGAGGTATACAATCCTAGGAGGAGTGCTCTATAAGAGAAGCCTAAGTGGAATCTTACTCAGGTGTCTTGATGAAGAAGAAGCCGAGTTGGTGCTGAAGGAAGCACATTCTGGAGTATGTGGTGGTCACGTGAATGCCCAAGCCCTTGCTAAGAAAATCATCCGGCAAGGGTATTATTGGCCAACTCTAGAAGAAGACTGCTCCATCTTTGTCCGGCATTGTCATTCATGTCAACTCCATGCCGACAAGATTCACTCTCCCGCATCTTCCCTTCATCCAATTCATGCCCCATGGCCTTTCGCCATGTGGGCTTTTGATATCATTGGCCCCTTGAGTGACCTCAACTCCGAAATGCGCTCAAAATCATTCATTCTGACGGCAACGGAGTACTTTACAAAGTGGGCTGAAGCGGAAGCATTCGTGGAGATTAAAGCGTCAACAGTCTGCTCCTTCATCAAGCGCAACATCCTGGCAAGGTTCGGGATCCCCAGCGACATCGTCACCGATAATGGGCCACAATTTCTTTCTCAAGATCCTGCGTGATCTTTGCAACAGTATTACATTTCATTGCATCATTCATCACCATACTATCCTCAAGGCAATGGTCAAGCGAAGCCACCAACAAAACCTTAATCAAAATCATCAAGAAATCTTGTAAGTCTAGCAAATTTGCCGACCGGCACGATAAGCTTGTAGATGCTCTATGGGCTTATCGTACTTCCGTAAGGACTCCCACTGGACAAACCCCGTATGCTTTGGCATATGGGATGGAAGCAGTGGTCCCATACGAGCTATTATTTCCATCTCTCCGAGTTCAGCTCGACAGGGATATTCCTGTTGATGAGAGAAGAGAATCTCTCCTTGCACAGCTTGAACTCTTGGATGAAAGAAGGCTAGCCGCCGCCGAGCATGCCCAGACTTATCAGAATAGACTTAAAAGGTTTTATCAAAAGAGGGTGGTCGAGAGAAAGTTCGAAATCGGTGAGATGGTAGTCAAACGCATATTCGTTAAGCCGGGGGGTCCCCGCTCCAAGTTGCAACCTAACTGGGAAGGGCCTTTTGTAATCAGTGAAAAGTATCCAGGTAATGCATATGAATTAACTAATGCAGATGGAGAAAAATTGAATCATCCTTGGAATGGAGTTTACCTCAAAAAGTACTCTCCATAAAAATGAAGAAACCACTGGTATAATCTCAAGTCATCGATCCTAGGTTGTTCGTGAGAAGTCAAGGGTAGGTACCATCCTACACACACAACACTTCCCGATCCTAGAATCCAGACAACCTGACACTTGCGAAAGGCAAGGCAGAAATCTAGAAATGGAAGGAGTACCCTTACCCTATTCTCTTCTGCTCGGTCCAAGATAGGGAGAGATGATTAGAGAGGGGTAGTATCGAAAACACTCGCCACCCTAGTAGGAGGCCGTCTCAGAGGGTACAAAAGGGTGCCAAAAGATGGGCAATGAACCCCTCAGGTTAGAAGAAAAAAAAAACAATCAACCTGTTTGAATGAGTACCCAGAATGATAGTCAAGGCAAAAGGCACTAAAAGATGGGCAATGTCCCCACGGGTCAAAAAACCTGTCCAAATATGTGCCACATAGAAAAGAGCAAAAAAAGAAAGAAAAACCCAAAGAGGCCGAACCCCAATGGGTAATTTGAGTGAGAGTAGAGAAATCCCTCTCAACATCTTCAAACCCTATCAAGGACTTCCTCTATACTCTTCCTCCTTAAACCCCTAGGGAAGGGTAAACCGACCAAATCCAGGTGGAATCCAAGCCGATCAAAGGAAGAAGGTTAGAAGGATTCTAGGTAGGGAACTTTATTTTTACACGTGGCATCTACCACTTGAGTCTTGACGAACTCCAAAGACCGATGAACTGTCTCAAATACCAGCATTTTCTCCACAAAAAAAGAGGAATATTTCAAAAATCCACAAAAAATGCATATTTCAAAAATCCACAAAAAACATGCATATTTCAAAAACCCAAAAAAATTGCATATTTCAAAAGTCCAAAAAAAAGTTGCATATTTTCAAAAATTCAAAAAAAATGATTATTTTCAAGAAAATCAAAAAAAAAATTTTGCTTAGTCATGATCATTGCCTTAGTTGCATCCATGTTTATTTTATTGTCATGCATATTTCCATTCCTGCATTGCATATCTATTTTTACTTTAATTACCTTGTTAAGAAGGCTCCTCCCTTTGACCTAAGTCAAAGTTGACCATAATGGGCAAAGGGATGAGTCATGATGAAGATCTAATCTCCTTCTGTCAAGTGTTACAGGCATTTCAATACAGGAGAGGAGAGGATTCGCACCATGACAGGTAAGTTCTCTCAACCCCCTATTTCATTTAAGTCATTTGTTTTATTCCACCTTGTTAAGAAGGCTCCTCCCTTTGACTCAAAATCAAGGCAAATGATATACAGGCAAAGGGATGAGTAATGATAAAAATTTAATCATTTTCATTAAGTATTTTCAGGAGCTGAAGAAGCAAAAGGAGAAGGGCGATCAGGTAGAATTTTTTCTGAAAAAAAAAAAAAAAATTGGCCTCAGGGCGCATGTGCCCTCATCTGGGGGCACATGGCCAGGTGCCCCACCCCCTGGGCGCATGGCCAGGTGCCCTAATCGGGGGCACATGGACAAAAAAATTCGAAAAATTCAGAAAAATCTCAAAAATTCAGAAATTGTCTATAATGTTAAAAATGACATTTTTGCTAAAGGAACCATCATTAAAAACTTTGTTTTGACATCCAAATGATGGTTCAAATAGTAAAACCTTCAATTGATCATTTCATGAACAATCTGATTCATATGACAATTCTGTCTGTTGGGTACTAACCAGAAATGTGCAGGCAACCTTTTTTAGTCCTAACAGGTGAATTGGGAGATCAATGTTCCCCAAGGAACGTCATGCCAACCTTGCAGCGAAAAGGAAGCACCACCCAACTGAACATTCTTATGGTGTTGTATTCCGTCAGAAGGCAAGACAAGGATGGACCAGAGATGCTGATGAACCAGGCGGTCGATGCAGCTTACCTGAAGATTTCATCCTCAGCTTCTCATCAATCTCACATCACAGCACCACCATCACTTCATTTTTTGCACTTCACATCACTCCTATTATCTATCACCTAGTTATGTTAGGTCCATTTTATATATATTATATGCATTAATGTTGAAGACCTTGAGAGTGAAGATGACTGGGCCCGAGATCCCCTTTAACAAAATCTACGACGGCTTGGTCATTTCTTCACACTCACGGATAAGCCAAAATTGAACATTGGAGGGATGATGGTTCCTAATCGGGTGTCTTGACCTCCAATAGACAATCTATATCTTCAACTATTTTCTACATGATTTACTATGTGTTCACAGCCATCTCCTTTTCTTTCTTCATCATTACCAATTCTATTTCATTATGTTTTCTCTTTCCTTTATTTCATCATGTTTTATTATTTCTTTTATCCCTTTATGTTTTATTCCTTTCTTTTTGTTCCACCATGTTTTATTCTATCACTTCTTTTATCCCACCGTGTCTTTTATCCCACCCCACCGTGGCAATTGTCATGCCATTGTTTCTTATTTCCCTTCATTCTATGTTAGTCCCACCATTGTCTTTCAATCTCACTATGGCTTAAGTCTGTTTTGTCGTTTTCCGAATACCGGGTTTTCTGCCAGAACATGATTCATAGTTTTCACGATACCCGAGCAATTTTGCTATGCTTAAACGAACCCTTTAAGAACTTGAGGTTCTTCCACTCAGAATTAAACTTAGTATTTTGGTGAAACTTGAATGAACTTGAGATTCCAAATATGTTGGATTGGTATTCTTTTCATTTTAAGATCAACTTCTCTTTTACAAAACTTTAGCCCATCACAGTACAAGAACACCGCAAAGTTCGGGTTGCTGGCTGATGATGAACCTACGAATTCGAGGACTCTTCACCACGCTGAGGGTTGGCTACATCCTTTTATCCATTATCATTTACTTTTTCATCTCTCGTGCCAAGGGCATGTCTTTTACCAGTCAATTATATGAGGTTTTGATAGAACATGAAAGTGATCTAGAATACTTAGTGAGATTCATTTTGCTGGATCAGGTAGATAAGCGTGTCTATATCTACACCTTGATGCCACCTTTTCAGTCCATCACCATTCCATTCCGCTACATTCATCTACGTTCACTTGCATTCCATTACAGTTCACTACAAATCACTTCGCTTCATTGCATGCCACTCCCTTACAAAGCCGACATCAAGGCGAGGCAAGCTGTAGACACGCCAAATTCGCCTAATTCAGAGCATAAAACTCATGTTTTATAGGGTAACATGTATGATTGACCTTATAATGATGCCGGGTCTTTTAAAGTTGATTTGGAGCT
Organism: Cryptocoryne crispatula var. balansae; assembly: GCA_036172225.1. Classification (NCBI taxonomy): domain Eukaryota; kingdom Viridiplantae; phylum Streptophyta; class Magnoliopsida; order Alismatales; family Araceae; genus Cryptocoryne; species Cryptocoryne crispatula. The sequence continues at coordinate 22,981,158 of CM069925.1, forward strand.
TCGCCGAACGAAATCGGATGTTTTCCGACGTTTTCCGCAGAAAGCCGTAATTTCCGAGCAAAAGCTGCACGTAAATCGTGTGAACACGGAAATTGGCTGAATGACCAATGCCTAATGATCATGCATTGAAGGTTATGGTCATATTCACACTCCGTACAAGTTTTGTTGCATTCCGTGCCTTTCCGGTTTGCCGTCGAAGTCATTTTTACCTATATCGGATCTTCTGTTAACTGCCCTAACTTCCGGACAAAATTATGAAGTTTTGGAGGGTGTGATGTCTGATCCGATGCTATAGAAAGCTTCTTCGGCCTGTTATCTTTCCAACGCAACAAACGGCGTCGAATTCCGAGTTCGGGAGTGTTCGCAATGGCTTCCGGAAGAAGGACGCGCGAAACCAGTCCCATGCGCCCGGGTTCCTGGTCACATGCGCCCGGGACCCAGGGCACGTGGCCATGCGCCCTACCAGTGAGGCACGTGGCCTTGTGCCCTCACTTGAGGGCACATGCGCCCTACCTTTGAGGCACGTGGGAACCAGTTTTTCACCCGGACTCTACCGCTCAACCGACGGACCGGATAAGATCGAAATTTTCGGAGAAGATAAGATGTGCCCTCACTGGGGGCACATGCGCCCCTCAGTGGGGCGCATGCTCCTGGCACCAGGGCGCATGCGCCCAGGAGTGGGGCGCATTTAACCCTATTTTTTAGCTCCGATAAGACCGCTCGTTCTCCTATAAATGGACTCTGATTCTGTTCGTTCCGGAGAGAGGAGCACGACTCCCCAGGCATCTCAAGACGTCCTAGCACCCTCCTGCATCGATTTTATGATTTTTAGAGAGAGAATTTCGAGTTTTTTAGAGAGAGAAAAGTCGGTTCAAGAGAGAGGAAGGCTGTTCTGCAGGTGATCTGCCAAGTCTCTCTTCTTCGGCCTCTATAGCAGTGTGTGGACGTCTGCTGCCTGAGATCTCTTCATCAAAGTTCTTCCTCTCCAAGTCTTCTTGAGTTTACATTCTACGGAACTTGATTCAGAGGTCGGGGCTGGTCGTGACGAGCGCAGAAGCAAAGTCGCGCCTGACAGATCCTAGACTGCTGCTCGGCTTTTTCGACAACACAGATTTGGCTATATCTTCCTCTATTCAACTCAGAATCTTTCTGTTTTTTTCCTATATCTTTTTTTAGTGATTCTCCATCATCCTATCATTTTTTTACATTTTTTTGTCATTAATTTTACTCTGTTATTCCGAAAATAAAAAAGGGGGGTTAGAGATAACCCGAATCCGGTCAGTTTCTAGTCAATTGTGTGTTTTATGTTATTCTCTTTACATATACTCCACTTTGTCTAGTTCTGATTGTCTATTTCACTTGTTTATTTGTCTAGTTGCACAGAATATCAAGCACCCACACGTTGAGGACTCTTCTTCATCGGCCGGCCGAAGAAGGAGAAGCTTTAACTCACATTCTTCACGCTAAGGTACACACGGTCATTTTAATTCTATAAATCGGAACCCACGGTTCCTGGCGACCACGTTTATTTCTTCTCACCCTCCTCCCACATGACCCGAACCGTCTCTTTGGTGATCGAGCGACGCCTAGGGATGAAAGTTCGGGGATCAATGTGAGTGTGGGACCGAGGTGAGAGTTGCTTTCCGAGCTTTATTCCTTTCTTTTCTCATCCCCTCTTGAGGTGACAATCTGGGTTCACGGACTTTCCTGAAAAGGAGAGGACCCCGTCGAATTTTCAGAGTCGACAGAGGGGTCATTGCCCATCTTTTGGCACATTTTCTTTTAAGAAGTCAGACCTTTGGAGATGGCCTCTTACTAAGGCAAGGGGCACTTTCGATACTCCTTATTATAATCTCCTTCATCTATTCAGGATCGAAATAAGAAGAGAATAGGATAGGGTCGACCTTCTTTTACCAAGTGTTTGCCTAGCTTTCTCTTTGGCTTCCAACTGTCGGATCTCAAAATCTAGGCGTGTAGTGCGTGCAGTATGATGCCTATCTTTATTTCCCCTGAGTGACAACTTGGGTCACCGAACAAGCAAGCATCGGATGTTATCCTTCACACCTTTGGATTTTTTTGTTTTTCTTTTAAGGGAAATATTTTTTGAGGTACACACCATTCCAAGGATTAGCTAATTCTTCACCTTCTGCATTAGTTAGCTTGTATGAATTACCAGGATAAACGGCTGAGACTACATACGGACCCTCCCAATTAGGTTGAAGTTTGGAGAGGGGACCGCCTGGCTTAACGAATATTCTTTTAAAACAACCTCTCTGACTTCAAATTTTCTCTCTACCACTCTCTTATGATAAAATCTTTTAAGTCTATTCTGGTAAGATCTAGCATGTTTGGCAATGGCCGGCCTCTTTTCATCCAATAGTTCAAGTTGCGCGAGAAGGGAATCTCGACGTTCATCTTTCGGGATGTCTCGATCGATCTGGGCTCGGAGGGAAGAAATGAGAACTTCGTATGGGACTACTACCTCCATCCCAAATGCCAAGGCATAGGGAGTTTGACCAGTTGGGGTTTGAACAGAAGTGCAGTAGGCCCATAGAGCATCAACTAACTTATTTGGCCAGTTTGCGAATTTGCTAAACTTTCACGTTTTCTTGATGATTTTTATCAGAGTTTTGTTTGTGGCTTCTTCTTGACCATTACTTTGAGAATAATATGGAGATGAATGATGCAATTTGATGCAATACCTGTTGCAAAGGTCCTGCAGCTCTTGAGAGATGAATTGAGGTCCATTGTCAGTGATGATGTGGCTCGGGATCCCGAACCTGGCAATGATGTTGTGTTTGATGAAGGTGCAGACTATTGATGCTTTGATTTCCATGCATGATTCCACTTCTGCCCACTTGGTGAAGTACTCCGTAGCCATTAGGATAAATGATTTGGTTTTGTTTGTGGAGTTCTGATAATGTCACCAAGGAGTCTGATAACGTCAAAAGCCCACGTGGCCATGGGGAATGAATTGGGTGAAGGGAAGATGCGGGAGAGTGAATCCTGTCGGCGTGAAGTTGACATTGATGACAATGTCGAACAAATATTGAGCAATTACGTGGCCTCCACAAAGATTGAGCAATAATACCCTTGCCTAATGATCTTCTTGGCGAGGGCTTGAGCAATTACGTGGCCTCCACATACTCCAGAATGTGCTTATTTAAGTATCAATTCAGCCTCTTCTTCATCTACACATCTAATAAAACACCAGCCATGCTTCTTTTGTAAAGCACTCCTCCTAAGATGGTGTATCTCTAGGAGACTCTTCTAACGACTTTCTTTTCTTTAACAGTTGCACCTGGCAGATATGTCTGATCCTAACAGTAGTTTGCAATCTCATGATACCATGGTTTCTCACCTTCTTCTAATTTCTCCAACTTGACCAAAGATTCTTCTTCCTTTTGCTCAATGTACTTCTTCCTTTCAAACTTATTTTTAACCGTCAAGAATTACGCATCTTTTACTACCGGAATGGTACGTCAGCGGACATAGATTGTCCTAACTTATCTGCCTAGCAGGGACAGATAGTGAAGATGCTAGAGAAGCGAGAGCATCTTCAAGAATGTTCTGAGCACGGGGAACATGAATGAATTCGAGTTTGGAGAACAACTTGATGTAACAGGCGGTGAGTTCCTGGTATGGTCTAAGCCCAGGATGAGATGTACGGTATTTGGCAAGCACTTGACAGAGAATCAACTGACTATCACCGATCACCCTTAGTTTAGTGGCACCATAGACATAAGCGGCCTCCAGTCTGGCTAGCAAGGCTTCGTACTCAGCTATGTTATTTGTTGCTGGAAAATGGAGCTGAAAAGCCTGTAGAATGGTCACACCTTCGGGTGACAGAAGAACAATCCCTATCCCTCTACCCTGAGAGTTTAGGGCCCCATCGAAATACAAAGTCCAAAAGTTGGAGGATCGAATGGACATCAACTCCTCATTGGGGAACTCTGATTGGTGTGTCTTAAACCCTCCAAATGGGGGTTCTTTTATAGCCAAGAAGAGGATAACTTTATCTGCAAAACTGTCCCATCAATTTGTCCAGTCAGTCAGACCAGGTGTAGGTGCCCCACCAGTGGGGCACCCGGCGCCCTATTAACAGGGCACCTGGTGCCCTATAAATAGGGTGCCCAGTGCCCTGTTTATAGGGTGCTTTGACTTGGTCAAAGCGCCCCATTAAGGAGGCACTAGGCCCAGTTTGGCCGAAACATGCAGAGAAGTTTCGATTTTTTAAAAAGTTTGGTTTCCTTGAAAGAATACTCAAATAGACTTCATGAAAACAAGAATTTAGGCTCTCCAACTAGACCAAAATTGTGTGTCTACACTGGGTCAGGGATGTGGCGAAAGGTCTGGATTTGCACTCCATTGGTCATGCTTGGGTCACCGTGAGAATAGAATTGTGTGTTTGACTTCAGGGTGCTGCAGAGAAACGGGGGATTTGAAATGAATGTCGTTTGTTTTAAATGAAATTTGATGCGATAAAGAATATCCTCCTTAAATCAGATAATAAATAAAAAACTTTGTATTTTATATATGGATGTTGAAATTTGACAAATGGTGATGATCGAAAAGATCCGATAACAACTGGAAAGATGCGACATGACCTAGAATCTAGTCATTGTTATCGAAAGTTGTTTATAACCATCAATGATTGATCATTAAGAAATTTTCATTGAGATGGATATGGTCTTCACTGAGTGGATATGGCTTTGCTCATAAATCTATAACTCATCCTCAAATTTTTTAGTAGCCTCTTTGGCTAGTCCAAAAGGGTAGTTGAATTTGATGTTTAATGATCTAAAATGAATGTTGCCAAAGGAATAGGAGTTTTAAGTTCCAAATCAAGCCAATTTGGCGTGTCTACAAAAGGGGGCAATTTGGGGGATTTGAGAATCTGCATGGGAGAGACTTGGCCTATCTTGTGGATCTAAGAATGCTTAGGACATCACCCTTCTCCTCCATCCAAAATGAGAGATTGAGAGCCCACCCAGAGGAGACTTGGCTCATCTTGTGAATACAAGAATACCCAGGCATCACTCCCTCCTCCACAATAGACAAGGGGGCTATGAACGGACAAAAATTGAGGCTGATTTGGGAACTATTTTGATGGCTAGACATGGCTGATTGGCTGCTGTTTTATGGCTTGATTAGGTTGGTCAAAAGGGTATCAAACAAGGGCTTATTAAGGGTAGGTTTAAGAGCTTGATTGGATGGCCAAAAGGAGAGGTTTTAAGGTGCTCTCTAGAAAGCTAGCAAAGGGGCTGCAGAGGGGCAAGTTTAGAAACTATGTAGGGTCTGGTTTGTCTGCCATTTAGGGCCTGATTAGGGGGGCAGAGGTGTATGCTTAGGTGACCATCAGGGGGTCGAACATAGGATGTTAATGGCATGTTTGAAGGCCTAATTGGATAGCCAAAAAGGGAGGCCAAAGGGATTGTTTAAAATGGCCAAACATGGGGTCTTCAGGTAACTAGTAAGGGGGCTGAATAGGGGGATGCACAATTGGCCTTAAAAGGTTGTTTGATTGCCATTTCCGGGCCTGATTAGAGAAACTCTTGTAGGCTAGGTAGGAGGTGCACAAGGGGCTATGTAGAAGGCATTGCGAATGGCCAAAAGGGAGGTTGAGGGAAGGAGAAAGAAGAAGGAGAAGAAGAATAAGAGAACTAAAATGAAACACATTTATTTCTTCTCTACTCACCTTGTCTTCTTTTTTGTATAGAGGACTGTTAGAGGAGGCTGATCAGGCCACACAGGGGCCTGATCAGCTGCTGCTACTGCTCGAGCTTGGCATGAGAAATAGAAGAGTATGTTCCCTCTTCTTCTTTTTCTGTTGTTGGCACAAGTATGGCCAGCTTATTTTTATGTTGTTGATGGAAGAAGGCTGACCTTCACCTTCTTCTTCTTCTTCTTGGTGCACAGGTGTTGTAGCAGGTGCTACTGCTGTTGTTGGAGAAGGAGGGTGTCCCCTTCTTCTTTCTTTCCTTGTGCAGGTGGTGTTGGAGGAGGAAGAATGCTGCTAGAGTTGATGCACCTACAGATGAGGGAAGAGAGGTGATGGAGCTGGCACATATGTCAGGTGGGTAGAAAATAAGGATGGTTGGGCCAATCTCATGGGGTTATATAGAGCTGGCTTGTGCACCATCTCATGGTGAGGATAAGGCTCAGATGAGACTTGTAGTCTTCTTAGAAGTCTTCTCCAACAAGAGTCCTAACTAAAGGAGAAGTCTTCCAATAGAAGGAGACATGTGCACAAGGTGAAGATCAGAGAATGTTCAGCCAAAAACTAAGAGAAGGATGTGCACACATGAGAGCAGAAAGAGCTAAGGTTCAGCTAGATCAGGGAGAGAGTGGATAAGGCTAAGAATTTTAATCCTAGAGAAAGTCTTCTCCAAGAATAATTCTAACCAGAGGAGACTTCAAGGGAGATAAAGATAAGCTGAAGAAAGTTTATCCAAGGAGAAGTCTACCCAAAGAGACATCTATCTAAGGAATAAATTCATTTAGAGGATGACTATCCGGAGAGAGAAGCATGTTTGGCTAGACCAGGTGCTGTGTGCACAAGGATAGAGAGATTCGATCCAGTCTATCGATCTAAAAACTCTTGATCTGATGGCTATCATTAAGTCTAGCCGAAATTAATTAAATATGCCCCAATTTCACCTAGAAAAATCCAAAATGAGCTCAGACGGCCATTGATATTTTACTTCATCAAGATGTGTGGCCAAGATGTCCAGAATTGCATCAGATCTTCTGATTTTGTCAATTTCTCTAATCAATGCAATCTCGGTCATCGATAATGTTGGAAATTACAATTGAGTGCAATTAAATTCTTCTGTTAGCTGAATTTCAATTCTGATGTATTAATATTCCTAAGACTGAAGTCATGAACCGAGAAATTGAAATATTCAGCCTATAGGCTGATTTGAAAATTGTTTGAGCCATCATGCCCCTAATGTGACAAGATACAAACTTTGCCCATACTTGATATTTTATAAATAACTTTTCAACTGGTGGTCAGATTTTCGATCTATTTTAAGTATTATCCAACTCTATCTTGTACTGACAATGTGGTGAAGTTGGATCCTTTTGATAGGAGTCCCAACTCATCCCGAAGTGTCGAGGGTAAAATGGTCATTTTGGCTCTCCGTTGTTTGTTTTCTATGTTTTGGGCACCATTGTGTAGCTTTCGACTAAGGCTATGCAATGAGCTTGTTGTCTTGGCCATTTGGAGCTTATTAGGCCATTTTGAGGCATTTCCAGAACTTGTTTGTATCATTTGGTTTTTAATTTATCGAATCTAGGTCGTATTTCCAGATCGACTTTGGCATTGCTTAAACCTGTATTGAGTGAGGTAAATGGCAAAATATGGCGCCAACAACATTCTCTTCATAAATTCCATAGAAAGTGAAAAAGATAGGAGATGTTGATGAGCATGAACTAAACTTCCTCTTTATACAACTTATTAAATTCTTTCTCAAGACACCTTAAAAACTTAAAAATATGGTGTGAATACATGTTGGACAACCTCAAAGATGTTTGACCAACCATTGGGACATCCACAAGTCATACAAATATATAGAGGATTGGAAATCCTTCTGGAGGTCAAATTGGAATGACCAAATAGAAAAGTTAGTCTCATGCACCCCCGTTTGGTAGTTTATGTGCTCCCATTCTAGGACGCATGGACGTAGATAGAAAGTATGAAGAAATCAACTAAAATTCGTTCCTAGAAGAAAGGAAATGAGGATATCCTAAGCACCCTAGGTTGGGATGCATGCGCCCCCAACTTGCAGCACATGAACCATGGTAAGAATATCTCTTGAAATTAACTAAAATTTGATCAAAAAAAATGAAAGGGCAACCCAGGGGCGCATGTGCCCCTAGGCTGGGTCACATGACCATGAGCCCCTGAAGTGGGGCACGTGGCCATGCACCCTTAAATGGGGGTGCATGGCCATGTGCCTCCAGAAGGGGATTCATGTGCCCCACCTTGGCCAATTTGGTCGAAACACATTTGGAAGCTTCAAAAGATACATGGCATCAACCAAAAAGACCCAACATGGACATGAATGGGTTTGACACACTTTTAAATTTCAAAGCCCTACCCTAACTCTAAAAAAATAGAGCTTTAAGTATTGGTCATTGAATTTGTTGTGTGTATCCATGGTTAATATGCGGCTCTTGCTTAGAGGGTATGATCTTGTTCAAAAAGCTTATGGTTTGATCTAGAGATGGTGCGATGAAACCCTTGGTCATAGAAACTTGAACCCAACCCTATGAATGGATCCCTTAAGGTTCACGATCAAGTTGGTTTGCCATGTACGATTTTTCTCAGGAGAAAATAGAGTTTGTTAGGAAGTCCATGGGTTGACTTAGAAATTTTTTGATTCGTGTCAGAAGTGACCCAGCATGATTCTAAGCGATGTGATCATATGTATAGCTCATAGAACAAGTTTTTTATGCTCTATAGTCCTTTAATAAGAATAAGGAGAAAGAGTGTCGACTCTGAAAATTCGACGGGGCCTTCTCCTTTTCAGGGAAGTCCGTGAATCCAGATCGTCACCTCAAGAGGGGATGAGAAAATAAAGGAATAAAACTCGGAAAGCAACTCTCACCTCGGTCCCACACTCACATTGATCCCCGAACTTTCATCCCTTGGCGTCGCTCGATCACCAAAGAGACGGTTCGGGTCATGTGGGAGGAGGGTGATAAGAAAAAGAAATTAAGACATGTGGTCGCCAGGAACCGTGGGTTCCGATTTATAGAAATTAAAGATTGAAAGATGACCGTGTGTACCTTAGCGTGAAGAATGTGAGTTAAAGCTTCTCCTTCTTCGGCCGGCCGATGAAGAAGAGTCCGCAACGCGGTGGGTGCTTGATATTCTGTGCAACTAGACAAATAAAAAAGTGAAAGATACTATTATAACTAAACAAGGTGGAGTATATGTAAAGAGAATAACATAAAACACACAATTGACTAGAAGCTGACCGGATTCGGGTTATCTCTAACCCCTTTTTTATTTTCGGAATAACAGAATAAAAGTAATAAAAAAAAATGTAAAAAAAATAATAGGATGATGTAGAATCACTAAAAAAAGAGATAGGAAAAAGAAATGAAAGATTCTGAGTTGAATAGAGAAAGATATAGCCAAATCTGGGTTGTCGAAAAAGCCGAGCAGCAGTCCAGGATCTGCCAGGCGCGACTTTTCTTCTGCGCTCGTCACGACCAGCCCCGACCTCGGAATCAAGTTCCGTCGATTTAAAACTGAAGAAGACTTGGAGAGGAAGAACTTTGATGAAGAGAGCTCAGGCAGAATACGTCCACACACTTCTGTAGAGGCCGAAGAAGAGAGACTTGGTAGATCACCTGCAGAACAGCCTTCCTCTCTCTTGAACCGACTTTTCTCTCTCTAAAAACTCTAAATTCTCTCTCTAAAAATCACAAAATCAATGCAGGAGGGAGTTTGGACGTCTTGAGATGCCTGGGGGGTCGTGCTCATCTCTTTGGAACGACCGGAATCAGAGTTAATTTATAGGAGAACAGACGGTCTCATCAAGGCTAAAAAAAGGGTCCTTGCGCCCCACTGAGGGGCGCATGTGCCCCCCAGTGAGGGCGCATGGCACTATTCCCGAAAAAAGATCTTATCCGATCGTCGGTTCAGTGGTAGAGTCCCGGTAAAAAATTGGGTCCCTCGTGCCTCCACGGTAGGGCGCATGTTCCCTCAAGTGAGGGCACAAGGTCACGTGCCTCATTGGTAGGGCGCATGGGCACGTGCCCTGGGTCCCGGGCGCATGTGACCAGGAACCCGGGCGCATGGGACTGTTTTTGCGCGTCCTTCTTCCGGAAGCCATTGCGAACACTCCCGAACTCGGAATTCGATGATGTTTGTTGCGTTGGAAAGATAACAGGCCGGAGAAGCTTTATATAGCATAGGATCAGCCATAACACCCTCCAAAACTTAAGAATTTTGTCTGGAAGTTAGGGCAGTGAACAGAAGATCCGATACAGGTCAAAATGACTCCGACGGCAAACCGGAAAGGCACGGTATGCAACAAAACTTGTCCGGGGTGTGAATATGACCATAACCTTCAATGCATGATCATTAGGCTTTGGTCATTCAGCCAATTTCCGTGTTTACACGATTTACGTGTGGCTTTCGCTCCGAAATTATGGCTTTTTGCGAAAACTTCGGAAAACATTCGATTTCGTTCGATGAAGCTCCAAATCAAATTTTTAAAGACCCGGCATCTTTATAAGGTCAATCGCACATGTTACCCTATAAAACATGAGTTTTATGCTCTGAATTAGGCGAATTTGGCGTGTCTACAGAATAGTGGATGCATCTGCCAAGGGCCATGAAGGACTAGAGCGGGTTGAGTCTGAACTAGTTGGTCTTGAGCCTAAATGAGAAGGAAACCAAAGGGTGGCATACCTAGTGTGGGAGTGATTGATTATGGGTGCATTGGGTTGGTGAGCCACTGATCGGTGAGTAGAGATGGGTTGACCATTACTGGTAGGAGCATGGTCAATAAAATGATTTGCTACCTATGACAGTGTGGACGATGGTCTGGAGTTGATCTAGAGTGATATGGGAGGCATGGTGTTATAAGATATGACTAAATAATATGTAGGATGTTGTGTGCCTTCTTGTTGTATCTCAGATCTGTTGACAGTGTAGTAGCTTGCCATGTTGATCATCATGTTTGACCTTGATGACACTGACATGATGTTGTACAAAAAAGACTTTTTTTGTTCTTTTGTTTTTAAGAGATTTTTTTTTGCAAGACAAGTGTTTACCTCGAGAAAAACTTCTTTTTGAGTAATTTTTATTTCAAAGATTTTTTGGTTTTTATTTTTGTGAGAAAACAAGTATTATCTCGAGAAAAGTTTTCTTTTTTTGTTAATTTTGGTTGTTTTGATTTTATTTTTTTTTTAGATTTGAGTTTTGGTTGGCAACAAAGTATGTTTAAACCTCAAACAAAGTTTTCGTTTGGTAACTTTAGGTATGTTGAAATTGTTTTTTTTTTTGAATTTTGGTTACCAAACAAGTAATAGCAAAGAATCCTAGATACCTAACTTATGATTTTTGTTTAAATTTTATTTTAATGAATTTTTAGAGAGTATTGTCCACTCCAAGATAGGTTAGTTCCTATGCTCTCGTAACATCAAGCACACTAAAGTTAACACTTATCACAACATTAGGTAATATGATACTCTATGATTTAGTATAATTGGTATAATTGGCCTGATCAGTGAAAATAGAATCCTTCATAGTTGGGGACTTACAGAGGTCTTGGTGGAAACAACCCCATTGATCTGAGAGGGAATCCCAAGATGAGGAGTTTGTGACCACCAACATGCCTGTTTGGAAATGAATGGCTTTGGGAGGTGGGCGAGCCCACCATCTCGGATGACCTATGAAGCCGGGAAAACACTATAATCTAATGCAATCTAATGTAAGTTAATGACAAGGATGAGAAGGCAAACAATAATAAATAAAACAATACAATGATCACCAATTATGCTAGATGGTAAAACAACACCAACAAAGCAAGTAATATTCTTAAAAAATGTAAAACATGCAATTTTAAAGCTCAAAGGGTTGTAAAACAACGGGGTTGGTTGAAATAACTGAGTAAATTTGATGAATAGTACTAAAATTAAGTTTTTGGAAAAGAAAACATCCTAATTGGGGAGGCATTTGACCTCCATCAATTGGGGCGTTAGGCAGTATATATGAAAGATACAAAAAAAAGTGAAATAAAGTGACAGTAAGATGCAATGGAAGGAAACAACAAGAGTGATTAAAAAAAACTTGAAGGAGGGCAAAGTGGCTCGCGTGGGAGTTAAGAGTTGAATTTGAAAAATGTTAAGACCAAACGCCCCGATGGCCTGGACATCTAGCACTCTATTAGAGGGGACACCTGGAAATCCAAAAAAACTACACAGGTTTTTATATAGAAATTATTCTTTTGGGGAAATGAAAAGGTAAAGGAGTGCAAGGATGCAACATGAAAAGGTAAATAAAGGCACACGTGGGGACTGGCAAAGGGATTGTCAGTGCAGGGATGGAATAGTAAAAGACAACGACCAACGTGGGGGCTAAAAAGGAAAAGCACACGTGGTGAGCGAAAGCGAAGTGCAATGATTAAAAGGAAAGTGGTAAACAAGCAAGTAAATGAAAAGGAAGGACTAAAAGTAAATAGGTAAATGGAAGTGCAAAGCTTTTAAATAACCAAAAGATGAAAATAAGCAAAGATTCCAAGTAAAATAAGGTGATAAACTCATGAAGATGCAAATAAATAGATGACTAACTTAAGAGTAAGAAATTGAGGGATGGATGCTTCATCCAAATCAAGACAAGGATAAAAAGGAACTCCTCAAGTGCAAGCAAATCCTATTGTGGTCACCAAAGTTGTGAACACAGATTTTGTGAGATTGATTATTTGATGCTCAAATGAAAGTTGTCCTCTTATTTCTCACTCCTTTTTGTTTAACACACACCTTGATCCCCAATATTTTGGTTCTTAGTGTCACTCGAATACCGAATAACCATTTAGGGTTGTATGGAAGAAGGGAGTGGAAAGAAGAAAGAAAATGATAGCTAAAGAAATGATGGTTGTCGAAGATGTGGATGAGGACTTTTTCTCTCATGCCAACACTATACCCTTTCTCCCTCTTTTCCTTCCTTTTCCACACTCACTTTGTTCCCCAAACTATCGCTCCTCAACATCACTTGGGCATTTGAGAAGTAGACTAAGTCATATGGAATGAGAAAGGGAAAGAAAAGTGGGGAAGAATGGATGACAAAATGAAAAGGAAATCGATGTAAAAACTATGAAAGGTGTGTGAAGTATGGTAGCTAGGAGCCGTGGTCTCCAAATGAGAAGAAGCAAATAGAAATATTTAGAAGTTTGGTCGTGTGTACCTTAGCAGGGAGATGTGGTTGGTGTTGTGAGTTTCAACTTTCTTCTCTTCAGATGGCTGATAAGAAAGAGCTTGAGAAGTTCCTTTTGTTTGATCCGATCGGGGGTGACGAATAGCTTACTTCAATCGGCTTTTCTCAAAATGTCCAAAAAAAACAACATAGTTTAAGCAACATTACATGCCAAACCGGGTCGGTCGGACCCCAGACCAACCTGATCTAATCGGCTCATGACCTTTATTTTAATTTTTTGAAAAATATAAAAAACATCAAAAAAATTACAAAATTACAAAAAATTTAAGGAATTTAAGTAACATGATTTCAACAAAAAATGTATCAACTTTATTCCAATGCAACATGATCTACATTTTCTATGTAGTTTATGTACTCTCCCCATGTCATTTGAGTTGAGTACATAATATAGTACAAATATACATGATGATTATACTCGTTACTCTCTTAGGCAATCATCCTAAGACTAAATCCCAAAGAATCAGCATAGCTATCAGAGCCATTGGTCGATTGGATCAAAATATCTAATGAATCCACATAGTTCATTCCATAATGCTCTTGGCCACCTGTAGAGAACTAAGAGCCTTGGAATGAATCATATGCTTAAGCCCCCTAGCTGTTGGCAACAGTCAGTTCGATGACCGTTGCAGGGCAGGGTTATGCGACCCGGTACCCCACGACCTGACTGACGGGTTGCCCCGACCTAGTTGCAAATGGGCCGATCACGACCCAAACTAACTGGGTCAAGCTCAGGTCACAACTTGGGTCCCAACCCAGCAAACCATGATTAAAACTACAAGATGTGTATTAATCGTAGGAGAAATGTGCATGAAATAACAAAAGAAAATATACTAACCGTATTGGGACTAGATCCCAACTCTATTTTAGATGTTTTAAAATGCATGGAGAGGCAAAAAGATGCTCAAATGTTCACATAATGATGCTAAGATTCAAGTAAATAACAAAGGATACAATGAAAGATTGGAAAGTAGGGTTAAATGGGTTGCAGGCAGCAAGATCTCCCTTTTGGAAATCCTAGCACCCAATGAAGGGGGAGCTTGGTGCCCTGAGGAAGGGGGCACCTAGGGTGCCCTTCTGCTGGTGCCTTCTTCCATGCTTCACACCAAACTTGTGGGCGATCTTCGGCACATCGGTGCAACTCTTTGGGGTTACTGGACACCCAAGAATGTGTAGGAAGAGGAGAAGACCCTTGGAAGAATGGGGGTTAAAGTGAAGGACTCCAAAAGTTGAGAAAGAAACAATATGAGATTGAGAAAGGGTGTTTTCTCTTGGCCTCTTGGAGGGGTTCTCTATGGGGTATGAGGGATCGAAAGCCTCTTGGAGTGAAGTTGAGAATATTATGGAGGATGGATAACTCTTGAAGGAAAGAGAAGAAGAACCTTGTGGAGGAAGAGAAGGAGAAAGTTGTGTAAGAAGAAAAGGTAAAAATGTGAAACTTGTAGAAAAAAAAAAGTGAAATGGTGAACAAGTGAAAAAGGTGAAAATGTGAAACTTGTGAAAGAAAAAAAGTGAAAAAGTGAAACTTGTGGATAAATAAAATGTGAATAGGTGAAAATGTGAAACTTATGGAGGAAGAAAAAGTGATCTTTTGACAATGTTGGAGAATGGTCTCCTCTTATTACAACTTGGAGGGAAAACTTGGAAGGTTCAAAAAGGTGTTTGTAGGTACAAAATGTCCAAATTGATAAGGCACTAGGATGATAAGTGCAAAGCTACACAAACGAGTGCTGATATGACAGGAGTTGACTTTTTGATATGACTCCTCTATAATTGTGGTGTTTCCTTCAATCACATAATAAATGTGTCACGCATGCACCTAACACCATGTTGTTCGGGACAGGTCAACACAAAATGCCCAATGGGGGGTGTCAAGGTTACTGATCACACCCAATGGTTATATGTGGTTTAGCAAGAAAGAAAATGAGTGGAACACGCTAATTGGGGGGCACCAGGTGCTCCTCTAAATATAAAGCCAGACACCTTGATAAAGGTAGTGCAGGTGCTACCCTTGTTGGCGGCATTAAGTCCTTGAGGTGCTGAAAACACGTGGGAAGCAGGTTTTTCCAGAAAACTCAATTCCTTCGGCAAGATACTTGAATGTCCTTCATAAAAAAAAGATTTTTGAGCTCTTCAACTAGACCAAATTCGTGTGACTACAATGAGTTTAGAATTTACTAAGATATTTGGACTTAATATTAAATGTACATGACTCAAAGCACGCATTTAAGTCATAGAGAATGATTATGTTATTGTAAGGACTATATTCAATCAAAGTGGATTTGGGTTTAGTTCAAATTTGAATATATTTATGGCAACCGATGAAGTTTGGGATGCTTACCTTCATGTGATGTAAATGTTTATTTCTTTTAATCATATCTTTAATTAAAATACAATCATTAATTAGTTCTTCAAGGGTTATAGAAGCATCTTGAAGCTAAATCATAGAGAGGAATCACTTTTCCACTTTAAAATGAGTGATATGAAAATTTTAAGGGTAATTGATTTTAACATAAATATCATTGATGATTAATAATATGTGTTAAAAATAATTTGACATGAAGCTTGGAATGTAGGTACTAAAGCATTTAGAATCAAAACTCACAATACTCTTCCTCAACAACAAAGTCTAATATTTGATGACTCATATTCTACATCTCAAATATGAAAGGATGTGTATCTTACAAAAGATGGTAGCTCTGTATGTAGTGTAAAGTTCAATATAGCAAAACGAGCAAGAAAAGAAAAAAAAATGAGTGTCAATAGCATCAGAGGATAAATGTAAAGGGAAAAGGTAAAAAGAGATAACATTGGTTGAAGCACTAGATAATGCTATGGGGTAGTATTAGAAGACACTCATCCCAACATCATTTATGATGATTTAAGAGTGTGTTTATATCATAATGATAATGAATTTGACTCCACCAAAGAAAGCAAAATCGATAGATATAGTTAGATGTGAGAATGTTTACCTTGTTTTTCTCAAGTTTGATGAAGAAACTCATTTAGAATAGTTAAACATGAACTTGAAAAAAATTTAAGAATTAGAATTAAAAGGTAAGGGACCATTTAGAATGTACTATGTTATCGAAAAGTTTTATTTCTTTAATTTGCTCAAGTCAATTTTACTATGATTTATGTTGTTTAATTATTTTTCATATTGGATATCATTTATAATTTGCATAACTTCTTATAGCATCATGAAAAACATTGAGAATGTTGAAAATTCTATCATTGACACGATTTATGAAGAAGAAATATGTATAAAGCATCAACGTACTTTTTTCTTGCTATGATTGTAATTATAGAGATATCATATCGATATTCTGTATGGAAAAGAAAATGTGTATGATATTCTATACTTAGCAACAAAGATTATACTCAAGAATTATGCTCACGAGCTCATGTACGATTACATGAGATTTGAAAAATAAAAAAATACATTTTACAATTTATGCAATAAAATGAAGACATCACATTTAATAAATTAATATAAGAGTGGATATAGAAGAGATTATGTTAACTACTATGTATATTATCAAATGGTTCAAGCAATTGATGTGCTCATTAAAGATTTGAACATTCAAAAAAAATTAGCCATCGATTTCATCAAGTTATTGAAATTCTTCAACTGTTAGTACTTAGTATCATAAGTTATTTTTATGACTTTGTTAACAACTTCACAATACATTATTGACAGATAACTCTTTTGAATTTCCAAGTTAATATATATGCTATGCACAATTCATCTTTAATACTACATTAAGTTATGACTTTTTTTTATTTTTTCGAAGGATTGTATATGTGCTATTGATGGAACACATGTAATGGTTGACATTCTAGTGGATGACAAAGTATGTTGTACGTAATTGAAAGGGACATATATTAGAAAATGTGATGGCCACATGTTTATTCGATGAATTTCATTTATGTACATGTTGGATGCGAAGGGTTAACTATCGATGTGGTTGTTTTTGAAGATGTACTTAACTTGGGATTTTATGTCTATGAAAGTAATTTATATTTTTATTATTTTTATTTAATACATCATAACAAATACTTTGTAAAACAAAAAATATATTACCTTCTTGATGTCAAATATTTCTCACTATATTGAGCAGTGAGATACTATCAAAAAGAGTTTGGTCAAAGTCATTCAACTTCTAGTGATTTTAATAATTTTATAATTTGTGACATGCTTCTCTCAAAAATATGATAGAGCGGATGTTCATTGTTTTGAAAGAGCATTTTTGAATATTTTTATAACCTTTGAAATATCATGTTCAAAGCATGATTATTACAGTGGCTTGTGCACTCTATAATTTTATACAAAGTGTTTGATGTGGGAAAAATGACACATGGATTGAAATTGAAAAAGACTGTGGTTGAATAATAGACAGAGAGATCGATCAAAATTGAAGATATAGGGCATGATACGAAATGCATCATATTGGAATATCATCGGAACATGTAGTTTGTAAAAAAATATGCAACATAATAGTATTTTAAATGTGAAAAAATTATGTTAGTAGGTGAAGTTGATGTATATTGATTGCTTATTCGGATTTGTACTTTGAAATTTTATTATATTGCAATTGTGTTGACATACAATACAACTTTTTGTTCTTGCATGTATATTTTTTAATGTAAATTTTAATTTTAAAATTGTTATCAAACCCCACTCTATAATTTTTAAATTTTATGACACTTTTGTCAAATACACAAAATCTATGTTTCTATAATTTTAAAATTTATACTAAGATACAATATATTCTTTATTTTATAAATAAAATCACCTAAATTAATAAAAACAACCAATACCTTATAAGATGACTGTGTCAGTCATGTTAGAGGTGGTAACCACAGGGGATGGGGACAGAGAAGGAGATAGAGGGACCTCAATAAGGATAGCTGAGAGGCAACAATACAAGTGTTAAGTTTAGTTTGGTTTGGAATTGTTTTTAGTTTTTGTTTATCCCTGAAATCAAACCAAAATATAAAATGGACCAAACCAAGCTTGCTAAGCTCAACCCCAAACAACACTAAACCAAATACAACGTTTGGTTCGATTGGTGGGATTTAATATACATTATTTATTTTATAAAAATAAAATAAAATAATTATCAAGTTTAATATTAAGATCAATATTTTATTTCTAAAGGTACATTTTAAAATTATTTGATATAAATCATAAAAATATATATTTAAATTTTATATAATATATAAGTAAACTAGGTTAAACTGGGTCAACTGATTTATGATCTGGTTCAATTTAGAGACCGATGTCATCAAACCAGACCAAAAATATTATATCAATTCAATTCAATTGAAAATTTTGAACATTCAAACACTCAAACCTAACAATTTAACCGACTGCAGAAGAGATAAGACTAGCATTATTATTAGTTTAGCACATTTCTCTCCTTCGTAGCATTATATATATTGCAAATTACATCATGTTATTTACAACATACATTATTTCTATCATCTGTAAATGTATCCTGTTTGAACAAAAAAAAAGTTAAACTACAAACTTATTTTTAAGAGGTTTATTAATTAAAATAAAGTTATTTGTAAATTAGTCAAGGCTTATAATCAAATAGCCTAAAGTGATGTTTGTTTAAATCACGCATATCATACTTTAAGTTTTATGTTTAAACTCCTTGCGAAGAATTTACAACAGTTAGAAATTATACAAAGGTCCTGATGTGTAGACCATATAAATCATCCAATAGACTTGTAAGAAATGATATCGAATTAATGGTACGTAGGAAAGAACATAAACTACTACTTACGAAAAGATATGAAAGTTTCATGCTACGATGTTTTGAAATAGAACGAGTATAAATCATTCACTCTGATTCGATGTTTTGGTTGATTTTTCTCATACAAATTAATCATGGGAATGCATCACTTGACCGCAAAGGCGTGCATTGATCGGCCTGACTAGACAAAGCCACCGGTTCCAGTAAATTCATTTGGAGGTCTTCTAAACTGAATCAAACTAATTAAACATTTAAGATAAATTATAATAACATTATTACTATCACTAATAAAATAACATTATTTAATTTTTATAATATTAGTTCCAGATGAAATAAAATTTTATTAAATTAAATTGAAACAATTTCATTTGAGTGTTTAAAGGATGTTTGGTAGCACAAATTTTTTTTGTATATTTTTATGATAAAAAGTTATATTAAAATAAAATGTGCAGTAGTTAATGACGTAAAATTATCATATTTGGAAAGATGTGATAACAAAAAAAAGAGTGTGTACCATATGTGATCAAACAAAATAGGATATCAGGAGATAAAAAAGCGACGAGACAAATTTTTTTGTCTAAATAAAAATCACTTTAAAAACATGAAATTATAATATTTACCAAACATTTCTTTTAACAAATTTTATTAAAAAACATAAAGAGTAACAAAAACTCAAGTTATCCTTCAACCAAATGCATCATTTGTTTGGTTTCGTTTAATTTTAAAAGCATGGGTTCAAAGGTGACCGAATGAAACAGTGCACTCCACTCGCGTCCAAATAATTTGGAGAGGCGCACAAAAGAAAAGGGGGAGGGTGAAAATAGCGGCTTGGCTGGTTCTCTGTCCACGTTCAACGCTTCCCCTAACTAACCGATTTTACTTAAAGGGGACCCTCGCAGCCGTTGGTTACCTCGGCCGACGTAACAAAAACCCCGAAACGTTGATCCAGTAGTAAACTGTTCAGACGGACGGCCAGGATCGAGCATTTTGGTTGTCAGAAATGGACCCCACAGGACAGGTTGACGTCCACTCACGCGGTTTCTGTTCCAGGGCAACCCGACGCCTCGAATTAAGAAACCGCGTTCCTCTGTCGCGTGGCCCACCTCGCACCGCTAACGGTCCACTCCCCTACCGAAAGAACACGTACCCCGGCCAGGTGATTCAAGACCGGTTTACGGCTCCGTGGACGCATCCAAACGCCGCCCCGCATCGGCGAGCGGGACGTTGTCACGTTGTCGTCCCGCGGAGCCGCAGGGTGGCAAACCCGGCCGGCATGGCCCACACGGTGCTTGCCGACGTGGCGGCGTGTCCGTTCTAGCCGTGCGGTCGTGGCAGCGCCTCCCCGGTGCACGACGCAACATAGATCCGCCAAGCGGCAAAAGGGTCGGGTTGGGGGACGACCCATCAACACAGCGGCTAGCACGTGGTCCAAACGTTGCTCTCAGAAAGTCGACGGACGGGGAAACACGACGATGTTTATTTATGTCGTTTTCTGATCCGGTGTACGTTAATTCTCTGGACGCATCCGTCGCGGATGCCTCTTGATGCGCACCACTTCCAGTGATCGCCCGTAGGAGTTGCTGACGAGTCCGGAGCAGTTGCTGGCCCTCGGCCAAAAAAGGGGAGAGAGAGAGAGAGAGAGGAGAGCGCGCTCTCAAGCTCTGTCTCGTTCCATCTCTCTCCAACATCGCGGAGTCGGAGGACGACGAGGAAAAACCAGCGGCGTCCCGTTTATATTTGCATCCGCTACCTCCGTTTCTATTTTTTGCTCCGTTTTCTTGTCTTCAGATCTCCGGACAGAGGGAGCGGCGTCATCCGCGCTGGTCCGATCTGATTGTCACCTGGGATTCCGAATACGGCTTACTTCTCGAGGAAATGCGCTGTCTCTTAGGTTTTCGATTGAAAGTCTGATTCGTCCTCAGCGGGATAAGGGTCGCTGCTGTGGCGGAGGAGTTGAGAGGATGATGATGTCGGCGCCCGCGGCGGCAGCTAAGGCGGGAGGGGATCGCATGGTTCCGCTGGCGGTGTTGCTGAAGCGGGAATCGACAAGCGAGAAGATGGAAAAGCCGGAGATCACTACGGGGCTGGCAGGCCAGACGAAGAAGGGGGAAGACTTCACCTTCATCAAGACCGATTGCCAGCGCTGCGCCGGGGACGACGTCAGTACGTTCTCCGTCTTCGCGGTAAAAATCTCAGTGCTTCCTGTTTCGTCATTTTTTCCGTGTCGTTATATTTTCTTCTTAT
Organism: Cryptocoryne crispatula var. balansae; assembly: GCA_036172225.1. Classification (NCBI taxonomy): domain Eukaryota; kingdom Viridiplantae; phylum Streptophyta; class Magnoliopsida; order Alismatales; family Araceae; genus Cryptocoryne; species Cryptocoryne crispatula. The sequence continues at coordinate 23,002,122 of CM069925.1, forward strand.
GACTATCGTTATCTTTAATGAAATTTGAGGTTTTTTTTCCGCATGCCTTATTGTCTCTTTTTTTCCTGAAATCCTTTTTTTTTTCTTATTTCGCACGTAAAGATAATTGGTGGATATATCTAGAAGAGATATATCTCTAATTCTCTAATCTGTAAAGAAGCAAATTGTTCGTTGTTCACAAAGAATTATCTTACTTGAAGAGAAGGGTGGCAGGGAGCTGTCTCAGAAAATTTTGGTTGGAAGGTGATACAGCGGAAACTATATTGGTATTTGTTTATTATCCTCCAATTACTCTTAAATTAGTTATACAGATACGTGTAAATATAGTTATTTGGGGGTCAATTTTTAAAATGTGTTTCCGTTCACATATGTGGTCCTTTACCACTAAAGATTGGTTCATTAATTTTCACCTCTTGGGCTCGAAGGCTTGTATTTCTGGAGTTCAAGTTTGCTAGTTTTCTTTTATTCTTTTCTTGTATGAGCATGCTATTGATGTTATCTATTAAATATAGTTATTTACATGTATTTTATTATATTTGTCATATCAATAGCTTGCAGGTGCATAAATCTGCTTATCTACTTTTGTTTGTTCGTTCCTTCTTCCTTCTTTCCTTTCTTTCTTTTTTCTTCTTTCTATCTTTCTTTGCTTGTTGGTTGGTACAGAGAAATTTCCCTTTTCATTTCTTAAGCAATGCTTTTGTCATAGCTTGTTTTTTTTTATTTTTGTAAATCAGGTAGTGTGTGTATATTGCACTTATCAAAACATAAATTGCAATTCTTTCTCCCTTGCCCTCTTGTTGATTTTTATGTTCTTATAGCAGAACATTTTTAATTGGATGATAGGTGGTCCTCGACTTCTGTAGCATATCAATATGATATTGCCTCCATGGAGAAGTAAAACAACTACTTATTCTTGGTTGCTTATTTTTTGGCATTTATTTTGACTTCAAGACGTTTCTATTGTAGTATGCAGAGTGGGTGGAGTTTAGAAGTTATATTAATCAAACAACCTACTTATTTTGGTTGTTTAGTTGATTGCCATTTTTTTGAAGATGGCTACATACACGTTTCATTAATCAACTCAACTCAAGTCTTAATCTTAAATTAAGTGGGCTTGACAACATGGATTCTCTTTCTCTATTCACGTTGATTCTGAATTATTTCTTTAGAGATATTTAACTAATTCAAAGCATTTTTAATTACTCTTACTCAGGTCAACTTGCGTCTACTAGGTCGTTTGCTCATTTCAATTATTTTGTTATTTTCTATTTTACTAATGACACCTTCTTTGGTCTATATTTAATATATCTAAACCATCCCAATCTCTTTTATTTCAACTTGTCTACAATTGCCGTTACTCTCATATTTTCCCTAATATATGCATAATGTTTTCTATTTAATCTAATATGATCACACACCTATTTTAATATTCTCATTTCAATAACCTTTATTTGGAAGCATATTTTTCTTTTGTTGTCTAACATTTGCTATCATTCAACATTGTAGGTTTTACGGCCGTATGATAATTTTTTCTTTCAACTTCAGTGAAATCTTATAACCTTGTAGAACTCCTATAGCTAGTTTGCATTTCATTCATCATGCTTTAATCCTATAGTTAATGTCCTCTTCGCATTCATATTTTATTGAATAATTAAACCAATATATCTAATTGCGTACTTTGATATATTATTAGTTTATCTAAATTAACATCTTTCTCTTCTTTATTTTGATTTTCATTAAATTTACAATGTATATTATACCTTACTTCTACTTATTTTGAAAATTTTAGATTATAAAGTGCTCTTCTAAGTTTAGTTTTTTATTAACTTTTTATGTTTCATATATTAATACAATACATTTGCAAACATTATGCATCATGGAATGTCATCTTGTATTTTTTTTTTGTTGATTCATCCATAACTATGTAAAATGATAATGACTTGTTATCATTGTTTACGGAATCGGTGGAATCGGACCGATTCCGACCGATTCCGGAATCGGATCGGTGGATTCCGATCCGATTCCATGCGGAAGGACCGATTCCGGCATGAATTCCGCGGAATCGGTCGGAATCGGTAGGAATCGGTCGGAATCGGTCCGGAATCGGCCGGAATCGGTCGGAATCGGTCCGGAATCGGAATCGGAATCGGAATCGGATCGTTTTTTTTCATTTTTTGCTATTCCGGTCGGATCGGCCGGAATCGGTCCGAATCGGCCGGAATCGGATCGTTTTTTTTTTTTTTTTTTTTCTTACCGATTCTGGATCGATTTTCTTCCATTGAATCGGTCGGAATCGGTCCGATCCGATCCGATCCGGATCGAATCGGTACCCACCGATTCCGATTCCGATTCCGATCCCGCGATCCTTGCTTGTTATAGACCCTTGATGTAAGTCAATTAAAATAGGAAAAATTCTTGTTTCTGCTCCCATTGTGTAGACACTAGTAGTTGTTTTATTATACATCTCTTTTATCACTTGTATATACCATAGTTGTCAAGGTGGGTGCCTAGGCACCAAGGTGCTTTTGCTTGGGCGCCTTTTGGGCCCAGGGATCCCCAAGACTCTAGGTTAGGCTCCCTCAACCCTTTTATCTAGTTAAAAAAAAAATTCTTCCATGGGTGTTGCCCCCCTTATACCCTTCACAAGGGGCATTGCCCCCTTAACCCCTACAGTCGATCCGCAATTCATGGGCACCAATTTTGTGATAGTGTAAACATATTAATATATTTTTCTATTATTTTTACTACCACATATGTTTAAGATTTGTAATTATAAATATATGTTATACAATTAAAATGTATAAAGTTCTCTCCTAACTTTCTTTTCTTTCTCTCTCTCTCTCTCACTTAGTTTATCAGGGTTAACTCTTCCTTGAATAATATATACTCACACATGCATAATTACATAACTAAAATCACATTTTCATGTATGTACACATAAATATGCATGTTAACAATATATTTATGTTTATATATTTGTACATAGACATTATGATTTGTATATAGTATATATAAATATATAATGTTACCACAACCATCTAGACAATGCTTAAGTGGCCTCCTAAGTCAAAAAATATTATGTGTGAATCTTGCTTCGTTTCTTTATATTTCTCTATCAAACTTTTAATAAGAAAGATAACTTTCATTGTAGATTGGCCAGTCTGAATTGGTTGGCATAAATATTTATACAATCCCCATAATTGTTGCTCCATAACTCTTTCATATAATTTTGTAGTATGACTTATAAGACAATTTGAGCAATCATATTTATCTTAATTTTTCTTAAAAATGGGTTCGATGTTGCTTTTTCTTTATTTATTCAGATTTTTTTAAATATTAAGATTTTGTTAAAAAAGTTGAGTTAATCATTTCACATCTAAATCTTCAGCTATATTCTATATTTCAAGAGGGATGCTATTTGGACCACATGTTTGATTGTTTTCATCATTTTCAATATATTTTTTAGTTCTAAAAGTTTAATTCTCTTAGAATAGTTAATATTATGCTTTGTTAGTATTGCACCTAAAATTTGCATACAAGAATATGTGATCCCATATGGATCTTGGTCCAAAATGTATGAAGAAGGATCTATATACACATGTATGTAGCCTATGGGATGTCCTATACGCATGTTGGACTTCCTATGGATGGGTACCAACACTAAACCTCAAAACAAAGATTTATGCATGGTCGATTATGGATTTAGCATATGTGCTAAGTCCTATACAAACAACATAATGTGCTTGCTTCCCCTACAATCCTGATGATTTTATGGATGTTTGGACATGGTTGAAAGAGCACCATGCATCAGTCATACATTCAATGACAGTTTGAGCCTAATCAATGGCCAAGGGACCATGAAATTAAGGGGGATTAAAGCAAGGATTGCTGATAGGTGTCCATATATGAAAACACATGTTTCCTTCCACTTTTGGTACGTTGGATGAGGGTGTCATGGAACTTGGAGCATGATCAATGATTAAAAGTTTACAAAACCTTGGTCCTATTGGGTTCACAAGGATTTGAAATATATTTAAGACTAAGAGGGCATATCTCCTCTTTAGTCTTAATGTCAAGGATGCTTAATTAAGCATCTAGCAATATTATGACAATAAAGCAAGTTAGGAATATATCTACCTACTGTCGAGGTTGAAAGAGGTAGATAGAAGGCCTCTCCGCTTATTTTTGTTCAGCCGATGGCCTGTCTAATATGGAGATTAGATAATTCAGGTGGCTAGGGTATCCTGTAATGCCATGGCAATGTCCGAGATGAGCAAATAGATGAAGGCAAATGACATGGGTAGTGTTAGCAAGATGAGAGCACACAAAGAATGAAGCAAATCAGTCCATCTCAGCAAAAAATGATGCATAATGGACCAAATGAAGCTGAAATGACATGAAGACAATGATGTGGACCGAATGTGGTCAAATGACATAAAATGAACATTTTAAATATTTGAACTATATAAAAATGTTTAAGAGACTGAGCCTATAAAGTTAGGTCCCCTCATAATATTGGACGGATATATGAGCATGACCTCGGGGTGTACCGATCTCGGATAGATATGTGAGCATGCCTCCACCATACATTGATCCTTTCCAATTTGATCTAAGGGGGGATTATGCATGTTACAATGTTAAATCATACCTAAGGTTAAGATTTAAGTAAGGAACCAAGAATATATCCTATGCCTGTATAAGGCTATGGAGATATTCTCACATGATATGATTTGAGGGGATTATGACTACATAAGCCTCCCTAGATATTGATGTAATATTTTCCATATCATAGTGGATGACTTTTATGTCAAAAATGTTTCATGTATAATAAGAGACCCTCAACATTACCCACACAAAATATATGGAATGCAAATATGAAAATATGAAATGTGATAATTTTAATGGAATCTCATTTAAGTGGATCTGAAACATGTATCTCATTTTCAGATTTTAGATGTTGAACTTATAGACTTGTCTTTAGAGATAGAATGAGGGCAAGAGATGTCAATTCAAAAAAATGGGGAGACCCTTGGATTCTAAATCCAATACATTCATTAGGATTTAAAAATCTGAAGATGTGGGCAGGTTCTAGTTAGGGTCATATAAAGCCTTAGGTTTGGATTTCTTAAATCTACATCCAACCCAAAGTTATGTAAATTTGAAACCTAGAAGATGACATCTTTAAGATTTTGGTTGAGTCCTAGTCTATGACTAATTAGGAATTGTAGGTGGTAATATACCCCATGTGTTGGGAACTGAAATAGGACATTGCATGTTTTAGGTTCTAAGCCTGGATCATGTCAAAGAAAGTGAGAAGAGAACCACCCTCTTTATGTCCAAATAAGATTTTGATACCTTGGTTTTGGATCCATCAAATGCTCAAGTCCAATGCTAAAACTTAAAATGAATGCATCCTAAATCCAATGTTAAGATCTAGAACAAAAACAATGATAAGGAAATAACTATGAACATGCTTTAATCAGATACCATCTGATTTCATTAAGTCTAAAATGTCAATACTTAAAAACAAATGAAAGGACAATGAGCTAGGCTTTAATTAGATGCCATAAAAAATCTAATTTAAGTTAAATTTTAGTAAGTTTATGATATCAGGAGTTGGATAAAAAAATGGAATTGGAATGAAGATTATATTATCAAAATGCATAATTCTGTAATCAAAGTTGATCTGAATCATGTCAATTCTAGACCTCAGATCCAAATGAACTTAAATATTTCAAAACATGTCTTAACGATAAGACCTTGTTGTAAAAGAGTCAATGCATATCAAATATGATAAAAATGTTTAAGAATCTACTAAGGAATGTATCTTTAAGATGTTGGGATCTTAAAACATGCCTTATAAAACATGAATAGAACTCAAACCAAACTTAACATGTTTGCATTTCATTAAGTTTGTTATAACCCTTATGTGATGATTTTGTGGGTGCATGTTTTCATGTTATGAGTTGTTATGATGGTTTATAAGGATGTTTGAGTATTTCGATGCAATTAACTTCGAAAATTCTCACCTTTTCATGGAGAGAGGTTCAAAGACATTTTTCATGAACCCTAAATATCAATATGTATGCATACCATGTATTTTACGCAGTACTTCTACGGAATATCACATATTTTTTATATAGCAGTAAATGCTAGCCAAAGATAATGAAAGTTCTTTTCTCAAATGAATGGACGTCAAATGAATTTTCAACTATATCATATATACATATATTTTCATGATCTTAAATGGGGTTTGACAATTACATTCTCTATCATATTTGATCAAAACCTTTTATTTTTTATTCTTGTTACTTTTAATTTGGTTTAGATTTTGAAATCTTCTCTCTCTCATACTTAATAATTTATAAATATCTTTTCTGTCTTTTAATCTTAGTTTTTTTGTATGTCTGCTTAAAAATCTCATCTCTTGCTTGTCTAATAGTCATTTTTATTTTACTTTTCATTATCTTATGCTATTCATAAGCATTATTGTTATTATACTTAGGTAATCTGTTATACTAATCTCTCTTATTTTTATCACCTTTTATATTTCTTCATTCCACTACCATGTTTTGTTTTTAGGTGGACCATGCCATTTAGACTCTAAAAATACTTTTTTAGTTGTCTATCTAATATTTGTAGTCATATTTATTCATATAGTATTTGCTGCAATGTCCGACTTCTAGTCGTTTATCTTAAGAAGTTCAATCTTTAAAGTGTTTGTTTATCTTTTGATCTTATCTAAAATCACTAATTTATGTTGCGTTGCTAAAACTTTATTAAGAATAACTTTACATTCTTTGCAAAGGGCACATTTAGTCTTTTTGGTAAGAATGAAATCGATTTGACTTTTATTACGTCCAATATTAAATATTACTAAATGAGATTCTCTTTTAATAAATGTGTATTTATTAATATTAGATCTTAGGCCACGACAAAATCAATGATTGTTTTCCATTTTTATTTAAATTTATATATTTGAAACCTTGTTGGCACTCAGAATTTTTTTTTTAAACATAGACATATGAAAAAGGGGAGTTAGAAATGCTTAATTCCCTTCACCCCCAACACCATTATATGAAGCGAAATGAGTAAAGGAGACCAGTGAAGGATGGGCTCAAACATATATGATTAAGGACATCAAGTCCCTAATCGGTGGCAGCATATCGATGCATAGAAGATCAGCTGATCCAGCACATATATCCAAGATCAAGTTTTACCTCCACCGACCAAGAAAGGGTTTATGGAGGAAATAAAATAAATGCCACACATAGGCATTGGCCGGCTAGTCAAAGAAATCAAGATAAGATGGGGCAATGCCGAAGGAATTGGGAGGAATCTAGAAAATAGAAAATTATGAGGAGAATAAGACTACATGCCCGGTCAGATTTGGCACACATAGGCCCAAGGCAAGGGCAGAGGATAAGGAGCACATAAGGAAGCCAGGTCTTCACATATATATTCAGATTAATACAAACAGATAGGAGATTGAGAGCCAGGACCTCCCAATACAACCGGCCACACATGTATGGGACAATCAGTATGCTGTCGACAGAAGGATGAAGAAGGGAGCTAGATCTATTGGCATACCCATGGTACAAAACAAATTATGAGCATATGCGGTTAATGATAGCCTGGTGGGGATGAGCACTGGACATAGGTGCAGCCATTATAGCCACCCAAGAGGGAAAATTGATGAAGGCCCCGACTAAGGATGATACATGAAAGAGCCGGACCTTGCATATAAATCAGGGAGATGGACATATAGGGACATCCCAACATGGCCGGCCACTCATCTATATGCAAAATGCAAGCATGGTATGGACCAATTGGGGTGCTGCCGACAGTAAATAGAAGAAGAAGCTAGCATACATGATGCACCGGTGGGGAGAAAAGAAGAAAAATCACTATATATGGTGTTGAAGAGATAAATGCATATACTTTACTCACCCGGATATAACTAGGAGGATGTTCACCTCCTCGGCTTGACCCCAAGTAGAAGAAGGAAGCACCTAAGGTCTTCAAACAGCAGATCCCACGGCTCCCTTTAGCAAGGACAAGCTGCAGCAGCACCTGTCAAGAAGAGAAGATGCGGCCGGATGAGGAGGAAGGGCCAGCTATAAGATGGCTCACGGGGGGAAGAGTTAGTCTCCAGCTAGGAGACTAAACAGAAGCCTTCAAGGAGGAGGATCCGCGGGGGGAAACAACTCATGGGATTCAAATGAGATCTAATCAGGAGGCCGAGATCATCCAATGGCCAAGATTGGCCAATGTATAATTCAAATAGACCATGATCCTTATGGATCCTCAGCGCATAGCACAAATGGGTCTACCGGATCCTTAATGGGATAATATCCAATAGATCCACTATAATAGGATATCCGATGGCTAGATCATAAGCAAGGCTAAATTATCGGGTGTCAAGGCCTTCCCGGATCCTTAATGGGATTAATATCCAATAAGGGATCAAGGGCTTGGATTAAATGGAGAGGTACATGCTCAAGGGCCGGGATCAAGTGTTGAACAAGTCAAATGGATCATAATTCTCCTGGATAGTCAGCGGTACAGCATGATGGATCAACCGGATCCTTAATGGGATTAATGTCCAATTAGGGGATGAAGGGCCATGATCAAATAGAGCACCGGTCGATCAAGGATGCCCATCAAATGGAGGGCCGGGAGTCAATGGGATATGTCTCATTGAATGCTCCCTCGCAAGAGGGAATATAGGAGATGGGGACTGCCACCTGTCCCCCCATGATCTCCCACTCTCTCCACTTCCAATCATGCGCACACAACTCTCCCCCACTTCCGGAGCAAGGGGGGGATTTCATGTCCTATAAAAGCCAGCCCGCGGCCTATGAAAAGGGGGGAGAAGGAAGCAAGGGAAGAAGATTCTGCCGGAGCCATTCCTGCAGAGGGAAAGAAGGAGATTGTTGTCAAGGTGAGCCCAGTAGGAAGTGGTCATCGGAGCATCAAAGGATCAAGGGGCAGAATTTGAAGACTACAAGGTGAGATATTGTGTCCATCATCCGTCCCTCCTCCAAACCCCCATGACCATCAATTGACCAAATGCTATCACCTCATCCGTCCCCCTCCAAAAAATTTCTTTTGACTGCTCAATATCCACAGATCTTCCTTAATATTGGCACATACCACCTTGCTAGGCCAAAGATTTTTAGACAGGTTATTAGAATCCCTCGGGTTCATTTGGCCTAGAATCCATCATCATATTCCCATGCATTTCAATAGCCTATATCAAGAGGTTAAGTTTATAGAAATCCCTCATTCCTCGGGCTTCAATGAAATCAGTCCAGGGGTAGGCCCTTTGGGTCACTTCATTTAGTCATCAATTTCATGATACAGGCCTCATTTCAGATATGATATAAACCATATCTGAACCTTTGTCCCCCCCCCCCGGGGGGGTATAGTTCTATAATACCATATATGAAGCCTGTTTTGACATATACATGGACGGTTTTGACCCTCTTCTTGACCCCCTCTCTAAAGCCTTCCTCGGCCTTGGAATTCTGGAAGATGGAACTTCAGAATCTGGTCAGTACAGCAGAAGTTGAAGGGGAATTGATAGTCCCAAGATGGAGAAAGGTTATACCCGGCCTCTTTGGAACCCACATGATGGACCAAAGATCCCCCGGGTAGCCTTAGATAAAGCAAAACACATGGGAAGAAGATGGCCAAACAGGCCTTGAAGAGGTTATGTTTTCCGACCAAAGAAATGCACAAGTTATGATGAATTACCCTCTGATCATAAAATCAGAAGGTCAAGGATGCCAAGGAATTGATTCATGCTCATGCATGACATGATTGAGACCTGATATTGGGCCTAGTTCAGTACACTTGCCCCGGACAGGACTGTAATTATATATGTAGTCCTTTTGGTCCATCTTATAATGAAGAAGACCAATTGCGGGGCAGACCGCTATGACATAAGTGATTCATCTTCAGATGTACTCTCTAGAGGGATAAGATAGCCTCAATATGAGGGGACTGTGGTTATGTCTATATCCCACCATATAGGGATACTATGTGGCATGAATAGAAGCATATATGATGATACTTATATATATATTGGTGATCAAGGATCATCATGTACGATCCGAGAGGACCATGTATAATGCAGAGGCCAGTTGAGGAAGCCAATTCCGAACATGAGGAAGTGAGAAGTGTATACAGCTTGATGAAATGAACATTACCCTTTGAGCTTCAGGCGTATCCTAAACCTGGTTCCAAGGACTTAAAAAAAACTTTTAAGAAGTTGCTCTCAAATTTGATGAGAGATCAAAAGAAGTATTGGCATAAATATTGTGGGATTTCATATCCAGAAGTTCATGTTTTTGTAGTCTCGACCAGAGTATGGAGAGAACTCCATAGGATTTTACCCTAGGCATTTTAGGCCTTGAGGTCCTGGCAGAGATTTCTAATACTTAGAAATCAGTGTATCAGGAGGTCCCAATCATATCATATAGAGGTTTATCAGGCCCTGGAATTTCAATTATTCCAAAGATTCTGATATTTAAAAACTCATGCTATGCAAAACATAGACATAGCTCCATGAATATCTATCCTAGGAGCAACCTGCCTGAGAGGCAGATAAGGATGAAATTTTGGCTGCCCTTAGGTCTGAATGAAATCAGACCATTGAGGACCTATACAGGAGGCTAAAATAAATACTCCATGGACTATAAAGGTCTGAATATGGGCATATTTCAGGCTCCGTAAAGGGTAGATATAACCTCCATCAGCGGACAGGGCCTAAGGCATGGTTAAGTACAGGATTCCAAACTTAGACCCCCCCCTCGGAGATTTGTATTCTCAGGGGGTTCCAATGTTGACCTCGGATTTACCAAAATGATTTTCTGGTATCACAGCCTTGGTAATCCATGAAGTATGATCCCCTTAGCTATAGAACACTTATCATAATCTCTTGACTTCGAGCCTACCATCGGCTCCCATATATCTATGCCCATGGCCAACTGTCAGTAAGGGGCCTCAAGATTTCTTTCATCCCAACCCTGGTTTCAGCTAGTCCAAGGAGCAGATAAAAAGAATGTAGTAGGACTTAGAGCTGGGTATAACCGGACCATGGCAGGAACTTGTGCAGGAGGTCAACGTAAATACCCCTTGGCATGAACAAGGGTCTCTCAGGATGCGTAAGTAGCATGTATTTCAGGCTCATATAAGCCAGTTTTTTTTTCATACATTTCGGGCTTCATCTAGCACCTAAGGCAGGTTCCAATATGGGTGATTCAGGTGATACATATTTCAGGCTTATACAAGCCTCATTTTGCGTGGCATTTCAGGCTTTACCCAATCAGATCTTTATACTTGGTTCGGTGTAAAATGCTGATCACTTTAGGATCAAGTTCATGGTCAATCATAGGCTTAGATTCCAGCAATACTCAGAGGCTAGATAGCTAGGCTTAGGTTGATATTCACAACAATCATATGATTGCATGGATCTTAAGAGATCCTTATCCATAAAGATAAGAGGAGAGACTCCGGACCCATATATGGGTGAGGCCGGGCCTAAACCAAATCTTGAATGTTAGAGAGGCAGGAAAGCACAATAAGGTCCTAAGTACTTTGATCTTGATGGATCCTAAGCTTAGGGGAAGGGGATCTAGGAACATATTTATAAATGTTCAGATCTGTTCCGATAGGAGGAACATAATCCTGAGTCAAACAGGATCCTCATCCTTGTCTATTCAGGATAATAGTCAAGGTCTAGAGCTCATGAATAAGCAGGGCCTAATTTAAACAAAATTCTGATAAAGTCCGGGTGCTAAGTCTAAGGGGGAAATGAGTTATGAATCTAAACCCAAAACTTAAATTCTGAATGGTGATCCAATAGCATAAAAGGAAATCAGATTTAAGTAAATCCGACCAAGCCTGAGATTCCGAGATCCAGTTACCTGGTTTCAGAGTATCATATGTGCCATTTGCAATAGGGTATGGTCTGGTTATCATTTCTTAAACACCCTATGAAAACTAGGCATGCCTATGATCGGCCTAGAAACCTCTTCACTTAAGAGTTTAGATAGTCCAGCCTCATAACATCCCAAGTTTTGGGACCGGTCCCATGAGAATCCCAGCAGTGAGAGCCATGTAACAATTTAGTCCATAGGTTGATTTTCTCTTTGACATGGTAGGTCCGGACCTAACAGTGCAGAATATGAGGTATGAGGGCTTTAGCAGGAATCAAGTCTCAGATCTCAGTCATGGCTATGGGTATCTTAGGTCATACTTTGACATAATCATAAGAAAGAGCCTTTCAATAATAAAAGGACTCAGAGCTTGATAACAAGAGGGCGCATATGCCATTTCACCAAGTCCAAGATTTTAAGACTTTAAATTTGAGGATGTCTAGTCTAGCTACCTAAGCCTAGGATAGCCCCAAGAGCCCCATGGCTAGACAAACATAGGAGAAGACCATGGTCTCTTCCCAAATCCAAGTATATGTCATTCTTGGAGTCTCCGAAATTTATGAGTAAGGTTGTATCTTGTCAAGTCAAGGCATAAAGACTTAAATAAAATTCTGTTTTCATCACTAAGTCTAAGATAATAGACTTAAATTGGTCTGCGTGGTCAGATTTCATTTTGTTCGATATATGTCTACTTATATGAAGTCAATATAAAATTTGAGCTGGATATGCTCAGATCTAGATTAGCTCTAATAATCCAACATATGTTGAAATAGCTAATCTCATGCAAAGTATGTTGATCCTTACCCATATTTCATACATCAAACTTAAATATCAAGTTTGCATTCCATTTATTTTATGGGTTATAACTCCCATATGTTGACGTTTTGTGGATGAATGTCTTCTTTTGTATACGAGTTGCTACGACAGTTAATCAAGGGTGTTCGAGAGTCTCGATGTAATTAACATCGGAAATTCGCAACTTCCGATGGAGAGAGGTCCAAAGACAAACTTCATGAACCCTAACCTCGATATACATATATATATGCATACCACATATTTTGGCTAATATTTTCTATGAAATATCATATGCTTTCATAGTAGCCAAAGATAAGATAATGAGGATTCATTTCCCAAATAAAAGGAAGTCAAAATGAATTTTCAAATTATGCCATTCCACACCTATCCATATTTTTATATTTATTTCCTCGAGGTTTCACAAACCTCAATGAACTTTCTGATTTCATGACATTCATTTTTAACATGTTCATTCATTATTGTGATCTCTTCTAATAAATATATTCTTTTCATTTGGAATACTATGCATATGGTCATCTATCCTTCCAATTTGTTTCTTTTAATGTTTTGTCAACAATGATATCCACCCTATTTTTATTTCTTTCATTTCCTATATATCAAAGTGTATAACCAGCATTTTTTATTTCTTTAATTTTTTCTCATATCTATTTTTTTAAAATATAAGCAACATTGATCTTTATTCTCACTATACTATCAACAAGTTTCATATGTTTTTTTATAAGAGACCGAATATTCCAAGTATCTATTCTAAATTTTTTTAATCTTTTCTTTCTCACTTCTCTTTCTAGTTGTTTTTAAGTTTGTAATGAAACCTCTTGCTTCACTTTATGTATTAACTTTTTTTTCTCACATTTGTCCTGTATGTGTTGAAACCTTAATTTTAAAAAATTTTAAATTTACTTTTCTTTCTTTTTTGGTAAGAGAATGAACTTTTAGCTTGACAACTATGGTTAACAAAAAATAGGTGATAAAACCAAAAAAGTATAGCTAATTGGTGTGGTATAAATAGATAGGAACTCACAAAGTGGATTCTGGAATCTTTCTAGTGTTGCATAGAGAATACCCTATCAGTTAGAAGACTCAAACCACATTTTAAATTTTTTATTGAGGTTACCATAATCTCTTTGAAATTTTATTTTGACCTCTCAAATACTCTTGATTAACTGCCACAACAACTTTTGTACCAAAGTAATACATCCACAAAATTAAAGACATGTCTCTATGTACTTAGTCAGAATTCCAACTTTAGGTGTTCAGGATTTGATTTGAATTTATTGGGATCTTTAAGTTCAGGTTCTGGTTTTCTGAATTTGGAGATTCTCAGGTTCTGGTTTTCTGAATTTGGAGATTCTCAGATTTTGCAATTTTCTGTTTTTTTTAGAGTTTTCAGACTTATTATTTGTACAGTTTTCAAAGTTTGCAGTTTTCAAGCTGTCTCGCTCTCTACTTTCAGCTTTTTTGTGGTTTTTTAGTTTTTTTATCTTCAATCTGCTGATTATGAGCTTTTTTTGGCCCTCTTTTGATTGATCTTTCATTCTTTTCTCTTTCTTGTTTGTATTCCCCTGAGGCTATGGGGCCTTGAAGTCTTTCCACTTGACATAGATAATGATCAATGCATGAAGACTTGACATATCAATATCATCATGGGTTTCCTACAATTACAAATATTGAAGGAATCCTTTTGGCCTTAAAGGGTCTTGGTGAAAGTGGTTTGGGCCCATGGGCTAATTTGGAGCTTATTGTCATGGAAATTCATGCACAACTCTTCCGTAACCCAATGGGATGAGTTTTGTCTCTATTGGCTAGTTAGGAACTTGTTGGCATGAAACTTATGCATGGCTCTTCACTAGCTTAATGAGAAAAGTTGATTTCTATTTGCTAATTAGGAGCTTGTTGGCGTGAAACTCATGCCCAACTCTTCATTAGCTCAATGACTTGTTTTCTTTCCATCGGTTATGTTTAGAACTTGTTGGCATGCAATCCATATTCGACTCTTTTCAAGATCGTTATGATGAATATGTCCTCATTGATCACTTGGAGCTTGTTGGCATGTGAACATATGCATGACTCTTTATCAACTCAAGGGATAAATTCGGCATGACTCTCCTTCATGGTTTGATTCTTGTATACTATATTTTTTACAAGGTGTGAAGAATCATTCGCTAGCATCTTTATTGTTTTGATTTTCAAGGCGTGAAGAGTCACCTTCTGCTAGACTTTTTTTTGTTGTTTTAGAAGCTAGAGCATATCTAGGACTACCCCCAAATTGACTTGTTGGTTTTTAATACTAGGCAAGGATTGCCATATAGGATCTTTGTTTTGTCTTCGAAGGGTGAAAGAGAAGAGATTTCATGAGATTCTCAGAAAAATCTCGGGAGATAGGTTCTCGGATTACATTTACGTGGGGGTATACTTTACATAAAAATATAAATCATAAAAAAGAGAAAAACCTAAAACTATGCCCACAAATAGGATTTTGGGAGTTTACAGTCCGATTTGACCCCATTTTGTGTCTGGTGCCAAGGTGGTGCTACCGCACACAGAGAGAAGCTGCACCTTCCATGCCCTATTGGGAGGGGAAGGAGGTCATACCGGGTCCAAGAGGTCCTGGTATGAGCTGGATCCACATCAGCAGTTCCAGCCAGCCATGGTGGACACCAGTGTCCAGATCACCCTTCCGGTTCTCGCGCGGCTTGCGAGACCGGGAATCTTGCGATATATGAACCATGATACCAGGGCATAGAGCCTGTCCAAGACCCACCCCTAAATAACCTGGTGTGCTTTATTATCATTTAGTTTTCTAAAAGCATAGAGCCAGTCCAGAATCGACCCCTAAATAGACTTGATCATTTGTGGTGTGTTTTAAATTTAAAGCCTATGTCTTATTGGGCTCATCTTTGTTGCTTCTGTTCGGGGCTTGATATAGGCCTAAATGGGATGTCCAGATATGGCATGTTATTGGGCTTTTATTGGGCCTACTTATTGGGCCTAGACTTGGTCTTGCCTGGAGACTGGCTAAGGGCCTGTTTGGAGGTTGGACTGGTCCTGGCTGACCAGGCCTATCAAGGCTTGTGTGCGGCATGCTTTCAGCCTCTGTTTGGGGCATTCTTCACTTGCGGAAGAAAAGTTCTAGGGGCTGTTTTGTAGAGTTTTTTTTTTCGGTTTTTGGATCGTGTTTCATGAAATCTGGACCGCTTCTTAGGTTTTCTGGACTGAGATTCAGGTCTTTGGACCGGTTCGCAGGAAATTCTCAGTACTAGTTCTCAGTATTTGGATTGAGTGGACCGAGATTCCAAGAAATCTGGACCGAGTTCCAATTTTCTGGACTGAGATTTCAGGTTTTCTGGACTGGGATTTCAGGTTTTTTAGACTGAGATTCAGGTTTTCTGGACTGGGATTTCAGGTTTTTTAGACTGAGATTCAGGTTTCTTGACTGAGTGTCAGGATTTCTGGATTTGTTAGGGATATATTTTAAAAGAATTTCAGGCCGGGTGGATTAGGACAGGTTTAAGCCTGGTTTGGGGTAGTTGAGGAGTTGTCGTAGGCTTCTTTTAGGGTTGTTTCTGTTGTGGTTAAGTGGGGCTATGGGGATGCCACGAGGGGGGGGGGCATTTTTGGCTTAACTTTGGCTTGGGTGTAAGGAGAAAAGGCTAAGGCATGATGAAAGAATTGACTGTGCAGACATGAAGGCATACTCAGTCCTGCTCAGGGTTGATTGGAGGGTGGGAAATAAAAGATTTTATGAAGGGGATAGAGGAAATATGGAGAGAGCCATGGGCGGCCCTCCCCTTCACCCTCTTTTCTTCCTGGCACAAAGACACCAGCAGCAAGGTGATGAGAAGGGGGCACAACCATCCTCTTCTTCGTTGCTATCTTGTGCAGGAGCAGCAGACCATAGGGAGATGGAGGCACAACTCTCCTCTTCTTCTCTTCTTTCTGGGCATAGGAGCAGCATGAGTTGGTGAGGAAGGTGCATCTGCAAGAGTATCCTAAGCTGCTCTTTTTCTTCTTCTTCCTCTTCTTCTTTGCACAACAGCAACAACAGCAATTTATAGAAAGAGAAGCAACTAGGCTTCTTTGTCCTCCTATCTCTTCTGCAGGAACAGTAACAGCTACAGATGGGGCAGCAGGCACAATAGAAACAACAGTCTCAGGGAAGGCTCTTCCCTCTTCTCCCTTGCACAAACAACTAGGCAGGAGTAGCAGGCTTCTTCTTCTTTCTTCTCAAGGCACAGCAGCAATAGGCAACAGTGGGGAAACAGCAGCATGGAGAGATAAGAGGGCGGTTAGGGTTTCTTTAAGCGAGAGAACTATGCCTAGGGCTGTGAAAAACTTTTTTAAGGAGGGCAGGCCAAGGCTGATGGGTCTTAGACTTTTCCTCTCATGGGTAGTTTAGAAAAGGTAACTTCTGTCAAGGGTGGGATGAGAAAGAATTTCCAAATTTTCTCCATAATTAACTCACTAATTTTGCTGATTTCTTTCATGAGATTTGGTTTGATTTCACTGTAGATTAGATTTGATTGCAATATAGAGAATCCACTTGAATTTGGAAAGAACCAAATGGGAAACTTGCCACTTTTCTTTTCAAATGGTGTGCCAAATGAGGAGATTATGATTGATTGTCGCAGCTTCTTAATGGGTCAGGAAGTGGCCACATTTGACGCCCATAATGGGTTCATTTTATGAATTTTAATTGGCCCATAATTTTTCAGGCTAAAAATGGGCTTTATTGGGCCTTGAAACAAAAATTTTGAAGGTTTTTTTTTTTGGTTGTCATCCATTTTTCCGCAAACCTGAAATTTTTTCCTTTTATTCTTCTCGGGTCTAGAACACCACCTGTAGATGAATGTGGAATTTGAATTTGACTTGGATCTAGAATCTGTATCTGGGTGGGACTTAGAAACCTAATTTTGACCTCGGACTTGGATTTCAAATTTGAGTAGGATTCAGAAGTCTTTGAGTAAGACTTGGATATCTGACTTCAAGTAGGACTTGGCTTCCAATTTCTAGTAAGATTTAGACCTCCGACTTTAAGTAGGATTCAAACTTAGGACTTTGTATAGCAAAATTTTGCTATCAACAGTGTGAAACCTCTTGCTTATTTAATATCACATTATGATGCTTATTTGGTGTATCATATGCAAGGAATACCCTCATCCTTTTTTTCACCTTAGGCGTCAGTTTAGCATGCCCTAAGTAGAAAATGCCCCGACGTTTATAACATTTGAATCTATATTATGAAATGTGATGATAATTTTTACATCGGCTATCACCTACTACAACCTTCTTCCTTTCTCATCTTAACCAGGCACTGAGACCATGATGTAGTTGTATGTTTGATTAAATAAGATAAAAGTGGTACAAAAGTAGGTTGAAAAAAGTAAAGGGACAAGCTGTGGGTCCTACTAAGGTATTAGGATGTGTTCTCAAAGCAAGATCTTCAATCAAGAGTGCATTCTAGACTAAACTGGTTTTCATCTGGGCAGAAGTCAGTATGCTGAAAGAACCAGTTTTTAAGAAAGCTACTTGACAGAGGATGTCTTTGATACTTCCGATTGGTTATTGAAGATGTATTGGTTTCTCTCTCTCCAAATACCCCATAATATCATTAGTAGGAACAATTGTCATACATTACGAGGCTCTGATGCACCACAACAATAGAAGAGAATACAGAATATCTGTCCTTTGAATCCATATTATGAGATCTCATAATATTTTATGCTATTCGTCATTTATGGCAATCTTCCTCTCTTATCTGAACTTGGGATTGATAGTGGATAAGTAAAAATATAAATAAGAAATATATTAATGTATATTCATTATTTAAGCAATTAATGAATGATTATTATAGTTGTGTTCTGAGACTTAATCAATAGTATATATATGATCGGCCTTTTTATTGCAACCTAGTTCTTCCTATTCTACTTTTATTCTTTGATTTGTTCTTTTCTTCTAGTACTAGAATTAAATGATATTATGATAAAAAATGAGCATTTTTTTGTTTTTTCTTACTTTTACATTTTTTTTTTGTTTTAAAAGTTTTTTTTCTATTACAATGATACAAAATTTCTTTTTTACTGCAAGCTCTTAGTCGTAGGTTGACTCGAACTTCAATTTCATTCATAAAAAGTATTTTTTGCTTCTAATAAAATATGCCAGCTAGGTTTAGGATTTATTGACTTATCAAATATCATGCTTAAGCATGGCAAATATATTACCTTTTTTTATAAATCCTAAGAAATTACCATAGAACTTCATGGTTTTTCTATTTATAGCTTAAGAAATGACTTATCAAGAGTAGTGTTAAAACAAAAGAAAAAGGATTCATTTGTGCTATTTTACAATTTTTTATTTTAAAAGAAAGTTGTTTTGCTATTTCAATCTCAACTCAACTCAAGCCTTTGTTTATTGGGATTGGCCATATAGATTCGCTTTCTCTACTCACATCGAATTTGAGTTACTTTTTCTTGGATATTTTAATCATTCACATTATAATGAATTATCATTCTCCAAGTTAACTTAGGTTTATCACATCCTTTTTTATTTATGTTATTTTAATTTTTTTACTTTTCTAATTGGAGCATTCTTAGGTTTATGTTTTTTATGTCTAAACTAACTTAATCTCCCACTTCCAATTTGTCTACAATTGTCATTACTCTTATATTTTTCCTAATATATTTATTTCTTATTCTATCTAATTTAGTATGACTACTCAACCATCCTAACATTGTCATTTTAACAACAATTATTTTGGAAGCTTGCTTTTCTTTTATTGTTCAACATTCACTACCATACAACATTGCATGTCTTATAGTGTACGATAAAATTTTATTTTAAATTTAGTGGAATTTTATGATCACATAAGAGTTCTATAGCCAATCTTTAGTTCTTCTAACTTGCTATAATCTCATAGTTAACATATCGCAATTTTCATTTTTTTAATAATTGATTCAAGATACTTGAATTGAGTTCTTTGACATAATATTTTCCTATCCAAACTAATTTCTTCCCCTTATTCTCTTATGTTTTTATTAAATTTACAATATATATTCTATCTTAGTTCTACTTATCTTGAAATTTTTAATTTTTAAAATATTTTCTACAATTCTAATTTTATATTTACTATTTCTTGTGTCTCATTTATTAAAATGATATCGTTTGCAAATATAGTGCACCAAGGTAGGTATATCATCTTGTATAGTTTTTTTAATTCATCTATATCATAATTAATACAAAATGGTAAGGGCTTATTGTAGACCCTTTATGTAAGCTGATTTAAATAAAAAATGTTTGTTTTCCTCCAATTGTGCATACATTAGTGGTTGTTTCATCATACATGTCTTTTATCATTTGCATATACTTAATAAGCATCATCTTTCACTCCTAAGCCTGCCATAAAATCTTTCTTTAAACTTTATCATAACTTTTTTTCAAGTCAATAAATGTTATATAAAAATTTTCTTCATATCTCGATATTTTTATACCAAATTTTTAATAAGAAAATAACTTCAATTGTAGATTGACCAGGTTTAAATCTAAATTGGTTAGTTGAAATATTTGTACAAGTTTGTAATCGCCGCTCACTAACTCTTTTTCATAATTTCGTAATATGACTTATGAGTTTGATCTCTTTGTAATTTGCACAATATTATGTATTTTTGTTTTTCTTATAAATGAGTATGTTACTTTTTCTCCATTCATTTGATTTTTTTATTAAATATTAAGATTTTGTTAAAAAATTGACTTAGCCATTCTATTTATATATCTTTTAGACATTTTCATATTTTAATATGGATGCTATCTGCACCGTATTTGTTTTATCATTTTCATTACTTTTTTTTTGTTTTCTAATAGTCATTTTGCTATTGCAGTGTTATAGACTTTTCTTTTGACCGGAAACTCTTAGTCATAGGTTGATTCAAACAAAACAATCCTACGCATAAAATTCGTGCTTGCATTGATTAATTTTCATATATTACACAACATTTTTGATTTCTATAAACTCCATCTATAAGGTTTAGAATTTATCAACTTATCTAACATCATGCTTAAGTACAACAAATATACTACCCGTTTTCTAGATCCTAAGAAGTTAGGATAGATTTTCGTGGTTCATCTATTTAAACTTTAATAAATGACTTACTGAGAGTTGTGTTAAAAGAAAAAAATGATTAATTTGTGTTTTTTTAATTTTTATGTATTATATATTTTGTATTATAGATATATGATAGTATAATTTTATAGTATAGACATTATCCCATACTTTTCTTACTATGTTGATTAATTTGTTATTCTTTTGACAATCATGAAAATCTGTTAGAACAATTTACCTTCAATTAAGTTTTTTATTTTTTTATTTTGGATTGGTTGAAGATTGATATAGAGTTAAAATGAGGAAAAGAAAATAAATATTGATAGAGTTATAATGATATTTTACATATTTTTTACTTGTGTTATTTATTTTTATCAAGGATTTCCAGATTAGACAGTCAAAGATGAGGCCGATCATGATTGGGATGAAGATTGGATTGGCCAGCTTGGCTGACTTGAGAGAAGAAAAATTGAGCTAGAAGTGATTTAAATTGGTTCTTCAAAAAGGAAAAAGGCAACAAGGCAACTGTTGACACCAAAATTTTTCCAAAAAAGGTTATCGGGTTGAGATTAAGTATAATCAAATCCTGATGGTGCCACAATGCTTTATTTGTAGATATAGTTTATCTATTGGGGTCCACTTCAATGCCAATCTATGGAGTAATGTCTCATTTAAATATCAATTGCGCAGCATACATGTCATATCCTTGACAGGCTATATTTTAATGCCAAAATTGGCCTACTTTGGTCCAATTCCAATGAGGAAATAAACCTTTATCATGTACCATTTTGGCAGCCCCTTAGTTATATGCTTGGTGGACTAATTCAAATGATAAATCGACTCACATCTTATATTATTTTCATAGCCCACTTATACCCCACCTGATGGGGTGTATTTATGTGTTAAGATGGGCCAATTTATATGTCACATAATGGCCCATACAGTCCCTGTGTGTGTAAAAATTTCTTGATCTTAAAAGGTAGGATCAGTTGGCCACTCTGGCCTATTTGCCCAGTTAGAGCAGCAGCTGCCGGAGGAGCCTAAAGAATAGGATCTTATACTTACCTGGCAGCTTTGGAAGAGGCCTACAGAATAGTCTATAACTGCACACCACAACAAAGTCAAAGATGCTCCATCACAGGCTTCTACAAGTCAGGAAGATGCATCGGACCCATGATTGCCCATTGTGGGCTCCCTAAAACAAGGATCGCGGGATCGGAATCGGCCACCGGATCGGTGGGTACCGATCCGATCCGGATCGGATCGGATCGGTCCGATTCTGAGCGATCCGCCGGAAGAAACAACGATCCGGAATCGTTCCGGATCGGTCCTTCAAACAGTGGTAAAACCTAAAAAAAAACAAAAATAACACTCTATGAAGGATTCCGATCCATCCTTGAGCATTTTGGGGGCGAAATCGGCCTGAAATCGCCCCCAAAATGGTGCCGTGGCGGTCGTCTTCCCCGCCCTATCGGGCGGGGAAGACGGGGCTACCGGGTCCATCGGGACCTGGTAGCCCGGATCCGGTGACTTAAGTCACCGGACCAGACCGGTCGGACCGGTCCGGTCCAGTCGATCTGGTGACTTAAGTCACCGGATCCTGGGCTACCGGATCCCGATGGACCCGGTAGCCCCGTCTTCCCCGCCCGATAGGGCAGGGAAGACGACCGCCGCGGCGGTCTGTGGGTCGATTCCGGCGAGGGAATCGCCGGAATCGATCCAGAATCGACCATTTCGGTCGATTCCGGCACCTATTCTACCTACAAACATCGATCCGGACCGATCTTCGGTCCGGATCGGTAATTCCACCGGGAATCGGATCGGAGGGGTCCGATCCGATCCAAGAATCGGCCGATTCCGATCCGGATCGGCCGATTCTGCAATCAATGCCCTACAAAGTAGGAAGATACCCCACGATTGTAAGGATGTGCACACAGGCTTGCCAAATGTGCCATCTATCACTGGAACTGCAAGAGTGGATCCTGAAGGATCCTACAAACCAGGGAGGTCTCTGCGGACTTACCTCTTCTGCTGAACCTGCTGCTGGAGAGTTCCAATCCTCTATCAATGATTGATAGACCATTGACCAAGTAGAGGCTGCTGCACCAGCCATGATGCTATATACCATCGACAGATGCCCCAGCCACTGCCGCACCTTACTTCTTGCCTACCTGGTTGCTGCGCACATGGGAGGGGAGGAGAGGCCAGTGAAGCCTCCTGATGCTCCAAATGCTGCTGTCAATGCCTTATGGTTTTGCATCTGCCGCTGCCTTCTCCTTCATGCTCTATCTGCCACACACATGGAAGAGGAGGATGGAGATGAAGCCAATGAATCCATGGAGACCATCATCGTCAAGGTGACAAGGTGCCCAAAGTGTTAAAGGATGCCAAATCTGCTTAGGTGATTAGGTAGCCGCCTAAGCAGTCAAGGCGGTGGCATTAGATGTTTATATATATATATGTATATGTGTATATACATATATAAAAATATATAATTAGATGTTAATCCTATATATTTTTGTATATTATGAATATATATACATGTATACATATTTATGTAAATATGATTTTTTTTGTAATTATGAATTTATTGATATATATTTTATGAGAAATAGCTAATATCAAAGTGAGAGAAAAGAGGATTAAGAGAGGACTTATGTTTTAAGTATACAACATATACTTATAATCACAAATCATAAATATATATAATAGTATTAGTCATAATGAAATATGTTTACAATATTATTAAATGGGCGCCCACGAATAACGTATCAACTTGTGTGGTCAGGTCATGGGGTTTAAAGGGGCAGCGCCCCTTGTGGGGGCTTTTAGGGGGGCAAAGTCCCCTGAAAGAAAAAGAAAATATAGTTATGAATG
This sequence comes from Cryptocoryne crispatula var. balansae, assembly GCA_036172225.1. Lineage (NCBI taxonomy): Eukaryota > Viridiplantae > Streptophyta > Magnoliopsida > Alismatales > Araceae > Cryptocoryne > Cryptocoryne crispatula. The sequence continues at coordinate 23,025,852 of CM069925.1, forward strand.
GGACCTTGGGCACCTAACCAGGCACCTTAGGCGCCAAGACGGGTGCTTTGGGTATCTTCTTGGCCCTTGACAAGGCACCCTAGCAAGGTGCTTTTGGAAAAGTGCCTTGCCGCCTAGTGCCGCCAAGGCGTCGCCTAGATGCTGCCTAGGCGGGCATCCTGACAGCTATGGTGAAGATGCTTTTGATGGTTTCTTCTTCCTGCCCTATTTTCTGCCCACCATGTTGAAAGGTTGGACTACCATAGGAGGTTCCCAGATGCCGCTGCCTTCTCCTCCTTGCCCTACCTGTTGCCCATATGGAAGAAGAAAATGAAGAAACTGCTGATGGAGGACGATGATCCTCCTAATGAACTTGATGAAGCTGATGGTTCCTCCTACACCTAATGTTAATGCAGAAGCTACCGATGCTCTCTATGTTGCTGCTGAAGCCTCTGGTCCATAGCCCATGAGGCTACTGCTGTCGGTGACTCGATGCTGTCCTATGTACATGGAGGTTGCTCCATCCATGCCCCATGTTGCTGCTTATTGCCGTGCCAATGATGCTACTGTCTTGTTGCTGCAACCAGTAAGGCTGAATACCACCTAAGATGTTGTCATGCCGCTTCAGGCTGCTGCTACCGTGTGCTGATGTTGTTGCCATTTGTACAAGGAGGAGAAGAAGAAAATATGAATAAGAGGGAAATGAGGGGGAGTGCACCTCTCTCTACCCTAACCTACTCTCCATATCCATCCTCTCCACATATACAATTCCAAGGATTCCGGAATAGTAATCGGAATCGACAGAATCAGTCAGTACCATTCCAATTCAAATCGGATCGGATCGGTCCGATTCTGACCGATTCTCAAGAAGAGAAACCAATTCGGAATCGGTATTTTAAAAAAAATTAAAAATTTTGATTTCGATTCGGTCTGATTTTTTTTTTAAAATAAAAAAATCAGGATTGCAATTCCGATTCCGATCCGATTCGACCGATTCAAGACTGATTCAACCTATTTAAACTGATTTTGATGGAATTCAGGTTAGAATCGGTCCTTCAACTAGACCGATTCGAATCATCTCTGCCTATGTTCAGACCTTGCACAGGTCACCTAAAGCCTATGTCAAGCCACCTCTACACAACCTCTAGATTCATAGAAACCAGGCCATATCCGGCTCTCAAATACTCAATATCTTAAGCCAAGGAGCTGACCAAGTTACCTTGGTATCATGCCTATGTAGAACCCATTCTTGGCCTATGTCTTAGTCTCGTACTAAGCCTATTTCGGATCATATATATGTCCTATGACTACGGCCTATGCTTCTGTTAAACTGAGCCTGTTTTGGATCATATAAATGTTCTATAGATAACCCTAAACCTGCCCATGGAAGCACATCATATCCTAGGAATAATGTCCATCCCTATAGCTACATTCCAGCTCATGAGCAACCCATCTATCTCCTCTAAATCAGTCCCTGAACAGGTACCAAACCTGTCAATGTGGGCTGGAACAGATGGCAGCAGGCCTTGTGGGCTAGAACCAATGGAAGCAAGGCCCATTGGGCCTAAAATTGATAGCACGACTGCAGCATCCCACTGGGCTTTAAAGAATGATGGCGATGAGGGTGACAACTGATGACAGCTAGGTCCATTGGGTGCAAGATTGAAGACCAGCAGGCCTTCTATGGCCAAAAGGGTGACGATGACAGGCCTCCCATGGCTGTTATCATATGATGATAGGCCGATAAGGCCATATGACAAAATGCACATGTTAAATGCTCAAATTAAATAAAAAATGCTTAAGAGGTTAAGTCTATTCAGTTAGGTCTCCTTATACTTTTGGACAGATACATGGACATGTTCTCGGGGTGTATCGATCCTGAACGGGTAGATGGGCTTGTCCTCAAGGTACACTGATCCTTCCCTAATGTATGGAGTATTTACTTTATTTATTAAGGGGAAAATTCTCATTTGATTCAGGGGAGGTCATACATGTCACCATGTTAAATTGATCTTGAGATTTAAGTAGGGAAATGGGGAAATATCCATGCCCACATAGGGCTAAGGAGATACCACATATGTGATGATATGAGGAAGTTATGGCTATGTATATGCCTTGCCACATGATTATGTAATTCAGTATACTCAATATCATATGGATGACATCGTTTGTCTAATTGGCTATATGAATATGGATTGGGAACTATCTGATAACCTACATAAGCCATGTGGAATGCAAACATGAAGAGATAAAAGGATGAAATTTCAAAATCCGAACAATGATAAAATAAATCATGTTTAGAAATGAGGATGCTCGGTTGGCATCTGAAATCTTAAAATTCTGATCATACATATCAATTTTGGATTTGAATGAATCTATGCACCTTCGGGTTAATCTTAAAATGGCTAATGAGATGTTAAGAATTTGAAACCAATATGATATGGAGCATGGTAACTCCCAAAGTTTCAGACATGAAGATGTCTAAATCAGATTGCATATGTCAATGCCAATCCTCTAAAATCTGAACATGAGAAATGATCTCAAAGAATGCCAAGTTCCAGATTTTGATGGACCCCAATTTATGTTTTAAGAGATGTATGAAAAATCTGAACATACAAGACTAGGTCTTAAGGAGTGGCAATCCGAAATTTCTCAAGTCTTTGATCTGAGAATACTAAAGGCTCGTGTTAAGAAAATGCTCACCATCTTAACCTGCCAAACCGAGAGAGCCAATATAATAATCCATGGATCAGATAATCTTAGATCTGAGGAATTGATATATAAAATAAAATTGATGCTCAATCTGAATGATGTGAAATCAGACTCTTTGAAAGATAATTTCAAATTTGATTGATTCTAATATGCTGAATATAAGAAGATCAAATATGAATGTGAGTAATGTGAAATTCTCGAAGACCTAGGGGGTCATATCCTAAGTGATAAGACATAATCTGATGCTCAGATAAGATAAATTCAGTATTGAAAATCGCAGTTTCAGATCTGAACATGTTCAAAGATGTGAACATCCAATGGTTTCAGATATTTAATCTCAATCCTTTTAAAATGCCCTATTGAATGCCTAGTGGAAAGAGGATGCCATATGATAGCTAGAAATCATGAAATGAAAGGTGACTGTCCATTTCAGCGGCCTAGAGGACTGTCAAGCTTCAAGTTTGGGTACTGTATCAAGGTAACTGTGTGTATGTCCTCTGGAGAAGGTGTCTATGGTACAACTTTGGTGGTCAGCTCTATTAGTGGATCCATAACCAATGCAGTCAACTCGTTCATGATAGCTCGATCGATCTCAGCCTCGGCAATGTGCTACTGCTCAGTCGCTAGCTCAAGTAGTAACTCAGTAAGTTACTTAGTCAGCTCAATCTCGAAGCTTTATCAACCTCTCCATCAATGATGCACTGCTGGTCATACTCTACGGTTAGCTCTGGACTCGCCTCATAAATCATCTTGACAAATGTGTTAGTTTGCTCCTTAGTCGTAGGTAACTGAGCATAAGTGTTTCTGATGCAGATTGACTCTTTTAGTGCTCTGTACTCCTTAGGCTGCAAGGTAAACTCTCGAGCAAATGTGTTCAAATCAGCCTGTCGATCAACTAACCACCCGGAACCCAAGATGAGATAAGCTCGTAGGGAACTACCTCACATCAAGCATCCTTCACATAACATAGTGTTTAATGTCTGAGTCGGCCTCTGACAATGTAAGCAAATTGGATGTAAGCTCGGTCTTCCTCGACCACTTGATAATCTGGAGCGATCAACTTGAAAAGAAACTGCGAGATGGCACTACCTAGTGAGCTGGACAAAAATGTCATGGTGTGCACCTCCAACAGTAATGTGACGTCAAAATTGAAGTGTCAATATCTTGCACAATGTAAATATCCCGTCCGTGAAAACAAGTCGATGTTGGCTCTGATACCAAACTAATGCGGGACAATGATAGAGATGCTGCCATTTGCACGCGTTGGCAGGCTCGGATAGACCACTAGAGTGATGTCGTGTGTTGAAATGGGTTTGACATGGATTGACCATGCGAGAACCAAGCTGAAAACTGTCTGAACTGAGCTAAATTGACCTGAAATGACTGAATGGGTACTGAATTGAACCAAAATCAAGATGAACCGGACTGAAATTTCTGAATCGTGCTGAAAATCCACCAAACCGAGCCCAAAAGTGACTAAACCAGGTCCACAAGCTGTGAACCAGCCCCAAACAATTGTGAACTGGGCTTAAAACCCTTGAATTGGGATCAGAACGGCTTGAACTGGCCTCTATACTGCTGAATTTGGCCTCTATACCGCTGAATTTGCCACTAGCAGCATGAACTGGTCCGAACTTGGATTGAATCGCCTTAAACCGGCGGTTTGGGTGTTGAATTGAGGCTAAACCGGCCAAACCGGGCCAGATCGGGGTTGAAGCGGTGGTCGGGCTAGTTGTGGAGTCGGTTGGCTTATGGGTGAACTGCCGAGGGTCGTGGTGGCATGCGGCGCACGGAGGAGAGACACTGGGGGGTTGTGGTGGCATGAGGGAGGCCCCAGTTTTAACCGTGGCGGGTTGTCATGGTCCTATAGGTAGGGAGGGGGTTTTGGTGGGGGGATGGTGGTCCAGGGTGTTTAGGGCCCAGGAGAGGTGTGCATCACGAGGGGTAGGGGGACCGGGGGGGGTCATAGAGCTTCCAACAGGGGGTGTTCCATAGGGGAGTGAGGAGGATGTGGGGTGAAGTGGGAGGTCTAGACGGGCCTGGGGATGGGGCAACGGAGGTGTCGACACTTGTCTGAGGTGAGGAGAAAACCGAATGAGAATAGGGAAGGCACGCTGGACCTAGCTTCGGAGGTGTGGAAGGAGCCTTGGAAGGGGAAGGGGAGGACCGGGAGCACTCGGAGGTGGGAAAGTGACGTCAACGTCAGAGGGAGAGCAGACCGAGAGTGAAGGAGGGAGGAGGGGACAAGAGAGGGAGGGAGAAACCCTTTTTCTTTTTTTTTTCAACCATCTATATTTTTTATTGACATTGGGGTTCTATATATAGAGCTTGACATTACGAAAGAGACCCCTACAAGACCTAATTACATGCATGTCCTTAAAAGGATTAAAATGAAAGGGACTCAAAAGACTCTAAATATTAAAAGAAAAATACATAAAAATAAAACTAAAACTACTTAATACAAGAAATAAATGTGCGGTCTCCTTTAGACCCAAACGACGTCGTCTACAAACAATCACTCAATCTGGTCCATACTGGTTTCCATCACTTTTCTGTTTTTTTCTTATTTTCAGATTTAGTTTTTTTGTTTTGCAACTTATTTTGGTTATTAGCACACACCAATTTCTTTTTTTGGAATCCAATGAAGCTGCACAATTTTGAAAATGTATATTTTTAGATTTTTTGGGCTGTTTTTGGATTTTTTTTTTACTGAGTTCAACTTAGTTTGTTTACTACCACACTGGTTTAGTTTTTCCAAATTTGGCAAAGCCGCACCTCATCAAAAATGCATATTTTTAGTTTTTTGGAATTGCTTTTGAGTTTCATTTACCTAGTTCAACTAAGTTCCATCACTAGACACTAATGTATTTAGTTTATTCTTTTTGAAGTTCTTTCCAATATTTTTAGATGTATTTCATATTTTTTTTACATATATTTCTTGTATTTTAGAGTTATTTTTTTTTTTTATATAATCTCCAAATGTAAAATAATAATATTAAAATAAAAAGATTTTGTCTTGGATGCCTGAGGTGTCCACCTCAAGCTCCTAAGGCGAGGCGAGGCCCCCCTTGTCTCGAGTGCCTCTTGCCTTTGACTATATAAATGCCAAGACTTCAATTGGAGACATAATGAGTTTTGTGAACTCTAAATCCAAAATGTCTAATGCCGTAACTTAGAATAGAAAAATTGAAGTGGTTATCTCATGATCAAAATACAAATCCAATGAACTCCAAAATTCAAAAATGTCTTATTATTATAAGACTATGAAATATGGAGTAAATTTCACATGTCAAATCTTAACTCATGACTTTAATGGAACCAAATGATTAATGTTGATCTTAAGGAATCTTAAGTCTAGAATATTAAGAATTTTTTACTTAGAAATAAATCTTTAAAATTTGAATCTTAAAAATATGAATATCAAATCCGAGAATTTGATGAAATCAAATAAAAAGCACCCACATGAATAAAACTCAAACCAAACATACAATGTTGAGTTTGAATTCCATTGAGTTTATGGAGTTATATCTTTCATGTGTTATTTTGTAGATGTATGTCTTCAAATTACGAGTTGCTTGTGACAATTATTCAAGGGTATTTGAGTATTTTTTATATAATTAACATCGGTACTTTGCAAGTCTGATGGAGAGAGGTTCAAAGACATTTTAATGAACCCAAAACTTCAACCTACATGTTTCTATGCATATCACGTATTACTTAGTACTCTTATGAGATATCACCTATTTTTATAGTAGTAATGCTAGCCCATAATAATCAAAATTTATTTCCCAAAATGGAAATGAGATGAATTTTGATGTTGATAAAATCTGAGATTTCACAGCAACAAAAAAATTTTAAAAAAGAAAAAAAAATCAGTAAAATGACAATTCCAGCAATGCCAGAGTGATCTTGCAGTCAGATTGTGATTGGTTAAGGTGGAGGGGACAGCTGCTGCCGTCCCTGTATCATCTCTTCTTCCATGCTTGTTTATGGTGGGGAAGAGCAATGGGGTGATGGCTGCCCTTCCATCTCCACCATATTGTCTCCAGATCGGTTTGGAATTGGCTGATTCAGGCTGACCAATCAAGGTTAGCCTGTTCCCCTTGGAAGATGGGCAAAGAAACTCTACACAGCAGCTGGGTCTTCCATGCCTTGGAAGATGGGCCATCTGTCCAGATTCTCAGATCTGGTGGCAATGTTGTGGATCCACCAGTTTTGGTTCCCAGGATTCTCAACTTAGATGCTGATATTTCTTTTCCAAGTCCTTGCCATGTTAAAGAACTTGGGCCAATGAGGAGATAGCACAATCCATGCAGCTGCCATTTCAGGCATTGCACCCCTCCGGCAGGCACTCTTGTATTCCTAAGTCAGATCTTAGCATCCTGCAAAAGCCAATAATCTTGCGAGATCTCACCAAGATTGCATTCCATGGTTCCTTTACTTCAGCTCTTTATTTATTTACATAATTCACAATAAATCTTGTTTAATTTGGGCTGAGGTGGATTGTAGTTTGTTATCACTAATAAAATTAAAATATGAAAAATTTATATACAGTCTGCCAAGTTGCTGAGTTCAACTTCAACCCTTTAGGATTGCCAAATATATTATAGTATGTGATAAGTTCCTGTGAAGTATAGTGTGACAGTCTACTATTACATTCATAATAAAGGAATACTCTAAGTGACTATAGTTTCATCGTGAAATAATTTAAGAAATCTTTCATATCCAAACAAATAAGATACTTTTGCATTTAGTCATAGTCATTTAACTTACTGAGAGCTTATCTGCAATTCATTTAGTTGCTAAGCAACTACTTCAAAATTTTTATAGTAGAGGATAATGACAAATTTAAGGTAAACTTAGAGGCGTGTTGCCTTTTATGATTGGCTGACTTGAGCTGCATTAGTCTAAAAGAAAAAAAATCTAACTGGGTTTAAACTAGGCTAGTGATTTTTTCTTATTTTAAGTACTTCTTCCAGGTTGTACTAGATCATTCTCTCTAAGTCTAAGGTCATCAGGTAATTTTTTTTTCCAGCACTTCATTTTATCATGAATCAGAATAGTGGTCTTTAGCTTAGCTGCTATTAACTTGCTTGTTTTTTTTGTCCATTGACAGATGTTTGATGGTCACAATGGATCTGCAGCTGCTATATTTTCCAAGGAGAACCTTTTGAATAATGTTTTAATGGCAATTCCTCAAGATCTTAGTAGGGAGGAGTGGCTTGCAGCATTGCCAAGGGCTCTGGTTGCAGGCTTTGTTAAAACAGACAAAGATTTTCAAGAGAGAGGTGCATATCATAGACCTATTTTTTAGTGTTAACGATGCCTTTCTGCTCATCCTTTATCGCCAGACACTGAAAAGTGTGATGTGTCCTAATCATCATTGACTCTTTCCATTATATGTCATGCATTTCTATAACTTCATTGTTTATGGTAACATTTACCATTTTCAGAATGATTCATGTAAGAGCAATACTTTATCAAGTATAATTATGTAAACAAATGGAAGGTATACTTTATCAGGATCCTCTGTAGTGCATTTATCCAGAGAAAAATAAAAACAATCTCTCTATTTGACTGCACGAGAAACAATTGGAAGGTGAGGTTCATGTGAAAGTGCAAGGTGCATCTGCTTGTTTTACAAATATGCCAATATCTGAAATTCATTCATGGGCAGCAAATTTTGTTTTCCTCGTTGAGTCCAACTATCTCAATAATCTAATAGCTAGCTATAATATCTTCCCGAAAAGCTTGCCAGCAGCCATACTCCACTGGTGACCAAACAAACACTTATAGCATTTTGTAAGGATTTAATTTTTTATTTGGCTATTGTAGAGACACCATTGTTATTCATAATATTTTGTTTTTATTTTGAAACAATCCATAACCAGTTTGCGGACAATACATACATTAATGTTTCAAGTTTTCTGTCAGTCAATGTGAGTACCATTTTAGAGCAAAACCTGAGCTAATGTAGCAATGAATGCTTGGTATATGCAGTCAGGGTGATTCCTGGACCTGTTCTGGAGGGATAGCCAGCCTTTCCTTCAGCTCTCCCAGTCCCCAGAAGTAGGATGGTTAGGTTCAGCTCATTATGAAGAAAACCATCCTTGTCACTGGAGGAACCCCTGCTTTGACGGCTTGGCAGAGTGGAGGTCCAGTTAGTAGGGAACTCTGTGCAAGGTGCTTCAGCAGAGTTATAGTAGAATATCTTATGGCCCGTTTGGTTAGAGTTTCAAATTTGATACTATATCAATATTGATATTGATAATTTTAAAGGTTGAAGTATCAATATCAAAATTGATACAAGTTGACACTTATATTACATAATGTGCTTTGTTTTCATTACCAATTTCAAAATTGATACTATTAACCAAACACTTCTTAGTGATTACTAAGAATATTAATTTTAAAATTGATAGTGATAGAGGTGTCAAATAGTATTACCAAACGGGACATTAAGTAGATAAATTTGTAGATTGTGTCTCAAGCATATATTTTTATATTTTTTAAAAAATAAAAAATAAAAAAGCATGCTGATTATATCAAAATTGGGAGGCAACTATAATTAGTTCATTATGGGTAAGGACAATATTGCTGAAATAATAACTTTAGAGATGCTGACATGGAAAAATGAAACGATTCAAATAGCATCTACTATTATCACTGAAAAGCCAAAAATGTTGTTAAATGCTTTTGTGAGAAGGTTTTACCAAAAACATTAGAAACCATTGAGAAAGTTAGAAAAGTTTCTTGGTTTCAACTCTATGACATAAAAGAAGACACCAGGTAGCGACATGCAGAAAAAGGGTGTGGTACAGATGGTGCCTAGGGGTGGCACTCGCGGAAAAGCAGTCTGGGCAAGCTAAAGTGCCTGACTGCTTTTCTCTACTGCAATAAAGTGTCTGCTTTGGTCACTTCGGGCTAAGTTAACTGGATCTGCAAAAGCAGATCCAAATATTTCTTAGTAGGTCTATTTTGTTAGACTTGTTTTGTTAGTTTGTATTAGTATCACTTTTTATGTTTCTATGTACTGTTGAATTTGTTTTTTTATCATTGTTATTTACTTGCTATATTTTTGATATTGAAAAAATTTGATTGCATATTACATGTTGTGGATAAATAGTTTGCATATTTCGTTAAAGAAGGATGCCAAAAATATTGTGAAAGCCATCTTTTATTTTTTATTTATATATGCATTTTATGTTTATATATTTTTCATTGCTAGGATTTTTTGGTTATATTTGGTGGGCTGGTCACTCGTCCCAACTAGCCATACTAGTTACTGCTTAAGTGACCTGCTTAAATGGCCTCTTTGTCACTTAAGCAGTAAAAGGACCATTGGTCGCTTTGCCGCCTTGACAACTATGGTCTTCTTTAGCGATGTTGGAGAGGAATCTGGACAGGACTGCAGACTCCTACTTACGTCTTACAGTGGATTCTCAAATAGCGGATCAGATGTGGTGAAGGGTGTTGGTGTGTTGCGGACTTAAAATTGGATGCTGGAACTGGCTGAATGGAGGAAGTGGGTGGAGTACTACCTTATTGCTTCTATACGGTGACCTGCTTAAATGGCCTCTTTGTCACTTAAGCAGTAAAAGGACCATTGGTCGCTTTGCCGCCTTGACAACTATGGTCTTCTTTAGCGATGTTGGAGAGGAATCTGGACATGACTGCAGACTCCTACTTACGTCTTACAGTGGATTCTCAAATAGCGGATCAGACGTGGTGAAGGGTGTTGGTGTGTTGCGGACTTAAAATTGGATGCTGGAACTGGCTGAATGGAGGAAGTGGGTGGAGTGCTACCTTATTGCTTCTATACGGTGAACTGTGGAAAAGGAGACTAGAAGTGTTCTCCAGTCCCTGTGGCCAGAGGTGAAATATTGGTGGATTTTGGGCGCGAGTAAGTGTTGTGTGTATTTAGAAATCTCTTTGTTTTTTTGTGCATACAGTGGCTTGCAACCAATCCTTCCATCTCCTTTGCTTCTTGGCATTCAGATTTCTGAGTAGAATTAGTGAAGCCATCAAATCTATTATGGTGTGAACTCTCTGAATTCCCTGGCATATGTGCCCTAAACATGGTTAAACCTCTGTTAGCGAATTTGATTGCTAGATAAAGGAGCTATGCACGTGTCCGTGATCACAAAGTTGAATATACTGGCTATATGTGAGATCGCCATTTAAAATTAAACTTCAATCTGGCAATTTTTAGTGTGGGGTGCATCTGTCAATGCTGAATGAAGTTGAAGAATCTGTTTTTTTTCCTTTGCGTCTATTGTGGAATCCAACCACTTTAAGCTTCACCCTATTTTAAATGATCAGATGTATTCCAAATTGTTGATGCCGTAGAAGATGATGGCATATATTTTGGCAAATGCTATCAGGGATGTAGTGTTTTTGTAAGGTCTTGAGTCCTCCTAAGGTAAGATGCTGCTTAGAAGGAAACTCTTCTATCGGCTTTCCTATTTTCCAACTTACTATTTTTGGCATTTGTATCAGCCATGAGGCGGGGAGGTTGTTGCCCCTACAAAAGGGTGTTTTTTTTGTGGTGGAGGTGAAAGGAGCCTATTGGAACCTCAGGTTACTATGGATTTAGAATTTGACCTGATTGTTTGGATCTATCACTTAAAAGTGACCAAAAGGTTCAAGGTCTTGAACTGAGTGGCCATTTGGGTGAATTGGCAAAATCTTTTAGGATTTTTGGTTTCCCGGTAGGGCCTAAACCAGATTTGATGGATGCTATATTTCTATTGAGACTGTGGGACTTAAACCGGGTGAACCACTTAACTCTTGAGCACCGATGTTTCTAGTTTGATCCATGTCATGATCTCTTCTTCTTAATTTAAAGCAAGGATTGTCGTCTTGGATCTCAGCTTCATCTCGGAAGTGTGAAAGAGAAGAGATCACGTGAGATTCTCAAAAAAATCTTGGGAGATCGGATCTCGGATTTCATTTATGCAGGGTATACTTTACCCAATGATTGCCATCTCATATCTATATTTTATCTCACGGAGATTGAAGATTAAAGATCTCGAAAAAATATCAAGGGATTAGATCTTGGAAATAGCAAATAATGTGCATGTTTAAATGTAGAATGTCATATAATCTCTTTAAAAAAGACAAGAGAACTCATATTAAATATTAAAATAAGCTGTGAGAGAATTAAAAACATAGTACAGAGATGATGAACTATTGTTAGCATGAGACATACAAAGGATCTTATGTCAGACCAAAGTTTCATCTTGAACAATATGGATAGGAGATTGATAACATTTTGGGTCAATTGCACATATATAGTCATTAAAATATTAAGCTATGAAATTTTAATAAATAATAATGTTTAGGTAAATATTTGGATGGATTCCATAATAAAATTGGCAATATAAGAAGGAAACTTAATAAGATCATCTAACAAGTTGGAGATAATAATAGGCGGAGAAGATCAAGGTATCACAGGTACTACATAGATATTTTCGTTTCGGCGATCTCATTTCTTGGACGCATGGAAGAAAAGAGATTCTCGAGAGATCTCGAGAGATTCTCGGGAGATCGCATTCCAGGATTTAAAGTTTTTTTGAAGGTGACTGGAACATGTCACAATCATGGATTGTAGAATTGATTGATTTCCGGAATCAAATCGGACCCCTCCAATCTAATTTTGGCTGGAAGACCCAATCCAAGCCAATTTCCCGTCGGAAACAACCAAAATTGGTCAAATTGGCGTAGATTGGGGCTGAAATTTACTGAATCAACCAAAGCAGTCGATTCTGGACCCATTCCGGCAATTCCTCATTTGCATTGGCGGAAAGGATCACCGCAGTGCCCTTTTACGGCCCATTTTGGGGCTGAAATAAGCTCCAAAAGAGGTTAGATCGGATCGGAATCTGATCTAGGCTCTTATTTTGTGTTTTTTTTTGTTTTTATGACTTTTTGAAGAACCGACTGATTCTAGATCAGTTTTCCTCTAGGCGAATTGGCTGATTTTCTCGGTCTGATCGGATTTGAATCGGAATTGGGTCCCACCGATCCAGGTCTTGACTCCATTCTCACAATCCTTGGTTATAATTCATTAAAATATAAGCAAAAAGTACAAGATAGAAAGTAAAAACACCGAGGAGGACAGGCAAAATACAAAACTAGGAGAATAGAATGCTATTCGCCTGGTGTAGTTGTGAGAAGAAACTACAAAAAAAAAACATTTTCTGGTGATAAAGTGGTATAAGGAGGTATCCAACAAACGTTCTGAGTAAGTGAAGAACTAATCCTTGACAAATGTGACTACCCGATGAAAAATAGACATAGGGTTGTTGAACTGCTCATCGAAGATCTTCCTATTTTGAGAACTTCATATGGATCATCACATAGCTAAAAATGAAAGGCTCAGGGTGATGGGGACATATTTTGGTAATTTTAGGGTTTTTCTTTTATTTGTGTCCCTACGAGGATGAGTTTGTAAATAGATTACTCAGAGGTCTTTTTTTTAATTTTCCTCACTCCTTTATAAGGAGGGCTGATGTACGTATTGAAGCAAGGAATAGAAGGAATTTTTGGAAGCCCTCTGGGGTGTCTCCCGCGTAGGAATTGCGGCCCCGTTCTCCCCTCCAACCCCGGCCAGTGAGGGCCGTTCCTCTTCCACCTCCGGCGTAAGGCCGACTCTTCTTCTTCCATCCTCCGAACTCGGCAGGTAGCCGATCCCCACCCTCCTCCTCATCCTCTGGCCTCCGCGCCATTCTTCTCTTCTTCCCCCTTCTCAGTTCGACAACAACCCAGCATCGATCTCTGGCGACTCCCTCCACGGCCACGGCGGACCGGATCTAACTCCCTCCCTGCTTCGTGCGCGCGAAAGACGGCAAAGAGAGAAGAGAAGAAGGGAAGGGGGAGGAAGCTCCGACGGCAGCCTCCTCCCCTGGCCTCGGCAGCGCCTCCTCCATCCTCCTCCGATCGGGTCACGACGGGTGACACGGGTAGAAGAAGAAGAAGCAGAAGGAGAAGACGGAGGAGAAGGAAGAGGATCTGGCGATCCCCGGATCCTCCATTCTGGCTATCTCCCGCCGTCGTCCTCGACTGCCCCGCCGGATCCACCTGCCGCCGGCACCGTCGACAGCTTCGGGATCCCTCCCTCCGCTCGGCCTGCTCCGCTGCTTGCCTGCCTGCGCCCGCCGGGGATGACGACCCACGGCGTTCGGGCGAGGACGACGCCCGCCTGCCTCGGCGTTTTTGTCGCGGCTCGCGACTTCGCGGGACCGCCGCGATGCCGCCACGGCGACGGCGGGCGACGGCCATCGCGCGGCCACGCGACCACCCCGACAGCGTCCAGGAAGCTGCCACGACCCCCCCCGGGTATGCTCACGCCCGCGAGCGCGGGCGACGCTCGCAACGCCGGCTTGCCTGGTCACCGGTTCGCGGCCCAGACCGGCCGGTCGGCTGGTTCTCCCAGGTCCAGACCCTGTTCAGCCCGGTTCAGTGCCTGAACCGGCCGATTCAGGCCGGTTCAGGGTGTTTTGAGCCGATTTGGACCGGTTCAGACCATTTTGGGCCCGATTCGTCCCGGTTCGGGCCTGTTTCGACCGGTTCGGGCTGGTTTAGGCCTATTTTGGGTTCGTTTAGGTCGTTTAACGGCGATTAGCGCCGGTTCGTTTCGTTTTCGGTCGGTTTAGCCCGGTCTGGCCGGTTTGTTCCCCATCACAGGGGATGATGATCGATCAATTGTAGCATGTAATAGATTGCATGACTATAGAATGCGAACATTTCACTTTGAGATATCAAGAGTACAACGAGTAGTTATGCTTCTAAGTCTTGGTACGTAATTTGAGCATTATTTGTAGTTCAGATCATTAATTTATTCCAATTGTCTTCTATCATACAATAATGTCATGAAATTGACTGGTGGATAGACCACAACAAGGCACTATGATATGAGGACTTAGCAGTTAATGCTATAAGAGTCCCGAGCTAAACGATATTGGCTTCAAGATGTGAAAGGAATTAGCCAATGTTCAGTTTGCATCATACAAAGTAGAAGAATAGGTTGACGTCAAGAAGACTAGAGCAATTAGTATGCTACCTCAACGAAGTGAGATTGTCACTGTACAAGATGAAGACACCTATTTGGATGAGATCTTCAACATTAAAATGCATTGCAAGCTTAGGTAAACGATCATGAAGGTTTAGGCAAATCTGAGTTCAACCCGGAAGATCAATAATGGGTTCAAGAAGAACTTGACAACATATCTTTTGTCGAGGAATTTTAGATTTCTCCTTCAGTGGCAAAGAGATGAAAGATCAAAGAATCTTCTCATCAAGGTAAGAAGTCATTTGGTAAAGATAAACATATTGTAACTGATACTTTGGGCCTTGCAGATCAAGAAGTAGTTGACCAGATGTAAGAAGACATGCCTAAGCCAAACATTAGAATTCAATACCAGATGTCGGATGATCAACATTGAAGAGTAGCAGTGGAGGGTTTGACGATGATGGAGCAACCGTCCCAAACACATATCAAACTGAGGCAAAATCACAACCTTAGCTGATGCAGTTTACTAGAGAAGAATATTATACGTACTCCACTCAAGATGAAGATCATGATGCGTAGATATAAGGAGAACACATGCAACAAGGCGAACATCAACACTAGATGTAATAGGGGGTTATCTCAAAACTCTTGATTTCTTAGGCATCACCAAAAGGGTTATTGGATGACTCAACCTAATTATAGATCTTCATCAGACATTTTCATGCATTCCACATATGGCAATTATGGCAAATTTTGGGAATCTTATTTTAGAGTGATTGTAATTGGGAGTACAGAGTAGCATTTATACACTTACAATCAAATGTACTGCTTCCGAATGTCTTGGAAAGAGTATGTTCATTATGTAGAAGAACAATAGTCTAAATGATTTAATTATAAATCAATAAAATTTTTTCTAGTCGTATTCTTTAATTTTTCATTTTTTGAATTTTTTTCTTATTTATTGATTGTTTTTATTTTTTTTGGGTCAAGCTGAATTCGACCCTTTATTCTACTAACCTTGTTTTCCATAGTAGTTTATGCTAGCCAAATATAAAAAAAAATCTTTTTTTCTAAATGAATGGAAATTAAATGATTTTTCATATCTATTTTATTTTATATACGATGAGGAAACGAGGTTTCACATGTAGCAATTAAAATATGAACGTAAACAAAGAAATTAGGTTAATTATAAATAATAAAAAATTTATAAAAAGCAAATGGATGGAATGCAAAATCTGCAATAAACGTTATTATGGAATAGATAAAGATGATATACAAATTTATCATCGTTAAAATAAATAAAAAGTGCACACGCCATAACTTACATTAAACAATTCAAAATAATGGACCGTAAGGGGCCATTCCAAATTGAATCTTTAATGTAAATTTATTGCTTTATACGAAACATTGCTATGTGGTTAATTAAGGATAGTCGAGTCGTCTTTCGACGTAATTAACATTGAATTAACCAAAACATTATGGAGAGCTGCCCAACTTTATTTTCACAAAACAACACTATAACATGGTTTTTTTTTCAAACGTAAAAGAACTTGCTAATCAAAGGGGGACATTGCTTTGTTGGTATGATTCTATCTCTTCAAACCAATAGACTTTGAAAATTTGGGAATTCATCTTCCTAAAGGAGGTTTGCTCATTTCTCCATCTTTCTTTGATGTCATATTTGATTAAAATCTTTCTTTCGTTATTATTGATATATCTGATTTGATTTAGTTATTATTTCAAGATTTTTTTCTTTCTCATATTGTCTAATCTACAAATATGTTTTTAACATTTTAGTTTATGTTTCTTATAAATCTTCTTCATGTATGATCTCTTACTCATCAAATGACCATTTTTACTTAACTTGTTTTTCTATCTTATACTATTTACAAGGTTCGTTGTTATCAAGCTTAAATAATATTTTGTACCATTCTCTCTTATTCTTTACCACCTTTTTTATGTCTTTATTTTACCACCTTCTGTCCTTTTTAGGTGGTTATATCCTTTAGACTCTCCAAGATTATAGTTTCACCACTTTAAAAAATTCTCATTTGACTTGTCTTGGGGCACAACGATTGAAAACTTAAAGTGACCATATTTTTACATTTTAACCCCTCCAAAATCCTATACATTTAGTGCACTTTTCACTTTTACAAATGTGACTCATCTAAGCCCCTAAAATTTAAAACTTTTGTTGTCACTCTTATTTAAACATATGTAAACAAAGGAAGACTAAAGTCTTAAAACTAGTAAAATATTCAAAACTTGGTATTGACGTCAATTAATTTTGCCTGGTAACAATACATCCTCTTGTGTTGTCCACCTGTATGCATGGTCTGATCTCGAACACATCAGTTTGGAGACATCTCTTTTATTCACTTAATACAATCATCTAGTGTAACATCCTGCATTTGTGCCTGTTGGCGTACATTTTTTTCAAAAAAAAAGGGAGGACAAATGGGCAGGCCTAGGAGCAGGTCGGACAGCCCACAGTTCAGCCAAATTGGGCCCAATCAGGGGCCCATGTATGTCCAATCAGAAGCCCATGATTCTATCTTAAATTTGGGCAAATTTCCTCCTAAGATTAGGCCCAGCGCACAGCCCACAGAAGCTTGGGCCCACGGCCTCCAGCTGGCCCATAAACCAGTGAAATTGGCCCATGAAAGAAGCCTGTGCGCAGCCCATCTCTAAGGCCACCTGCGGCCTAGTGTGAACATGCCACACTGGCCCACCTGCCACATCAGCACCCCTGTGCGCACCAAACCTGCCACCTCATCCTTGACCCATTAATTGCATGAGGAAAGCCAAGGGACAGCTCAACATTTAATGTCATGGAAGAACTCAAAGGACAAGTCAAATATTGAATGGCCTAGGAGAAATTCAAGAAATTAAAGCCTGACCACCACCCAAGGCCATCTACGTACTCCCCAGCTGCCTCTTCATCTCCCCCTCATCTCCTATAAAAAGAGGAGGGAGGCCAAGGGAAAGGAGGCTGGCTAATCGACGCCGACAGGCTGCTGCTCCAGCCACTGCCTGCTCTACCTTCAGCACCTGCCAGCGGTCAAGAAGAAGAAGAGGAGGAGGAAGAAGAAGAGCTCCAGCCGCTGCCCCTCAGCCTGCTGCTGCGCCTGCCACCTACTGCCAGCAGGAAGAAGAGGCTGAAGGACGTCGACAGGCTGCTGCACCGGCTGCTGCCCCTCTGCCTGCTGCTGTACTTCTGCACCTGCCAGCAGCCAAGAGAAGAAGAAGAAGAGCTGCTGCTGCTCTCCTCCTGCCCACGTGCATACCTGCCAGCGGCCAAAGAAGAAGGAAAGAAGAAGAGAAGGAGAAGAAAAGGTAGGGACATACACATATTAACTATGTAGCCCTTTAAGGGCACCCCTTCCTCCTCTTCTAAGTTCTCTTCTCAACCCCTCCAATGGCCTAAGCCGGCCTTCATCGTCATTGGCAACCCATGGCCCAAACAAATTGGTTCCTATCAGCCCCTGTTCGGACCACCTAAAAACTCATTTCTGCACCATTGTTGGCCCGCTGAATAGAGCTATTACAGGACCTGTTCAGTCCTCCAAAACCGGACCTCAGTAGGCCCCTGCCCGGTCTCCAAATCAGACCCCTACACAGGCCTCAACGGGTCCCCAAATCAGACCCCAATCTGGTCCCTGCCCAGCACCCGAACCAGGCCCTTGAAATGCCCCTGTGCAGGCCCATTTCGGCCCATCTGGGCCCACCTGAACAGCTTCCAATCTGGTCCCTGTCCAGTAATTGAACCAGGCCCTTGAAACGCCCCTGTGCAGGCCCATTTCGGCTCATTTAAGCCCATCCGAACAGACCCCTTAAACAGGTCCAAAGCTGCCCTTGTTCAGCCCATGTTCAGACCTCAAAACAGGTCCCGAATAGCCTCCTTGTGGCTGGTACCAAAGCAGAGGTGGAGGATGGACCTCAACGGCCCTTCCACGGGTCCAGTTCTCCTCTTGATCCAAAGCAGAAGCGGAGGATGAACCTCAACGGCCTTTCCACAGGTCCGGTTCTCCTCCTGATCCAGCAGAAGCGGGGGATGACCTCAACGGCCCTTCCACGGGTCCGGTTCTCCTCTTGATCCAGCAGAAGCGGGGGATGAACCTCAACGGCCCTTCCACGGGTCCGGTTCTCCTCCTGATCCAGCAGAAGCGGGGGATGAACCTCAACGGCCCTTCCACGGGTCCGGTTCTCCTCTTGATCCAGCAGAAGCGGGAGATGAATCTCAACGGCCCTTTCACGGGTCCGGTTCTCCCCCCAACACATCAAAGGAGGAGTGAGCCTCAACGGCCCTTTCACGGGTCCGGCTTTCCCTCCTAGAAGCTGTCCTTCCAAGCTCAAGCAAAGATCGAAGCCCGGCTTTGAATGCCGATGGAATGGACCGGCTCGAAGTGGCCTTCAAATAATAAATAAATAAAAATCAGAACGCGAAAGCAATACTTAAATTAAGGAACTCCACGTTGGACGGGGGCGCGGGCATGTACCGTAGCCGTCGATCCGGACGAGGGCGCGGGCAAGCTCCCGTAGCCGTCGATCCTTCCCCCAATTTTGGCTAAGTCACCGACTAGCCTTATTGGACGAGTAAACTTCACCAAGTTAGAAACTTGTCGGCATGCCGTCGTAATGCCAAAATTTTTCTAAACCGGTGAAGAACCTAAGTTGGGGAAGGACCACCACTCATTGTACTCCATGTACTCCAACTTCCAATGAATGAAACTTTGATGTTCATATAGATGCATGGAGCTGGGCATTCAAAGGTGGCCCGATGGGTCGGAGGCGATGCAAACTGCCAAACTGAAAATAATGAAAACCAAAACAGAAAAATCAGAAATCTGTAATTCAAACAGCAATGCCAGTTTTCAGGTAACCTAAAAAGAAACCGATCAGGTTCTGAAATGGGATTCCCCTGCCACACTCACAGACCTCCACGCAGGCCTTTTTCTCACTCCCTGTTTGGCCCACCTACAGGTGCCCATAACCGGTCTCCAATCCAAGTCTGGCCAGCCCACGTCCAGCCACCTGGGAAGGCCCACCTGCAGGCATCAAACACCCCCTGCTCAGGTCCCAAAACAGGCCTGAGTGATCCACCTGCAGACATCTAACAACCGGTCTGCGTTCAGCCCACAAACAGGCCCATTTCCAGACCTACCATCAGGCCCATAACCGCCAGTGTAGGCCCAGGTTAAGCCCATATCCGGTCCTTATCTGACCCGGTTTAAACTACCTGCAAGTACCCCAATCCGGGCCCATGGACAGCCCCCTGTCCGGCCTACCTGCTGACCCTTTCTACACGCCCAGTCCGAGCCCACATATCAGGCCCAAAGTCTGGCCCTTGCTCAGTCCAGTTCGACCCACATGCAGGCCCGCTAAGCAGGCCCAGAACCTGCTAAAAAAAAACCTGCATTAAACAGCCCCTCTGCAGCCCCGTCCAGAACACCCCTACACAGGCCCCAATCGGTCTATTCAAAGCCATCTGAACAGACCCCTTAAGCAGGTCCGAGGCTTCCCTTGCTCAGTCCACGTTCAGGTTCTAGAACCGATTCCAAATCAACCCTGTGCGCGGGCCCATTTCGGCCCATCTTAATCCATTCACTCCAGCCCCTTTGTGGCTCGGCGGAATCCCAAATCAAGCCCCTCAAAATCGACTTTCAAAGTCAACCAACAAATAAATAAAACAAATCCAAACAAATTGGTTTGCATCTGATCGGACCCGGAAGGCCGCTGCCCTTTTGAGTTCTTTACTTTATTTTGTGGATGTGCATATCTCCGAAAACAGGTTGCCGCGACGGTTAATCAAAGGCGTTCGAGCCGTTGCTCGATGTAATTAAAAGCCATATGCTCGCACCATCCGGCGGAGAAGGGTCAAAAATCAAAATTTTCAAAGAACCCGAACCTCGGTTCTAATATTTTTTAAAACTATCACCGGACTATCTAATATTTTTAGGTATTACCTATTTTCCTAAAAAAGGTCCGGGGTAGCGACAAATGTCTTTCTTTCTAAAGAACAGACGACGTAAAAAAGAGGTTCACACAGTGCCCTAGGTGCTATTAATGTAGTGTGTGACACATGCACACTGGATGTTTTCTTGCGGCATGCTCCTATACATGTATCTGGTGCACTTGTTGTCAATCAACTGTTTTTGTTTCACATATGCATACTTGTTTTTCAAGACTGACTCATGCATATTTCTTGTTTTTTTATTCTCTAACTACCATGTTATCACTGCTAATATCTGTCCTTCAACTTTTTAATCTCTTTCATTTTTTTTTTTGGGAAGTTGATGTGGTGCAGACATTACCACCCTTAACAAGAGGTCCATTCTCCTAATTTCTGTAACAAGAGGTCCAATTCTTCAATATGTTATAATTTCTGATCCATTTTTGAATAGGATGTGAAGGACCATTCAGCAGACTAGAAAGGACCTTTCTGTTCCTTTTTTCACCTCTATATATCACTTATTTCGCATTCTAGAACAAGTGCCGTCACAAGAAATCATTATATCTTACTTTGCTCGATGTTGGGAAACCATGATCCACCCACCCGCCTGTTGTCTGTATGCTTTGCCTCTCCTAGGTTGAATATGAAACTGAGAGACTTCACCTCTGCCAGGTCAAACACCTAATAAGGGACAAAATTGTGTTAGTGCAAAAATATTAAAGGGAAATTCAATCAGGGGTGGGGGAATGCAAAGGACCAAGTAGAAAAAAAAGATTCAATAGATGAACTGGAGTTAAGCAAAATTCATCAGAAGACTGGGAGTTATATTGACTTTCTTAAATGGGTTGGGAACGAATTTTATTTTCCTTTTTATGCTTTATGTTCTTGATACTTTTCTTTCCTGATGAATGCATTTCACTTGTCTAGTGTTTGTGCCTTTTCTTGTTACCTGATTTTTTAATCTTTTCTTTTGCTTAAAAACTCTAAGAAACTGGTTTCCATTATCATTTTATGCTAACATTGGCTGTCATTAGTATTGTATGATTCTTTTACTTCCCTTTAATAATTCTTTACCAGAAGCCTTCAATGATGCCTTATTGGTACTTGTGGAATCTGACTTTCACTGGATGAACCATGTTCTATTGTGATTCAGGACATTTCCACTAGAGTTACAATAAGCAAAAGTTCAAGGCTTTACTGAACATGCATTTATAGACAGTTTAGGCTGCATTGTATACAAGTACAGCAAGTTGGGCCATACATGTTTTTCAAGGAAATAACATGATTCTACATGTGATGAGGAGCAGTAACAAAAGTTTTTCTTGTCGTTAATCTTATCTCTTCAAAATTATCATGATAAATGTCTTTGATGTTCGCTGTTGAAACTTTTAACCAATTTTACCTTACTGAATCTATTGTTATTTCAGCTCGCACTTCAGGGACTACTGTCACGTTTGTGATAATAGATGCATGGGTTGTCACTGTGGCTTCAGTTGGTGATTCACGCTGTATTCTTGAGTCAGCTGAGGGTGCCTTTCACTGTTTATCAGCAGATCACAGACTAGAAACCAATGAAGAGGAGTAAGTTTTGGCATATAGTCTGTTTTGTGTTGCTCATCCTTAAACATTGTGATTTATGGGCATTTATCTGCACAGGGTGGAACGTGTAACAGCAAGTGGTGGAGAAGTTGGAAGGCTAAATGTGGCTGGCGGGGCAGAGGTAGTTGCTTCTATTTGTTATATCTTTACCCTATTTGCATAACTCAATCCATGGAATGGTTGCCTTTTGGATATTGTTTATTTTCTGATGTATGAAGAATACACAGGAATAGAGAAGGACAAGTTTTATGTTTGTTTTTGTTTTTTTTAAATACAATGTGGTATCACCATGGTTGCAGAAATACTTCAGCTACTAGACTTTTCAGAAAGCTCAAGATTAAGATGAATGAACCAAATTTTAGATGGTGACAGAAACTGCCATTTGCTATGAGTGATTGGATCTCTCAAGAGTATATTAATAAATGAATAATTATGATGTAAAAATTCTTTATATGAGGTTTTTGAGGTGTTTGGTTTTAATATAAATTTTGTACACTTTTGTGATAAAATAATAGTTAAAAGTAAAATCCACGGTAGTTAAAAACTTAAAATTGTTATGTTGGTTAGAAAATATTATCTTTTAAAATAGGACCATGTATAACAATGGATTGAGGAACCACAAGAAAGAAAATAAAGAGTCTCATCTCTTTATTTACCCAACAAGAAACTCTATGAAATTATTTTGATGATTACCAAACACCTTTTTTGACAAGTTTTGTTACAAAATATATTTTTTAAAGAAAACCCATTTGTCACAACTAGGCACCTTATTAGTGTGAAGATATCCTTGTTGCTATCAAATATAGATAAATCATTTAGCTTAATTAGCTGATCCAAGAAAACCTAAAAAGATTTAGAAATAAATAAGAAAAATTACTAATTAGAAAAGTTATGTATTGTGACCAACAAAAAAGAGCTTAGCAGTTAGTATAACTGGATCAAACCAGATAAATCTCATTGAGCCTTAATTAAGGCAGTTAAAATATAAACTTCATCATAAATAAGGCTCAGATTGATATAATCCAGTGTTTTAGGCTGATTCTGGTCAGTCCTGACATAATTTAGTGATTGGAGACAATTCAAAGGGTTCCTACGTAGTGACGTGGTGGACACCAAACCCTTCCCAAGTGGGGGAGGCCACAGGCTTGAGCCTGTGCTTCGCCTGTTCTGTGGCTGTGCTGTTGTGGACAGTAGAAGTCCTCCCAGCTGGGAGGTCATAGGTTTCAAACCTGCAATGTATCTTGTGGCACCACGGCCCTCACCACTGCAGCATTGACAAAAAAAATAATTCAAAGGAAATCAGCACTATTTGACACATTTTATCTGCCACTGTATGTTGAGTAACCTGATCCAAGAGGTTTTTTCCTTTTCCCTCCATTTTACTTAGATTGGCATGAATCGGCCGATCTTGTCCAATCAAGGATTGTGAGATTGGAATCATCCGTTGGATCATCTGATCTGTATTGGAACTGCATAATCGGCCAACTATAGGAAAAAAATTTGATTTGGAATTTGTCTGGATCGGTTTTTCAAAACCCACCCAAAAATGGGAAAAATGTAAAAATACCTCTTGAAGAAGCTTTTCCATGAGATTCCGGTCTTATCCGACACTTTTGGGGCCTTAATAGACCAGAAAATGCGGCAGTTGATCTAGTGACCCAATATTCAGAATTTGGTGAATTAAGTCACCGGATCTTGGACTTATTGGGTCCCAATGGACACCATAGGACCCATGGGGAGGAGAGATGGTGAGGTACTGCAGGGGTGCCACCACCACCTTGGCAGCTGATTTTGGTGAGGAGATGTTGGAATTGGTCCCATTATAGGTCGATTCATTCTATTCTAGCCATAGTTGTCAAGGCAGACACCTATGTGCAAATGCACTTTTTCATACACTGTGCTAGGCACCCAAAGGCTTCGCTCAATCTGCGATTTATGGGCACTCATTTAATAATAGTAAGCATATTAAAATATTTCACTATCACTATCACTTGTACTATTACATATGTTTAAGATTTATAATTATAAATATATTTTATATACTTAATCATTACAAAGTTCTCTCTTAACCTTCTTTTCTCTCTCTCACTTAGTTTGTCAAGATTAGTTCTCTCAAAAAATATATACCCACACATACATAATTACATAAATAAAATCATATTTACATATATGCACATATAAACACATCATATTCAATTATAACATAATAATATAGTTGCATTTATGTAGATATGTTTGTATGTATAAATAAATATACATACTATTAGCATTTAATTATATATATTTGTATATATATGCATGTGCATATACATATATATTACCCACATCTATTGGTGCCTACGCAACCTGATGGGGACGAAATTTAGAAAATTTTCTTTTCTTAAATCATTTTAGTTTTGGTCAAAATATGTAAATAGGTCTCTGTGTTGTTTAGTGTTAAGAGAGTTTTTAGTTGTATTTTTTCATTTGAATCCTTGTAAAGGATATATTTGTAAATAGTGATTTTAGATGTCTTTTATTATAATTAGCAAATTATTTTTATAAGAGGAGGAGTTCCATTGAAATGAAGAGATACAGTGGAATTTTTGGCTATTTGTTTGGGTGATTCCTGCACACGGGCTTCGTCCCATCTCTTTCTTCTTCGTTTTGTCCCCATTCGGCCGAGAGGGCCTTCTCCGTTCTTCCCCTTCTCCGGAAAGGTCGCCATTCTATCTTCCTTCTTCTACCCTGTCAGCCTTCATGCCGTTCGTCTTCTTTTTCCCTTCATCGATTCTCCTCCTTCGAGGGCGACGACTACTTCAGTCTGACGAACCCTGGATCCAGCACTAGTGACGCCTTCATGGTGATATCGACGGCCTGCTGCTTCACAACGATATCGACGGTGTGCTGTTCAGCCTCTCCCTGCAGTTCCGGATGCTGGCGATGCCGTCGACCTTCCCTTTCCAACAGATTGACAATGACAGATGTGATAGTTCTGGCATTTCCATATCCGTCATCCTGTTTGCCTTTGCGATTAGAGGATGTTAGAGATTCCTGGATCCAGCACCTGCAAGCTTGGGCCGCATTGACGGAAGCAGACCCCGGCGATCCCTGGGTTCTATCCTCCAGAAACTCTTCCTCAGATCTGGAAGACGGTGTTGTTGCGAACTTGCGGCCTTGATCGTCATGTGCACTGACCTCCTCGCCTTCATTTTCTTCCTACACACAAACGGCAATGGCATATCCTGCAACCTGCCTATGCTGTCGATCATTTGGCATCTTCAGCAGTTGGCGTCGACATCGGCTTCGTCTTCTTCAGATTCTGCTGTGGCTGGTCGACAGTTGTTTCAGGAGCCTTGACAATCTCAGTGCTCCTTTCTGACGGACCCGTAGACAGCGGCGCCATCGGTTGCCATCGCGTGCAGAAAATGACGGACATGAGGGATCCGACGGTGAGGATTGTCTTCAAACACCCTTCTGCTTTCCCTGCCGTCTGGACAAGGCAATGACATCGCGTGAGGCATCAGGCAAGATCCAGACTGCCTCGATCATCACGAGATCTCCAGAAGCTTCCCAGGGATTTCTCGTGTGCAGGCGAATGCATTGAAGTGTGTCGACGACCCAGTTTTGCTGTGATCTGCAGCCTCTTTTGTTGTTGAGCACCACTGTCCTGTCCCGTCACCTTTCAGCTTGGATCCAGCAAACACTATGAGCCCACGACCCTACTGTTTATCCTCACGCATGACTTGCAGGTCTTCACGATCCCGGGTTCCACTTCCAGGTGAGCTGCCACATCACTCTTGTGTGTGGATGGTCACCTGTCTGCCACCTCACGAGTGTTCACCTCTGTGCCCCCTTGGTTTGAACGGGGCTTGGATCGCTGCTGATCTGTGATTCTAGGGCCCAAAACTGTGCGGGGTGATCTGGATTTGGGCCAAATAAGCAGAGGTTGGACATTTTAAATTTTGGTTTAGCGTTCTAGTTGTTTAGTCGTTTGATTCTGTTTTAAATCGATTTTCGTCCTGCATCACAACCGCCTTGTCGCATATGCAACATGGGTACTCTTGAATACCTTGGGCACCTTGTTGGCTTAACAACTATGATTTTGGCTGATTCTGATGGGAAATCAGAGGTGGATTGGTTCCCCCCTAAAATGGGGCCGCCGACCTAATTAGGATTGGCCCATTCCACAAACCATGGGCCCAATGCCATCTGACCCATGCCAACCCCAGCAGAGCTAGGATTGGGATTGGCCAATTAGGTGGCTGAAGCAGCTTGGTTGATTCTACAGATTATCTCAATAGTGAAATTAAAGTTCTTCAATCACTAGATTATGACATACTTCTCGACATCAAATCAGTGGGCTATAGAAGATCACGGGAGATCTTCTGATTCTTCTCTTCAACTTCGAGATAAGGGCAATAATCTGTCCAACACTTTGTGGCAATAAATAAAATGATTCTCTTTCTTTGAGCATCGATCTATTCTTCCTATGATTTTACTTCGGTACGTGAAATGAGTTTTTACCGTATACAACTTAGGCCAAAAGTTGGGGAAGTTGAGGAGAGATGGAGAAACTGAGAATTGCACATCGCGATGATGGCGGCACCAAGAATGCTCATCTTCGACTTCCTCGGCATGCAGTTCTATGAGTAGAAGCACCGGTTAGAAGGGAGGGAGTCATGGAATGCGATCTCCCAAGAATCTTTCTCTCCACGCATCCGAGAAATGAGATTGTCGAAACGAGAATATCCATGTAATACCTTTGGTACCTTGATCTCCTGTGCTTATTACTACCCCCAACTTGTTAGATGGTCTTGTTAAGTTCGCTTCATATATTTTCAGTTTTAGTATAGAATTCATACAAATATTTATTTAGACATTATTGTTTGATAAAAATTTATAACTTAATATTTTTATGACTATATATGTAAAATTGACTCAAAATGTTATCAATCTCCTATTCATATTGTTCAACATGAAGCTTTAGTCTAACAATAGATCCCTTGTCTATCTTATGTTGATAATAGTTCACCCTCTCTATATTACGTTTTTAATTCTCTCATAGTTTATTTTAATGTTTAATATGAGTTTCCTTGTCTTTTTTGAAGAAATTACATGGTATTTTACACTTAAACATGTACATTGATTGATATTTTTGAGACCCAATCACTCGAAATTTTTCTGAGATCTCTTCTGTTCACTCTCCATGAGATAAAATCTAGATGCGAAATAACAATTTTTGAGTAAGACATACCCTACATAAATGAAATTCGAGATTCAATCTCCCGAGATTTTTCTATGAATCTCATGAGATCTCTTCTCTTTCACCCTTCCGAGATAATGTTGAGACCTGAGATAGCAATACTTGGAGGGAGTGCAACGTCGGTGGCAGAGACCAAATCTAAAGGGGGCGATGAGGGGGAATCCTCCGGCATCTTGCCTCTTTAGTAGTCCCAAGAGAATGATATGATGCCTCCCATATTTTAAGAGGTATTTGAATAGCGGGTAGACCCGAATCCGAGAAATCATTTTGGATTTAGGCATAGATAAAAATCTGACAATCAGTCTAATTCGAATTCTGGTCTGGTTTTGGGTCTAGTAATATCAGGTTCAGATTCAGATCCTTCATCCTTGTGGATCTGGCCCCACCCTTGACCCGTTGATAGGTCTAATCAGGAGAGAGGACATACACAAGCTCCCCTAATTTCTCACCATACTTACAAGAAGACTTCTTGAACAAAAATAGGGGCATGGTCCTATCTTCAAGAATATTGCCCTATCCACAGACCTCTAAGAAAGAGAGCATAAGAATTGCCACACCAACCCCCTAACCCCTCCATACACCAGAAAATCAAATTAGAGGGTGTGCCCCCTTTTTTGGATCTTTTCCTCACTTAGTTTGAAGGCAACAAACAAAAAACACACACTACAAATTCTGTGTTGCAGATTCAAAACAGAAGAAGAATTCTTGTTCCTGTTTGATGGATTTGAGAGAGCAAGAAGGAAAGAAAAAAATAAAACAAACAAACAAATAAGAAAATCACAATAGTAAAGATGCTTTTCTTGCATAACCATGGTGGTAAAAAGGAGAATAAGGAAGGGTGA
The DNA here is from genome assembly GCA_036172225.1 of Cryptocoryne crispatula var. balansae. NCBI lineage: Eukaryota > Viridiplantae > Streptophyta > Magnoliopsida > Alismatales > Araceae > Cryptocoryne > Cryptocoryne crispatula. Next base: position 23,054,195 of record CM069925.1, read on the forward strand.
ATAAAAAAAAGAAAGGGAAATCACACGATAAAAACAAATCTGTTTTGCAGATCTGAAAACAAGAACCAGAAAAAAGAACAGCAAATCCTTGCTGTTTTGGAAGATTGGAACGAAAAAAACAGTAATTTGCTGCCATGCATGTCCAGAAAAGAGAAGAGGACTCTTCTGATTTTCAAAGAAGTGAGAGAAGAAGGAGAAGGGAAGAATTAAGAAAAGAACAGAATATACATGCTGTTACAGAACTGATGGAAGGAAAGGAAGAAAGAAGAAAAAAAAGAGAAAGCACAAGCAAACATCTGTTTTTGCAGAACCCACAGTTTTCAAGGCAATCAAGATGTCCAAGGCGACATAGTATCTCCTTATTGCTTAGGCGATAAGGCGAGTCATTAGTGACACCTTTTTTTAGTAAAATGAATTAAATAAAAAATATGATAACAAATAATACATAAAAATTAATAAATAGTTATTACAACATGTAAATCAATTGATATTGTGCAAGTGCATGATTAAATATACTAAATAACATGAATAACTAATTAGAACTACTAAATTAAGTTAATTTTAACACTTAATTTGTATTAACTATTACTAAGTGTCTATGATATTACTTGATCTTAATTGTTATTCTATTAAAATATTTATTTATAGTCAAAGTAACTATTATAACTAGTTATTTTTACTTCAAAAACACTCAATTAAGTTATAGCGATAATTAACAATATATATTTCTAAATTATAAAAAAATAAAACAATTTCAAAGCGATCTGATTTTTTTGTTAATGGAATAACCCAAAATGGCTATTCTGATCGCTCGATCCTTGGCTGATTCTAGCCGATCTAGGAGAGAATCTGGGGATGATTGGACTCCCCCTATGGAATTGGGTTGGCCTAGGCTGATCTCTTGTGAAGAGCATACAACAACCTTTGAACTGAAAGAGATCCTACCTGATAAACCACATTATCTTTATGATTTCACTTGAATAGGGGGCCAGCATCCACCATTATGGAGATCAACATAGAATTTTTACACATCCTTTATGGACATTCGTTTTTCATTGTTTCTTCCAACATTGGTGGCAATCTATTATGTATTTTATTGTTAAAAGATATTTGTCACTAGATTATTATGACTTAATGTAAAGATTAGACGGTCTCCCTTCATGGAAATGTTAATTTGGAAACAGCATCTTTGTCTATGTTATAGATTGGTCAAATTACCTAGAATGAGCTAGCAGGAAATTAGAGGCGAGGACTTGGTTTATTCAATTTTCCATTTGTACTCAAGTTATTTAGTTTCTGGTATAGATGTTTACTGTTTCTTATTGGTGGGAAATGTCTCCTAATAGCAGGTTATGCTTCTATTAACTCAACATTTTGAAAGGAATTACATTTTGTTCAAAGTATTGGCTAATGCTATGCACCACGTCATATTGAGATGCTAGATTTGTTTATTGAAAATACGTGATGGTAAAGTGCTCTATATTGAATTGAGCACACTTATGATTAATATTGATAAAAAAAATTTGCCTTACTCTGCATCTCCTTTTTATCATTGTTGCTTGCTAATGATTCTAAAGTTCTAAATTGTCAATAAGTATGGCCTTGTTTTTCTGATGTCCTGCTTTGCTGAGCAAGTCTGGTTTTCATGGGAAACTATTTTCTAGCACATAAATATATACATTCATGTAAGCAAGTATGAACATGAAAAACCTAATAATACTGCATCAAGGAATCAGATATGTATGGCGGTGTTCATGAAAACTGGGAAAACCAGTAAACTGAACCGAAGAGTCTGGCTGTTCAGTTTTTTGAACTAAACTGAACCGGTAATGTTTTATTGTTTCGGTTTGGTTCAGCTTCCCTCAAAACCATGTTGGACATATAAACCAGTTGACCTGGCAACTGCGGCTGGGCCACTGCTGCTGGCGCATGCAGACTCCTGATGACTTGCTGACTCCCGAGGAGGCCTGCTGAGTGCTGACTCCTGAGGATCTGCACCCTGCTGACTCCTGAGGGCCGGCGATGGCCAGCTGGCAGCTGGGCTGCCTGCTGCAGCAGCTGTGGATGTGTGCCTCCTTGGGGTGTGAGGAATGGGATAGTCCCACATTGGTTGCTTATAAAAGAACGTTGATAGGGAAGTAAAATTCATTGTTAAGTTAAATTCAACGTTGGGCTGTTTATAAATGGCTCATTATTAATAAATTTATTTTATTTGGAATATATATTATTTTTATTTAAAATGTAATCATTTTAAATTTATATATAATAAAAAACCGACGATTTGAATCAAACCAAACCAAACCAAATGGTTCGGTTTATTTTCATTTTGAGATTGATTGAACTGGTTTGGTTCGGTTCAGTCTACAAAGTGGTTTGGTTTTGGGTTTTAAAAAATTGGTTTAAAACCAGACCGAACTGACCTTGAACACCCCTAGATATGGATGAGTTTGACAACTATTGTATCCCATTTTTGCTTCTTTTAGGCATCCTTGTGCTCATAATAAGTCATTCGCTGGAATAGCAGAACTTAATTTTTATCTTGCATAGTATAATTGTAATTGATTTTTCTTCTTTTTGACATCACTATTACATGTTATTGTTCTTTAGATTGGTCCACTTAGGTGTTGGCCAGGTGGTCTATGCCTATCAAGATCAATTGGGGATATGGATGTTGGAGAGTTTATTGTTCCCGTTCCTTATGTAAAGCAAGTAAAGGTGTGTGCTGCTTTTTGTTTCATTTGTTGTTCATTATGATCCAGCTATTTTGCTATTTTATTTCCCATTTATTCTCTGAATGCTGGACCATCTTATGTGATATACCTTTACTACTTTCCGCAGATAGGGCTTACTATAAACAGGATCAAAAAGAAGAGTAGCTTGAAAGAAGAATTAATGTAGGGATCTGGGTCTCTTGTAGAAATTTTTACAGACCATGATATTATGAATGGAAGAAATACCAATGCTGTAACCAAAGAGATTAGATGGGTGTAGAGAAAAATAAAGACGGGAAGGCATGCTATTTAATTGTGGCAGACAAAAAGAAGATAAATAAGAGCAGGTTAAATACCAATTTTTGTAATGTGATATTATTGCTGTGGAACTTATTATAGGAGAGACAATCAGAAAGACTAAGGGCCTGTTTGGTACACCATTATTTAGAAGATAAACCTGGTTTATCCCCAAAATTTTGAGGATAAACCATGTTTATCCCCAAATTAATCTTATACCAAACGACCCCTAAGAGTTCCATTCTTTAAATTAAGGTAGACATAATGCCCTTATATTCCCTGATAATTTTTTCAAGTATTTGATCACTAGAAATTTATCTTATATGAAAATATTTTTGTACATTGAAGATAATTTGAAATATTCACACATGTAAAGATTTATTTTATTCGTTTGTAGGATTTCCTGATTTAACTTCTAAATTTTACTTATATGTTATATTTAAAAAGGTGCCAATTTGAGGCATTGAGGCGTACACCTGAAGGCAAGGCAGTCCATTTATGGCTTGAGGCTTACGTATTTTAATATGGTAGTGAGGCTTTCACCTTTTTATTTGTGAAGCATCTTGAGGTAATTTGACGACGAGGCATTTGAAAAATGTAAGCCTCATGTCTCTTTTAGTGGGGGTAAATGAGAATCATGTTTAAAGAATTAAGTTGCAATGAGAGATATGAAGTGTCTAGACCTGCATTCATTTGATTCATAGATATTCTTATGTAAAACTATCAATGGGCTTGGACCAATGAACTTGCATCATTTTTTATGTAGGTTTTTACTTCTCTTGTGCAGTCTCTTTTATTGTCTAGACTATTCATAATGTTTACCTTATTCTTCTTTATAGAAATGCGGTATCAACCATTTTATTTCTTATGAGGCACTTACCAAAATGTCTCTTCACCACCTCAAGTCTTTTTTAATTAAGGCTTATTTCTTATAAATGTTGCTAAACTAATTTATATTAATTTTCTTATGTGAACTTTTATTTTTGATTGCTTGTAATTTAAAATACTTGCTCAAATTAAAATTCTCTTTAATTTATGAGGGGTGTTTTGAACTTTTCCTTGTAGCATATGGGGATGGGTGAGGAGGTAGAATAGATCACTTTTACCCAAGGAATTCACCTGATGTGACATCCCCAAGGAGGACTGGCAATGAGGTCCACATATGGGCACAGTTGGCATGTGTGTTAACAGAAAAAGGAGATAAGAGATGTCTGGCAGTAAGGATGTTTGCTAGTTAACAAGAAATGTAGAAGGGGTGGGGTGGGAGAAGGGGGAAACACTTAATGCCCAATAGTTCACCCCCTGTATCAGCCAGAGTAGATCCCAATCCTGATTGGGGTTGGATATTCTGGCTTGATCGATTTGATGGAAGAAAAACCGATCCAAGATCAGCCTAGATCAGTTCTTCATGAAAATTAAGGGTGGAGGGGAGGCTGGGCTCCATGGAAATTGCTGCCTGGAGGTAGTGGAGGGGTGGCCACCTCCACCTTTGCTCTTCCGTGTCCATGTCTAGCAGACCCAATACATCCAGAATCTTCTTGTTATCAGGTCTATGGAGCCAATAAGAAGGGGTCTGCTAATTAATAAGTTAGCATATCCCCTTCTTATGGGGCCAAGGGACCCAATAATAAAGGAAAGTATTGTATCACACTTTATCAGTCATTAGACCCGATATGACTATCTTTCCCACTCATTTAGGGGAGGGAAGATCAGGGGCAATGATGGCCACCCCTCTACCACCTCTCAGCGGTGATTGACCCGAGGTTGGTCCATAACCAGCCAATTCAGTCCAATGATTTTGGAATCGGAATCGGAATCGGATCAGTGGTAGATTCCCAGCAATTCCGATTCCCGGGAATCGGTCGGAATCGGTCGATTCTTGGGAAGGGAATCAATCCAGGAATTGGCCTGGATAGATTTTTTTTTGTTTGAAATTTTGTTTCATCAAAAAATTCCAAAAAATCATAAAAATTATGAAAATTAGGAAAAAATTTAGGAAAAAATTTAAAAATAAGATTAGCATGCATCCACGTAGAATAATTGCTAATAAACATGAAGAGATGTTAAGTACATGTTGAGATGCAAAAACTATAATAGGGTTCAACTTTACATGAAAACATAAAAATAAAAATATACATGTTATCAATCTTCACCAATATCCATATATTGACCTTCATCCTCTTCTTGCTTCTTCCGTGACTCTTTAATTGAAATTGGAATATACCTATATGAAAATAATGACAATGCCATGTTCTCAAAATCGTAGACATTGGATTGTTGCGTGTAGGTAGGCTCAGGTGGAGGAGTCCATGGCTGCTGAGGTTCATAAAATGCTGGATATGGTGGCTCCATAAAATGCTACTGTGGTGTCTGCTCATCCAGCGTGAAATACGGCTTTGACCGATGTGAATCAGGTGACTGGCTGCTGATGACTGCGTCGCTAGTATGTATTCCTCGTCATCATTAACTGAGGAGTAAGAAGGAGCTTATGTGCTATCATCTGGGCTTACAGGTTACCTGATCTCCAGCTTTCTTCCCTTCACATCTTCAACCATCTCTGATGTCCCACCACAACCCAAAGATTTTTTTTAACTTTGAAAATCGGCCCATTTTTCGTGTTGTCACTTTTGTTTTCGTTTTGCCTGGACTACGAATGGGCTGGGTAGCGGTAGCTAGGGCTGGAACTTGGGCTAGAGCTAGGGCTAAAGCTGGAGGTGGCTGCTGTATAGTTGCTGGGGCAGAAGAAGGGCCTGCTTAAGCTTGAGAAGTACATGGAGTTGGAGCATCTTTCTCGGCCTCAACACCATCCAACTCTCCTTCAGCCCATACACGATCATCGGGATCAAACTCAGCTAGATGATCTATGGCTGCCCTCTCCTCTATCCAGGAGGCAAGTGCATGCTCCTCCTGTAATATCTGATTCATGTCAACCTCCTTAGGTGGTAGTGTGGCGAAGGTATGCCTATGCTCCTATGGACCACCTATGAACCATGCAAATCACTCCTTAGAGATCTCCTGTCGTTCTTTGATATTCTTGATGCGCAGCCTCATATTTTAATGACAAAAGGCCAGTTTCTTCAACTGGTCTGAGGTCAACCTATTTCTCCTCTTTGTATATATCAGGTTGAATGTACTCCAGTTCCTCTCACAATGAAAAGAACTAGTACTCTGGCTGAGTATCTTGATACCAATGGCAGCAAGTGGATTCCATCCACTCCTGGTGTTCACCTGAACCTACCACTCAGCTGCAAAAAAATAAAATAAAAATCAGCCCAGCATCTTTAATAACTTATAAGATAAGTAAATAAAATCTTCATCATAAATAAGTATACCAGGTGGCACTTTGTCGCACAAATATCTCAGATCAACATTTGAGTATACCCCGAGCCTCATCTTATACCTCTGCATCTGAAAAATATTTTAAAAAAAAATCATTATTTGTCTAATAATTTTAAGCTTCAAATTATTGACTAAACTCCAACTTACTTCTATCTCAGTTTCTATATTGTCCTGCTGAGATCGGCAGAGATGCTAAATAATAGATAGTGTACTTCGTATTACCTCGTTGTCATTTACCATCTGTCCTCCATATTGGATGCGGGGGTTCAAAAAATAGCTTGCAAAAAATTATCAATATTAGTATTAACATTATGAAGCTGGTAATTATTGACTAAACTTCAAGTAGGTAAGCATAAATAATTTTTCCACCCATTAATGACTAACCTGCAACATGGATATCGTGGTGCAAAGTCTTGTCCTATTGGTCATCTATGATTTTCCACCATTTTTTGTAACCTCTTGGATTCTTCTTTTTGATTTATAATTTTGCCCAGTTCATAACATCGTACAGCGTGCCCATCTAATTCTTGTCATCTGAATCTACCAACTTCAAGACAATTACCAGTGGCTCAATGATTGTCAAGTAGTAAGCAATCCTCTCTCAAAATTCCTTGTCAGTTATCTACTTCTCAGACCTGATAAGAATTTTTAGCTGATCTTGCTTGTTATACAAGTGGTCCACCATATAATTATAGTATTCCTCGGACTGCGTTAACCTAACCAGTGCATGTCTGTGCCGGTGTAAACTCTCCAGTGCAATGAAGTTAGTGGTAAAACGTGTAGGACCGGGCCTGACAAGATCGTGCCCTCCTATATGTGATCTCATAATATGTAGCAAACGGGGATACGAATAAATAAATCAGGTGATCGTCTTTGCCTGCCTGACAAGGGTAGAGACGCTCTCCTCCTTGCCTATATCCTCCAGTTTGAGATCAATAGAATATGCCGCATAGGGCACCTAGAACAGATGATGCCTCTTCTCCATCAGCTTCTCCCCAGCTGCCTTATATGAGGGTTCGTTGTCAGTGACAATTTGAACCACATTCTTCTCCCTAATCTCCTCCACCACAGCATCCATCAAAGAAAGAATGTAGTCGGCATTTTTAATCTTCCCAGAAGTATCCACTGACTTCAAAAATGTGGTCTCCTCAGAATAATACACCAAGAAGTTTATCATACTTCTCTTGGTGATACCTGTCCACTCGTCACACATAATTGTGCAACTCTTCTCCTTCCACACTTAATCTAAACCCATCCATCCACTCAACTCCTGCACCTCCTCCTTTAGCCCACCACCATATATGCCTGTTTCTCGAGGTTTGCAAACTCGATTTAGCCTCACCCGCGGCATCTATCGCTGTCTGGAAGTAAGTGCTGGTGATTGCATGTGCTGGTATGCCTACATTAAGCTAAAAAAATTGGATCAACAAAAAATAAGGTTAACTAAATAAAACACACAAAAACCATTTTAACAATGATACCTACATGTAAAAACTACTTCACAATGTGAAGAACGGCTCTCTTTGCAACCGCTCCTATTGCCTTCATCCCCTTCATTGCTTGTTTAATCCCCATCTGTCTAGCACTTTTTTTCCTAAATAGATACTCATCACTTGGTGTAAACCGAGTACTAGCAAAATGGCTGTGTGACTCCTGTCTCCATCTCTCACTCTCCCGGTCTGGGTAGGGCGAGCCGATGTTGATCGGCCAAGAACTGAGTCAATCTTGGACTCTGACCCTCCTGCTCCCCTTCTTCTGTCTTCCTCCGCAGTAGATGTACGCTTGCCAGTGTGCCTAGCATCATAGTTGTTAAGGCGAGCGCTTAGGCACCAAGGCGGCTTTTAGAAGACGCCTGGGTTGAGCACTTTGCTCCCCATGCATAAGGCGTGCGCCTTGGCGTCGCTCAGCTGCTCAGCGGCTGGTTTTTTTTTTTTGAACCGGTGGTTGCATCGACCGGTTCTTCCCCCGGTTCATTGAGGCCGGTTCAAAGTGACTTAAGTCACTTAACCCGGTCCTCCCCCCCATCGCCCGACAGCGTGAAGCTCCCGAGCCCCCGACAGGCGCCGGAGTCCACCGTGGAAGACATCGCCGCTGCCAGCTGTGGAAGTCGCCACCATCGCCTTGGCCTCGTGACCACCTGGGTGTCCTTGGCCTTGCGGGAAGCCACCATTTCAACCTCCATTTTCTTCTGTCATTCTCCTCCAGTAAGTAGTTAAGTTTTACGTTTTTTTTTCAGCTACATTTTTTTATTTCTTCCTTTAAGTAAAAAAGTAGTATTGTAGTATCTATTGGAGTGTTTTTAATGTTCTTGTACACATTCTATGGTTAAATGTTGAAGATTGCATAATTTTGAACATCTCCGGTGTGTTGGAAATTTCCGACTTTGTGGTTGATTGTTTTTTAGACCATTTGTTAGTATGTATACATTATGTAGACATTGTTTGATGTTTGTGTATTATGGTTTGAGTATTGTTTGATCCATTTCAGATTTTTTTGTCATTTTTAGCTATGGTTTGTTGCGGGATTATGTGTGAATGGCACCCTCCAACGCCTTGGGCGCCTTGTCGCCTTGACAACTATGCCTAGCATGTCTAAGCTCAGAGTTCGTAAAGTCGTTCTCCTCTGGCTCCACCTCGGCTGGTGCCTTCCCCTTGCCTTTCCCTTTGTATGTAGGCAAATCTCGGTCCCTCCTCTCAAGTAGCTCATTGTGCAACTCCTCCCTCTGCTCAACTCTAATAGATCGTTGAGAGGCTCTACCTGTCATGTAGCCTCTCATCTCCTCACTTTTCTCCCTCGGCACCTTATCACATTTTTTGACATTCTCACCTGTTCTAGCAATGTGTTGTTTCAACCGGAACACACTCGGTTCATCTCCTTCTCACACCACTTGCATTGTACTCTCTTTCTGGCTACGTCTACCATATGGCCGTGTTTCCAACTCACGTCAGAAGGATGTGCTGGTGGTACATCACCCTAATCGGCCATTGCTTATACCTGCAAAAAATTGCAAAAAATTCATATAAAATTGTTAAACATGTTATAAATTGCTTTAGGGACTGTTCGGGAAGCAGACAATCCATCGAACATACTATTCGGTATATTTAGAGAGTTACGTCTTTGCCGAAAAGGGTCGTAAATCGGTGTACGGGGTTTCCGAAATTTCTTCCGTACAAAGAATGTCCAATCGATGTTCTCACAACTCGAACGGAGTTGTTCGGTCGGAAATTAGTGAGTCTAAGCATACTCAGAGTCGTCGGAAATGTGTCAAAATCGGCGTACGGGGTTTCCAGAATTTTTCTCGTACAAAAGAACATCCAATCGATGTTCTTACAAGTTGAATGTAGTTGTTCAGTTAGAAATCAACGAGTTTAACCATGCTTGGAGTCGTCAGAAACGTGTAAGAAAGGGTGTACGTGGTTTTCGGCGAAAAAATGTTACCGAAAATCAGTTTAGGATCGAAGATGTTGAATCGAGGTGGATCGGAGCTTAGATCGGCGGAATCCCTTGAAGGGATCGGCTGAAATCGTTGGAATCGCCAGAATCGCCGCTGGAATCGACGGAATCACTTCGGAATCGGTGCTGATAGTTCGAGTCGAGCTCGAAATTGCCGGATCAATTGATTCTGCGCCTTGGAATCGCCGCTCTAGTTGCCACAGCCTGCTGGTTGCGTGGGAATCGACCTGCGTAGTTGATTCCGGCCCTAAAAGGGCAGGAATCGGTTCGATTTCCGGTCCAGAATCGGTCCGGGAATCGAACCGGACCGGACAGACCGGTTTTCGGCGGAATCGGCCGGATCAACCGATTCCAGGCTGAATCAGTCGAAATTGGATCAATTCCAACCGATTCAACCGATTCAGTCCGATTCCAGCAGAATTCCCTCTGGAATCGGAGCTTCCATAGGGAATCAGATTGAAATCGACCGATCTGATTCTGGAATCGGCCGATTCCGATTCGATTCCACCGATTTTGTAATCAATGATCCAGTCTGATTCAATCAAGTTTAGTTCAATCCCAACAAAAGTCAGCCCGGGACCAGACACCCTAAGAGCATATCAGCACCTGCCAATCCCGATCTAGGTTGGCTGATCGTGCAAACCATCAAGGAAATCTGACGGAGGAGTTTGACTATAACATGGTCTGCCCAAATACACATTTGGTAAGGGTGTGAAGTGAAAAAAAGGAGAAGAGATGGTTGGTGATGATGATGTCCACCAAGCACCAAGGAAATAGAAAGGAGTTGGTGAATGTGCAGCAGCTTGAGCACGCTAACCTTAATCATCCTTTTTATAAGATGAATAGTGGCCTTTGGCTTTTTGTTTAACCCTCATAGAGAGCATACAAAGAAAAATAGATCAGACACTTGGAAACATCAGCTAGAGGACTTAAGAGGCTCAACCATCGTGAGGTAGCAGAAGCAGCAATACGAGAAGTAGGAGAGAAGACCAAAGGGAACAAGTGAAAATAAGAATAAAATAAAAAAGAAGGAAAGACACCAAGACCTGAATAGCATTTGTTGTTGAAGTACATGAAGCAAGAAAAATATATATAACAGGGTATTGAAGACAAAGCCAAAGCATCATCATATTTTTTGACGTTATTGGTTACAGTCTTTCATATTGCAAATGACCATTTCTTCAATTATCTTTTAGGTGAAGCATTGTACTTGATGACTATCATACCTTTGGGGTCACTATAAGTAGAACTGCACTCATTACTGATCCAACAAGCTTTTTGTCAGTAATGTTTCTGATAGGGCTGCATTTACAAACAAAATTGTCCTACATATTTTTTTTTGTTGGGCCTTGTGATTGAGACCAACTTGCTGCTGAATGAAACTAAAGAAAAGTGCAATACATCAAAAGTATATTAAATAGAAGGCTCAATTGTAATATTCTTGTTTGCCAATGGTTGAGGATTCAATCTTTCCCAGCTCCACATACCTGAGTTTGAAGTGAAGGCTGGTGTCTAGTGCTGTACTTTAAATGCCGACCCCTCCAATTCATCACCCAGGTGTGTTATAGTATAACCTTTCTTGGCACTCTACTTAGACAACACTTGAGTCGTGATTTGGGTGAAGGTTGAGTTAGTGAGTATTATGGTAGGTATGTCCCTGATACTCAAAAATAAAAAATGTATTCATTTGTAAAATATGCATCACATTGAAGCATAATGTTTTTCTAATTATAATCAAGATTGAAACGTGCTCTTCCATTGAGTGCATACAAGTAGCCAATGACATAAGCAAGGGCATTGAGATTGAAACAACAGTAAGTAGCTTAATGCCATTTTAATCATTTCTAGAAAATATGTACTCAACTTAAGCCTTAATCTTAAATTATTTAGGGTGGGCCATACGGAATCTCTTTCTCCACTCATGTTGATTTTGAGTTATTTTTTTAGAAATGTGTAAATTATCAAAATCATATCAAATTATCTTCTTCTATATTAACTTAGGCCTATCACACCTTTTTTGCTTTTTGTTATTTTGATAATTTTCACTTTTCTATGACCATATATGCAACATTCTCATTTTAGTAATATTTATTTTAGAAACATGTTTTTCTTTATTGTCCAACATTTAGTACCATCACAACATTGTAGATCTTATGGCTACACGGTAAAATTTCTTTCAACCTTAGTAGAATATTATGATCACTTGGACTTTTTATAGTCAATCTCCACTTCGCCTATCCTATTTTAATCTTATGGTTTAACATGCTCATCATATTTTTATCTTTTTGAACAATTGAGCTAAGATATTTAAATGAAGTATTTTAAGATAATGTTACTGTACCTAAACTAACTTCTTCATATTTTTTATTTTGTTTTTATCAAATTTATAATTTATATATTTTGTCTTAGTTTTACTTACCCTTAGGTGTTGTTTGGTACGGGGATAAAGAGGGATGAACCTAGTTTATCCCTAATCCCTTGTTTGTTACACATATAAAAAAGAGTTTAACCTAGATTAAGTTAATCTAGATTATCCCAAAAATTAAGGATAAGTCCAGGGATAAATCATCCCTCTTATTACTCAGATTAACTTGATCCCGAAATTATATTTCGGGGTTACGACCCTCTACGGCCCCGAGCTTCCCCGCCCTCTTCCGTGCAAGCTCCCCTGCAGCGGCGATCCGGTCCGCCCCTCCCTCTCTTTCTTCTTCTTCAGCGCTGTCATCGTCGACTTCACGTAGAGAGATCACCACCGTGATCTCCGTCCACGCACTCCCCCTCTTTCTGTTTTCATTGCCGCCTTGCGCAGTTTTTCCCTTCCCGTGTGCGCAGCGCACTCGCAGCCACCCACCATGGCTGGGACTCCAGAGAGAACCATCATTATCATCCCTACTCCTCCATCTGCGCTCACCAAGGGAGAGGGTCTCCATGGCGAAGTACCCGATGGTATAGGTCGTCGTCTTCAACGAGTGGAACTAGATCCACCTACTTCACCCTGTTAATTGGAAGTTGGAGGCGGGCACCGATGGCGCGGACCCAGGCATCGTCGTGGGCGAGGTGGACAGCGTCCCGCGGGTGGAGCTGCAACGTAATGGCGGTGTTGGACCCGGGCCCGGTGGAGTGGCGATGGCGGCCCCTGTGCCTACACTTCTGCTGCTAGAGAGATTGTTGTAGCAGGCGGTCGGAGTAGAGAACCAGGTGCGGCAAGCTCTTCCTCCGTCATTGCCGCCGGTCTCTAGTTCGTTGAGCGAACACGCGGCAGGCACCGGAGAGTGCCGGACAAGTGTTCGATCTTGGTCCCGAGAGAGGGAGTCAGGGGAATGCTCGACCGGGGGAGCGAACGAACACCCTCGCCGGTGCTTGGCTTCCGCCGCACGCGTTAGAGTTGTTGGGAGGATGTTTTTTTATCTTGTACACGCTTGTGGTCGTATCAAGATAATATTTATAATTTGTGGTCTCCGGTCAAATATACTGTCGTGATAAGATTGTCACGACAAAAATACATAGAATTTCTCCTCCGATAAAAAAGGTGAGACTTTTTTTCTGTCTTCCTTGTGATCTCACGTCTGTTTCTTATATACAAGCTCCATCTTACAAGATATTAAATTTTAACGTAATTGAGCATTAATATTAATTTTATTTATATTATATATTAATGTTCAAGATATAAAGTTTCAACGTAATTAAACATTAATATTAATTTTTATTTGTATTATATACTTAAAATTTATCATTATTTATATTTTAAAATTTATCTTTATTACATGTGTAATTATATTTTAGATTTATTATATGATTACGTAAGTTGACTAAGAAGATATTTATAAAAATATAATATAAATTATTGTTTTGAACAGGAAAAAAATTATTACAAAAGTATAAATATACAAATATATGTTTATCCTCGAATTAATCTTTGTCCTGCCAAACATAGAATAGAGGTATCCTCTAAATCTATCCCACTTCAAACCAAACATATTAAGAATAGGGATAGTCACGAGGGGTGACTTATCCCTATCCTCTTTATTTCTATCCCGATACCAAACGTAGCCTTAGGTCCCATTTGGTATTAAGATAAAAATAAAGAGGATAATGATAAGTCGTTTCTTGTGACTATCTCTATCCCCATTATGTTTGGTTGCATTTAGTATAGGTTTTGAGGATAACTCTATCCTATGTTTGGTGTGATAGGGATACATTTGAGGTTAGTCTTTTCACGAGTACATAAATATTTGTTGAATGTAACATTATAATCAACAAATTATATTATAGTTTAATGCAGTAAATATGAATTATTTATCTTTTTAAAATAATTTGTATAATCATATAATGAGTTTGAAACATAAATACTAACAATTCACACATATATCAAATATATTATTCTATTTAATAAATGATACTTAAAAAAAATGGTCTAATTTTTCACTTGCTCCTAGACTTGCCACGTATTTTATTTTCACAAAACATGAGACTGAAGGTGAATTTAATAATTTATATATTTTAATTAATAAATAAAATATTACTAATGTTTTATCAGAATCCACAGTTCACTTCTCATATAATTCACTTAATGCACTCTTTTGTTAAATTCTTAAATTATCATCTGTAGTTTCCATCTCTCTGTGTTACCAATAGAAAGTTACCCAGATATATTAGTAATCTTGATAACCAATTAAATAAAATTTTTCATTAATCTTTCCTGCACTAAAAAGTTGATTTAACAACCGCCACAAGTGAACTTGTCTGATTCTCACTGCGTTAAACAGGCCGGTGCCTCTCATCCCACTCTTATTCCAGCATCAAGGTGGGTTGTGACAGTGGCAACAACATATGTCAAAGCTTCGAGCAGGGACCTCCCTGATTTCTTCCGTGCCCTCTGACAATACTGATGTAGATGCCGATGCCATCCTTTGGCACCTGAGTTATTTGAGATCCAAGGTTTCAGCAGTGTCAAGTCTTTGGACCTATGCATTGGTGATGGGGACATTTTTTTGAGCAATTTTAAATTGAGTCCTTAAAATGGACTGGTTTGTAAATAGATTTTTTAGGGAGTCTTTTTCTTAAAATGTTCTCCTCTCCCCCTATAAGAGGAGAACCGATGTACATAGTTAGACAAGTGATATACAAGAATTTTTGGAAGCCATCGGCGGTCTCTCCCGCACAGGGGGCTGCGGCCCCCATCTTCTTCCCCTGTCTTCCCCGATCGACCAGTAGGGTCTTCCCCCTTCCACCCTCCAAATCCGGCAGGTAGCCGATCACATTTCCCCCTCCTCATCCTCTGGCCTCCGTGCCATTCTTCCTCCTTTTCTCTTCTCGGTTCATCATCGTCGCCACCACGCCGGGTTACTGTTCAGAGCTGATCGATGGTCATGGCGGGGCGGATCCAACTTCCCCGGTTTCGTGCGCGTGAAGACAGCAAAGGAAGAAGGAGAAGCGGGAGAAGAAGGCAGAGGAGAAGGAAGAGGATCCGGCGATCCCTGGATCCTCCTCCCAGGCTGCCTACCGCCGTCGCTCGACTGCCCGCCGGATCCGCTTGCTGTCGGCTCCATCGACAGCGCCGGGATCCCGTTGACACCAGCCTGCTCCACTGTGCCCCACAGAGCCACTGCCGATCCCATCCGTTTCCGCCCCTGCTCGACATCCTCCCTCCGCCATCCCCGGCTCCTTCCCTCTCCGGTGGTTCCCTCCGATGGCGACGGCTGAGCAGAACTCGGCCAGTCCGCACGAAGACGGTGGCTCAACGCGAGGCCTCCCATTCCCCGCGCTCGGACGGCTGAAGACCGCGCGACGGCGACGGCGACGCCGCTGCAGCGCCTGCTCCACCACGGGAGCCGTCTGGACGAGGATGACGAAGACATCGCGAACGCCGCCCGCCCGCGCGCGCTGCGCGGGCCCTTTGTCGTCATCCACGCCCGCGTGGGCGCCCGGAGACGTCGCCACGGTGACGAACAGGCGACGGCAGGGATGCCGCCACGCGACCACCCCAACCGCGACCTGGAAGCGCCACGACCCCCCTCCGGGTTATCCACGCGGCCGCGTGATCACCGCGGTTCGCAACCAGCCGGTCCGCGGCCAGACCGGTCGCCAGACCCGGTCCAACCGGGTTCAAGGCCGGTTCAAGCCGGTTTGACCCGGTTCAGTGCCTGAACCGGCCGGTTCAGTCCGGTTCAAGCCACTTCGGACTGTTCTGGACCCGGTTCAGGGTGGTTCGACTCGGTTCGGCACCGTTTCGGGCCTGTTTCGACCAGTTCAAGTCCGGTCCGCCTCATTTTGGGTTACTTTAGTTCTGTTTAAGGCGATTAGCGCCGGTTTGTTCCGTTTTCGGTCCGTTTTGCCCGGTCTAGCCGGTTTGTCCCGCATCAATTGGTGAAGGGGATGTCCCAGCTGATGGCTAATCTGACGGCCACCATCCCATACCCGCCCACACATTTTTGCTACTGCAGTGGCTGAACGGATTGGTGTCAGAAGGAGGAGACCGATTGAAGAGGAGGATGAGGAGAAATTAGGGCTTCACAGATTCACCTCCAGGATCCTGGCGGCAAAAAGGACCAGCTTCCCTGTACCAATGGCAGCAACAACCTTGCCCTTCTCCATCACCTCTTTCACCATCAACAACACATTTGGTCTTGTAGTGGAGCACCTCTTTCTTCTTCTTCTTCTTCTTGTTGCCGCCGATGCCCAACTTGGAAAATAATGCTTGCAAGTGAAATAGGTCAACCTACTTGTAAATATGAGCTTCGCCAGTTTTGGACCCTCCACAACCTCTCATTCGAGAACCCCTAATTTTATTGCTTGGCACATTGCTCAACCAATTTTCTGGAATTGGGCAAGAAGGATGGTCTGGACACTTGCTGTTGGTAGGCCAGGGACGTGTATGTTTGCCAGCCTATCAAGTGTCTAGGGATTTGACACTTGATCAGGCAGGTTGCTATATGGGAACCAGTTGTAAATGCAGTTAATTTTGGATCTAAATTTTATCCAATCAGATGGGGAAATGCAAAAATGATGGGGGATAATAAGAGCATATAGTGGTTGAAATTGACCAAGTTTATGGGGTTTAGATCTAATCTGATGGGGGATTCAACTCAAATCCCAATCTTGCCACATACCACTCTTCTTAGCCCCTTCGCAGCTGGATCTTTCTCCAAAATTTCTCCAGCCGAATGCTCTGACTCCTAGTGTGTGGGGGCTACTCTAGGTAACTTCCTACACAATTTTTCTTCATGTAGAGGCCCAAAATGGTTCTAGGTGCAGAGGAGAGGATGAGTAGGAGACAAGGGGTGGTGATGAACCACATTGGGTGCTGGAGGCCGGATTTTATTTTATTTTATTTTTGACATTCCAGTCAGTCATGTCAGTCATTGAGATTCCCTGCAACATCATGAGCCTTGATACTTGTTTTACTAGGCTTTTGCTCTAATTTATTGGGGCCTCATCTAGACAATGTACTTCATCCTGAGATGCGCATGACCATTGTTTTGAAGGCATTGCCAAGGCATATCACCTAGGCGATGCCTAGGCACCCTCTCACGTTTCAAGGCAAGGGGAGCCTAGGCGAGCATACATTATTTTCCTATTTTGTCTAATTTATGGAATAATATGCTAATTACGTATCAATATCACTTAAGTGAGTAGTTTTTAAATAAAAATAACTAGTTCTAATAGTTAATTTGATTATAAATAGATATTTGATGGAATAATAATTAGGATTAAGTAATTTCATAAATATTTACTAATGGGGTGTTTGGTTGCATGATAATTAAAGTTTTTGTTTTAATTTTTAAAAATTGTAAGAAAACTTGTCAAAAGAGGTGTTTGGTAACCATGACAATTTTATGTTTTGAAAGTGATTTTCTTCTTAAACAAAAAAAGAAAGTCTCATCTCTTTCTTTTTTCTTGTGGTCCTCCACTTTGTTTGGTCATGTGTGGTAGTTATTCTTTTTTGTAATCACATCCCTCCAAACATGATAATTTTATGTCATGAGTTGGTTCACTTTTTATTTTAATACAATTTTTTATCGTGAAAGTGTACAAAAAATTATCATGCAACCAAACACCCCATAATAGTTAATACAAATTAAGTATTAAAATTAACTTAATTTAATAGTTTTGATTGGGTATTCATGTTTTTTAGTCTATTCAACTATGTATTTGCATATTGTTAATTTATTTACATGTTGTCATATTTATTTAGTATTTTTATGTATTATTTGTCACTCATGTATTTATTATTTTATCAATTTTCTATGAAAAAAGATGTGGCTTTAATGTCTTACCTTATTGCCTGGGTGACAAGATGGTACTATGTAGGCTGAGTCATCTTGATCACTTTTAAAACTATGTGCATGACAAGGGCATGTCCAAGTCCAGAAGCATGTCGCACAGGATTAACATTTTTTTGGGCTTTAGTTCCTATTTGTCATCAATCTGGTGGGTAAAAGAGATTATTGTTTAAAGTTTAAACATTCTGGGCTTCTAGCTGATTAGAGGTGAAGGAAATTATGATCATTTTATGTCTTGCATTTTTCAATAACTACTTTATGCCCTGTTTGGTAACACTATTAGACACCTCTATCACTATTAATTTTAAAATTGATATTGTTGGTAATCACCTTGAGGTGTTTGGTTAATAGTATCAATTTTAAAATTTGTATTGTAAACAACACATGTTATGTAATACAAGTGTCAACTTGTATTAATTTTGATATTAATATTCCATCTTCTAGAAATATCAATATCAATATTAATATGGTATCATTTTTGATACTCTAACCAAACAGGCCATTAGCTTCAATGAACTGGCTTTCCATTATAGATTATGCAAATGGAGTGCAGCTTTAATTATGGATGAAATTTGGTAAAATGCTGGGAGTACCTTTTTTATGATGGACGTTTTTGTAATCTAATGATGAGAACTGAGAAGTCTGGCTTACATTCTTTTTATCTTATATCAGTATATGTATTATCTTTTATATTAGTTTTCCGATCAAGGGTTGCAATTTTCAGCTTGCGAATGACATTAGGTACTTGGAGGAACATTCTCATTGGAGAATGTGTCATTTTTATTTATTTTATGATATATATTTGTGATTTTTACAGCTATCTAATGCTGGTGGACGACTTATCATCTCAAGTGATGGTGTATGGGATGCTTTGACCTTTGAAATGTCTCTAAACTGTTCACGTGGTCTACCAGCAGATGTTGCAGCCGATCAAATAGTTAAAGTATTTTATCCTTACTTTCACCTAACGGATATCATTTGAATGCTTAGTGATTTTAATCTTATTTTTCTATTGAAATTTTAGGAAGCTGTACAGATCAAAGGATTACATGATGACATCACTTGCATTGTAGTCGATATACTACCACAGGAGAAAAATCCTCCAGTTCCCCTTCCAAGGAAGCAGGGGATGGGTGTTTTTAAGTCCATGTTCCGCAAAAAACCTTCCGACTCATCTTCTCATTATGACAGAGAATTTTCTGAGCCTGGCCTGGTGGAGAAACAGTTTGAAGAAGGTTCTGCATCGCTGGCTAAGAGGTATTTTTTATATATGTTGATCAGTATTCTGAATCATCCAGTTCTGTACCTTTTCTGGACCTTCGACTGATGCAATGGTTTACCTGGAATAGTCAAATGTGTCAGCAACATCAATATTGCTACAATTTCTTATTATTGGCTATGTTTTATTCTCATGTGTTGCCAAGATTAAGGAACATGTCATCACACATATTTGCAGGTTGGATGCAGAATATCCTATTTGCAATGTGTTCAAGCTGTTCATGTGCGCTATTTGCCAGATGGAGATAAAACCAGGAGATGGTACGTCAGTACATGCTGGAACAGCTCAACCAGGAAGAACGCGCCCATGGGATGGGCCATTTCTCTGCCATAGCTGCCATAATAAGAAAGAAGCAATGGAAGGAAGGAGGCCATCAGGAAGTATGAATGATTACCTGAATGCTATTTCGAATTGTGCAGACTTGGTTTTTGACCTCTTCCTTTGTTTACTTATTAAATTTATGCAGCATCGAGACATAGCGATGGTAGTGAATAGTTGTAGTGCTAGTGCTTACCAGTCATCTCACTTGTGTCCCACCTGTTTAGTGGCACTAACACATTTGGAGCTGGCAAGTGCTCAAGGGCAAAATCAAGGGCTTCTCATTCTTTTTATCTTTCTCAAGCTGTATCTAGCATGCCCAGGCACTTTTCTGATATGACGTTCAAGAACTGCATGCAGTGGGAGCATTCTTCCTTTCCAATCCTCACCAGCTACTATTCTGGCTGAAACTAATGTGCTTCGTCCAAATGTAAAGCTGACTAGCTAAAGAGGGAAATTGTGGTCCCTTGCCTCAGGGCTTCTTATTCATTCATGATCTTCACGAATGCAGCTCCTGCACTTGGGAGGCCCGACCCAGAGATCATTCTTTCTGGATTCAATCAAGCTGTTACCCGGGGACCATTTTGTAGGGATGAGATTCAAATTTTAGCTGTTGCACTGCAGGTAGCTATTGCTGAATTCAATGCAAGTTCCCACTTTAGCTCAGTCTGGATCGCGGAATAAAAGTTTAAATGCTTAGCACAGCCTGTTCAATTTTCATCATGAAGTGTGTTCTCACACATGTTAATATTTTCTTGTCCATAGTCCAATTACCAAACAAATTTTGCACATGTTTGTATCATCGCCCACTTGATAGAAGCTTCTGCAAATTTGGAAAACACTGATTCACTGCAATCTTTTCATACTTCTGTCTTGAAGGGCACACATTGCCTCCTGGTCGCCGTTCTTACATTTTGCGGTGCCTGCATGCTTCTGGAACAGATGAGATGCAACTGTCTACATCAGCCTAAAACTTTCCCAAGGGGAACTACGGAAATTTATGGGGGAGAAAATTTTTTTTCTGAGGGTGACCTGATTAGGCTGGGCAAAAATCTGTAGTTACGTGGAAAAGAAAGAGTTCAGCAGGGTACACAGTCTATGGGGAGATCAAACCCAGCAAAAGTGGACTGTTGCTGTGCAGTACATTTCATATCTAGTGTTTACTCCTGTTCAAACCAAGACCGTTCAATTTGAATTAATCAGTAAAAAATCATAATATAACATATATCGTACATTAGTATTTAGTACTTTTTATAGTTTCTTAAAGTACCATAATTATTTTAAACGTTCATGCTTGCTAATGCAGATGTGGAATTTTCACTCTAAAATGAACTCATGCGTAGCCCAAGATTAAATTGTGTTATCTTCAATAGTTGATCAGCCTCTTCAGTCGCAAATAAAATGTTTTTCTGCAAATTGTTATCCTGTAATGTGTTTTCCTAGTAAAATGGTGGGAGTTTACCCTTAAACTGTCATTTAACGTCCTTAGGGTAGGTTTAAACCTAACTTGCTACAATAATGCATTACACACCACACATGAGGACAAAATTTAGTAAGAGTAATAACAAGTTATCAGAGTTGATGTAGGTGCGTTATAAACATTGACGATATATGTGTAGAGGCTAGGCGGTCGGTCACTGACATTCCCACCAGGAGTAAACTTTAGAAGATTTATGCTGAGAAAAAGTCACAAAAGGCATCTGACAAAATTAAATTTCGTTTAGCCCTCCAGATGGTGCATTTGAATCAAACCAAACCATTTAAAATTGGTTTGAAGAGGACGAAAGAATAAAAAGTTATACACTTTTATTATTTTTTTATTGTCAGTCTATTTTGTTCCTCCCTCAACAAGGTGCAAGTCAATAAAAAAAAGTAAAATCAGGTGAGTCCGATACTGTAGTCAACAGGCCAAGAAAACAAATGGAAGGAAAAAAAAAGTTTGAATGATGTTTATTTTTATGTAGCCTCGGAAATTATTTTCGGAAAACAGAAAACGAAGTGAAATTAAGCCTTCCAACTAGAAGCGAGTTCCCCCTTCCCATTTGTAAAATCCAGTATTATGTCGACATCCCCGGCAATAGGGGTGGTTCAATTTTTCGTAAAAATTAACTGATTCATAACAATTTTTATATCTTTTAATGACCCGTTTGGTTAGAGTTTCAAATTTGATACTGTATCAATATTGATATTGATAATTTTAGATGTTAGAGTATCAATATTAAAATTGATACAAGTTGACACTTGTATTACATAAAGTGCTTTGTTTTCACTGTCAATTTTAAAATTGATGCTATTAGCCAAACACTTCTTATTATTAGGAATATCAATTTTAAAATGGATAGTGATAGAGGTGTCGAATAGTGTTGCCAAACGCCTAAACTATTAAAATCAATGTCAAAATTTTCAATAGTTTATCGGAACCAACACCGGAATCATTTGATTATGTATTTGTTTGTCCTATAAAAATTAACACATTTAATTATTTAATATTAATAATAAAATATATAAAAATATATAAATAATTTAAATTATGATATAAAAATATTAAAGTAAAAGTAAAAAGTAAAGGTATTATATCAATAAATTAAAAGTAATATAATATTTATTTGTTAAATTTTTTGATAAAAAATCATATATAATAGATTTTAAAAATCATCATATATTTTGATAATAGAATACACATTAAAATGGATTGGAATATCATGATCTTTAATTCAATCAAAATTAAAATCAAAGACAATACCACTCTTGACCCGTTTACAATTGGCCACTGCCGTTCTACCACCATGCGTAGGGTGCAAACTTGCAGAATTGAGATGAATGACATGTTATCCATGTTTGACTCATTTATTTTATGAGTTTGAGTTCGAACTCAAGCTCCTACGAGTAAGTTCAACTCAATCCTTGTTCAAATTTAGTTCAATACTTACTCTATTAAGTAAGTTCAACTCTACTTAATAGAGTAGGTAATAAAATATTAATCAAGTTTCTCATCAACTTATCATGTTGAGGAGATATTCAAACTTGACACATTAATGAATTAAGTTTTATTTGTTTGTTCAAACTTATTCGTTCTAGTCAACGTTTTGTCAAGTTGAGTTTAGATCCACTGATTAGTTTGCATCCCTAGCTATGCATTTGCAACATCTGTCATGTTCCTTACTCCGCCTCACTGGTCAAGACTCTTCTTCCCATTTACTCCACCATTTTTTTCTCCATCAAAGCGTTCTGCAATTGATAATTGATGTGTTCTACATAAATCTGCAGGTGGTTCACATTTTCTCTACTATTTTGGTGCTCCTTCTAAGTGTCCATCTAGACTAATCTACCGTGTTATCTTGTTATTTGTGATCCCATTTTATGTATTGAGGTGGGGACTCCCCAGTTTCTCTAAATTGATCATATATCTAGTTATTCCTAGTTGCTGCTTTACTGTCTTGATGCATTTCAACATTGTTTCCATAGTCATATTCCTATTAGTGAGGTCATTAGTTTAGAAAATATCCACACTTATATAGTGTGATCATCCGATCTTATTACAAATGTTTGACTCCACAAAGTGATTCCAAACTGTCGTTTGAAGATCTTCAATTATTAAAGCACATTAGTATGTAGGTCCATTGAACTATGTAGCAATATTCAATATAGTTGAAGATAAAGACTTTTGAGCAATTATGCATTTATGTTTATCTTCGCGTCCATTAATCTACATATAACATCTTTCGTTTGTTAGAGGTTACTCAAGTAAGTTTGTTATTTGATCTTGAGCAAACTTGTAATCTCAACTATGTACTTTTGTTTGGTTCAGTAGTATGGAGTAGATTGATATTATAAAGAAAGACTCGTTGCTGCTATTGCTCCTCTATGCTGGCTCCATTCCACCACTTTTGATGTTGCTGCAATGCACATCAAGCAAATGCCCCTTGCCCATTGTAATATTCATACCTATAGTTGAATTAGTACGAAAAAAAGAGTTTTCAATTTTTAGTCCTAAATAAATAAATGAACTATTTTTTAGTCCCACAATCCAATTAAGGTATTTCTTAGGAGAAATCAACTTCCGTCTCCACTTTACGTGGCCAATTTATTTCTTAGTCCCATGTCTCCGACACTTTATTTTCTAGTCCTAAATTTCAAATTTCTATAATTTCCGCCCCTTTTTTCATCTAACACCGTTAGCTTTAACAGATTTCACATGTGACTTCCAATTTTACCCCTCCACCCCATGATGCCAATGATGTTCTTCTAATCAAATTTTTCAAAGCATTTTCTACTCAATAATTTTGCAACACCTGATTTATTTAGATCTTATTTTTAAATTTCATACATCAATTGGTACCACCATGTGTTTTTAAGATGAGTACCACCATGTAAAAATATCCCTAAAATGTTATTATTCAGATATTTTAAAAATTTTAAAATTATATTCTCTTTTTTAGAGATAAAGTGGGTATTGGAGAAAAAAAGAAAATATGGTATTAGAAAAAGTATTTTATAAAAAATTAAAGAAACAATTAAAGTAATATTGTCTCAAGAGTTCTCCCAATGGTAGAAAGTTATTTTTTTAGAAACATAATATTTTCAAAACAGTAAAATTTTCAACTTTTATGTGATCATATTTGAAAAAATGAATAATTATAAGAATTGAAATCCAAAAATCTCTAAATTAAGTTTTCAATATAAAAATATGTTCTTGGTGTGAATGAACATGATGAGAAGAGTGCTTAATTTAACCATCATAAAAGAAATATAAATTTAAAAAAATTCAAAATAAGAATAGAAGCGAGATTGTCTTCACAATTGTTGTTATTATATCTCATATGATAATTTAGATTTTTAACTATCTAATGCCCTGTTTGGTTAGAGTTTCATTTTTAGTACTATATCAATATTAATATTAATATTTTCAAATGTTAGAGTATCAATATCAAAAGTAATACAAGTTGACACATGTATTACATCATATGCCATGTTTGCACTACAAATTTTAAAATTGATACAATTAACCAAACATCTCTTAATAATTCTTATCAATATTAATTTTAAAATTGATAGTAATAGAGGTACTTAATAGTGTTACCAAACAGGGCATAATATATATTTTAATTTATAATTTATTGCAATAGCGAAGGGTGATTTAGAAGAGTATCGTAAATGAAATTTACTAGTGGAAGAAAGAATTATAATTATATTCATGGCCGGTGGCATGACCACTACTTCATCGCTTGGCACAATATCCTTGTCCTTACGATGGCGTGCGCCCTCCGCGGCGATGGTAGATTGACGTTCGGCCATACTACGTGTGACGTGCCCAACATGGACTACAGTCTGAGAGTCCTCTGGGACATCATCAGGGTGACCAGCACCTGCAGTGTAGCAAGTATATACTCGCATCTGGCCTCCTGGCCCCCGTGCTACTTGGCGTCTGGGGGCAGTGTTAGACAACATAACTCGGTCATTGACTAACTCTCTTCTGTGTGGTAGCTCCCGCAGAGTAGTGGTCGCATGACCATCATCAAAATGATAAAACTGCCGCCGGTGGGGCGGCGCAAATTGAACCTTCGGCCGAATAGAATTGGTTGCTGCGGGGGTCGAATACAGCCCTCGGCTGTGGCCGTGGTTGGGCCTTCAGCCCAGAAGGCCCCTCGTCTGGGTGAGGTTGATGACAGGCTTTGGAGACAAGTGGTTCTATAAAGGGAATGCTGGCCTTAGGGCACCAAACCTTCGAGATCAAGACAGAGGGTCTGAATCCCTACCCCCGGTTGGCACGAGTGTCCGCTGTCCGGGGCTCTCGGCGAGAAGATGCTTGAATGGGGGACGTGCCCCCAATCAGTGGAACCGGTTGCCAAAATGAAAAGTCAGCATTTGGGCTGACTGCTGGAGTCTTTAGTACAGCAGGCGGCTGCTGCCGGGTCTTCTTGGGCTGGACCGTTGAGCGGTCAGCCGGGTGAGCCAAAAACTTCATGGAGAGTTTTCCCCCGGTTGGTTGGGTAGAGAACCGGAATGGTTGGTCGGCAAATCGACTGTTTACATAGAACTTTTGATGGGCAGGTGGTAACACCTGCAGGTTCTCTTCAACATAGACCGCTGATCGGTCTAAGGAGGAAAGACAAGCCAAGGGATGGCCCCTCGCCCGAGCTGATATCTTGGGAGCCGCTGATCGGCTCGAGTCTTCAAGTTTTTTAGGAGAGGGCTGCCCCCTCTCAACAGCATCCCCGGCCACTGGTCGGCTGGTCTTCCCGGAATGGGCAGAAGGTTGACTCTTCCCCCGTACAGTGGGCATATTTTTAATAACGGGTGTAGCAGGGGCCCGTAAGTCATCATCCAACCGGCTCAGAGCAACGAACCGGTTGACAAGGGGTAAAACGATAAGCCACGGTTGGCGGCGCTTCTCTTCCATAAACTCATAGGGAGTCCTGATGAAAGTGGCCGGGTGGGTACGGTTCCAAGGGCACCGTACGTTACCAACCTCCAAGTTACGGCGGGAGCCATGTTCAAGCCGAAGCTTGCGCAGACTCGACTGAGGAAATGCGGGCGCGGGCCCGGAGTTAACGGTGATATCATTCACTGAAAATGGCTCCTGAAGAGGAGCTGGTTGAGGTGACTTCGGGAGGGAAGCCTCAAAGAGTAGGGTGGTATCTGCAGAAGCTATTTGAAGTTGTTGGAGGGGATGGACCTCCTTCTCAGTAGCGAATGGCTCCTTTAGTGTGGCACCAAGACGGTCAGGGTGTAGCACAACTTTGGGGAAACAGCCAAAAGTGATGCCAGCGGTGATGGCACCAATGCAACGGTTGTTGATGTAGGCCTCGGAATAGCGAACACCGTTGTCAAACTCCATTGAACCTGCAAAAACATACAAGGCCGACCTTATCATATGAAGAGAGTCTTTAAAGAGATAGTAGGTGTGCACTTTCTCAGATCGCTATGGCAGAGAGATGAAGGGAAAGAGAGGTCCCACCGGTCGTGTCAATTTGTGGGAACCTCCGGAATCATTTTGATTCTTGGAAAAGATTTTTTGTTCTTGTATATTTTGAAATATCGACATCCGAATTTTCTAGTAAACTAGGTGATAGACCATAAAAATACTAGATAGTCCGGGTGATATTAGAAGAGTATAGAACCGAGGTTCGGGTTCTATGAAAATAATTTTTGACCTCTCTCCATCGGATGGTGCGAATATCCGATGTTCATTTACATCGAGCAAACACTCGAACACCCTTGATTAACTGCCATATCGATCTTGTTTGACGAGAGCGTGCACATCCACAACATATAAAGAACACAAAGGGCCCTGGCCTTTTAGGCCCGATGAGATGCAAACAAGTTTGATTAGATTTTGTTTGAAGTTGATTTATGTTTGATTTAAGAATGGATTTTGATGTGGTTTGAAATGTTGATTTCATATTTCAATTTGACTTGGATTTGAATGTTATTTGTTTCGGTTTGTTTTTAATTGTTTGGTTTGTTTTACTTCAATTGGTTGAAGTTTATTTTTTTGTTTGAACTTGATATTTTATGTGTTGATCAAATTGACTTGTTTAAGTTTAGTTGACATGTGCTGAGTCATTTTAATGTGGTTTTCTCATGTTGGTTGGTGTTTTAGAACCGATTCGTGTGCATTCGGTATGTTTTAAATGTTTTAAAGTTTGGTTTAAATTGATTAAACTTGAACTTCAAATTGTTAATGATCTAAATTTGCATGTTTTAA
Source organism: Cryptocoryne crispatula var. balansae (assembly GCA_036172225.1). NCBI lineage: Eukaryota > Viridiplantae > Streptophyta > Magnoliopsida > Alismatales > Araceae > Cryptocoryne > Cryptocoryne crispatula. The sequence continues at coordinate 23,081,582 of CM069925.1, forward strand.
GATGAATTTCATGTGCATTAATGTTTTCTTCATGTGTTCTCTTCAATTGGTTTATTATTTGATTTGCACTTGTTTAGGAAATTGAATTCCAATGGATTAAGTGTATTGAATCAATTTTTCCAGATTGTATTAAATATGATTTTTGTTGAATGTTAAAGCTTTAATGATATGTTTTAAGCATGTTTTAAGATTAGTTTGAATGTATTTTCAGATTTAATTAAGTTAACTTCAGATTTTGTTAACTCTTGTTCGGTTTGCATCACATCCAGTCTGTCGGGCTAGTGTCGATGCCCAGTCACATGCAATCAACTCGGCACTTGAAATGTTCATTGAATATTCATGTTCTTGTTGGTGTACATCAGATGTGGCAGTTCATATGCCATAATGCTTGAAGTGTCAAAGTCCTTCCCTTGGTGTCAAATCCCACTTGACTAGGAGAATTTTGGCAGCATGTCGCCTTATTTTCCGATCAGTGTGAAGTTTTACCCGTCCTACAAGGCATAGTCATTTGACTTTCCAAGTAGTGGGAAGGGTCCGTCTACAGTGGGAAGCGTTGTAGACACGCAATTTTGGTCCAGTTGGAGAGCTTAAATTCTTGTTTTTATGAGTATTCTTTCAAGGAAACCAAGTTTTTCGGAAAATCGGAACTTCCTTGCGCGTTTTGGCCAAACTAGGCCTAGTGCCCCCTTAATGGGGCGCTTTGACCAAGTCAAAGCGCCCTATAAACAGGGTGCCAGGCGCCCCACTGGTGGGGCACCTGCACCTGATCTGATTGACTGGACTGATTGATGGGACAGTGTGGAAACCTCGGGAATCGTTTTGATTCTTGGAAAAGTTTTTTTTGTTTTTTGTATGTTTTGAAATATCGACATCCGAATTTTCTAGTAAAATAGGTGATAGACCATAAAAACTACTAGATAGTCCAGGTGATATTAAAAGAGTATAGAACCGAGGTTCGGGTTCTGTGAAAATATTTTTTGACCTCTCTCCATCGGATGGTGCGAATATCTGATGTTCATTTACATCGAGCAAACACTCGAACACCCTTGATTAACTGCCATAGCGATCTTGTTTGACGAGAGCGTGCACATCCACAACGTATAAAGAACACAAAGGGCCCCAGCCTTTTAGGCCCGATGAGATGCAAACAAGTTTGATTAGATTTTGTTTGAAGTTGTTTTATGTTTGATTTATGAATTGATTTGGATGTGGTTTGAAATGTTGATTTTAGATTTCCATTTAACTTGGATTTAAATGTTATTTGTTTTGAGCTTGTTTGAATTGTTTGGTTTGTTTTATTTTAATTGGTTGAAGTTTATTTTATTTTTTGTTTGAACTTGATATTTTAGATGTGTTGATCAATTTGACTTGTTTAAGTTTAGTTGACATGTGTTGAGTCATTTTCATGTGGTTTTCTCATGTCGGTTGGTGTTTTCATACCAATTCGGGTGTGTTCGGTATCTTTCAAGTGTTTTGAAGTTTGGTTCAAATTGATTAAACTTGAACTTCAGATTGTTAATGATCTGAATTTGGCATGTTTTAAGATGAATTTCATATACCTTAATGTTTTCTTTATGTGTTTTTTTCAATTGGTTTGATTTGCACTTGTTTAAGCATTTGAATTCAAATGGATTAAATGTATTGAATAAATTTTTCCAGATTGTATTAAATCTGATTTTTGTTGGATGTTAAAATTTTAATGATCTGTTTTAAGCATGTTTTAAGATTAGTTTGAATGTATTTTCAGATTTAATTAAGTTAACTTCAGATTTGGTTAACTCTTGTTCGGTTTGCATCACATCCGGTCTGTCGGGCTAGTGTCGATGCCCAGTCACATGCAATCAACTCAGCACTTGAAGTGTTCATTGAATATCCATGTTCATGCTGGTGTACATCAGATATGGCAGTTCATATGCCATGCTCAATGCTGTCAATGGTGCAAATGTGTGAATGTCCTTCCCTTGGTGTAAAATACCACTTGATTGGGAAAATTTTGGCAGCATGCCGCCTTATTTTCCAATCGGTGTGGAATTTTACCCGTCCTACAAGGCATAGTCATTTGACTTTCCAAGTAGTGGGAAGGGTCCGTCTGCAGTGGAAAGCGTGTCCCATGCCTACGCCCGGGTCAACGTTCCGGTGCATGCCGGATGAGCCGCCCAATGAAGCGTCCAGTTGTGGACTAACTTCTTATTTAATTTTGGCATTTCGCCTTCAGATTTAATTAAGGTTTATTTTAAGTGTCCAAGGCCCAATGGGAAATTTCATGTCAACGGCTCAATGGGCCGGTCTTCATGCTATGTCAGCCCGGTTGGCCTATCTTGAGCTTCATGGACCCTGGCGGCCTATTTTGAGCTTCATGACCCAATGGGCCAGATTTGCACCTCCATGGCTTGATTGGCCTGATTTGCACTCCATTTTTGCACCTTGACATCTTGCTGTAGCAGCGGAGTAGGTGAGCCTCAGAGGGGTTGGAATGGGTTGGCTAAGGTGCTGTTTAGGTGGACTTTTGGTAGGACTGCACAAGGGGCAGGTTTAGGTGTGAACTAGGACTGGTTTAGGAATGCACAAAGGGCATTTTGACATGTAGAAATCAGGGCCACCCGGCTTAACTCATGGCTCGTCCGGCGGATTCCAAGAGGCCCGTGCTGTCACCCCTCCTTCCACACATCAAAGAGGATGTTTGGTTTGTTTGGGGGTGCTGTTGGAGCTGTATTGGGTGTGTTGCACATAGGGCAAACTAGGTGACCATCAAAGGGGCCTGACATGGGTGCTCACAAGGGGGGCAGAACTTGGGCCAGCAAGGGGGCCTGTTTTGCATGCCATTCGGGGCCTGATTGGGGGGAGGCAGGAGGTGCATGTCCAAGTGACCATCAGTGGGGTCAAACCAAGCATGATAGTAGAAGGTTTAGAGGCCAACATGGAGGGCCAAAAGGGTGCACAAAGGGGCTGGTTCAGAGGCCTATTTTAAGGGGCAGCAAGGGGTTGTTTTTGTGATGGCCAAATAAAGGGTACACTTGGGGCTTTCTGTAGACAAACATGAAGGGAACTCAAAGGGGCTGAATGGGCATTACTCAGAGGGTATGACACCATGGAGAGGGGTAGAGAAGAGAAGGGGAAGAGTTGAATTAAAAGGCTACATTGGAACACACTTTTTCAACTCACCAGTTTTTTTCTTCTCTCTTGCACTGCAGGTGGTGTTAACGATGATGGGCTGAAGGTGCCACCAAACCCTTATTCTCTTGCTGTTGGATGAGAAAAGGGGGTCTTCTCCTTGCTGATGTTGATGGATGGAGCAAATAAATGAAGAGATCTTACTGCACTTGCTGAAGTTGGCACACCAATCAGGTGGGCTGGTTGCACCTGCTGCTGGCGCGCCTGCTGGAGGGAGCCCTTTTCTCCTTCTTCTTCTTCACTTGGCACACCACAAAGGGGCTGGAGAGGTTGCTGACTTGCTGATGAAGACGTCCAAGCAAGAAGAAGCTGTCTTGGAACATGGTAGAGGGAGGAGAGGCAGGGCTTCCGCAGGGTGATCAGCTTGTCCTGCTCATGGCCAGCTGAGGGGGCTTTTATAGGGGCTGAGGGGCGCCATCTCCAGGAAGAGATAAGGCTGCAGGTTGTTGATAGGAGATAAGGATAACTCAAGGGAGGTTGGGGATGATAAGGATAACCCATAGTTGGTTGTTGAGAGGGATAAGGATAAACAATGGGGGTTGTTGAGCTTGTTGAGGTGGTTGAGGGAGATAAGCCAAAGTTGCTAGCTATCCCATCAAATGGGGAGTTCGGCCAGCTCCCTAACTTGTAGGGGATTGTGCGCATGGAATATGGGGAGGAGTTCGGCCAGCCAAGTGGAGGGAAGAGAGAGAGTGATCCAATCTAGACCATTCAGCTAACAGACTCCCGATCCGACGACTATCATTAATTTCAGCCGAAAATTGATTAAACATAGCCAAATTTAAATCAGAAAAATATGGGACAATCATTGATGAACATTGATATTATGATCCATCCAAATGTGTGGCTGAGATCTCCCAAATTGCCCAGGATCTCTGATTTTACCAATTTCTCTGATCGGTGCAATCTCGGCCGTCGATAATGTCGAAAACTGTAATTGAGTGCAATTATCTTCTCCCATTGGCCAAATTTATTTTTCATGCATAAATATTCATGATATCAAAGTTTTGGGTCATGAAAATTGAAAATTTCAGCCCTTGGGTCGATCCAGAGCTAATCGGACCATTATGCCCCTGGTGCGAGAACATACGACTTTCCGTCCGGATTTGCTCTTTCTTGCATATCTCTTCATCCGGTGGTCGGATTTTCGATCCGTTTCGAGTGTTGCCTAGCTCTATCTAACCTTGAAAATGTGGTAAAGTTGGAATTCCATGTTAGAGTCCCAATTTGTCCCAAAGTGTCAGGGGCAAAATGGTCATTTCGGCCTTCCGATGTCCATTTTTCATGTTTTGGGCACCGTTGCGAAGCTCTTGACCAAGGCTATGTAATAAGCACATTATCTTGGCCATTTGTAACATGTAAAGCCATGCGAAGGCATTTCCAAAGCCTGTTTACATTATCTATTCATGAATTTTTTGAATCTGGGTCAGATTTTCTGCACCGGCTTCGGTATTGCTGAAACTTGTATCAAGCAAGCTAAGCGGAAAAATTTGATGCCAACAGACAGTTCTACAGATAAAGTTGTCCTCTTCTTGCCTATAAAAGGACCCCCATTTGGAGGGTTTAGGGCACACCAAAGGCGTCCCCCAAACCCTCTCATCCACCACAACACTCCCAAGGCCATACAACCCCTCTCCAAGCTCTTAAACCATCACAAAACCCTCTTACAAAAACCAAAGAAACCATAGTTGCTTCTTGAAGGGATAGTCTAGCAGAATGAAGTTACCACTTTAGGCTATAGAAAGACCCCCATCAAAAGGTTTAGGGCACCCCAAGTCCGTCCACAACTTCATCTCATCCACCACTATGTATTTGAGCCTCCACCACACCCCCTCAAGCCCTTAGATTATCCCGAAATCCTTTCCCGAAAACCCCAAAAACCTGCAGTTTCCTTCTTCAGAAATATGATTTTTCTCCGACTTTGAGGGCCTCTACACTCTATTTCCCTTACATTTAGTGCCAAAGCACTCTTCCATTAGCTTCACTTGAGTATTGGCTGCTTGAATAAGTCCTTCTTCCATCTTGGAGATCTTCCTACACTCCGGGGCGACGCCGCGAAGAAAGGAAGAAAATCTGCTGGAACTAGTTCCTGGTTCCCTATAAATAGGGCGCTTTGACTTTGGTCAACGCGCCCCATCAGGGGGAAACCTGCAGCTAGAGCCCTATATATAGGGCACTAGCAGGGGCAGACCCCGTTTTGCATTTTTTTGAGTTTGTTTACCTTTCCGGTCGATTCGTTACTTCTTCCTTTCGTTCTAGCTTCTATTAACATGTCATTTAGCATGCATTAAGCCACATCTTTGCATCTTCATATCTCTTTAAAAACCTATCAAAAATAGGGGTTGGGATTTAGTCCCAATCCGGTCAGTTCCTTTCCTTTTGCATGTTTGAGTTTGAATTTGAGCATGATTCTACACTTTCACTAGAACTAATGATCTTTTCACTTGTTTCTATGTTTTCTTATGGACATTTTTAGGTAAATCCGGCCGAGGCGGAGCTTCAACCGGATCAAAGACAAATGACTCACTAAGCTCTCTTCTTTCGGCCGGCCGAGAGAGGAGAAGTCGGAACCCAACAATCTCCCCGATTCCAAAGGTACGACGTTCATTTTTATTCTCCCTTTCATTTCTTTTCATTCTACCATATTTTGGAGCCTTTGGATCCTGGCGACCACTCCCACTAACATCTCATCCACCAATTCCCCAAAGCAAGCGTAGGGGCCGAAAAAGAGGGAGATCTACGGATATCCCGTTTCGGGTGCTTACACCTTTTGGCGACCACGGTGGGACCGATTTTGCTTTAGTGAGTTCTTCTCTTCTTTCCTAAGAATGTCCACTTGAAAACATGCTTATTTTCACTTTAGTTCTCATTTAAGCCATTTCCTTTTCCTTGCATTGCTATTTACTTGCTTACATGCTTGTTTGTTTCCTTGAAGCATCATCTTGTTTCTTCCAAGTTTACTTACCCTGTTTATCTTTTTAAAAGCATACCGATCTGATTTCCAACTTTGTTAATCAACTTATTTTACCTTAGTATTTTAGATATCATCTTATTTCATCCCTTGTTAAGTATACTTGCCTATTTCTTTCTAAGTCTAATTCTCTTTAGCAAATCTTTCAAAGCATGCTTAGTTAAATTAGTGCTTTCTTCCATCCTAGTTTAATTTCATATCATTGTCTTGTTCACTTGTTTCATACAACATCTCATTAATCATTGTATGCTTTTATTTTCTTCTTGCTTGCTTCTTATTCCTTGACATTTTACTTGCATTTAGTTTGCATTGGGGTTTCGGCTCCTTAGGTCATCCGAGAAGGGAGGCTCTCTCCTCCCAAAGCCCCACACATCCAAACACTCCTCTTGGTGGTTGCCAACTCCTCCTCCGGGGATTCCCTCTAGGAAGGACTGGGTAGCTTCCATCAAGGCCTCCATAAGTCCCCAGACGTGAAGGATTCCCTCTTCACTGATCGGGCAGGTTGTACCATTTTATCCCAAAACCCGGAGTACCTATTACCTATCGTTGTGTAAAGAGTGACAACCTTAGATTGCTCGGCGTTGTGAGAGCATAGGGTCCTACCCATTTATTTGAGTGGAAATATTTCTCTTAACAAGCCATTAATTTGAGGTTGAAACAAAAAAAATTTGCGTTAATCATCCCAAAGTCTTTGCTATTACTTGTTTGCAAACAAAAATTAAAAACTAAAAAAAAATTCCAAAATCACCTAAAAAACCAAAATTTTTTTGCTTGAGGTTAATTTGCTTGATAACTTGCTTGTCTAACAAAAGAAAATAAAAAAAAGGGGTCAAAAGTCAAAACCAAAAAAAATCCTTAAGCTTTTATTTGTCAACCTTCTTTTTCTATTGTGTTTATGAATTTAAGGTCAGGACAAGTTATCAGAATGGCGGATCAAAGATACGAGCAACTACAGTTAGAGTATGACCAATCTTGTTTCTACCCTGATGCCGTATGTGCCGTCAATAAACCCGAAATTCTCCCTGAACCTAATCAAATTTATCCTCAACCCAATCCAAATTCACTTTGGGAGGCATTCCCTTATGCCGACCCCACCCAAATTTAGGCTATCGAAGCCATCCTCAAGGGCAAGTCGCCCGCCAAACACATCCCTCCTGAAGGTGGTCTTCACATCTCTACCCCTCTGTCGGTAGCACATCAACCCAATGTGCCCACTCATGGCCATTCTTATACCAGGCTCGTAGCCCCAATCTCTCCTCATCTGGTAGCTAATCTAGATCACCCAGATCCGAATGCCGTTGCTCCTTCTAGGCCACTAGTTCATTCCTCTAATCATCTCAACCCTACTCACCCTTTGGTGCATCCCCCAATATACCCTTCTTATCCGGCCGCTTCGGCCCATCCAATCCAAGTTCCGGTGCACCGAGCACCCACTCCTCCTCCTCCTCTTAGGAAACCTTCTGTCGATCAGTCCATGATTAACAAAATCAATCGCATGGATGAGCAGTATAGAGAGCTTAGACGATTGATTGACACCAAGGCAACCCCTGAAATTTATCTTCCTTCCCTGTCTACTTTTCATCTACCTCCCTCTGAGATGCCGGTATACCATCGCTACAACGGAACCGGTAATCCCTTCATTCATATCAAGGACTTTCTGTATGAGTCGATAATGTGGCAAAATGATCCAAGGGCCCTTTCTTTTCTTTTTAGAAGATCATTAGAGGGTTCAGCTTTAGAGTGGTTCTACTCGCTTGACTCTTTGGAGGCGAGTAACTTTGAAATTGTCAAAGCTAAATTTTTGCAGAGATATTAAGATAGGGTCGGACCAACATATTTCATCACCGACCTTATGGCTGAAAGAATGAGAAATGATGAAGATTTTACTAGATATGCTGATAGGTGGAGGTCTATGGCAGAAAAGCTTACTGATTCCATTTCAGAACCAGAGCAAGTGAAGATGATCATCACCAACGCCACTCCAGCCTTAAAGAATATGTTGGCTTTGCATCACCCCACCTCCATGAGTGAACTCTATGAGAGGGCACGGTACATTCAGACACAGCTTAGGGACTCACCTATCATGAACTTGTTTGATCCTAGACCCCGAGCTGTCAAGAAAACTACTTTTACCACAACCGGCCCTGTGACTGAGGGCGTAGTGACAAACGAGGACCTCAATGTTGTAGGGAACCCACCTATAAATTATCAACACCTGTTTAGGAACCCTCAACAAAATCAACCATTTAGAAAACTTCGTCAACCTCAACATCAACCTCAGTTCCAGCTTGTCAACAACAAGCCCCAATCCCTCAGTTATCGCAAGCCCCAGTTCCCCAACCACCGCGGCAACAACTGGCCAACTACAACCAAGCACCCCCTCCCATGGCCTACGAACCCCGAAAGGTTGGACCCAAGAGGAACCATTACCTGCCTTTGCCGTGCTCTCTCGTGGACATCTTTAATGAACTCATGGCAGCAGGGCAAATTGCATTGCCAAGGGAGAAGTTGGAGTGGCCTCAAAATGCCAACACAGAGCGATACTGCTTGTTTCATAGATATCCTGGGCACACCGTGGAAATTTGTTTTCAGTTCAAAGACTACATCCACGACCTTAATGAGCAAGGCAGTATTGACTGGCACCAGATGGGGGAATACATCAAAACAGTGAAAGATCAACCTCAACGGCAGCACACACCAGCTCAGCAGCAACAACAACAAAACCCTGGTCTGGGGATTATCCAAAACCCTCTACCTCCACATGCACCCGCACCTGGGAATCAACATGTTAATCCCATCTTGATCTCTTCCAAGGAGTATCATCATCGGGGCCAGAATTGGCAAGTTGAGGGAGCCACCTCCGTCATGCATGTCAACCGAACCGTCCGTTCTATACCCCAAGCTACATCAGCCAACCCCATTACTGTCAACCGGCCACCCATCATTCGAGCACCATCACAACCCATCATAACATCACCAACCACACAACTCCAATCGGGACGGACCCTAATCCGCCCGGTTAATCCACCACAAACATCACCACCGCTAGGACCCATCATCATCCCGCCCCGAGCAACTGTACCTTCACAACCTACCTACCCTACTATGCCTTAAACCACCATCATTACACCCGTCGCAAGAGCGCCCATCATTCGACCTAACCCACCACCCACCACTACCACCCCAACTATAGCTCCTCAACTTGCCACAGTACTCAGGAGTGGGCGCATGTTCCAAAGGGTCTTTCCCCAGGCTGGTCAGTCAGGATTAGTACCAGAAGCAGAAGAAGAACACATCGAAGAACCATTGCTCGGGACATCCTATGACTTGCTAAAACATCTTTATAAAACTCCGGCACGGATCTCTATCTTAGAGTTGATCAAAAGATCCAAAGTCTATCAAGAGGTCCTCCAACAATACTTACAGAGGGTGATGGTGAATGAGATCCTCCCCCCAGAAAGGATTTCATCAGTTCTGGTCCCGAGAAGTGAGTACCCGGCCCTTACATTCACAAAGGAAGAGTTGGCCGACCCGGAAGTAAGGAAATGTGCCTTATGCATCACAGTCCACATCAATGGAGTAGGCATTAAGTCATGTTTGGTCGATACCGGAGCATCCATTAATGTTCTGCCACCAAAAACATTACATCTTTCTGGAATCTCCGAGGAGGACATCCGGCCATCTCAAATAACAGTGACCGCATATGATAATTCAAAGAAGCCCGCTGACGGCATGATTACATTGGGTGTCAAACTCGGACCTCAGACAGTCACTGTCAACTTTCACATACTAGAGATGGATCTGACATACAAAGCTATTCTAGGACGACCCTATTTGGAAGCATTAGAGGCAGTCGCGTCCACCAATCACCAGTGTCTTAAATTCCCTTACAAGGGACAAGTGATTAAGGTGACTAGTATGCCCCTAGATCATCCATCTTCTCCATCACCACCCCTCGGATTGCCAAATGAACCGATTTTGACAATCTTGGATCTTCCAGAAATAAGTAGGCAGCCAAGGCAAGTGTGGAGAAGGAAAAGAGAGAAAAATGAAACTATTGGGTGGCATATAATGAAAAGTTTGGGATACCAAGAAGGCCAAGGACTAGGCAAAGAATTGCGAGGCATAGTTGAGCCAATCAACCTAATGAGGTTACAACCAAAAAGCGGGGTTGGGTGTGATGAAACAACTTCCAATGGTCAGAATCTCAAAAGCAGATATTTTTCTGGATGCTTACAAAAGTTTTTCATCAAGAAAGAGACCATTCAACTGGCTAAGAACAAGGAAGAACAAGAGATGGACCAAGACAAGAGAAGAAGAACCAACAACCCTGAAGATGACTTATATCCAGAAATATCTCTTCTGTTTTCCACCGATGAAGAAGGGTCAAGGATGAACCACTCCAGGCTGAACCACCTGTTGACACACCCGAGGGTCATATTGCCAAACCGACTCGAGAAGAAGTTCAACCAACTCCACGAGGGCCTTCCCTCATTATGTCATTTTTTGGGGCCGACGCCCCAACTCACTGTGATGCTCTCCCCGGGCTTCTTGGCTCGATCCCTATTTCTAGGCCCTCAGGCCCAACTTATGGGTCCGCGTACCCACTTGTTTCTCTTAGGCCATCGAGCCCCTCTACTAAATTTGGGCCTTTGTGCCCATTTTCTCCAACTCTTGGGCCCTCAAGCCCATCTCCTAAACCCAGGCCCTCGAGCCCACATCCTCCTCTTATTAGGTCCATAAACCCACCTTCTTCTATGATCATCCGGCCTACTGTCCCATCACCTCTTTCTGACAACATTGGGCCCGAAAGCCCCCTTTGTCAAACATTGCTCGAAGTCTTCCCTTCTTTATCAATATCTTCGCCTACTTTGGCTCCCGTAGTTGACCTCAACCCAAATTGGGCACCTGAAGCCCATTCTGTCTTTATGTTTAGCACTCCCCAAAAAACAACGTCCTCCTCGAAACTAAAATTTCGATCGAGGAAACATCTCAACTTGCCTCGGAAGGGCATTCGACCCAAGGAGCCACCAGATCCTTGATTGACCTTCTTTGCTCTCCATCCTCTCCAATAAATTCTACTCCATCCACCTCCTCTTCCTCCTCTTATTTACCTTCTTCTTCTTTAGGTTTAGTTTACAATAAAAATAGAACAAAAATCAGAGGTAGGAGAGTTTCAGAAAGATACCTGCATCAGTTAGCTCAGAAGAGCTTAGAATGTGTCAAGCTACCGGAGTATCTAAAAAATGCGATTCAGCTGGATGAAATTCGATATGAGGAGAAGGATAACATTGATCAAACTTTGGGAATTTCTTCCTCTCTCAGTTCAACATCACCTACATCCAACAGAAGGCAATCAAGGGCTACGCAATTGCCGAACATCTTGCCCATCATCCTATCCCAATCTTTGACCCTATACAATCATTATTCCCCGATGAAGAATTGATGTCCACTCGATCTTCCAATTTATGGACTTTATATTTTGACAGGGCATTAAACTCCCAGGGTAGAGGGATAGGGATTGTTCTTCTGTCACTCGAAGGTGTCACCATTCCACAGGCTTTTCAGCTCCATTTTCTAGCAACAAACAATATAGCTGAGTATGAAGCCTTATTGGCCGGACTGGAGGCCGCTCACTTTTATGGTGTCACTGAACTAAGGGTGATCGGTGATAGTCAGTTGATTCTCCACCAAGTGCTGGCCAAATACTGCACATCTCATCCCAGGCTCAGGCTGTACCAAGAACTCACCACCTGCTACATCAAGCTATTCTCCAAACTCGAATTCATTCATGTCCCTCGTGCTCAAAATATTCTTGCCGATGCTCTCGCTTCCCTGGCATCTTCACTATCTGTCCCGCTAGGCAGACAAGTTAGGACAATCTATGTTCGTCGACGTATCATCCCGACGGTAGAAGATGCACAATTTTTGAAGGTTAAAGAAGAGTTTGAAAGAAAAGAGTACATTCAGCAGAAAAAAGAAGTATCTTTGGTCGAGTTGGAGGAATTAGAAGAGGGTGAGAAACCACGGTATCATGAGATTGCAAATTACTGTCAGGATCAGACATATCCACCAGGATCAACTGCTGAAGATAAAAAAGCCATATGAAGAATCTTCCAGAGATACACCATCTTAGGTGGAGTACTTTATAAAAGGAACCTGGCCGGCATTCTATTAAGATGCGTAGATGAAGAAGAGGCTGAATTGGTGCTTAAGGAAGCACACTCTGGAGTATGTGGAGGTCATGTAAATGCTCAAGCCCTCGCCAAGAAGATCATCAGACAAGGGTATTACTGGCCTACTCTGGAAGAAGATTGATCGATCTTTGTCCGGCACTATCATCAATGTCAACTTCACGCCGACAAGATTCACTCTCCCGCATCTTCCCTTCACACGATTCACGCCCCACGGCCCTTCGCTATGTGGGATTTTGATGTTATCGGACCCCTCGGTGACCCAAACTCCACAAATAAAACCAAATCCTTCATCATAACTGCAACGGAGTACTTCACCAAGTGGGCAGAAGCGGAAGCATACGTGGAAATCAAGGCATCAACAGTCTGCACCTTCATCAAATGCAACATCATTGCCAGGTTCGGGATCCCATGCGACATCATCACTGACAATGGACCGCAATTCATCTCCCAGGAGCTGCGTGACCTTTGCAACAGGTATTGCATCAGATTGCATCATTCATCTCCATATTATCCTCAAGGCAACGGTCAAGCATAAGCCACCAATAAAACCCTGATAAAAATCATTAAGAAAATGTGTAAGTCTAGCAAGTTCGCGGACTGGCCAGATAAGTTAGTCGATGCTCTATGGGCCTACCGCACCTCTATTCGAACCCCAATGGGTCAAACTCCCTATGCCTTGGCATTTGGGATGGAGGCGGTAGTCCCATATGAAGTGCTCGTTCCTTCCCTCCAAGTCCAGATTGATCGAGACATCCCGATAGATGAACGCCGAGATTCCCTTCTTACGCAACTCGAACTCTTGGATGAAAGGAGGCTGGCCGCTGTCGAACATGCTAGGTCTTATCAGAATAGACTTAAAATATTTTATCAGAAGAGGGTGGTGGAGAGAAAATTTGAAATCGGTGAGGTTGTGCTTAAAAGAATATTCATTAAGCCGGGCGGTCCCCACTCCAAACTTCAACCTAATTGGGAGGGTCCGTATGTAATTTCGGTTGTTTATCTCAGTAATTCATACAAGCTGACTAGTGCAGAAGGAGAAGAACTAGCTCATACCTGGAATGGTGTATACCTCAAAAAATATTTCCCTTAAAATAAAAATCACAAAAAAATCTATAAAAATCAAAGGTGTGAAGAATGATGGTAACATCTAACATTTGCTTGTTCAGTACACCAATTTGTCACTTAGGGAATAAGGATAGGCATCATACTGCACACACTACACGCCTAACTTTGAGATCCGATGATTGGAAGTCAGAGAGAAAGCTAGGCAACGCTTGGCAAAAGAAGGTCAACCTAATCCCATTCTCTTTTTATTTCAGTCCGGAATAGATGGAAGGGGTTAGAATGAGGAGTATCGAAAGTACTCATTGCCTTAGTAGGAGGATGCCTCTGGAGGTCTGACTTCTTAAAAGAAAAGGTGCCAAAAGATGGGCAATGACCCCTCAGGTCGGCAAAAGAATAGACCTGTCTGAATGTGTACCAACAAAAGCCAAAAAAAAAAGATAAAAAGGATCCAAAAGATGGGCAATGAACCCCTCAGGTCAAAATCAAGCAAAAGAAAAAAGACCTGTCTAAATGTGGGCCATCAAAGAAAAGGGCTAGAAGGAAGGACCCAAGGATGTCAAATCCCAAACGGGCAATGCGGGCACTTGTAGAGAAACAAATTCGACACCCCCGAATCCTATTAAGGACTTACCACCAATCCTCTTCCCTCTTTAACCTTGCGGGTAAGGTTAACCGACTGGATCCAAGAAGAGCCATAGCCTATCAAAGGCGGAAGGTCAGAAGATCTCAGACTAGGCACTTTCTTACACGTGATGCCTACTCTTAACCCTTAGGTAACAATGAGAGGCACTTATGGCAAGCAAGGCAAATGATGAGATGGTCGTTTCTTTCACACCAAACCAAAAAAATTAAAAACTTAAAAAACACAAAAAATCTATAAAGTCAAAACTCTTAAAAATTAAATATTCAAAACACCAAAAAAATCATAAAAGTTCCAAAACATCAAAAACATTATAAAACCATCAAAACCTAAACAAATCAAAAATATCAAAAAACCTAAAAGTTTGCTTTCTAGACTGATTAGTTGTCTTTGCATTCATGTTTAATTTCAGTCTTGCATATTTTCTTTTATGCATACTTATGTTTTTCTGTTATCTTTACCTTGATAAGGCCTATGTCCCTTGACAAATGATCAAGGCAACTTTGCCCTCTCCTTGCAAGGGACTAAGCCAAAATAAAGTTCTAATATCTTCTCTCAAGTGGATGCAGGAATAGGAGAAGGCATGCCGACTTCATATCCCCAGAAACTTAGAGGAAGCAAAAACAACGAAAAAATCAAAAATTGAAAAACAAAAGTGGACTACCCCGACCCCTATTAGGACTTGCATTTAGTATTGCATCTATCAAAATAAATAATATTTGAGATGTTGAAGACCTCAAGTTTAGAGGGGGCTGAGCCTGAGAACCCCTTTAACAAAATCAGTGAGGGCTCAGTCATTCCCTAGGCTTGCGGATAGGCCAAAGTTGAATATGCGGGGACGACGGTTTCTTCATAGATGTCCTGACCTGTTATGTTCAACCTATATCTTCAACTATTTTCTTATACTTATTTGTATTTCTTTAAACCCAGCATGCATCATTTCATACAACAACATTCATCATCCCACCATGACCATTCCCCGCTTCCTAATCCTGCCATAACCTCCTTCTAGTCCCATTATGAACATTTTAAAAATGGTCTTTTATAGCTGCAGAGAAGGTCTTGATTTTTCAGAGAATCGGTTTCCAACGGGTTTAACAATGATTTCATCAAAACAAGAAGTTTTTCCATGTCGAACTGAACCGGTATTGTTGAGTAAAATCTTATGAATTTGAAGAACCCAACCTTGGTTGATTGGCTGTCTCCTCTTTACTTTTCGCAATTTACTGCATTTCTACCGAGTCCAGCACACCATGCAGTTCGGGTCCTGACTGGTAACAATTCTCTCCCACGTGGGATTTTAGTTATTTACTTTCAGTACTGTTCTTCTCTTTAGCCAATCAACCAGAGGGAAGGTTTCGATAAGAAAAAGGGTAATCTCAGAGTCCGGTAAAGTTTTATTCCACTCAACTAGGCCAATGAGGGCGTGTCTAAATCTACACCTTGGCGTCACCTTTTTAATCCATTACCACTTCATTCCGCTACTCCTCATTACGCTTCGCTACATTCGCCTACGTTTCATTCGTGTCACTCCCCTACAAAGCCGATGCCAAGGTGAGGCAAGCTGTAGACACGCAATTTTGGTCCAGTTGGAGAGCTTAAATTCTTGTTTTTATGAGTATTATTTCAAGGAAACCAAGTTTTTCGGAAAATTGGAACTTTCCTACGCGTTTCGGCCAAAGTGGGCCTAGTGCCCCCTTAATGGGGCGCTTTGACCAAGTCAAAGCGCCCTATAAATAGGGCACAAGGCACCCTATAAACAGGGCGCCAGGCGCCCCATTGGTGGGCCACCTGCACCTGGTCTGACTGACTGGGCAGATTGATGGGACAGTTCTGCAGATAAAGTTGCCCTCTTCTTGCCTATAAAAGGACCACCATTTGAGGGTTTAGGACACACCAAGGGCGTCCCCCAAACCCTCTCATCCACCACAACACTCCCAAGGCCGTACAACTCCTCTCCAAGCTCTTAAACCATCCCAAAACCCTCTTCCAAAAACCAAAAAAACCATAGTTGCTTCTTGAAGGGATAGTCCAGCAGAATGAAGTTACCATCTTTTAGGCTATAGAAAGACCCCCATCAAGAGGTTTAGGGCACCCCAGGTCCGTCCACAACTTCATCTCATCTACCACTATGTATTTGAGCCTCCACCACACCCCCTCAAGCCCTTAGATCATCCCAAAATCCTTGCCCAAAAACCCCAAAAACCTGCAGTTTCCTTCTTCAGAAATATGATTTTTCTCTGACTTTGAGGGCCTCTACACTCCATTTCCCTTACATTTAGTGCCAAAGCACTCTTCCATTGGCATCACTTGAGTATTGGCTGCTTGAAGAAGTTCTTCTTCCATCTTGGAGATCTTCCTGCATTCCAGGGCGACGCCGCGAAGAAGAGAAGAAAATCTGCTTGAACCAGTTCCTGGTGCCCTATAAATATGGCGCTTTGACTTTGGTCAACGCGCCCCATCAAGGGGACACCTGCAGCTAGAGCCCTATATATAGGGCACTAGCAGGGGCAGACCCCGTTTTGCATTTTTTTGAGTTTGTTTACCTTTCCGGTCGATCCGTTACTCCTTCCTTTCATTCTAGCTTCCATTAACATGTCATTTAGCATGCATTAAGCCACATCTTTGCATCTTCATATCTCTTTAAAAACCTATCAAAAATAGGGGTTGGGATTTTGTCCTAATCCGGTCAGTTCCTTTTCTTTTGCATGTTTGAGTTTGAATTTGAGCATGATTCTACACTTTCACTAGAACTAATGATCTTTTCACTTGTTTCTATGTTTTCTTATGGACATTTTTAGGTAAATCCGGCCGAGGCAGAGCTTCAACCGGATCGAATACAAATGACTCACTAAGCTCTCTTATTTCGGCCGGCCGAGAGAGGAGAAGTCGGAACCCAACAATCTTCCCGATTCCAAAGGTATGACGGTCATTTTTATTCTCCCTTTCATTTCTTTTCATTCTACCATATTTTGGAGCCTTTGGCTCATGGCGACCACACCCACTAACATCTCATCCACCAAGTCCCCAAGGCAAGCGTAGGGGCCAGAAAAGAGGGAGATCTATGGATATCCCGTTTCGGGTGCTTACAAGCGTGTCCCATGCCTACGCCCGGGTCAGCGTTCCGGTGCATGCCGGATGAGCCGCCCAATGAAGCGTCCAGTTGTGGACTAACTCCTTATTTAATTTTGGCATTTCGCCTTAAACTTTAGTTAAGTGTGCTTTTTAAATGTCCAAGGCCCAATGGGCCAGCTTCATCAGCACAATGGGCTGGTCTTCATGTCATGTCATCCTGTTAAGGCTCATTCTTGAGCTTCATGGGCCCTGGTGGCCTGATTTGCACTCCATGACCCAATGGGCTTGATTTGCACCTCCATGGCCCGGTTGGCCTGATTTGCACTCCATTTTTTTTGCACCTTGAAATCTTGCTATCGCAGCTTCGTAGGTGAACCTCAGAGGGGCTAGAATGGGTTGGCTAAGATGCTGTTTAGGTGGGCTTTTGGTAAGACTGCACAAGGGGCAGGTTTAGGTGTGAACTAGGACTAGTTTAGGAATGCACAAAGGGCATTTTTACATGTAGAAGTCAGGGCCACCCGGCTTAACTCTTGGCCCGTCCGGCGGATTCCAAGAGGCCCGGGCTGTCACCCTTACTTCCATACATCAAAGAGAGTGATTGGTTTGTTTGAGGGTGCCAAATGGACTGTTTACAGGCCACCTATGGGCTGTGCGCACATCGGCAATGAGGAGCCAGAATTAGGACAGCAAGGGGTCTAAAATGTAGGGCTCAAAGAGACTGATTTTTGATGGCTTGTGAGACCAACATAAGGAGGTTGAACATGGGCTTTAGGTGGTACGAACAAGGCTGGGTTTTTGGAGCTTCTTGAATGGCCATAGAGAAGGCCGAGGGGAAGAGAAAGAAGAGGGGAGGGAAAGAACTAGAAAGTACTACATCTTCCCTCACCTTTTTGGCACAATCCTTGTTGGAGATTGAAGGAGAAGATGGATGGCCTTATACCCTTCTTCTTCTTCTTCTTTTGTTGCTGAAAATGGTGCTGGAATCAGTTCTCCAAGAAGGAACACCTGTTGTTGGAATCGGTGCACCACCGATTGGGCTACTGCTGGCGCACCTGCTGGTGGGAGGCCTTTTCTCCTTCTTCTTCTTCACTTGGCACACCACAAGGGGGCTGGAGAGGTTGCTGATTTTCTGATGAAGATGTCCAAGCAAGGAGAAGCTGTCTTGGAGCAAGGTAGAGGGAGGAGAGGCAGAGCTTCCGCAGGGTGATCAACTTGTCCTCACATGGCCAGCAAGGGGGGTTTATATAGGAGTTGATGGCGCCATTTGCAGGAGGAGATAAAGCTGAAAGTTGTTGAGAGGAGATAAGAATAACTCAAGGGAGGTTGAGGATGATAAGGATAACTCAAGAGAGGTTGTTGAGGTGATTGTGCGCCAACTAGAAAGAGAGGGAGAGAAGGGTGCGCACCCTCTCCTACTTTCAAGGAGATGTGCGCACATGACATGTGGTAAGATGGCTGGTTCGGCCAGGACTTGGATGAGGATAGGCTTGGTTAGTTGTAGGAATAGTTAGGATGAAGATAAACAAAGAGAGTGGTTGAGGGTGATAAGGATAAGCCATGGGAAGTTGAGGTGGTTGAGGATGAGATAAAGATAAACCAAAGAGAGATGGAGAGAGTTGGGAAAGCCTTGCGCACCCTCCCCTACTCTCTAGGGCTGTTTGCACACACATCAGATGAGGGAGGATGGTAGGTTCGGCCATGACAGGTTGGGTTAGCGCATCTTGGGTTAGGTTTAACCCTGGTTTAATTAGAGTGCTCCCGATCCAATGGCTAACATTAATTCTAGCCAAAACCAATTAAATAAATCTCAAATTGACTTCAAAAAAATTCCAGATCATGCCCTGATGGCCATTGATCTTATGCTCCATCCTTATGTGTGGTTGAGATCACTTGAATTGCAACGAATCTCTTGATTTAACTAGTTTTTCTGATCGGTGCCATCTCGGCCGTCGATAATGCCGAAAACTGTATCTGAGTGCAATTACCTTCTCCCATTGGCCAAATTTATTTTTCATGCATCAATATTCATGAGATCAAATTTTTGGGTCATGAAAATTGAAATTTTCAGCCCATGGGTCGATCCAGAGCTAATCGGACCATTATGCCCCTGGTGCGAGAACATACGGCTTTCCGTCCAGATTTGCTCTTTCTTGCATATCTCTTCATCCGGGGGTCGGATTTTCGATCCGTATTGAGAGTTTCTTAGATATATATACCCTTGACAATTTGGTAAAGTTGGAATTCCATGTTAGAGTCCCAATTTGTCACAAAGTGTCAGGGGAAAAATGGTCATTTCGGCTTTCCGGTGTCCATTTTTCATGTTTTGGGCACCGTTGCGAAGCTCTTGACCGGGGCTATGTAATGAGCACATTATCTTGGCCATTTATAGAATGTAAGGCCATGCCAAGGCATTTCTAAAGCCTGTTTACATCTATTCACGAATTTTTTGAATCTGGGTCAAATTTTATGCATCAGCTTCGGCATTGCTGAAACTTGTATCAAGCAAGCTAAGCGGAAAAATTTGATGCCAACAAGGTGGAGTTCCACCTTTTCTTAAAATATCATAGCAATGAGATGTCCTCTAAGAATGCTTGGCAACCAATCATAAGGCCAAAATCCATATGGTTCAAGCGCTGCTACTGGAATCCTTTGAGGCCCTCATACATGCAGTGGATGAGCTCCCTGTCGACTCTGAAAATTCGATGGGGTCCTCTCCTTTTCAGGGAAGTCTGTGAACCCAGATCGTCACCTCAAGAGGGGATGATAAAAGAAAGGAATAAAACTCGGAAAGCAACTCTCACCTCGGTCCCACACTCACATTGATCCCCGAACTTTCATCCCTTGGCGTCGCTCGATCACCAAAGAGACGGTTCGGGTCATGTGGGAAGAGGGTGAGAAGAAATAAATTAAGACCGTGTGTACCTTAGAGTGAAGAATGTGAGTTAAAGCTTCTCCTTCTTCGGCCGGCCGATGAAGAAGAGTCCTCAACGTGGTGGGTGCTTGATATTCTGTGCAACTAGACAAATAAACAAGTTAAAGAGACTATTAGAGCTAAACAAGGTGGAGTATATGTAAAGAGAATAACATAAAATACACAATTGACTAGAAACTGACCGGATTCGTGTTATCTCTAACCCCTTTTTTTATTTTCGGAATAACAGAATAAAATTAATGCAAAAAAATGTAAAAAAATAATATGACTATGTAGAATCACTAAAAAAAGAGATAGGAAAAAGAACTGAAAGATTATGAGTTGAATAGAGAAAAATATAGCCAAATCTGGGTTGTCGAAAAAGCCGAGCAGCAGTCCAGGATCTGCCAGGTGCGACTTTGGTTATGCGCTCGTCACGACCAGCCCCAACCTCAGAATCAAGTGCCATCGATTGAAAAGTGAAGAAGACTTGGAGAGGAAGAACTTTGATGAAGAGAGCTCAGGCAGAAGACGTCCACACACTGATGTAGAGGCCTAGGAAGAGAGACTTGGCAGATCACCTGCAGAACAGCCTTCCTCTCTCTTGAACCGACTTTTCTCTCTCTAAAAACTCTAAATTCTCTCTCTAAAAATCACAAAATCAATGCAGGAGGGAGGTTGGATGTCTTGAGATGCCTGGGGAGTCGTTCTCATGCCTTTGGAACGACCGGAATCAGAGTTAATTTATAGGAGAACAGACTGTGTTATCCGGGCTAAAAAATAGGTGCCTTGCGCCCCACCCCTGGGCCCATGCTCCCAGGTGCAGGGGACATGCGCCCCACTGAGGGGCGCATGTGCCCCCCAGTGAGGGCGCATGGGCACTGTTCCCGAAAAAAAAGGTCTTATCCGATCGTCGGTTCAGTGGTAGAGTCCCGGTGAAAAACTGGGTCCCTCGTGCCTCTAGGGTAGGGCGCTTGTGCCCTCAAGTGAGGGCACGATGTCACGTGCCTCACTGGTAGGGCACATGGGCACGTGCCCTGGGTCCCGGGCGCATGTGACCAGGAACCCGGGCGCATGGGACTGTTTTTGCGCGTCCTTCTTCCGGAAGCCATTGCGAACACTCCCGAACTCGGAATTCGACACCGTTTGTTGCGTTGGAAAGATAACAGGCTCAAGAAGATTTCTATAGCATAGGATCAGCCATCACACCCTCCAAAACTTCAGAATTTTGTGCGGAAGTTAGGGTAGTGAACAGAAGATCTGATACAGGTCAGAATGACTCCGACGGCAAACCGGAAAGGTACGGTATGCAACAAAACTTGTCCGGGGTGTGAATATGACCATAAACCCAATGCATGATCATTAGGAATTGGTCATTCAGCAAATTTCCGTGTTTACACGATTTATTTGTGGCTTTCGCTCGGAATTTACCGCTTTTTTGCAGAAAACTTCGGAAAGCATCCGATTTTGTTCGGCGAAGCTCCAAATCAACTTTAAAAGACCCGGCATCATTATAAGGTCAATCATACATGTTACCCTATAAAACATGTGTTTTATGCTCTGAATGAGGCGAATTTAGCGTGTCTACAGCTTGCCTCGCCTTGATGTCGGCTTTGTATGGGAGTGGCATGTAATGAAGCGTAGTGATTCGTAGTGAACTGTAATGGAATGCAAGTGAACGTAGATTAATGTAGCGGAATGGAATGATGATGGACTGAAAAGGTGGCATCAAGGTGTAGATATAGACACGCTTATCTACCTGATCCAGCAAAATGAATCTCTCTGAGTATTCTAGATCACTTTCATGTTCTATCAAAACCTCACATAATTGACTGGTAAACGACATGCTCTTGGCAAGAGAGATGAAAAAGTAAATGATAAAGGATAAAAGGATGTAGCCAACCCTCAGCGTAGTGAGGAGTCCTCGAATTCGTAGGTTCATCATCAGCCAGCAACCCAAACTTTGCGGTGTTCTTGTACTGTGATGGGCTAAAGTTTTGTAAAAGAGAAGTTGATCTTAAAATGAAAAGAATGACAATCCATCATATTTGGAATCTCAAGTTCATTCAAGTTTCACCAAAATACTCAGTTTAATTCTGAGTGGAATAATCCCAAATTCTTAAAGGGTTCGTTTAAGCATAACGAAATTGCTCGGGTATCGTGAAAACCATGAATCACGCTCTAGCATAAAACTCGATATTCAGAAAACGACAAGACATATTTAAGCCATAGTGGGATTGAAAGATAATGGTGGGACTAACATAGAATGATGGGAAAGAAGAAACAATGGCATGACAATACCCATGACACGGTGGGATAAAGGAAATGAAAGAATAAAACATGGTGGAATAAAAAGAAAGGAATAAAACATGAAGGGATAAAAGAAAGAATAAAACATGATGAAATAAAAGAAAGAGAAAACATGATGAAATAAAATTGGTAATGATGAAGAAAGAAAAGGAGATGAATGTGAACACATAGAAAATCATGTAGAAAATAGTTGAAGATATAGATTGTCTTTTGTAGACAATTTCTGAATTTTTGAGATTTTTTTGAATTTTTTTGAATTTTTTGTCCATGTGCCCCCGATCGGGGGCACCTGGCCATGCGCCCTGGGGTGGGGCACCTGGCCATGTGCCCCCAGATGAGGGCACATGCGCCCTGAGGCAAATTTTTTTTTTTTTAGAAAAAACTTGTACCTAATGGCCCTTCGCTTTTGCTTCTTCAGCCCCTGCAAACACTTAGCAAAGATGATTAATTTTTCATCATAACTCATTCCTTTGCCTGTATATCGTTTGCCTTGATTTTGAGTCAAAGGGAGGAGCCTTCTTGACAAGGTGGAATAAAACAAATGACTTAAATGAAATAGGGGTAAGAGTTAAGAGAACTTACCTGCCGTGGTGTGAATCTTCTCCTCTTCTACATTGAAATGCCTAAAACACTTGATAGAAAGGGGATTAGATCTTCACCGTGACTCATCCCTTTGCCTATTACGGTCAACTTTGACTTAGGTCAAAGGGAAGAGCCTTCTTAACAAGGTAATTAAAGCAAAAATGGATATGCAATGTAGGAATGGAAATATGCATGACAGAAAAATGAACATGGATGCAACTAAGGCAATGATCATGACTGAGCATTTTTCGGATTTTCAAAAGTATTCAATTTTTTTTTGGATTTTTGAAATATGTATTTTTTTTGAATTTTTTAAATATTCATTTTTTTGGTTTTTTTTGAATATGCATGCATTTTTTTGGGTTTTTGAAATATGCATTTTTTTGGGTTTTTGAAATATGCATTTTTTTGGGTTTTTGAAATATTCTTTTTTTTTTGTTTTTTTGAAATATTCCTTTTTTTGTGTGGAGAAAATGCTAGTATTTGAGACAAGTCATTGGTCTTTGGGGTTTGTCAAGACTCAAGTGGTAGATGCCACGTGCAAAAATAAAGTTCCCTACCTAGAATCCTTCTAACCTTCTTCCTTTGATCGGCTTGGATTCCACCTGGATTTGGTCGGTTTACCCTACCCAAGGGGTTTAAGGAGGAAGAGTATAGAGGAAGTCCTTGATAGGGTTTGAAGATGTTGAGAGGGATTTCTCTACTCTCACTCAAATTACCCATTGGGGTTCGGCCTCTTTGGGTTTTTCTTTCTTTTTTTGTTCTTTTCTATGTGGCACATATTTGGACAGGTTTTTGACCCGTGGGGACATTGCCCATCTTTTAATGCCATTTGCCTTGACTATCATTCTGGGTACTCATTCGGACAGGTTGATCATTTTTCTTTTTATAACCTGAGGGGTTCATTGCCCATCTTTTGGCACCCTTTTGTACCCTCTGAGATGGCCTCCTACTAGGGTGGGAGTGTTTTCGATACTACCCCTCTTTAATCTTCTCTCCCTATCTTGAACCGAGTAGAAGAGAATAGGGTAAAGGTACTCCTTCCATTTCTAGATTTCTACCTTGCGTTTCACAAGTGTCAGGTTATCAGGATTCTAGGATCGGGAAGTGTCGTGTGTGTAGGATGGTACCTACCCTTGACTTCTCACGAACAACCTAGGATCGATGACTTGAGGTTATACCAGTGATTTCTCCATTTTTATGGAAAGTACTTTTTGAGGTAAACTACATTCCAAGGATGATTCAATTTTTCTCCATCTGCATTAGTTAATTAATATGCATTACCTGGATATTTTTCAGTGATTACAAAAGGCCCTTCCCAGTTAGGTTGCAACTTGGAGCGGGGACCCCCTGGCTTAACGAATATGCGTTTGACTACCATCTCACCGATCTTAAATTTTCTCTCGACCACCCTCTTTTGATAAAACCTTTTGATTCTATTCTGATAAGTCCGAGCATGCTCGGCGGCGGCTAGCCTTCTTTCATCCAAGAGTTCAAGCTGTGCAAGGAGAGATTCTCTTCTCTCATCAACAGGAATATCCCTGTCGAGCTGAACTTGGAGAGATGGAAGTAATACTTCGTAAGGGACCACTGCTTCCATCCCATATGCCAAAGCATACGGGGTTTGTCCAGTGGGAGTCCTTACAGAAGTACGATAAGCCCATAGAGCATCTACAAGCTTATCAGGCCAGTCAGCAAATTTGCTAGACTTATAAGATTTCTTGATGATTTTGATTCAGGTTTTGTTGGTGGCTTCTGCTTGACCATTGCCTTGAGGATAGTATGGTGATGAATGATGCAATGAAATGCGATACCTGATGCAAAGATCACGCAGATCTTGAGAAAGAAATTGTGGCCCATTATCGGTGACGATGTCGCTGGGGATCCCGAACCTTGCCAGGATGTTGCGCTTGATGAAGGAGCAGACTGTTGACGCTTTAATCTCCACGAATGCTTCCGCTTCAGCCCACTTTGTGAAGTACTCCATTGCCGTTAGAATGAATGATTTTGAGCATATTTCAGAGTTGAGGACACTAAAGGGGCCAATGATATCAAAAGCCCACATGGCGAAAGGCCATGGGGCATGAATTGGATGAAGGGAAGATGCGGGAGAATGGATCTTGTCAGCATGGAGTTGACATGAATGACAATGCCGGACAAAGATGGAGCAGTCTTCTTCTAGAGTTGGCCAATAATACCCTTGTCGGATGATTTTCTTAGCAAGGGCTTGGGCATTCACATGACCACCACATACTCCAGAATGTGCTTCCTTCAGCACCAACTCGGCTTCTTCTTCATCAAGACACCTGAGTAAGATTCCACTTAGGCTTCTCTTGTAGAGCACTCCTCCTAGGATTGTATACCTCTGGGATACTCTTCTGATTGCCTTCTTTTCCTTGGTGGTTGATCCAGGTGGGTATGACTGATCTTGGAAATACCTCGCAATCTCGTCATACCAAGGTCTCTCACCTTCTTCTAATTCTTCCAACTCAATCAAGGAAATTTCTTCTTTATGTTCTAAGTATTCTTTTATGTTGAATCTTTCCTTAACCTTCAGAAAACGTCCATCCTCAATTGCTGGAATTGTTCTCTTATAGATGTGGATAGTTCGCACTTGCCTGCCTAGCAGGACAGATAGAGATGAAGCTAGTGAAGCTAAGGCATCGGCGAGGATATTCTGAGAGCGGGGGACATGGACAAAGGTGAGTTTGAAGAATAGCTTGATGTAGCAGGTGGTGAGCTCCTGGTAGGGTTTGAGGTTTGGATGGGAAGTTCGGTACTTGGATAGGACTTGGCGTAGGATCAATTGACTATCACCTATCACCCTCAGTTCGGTGGCACCATGGAAATGAGCGGCCTCCCAGTCCGGCCAGCAAGGCTTCATACTCAGCTATGTTGTTGGTTGCTGGAAAGTTAAGCTGAAAAGCCTGTGGAATGGTGACACCTTCAGGTGACAGAAGGACAATACCTATCCCTCTACCATGAGAGTTCAGAGCCCCATCAAAATATAATGTCCAAAGATTGGAAGATCGTACTGACATTAGTTCGTCATTTGGGAACTCCGACCGGACTGGGTCAAAGACGGGTACAGGATGGTGGGCAAGGTGTTCAGCAATAGCATAACCCTTGATTGCCTTCTGTGGGACATAAGTGATATCAAATTGGGATAAGAAACTCTGCCATCGGCCTAACCGATCAGTCAAGACTGTCTTCTCTAACAGAAACTTAATGGGATTGATACGAGCAATGAGCTTGACTTGGTGAGCAAGGAAATAATGTTTGAGTTTCTGAACCACCCAAACAAGAGCAGCACAGGTCTTTTCTACCATAGTGTACTTCAGCTCACAAACATCAAACATCTTAGACAAGTAATAAGTAGCTCGTTCTTTCCCTTCTTCATCAACTTGTGCAAGGACTGCCATGAGTACATTGAAGATGTCGGTCAAGGAGTAAGGGAGTTGCTGGTAGTTCTCTCTCCTAGGACCTCCCCTTCGTGGTGCCTGATTGAGTGGTGGCGGTGCCCTATTGTAGGTAGGTTGTCGAGGTTGCTGGGGTTGTGCTACTGGCTGAGGTGGTTGTTGTGCTTGTCGTGGTTGTGGTGGCCTAACCTATTGTTGAGGGGGGTAATAGGAAAGGTTTTGTGGTGGGTTTCTGAACTGGTTTTGACGGTTCCCTCCTTGGTTCCCCACAATGTTTATTGCTTCGTTGTTAACCACTCCTTCGGTTGTAGGCCCAACTGGTGCAGAGGGGGTTTTTCTGAAGTTTCTAGGTTTAGGATCAAAAGGGTTTATCATGGTGGCATCCTTGAAGTGGGCTTGCTAGTATCGGGCACTGTCATAGAGTTCATTCATTGTGGTAGGACGGTGCATGATCAAGACATTCCTCAAGGCAGGTGTAGTGTTGCCAATAAGCATCTTCACTTGTTCCCCTTCAGAAATCACATCTGTCAGTTTCTCTGCCATTCCCCTCCAACGATCAGCAAACTTTATGAAGTCCTCTTCGGGCTTCATCTTCTCAGCAATCAAATCCGTAATGGAGCATGCTGGTGCCACCCGGTCTCTGTATCTTTGCAAGAATTTGGTTTTAACAATATCGAAGTCTCCTGCCTCAAAGGAGTCGAGCGAGTAGAACCATTCTAAGGCAGACCCTTCTAGTGATCGGCGGAACAAGAAGGCAAGGACCCTAGGATCATTTTTCCAGAATGAGGATTCGTAGAGAAAATCTTTTAAGTGGAGAAAAGGGTTGCCAGTACCATTGTAGCGGCAATAAAATGGTAGCTCAGAAGGTGGCAGGTGTAGGATTGGCAGAGAAGGAATGGAAATCTCAGGAACTGACTTGGAGTCCAGGCGACATCTCAGCTCTTCATAATATTCATTCATCTGGGTGAGCTGATCCATGATTGCCTGGGTGAGAGCAGGTTCTTGGTTTACTGGTGGGGGTATGTGGTTAGAGACATGGTTCTAGAATTGAGGAGCATGACTTGAAGATTGTCCCATGGCTTGGTGGATTGGGGAGCAACATGGTTAAAATAAGATGGCTGAACAAATGATGGTTGAACCACAGATGGTTGAACTATGAATGGTTGAACTACAGATGATTGTGCTAGTTCCAATGATGGTTGAATCACAGATTGTTGAACAACAGGAGGTTGAACAAAGGGTGATTGAATGAGTGGTGGTTGAACTAGAGGACAAGGAGATGAGGCAACTTGGTTAACTTCAGCTTGATCTTAGGCCATTTTGCCCTTCGCCATGGATTGTATGCGGGCGTAGGTTTCTGGGTCGGTATAGAGAGACAACTCTTTAAAGAGTTGTTCAACATCACGAGGAGCAGATGGTTGAGGGACCTCTTGCGCTTCTGACTCAAACAATGGATTAACACGACCATCTGATGGATTTGGTTGATGACCCATCTCATGCTCTCGATGTTCAGCTTGTTCCGCCATTCCAACGTGCCTTCCAGACCTTAGTTGCATTGAACTTCAAGGAGAAAGTAAAACAAACAAGTTGACAAAGCAAACAAAGAACTCTTTTTTTTTGGTTTTTAGTATTTTGCAAAAAAGTTAGAGGTTTTGAATTTTTTGTTTGACAAGCAAGTGATGCAAAGACTTGAAAGCAAGATTACGCAATGATTTTGATTAAACCTTAGGTTTATGGATTTTTTAAGAATTGTTCTCTCAACAAATGGGTTAGGATCCTAACTCCAATCTCCAATGACCTAGGTTTCACACAATCTCACCACGTGTAGGTAACATAGGATGCTTCGGGTTTTGGGGAGTTGTACAACCAACCTGATCGTGAAGAGGAATACTCCACGTATGAGGAATTACGGAGGCCTTGATGAAAGCCAACCAAGTCAACTAGGAAGGAATATCCTAGAAGAGAGGTCAGAATCCACCAAGAGGGTTTTTTGGATGGGAGGGGTAAATGGGAGAGTGAGCTCCTGCCTCAAAAAAGTGTAAAAGAAGGAGGTAGAAAGAAGGAGAAGAGAATGCAATCAAGTAATAAAGCAAGTAATAAGCAAAACATGAACTTAAATAAACAAGCAATGACACAAGACAAGCAATTAGAAATTAGACAAGCAACTAGAAACTAGAATCTAGACTTGTTTCTTATGTGAGCCAAATGGAGATAGTGAAAAGGTGATGGAAAGAAGAGGGTTAAGATCTGATAGCCAAGCAAAAGGGTGGTCCACGTGGGGACCGATGTAAGAATAAGCTGGTTCACGTGGGAACCGGGGTAAAAAGTAAAGGTGGTTCACGTGGGAACCGGTTTTGGGTAAAAAGGGGTGGTTCACGTGGGAACCGGTTTGAATGGTCAAAAGGGGGCCACGTGGGGCCAATTAAAGGTGAATAAATATCTGATCCAAGTTGGGATAGATCTGAAAAAAAAGGGTTTGGTTCACGTGGGAACCGAAGTAAAGAAAGAGATTGGTTTACGCGGGAACTGGTTTAAAAGGAAAAGGGTGGTTCACGTGGGAACCGGTTTAAATAAAATGACAGAAATTAAATGGCATACTTGGCACTTCAGATCTGATGAAAGATGGGTGAAATCAGAAATTTTGAGATGGCATGAAGTTAAGAGAGGTGGAAAGAAGGAAAGGATCACGTGGGAACCGGTCTAGAACTAGAACTAGTTGCAAACAAAACACTAAGCACCCACGGTTGAAGACATTGCTTGTCCCACCGTGGTCGCCACAAAGCTGTCAACTCTGAAAATTTGACGGGGTCCTCTCCTTTTCAGGGATGTCCGTGAACCCAGATCGTCACCTCAAGAGGGGATGAGAAAAGAAAGGAATAAAACTCGGAAAGCAACTCTCACCTCGGTCCCACACTCACATTGATCCCCGAACTTTCATCCCTTGGCGTCGCTCGATCACCAAAGAGACGGTTCGGGTCATGTGGGAAGAGGGTGAGAAGAAATAAATTAAGACATGTGGTCACCAGGAACCATGGGTTCCTATTTATAGAATTAAAATTGACCGTGTGTACCTTAGCGTGAAGAATGTGAGTTAAAGCTTCTCCTTCTTCGGCCAGCCGATGAAGAAGAGTCCTCAACACGGTGGTTGCTTGATATTCTGTGCAACTAGACAAATAAACAAGTGAAATAGACTATTAGAGCTAAACAAGGTGGAGTATATGTAAAGAGAATAACATAAAACACACAATTGACTAGAAACTGACCGGATTCGGGTTATCTCTAACCCCTTTTTTATTTTCGAAATAACAGAATAAAAGTAATGAAAAAAATGAAAAAAAATGATAGGAGGATGGATAATCACTAAACAAAGAGATAGGAAAAAGAACTGAAAGATTATGAGTTGAATAGAGAAAGATATAGCCAAATCTGGGTTGTCGAAAAAGCCGAGCAACAGTCCAGGATCTGCCAGGTGCGACTTTGGTTATGCGCTCGTCACGACCAGCCCCAACCTTAGAATCAAGTGCCATCGATTGAAAAGTGAAGAAGACTTGGAGAGAAAGAACTTTGATGAAGAGAGCTCAGCAGCAGACGTCCACACACTGCTGTAGAGGCCGAGGAAGAGAGACTTGGCAGATCAACTGCAGAACAGCCTTCCTCTCTCTTGAACTGACTTTTCTCTCTCTAAAAACTCGAAATTCTCTCTTTAAAAATCACAAAATCAATTAAGGAGGGAGGTTGGACGTCTTGAGATGCCTGGGGGGTCGTGCTCATGCCTTTGGAACGACCGGAATCAAAGTTAATTTATAGGAGAACAAACTGTGTTATCCGGGATAAAAAATAGGTGCCTTGCGCCCCACCCCTGGGCGCATGCGCCCTGGTGCAGGGCGCATGCACCCCACTGAGGGGCGCATGTGCCCCCCAGTGAGGGCACATGGGCACTGTTCCCGAAAAAAAATGTCTTATCCGATCGTCGGTTCAGTGGTAGAGTCCCGGTGAAAAACTGGGTCCCTCGTGCCTCCAGGGTAGGGCGCATGTGCCCTCAAGTGAGGGCACGAGGTCACGTGTCTCACTGGTAGGGCGCATGGGCACGTGCCCTGGGTCCCGGGCGCATGTGACCAGGAACCCGGGCGCATGGGACTGTTTTTGCGCGTCCTTCTTCCGGAAGCCATTGCGAACACTCCCGAACTCGGTATTCGACGCCGTTTGTTGCGTTGGAAAGATAATGTAGACACGCCAAATTGGCTTGATTTGGAGAACCAGAATCTTATTCCATAGGTGATATCCATTATTTGACCGTTATCTGATCCGGATTACCTCGTGGAGATGAGCTAAGGACATTGGTGGATCCCCTTGTGAGTTAAGAATGGACCGATGATTTCCGGAATAATGTCGTAACCTTCAAGCGAGAGCCGCGCGTGAACCATGAAAACACAGAGCTTGCTCGATGACCGACCTTGAATAGTCCTTACTTGAACATCTCGGGGGTCCCGCGTGTGTTCCGTGATATTTAGGGTTTCTGAGAAGTCATTTCGATAGTCGTCAGTAAATGACGGCTTTCGTTACGGCTTTTTCGACCTGTGCTGACACGGCTATCCCGGACCACATGTTAGGCCTTTCCGTTCATCACCGGGTCTTTTCAAGTCATCCGGGTCGACTCTAGCGGAATATTTTCATCAACCGAGGCCATATGGCCATTTCGGTCAATTTTAGGGTTTCCCAGCTTTTCCGAGTTTCGGTTCACGTTTACCGGGTTAATATCAAATTTTTCGATGACTTCATTTTTTCCAGTCATACCGGACTTGTTCGGTCATCATTTTAAGTCATCCCGAGTTGACCCGAGATTTCTTGATCGGAACCGTGCTCTTTCGGATCTTCGCCCTGGGTTTCGACTTTCCGCGAGAGGGTAAACCGGTAGAAAGCCCCGTGCGAACATCTCGGGAGTTATGCCGGCTGGTTTACCGACTTTAGGAGGTGCGGTTGAAGGCCCTCTTTCCAACGTGACAAACGGGAGCCGAATCGGACATCCCGTTTGCAAGATACGGCTCGCGGAACATGCGCGCAGGAGAGAGAGTGTACTGCGCCCCC
This sequence comes from Cryptocoryne crispatula var. balansae, assembly GCA_036172225.1. Lineage (NCBI taxonomy): Eukaryota > Viridiplantae > Streptophyta > Magnoliopsida > Alismatales > Araceae > Cryptocoryne > Cryptocoryne crispatula. The sequence continues at coordinate 23,113,008 of CM069925.1, forward strand.
TCTCCCTTTGAAAGAGGAGGGCGCGCCCTGCGCGCCCTCAACCTGGGGGCACGCACTAATCGGGGTAATTTTTGATTTAAAGAAACTGACCGCGCACCCGCCTTTCAAAGGAACCGGGGGCGCTCGGGGGCGCGTTACGTATGTCAAGTCGATTTTTAGCAATTTCCGGAAGATTATGTCGATTTTTAGCAGTGAGACGCGTAACACGCCCCTGCTTTCTTTGAAACAGGGGGCGCGCAGACCACGCCCCGGAACTGGGGGCGCGCCCTGTGCGCCCATGGTTTGAGGGCGCGCCCTGCGCGCCCTTGTCCTCTTTGAAACGCGGGGGCGCGGTCAGTCCAGTTTCTAAATTTTGCACTGGCTTCCTTCCCCTATAAATTGAGGGCCATTCTCAATGACCCAAGGTTAATTCCCATGCCTAGATCGTACAGAGGTCGTCCAAGCTCTTCTCCAAAGCCGTCCCGACGTTCAAAGGCGATCCGACATTGAGAGATCGATCCCGAAGTGAAGGAGAAGGCTCGATCCGGGCGTTCTGTATCAACTAAATTCATCGACTTTTGCAGAAAATCAGGGACTTATGCTGCAAAATTCTTTAACATATAAGTTGTTTCTATCTTCGTCCTCTTTCATCTCCAACTGACGGCACTCAATTCCGACTTGCCGTTCGTTCATGACGATTGCTGTACTGAGGGCGCGCATCCAGGTTCTGTTTTCTACATGTGCCCACTTTCAAAATTTTTATAGACTTATACAGGAGTATTTAGGAGAAGTCATAAACATAATAACTCTTCCTCTCTGAGTCTTCTATCTACTGCAACAAACGGAACTCAATTCCAACATCGGGACTGCCCGTGGCGAGCTCTGCACCAAAGTCGCGCCAGACAGTGCAACGCGCCCCCGAACCAAGGGCGCGCAGACCGCGCCCTCATACCTAGGGCGCGCCCACCGCGCCCCCAAACCCAGGGCACGTTCAGTCCAGTGCGCTGTCCGGTCATATTGGTGATATCTTCTCCGTTTTAGCTCCGATTTGAGTCATTCGAGTTTCTATGTCTTCGTCATTCATCCAAGATCATTTTAGCATCATTTTTATTTAGTTTTTGCATAATTTTATATCACAAAAAATACACAAAAAGGGGTTAAGGCTCACCCCAAAGCCGGTGAGTTTGATTCCAATTACTTTTTTCTCCTCTTCTTACTACAGTTACTACACTTCTCACAAGTCTAACCAATCTCTTCACTTGGTTTATTGTTCTAGTTGCACAGGTTGATCAAGCTAGCATCGGTTGGACTCTTCTTCATCGGCCGGCCGAAGAAGAAGAAGGTTAAACTCACATCTCAATCTCCCACGCTAAGGTACACACGGCCAATTCATCTTTCTATTTCCATTACATAAAGTGGAGCCCGCGGCTCCTGGCGACCACAATTTCTCTTCTCATGTTCTAAGTTATTCTCTTCCTCACTCTCCTCCTACATGACCCGAACCATCTCCGGTGCTCGAGCAACGCCGTGAGATGAAAGTTCGGGGATCAATGTGAGTGTGGGACCGAGGTGAGGATCTTTTACAGCTTTTCGAATGTTTTCCGATCCACTCCTCATTTTTCCCAATTCTATCTTTCATCTTATCTTGATGTGCCGATCCGGAACCCGTTTCTGGAGTCGACAGCTTTTTGGCGACCACGGTGGGACATCCAATGTCTTAAACCATGCTAGCTTGATACAACCGTGCAACTAGTTGTTTACCAATTTGGTTCCCGCGTGAACCGGCTTGTCTTTTATCTTCCATGTCAATTTACCTTTAAAGTTGCTGTTTACTCTTCTTTTGAGATTGTCCCCCATGTGGACTTGAGCTACTTGTCTTTAATTTCAACCCGGTTCCCGCGTGAACCACTTTTCTTCTTATAAACCGGTTCCCGCGTGAACCACCTTTCTTTTCCAACTTGGTTCCCGCGTGAACCAACTTATTTTCAGATCGGTCCCCGCGTGGACCACCTCTTTACAGCACCTTTAGATTGGCCCCACGTGGCCTTCTTTCTATTTTGTCATCTTTTACATCGGTTCCCACGTGAACCTCCCCTTTCTTCATTAAAACCGGTTCCCGCGTGAACCAAACCCTTTTCTAAACCGGTTCCCGCGTGAACCAACTCACTTTCAGATCGGTCCCCTCATGGACCACCCCTTCTCACCACTTTATATCGGCCCCAAGTGGCCCTCCTTTCCTTTTTCCAATCAAACAAACCGGTTCCCGCGTGAACCACCCCTTTTCCCTAAAAAAACCGGTTCCCGCGTGAACCACCTACCCTTTTCAAAACTCGGTTCCCGAGTGAGCCACTTTATTTTCAAATCGGTCCCCGCGTGGACCATCCTTTTACCTTTACTTCAGATTTGTCCCCACTTGGACACTCCACCACAAGCCGGTTCCCACGTGAACCACCTTTTAATTGCTAGTTTCTAGTTACTTGTTTTACTTTATCATTGCTTATCTTGATTGCATTCACTTGCTTGATTTGTTTAATAGCTTTCATTCATGTTTGCATATTGATTTCTTCTTCTTCTCCTACCCTCCATTTTTCATTTTTGCATTATCTTTTGCATCGGATACCGGACTTGCTCCGATCCGTAGGACATTCGAGGCGGGGGCTCTCTCTCCCAACACACCCTCACCCTCCAAACACCTTCTTGGTGTATTCTAACCTCTCTTCTGGGATATTCCTTCCTAGTTGATTTGGTTGTTTCCATCAAGGCCTCCGTAAGTCCCCATCCGTGGAGTATTCCTCTCCGCACGATTGGGCCGGTTGTACCACTTTCCCAAAACCCGAAGAACCCAAGTTCCTACTCGTGGTGATTGAGTGATAACCTTAGGTCTTGAAAATTGAAGCAATAGGAACCATACCTACTTGAGTGAACAATTGCTAACAATCTATCTAATCTAAGGTTTCAACCCAAAAATTGTCGAGTAGTCATTTTAAAACCTTATTTGCATAACTTGCTTGCTCACAACAATTGAAAACAACCAAAAAATTCTCTCCTTTCAAAACACCTAAAAAAAATAAAAAAATTCCTTTAATTTTTGTGTTCAACTTGCTTGCCAAACAACCAAAGTGAAACCAAATCAAATCAAACAAACAATCATAACCAAACAAAAAAATTCTCTTTGCAATTACACATTTCATTTGCTTTCTTTCAACCATTTTGTAAGAAAAATTGACAGGATGCCCACTCTAAGGTCCGGAAGACACGTCGGGATGTCGGACTACTACGGCCAAGAAGAGGAGTACGAGACGGGTCACTACGAGCTTCAGCAACCCATGGTCCAACCAGATGGCCATGTTAATGCCGTGATGGAACCTGAGGTCCAAGATCCCGCTCACCGATCCGCCTCACATAGTATAGAACAAGATCTCAAGGATCTATCTCTTCACCTTGATCCCGAGACCTTTGCAATTATCCAATCTGCCACTAAGGGCAAGATGCCCGCCAATCAAGCTCCGGTCGAGAGAAATCAAGCCCCCTCACCACCTCAATCAGCAGTCAGGCCCCAAATCATCTCTTCTCCTGGGCAACCCTGCCGTGTCTCCACTCACCCTATTATGGGGCATTCACATAATTCTGTTCCAATTCCTGTTTCCAACCTACCTCTTCCAACTCAGTCACCTAAACACTTTGCTCCCGTGGCTCAGGAATCCAGCCTCACCCATGCATTAATGAACAAACTCAACCAGATGGATGAGCACTTTGAAGAAATGAGGCACCGCCTCGATTCTAAAGCCATCCCTGAAATCTCTGTCCCATCCTTCCCAGATCTACACCTTCCTCCAGAGATACCAGTCTTCCAACGTTACAATGGGACTGGTAATCCTTTCAACCATCTAAAGAGCTTTCTCTACGACTCCGCATTCTGGAAAAATGACCGCAAAGCCCTTGCCTTCCTATTCCGTCGGTCATTGAAGGGATCCGCCCTGGACTGGTTCTATTCTCTTGATTCCATTGAGGCGGCATATTTCAACATCGTCAAGGCAAAGTTTCTACAGAGGTACAAGGATTAGGTGGGGCCAGCCTACTCGATAACTGATTTAATTGCCGAAAAGATGAGGCCGGATGAGGACTTTGCCAGATTTGCTGATCGGTGGAGGGGAATGGCTGAGATGCTAGTAGATACCATCTCAGAGGGGGAGCAGGTGAGGATGCTCATCGGGAACACCACGCCCAACCTTCGCAACCTCCTGATCATGCACCGCCCAACAACCATAAGTGAGTTGTGTGATAGCGCCCGCTACCTCCAAGCCCACTTTAAGAACGCATCCATGATCAACCCATTCGACACCAAGCCCCGTAACACTAGAAAGCCTACACCTGTAGGACCCACCACCGAAGGGGTAGTAAACAATGAGAACATCAATGCCATGGGTAACCAGGGTGGGTATCGCCAAAGCCAATACCGTAACCCACCACCCAATCAACAATACCGCCCAGCTCCTCAACCAGCTCCTCAGCCCCAGCAGCAACTTGCATACAACCGAGCACCACCACAGCAACCCACCTACAACCGAGAGCCCCAGCAACCAAATGCCTACAACCGAGTGCCTCAACAACAACATGTCTACAACCGACCCCAACCACAACAACAAGCCTACAACCAAGTGCCACCACCAGCCAACCGACCTAGGAGGGGGGACCCAAGAGAGAATACTATCTTCAACTGCCATTCCCCCTCACCGATATCTTTAATGCATTGATGGCTGAACAGCAGTTGGAACTTCCAAAGGAGAGAGAAGGATGGCCAGAAAATGTTGACACAACAAAGTACTGCGCTTATCATCGGTATCCTGGGCACACGGTGGATGTATGTTTCCAGTTTAAAGACTACATCCATGACCTCAATGATCAAGGGAACATTGACTGGGCACAGATGGGAGAATCCATTCAAGCAATGAAGGCACGTCAGAATCAACCACGACGACAGCAAGCACAACAGCAGCCCGGCACAGGCATAGTCCAAGATCCTCTCCCGGTACATGCACCCATACAAGCACCAGCACCAGCACCACCAAACCAACGACTCGGCCTCGTCCACTCCGCCATCGAGGAGTCAACCCACCATTCCCAGGGTTGGCAGGTCGAGGATCAAATCACCTCCATGCCCGCCATACCAACCCCACCTACAAACCGCACCATACTCTCCATACCGAGAGCTGCCCCCAGCACACAAACTACCCAAACACCACTACCCTCCCAACCATTAACCCTCCACGACGCTTAATCATTAGATGGCCACCTGCCTCCCAACCATCACCCCAACCTAACCCACCAACCACCATTAATCCTCTGCGGCTTCTAATCATTAGACTGCCACCAACACCCCAGACATCACCTAACCTACCAGTCACCGCCACCCCACGACCCCTCATCATTAGACCATCACCATCAACACCCCAACCATCACCCAACATACCGGCCTCCACCAATCCATGACCCCTTATCATCCGATCCTCACCACCCCTACCTACCACGGGCTCCTCAACCTACCAACCAACCCTACCATCACCATCATCACCACTTCCCCCTACCACGCTGGAGCCGGTACTTCGTAGAGGGAGGATGTTCCAAAGGGTCTTCCCCCAGGCCGGGATGCAACCATAGGAACAGGTAGATGAGGAGGTAGTGGAAGAACCGTTGCCCGGCATGGCATATGACCTATTGAAGCATCTGGACAAAATGCCGGCACGGATTTCAATCCTAGAGCTGATTAAGAGGTCAAAGAACCATCAGGACATCCTACAACAATATCTGCAGCGGGTCATGGTCAATGAGGACCTCCCGCCTGAGAAGATCATTACTGTCCTGACCCCGAGGAGTGAACATCCGGCACTCACATTTACACAGGAGGAGTTGGCACGGCCAGAGATCAGAAAGTATGCCTTGCGTGTCACAGTAGTCATCTGAGGCGTGGAAATCAAGTCCTACTTGATTGACACCGGAGCATGCATAAATGTCATGCCACCAGAAACATTGCAACTTTGTGGCATCTCCGATGAAGAAATCGAGCCTTCTGCCATCACGGTGACCGCATATGACAACTCCCGGAAGCCGGCACGAGGGGTGGTTACGTTGGAAGTAGGGCTCGGGCCGTGTGCTGTCACCGCCGAGTTTCACGTTCTAGAATTGGACCCTACATTCAAAGCTAGCTTGGGACGCCCGTACCTTGAGGCAATAGGAGCTGTTGCCTCCACTAATCATCAGTGTCTAAAGTTCCCACACAAGGGCCAGGTGATCAAAGTAACCAACATCCCCATTCTGAATGACGTGGATGACCCCTCTTCTGCACTACCAATATCAAAATCTGTCCAACCGTTGGTTTCAACTACAGAGCTACCTGAGGTCATGGTATTGACGACGCCTCCAGATTCAGTTGCATGGCGGATGATGAAAGGGATGGGCTATCAGCCAGGAAAGGGGTTGGGAAAGGAGCTGCAGGGGGTTGTGCACCCCATTAAAGCCGTACCATGGTTCTTCGTCTCGCGAGAATCTCGCGAGATCTCGCGAGATTCTCGGTCTCGCGGGCACAGCGAGAAACGAGATGACCGAAATCTACACTCCCGGTCTCGGCATCTAGCGGGTGTACAGGGGGCACAACGTGCTCCCTCTGTGATGATAATAGGGAGTAGAGAAGGCTATAGGCGGGCAGAAAGGGGCAAAGGATGGCACGCCGGTCGGCCACGCCGTCCTTCACACCGCACCCGGCAAAAGCTAAAGTCTTCCGGTCGGCCACGAGAGCTTAAGATGGGTGCTTAAAACCCCTCACCAGACCCCCGATGGAAGACATGAGGAAGAGTTGAAGCACCTACCAGAGCGGCGATCAAGGGTTGCAGCGACGTCTCCGATCTCACGGCAGTTCCGAGTGCGCGGCACGGCGACCTCCACCGTCACGGCGGCGGAGACCTCCGGCGGACACCTCCGGCGGACCACCCTCTCCCTCCGCCATCGTTGCGGAAGACCCTCCGCCATCGTCGGCTCGTCGCATCGTCGCGTCGCCGTCGGAAGACCCTCCCGCCTTCGCGAATCGGGATTTCACCGTCGCCCTCGCCCGCGGGTCAAATAAACAAGGTAAGTATAACTTATACTGTATAAGTAATGTGTTTAACGTTAACGTAAACACATTAAATATTAATATATTATATATGAGTTATATAATTAGGTCCCTGGATATTTGAATGTGTAATATTTGGACATAATAAAATTATTAAATATTAATATATTTTTAGTTTCTTAAGTTTACAGTTAAATATAAAGAAGATTAATCATATAACATAGTAAGAAAAACATTAATCTATTTTTTGGTTTTATTCAACTTTTTACTATAAATATAACAAGATTAATTATAATAATATTATATAAAGTTTATAAGTAACTAAAATATTACATGTATTTTATTCTATTTTATGAATATATTTAATAATACATAATCAAAAAAAGTTAAGTTTAAATTATAAAATTTATTATATTTTTGCATGCCAACTATGTATTCGGATGCATATTGCTGACTATATATTATAATAATAAACTAATATATTAATAATAAATTAATAATATTAACCTTATTAATAAAATATAAACTAATATTTTTTTAAAATATAATAAGATGTTATACAGTTTAAATATAATGAAAAATTTTAAATATGATGTAAATATTTAACTACTTCTTTTGATTTTTTAGTTTAAATATATGAAAATTATATATAATAAGATATTATGCAGGTTTAATATAATCAAATTTATTACATACAATGTAAGTATAAAAAATAAATGTAAAAAATTATATAATATTTGAAGGAATACAAGTTATGAAATATTAATATATTTTATAGGTTTTTTAAAGTTTGTAGTCAATTATAATTAGGTTAATAATAAGAATACGATATAAAGTTTGTATGTAATAAAGATTATTCAATTTTTAAACTCGTAATTTGTAGTGTAAATATAAAAAATATAAAAAAAATATATAGTATTTGAACGTAATACAAATTATGAAATATTAATATATTTCTTAAGTTTTTAAAAGTTTGTGGTTAAACATAATAATTATAATAATATTATATAAAGTTTTATCACATAAAAATTATTGATTATTAATATATTTTTTAGTTTTATTGTACTTTGTAATTTGAAATATAACAAGATGTTATGCATGTTAAATATATTCAAATTTATTACATATAATGTAAATATTTAACTTACTTCTTTTGACATTTTTTATTTTAAATATATGATGATTATGTATAATAAAATATTATGCAGGTTAAATATAATCAAATTTATTACATTTAAAAATATTAATCTGTTTTTTGGATATTTTGTAGTTTAGATATGATAAGACATTATACTGTTTAAATATAATGAAGTTTATTACATATTATGTAAATATTTATCTTACTTTGTTAGTATTTTTGTAATTTAAATATTATAATAAAAATATAGTAATATATTGTGTAGTTTAAATATAATAAAATTTGTTAAATATTATATGAATATTTAACTTACTTTGTTGTTAGTTTTTTAGTTTAAATATAATAAGATTATATACGTAATATACTATACTATTTATTAAATATAATAAAATGTATTTAATATTACTATATATGCGTAATATATATTATAATAATAAACTAAAATATTAATAACGAAATTAATATTATTAACTTTATTAATACAATATAAATTAATATATTCTTTTGAAATATAATAAGATGTGATATAGTTTAAATATAATGAAATTTATTAAATGTGGTGCAATATGATCAAATAGAACCAATTCAAGGTGAATAATATTTTTATATTATACTTTATTAATATATTTAATACTCTGTAATCAAAAAGATAAAGTCTAACCTATAAAATTTAATTTTATACTTTTAAATGTTTACTATGTTGGATGCACATTGCGTAATATATATTATAAAAATAAACTAATATCGTCGGAATATATATAATATCGCCTAAATATATATTATAATAATAAACTAATATTGCCAATATATAGGAGCACATTGCGTAATATATATTATAAATTATTAATTGTCAATCACATTCTTTTAGAAATAGTTTCCATTTCTTATTATTCTAATTTTATATTTTTACTACATAAAATATCGCCAGAAGTTCTATTTGGTAATTTATATCTTTGATTGCCGAAGGAACATGTGTCCGAATGACATAGGCTGGCAATATGGAACTCCCGTTGGTAATAAGGGTTCTAAGTGTAACTTTTGTGGAAAAGTTATGCAAGCAGGTGGTGTTACTAGGTTGAAATACCACTTGATTGGTGACAAAGGATCAGACGTAAGTAAATGTGTAAGTTGTCCTCCTGAAGTGCGGAAACAATTGAAAGAATTGAAATCTCAAAAAAACATACAGACTATGAAGAGTAAATTAGCAAAAGAAGTAGTCATGGATGAACTTCGACAGATGGGTGGTCATTCTGAAGGTTTCTCGTCAGATGAAGAAGAAGGATCTGAGGAAAGAAGACAACGGGAAATCGCAAAAGCATCTGCCGAAGCTAGATGGCAAATCGATGAGTCTGAGCGTCAAATAAGACATTCACAAACAATTGGAGCTGGAAGTAGTGGTGCTGCAGGAATTGCGTGGAACTGAAGTGGAATGAAAAGAATGAAACGAAGCATAATCGACTTTATGTGTCGTGGTGGACATGGATCAAAAGTGAGGGCATTGGTAAAGGTTTAGCTGTAGAAGGTAGTTTGTATAAATCAGATGATGCACGACAAAAAAGAATGGAAGAAATGGTAAACAAGGGACCTTTAAGAGAATCGCTTGGAAAGATGGTTTCAAAATTTTTTATATTCAATCATATTCCAGCTCATGTTGCAGGAGATCATCATTTCAAGAATATGATTGTTGAAGCACAAAATCTTGGACGTGCAGTCAAACCTCCCACACCCAAAGACATATTAGGAAAATATTTGGATGAACTAGTTGTAGACATGCAAACAGAAATAAAAAAATTGGAACCACATTGGGATACCCATGGTTGTTCTCTTTTATGTGATGGATGGACAGGACCCACAAGAATGTCCATCATTAACTTTATGGTTTATAGTGCAGGAAATGTTATATTTTTAGATTCAATTGATGCATCAGGTAAAGAGAAAAATCATGAGTTCATTATGCAGTTGATGGAGGACAAGATTAAGGAAGTTGGAAGAAATAGGGTTATACAAATTATAACCGACAATGCCAGCAGTTATAAAAAGGCCAGAACACTTTTGGCATCAAAATATAATCTTTTTTGGTCACCATGTGCTGCGCATTGTATAGATTTGATGTTTGAATATGTGGCAAAGAATGCTATGGTAAAAAAAGCTATAGACATGGGTCGAATTGTTACACGTTTCATATATAATCATGATTGGGTTGTGAATCGAGTAAGAAAGGCTTGTGGACGTGATTTAGTTCGACCTGGTGCCACTCGCTTTGCCACAAATTATCTTGCATTGCAAAGTTTGTTACGTGAAAAAGATAGTTTGAGAGGTTTCTTTCTTTGTTCGGAGTGGTTTAATTCGGAGTTCAGAAACACTCCTATTGGAAAGAACGTTGAACAAATCATATGCAATCCTATGTTTTGGGATTATGCAAGAGATTCGATAAAGATCATGGAACCCATGTATAAAGTTTTGAGAGTGATGGACACTGAAAATTATCCGACCATGGGCAGTGTATATCATGCGATCATTGTGATGAAGGACGTGATAAAGACAACTTCACCAAGAAATTACACATGGGTTCATAAGATCATAGATGATAGATGGACGAAATCAATGGATGCACCTATCTACAAGGCTGGTATGTTCTCTTCATTTACCCAAAGTATAATTTTTTATTATAAATGTATAAGACTAACATTTTGAATAATAATATTTGCATGTACAGCATATTTTCTCAATCCAAAGTACCAATATAAATTGCATCTTGGAGACAATCAAGCACTTATTAAAGCACTTCATCAAGTTTACGAGAAGTTGTTTCCAAAATCTAAAGAAAAAGGCCAATTTGGAAATGAGGTAACGCTACGATATTTATAGATTTCATCTTTTAAGTTGATATTAACATTAAATATTTTTATATACTAGATTATAAAGTTTAGAGATGCATTGGCCTCTTTTGGGACAAAAAGTGCTATTGCAAGCAGAGAATCTATGTGGCCAGGTTAGTAATTATTTAATCAAAAGATAACTTACTTGATTCGAATTACAAATATATGATTATTTGTTTCACTTTCAGGTGAATGGTGGAAAATGTACGGAGATGATTCCCCAACTTTAAGAAAACTTGCGATTAAAGTTTTATCGCGGTACTTCATCAGCTTCTCCTTGTGAAAGAAACTGGAGCACTTTTTCTTTGATACATACAAAACCTAGAAATAGGTTGTCATATTCAAAGTTGAAAAAACTAGTTTATTGTCATTATAATATGAAGCTAAAGGTAAGGAGAATGGAGGCTGAACAAAAACAAGGAGGTGATCCAGAAGATGACCCACTTGATTATTTTGCACTATTAGGAGAGAATGACATGGATGATCGAGAAAATCCTTATGCCGAGTGGGTTGCAAACAATGATATGGATGAACATGATGGTCGCCCATCTGAAGAAATTGTTAGTGCTGCACGTGAAACCGGAATGGATGTAGATGTAACTGTACAACAAATTCTTCAATCATCTTCTGAGTCAACTCATCTTCATAATGACGATCCAACCTCTGATATGGATGCTTCCGATGGACATGGAAGTGATGATGATGGAGATGGAGGGAATGTCCTTCGTGATGGTGGTGCTGATGACGTAGAAGAAAACCAACCATTCCCCACTGATGCTGCTGAGGAAGTTCATCATCAACGTGACAAAACATATAGACGCAAGAAGAAGAGTGTTGGTCCGTCACATCAACAAGGTTTGTCACAACTTGAGGAATATGATCTTTCTCACACATTCAGTTCAATGGATATTTCTGATATGGGATATTATGGATATGGACATTCTCAAGATTCATCATCATATGAATATGGACACAGACATGGATATGGGGAAATGCAACAAGGTTCTTCACGTGCATTTTATAATGAAGGAGATGAATCCTCATATGGATATGGACATACTGCAAGTGAACATGTTCCTTCAAACATACCATATGACCAGAGTTCTTATGGTTATGGTCAAAGTCATGGTCCTTATGGCTATGGATACACAACACAAGATGACTCTTCAAACATCTCTGATTCTTATGAACAAAGATTCAGTTTACCACGAGAGAGAGATCATCAGTCTCATATGTCATGGGTTGAATATTGTGATTTTGTTGGTGATTTTGTGGCACATCAATCACAAAGTGACCAACAAAGTGATATATCAGAAGCACATAGATCATCTTTTTGGTATTGAGAGTGTTTTCTTATTGTTCATTCACATGCAAATGGTGTGGGAGTGGAGTTTGACATTAAGAGTGTTTTGTGATTGTTCCTTCACACAATTAGTGTTCAAAAATATTGTGTTATTTATTTTCATGTAATGTATGTGAATTCATTGATGTACTCTCATCTTTATAATATATTATATTATAGTTGTTATTTTATACATATTACATATATACATTTTGATCCGAGAACCCGAGATCCGATCTCCCGAGATTTTCCCGAGATCTCTCCGAGATCTCTTCTCTTCCACCCCCCCGAGACGAAGCCGAGGTCCGAGACGGCAAACCTTGAGCCGTACAAAGAACAAAGAGACACGGGCTTGGCTATGAGCCCAGTTTCACTCCGCGGATGGTCTACCGGCCAAAAAATGCCATGGGACTCCAAAAATTCTTTATCAAAGGGGATACCATGATGATGTCCAGGGACAAAGAAGAAGAACCAGTCAAGAAGAAGAAGGCACCAGAGCAAGAGGAGGAGGTGGACAACCTGAGTTCATCTTTGGTTCGGTTGTTCATAGAGGAGGAAGAACCAGTCGAGGGCAAGTCCATCTCTAAACAACTTGTCCACTCGAACCCACCTCCAAACAACATCCCGCGTGAGCCGTATCCTACGGTCACGTATTTCAAAATCCTCACTCTATCCCTCTTGGATTCACTTGATGGGCTATCTAGCCCAATTCCCACTCGGGGCCAAAATGGCCACCGAATCGATCATTGGGCACGAGAGCCCATTCAAATCTTCTTACTCCACTGGGCTTCTATGCCCATTCCAATCCAACAACCTTGGGCCCGCGTGCCCACCAGTCGGGCCCACGTGCCCTTTAGATTTATTTTCTTGCTTTGGGCCCGCGTGCCCACCATTCGGGCCCACGTGCCCCTTAGATCTTTTCACTAGCTTTGGGCCTATCTGCCCATTTCTTGTCATCATCGGGCCCGCGAGCCCATTTTTCTTCCATTTTCTTAAGCTTTCTATTTCTGCTCGAGCCCCATCGGCTCATTCTCTTTTTGTTATTGAAAATACCCAAAATACCCAAAAAAAAATGTCCTCTCGCAAACTCAGTTTTCCATTGAGGAGACGTCTCTACTTGTCTCGGAGGGTGCTCCCAACCAGGGACCTCTCTTCTCCAACTCACTGATCGATCTGCTCAATCCTTCACCCATTGTAAATACCACCTTTTCAATTCCGTCTTCTTTAGGAGTAGTTAGGGTAGGAAAGAAGAAAATTCGAGGTAAACGTGTGCTATAGCGATATCTCCAACAAATAGCTCAAAAATGCAAGGAATGTGCAAGGCTGCCAAGGTTTTTGGAAAATGCTATCCAGCTTGATGAAATACAATATGAGGATGAATTCAATGTAGATCATACACTGGGAGTTTACGAGGTCTTATCAGAAAAAGATCCTGATTTCGAGGATGGAATTGAGGACTTGGTTGATGCGTATGCATCTGGATTTAAAAGATTTGAAGAACCATTAGCCACAGTGGATGAACCGACAAAAGAACTGAATCTTGGAACACCGGAAGATCCCAAGACAATCCTCCTAAGCGCAAACCTCACTCCCACTGAGAAACAGAGTTTAATTAAAATTTTGGAAGAATATAAGGACACGTTCGCATGGACATACGAGGACATGCCGAGGTTAGACAACTCGTTAGTTGAACACCGTTTAACTTTGAAACCTGGAGTTACCCCGGTCAAACAAAAATTAAGGAGATTCCACCCTGATGTTGCACTTAATATGAAAGAAGAGGTCGACAAGTTACATCAAGCAAGATTCATTAAGGTCATCCTTTATCCGCAATGGGTGGCAAACATAGTCCCTGTCATGAAGAAGGATGGCCGAGTTCGGATCTGTATAGACTTCAGGGACTTAAACCGAGCGTGTCCTAAAGATGACTTTCCTCTACCTCATATTGACGTACTGGTTGATAACACTGCTGGATTCGAGATGTTGTCATTCATGGATGACTATTCTGGATATAATCAAATCCGGTTGGCCGAAGAGGACCAGGAGAAGACCTCGTTTACCACACCTTGGGGAACCTACTGCTATGTCATCATGCCCTTTGGACTGAAGAATGCTGGTGCTACCTATCAGAGGGCAATGATGGATATCTTCCATGACATGATGCATACCCTTGTAGAGGTGTACGTGGACGACCTGGTCGTTAAGTCCAAAAGCCGAGAAGATCATCCTGAAGTGTTAAGAAAGGTCTTGCAAAGGGCTAGAGAATATAAATTGAAAATGAACCCAAAGAAATGCACGTTTGGAGTATCCTCAGGAAAACTGTTGGGGTTTATAGTGAGCAAAAGGGGCATAGAGATCGACCCAAACAAGGCCAAGGCAATCATTGGTATGCCTCCTCCAAGAAATATGAAAGAACTTCGAGGATTAATCAGGAGGCTACAGTTTGTCCGCCGGTTCATCTCACAACACTCCCAAAGGTGTAAACCTTTCTATGAGTTGACCAAGGCGGGGGCCGAGTTCAAATGTGATTCGAAGTGCCAGGATGCATTCGATGGTTTGAAAAGATACCTAGCTAGTCTCCCTGTGCTTAGACCACCAGTCCCTGGCAAGCCCTTAGTTTTGTATATCTCGGTTTTGGAGAATTCTCTTGGGGCAGTTCTTGCACAAGTGGATGAAGAAGGGAAAGAGAGGGCAACTTACTATTTGTCAAAGATCTTTGATACATGCGAGCAAAAGTATACTGTAGTGAAGAAGACCTTGATGCACTAGTTTAGGTAGTTCAGAAGCTTAAACACTATTTCTTAGCTCATGAGGTCAGTCTTATTGCCCGCATCAATCCCATCAAATTCCTTCTGGAGAAAATTGTTCTAACTGATCGGTTAGGTCGTTGGCAGAGCTTCCTCTCCCAGTTTGATATCACCTATGTCCCCCAGAAGGCGATTAAGGGCTATGCCATTGCCGAACATCTAGCCCATCATCCTATACCCATCTTTGACCTAGTCCAATCGGAGCTCCCGGATGACGAACTAATGTTGATCCGATCTTCCCACCTTTGGACATTATATTTTGACGGGGCTCTGAATTCTCACGATAAGGGAATAGGAATCGTCCTTCTATCACCCGAGGGTGTCACCATTCCACAGGCATTTCAGCTTGACTTCCCAGCAACCAACAATATAGATGAATACGAAGCCTTGCTGGCCGGGCTGGAGGCCGCTCATTTCTATGGTGCCACAGAATTGAGGGTGATAGGTGATAGCCAACTAATCCTTCGCCAAGTCCTAACCAAATACCGAACTTCTCATCCAAACCTCAAACCTTACCAAGAACTCGCCTCTTGCTACATCAAACTCTTTTCAAAACTCACTTTTTTCCATGTTCCTCGAGCTCAGAACATCCTTGTTGATGCCCTAGCCTCCTTAGCTTCATCTCTATCAGTCCCGCTAGGTAGACAGGTGTGGACTATTCATGTCCGTAGAAGGTCGATGCCAGCGATTAAGGATGGTCGATTTCTAAAAGTCCAGGAGAGATTTGGCAGGAAGGAATATTCGGAGCAAAAAGAGGAAGTTTCTCTAATCGAGTTGGAAGAGTTAGATGAGGGTGAGAGGCCTTGGTTTGATGAGATCGCAAGGTATTGTCAAGATCAGACATATCCACCAGGATCAAATGCAAAAGAAAAGAAGGCCATCAGGAGAGTATCCCATAGGTATACCAACCTAGGAGCGGTGCTCTACAAGAGGAGCCTGAGCGGAATTTTATTGAGATGCGTTGATGAAGATGAGGCAGAATTGGTGCTTAAGGAAGCACATTCCGGGGTCTGTGGGGGCCATGTCAATGCTCAAGCTCTTGCCAAGAAAATCATCAGGCAGGGGTATTATTGGCCAACCCTAGAAGAGGATTGCTCCATCTTTGTCCAGCACTGTCATTCTTGCCAACTCCATGCTGACAAGATCCATTCTCCCGCATCTTCCCTTCATCCGATTCATGCCCCATGGCCCTTCGTCATGTGGGCTTTCGATATCATCGGCCCTCTAAGTGATCTTAACTCTGAAATCCGTTCCAAATCATTCATTATGACGGCAACAGAGTACTTCACCAAGTGGGCAGAAGCGTAAGCGTTCGTGGAGATCAAGGCATCAACACTGTGCTCCTTCATAAAACGCAACATCATCGCCAGGTTCGGGATACCCAGCGACATTATCAGCGACAATGGACCACAATTTCTCTCTCAAGATCTACGTGATCTTTGCAACAGGTACCGCATTGCATTGCATCATTCATCTCCTTATTACCCGCAAGGCAATGGTCAAGCAGAAGCCACCAACAAAACTTTGATTAAAATCATCAAGAAAACCTATAAGTCTAGCAAGTTCGTAGACTGGCCAGATAAGCTTGTAGATGCCCTATGTGCTTATCGTACTTCTGTACGGACCCACTGGTCAAATCCCGTATGCTCTCGCATATGGGATGGAAGCAGTGGTCCCGTACGAAGTACTCCTTCTATTACTCCGAGTTCAACTCGATAGGGACATCCCTGTCGATGAGAGGCGAGAATCTCTCCTTGCACAACTTGAACTCCAAGATAAAAGAAGGTTGGCCACCTCTGAGCATGCCCGGACTTATCAGAACCGATTGAAAATGTTTTATCAAAAGAGGGTGGTAGAGAGAAAGTTCGAAAACGATGAGATGGTAGTAAAACGTATATTCGTTAAGCCAGGTGGTCCCCGCTCCAAGTTGCAACCTAACTGGGAAGGGCCTTTTGTTATAACTGAAAAATATCCAGGCAATGCATATGAGCTAACCAACACCGATGGAGAAAAATTGAACCATCCATGGAACAACGTTTACCTCAAAAAATATTTTCCTTAGAAAATAAAATGGAGAATTTCTGGTATGATATCAAGTCATCGATCCAAGGGTGTTAGCTAGAAGTCAAGGGTAGACATCACCCCTGCACACACAACACCTCCCGATCCCAGAATCTGGATAGCCCAACACTCGAGAGAGGCAAGGCAGAATCCTGAAGGCGGAAAGGAAACCTTACCCCCATTCTCTTCTATTCGGTCCAAGATAGGTGAAGGGGACTAGAGGAGGATAGTATCGAAAATGCCCGCCACCTTAGTAGGAGGCCGTCTCATAGGGTGTAAAAGGGTGCCAAAAGATGGGCAATGAATCCCACAGGTTTAAACAAATATGGGTCTGTCTGAATGAGTACCCGAAAGAATAGAAAATGAAGAAAAGGCACCAAAAGATGGGCAATGACCCCACAGGTCAAAGACTTGTCTAAATACGTGCCACATGTAGAAAAGACCCGAAGAGGCTGAACCCCAACGGGCAATTTGGGCATGAGTAGAAAAACCCTCCTCAACACCCCCAAATCCTATCAAAGACTTCCTCTATTATTCTTCCATCTTAAAACCCCTAGGGTAAGGTAAACTGTCCAAACTCAGGGGGAATCCAAACCGATCAAGAGAAGAGGGCAAGAAAGATTCTGGGTAGGGAACCTTATTCACACGTGGTGCTTATTGCTTGAATCTTGATCAACACTCAAAGATCGATTAATGGTCTCAATACTGGCACATTCTCCACAAAAATCAAAAAAAAATGAATATTTTCAAAAATTCAAAAAAAAATGAATATTTTCAAAAATCTAAAAAAAATGAATATTTTCAAAAATCTAAAAAAAATTGAATATTTTCAAAAATCAAAAAAAAAAGTTGACTATTTTCTAAAATGCATCATTTAGCTTGGCATAACCTTGATTTTTTGCCTTTGCTAGCATTCATGTTTATTTTTATGTCTTGCATGTTTCATTTCTGCATCGCATATTTATCTTGATTATTACCCCATTAAGAGGGCTCCTCCCTTTGACCTAAGTCAAAGTTGGCCATAATAGGCAAAGGGATGAGTCGTTGTGAAGATCTAATCCTCTTTTATCAAGTGTTTTCAGGGACTTTAAAAATAAGAGGAGAAGGTTCTCTCAATGACAGGTAAGTTCTCTTAACCATTTCATTTCGGTCATTTAGGTTATTACACCTTGTTAAGAAGGCTCCTCTCTTTGACCTAAGTCAAGGCGACGACAATAGGCAAAGACATGACCCATGGTGAAGATTTAATCTCCTTTTATCAAGTGTTTCGGGATGCTAAGATCAAGAAGGGTGTGACTCTCACCATAGCAGGTAAGCTTTCTTAACCCTTATCTTATTCATTTTCAGTCATTTTGTTCATATTACCTTGTTAATAAAGCCCCCCTTGACGTGTAAGCAAGGCAAGATGACAATAGGCAAGGGGGTAAGCCATAGAGCAGATTTAACCCTTCTATTAAGTATTTCAGGAAAGAAACACAAGTCAAGGAGGGGTGAGAATCTTGCCAACAGGTATGTCTCTTAACCCTACATCTATTATTTACTTTTATTATTTGCCATCCCTTAGAAGGCTTCACCCCTCGACAAACTTGCAAGGGGCCAAGCCGGAATTTGAAACTGACTATCCTTTCGAGAAATGTCAAGTAGGTCAAACAAAACTGAAGCAAGAAGTGCTATAACAAGGAAGAAAAGCAGCTACAACACCAGAAGAAGATTAAGCCTACTACAGATATCAGTGTCTGATTGCCACTGACTCCAAGAGAATGACCACGTGAAGAAGGCATGGAAACCATACCTCCGCAACCGCCTCGTTCCGGTGATGCTCCAAAGGAGTGGCCAAGAAAATGCTCGCAGTAATGGAAGAATGGACATGGGAAACCCCCATTTCTTTCTGGCTAACATATAAGTTGTTAGTTGTGTATTATTATCTTATGCATTATTTGTTGAAGACCATGAGCACGGAGAAGACTTGACCCGAGATCCCCTTCATCAAAATCTACGACGGTCGGGTCATCTCTGATGCTCACGGATAAGCCAAAGTTGTGCTGTGAGGGACGATGGTTCCCGAATGGGTATCTTGACTTCATAGACAATCTATATCTTCAACTATTTGTTATACAAGTTTTGTTTTGTTTTCATGAACCCAACATGCATCATGTAGCATTAATTGCATTACATTTTGTTTTATCATTACATACATCATTTCCTAAACTTCACCTTCTCACTCTCTTGATCATTCTAAATCCCACCGTGTTTTCTAATCCCACCATGTTTTCTAATCCCACCACATTTTCTGGTCCCACCAACCTTTCTAATATCCCACCGTGTCTATTAATCCCACCGTGTTCGATAATCACTTTGTGCCCTCAAATCTTTCATTTCTTTTCACCACAGTGGCCATTGCAACTTCTTTGCTATTCATCCCACAATGGCAGCCAATTCATCCCGCCAAGGGCCTTCTATTTGGTCAGAACTTGCACCGTCACTATCTTCGCGGTCTATGCTTAAACATTTGCCTTTCGGAATCTGAGATCATTCCATTCCGAATTGAATCTTGTCTCTTGAAAGACTTAAATGAATATGAGAGCCTGAATGTGCTCGATTGGTATTCTTTTACTTTTTCAAAACAAATCTCTTTTTAAACTTTAGCCCATCATAGTACAGGAACACCGCAAAGATCGGGTTACCTGCTGATGATGAACCTACGAACCCATGTTTCGAGGACTCCCCACCGCGTTGGGGGTTGGCTATTCTTCTCTCGTGCCAATGGCACATCTCTTACCAATCGAACATAGGAAGACTTGATGAAACATGGCGGTTAACCAGGAGACTTGAGGAGATTCGTCTTGCCAAATATGGTCGTTGAGCGTGTCTATATCTACACCTTGATGCCACCTTTTCAGTCCATCGCCATTTCACTCCACTACATTCTACTACGATCCATCTCGTTTCACTACGCTTTCTCTACGCTTCACTTCGTTCCGCTACATGCCATTCCCTTACAAAGCCGACATCAAGGCGAGGCAAGCTGTAGACACGCCAAATTGGCTTGATTTGGAGCCCCAGACTCTTATTCCATAGGCGATATCCATTATTTGACCGTTATCTGATCCGGATTACCTCGTGGAGATGAGCTAAGGACATTGGTGGAGCCCCTTGTGAGGTAAGAATGGACCGATGATTTCCGGAATAATGCCGTAACCTTCAAGCGAGAGCCGCGCGTGAACCAAGAAAACACGGAGCTTGCTCGATGACCGACCTTGAATAGTCCTTACTTGAATGTCTCGGGGGTCCCGCGTGTGTTCCGTGATATTTAGGGTTTCTGAGAAGTCATTTCGATAGTCGTCAGTCAATGACGGCTTTCGTTACGGCTTTTTCGACCTGTGCTGACACGGCCATCCCGGACCACATGTTAGGCCTTTTCGGTCATCACCGGGTCTTTTCAAGTCATCCGGGTCGATTCTAGTGGAATATTTTCATCAACCGGGGCCATATGGCCATTTCGGTCAATTTTAGGGTTTCCCAGCTTTTACGAGTTT
Source organism: Cryptocoryne crispatula var. balansae (assembly GCA_036172225.1). NCBI lineage: Eukaryota > Viridiplantae > Streptophyta > Magnoliopsida > Alismatales > Araceae > Cryptocoryne > Cryptocoryne crispatula. The sequence continues at coordinate 23,133,855 of CM069925.1, forward strand.
CGGTTCACGTTTACCGGGTTAATATCAAATTTTTCGATGACTTCGGGTTTTCCGGTCGTACCGGACTTGTTCGGTCATCATTTTAAGTCATCCCGAGTTGACCCGAGATTTCTCGATCGGAACCGTGCTATTTCGGATCTTCGCCCCGGGTTTTGGCTTTCCGCGAGAGGGTAAACCGGTAGAAAGCCCCGTGTGAACATCTCGGGAGTCATGCCGGCTAGTTTACCGACTTGAGGAGGTGCGGTTGAAGGCCCTCTTTCCAACGCGACAAACGAGAGCATAATCGGACATCCCGTTTGCAGGATACGGCTCGCGGAACACGCGCACAAGAGAGAGAGTGTACTGCGCCCCCTCTACCTTTGAAAGAGGAGGGCGCGCCCTGCGCGCCCTCAACCCGGGGGCGCGCCCTCAAACTGGGGGCGCGCACTGAGCGCCCCCGGTTCCTTTGAAAGGCGGGGGCGCGGTCAATTTCTTTAAATCACAAATTACCCCGATTAACACCTTCTAAACCGGATTTTTGGAAGGTTTCCGCGGAGGATTTTCGATTATTTGTACCGCACCCCCGGTTCGGGGGTGCGTTACGTATGCCAAGTCGTTTTTTAGCAATTTCAAGAAGATTCCGTCGATTTTTAGCAGTGAGACGCGTAACGCGCTCCCGCTTTCTTTGAAACAGGGGGGCGCACAGACTGCGCCCCCGAACTGGGGCGCGCCCTGTGCACCCTTGGTTTGAGGGCGCGCCCAGCGTGCCCTCGTCCTCTTTAAAACACGGGGGCGCGGTCGGTCCAATTTCCAAATTTTGCACCGGCTTCCTTCCCCTATAAATTGAGGGCCATTCTCAACGACCCAAGGTTAATTCCCGTGCCTAGCTCGTACAGAGGTCGTCCAAGCTCTTCTCCAAAGCCATCCCGACGTTCAAAGGCGATCCGACATTGAGAGATCGATCCTGAAGTGAAGGAGAAGGCTCGATCCGGGCGTTCTGTATCAACTAAATTCATCGACTTTTTCAGAAAATCAAGGACTTATTCTGCAAAATTCTTTAACATAGAAGTTGTTCCTCTATTCGTCCTCTTTCATCTCCAACTGACGGCACTCAATTCCGACTTGCCGTTCGTTCGTGGCGATTTCTGTACTGAGGGTGCGCATCCAGGTTCTGTTTTCTACATCCGCCCACTTTAAAAAATTTTACAGACTTATACAGGAGGATTTAGGAGAAGTCATCAACATAAGAACTCTTCCTCTCCAAGTATTCTATCTACTTCAACAAACGGCACTCAATTACGACATTGGGACTGCCCGTGGCAAGCTCTGCACTAAAGTTGCGCCAGACAGTGCAACGTGCTCCCGAACCAAGGGCGCGCAGACCGCGCCCTCATACCTAGGGCGCGCCCACCGCGCCCCCAAACCCAAGGCACGTTCAGTCCAGTGCGCTGTCCGGCCATATTGGTGATATCTTCTCCGTTTTAGCTCCGATTTGAGTCATTCGAGTTTATATGTCTTCATCATTCATCAAAGATCATTTTAGCATCATTTTTATTTAGTTTTTGCATAATTTTATATCACAAAAAATACACAAAAAAGGGGTTAAGGCTCACCCCGAAGCCGGTGAGTTTGATTCCAATTACTTCTTTCTCCTCTTCTTACTACAGTTACTACACTTCTCACAAGTCTAACCAATCTCTTCACTTGGTTTATTGTTCTAGTTGCACAAGTTGATCAAGCTAGCATCGGTTGGACTCTTCTTCATCGGCCGGCCGAAGAAGAAGAAGGTTGAACTCACATCTCAATCTCCCACGCTAAGGTACACACGGTCAATTCATCTTTCTATTTCCATTACATAAAGTGGAGCCCGCGGCTCCTGGCGACCACAATTTCTCTTATCATGTTCTAAGTTATTCTTCTCCTCACTCTCCTCCCACATGACCCGAACCATCTCCTGTGCTCGAGCAACACCGTTAGATGAAAGTTCGGGGATCAATGTGAGTGTGGGACCGATGTGAGGATCTTTTACAGCTTTCCGAGTGTTTTCCGATCCACTCCTCCTTTTTCCCAATTCTATCTTTCATCTTATCTTGAGGTGCCGATCCGGAACCCATTTCTGGAGTCGACAGATAACAGGCCGAAGAAGCTTTCTATAGCATCGGATCAGCCATCACACCCTCCAAAACTTCAGAATTTTGTCCGGAAGTTAGGGCAGTGATCAGAAGATCTGATACAGGTCAGAATGACTCCGACGGCAAACCGAAAAGGCACGGTATGCAACAAAACTTGTCCGGGGTGTGAATATGACCATAACCTTCAATGCATGATCATTAGGCATTGGTCATTCAGCCAATTTCCGTGTTTACACGATTTACGTGTGGCTTTCGCTTGGAATTTACGGCTTTTTTGCAGAAAACTTCGGAAAGCATCCGATTTTGTTCGGCGAAGCTCCAAATCAACTTTAAAAGACCCGGCATCATTATAAGGTCAATCATACATGTTACCCTATAAAACATGAGTTTTATGCTCTGAATGAGGCGAATTTAGCGTGTCTACACTCCCACGAGTGGATCTTTTTATGCAAATCACAAAAAAGAAGTGGTAATTTCCATGCATAAGAAGCTAAATTAGGCATCATGCATTTTGAAAATAAATCTACCTCGATCACAGGTCATGGTCATATTACTAGGGGAATCCAAAGGTATGGCTACCTCAATAATCAGTTCAGCCACCACCTCCACCTCCACTAGAAATAGCATGTTTGAAGCCTCCATAGAAGGAGTGGCTGACATGGAGGCCGCTGCTCCGGATTCCTATGATCTCTCACCATCTGCATCATGAAATTGCATGGTTAGATTAATAGCATAATACAAGGCATGTGGAATAACAAAGAAACCTCCCCCTGCCCCCCAAAAAAGAAGTGTGCAAATCTATGATTATGACTTCTTGACATCACATTGATAGAATGTTAGGAACTTGATGACTCGATGATGGACCATCAAGGCCTTAACATCACATAGATGGAGCATCAACTTGATGTCCCACCAATAGGATGTTGGAGTCAACATTTCATAGATAGAGAGTCAACCAACACTCCATAATCAGAACATCAAGATGCTTTAAAGTCTTGACACTGAGACGTCAAGCCATCCTTTTTCACCCATTTTCCCTTACACCGTTCCAACTCATGGAAAACTTGGAATCTTCAAAATTTTGTGTAAATGTAAAGCTAAACAACTACTCTACATGTTTGCAAATGGGAGTTACTAATCTTGGCATATGCACAAGACATGGGAAGCAATAGAAGAATGGATATTTTAGAGGTAAAATGCGAGGAGAGATAGTGTGAAGGTGAAATTGAACAGTGAAACTGTATATATAATGATAGTAAAAATTTTGATAAAATTTTAAAAATTTTGAAAAAAATACATTTTTTTTAAAAATTTGATAAAACCCCCAAAACTGTCAACTTTGGAGATTTTCCATTGCAAGACAACTAGGAATGCAAACGGAAGAAAAAGGGTCAGATGATGGTCTAATGATTCCTTAATCGGGACATTAGACATCTTAATATTGAGATATTAGATGACCCAATTATAGATCATTTGCTCAACAGAAATTAAAAAATCAACCTGCCTTTAAACCTTGTGATAGAGTTGTTTTCTTCGTTTAATAAATTTTAATCTACTCATCTTTCTTCACCCTCTCTTTCAAAAATGCTCACCATGCACCATTATTCACTCTACGTTTGACTATTAATTTGCTTTCCAGAAAACCTTGTTATAACAAAATGACAATTCGAAACAAGGATACATTCTATCACAAAATGTCGTTCATCATAACATGCTGGTCATTCTAAAACTAACCAAGAGTGCAGCAGGTCAGGGGTTGCAAACAAAGTGATGAAAAGTAAAAGTAAAATTAGGCACTACCAATAAACATAATAAAGTACATCAAGGTAGTATGTCTCTTAGCTCAGTGACATAGGCCTTGTTAGAAGTTGGGGACCACTCCAGGTGGATTATAACCTTGACACATATTCTTGATAATTAAATTTGTTCATTGGCTTCAAAAGTAGTTATATTAATTTTTTATCTACCTTTATGTTAAAAGAGCTATAAAATTGTCTTTTATTTTCATGCTAGCTCTTTCCCACGGGTCTTTCTTCAAAGAAGTTCTCATCATTCCATAAATTCTTACTTTTTCAATATAAATATCTAAGAAATATTTAACTTGGTCTACATCTCTCCTACTAAATCTAGTGACATTTCTTATGTAACTTGAACCTTCTATGTTAGACATTCCTACAATAATTAAATCATTGTAATAAACACAATGACTTTAATAAAAATAAATAAATAATAAATAAATAAATTGGATGCATAGATGAATGTGTACAGTTAAATCAAAAATCAATATTAAACATGTACATAAAAAGATTTCACCTCTTGTCACCCTATTTGTCTATAGATAATGAGTTTGATTGGATGAAGATCATAGAAATAAATGTAATGGAATTTACCCTTGCCACGTATACATGCATATTAATTATCCTAGCCCCTCCACTCCCTCTGCTTTTTATCTATCCGAGAGCATAGATATAAGGTTGGCGAAGTGCTCTATAAGAAAACAGAAACATAAATAACTTGCCTTATTAACCGGGCTTTGACCATGTCTCCCAACCATCTCTTTATACACCGTCTGTCACCGCCAAAACAAATGCTTAATTCAACCTCTCAAGCCTCAAAGGGTTTGACGTTGGCTCTTGAGACAACTAGGTGACAACATCCATGTTGGTGACAGACTTGTGGTGGCATGCTCCATGTAGCTAGGTGACATCATTGCGGATGCACTTCCTGCCACCACGGCAAAACAGATGCCAAGCCAGCTTGGTAACGCCTTGGATATTATCATGGTGAGCCCCTTGCCGCCCTTCCCTCCCCCACCCCAATCCCTTTGCTCTCTTTGTCCTCTCACATTTTCCACTAGCTACTGATGATTTTGGCACATGGAAAGGGCGACCTCCAGTGACGGCAAGGGGCAGAGAAAATACCTACACACACATGCGGACGTCGAGGGTGAATCTGCTGATGCCATTGTGAGAGGGCGTAGAGGGGCGCCTTTGAGCAGTGGGAATTGTGGGAGAAGAAGAGGGGGTAGTGGACTCCGATAGAAGAGCAATACAGGGGTGAATAATGGGGGGTCAAATGCTGGTTCTTTTTGGGGGGCAGAGAGGCAGGGTTCATGGAGTTGCTGTTATAAGGAAAAGGGGGGCTTTTGAGTGGTGGCAACTATGGGAGGAGAAGACGGGGTAGTGGACTATAGCAGAGGGTGGTGGTGGAGGGGAGAAGAGGGGCGTGATCGATTACCATGGAGTGCAACCACAATGATGACAAGGGCAATTTTCACTCATGGAGAGAGTGACCACCGCGACAACAAGAGCGACCTCCGGCAACGGTCTCCATGGCGAGGAGGGTAACCTTCACAACAACCTCAACTTCATTTCACTGTTGCTTCTCTCTTCTTCCCCCCTCTGTTATCTCTCCTCTCCCCGCCCCCCTCTTTGGACAACTTTCTCTCCTCCCTACAGACCTTTCGTTCTCATCGCTAGTAGAGAAAATACATGCAAAGAAGACCTTTAGCAAAGTGCGGCAATGGCGATAGTTACCTCCACAAAGACGATTGGCAAAGCATGGCAAGGGTGACCTCTGCAAAGATGATTGGCACAGTGTAGGATGACGAGTGCCACCTCCACCCTTGAAAATGACTGGCACAACGAGACGATGGCGAGCGTGATATTCTTGAAGATGACTAGAACGCACGAAGGCAACTTTCTCAACATGGAGTCACTACGCATGTCAGGAAGTTTATTCGGGTGACTCTCACAATTCAGTGTTAAATAGAGTATATCTACTTAATCCTTCAGATGATCAATGTCTTCTTTTGCTGTGTTAAGAGTTGAAATAAAAAAAGGTTATCGGACAGAATAAACGATGGCACATGTTACCAAATCAAATCTATACTATCTATTAGAAGTGCGGGTACCTTTTTCGTCGACAAGCACCTAACCAACGGTTGTGTCTAGATACATCTTATGTTCCAATTTACGTTTACGGTCGTTGGATCAATCATCAACTCTAACCCGTCTGCCGCGTCGGCCGCGATTCACCCTAGCCGCCCCCGTCATCAGACGGAGAAGCACATTTCCTCTGCCTGCCGCCTCTATCTCCCAGCATCCCTCCCCGTCGAAGGCCATCTCCGGGCCGTTGTCTACCTCCATGGTGGAGGATTTGTTTTATCCTACCCCGCCTCCAAGCCCTACGATGCTGGACGGGATGGTGGACGGTGGACAGGATCCTTGGGTGAAACTCCACCGGTTCCTACGACCACAGTGCCATACTAGTCGGCGGCGGCCTATACCGGTGCGCCGGAAGATATTACTATTATAAAAGAGGTGTTTTGGTGAGGGAGCGCTCGCAGCCACAGATTGCCAGCGCCCCACGTCCACAAGTTCCTGGAGTTCGTCCTGCAGAGCTCCCCCGTGGCTCTTCGCCTCCCCCTACACATTTGTCTTCCCTGGTTGCAGTAATCTGTTGGCTCCGGTGTGAGCCATTTGCCATCCTCCTCCAGATTCCTCCCCCCTTCTCCGTCCTTTTTACCGCCGCTTCCTTTGTTCCTTCTTCGGCCGGTCCGTTACTTGGTTCAGTCGCCCTTGCATCGGACAGCCAGGGATCTGCCCTTTTAATGTTCAAGATTTGAGCTTTGTTGCAGAGACACTGGGTTGGCCTTCGTCGGTCCGCAGGAGAAGGAGACAAGTGCGAGAGAGTTCTAGCGGAGAGAGAGAGAGAGAGATGAAGATCCAGTGCGACGCGTGTGAGAAGGCGCCGGCGACGGTCATATGCTGCGACGACGAGGCCGCTCTCTGCGCGAAGTGCGACCTGGAGGTCCACGCCGCTAACAAGCTTTCCAGCAAGCACCAGCGGCTTCAGCTACAGTGCCTCAACAACAAGCTTCCCCGCTGCGACATCTGCCAAGTAGAGCTCCCGTCCATCCTGTAAACATCTCTCGTTGTTCCAAGAAGATTGGGGCCTCTTCGATCTCCTCCTGCAAAGATACCAAATTTTCAGGTAAAGGGACCACGGTCCCGGGCAGATGTTGTAAATCAAAACCAAGTTCCCGAGAATCCATCAACTCCACCCATTTAGATAACAAAAACCCATCTTTTGATGGTCAAGAAAGTCACTCGATGCATGTCTTGGTCTTTGCTGAAGAGGCTTTCTGTATATCAACTCTCGAGATCATCAGAGCGAACTGTAGAATGCTTTAGCTTGAAGTGCACTTGGTACTAGGGCTTAGACAGGATTATGCCATAATTTTCAGTTCATTTCTGACTTATTTTATTTTCGTGCTAGGTGTTTCATCCAAGCAAATTAACAGGAGCTCAAACACCCTCTTTCATCCTGCTCTTATGTTAGGTTGAGATTCTCGAGTCGGTTTTCATTTCCGTTCTGCAACAAGAGAACAGACATGACAGTGGGATGCTTATCATAGCATAGTCCGGTTGCTTGAGCAAGTTTGGTAACCTGAAGAGAAGTTTCATGTTTAGATTGATAAAACGCCAAAGCTACCAAGTGGGATCAACTAAGATCTTATTGTAGGACATAATGTCTAATTGATTTCACCTTCCAAGCTGCTGAATTTTATGTGGATCTCTTCTTCACTTGGAGATCTTGCAACTATGCTTATTGGCTTAAGACCTTGGTATTTTTGGTCCCAAAATTTGAAGTTTAAACATATTTTACCTTGTTGTTCCGTCCGTCCTTTTTCGACGAACACAAATATTTGACTGTAAATCAACATTTTACATGTACCTAATTTGAATATATATTGCCAAAAATAATATGATAAAATATAAACAACTAAATTATAAAAAACATAATGTATAGTCATAAGAAAGATAAAAATAAGATATTAAAAGGATTATGGATTATCGGGTTGTGGTCAGATCGACCTACTTGAACAAATTCAGGCTGATCCAAATAGGCAAATCAAGTCACCTCCTAGCTAACCCAAGGCTAGCCCAATGACTAGCCGCAAGGGCACTTAAGACACCACCAAGCCCCTCAAGAGCTGAGATAAGACCGGCAAGGGCTCTCCTATCCTCCCCACACCTTCCCCACCCCCAATTCTCTCTCTCTCCCTCTCTCTCTCTAAAAACTTCTTGTATTAATAGAAATCATTAATAAAGTCATGGGGTCCTTCTATGTATGGTGGAGATTCTTTCATTGTGTGTTATGTTGTAATCCTATTTTTTCTTACGTTTCAAATAAATTATGACCTTCTTTAGGTTACCTTTAAAAATCTACTATCGAATTGTGGTATTATAAAATTCATGTGGATAATCTTTTTCACTTACTTTTGCTTAGAACAAAAGTAACAATGCAATTTTGGTTCCCTATTGTTAAGATGGGGTAACAAGAACATTCAACCAGTTATGGAAGATAAAATTACATGTGATAAAGTCATTGTGTAGGATTTTTTTAAAATTTTGGTGCCGCTGATTATTAATGTCGATTTTGATATTTTGCATATGTTTTAGAGAATTATATGATAAAATCACATTCAATTTTTCTCTTAAATCTATACTATAAAATATGTTCATAATTTAAAATGAGATATGCGATGCCAAGGCTGCTTAATCATCTACTCAAGGTAGTCAATTTAATGATGGCTGATGGTTGAAGGAGTATCGTAACATTCTTTCATATTCATACTTTAGATGTAAGAGTTTTTTTGAGGAGCCGAAGGGTGAATTTTTTGCAATGTTCTCATGTTAGGAATTGTCTTCTAAACTGTAAAGGAAGACTTTTCCTTTCGCCGTCTCTTCTAGATTCAGGTATCCTTGGGTGTTCCTATTTGTTTATTATACTCTTGTTATTTTGTTTTGTATAGGTAGTATATTTTTCCTTATCTTTTTTTCATATATGCCATGTAGTTACTCTTAATTGAACACATACCCTTCTAAAAAACTATTTTTTATACCCCCTAAAAATGAAGTGTTATGGACCCTTGCATTGATTTTTCTATTTTTACTTTAACATAACCTTTATTACCTAATGCTATCCACTAAAACTCAAACACTAATATTCATGTTTGTTTTAATCAAGCCTAGCACATTAACAAGTCTCGAGGCTTATGCCTCAGAGGCATTGAGAAAACACCTCATCACCTTCTCAAATCTTTATAAATAGAGTCATAAGCACAATATAGAACGAGTGATTTATTTCAATAATAAGATCTTGCTAAGATAAGAGTATAAGACAAATTTGACACTTTTTCCTCTTCTTGATCGATTGTGTTGGATAAGGCTGAAAGACTATGTTCTGGAAGGATTGTTGGGCCAATGGTATGCCTCTTGATTTGCCGTTCCCCAATCTATGTAGGCTAGATGTAAACAAGAATGTGTGTTAGTTCTCATTAGGATAGTACAACTATATAAGTTAATTGTATTTATTTTTCACCTATTCTATTACTATCTATTAGAAGTGTGAGTGCCCTTTTCATCAACAAGTATCTGCCCATCCTTCCTATCTAAATACATATAGCCTCCGGTCTTCATTTACACCGTTGGATCGATCATCAACATTTAGTTTCTTCCCCCTCCATTGAGATTCCCTCCGCTACCTCCCCAACCCCGCTCCATTTCCTCTGTCAATGGCTTGCAATATCCTTGGAGAAGCTCTCGGCCCTCCCCCCTTTGCTGCCTCACCCACTCCATTTTCTTCGCCATCCTGGAACCTCCGCATCTTCATTATGTAAGGATCTACACTTCTTTTTCCAAAGGAAGAAGACTGCAGCCAACCTCTCGATCGTTCGTCTTCTGTGCATATTCTGGTAATTTTTCTTATTGGATATGTTCATGTTTCTGCTTCCAATCCTTGCTCCGTTGCTTAATAGTGCGTTCGATCTATTCTTTAAGTGTGCCTCTGTGTGTTTAGTGTTTGCAGGCACATACATTGTGCACTCCTATATTTGTGAGAGTTACCAAATTGAATTCTTATCTTTTATGAAATTATTGTGTTTAGTGTGTGGGTTTGTTTTTAAATGAAGCTTTCTATGTTAACCTTCAAAAATTAAAGTTTTTTTATGAAATTATTGTGTCATTAGTGTGTGCCAACACATACACTATTCACTCCTGTATTTGTGTAAGTTAACATTAGGGTTTGTTCTTAAATGAACTTTTCTTTGTCAACTTAGAAAAAGTGAAAGCTTAACTTTTTTATGAAATTCTTGTATTTAGTGTGTGCGGGCATATACATTGTGAACTCTTGTATTCCTGTAAGTTGCTATTAGGGTTTGTTCTAAAATTAACTTTTATGTGTCAAGTCAACCTTCAAAAATTGAAAGCTTGTTTTTTTTATGAAATTACTACTTTTGCTTATTGTCTATATGCCAATTAGCTAAAATGATGCATTAGATTAAATTTTATGTGATCAATCTTTTTGCAGGAAATAAAGACTGTTGAGCTAATGAAACCCGTTGGTTGGGTGTACATATCCTTGTCTGGAACAGATCCTCGGTCAGTCACCTGTTTGTTTGTGAAAGTCATGTAACTTTTACTTTAATTTTATGTCTTTCTGAAGTTTCATCTATCTGCAACTTTAATTATATAAGGGCACGGCCGTAGCAGTGTTATGATTTGTTGACTTTAAATGAGTACCTGTTATGAGTTATTCGGTATAATTAATATTTTGTAGCCCTTTTCTCATTTCCATAAAGAAAGCACATTTTTATTTTCTCCAGGTCTTTTAAATGGCTTGAACATGCATGTATCGTTTTTTTGGCTTTATGAAACCAGATGTTGGGACTGCCCCTCAAGGGTCTATGTTAATTGACTATAAATATTATTGATTAGTCTTCACCCTAATATCACCATGATGGAAATGGAAGCATTGTATATAGATTCTTAAGTGACAATAAAAAAGAAGAGTATAAGAAAACTATTTGTTAAACATATTTTGTTTTGCTTAAAGAGACGGCCGTCCATGTGTGGTTAAATATAATTTGTTTTACTTAATAGAGTCAATGTGGGCCATAATAATTTGCTAAGTATAGTTTGGTCGGAGAGTTTCAACTTTTGGATAAATGTTGTCAAGGATTGTAATAGGCTTTTTGGGATGGTTGTATAAAGAAGGTTTTTTAGAACTAGGATATTTTCTACTCTTCTACATTTGTTGTCCTAGGTAATGGTAAAAGAACAAAGTTCTGAAAAGATTATTGGATAGGATATGGGTCGTTGGCAATTCTGTTTCCTTCTCTTTTTGGAATTGTCTCTGACCAAGATGCTACAATTAGTTCCCTTTGGGATGTTTAGATGAATTGGTCCTTAGTTTTCGGATGGAGTATGAAGAATGAGGAAGTTTATGCATGCATAAGATTGATTGACATGATTCAACACCAATGATGTGTTGAGCCTCAATGTAGTAGATATATGTACTATATTCAGGTCTAAATTTTCCAACATTTGCTCACCCCATAAAGTATGTAGAGTGCAAGTATTTTACTTAAGTGAGCTTCTCAAAGAACAAATGACCCATACAGAAATTTCAACATTACCGAATAGTTAGTAGAGATTGAAACAAAGATGAAGATCAACAAGGAAGATGAGTAAATCTACAGCCGGTTGATGTTGGTGAGTCTTTGGCATGGTTCTGCACTCTTCTGCTCGTTTGAAGATGTAAGTTCGGTGAAGATTTCTTTAAATAGGAACTGCAACAAATTCTTCTTTCTTTCCTGGGTTTGTCTATGATATTCCTTTCTTATCAATTTTCTTTGATGCCTTTTACAGAGGTTTAACGTTGACCAGAGTGGAGTGCCCGAGGAACATCTTTTTTAATTGCCTTCCAATTTTAGTAGTTATTTTTCAAGAAAATAGGAAAGCAAATCTAAGTGGATCACCCATTTCTACTGTCCACACTTCTTTCCTCTTCACTCAGCCAACCCTCCCTTTATCCAACACAAGTGCATAAAATATGGATTCATGTAGACAACTTTTGAAATGGATTCATATAAGTACCTTGTGAAAATGAGCAATGACAACTTATAGAGGTTTTTGGCATGTTCAAAGTTACATTTCTCTGCACTTGCTTTTGTCTCTAATGGACAATAAAATTTATTTATCGTTTAATTTTGTTTGCCGACAAAATTTTAATAACGAGACTAACTCTGCCCATAAAGGAGGTTTTTATTTTTATTTTGTACAAACTTAAGAACACAATATGTTTGGCATTATCTTCACGGAATCATTTTCTTCCTATTTTCCATTTGTTATGTTTTGACTATATTTTTAAATTGAGATTTCCTTGTTTTTGGGACTCAAGATTATGTAATTGATAATTTCTTATATACACTGTATAGGAACCATCCAACTTTCTACGAATGGTGTAAGTACCTTTGGCAAGGATTACTTCTCAAAATAAGTTATATTTTATTTGATATATTTGACATAACTTTATAAAAATATTTTCTCTATCACATCACATGTATACACAATCAAGATAAATAGATGTTTTAGCATATCTAATTTTAATTTTAACTTTTATATCTAATTGATTTAAAATGTACCAACCTGATTTGACTAGTATAAGAGGTAGTTAAGCGCTGTCAAACAGCACGCAAGAAAAGTAAAACAATATATTTTTCATTGACTCCGATTTTAGATGCATCCAAACGGGGAAATCAAGAGCACACCTCCGAATCCAGAACACATCTCGCGTTGGGGTCCGGCTATCGGATCCGTTTGATCCGTTGACAGGCCGACGTGAGCCTTCTTTTACACGTAACCAATCATATACCCCGCATCCTTGTTACGAAGCCGACAGAAAGAGCGGGACAGCAGCTCCCTGCCGAACGTTCCAGCTCACCGCCCGGAAGTTTTTTTTTTTTTTTTTTTTTTGGTCATGTGGCGCAGTGGCCAGGACGCGTGCTGCGTCGCACGCAGGCGAGGATCGAGCCCGCGCTCGATCCCACAGGTCGCCCCCCCCCATGGGAGCGCCCGGCGTCAGCTGCCGGGAAGCGAACCCAGCCCGGCGCCCCCCCGGGCGCCGGGTGTTGCCAGCCGAGCCACGCCCGGAAGCTCAGGCATGTGACAGACAGCTCCGTACCCTTCTACAAGAAGCAAAGCTGGCCTTGAGCCCGGCCTTCTTTGTGTGATCGTGTGGTCAAATTTTCTTCGGGATTTAGGAGGAGGGTGTCCGACAGAGGAGAAGACGATCAGGACGGTGAAATTATCTGTTTAAATTGTCTTCATATAGCAGAAAAAAATGAACTCTTTTAAGATTCTTTTGTGACAATTCTGATAACGATGGGAACTCCCGGTAAACAACTCTGAACAACAAATATAACTTGTTGCTTCAAGTGGCCAATATGTTAAATACCCACGACAAGATGATGATGAATTAATGCACGAAATAAAAGTAACATAAACAAATAGACATTATGATATTCAAACGTGAGAAGTTATACGGAACCTCGATATATAGCATATAGCCCATATAAGCGATGCATCGGTTAAAATAAAAAAATGGGCTATAGTATGATAAACGACACATCGGTTAACTATAAGACGTAAGAAGTTGATACATGTCTCAGATAAAGTAAGAAAAATACTTATAAGATGTTTGGTTGTAAAATAAAATTTATATATATTTATGACAAAAAATATTAAAATAAAGTTTTTGTTAGCGAGTCACATAAATACTATCATGTCTGAGGAGATGATGAAATAACAAAAAAGAAAAGAATGAGAACATGCCCTATGACCAAAAGAGGTAAGAGACCACAAAAATAAAAAATAGAGTTACAAATATAAAATTGTCATAATTCACAAACATCTCTTTTAACAAGTTTTGTTACAAAAATGTAAAATTATAACAAAAATTCAATTTATCATGTAACCAACTACCCTATTAATCATTTTCAAGTAATTGGACTCTTATCATCTATGGAAGAAGCTCATTACCTAATTGAGAAGACTGTTATATGAGTTCACTAATGTATATTTTTTTTAGTAGAGTAGTTTCTGATAAGAAAATTTGACTTCTTGTCCATTTAATAAAATTAATTTAATACTTATTCCATTGACCAAAATCATATAATATAAGCTCCATTTTCATGAAATCCTATAATGTTAGGTCCAGTTAAACTTTTTTTGTTGATCCTATCTAGTCGATTCTCAAAATTCCCTTGGTTGATTTGGGGTATATCCCATCACTAGGCTTCGTGGTGACATATGGCGATGGAGATCTAGGGTTTAAAACTTTTTCAGGCTCGGTGTTGGCTTGTCTTCCACCTCCAAGGATACTCTGTTCCTTCGAATCTTTGAACCTCAAGCTCAAAGGCCAAACGGGGATCAAGGGTTCCGAAGGAGAAAGGAGATTTAGGGCTTGGAGCTTCAAATCTAAATGTTGGCTTGTCTTCCTCTAATGACAACACCTTTTTCCTTTCAAGCTTTGGATTTGGAGGCTTTACCCATCTCGGGATCTTGGGCTCAGAAGGTGAAAGGGGGGTTACACTCATCTTTCTCCTTTGATGACATTGTCTTCCCATATCTTGGGCATATGCTCATCTTCCTCTTTTGACGACATTGCCTTCCCTGATCTCGGGCTGAGAGTCAAGTGTGGTTTAGGGCTTGAAGCTTTGCATCTTTGTGTTGGCTCATCTTTCTCTGACGTTGAGACTAGGGCTTTGCTCGTTTTCCTCCTTACTTCAGATCTTGTTTTCCTCCTTACTTCAGATCTTGCGTTTTACTTGTGCTCCTTTGATAACACAATATTTGCTATATTAGGCAATCCAACAGAGCTCACCAAGCAAACTATTGTTAAATACTAATCCTTTTGAGTTTAAGAGATAAACAAATGATCTTCTTTATAGTCCTAACTGAACATATGATGTATATGGCATCCCATGAATTAAGTCAGTTGAAAAGTTTGATGTAGATACGTGACTGTTGAATAGTTTAACATATATGGTCAAGCAAATTTTTATATAACAGGTCACAAGGGCAAAAATGTAACTTCATTTTACCATGTAACACCTCGACTAGCCATTCTACTTGAAATGGAGACAAATTGATAAAATCACTGAAAATCATTGAATCCTACACTCTGTTCATTTGTCCTTTCTAATATAAAAAGAGCATTACATTCTGTCTTTAAGTAGAAATAGTAAATTAAAGTATTGTCTAGATACAAATATATTTGAACACTTATTTAGGCCATCCTAGACATAGGTGTAAATTATTTGTGCGTGGATAACAATTTCATGTCCAATAATACTAGTTTCAAACTTGTCCCAACTTGAGAATTGACTACATCCCGGAACAAAGTCTTCTAGCCAAAACTCTTCAAAGTCAACTTTTTATGCTCTAATTCTACATTATATAACTTTTCATGCTCCTTGACTAGGGCATGTTTGGATTTAGTATTAGTCCCAATTATTACTTTAGATACTAGATGTGATGAAGTTTAGAAATTAATATTATATTAGATTTACTATTTCTAATCAAACATGCCATGATAGCTTGGTTATGAAAATGCAAAATATTATTTATGGGTTAAGTACTTGCCATAGTCTAATAGATCATGCCCGTTCACTAACAACGTGGCAACTCTGTATGATCATCACATAACTTGTTAACATTATCACGTGACATGACCTAATTAAAATAAAATCTTGATATTATCTTTAAGTTGCCCATTAATGTAAAGGATATATCCACAATTCTAATAACTTAAAGTTTTAAGTCATGATGGGCTTAGTCTTGGTCCCTCTCAAACTCACGGAAAGGGTTCTCGAGTTCTTCGTTGACTCCAAGACTGAACAGAAATACACGAGGAAGAAAATTCTCATACTCGCTTTATCCAGTGTGGTTGTCTCGTACAATTTGTTTTTGATAGATTCATGTACACTTCCACAAATTCAACAATTGGTATTAGAGAGCCTGGTTGAGATTTGGGGGATTTGAATTGGAGTTCTTTCTTATTTGATTTCTATTTACATCGAAGTCAGACTTGTTTGATTCTATTCTTAATTGACTCCTCGAAGATCTGTGAGATCAATTTATTGGTCCTGACATTATGTGGTTGTCTGGGTGCATGTCCTCTATCGATGCCAGTTGCATCACAGACGAGGGTACAACTATTGAGTGCAACTGCCGCAATGGGGTCGGGGAGATGAGAATCCCATTTTATTTACAATTGTGCCATTGATCGAATTACAGTTATGCCCTTGGTTTATTTGGTCCATTTAATTGTTATAAAATGGACACTGAGCATGTTTTTGGATCCGACTTTTAGTATCCGAATCTAGATCCATCAAAGAAAATCAAGAACTTAAAGAATTTACATGGATACCCTTAGATTCTTGTATATTTTTCTTAGAATCTTTCCAAAATTGTTTACATATTCTTATTTTATTAGAATTCATGATTTAGGGTCACGTTAAATTTCAGGCCCATTAACAGTTTATGTCATGGAATTAGATTGAATCATGATATTTTGTGATAAATCAAGATAAATAGGGATTGATTGACCTCTTTCATGCATATTTGTTGTGATTATAGATTTACATAGTAAATTAATGTTATTGCATCAATATCATTTATGCTCTAGATATTATTTTATGTGCACACTGTCAATCAATTAAGATTTAATTGTTGTATGTTCAAATGATTAAGAAGAGATCATGAAATATTAAAGTTTTGGCATATCATGTTCTAAAAGTGAATATGAACCTTAAGTTTTTTGAAAATTTAATAATTTATTTTATGCCATTATCGTTATTGATTGGCTTATAAGTGCAAAAATTAAAGGTAATCTTGTTGTGCAATTTTATAAATTAATAGCTTTGATTTTATTTTGTGATTCTAGTTGCCCTGAAAGGTTTGGGATCATGCTAATACTTAAAATTATTAATAGAGAGAATTATAGATACTCTCTCAAAAACAAAAATTACATAATAATTTATTTATTCATGTTAAGCAATTATATTGATGACTTTATGCTTCTTCATAGTTCTAGTTGCCCCAAAGAGTCTAGAACTAGAACCGTGTTAGTATTTGAAGTTATTGATAAAGAGAATTATAGCTACTCTCTCATAAAATAAAATTGCATAATAGTCTAACATGGAAATTTCATTGAGCAATTTTATAAATTAATGATTTTGAGTCCTTTTCATGTCTCTAGTTGCCCTAAAGGGTCTAGATCATGTTGCTACTTAAGATTATTGATTTATAGAGAGAATTAAGGTGGCTCTCTCATGATAGAAAATTGCATTAAATAATATTGTTTAATGTATACATGGATTCAATGTATATATTGAATAGAATCAATAATTAACTAATTACTGTTTAAGCATGAGGAATCTTTTGCCCAAAGGTAAGATATCCCCACCCCCATGCATTTTTAGTTGATCATTGAATTATAGTGAATTGTCATAAATTATTGATTTTCAAGATATTATAGATCTTTATTGTGATATATTTTATCTGCATCATGATAATAATGTGAGCTCTTTATGCTTATTTCAACTATGACTCCTACTTCACTATATTCTCATTTGTCTATGATTCCTACACTGAATGGGTCCAATTATAGTGATTGACATGATCAACTTTTCATCACTTTATGTTGTTTAGACCTTGATTTAGCCCTTCATACTGAGAAACTTGCTAAGATTATAGATAAAAGCACTAATGATCAGAAGGTTCAATTTGAAAAGTGGGAGCATTCAAATAGATTGTCATTAATAATAATCAAGAGTTTTATTGCAAAAACCATTAGGAGTTTTGTACCTAATAGTGAAAGGGAAAGATAATTTCTTGATTCCATTGAACACAATTCAGTCGGTTTGATAAGGCAATGGCTAGAATGCTAACCAATAAATTGACTTCCATGAAATATAATGGGACCAGTGATGTATGCAAGCATATAATGAAAATGTCTGGCATTGCTAGAAAGTTTAAAGCATTTGGCATGACTATTTATGAAACTTTTCTAGTTACATTTATTCTTAACTCTCTTCCATCATAGTTTTCTCAATTCAAAATCTCTTATAAAACACATCAGGAATCATAGAAATTGAATGAGTTAATTTACATGTGTGTGCAAGAGGAAGAGAGATTGAAGTAGGAAGGTTCACTGGTTGTTAATTATGCTTCTACTTATCAGCAGTTCAAACCTAAAAAGGGGAAAGGAAAATCCATTTCACCAAACAAAGGAAAAGATGAAGTAAAGAAAATGGCAGAAAAGAAATGCTATTTCTATCACAAGACATGACATTTTAAGGTTGAATGTCCAAAACATAGAAGTTGATTTGAGAATAAAGGTAACTCTCAGTTATATGTTTGCTTTCAAACCAATTTCATGAATGTACCCACTAATACATGGTGGATTGATTCTAGTGCCTCTATTCATGTTACCAATTCTATGCAAGTATTCCTTTCCAGTAGAAGGCCAACCCTTAATGAGTCTTCCTTTTTCATGGTCAATCTGACCAAGTCTAAAGTCAAAGCTATAAGGTCCTGTATGCTTCATCTTGAGACTGGATACCAACTTGATCTTGATGATGTCTTTTATGTTTCATTAGTGTCTAGGAACTTGATCTCTTTATCAAAACTTGATGTATTAAGTTGTTCATTTAGTTTTGGTAACTCAAAGTTTAATCTATTTAAAGACTCTATTTTAGTTGGTTCAAGATATTTATGTGATGATCCTTATAAAATAAGTTCAGATTGCACATGTTTTGAAGTTTTATCCATCTTGAATGTAAATGTTAGTGTCAAATATGGTATGATTGATGATAGTTCCTCAATTCTATGGCATAAAAGATTGGGTCGCATATCGAAGGAAGGATGCTAATATTAGTGATATATGGAGTGTTATCCACACTTGACTTTACTAATTTTGGCACTTAAATCGATTGTATGATAAGAAAACAATTCAAAACATAGAAAAAGAATGCCTTAAGGTCTGAGGAACTTCTTGAATTAATCCACACTGACATTTGTGATCCTCTTTCTACTTGCATAGGGGGTGAAAAATATTTTATCACATTCATTGATGACTTCTCTGTAAGGAATCAATACATGACAATGGAAAAACTTTGATACCTTAAAACCATAATCTTTGCCTAGGTCGATACCGAATGAGTAAAATCAGGACCTGAATATAAAGTAGAACGAGCGTACCTTATGGGATTTCCAAAATCCCTCACCATGGATGAAGAGAGGGCATTCCTCCTTGCTGAAAATTGTTCAAGTGTCCAGCCTCTAGCGGTATCCACACGATCTGCTTCAATTGACGAGTTCTCCCTTCCTTCGCGCCTCCAGAAACCTTCCAGATCTAAGCTTGACCATAGGAGATCGCCTTATAGAGGATGCATGAGGGAGAGAGGCTGCTTGGGATGTGGTCCAGCCCTATGGTTTGTTAGGATTTGGCTTCATGAGTCATTTATATATAGAAGATGGAAATTTTCACAAAAACCCAAAAATTCTATAAAATTATGTCCATGCCATCATATTATTGACTAGATATAATATGTGTGACCCACTAGGCCCAATAGTCAATTTGGTTGAAGCCTTAATTAATTTAAAAAAATAATTCCTTTAAATTAAATCAAAACCGTTATCCGATAACAGTTTTTATGGCTTTCTGATCATAAAGGGTGCAAGCCAAATCCTATGATCCTAAATGACTTTGGGGAGTTAAATAACATCCGTTGAGCCTTTCCATCATCAATTACCACATGGATTTAAATCCTCGTTCATACAATGTCCCGGTCGGTCAGGGGTTCGGCACTAACTGTCAACCCCTAAATATTCCAACTTTATGGGATCTTGTACTCAAGTTTTCATCAATTGAAAAACTTATTTTTCAATTATACTAACTACCTTGGACAAGTATTTAGAGTACTATCTCATAGGACATTCTCTCTCTCCTACTGAGAGTGAACGATCCCTTGTTTTCCACTCAATTGTCTCCACCGGGTTTCTCTTGCATCCAATACATCAACTATACTGGACCATCAAGATGGTGATCCATAAGTCAATAATAAAAGTACAAGATATATACAGTAAGACATCTTTGGCGACTCAGGTCAAAGATCCAACCATGCTATTGACATGTAAGAATAACCTGATAGACAGTTCGGTAAGATACCGATCAAGTATTCCTAAATTGGTCAGTTAAGTGAACTCAATCCACTAAGGAGCACCTATGTGTGTATCTCAGTGTCCCCACATTGATGACCAACGGGATCGGTCATTCTCATCACATAAGAAGACATCACACACTAGTCTATCCGGATCCTTGATGTCCCGTCTCAAGAATCCTATGACTAGGAACATTTAGATCACATATCTCTAGATAATCTATCTTATTATCATGATCTCATCATGATGCAATCATCATTTCATGTGATCAAGGACGTCATTACGATATACGCTTCTAATAAAAGCTAGTAACGAAGTTTTGCTATTTAGTTGAATGAGATATTCCTAGAAATGTTGAATCATATCATATATGATTGGCTTATAGGGCATACATTTCTATCATTCTCATGATATGACTATATTTTCCTACTGAAAGAAAAGTTTGAGTCTTTGAAGTCTTTTAAGATTTTCAAAGATCTTGTAGAAAATAAATTAAATAAGTAAATTAAGGTCATGAGATATGATAGAGGTGGTGAATATTATAGTAGGTAAGGTTAGTTAGGTAGAATTCCTGAACTTTTAGCTAAATTTTTGGAAGAGAATGGAATTGAACATCAGTATACAATACAAGGTACTCCCCAAAAAATGGTGTGGTAGAAAGGAAAAATCGTACTCTCGTAGACATGGTGAGAAGCATGATTAGAAACTTATCTTTACTCTTGAATTTGTGGAATGAGGTTATGAAAACTGCTATGTATATTCTTAACAAGGTTCATAGTAAGGTAGTGCCTAAAACTTCTTTTGAGTTGTGGATAGGTAGAAAACCCAGTTTGAGGCATATACATGTTTGGGGTTGTCAAGCAGAAGTCAAAATGTATAATTCATAAGAAAAAAATTTGGATCCTAGAACAATTAGTTGTTTCTTCATTGGGTAAACTGAATGGCCTAAAGGGTATAGATTTTATTATCCAACCCACACTATGAGAATTATAGAAACTAGTACAACCAAATTTATAGAGAATGGAAAGGTTAGTAAGAGTTCAACACTATGTATTGTGGAGTTTGGAGAAATCACAGATCCATTCCTCGCTACTCCAACTATGGATGTTAGATCTGATCAAGTAAATCATGAAATGATAGAATTATGGTTTGATTATGGTGTCAGTCCCGTTAAAGAGGAAAGCCTTGATAATGCACCAATTGAAGATCATGCTCATGATGATAATGTAGTCCACATATGGAAGTAAGGAGGTTTCAGAGAGTTATGAGACTAGCTATTTCGGATGACTACATTGTATACTTGCAAGAGTGTGATTATGATATTGGTGATGTAATGATCCATTCTCATTTTAGGATGCCATTGAAGGTAACATGTCTAAATTATGAATTGATGTCATGAAAGAAGAGATTGAATTCATGCATACAAATGAAATCTGGGATATTGTTGCATTGCCTAAAAAATGTAAACATGTTGGTTGTAAATGGATATTTAAAACCAAATTTGATTTTAAAGCCAAGGTAGAAAGGTATAAGGCCAGATTTGTTGCTAAAGGCTTCACTCAAATAGAAGGCATTGATTATAGAGAAACATTTGCCCCAGTCTTTAGAAATGACTTGTTTAGAATCATAATGGCATTGGTAGCTGCATTTGATTTACAATTACATCATATGGGTGTAAGAACAGTTCTTACATATTTCTTGAATAGGGATTTGAAAGAAGAGGTATACATGATGCAACTTGAATGGTTTGAAATGCAGGAAAAGGAAAACATAGTATGCAAAGTAAAGAAATCCATATATGGATTAAAACAGGCTTCCTAACAATAGTACTTAAAGTTTAATCATATCATTGAGTCTTTTAGATTTATAGAAAACATTGCTAATCAATGTATATATCTAAAAGTTAGTGGGATCAAGTTCATTATGGTAATTCTATATGTGGATGATATATTGCTTGCTATAAATGATTTGGGGCTATTATATGAAACTAAAAGTTTCCTTTCCAATCATTTTGAGATAAAAGATATGAATAATGCATCATATATTTTTGGCATTGAGGTTCATCATGATAAGTCTAAGGGGTTGCTTGGTTTGTCTCAGAAGGCTTATATTTCCAAGGTCTTAGAAAGGTTTGGGATGTCTAGTTACTCATCTTGTGTTGTGCCAATCTTTAAAGGTCATAAATTTGGTCTCCATCAGTATCCTAGGAATGAGATTGAAAAGCAAGAAATGAAGGTTTTTTCGTATTCTTCTGCCCTTGGGAGCATGATGTATGCTCAAGTCTATACATCTAGAAATGGAGCATTGGAAAACTTTAAAGAAAGTGGTGAGATATCTTCAAGGGACCAAAGATTTTGAGCTCACATATAGCAAGACTGATCACCTTGAGGTGATAGGTTATACTGATACATATTTTCCAAGTTGCCCTGACAGTAGAAAGTCAACTTTTGGTTATGAGTTTTGTTGGCTGGAGGAGTTATTTCATGGAAAAGCACCAAACAGCATATTGTTGTCACCTCCACCATGAAAGCAGAATTTATTGTCTATTATGAGACATCTTCACATGCATTATAGTTGAGAAAATTCATCTTAGAGCTTATTGTTATAGATTCTATATCCAAACATTTAAAGATTCATTGTGATAATTCCTCTATAGTGTTCTTCTCCAATAATAGTAGGTCAATTGGTGCTGATAAGCACAATGACATTAAATATAGTTCTGTACAAGAAAGAAACAATCATCTTATATCAATTAGTTTTGTTAATGGTGCTGATATGGTTGCTAATCCTATGACTAGGGCCCTTGCACCTAAGGTCTTTTCTAGACATGTAAAAGGCATGGCCCTTCTTGTTTGGGATCTTTGTTTTGTGATGATGATTGCGTTTTCTTCCATTTTGTTATGGTATTTGTTAACACATATGGTTGAAATGGAAGAACTTGTCTGTATGACATTAAAGTGGGGACATTATGTGTACTCTGATTATAGGAGTTAAGTGAATTTGTTGATATTATGGTACATGGAAGGAAGTATGTTAATGATTATGTATAACCACCATGACCTATATTGACAAGTTCTCTTAGCCTAAGCATGAAAGGTAAATTGTAGATATATTAATGGACATGTTTTTTAAATGCGCTTATGGATTTTGTTTTCAAAATGATAATCCAAAGGCTATTTTGAAATATATATTTATTATTTTTATAGGTCAAGTGAGAGAATGTTAGCATTATCTCATAAGTGGCCTAATTAAAATAAAATCTTGGTATTATCTTTAAGTTGTCCATTAGTGTAAAGGATATATCTACATTAATTCTAATAACTTAAAGGTTTGAGTCACGATGGGCTGATTCTATATATGTGAGACTAAGTCTTAGTCCCTCTCATACTCACGGAAAGGGCTCTCGAGTTCTCCATCGACTTCGTAGTTGAATAGGAAGACGTGAGGAGGGAGGGCCTCATACTTAGGGGTACAAAAGAGTCGAGCCGAGTCGAGTAGTATGGTGTTCAAGCTTGGCTCGTTTATTTTACACAAGTTCGAGTTCGAGCTCGAGTTTTAACAATTATGTTGAACCCTTGTTCAAGCTTGGTTCATTTATTAATCGAGCTAAGTTGAGCTCAAACTCAAGTAGTAGTTGAACTAAAATTTAATCCACATTCAAGTTTAACTATATACAAATTCATTTATAAAAGTCAAAATTAATGTAAAGTTATTTGTGAAACTCTAAATTTAGCTCATTTATGAATCTCAATCCAAGTTTAAACTCAAAATTTGAATTATTTAATATATTTAGATATCAATATATAAATATTAATGCTCATAATTGAACTTTTAAAAATAAATATTCAATATAATATTTAATCGAGTTACTCGCGAGTTTATCATACCGAGTAGGAGTCTGTTCAAGCTCAACTCGTTTAATGTGTTGAACTTCATTTTTTGTTCAAGCTTGTTTATTTAACATACTAAGTGAACCGAGTTGAGTATTTATTGAGTTGAGTTTCGAGCTACTTGTCAAGTGTATTGGTTCATTTTCACCCCTACTCATACTCACTCGATCTGACGTGATCAAGAGGACATCTCGTATGATTTGTTTTGGTGGATTCCGGTACATTTCCCCAAATCTAACATAACTTATTGTAGAGCATCTCAAGCAGAGATGGCGTTTCATGATAAGGAGATAAACTGTTGAAAAAAATTACATATTACAAGCATTGAGTTAAATATTCTTGATTATAAAACTCAAGTTAAGATGTTTATAAAACTTAGAAATTGATCTTTATTTATTAAACTCTACTTTATCAAGTTAATTGCGAAACTTTATCAAGTTGAATAATATAAATACTATGCTCACCTTTGACTCATTATCAAGTACTATTGATTCATTTAGGGTCTGTTTGGATCAATGTAAAAACAAAATCATGTAAAACATTTTCTTTGGAGTAGTTTTTCTAAGGAAATTGAAAACATAATATGTTATTTGGTTGCATGTAATTACTTTTCCTTGAAAAATAATTCATACTTTAATTTTTCATAAATTATTTATTCTAAAAATATATTTATTCATTTGAACATTGTAAACTATTTTCTAAAAATTATCTGTTTGTAAAATATTATACCTTTAGAGAAGCCGAACGTGTGATTTAATTATTTTTTAAAAAATATTATTTTTGATTCATTTGATGACATGTCAAAGTAAAACATATAAATACTGTATTAATATAAAAGAATATACTATTTTATGAAACATAAAATGTGATCTATCATTTGTTTAATATGAAAATTATTTTTTTAAAAATACTTTCATACAGGTAGTCATATATAAAACTTTCTTTCAAAGTTTCTTATTAGTCAAAAAATTTATGTTGGCAAATAAGTATATATTAAAATATTATTTAATAATTAAAAATTTTATTTATTATTATAAGTATTAAATAATTTTACTTAATAAATAAATTTTTAAATATACTTTTATAAACTAAGATCATATTCACCTTTTTTCCGGAAAACGGCATCCGTGGCCTCGGATCGGATGCCAAAATCAAGTTGGCAGGAGGTCTCCCGTAAAACGTTTTACGGTGACTCCTCTTTTACACTCAAACAAACAAATGATTTGAAAATATTTTTCCTGAAAATTGCTCCATGGTGAAGTTTTCGGGACAAACAAACGGACCCTTAGCATGGTAAGTAAACAGAATCTAGCTTATAAATCAAACCCATTCTCGAGCTACTTATCAATTGTACTGACTATTTTACACCCCTAACCTGCGGAGAGCCGCCCCATGTGACTGCCTGCTTGCTGTGCTCTTGCGCCCTTCTCACGTTTGGAGAGGGTGGTTAGAGGGAATACGAATAAAGTCAAGTCAAACCCCCCCCCCCCCACCCCACCAATCTTCATGCCCTACATTGCTCCCTTTGTTTCTTCTCTCGAATATCAAATTTATTTAAGGAGAGAGAGAGAGGGGGGTGATCTCTGACGATCACGTGGTCCTATGAGCTGTCGACGTCGCCAGCTCATGCTGTGCCAAGAACATGCATGCAAGTCAAAAGGCCGGTCAATGCTGTAGAAAGCAAGCAGGCCCTTGCACACCTTGCTTCCCTTCAATCATAATTTACATAAAAAAATTTTAATTGACGATTTAATTCAGTGAACCTGGTTCACAAGAGGTCCTCTGAGGCATTGTTTTGATAGAAGGCCCTGTTGTTCATTTTTTCTTCATGTTTTCACTCTACTTTTGATAAGATATGTGAATACAATGATCGTTTTGTTCTTTTATGGCCTCTTTCGGATGCAGAAGTGGATATATATGTATATACAGGCTCTACCTGGTAAAAATGTTATATTTCTAAAATATTATTTTTATTCTTTTTTATAAAACACATATTATTAGCATGTGGAAAAGAATATATAACATGAATGAAGTACTATTACAGCAACAACATAACGAGAATGGGGAGAATTAATGGAGAAGAATTAAGGTAGAGTTGCAAAGAATGACTAGGAGAGGAGAACAAAAGGATAAATATAATATAGACTTTGGATGAGAGCAAAAGACTAGGTGTTCTAGAATTTTTTTTTAATTCAACAGATTGAAATTTCAGAAATTTCGGTCACTGGGCGTAAATTATACCAATTTTTGAAATAGACGGGTAGTGAATTTGTCCTTAACCATCTTTTAGCATTTAACTGAAAAGTAATTTATTTATGACTACTAATAATAACACACAAAGAGTTGGTAAAATATAAAAGGAGTTTAATAAAAATCTATATGTAAAATATGAAGAGAAATTAATTACATACAGAAATTATTAGTAAAATATAAAAAACCAGTAAAATGTGTTGATGGCTTTCCTTATAATCATAATTATATTGTTTTGACTTAAATATGAGTTGTAATCTAATTTGGTGTCTTTTTATCGCGGCTCTCACACCATGTGATCCAAGACTCTTCTAACACCTACCCAATCTGATCTATTTGCTTCCTTTGCTTGCAGCGAGCAAGCTGCAAACTCCTAGTTGTTAGATCTGAGCTTACAATGCAAAATCCGTTTCCAGTAAAAATATGAACATAGTTTGTATCTTATAAACTACCGGAATCAAAATTAGATATTTCGTTAATTTATAGGAATTAAAATTGGAAATAACCAATTTTATGTCTCTTTATCAATTTTCATAAAGAACCAACGTATATATACATTAATATTGTAAAAAATGTATAAATTATTAAATGTTGATATATAAACGTTATAAAAGTTAGAATAAACTTTAAAATATATTATATCAAAAAAGTAATAATAAATGAACTTTCTTTACTATTTTCAATAGTAATTGATATAAACATTATAAAATTTAAAATTATGAAATTATTTTGATTCCAAAAACTAAATCAGAATCCCAATAAAACCAAAACAATATAGTTCTGATTTAATTGTATTTGAAACTTGATTAACCTTTTGCAATAAAAGTATGATTCATCTCAAGTGACGGCACGAGAGAGAAACCCTAATCATTTATCAGTCATCGTCACATCCTCTGGTAAATACACTCACATCTACATCTGTGTGTATATATATTTTTTAGCTTATAAGAGAGTCCATGATAGGTAGTCATAGACAACTATGACTTCTTCTTTGGACAGTTATCTAAAATGAACTGCACTCAAAGAGTAACACCCACCCATGACGCATGTGCGGTGGCTTGCCTTCACGTTTCAACTCAACTCCTCTTCCTAAATGCACCGACGGAGGCGGAGCTGTCCACAGTTTGTTATGGCGCCGGCGACATGGATCTGTCTTCGTTCCCCGCGCTGCATATAATAGTAATCAAGCCGTGGGTGTCAATAATAGCCGTGTCCGGAGAAAACGACGAAGACAGATCTGAAGATGCCGGGCCTGCCTACAAGTCCTTCTCCGCTGGGCGTGCGGCCATGCAGGGCCACCCTCTTCCCTGTCTTCCCCGCGTCTCTTTCTTTACATATAAATACGCCACCGCCCCCTGTGCTGCGCTCACAGGAGAAGCTGATGTGAGTGAGAAGGAGAGGAGGGGGAGGAGAAGAAAACGCGGCTGCAATCATGGCATGCGTTAACATGTTCAACGCCGACCACCAGGGAAGGTACAGCGGGGGGGCGGCGGCGACGGCGCCCCCGCCCATGAGTCCCCGCATCTCGTTTTCCAACGACTTCGTCCTCGACGCCGCCACCGGGTGTCCTACAGTGAGGTACGAGAGGACGGTGGGTTTTTTTTTAATATAACACGGTTTTTTTTTTTAATTTTAAAAGTAACACGCTAAAACTTTTAATTATAAATCTAGCACGGTTTGAACAAAGTCGAGTTTTCAAAACTCGACTTGTGAAGAGACTCGATTTTCGTTGCTAATGACTTTACGGGGTAAACAACACAGTATAAGTCGAGTTACTATTACCCGACTTTGAAAAGTCGAGTTTTAAAAACTCGACTTATACTGTTGTTTACCCCGACGCCAGTTCCCTTTCCCCTTCTACTGTTACCGCGTTCGACCCTTCCCTGTTACTGCGTTCGACTTACCCGGCGGCGAACTCGACGGCGGCGGCGGCGTGACCCCACGGCGGCGGCGTGAGTCGGCGGCGGCGGCGGCTTGTGCGGCGGACGGTGGCGGCGGCGTGTGCGGCGTGCGTCTGCGGCGGCGGCTAGGGCGGTGGACGACCAGCGATCCGGCGGCGGCTAGGGCGGTGAAGAAGGATCATTTGAAGGGTATTTTCGGATGACTTGTTGGATTTGTGGAAATTTTAATTATTAGTTGATTAGGAATTAAATTTGGTTCGATTAAGTGATTTTTGAAAGGATTTTTAGGTTTGAGCAAATTCTGATTTTTTATGTGTGTTCAGATGGATTAAAGTTTGATTTATTTTGTTTTAAGTTTGAATTTTGATATTTTCATGTTATGGCTTAAGTTTCATCTGAACTTAAGTGATTTTGATGGAATTTTCAGGTCTGTTTCAGATCTGAATTATTTGTTAATCTTCGGATTTAGTTAATTGAGTTTTATGTTTAATTCTGTGTCATTTAAAAAAAAAATTAAGTATTGGATGACCCTTTTCAGATCTTGTGATTTTCAGATCTTCGGATTTTGATGGATGTCCTATTTTTTTAGGATGAGGGAGGAGGTGAAGGGTTAACATAGAATTAAGTATTGGATGACCGTTTCCTTCTTCCATGTAATTAAACCAACTTGACCCTTGATTTCTCCTAGGCTAGCTTAATGGTCTTGACATTAAGTCTTTGACTTGACCCTTTTATTCTCCAATGTAATTAATGAACCTAGGTGGGGTGTTTGCTGAGGTGGCAACTGATGTGGCCTACTTGACTAGGCCACTTTGCTTGACCACATCTCACCAACCTCTCCTCTTAATGGGCTGCGCTAATGGGCTAATAAGCGGGCCGAAATGGCCTTTCTTGGTTAATTAGGAGCTGTTTCAGCTGGCGGGACTGCTAATAGGCTTAAATTGTCCATGTAATGGGTCTTGGCACACCTCCTTTGGACCAATTGATGACTGGACCCTCTGGGTTCTTGGTCCGGTCTCCTTTTCTTCTATATTATGGAATCGATTCGGATTGTTACTAAATTTAAGCACCTAGATCGGTTGATCTTCAATCGATCTTGTCGATTATTACCGTTCCAGCTGGAAGTCCTATCCGGATTGTTACTTCAGGTCGGAATCCGCTTAGACGGATCTGGATTGGCCGATTTTGCAATCTATGGTGCTTCAACTTTAATTGATGGTACTTTAATTGGTACTACTTCTAATTTAAAATAATTAATTTCAGGTTACTCGTAGAAAATTTAAGGACATGGCATCAAGGATAATTAATGTCCGTATAATGTTTGATGGGATGCTTTCAATAAGCAACGATTATGCTTATTATTATGGTGGATATGAACGCAATATTAAAATTTTGCGAGGAGGTACCTATGAAGACCTCAAGAGTTATATATTCGATGCAATTGGGTGTAACCCAGGATCAATTAATTTGAAGTTAGTTTATAATTATTTTGATGGTGTCAATGAGGTTGTCGATGATTCAACGACTGAAACCCTATTGACGAGATCTGTTGAGGTGGAAGATATCGTATTGTATATTGTAAAAGAATATCTCGACATCACAACTCAAGCTGGATGTAGTTCTTGGAATCCCCAAGATTATAATCAACCGTCAATGAGTCAATTGTTATCTCAAGTTGAAAGTAATATTTGTCCGTGGAATGCAGTAAGTGGTCAGAACACTGAAATTAATTTGAATGAGCAATATGTACCACACGATGAACACGATGAAACCGAAGAATCCTCAAGTGATAACGAGGAAGTGCCGCACGAGATGGTCAATAGTATATTGGCTGTCAATGAATTTCATGAGTCCGAAGATACAACATGGATAAATGATGCAATTGCAACAAATGTGTATGTAGACAGTGATGAAGACGATGTTGAAAGGGAGGATACAATTGTGGTAAGAGGGGAAGGAGAGAATGTTGATGAGCTTTCAGTCGGAGATGTTTTTAGATGCAAAGAAGATCTTATACAAGCCGTTTCTGCGTGGGCACTGAAACGTAACGTGCAACACCGTACTGATAGATCAACGAAGACTAATCTTACATTGATTTGTCCATCAAGAACCGAAGGGTGTAAGTGGAGATTACATGCGCATGTTAGCACTAGAGTCGGAGGGTTGTGGAAAGTGATGAGTTTCGACAATAATCACACTTGCTCCACTCCCATTCATAACATGGCACATAGACAGTTGACTTGCACAACAATTTGTCATCTAATCATGCCCGTTGTTCGATCCCGCCTAGATATCCGACCAAGGGACATCATAGATATGGTGCAAGTCAAATATTCTTTAAAACCTTCTTATTACAAGGCTTGGAATGCTCGCAGAAAAAGCCTTTGAAAAGTTGTTTGGTCAGAGGGAAAGTTCTTACACACATTTGTTGAGATACATGGAAGCAGTAAAAATGACCATGCCTGGGACAGTGTATACTTACTTGTGTGAAAGTGATAGTCAACGGTTATTATTTTTCTTCTGGAGTTTCATGCCTTCTATTGAAGGATGGCGATCTTGTCGCCCAGTCATAAGTGTAGATGGTACATTCCTTCATGGCAAATACCGCGGTACACTTCTGGTTGCTTGCGGTGTCGATGCCGATCAAGGCTTGTTTCCTATTGCATTTGCTGTTGTAAACGGCGAGAACGACCGGTCTTGGTCATGGTTCTTACAACAAGTTGTTGTCTCACGTTCCATCGATTCTGAGAAGACGACATGAACTATGTATAATATCTGATAGACATGTGAGTATCAAAAATGCAATAGAACGATGGTTTCCTATGGCAGCCCATCGTTATTGTCTTCGACACTATCGGCAAAATTTTCAATCTCATTTCAGTGGTAAAGAATTATATAGAAGGATGTACAATGCAGGTATGGCTACCAATGCTTTGGATTTTAACAAACGGATGGATGACATAAAATTGCGTTGTCCGGGTGCATATGAATGGTTATTACAAGTAAATCCTGAACATTGGGCTTTAGCCTTTGATACGGATGGCAAAAGATATGGGATAATGACAACTAACTATTCAGAATGCTTCAACAGTGTACTGAAAATAGCACGGGGTTTGCCCATTCATGCACTGGTTCACATGACGTACCACCGACTTAGACTCATGTTTTATCAACGTCGCACGTCGGGTACGAACATCGAATCACAACTAACCACTAAATTTGAGAAGAAAATGCATGAGTTGAGAGAAAAAAGTCGAGAGATAATCATTCAAGCTCGAGTAAATGTTGGGGAGTGGGATTTGAATGATATTTATGGCAGAGTATTTCGGGTTGACATTGACCGTGATTCAATTGCATGTACATGTTGTGAACCAATGCTGAGACGTTTTCCATGTAAACATGTGTTGACTGCTATCAGTTCAGTTAATTGGGATCCGTATGCATACACATCAAAGTGGTACAGTGCTGATTCGTTTCGATCAAACTACGTACATGAATTTCACACAATTCTTGATGCTAGTTACTGGCCGTCATTTGATCCAGATAGGAACATAATACAATTGTTACCACCTGCCAATACCCGAAGGAGTGGTAGACCAAGAAATAAACGGTTACCAATGGTGATGGACCGAGACCCAAATAGACCACAGAATAAGTGTGGCATTTGCAAACAAAGAGGACACAATCGCTCCACTTGTCGATTGAATCCACGGTGTGTAAATTGTACTTTGAATTTCTTTTACAGCACTAGATAACATTTATTTTTTTTAAGTGGCTACCTTATTGTTATGCATGCTCTTTCTTTTATAGCACTTGGAAACTGCTTCTTACATTTTTAAACTTACATTTTAGGCATGGAGCGAGGACCTCGTGATGCTTCTTTGTTACGAGATCAGTCTCACCATCGTTCGGCCAATCCCGAGGTAAAAATTTCTTTCTAGTAATTATCTTACAAGTTCATGTTAATCAATACGAAGTCTTTTTTTAAATCCATGTTACTTATTCATTTTTACAAATCAACTTGACATTGCAGGAGGGTAGCACCCTACATTTAGTGTCTCATTTCCGTCAGATGTCATCATGGGCAATAGAAAATCCTATAGTTTTAGAGTTACTAGAATTAGGTGGTTTTGTTCATTTGCGTCATTTACAGTCGTTTGTTTTAGATAGGCAGCTCATTACGGCTCTCGCGGAGCGGTGGCGTCCTGAGACCTCTACCTTTCACCTACCCCGGGGAGAGATGACCGTCACACTTCAAGATGTATCCGTCATTATGGGTCTACGGGTCGACGGTCCCCCCGTCATTTGTCCACCGCGGGTACCATCTCTAGAGTTCCCGAGTTGGGAGGATGTTTGCTTCCGATTTCTGGGTGTACGACCGGTAGAGGGGGAAGAGATATCACCGTGTGGTCAAAGTCCGTCCGTGTTACGGTTGCAGTGGTTGTATACCACATTTGGACAGAGGGCGGGTTTTCTACCCACCGACGATAGTCAGGAGTCCCGGGAAGTATGTTTATATCATACTAGGGCTATTATGCTCATGTATATTGGCACACTCCTTCTACCGGATACATCGGGTACGGAAGTGCATATGCAATACCTATTTTTTATGGAAGATTTTGAGGAATGTGGAAGGTTGGCGTGGGGTGCCGCGGTATTAGCTTACTTGTACCGCCAGTTATGTGCCGCCACGGCCTTGAAGCGCAACCGAATAGGAGGTTGTTTACATTTATTGCAGGTACCTTTGATTTCATGAAAAAAATAATTTTTATTAATTTTGTTTTTTACACAACCCGTGATGTTAATCTTTTCCTTATGTAGATATGGTCGTGGGAACATATCCACGTCGGTCGGCCTCATTTGCCACTTACCGTCCATGCTGGGGGACAAAGGCGACCGCTTGGACACCGGTAAGGAGCAGACTCAATTCATTTTGCATATGTTTTCTTGACTAATACGGTTTACGGAGTAATCAAAATGTATAATTTTGTACAGGTGGAATCCACGTCGAAGTCGACCTCAACATAGATTTACGCTTTTATTTTACAGAAATGAGCTTGACACCGAGGAGGCTAGCCAGGTACATTTTGTTTCTGTACACTTCTTTTTTTTGCCTACTTATCATTCATGCAATACTTAGTGACTTGTTTTTTTATTTCTTTAAACTGTTAGATTACATGGGAGCCTTATACACCACAGATCTTGGAAACCATTCCTGCGGTGTCGATAGAAAACCCCCGAATCTGGCTAGCCTCGGTACCCCTCATTTGCTGTTCGGTAATGGAGGTGCATGCACCGGAACGTGTACTTCGACAATTCGGCCTCGTCCAAACAATGCCGCGGAATAGAAAACAATATGAAAGGAAAGATGGGCGTGGTCGATGGGGTACCGATTGGACCGTAGTTTATGCATATTGGATTAATTGGTGGAATCGTTGGGAGGAGTTTCTTTATGAGCCACCTCGGGGGGAGATTGATGTTGTATCACAAACACAAGAGTATGAAAATTGGTATACGGAAAGAACTGTTTCGTATCTTGTTCAAGACACTCCCGGACCTCCCGAGCAATATTATCCGAGGGGTCCCGTGGAACGTGAATTGGTAAGACTCTAATTTACCTTTTAGAGTTTTTCTTTAGTCTTCTTTTTTATGTCATATTGATTTGAATTATCGTAATATGTTTTCTACAGCTACAAAGCCATCATGAAATCCAACGAATGCTTCAATCGACTATGCCAAATCAACTTGAACAAACAAGGGCTGACATCTTGGAGTTGCAACGACATATGCACGATAAACTCCATATCACGATGCCATCATATGAGCCCAACTTTGAGCCGCCACATTCTTCATCAGGACACCGCTCACAACCTCCATTCGGTTGGACCGGATGGGAAGGTGCGGGACCGTCTACGGGAGCGCTACGGGAGCCGGACCGTCTACGGGAGCCGGACCGTCTACATATGTGCGGCGAAAACAACGTGATCCCTCCATGATTACTCCGTCGGAGGCCGGCTATGGGTATACAGGACGTGGCTCGAATGAAAATCCCACTCCATCCGCACCGATGCGGCCTAGTCGACATGGCGACAATGTGGTGGCCGATTTCCCGCCCAATAGGTTAGATTTATCACCTCCCGAAGAAGAGGAAGAACAACTTGTTCGAAAAAGACTTCGTCCAAGGAGAGGAAGGAGGGGGTGAACGCTATACTTTTTTCGAATTTGTATGTTGAATTGTGTTGAATGGTGTTCATACAAATTTTATTTGTTGAATTGTGTTACTATGTGTTGAATGGAGTTGAATGGAGTTGTATAAAATGTGTGTGAATGGTGTTACTATATGTTGAATGGAGTTGTATGAAATGTGTTGAATGGATGATGTATCAAATGTGTTGAATGGAGTTGCATTGAATGGTATGAATATATTTGAATGAGGTTTACATGTCTCAATCCGAAAATCATGAATGCTTGAATGGGGTATGAACTCTTGATTGTATCTGTTCCGAAAATCATGATGTGGATCAGTGAAAATTCTTGTAGGAAGTACGTAAAACTGCAATTCACAAGTCTGTTTTTTTTTCTGTTCTGTGATAAAGTCGAGTTCTAATAACTCGACTTTGAAATAAGCTGTGAGAGAAAGTCGAGTTCTTAGAACTCGACTTTTGTTCACCCAGAGCCTGCGATTTCTCGCAAAACCTTCTGTGCCAAAGTCGAGTTACTAGAACTCGACTTTGAAATAAGCTGTGAGAGAAAGTCGAGTTCTTAGAACTCGACTTTCGTTCACCCACCTGCGATTTCTCGCAAAACCTTCTGTGCAAAAGTCGAGTTACTAGAACTCGACTTTGAAATAAGCTGTGAGAGAAAGTCGAGTTCTTAGAACTCGACTTTCGTTCACCCAGAGCCTGCGATTTCTCGCAAAACCTTCTGTGCCAAAGTCGAGTTACTAGAACTCGACTTTTGATAGTCGAGTTCCTGTTACTCGACTTTTAAAAGACTAACCTACGGATTAACCCAGCATCTTCGGTGATCAACGAACGAAAATCGAGTCTCTTCACAAGTCGAGTTTTGAAAACTCGACTTTGTTCAAACCGTGCTAGATTTATAATTAAAAGTTTTAGCGTGTTACTTTTAAAATTAAAAAAAAAAACCGTGTTATATTAAAAAAAAACCCCGCCGCCCGCCGCCGCCGCCGCCCACCCGGACTTCGAGTTCTCGGTGGAGAGCAACGGCATGATGACGGCGGATGAGCTGTTCTTCAAAGGCCGGCTGCTGCCCCTCAAGGAGCACTGCGCCGCCGCCAGGATGCAGCGCATGACGCTGCGCGACGAGCTCCTCGCCGGGGAGGGCGCCAACGGCGATGTGGCCTTCCTGCCCGCGTCGTCCTCCAGGCTCCCCGGCAAGGTCTCCCTCCGGTGGAAGACCCTGCTGGGCCTCAGGAAGCCCCACCCGCCAGCCGGGAACAAGCTCGACAAGAATCAAGAGAAGCTGCCTCATCAAGAAGCAGGAGAAGAGGAGGACCCGGCAGCCGACGGCCCCGCGACCCCGCACGGCGCCACCTCCGACTGCCAGGTCTCCGTCCTGTTTAATTTTCATGAGGGACGTACAGATTATTACTCCGACCCCACTTTCCGAATCTCAATCTTACATGAGAAAATTTTTAAATTAACATGGTTTAAAATCTTATTTCCGGAACTAACACCCAAAAAATTTTATTTCTAAAACTAACACACTTTGGGCAAAGTCGCTATCGTAATCAGCGATTTTGGGGAACAGAGGCAAAGTCGCTGCCTAAATCAGCGACTTTCATTCTTTTTTTAAAAAAAAATGAAACGAGGCAAAGTCGCTAGATAAACCAACAACTTTCATTTATTTTTTTTTAAAAAGTGAAAGTCGCTAGATGCTCGAGCGAGTTTCACTCATCTTATATATATATATTATTATAAGTTAATATATTATGTAGTTAATATGTATAATTATTTTAAAATAAATTATTAAATGTTAATATATAATTGATATTTTAATTATATAATAATGTTAATATATAAAATTTATTTAATTAAATATAATAATTAATTTACATCTATATTTTTGTAAATATTCTAGATATTCTTTTGATATAAGATATTATATTAAATTTTCTTTTATTTATATTTATTTAATTCATAAATATTAATATTGTGTAATTAATTTATTAATTTATAAAATATTTATAATTACTTTTCTATAATTAATATTCATAAAATTTAAAGTTAATATTCATAAATTATACAATATAATATATATATTAATATAAATAAATTATTATCCTATATAGTATTATAATATGTTATAAATATATAATATACTATTTAAATTATTTAATAAAATAATTTGTATATACTATTTAAATTTATAATTATACCTATAACATTTGTAAACATATAGATATAAATTAATTATTACATTTTAATTAAAAATTATATATTAATATTATTAGATATTTTAACTATCAATTATATATTAACATTTAATAATTTTATTTAAAATAATTATGCACATTAACTACGTAATATATATCAATTTATAATAATATAAAAATAAAATAAGATGAGTGAAAGTCGCTGGAGCATCCAGCGACTTTCACTTTTTAAAAAAAATAAAAATGGAAGTCGCTGGTTTATCCAGCGACTTTGCCTCGTTTTTTTTTTTTAAAAAAAGAGTGAAAGTCGCTGATTTAGGCAGCGACTTTGCCTCCGTCACCCAAAGTCGCTGACTACGGTAACGACTTTGCCTAAAGTGTGTTAGTTTTGGAAATAAAATTTTTTGGGTGTTAGTTCCGGAAATAAGATTTTAAACCATGTTAGTTTAAAAATTTTCTCAACCTTACATTTGCTTACTGTACTCGGATTCAGGAACTCGAAGAAGAAGGAAGGTATAGATCAGCTTCTGACCTCTGACCCAGAACGTCAGATCGCAATGGGGTTATTCTTCGATAGAGGAGGAGAGAAGGGCAGGAGCAGGGTTCTTCCTTGGATCAGAACATAGCATTAAAAGGAAATGGACATCTACGTACCCTGATTCTTGGTTGTATTTTAGTACAAGTAGAGCTTCAGGTTTTGCTATTATTTAGTGATGCGTAGCTTCAGTCTCCTAGCTTTGGTCTTATAATGTACGTACAGAGGTTGTCATCGCACGATCAACAGAACGGCAAGTGATCGATGACCTGTGTAAAGTATTAATCGTAATTCTTGAGGCCTCTCCGGCCCCTATGACTATAAATCATTTTGGGTGAAGAAAAATTGCGAAATTCTTGCGGAGAGAGTCGAAAAGGTGAATTAGGGTATATAGTTTATATAGATATTGGGTTATCCAAGAGGCAAGACCTTTGCTCACTTCAAGACATCCTGAGATTCATTCAGTATGTCTATTCTTGTGTAAGTATTAATCATTGATTCTTTCAGCCTCTTCCCAATGCCCATAAATCAATATTTGATGACGAAAAACTAGATGGTTTCGTTGAAGTCCGGAGAGCATATCTGAATTAGAAATTATAAAATTACAAAGCATATGTGTAATATCTGATAAAAAAATTCTTTTCTTCTCCCTTCTCCCCCTCTCACCCGGACTCCCTCCACCACCAGACGTCTACCACGTACTTCTGCCCCATCAGCGGGCCAGAAGCAAACACCCTTCTCATCGCATGCACCCGCGACTGCACGCCGCCGTCCCCGTCGCCGCCGCCAGTCCGCAGAAACAGCATAGGGAGCACCCCCTTCGTTGCCGTCGCCGGCCTTCGCCCTCCCCTTGCTGTCGCCGGAGCCCTGCGTCATCGTGCACCGCCGCATCCGCCGTCGCGAGCACCGTCGTCGGGAGTTACCGCCGCCGCCGTCCCTCCCGCGAGCACGCACCCATGCTCGGTTGCGCCCACCCCCCACCTCGGTCGACCGCCCGGCCGGCCATCGGCCCAGCAGCATCGAGCCTCCGGCCCAGCACTCCGAGCCACCGGTCGAGCCGCCCGGTTCGGCACTAGTTCGGCAAATTTGGAATTTTTCTGATTTATTAATTCCAGAAATCAGAGAATAGCCCAGAAAAATAGTGGAAGAATCCAGAAAAATCTGAAAAATTCAGAGGAGCTTACAGGTAGCTTTCTCAAGCTCGTCTATTTATTTGATCCCATTTTGATTAAAAAATATGCATGATTTAACTTATGGAATTTGATTTGGCTAGTCTAACCTTTGGACTTAAGATTAGTGATTCTTCTAAAAAATCTTTGAAACCAGAATCTTAAAATTTCTATTTTGTACATTATGGAACATGTTTAGCTTGATTCGGGATAGGTAGAAATATTTTTCATAAATTTTGATATTATGTTAGTTATGTTTGTTAATAGATGCGAGATTGGACCTAGAAATGAAATATAAATATGTGTAGAATTGGAAAATTCATGGATCATCAAGTCATACCTTTTAGAGCCTGTTTTAGTCAGATTATGGTTGATTACATGAGAACTTAATTTGTTTAGTTTATGCCAAGCATGACTTAGGTTAAGTGTCTGGTATATGTGTTTAAGTATGTCTAGTTCGGCTTGTCATTGCATGTGTGTAGATCATGTAAATTTTGGTTAGTTTGGTTTCAGATTATGTATTATGTCATGCATGGTGTGGTTATGTTCATATGGTCAAGGTTGGTATAGGTTTGATTTCACTACAAGAAAATCGTTTTTTACCTACGCTAAAAATCGTAGGAAATTGGTCATTTTCTCGTAAGCAAATAGATTTACCTACGGACTATCCCGTAGGGGGGTCCGTAGGCCTAGTACAAGTAGGGAAATGTATTACCTACGGGATATGTCCCGTAGGTATAGTACCGACTTTTACCAACGAACCGACCCGTAGGCACATATAAAGCATACGAATAAAATTGTCTCCCCATGCCTGATTTATACCTACGGGTCTCCCGTAGGTAAATGTTACATACCTGAAAAAAGTATTGCGTATATATCACAAGATACATTTACCTACGGATGTTTAATCGTAGGTAAATGTTTACATTACAACGTCTCTTTCATTTACAGTTTGGGCCCAACCATTTACCCAGCCATACAATCAACAATACATTCACAATTCTTGATTCCGTCTCTTTCATTTACAGTTTGGGCACAACCATTTACCCAGCCATACAATCAACAATACATTCACAATTCTTGGAATCATCCAATTCAAGGCATCCACACTATTACATAAGTAACTCTCAAATCTGGCGGTGCAACCAATTCAAGGCAAACATTCATTAAACATTAAATTACACTTTGTCAAGAAACATAAAGTATGACAAGGTAACATAAAACACTTTACAACTAACACACAGTACGTAGTGAATAAGATGTTAAATATACAAAGTTTTCAATTGTTCCAGGCTTCCAGCCACAACCACAATGAAAAGATCATCTATTTACCATAACAAGCAATGATCCCCCCACAAGTATTTGGACAACCCAACGAGAAGATGAAAAGAAGTTAGTTCAACCCATCTAGATAGAATCTTCATTCATTTATCTTCTATAACCACCTGCAATTGGAAGATAAGATTTAATTAAAATACATAACATCCAATGATTATAACTAATTTAAAGATGTAAAGTAAATTACTTACATAATCTCTCAACCATACTATGTGGCTTCCTATGGTATCTTTCATTCTTCTTTTATGATCATCCTTCACAACAAGAGGGGTATCGGGCTTGTTAACAAATGTGACAGATATTTCATAGTAGACATTACCCAGTAATCTCCCCATTACAGTCTTTTCTGGGTCATCACTGATGAGAAAACCATCTGCCACATATTGTCCTTCAAGATCTAGCAACTTGACCTTCCTTGCCCTTCCCTGCAACTGATAGTAGGAAATCATGTAGTCATTTTGTATATTGTAATGCAGTTAAAAAAAATGAAACATAGCATCATTCAGGAAAGTACATAAACAATCAGAGGTGTAGGCCATCTGATTTCAAAATCATCTCTCAGTATTTAATAGAATTGATTAGGGGTTTGGTGATCGTGATCGATAACGAGGACTGTAACTCCTGTAAAGGTATGATCAAATGATTTAATCAAGAAAACTATGTAAACACATCCATAAAGTATGTTCTCTTTATCTGTACTATGCGAGGGGTAACCATGTCCTCACATCCAGAAACGGGCAGTCCAAGATACTAAATTTAGAAGATGAAACATGCCGATATTCTCACCTAAGCTTTTGATTAAGAATGATAGCTCCTCCAGACGGGAGCAGAAAAAAGTATGCGCATCAAGCTTACATGATGCAAAGAAAATGATTTGTTATTATTGTGATTAAGCACATGTTCTGTTTGAATGTTCACGTAACATCTTACCACAGAGAAGAGGATCAAAATAATACTAATTAGAGCAAGACAAATATCTCTCAATAAACAACTAGTGCCCATTGAAACTAACAAACCAGTATCTCCACCATCCAGTTACACAAGAATCAAGGTGGAAATAAGCTATCTCACCAACATAAGAAATACCGTCTGCAGGCACTAAAGCATTGCCACATCAAAAAAGACAGATATCACCTGAATACCTTCTTAAAATGAGTTCTAAGGTGTTTTAACAACATCTAGAGACCATAAGGCAACAAGGCTCCTGAAAGATCCGGTAACAAAGAGCTTTAGATGAGATATCTCAAAAATTTATGTAATATTTATACCCAATGACTGCCTATAGTAACTTCCAGACTTCATAAAATCAGATCAACAAATACTAGTCTTACGAATTCATGGACCTTTCAGCTAAATTAAAAATTTAAGAGATAATAGGCAATCACACTTCTTTGAGATTTAGATTACAGCTGAGTAAATCCAAATGTTCTGCAACAACAAGCATTTGGTGCAAAGAGCATGATTAAAAACCCATGTCTTCGCAACTTAATGCAACCATGATCTTAAACTTCTAACAGAACACAAGATGCCCTTAACAATTGATTTCCGTAATTCTACACCTTACCTTCTAAGCATATAACTGAAACATATGAAATTGATACCTCACCTCATCAGCTCATCCTGTCGGAGGCCTCTCCTAGCCTAGACTCTGGCCAAAACACCTGGGTGCCAAATCACCTAAGCAATCGTGTTCGATAATATTTAGATAGGCCATATGAACTCCTCCTAATCAGCACATGTTCGGACCTCTATACAGACACCCAAAATACCACTATATAGATATGAAATTTTCCTACTCATCTTACAAATCAGATGACTAATATAGGTGACTTTTTACCCTGGCAGCTAGGATTGGTGCTCTTGTACTCCTGGTCAACCACCAATGTTCCCATGAAACCAAGCCTAAAGGAACCCCTTTCAAACCAAAATCTGCTCTCTGCTGTAAACAAGAACCCCGAACCAGAAATCTCAGGGTCTAAGATCTGTCCAGAATAGATCCCAAAAGGCTAGGATCCCAGTGTCTATTCAAAGAGACCCAACCAGATTCGAAACCTGGACACATGAGCATACCTTAAGTGATACATAGAGAGAGGTGTTCCATCAAGTTCAGACCAATCAGAAAAAAGTCAAATCCCCAATGTTTAAAATCCCAAACCAGAAACTTGGAAGGCAAAGTAAGTTTATCCTAATTAGAGATGTTGCTGTCAATTTAATTTTGGCAACTTGACAGTTAAGCATAAGTGGAATAAATACCTTATCTTTAGCTGACGTTGACAACTTGCTTGCGGCCAAAGAGCGCATTCCAGACTGTAAAAGATTCAAAAGAAAACAAAATTTTATATGAAATGTACATCAATATCAGTGATGAGAAAAATTATCTACCTCTTGGGGCTTTGCCTCAAGCTTAGCAACTTTGGATTCTAAAACTTGCAGACGTTCATATAACTTTTTGTTTTCAAATTGTGAAGTTTCAGCTTTATCTTTCCAAAGATGGTGAGGTGAAGGTGCAGTGCCAATACCCCTAACTCTCCCCTTTTTGTCCCCTCCGAGGACTTTGGTGAATACATCACATTTTGATGCCAATGGAACTGAACTAGTAGATGGTTGAGATTCTTTGTAGGCTTTATGTTTCCCCTACATAGAACATAAATGTATTTAAAGAAGATATATGATGGCAAGCATAACAGAATAGAATGAAATCACTATATACTTA
This sequence comes from Cryptocoryne crispatula var. balansae, assembly GCA_036172225.1. Classification (NCBI taxonomy): domain Eukaryota; kingdom Viridiplantae; phylum Streptophyta; class Magnoliopsida; order Alismatales; family Araceae; genus Cryptocoryne; species Cryptocoryne crispatula. Next base: position 23,176,237 of record CM069925.1, read on the forward strand.
CTATTGCAAGGGCACATTCTTCATTAACTGCCTTTCCATCTTTCCTCGTATAAGTTGTAATAAAAATATCCGTTCTATCCACATTGCCACCGGTTTTAGCAGCCTGATATTTTACACATACGAGCATAACAATTAGGCCAGAATAGTTATACCGAAAGATTGTTATTATAACATGGTGATAAGATAAGAGACATTAACCTCCTCTTTCCTGATATCTGCGAAAGATTTACTGCCAGCACAATGGAAAATCTTTTGTAGTCCTTTGTTCTTTTGGTTAACCTCACTTCTTTTCTATAAAGTTAAACATTTACAATTAGGCTATTTATTGAATCATCAGTGAAAATATCTTAAAATAAATCACCTTGAATTCAGCAGAACACCATGTGGTCTTTGCTGCCTCCCACATCTCAGAAGAAATATGTAGACCTTGAGGTGGCTCCTGTCCATCTGTGTATTTCTTTCTCAGGCAGTATTTATGATATTTCCACTTTTGAGATAGATCTTTCATAATAAATAGTCGTTGTAGTTCATTTCCATCATCCACATCATACTTCCTATGCAAAAATAGAGGAAGTAAACATCAAATTAATGACTTAACAAAGTATAACATCGAAATGTAAGACATGAAAAAGACCAACTTCACCTTGATAAAACCCCAAATATCGGCAATATTCTGCTCAGGCATCTTATCCCATGATGCAACGTTTATGGGGCATTTTTCACTATTCCTTGCAAATGTTCCCAAGAAGGTTCTTAATGACCTTCCACCATTTCCAATAGGTTACCCAAACTCATTCCACTCCACAGAAATGACTTTGCCATCCTCCAATGCCACCACATCCTGACAATATGTGCGGCCCCGTGATCTCTTCACCTGAACATCACCTGCATCAAGAACATCTTCCGAAATACCTTCCTTTTTAAGGGCATTTCCATTTGATTCTCTTGATTTTGTCGAAGAGGATATTGAAGCATCAGGTGAGGAGATAAACATATCTCCCTGTTGAGCATAGGCAATGACTTTGTTGATAAATGTGTCAATCTCAGCATACCCAAACCAGTCTTTGGAAATCTGCAAGAAATTACGCAAATTAGCAATTCATGAATATGGCTGCATATAGGATTGAAAATCGGACAAACTGATGAGTTTAATATCCGTACAAAGTATGGATATTCTGAACGAGAGAATGTATCCGGAGCATTCTTTAAAAAGAGATATGAATAGTATAATACGAAAAATCCACACTCTAAGTCATCCCGTTGTTGGGGTACCTAAAAGATACAAATGTCAATGCACTTAAGAAAAGAGAAACGAGGTAAAATAGATAAATCGATGCCCTTTCAAGTAGTACATTGGGTATATAAAAGGGGATAAAGGCAAGGCTCTTCTTTTTGACCATCTTCCCCTCTGATTGGTACAAATCCTTCAAGAATCTAAAATAAAGAATAGTGTTGTCACCACATATTTTTACTTGAAAAGCAAACACAAAATATAAAGTGTTTGAACTTTTACCTTCTTATGACGGGCTCTTGCTTGTGTGGCTCAGTCAAGATGAGAGAATCAAATAGAATCATACAAGGGACAAAGTCAGACGTAAAAGAATTAGGAAGATTACATAGCAAGAGCAATCTCCAATGTCCCCTGGAAATATACTTCTCATTAGTAAGTAAGAAATGAAAATACATCAACTTGACATCTACTATCATGTACATACCCATCAACAATGGGAATAATGACATAAGTTTTTTCGAACACCTTTTTATCCCTTATGGTCTCTATAATCCTACGGCTGCCATTAAGGTACATAGAAAATAAAAGACAGTCTACTATTGCTGCATTAGTGCTATGGGTCAAGCGTAGTTGGACCCACATATGGCTGAAAAAGGGAAATGGATAAAAATTTAGAAAATGTGCTAAGAAATAACTGCAGTAAATCCAACCCTTCCTGAAATCTGTCCAAAATTGAAAGAAATGATTAATAAGCGTCAATGCAAATAAAGACAAGAAAAAATAGTTAAACAAATGGTTTTCTAGATGACTATACAACCCCGATGTATTTTTTCTCATAAATACATCAGAAAGTAGCCACTCAATGGAAACATACAGCCCCTCCAAAATGTGACAAGAACCTCCTCTGCATAAAAAAAAACATGTGAGAAACAACTCTCTTCACCTAAAAATGTTCCATGTGTAAAAGTGAACTTTGATTGCTCTACGCAGGATGGTTTCTTGTAAGCAATAACAATTATAGGACTTAAATTTAAGGAAATATTCAGGAAGATTATGTACTCCATAAAGTTCTGAAAAAGATCGGAGTCCATCTTCTTCTTCACCGACTTTGAAAGATCATAGATTTCTGCAATGTGCTTTATTTTTTTGGGGAGTGTGTTAACATCTGAGCTTCCACGCCCCCACAAGCCTTTCTCCTTTGAGCTTGCACATTCCGACTTGTAAGATAGATTTTCCATGATCTTCTTTCCCCTATTTGCATAATAAAACAAACGGGTAGAAAACAACTGATGGTTTTGATCCACCGATAAAGTGGAGGCAAAGAGATTACATAACAAACATTATGTAACATCCACCGATAAAGTCAAAACAAGTCCACTAAAAACGACAGAAAAGCTCAACTAATAAAGGTAGCATTATGTTTTTAAAATAAGGAGGTGACCAAAGGTAAAATGGAAAATAAAAATGAAGAGTTCATCCGGCACATTAATCAAGACTGATAGCCAAATGTCTATGTCATTCCATCAAAACCATTTTCAACCGAGAGGCAGGTCCCAAAGTGGCAGGTAAGAGATAGAAAAACCAACCTACAAAAAGAAATTGGTGGTTAGAAACTATTAATATTCTGGATAAACCTGTAAATTAAGACAATCTCTGCTATTATTTATTTGATCATATAAAATGCATACAATTCACTGATAGATGCTATTATGCAGCACGTACAAGGCAATGCATCAGTAGAAATTCCAACTCATCTGGAGACTGTTCTTGATAAGATTAGTAGGAATTTTAAATGACATGTTTTTAACACTTGATAATTGGTGTTTCTAGCTAGCTGGTAGGAAAACTTCAATGGACATTTTACTAGATTTACTAGACTTCTAACCACACAGCCAATGATGGAAAATCAGCCAACCAGAGGTAAAAAGTCATAAAATATTGCTACACTTGCAAATAATTTGATACTGCCAAAGTCATGGCATGCTATATTTGTACATAAGGTCAATTCAGAAAACTCACAAAACAGCATGGACATGTTTTTTGTTCTCAAATTTATTTTATTAAAGGTTTGATCCTGATGTTGTGTTTTGACAAAAAAATCCATTGAGCTTGGGTATGTCATTACCTTTCTTTATTGGATCTCTCTTTTGCTGTAAAATACATGCATACTTTATTTGTTTTACCTTGTAGCATTCAATTTGTTGAATAATGAAAAATGTTTGCTTTCATAATATGCTTGCTGAATATCCAATGATAAATATTGATGATGGCAACAAAATGCATAAATTTGTTGAGTACATACATATATCCCTGCATCCATTTTTGTTGGAAATAAACAATATGAAACATACATAGTAAATAATGACTTATATTACACTTCAATACCATCTATATCAAATCTATGGACCATTATCTCCTCATTTTCATCATCATGCTGGATGCTTGATGTTTGGTAATGACACATTGGCTGTATATCTTGGAATTCAGCATGTTCTTCACAAGTAGATTCCGATAAGTTGTAAAAATCACGTGGGGTTGTCTTGCGAACCACAAACCAACCAATGTTCCTAGGATCCTCAACAAACCAAACTTGCTCTGCTTGTGATGCTAAGATGTAAGGTTCAGTTGTTCTTAATTTACTTGATGGATTCACTATTGTAAGAGGTCCATCATGTTTCACCCCTCGTTACACATCTACCCAATCACACTTAAATAATACTACCCTCATGTGTCCATCGTAGTTGACTTCTAGAATCTCATCAAGGACACCATAGTAAGTAACATTCTCTTCAACAGTTTTAGTAAATGAAGGGGTAGTTGCTTTCAACATAACACCTGAGTTTTGGGTAACTCGTCTTTGTTCAAGGCTTCTAGTGTGAAACCTACTACCATTAATAATGCATGCATCATACTTCTTGACCACGTCACTAGGGAAATATTTAATCGAAATTAGATAAGGAGATATATCTCCCTTAGTAAACTCTTGCAACTTATGCACCTGATAAGAATTAAGAAACAAAAAAAATCATGACATCATATGATCATAAATCGTTTAAAAATATAATTATAAGAATCAAGGATAATTGCCTTATGTTTCAGCCATTTGGTAAATGTGGATGTATGAATGCGTTCCACTTCATCCATGTGCACTCCAGGTGACATTTCTTGAAGTTCAGCAATGTGATCCCCGCAATATTCATATTTCATATAGTGAATGAAAAGTTTCAATTGACGAAAGCTTACCTGATAAATTTGTTGAGTGCTGTACAATTGAATATGATAAATTTATGTATTTCTTCCAGCTCATGATTTTGTAGTTTACCAATTGTACTTATCCCACACAGCCGACAAGTCTCCATGAAAACTTCCCATCCAAGGTCCACATTTTTTGGACTGTCTTTTACTTGTCTATGAGTCTTATTTAACCATGTTTCCACATTATCGTCAAGATATCGAGCTGCAAATGTAATTGTCTCAACAACAATATAACCTTCAGCAATTGACCCTTCTGGATAAGTCCTATTTCTCACATAAGACTTTAATCTGCCCAGATACCTGAAAAAATATCATCAATGAATATCGGTCTATCTTAAAGGGAAAATTTACATATAGAAGTGAATGTGATACCTCTCAAATGGGTACATCCATCTATAATGAACTGGCCCAGCAATTCTAGCCTCATCTGCTAAATGAATGATTAAGTGTACCATTATATCAAAGAAACACGGAGGAAATATCATCTCTAGTTGACATAATACCCTTGAGACATGTAGGCCTTGTTGGTAAAAGTCTTCGGTGGAAGCAACTTTGGAACATATGTTTAAGAAGAAGTGACCAATGTCACTTAATGATGAAGATACATGAAGATTTGGGAGTGCTCTAACAGCAATTGGAAGTAATTGTTGCATAATCACATGGTAGTCATGTGTCTTCAGCACCCATAACTTATTACCTTTGTTGAGAAATCACCTTGCAATATTAGAGGAGTATCCATCAGGAACCTTCACGAATTGAAAGAACTTGAAAATTTTTTCCTTTTCTTTCTTACTACATGTGAATTGTGCTGGTGGAAGCAATATTTTACTTGACCCAATTTCTTGTGGATGAAGGCATTTTCTTATTCCCAACTTTTTTAAGTCTTGACGGGCTTTCAAGCCATCTTTATTCTTTCCTTCAATCGATAGAAGGGTGCCTAGTATACTCTCACATACGTTCTTCTCTATATGCATCACATCTAAGTTGTGTCGGAGCAACAAAGATTTCCAATAAGCTAGCCTATAGAAAATACTGACTTTCCTCCAACCTAGATACTTGGTCTTGTCCCCCTTCTTAACTCGTCTCTTCCTCTTACTTATCTTCTTCGTGTATCCTTTTGCAACACGTGAATTAAAATATCCTAACTGACGTAGGATTTCATCTCCAGACAACAACAATGGCTTTTCACCCCATTCTTCATGACCATCAAATTGCTTACTCATCTTTCGGAATTTATGGTTGTTTTCCAGCCATCTCCGATGACCAGTATAACAAAATTTACCACTACACTCTAACCAAGTTGAACACGTGTCTTTATTGCAATTTGGACAAGCTAATCGACCTTTTGTACTCCAACCTGACATGTAGGCATATGCTAGAAAATCGTTAATAGTCCACAATAGTGCTGCACGTAGATGGAATACCTCACCTTTAGCGGCATCATAGGTATCAACACCGTGCCAGAGAATCTCAAGTTCCTCTATGAGTGGTTGCAAGAAAACATCAAAATTGTTACCGGGACCTTTTGGACCAGAAATAAGGAGGCAAAGCAAAATATTCGTACTCTTCATGCACTCCCAAGGCGGTAGGTTATAAGGTACAACTAACACTGGCCATGTACTGTGAGTGACGTTCATGTTTCCAAATGGGTTAAACCCATCACTGGCTAATCCAAGGCATACATTCCGAGTTTCTAACCCGAAATCATCAATGCTATTTAATGTTTTCCAACATGGAGAATCAGCAGAATGTCTTAGCATACCATCCTCTTCACGCTCTTCTTCATGCCATCTCATGTTGACAGAAGTCTTTGAGCATGTAAACAGTCTCTTTAACCATGGAATGAGTGGAAAATGACGCAAAATTTTTTGAGGCACTCTTTTCTTCTTTACACCTTTACTAGACTTATAAGAGTTCCACCGTGATTCTCCACATTTTGGACAACATTCATACTTTTCATTTTCTTTCCAATATAAAATACAATTGTTCGGACACGCATCTATCTTGTTATATCCATACCCTAACTTATCAAGTATCTTCTTAATCTCATAAAAGCTGGACGGTATTGATGACCCATCAGGGAGAACATCAATCAATAACTTCAACAAAATATTGAAATGCTTATTGCTCATTCCATCCATGCATTTAATGTTAATCAACCGAATGAGAAATGAAAGTTTGCTGAACTTTTAGCATACAGGATAAATCGGTTGGTTGATATCGTTTAACAATGCAAAAAAACTTTTAGAATCTTTATCATTTGTTCTTTCATCACTACACATAGGAAAAACATCAGCTAACATGTCATGCATATTTGAATCATGTTGGCTTTCTTCCAACTTAACATGACCTAGTCTTTCACCATAAAATTTCCAGAAATGTTTGTCTTTTATAACACCATCAATGTACAAGTGTTGTCTAACCATCTCTTTTTTACATTTATTCAAACATGTACATTTCACACATGGACATCTAATCTGATGAGTTGGTGGTAAGTGTGCAAATGCAAAATTGAGAAAGTTATCAACACCATCATAGTAACCAACCACATTTTTTGGTAAATCCATCTAACTCCAATCCATATCACTATAAAGAAACACACAAACATTAATTACACAATCAGACACTAGTTCTCATGATCTAAGAAACATGTATTACCTCATTTTGTGCTTGAAAATATTTGTTGACACTTATAAATCCTTGCTGATCACGCTTATGTACTGATCTATTAGAATGGAAACATATTAGTTACATAGTTCATACAGCAAGATAATAAAGTCACGTACAACAAGCAAAGTCTTACTAGAATATGTCTTCAACAAGAAAGCAATACGCCAAACAAGGCAAACAACAGACAATCTGCAGTAGAACCTGCCAACAACACACAAATTAAGACTTATGAATATTACAAATGAAAATCGAGACATGTCATAAATAAACATAGGGCTCGTTCGTAAGATAAAAGATGGCATTCCAAAGTCAAAAATAAACTACGGGACATGCAAAATCGACCTCGAGGGGGGGATGGTCCATGAACGACTAAGCAAACTACGAGTTGACGACTGAGGGTTTGTACAGACGATTACGTAGAACAAGCTCAGGAACTGTAAAATGTCCTTTGCAAAGAGGAAGAAGCTTTCTCGCGGTTTGTACAGACTGAGGGTTTGTACAGACGGAGCTTTCTCGCGCATAGGAAAAGGAGACGAGACGGGGACTCACCTTCTGGGGCTTCTCACGGAGATAGCTTCGAGAGCTTCTTGCGGGAGTCGAACCTTGGAGCAGAAGGGGACGACGTAAGGGCGCAAGCTCTAGGCGTTGCCGTCGGAGGAGGAGGAACCGAAGGTGCCGCGTCGTCGGAGGAGTAGAAGGGTTCGCAGACGGTCGATTTGGGGCTGAGCGCGATGAGGTGGGAGAGGGTCGAACGGGAGGGTTTAACCCGTCTGCTTCAATCGGGAGGGTCGATTTGGTCCATCCACGTGTTGTCAATGGACGGTGGAGATAAGGGCAAAAGAGATTAAATCTGGGCCATTGGATTATATATAATGGACGGTTCAGATTGAATCTGTGGATATATTATTTCCCTACGAAGCGTTTTCCGTAGGTATTTTGTAGGCAATGATAAATTTACCTACGAAATCATTTTTAATAGGTATAGGGAGTAAGTAAAAGTTATTTATACCCACTAAACCTAGTCGAGTTAGAATATGTCAACCAAGTCGAGTTATCATATGTCTTGTCTAGTTTGTTATGTCTTGCATAAAAGACTATGAAATTAACTTTTACTTACTCCGATTTCATAACTCGACTTTATTTATAAATATTTACAAAGTCCGATTTCTTGTAGTGTTTAGAATATGTCAACCAAGTCGAGTTATCATATGTCTTGTCTAGTTTGTTATGTCTTGCATAAAAGACTATGAAATTAAATGTTTATGTCATGTGTGTCTTGGTTTGAAATTATGTTATGAACTCTTGATATGATGTGCTATGAAGGCTTCACAGCCTATTCTAGTCAATTGCTCGTGGGCAGCGGGTAACATAGTTGAATCCGGCCCTCCCACAGATCCCAGATTACCGCGATTTTTCCCTTAGTGTCACCACTGCCTAGGTGCACTTTGGGCTAGCTTAGTATATGTTACTTTTATATATATTAGAGCTGGTGAATGCATTTGTACATGTGAAGCAAGACGACCAATTCCTTGCTTTTTGGCTATGTGTTTTGGAAAGGATATGAAATATGTTAGTTGTGTGTCATGTATAGATGTTAAACCATGTCATGTGTCATGTTAGAAAAATCAGATTTGTCTTTTTTTAATTTGGTCATGTTAAGTTAAGTCTTGAGGTCATTTAGATGATATTTGTTTAGCTTGTATGGTCTTGTGTGCCTTGGTCTAGAATTGAGTAGCATTGGAATAATTATTTCCTTAAAATTAATTCATGGTTTGGTTATGGATTGTGAGCTTAATATAGAAGACATTCTATATATTTGTATTTACATCTCAATTTAGATATGTTATTTATCATTGCATGTTTATATGTTAGTATTCGATTGGCAGGATACGGGTGTAAATCCTACGGAGTCCCCAGACTCACCCCGTTGTGGGATAAATTTTTCAGCAGGTTTTGAAGATTTAGGAGCTTGAAGATGAAGTTCATGTGGAACCAAAGGAATCAGAATCATTTGCACTTGGAGATTCTTGGTATTCTCTACTTAAGTAAATGGTCTTGGTTGTTTTTGAACAAGAGTGTGATTAGACTTAGAAGTATGGTTCTATTCTCTTGTATGATGGATCTTATGAAAATAATTGTTTAAGTTGGGTTATGAAATTCAAGTGTTGGGTTTTATCCCACTGTCACGACGTTGTGTATTTTCGCTGCATATCTAAGGTTAGATTATTTAAATTCTGGGTCGTGACAATATGACAAGTGAACATGACCAGCACAAGAATTATATTTAGATTCATCTAAGCAGCATGATCTATGCTCACTCCAATACATGCTTGACATTCATCCACTTAGGTACACTATTGTGAAAGTATTGCTGTGATAAGGTCTAGGCCGGTAATTACCAGCTCAAATCCAATATGATATTTGAGATCAACTTTGTTCACAAGGCTATATGGTAAGGTGCCTGCCTGTAAGGGCTGTAAACGGCATCCAATACCCAATTTCTATTAGTTTATCCCTTAATGGAACTCAATAAAATAGTTTATAAGTTATCGAAACTGAAATTGAAATTTTGATAAATTATTCGATTCAGAATCAGAATCACATAAAATCACTTTGGACAAATACCAATTCCCATGAGTCTTTAAAAAAGTACATATGAACCATTGATCTTTAAGATCGAATGCTAACATGGAAAAAAAAACCCTAGCAGCCTAAGTGAGTCTTTCCCCCTTCTTGTATCTAGCTATTTGTGGATCCTCTAGCCATCAACCCATCTACTCCATCCCTGGTGCAACCACTTCCACCAACACCAATACGTAGAGGTGTCAATGGGCCGGGTCCGAAGCTGGCCCAATACATGCCTAGTTAAAACTATAACAACCTGGCCTAGCCTATTTTATCTGGCTTGGCCCAATCTAGCTTGCATAAAATTTAAATTTGAGACCCAGCCCGGTCCAACCCTATCTTTCTAAAATAAAAAGTAAAGTTTAGAATAAAAAATTGTATAAATATTATAAAAACTAAACTTCTATCAAGTTAAAATATTCGAATAGTTTAAAATTTACTTGAAACAGCAAAACCTAATAGATTTGAAACCAATAAAATCTAGAAATTTTTACAAACCAGAATCTTTGAATACAAAAAATAATTAAAAAATTAGAGAAGTTCTAGAGATCTAAAAATTGCTAAATTCTAAAAACTGCCAAAAAACCAGAATGTTGTTAAATTCTTAAAAATCACAAATTTGACTTGCTTAAAAGATAGGATACATGATTTTGACTAAAACATGTTGGGAAAGCTACTTAAATTAGATCTGAATCTCATATCCTTAGCCATCTTGGGACGTTGGAAGTTTACCACTCCATAAAAAATCAATCTCTTCTCATATTTGTAATCATTTTTATAACCATCTTACTACTTTTCTTCAGTAAGATTACGAAGATCTACGAGAGTGATGCAGGTACTGAAAACTCAATGACTGAAGCCCGAAACTAACATGTAGTTCTCCATGTTGTTTAGAAGAAATTCGATGTTTTGACCATTCTTCTAAATGTTTCCCATGAAGGGCATCCATTCGGATAAAAGGTCACTTCTCTTTGATTATTTTCTCTAAAGTTTTCTAATCTTTAGCAATTCCTATTGCAACTAGGAGAGCACACATGACACATACACTTCGTCCATGACCTACCATTGGACCAGTTAATCACTCCAACAAGAAATAGCAACAAAAGTGGGTCAAAGGACTAGAAATATCCATACTAGAATCTAAGGCCCCAAAGACCCTCCGAAAGGAAAGAAATGAATATTAAACCATTTGCTGCTCATGGAAAGAACTAGTCAAACTCAAGGAAAGCTCTGTTACTCAATTAACTTCCTCTTTCTATGCTTGTGTTCCCTCCGATCATTACTTAATCAATCATGTGAAGAAAGAATTGGCAAAAATAGGATCTAGATAAGTAACTGGCAGTAATCATGGAGAGCCGACCATTTGAAACAAGCAAAGCAAAGCTATACATAAGTATATAAAAATTACACATAAAATCATTCATTTTAGATATTGTAATAGTGACAAAAAAGTGAAAATTTACCGTGAAGACACCACTGTTTCTTACAAAAGGACATCTTATAAGATGGATATTTTGCCTATAATAGATTAAAGATGTGAGACAAATGTGTCAAAATTTGTACATCTTTTTTTAACTAAAACTATTACTTTTGTAGTTTGTACAACCTACCAATTTGGGCGCCCATCCCATTATGTAGCTATTGGCGAACCCATGTTGGCTTCAACTGGGATCCATTGGAATCAGACAGGAATCCATGATCATAGGCAATCTAGATTGAATTCTGCCAATAGCACTTAGAGATCGGCCAAGATTAGCTACTTCTTAGTTTAGATAGGATAAGACATTTTATGTAGGCAATTGTGTCAAATTCAGCATGAAACTATGGCTAAAAAAGATCAAAAACACTACATGCATAAAGAATAAAACCTTGTCCTTTCTTAAACAATATCTTCAGGTTGACCACCCTTTGATTTTTCTGAAGTAGTGAAGATAGCTGTGAACAATTTATTTCACATGTTAATGTATTAAAATTATCTTCTAAAATAATAGAGTATAATATGGCAAGTCATAACTAAACAAGAACTGCATGTGAGGTGTAAAGAAGTGCTATAAGAAAGCAGTCACAAGGCATTTTGCTTCTAATTGGTGAATGGCTTTAGACAAAGTGACAAAGAAAGAAAGACAACAAACCATATTATACTATAAAGAGCATCCATCCCATTAAGAACTCATCCTTTGCATAGAAACTCATATAAAGGGTGAAAAATATACTAAAAAAGGTTGATCTCATAAACTGAAGAAGGTATACTGTCAAAATCAACAAAAAATTTGTTTGACAAAGTGCTGGCTATCGACTCCGAAAATGGGTTTGTCGTTATCTAGATCACCACCTCTAGAGGGGATGAGTAAGATAGAAAAGAAAACATGGAAAAACATTCACCTTAGTCCCACACTCACTTTGATCCCCGAACTTTCATCTCTTGGCGTCACTTGAGTACTGAAGAGATAGTTCGGGTCATGTGGGAGGAGAGTGAAAATGGAAAAAGCTTAATGCATAAAAAAATGGAGGATGTGGTGGCAAGAGCTGCGGGTTCTGCTTTATGTAATTGAAAACAAGAAGAAATTGACTGTATGTATCTTAGTGTAGGAAACGGGTGTGCGGGTTCAACCTTCTTCTTCTTCTTCAGCTGGCTGATGAAGAAGAGTCTTTAACCACCGCTTGCTTGATGTACCTGTGCAAGTAGTAGACAAAGAAGACACTAAAATATGTGAAACAAAGATTAGAACTAAGTAAAGTGTAGTAACTATAAAGAAAGTGGCATGAAAAATAGCAATCAGAAATAAACTCACCGATTTTGGGGTTATAACTAACCCCTTTTTTGGTTTCTTATGATATATGAGATAATACAAAAACTAAATTAAAATGATTTATAAATGATGCTGGATGAATGCCGAAGAAGTAAAAACTTGAATGACACAAATTGGAGCTAAAACAGATGAGATATCACCGATCTGGCTGGACAGCACACAAGTGTGGTGTGAATGTGCCCATGACTTAGGGTGCGACAAGCGTGCCCTAGGTCCGGGGGCGCGTTGACACTGTCTGGCATGACTTTGATGTAGAGCTCTCCACTGGCAGTCCCGATGTTAGAATTGAGTGCTTTTTGTTGAAATGGATAGAGAACTTGGAGAGGAAGAGTTTATATGTTGACAACCTCTTCTCAATATGTCTGTACAGCCTTGTAAAAATTATGGAAGTGGACAAAAACTAGAAACAACATCAAATTACATGACTTTGTCGAAACGATCACCACGAACAATCCAGAAATCAGAATGGACTCTTGTTTGTTTTAAAATAAAAAAACCTACAAAGGGTTATTTAGGATGAGACACTTTGTATTGTATCCTATTATAAGTGATCTAAATTTATCTGATAAGTTGTATCTTGGATAGTGAAGTTCTGGAAATCACGGATGCAACATCGATGTAGGATGTACCATGGGTACCACAGATATCAGAATTGAATGATTATTATTGAAAATGAAAGTGGACTTACCAGGGAACAGTTTCTATGAAGGATGTATAGGCTGAATCTGCAAGTAAGTGTAGTCAGAAGACAATGACCAAGAAGAGGAGACTACGGATCTGTTTGCGCAGTGCCGGTGTAGAAGCCATCACGAGCTGTAGAGACGTTGGAATTGATCACCCTTTGTTGGAGAAGAAAGGTGGCTCGACGTTGAACACTTATACTAAAAAACTATCAACCATAAAATGCTCAGAGAATTATGTTGAAGCCAATGATCAACACAGCAGCACTTTGGAACATAGATAAGCTTCTCTCTTACTTCGAGATGATCTCCAAGATCCGGGATGAAGAGAGAATGAATTGGAGAGGTTTGGACGAGCCTAAGGTGGCTGGAGAATGAGAAGAAGAATCCTAGATCATACCCCAATGGCTAAAATTTATAGAGCATCAAGATCAGTGCAAAATAGAAAAACAGACTAAACGCACCCACGGGTTGGGGTTGCGGTGGCTGTGCCCTCACCCCAGGGGCTTGCAGTCCGCGCCCTCAGACTGAGGGTGCAATGGATGCACCCTCACTTCTAGGGCGCGTTCAACACAACATTACTAAAAAATCTGAGAATTTGTGGAAACATGCTAAAAATCAGATTGACATAAGGAACGTGCCCCCGACCCAAGGGCATGGTCAAAATAATCAGTCTATATAAGAAGAAATTTTCTGAAACCGGTTTGGAAGGTCAGAAATCTGGGTAGGTTTTAGGTTTCCGATTTCTGGAACTGAATGTGCCCTCAGTTTGGGGGTGCATTGACCGCACCCTCGAACTAAGGGTGTGCAGACCATGCCCCCAGTTCAGGGCGCGCTCCACTCTCTCTCATGCACGCGTTCTGTTCGCGAGCCATAACTTGCAAAAGGGATGTTCATTTCGAGTACTATTTGTTGCGTATGAAGGAGGACTCACAAACAAAGCTCCCCAAATTAATAAACCATCTAGTAAACATCTCAAGACTTCCGTATGGGACTATAACTACCATTTTATCCTCCTAGTGGCGTTGAAGGCTGGAACGGTGACCCGAAACTCGGAATAGCTAGTGATAATGTGAAAAGCTTCAGAATGACCTAGAAATTCGATGGCAACCTATACAACTCAAGTTGACAACCTTAAATGATAGAAGGAACCAAGAAAACTCGGAAAGGAGCTCAGAAGAGTAGGGATGACCCAAAGAACTCAGAACGACCAGAGAAACCAGCGGCAACCAGTACAACTTGGGTAGATGACCAGAAATGACCAGAGGAACCCGAAAAGTTCAAAAAGATACCCAAAATAGCTGGGGACGACCCGGAGAACCCATAATGACTGGAAAAGTCAGCGGTAACTCGTACAACTCGGGTTGATGACCTGAAATAATGGGAAGAATCGGGTATGCTTTATGCCACCCTATTATTGATCAGAATGACCTGATGGCAATCGAGAAACCCTAACAATAAGTGAAAAACATATAATGACTTGACGAAAGGACATGACACAATGGTCCTCGCTCGGCAAACATGGATTTAACCAGGGCTCAACAACTCATCCTCAGATTTCCAGTAAGCTTCTCAGCTCGTCCAAAAGGATGGATCAACTTGATTTTAATAGTATAAAAGGGATGTTGCTAATAAAATAATGGTTTAAGCTCCATATAAGGCCAAATTGTCATGTCTATAGCTCGCCTTGTCTTGATGTCGGCTTTGTAAGGGAATGGTATGTAGTGAAGCAAAGTGAAATGTAGAGAAATGTAGTGAAGCGAAATGAATTGTAATGGAATGCAGTGGAGCAAAATAGTGATGGACGGAAAAGGTGGCATCAAGGTGTAGATATAGGCACACTTCTTGACTAAATGCGTTGAAAAGAATTTCCTTAAGTTTCTTGGGTTACTGTCACATTTCGTCAAGCCTTCTTACATCCGATTAGTAAAATATATGCCATGGGCATGAGAGGAGAGTAGCCAACCCCCAGTGCAGTGGGGAGTTTCTGAATCATCAGTTCGTAGGTTCATAAGTAGCCAGCAACCTAATCTTTGTGGTGTTCCTGTATTGTGATGGGTTAAAGTTTAAAAAGAGATTTGTTTTGTAAAATAAAAGACTATCAATCGAGCATATTCAGGCTCTTATATTCATTTAAGTTGTTCAAAAGACATGATTTGATTCGGAATGGAATGATCTCATATTTCAAAAGGCAAATGTTTAGGCTCAATCAATAGACCATGAGAATAATGGTGGTACAAGAATGATGATCAAAATGAGTGTCCATGGTGGGATAGAAAATAGGGACTACCATAGTGGGATAAGTAGTAAGACAGTGTTGTAGGAGGCCGTGGTGGGATAGAGATGAAAGATGTTGTGGGACAAAAGGTGATTATGATAGATGATGGACGCGATAGGGATAAAGACATGATGGGATATTGAAAAGATCAGAAGTGAGATAAATGATGGGATGAAGAGACCTAGTGAGATTTAGAGGATGTGATGACCATAGAGGGATGCAAAGATGATAAGTAAGAATGCGATGGAACTAATGCAAAACTATATGAAGTATGCTGGACTAAAAAAGTCAAAAATTATATAAAAGATAGTTGAAGATACAGATTGAACATCAGAGGTCAAGATACCCAATCAAGAACCATTTTCCCTCGATATTTAATTTTGTCTTATCCATAAGCACAAAGAATGACCCATCTGTCGTGGATTTTGATGAAGGGGATCTTAGGTCCGGTCTTCTTCACACTCACGATCTTCAACATCAATGCATAAATAAATAGTAATGCACCTACTATATTCTAAGAAAAGAAATGATAATGATGAGTTTGCGATGTGATGACACGCATTCTCACAAAAGAGTTCACGTACCCGGATGAGGACACAAAGCAAAAATTCCACGACAAAGTTGAGGTCGAGGTCATGATAACACCTCCTCCTAAGAATCCTCAGGGGAGGAAAGTGGCAAGCATTGCCTTGTTGAGTAAAGTTCTCATTTGTTCTTTATGTTGAAACACTGGAAAAAAGATTAAAACAACAATATGGCTTATCCTCCTTGCAAGTTGCAGTCTGCCTTGACCTTTGTCAAGGGGCGTAAAGTTCTCCTTGTGCCTAAAATACTTAGATAAAAAGAGATTATAATTGTAATGTGGCTTATCCCCTTTGTAAGTTGCAATATGCTTTGCCCTTTGTCAAGGGGTGATAGCCTTCTTACAGGTGTAAAAATAAAGCACCAAATATGCAATGAAGAAATTGAAACATGAGAGACTGAAAATATTTTGTTAAAAAATTTGAAATTTTTTGTTGGAATTTGAAAAAGAAGTCCTTTTTTGGGAAAATATTCATTTTTCTAGATTTTTTGAAAAGATTCATTTTTTTAGATTTTTGAAAATATTCATTTTTTTGGATGTTTGAAAATATTCAAATTTTTTTAGATTTTTAAAAGTATTCAACTTTTTTTAGATTTTTGTAAAAATTCAACTTTTGTTGGGAGAGAAAAATTAGTATTGACAAAAATCTTTAACATGTAGTTGTTAGTCTAAGTTCAAAGGTAGACACCATGTGCAAGAAAGGGGTTCCTTTCCCAGAATCTTTCTAACCTTCATCATTTAATTGGCTAGAGTTTAGCTTTGATTTGGTTGGTCCACCCATATCCTAGGGGTTAAGAATAAAGAATTGACAAGGAAGTCCTTGATAGGCTTTGGAGATGTCAAGAGAGATTTTTCTACTTGCACCCAATTGCTTGTTGGGTTTCAGCCTCTTCTGGTCTTTTCTTCTTTATTGACAAACCTATTTTTGTGACACACATTAGGACAGGTGCTTTGACCTGTGGGGTTGTTGCCAATCTTTTGGCGTCTTTTTTCATTTTTAACATTTTGGGCACTCATTCAGACAGACCCATATTTGTTTAAACATATGGGGTTCATTGCCCATCTTTTGGCACCCTTTTTCATTTCTTTTGAGAAGTTGGACCTTCTAAGATGACCTCCTACTAGGGTGGCAAATGCTTTTGATATTCTCCCCCTCTAGTCTCTTTCACCTATCTTGGACCGAATAAAAGAGAATAGGGTGAGGGTTTTCCTTCCATCTCTAGGCATTGCCTTGCTTCTCTGTAGTGTCAGGTCATCTAGATTCTGAGATTGGGATGTGTTGTGTGTGGGATGGTATCCACCATTGACTCCTAGAAAACAACCTAGGACATGTGGACTCAAGTCATACTGGTAGTTCTCTCCATTTTTTTGAGGTAGATTACATTCCATGGGTGAATTAATTGCAAGCATACTTTACAATGTAAAAAAAATTATTTTGATAAAATAAAAAGTAGTTATAAATCCCATCAATCATAAATTTTCTCCCAGTTATGCCTTGTATGTTTGAATTAAAATGTGAGACTTAAAAATATTTCAAAAAGTATTGACTTGCAAATGACAAGATGATGATGAATGAAAATTTATGTAATACTTGAGAGAAGAAGAAGTTCACTATTGGTGATGACATTGCTTGTGCTTGCCTTGCCTTACCTTATTGCTTCCACTTATGATATTCTCTATATTGTATTGGATCAAAGATTTAGAGTCATATGACGAAGTGAAAGATGTGAAGGATTTGATTTGGCATCGCAGAGTCAAGATTAATGATGTAGAAGGCAATGATTGCGGTGTCACCCAAAAAATTTCTCTACCCTTGATTTTTAATGAAATAAAAATTTGAAAAGCAGAGAGAATTGTAAGAAGAAAGAAATATGCTTGAAAACAAAAGTGAATTAAAATGGGCTCTTGGGCCTGAGTGTTGAGAAGGGGCTTGAAGGCCTGAGAATGGTTGGAATCAAGGTACACGTGGGCCCAAGAGTTGAATGTGGGCTAGAGGGCCCGATTGTTGTTGATGGGCTCGAGGGCCCGATTAATGATGATGGGTTTGAGGGCCCGATTGAAGGTTGAGCTCAAGGGACCCAACGAAAAGAGTGGGCATGTGGACCCGATTTAGGTGATTGAGAGCATGATTGTAATTAAGATTTATGATGGGCTCGCAGTTGCCATTGAAAGGTATGAATGTGTGAACCTGAATTGAAGAAGTGGGGTCACAGGGGCCCCATTTCAAAGAAGTTTGGGCATGTGGGCCCAATTGTGAAGGAATGGGGGTACGCGGTCCCGAAGTAGAAGGAGTGTGGGCATGTGTACCCTGTAGATACGTGAATTCGGCCAGATTACAGGGAGTATAATCTCATTCTTATAGATAACACTTGTATTTTCTCAATCAGGGAAGTCGGTTTGACATAAAAATGACAAAATTTTAGAAAATTTGGAGGCGTCCCGATATCGCGACACTAGGCATCGCGACGTTAGAGCGCCTGGAGTTTCCCGCCTTTTCACCCCTTTATCCGGCCGGACAACATCGTACTCAAGGACGTACGATAGTACAAGCGCTCCACTACCAGAGCGCCTGCATTTCCGCCCACGATAGCCGGCTTTTCAGGACGGTCAACGGTGCGTTGTCGAAATCGTACCGAGGGTGCAGGCGCTCCACTGTCGGAGCACCTGGATCCCCGCCTGCCAACTGACACCGTAGGCTCCGCGTGCGACGAATTTGCAGGTGTCAGCCACACATCGTAGGTGCTCCCCTGTCAGAGCGCCGGGATCTCCGCTGACAACCGCCACCTGACACGCAGGGTGGTAGGTGGCGACAGGTATGGTCGGATGTGCTGATCCGCCGACTTTTCGGTGGATTAGAAGGCGCTCCAAGACCGCGACGCCAGGCGTCCTAAGGACGGAGCGCTAGGGTCACTTTTGAGGATCTATAAAAGGAGACCCTTCTCCCACATTCAAGAGGTTCCAAAAAAGATTCCCAGAGCCATAACTCCACAGAGAGAGTCTTCTTGAGCATCCTAACACCTTCCCATCACCTTCCAAGCCACGCTAGAGTCCACAATCACATCTCCAAGTCATTCAATCTCCCATTACATCTCTTCCACTTCGTTCATTCCACATAATCAAAAGACCATCCCAAACCCCCTCATACCCTAAAAGCCATTGAAAGCCATTCCAAAGAGCCTCAAGAAGTCTCCAAAAATGGGCCAGGGGTCCGACTCCCTTGGTTGGAACCGGGAGAAGATCATGTCAAAGGCTGCCTCTGAAGGACCTAAGCGCTCCTCCGACGGGATGCTAGGCGACCTGGAGTCGGAGCGCCTGCAACCTCCAGAAGCCAGTCGCCCCCGGGCTCACCAACGATCTTCTTCCTTATCTTATCCTCATTTCATTTTCCGTTCATGTTTCATCATGCATACTGCACTAGCATAACCTAATGCATATTTAGCTTTAGGCCATTTAGATCCTCCTTTAAAAGGGGTTAGGAGTTAGTCCTAATCCGGTTCGTTCAACCCCTTTTGTCATTCCTCATCTTTCCTACGAATAGTTACTACTTTATACTTAGTTCTAATCGTTGTTTTGTTGTGCTTTCATTCATAACTTTTTTTCAGGCAAGCGAGTTTCTCCAAGGCTCTTCTTCCCCGGCCATCCGAGGAAGGAGAAGATAGAACCCATACAGTCTCCCCATTCAACGAGGTAACCTGTCATTCTTCCCCCTTATCAGTTCATCTATTTTCTTTTAATCATCGGAGCCTCTTTGGCTCCTGGCGACCACACAACCTCTTCCTCTTTTCGGTTCATAGGGTAAGTTAGTGTTGATGATGCCACTCACTGTCTGATCTTCTTTCCCTTCTATTCTCCTCACGACCCGGGCCGGTCGTTCGATGCCCAAGTGACATCAAGGGTTGAGTAGTCCGGGGACCAAGGTGAGTGTGGAGAAAGAAAGAAGGAGAAGAGGTGGGTAATAGACCAGTTTGGTGGAATCATCCACAACCATGTCTATGGAGTGATTAACATAAGCCGATCCTATCGAAACCGTAAGGAAGAAGAAACACATATCCCATCCACACCGAAACACGCGCGCACCGCGGGAGGACGGCACACCACCACATCTTTTGGCGACCATGGTGGGACCTCTAAAGCCAAGAGAAAGTCACTTGCTATACTTCTTTGAATGAAAGCCTCTTCCATCAAGTAAGTCTTCTATTCACTCTATTTGTCTCCACATTTATTCGTATTTAGTTCTCTTTCTTTTAAAGTCGGAATCTCTCTCGCTCACCGCGTGGGCCACTACTCTTTGGCTCCCGCGTGAGCCACCTCTCATTTCCCCGCTCACCGCGTGAGTGGTACATCATCGGCCCCGCGTGGTCGTCTCTTTCTGTTAATCCTATCAGAGGGACACCAGGTGCTCCCCTTACTAGGACATTTTCAAACCGAGCTCCGCGAGCTCGAAACCTCTAAAAGCATCGACTCCCGCGCGAGTCAACTTTACTTTTAGTACTTTTTGTTTATAAAGCATCGTCATTTACTGCTTTTTCAGCATCATATCACTTTTAGGTCCCCGCGGGACCCTTGGTTCTAGTTTCTCTTAAAATTTGCTGATTCACATTCAAAGCATCCCGATACCGCGACGCCTAGCGACGCGATATCGGAGCGCCTGCAACTCCCCGAAACTGTTTTCAGTTCCTGCTTTCCGTTTCACTTCCAACCCCTATCACTCTTACTACCTTTTAATTTTCAGCATGCAAACCTGTCTTGGTGTTTAAATCTCTCTGTGCACCATCATCTTTTAAGCTTCTGTGTTCTTCTCTCACGTTGTGTTGCTTTTATTTTATTGTTGCTTGCTTCTTTATCCTTGCTTATTCTCTTGCATTAGCTTGCATCGAGGTATCGGTTCCATCCGGCCTCGTAGGTCATCCGAGAAGGGGGGCTCACTCTCCTCCCAAAGCCATACACATCCAAAACAACATTCTTGGTGGATCTCGACTACTCTTCCGGGGATTCCCTCTCGGTTGACTAAGTTGGTTTCCACCAAGGCCTCCGTAAGTCCCCAGACGTGAAGGATTCCCTCTTCACCGATCGGGCTGGTTGTACCATTTCCCCAAAACCCGAAGTTGACCTATCACCTATCCGTGTGAGAAATCGTTTCACCTTACGTTGCTCGGCGTTGTGTGAGCATAGGGTCCCACCCATTTATTTGAGTGGATAATATTTCTCTAAACAAGCCACTAATCTAAGGTTGAAAC
This sequence comes from Cryptocoryne crispatula var. balansae, assembly GCA_036172225.1. NCBI lineage: Eukaryota > Viridiplantae > Streptophyta > Magnoliopsida > Alismatales > Araceae > Cryptocoryne > Cryptocoryne crispatula. The sequence goes on from CM069925.1 coordinate 23,197,606, forward strand.
AAAAAATATTGCGTTAAGCATTCAAGTCTTTGCTTTAGCTTGTTTGTGCAACCAAAAGAGGAAAAAAAAACCAAAGGAGGGAGGAGACTCTCTCCTACAAAAAATCTAAAATCACCAAAAGAAATTGTTTCTTTGAGGTAAGACTTCCCTGATCACAACAATCAAAGAAAATAACCTCTAAGAAACAATCCCAAAAAAAAATTGTCAAAGAAAACTTTGCTTTCGGTTAAAAAACTTGTCTTCTAAAATTAACAACCAAAAAGAAGAAAAAAGGGGGAAGAAAACACCCAAAAGAGGAAACTTCATCTTCTCTTTTCCTTGATTTATGCCTGTGTCGCTCAGGTCCGGACGAGTCATCATGGATCAACATTATGATCAAGCAGAGTGCGAACAAGTTTATTTTGGGGCATAAGGCAAGCCGTCACTCCTTCCCGACGCCGTCTATGCTGTTAACGAACCGGGGGCTCTCGCCGAACCGGATCAAATTTCTCCTCCACTCAATCCAGGTTCTCTTTGGGAGGCATTCTCTCATGCCGACCCCACCCAACTTCAAGTCATCGAGGCTATCCTCAAGGGCAAGTCGCCCGCTAATCATGATCCCCTCACCGGTGGTCTTCATATTTATACCCCCCATTCAGTAGCATGTCAACCCGATGTGGCTGCCCATGGACATTCCTATATCGGGCCGACGCCCCCGAGTTCTCCTCATCTGGTGGCTATCCTAAACCACCCGGATCCAAATTTGGCCGCACCATCACGGCCACCAGTCTTCTCTTCTAATCATCTTAATCTTCCCCGTCAAGCGACGTGCCTGCCAACTCACGTCCCATGTCCGGCCGCCTCGGCCTACTTAGCTCCCCCTCCTGTGTATCAAACACCCCCTCCTCCCCCAATTGTTCGAGAGCCCTCTATTGACCAGGCCATGCTGAACTGCCTAAGTCAAATGGAGGAGCAGTACAAAGAAATCCGCCATCTTGTTGGCACCAAAGTTGCCCCCGAGATCTCTCTCCCCTCTCTCCCTACTTTCCATCTACCTCACTCCGAAATGCCGGTGTTCCGCCACTACAACGGGTCCGGCAACCCCTTTCCTCCACATCAAATATTTTCTGTACGAGTCTGTCACATGGAAAAACGATCCAAGAGCCCTTGCTTTTCTATTTAGAAGATCGTTGGAAGGCTCGGCACTTGAGTGGTTTTATTCACTTGATTCAACAGAGGCCGGTAACTTTGATATCGTCAAAGCCAAGTTTTTGCAGAGATATCAAGACCGGGTTGGAATAGCCTACTCTATCACCGACCTCTTAGACGAAAGAATGAAATCAGACGAGGATTTTATCAGATATGCTGATAGATGGAGAGCCATGGAAGAAAAGCTTACAGATCCGATGTCATAGCTAGAGCAGGTCAAGTTGATCATAACAAATGCAACCCCAGCCATGAAGAACATGTTAGCCCTTCACCATCCCACTTCCATAAGTGAGCTTTATGAGAAGGCGCGGTACATCCAGACCCAGCTCCGGGATTCACCCATTATGAACCTATTTGATCCCTGCTGGCATCAAATTTTTCCGCTTAGCTTGCTTGATATAAGTTTCAGCAATGTCGAAGCCGGTGCAGAAAATCTGACCCAGATTCAGAAAATTCATGAATAGATGATGTAAACAGGCTTTGTAAATGCCTTGGCATGGCCTTACATGCTACAAATGGCCAATATAATGTGCTCATTACATAGCCCCGGTCAAGAGCTTCGCAACAGTGCCCAAAACATGAAAAACGGACACCGGAAGGCCGAAATGACCATTTTTCCCCTGACACTTTGGGACAAATTGTGACTCTAACATGGCATTCCAACTTTACCACATTTTCAAGATTGGATAGAGCTAGGCAACGCTCGAAACGTATCGAAAATCCGACACCCGTATGAAGAGATATGCAAGAAAGAGCAAATCCGGACGGAAAGCCGTATGTTCTCGCACCAGGGGCATAATGGTCCGATTAGCTCTGGATCGACCCATGGGATTAAAATTTCAATTCCCATGACCCAAAAATTTGATCTCATGAATATTGATGCATGAAAAATAAATTTGGCCAATGGGAGAAGGTAATTGCACTCAGATACAGTTTTCGGCATTATCGACGGCCGAGATCGCACCGATAAGAGAAACTAGCTAAATTAAGAGATCCGTTGCAATTCAAGTGATCTAAAACACACATCAAGATGGAGCATAAGATCAATGGCCATCAGGGCATGATCTGGAATTTTTTGAAGTCAATTTGAGATTTATTTAATTGGTTTTGGTCGAAATTAATGCTAGCCGTTGGATCGGGAGCACTCTGATTAAACCAGGGTTAAACCTAACCCAAGATGGGCTAACCCAACCTATCATGGCCTAATCCCATCCTCCCTCATCTGATGTGTGTGCAAGAAGACCTAGAAAATAGGGGAGGGAGGCGCACCCACCTCCTCCTTCCTTGGCTGGTGGGTCCCACTCAACCACTTCTCTCAACCACCTCCCATGGCTTATCCCTATCTCTTTCTTGGTTTATCTTCATACTAACTAATATTACAACTAACCAATCTTATCCTCATCCAAGCCTTGGTCGAACCAGCCTTCTTTCCACATGTCATGTGCGCACACCTCCTTGGAAGGAGGAGATGGTGCGCACCCTTCTCTCCCTCTCTTTCTAGTTGGCGCATAATCATCCTCCACAACCAACTATGGGTTATCCTTATCATCCCCAACCTCCATTGAGTTATCCTTATCTCCTCTCAACAACCTCCAGCCTTATCTCCTCCTGGAGATGGCGCCCCTCAGCCCTTATAAAAGCCCCCTCAGCTGGCCATGTGCAGGACAAGCTGATCACGCTGCGGAAGCCCTGCCTCTCCTCCCTCTACCCTGCTCCAAGACAGCTTATCCTTTCTTGTACGTATTCATCAGCAAGTTAGCAACCTCTCCAGCTCCCTTGTGGTGTACTAAGTGAAGAAGAAGAAGGAGAAAAGGCCTCCCTCCAGCAGGTGCGCCAGAAGCAGCCCAATCGGTGGTGCACTGATTCCAACAGCAGGTGTTCCTTCTTGGAGCACTGATTGCAGCCCCATTTTCAGCAACAAAAGAAGAAGAAGAATAAGGGTATAAGACCAGTCATCTCCTCCTTCAATCTCAAACAAGTATTGTGCAAAATAGGTGAGGGAAGATGTAGTACTTTCTAGTTCTTTTCCTCCCCTCTTCTTTCTCTTCCCTTCGGCCTTCTCTATGGCCATTCAAGAAGCTCCAAAAACTCAGCCTTGTTGGTACCACTTAAAGCCCATGTTCAACTTCCCAATGTTGGTTCCACAAGCCATCAAAAATCAGCCTCTTTGAGTCCCTCATTTCAGACCCCTTGCTGTCCATGTGTACACAGCCCATAGGTGGTCTATAAACAGCCCATTTGGCATCCCCAAGCAACACCGTGTTGTCACCTAACACCATGCCTCTTGTTGACATCTCTCTAGCAGCCAATTAGGCTCCTAAACATGCTCCTAATCAGTCTATGTTCGACCATCCTTTCTGCCCAAGTGGACAAACTTCAGAAAACACTCAAATCAGGCCCCTCTGATGGCTTGGAAACCAGCACCTACTTAACCTCTCTGATGGCCATCTAAACAGCACCCAATCAGCCCTATTCTCTACACAGATCCCTTACCCATTGAGGAGGATGGAGTGATGTCCCGGGCATTCTTGGATCCACAAGATGGGCCAAGTCTCCCCCGAGCGGGCTCTTGATCCCTTGTTTTGGCTGGAGGAGGGGGTGATGTCCTGGAAATTCTTGGAATCCGTACGACGGGTCAAGTCTCTCTCAGGCGGATTCTCAACTTCAACCAAGACAGCCCATTTGTGTGGCCTTCCTTATTTCAATACCAAACAGCCCCTTTGAGGCATTGAAATCCTTTCCAACATGCCCTTTGTGCAGCACCAAATCAACCCTTCCAAACTTGCCTTAAACCTGCCTCTTGTGCAGTCCCCTTTCCAACTCTTCCAAGCAGCACCCCCACAGATCCATTCCAGCCCCTCTGAGGCTTCCTTTGCCCACTACTACAGCAAGAAGATAAACACTAGAAATCAAATTCTGCAGATTGTCAAAGTAGGCCATTCTGGCCCTCGGAGATCAAAACAGGTGCTGCGAACAAGTGCAACAAACCAAGGCTACAACAGGTCCTTGTAAGGACCAGGTTGGGGGTGACGGCCTGATCCCCCTTGGATCACATGATGGGTCAAGGGCATGAGAAGGTGGCTCTCGATTCTGGTCCAAACAAGGTGTAAAACAGGCCAACCGGGCCATGGAGACATGAAGCTTGAATTGGGCCAACCGGGCCAACATGACATGAAGCCGGCCTTCTCAGGCCATGAGACATGAAGACCAGCCCATTGTGCTGATGAAGCTGGCCCATCGGGCCTTGGACACTTAAAATAAACCTTAATTAAATCTGAAGGCGAAATGCCAAAATTAAATAAGGAGTTAGTCCACAACTGGACGCTTCATTGGGCGGCTCATCCGGCATGCACCGGAACGTTGACCCGGGCGTAGGCATGGGACATGCTTCCCACTGCAGACGGACCCTTCCCACTACTTGGAAAGTAAAATGACTATGCCTTGTAGGACGGGTAAAATTCCACACCGATTGGAAAATAAGGCGGCATGCTGCCAAAATTTTCCCAATCAAGTGGTATTTTACACCAAGGGAAGGACATTCACACATTTGCACCATTGACAGCATTGAACATGGCATATGAACTGCCACATCTGATGTACACCAGCATGAGCATGAATATTCAATGAACATCTCAAGTGCCGAGTTGATTGCATGTGACTGGGCATTGACACTAGCCTGACAGACCGGATGTGATGCAAACCGAACAAGAGTTAACCAAATCTGAAATTAACTTAATTAAATCTGAAAATACATTCAAACTAATCTTAAAACATGCTTAAAACAGATCATTAAAATTTTAACATTCAACAAAAATCATATTTAATACAATCTGGAAAAATTGATTCAATACACTTAATCCATTGGAATTCAATTCCCCAAACAAGTGCAAGTCAAATAATCAAACCAATTGAAAAGAACACATAAAGAAAACATTAAGGTATATGAAATTCATCTTAAAACATGTCAAATTTAGATCATTAACAATCTGAAGTTCAAAGTTTAATCACTTTAAACCAAACTTCAAAACATTTAAAACATACCGAACACACCCGAATCGGTATTAAAACACCAACCAACATAAGAAAATCACATAAAATGACTCAACACATGTCATTAAAACTTAGGCAAGCCAAATTGATCAACACATCTAAAATATCAAGTTTAAACAAAAAAATAAAATAAACTTCAACCAATTGAAGTAAAACAAATCAAACAATTCAAACAAGCTCAAAACAAATAACATTTAAATCCAAGTTAAATGGAAATCTGAAATCAACATTTCAAACCACATCAAAATCCATTCTTAAATCAAACATAAATCAACTTCAAAAAAAATCTAATCAAACTTGTTTGCATCTCATCGGGCCTAAAAGGTCGGGGCCCTTTGTGTTCTTTATATGTTGTGGATGTGCACACTCTCGTCAAACAAGATCGCTATGGCAGTTAATCAAGGGTGTTCGAGTGTTTGCTCGATGTAAATGAATATCGTATATTCGCACCATCCGATGGAGAGAGGCCAAAAATATTTTCACAGAACCCGAACCTCGGTTCTATACTCTTCCAATATCACCGGGACTATCTAGTATTTTTATGGTCTATCACCTAGTTTACTAGAAAATTCGGATGTCGATATTTCAAAACATACAAAAAGAAGAAATCTTTTCCAAAGAACAAAAAACGATTCCCGAGGTTTCCACAATCCCCGACCTCGGGTCACCAAGAAAATCGTCCCTCCCACCTCCGGACCAGTAACCGAGGGGATAGTGAACCATGAACATGTTAGTGTTGTAGGGAATCCCCCTAACAATTACCCACATCAATACAGAAACCCTCCTCCGAACAGGAATGCTCCGGCTCTCCAACACCAACAATCCCGGCCTCAACTTCCCCCACGGCCTCCCCAGTACCAGGTCCAACACTACCGACCCCAGAATCTGCAACCCTTAGTGCCTTGAGCCCCACAACCCAGGGCCCCAGAGACCTACCACCAGGCCCCTCCTCCAGTTGCACATCAACCGAGGAAAACCGGACCCCGACGGGAAAATTACCCCCCATTGCCCTATTCCCTTACACATATTTTCAATGCCTTGATGGCCGCACAACAGATAGAGCTTCCAAAAGAAAGACCTGTCTGGTCAGGCACGACAAACACTGGGCGATATTGTATGTATCATCGATACCCGGGTCACATGATCGAAGATTGTTTTCAATTCAGAGACTACATTCATGATCTTCATGACCAAGGGAGTATTGATTGGGCACAAATGGGGGTATACATTGAGTCATTGAAAGCACAACAGTCGAGACCTCGAGGGCAACAACAACAACAACAACAACAACAACAACAACAACCACAGCATGATCACGGCCTTGGGATAGTGCACAACCCTTTGCCAAACCATGCGCCCGCTCCAATAGCAGCACCCCCTCGCCACCCCATCAATCCTATCCTAGTCCCAACTAAAGAATCATCCAGCCGAGGACAAGACTGGCAGATGGACCCGGCTACCACCTCCTTCCAAACATACACCCCTCACCACTCTGACAGGGCTATCTTATCCATTCCCCGTACCTCACCCAACCTACCACCCACCATCCGTGCACCGCCGCGACCTGCGGAGGGGTCCGTCACCACAACCCCTCTCCCCTTAGGACGAATTATCCGACCCCGCATACCCCTTCCATTAGCCACCACGTCCCCTCTACCACCCATCATTAGACCAGCACCCCCATTAACCAACCCGGCATCCACCATACCGCCAAGAACCCCACAACCCTCGCCCCTCCTCATTCGACCCATTAGCCCGATAACAACCCCACTTAGCCCTGTTAATGCCCCACCACCTCCACCCAAGCTCACCCAGTCCAACCACTCTGATCACATGCCAGTCCCCATCGAAACATCACCTACCGGACCCACACCACCCCTTGCTGCCATCCTACGGAGCGGATGCATGGTCCAACGTATCTTCCCCAAAGCCGATGCAACACAAGCAACCCCAGAAGTAGAGGAGGAACCAGTTGAAAAGCCAGTACCGGGAACCACATATGATCTACTGAAGCACCTTGATAAAACACCAGCCAGAATTTCTATTTTAGAATTAATCAAGCGGTCCAAGGTTCACCAAGAGGTGCTTCAGCAATATTTACAGAAGGTACTAGTCAGTGAAAGCCTCCCACCTGAAAGAATTACCGCTGTCCTAGCTCCCCGAAGCGAACACCCGGCCCTGACTTTCACCGATGAAGAATTGGCAGCCCCCGAAGTTAGGAGGTGTGCATTGTGCTTAACTGTGAACATTCAAGGCACCCCGGTAGATTCATGCTTGGTAGATACCGGTGCCTCCTTGAATATCATACCACCTGAGACACTGAGTTGCTGCGGCATCTCGGAGGCAGAGATCCAGCCTTCCCACATCACTGTGACGACATTTGATAACATGAAACGTCCCGCGCACGGCACCATTCTTCTTTATGTCGAGCTTGGTCCCAAGACAGTCACAGTTGACTTCCATGTGCTGGAAATGGATCCTACCTATTGAGTCATTCTGGGCCGTCCGTATCTTGAAGCATTAAAGGCAGTAGCATCTACCAACCATCAATGCATCAAGTTCCCTCACAAGGGGCAAATTGTAAAGGTGCCAACTATGTAACAGTGACGCCAACTACTGAATTACCAAGTCAGCCATTGTTCACATTGATAGAACCACTAAAGAAAAAATGGCAACCGAAACAAAAGAAGAAGAACACAGAGGGGCCGATAGGGTGGCACATCATGAAAATTCTGGGGTATCAAGAGGGTCAAGAGTTGAGCAACTTCTTGCAAGGCATCACAGAACCCATCAATCCTGCCAGTCGACTTACTAAGGCCGGTCTGGGGTATGATGGGACAATCCAGAACGGCAAGAGGCCTGGACATCAGGCGGTGGCGGAAGGACTTGCAAAATCAACAATCATCCACAGAAAAGGCAAAGGGTCGACGAAGGTGAGGATGAGTTGTTCTTACCTTTATCATCATTATTTCTGGTCGAGGAAGAAGAATCAAGGAAAGAACCACTTAAGTCGCCGCGGATCGGTAAGTGCCCTGATAGTCAAATTTGCCATACCCCCCTGATCATCCCGCAAGGGCCTCTCCTCAATTTATCATTCTCCGGGGCTAAACCACTCTTTTAGTTAAGTCTCTCCCATGGACTCCCAATGCCCATTCATGATGGGCCCTTCACGACCCATGAGAAGAATGTACCACCACCGTTCTGCACAATCATCACCATCGGGCCCGAGAGCCCTCTCCACTTTACGTTGTTCAAGGCCTTTGCCTCCCTGGCCATCGAGCTAGTTCAATCTCGGGTCAAACCAGATGACCCGCCTGATTCACTAGACTTCTCCCTCCAAGGGTCAATCGACTCATCTCCAACTAAGGAGGATAACAACCCCACCCAAAATCTCTCTCAGATCTTCACATTCCTTTCCCTTCGTGGTGAAAAAGGTGCCATAACCCACCCCGTACACATGGTTTGCACCGCCAAAAAAAAAGTCCTTTTCACAACTAGCATTTCGATCGAAGAAACATCCATCTTCGCCCCCAAGGACTTTCCGACCTCGGGGACTGAGTCTTTGAGCAATTTGCTCTATCCTTCACCTCCTGTAGATATTGTTTCTCCCAATCTCCCCTCTTCATCGTCGTCTCGTCCTTTTCCCCTAGGATTAATATCCAAGAGAGTCTGAACTAAGGGCAAGAGGGTACCAGATCGGTATCTATATCAACTATCTGGAAAGAGCATAGAGTATGCAAAATTGCCAGGATTTTGGGATAACAATATTCAGTTGGATGAAGTTTTTTATGAGGATAAAGGAAACATGGATCAATCTTTGGGAGTATATGAAGTCAGTTCAGAAAAGGATATTGATACGGATGAAGAAGAGGATATAGCAGATGCCTATGCTTCTAGTTTGAGGAGATTTGAAGAATCCCTAGCTTCTGCTGATGAGCCCACAAAAGAACTCAATCTTGGGACACTAGATGATCCTAAAATTGTTCTCATCAGTGCTGGCCTCACTCCCTCCCAAGAATCAGATTTAATAGGGACTTTGCAAGAGTATCGGGACACATTTGCATGTATCTATCAGGATATGCTGGGACTAGACAATTTGCTGGTCGAACATCGTTTGACACTTAAGGATGGAGTTGTCCCGGTAAAACAAAAGCTTAGGAGATTCCACCCAGAAGTGGCCCTGAAAATGAAAGAAGAGGTCGATAAATTGCATCAAGCCAAATTCATCAGAGTCGTCTTTTATCCTTAATGGGTGGCTAATATTGTCCTGGTAATGAAGAAGGATGGCAAAGTCTGCATCTGCATCGACTTTAGAGATTTAAACAAAGATTGCCCTAAGGATGATTTTCCTCTTCCTCACGTCGATGTGCTTGTTGATAATATAGCTGGTTTTGAAACCCTCTCATTCATAGATGGAAATTCTGGGTACAATCAGATTCGGCTAGCAGAAGAGGATCAGGAGAATACGTCGCTCACTACACCTTGGGGTACATATTGTTATGTCGTCATGCCCTTCGGACTAAATAACATAGGAGCAACCTATCAGAGGGCAATGATGGCAATTTTCCATGATATGATGCATCAATGTGTAGAGGTGTACGTGGACGATTTAGTAGTCAAATCCCGGACCCGAGATGAACATTCCAAGGTTTTAAGAAAGGTCTTGCAAAGAGCTAGAGAATTTAAGCTAAAAATGAACCCGAAGAAATGCGTGTTTGGTGTAGCATCCGGCAGATTGTTGGGTTTCATTGTTAGCAAAAGGGGGATTGAGATTAATCCCAATAAAGCCAAGGCTATCATTGATATAACCCCACCAAGGAATTTTAAAGAACTTAGGGGGTTAATTGGAAGGCTACAATTTATCCGTCAGTTCTTCTCACAACATTCTCAAAGGTGTAAGCCTTTTTATGAGTTAACCAGGGCAAAAACAGAATTCAAATGGGATCAGAAATACCAAGAGGCTTCTGATGGTTTGAAGAAATATTTTTCTAGCCCTCCTGTGCTCCAACCCCCGAATCCAGGCAGGCCTTTGATCTTGTATATCTCGGTTCTAAGTGAGTCCTTAGGTACAGTGTTAGCACAAATAGACGAGGAGGGGAAAGAACGGGCCGCTTACTATCTTTCTAAAATCTTTGACCCTTGTGAGATGAACTACACTGCCATGGAGAATACCTGTGTCTCTCTAGTTTGGGTGGTACAAAAACTCAAGCACTACTTTCTTGCTCACGAGGTCAACCTCATCACCCGAATGAACCCTATCAAATTCCTCCTCGAGAAATCTGTCCTCACTGACCGACTCGCCAGATGGCAAAGTTTTCTCTCCCAATTTGACATCACTTACGTCCAACAGAAATCAATTAGAGGGTATGCCATTGCCGAGCACCTGGCTCACCATCCCATTCCTAACTTTGACCCGGTCCTGTCTGAATTGCCCGATGAAGGACTCTTGTCCCTCCATCATTCTGAATTATGGACCCTTTATTTTGATGGTGCTTTAAATTCCCAAGGAAGGGGAATCGGAGTTTCCCTTTTGTCCCCGGAAGGGGTTGTTATTCCCCAAGCCTTCCAACTCTGCTTCCCCGCCACCAACAACATTGTTGAATACGAGGCCCTCTTAGCTGGATTAGAGGTTGCTCGCTTCCACGGAGCCACCAAGTTAAGAATTATAGGCTATAGCCAACTAATTCTTCGGCAAGTGCTCTCCAGATATCGAACAACTCATCCTGGACTCAAACCATATAAAGAACTCACTTCTTCTTACATCAAGCTCTTCACTAAACTCGAATTTGTCCATATCCCTCGTGCTTAGAATATCCTTGCTGATTCTCTAGCATCATTGGCATCTTCTTTATCAATCCCTCTAGGCATGGCTGATAGGACCATTTCTGTCCGGTGAAAGATGATACCTGCTGTTGAAGATGCTCGATTTCTCGATATCATGGAGAGGTTCGCAAGGAAGGAATTGCTTGAGCAAAAGGAGGAATTGTCAATCATCGAGGTTGAAAAGTTAAATGAAGAAGAAGAGAGGCCACGGTACCATGAGATTGCTCAATATTGCCGAGATCAGACTTACCCGCCCGAGCTCACGGCCGACGAAAGAAAAGCCGTCAGAAGGATCTCCCAGAAATATCTAGTGCTGGGCGGGACACTTTTTAAAAGAAGCATGACAGGGATCCTGTTACATTGCGTGGACGAAAAAGAAGCTGAATTAGTGCTTGAAGAAGCTCACTCAGGGGTGTGTGGAGGTCACGTTAGTGCCCAAGCCCTTGCCAAAAAGATCATTCGGCAGGGGTACTACTGGCCCACGTTAGAAGAAGATTGCTCTATTTTTGTTTGGCACTGCCATCAATGTCAACTCCATGCCGACAAAATCCACTCTCCTGCATCTTCTCTCCATCCTATCCACGCCCCCTGGCCTTTCGCTATGTGGACTTTTGATATTATCGGCCCCCTTGGTGATCCCAACTCCACGAACAAAACCAAGTCTTTTATTCTCACCGCCACGGAGTACTTCACCAAATGGGCTGAAGCAGAAGCTTACATGGAGATCAAGGCATCAACAGTGTGCACATTCGTCAAGAGAAACATTATGTCCAGATTCGGGATCACCGGCGACATCGCCACCGACAATGGGCCTCAGTTTGTCTCTCAGGAGCTGCAAGATCTTTGCAACAGGTATCGCATAAAATTGCATCATTCATCTCCATATTACCCTCAAGGCAACGGTCAAGCAGAAGCCACTAACAAAACCCTGATTAAAATCATTAAGAAAACATGTGAGTCCAGCAGGTTCACGGATTGGCCAGATAGGCTGATTGATGCTCTATGGGCCTACCGCACTTCGGTCCGAACCCCAACGGGCCAGACTCCTTATGCCTTGGCATACAGAATGGAGGCGGTAGTCCCATATGAATTACTCGTTCCTTCCCTCCGAGTTCAGATCGATCGAGACATCCCTACGGATGATCGGCAAGAATCTCTCCTAGCCCAACTCGAACTCTTGGATGAAAGGAGGCTGGCTGCCGCCGAACATGACCGGACATATCAAAATAGGCTTAAAAGATTTTATCAGAAAAGGGTGGTTGAGAGAAAATTTGAAATCGGTGAGGTTGTGCTTAAAAGAATTTTCATAAAGCCGGGTGGTCCCCGCTCAAAACTTCAACCAAATTGGGAGGGACCCTTTGTAATTTCAGAAACCTACCCTGGCAATTCTTATAAGCTAGTTAATGCAGATGAAGAAGAATTAACCCACCCTTGGAATGGACTCTACCTTAAGAAATATTTCCTTTAAAAAAAAAAATGTAAAATACAAAAAAATCATGGAAGAAGTTTACTCTCACCTTCCCTTGCTTGCTATTAGGCCCACCTGTTCAAAAGAGGGTTAAGGATAGGCATCACACTATGCACATCGCATGCCTAGACTCCGGGATTCGATGGCCAAAGCCAGAAAAGAAGACCAAGTAGCGCTAGGCAAAGAAGATCAGCCATACCCTATTCTTCTCTCGCCTCGGCCCAAGGAAATATTCGAGGGATTCAGAGCGAGGAATACCGAAAATGCCCATCATCTTGGAAGGGTAAAATCCTAGAAGGTCTGACTTCTCAAAATAAAAGGCACCAAAAGATGGGCAATGAACCTCTCAGGTCAACAAAAGAAAGAAATACATAGACCTGTCTGAATGAGCGCCTAGAGTATCCCTAAAAGAAGAAAAGGCTCCAAAAGATGGGCAATGAACCCCTCAGGCGAAATGACCTGTCCGAATGTGGGCCATAAAAATGGGAAAAAAGTAATGACCCAAAAAGATTTGAACCTGATAGATGGGCATTAGTACGAAAACCCGCTTGACATCCTTTGAGTTCGACCAAAGGCTTGTCCCAACTTCTTCCTTCTTCAACCACCATGGGTAGGGTTGATCGACCAAGCCCGAGCATGATCCTGGTTTATTGAAGGCAGAAAGCCTAAGAATCCCGGAAGAAGGCATATCACCTACACGTGACGCCTGTTCTTAACTACTACACGTACTATGAAAGGGGGACCCAGTTGCAAGCAAGGCAAATGGTGAGAACATCTACTTCATCCATAAACAAAAAAAATGAATATAATCCAAAACCCAAACAAATCTAAAAATTTCAAAGAACAAAAACAAAATCTACAAAATTCTCAAAACCTCCTACAAATATGAATATCCGAAATCCCAAAAAATCTATAAAATTCAAAATCCAAAAAAAAAAGAAAAAAATCCCTAAAACTAAAAAGAAGTTAGTGCTTGTAAATTGACCGCATGTCCAGTTGCATTCATGTTTAATTTTCTGTCATGCACATTTTGTTTCTGCATTACATAGTTATGTTTCTTATTTGCCTAGTTAAGAAGGCCCATGCCTCTTGACATCTTGCAAGAGGCTAAGCCTAAATAAAGTTTAACCAATCTTCTGGTTCAGTGAGACAGGTGACAGGTGCTCAACATAGAAAAGATGAAGAAATGGATCCACTATGAGCCCAAAAATGAACAGCATGTCATGTGGCAGAGGGGGCCGGCACATCAGAATTGCCGCCTCCCTCCACCGCTGGCTCCTGGGGAGCCGGCTCTGCTACAGGAGGGGGGAGGGGAGTCCTCTCACCGCCAGCTCGAGAAGTGGTACCTGACTGGCTTGGGCCATGAAGCGTCGTCCGCCGGGAGTTGGTCCGGTACGACCGACCCTGTGATCGTGAGCGGGCCAACTCCAACAGCTCCGTCGCCCGCCGCGACTCCAGTGCCCGCATCTCCTCCAGATGCTGGACCCGCAACCGGAGGATCTGCTCGCTCTCAGGAAGAGCCCGGGTCCTCAACTGCTCCAGCTGCAAGGTCAAACAAAGGTCAGAGCGACAACAAAGAAATAACAAGGCAATAACATCTTCAGCTGAAGACTTACCTCCGTCAAAAGGGTGGGGTCGGCCGAAGGAGGGCGGCTCTCCAACTTGGCCACCTGAGCCTGAAGTCGAGCAACCTGCAGAAAAGAGGATTAGACGCCACAACAAAGAAAAACAAAGCAAAGCAAGGTGCATACCTAATTCCGGAGGGCCAGCTCAGTCTCCTCGGCGACTACCCGGGCACCATCGAGCTCGGCCACTCGGGCCCGCAACTCTCGAACCTGCACGAAGCAAGGGTTAGAGCAACACAACCAAGTCATAGAAGAAAGAGAAGCTGAGACTCACCTCCTCGCGGAGTAGGGTCTCCGCCTCTGGTGGTCCCTATAGACACGCCAAATTCACCTAATTCAGAGCATAAAACTCATGTTTTATAGGGTAACATGTGCGATTGACCTTATAATGATGCCGGGTCTTTAAAAGTTGATTTGGAGCTTCGCCGAACGAAATCGGATGTTTTCTGAAGTTTTCCGCAAAAGCCATAATTTCCGAGCGAAAGCCACACGTAAATCGTGTAAAACACAGAAATTGGCTGAATGAACAATGCTTAATGATCATGCATTGAAGGTTATGGTCATATTCACACCCCGGACAAGTTTTGTTGCATACCGTGCCTTTCCAGTTTGCCGTCGGAGTCATTTTGACCTGTATCGGATCTTCTGTTCACTGCCCTAACTTCCGGACAAAATTCTGAAGTTTTGGAGAGTGTTATGGCTGATCCGATGCTATACAAAGCTTCTTATGCCTGTTATCTTTCCAACATAACAAATGGCGTCGAATTCTGAGTTCGGGAGTGTTTGCAATGGCTTCCGGAAGAAGGACGCGCAAAAACAGTCCCATGTGCCCGGGTTCCTGGTCACATGCGCCCGGGACCCAGGGCACATGCCCATGCACCCTACCAGTGAGGCACGTGACCTCGTGCCCTCACTTGAGGGCACATGCGCCCTACCCTTGAGGCACGAGGGAACCAGTTTTTCACCGGGACTCTACCATTGAACCGATCGACAGGATAAGACCATTTTTTTCGAGAACAGTGCCATGCGCCCCCACTGGGAGGCACATGCGCCCCTCAGTGGGGCGCATGCGCCCTGGGGATGGGCGCAAGGAGCCCTATTTTTTAGTATAGATTGCGCCGTTCGTTCTCCTATAAATTGACTCTGATTCTGGTCATTCCAGAGGCATGAGCATGACCCCCCAGGCATCTCAAGACGTCCAACCTCCCTCATGCATTGATTTTGTGATTTTTAGAGAAAGAATTTAGAGTGTTTAGAAAGAGAAAAGTCGGTTCAAGAGAGAGGAAGGCTGTTCTGCAGGTGATCTGCCAGGTCTCTCTTCTTAGGCCTCTACAGCAGTGTGTGGACGTCTTCTGTCCAAACTCTCTTCATCAAAGTTCTTCATCTCCAAGTCTTCTTGAGTTTTAAATTGACGGCACTTGATTCTGAGGTCGGGACTGGTCGTGACGAGTGCAGAAGCAAAGTCGAGCCTGGCAGATCCTGGACTGCTGCTCGGCTTTTTCGACAACCCAGATTTGGCCATATCTTTCTCTATTCAACTCAGAATCTTTCTGTTCTTTTTCCTATATCTTCGTTTAGTGATTCTAAATCCTACTATATTTTTTTTACATTTTTTGCATTTTTTTAGTCTGTTTATCCGAAAATAAAAAAAGGGTTAGAGATAACCCAAATCCGGTCAGTTTCTAGTCAATTGTGTGTTTCATGTCATTTTCTTTACATATACTTTACTTTGTCTAGTTCTAATTGTCTATTTCACTTGTTTGTTTGTCTAGTTGCACAGAATATCAAGCACCCACACGTTGAGGACTCTTCTTCATCGGCCGGCCAAAGAAGGAGAAGCTTTAACTCACATTCTTCACGCTAAGGTACACACGGTCATCTTTCATCTTTAATTTCATAAATCGGAACCCACGGTTCCTGGCGACCACATTTATTTCTTCTCATACTCCTCCCACATGACCCAAACCGTCTCTTTGGTGATCGAGTGACGCCATGGGATGAAAGTTTGGGGACCATTGTGAGTGTGGGACCGAGGTGAGAGTTGCTTTCCGTGATTTATTCCTTTCTTTTTCTCATCCCCTCCTGAGGTGACGATCTGGATTCACGGACTTCCCTAAAAAGGAGAAGACCCCGTCGAATTTTCAGAGTTGACAGCTTTGTGGTGACCACGGTTGGACCAGCAATGTCTTCAACCTTGGGTGCTTAGTGTTTTGTTTGCAACTAGTTCTAGTTCTAGACCGGTTCCCACGTGAGCCTTTGCTTCCTTCCACCTCTCTTAAACTTCATGCCATCTCAAAATTTCTGATTTCACCCATCTTTCATCAGATATGAAGTGCCAAGTATGCCATTTAATTCCTGTCATTTTATTTAAACCGGTTCCCACGTGAACCACCCTTTTCCTTTTAAACCAGTTCCCGCGTGAACCAATCTCTTTCTTTACTTCGGTTCCCACGTGAACCAAACCCCTTTTTTTCAGATCTATCCCAACTTGGATCATATATTTATTCACCTTTAATTGGCCCCACGTGGCCCTCTTTTGACCATTCAAACTGGTTCCCACGTGAACCACCCTTTTTTACCCAAAACCGGTTCCCGCGTGAACCACCTTTACAATTTACCCCGGTTCCCACGTTAACCAGCTTATTCTTACATCGGTCCCCACGTGGACCACCATTTTTGCTTGGCTATCAGATCTGAACCCTCTTCTTTCCATCACCTTTTCACTATCTCCATTTGGCTCACATAAGAAACAAGTCTAGATTCTAGTTTCTAGTTGCTTATCTAGTTTCTAATTGCTTTCCTTGTGTCATTGCTTGTTTATTTAAGTTCATGTTTTGCTTATTACTTGCTTTACTACTTGATTGCATTCTCTGCTCCTTCTCTCTACCTCCTTCTTTTACACTTTTTTGAGGCGGGATCTCACTCTCCCATTTACCCCTCCCATCCAAAACACCTTCTTGGTGGATTCTGACCTCTCTTCTGGGATATTCCTTCCTAGTTGACTTGGTTGGATTTCATCAAGGCCTCTGTAATTCCTCATACGTGGAGTATTCCTCTTCACGATCGGGTTGGTTGTACCACTCCCCAAAACCCGAAGCATCCTATGTTACCTACGCGTTGTAAGATTGTGTGAAACCTAGGTCATTGGAGATTAGAGTTTGGATCCTAACCCATTTGTTGAGAGAAAAATTCTTAAAAAATTCATAAACCTAAGGTTTAATCAAAATCATTGCGTAATCTTGCTTTCAAGTCTTTGCATCACTTGCTTGTCAAACAAAAATTCAAACATCTAACTTTTTGTAAAATACTAAAAAACCAAACAAAGTTCTTTGTATGCTTTGTCAACTTGTTTGTTTTCTCCTTGCAGTTCAATGCAACTAAGGTCTGGAAGGCACGTTGGAATGCCGGAACAAGCTGAACATCGAGAGCGCGAGATGGGTCACCAACCAATTCCATCAGACAGTCTTGTTAATCCATTGTTTGAGTCAGAAGCGCAAGAGGTCTATCAACCATCTGCTCCTCGTGATGTCGAACAACTCTTTAGGGAGTTGTCTCTCTATACCGACCCAGAAACCTACGCCCGCATACAATCCATGGTGAAGGGCAAAATGGCCTCAGATCAAGCTGAAGTTAACCAAGTTACCTCATCTCCTTGTCCTCTGGTTCGACCACCACTCATTCAATCACCTTCTGTTCAACCACCTATTGTTCAACAATCTGTGATTCAACCATCATTGGCACTAGCACAACCATCTGTAGTTTAACCATCTATAGTTCAACCGTCTGTGGTTCAAACCTCATTTATTCAGCCATCTTATTTTAACCATGTTGCTCCCTTGGCCCATCAAGTCATGGGACAATCTTCAGTAAATTTGCCAAGTCATGCTCCTCAATTCCAAAATCATGTCTCTAACCACATACCCCAACCAGTAAACCAAGAACCTGCTCTCACCCAGGCAATCATGGATCAGCTCACCCAGATGAATGAACGTTATGAAGAGCTGAGATGTCGCTTGGACTCCAAGTCAGTTCCTGAGATTTCTATTCCTTCTCTGCCAGTCCTACACCTGCCACCTTCTGAGCTACCAGTTTATCGCCACTACAATGGTACTGGCAATCCTTTTCTCCACTTAAAATATTTTCTTTACGAGTCCTCGTTCTGGAAAAATGATCGTAGGGTTCTTGCCTTCTTGTTTCGCCGATCACTAGAAGGGTCTGCATTGGAATGGTTGTACTCACTCGACTCCTTTGAGGCTGGAGACTTCGATATTGTGAAAACCAAATTCTTGCAAAGATACCGAGACCGGGTGGCACCAGCATGCTCCATTACAGACTTGATTGCTGAAAAGATGAAGCCAGAAGAAGACTTCATAAAGTTTGCTGATCGTTGGAGGGGAATGGCAGAAAAATTGACAGATGTGATTTCTGAAGGGGAACAAGTGAAGATGCTTATCGGCAACACTACACCTACCTTGAGGAATGTCTTGATCATGCATCGTCCTACCACCATGAATGAACTCTATGACAGTGCCCGATACTTGCAAGCCCACTTCAAGGATGCCACCATGATAAACCCTTTTGATCCTAAACCTAGAAACTTCAGGAAAACCCCCTCTGCACCAGTAGGGCCTACAACCGAAGGAGTGGTCACCAACGAAGCTATAAACACTGTGGGGAACCAGGGAGGGAACCGTCAAAACTAGTTCAGAAACCCACCACAAAACCTTTTCTATTACCCCCCTCAACAACATGTTAGGCCACCACAACCACGACAACCACAACAATCCCTACAACCAGTAGCACAACCCCAGCAACCTCGTCAACCTACCTACAATAGGGCATCGCCACCACCCAATCAGGCACCACGAAGGGGAGGTCCTAGGAGAGAGAACTACCAACAACTCCCTTACTCCTTGACTGACATCTTCAATGTACTCATGGCAGAAAAACAGTTGGAATTGCCCAAGGAAAGAGGGGTTTGGCCAACAAATGTAGATATGTCACGATACTGTGCTTACCACCGGTGTCCTGGTCACACTATAGAAGTGTGTTTTCAATTCAAGGATTAAATCCACGATCTGAATGACCAAGGCAGCATTGATAGGGCTCAAATGGGGGAATGCATACAAGCTATGAAGGCTAGGCAGCAGCAGCGGCAGCGTCCATCGGCTCAACCTCAAAAACAACCTGGCTTGGAGATTGTTCATAATCCGCTCCCATTACATGCTCCCGCTCCAGCACCGGCACTAGCACATCCAAACCCAGGAATTGGTCTAGTACACTCCATTGTCCAGGGAGATGACAGCCGTGCTCAAGGTTGGCAACTAGAAAACCAAAATGCAACCATGCCAGTCAACCAAGCTAGGTCTCCTGCTAGGAACCCTCCTAGACAAATAATTCGTGCACCTTCTACTCCACAACTACCACAAAGCTCAATAACCCAACCACTGGCCGCCACTTCTTCTTGCCGACCCATCGTTAGGCCAGCCCCCTCCTTAACTACACCTCCTTCAACCATTGCTACACACCGGCCCTTGCTCATTCGACCACCACAATCACCACCAAACTTGAACCCCCAGCCTATGAGCTCTGCCACTCCAAAACCCCAAGCTATCATACCACCAACCCCACAACCTACCACATTAACCACTTCTGCACCCCGACCTCTTCTTATCAGGCCACCAGTATCACCATCATTACCACCTCCAAATCCTACCCCTCTACCAACTAACCCCATCATCCCAGAACCATTGATCCTATTGCCTACCATACCTGCACCTACACCACCTGTTCCACCACAGCCCACCTCACTTAACCCATCACCTCTACCCAACCGCCAGATAGCCACGGTGCTTCGAAGTGGGAGGATGTTCCAGCGGCTCTTTTCCCAAGCCGGTACTCAACCGCAGGATCCAGTGGAGGAGGAACAAGTGGAAGAAACATTGCCAGACACAGCCTATGATCTGTTAAAGCATTTAGATAAAACACCGGCCCGTATTTCCATACTTGAGTTGATCAAAAGATCAAAGGTGCACCAGGAGATTCTACAACAGTACTTGCAAAGGGTCATGGTGAGTGAAGATCTCCCACCTGAAAAGATAACTTCATTGTTAGCCCCTAGAAGTGAGCACCCAACACTCACTTTCTCTCAGGAAGAATTAGCAGATCCAGAGGTCAGGAGATATGCTTTGCATGTGGCAGTTATCATCTGCAATGTCAAAGTGAAATCATGTTTGGTTGACACTGGAGCTTCTATCAACGTTATGCCGCCAGAAACTTTGCAGTTGTGTGGCATTTCTGAGCAAGAAATCAAGCCATCCTGTGCCATGGTGACGGCCTACGACAACTCCAAGAAGTTTGCACGTGGGGTGGTCACTCTAGAAGTTAAACTTGGACCATGTACGGTCACAACGGATTTTCATGTTCTAGAATTAGATCCAACTTTTCGGGCTATACTTGGGAGGTCATACTTGGAGGCAATAGGAGTTGTGGCTTCAACAAACCACCAGTGCATAAAGTTCCCTTTTAAAGGACAAGTGGTCAAAGTGACTAGAATGCCTATAAGGGACGAGATGAATGATCCTACTTTTACACCCCTTGGTTTGTCAATACAACCCCAGATCTCAATGGGAGATTTACCAGAAGTCAGATGTATGACCGCCTCTCTACCCGACACAGTGGGATGGCGGATGATGATGAAACTAGGCTATCAGCTTGGAAGAGGTTTAGGCAAGGATCTTCAAGGAATCACTCAGCCGATCCAAACTGAGAAAAGGCCACGTAAGCAGGGGTTGGGATACGAAGAGGATTCCATCCCAAGGAGGATCTTCCAGCCAGGATATGCCATGGGACTCCACAACTTCTTTATCAAAGCGGAGACCATGATGATGGCTGAAGATGACAAGAGTTTCATTATAGTTGTCAAGAGAAGGAAGGCTCCAGATGAAGAAGAAGACTTGGAAGAACTATGCTTATCTTTGACTCGTCTGTTTTCAAGTGGGGAAGAGCACCAGGAACCACTCAATGGCAGACTAATCTTGAATCATCTAGTTAAATATGTTACCCAAGTCAAAACCATTCCACGAGGCCCAAATACAACAATGCCATGTTTGAACCTCGTACCATTATTTCTAAATCTTTTGGATGGGCTTCAGGGCCCACTTACCCACTTTGGGCCCATGTGCCCTCTTCAACCTTCCACTCTTACTGGGCCAGCTTGCCCATTTGCTTCCCTCATCAACTTCAGAACTGAGGGTTTTTCCCAACATGTGGTTACATGCCCATTTATTTTTAAGATCGGGTCCACGTACCCATTTACTTTTTTCATCAGTTTTGGACCCATGTGTCCACTTTCTGTTACCATTGGGCCCACGAGCCCCTTTTTCCCTTTTATTCTTAAGTTTTTCTCTCTGGTAATTCAGTCAGTTTCTAGCAAACCTCGAGTCATGCTAACTCATTCTATCTTTTTACTTGAAATTTCCAAAAAAAAAAAACGTCTTCTCTGAAACTCACATTTCCATTGAGGAGATATCTCTACTCATCCCAGAGGGTGCTCCCAATCAGGGATCTCCCTTTTCTAAATCATTGATTGATTTACTCGATCCTCCCTCCACTGTAAATACCACATTTCCAGCTTTGTCTTCAGTAGGTCAAGTTAGGTTAGGAAATAGGAAAGTCAGGGGTAAACGAGTTCCAAATAGGTATCTGCAACAATTGGCACAGAAATGTGTAGAGTGTGCAAGGCTGCTAAACTTTTTAGATAATACCATCCAGCTAGATGAAATCCGATATGAGGATGAGCATAACATAGATCATACTTTAGGAGTATATGAGGTGGTATCAGAGAAGGACCCCGAATCCGAGGATGAAATCGAGGACTTGGCTGATGCGTATGCATCTGGACTTAGAAGATTTGAATAACCATCAGCCACAGGGAATGAACCGACCAAGGAACTGAATTTAGGAACCCTAGAAGATCCTAAGACTATCCTCATCAGTGCAAACCTCACTCCCTCAGAAGAACAACGTTTGATCAAAGTGTTGGAAGAATATAAGAACACGTTCGCATGGACATATGAAGACATGCCGGGATTAGATAATTCATTGGTTGAACATAGATTAACCTTGAAACCTGGAACTACCCTGGTTAAAAAAAAGCTCAGGAGGTTCCACCCTGATATTGCACTCAAAATGAAAGAAGAGGTCGACAAACTACACCAAGCAAAATATATTAAAGTTGTCCTATATCCGCAATGGGTGGCTAACATAGTCCTTGTTATGAAGAAGGATGGACGAATTCGGATTTGTATAGACCTCAGGGACTTGAACTGAGCGTGTCCTAAGGATGATTTTCCTTTACCTCATATCGATGTTTTGGTTGATAACACAGCTACATTTGAAATGCTTTCATTCATGGATGGCTATTCTGGATACAATCAGATCCGGTTAGCTGAGGAGGACCAAGAGAATACCTCATTCACTACACCTTGAGGAACATATTGCTATGTTGTCATGCCCTTTGGGTTAAAGAATGCTGGTGCTACATATCAGAGGGCTATGATGTCTATCTTTCACAATATGATGCACACCCTTGTAGAGGTGTATGTGGATGATTTGGTTATCAAGTCCAAGAGTCGGGAAGATCATTCTGAAGTGCTAAGGAAAGTCTTGCAACAAGCTAGAGAATATAAGCTGAAAATGAACCCTAAGAAATGTACATTTGGAGTTTCATCAGGAAAGCTACTTGGGTTCATAGTAAGCAAAAGGGGCATAGAGATCGACCCAAACAAGGCCAAGGCAATTATTGGTATGCCTCCCCCGAAGAATATGAAAGAGCTTCGAGGATTGATTGGGAGGCTACAATTTGTCCGCCGGTTTATCTCACAACATTCCCAAAGGTGTAAACCTTTCTATGAGTTAACCAAGGCGGGGGCCGAGTTTAAATGGGATTCGAAGTGCCAGGAGGCGTTTAATGGGTTGAAAACATACCTGGAAAGTCCCCCTGTACTTAGACCACCAATTCCCGACAAACCTTTGGTCCTCTACATCTCTGTTCTTGAGAACTCTCTTGGGGCAGTCCTTGCACAAGTTGATGAAGAAGAGAAAGAACGAGCTACTTATTACTTGTCTAAGATGTTTGATGCTTGTGAGCTGAAGTACACTGTGGTATAAAAGGCTTGTGCTGCTCTTGTTTGGGTGGTTCAGAAACTCAAACATTATTTCCTTGCTCACCAAGTCAAGCTCATTGCTCGTATCAATCCCATTAAGTTTCTGTTAGAGAAGACAGTCTTGATTGATCGGTTAGGGCGATGGCAGAGTTTCCTATCACAATTTGATATCACTTCTGTCCCACAGAAGGCAATCAAGGGTTATGCTATTGCTGAACACCTTGCCCATCATCCCATACCCGTCTTTGACCCAGTCCGGTTAGAGTTCCCGGATGACGAACTAATGTCAGTCCGATCTTCCAATCTTTGGACATTATATTTTGACGGGGCTCTGAACTCTCACGGTAGAGGGAGAGGTATTGTCCTTCTATCACCTGAAGGTGTCACCATTCCACAGGCTTTTCAGCTTAACTTTCCAGCAACCAACAACATAGCTGAGTATGAAGCCTTGCTGGTCGGGCTGGAGGCCGCTCATTTCTATGGTGCCACCGAACTGAGGGTGATAGGTGATAGTCAATTGATCCTACGCCAGGTCCTATCCAAGTACCGAACTTCTCATCCAAACCTCAAACCCTACTGTAGACACGCCAATTTGGCCTCATTTAGAGCTTAAACCATTATTCCATTGGCAACATCTCTTTTAGACCATCAAAATCATGATGAACCACCCTTTTGGATGATCTGAGGTGCTTATTGGAAATATGAGGATGATTTTCTAATTTCTAATCAAATCGGTGTTTGCCGAACAAGAAACTCTTGGTGGTGTGTCAGATTATGCTTTTCCCAGCATATCATCTACTTGAAAATTTTTCAAAGGATTATGTGGACATACAATGAAGAAGTCCTCAACATCAATAATCTTCCCCTCTGAGTTATATTTCCATTGCAACAAACGGCATTCAATTCCGATCTACCATTTGTCCGCAGCGCCTTTTAGAAGTCAGATGCGCAGTTCTGTCCGCACGCAGCACCAATCAAGCCCAATTGCATGCAAGCCCAGCCCATTGTGCACATATCTGACCAATTCACGACCTTACTTTCCTTTTTCCTCCTCCATATCACTTTTTATAGCATCTAGAAGCTTCATGGTCGAAATTAGCATCATCTAATGATGGCAATCCAACTTGTTGTCTTGTATATCAAGACTTGCCATTTTTAGACTAGATTTGTTTCCTCTTCAAGTGGAGGCATATTTTGAGCATGGAGAAGGTGATCCACGGTTTTCAATATCTCTCAATCATTTAGGTAAGTTTCTAGATACCTCAGGATGAAAATCAGCAACATTAATTGAAGGAAATCCAACCTATGGTCGGATGTATCAAAACTTGCTATTTTTTGACCTGGTTCTCATCCCCTATAAAGGGAGACTCATATGAACGACCTAATAAGGGCATCCCCATCCTCCAGCACTCCTCTCTTCGTCCTCCAGCCACCCTAGGCTCTTCCCAATCTCCCCAAATAGTTCTATCTTCGTCCCGGTGCCCGGAGATCATCCCAAAGTGAAGAAGAAGCCGGTCTATGCTCCAACGTGCTGCACTGCTGATCATCGGATTATACAGATATTTCTAGTCATTTTATGGCCTTACTTCCTTCATACGAAGTGTGGTTCATCAAGATATCTTTCATCTTAAACAAACAGAGATCAATTCTGACATTTACTCTGCTTGTTACGGCCTCAACACCGGCGCTGCACAGACAGATCCGAAGTCTTCTCTTCTAAGTCATCATCTTCTCAGTCAATTTCAGTACATTTAATGGTAGATTTAACCTATGCATCCTTCATTTAAATTGTTACCTGGTGAGTTATATTTTATCTACAACAAGAATCATTCAATTTGGATATCTGTGGTGCCCATATCATGTCCTACATCGACATTGTGCTGGGAGTTTCCAGAACTTCACTGCCCAAGATCCGGCTTATCAGGTAAATTCAGATTACTTATCATAATATTCAGGCAAACTTGTCTTCATATCAAACCACCCTTGGTGAGTTATATTTATTTTTAAATAAATTTCACTTGATTATTACATCGGTGCTGTCCTCTACGGTCTCTGCATCAGAGCCGCGCAGTTTACATTAAATTTGTCCAACCCGGTTGCCACTTTGCACAGGTTGTGTTGTCTTTAACCATTTATATTCTTTTTTCTTCATTCAAATCATTTAGTTCATATTTAAGAATCATTTTTATTCAGTTTTACATCATTTCATACATTATAAAAAACCAAAAAAAGGGGTTAGGGCTAACCCCGAATCCGGTGAGTTTGTTTCCAATTGTCATTTTATGTTATTACTTTTACAAGTTACTACACTTCACTCAGTTCTAATCCTTATTCAATTGTTTTCTTGTCTTATTGTCTTTTAGTTGCACAAATACATCAAGCTAGCATCGGTTGGACGCTTCTTCATCGGCCGGCCGAAGAAGAAGAAGGTTGAACTCACATCCCAATCTCCCACGCTAAGGTACACACGGTCAACTTCTTTCTATTTTCATTACATAAAGCGGAGCCTGCGGCTCCTGGCGACCACAATTTCTCTTATCATTTTATAAGTTCATCTCCTCCTCACTCTCCTCCCACATGACCCGAACCATCTCCGGTGCTCGAGCAATGCCGTGAGATGAAAGTTTGGGGATCAATGTGAGTGTGGGACCGAGGTGAGGACCTTTTACTGCTTTTCGAGTGTTTTCCGATTCACTCCCATTCCCCCATTCCATCTTTCACCTTTTTATCTTGAGGTGCCGATCCGGAACCCGTTTTCGGAGTCGACAGCTTTTTGGCGACCACGGTGGGACAACCAATGTCTTTAACCATGCTAACTTGATTTGTTTGTGCAACTAGTTTCATTCTAATTCAGTTCTAGTCACTAGACTATTTGTTTTGTTGCATGATTGCTTGTCTCATTTGCATATCGCATGCTCTATTTACTTCATTTCATTTCATGTTTGCATATTGATTGCTTCTTCTCCTCCTACCCTCCATTTTTTCATTTTTTTGCATTAGCTTTTGCATCGGGTACCGGACTTGCTCCGATCCGTAGGACATTCGAGGTGGGGGCTCTCTCTCCCAACACACCCTCACCATCCAAACACCTTCTTAGTGGATTCTAACCTCTCTTCTGGGATATTCCTTCCTAGTTGATTTGGTGGTTTCCATCAAGACCTCCATAAGTCCCCATCCGTGGAGTATTCCTCTCCGCACGATTGGGCCGGTTGTACCACTTTCCCAAAACCCGAAGAACCCAAGTACCTACTCGTGGTGATTGAGTGATAACCTTAGGTCTTGAAGATTGAAGCAATAGGAACCATACCTACTTTAGTGAACAATTGTTAGCAATCTATTTAATATAAGGTTTCAACCCAAAAATTGTCGAGTAGTCATTTTAAAAACTTGTTTGCACAACTTGCTTGCTCACAACAATTGAAAACAACCAAAAAAAAATTTTTCTTGCAAAACACCTAAACAAAACAAAACATAAACCTTTTTAATTTTGTGTTCAACTTGTTTTCCAAACAACCAAATTGAAACAAAACAAAATCAAACAAAACAAAACATAAAAAAAAAATCTTCAATTGTGTGCTTTGATTGCTCTCTTTTCTAACCATCTTTCTAGAAAGATTGACATGAAACCCATGATGCTAAAGTCCGGAAGTCACGTTGGGAGGTCGGACTACTACAAGCAACAAGAGTACGGGGAAGGTCTCTACAAGCTCCAACAACAACCCGAGAGCCATGTTAATGCTGCTATGGGACCTGAAGTGCAAGGGGATTCCCATCAGTCCACTTCATTTAGTATAGAACAGACTCTTAAGGATCTATCTTTTCATCTTGATCCCAATACCTTGTCATTCATACAATCTATAGTGAAGGGCAAGATGCCTATTAATCATGGTGCAGCCAAAGTCAACCGAGCTGCCTCACCTCCCCAATCGGCATTTCAATCTCTTACAACAACCCCACCTGGGCAGTCCTGCCATGTTACTTTACCTACTCACTCCATTGTGGGTCATTCTTCAGCTTGCACACCAACCCACCACCCTCCCATCCAGGTGCCACATGCACACCCCCTGGTGAATTCCTCCCCACCTGTTGCCAAGGATAAAGAAACCGTCGAATTTCCCCTCTATACTATCTACATTCCCCCATCACAAATGCCAACCTACCATTGCTACAATGGCTTAGGTGATCCCTTCACCCATGTCAATGATTTCCTGAGCAAATCATCTCGGTGGCAGAATGATAGAAAGACCCTTGCCTTTCTTTTTAGGAGATCTTTAGAGGGTGCAGCCATAGATTGGTTTTTTTCATTGAACGAAGTAGAGATATGGGATTTCGAAATTGTCAAGGCCAAATTCTTGCAACGATATGGGCCTGGCTATTCAATAATTGGGGAAGTAAAAGAATATGTGGAATTAATACAATATTCTGATGAATTGAGGCCCGAGCTTGAGAGGAGCATTGATGCTATGAACCAACCTAGGAGCCCTCCCCAACCCCATCCGGATCATCATCATTGGCCAACTCCTCGACGCCGATTGATTAGGCCACCGATGCTGACCCAACCTCAGCCCCCATGCAACCCATGTCAATGGCACAACCAACCACGCTTAATAAAGCTCCTCTTGTTGCTTGTGCGAATACTCCATTACTTCAACCAGCTCCCCAACCTTCAACTCCACCTACATTTCTTAAGGTCCATCGGCCAATCATCCGACCATTGGTTTCTCAGCCTATTTCAACAACAACCCCTCGGCTAGCCACGCAAGCCTTGGCCCCTCAACCCACTTCACCAATGGTCCCTCGGCCAATCATTCATCCTAAGCCGATCGAGCAAACCCCGGCTTCTCAACCAATCCCCACCACATAGGGATCCTCCTCGATTGGTTGCACAACAACCAATCATTTCTTCTATTACTCTTGCCCCCAACAAAGGAACCAATCACTCCTACTATTCTTGCTCTCGTAGTAGAAGATTCGTACACTTCGACCCTTCAAGCTCCTTCCCTTGCGAGAAGGAGTTAATAACTCCAACCATTTGTGCTCCTGCCATGGGAGAAGAATCAGCTTCTCATCAAGATCAAAGTCAGCTAGTAGGGGAGGTCGAACCAAACCCTTCTACCTTTTTGGAATCCCCTAGACTAGGCATGCCCTCTTCTATAGAACATCCTGAGGAGAAGCCTACTATAGGGAGCTTAGACGAAAGAATCATAAACTTAGTTGATTGTCAATCCAATGGTGGACTAGGCAAGGATTTATCAGGCATTGATCAACTATTACCATCATTGGAATTGATCAATGAAGATGGTCAGATTGAATTGACCCCTGAACTGGGAAGTAAGGAGACCGAATTGGTCAATGAAATAGGGAATGAATCGACAAGCCTCCAGAAGGGCATAGACCTTAGCAAAGGGATACTGGGACCTCCTCCAACTAGGCAGGTAAATGCTTTAGCATCAATCTTAGGGCCACGACCCTTACCCCATTCTTCTCTTAAGCAACAATTCGGCCCATGGGCCCATCAATCAATCTTAGGGCCACGACCATTTCTTTATTCTCCTCCAAATCAACGATTGGGCCCATGGGCCCACAATTCCTCAATCTTAGGGCCACTGCCCTTTCTTTATCCTACTTACAACCATCAATCAGGCCCATGGGCCCAAAATCTGTCAATCTTAGGGCCATGGCCCACACCCCATCCCACTCAATTGGGCTCTTATGCCCCATTTTCGGGCACTTATGACCCTTTTCATCAATCGGGCACTTATGCCCCTTTTCATCAACTGGGCCCATGTGCCCCTTTCCATCAGCCGGGCCCACATTCCCCCTTTATCCAACCCGGCTCATGTGCCCCTTTTAATCAACCAGGCTCTTATGCCCCTTTTCTTCAACCGGGCCCATGTGCCCTTTTTAATCAATCGGGCTTGCATTCCCCTTTCCTTCAACTGGGCCCATATGTCCCTTTTCCCCAACTAGGCCTTCATGCCCCTTTCCTTCCATCAGGCCCGCGTGCCCATAATTCTCCCCAATCGGGCCCATGTGCCCTTAATTTTTTGAAATCGGGCCCACGTGCCTGCAATTCACCTCAACCGGGCTCACATGCCCATGTTTTTTTACAACCAGGCCCATGTGCCCAAATTTCTTCTAAATCGGGCCCACATGCCCACCTTCCAACAACCTCGGGCACACATGCCCACACTCCTTCAACTTCGGGCCTATATGCCCCCATTTCTTCACCTGTACGGCCCGCGTGCCCATACTTCTTCGAAATCGGGCCCCCGTGCCCCACCTCTTCAAATTCGGGTTTGCGCACCCATGCCATCTTGTTCAATGGCGCCCCGAGCCTATCGAAATCACAATCGGGTCCATGTGCCCACTCTTTTCGTTGGGTCCCTCGGGCTCAACCTTCAATCGGGCCTTCGAGCCCATCACATCCAATTGGGCCCTCGTATGCCCATCAACATCAGCCCAGGCCCTCTGGCCCGCATTCAACTCTTAGGCCCACGTGCCCCCTGATTCCAACCCTTCACGGGCTTTCAAGCCCACTATCAACTCTTCGGCCCAAGAGCCCATTTTAACTCACTTTTGTTTCCAAGCATGTTTTTGTCCTTTTTGAATTCTCTTTCTTTTTCCAAGTTTTACTTTCAACAAAAAATTAAGGTAGAGAAATTTCCTGGGTGATACCACAATCTTTATCTTTTACATCAATACTTTTTGACTCCGCCATGCTAAATAAGATCCTCCACATCTTTCACTTCATCATATGACTACGAATCTTCAATCCAATGCGATATGGAGCATATTAAAGTGGAAGCAACGGTTAGACAGGAAAGGCAAGGCAAGCACAAACAAAGTCGTCATCAGCAATGAACTTCTTCTTCTCTCAGGTATTACATTGCATTTATCATCTTTGTGTCATTCGCAAAGCAATATTTTTAAAAAATTATTTTGAATTTCACATGACAATCTTAATTGAGAGAAATTCATGACTGACGATATTTGTAGCTACCTTGTTCTTATTAAACAAATTCTTTACGTTGCAAGGCATGTTTTCAATTTATTCACCTATGGAATGTAATCTACCCCAAAAATCGAGAGAACCACCACTATGCCTTGACTCCACATGTCCTAGGTTGTTGTCTATAGGAGTCGAGGGTAGATACCATTCTACACACAACATGTCCCGATCCCGAGAATCTAGATGACTTGACACCCGAGAGAAGCTAGGCAAAGCTTAGAGATGGAAGGAAAACCCTTACCCTACTCTCTTCTATTCGGTCCAAGATAGGTGAAGGGGATTAGAGGGGGAGAGTATCGAAAGCATCCGCCGCCCTAGTAGGAGGCCGTCTCAGAAGGTCCAACTTCTTAAATAAAAAAAGGGTGCCAAAAGATGGGCAATGAACCCCACAGGTTTAAACAAATATGGGCCTATCTGAATGAGTACCCAAAAATGCAGAAAATGAAAAAAAGGCACCAAAAGATGGGCAATGACCCCACAGGTCAAAGCACCTGTCCAAATGTGTGCCACAAAAAGAGGTTTGTTGATAAAGAAGAAAAGACCCGAAGAGGCCGAACCCCAACGGGCAGTTAGGTGTGAGTAGAGAAATCCCTCTCGACATCTCCAAAGCCTATCAAGGACTTTCCCTCAATTCTTCATTCTTACCCCCAAGGTGTGGGTGAACCAACCAAATCAAAGCTAAACTCTAGCCGATCAAAGGTTGAAGGTCGGAAAGATTCTGGGCAAGGAACCCCATTTTGCACATGGTGTCTACCAACGAACCTAGAAAAACAACCAAGTGATGAGAACTTGTGTCAATACTGATTTTTCTCTCCAAAAAAAAATATTTTCGAAAAAAACTCTAAAAAAAGTTGAATATTTTCAAAAGCTCCAAAAAAGTAAATATTTTCAAAAACTAAAAAAAAAATAAAATAGAATTTTCAAAAATCTCAAAAAAATTGAATCTTTTCAACAAAAAAGAAAACTTCTTTTTCAAATTCAACAAAAATTTTCAAACTTTTTAAAATATTTTATCACCATGCTTGGTTTGAATTTTCGTCTTTACATTCATGTTTACTTTCAATCTCTCATGTTTCAAATTCTTCATTGTATATTTCGTCGCTTTATTTTTACACCCTTAAGAAGGCTATACCCCTTGACAAAGGTCAAGGCATACTACAACTTGAAAGGGGGATAAGCCGCATTGTTGTTACAATCTCTTCCTTAAGTGTTTCGAGGCACCAAGAAAAACTTTACACCCCTTGACAAGGTCAAGGCATACTACAACTTGCAAGGGGATAAGCCGGATTGTTGTTCTAATGTCTTCCTTCTAAGTGTTTCAGGGACGAAGAACAAATGAGGAGAAATTCACAACAAGGCGAAGCTCGCCACTTCGCTCCCCAAGGATTCTTAGGAGGAGGTGCCACCATGACCTCGACCTCAACTTCGTCGAGGAGCATTTTCAAGATTTCAATAAGGCGATGCTCGCCACTTCCCTCCCCTGAGGATTCTTAGGAGGAGGTGTCACCATAACCTCGGCCTTAATTTTGCCGAGAAACCTTTTTCAGGCGATGCTCGCCACTTCCCTCCCCTGAGGATTCTCAGGAGGAGGTGTCATCATAACCTCGGCCTCAACTTTGCCGAGAAGCTTTTGCTCTGTGTCCTCACACCGCAAACTCACCGTTATCATTTCCTTTCTTAGCATATATTAGGTGCATTACTATTTATTTTATGCATTGATGTTGAAGACCGTGAATGCAAAGAAGACCAGGCCCGAGATCCCCTTCATCAAAATCCATGACGGTCAGGTCATTCTTTGTGCTCACGGATAAGCCAAAGTTGTACTATGAGGGACGATAGTTCCTGAATGGGTATATTGACCTCATAGACAATCTATATCTTCAACTATTTGTTATACAAGTTTTGTTTTGTTTTCTTGAGCCCAACATGCATCATGTAGCATTAATTGCATGGCATTTTGTTTTATCATTAAATACAGCATTTCCCAAACTTCACCTTCTCACTCTCTCGATCATTCTAAATCCCACCGTGTTTTCTAATCCCATCGTGTTCTCTAATCCCATCATGATCTCTAGTCCCACCAACCTCTCTAATATCCCACCGTGTCTATTAATCCCACCGTGTTCAGTAACCACTTTGTGCCCTAAAATCTTTTCACCACTATGGCCATTGCAACTTCTTTGCTATTCATCCCACCATGGCAGCCAACTCATCCCGCCAAGGGCCTTCTATTTGGTCAGAACTTGCACCGTCAATATCTTCACGGTCTATGCTTAAACATTTGCCTTTCGGAATCTGAGATCATTCCATTCCGAATTGAATCTTGTCTCTTGGAAGACTTAAATGAATCTAAGAGCCTGAATGTGCTCGATTGGTATTCTTTTACTTTTTCAAAACAAATCTCTTTAAATTTTAGCCCATCACAGTACAGGAACACCGCAAAGATCGGGTTACCGGCTGATGATGAACCTACGAACCCATGTTTTGGGGACTCCCCACCGCGTTGGGGGTTGGCTATTCTTCTCTCATTCCAATGGCACATCTTTTACCAATCGAACATAGGAAGACTTGATGAAACATGGCAGTAATCCAGGAGACTTGAAGAGATTCTCTTTCATTTGGTCGTTGAGCGCGTCTATATCTACACCTTGATGCCACCTTTTCAGTCCATCACCATTTCGCTCCACTACATTCCACTATGATCCATCTCGCTTCGCTATGCTTTCTCTACATTTCACTCCGCTACGCTACATGTCATTCCCTTGCAAAGCCGACATCAAGGCGAGGCAAGCTGTAGACACGCCAATTTGGCCTCATTTAGAGCTTAAACCATTATTCCATTGGCAACATCTCTTTTAGACCATCAAAATCATGATGAACCACCCTTTTGGATGATCTGAGGTGCTTATTGGAAATATGAGGATGATTTTCTAATTTCTAATCAAATCGGTGTTTTCCGAACAAGAAACTCTTGGTGGTGTGCCAGATTATGCTTTTCCCAGCATATCATCTACTTGAAAATTTTTCACAGGATTATGTGGACATACAATGAAGAAGTCCTCAACATCAATAATCTTCCCCTCTGAGTTATATTTCCATTGCAACAAACGGCATTCAATTCCTATCTACCATTTGTCTGCAGCGCCTTTTAGAAGTCAGATGCGCAGTTCTGTCCGCACGTAGCACCAATCAAGCCCAATTGCATGCAAGCCCAGCCCATTGTGCACATATCTGACCAATTCACGACCTTACTTTCCTTTTTCCTCCTCCATATCACTTTTTATAGCATCTAGAAGCTTAATGGTCGAAATTAGCATCATCTAATGATGGCAATCCAACTTGTTGTCTTGTATATCAAGACTTGCCATTTTTAGACTAGATTTGTTTCCTCTTCAAGTGGAGGCATATTTTGAGCATGGAGAAGGTGATCCACGGTTTTCAATATCTCTCAATCATTTAGGTAAGTTTCTAGATACCTCAGGATGAAAATCAGCAACATTAATTGAAGGAAATCCAACCTATGGTCGGATGTATCAAAACTTGCTATTTTTTGCCCTGGTTCTCATCCCCTATAAAGGGAGACTCATATGAACGACCTAATAAGGGCATCCCCATCCTCCAGCACTCCTCTCTTCGTCCTCCAGCCACCCTAGGCTCTTCCCAATCTCCCCAAATAGTTCTATCTTCGTCCCGGTGCCCGGAGATCATCCCAAAGTGAAGAAGAAGCCGGTCTATGCTCCAACGTGCTGCTTCTTGATCATCGGATTATACAGATATTTCTAGTCATTTTATGGCCTTACTTCCTTCATACGAAGTGTGGTTCATCAAGATATATTTCATCTTAAACAAACAGAGATCAATTATGACATTTACTCTGCTTGTTACGGCCTCAACACCGGCGCTGCACAGACAGATCCGAAGTCTTCTCTTCTAAGTCATCATCTTCTCAGTCAATTTCAGTACATTTAATGGTAGATTTAACCTATGCATCTTTCATTTAAATTGTTACCTGGTGAGTTATATTTTATCTACAACAAGAATCATTCAATTTGGATATCTGTGGTGCCCATATCATGTCCTACATCGACATTGTGCTGGGAGTTTCCAGAACTTCACTGCCCAAGATCCAGCTTATCAGGTAAATTCAGATTACTTATCATAATATTCAGGCAAACTTGTCTTCATATCAAACCACCCTCGGTGAGTTATCTTTATTTTGAAATAAATTTCACTTGATTATTACATCGGTGCTGTCCTCTACGGTCTCTGCATCAGAGCCGCGCAGTTTACATTAAATTTGTCTAACCCGGTTGCCACTTTGCCTGGGTTGTGTTGTCTTTAACCATTTATATTCTTTTTTCTTCATTCAAATCATTTAGTTCATATTTAAGAATCATTTTTATTCAGTTTTACATCATTTCATACATTATAAAAAACCAAAAAAAGGGGTTAGGGCTAACCCCGAATCAGTGAGTTTGTTTCCAATTGTCATTTTATGTTATTACTTTTACAAGTTACTACACTTCACTCAGTTCTAATCCTTATTCACTTGTTTTCTTGTCTTATTGTCTTCTAGTTGCACAAATACATCAAGCTAGCATCGGTTGGACTCTTCTTCATCGGCCGGCCGAAGAAGAAGAAGGTTGAACTCACATCCCAATCTCCCACGCTAAGGTACACACGGTCAACTTCTTTCTATTTTCATTACATAAAGCGGAGCCTACGGCTCCTGGCGACCACAATTTCTCTTATCATTTTATAAGTTCATCTCCTCCTCACTCTCCTCCCACATGACCCGAACCATCTTCGGTGCTCGAGCAATGCTGTGAGATGAAAGTTTGGGGATCAATGTGAGTGTGGGACCGAGGTGAGGACCTTTTACTGCTTTTCGAGTGTTTTCCAATTCACTCCCATTCCCCCATTCCATCTTTCACCTTTTATTGAGGTGCCGATCCGGAACCCGTTTTCGGAGTCGACACCTACCAAGAGCTCACTACCTGCTACATCAAGCTAATCTTCAAACTCACCTTTGTCCATGTCCCCCATTCTCAGAATATCCTCGCCGATGCCTTAGCTTCACTAGCTTCATCTCTATCTGTCCCGCTAGGCAGGCAAGTGCGGACTATCCACATATGTAAGAGGACAATTCCAGCAATTGAGGATGGACGTTTTCTGAAGGTTGAGGAGAGGTTCAACAGAAAGGAATACTTGGAACATAAAGAAGAAATGTTCTTAATTGAGTTGGAAGAATTAGAAGAAGGTGAGAGACCTTGGTATGACGAGATTGCGAGGTATTGCCAAGATCAGTCATATCCACCTGGATCAACCGCCAAGGAAAAGAAGGCAATAAGAAGAGTATCCTAGAGGTATACAATCCTAGGAGGAGTGCTCTATAAGAGAAGCCTAAGTGGAATCTTACTCAGGTGTCTTGATGAAGAAGAAGCTGAGTTGGTGCTGAAGGAAGCACATTCTGGAGTTTGTGATGGTCATGTGAATGCCCAAGCCCTTGCTAAGAAAATCATCCGACAAGGGTATTATTGGCCAACTCTAGAAGAAGACTGCTCCATCTTTGTCCGGCATTGTCATTCATGTCAACTCCATGCCGACAAGATTCACTCTCCCGCATCTTCCCTTCATCCAATTCATGCCCCATGGCCTTTCGCCATGTGGGCTTTTGATATCATTGGCCCCTTGAATGACCACAACTCCGAAATGCGCTCAAAATCATTCATTCTAACGGCAACAGAGTACTTCACAAAATGGGCTGAAGAGGAAGAATTCGTGGAGATTAAAGCGTCAACTGTTTGCTCCTTCATCAAGTGGAACATCATGGCAAGGTTCGGGATCCCGAGCGACATCGTCACCGATAATGGGCCACAATTTTTTTCTCAAGATCTGCGTGATCTTTGCAACAGTTATTGCATTTCATTGCATCATTCATCACCATACTATCCTCAAGGAAATGGTCAAGCAAAAGCCACCAACAAAACCTTAATCAAAATCATCAAGAAATCTTATAAGTCTAGCAAATTTGCCGACTGGCCTGATAAGCTTGTAGATGCTCTATGGGCTTATCGTACTTCTGTAAGGACTCCCACTGGACAAACCCTATATGCTTTGGCATATGGGATGGAAGCAGTGGTCCCTTACGAAGTATTACTTGCATCTCTCCAAGTTCAGCTCAACAGGGATATTCCTATTGATGAGAGACGAGAATCTCTCCTTGCACAGCTTGAACTCTTGGATGAAAGAAGGCTAGCCGCCGCCGAGCATGCCCGGACTTATCAGAATAGTCTCAAAAGGTTTTATAAAAAGAGGGTGGTCGAGAGAAAATTCGAGATCGGTGAGATGGTAGTCAAACACATATTCGTTAAGCCAGGGGGTCCCCGCTCCAAGTTGAAACCAAACTGGGAAGGGCCTTTGGTAATCACTGAAAAGTATCCAGGTAATGCATATGAATTGACTAATGCAGATGGAGAAAAATTGAATCATCCTTGGAATAGAGTTTACCTCAAAAAGTACTTTCCATAAAAATGGAGAAACCACTGGTATAATCTCAAGTCATCGATCCTAGGTTGTTCGTGAGAAGTCAAGGGTAGGTACCATCCTACACACACAACACTTCCCAATCCTAGAATCCAGACAACCCGACACTTGCAAAAGGCAAGGCAGAAATCTAGAAATGGAAGGAGTACCCTTACCCTATTCTCTTCTACTCGGTCCCAGATAGGGAGAGAAGATTAGAGAGGGGTAGTATCGAAAACACTCGCCACCCTAGTAGGAGGCCATCTCAGAGGGTGCAAAAGGGTGCCAAAAGATGGGCAATGAACCCCTCAGGTTAGAAAAAGAAAAAAAATGATCAACCTGTCTGAATGAGTACCCAGAATGATAGTCAAGGCAAAAGGCACTAAAAATGGGCAATGTCCCCAGGGGTCAAAAACCTGTCCAAATATGTGCCACATAGAAAAGATCAAAAAAAGAAAAAACATCCAAAAAGGCCGAACCCCAATGGGTAATTTGAGTGAGAGTAGAGAAATCCCTCTCAACATCTCCAAACCCTATCAAGGACTTCCTCTATACTCTTCCTCCTTAAACCCCTTGGGTAGGGTAAACCGACCAAATCCAGGTGGAACCCAAGCCGATCAAAGGAAGAAGGTTAGAAGGATTCTAGGTAGGGAACTTTATTTTTGCACATGGCATCTACCACTTGAGTCATGACAAACCCCAAATACCGATGAATTGTCTCAAATACCAGCATTTTCTCCACAAAAAAGTGAATATTTTCAAAATCCAAAAAAAGAGAAATATTTCAAAAATTCAAAAAAAAATGCATATTTCAAAAATCTTAAAAAAAATTTGAATATTTCAAAAACCCATAAAATTGCATATTTCAAAAGTCCAAAAAAATTGCATGTTTCAAAAAGCTTAAAAAAAATTTGAATATTTCAAAAACCCAAAAAATTGCATATTTCAAAAGTCCAAAAAAATTGCATATTTCAAAAATCTAAAAAAATCGAATATTTCAAAAACCCAAAAAAATTGAATATTTCAAAAATAAAAAATGGAATATTTCAAAAACCCAAAAAAATTGAGTATTTCAAAAATCCAAAAAATTTGCATATTTCGAAAATCTGATTTTTTTTTTGAAAATCCAAAAATATGATATTTCTAAGAAAAAAAATGCTTAGTCTTGATCATTGCCTTAGTTGCATCCATGTTTATTTGACTGTCATGCATATTACCATTCCTGCATTACATATCCATTTTGCTTTAATTACCTTGTTAGAAAGGCTCTTCCCCTTTACCTAAGTCAAAGTTGACCATAATTGGCAAAGGGATGAGTCATGGTGAAGATCTAGTCCCCTTTTATCAAGTGTTTCAGGCATTTCAATATAGGAGAGGAGAGGATTCACACCATGCCAGGTAAGTTCTCTTAACCCTTATCCATTTCATTTCAGTCATTTGTTTTATTCTACTTTGTTAAGAAGGTTCCTCCCTTTGACTCAAAATCAAGGCAAACGATGTACAGGCAAAGGGATGAGTCATGATGAAAATTTAATCATCTTTGTTAAGTGTTTTCAGGAGCTGAAGAAGCAAAAGAGAAGGGCCATTAGGCAACCTTTGAAGTCCGAAAGGTGAATTGGTGAGATCAGTATTCCCCAAGGAACGTCATGCCAACCTTGCGGCGAAAAGAAAGGAAGCACCACCCAGTTGAACGTTATCATGGTGCTATATTCCGTCAAAAGGCAAGACAAAGATTGGACCAGAGATGCTGATGAATCAGGCAGTCGAAGCAAGTTGATAGACCACGCCTGAAGACTTCATTCAAATCCACATTCTCATCAATCTTACATCATCACCATCATTTCATTTTGCACTTCACATTACCTTTACCATTTGTCACTTAGCTATGCTAGGTCCATTTGATATGTATTATATGCATTAATGTTGAAGACCTTGAGTGTGAAGATGACTAGGCCCGAGGTCCCCTTCAACAAAATCTATGACGGCTTGGTCATTTATTCACACTCACGGATAAGCCAAAATTGAACATTGGAGGGACGATGGTTCCTAATCAGGTGTCTTGACCTCTAATAGACAATCTATATCTTCAACTATTTTATACATAATTTTCTATGTTTTCACATCCATCTCCTTTTCATTCTTCATCATTACCAATGTTATCCCTTCATGTCTTATTCTATCCTTTCTTTTATTCCACCATGTTTTATTCTGTCCTTTCTTTTATCCCACCATGTCTTTTATTTTATCCCACCGTAGCAATTGTGTCATGCCATTGTTTCTTCTATCCCATTATTCTATGTTAGTCCCCCCATTATCTTTCAATCTCACCATGGCTTAAGTCTGTTTTGTCATTTTTCTAATACCGTGTTTTCTGCTAGAGCGTGATTCATAGTTTTCTCGATACCCGAGCAAATTCGTTATGCTTAAACGAACCCTTTAAGAACTTGAGGTTCTTCCACTCAAAATTAAACTAAGTATTTTGATGAAACTTGAATGAACTTGAGATTCCAAATACGATTGATTGGTATTCTTTTCATTTTAAGATCAATTTCTCTTTTAAAAACTTTAGCCCATCACAGTACAAGAACACCGCAAAGTTCGGGTTGCTGGCTGATGATGAACCTACGAATTCGAGGACTCCTCACCACGCTGAGGGTTGGCTACATTCTTTTATCCTTTATCATTTACTTTTTCATCTCTCGTGCCAAGGGCATGTCTTTTACTAGTCAATTATGTGAGGTTTTGATGGAACATGAAAGTGAAATAGAATACTCAGAGAGATTCATTTTGCTGGATTAGGTAGATAAGCGTGTCTATATCTGCACCTTGATGCCACCTTTTCAGTCCATCACCATTCCATTCTGCTACATTCATCTACGCTCACTTGCATTCCATTACAGTTCACTCCGAATCACTCCGCTTCATTACATGCTACTCCCTTACAAAGCCGACATCAAGGCGAGGCAAGCTGTAGACACGCCAAATTCGCCTAATTCAGAGCATAAAACTCATGCTTTATAGGGTAACATGTGCGATTGACCTTATAATGATGCCGGGTCTTTAAAAGTTGATTTGGAGCTTCGCCGAACGAAATCGGATGTTTTCCAAAGTTTTCCGCAAAAGCCGTAATTTCCAAGCGAAAGCCACACGTAAATCGTGTAAACGTGGAAATTGGCTGAATGACCAATGCCTAATGATCATGCACTGAGGTTATGGTCATATTCACACTCCGGACAAGTTTTGTTGCATACCATGCCTTTCCAGTTTGCCGTCGGAGTCATTTTGACCTGTATCGGATCTTCTGTTCACTGCCCTAAATTCCTGACAAAATTCTGAAGCTTTTGATGGTTTTATGGCTGATCCAATGATATAGAAATCTTCTTCGGCCTATTATCTTTCCAACGCAACAAACGACGTCGAATTCCGAGTTCGGGAGTGTTCGCAATGGCTTCCGGAAGAAGGACGCGCAAAAATAGTCCCATGCGACCGGGTCCCTGGTCACATGCGCCCGGGTACCAGGACACGTGCCCATGCACTCTACTAGTGAGGCACGTGACCTCGTGCCCTAATTTAAGGACACATGCGCCCTACCCTTGAGGCACGAGGGAGCCAGTTTTTCACCGGGACTCTACCATTGAACCGATCGACAGGATAAGACCATTGTTTTCGGAAACAGTGCCATGCACCCCCACTGGGAGGCACATGCACCCATCAGTGGGCCGCATGCTCCCCGCACCAGGGCACATGCGCCCGGGGGAAGGGCGCAAGGAGCCCTATTTTTTAGTATAGACTGCGCCGTTCGTTCTCCTATAAATTGACTCTGATTCTGGTCGTTCCAGAGGCATGAGCACGACCCCCCAGGCATCTCAAGACGTCCAACCTCCCTCATGCATTTATTTTGTGATTTTTAGAGAGATAATTTCGAGTTTTTAGAGAGAGAAAAGTCGGTTCAAGAGAGAGGAAGGCTGTTCTGCAGGTGATCTGCTAGGTCTCTCTTATTCGACCTCTACAGCAGTGTGTGGACGTCTTCTGTCCAAACTCTCTTCACCAAAGTTCTTCATCTCCAAGTCTTCTTGAGTTTTCAATTGACGGAACTTGATTCTGAGGTCGGGGCTGGTCGTGACGAGTGCAGAAGCAAAGTCGAGCCTGGCAGATCCTGGACTGCTGCTCGACTTTTTCGACAACCCAGATTTGGCCATATCTTTCTCTATTCAACTCAGAATCTTTCTATTCTTTTTCCTATATCTTTGTTTAGTGATTCTAAATCCTCCTATCATTTTTTTTAATTTTTTGCATTATTTTTAGTCTGTTTATCCGAAAATAAAAAAGGGTTAGAGATAATCCAAATCCGGTCAGTTTCTAGTCAATTGTGTGTTTCATGTCATTTTCTTTACATATACTTCACTTTGTCTAGTTCTAATTGTCTATTTCACTTGTTTGTTTGTCTAGTTGCATAGAATATCAAGCACCCACACGTTGATGACTCATCTTCATCGGCCGGCCGAAGAAGGAGAAGCTTTAACTCACATTCTTCACGCTAAGGTACACACGGTCATCTTTCATCTTTAATTTCATAAATCGGAACCCACGGTTCCTGGCAACCACATTTCTTTCTTCTCATACTCATCCCACATGACCCAAACCATCTCTTTGGTGATCGAGTGACGCCATGGGATGAAATTTTGGGGACCAATGTAAGTGTGGGACCTAGGTGATAGTTGCTTTCCGTGCTTTATACCTTTCTTTTTCTCATCCCCACCTGAGGTGACGATTTGGATTCACGGACTTCCCTGAAAAGGAGAGGACCCCGTCGAATTTTCAGAGTCGACAGTCCCTCTGCAGGGACCTCCACTGCCGTCTCCACTGCCGCCAAGCTCCCTACGGCCGGCTCAGAAGCCGCCGGCTCCCCCTCCTGCTTGGATGGCTCACGAGCAGATGGCTCTCCCTCCTCGACCACTGAGGCCTCCCCCCGAGAGGAGCGATAGCACCTGCGCGCTCGCGGAGGCCGCCAGACGCCGGGCGGCCCCACCTCTCTCTGATGCCGTCCCGTAGACGGAACTGTGGCACACTGAAAAGAACAGGCAAGATGAAGGCAAGAAAAAAATCATCACAAGCAATTGACCAGGAAAAGGACCAAACCTGCGCAAGCTGGGCCTCCAGCTCCCGGATCCGATCATCCCATTCCGCAAGCTGGTCGCGAAGACGAGAGAGCTCCGTCTGGGTCGCCTACAAGAAAGAATTTGTCAAAGCAGATCAAGCAAACACGAAAAGTCGAAGGAAAGGTAAAGATAGGCGACGTACTGCGTCGGTCACCGTAAACAAGTGACCATAGAACTCGGAGAACTGTCGCAAGTACTCCGAGCTGTCCGTCGTCTGGGAGACCACCGGGGTGCCACCCCGCTCCCAGATCTCTAGGGCCAGTCGGCCTGACTCCCGCCAGTCCACCTTGTGGATCAGCCCCCGAGTACTCCCCATCTTCGGGTGGGGAGGGAGGGTAACCCACTCCTGATGGAACCCCAGTGACCGCATCGAAAGACGCTGCCACAGGGGCTCAATCTCGTTCAAGCAGATAAGGTAGGTGTCCCTACCAAAGACTGCCCGGGACTCCACCACCCAAGGCTGGGCAGTGTCATCCTCCAGGAGATAGGGCCTCCACACCACCTGCGAAGGAAGCAAACATAGTCAGATAATAGCACTAGCCAAGGTAAGGACAAAGGGAACTAAAGAAAACAACGCTTACCCGATTGTGGGGAAGATGTAGCAAGGTCTTCCGCAGACTCTTCACCTGGTACTGATGGGGAGACGCGGACCGGTGTGCTACCCACCACCGGAGGAGTGGGTAAGAAGCCGCGCCATCTGCCGCACTGCACGCTGGAGAGGCAAGTGCAGGTAACTCCAGACCTAAACACGGCAAACAGGTCAGGTACACAGGTATAAAACAGATATTTTTCTTGAAATAGACTGTGTAAAAGAAGTTACCTGGAGAAAAGGAGTAAAGCCGGCAACGCCGATAGGGCCCGACTCCATGGCGAGGGAGGAGAAGAGGTGCAACAGCATGGCAGCACCCCAGGCATACTCGCCCACCCGCGAAAGGCGAGCGAGTAAAGGCAGGCACCGTAGGTGGATCCTGTCACCCTTACTGCCCAGCAAAAGCCGGGTAAACAAGAACAACAGGAACCGACGAAGGTCCCTGTCCGCCTGCTCTGGCGTCCTATAGTCAGAGCGTTAGCTTGGTGCTCCAACTTCACGACGCTATCGAAAGCATCGCGAAGACAAAGTGCTTGAATAGTGCTCTGCCTTCGCGACGCCAGGCTCCTGGCGTCGTCGCTTCACGACACCAGGACGGCCATATTTGACTGACTTTGGAGCCATCAAATCCGGTCGAAAAATTTTGGAAATCCCAGAAAACACGTGCGATTGGAAAATTCACAACCTATTCTAAAACTTCCAAGAAGGAGTCAACTGACCTGGATGTGTGTACACGTCGCACGAATCCCCGGAAGATGCGAACCTTTTGAACTGGAACAGGAAGTTGTATGCATGAAAATGAAGTTACTGCAGTAACTCCGTATATATAGTGAAGGTAAAAATTTTTAGAAAATTCCAAAAAAAATTAGAAAAATTGCCATAATTCCCTAAAAATCATAAAAGTTACAAATCCACCAACCTCGAGGACCTTTCATCAACAGACGAATCAAAAATCGAGAGGAATGTGAAGGTTCACTGAAAAGCCCGGTAGCCCAGATCCGGGACACCTGGCGTCGTTCTATCGCAACGCCAGGCGACCTGGCACCGGAGCGCTTTGGGATCCAGTGACCAAAATTTCTTGTTTTACATGTTCAGCAAATAGTCCCTACTCGCTTGCTCAATTAGCATCCCATGGTATTATTGCATTGTTTATAACGAGTATCCATGTACTGTGCCCTTTTGGCAAAATGCTAACAATTTTGCAGGAAAAAAAAAGT
The DNA here is from genome assembly GCA_036172225.1 of Cryptocoryne crispatula var. balansae. Taxonomy (NCBI): domain Eukaryota; kingdom Viridiplantae; phylum Streptophyta; class Magnoliopsida; order Alismatales; family Araceae; genus Cryptocoryne; species Cryptocoryne crispatula. The sequence goes on from CM069925.1 coordinate 23,241,429, forward strand.
TCAAATTCAGCTAATACAAACGGCTGCGCCGGGCCCGAAAATATAACGATAGACATGATGGCCACGCAGGGCCCAGAAATACAACAATTGACATGATGGCCGCGTAGGGCCCAGAAAGACGATAACAAACATGATGGCCATGCAGGGCCCAGGAAGACAACAGCATAACGGCCACGCAGGGCCCGGAAGAACAATAGCAGATGAATTGGCCACACATGGCCCAGAAAGGACAACAGATCAAGCACAAACATTCCCCCACTGCACGATCACTGAAAAAGAACCCGCAGCCTGGCAGAGTAGCGCGCCACTCGATCGCCCTCCTCCGGTACTTCCGCGCCCACCTGAAAGGTCCTGCAGACTCTCCAAAGCTCGATGATGCTTCGACACTCCTCTGCATCGTCAGGAGTGCCAAAATGGCGGTCCTTAATGGCAGGAAGGTGGGAGAGGCAAGGTACCTTAGACCGAGGCTCGCTGATCTGGGGGAAACAACAATGCGGGTTGTACAGTACAAAGGAGGAACTAGTAATCAACCTAAGGTCGACACCTGGGGAGTGACAGACTCGAACTTCTCTCCCCACCATGGGAGGAGAGGGGCACAAGAAAGCGGAAAGATCATTGGCCATGAAGTAACCGCGCCAATCCTGACGAGTCTTCACCGACGGGCAAGTGTTCACGACTCTCTCTTCCATGCCCAAGACATGGGCAATAGTGTGAAGCGGGCTATGGAGGAAATAGCGAGAGGTGGACACACGGTGATCGGCCATGCTGAATTTGAGGTGCCAATCAGCCCATGATGCTAGGAGAAGGAGACTGCCGTGCATAGGTCTGCCGATGCATGCCGAGGATAGGCCGTCATATAGAAAGCCAAGGATAGAGGTGATAATCCTTTCTCTCCGCCAAACACCCCGAATGCTAGATAAGCATCCGGGATGGATCCAGCCATCCTCGGTCGGAAAGAGAAGGGCAGAGACGAGAAGGGTGGCAGCCCCTTTCATACCGGGGAGGAGGTTGGCGTCGCGACTAGCCCCTTCTATGGCACCGATGGTCCATTTGATGAGGCCCTCTACACTAATCCTATCTCCCAAGGTGATATGATGGGCTGAGGTAGGACTCATAAACTCCTCAAGGAATTCCTGAGACGATAAAAGTTCAGTAGGGACAAATGTAAAGAGTTCCTGCCGACTAGGAACCATCTGAAGACCGAGGAGAATCTTAGCTTCCTCTAGAAGAATGGTGCACTCATAGGTGCCCATTATGAAAGTGTTGGTCTCAGGATACCATCACTCCACTAAGGCACCAAGAAGGGCGAAGTCCCAATGATATTTCATGATGTTGGAAGCATGAGTAAGGATACCCAGAAGACCCCATTCACGAAGAAATGAACAGTTGTGGTAGAACAAGAAGATAATAAGGCGATCCATCCAGCCGAACAATCCACGACAGCGCGCGCCCAGAAATGATGGAGGCTCCTGCACAGAACACAGATGAACATAATCAAAAACTGCTATCAGAAATAGAAGGTGCTCTGACTACGCGATGCCTAGCGTCGCCAAGACAGAGCGCTTGGATGCATCCGACAGAAAGCAAGAAAGGGCAGAAATGGAGGAAAAAACTGGCCAAAAGGAGGGCCCAAAGGGAAGAAAAACTAGCATGAAAAAGTGTGGATAGACCAAATACAAAGAAACTCACCACTCCCGCCGAGACTCGATTCCGGATATGCCCCGGAATGGCCGAGAACTTCTTCGCCTTCAATGGAGCGGTGGGTCGATGGGGGAGCTCCATGGCAACAAGAATGAGCAAGGATAGAGGAGAAAATGATGCAAGAGGCAGCCCAAGAGAGGTTGGGAGGGTTTCCCCTTCCCTTGGACGGCCTAGGGGTCATATAGGGTCGGATTGGGGGGAGGGGGAACTCCCCTTTACCCACGACGAGACGGGCGACAGACCCTTGACGGAAATCTACGCAGGAGATGCAGGCACTCCAACAGAGGGACGCCTAGCGTCGCGTCGAAGGGACGCTTTAACAAAATCCGATAAAAACAGGAAAATAAATGAAAATGTATAAAAAAATAGTGTCACCTTACTTGCATATTAGCTACAAGCATAATAGTATCCGAAATGTTGAAGACCACAAGTTCAAAGAACACCGGGCCTGAGAACCCCTCCAACAAAATCAAGGACGGAACGGTTGTTTAATGAACTTACAGAAAGGCAAAAATCACGAGTTTTGGGGAAGACGATTCCTAATCGGTATCCTGACCCATTACCCATGATCTATATCTTCAACTATCTTTCTTAATGCCCATTTTTATTTCTTTCTTTCACCCAGCATGCATCCACATACATCATAGGCATTTGATTATCATCATTTTGGTTTTCTTTATGAAAAGTCGCCTTCTCTGACAAGGCAAACAAGTGTCTCTATCAGAATGAGAGATCATTCCACTCCGAGCTGAATCAAGTTCTGACAAAACCCGGATGGATTCTAAAGACTTAATCCCAGTTGATTGGAGGTTCTTTTGATTTTAAATCAACTTCTGTTTCATCCCTTCTTGGTACAAGCACACCACAAAGCTGGGCCGCTAACCAATATGAACTCACGAGCCGCGCTCGGAGGTTCCCCGCACGTAGGGAGCAGGCTTTTATTTTCCTCTCTCGTGCCCACAGCACATCTCTCCTCCAATCAACCATGGAAGCAGTCCAGAGGAAACAAAAAGGGAATTGCGGATCTCAAAAAGGCTCAATTCACCTGGTCAGGTCGTGAGTCGCGTATCTAAATCTACACCTTGACGTCAGTTTTTCAGTCCGCCACCACTTCACTCCGCTGCACCTCACTACGGTCATTTCCGCTACACTCCGTGCCGCTCCCTTGCAAAACCGACGTCAAGGTGAGGCAAGCTGTAGATACGCGAATTCGGCCAGATTACAGAGAGTACAATCTCATTCTTATAGATAACACTTGTATTTTCTCAATCAGAGAAGTCGGTTTGACATAAAAATAACCAAATTTTAGAAAATCTGGAGGCATCCCGATATCGCGATGCCAGGCGTCGCGACGTCAGAGCGCCTGAAGTTTCCCGACTTTGCACCCCTTTATCTGGCCGGACAACGTCATACTCATGGACATACGATGGTACAAGCGCTCCACTACCAGAGCGCCTGCATTTCCGCCCGCGATAGCCGGCTTTTCAGGATGGTCAGCGGTGCGTTGTCGAAATCGTACCGAGGGTGCAGGCGCTCCGCTGTCGGAGCACTTGGATCCCAGCCTGCCAACTGACACCGAAGGCTCCGCTTGCGCCGAATTTGCAGGTGTCAGCCGCACATCGTAGGTGCTCCCCTGTCAAAGCGCCAGGATCTCCGCTGACAACCGCCGCCTGACACGCAGGGTGGTAGGTGGCAACAGGTATGGTCAGACGTGCTGATCCGCCGACTTGTCGGCAGATTAGAAGGGGCTCCAAGACCGCGACGCCAGGCATCCTAAGGACGGAGCGCTAGGGTCACTTTTGAGGATCTATAAAAGGAGACCCTTCTCCCACATTCAAGAGGTTCCAAAAAAGATTTCCAGAGCCATAATTCCACAGAGATAGTCTTCTTGAGCATCCCAACACCTTCCCATCACCTTCCAAGCCACACTAGAGTCCACAATCACATCTCCAAGTCATTCAATCTCCCATTACATCTCTTCCACTCCGTTCATTCCACATAATCAAAAGACCATCCCAAACCCCCTCATACCATTAAAAGCCATTGAAAGCCATTCGAAAGAGCCTTAAGAAGTCTCCAAAAATGGGCCAGGGGTCCGACTCCCTTGGTTGGAACCGGGAGAAGATCGTGTCAAAGGCTGCCTCTGAAGGACCTAAGCGCTCCTCCGACGGGACGCCAGGCGACCTGGAGTCGGAGCGCCTGCAACCTCCAGAAGCCAGTCGCCCCTGGGCTCACCAACGATCTTCTTCCTTATCTTATCCTCATTTCATTTTCCGTTCATGTTTCATCATGCATACTTTAGACCATTTAGATCCTCCTTTAAGAGGGGTTAGGAGTTAGTCCTAATCTGGTTCGTTCAACCCCTTTTGTCATTCCTCGTCTTTCCTACGAATAGCTACTACTTTCTACTTAGTTCTAATCGTTGTTTTGTTGTGCTTTCATTCATAACTTCTTTTCAGGCAAGCGATTTTCTCCAAGGCTAGGTGCTTGTCGTTGTTTATATATATATATATATATATGATATCATACTTAATAGTAGTGTAATATTGGTCCTTTTAATTTGTCATCCGGTTGTATATTAGTGTATATAGAACAAGTGAACCTTGTTATGTTTGTGATCATAGGTTAACAAAAATTAGAGGTTATGGTGATTAATCTTCCAGCATCTAGTTATGTCCATGTTTAATCATGCTTAGGTGTTTGTATGTTGATATTGTCTCATTTTAGTTCATTTTGAGCATGGTTGTCTAACATAGTTTGGTTGTGTATATATTCAAGTTAATGTTCATAGTTTGTGTTGTTATGTCATGGCATAGTATTGTTGATGTTCGTTGATCTTGCATGTTGGTGGTCATGGCATGGCATGATTGAGGTGGATGCATGATGCATTGAAACTGTGAATGGAAAACTGAGCTACACCAGACAAGTTAGTCGTGACTCGAGGGCAGCGAGGGGTTAGAACCGTCGGGTGCATCATTCGATCCCAGATCCCGCGGGCATCCTACGTGCCACCACTGCCTAGGTGCACTATGGGATTTCGATTAGTATATGGTACTTATATATGATAGATCTGGTGGTAGCTAGTTGAGGTGGCAAGACGACGCATTCCTTGCTAATGAAAATCTGTGTACATGATATGTGCATCTATTAGAGGAAAGGTGCATATGTGTGAATGTGATTCTTGTTGGAGGATAGATGTATTTTGCATGGTATGGTATAGATGGTCTAGTGAGGTATTTTATTTTGTCAAGTATCAGGTTATGTAGCATGGTGTATGTATGGTGTGTCTCATTTGTTGTATATCATCATATAGAGCATATAGTAGGTGTCTATGCATATGTTCATACCATCTTTCTAGGTCATGTTATGATGCATATAGGTGCTGGTTGGTGTGATTATAGGCTTTGGTTGGTGGTGTAAAACACATGGATTAAGTCATATATCTAATGTATTGACTAGCCTATATTTACATATAATTGGTGTAGGTCTGGGTACCTATTTAATTAACATCTAGGGCCTTCTAGCTATCCGATTTGGCGGATGATGGGTTGTCTACTGAGTCGTCGTACTCATCCCAATACTCTTATCAATTTTTCAGGTAATCAGGTTTAGCGCAGCAGAAGCGTGGTGGATCGATTCTCGAGAAGACAATTAGATGATCTTTATGTCATAGATTGGTATATGTTTTATTTGATTGTATTATTAGCATGATATATTAGAAGGAATCTTGGGAATTGTGATATTAGTCTCATTTGTTCCAAATCGATATAATTTTTGGGGTTATTTCCCCAGTTACGTCATCGGATTATGTTCCGCTGTGCAGGATTAAATGCAGGGTGTGACAGCTTGGTATCAGAGCATTAACTCGGCCTTAAGGTCTATTTTTTTTTTGACTAGCCCGAGTTTTTGATATCAGTTTGGATTAGATGGAAATTGATGTTTGGAAGAAAATGATCTTGGGCAAACTGAATAATTTAGGTTGTCTATTAGATTGAATGACATAGAAGTTTGATGTTGGATTATTATAGGTTTACATTGGATAAATACTGATATCATTTTATGATGATTTAATTTTCAGATTTTGTGGATCTTGGAGTTTGGATTTATGTTTATTAGATCAGATTATCAAATTGGATTTATTGGGTTTTATCATTATAGGGTGATCAAGTCATTAAAGTTTTAAATTGAATAATTAATTGTGATGACTGAATTTCAAGTTTGATTGATCTTGAGGTTTGACTTGATTAAGAATTTCTTTTATCAATCTTAAGGTAAGATTCTTGATTTATATATTAGATTATCGAATGATTGATATATGAAGCCTGATCATTGTTCGGTTGGTTTGTACTTTAAGTTCGAATTTTCAGATTTAACAGGGTTAGTGATTTGGATTGATGGTAAATTCAATGGTTGGAATCATGATGATATCATATGATCAATAGATAAATGATAGATTAGTGAATCTTCAAATTGATTTAATTAGATAATCTATATGAGATGATGATAATGATTTATTTTGTCTATCTAGGATTAATCCAATTTATCATTGTATGTTATGTGATGGAATATCAATGTATGGTATGAGGATAGGATGACATGTGATTTTGGTATTAGATTTATCAAATTTGAAATGAAATGATGATTGAAGTATTTCTTCCACTGTATAGTTTTGAATGGAAAAGAAATGAGGCATAGGAATGAGATTATCAATTTGAAATTGTAAAGTAAAGATCAAGATAATTTTATCATGCTTTGAATAAGTGGTATTTTTCATATTATCAAGGATGGAATTCGGATTAAGTGTAAGTTGTGAAGAGAGATATTTAGATGATTTAGTATGAGTTGGAGAATTATAAACGACTTGAGTATGATTATAGATAGGTGTTGTAATGTACTAGAAATTGATTGATATTATAATTATACTCTCCCGATCACAATCTTTGATCTTCATTATCGATTTTGAACTCTTTTATCTCTTTATATCTTGTCTAATCAATCTAGCCAAATCTTGACTCTAGATCATCTTAATTGTATGTTGTGACCATTCATAGGTTGATCTTATGTGGAGTTTGGACCTTGGTCTATTGGAAATGGTCTTTTAGATTAGATAGAGATAGAATGAGAATGAGAATGTATCATGTAAGAGTGATATTGAGATGGATTTGTAAACTAAGAGAGTTGAGAACTCATTGAGAGTGAGAATCATTTGGTGATTATGTGTGATTACAACTAGATATTATTCTTATGATGAAGGTTAGAGATAAATTCTTTGATTACGATTTGATAGAAACAACTTTAGACAAAAATATATTACGGTTGATATACTTGATTAAAGTTTGAATCATTACGGTTTAGGTGATGTTAATATTGTCAAAAGTAGTAAACTTATTAGAATTACTTTGGAAGTTAGAGATTTGGTCAACTTGAGGACTTATATAATATAGATGGTATGAGGTGATTATATTTGAGATCATGTGTATAAATCATATAGAGGTTAAGAATAATTACATTGAGTGGATAAGTGGATAACGTAAATATGGTGATACACTTCATTTAATGGCATCATTATTTTGTGAAACTTGGCTTTGAGATTGAATGGAAACAAGGCTTTGATATCAAACTATTTTGAATTGAACAAAAATTTCTGGAGCTTTATATGAGAAAGATGAGAATATATCATATTTAGAGAAAGATTTACCAATATGAATTTTGGAATAGATTTATGAAATCATAGGCATGAGCATAGCATTGATAATCTTTTGATATTAAGGATGAGATTTATGGAAGATCAAATATAAACTTTAGAGCATGATCATATTATCTAAATCATCATCTATTATCTATCAACCTTGAACTCACGAGTTATTTCTATCTACCTTGATCCGAGTTTGGCTTATCCAATTTAAGGATTCATTCTCTCTTCAAATCTTGACCAACAAACTTGGGTACGAATAGACTTTGTATACTTAGATTTAGACTTGAGTTGACGATGATAGATTGATTGTCATATTGTGATTAAATGTAGAAGATGAATTAGTTAGACCAAAATTTATTAGAAAAGATCTTTAGATAAAGATTGTAAGAGGAATAGCTAAGGAATTTTCTTCTCTATTGTGGATTATATGATCAATACCTATAATGATATAGCTTCAGATTAGTGAATCCAATCACTTTAGTGATGATGATGAGGTATATCAATCTTTAGATAAGATATTGGTTGGATCCATTAAATTTGATATTGGATCATAATTGGATTATTAGTTAGATAAGTAGATTGTGTCGTTGATAGCACCAGGGATGTATGCTATGATGTTAAAATTTTCAGATTGAATATATTTGAAATTTTAGATAGATGATGATAAATGTTATCAATCTTAGACAAGGTTATTAATTTGAGCAATGTAGGGTCTGTTGGATTATTGAATACTTTTGTGAAGAATACTTGATCCATATCATTTTGATCTACAAAATTTTTAGATTTGGTATATTAATATGGATTAATGATCATCGGAATTAAGGCTACGAGGTTATGTGATTGGATGATATAGATAATATATAGATAATTTATATTGATAGATATGTTTAGAGGAAGTAGTATAGATTGATAGATAGAATGATAGTTTGATAGATAGAAAGTTAGATAGATAGATCGGTAGAGATAGATAGGTTTAGGGGAGAGTAGTAGATGGATAGATAGATTAGAACGAGAGGAATGGTTAGATAGATTAAAGGATGGGAATATCATTGGATTGGAGTATGTAGACACCATCAACTTCTTCATTTTGGTAAGTTCTAATTAGAAATTTCGGGGACGAAATTTTTGTTAGGAGAGTAGATTGTAACGTTTGTTTTTTTTATAGGTTAAAAATATTTTAAATAAATTTTTAGGAGTGTTTTATTTTATTTAAACCCTTCCCTATTTATCCTCTATTTTTACCGTTTTTTTTTCTTTTTACCCTAGTTAGATTGTATCGCCGTCTTCCCCTCGCGAAACCGTCTCTGCCGAGCAGCGCCGCGGCCAGTTTTTCTTTCCCTCCTTGCGTGCGTCGCCTCGCCCCTCTCTCTCTCCATCGCCGCTCTTTCTCTCTGCGCGAGTGCCCCCGCGTGGCCAGCCGCGGTCGCCCACGTGCGTCGTCCACCGGCGCCAAGCGCCGCCTCACCGCCTCGCGCGCGCGCATGCGCGTTCCGCCCTCGCGCGGCCAGCCGCCGCCGCCCGCGGTGCCGTGTCGGCGCCGCCCCGGCCAACGTGCGCCTCCGCGCGACCGGCCCCCTCGGCCGCCAGCGCCGCCACCGCCCACGCGGCCTCCCGCGCTCAGCGCCGCCGTGCGCCCCCCCCCAGCCGCCGTGCGCCCTCCGTGAGCCTTCTCTCTCCTATCCTATCACCCTCACTCTTCTATCTATTGTTCATACTTGATATTATTCTCTTCAAATATTTTTTCTAAATTTTTCCCTTGATCCAACAGCTTATATTTCCTTGTGTATACACTTTTTCCAGCAGCCTGAGTGGTGAGGATTAACCCTTTTCGACCGGTTCAAGTGGTGCATTGCGTTGTCAACGTTCGGTATCGCCTTCGATCGCCAATTCTCGATTTTTCAGCACCATTCCGGTAGGCATCCTTGACGTGTTTACTATCATTAAAAATTTCTATTTTAATTCTCCATGATCTATAGAATTGGCCTTTTTATTAAAGGGGTGTGTAGTTACGTTTTACGTAATTTGTGAGTTAACATGGGTTAATTAGCTAGATGCATAGTAATATGTGTTGATAGGTGCTTGTCGTTGTTTATATATATATATATATATATATATATTTGAGATCATACTTAGTAGTAGTGTAATATTGGTCCTTTTAATTTGTCATCCGGTTGTATATTAGTGTATATAGAACAAGTGAACCTTGTTATGTTTGTGATCATAAGTTAACAAAAATTAGAGGTTATGGTGATTAATCTTCCAGCATCTAGTTATGTCCATGTTTAATCATGCTTAGGTGTTTTTATGTTGATATTGTCTCATTTTAGTTCATTTTGAGCATGGTTGTCCAACATAGTTTGGTTGTGTATTTATTCAAGTTAATGTTCATAGTTTGTGTTGTTATGTCATGGCATAGTATTGTTGATGTTCGTTGATCTTGCATGTTGGTGGTCATGGCATGGCATGATTGAGGTGGATGCATGATGCATTGAAACTGTGAATGGAAAACTGAGCTACACCAGACTAGTTAGTCGTGACTCGAGGGCAGCGAGGGGTTAGAACCGTCGGGTGCATCTTTCGATCCCAGATCCCGCGGGCATCCTACGTGCCACCACTGCCTAGGTGCACTATGGGATTTCGATTAGTATATGGTACTTATATATGATAGATCTGGTGGTAGCTAGTTGAGGTGGCAAGACGACGCATTCCTTGCTAATGAAAATCTGTGTACATGATATGTGCATCTATTAGAGGATAGTTGCATATGTGTGAATGTGATTCTTGTTGGAGGATAGATGTATTTTGCATGGTATGGTATAGATGGCCTAGTGACGTATTTTAATTTGTCAAGTATCACGTTATGTAGCATGGTGTATATATGGTGTGTCTCATTTGTAGTATATCATCATATGGAGCATATAGTAGGTGTCAATGCATATGTTCATACCATCTTTCTAGGTCATGTTATGATGCATATAGGTGCTGGTTGGTGTGATTATAGGCTTTGGTTGGTGGTGTAAAACACATGGATTAAGTCATATATCTAATGTATTGACTAGCCTATATTTACAAATAATTGGTGTAGGTCTGGGTACCTATTTAATTAACATCTAGGGCCTTCTGGCTATCCGATTTGGCGGATGATGGGGTGTCTACTGAGTCGTCGTACTCATCCCAATCCTCTTATCAATTTTTCAGGTAATCCGGTTTAGCGCAGCAAAAGCGTGGTGGATCGATTCTCGAGAAGACAATTAGATGATCTTTATGTCAAAGATTGGTATATGTTTTATTTGATTGTATTATTAGCATGATATATTAGAAGGAATCTTGGGAATTGTGATATTAGTCTCATTTGTTCCAAATCGATATAATTTTTGGGGTTATTTCCCCAGTTACGTCGTCGGATTATGTTCCGCTGTGCAGGATTAAATCCGGGGCGTGATAGTTAAGACTGTAATTAACACAAGGACAACATTACAATACATTGTATTGTATGTTGTATATATTAGAGGGACTACATTGTGTAATACCCCGGTTATTTATGAAAAAAAAATTTGTTAATAAATATTTATTATTATTTTAATCCTCTCCTCCCTCTATTTATTTCCCTATTATCCTCCTTCCCCGTACCTCCCGTACGCATCCCCCGGCGCCGCTCTTCTTCTTCCCCCGACGAAACCCTAATTTTCCCCCCCTCCTGCTTTTTCTTCCTCCACAGCGCGTCTCTGCTCAGCGCCTCCCCGCCTTCTTCCTTTCCTGCGCGCGCCGCCAGCGCACCCGCCGCCCGCTGCCGCATGGCCGGCAGTCGCAGCCCGCCTCGCCCTGCGCACCGACCGCGTGCGCACGGCCGCCCGCCATCCCGGCCCTCCTCGTACCGCTCTCGGCCCCCGCGTCAACACCACCTCGGCCGCCCACCCCGCCTCGTCTTTCCCGCGCACACGGCGCCGCGTCATCGCCGTTGATGCCGCCCGCCGCCCGTTGACCGCGCATCGCCGCGCGTCGCCGTCCCGCGGCCGCCGTCTCCCGTCGCCACATGCCGCCGCCGCCTCGCCGCGCGCGCGCCCACGCGATCGCGCCGCCGCGCATCCCCCCCCCCCCCCCCGCGCGCAGCCCATGCGCCGCCTGCGCCACCCGCACCTCGAGGCCGTGCTGCCGTGCGCCGCCGTGCGCCGGCCCTCCCCTCCGCGGTATACATCCTCTCTCCTATCGCCCTCTCTCCTATTATCCTCTATCAAACTCCCTAGTTCCTGATTTCTCTTCTACCCACAGTTTTTGAGAACACCTACCCGGCTCGATTTTTCGTCGCCGACGCAACCGCGGCAGTTTCGTCGCCTGATTCAATTTCCTTGGAATTCCGTGCGCCGTTCTCTATCGCCGTCAAGGTAGGCGTCTCGGCTATTCTTAGCACTCTAATATATTTGATTAAACCGTAAGAATCATGTTTAGATCACCAGGATTAGAAGATTGTAATTAAGGGGCTATTTTGGATTTATTAGCATGATTAGATAGTGTTTAGATTAGCTTGTTTAATCATACATGTTTAGATTGTTCTATATTCATGATTTTTCATCATGTTAGATAATTATTCAATTATGCATGTTAGCATGTTAGGTATGTCTTTATAGTTGAACCTAGTTAGTTTAGCATTGTTTGCATCGCGGTGAACCTTAAACATATATATCCCGATTTGATAAAAAGCCGATGTAGGGTTTAGGCATAGTGATGGTAGAGTTTAGTTTATTTTCTTTTATGTAATAGGTAGTTCTGTTTAAGCATGTAATTGTTATGGTTAGGTTGTATATTGCATGATCTTATTTATATGCATTAGTTTGTGGTAGACTGTGGTATGGTATGCAAATATGTGGTGCATAGAACCATGGGTGTTCATCTATGTATTTCATGTTTGATGTGCCAATTAAATGTTCATGTTTACTGTCTGAGTTAATATATGCTTGCATGGTGTGGAATGTGGTTAGTGCAGTGAGCTGCACTGTGATGGAAATATACTTCACCAGACTATAATTCGGTCCTGTGGGCAGCAGATGAATTAGAACAATCTGGAGCATCCTTCGATCCCAGATACCGCGGTTTATCCTAAGTACTCCCCTGCCTATGGGGTACTATGGGATTTAGCTTACTATATGTTACTTCCTACTATATGGTAAATCTGGTGCTAGTTTTGTGATGTGACTACATTTATCAGATGAAGCATGGTATTTACTCAGACAGGTGTTTAGTTGTGTATTTTGGCATATATGTTAGTGGTCTAGTTGTGTCCTTGGTTTTATGTCAGGTTAGGTGTGTTATGAGCATACCAAGAGTAGCCTAATGTGTAGGTTATGTCGGTTTTAATGCATTTAGAGTCATGTTATCATGTGGGGTAGTAGAATGATCTTCTAATCACTTAATTGAAGATATATAATTAGCTTAATCTTATGTATGATAATCTGATTTTTTAGGCTTAATATGTATTGTATACCACTAGAATCATTATTATAGTGGGGTAGTTCGGGTGTAAGTCCTACTGAGTCTGTGGTGACTCACCCCTTCCGTTGTTAATATTTTTCAGGAGTGCAGGTTTAGCGCAGCAGAAGCGTAGTGGTGTTTTGGAGTCCGAGGAGCTAGTGGAGTACTCATTCAATGTTAGTATTTAATTTGTTTAGATAGGTGTTTGTTTATGGTGTTAGTATGTTGTAAAGTTTGGAATTATGAATTTGGATTGTGATTTTAGTCTTATTTGGCTCCAGACCGATATCCTTTCCCGTTACGTCGTCGGATTATCTTCCGCTGTGCATGTTAAAAATACGGGTCGTAACAGGTTGGTATCAGAGCATTAACTCGGCCTGAATGTCTATATTGACATGCCCGAGTTCTTGATATCGGTTTGGATTAGATGGAATTGATGATTGGAAGATCATGATCTTAGTCAGGGAGAGTAATTTAGATTGTCTATTAGACTGAGAATTTTGGATGGCATTGAAGTTTGATATTAGATGGGTATTTTAGATAGATTAGAATGAGCTAGATGGATAGGTAGATTGATGAAGGAAGTGTTAGTTAATGTGTCGGTTTGTTAAATAATTAGATAGATAGATGATAGATAGATATCTAGATAGATGATAGATAGATATCTAGATAGATGATAGATAGATATCTAGATAGATAGATAGATAGTTAGTTTGATAGATAGATGTGTTTAGGGTGAGTGATAGATATTGAGTAGATTAGAAAGATGAGAGAATAGTTAGATTGATTAAAGGATGCAATTGTTCAATGAGTCCGGTTGAATTTTCGAGGACGAAAATTTTTGTTAGGAGGGTAGATTGTAATACCCCAGTTATTTATGGAAAAAAAATTTGTTAATAAATATTTATTATTATTTTAATCTTCTCCTCCCTCTATTTATTTCCCCTTTATCCTCCTTCCCCGTACCTCCCGTACGCATCCCCCGGCGCCGCTCTTCTTCTTCCCCCGGCAAAACCCTAATTTTTCCCCCCTCCTGCTTTTTCTTCCTCTGCCGCGCGCCTCTGCTCAGCGCCTCCCCGCCTTCTTCCTTTCCCGCGCGCGCCGCCAGCGCACCCGCCGCCCGCTGCCGCGTGGCCGGCAGTCGCAGCCCGCCTCCCCGCGCGCCGACCGCGTGCGCACGGCCGCCCACCATCCCGGCCCTCCTCGTACCGCTCTCGGCCCCCACGTCGTCGCCACCTCGGCCGCCCACCCCGCCTCGGCTTTCCCGTGCACACGGCGCCGCGTCATCATCGTTGACGCCGCCAGCCGCGCGGCACCGCCCGCCGCCCGTTGACCGCGCATCGCCGCGCGTCGCCGTCCCGCGGCAGCCGTCTCCCGTCGCCACGTGCCGCCGCCGCCTTGCCGCGCGCGCGCCCACGCCCTCGCGCCGCCGCGCATCGCCCCCCTCCCCCCGGCGCAGCCCGTGTGCCGCTTGCGCCACCCGCTCCTCGCGGCCGTGCCGCCGTGCGCTGCCGTGCGCCGGCCCTCCCCTCCGCGGTATACATCCTCTCTCCTATCGCCCTCTCTCCTATTATCCTCTATCAAACTCCCAAGTTCCTGATTTCTCTTCTACCCACAGTTTTTGAGAACACCTACCCGGCTCGATTTTTCGTCACCGACGCAACCGCTGCAGTTTCGTCGCCTGATTCAATTTCCTTGGAATTCCGTGCGCCGTTCGCCGTCGCCGTCAAGGTAGGCGTCTCGGCTATTCTTAGCACTCTAATATATTTGATTAAACTGTAAGAATCATGTTTAGATCACCAGGATTAGAAGATTGTAATTAAGGGACTGTTTTGGATTAATTAGCATGATTAGATAGAGTTTAGATTAGCTTGTTTAATCATACATGTTTAGATTGTTCTATATTCATGATTTTTCATCATGTTAGATAATTATTCAATTATGCATGTTAGCATGTTAGGTATGTCTTTATAGTTGAACCTAGTTAGTTTAGCATTGTTTGCATCGCGGTGAACCTTAAACATATATATCCCAATTTGATAAAAAGCCGATGTAGGGTTTAGGCATAGTGATGGCAGAGTTTAGTTTATTTTCTTTTATGTAATAGGTAGTTCTGTTTAATCATGTAATTGTTATGGTTAGGTTGTATATTGCATGATCTTATTTATATGCATTAGTTTGTGGTAGACTGTGGTATGGTATGCAAATATGTGGTGCATAGAACCATGGGTGTTCATCTATGTATTTCATGTTTGATGTGCCAATTAAATGTTCATGTTTACTGTCTGAGTTAATATATGCTTGCATTGTGTGGAATGTGGTTAGTGCAGTGAGCTGCACTGTGATGGAAATATACTTCACCAGACTATAATTCGGTCCTGTGGGCAGCAGATGAATTAGAACAATCTGGAGCATCCTTCGATCCCAGATACCGCGGTTTATCCTAAGTACTCCCCTGCCTATGGGGTACTATGGGATTTAGCTTACTATATGTTACTTCCTACTATATGGTAAATCTGGTGCTAGTTTTGTGATGTGACTACATTTATCAGATGGAGCATGGTATTTACTCAGACAGGTGTTTAGTTGTGTATTTTGGCATATATGTTAGTGGTCTAGTTGTGTCCTTGGTTTTATGTCAGGTTAGGTGTGTTATGAGCATACCTAGAGTAGCCTAATGTGTAGGTTATGTCGGTTTTAATGCATTTAGAGTCATGTTATCATGTGGGGTAGTAGAATGATCTTCTAATCCCTTAATTGAAGATATATAATTAGCTTAATCTTATGTATGATAATCTGATTTTTTAGGCTTAATATGTATTGTATACCACTAGAATCATTATTATAGTGGGGTAGTTCGGGTGTAAGTCCTACTGAGTCTGTGGTGACTCACCCCTTCCGTTGTTAATATTTTTCAGGAGTGCAGGTTTAGCACAGCAGAAGCGTAGTGGTGTTTTGGAGTCCGATGAGCTAGTGGAGTACTCATTCAATGTTAGTATTTAATTTGTTTAGATAGGTGTTTGTTTATGGTGTTAGTATGTTGTAAAGTTTGAAATTATGAATTTGGATTGTGATTTTAGTCTTATTTGGCTCCAGACCGATATCCTTTCCCGTTACGTCGCCGGATTATCTTCCGCTGTGCATGTTAAAAATCCGGGTCGTGACACATTGTAACTATGACTATGGTATAGCTTCATCCACAGTGATGTGTTCATTGAAGTATAAATGTTATACATTACTCATCACAGAAATATATTATAGTATTCCTACAATACAGAGTACTCTTTATTCTTTCTCTAGTGTGCCTTTTCTTTGTTCTTAAGTTCGTGAGCTACTTAACTTGTCTATTTTCAAATCTTTACTGTAAGACACCATCACATGCCAAGATGCATAAGCGCTAGGCTGCATCACCTATGTTGTGTTATCAGAGGCTGGCATCGCTCAACTAGGAAAGACACCTGTGGAATCAAGCGCAAACCAATCTTGGTGCATGTGATACTGAGTATGACAGAATCGATGACATTCATCTTAGTTCAATGCAAACCATATTACCACATAAGATAGAAATCAGTATTGGTTCAATCACCCACCCAAAATATTGCATGGATGATAGAAGTAAAAAAAAGAATTTTTTATTTCTAGGTGTCAACCACGAAAAACTGAATATGAACTCTAATACCACATTTAAATGAATGATATATTAGAAGATGAACCCAAACTCTAATATACTACATAACACGAATATTAATGAAGATCAAACACTAGATAAGAATTCTGTCATTTCTCAAGAGACCCTTAATTTTTTCTTCATATTGACGGTGAATAGTGTAACTATATAGGTGGTTACAGTCCCTGTCCCTATAGCGTACTTATATGGAGAGAGAAGGTACTTGTGCAAGTTTAACTATAATCAACATTAGTACATAATTGAATCATGGGTTTGCTAGGAGGTTAAACCCAGTAAAATATGACCCATCTTCTAGATTTAGTAACCCGCAAATATATATATCAAACCCAATAACAAGTGGTCACTAATTAAGTATAAACCCAAATGCACAACTAGGTTAACAATTAATAAGCTAATTAAGTGCAATGAAATGAAAAAGTAGACAACAGTGTACAATAGTTTTGGAGGACAAGTAGGGGTACTGGCATGAATAAAGTGGGGAATGATCAACTTCAACCAGATTCTGATTACGTTTTTTCTCCTGTTCTTTGAGAACTCAGTTAGGGATAAGCTGTCATTCACATGCTGTCATGCAACGTAAAATATCACAAAACTGTTCCTGCAAGTTGTTATATTTCAAATGGTTCTTGACTACTTTCAGGTCCAATCACAACTGTTTCTATCTTGGAATGTTCTCCGGACATTTTACCCACGTCCTGATCAAGTAGCGATGTAAAACGGCGGGGTTTAGACCTTGTCCCGTCCAAATCCTTCTACCAGATACAACTGCGTTTTATACCTTGCAGAATCTGTTCAAGTGACCACGTAGATAATTGATTTGGGTTTCTTTTAAGAGTTCTATGGTGTATTGATTAATGTTATTTGTACCACATCTTAAAAACATATGTATATATCTTCTTATTTTGACAAGTGCTCTTCAGGGTCGTCCCGTAGAGGTGGACACAAAACGGTTCAAACCGAGAAACTAAACCGAACCAGCCCAATTGGTTCGGTTTGGTTTGGTTTGGACCCCTTTCGATTTGATTTGGTTTTAAAAATTTTCAAATCGATTTAAATCAAACCAAGCCGTTTAAATCGATTTAGTCAAAAAATATAAAAAATTATTTTAGTATTAATAAAAATGATATTTTTATAATAAAATAATAAAATAATATTTATTTTCATTATTTTTAACTTAACAATTAGTATATATATGTGAAAAATAATTATTTTAAATATTTTTATTTATTTTCAGTTTAAACAGAACTAAATCGAATTGATTCGTCGAATTAATTCGATTTGGTTCGATTCAGTTTGAGAGGGTGATTCGATTTGATTCGATTTGAAAAAAAATAATTTAAATCGGATCGAACCGAACCATGCCGATCCCTATCGTCCCCCAGCAGATAAGTAGTATCTAACGCAATGATGAAAGACTTCGTCACCGTCATCTTTTGGGCCCAGCCCCCGGCCTAGGATAGAATGTCCCTTCTACTCTAACCAAACAAAGATGACCTTTTCTTTGGGTGAAGCAAGTTTGAGTTAACTTTTGTGACAAAATTAATCTTTGTTTGGTCGAATTTTTATTTTGACAATTTACTTTATTAACCTTCAGATTTGAAATGAATGAACTTTTAAATAACTTTTGAGATCCAAATCGATTAGGGATATATACAAAAGCGAGGTAACGTTTGTTTATGCTACTGTATGGATCTTATTGTAAAAAACTTAAATTTTATCCAGCATTAAAAATAAATTAGAATTATAATATTGATACTAGAATAATCATATTTTTACTACTAGGAATAGGGAGAACATCATTTTTTTTAAAATTTAAAAGATGGAGTAACTACAAAAATGTTGAATGATAAATGCATGCATTTTAGTGGGTCATTCTTCCTCGAGATTAACCAATAATGAATTACAAATAAATAAAATTATCCTTTAAACTATTAAAATGAAAATTTTGACTCAAATTAGATATTTAGCGTATTAAGTTTAACAAATTATAATATAGTCATTAGAAATTAATTTTACAAAGAGTAAGGAAAACGCAACCTAATGGGGTGTTTGGTTGCATGATAATTAAAGTTTTTGTTTTAATTTTTAAAAATTGTAAGAAAACTTGTTAAAAGAGGTGTTTGGAAACCACGACAATTTTATGTTTTGAAAGTGATTTTCTTCTTAAACAAAAAAGAGAGTCTCACCTCTTTCTTTTTTCTTGTGGTCCCCCACTTTGTTTGGTCATGTGTGGTAGTTACTTTTCTTTGTAATCACATCCCTACAAACATGATAATTTTATGTCATGAGTTGGTTCACTTTTTATTTTAATATAATTTTTTATCATAAAAATATACAAAAAATTATCATGCAATCAAACACCCCATAAATGACATTGATGTTGGTGTGACAGCACACTGGTCAGGAGTGAAATAAGCTAATCCCCGGCCCCAACATTCTTTTGATTGCCTCATGTAGTCGAAAACATTAATCATCGCCTAAAATGGATTAGCATAAGTAATGCAATTTCGTAATCGAGTCAATAAAATGTACAATCCGTAAATATTTCATATTTTTATTTTGCTAATTAGAATATTATCGTATTTTTTTAAGGATTTACATTGTATGCTTACAATATTTTAACGGTGTCTATACAGATTAATGATGTTATTAAATTAATATTTATTATGTTTTTATTTATTTTAACCCTCCCTATTTATACCTCTCTTCTATCATTTTTCTGCCCCTTCCGTAGCCTAATTGCAATGTCATAATCTTCTTCTCTTCGTCTTTTCCTCCCACGGTCGTTGTTCCTATTGCCCCCTGTGAGTGCAGACACGCTTTATCTTCTTCTCCCTCTCGGTGCCACCTCGTCAACCACCATGTGGCTGTATCTGTAATACCCCGATTATTTATTAAAAAAAAATAATAGTTATTATATTTAATATTTGTTTTATTAATCTACCTTCCTCCCTTACCCATTCCAATTTTCTCTCCCTCCGGATCATCTTCCTAAATCGCCGCCCCCTCTCCCTCTCGGACTCTCCTCTTTTCTCCCTCTTGGTTTCGGAACCCTTCCCCCCTCTATTTTTATTCCCCGCAACCGCGTACTTCACCCTCCCTCTCTCCTCCTTCTGCGCCGCGAGCGCGCAGCCGCCCCGCATTCCTCTTTCTCCTTCTACCCTCCCGCGCGGGTGCAATGCCCAGACACCACCTCCCGTGGTCCTGTTCCGCAAGCGGCTGCCTCCCTCCAACGGCCGCACTGCTTGCGCCCCTTTTCTCCTGCCTCTCTCCCCATCCCGCTCGCGCCCGCGTCGTCTGCCGGCCAGCCACCCCCCCCAGCGTTCCTTGGCCGCCGCCACCTTTCCTGCGTGCTGCAGCCGCCGCGGCGTTGGCAGCCAGCGCGATGCCGACTGCCGTCGTCGTCCACCTGGGCCGCCACCCTCCCTTGCGCCACCCTCCGCCGTCGACGCCGCCGGCCCCGCAGCAGCGACTGCACCTTGCCACCCTGCGCCGGCGCCGCCCGTTGACCTGCACCAGCCGCCGCCGCCGTCGCCGCCGCCATCGCCCGAGGCCCCCCTCCCCCGGTGCTGCCTTCCTCCGCGCGAGCGCGCGCAGCGCCGCCGCCGACGCCAGCCCCGCCTTGCGCCCTGCCGGCGCCGCCCCCCGCGCCGGCCAGCCCCGCCGCCATCACCTCCGCCGGCGCCGCGCCGCCCGCAGCCGTGTCACCCCGCCGAGCACCGCCCGCTAGCCCCACCTGCGCGCTCCCTCCGCCGTCGCTGTCCGCCGTGAGCAACAGCAGCGCCGCCCGCCCTCGCTCTCCCTCCGCCGCCGCCGCGCCACCCCGCCATCGTCGTCCCGCCGTCTCCGCCGCAGCCGCCCGCCGCCCGAGCCACCCACCTGCACCCTCCGCCGGCCGCCGCGGCCGTGCGCGCCCCGGCCGGACGCCGCCGCCCGCGTCCACACCCTCCGCCGTCGCCGCCGCCCGGCGCCAAGCTCCGCCGCCAGCCCGCCGTCGAGCGCCGGCCGCCCGCGTGCGCCCGACGCCCCCACCCCCGCTGCGCCACCAGTGCGCCACCCTCCGCGCGCGCCCGCGCGCGGTGTGCGCCGCCGGTGCGCCACACCCCCCTCGTTCGGTATATCCCCCACTCTTCTCTCTCCTATCCTCCTCTCTCCTATCACCTTCTATTTAACTCTATAGTTCATTATTCTTCTTCTTTCAGCAGATTTTAAGAATACCTACCTGACTCAGTTTTTCGTCGCCGACGCAACCGGCGGGTCTCGTCGCCAAATTCAATCTCCTTGGATTTCCGTGCGCCGTTCGCCGTTGCCGTCAAGGTAGGCGTCTCGGCTATTCTTAGCACTCTAATATTTTGATTAAATCGTAATAATCATGTTTAGATCACCAGGATTAGAATATTGTAGTTAATGGGCTGTTTTGGATTTATTAGCATGTTTAGTTAGAGTTAGATTAATTTGTCTAGACCGTGCATATTTAGACTAAATTAGCTATTCATGTATGTTGGTCATCATGATAGGTTGTGTATGTCTAAATTTAGCTAGTTTAGTATGTTTGCATCGCGATGAACCTTAATCATGTATATTCCGATTTGATAAAAAGCCGTTGTAAAGTTTAGGCATAATGTGATTAGAATTTAGTTTATTTTCTTTTATTAGATAGATGGTTCTGTTTAAGCATGTAATTGTCATATTTAGGTTGTAAATGGCATGATTCCATGTATATGCATTAGTTTGTGCTAGATTGTGGTGTGGTATGCAAATATGTGGTGCATAGAACCATGGGTGTTCATCTATGTATTCCATGTTTGATTGCCAATTAAATGTTCCTGTTTTACTGTCTGAGTTAATTATATGCTTGCATGGTGTGGAATGTGGTTAGTGCAGTGAGCTGCATTGTGATGGAAATGTACTTCACCAGACTAAATTAGTGGCCCGTGGGCAGCGGAGGTTAGTTGAATCTGGAGCATCCTTCGATCCCCAGATACCGCGGTTTATCCTAAGTACTCCCCTGCCTAGGGGTACTATGGGATTTAGTTACTATATGTTACTTCCTACTATATGGTAAATCTGGTGCTAGTTTTGTGATGTGACTGCATTTATCAGATGAAGCATGTTATTTACTCAGACAGGTGTCTATTTGTGTATTTTGGCATAGATGTTGGTGTTATAGATATGTCATTGGTTTTATGTCAGGTTATGAGCATACCTAGAGTAGTCTAATGTGTAGGTTATGTCGGTTTTAATGCATTTAGAGTCTTGTTATCATATGGGGTAATAGAATGACTTTGTAATCAATTAATTAAAGATATATAATTAGTTTACACCCTATGTATTAAATCTGATTTGTAGGTTTATTATGTATAGAATACCACTAGAATTGTTATTATAGTGGGGTAGTTCGGGTGTAAGTCCTACTGGGTCTGTTATGACTCACCCCTTCCGTTGTTAATATTTTCAGGATTGCAGGTTTAGCGCAACAGAAGCGTAGTGGTGTTGTGGAATTCGAGGAACTAGTGGAGTATCATTCAATGTTGGTATTTAATTTTTTAGATAGATGTTTGATTCTATGTTATTAAGTTGTAAAGTTTGGAATTGATTAATTGGATTGTGATTTTGGTATTGTTTGGCTCCAGACCGATATCCTTTCCCGTTACGTCGCCGGATTATCTTCCGCTGTGCATGTTAAAAATCCGGGTCGTGACAGATTGGTATCAGAGCATTAACTCGGCCTGAATGTCTACTTTGACATGCCCGGGTTCTTGATATCGGTTTGGATTAGATGGAATTGATAATTGGAAGATTATGATCTTAGATAGAGAGAGTAATTTAGATTGTCTATTAGATTGAGAATCTTTTGTTGGCATTGGAGTTTGATATTAGATGAGTATTTTAGATAGATTAGAATGAGCTAGATAGATAGATATTAGATAGGTAGATTGATGTAAGAGTGATTTGTTAGATAATTAGATTGATAGATGATAGATAGATATCTAGATGGGTAGTTAGATAGATAGGTTTGATAGATAGATGTGATTAGGGTGAGTGTTAAATATTGAGTAGATTAGAAGAAGGAGAGAATAGTCAGATTAATTGAAGGATGCCATTGTTCGATGAGTCCAGGTTGAATTTTCGAGGACGAAAATTTTTGTTAGGAGGGTAGATTGTAATACCCCGATTATTTATTAAAAAAAAATAATAGTTATTATATTTAATATTTGTTTTATTAATCTACCTTCCTCCCTTACCCATTCCAATTTTCTCTCCCTCCGGATCATCTTCCTAAATCGCCGCCCCCTCTCCCTCTCGGACTCTCCTCTTTTCTCCCTCTTGGTTACGGAACCCTTCCCCCCTCTATTTTTATTCCCCGCAACCGCGTACTTCACCCTCCCTCTTCTCCTTCTCTGCCGCGAGCGCGCAGCCGCCCCCGCATTCCTCTTTCTTCTTCTTCCCTCCCGCGCGGGTGCAACGCCCAGACACCACCTCCCGCGGTCACCGGCTCCGCGAGCGGCGTGCCTCCTCCAACGGCCGCACTTTGCCCGCGCCCTCTCTCTCTCCCCGCCTCTCTCTCCATCCCGCTCGCGGCCGCGTCGTCCGCCGGCCAGCCACCCCCCCCCGGCGTTGCTTGGCCGCCGCCACCTTCCTCGCGTGCTGCAGCCGCCGCGGCGTTGGCAGCCTGCGCGATGCCGACCGCCGTCGTCGTCCACCCTGGGCCGCCACCCTCCCTTGCGCCACCCTCCGCCGCCGACGCCGCCGGCCCCGCAGCAGCGACTGCACCTTGCCACCCTGCGCCGCGCCGCCCCGTTGACCTGCACCAGCCGCCGCCGCCGTCGCCGCCGCCATCGCCTGACCCCCCCTCCCCCGGTGTTGCCTTCCTCCGCGCGAGCGCGCGCAGCGCAGCCGCCGCCGCCAGCCCCGCCTGCGCCACCTGCCGGCGCCGCCCCCGCGCCGGCCAGCCCCGCCGCCATCACCTCCGCCGGCGCCGCCCCGCCCGCAGCCGTGTCACCCCGCCGAGCACCGCCCGCTAGCCCCACCTGCGCGCTCCCTCCGCCGTCGCTGTCCGCCGTGAGCAACAGCAGCGCCGCCGCCTGCTCTCCCTCCGCCGCCGCGCCACCCCGCCATCGTCGTCCCGCCGTCTCCGCCGCAGCCGCCCGCCCAGAGCCACCCACCTGCACCCTCCGCCGGCCGCCGCGGCCGTGCGCGCCCGGCGACGCCGCCGCCCGCGTCCACACCCTCCGCCGTCGCCGCCGCCCGGCGCCAAGCTCCGCCGCCAGCCCGCCGTCGAGCGCCGGCCGCCCGCGTGCGCCCGACGCCCCCACCCCCCGCTGCGCCACCAGTGCGCCACCCTCCGCGCGCCCGCGCGCGGTGTGCGCCGCCGGTGCGCCACACCCCCCTCGTTCGGTATATCCCCCACTCTTCTCTCTCCTATCCTCCTCTCTCCTATCACCTTCTATTTAACTCTATAGTTCATTATTCTTCTTCTTTCAGCAGATTTTAAGAATACCTACCTGACTCAGTTTTTCGACGCCGACGCAACCGCGGCAGTCTCGTCGCCAAATTCAATCTCCTTGGATTTCCGTGCGCCGTTCGCCGTTGCCGTCAAGGTAGGCGTCTCGGCTATTCTTAGCACTCTAATATTTTGATTAAATCGTAATAATCATGTTTAGATCACCAGGATTAGAATATTGTAGTTAATGGGCTGTTTTGGATTTATTAGCATGTTTAGTTAGAGTTAGATTAATTTGTCTAGACCGTGCATATTTAGACTAAATTAGCTATTCATGTATGTTGGTCATCATGATAGGTTGTGTATGTCTAAATTTAGCTAGTTTAGTATGTTTGCATCGCGATGAACCTTAATCATGTATATTCCGATTTGATAAAAAGCCGTTGTAAAGTTTAGGCATAATGTGATTAGAATTTAGTTTATTTTCTTTTATTAGATAGATGGTTCTGTTTAAGCATGTAATTGTCATATTTAGGTTGTAAATGGCATGATTCCATGTATATGCATTAGTTTGTGCTAGATTGTGGTGTGGTATGCAAATATGTGGTGCATAGAACCATGGGTGTTCATCTATGTATTCCATGTTTGATTGCCAATTAAATGTTCCTGTTTTACTGTCTGAGTTAATTATATGCTTGCATGGTGTGGAATGTGGTTAGTGCAGTGAGCTGCATTGTGATGGAAATGTACTTCACCAGACTAAATTAGTGGCCCGTGGGCAGCGGAGGTTAGTTGAATACGGAGCATCCTTCGATCCCGTATACCGCGGTTTATCCTAAGTACTCCCCTGCCTAGGGGTACTATGGGATTTAGTTACTATATGTTACTTCCTACTATATGGTAAATCTGGTGCTAGTTTTGTGATGTGACTGCATTTATCAGATGAAGCATGTTATTTACTCAGACAGGTGTCTATTTGTGTATTTTGGCATAGATGTTGGTGTTATAGATATGTCATTGGTTTTATGTCAGGTTATGAGCATACCTAGAGTAGTCTAATGTGTAGGTTATGTCGGTTTTAATGCATTTAGAGTCTTGTTATCATATGGGGTAATAGAATGACTTTGTAATCAATTAATTAAAGATATATAATTAGTTTACACCCTATGTATTAAATCTGATTTGTAGGTTTATTATGTATAGAATACCACTAGAATTGTTATTATAAAGGGGTAGTTCGGGTGTAAGTCCTACTGGGTCTGTTGTGACTCACCCCTTCCGTTGTTAATATTTTCAGGATTACAGGTTTAGCGCAGCAGAAGCGTAGTGGTGTTGTGGAATTCGAGGAACTAGTGGAGTATCATTCAATGTCGGTATTTAATTTGTTAGATAGATGTTTGATTCTATGTTATTAAGTTGTAAAGTTTGGAATTGATTAATTGGATTGTGATTTTGGTATTGTTTGGCTCCAGACCGATATCCTTTCCCGTTACGTCGCCGGATTATCTTCCGCTGTGCATGTTAAAAATCCGGGTCGTGACAGTATCTCTCTCCCAGGCAGGATCACACACGCAAGACTTCCCGGTTTGACAATCGCCGCACGTGTCAACGCTTCTTCGTTGGCCGCCCGTCGCCGTCTCTTTCCTCGTCAAGTGTCGTCACGTGTCCGCCGTCTTCCCAATTGATCGGCAGCCACCCACCCGCCCGCCCGCCCGTGCTGCCGGCGCAGCCTTGCCATACCGCCCCACCGTCCGTGCTCAAGTTAACGCTGCAACACCAGTCTCCATCCCGCATCTTCCCCGCGCGCGGCCAGCCCTCCCCCCATGTCAGCATCGCCCGCCAGGCACCTTCCCACCCTTGTCGACGCCAGCACTATGCGCCAGCTGCGGATCATCGTACGCTGCCTTCGCTTGGGCCGCCGGTGCGCCCCGACCCCTTATCTGTGTGAGCCCTTTCTCTCTCCTATCTTTTTCTCCTCTCTCCTATTATCTTTGGTATATTTTTCCTTTAATATTTTTTTTCTTTTTTTTGGTCACCATGCCCGAAATGGCCCACACCCGTGCAGTGCCGCGCGGCGACGGGGGTTCGAGCCCCTTTGCTCGAACCCCACAAGGAACCATCCCCCCAGGGAATGGCCGGCTCAGTGGCCATTCGAACCCCGCCCCTCGCTCTCGAGAGCGAGGGGTGACGCCAACCGAGCAACGCTCGGTCGGCTCTTTTTTTTCTTTTATCCGATGGCATCCGCTATATTCAAGCCTCTTTTTTCAGTAGCCTTGGTGTTGTGAGATAGTCACTTTGGTTGGTTCAACTTGTGCATTACGTCACTAATGTCCGATATCGTTTTCGATCGTCGATCCCTGAATTTGCCAACGTCGATCTGGTAGGCACTTTTGACGCATCTATTATCATTAAAATTCATACGTTTAAATCCTCCATGATTTGTAGCGATTATTATTAAGTTAATTAGCCAGGTTAACGTTGCATGTGTGGGTTAACTAGTTTGTATGTAATAGGGACCTTGCTGGGGTGACTTTATGATGTCTACAACATGCTAATTATTAGATTATTAGTTGATTATAGTCCCGATAGTTAACTTGTAACAAACCAGTTAGTTGTTATCCTTTTGAGTTAAACTTGTTATATTTGTATGGACATAGGTTAATAAGATTATATAATGATTAACTAGCTTAATTAACCTAAATTTTCAGCCATGTATGTCCTTTAAAAAAAAGGTAGGGTCTGATTAGGTATGGTTATATCATGCTTGATTGACTATTCGATGTCGTATTATGTTAGCCTATATCCATTCGTGTCATTTTAGAGTTCTAGCATCGTGAACAAGTCGTTTAGATGTTGTTGAATATGGTAATTACATTATTGTTCATTTGTCATGACATGGTATGGTTTATGTCATTAATCTTGCATATTTGTAATCATGACATGGCATGATTTATGTGGATGCATGATGTATCGAAAATTGTAATATAGAAGATTGAGCTACACCAGACTACTTAGTCATGCTCTTAAGCGCATTGGGGGGTTAGAATCATTTGGTGCATCTTTTGATCTCAAATCTGAAGAGTATCTCAAGTGCCACCACTACCTAGTTGAACTATGAGATTTCGTTTAGCTATATGGTGTGGCTATATAAGGTAGATATTTTGTTAACTAGCTAAGATGGCAAGACGACGCATTCCTTGCCAATAAGAAAATATGTGATCTCTTATTTGGGAATAGGTGCATCTATTACATGATATTGTGAATGAGTCTTTCATTAAAGGATAGTGATAGAAATGTATGCCTTACAAGCCAATCATATATGATATGATTCGATATTTCTAGATATATATCATTCAATTAATTAGACAAATCTTCATTATAAGCACCTAGTAGATGCGAATATCATAATGAAGTTTTTGATCAAATGTAAAGATGATTAAATCATGATGAGATCATGATAATGAGATCGATCATCTAGATATATTTGATCTAAATGTTCCTAGTCATAGGATACTTGAGACGAAATATCAAGGATTCAGATAGACTAGTGTATATGATATTTTCTAATGTGATGAGGATGACCGATCTCATTGGCCATTAGTGTGGAGACACTGAGATACACTTACATGTGCTCATTAGTTGAATGAGTTCACTGAACTCACTGAATTAGAAACCCTGAATGGTATCTTATCGAACTGTCAATCAGGGTTTTCTATCATCACGGTTGCATAGTTGAACCTTTGACCTGAGTTGCCAAAGATACCTTGTTAGGTGGAACTTGTGCTTTGACCATTGACTTATGGATCACCGTTTAGATGGGCTAGTATAGCAATGGATCGGGTACAAGGAAAACCTAATGGAGGTAATTAGGCAGACAACAAGGGATCATCCACTCTTGGTAAGTGAGAGTGAATGTCCAATGGGATAGTACTCTAAATCCCTGGCCAGAGTAGATAGGATAATTGGAAAAGGAGTTTTTCAATTGATCCAATTCCGAGTATAGGATCCTATAAAGTCGATAAATTAAGGAGTTGACAGTCGATGCCATACTCCTTTCCGACTGAGCTATTGGATGGATGAGGGTTTATATCTGTGCAGTAGATGATGATGAAAAGACTTAATGGAGATGAGATTATCTCCATAGTCATTTGAGATCATGGGAAGTGGCTTGTACCCTTTATGATTGGTAGACCGATTAGTCTGTTATTGGATAATGAATTTAATTAAATTAAATAAAATTATTCTATTTCATTTAGGCCTCAACCAAATAGGCTATTGGGCCTAGTGGGCCACACACAAAAGGACTTATCCACAAGTACAAGGGCAAAAGCGTAATTTCTAGAGATTTTGGGTTTGTATGAAAAAATATAAAATTTTCTATAAATACTAATGGTTTCAGCCAAACTCTATCAAGCTAAGGGTTTTAATCACGTCCTCAGCCTCCTCTTTACCTTTTCCTCTCTCTATAAGGTGTCCATTGTCGATGGAGCTCCGTTCGGGAACAGTTCTCGAGGCCAGTGCGAAGGGAGAACCTGCTATGGATGAAGTTCGTGTGGATACTGCTAAAGACTGGATATTTGAACGGTTTGAAGAGCTTGAGAAGTTCATCTTCTTACTCTCCATGGGATTATATAAATCTCTATTAGGTATATTCGAACATGATTTGATCGATTTTCGATTTTCGTCGTTCGGTTTCGATTGAGACAGATTCTAAAACAACCCATAGGAATCGTAACTTTCGCTGCACCAAATTTTTATGGACAATACCTTATAGTGGTATCAGAGCCTTCTTCAAGTCTCAGTCAAAACAGACATCGAATCGACATTATTTCATGTAATTTATCTGTTCCCGAATATGTGGAAATGTCTGTTTTGACAAGGCCACTATAGTCTGTGTATAACTCATATAATAGATTGAATAGATCCGGTATAATCTCATGATATAGAGCTTTCCAATACCGTAAACCGTTCGAAGTTTAGATCTCTGTAGAGTTCGGGAGAAGCCCCAAAATTTGGTGTTTCTGTCATGCCCAAACTGTCACCCAGATTTGGGGATTTTGTAAAATCTCATTCCATAGATACAATTGAGGCTTTTAAAATGGTTTTATGAGATGGGTAATGTGATTACCTAACCTTTACTCATGATATCCGGCTTTGAACGGTGGCGGAGGAAGAGAATTTGAGAATTTTTCGGCGTTCTAGGGTTCTACGGAGTCTGGCGGCGCCGACTTGTTTCTCCCTTTTTTTCCATTGTTATAGAATTTTTATCTGAAGGGATATATACATATTTGGAAACTTCATTTGATGAAGATTCTAAATTCTATTTTTGGAGAATTTTTAGCTTTCGGGATAGGGATTTATCCTCGTTGCAAAATAGTGATTTCTGCTACGGAATCTCGGTGACTGCCGCCTATTCTTCCTCATTTTACGGTCGGTTGAGATTTTTGCTAGATATTAAACTGACTTCTTTGAATTTCTTATTCAATAAGGATTCCAATGCATTTTTTTTGGATTTTTCGGTGTCCAAAATGAAGAGATAAGGACTTGATTTTATAGAAATTTCCCCCCCGAGAGAACAGTGCACCAACCACGGCCCTTCAGGGGCGGAGAAGAAGACAACCAGGTTCGATTCGGACCCAGTCGCTATAGTTGCCGCTGGTTGGCGCACTAGGCTGTAAGGAATCAATACATGACAGCGGAAAAATTTTGATTCCATAAAACCATGATCTTTGCCTTGATCGATGCCAAACGAGTAAAACCGGGAACCGAATATGAAGTAGAACTAGAGTACCTCATGGGATTTATAAAATACCTCACCATGGATGAAGAGAGAACATTCCTCCTTGCTGAAAACCGTTCAAGTGTCCGGTCTCTAATGGTATCCACACAATCTGCTTCAATAGACGAGTTCTCCCTTCCTTCGAGCCTCCAAAAACTTACCAGATCCAAGCTTGACCATGGAAGATCGCCTTCTAGAGGAGAGAGGAGGAAGAGAGGATGCTTGAGACGTGCTCTAGCCCTATGACTTGTTAGGGTTTGGCATTATAAGCCATTTATATATAGAAAATTGAATTTTTTACAAAAACCCAAAACTTCTATAAAATTGCGTCCATGACCTCATCTTATTGACCATATCTATTGTGTGTGACCCACTTGTCCCACTAGTCAATTTGGTTGAAGCCTTAATTAATTTTAAAAAATAATTCCTTTAAATTAAATCAAAATCGTTATCCGATAACAGTTTTTACGTCATTCTGATCATAAAGGGTACAAGCCACATCCTATGATCCCAAATGACTTTGGAGAGTTAAATAACATCCATTGAGCCTTTCCATCATCAAATACAACACGGATTTAAATCCTCGTTCATACAATGTCCCGGTCGGTCAGGAGTTCGGCACTGACTATCAACCCCTAAATATTCCAACTCTATGGGATCTTGAACTCATATTTGGATCAATTGGAAAACTCCTTTTCCAATTATCCTAAGTACCTTGGCCAAGGATTTAGAGTACTATCCCATAGGACATTCTCTCTCTCCTACCGAGAGTGAACGATCTCTTGTTGTCCACTCAATTGTCTCCACCGGGTTTCTCTTGCACCCAATACATCAACTATACTAGACCATCAAGATGGTGATCCATAAGTCAATAATCAAAGTACAAGATATATCCGACAAGACATCTTTGGTGACTCAGGTCAAATATCCTACCATGCAATTGATATGTAAGAATAACCTGATAGACAGTTCGGTAAGATACCGATCAGGTTTTCTTAAATTGGTCAGTTCAGTGAACTCATTCCACTAATGAGCACATGTGTGTGTATCTCAGTGTCCCCACACTGATGACCAATGAGATCGGTTATTCTCATCACATGAGAAGACATCACACACACTAGTCTATCCAGATTCTTGATGTCCCGTCTCAAGGATCCTATTGTAGACACGCCAAATTCGCCAAATTCAGAGCATAAAACTCATGTTTTATAGGGTAACATGTATGATTGACCTTAGAATAATGCCGGTTCTTTTAAAGTTGATTTTGAGATTCGCCGAACGAAATCGGATGTTTTCCGAAGTTTTCCGCAAAAAGCCGTAATTTCCGACCGAAAGCCACACGTAAATCATGTAAACGCGGAAATTGGCTGAATGACCAATGCATAATGATCATGCACTGAGGTTATGGTCATATTCACACTCTGGATAAGTTTTTTTGCATACCGTGCCTTTCCAGTTTGCCGTCGGAGTCATTTTGACCTATATCGGATCTTTTGTTCACTGCCCTAACTTCCGGACAAAATTCTGAAGTTTTGGAGGGTGTAATGGCTGATCCAATGCTATAGAAAGTTTCTTCGGCCTGTTATCTATCCAACGCAACAAACGACGTCGAATTCCGAGTTCGGGAGTGTTCGCAATGGCTTTCGGAAGAAGGACACGCAAAAATAGTCCCATGCGCCCGGGTCCCTGGTCACATGCGCCCGGGTACCAGGACACGTGCCCATGAACCCTACCAGTGAGGCACGTGACCTCGTGCCCTCACTTGAGGGCACATGCGCCCTACCTTTGAGGCACGAGGGAACCAGTTTTTCACCGGGACTCTACCACTGAACCGAACGACCAGATAAGGTCAATTTTTTCGGGAATAGTGCCATGCGCCCCCACTGGGAGGCACATGCGCCCTGCACCAGGGCGCATGCGCCCTAGGGTAGGGCGCAAGGAGCCCTATTTTTTAGTCTTGATCGCGCCGTTCGTTCTCCTATAAATAAACTCTGATTCTGGTCATTCTAGAGGCATGGACACGACACCCCAGGCATCTCAAGACGTCCAACCTCCCTCCTGTATTGATTTTGTGATTTTTAGAGAAATAATTTCGAGTTTTTAGAGAGAGAAAAGTCGGTTCAAGAGAGAGGAAGGCTGTTGTGCAGGTGATCAGCCAGGTCTCTCTTCTTCAGCCTCTACAGCAGTGTGTGGACGTCTTCTTCCCAAGCTCTCTTCATCAAAGTTCTTCCTCTCCAAGTCCTCTTTAGTTTTCAATCGACGGCACTTGATTCTGAGGTCGGGGATGGTCATGACAAGCGCAGAAGCAATGTCGCGCCTGGCAGATCCTCGACTGCTGCTCGGCTTTTTCGACAACCCAGATTTGGCTATATCTTTCTCTATTCAACTCAGAATCTTGTTGTTCTTTTTCCTATCTCTTTTTTTAGTGATTCTCCATCCTCCTATCATTTTTTACATGTTTTTGCATTATTTTTAGTCTGTTTATCCGAAAATAAAAAAAAGAGGGGTTTGAGATAACCCGAATCCTGTCAGTTTCTAGTCAATTGTGTGTTTCGTGTTATTCTCTTTACATATACTCTATTTTGTTTAGTTCTAATTATCCTTTTCACTTGTTTGTTTGGTCTAGTTGCACAGAGAATCAAGCACCCACGCGTTGAGGACTCTTCTTCATGCCGGCCGAAGAAGGAGAAGCTTTAACCCACACTCTTCACGCTAAGGTACACACAGTCATTTTAATTCTATAAATCGGAACCCACGGTTCCTGGCGACCACATGTCTTAATTTACTTCTTCTCACTCTCCTCCAACATGACCCGAACCGTCTCTTTGGTGATCGAGCGATGCCAAGGGATGAAAGTTCGGGGATCAATGTGAGTGTGGGACCGAGGTGAGAGTTGCTTTCCGTGCTTTATTCCTTTATTTTATCATCCCCTCTTGAGGTGACGATCTGGATTCACGGACTTCCCTGAAAAGGAGAGGACCCCGTCGAATTTTCAGAGTCGACACTTATGACTAGGAACATTTAGATCACATACCTCTAGATGATTGATTTCAATATCATAATTTTATCATGATTCAATCATCATTGCATATGATCGAGGACTTTATTACGATATACGCTTCTAATAAAAGCTAGTAACGAAGTTTTGCCTATTTAATTGAATGAGATATTTCTAGAAATGCTGAATTGGCTTGTATGGCATACACTTCTATCAATCTCCCACTTGCACTAAAGCCAATCACCCATCTGGCTGATCTCTATCAGCTCAAGGTGAAGCTCAAACACTCTTTGAGTAACTGTTTCAGTTAGTGGATTTGTAATGTTATTAGCGGAAGATACTCTATCTTTAATTATAACTCTATCAACTGCATTCTCTCTGATTCTATGGTATTGCCATAGAAGTTTGAAACTTCTAATGAGACTTTGGCTCTACCGCATAGTTTTCCCAAAACAATGATACACTTTCAGAGAAAGTTGGGACAATCTCATAAGCCATATGAACATCTTCATCTAGTCATCTACTCAAGCAATATACAGTCATTATGCAATCTACTTTAGATTAGTTGTAGAATTAGCAGTGTTCTCTTGCATGGAACTCTTCCAGCTCACTACACCACCATTACCTTGTCTTTTTATTAGACTTTTCTGATTACAAGCTTGTGTTCATAAAACTACAAAACTTCAAGTCTTATCCTTCATACATTAGAGATATATCCTTAGTGCTTCTCAAGTACTCAAGGACACATTTCTAAATTATCATGTGACTCTCACAAGGATTTACTTGATGAATGCTCATAACACTTAGAGCATTAATGAAGTTATGTGCCATCACAAATGTGATAGGTCCTATTGCAAAAGCATAAGGGCTATACTAATGTGATCTCTTTATCTCTCAAGAAGTCTATAAAGACATCTCTTTAAAGAGACCAACTCCACACTACATAGGTAAGAAACCTATCTTGGAGCTTACCATGTCAAACTCTTTGATTATGGTAACTACGCACATGAATTGGGTAAGGCCAAGAAACCTTTTAAATCTATCTCCATAGATCTTAAAACCCACATTAAGTTTGGAGGATTAATTGATAACTAGGCTCACTTATGATAACATACTTACTTCATTTTTAATGAGTAGCATGTCATGCAAATATCATGTCAAGAAGATAATAGCACTACCACTTATCTTATATGAAAACACAAGGCACATCTTCGTTCTCAATGAAGTCATAAGATTTAATCTCAATATACCTTATCTACCATCTATGAGAAGTGTTTCTTTAGTCCATAAATGGACCTTATGCAAACACTATTTGGATATTTTGGAACTTGATTCCCAAAGGTTGTATCATATACACCAGTTTCTCAAAATAACATAGAGAAACACTATCTTAACATCCATTTGACATATCCTATAGTCAAAGTGTGTAACAATCAAAATTTGAATGGATTAATTCCATGGCATAGGTAAAAGGTCTTATCATAGTCAACTATTTGACTTAAATGATATCCCTTTTAACTATCCTTACTTTGAAAGTCTCTACCTTCTAATACACTTCAATCTATTCTTTAGTGATCCATTTATACCCTATAGATACTAAATCCTTAGGTGGATCAATCAAGTTCAGAACTTAATTAGAATAGATAGAGTTTATATCGGATTTGATTATTTCTTCCCATTATGAATCAATATCTCATATTGCTTCAATATAGATCTTAGAATCATTATCCTTTTATCTTATGTTTCATTTCTTCCATCAAAGATATGTCCCACATATCTCTTAGGTTGATTGGACACAAGAAAGGATCTATCATTTGCCCTTGTGTAAATATAAACTAGTACCTTAATAAAAGTGTCAATGGATTGTGGGACTAGAACACCTTCCATTTATACCTTGCTCCCACTATCTTTCTAAAGAAGTGACTCTTCCTCTAGAAATATGGAGAGATGAGCAACTCACACTCTTCTCCCCAAGGGAGGCATTATTATCCTTAAGTTTCCTTAGGATATCTCACAAGCCAACACTTTATAGTCTTATATTCCAACTTGATAGGGTTATACTTCTTTACCAGGTCAGACATTCTGAAACCTTAACGTGCTTAAGGTCAAGCTTTAACCCCTTTCCATATCTGATATGGAATAATTGGAATAGACTTAGAAGGTGTTGATTTAAGATCAAGTGCCTATATTGAGTGCTAACCCCTAAAAAGACAAATAAGATTTTTTTGCAAAGGTTGTCATTATCCATATTTTGTCCTACACAATATGGATTCTCATTTTAGCTGCTCAATTAAGCTAAAATGTATAAGAGGTGTCCATCAAAATTAGATTCTTCCATCCTTCATTTATGTGTGAATTATTACTTAAGTATCCCCTCTTTAGTCTCATCAAAGAGTTCTAATACTCCTTTCATTAATATTTTCTCTTCATTCTTAATCTCAAATAATTTCTCAAATGATTTGGATTTGTACTTCATAAAGTACATATGTCCATACCTAGAGAAGTCATCTTTGAACATTAATGAAATTGAAATATTATCCTCTATCTTTAATAGATATGGGCTAACATGCATCTAGATGCATGAGTTATATAAACTCATTAGCCCTCTCTCCATGTCTTTCTAATAAAGAGATGGCCATTTTACTTGATAAGATAAGACTTACATATAGTCAATGATTCTAAATCATTTACCTATTTGTTACTATCCGTATAGTACTCCTTAAGTCTTTTCTTATAAATATGACCGTACTACTAAACAATAGATTGATCAATATCAATCTACTTCACTTAATGAGGATTTTTCACACATATTAAAAGAGCATATATATTTGATATGAATAAACTCTTTATTATGCTCCCACTAGTAAACACTTTACCAGCTATCATTTTCATACCATAGAATAAATCACCATTTATTCAACTAGGAAATGAAAACAATATTCTTTTGGAAGGATAATTAAGACAACTCCATAAGGCTATAGAAAATTTGTATCTCCCACTAGTAATGATGCAACATTTTGCACCATTTCATATGTAGGTCAACAATCTCCTTTAAACTTTTATTTACTTGCTATTATTTACAACTCATTGTAGATATATGATCCATATCTGGTATCTCATACTATTATATGCATCCCTAGTATCTTATACTAGAATACACACATATATTATCTTATACTATTGAATGTGTATTTAAGACAAGTAAACATTAATGACATAGATACATGGAGCTTCTCAAGCTCCACCTTTACATTATGTGCAATACACTTTGCACTTCTTCTTCTACTTACCATCATCATGATAGTAGAAGAATGCTATGTCTAATTTGGGTTATAATATCTTGACTCACTTCTTTGACTTTTAACCATCACCATCTATCTCTATCTAATGATCTTACTTCTTTCTATTAGTCTCACCAATAAGAGGAATTCAAAATGTATTATTCTTGTTTACCTTTAATTAGCTCATCTCAATGAGCCATGAGGGGTATCATATCTATCTATCCATGTTGCCACTATCATTTTTATCTGGTAGAGGCTAATAGTTGATATAAGGCAATCAATACATCTTTTCAATATTGTGAGATAAGATCTTATCTTCTCTCACATCATTAGATAGTGTAGAAGATACCTACTTCTCAAGTAGGATAGTCAATAGGTCAACTATGAGAACTATTCTCTTAGTTCTAAACCAATATAAGAAGTGTGAGCCATTAAAATGCTTATGGGGTGTTTGGTTGCATGATAAAATTTTGTACACTTTCATGATAAAAAATTGTATTAAAATAAAAAGTGAACCAACTCATGACATAAAATTATCATGTTTGGAGGGATGTGATTACAAAAAAGAGTAACTACCACACATGACCAAACAAAGTGGGGGACCACAAGAAAAAAGAAAGAGGTGGGACCCTCTTTTTTGTTTAAGAAGAAAATCACTTTTAAAACATAAAATTGTCATGGTTACCAAACACCTCTTTTAACAAGTTTTCTTACAATTTTTAAAAATTAAAACAAAAACCCTCATTATCATGCAACCAAACACCCCATTAGCATCTAGCATGCTAGACTAATGGTGGCTTATAATATTCTACAACAAAGATGTAATTATATCAACATTACAAACATTCATTAAAATTAAGATATGGTCTTTCATCCTAATTTATACTCCCATTAATTTTCGACGAATTTACATAACCCTCATTATGCAAAGACGGGATATCACGATAACATCCTAGTGGGGACCAAGACCCTACTAACTTTATGGTGATGAACTTGCGGTAGCACAACAAATCATCCCATACTTAATAGGTAGGCAACTATTGCCAATTGCAACTTTTGCAACTCTTAGTCATTTAGCCTCTAGAGTTATGATCTTGTGGTAGCACAACAAACCATATACTCTAGTTAGGTCAAACTCGCTTGTTACGTTATGAGAATGGATTCTTCACATAGCCCATTGTGGTAGCACAACAAAGTCAAGCAAATGGTCCACCCGAAAGTTTGGCTAATGCCTTAGCCATGATCTCCAATCCCTTGCTGAATATGCCTTGTGGTAGCACAACAAACCCATCCAATCTATGATTGGCTCATCATGACCATAACAATGGAAGGCTACGTGAGCCATTCTTAATGTCTTACATTTATCGACCTAATTAAAATGAGGGATTTTATTTTAGTCTCATAAAATAGGTGCTATATAAATATTAATATACCTTTGGAATATCATATATTTAAGGTATAATCTGTAGCACACACCACATATCAAATATGCATTAAAACATAGGTGATCATAGACTTAACCCTAAGCTTACACCTAAGGCACCCCTATAGGTGCATTTCCTTGCTTCAGAAGCTTGAGTTGGCATGCTCCCACTTTAAAAGGGTGCTTCTCCAAGTGGTCCTGCTCTCCATTCTACCATGATCAGGCTTCTAACCACTACAAGCAGCTAAAGGGTACACAGACCCACAAATGTACAACTCATAATAAGAAACATTGGTTTTAACCAAGGGGAGTACACAAATGGGGGGGTGGTAGAATGTACAATCAGATTGTATAGAGAGAGAGGAGGCACACGTAGGCCCCGTTTAATAACATAACCAACTTAATTAACCAAGCAATCATAAGCAAAGCAAATTTAAGTCCATGATCACCTCCATACACACACCGACATTCATCACATGAACATAGAGCGCATACATGATAATTATATGAGATATATCATATATACCATCATAAAATTATATACTGTAATTTTGAAAATACAGGTTTCATGCTTGTTGAATTTTCATAAAATAAATAACATGAAATGCACATATAAACAATTTACATGCATAAGACAAGCAATATAAAATATTCGGATGATTCATGCTTTTCAAAAATTTCTCAGAGCATTAAATTAATGTCCAAATAATAATTCTCGAAAATTACATTTTTAAAAATTTATTTGAACACTAATTTAATCAATAAATATTTTAAAATAATTTTAAAATAATTTATAAAATGATTCTATGGCAACCAACGTCCAAAACTATTTAACATGTTCATAAACATTTTATAAACTATTAAATAATTTACCAGAACTTATATAATCATTAATTTCATTAATTTTGATCTTAAAACAATTTTAAAATCAAAATAGTAGAATTCAATGACAAAAAAGTAAAAACTCTATTTAGTAAGTCATTAAACACTTTAATAACTCATTAAATAAATTCTACAATTTTTTTAGAATATTTATAGAATTTTATGGAAAATTTTTGTATCAAAAATGAATTTTAAATAATTTAAAATCATTTTCAAATTATATTAAGTGGCGGCGCATTGCGCTGGCCAATCGGCGCCGGCCACGACCCCCCGCTGCTGCGCCAACCCGCCAGCCGTCGCGCGCTGCACGCCTCTTGTGCCAACACGGGGCGGCCGCGTACCCCCGCCCGGGCGCGCTGTGCTTCCGCCTTATACCCCCGCATGCTGGCGGGTCCGGATCCGATCCGGACTCTTCCTTCTTCTCCTGATAAGGGCAGGGCAGTTGCGCGGAAACCCTAGAAAACGCCCAACTTTCGGGCCTTATTTGGGGGGTCAAACGAAGTCTAAAAAATCCTCAAAAATATGCTTTGGAATACTTAAAGAATAAGGATTCTATTTGAAGAAGTTTCATCTCATGAAAAATTCTATCCAACATGCAGTTTAGGGAGGAAGTTGCCATGGCCGCAATTAAATCAAACTGCAAATACCTCTCAAGTCCGGCACCTCCAAGGGTCGTTAAGTGTCCAATAACTTATGAAAACTCTAGGAAACTTAATTTCCTATCTTCACACGTCATTATACAGAGGTATTTGAGTCCAAATAGGTAAGTTCATCAACTCCCCTAATTTCGGCTGGATTTTTGGACAAGATCATCTTACCAACTTTCCGAACTTTTTCCGGACTCTCCAGATGGCCAAAATTCATGATGTTTAAGGCATTGGAAAGATCTCATTGACGAGAATCAATTGAAACTAACCACACACAGTTTGGTATCTCATATGAACTGTGGTCATCAAATCAAAATTGCTCTGTATATAGTTCGGGAGAGCAAGAAATCACATGAAATCAAGCCAATTTCGATTCAACTTCGACCAAGGCTTCAACCGGGCTCTGATACCACTGTAAGAAATCAATACATGATAGAGTAAAAATTTTTATTCCATAAAATCATGATCTTTGCCTTGATCGATGACGAACGAGTAAAACCGCGAACCGAATATGAAGTAGAACGAGAGTACCGCATGTGATTTCTAAAATCCCTCACGATGGATGAAGAGAGAACATTCCTCCTTTCTGAAAACCGTTCAAGTGTCAGGTCTCTAGTGGTATCCACACGATCTGCTTCAATAGACGAGTTCTCCCTTCCTTCGGGCCTCCAGAAACCTTCTAGATCCAAACTTGACCATGGGAGATCGCCTTCTAGAGGAGAGAGGAGGAAGAGAGGATGCTTGGGACGTGCCCCAGCCCTATGGCTTGTTAGGATTTGGCTTCATAAGCCATTTATATATAAAAGATAGAATTATTTTTCAAAAACCCAAAACTTCTATAAAATTGCATCCATTCCCTCATCTTATTGACCATATCTATTGTGTGTGACCCACTAGGCCCAATAGTCAACTTGGTTGAAGCCTTAATTAATTAAAAAACAATTCCTTTAAATTAAATCAAAATTGTTATCCGATAACGGTTTTTACGGCATTCTGATCATAAAGGGTACAAGCCACATCCTATGATCCCAAATGACTTTGAATAGTTAAATAACATCCATTGAGCATTTCCATCATCAATTACCACACAGATTTAAATTCTCGTTCATACAATGTACCGGTTGGTCAGGGGTTCGGCACTGACTGTCAACCCCTAAATATTCCAACTCTATGGGATCTTGTACTCATA
Organism: Cryptocoryne crispatula var. balansae; assembly: GCA_036172225.1. NCBI lineage: Eukaryota > Viridiplantae > Streptophyta > Magnoliopsida > Alismatales > Araceae > Cryptocoryne > Cryptocoryne crispatula. Next base: position 23,281,622 of record CM069925.1, read on the forward strand.
TTTGGATCAATTGGAAAAATCCTTTTCCAATTATCCTAAGTACCTTGGCTAAGGATTTAGAGTACTATCCCATAGGACATTCTCTCTCTCTCTCCTACCGAGAGTGAATGATCCCTTGTTGTCCACTCAATTGTCTCCATCGGGTTTCTCTTGCACCCAATACATCAACTATACTGGACCATCAAGATGGTGATCCATAAGTCAATAATCAGAGTACAAGATATATCTGACAAGACATCTTTGGTGACTCAGGTCAAATATCCAACCATGTAATTGAGATGTAAGTATAACCTGATAGACATTTCGGTAAGATACTGATCAGGTTTTCTTAAATTGGTCAGTTCAGTGAACTCATTCCACTAATGAGCACATGTGTGTGTATCTCAGTGTCCCCACACTGATGACCAATGAGATCGGTAATTCTCATCACAAAAGAAGACATCACACACACTAGTCTATCCGGATTCTCGATGTTCTGTCTCAAGGATCCTATGACTAGGAACATTTAGATCACATACATCTAGATGATCGATCTCATTATCATGATCTCATCATGATTCAATCATCATTGCATGTGATCGAGGACTTCATTACGATTTACGCTTCTAATAAAATCTAGTAACGAAGTTTTGCCTATTTAATTGAATGAGATATTCTTAGAAATGCTGAATCATGTCATATATGATTGGCTTGTAGGGCATACACCTCTATCACAGGCGGGCACACAATGGCGGCACAACACTAGTTGAAGCCCAACGCACAAGGCGGTGCACGCTGGACAGGCGCAGTGCGCCGGAGATGCGGTTCAATGTGCCGAATTTTTTTCTTATTGATTTTAAAGTGTTTAAAATCATAAAAAATCCAAAAAATTGCCATAAAATTCTAGAAAAGTTCATAAAAATTTATAATATTATTTAACATGTTTTAAAGTGTTTAATGACATGTTAGATGATGTTAACCTCTATTTACACAGATTCACTCATGGTTAAACTTTAAAATTATTTTAAAGGTTTAACTTAAAATTATTAGTGTCTTAATTAATTCTGTAAAATGAGATTTTACGAAATAAAAATTGGGACATTAATTTCTGACTTTGCACAGTATTGGGAATGCATGAATGCTCTAAATAGTTTAGATGTTTATGTTTGTTTCATATAAATTGTTTATATGTTATTGTCATGTTATTTTCATGTTATTTATTTCATGAAAATTCGACATGCATGAAATTAAGAATTTCAAAAATATAGTATGTAATTTTATGCTGATATATATGATATATATCATATGATTATCACGTATGCGCTCTATGTTCATGTGATGAATGTTAGTGTGTATGGAGGTGATCATGGATTTAATTGTGCTTGGCTTGTGATTGCTTTTAATTGTGTTGGTTATGTTATTAAATGGGGCCTGCATGTGCCTCCTCTCTCTCTATATAATCTGATTGTATATTCTACCTTCCTCCATTAATGTACTCTTCTTGGTTAAAACCAAGGTTTCTTATTAAGTTATGTACATTTGTGAGTTTACGTACCCTTAAGTCGCTTGTAAAAGTTAGAAGCCGGTTCGTGGAAGTTTGGAGAGCGGGACCACTTGGAGAAACACCCTTCTGAAGTGGGAGCATGCCAACTCAAGCATCTGAAGCAAGGATTTTCACCTATAGGGGTGCCGTAGGTGCATGCTTATGGTTAAGTCCATGATCACCTACTTTTATGCATATTTGATATGTTGATGTGTGCTACAAGTTATACCTTAGATATATGATATTTCAAAGGTATTATATATACTTAGCACATGTTATTGATGAAACTAAAATAAAATCTCTCCTTGTTATAATTAGGTTGATAAATGTATGACATTAAGAATGACTCACGTAGCTTTTCGTTATTATGGTCTTGATGAGCGAATCTTAGATTTGATGGGTTTGTGGTGTTTCCCACAAGACTCATTCAACAAGGGATTGGTGATCATGGCCAAGGCATTTGCCGAACTTTGGGGTGGACCATTGTATGGCCTTGTTGTGTTTCCCACAAGGGTTATGTTAAAAATTCATTCTCATAACGTAACAAGCGGATTTGACCTAACTAGAGTATATAGCTTGTTGTGTTTCCCACAAGGTTATAACTCTAGAGGCTGAATAACTAAGAATTGCATGTGTTTCAATTGGTAAAAGTTGCCTACCTATTAAGTATGAGATGACTTATTGTGTTTCCCACAAGGTCATCACCATAAAGTTAGTAGGGTCTTAGTCCCCACTTGGATTTCATCGTGATATCTCGCCTTTGCATAATGAGGGTTATGCAAATTCGTCGAAAGTTAGTGAGAACATAAATTAGGTTGAAAGACCATATCTTAACATTAATGAATGTCTGCAATGTTATAGTAATAATATTATATCTCAGTTGTAGAATACGATGATAAACCACCATTAGTATCGCATACTAGATGTCAAATTGCTTATTGGCTCAAACTTCTTAGACCGATTTATAACTAAGAGAATTGTTCTCATAGTTGACCAATTAACTATCCTACTTGAGAAGTAGGTGTCTCCAAGATTATCTAATGATGTGAAAGAAAGATAAGATCTTATCTTATAGACAAGATGCATTATTTGCCTTAAACTAGATGTTAGTCTCTGTGAGATATAAATTGTAGAGACAACATGTATAGATGAATATTGATAGAAATGTATGCCCTACAAGCCAATCATAGATGATATGATTCGACATTTCTAGAAATATCTCATTAAATTAGTTAGGCAAATCTTCATTATAAGCTCTTATTAGACACGAATATCATAATGAAGTCCTTGATCAAATGCAATGATGATTAAATAATGATGAGATCATGATAATAAGATTGATCATCTAGAGGTAATTGATCTAAATGTTCCTAGTCGTAGGATCCTTGAGACGGGACATCAAGGATCCGGATAGACTAGTGTATATGATATCTTCTCATGTGAAGAGGATGATTGATCTCATTGGTCATTAGTGTAGAGATACTGAGATACACATACAGGTGCTCATTAGATGAATGGGTTCACTGAACTGACCAAATTAGAAATCCTGAATGGTATCTTACCAAACTGTCAATCAAGTTTTCTATCATTACGGTTGCATGGTTGGACCTTTGACCTGAGTTGCCAAAGATATCTTGTTGGGTGGAACTTGTGCTTTGACCATTGACTTATGGATCACCATTTAGATAGTCCAGTATAACTATGGATCGGGTACAAGGAAAACCGGATGGAGGCAATTGAGCGGACAACAAGAGATCGTTCACTCTCGGTAAGTGAGAGTGAATGTCCTATGGGATAGTACTTTAAATCCCTGGCCAGGGTAGATAGGATAATTGGAAAAGGAGTTTTTCAATTAATCCAATTCCGAGTACATGATCTTATAGAGTCGGTATACTAAAGAGTTGATAGTCAATGCTGTACTCCTTTCCGATCAGGACATTGGATGGATGAGGGTTTATATCTATGCGGTAACTAATGATGGAAAGGCTCAATGGAGATGAGATTATCCCTATAGCCATTTGGGATCATTGGATGTGATTTGTACCCTTCATGATCGGTAGGCCGATTAATCTGTTATCGGATAACAGATTTAATTAAATTAAATTGAATTGTTCTATTTTATTTAAGCCTCAACCAAATAGGCTATTGGGCCTAGTGGGTCAAACACAAAAGGACTTATCCATAAGTATAGGGGCAAGGATGTAATTTATAAAAATTTTGGGTTTTTATAAAAAATTTCAAAATTTCAAAAGTTTCAGCCAAACCCAATCAAGCCAAAAGTGAAAACCATGTCCCAAGACTCCTCCCTACCTCATCCTCTCTCTAGAAGGTGTCCATGGTCGATGGAGCTCATTCGGGAAGAGTTCTCGAGGTTGGCGCGAAGGGAGAACCTACTGTGGATGAAGTTCGTGTGGATACTGCTGGAGATTGGACATTTAAATGGTTTTAAGAGCTTGAGAAGCTCATCTCCTTCCTCTTTATGGGATTATATGAATCCCTACCAGGTATATTCGAATTTGATTTGATAGGTTTTCAATTTTTATCATTCGGTTCCGATTGAGACAGATTCTAAATGAACCCATAGGAATCGTCGCTTCCGCTACACCATATTTTTATGGATGATTCCTTATAGTGGTATCAGAGCCCGATTCAAGTCTCGATCTAATCCGACATCGTATCGACATTATTTCATGTTATTTATGAGTCCCTGAATCTGTGCAAATATCTGTTTTGTCAAGGACACCATAATCTATGTATGACTAAGATAATAGATTGGTTAGCTTTGATAGAATCTAGCGATATAGGGCATTCCAAAGCTCTAAACCGTTCAAAATTTTGATCTCTGTCGAGTTTGGTAGAAGCTCCAAAAGTTGGTGTTTTTGTCATGCCCGAACCGTCTCCCGAATTTGGAGATTTTGTGAAATCTCCGTCCACAGAATAAATTGAGGCTTGTAAAAACTTTAGGAGATGGGTAATGTGATTACCTAACCTTTTCCCTTGATCTCCAGCTTAGTACCGAGGCGATGGGAGAGAATTTTTGGTTTTTACGACGAACTAGGGTTTTGTGGAGTCTCGTGGCGTCGACCTATTTCTTCCTCATTTCCCATTTCTAGAGAATTTGTCTCTGAAGGGATATACACATATTTGGAAACCTCATTTGATGAGGATTCTATATTATATTTTTTGGAGAATATTTGGCTTCCGGGATAAGGAGTTATCTTCGTTGCAAAATAGAGATTTTTGTTATGGAATATCGGTGACCGCCTACCGTTCTTCCTCATTTTTCAGTCGATTGAGATTTTTCTTTGATGAGGTTGACTGTTTTGGAATCCTTATTCGATGAGGATTCCAACACATATTTTTTTGGATTTTTTGGAGTCCGAGATAAGGAGATAAGGACCTAGCTTTATGGAAGCTTTCCTCTGGATGAACAGTGTCGATCGTGCCCTTATCGGGCAGGGAAGAAGATTCTGCTACGGACCTGGAACCGGTTCTGGGTCAACACCCAATTCGACTGGGTTCCTGAGCGCGCGACCGTGCTGGTGCACCGACGGCGCAGACGCCGTGACAGTGGCGGGGGGCGCAACGCGTCAACTCCATCGACGCACTCTGTCACATGCCGACTTGGCGTAGTGCACCGGCGCACACGACGCAATGCGCCAAACATTTATTAATTGATTTTAAATTGTTTAAAATCATAAAAATCTAAAAAATTGCCAAAAAAATCCATTTTTTTAAAATATATTCTATAATATTATTAAATATGTTTTAAAGTTTTTAATGGCATATTAGATAATTTTAAGCCCTATTTACATAGATTCACTCAAGGTTAAACTTTAAAATTATTTTAAAGGTTTAACTTATATAATTAGTGTCTTAATTAATTTTTTAAAATGAGATTTTTACAGAATATAAATTGGGACATTAATTTATGACTTTGCACAGTATTGAGAATACATGAATGTTCTAAATAGTTTAGATGTGTATGTTTATTTCATATAAATTGTTTATTTGTTGTTGCCATGTTATTTTAATGTTATTTATTTCATGAAAATTCGACATGCATGAAATTAAGAATTTCAAAATTATAGTATGTAATTTTATGTTGATATATATGATATATATCATATGATTATCACGTACGCGCTCTATGTTCATGTGATGAATGTTAGTGTGTATGGAGGTGATCATGGATTTAATTGTGCTTGGCTTGTGATTGCTTTTAATTGTGTTGGTTATGTTATTAAATGGGGCCTGCATGTGCCTCCTCTCTCTCTATATAATCTGATTGTATATTTTACCTCCCTCCATTAATGTACACTTCTTGGTTAAAACCAAGGTTTCTTATTAAGTTATGTACCTTTGTGGGTCTACGTACCCTTAAGCCGCTTGTAAAAGTTTGAAGCCGGTTCGTGGAAGTTTGGAGAGCGGGACCACTTGGAGAAACACCCTTCTGAAGTGGGAGCATGCCAACTCAAGCATTTGAAGCAAGGATTTGCACCTATAGGGGTGCCTTAGGTGCATACTTTGGGTTAAGTCCATGATCACCTATTTTTATGCATATTTGATATGTGGACGTGTACTACAGGTTATACCTTAGATATATGATATTTCAAAGGTATTATATATACTTAGCACATATTATTGATGAGACTAAAATAAAATCCCACTTTGTTTTAATTAGGTTGATAAACATGTGACATTAAGAATGACTCACGTAGCCTTCCGTTGTTATGGTCATGATGAGCTAATCTTAGATTGGATGGGTTTGTTGTGCTACCACAAGACCCATTTAGCAAGGGATTGGTGATCATGGCTAAGGCATTTGCCAAACCTTGGGGTGGACCATTTGCATGGCTTTGTCGTGCTACCACAAGGGCTGTGTGAAGAATCCATTCTCATAACGTAACAAGCAAGTTTGAACTAACTAGAGTATATGGCTTGTTGTGCTACCACATGGTCATAACTCTAGAGGCTAAATGACTAAGAGTTGCAAGAGTTGCAAGAGTTGCAACTGGCACTAGTTGCCTACCGATTAAGTATGGGGCGATTTGTTGTGCTACCACAAGGTCATCACCATAAAGTTAATAGGGTCTTAGTCCCCACTAGGATTTCATCGTGATATCCTGTCTTTGCATAATGAGGGTTATGCAAATTTGTCAAAATTTAGTGGGAGCATAAATTAGGATGAAATATCATATCTTAATTTTAATGAATGTCTGCAATATTATATTAATAAAATTATATCTCAGTTGTAGAATACGATCATAAACTACCATTAGTATGGCATACTTGATGCCAAATAGCTTAATGGCTCACACTTCTTAGACTAGTTTAGAACTAAGAGAATTGTTCTCATAGTTGACCAATTAACTATCCTACTTGAGAAGTAGGTGTCTCTTAAATTATCTAATGATGTGAAAGATAAATTTGCCTTAAACTTGATGTTAGTCTCTATGAGATACAAATTGTAGAGACAACATGGATAGATGGATATGAGATCCATCATGGCTCATAGTGATGAGCTAACTAAGGAAAACTTATAACAACAATACATCTTAATTACTTCTAGTTGGTGAGACCAATAGAAAGAAGTATAATCATTAGATAGAAATAGGAGATAGTTAAAAGTAAAAGAAGGTGGTCAAGATAATATAGCCAGAATAAGACAAAATTCTTACACTATCATGATGATGGTAAGTGGAAGAGGAAGTACAATATAATACAAAGGTGGAGCTTGAGAAGCTTCATGCATCCAAGTCCTTGACACTTACTTGTCTTAAATATACACTTAATAGTATTAGATACTATATGTGCATATCATAATATTAGATACTATGGATGCATTTAATAGTATGAGATACCGAATATGGATCTTATATCTACAAGGAGTTTTAGATGATGACAAGTAAATGAAGGCTTAATAAATAAGATGTTGACTTACAAATGAAATGGTGCAAAAGTTGCATCGTTATTAGTGGGAGGTGCAATTCTTTAATAGCCTTATGGAGATGTCTTAACAATTAAGATTGTTATTATATCCTTCTACAAGAACATTATATGATTTCTTGCTTGAATAAATGTTGATTCTACGCTATGGAATTGATAGATGTTCTAATAGATTGAATGACAAAGTGTTTGTCAGTGGGAGCTTAATGAATTGTTTAATCATATTTGATATGTTAGCTCTCATGTTATGTGTGAATACTCCTTTTAAGAAGAAATGGGTTGATTTAGATCAATCTACACTTTAGCTTTATGTAGACATGAATAATAGGTTAATGCATTGTTAGAACTCGTACATCTAGATGTATGTTAGCCTATATCTAGTAAGGCTAATGAAGAATATTTCTACTTCATTATCTCAAAGATGATGTCTCTAGGTATGGATACATGTACTTTATGAAGTACAAATCTAAGAACTTTGAGAAATTATCTGAGATTAAGAAGGAAGTAGAGATACTAATGGAATGAGTATTAGAACTCTTTAATGAGATCAAGGAGGGGAATACTTAAGTACATAATTCACATATAATTGAAAGGATAATACAATCTAATGGACACATCTTTACACATTTTAGCTTAATTGAGTAGCTAAAATGAGAAGCCATATTATGTAAGACATAATATGAACAATGACAATCTTTGCAAAATTCCTCTTTATCTAATTTTGGCTGAGTACTCATTATAACCACTTGATCTTAAGAGGTACCTTCTAAGTTTGTACTGATTATTCCATATAGGATATGGAAATGGGGTTAAAACTTGACCTTAAGCAAGTTAAGGTTTTGGAATGTCTGACCTGGTGAAGAAGTATAACTCAAACAAGTTGTATTATAAGACTATGAAGTGTTGGCTTGTGGGATATCATAAGGAAACTTCTAGATATTAATATACCACCCTTATGAACAAGGGTATGTGTTGCTCAGCTCACTATATTTCTAAAGGAAAATTTTTTTCTTAAGAAAGATAGTGAGAGCAAGATATATATAGAAGATGTTCCAGTCCCACAACTCAATGACACTTCTTCTATTAAGGTGCTAGTTAATAATTACACAAGTATAGTTCATAGGTCTTTACTTGTGTCCATTAAACCTAAGAGATACGTGGGACATATTTCTAATGGATGAAATGAGGCATAAGATAATAAGGATATTGATCCTAGGATATAAAAAGAACCAATATGAGATATTGGTTCATAAATGGGAAGAGACAATAAAATCCAATATAAAATTTATCTATTCTAATCAAGTTTAGAACTTGATAGATCCACCTAAGGGTAGAGTATCCATAAGGAATAAATGGATAACTAAAGAATAGATTGGAGTGGATTAGAAGGTAGATAACTTCAAAAGTCAGAATAGTTGAAAAGGATATCATCGAAGTCAAATGGTTCACTATGATGAGATCTTTTACCTATTCCATGGATTAATCCATTCGGATTTTGATTGTTACACACTATGGTTATAAGATAAGCTAATTGGATGTTAAGATAGTGTTCCTCTAAGGTATTTTGAGGAATAGGTGTATATGATACAACTATAGGGAATCAAGTCCTAATAACATCCAAGAAGAGTGTGTTTTAAGTTCATTTATGCACTGAAGTAAAACTTCCCATAGATCATATATAAAGTTTAATGAAATTAAATCTTATGACTTCATTAAGAACGAAGAGGAGCCGTGTGTTTTCAAGAAGATAAGTGGGAGTGCTGTTACTTTCTTGACATTTTATGTGGATGATGCACTACTCATTAAGAATGAAGTAGGTGTGTTATCATAAGTGAACCTAACTATCAAATTAATCCTCCAAACATAATTAGAGTTTTGAGATCTATGGAGATAGATATAAAAGCAATGCCTAGTTGATGTACATAGTCACCATAGTCAAAGGGTTTGACATGATAAACTCCAAGATAGGTTTCTTACCTATGTGGTGTGGAGTTGATCTTTGTAAAATAATGTTTTTGAAGACTTTTTGAGAGATAAAGAGATCACATTAAAAGAGCCCTTATACCTTTGTCATATAGTCTATCATTAATGTGATGCTACGCACATGATGTGATAAATGCTCTAAGTGTAATGAACATTCATTTGGAAGATCCACGTGAGAGTCACTGGATAGTTTAGAGATATATCATTTGTACTTGAGAAGCACAAAGAATGTATCTCTATACAGTAGAGGATAAGACTTGAAGTCTTTAGTTCTACAAACACAAGCATCCAACCAAATAAGATTGATATTAAGTGAGAATAATGGTGGTGTAGTGAGCTAGAAAAGTTTTGTGTGATAGAACACTGTAAATTCTACAATATATGTAAACAAGTTTACATAGTGATTGCACACTACTTGAGAAGTAGTCTAAATGAATATTTTCATCTACATATTTAATAAGGGATTGTCCCAATTTTCTTTGAAAGTGTACTATTATTTTGAGAAAACAATGGGGCAGAGTCAATGTCTCGTCAGAAGTTTAAAACTTCTGTGGCGATACCATAAAATTAGAGAGATTGGAACTTATAAAGATATAATTAAAGATAGAGTATCTATCTCTAATAACATTGCAGATCCACTAACTGAAGTAGTTACTCAAAGGGTGTTTGATCCTCACCTCGAGCAAATATAGATCAGCCAGATGGGTGATTGGCTTTAGTGCAAGTGAGAGATTGATAGAAATGTATGCCCTACAAGCTAATCATATATGATGTGATTCGACATTTCTATAAATATATTATTCAATTAATTAGGTAAATCTTTATTAAAAGCTCTTATTAGATGCGAATATCATAATGAAGTCCTTGATCAAATACAATGATAATTAAATCATGATGAGATCATGATAATGAGATTGATCATTTAGAGGTAATTGATCTAAATGTTCCTAGTCGTATGATCCTTGAGACGGGACATCAAGGATGCGGATAGACTAGTGTATGTGATATCTTTTCATGTGATGAGGATGATCGATCTCATTGGTCATTAGTGTGGAGATACTGAGATACACATACATGTGCTCATTAGTTAAATGAGTTCACTGAACTGACCGAATTATAAACCCTAAATAGTATCTTACCGAACTGTCAATTAGGTTTTACATTATCACGGTTGCATGCTTGGACCTTTGACATAGGTCGCCAAAGATATCTTGTTGGGTAGAACTTGTGCTTTGACCATTGACTTATGAATCACCATTTAGATGGTCTAGTACAGCGATGGATCGGGTACAAGGAAAACCTATTGGAGGCAATTGAGCAGACAACAAGGGATTGTCCACTCTCGGTAAGTGAGAGTGAATGTCCTATGGGATAGTACTCTAAATCTCTGGCCAGGGTAGATAGGATAATTGGAAAAAGAGTTTTTCAATTGATTCAATTCCGAGTACAGAATCCTATAGAGTTAGTACACTGAGGAGTTGACAGTCGATGCCGTACTCCTTTCTGATCGGGACATTGGATGGATGAGGGTTTATATCCATGCGATAACTAATGATGGAAAGGCGAAATGGATATGAGATTATCCCCATAACCATTTGGGATCATGGGATGTGACTTGTACCCTTGATGATCGATAGGCCAATTAATCTGTTATCGGATAATAAATTAAATTTAATTAAATTAAATTATTCTATTTTATTTAGGCCTCAAACGAATAGGCTATTGGACCTAGTGGATCACACACAAAAGGACTTATCCAAAAGTATAGGGGCAAGGACATAATTTATAGAAATTTTGGGTTTTTATGAAAAATTACAAAATTCTCTATAAAGACTAATGGTTTCAGCCAAACCCGATCAAGCCAAGGGTAAAAACCACGTCCCTAGCCTCCTCCATACCTCCTCATCTCTCTAGTAGGTGTCCATGGTCGATGAAGCTCCATTCGGGAAGAGTTCTCGAGGCTGACGCGAAGGGAGAACCTGCTGTGGATGAAGTTCGTGTGGATACTGCTGGAGACCGGACATTTGAACAGTTTTAAAAGCTTGAGAAGCTCATCTCCTTTCTCTCCATGGGATTATATGAATCCCTATAGGGTATATTTGAATTCAATTTGATCAGTTTTTAGTTTTCATCGTTCGCTTCCGATTGAGATAGATTCTAAATGAACCCATAGCAATCGTCGCTTCTGCTGCACCATATTTTTCTGAATGATTCCTTACAAATATGAGATCCGTCATGGTTCATAGTGGTGAAGTAACTAAGGGCATGTTAGAACAACGATACATTTTAATTACTTCTTGTTGGTAAGACCACTAGAAAGAAGTAAAATCACTAGATAGAAATATGAGATAGTTAAAAGTAAATGAAGGTGGTTAAGATAATAAAGCTAGAATAAGACAACATTGTTACACTATCATGATAATGGTAAGTGGAAGAGAAAGTGCAAAGTGTATTTTATATAATGCAAAGGTGGAGCTTGAGAAGCTTCATGCTTCCAAGTCATTGACATTTACTTGTTTTAAATATACACTTAATAGTATTAGATACTATATATGTATATCATAATATTAGATACTATGATGCATCTAATGGTATGATATTCCGGATATGGATCTTATATCCACAAGGAGTTGTAGATGATGATAAGTAAATGAAGGCTTAATAAAGATGTTGACCTACATATGAAATGGTGCAAAAGTTGCATCATTACTAGTGGGAGGTACAAATCTTTAATAGCCTTATGGATATATCTTAATAATTAAGATTAGTATTGTATTCTTCTAAAAGAACAATATTTGATTTCCTACTTGAATAAATGTTGATTTATTCTACATTATGAAATTGAAAGATATTCTAAAAGATTGAATGACAAAGTATTTGCCAGTGGGAGATTAATGAATTGTTTAATCATATTTGATATGTTAGCTCTCATGTTATGTGTGAATACTCCTTTTAAGAGGAAATGAGTTGATTTAGATCAATCTACACTTTAGCTTAATGTAGACATAGAGTAAGGGTTAATGAGTTGTTAGAACTCGTACATCTAGGTATATGTTAGCCCATATCTAGTAAAACTAAAGAAGAATATTTCTACTTCATTATCTCAAAGATGATGTCTCTAGGTATGAATATATGTACTTTATGAAATACAAATCTAAGACCTTTGAGAAATTATCTGAGATTAAGAATGAAGTAGAGATACTAATGGAATGAGTATTAGAACTCTTTGAAGAGATCAAGGAGAGAAATATTTAAGTACATAATTCACATATAATTGAAGGATAATAGAATCTGATGGACACCTCTTTACACATTTTAGCTTAATTGAGTAGCTAAAATGAGAAGCCATATTATGTAGCACATAATATGAACAATGACAAACTTTACAAAATTTCTCTTTGTCCATTTTTAGCTAAGTACTTGTTATAACCACTTGATCTTAATAGATACCTTCTAAATCTGTTCTGATAATTTCATATGGGATATGGAAAAAGGGTTAAAACTTGACCTTAGGCAAGTTAAGGTTTCGAATTATCCGACCTGGTGAAGAAGTATAACTCTAACAAGTTGGAATATAAGACTATGAAGTGTTGGCTTCTGAGATATCCTAAAGAAAACTTCTAGATATTTATATACCACTCTTATGTATAAGGGTATGTTTTGCTTAGCTCACTATATTTCTAAAGGAAAAGTTCTTCCTTAAGAAAGATAGCAGTCCCACAACCCAATGACACTTCTATTAAGGTGCTAGTTAATAATTACACATTGGCAATTTATAGATCTATTCTTGTGTCCATTCAACCTAAGAGATATTTGGGATATATCTCTGATGAATGAAATGAGTTATAAGATAATAAGAATATTGATCTTAAGATCTATATGGAACCAATATGATATATTGATTCATAAATAGGAAGAGACAATAAAATCCGATATAAACTTTATCTATTCTAATCAAGTTTAGAATTTAATAGATACACCTAAGGGTATAGTATCCATAATGAATAAATGCATCACTAAAGAATAAATTGGAGTGGATTAGAAGGTAGAGACCTTCAAATGTGAGAATAGTTGAAAAGAATATCATCGAAGTCAAATAGTTGACTATCATGAGATCTTTTACCTATTCCTTGGATTAATCCATTCGGATTTTGCTTGTTACACACTATGATTATAAGATAAGCTAATTGTATATTAAGATAGTGTTTCTCTATGGTATTTTGAGGAACAGGTGTATATGATACAACTATTGAGAATCAAGTCCTAATAACATCCAATAGAGTGTGTATCAGGTCTATTTATAGACTGAAATAAAGTTTCCCATAGATCATATATAAGGTTTAATGAGATTAAATCTTATGACTTCATTAAGAACGAAGAGGAGCTGTGTGTGTTCAAGAAGATAAGTGGGAGTGCTGTTACCTTCTTGACATTTTATGTGGATGATGCACTACTCATTAAGAATGAAGTAGGTGTGTTATCATAAGTGAACCTAGCTATCAAATTAATCCTCCAAACATAATTTGAGTTTTGAGATCTATGGAGATAGATCTAAAAGCAATACCTAGTTAATGTACATAGTCACCATAGTCAAAGGGTATGACATGATAAACTCTAAGATAGGTTGCTTATCTATGTGGTGTGGAGTTGATCTTTGTAAAATGATGTCTTTGAAGACTTTTTGAGAGATAAAGAGATCATATTAAAAGAGCCCTTATACCTTTGTCATATGGCCTATCATTAATGTTATGCTATGTACATGATGTGATAAATGCTCTAAGTGTTCTGAGCATTCATCAGGAAGATCCAAGTGAGAGTCACTGGATATTTTAGAGATATATCATTTGTACTTGAGAAGCACAAAAAATGTATCTCTATACAGTAGAGGATAAGACTTGAAGTCTTTTGTTTTACAAACACAAGCATCTAACCAAATAAGTTTGATATTAAGTCAGAATAATGGTGGTGTAGTGAGCTAGAAAAGTTTTGTGCGATAGAACACAGTAAATTCTAAAACATACGTAAACAAGTTTACATAGTGGTTGCATACTACTTGAAAAGTAGCTGTCGACTCTGGAAACGGGTTCCGGATCGGCACCTCAAGAGAAGGTGAAAGATGGAATTGGGGAAAGGGAGTGAATCGGAAAACACTCGGAAAGCGGTAAAGACTCCTCACCTCGATCCCACACTCACATTGATCCCCGAACTTTCATCTCATGGCGTCGCTCGAGCACCAGAGATGGTTCGGGTCATGTGGGAGGAGAGTGAGGAGGAGATGAAATTAAAGCATGAGAAATGTGGTCGCCAGGAGCCGCGGGCTCCACTTTATGGAATGAAAATAGAAAGAAAGTTGAATTTGACCGTGTACCTTAGCGTGGGAGAAAGTGTGTGCGGGTTCAACCTTCTTCTTCTTCGGCCGGCCGATGAAGAAGAGTCCAACCGATGCTAGCTTGATGTATTTGTGCAACTAGAAGACAATAAGACAAGAAAACAAGTGAAGAAGGATTAGAACTGAGTGAAGTGTAGTAACTTGTAAAAGTAATAACATAAAATAACAATTGGAAACAAACTCACTGGATTCGGGGTTAGCCCTAACCCCTTTTTTGGTTTTTTGTGATATATGAAATGATAAAAATAGAATAAAATGATGCTTAAAAATGAATTAAATGATATGAATGAAGAGTTATAAAAGAGAATATGAATGGTTAAAGACAACACAACCCAGGCAAAGTGGCAACCGGGTTGGATAGATTCAATGTAAACTGCGCGTCGATGCAGTGATCATAACGAACAGCACAAATGTCAGAATAAATTGATGTTTGTTTTAAAATAAAGATGACTCACCGAGGGTGGTTTTATATGAAGACAAAATTGCTTGAATCTTATGATAAATAATCTGAATTTACCTGATAATTCGGATCTTGGACAATGAAGTTCTGGAAAATCCCAGCACAATGTCGATGTAGGACATGCTATGGGAACCACAGATATCCAAATTGAATGATTCTTGTTGGATATAAAAGATAACTTACCGGGTAACAATTTATATGAAGGATTCATAGGTTGAATACACCATTAATTGTACTGAAATTGACTGAGAAGATGATGACTTAGAAGAGAAGACTTCGGATCTATTTCGTATGAAGGAAGTCAGGCCATAAAATGACTATAAATATCTGTAGAAGCCGATGATCAGCAGTGCAGCACGTTGGAGCATAGACCGGCTTCTTCTTCACTTTGGGATGATCTCCGGGCACCGGGACAAAGATAGAACTATTTGGGGAGATTGGGAAGAGCCAAGGGTGGCCGGAGGACGAAGAGAGAAGTGCTGAAGGATGGGGATGCCCCTTCTTAGGTCGTTCATATGAGTCTCTCTTTATAGGGGAAGAGAACCAGATCAAAAAATAGCAAGTTTCGATACATCCGACCATAGGTTGGATTTCCTCCATTTAATGTTGCTGATTTTCATCCTGAGGTATCTAGAAACTTACCTAAATGAATGAGAGAGATTGGAAACCGTGGATCACCTTCTCCATGCTCAAAATATGCCCCCACTTGAAGAGGAAACAAATCTAGTCTAAAAATGGCAAGTCTTGATATACAAGACAACAAGTTGGATTGCCATCATTAGATGATGCTAATTTCGACCATGAAGCTTCCAGATACTATAAAAAGTGATATGGAGGAGGAAAAATGAAGGTAAGGTCGTGAATTGGTCAGATATGTGCCCAATGGGCTGGGCTTGCATGCAATTGGGCTTGATAGGTGTTGCGTGCGGACAGAACTGCGCATCTGACTTCCAAAGGGCGCTGCAGACAAATGGGAGATCAGAATTGAATGCCGTTTGTTGCATTAAAAATAGGACTCAGAGAGGAATATTATTTGTGTTGAAGATTTCTTCATTAGATGTACACATAATCCTGTGAAAAATTTTCAAGTAGAGGATATGCTGGGAAAAGCATAATATGGCACACCACCAAGAGTCTCTTGTTCGGCAAACACGGATTTGATTAGAAATTAGAAAATCATCTTCATATTTCCAATAAGCACCTCGGCTCATCCAAAAGGGCGGTTCATCATGATTTTGATGGTCTAAAAGAGATGTTGCCAATGGAATAATGGTTTAAGCTCTAAATAAGGCCAAATTGGCGTGTCTACAGTAGTCAAGATGAAGATTTTTATCTATAATATGGGATTCTCCCAATTTTTTCTAAATTTATACCATTGTTTTGAGAAAACAATGGGGTAGAGCCAAAGTCTCATCAGAAGTTTAGAACTTCTATGGTGATACCATACAATTCGACAGATTGTATCTTATAGAGGTATAATTAAGGATTGAGTATCTACCGCTAATAACATTACATATTCACTAACTGAAGTAGTTACTCAAAGAGTGTTTGAGCTTCACCTCAAGCTGATACAGATTAGCCAGATAGGTGATTGGCTTTAGTGCAAGTGGGAGATTGATAAAAATGTATGCCCTACAAGTCACTCATATATGATATGATTCGACATTTATAGATATATCTCATTCAATTAATTAGGCAAATCTTCATTATAAGCACTTACTAGATGCAAATATCATAATGAAGTCCTTGATCAAATGTAATGATGATTAAATCATGATGAGATCATGTTAATGAGATTGATCATCTAGAGATATTTGATCTAAATGTTCCTAGTCAAAGGATACTTAAGATGGGACATCAAGGATCCGGATAGACTACTGTATGTGATATCTTCTAATGTGATGAAGAAGACCGATCTCATTGACCATTAGTGTGGAGACACTGAGATACACATACAGGTGCTCATTAGTTGAATGAGTTCACTGAGCTCACTGAATTAGAAACCCTAAATGGTATCTTATTGAACTGTCAATCAGGGTTTTCTATCATCACGGTTGCATAGTTGAACCTTTGACCTGAGTTGCCAAAGATACCTTGTTGGGTGGAACTTGTGCTTTGACCATTGACTTATGGATCACCGTTTAGATGGTCTAGTATAGAAATGAATCAGGCACAAGGAAAACCATGGAGGCAATTGAGCGGACAACAAATGATCGTCCACTCTCGGTAAGTGAGAGTGAATGTCCTATGGGATAGTACTCTAAATCCCTGGCCAGAGTATGTAGGATAATTGGAAAAGGAGTTTTCCAATTGATCCAATTCTGAGTACAGGATCCTATAGAGTCGGTAAACTAAGGAGTCGATAGTTGATGCCGTACTCCTTTCCGACCAAAACATTAGATAGATGAGGGTTTATATCTATGTGGTAACTGATGATGGAAAGGCTCAATGGATATGAGATTATCCCCATAGCCATTTGGGATCATGGGATGTGGCTTGTACCCTTCATGATCGGTAGATCAATTAGTCTGTTATTGGATAATGGATTTAATTAAATTAAATAGAATTAGTCTATTTCATTTAGACCTCAACCAAATAGGCTATTGGGCCTAGTGGGCCACACACAAAAGGACTTATCCACAAGTACAGGGGCAAGAGTGTAATTTTTAGAGATTTTGGGTTTTTATGAAAAATTCTAAAATTCTATATAAATAATAATTGTTTCAGTCAAACCTTATCAAGCCAAGAGTGTTAACCGTGTCCTCAGCCTCCTCCCTACCTTCTCCTCTCTTTAGAAGGTGTCCGTGGTTGATGGAGTTTCGTTTGGGAATAGTTCTCGAGGCCGTTGCAAAGGGAGAACCTGCTATGGATGAAGTTTATGTGGATACTATTGAAGACTAGACATTTGAACGGTTTGAAGAGCTTGATCATCTCCTTCCTCTCTAGGGGATTATATAAATCTCTAACAGGTATATTCGAACCCGATTTGATCGGTTTTCGATTTTGGTCGTTCGATTTTGATTGAGACAGATTCTAAAAGAACCTATAGGAATCATTGCTTCTGCTGCACCCAATTTTTATGGATGATTCCTTAAAGATAAGTGCATCTATTGTATGTTGTTGTGAAGGTGGTCTAGTAATGGGCAATTGTTTGTCTTAATTAACTTGTGTTGCATAGTATGCATGGTCAGTCTCATTTACAATGATTCCATGATATGTGACACGTAGTATGTGTACATGCATGCGTTATCCCCTTTGAATTTAGGTTGTCCTTAGGTGCCTATAAGTGCTGATTGGGCTGGTTGGTGGTGTAAAACATGTGGTTAAGTCATATATTTAATATATTGTTTAGTTCTATACTTATATACAATGGGTGTAGGAATGGGTACTGTCGACTCTGAAAATTCGAAGGGGTCCTCTCCTTTTCAGGGAAGTCCGTGAACCCAGATCGTCACCTCAAGAGAGGATGAGAAAAGAAAGGAATAAAACTCGGAAAGAAACTCTCACCTCAGTCCCACACTCACATTGATCCCCGAACTTTCATCCCATGGCATCGCTTGATCACCAAAGAGACGGTTTGGGTCATGTGGGAGGAGGGTGAGAATAAATAAATGTGGTCACCAGGAACCGTGGGTTCCAATTTATAGAATTAAAATTGACTGTGCGTACCTTAGCGTGAAGAATGTGAGTTAAAGCTTCTCCTTCTTCGGCCGGCCGATGAAGAAGAGTCCTCAACGCGGTGGGTGCTTGATATTCTGTGCAACTAGACAAAAAAACAAGTGAAAGAGACTATTATAACTAAACAAGGTGGAGTATATGTAAAGAGAATAACATAAAACACACAATTGACTAGAAACTGACCGGATTCGGGTTATCTCTAACCTTTTTTTTATTTTCGTAATAATAGAATAAAAGTAATGCAAAAAAATATAAAAAAATTATAGGAGGATGGATAATCACTAAACAAAGATATAGGAAAAATAACATCAAGATTATGAGTTGAATAGAGAAAGATATAGCCAAATCTGGGTTGTCGAAAAAGACGAGCAGCAGTCCAGGATCTGCCAGGCGCGACTTTGCTTCTGCGCTCGTCACGACCAGAACCGACCTCGGAATCAAGTTCCGTCGATTGAAAACTCAAGAATACTTGGAGATGAAGAACTTTGATGAAGAGAGCTCTTTCAGAAGACGTCCACACACTGCTGTAGAGGCAGAAGAAGAGAGACTTGGCAGATCCCCTGCAGAACAACTTTCCTCTCTCTTGAACCGACTTTTCTCTCTCTAAAACTCGAAATTCTCTCTCTAAAAATCACAAAATCAATGCAGGAGGGTGTTTGGACGTATTTAGATGCCTGGGGTTCGTGCCCATGCCTTTGGAATGACCGGAATCAGAGTTTATTTATAGGAGAATAGACGGCGTTATCCGGGCTAAAAAATAGGGGCCTTGAGCCCGACCCCTGGGCACATGCGCCCTGGTGCAGGGCGCATGCGCCCCACTGAGGGGCGCATGTGCCCCCAGTGAGGGTGCATGGGCACAAATCCCGAGAAGAAAAGGTCTTATCCGATCGGCGGTTCAGTGGTAGAGTCCTGGTGAAAAACTGGGTCCCTCGTGCCTCCAGCAGGGTAGGGCGCATGTGCCCTCAAGTGAGGGCACGAGGTCACGTGCCTTACTTGTAGGGCGCATGGGCACGTGCCTTGGGTCCCGGGCGCATGTGACCAGGAACCCGGGCGCATGGGACTAGTTTTACGCGTCCTTCTTCCGGAAGCCATTGCGAACACTCCCGAACTCGGAATTCGACGCCGTTTGTTGCGTTGGAAAGATAACAGGCCTAAGAAGATTTATATAGCATCATATCAGCCATCACAACCTCCAAAACTTTAGAATTTTATCCGGAAGTTAGGGCAGTGAATAGAAGATCCGATACAGGTCAAAATGACTCCGACGGCAAACCGAAAAGGCACGGTATGCAACAAAACTTGTTCGGGGTGTGAATATGACCATAACCTTCAATGCATGATCATTAGGCATTGGTCATTCAGCCAAATTCCGTGTTTACACGATTTACGTGTGGCTTTCGCTCGGAAATTATGGCTTTTTGCGGAAAACATCAGAGAACGTCTGATATCGTTTGGCGAAGCTCCAAATCAACTTTTAAAAGACCCGGCATTATTATAAGTTCAATCGCACATGTTACCCTATAAAACATGAGTTTTATGCTCTGAATTAGGCGAATTTGGCGTGTCTACATCTTGCCTCGCCTTGATGTCGGCTTTGTAAGGGAGTGGCATGTAATGAAGCGGAGTGATTTGGAGTGAACTGTAATGGAATGCAAGTGAACGTAGATGAATGTAGCGGAATGGAATGGTGATGGACTGAAAAGGTGGCATCAAAGTGTAGATATAGACACGCTTATCTACCTGATCCAGCAAAATGAATCTCTCTGAGTATTCTAGATCGCTTTCATGTTCAATCAAAACCTCATATAATTGACTGGTAAAAGACATGCCCTTGGCACAAGAGATGAAAAAGTAAATGATAAAGGATAAAAGGATGTAGCCAACCCTCAGCGTGGTTTGGAGTCCTCGAATTCGTAGGTTCATCATCAGCCAGCAACCCGAACTTTGCGGTGTTCTTGTACTGTGATGGGCTAAAGTTTTAAAAGAGAAATCTGATCTTAAAATAAAAAGAATACCAATCCATCATATTTGGAATCTCAAGTTCATTCAAGTTTCACCAAAATACTCAGTTTAATTCTGAGTGGAAGAACCTCAAGTTCTTAAAGGGTTCGTTTTAAGCATAACAAAATTGCTCGGGTATCGTGAAAACCATGAATCACGCTCTGGCAGAAACCCGATATTCGGAAAATGACAAAACAGACTTAAGCCATAGTGGGATTGAAAGATAATGGTGGGACTAACATAGTATGATGGTAAAGAAGAATAGCAATGGGATGACAATTGCCACGGTGGGGTGGGATAAAAGACACGGTGGGATAAAAGAAAGGACAGAATAAAACATGGTGTAATGAAAAGAAAGGAATAAAACATGAAGGGATAAAATTAGTAAAGGAGATGGATGTGAAAACATAGAAAATTATGTTGAAAATAGTTGAAGATATAGATTGTCTATTGGAGGTCAAGACACCCGATTAGGAACCATCGTCCCTCCAATGTTCAATTTTGTTTTATCCGTGAGTGTGAAGAAATGACCAAGCCATCGTAGATTTTGTTGAAGGGGATCTCGGGCCCAGTCATCTTCACTCTCAAGGTCTTCAACATTAATGCATATAATATGTATCAAATGGACCTAACATAACTAGGTGACAGATAGTAGGAGTGATGTGAAGTGCAAAAATGAAGTGATGGTGATGATGTGATGTGAGATTGATGAGAATGTGGATTTGAGTGAAATCTTCAGGCGTGGTGCATCGAGCAGCATCTCTGGTCCATCCTTGTCTTGCCTTCTGACGGAATACAACACCATGAGAATGTTCAGCTGGGTGGTGCTTCCTCTCTTTTCGCCACAAAGTTGGCATGACGTTCCTTGGGGAACATTGATCTCGCCAATTCACCTGTTAGAACTAAAAAGGTTTCCTGCACATTTCTGGTTAGTACCCAACAGATAGAATTGTCATATGAAGCAGATTGTTCATGAAATGATCAACTGAAGATTTTACTGTTAAAACCATCATTTGGATGTCAAAGCAACATTTTTGATGATGGTTCCTTTAGCAAAAATGTCATTTTTAACATTATAAACAATTTTTGAATTTTTGAGATTTTTATGAATTTTTTGAATTTTTTGTCTATGTGCCCCCGAACGGAGGCACCTGGCCATGCGCCCTGGGGTGGGGCACCTGGCCATGTGCCCCCAGATGAGGGCACATGCGCCCCGAGGCATTTTTTTTTTTTAGAAAAAATTGTACCTGATCGCCCTTCTCTTTTTGCTTCTTCAGCTCCTGAAAATACTTAATGAAAATGATTAAATTTTTATCATTACTCATCCCTTTGCCTGTATATCGTATGCCTTGATTTTGAATCAAAGGGAGGAGCCTTCTTAACAAGGTGGAATAAAACAAATGACTTAAACGAAATAGATGTAAGGGTTGAGAGAACTTACCTGCCGTGGTGTGAATCCTCTCCTCTTTTGAAATGCCTGAAACTCTTGATAAAAAGGGGATTAGATCTTCACCGTGACTCATCCCTTTGCCTATTATGGTCAACTTTGACTTAGGTCAAAGGGAAGAGCCTTCTTAACAAGGCAATTAAAGTAAAAAATGGATATGCAATGCAGAAATGGATATATGCATGACAATCAAATAAGCATGGATGCAACTAAGGCAATGATCATGACTAAGCAAAATTTTTTTTTGGATTTTCTTGAAAACAATCATTTTTTTTTGAATTTTTGAATATTCAATTTTTTTATATTTTTGAAATATTCATTTTTTTTGGGTTTTTGATATATGCATTTTTTTTGGGTTTTTGAAATATGCATGTTTTTTTTTGGAATTTTGAAATATGCAATTTTTTGTGGAGAAAATGCTGGTATTTAAGACAGTTCATCGGTCTTTGGAGTTTGTCAAGACTCAAGTGGTAGATGCCACGTGCAAAAATAAAGTTCCCTACCTAGAATCCTTCTAACCTTCTTCCTTTGATCGGCTTGGGTTCCAACTGGATTTGGTCGGTTTACCCTACCCAAGGGGTTTAAGTCGGAAGAGTATAGAGGAAGTCCTTGATAGGGTTTGAAGATATTGAGAGGGATTTCTCTACTCTCACTCAAATTACCCATTGGGGTTCGGCCTCCTTGGGTTTTTCTTTCTTTTTTTGCTCTTTTCTATGTGGCACATATTTGGACAGGTTTTTGACCCGTGGGGACATTGCCCATCTTTTAGTGCCTTTTGCCTTGATTATCATTCTGGGTACTCATTCAGACAGGTTGATCATTTTTTTTTCTAACCTGAGGGGTTCATTGCCCATCTTTTGGCACCCTTTTGTACCCTCTAAGACGGCCTCCTACTAGGGTGGGAGTGTTTTCTATACTACCCCTCTCTAATCTTCTCTCCCTATCTTGGACCGAGTAGAAGAGAATAGGGTAAGGGTACTCCTTCCATTTCTAGATTTCTGCGTTGCCTTTCGCAAGTGTCAGGTTGTCTGGATTCTAGGATCGGGAAGTGTTGTGTGTGTAGGATGGTACCTACCCTTGACTTCTCACGAACAACCTAGGATCGATGACTTGAGGTTATACCAGTGGTTTCTCCATTTTTATGGAAAGTACTTTTTGAGGTAAACTCCATTCCAAGGATGATTCAATTTTTCTCCATCTGCATTAGTCAATTCATATGCATTACCTGGATACTTTTCAGTGATTACAAAAGGCCCTTCCCAATTAGGTTGCAACTTGGAGCGGGGACCCCTGGCTTAACGAATATGCGTTTGACTACCATCTCACCAATCTCGAATATTCTCTCGACCACCCTCTTTTGATAAAACCTTTTGAGTCTATTCTGATAAGTCCGGGCATGCTCAGCGGCGGCTAGCCTTCTTTCATCCAAGAGTTCAGGCTGTGCAAGGAGAGATTCTCTTCTCTCATCAACAGGAATATCCCTGTCGAGCTGAACTCGGAGAGATGGAAGAAATACTTCGTAAGGGACCACTGCTTCCATCCCATATGCCACAGCATACGGGCTTTGTCCAGTGGGGGTCCTTACGAAGTACGATAAGCCCATAGAGCATCTACAAGCTTATCAGGCCAGTCGGCAAATTTGCTAGACTTACAAGATTTCTTGATGATTTTGATTAAAGTTTTGTTGGTGGCTTCTGCTTGACCATTGCCTTGAGGATAGTATGGTGATGAATGATGCAATGAAATGTAATACCTGTTGCAAAGATCACGCAGATCTTGAGAAAGAAATTGTGGCCCATTATCGGTGACGATGTCGCTGGGGATCCCGAACCTTGCCAGGATGTTGCGCTTGATGAAGGAGCAGACTGTTGACGCTTTAATCTCCACGAATCCTTCCGCTTCAGCCCACTTTGTGAAGTACTCCGTTGCCGTCAGAATGAATGATTTTGAGCGCACTTCGGAGTTGAGGTCACTCAAGGGGCCAATGATATCAAAGGCCCACATGGCGAAAGGCCATGGGGCATGAATTGGATGAAGGGAAGATGCGGGAGAGTGAATCTTGTCGGCATGGAGTTGACATGAATGACAATGCCGGACAAAGATGGAGCAGTCTTCTTCTAGAGTTGGCCAATAATACCCTTGTCGGATGATTTTCTTAGCAAGGGCTTGGGCATTCACGTGACCACCACAAACTCCAGAATGTGCTTCCTTCAGCACAAACTCAGCTTCTTCTTCACCAAGACATCTGAGTAAGATTCCACTTAGACTTCTCTTATAGAGCACTCCTCCTAGGATTGTATACCTCTGGGATACTCTTCTGATTGCCTTCTTTTCCTTGGTGGTTGATCCAGGTGGATATGACTGATCTTGACAATACCTCGCAATCTCGTCATACCAAGGTCTCTCACCTTCTTCTAATTCTTCAAACTCAATCAAGGAGATTTCTTCTTTATGTTCCAAGTATTCTTTTCTGTTGAATCTTTCCTTAACCTTTAGAAAACGTCCATCCTCAATTGCTGGAATTGTCCTCTTACAGATGTGGATAGTTCGCACTTGCCTGCCTAGTGGGACAGATAGAGATGAAGCTAGTGAAGCTAAGGCATCGGTGTAGACACGCAATTTTGGCCTAGTTGGAGAGCTTAAATTCTTGTTTTCATGAAGTATATTTGAGTAACCTTTCAAGGGAACCGAGTTTTCCGGAAAGATTAAGGTCTTTGGCGCATTTCGAAGCAGGCAATACCCTGTGTATAAGGGCTCCTGGCGCCCTACTTATAGGGCACCAGGCGCCCTATAAATAGGGCACCAGGCGCCCTGTTTATAGGGCACCAGGCGCCCTATAAACAGGGCACCTGGCGCCCTGTATACAGGGCACCAGGCGCCCTGTATACAGGGCACCAGGCGCCCTATAAATAGGGCGCCTGGATCCAAATTAAATTGATTTGACAGGTTGATTTGACCCCCCGCAGTGACTTGTCTTGTCGATTTGACATATCTCATGATGCTAGCGCCCCATATACCGCTCGCTATGCCACATGGCACTGTTTTTCGAAAATGGCCAAAGTGCCCTCTTTTGAGCTATAAATAGAGCCCCATTTGAGACCAAAGGGAGGTTCCAACTCCGTGCCACCCTATAGCTCATCCAACACCACGTTTCTAAGCCATTATCATCCCCCACAAGCCTTCAAATCGATCCATAACCATCCACCAAAAACCCTAAAAACCTTTTGTTTTCGTCACCCGTAAACATGATTTTTCTCCAACTTTGAGAGCCTCTATCCGTCTCTCCTCTTACATCCAGCATCCAAACCCTCTTCCATGGGCTTCATTTGAGTATTGTCTACAAGGAGGAGCCCCTACTTCGTCCGGGAGCCTCCCGGCACTCCGGAGCGGCGCCGCGAAGAGGAGAAGAAAATCTGTTCGGGCCGGACTTAGTGCCCCGTATACAGGCGCTTTGACTTGGTCAACGCGCCCCATAAAGGGGCACCTTCTCCGGCGCCCTATATACAGGGCACCAGGAAGGACAGAAGCTTGTTTTGTTATTTTTGAATCCCGATCGCCCGTTTAATCGAGTTTTTGTCCTCCTTTTTCATCTTAGCACTGTTCATCAAGTTATTTAGCATATCTTAGATCATTTTGCATCACATATATATATTCAAAACCTTCCAAATAGGGGTTGGGATTTAGTCCCAATCCGGTCAGTTCCTTCCCTCTTTCATGTTTACATTTGAATTTGAGCATGATTCTACACTATCACGAGAACTAATGATCTTTTCACTTGTTTCTATGTTTTCATATGGACATTTTTAGGTAAATCCGATTGGAGTGGAGCTTCAACCGGATCGAAGACGAAGGACTCACTAAGCTCTCTTCTTTCGGCCGGCCGAGGGAGGAGAAGTCGGAACCCAACAATCTCACCGCTTCCAAAGGTACGACGGTCACTTTCATCTTTCTATTTCATTTCCTTTCATTCTACTATATTTTGGAGCCTTTGGCTCCTGGCGACCACACCCACTAACATCCCATCCACCAAGTCCCCAAAGCAAGCGTAAGGGGTTCCGGAGGGGGGAGATCCGCGGATGTCCCGTTCCGGGTGCTTACACCTTTTGGCGACCACGGTGGGACCGACTTTGCTTTAGTGAGTTCTTCTCTTTTTTTTCCTAAGAATGTCCACTTGAAAACATGCTTCTTTTCAATCTAGTTCTCATTTAAGCCATTTCTATTTCTTTGCATTTCTATTTGCTTGCTTACATGCTTGTTTATTTCCTTGAAGCATTATCTTGTTCCTTCCGATTTACTTGCCTTCCGTTGGTCCTTTTGAAAACATACAATCTGGTTTCCAACTTTGTTAATCAACTTATTTCACCTTAGTATTTTAGATATCATCTTCTTTCATCCCTTGTTAAGCATACTTGCCTATTTCTTTCTAAGTCTAGTTCTCCTTTAGCAAATCTTTCAAAGCATGCTTAGTTAAATTAGTGCTTTCTTCTATCCTAGTTTAATTTCATATCATTGTCTTGTCCACTTGTTTCCTACAACGTCTCATTAATCATTGTATGCTTTTATTTTCTTCTTGGTTGCTTCTTATTCCTTGACATTTCACTTGCATTTAGTTCGCATTGGAGTTTCGGGTTCGCCTGTCTCCTTAGGACATCCGAGAAGGGAGACTCTCTCCTCCCAAAGCCCCACACATCCAAACACCCCTCTTGGTGGTTGCCAACTCCTCCTCCGGGGATTCCCTCTCGGAAGGACTGGGTAGCTTCCATCAAGGCCTCCGTAAGTCCCCAGACGTGAAGGATTCCCTCTTCACTGATCGGGCTGGTTGTACCATTTTATCCCAAAACCCGGAGTACCTATTACCTATCATTGTGAAAAGAGTGACAACCTTAGATTGCTTGGCGTTGTGAGAGCATAGGGTCCTACCCATTTATTTGAGTGGACAATATTTCTCTTAACAAGCCATTAATTTGAGGTTGAAACAAAAAAAAATTTGCGTTAATCATTCCAAGTCTTTGCTATTACTTGTTTGCAAACAAAAATTGAAAATTAAACAAAAATCCCAAAATCACCTAAAAAGAACCAAAACAAAAATTTGCTTGAGGTTAATTTGCTTGACAACTTGCTTGTCTGACAAAAGAAAATCAAAACAAAAAGGGGTAAAAAATCAAAACTAAAAAAATCCTTAAGCTTTTATTTGTCAACCTTCTTTTTCTATTGTGTTTATGAATTTAAGGTCAGGTCGAGTTATCGGAATGGCGGATCAAGGATACGAGCAACTACAGTTGGAATACGACCAGTCTTATTTCTACCCTGATGCCGTATGTGCCGTCAATGAACCTGAAGTTCTCCCTGAACCTAGTCAAACTTCTCCTCGACCCAATCCAAATTCACTTTGGGAGGCATTCTCTCATGCCGACCCTACCCAACTCCAGGCTATCAAAGCCATTCTCAAGGGCAAGTCCCCCACCGACCACATTCCTACCGAAGGTGGCCTTCATATCTCTACTCCTCGGTCAGTGGCACACCAACCCAATGTGCCCACTCATGGCCATTCCCATACCGGGCTCCTAGCCCCAATTTCTCCTCATCCGGTGGCTAATCTAGATCATCCCAATCCAAATGTCGTTATTCCTTCTAGACCACCAGTTTATTCCTCTAATCATCTCAACCCTACTCACCCTTTGGTGTATCCCCCAATGTACCCTTCTTATCCAGCCACTTCGGCCCATCAAATCCCAATTCCGGTGCGCCAAGCACCCACTTCTCCTCCTCCTCTTAGGGAACCTTCTGTCGATCAGGCCATGATTAACAAGATCAATCGCATGGATGAGCAGTATAGAGAGCTCAGACGTTTAATCGACCCCAAGGCAGTCCCCGAAATTTCTCTTCCTTCCCTCCCTACTTTTCATCTACCTCCCTCTGAGATGCCGGTATACCGTCGCTACAACGGAACCGGTAATCCCTTCATTCATGTCAAGGACTTTCTTTATGAGTCGGTAATGTGGCAAAATGATCCGAGGGCCCTTGCTTTTCTTTTTAGAAGATCATTAGAGGGCTCAGCTCTAGAGTGGTTCTACTCGCTTGACTCTTTGGATGCGAGTAACTTTGAAACTCGTCAAAGCTAAATTTTTGCAGAGATATCAAGATAGGGTCGGACCAACATATTCCATCACCGACCTCATGGCTGAAAAAATGAGAAATGATGAAGATTTTATCGTGTATGCCGATAGGTGGAGAGCAATGGCGGAAAGATTAACAAATGCACTGTCCGAATCGGAACAAGTTAAGATGATCATCACCAACGCCACTCCGGCCTTAAAGAGTATGCTGGCTTTGCATCACCCCACCTCCATGAGTGAACTTTATGAGAGGGCACGGTACATTGAGACACAGCTTAGGGACTCACCTATCATGAACTTGTTTGATCCTAGACCCCGAGCTGTCAAGAAAACCACTTTTACCACAACCGGCCCAGGGACTGAGGGCGTAGTGACAAATGAAAACCTTAACGTTGTAGGGAACCCACCTATAAATTATCAACACCAGTTCAGGAACCCTCAACAAAATCAACCATTTAGAAACCCTCGTCAACCTCAACCTCAACGGCAGCATGCACCAGCTCAGCAGCAACAACGACAGAACCCCGGCCTGGGGATTATCCAAAACCCTCTACCTCTACATGCACCCGCACTTGGGAATCAACATGTTAATCCCATCTTGATCTCTTCCGAGGAGTATCATCATCGGGGCCAGAATTGGCAAGTTGAGGGAGCCACCTCCGCCATGCATGTCAACCGAACCGTCCATTCTATACCCCAAGCTACATCAGTCAACCCCATTACTCTCAACCGGCCACCCATCATCCGAGCACCATCACGACCCATCATAACACCACCAACCACACAACTCCAATCGGGACGGACCCTAATCCGCCCGGTTAATCCACCACAAATATCACCACCACTAGGACCCATCATCATCCCGCCCCGAGCAACTGTACCTTCACAACCTACCTACCCAACTATGCCTCAAACCACCATCATTACGCCCATCCCAAGAGCTCCCATCATTCGACCTAACCCGCCACCCACCACTACCAACCCAGCCATAGCTCCTCAACTTGCAACAGTACTCAGAAGTGGGCGCATGTTCCAAAGGGTATTTCCCCAGGCCGGCCAATCAGGGTTGGCACCAGGAGCAGAAGAAGAACACATTGAAGAGCCGTTGCCTGGGACATCCTATGACTTGTTGAAACATCTTGATAAAACCCCGGCACGGATCTCTATCTTAGAGTTGATCAAAAGATCCAAAGTCCATCAAGAGGTTCTCCAACAAGACTTACAACGAGTAATGGTAAACGAGAGCCTCCCCCCGTAAAAATCTCATCGATTCTGGTCCCGAGAAGTGAGTACCCGGCCCTTACATTCACTAAGGAAGAGTTGGCCGACCCGTAAATAAGGAAATGTGCCTTGTGCATCACAACCACATCAATGGTGTAGGCATTAAGTCATGTTTGGTCGATACCGGAGCATCCATTAATGTTACGCCACCAGAAACATTACATCTTTGTGGAATCTCCGAGGAGGACATCCGGCCATCTCAAATAACAGTGACCGCATATGATAATTCAAAGAAGCCCGCTGACGGCATGATTACATTGAATGTCAAACTCGGACCTCAGATAGTCACTGTCAACTTTCACATACTAGAGATGGATCCGACATACAAAGCTATTCTGGGACGGCCCTATTTGGAAGCACTAGAGGCAGTCGCCTCCACCAATCACCAGTGTCTTAAATTCCCTTACAATGGACAGGTGATTAAGGTGACTAGCATGCCCCTAGATCATCCATCTTCTCCACCACCACCCCTTGGGTTGCCAAACGAGCCAATTTTTACAATCTTGGATCTTCCAGAAATGAGTAGGCAACCCAAGCAAGTGTGGAGAAGAAAAAGAAAGGAAAATGAAACTATTGGGTGGCATATAATGAAGATTTTGGGATACCAGGAGGGCCAAGGACTAGGCAAAGAACTGCAAGGCATAGCTGAGCCAATCAATCCAGTGAGGTTGCAACCAAAGAGCGGGGTTGGGTATGATGGAACGACAACGAATGGTCAGAATCTCAGAAGCAGATACTTTTCTGGATGTTTACAAAAGTTTTTCATCAAGAAAGAAACCATTCAACTGGCTGAGAACAAGGAAGAACAAGAGCTGGAGCAAGACAAAAGAAGAAGAACTAACGACCCTGAAGATGACCTGTATCCTGAAATATCTCTTTTGTTTTCCACTGATGAAGAAGGGTCAAGAAATGAATCACTCCAGGCTGAACCACCTATCAACCCACCTAAGGGTCATATTGCCAAACCGACTCGAGGAAAAGTCCAACGAACTCCACGAGGGCCTTCCCTCATTATGTCATCTTTTGGGGCCGATGCCCCAATTCACCGTGATACTCTCCCCGGGCTCCTTGGCCCGATCCCTATTTCTAGGCCCTCAGGCCCAACTTATGGGTCCACGAACCCACTTGTTGCTTTTGGGCCACCGAGCCCCTCTACTAAATCTGGGCCTTTGTGCCCATTTCCTCCAACTTTTGGGCCATCGAGCCCCTCTACTAAATCTGGGCCTTTGTGCCCATTTTCTCCAACTCTTGGGCCATCGAGCCCCTCTATTGAATCTGGGCCTTTGTGCCCACTTTCTCCAACTCCCGCGCCGTCGAGCCCCTCTACTAAATCCGGGCCTTTGTGCCCATTTTCTCCAATTCTCGGGCCCTCGAGCCCATCTCCTAAACCTGGGCCTTTAAGCCCGCATCCTCCTCTTATTGGGTCCATGAACCCATCTTCCTCTATGATCATCCGGCCTACTGGCCCATCACCTCTTTCTGTCAACATTGGGCCCGAAAGCCCCCTCTATCAAACATTGCTCGAAGTCTTCCCCTCTTTATCAATATCTTCGCCTACTATGGCTCCCGTGGTTGATCTCAACCCAAGTCGGGCACCTGAAGCCCATTCTATCTTTATGTTTGCTTCCCAAAAAGCAACGTCCTCCTCGAAACTCAAATTTCGATCGAGGAAACATCTCAACTTCCCTCGGAAGGGCATTCGACCCAAGGAGCCACCAGATCCTTGATTGACCTTCTTTGCCCTCCATCCTCTCCAATAAATTCTACTCCATCCACCTCCTCTTCCTCCTCTTATTTACCTTCTTCTTATTTAAGTTTAGTTTCCAATAAGAATAGGACAAAAAAATCAGAGGTAGGAGAGTTCCAGAAAAATACCTGCATCAGTTAGCTCCAAAAGCTTAGAACACCATCTTAGGTGGAGTACTTTAAAAAAGGAGCTTGGCCGGTGTTCTGTTAAGATGCGTAGATGAAGAGGAGGCTGAATTGGTGCTTGAAGAGGCACACTCCGGAGTATGTGGAGGCCATGTAAATGCTCAAGCCCTCGCCAAAAAGATCATTAGGCAAGGGTATTATTGGCCTACTCTGGAAGAAGATTGCTCGATCTTTGTCCGGCACTACCATCAATGTCAACTCCACGCCGACAAGGTTCACTCTCCCGCATCTTCCCTTCATCCGATCCACGCCCCATGGCCCTTCGCTATGTGGGCTTTTGATGTTATCGGACCCCTCGGTGACCCAAGCTCCACAAACAAAATCAAATCCTTCATTCTAACTGCAACGGAGTACCTCACCAAATGGGCGGAAGCGGAAGCATATGTGGAGATCAAGGCATCAACAGTCTGCACCTTCATCAAAGCGCAACATCATTGCCAGGTTCGGGATCCCAGGCGACATCATCACCGACAATGGACCGCAATTCATCTCTCAGGAGCTGCGTGACCTTTGCAACAGGTATTGCATCAGATTGCATCATTCATCTCCATATTATCCTCAAGGCAACGGTCAAGCAGAAGCCACCAATAAAACCCTAATAAAAATCATTAAGAAGACTTGTAAGTCTAGCAAGTTCGCAGACTGGCCAGATAAGTTAGTTGATGCTCTATGGGCCTACCGCACTTCTATTCGAACCCCAACAAAGTCGACCCCCTATGCCTTGGCATTTGGGATGGAGGCGGTAGTTCCATACGAAGTAATCATTCCTTCTCTCCGAGTCCAGATCGATCGAGATATCCCGATGGATGAACGCCGAGATTCTCTTCTCGCGCAACTCGAACTCTTGGATGAAAGGAGGCTGGCCGCCGCCGAACATGCTAGATCTTACCAAAATAGACTTAAAAGTTTTTATCAGAAGAGGGTGGTGGAGAGAAAATTTGAAGTCGGTGAGGTTGTGCTTAAAAGAATATTTGTTAAGCCGGGCGGTCCCCGCTCCAAACTTCAACCAAATTGGGAGGGTCCTTATGTTATTTCGGTCATTTATCCCGGTAATTCATATAAGCTGACTAATGCAGAAGGAGAAGAGCTAGCTCATCCCTGGAATGGTGTATACCTCAAAAAATATTTCCCTTAAAACAAAAATCACAAAAACAAAAATTTATAAAATCCAAAGGTGTGAAGTGGAATGATGGAAACATCTAACGCCTGCTTGCTCGGTGCACCAACTTGTCACTTAGGGAAATAAGGATAGACACCATACTGCACACACTACACGCCTAGATTTCGAAATCTGATGATCGGAAGTCAGAGAGAAAGCTAGGCAACACTTGGTAAAAGAAGGTCGACCCTAACCCATTCTCTTCTCGTTTCGGTCCAGAATAGATGAAAGGGGTTAGAATGAGGAGTATCGAAAGTACCCGTTGCCTTAGTAGGAGCATGCCTCGATAAGAAAAGGTGCCAAAAGATGGGCAATGACCCCTCGTGTCGGCAAAAGAATAGACCCGTTCGAATGTGTACCGACAAAAGCCCAAAAGAAAAAAGGCTCCAAAAGATGGGCAATGAACCCCTCGTGTCAAAATCAAGCAAAAGAAAAAAGACCTGTTCGAATGTGGGCCATCAAAGAAAAGGGCTAGAATGAAAGACCCAAGGATGTCGAATCCCGAACGGGCAATGCGAGCACTAGTAGAGAAACAAGTTCGACATCCCTGAATTCTACTAAGGACTTACCACCAATCATCTTCCTTCTTTAACCTCAAAGGATAGGGTTGACCGACTAGGTCCAAGAAGAGCCATAGCCTATCAAAGGCAGGAGGCCAGAAGATCTCGGACTAGGCACTCTCTTACACATGATGCCTACTCTTAACCCTTAGGTAGCAATGAGAGGCACCTATGGCAAGCAAGGCAAAGGATGAGATGGTCGCTTCCCTCACACCGAACACAAAAAAATCAAATACTTCAAAAACACCAAACAAAATCTACAAAGTCAAAAATCTTAAAAATTAAATATCCAAAATACCAAAAACATTATAAAACCATCAAAACCCAAACAAGTCAAAAATTTCAAAACACTTAAAAGTTTACTTTCTAGACCGATTAGTTGCCTTTGCATTCATGTTTAATTTCACACTTGCTTATTTTCTGTTATGCATCCTTTTGTTTTTTCTGTTATCTTTACCTTGGTAAGGCCTATGTGCCTTGACAAAAGGTCAAAGCAACTTTGCCCTCTCCTCGCAAGGGACTAAGCCAAAATAAAGTTCTAACCTCTTTTCTCAAGTGGATGCAGGAACAGGAGAAGGCATGCCAACTTCATATCCCCAGACACTTGGAGGAAGCAAAAACAACAAAAAATAAAAAATTGAAAAACAAAAGTGGACTACCCCGACCCCTATTAGGACTTGCATTTAGTATTGCATCTATCAAAATAAATAATATTTGAGATGTTGAAGACCTCAAGTCTAGAGGGGGCTAAGCCTGAGAACCCCTTCAACAAAATCAGTGAGGGCTCAGTCATTCCCTAGGCTTGCGGATAGGCCAAAGTTGAATATGCGGGGACGACGGTTTCTTCATAGATGTCCTGACCCATTATGTTCAACCTATATCTTCAACTATTTTCTTATGCTTATTTTTATTTCTTTAAACCCAAAGATGCATCATGCATCATCACATGCATTATCCCACCATAACCATTCCCCGCTTCCTAATAATACTATAACCTCCTTCCAAATACATCGTGCACCCTTTTAAAGATGGTCTTTTATAGCCCCTAGAGGAGGTCTTGTTTTTCCGTAAAATCGGCTTTCAATATGTTTCAACGATGTTTTCATCAAAACAAGAAGTTTTTCCACGTCGAACTAAACCGGTATTGTTGAGTAAAACCTTATGAATTTGAAGAACCCAACCTTGGTTGATTGGCTGTCTCCTCTTTACTTTTCGCAATTTACCGCATTTCTACCGAGTCCAGCACACCATGCAGTACGGGTCCAGGCCGGTAACAATTCTCCCCACGTGGGATTTTAGTTATTTACTTTCGCATCGTTTTTATCTTTAACCAATCAATCAGAGGGAAGGTTTCGATAAGACAAAGGGTAATCTCGGAGTCCGGTAAAGTTTTATTCCACTCAACTAGGCCAATGAGAGCGTGTCTAAATCTACACCTTGCCGTCACCTTTTCAGTCCATTACCACTTCACTCCGCTACGCCTCATTACGCTTCGTTACATTCGCCGACGCTTCATTCGTGTCACTCCCCTACAAAGCCGACGCCAAGGCGAGGCAAGCTGTAGACACGCAATTTTGGCCTAGTTGGAGAGCTTAAATTCTTGTTTTCATGAAGTATATTTGAGTAACCTTTCAAGGGAACCGAGTTTTCCGGAAAGATTAAGGTCTTTGGCGCATTTCGAAGCAGGCAATACCCTGTGTATAAGGGCTCCGGCGCCCTACTTATAGGGCACCGGGCGCCCTATAAATAGGGCACCGGGCGCCCGTTTATAGGGCACCGGGCGCCCTATAAACAGGCACCGGCGCCCGTATACAGGCACCGGGCGCCCGTATACAGGCACCGGGCGCCCGTATACAGGCACTGTGCGCCCTATAAATAGGGCGCCCGGATCCAAATTAAATTGATTTGACAGTTGATTTGACCCCCCGCGGTGACTTGTCTTGTCGATTTGACATATCTCATGATGCTAGCGCCCCATATACGGGCGCTATGCCACATGGCACTGTTTTTCGAAAATGGCCAAAGTGCCCTCTTTTGAGCTATAAATAGAGCCCCATTTGAGACCAAAGGGAGGTTCCAACTCCGTGCCACCCTATAGCTCATCCAACACCACGTTTCTAAGCCATTATCATCCCCCACAAGCCTTCAAATCGATCCATAACCATCCACCAAAAACCCTAAAAACCTTTTGTTTCTGTCACCCACAAACATGATTTTTCTCCAACTTTGAGAGCCTCTATCCGTCTCTCCTCTTACATCCAGCATCCAAACCCTCTTCCATGGGCTTCATTTGAGTATTGTCTACAAGGAGGAGCCCCTACTTCGTCCCGGGAGCCTCCCAGCACTCCGGAGCGGCGCCGCGAAGAGGAGAAGAAAATCTGTTCGGGCCAGACTTAGTGCCCCGTATACGTGGCGCTTTGACTTGGTCAACGCGCCCCATAAAGGGGCACCTTCTCCGGCGCCCTATATACAGGCACCGGGAAGGACGAGCTTGTTTTGTTATTTTTGAATCCCGATCGCCCGTTTAATCGAGTTTTTGTCCTCCTTTTTCATCTTAGCACTTGTTCATCAAGTTATTTAGCATGTCTTAGATCATTTTGCATCACATATATATATTCAAAACCTTCCAAATAGGGGTTGGGATTTAGTCCCAATCCGGTCAGTTCCTTCCCTCTTTCATGTTTACATTTGAATTTGAGCATGATTCTACACTATCACGAGAACTAATGATCTTTTCACTTGTTTCTATGTTTTCATATGGACATTTTTAGGTAAATCCGATTGGAGTGGAGCTTCAACCGGATCGAAGACGAAGGACTCACTAAGCTCTCTTCTTTCGGCCGGCCGAGGGAGGAGAAGTCGGAACCCAACAATCTCACCGCTTCCAAAGGTACGACGGTCACTTTCATCTTTCTATTTCATTTCCTTTCATTCTACTATATTTTGGAGCCTTTGGCTCCTGGCGACCACACCCACTAACATCCCATCCACCAAGTCCCCAAAGCAAGCGTAAGGGGTTCCGGAGGGGGGAGATCCGCGGATGTCCCGTTCCGGGTGCTTACAATCGGCGAGGATGTTCTGAGAGCGGGGGACATGAACAAAGGTGAGTTTGAAGAATAGCTTGATGTAGCAAGTGGTGAGCTCCTGGTAGGGTTTGAGGTTTGGATGAGAAGTTCGGTACTTGGATAGGACCTGGCGTAGGATCAATTGACTATCACCTATCACCCTCAGTTCGGTGGCACCATGGAAATGAGCGGCCTCCAGCCCGGCCAACAAGGCTTCATACTCAGCTATGTTGTTGGTTGCTGGAAAGTTAAGCTGAAAAGCCTGTGGAATGGTGACACCTTCAGGTGACAGAAGGACAATACCTATCCCTCTACCATGAGAGTTCAAAGCCCCGTCAAAATATAATGTCCAAAGATTGGAAGATCGGACTGACATTAGTTCGTCATCCGGGAACTCCGACCGGACTAGGTCAAAGACGGGTATAGGATGATGGGCAAGGTGTTCAGCAATAGCATAACCCTTGATTGCCTTCTGTGGGACATAAGTGATATCAAATTGGGATATGAAACTCTGCCATCGCCCTAACCGATCAGTCAAGACTGTACACATTTCTATGCCAATTGTTGCAAATATCTGTTTGAAACTCCTTTACCTCTGACTTTCCTATTTCCTAACCTAACTTGACCTACTGAAGATAAAGATGGAAAGGTGGTATTTACAGTGGAGGGTGGATCGAGCAAATCGATCAATGATTCAGAAAAGGGGGATCCCTGATTGGGAGTACCCTCTGGGATGAGTAGAGACGTCTCCTCGATGGAAATGTGAATTTCAGAGAAGACGTTTTGGAAATTTCAAGTAAAAAGATAGAATGAGCCTGAGTGACTCGAGGCTTGCTGGAAACTGACTGAATTACCAGAGAGAAAAACTTAAGAATAAAGGGGAAAAAGGGGCTCGTGGGCCCGATGGTAACAGAAAGTGAACACATGGGTCCAAAACGGATGAAGAAAGTAAACGGGTACGTGGACCTGATCATAGAAATAAATGGGCATGTGAGCCCATGTTGAGAAAAGCCCTCAGTTCTGAAGTTGATGAGGGAAGCAAATGGGCAAGCAGGCCCAGTAAGAGTGGAAGGTTTAAGAGGGCTCATGGGCCTAATGTGGGTAAGTGGGTCCTGAAGCCCATCCAAAAGATCTCGAAACAAAGGTACGAGGTTCAAACATGGCATTGTTGTATTTGGGCCTCGTGGAATGGTTTTGACTTAGGTGGTATGCTCAACTAGATGATCCAACACTGGTCTGCCCTTGGGTGGTTCTTGATACTCTTCCCCACTTGAGAACAAACGAGTTAGAGATAAGCACAGGTCTTCCAAGTCTTCTTCTTCTTCATCTGTAGCCTTTCTTCTCTTGACAGCCATCACGGAACTTTTGCCATCTTCAGCCATCATCATGGTCTCCCCTTTGATAAAGAAGGTGTGGAGTCCCACGGCATATCCTAGCTGGAAGATCCTCCTTGGGATGGAACCCTCTTCATATCCCAACCCCTGCCTGCGTGGCCTTTTCACAGTTTCAATTGGCTGTGTGATCCCTTGAAGATCCTTGCCTAAACCTCTTCCAGGCTGATAGCCCAATTTCACCAGCATCCGCCATCCCAAAGGTGTCTGGTAGAGAGGCCGTCATGCATCTGACTTCTGGCAATTCTCCCACTGAGATCTGGGGTTGTATTGACAGACCTAGGGGTGATGTAAAAACATCATTCATCTCATCCCTCATAGGCATGCTAGTCACCTTGACCACCTGTCCTTTAAAGGGAAACTTTATGCACTGGTGGTTTGTTGAAGCCACAGCTCCTATTGCCTCCAAATATGGCCTCCCAAGTATAGCCCGAAATGTTGGATCTAATTCTAGAACATGAAAATCTGTTGTAACTGTACATGGTCCAAGTTTGACATCTAATGTGACCACCCCACGTGC
This sequence comes from Cryptocoryne crispatula var. balansae, assembly GCA_036172225.1. NCBI lineage: Eukaryota > Viridiplantae > Streptophyta > Magnoliopsida > Alismatales > Araceae > Cryptocoryne > Cryptocoryne crispatula. The sequence goes on from CM069925.1 coordinate 23,320,075, forward strand.
AGACTTCTTGGAGTTATCATAGGCTGTCACCATGGCACAAGATGGCTTGATTTCTTGCTCAGAAATACCGCACAATTGCAAAGTTTCTGGCGGCATAACGTTGATAGAAGCTCCGGTGTCAACCAAACATGATTTTACTTCGACATTGCAGATGATAACAGCCACATGCAAAGCATATCTCCTAAAGTCTGGATCTGCTAATTCTTCCTGAGAGAAAGTGAGTGTTGGGTGCTCACTTCTAGGGGCTAACACTGTAGTGATCTTCTCAGGTGGGAGATCTTCATTCACCATGACCCTTTGCAAGTACTGCTGTAGAATCTCCTGGTGCACTTTTGATCTTTTGATCAACTCAAGTATAGAAATACGGGCTGGTGTCTTATCCAAATGTTTTAACAGATCATACGCCGTGCCTGGCAATGGCTCTTCAACTTGTTCCTCCTCCACTGGCTCCTGCGGTTGAGTTCCGGCTTGGGGAAAGAGTCCCTGGAACATCCTCCCACTCCGAAGCACCGGGGCTATTTGGCAGTCGGGTAGAGGTGACGGGTTAACTGGGGTGGGTTGTGGTGGAACAGGTGGTGTAGGTGCAGGTATGATGGGTAATGGGATCAATGGTTCTGGGATGATGGGGTTAGTTGGTAGAGGGGTAGGATTTGGAGGTGATAATGATGGTGATACTGGTGGCCTAATAAGAAGAGGCCGGAGTGTAGAAGTGGTTGATGAATTTAATGAAGGTGTAGGTTGTGGGATTGGTTGTGGTGTTGGTGGTATGATAGGTTGGGGTTTTGGAGTGGTAGAGCTCGTAGGCTGGAGGTTCAGGTTTGGTGATGATTGTGGTGGTCGGATGAGCAAGGGCCGGTGTGTAGCAGTGGTTGAAGGAGGTGTAGTTAGAGAGGGGGCTGGCCTAATGATGGGCTGGCGAGAAGAAGTGGCGGCCAGTGGTTGGGTTATTGAGCTTTGTGGTAGCTGTGGAGTAGCAGGTGCACGGATTATTTGTCTAGGAGGAGGCCTAGCAGGAGACCTAGCTGGGTTGACAGGCATGGTTGCATTTTGGTTTTCTAGTTGCCAACCTTTAGCACTGCTGACATCTCCCTGGACAATGGAGTGTACTAAACCAATTCCTGGGTTTGGATGTGCTGGTGCCGGTGCTGGAGCGGGAGCATGTAACGGGAGCGGATTCTGAACAATCCCCAAGCCAGGTTGTTGTTGAGGTTGAGCCAGTGGACGCTGCCGCTGCTGCTGCCTAGCCTTCATTACCTGTATGCATTCCCCCATTTGAACCCAATCAATGCTGCCTTGGTCATTCAGATCGTGGATGTAATCCTTGAATTGAAAGCACACTTCTACAGTGTGACCAGGACACCGGTGGTAAGCACAGTATCGGGACATATCTACATTTGTTGGCCAAACCTCTCTTTTCTTGGGCAATTCCAACTGTTTCTCCGCCATGAGTACATTGAAGATGTCGGTCAAGGAGTAAGGGAGTTGCTGGTAGTTCTCTCTCCTAGGACCTCCCCTTCGTGGTGCCTGATTGGGTGGTGGCGTTGCCCTATTGTAGGTAGGTTGACGAGGTTGCTGGGGTTGTGCTACTGGTTGCGGGGGTTGTTGTGGTAGTCGTGGTTGTGGTGGCCTAACCTGTTGTTGAGGAGGGTAATAGGAAGGGTTTTGTGGTGGGTTTCTAAACTGGTTTTGACGGTTCCCTCCCTGGTTCCCCACAATGTTTATAGCTTCATTGTTGACCACTCCTTCGGTTGTAGGCCCAACTGGTGCAAAGGGGGTTTTCCTGAGGTTTCTAGTTTTAGGATCGAAAGGGTTTATCATTGTGGCATCCTTGAAGTGGGCTTGCAAGTATCGGGCACTGTCATAGAGTTCATTCATTGTGGTAGGACGGTGCATGATCAAGACATTCCTCAAGGCAGGTGTAGTGTTGCCAATGAGCATCTTCACTTGTTCCCCTTCAGAAATAACATCTGTCAATTTTTTTGCCATTCCCCTCTAGCGATCAGCAAACTTTATGAAGTCCTCTTCGGGCTTCATCTTCTCAAAGAATCAAATCCGTGATGGAGCATGCTGGTGCCACCCGGTCTCTGTATCTTTGCAAGAATTTTGTCTTGACAATGTCGAAGTCTCCTTCCTCAAAGGAGTCGAGTGAGTAGAACCATTCCAATGCAGACCCTTCTAGTGATCGGCGGAACAAGAAAGCAAGAACCCTACGATCATCTTTACAGAATGAGGATTCATAGAGAAAATCTTTAAGATGAAGAAAAGGATTGCCAGTACCATTGTAGCGGCGATAAACTGGTAGCTCAGAAGGTGGCAGGTGTAGGACTGGCAGAGAAGGAATAGAAATCTCAGGCACTGACTTGGAGTCCATGCGACATCTCAGCTCTTCATAACGCTCATTCATCTGGGTGAGCTGATCCATGATTGCCCTGGTGAGAGCAGGTTCTTGGTTTACTGGTGGGGGTATGTGGTTAGAGACATGGTTCTGAAATTGAGGAGCATGACTTGGAAAATTCACTGAAGATTGTCCCATGACTTGGTGGGTCAAGGGAGCAACATGGTTGAAATAAGATGGTTGAACAAATGAGGGTTGGACCACATGTGGTTGAACTATAGAGGGTTGAAATGCAGATGGTTGAATCATAGATTGTTGAACAACGGGTGGTTGAATCATAGATTGTTGAACAACAGGTGGTTGAACAAAGGGTGACTGAATGACTGGTGGTTGAACTAGAGGACGAGGAGATAAGGCAACTTGATTGGTTTCAGCCTGATCTGAAGCAATTTTTCCCTTCACCATGGATTGTATACGGGAATAGGTTTCTGGGTCAGTATAGAGAGACAACTCCCTAAAGAGTTGTTCAACATCACGGGGAGCAGATGGTTGAGGGACCTCTTGCACTTCTGACTGAATCGGTTGGTGACCCATCTCGTGCTCTCGATGTTTAGCTTGTTCCGCCATTCCAACGTGCCTTCCAGACCTTAGTTGCATTGAACTTCAAGAAGAAAGTAAAACAAGTTGACAAAGTAAACAAAGAACTTTTTTGGTTTTTTTAGTATCTTGCAAAAAGTTAGAGGTTTGAATTTTTGTTTGACAAACAAGTTATGCAAAGACTTGAAAGCAAGATTACGCAATGATTTTGATTAAACCTTAGGTTTATGAATTTTTTTAAGAATTTTTCTCTCAACAAATGGGTTAGGATCCTAACTCCAATCTTCAATGACCTAGTAGGTTTCACACAAACTCACCACGTGTAGGTAACGTAGGATGCTTCGGGTTTTGGGGAGTGGTACAACCAACCCGATCGTGAAGAGGAATACTCCACGTATGAGGAATTACGGAGGCCTTGATGAAAGCCAACCAAGTCAACTAGGAAGGAATATCCCATAAGAGAGGTCAGAATCCACCAAGAGGGTGTTTTGGATGGGAGGGGTAAATGGGAGAGTGAGCTCCCGCCTCAAAAAAGTGTAAAATAAGGAGGTAGAGAGAAGGAGCATAGAATGCAATCAAGTAATAAAGCAAGTAATGAGCAAAGCATAAACTTAAACAAGCAATCAACACCAGACAAGCAATTAGAAACTAGACAAGCAACTAGAAACTAGAATCTAGACTTGTTTCTTATGTGAGCCAAATGGAGATAGTGAAAAGGTGATGGAAAGAAGAGGGTTCAGATCTGATAGCCAAGCAAATGGGTGGTCCACGTGGGGACCGATGTGGGAACTGGGGTAGAAAGTAAAGGTGGTTCACATGGGAACCGGTTTTGGGTAAAAAAGGGGTGGTTCACGTGGGAACCGGTTTGAATGATCAAAAGAGGGCCACGTGGGGCCAATTAAAAGTGAACAAAGATCTGATCCAAGTGGGGATAGATCTGAAGGAAAGTGGTTTGGTTCACGTGGGAACCGAAGTAAAGAAAGAGATTGGTTCACGTGGGAACCGGTTTAAAAGGAAAATGGTGGTTCACGTGGGAACCGGTTTAAATAAAATGCAGAAATTAAATGGCATACTTGATACTTCAGATCTGATGAAAGATGGGTGAAATCAGAAATTTTGAGATGGCATGAAGTTTAGAAAGGTGGAAGGAAGGAAAGGCTCACGTGGGAACCGGTCTAGAACTAGAACTAGTTGCAAACAAAACACTTAGCCCCCACGGTTGAAGACATTGCTTGTCCCACCGTGGTCGCCACAAAGCTGTCGACTCTGAAAATTCGACGGGGTCCTCACCTTTTCAGGGAAGTCCGTGAACCCAGATCGTCACCTCAAGAGGGGATGAGAAAAGAAAGGAATAAAGCTCGGAAAGCAACTCTCACCTCGATCCCACACTCACATTGATCCCCGAACTTTCATCCCTTGGCGTCGCTCGATCACCAAAGAGACGGTTCGGGTCATGTGGGAGGAAGGTGAGAAGAAATAAACGTGGTCGCCAGGAACCGTGGGTTCCGATTTATAGAATTAAAATGACCATGTGTACCTTAGCGTGAAGAATGTGAGTTAAAGCTTCTCCTTCTTCGGCCGGCCGATGAAGAAGAGTCCTCAACGTGTGGGTGCTTGATATTCTATGCAACTAGACAAATAAACAAGTGAAATAGACAATTAGAACTAGACAAAGTGGAGTATATGTAAAGAGAATGACATAAAACACACAATTGACTAGAAACTGACCGGATTCGGGTTATCTCTAACCCCCTTTTTTTATTTTCGGATTAAAAGAGTAAAAGTAATGAAAAAAAATGTAAAAAAATTATAGGAGGATGGATAATCATGAAACAAAGAGATAGGAAAAAAAACAGTAAGGTTCTGAGTTGTATAGAGGAAGATATAGCCAAATCTGTGTTGTCGAAAAAGCCGAGCAGCTGTCCAGGATCTGCCAGGCGTGACTTTGCTTCTGCGCTCGTCACCACCAGCCCCGACCTCTGAATTAAGTGCCGTCGATTGTAAACTCAAGAAGACTTGGAGAGGAAGAACTTTGATGAAGATAGCTCAGGCAGAAGACGTCCACACACTTATGTAGAGGCCGAAGAAGAGAGACATGGCTGATCACCTGCAGAACAGCCTTCCTCTCTCTTGAACCGACTTTTCTCTCTCTAAAAACTCGAAATTCTCTCTCTAAAAATCATAAAATCGATGCAGGAGGGTGCTAGGACGTCTTGAGATGCCTGGGGAGTCGTGCTCCTCCCTCTGGAACGACCAGAATCAGAGTCCTTTTATAGGAGAACAGGCGGTCTTATCGGAGCTAAAAAATAGGGTTAAATGCGCCCCGGTGCCAGGTGCATCCGCCCCACTGAGGGGCGCATGTGCCCCCCAGTGAGGGCACATCTTATCTTCTCCGAAAATTTCGATCTTATCCGGTCCGTCGGTTGAGCGGTAGAGTCCGGGTGAAAAACTGGTTCCCACGTGCCTCAAAGGTGGGGCGCATGTGCCCTCATGTGAGGGCACGAGGTCAGGTGCCTCATTGATAGGGCGCATGGCCACCAGCCCTGGGTCCCGGGCGCATGTGACCAGGAACCCGGGCGCATGGGCCTGGTTTCGCGTGTCCTTCTTCCGGAAGCCATTGCGAACACTCCCGAACTCGGAATTCGACGCCGTTTGTTGCGTTGGAAAGATAACAGGCCGAAGAAGCCCTATATAGCATCGTATCAGCCATAACACCCTCCAAAAGTTCAGAATTTTATCCGGAAGTTAGGGCAGTGAACAGAAGGTCCGATATAGGTCAAAATGACTTCGACGGCAAACCGGAAAGGCACGGAATGCAACAAAACTTGTCCGGAGTGTGAATATGACCATAACCTTCAATGCATGATCATTAGGCATTGGTCATTCTGCCAATTTCCTTGTTCACACGATTTACGTGCAGCTTTCGCTCAGAAATTACGGCTTTTTGCGGAAAACGTCGGAAAACATCCGATTTCATTCGGCGAATGCTCCAAATCAACTTAAAAGGACCCGGCATCATCATAAGGTCAATCATACATGTTACCCTATAAAACATGAGTTTTATGCTCTGAATTAGGCAAATTTGGCGTGTCTACAGTAAGTAGCTCGTTCTTTCCCTTCTTCATCAACTTGTGCAAGGACTGCCCCAAGAGAGTTCTCAAGAACCAAAATGTAGAGGACCAAGGACTTGTCGGGAATTGGTGGTCTGAGTACAGGGGGACTTGCCAGGTATGTTTTCAACCCATCAAACGCCTCTTGGCACTTCGAATCCCATATAAACTCGGCCCCCGCCTTGGTTAACTCATAGAAAGGTTTACACCTTTGGGAATGTTGTGAGATAAACCGGTGGACAAATTGTAGCCTCCCAATCAATCCTTGAAGCTCTTTCATATTCTTCGGAGGAGGCATACCAATAATTGCCTTGGCCTTGTTTGGGTCGATCTCTATGCCCCTTTTGCTTACTATGAACCCAAGTAGCTTTCCTGATGAATCTCCAAAGATACACTTCTTAGGGTTCATTTTTAGCTTGTATTCTCTAGCTCATTGCAAAACTTTCCTTAGCACTTCAGAATGATCTTCTCGACTCTTGGACTTGATAAACAAATCATCCACATACACCTCTACAAGGGTGTGCATCATGTCATGAAAGATAGCCATCATAGCCCTCTGATATGTAGCACCAGCATTCTTTAACCCAAAGGGAATGACAACATAGCAATATGTTCCCCAAGGTGTAGTGAATGAGGTCTTCTCTTGGTCCTCCTCAGCTAACCGGATCAGATTGTATCCAGAATAGCCGTCCATGAATGAAAGCATTTCAAATCCAGCTGTGTTATCAACCAAAACATCGATATGAGGTAAAGGAAAATCATCCTTAGGACACGCTCGGTTCAAGTCCTTGAAATCTATACAAATCCGAATTCGTCCATCCTTCTTCATAACAGGGACTATGTTAGCCACCCATTGCGGATATAGGACAACCTTAATAAATTTTGCTTGATGTAGTTTATCAACCTCTTCTTTCATTTTGAGTGCAATATCAGGGTGGAATCTCCTGAGCTTTTGTTTAACCGGGGTAGTTCTAGGTTTTAAGGTTAATCTATGTTCAACCAATGAATTATCTAATCCTGGCATATCTTCATATGTCCATGCGAACGTATCCTTATATTCTTCCAACACTTTGATCAAACGTTGTTCTTCTGAGGGAGTGAGGTTTGCACTAATGAGGATAGTCTTAGGATCTTCCAGGGTTCCTAAATTCAGTTCCTTGGTCGGTTCATTCTCTGTGGCTGATGGTTCTTCAAATCTTCTAAGTCCAGATGCATATGCATCAGCCAAGTCCTCAATTTCATCCTCGGATTAGGGATCCTTCTCTGATACCACCTCATATACTACCAAAGTATGATCTATGTTATGCTCATCCTCATATCGAATTTCATCTAGCTGGATGGTATTATCCAAAAAGTTTGGCAGCCTTGCACACTCTACGCATTTCTGTGCCAATTGTTGCAGACACCTATTTGGAACTCGCTTACCTCTGACTTTCCTATTTCCTAACCTAACTTGACCTACTGAAGATAAAGCTGGAAAGGTGGTATTTACAGTGGAGGGAGGATCGAGTAAATCGATCAATGATTCAGAAAAGAGGGATCCCTGATTGGGAGCACCCTCTGGGATGAGTAGAGACATCTCCTCGATCGAAATGTGAGTTTCAGAGAAGACGTTTTTTTTGGGATTCTCAAGTAAAAAGATAAAATGAGCCTGAGTGACTCGAGGCTTGCTAGAAGATGACAGAATTAATAGAGAGAAAAACTTAAGAATAAAGGGGAAAAAGGGGCTCGTGGGCCCAATGGTAACAGAAAGTGGACACATGGGTCCAAAACTGATGAAAAAAGTAAACGGGTACGTGGACCCGATTTCAGAAATAAATGGGCATGTGAGCCCATGTTGAGAAAAGCCCTGAGTTCTAAAGTTGATGAGGGAAGCAAATGGGCAAGCTGGCCCAGTAAGAGTGGAAGGTTGAAGAGGGCACATGGGCCCAAAGTGGGTAAGTGGGTCCTGAAGCCCATCCAAAAGATCTAGAAACAATGGTACGGGGTTCAAACATGGCATTGTTGTATTTGGGCCTCGTGGAATGGTTTTGACTTGGGTGGTATGCTCAACCAGATGATCCAATATTGGTTTGCCTTTGAGTGGTTCTTGGTGCTCTTCCCCACTTGAGAACAGACGAGTCAAAGATAAGCATAAGTCTTCCAAGTCTTCTTCTTCTTCTTCTGGAGCCTTCCTTCTCTTGACAGTCATCATGGAACTTTTGCCATCTTCAGCCATCATCATGGTCTCCCCTTTGATAAAGAATGTATGGAGTCCCATGGCATATCCTGGCTGGAAGATCCTCCTTGGGATGGAACACTCTTCATATCCCAACCCCTACCTGCATGGCCTTTTCACAGTTTCAATTGGCTGAGTGATCCCTTGAATATCCTTGCCTAAACCTCTTCCAAGCTGATAGCCCAATTTCATCATCATCCCCCATCTCAGTGTGTCTGGTAGAGAGGCGGTCATGCATCTAACTTCTGGCAATTCTACCACTGAGATCTGGGGTTGTATTGACAGACCTAGGGGTAAAGAAGCATCGTTCAGCTCGTCCCTTATAGGCATGCTAGTCACCTTGACCACCTGTCCTTTAAAGGGAAACTTTATGCACTGGTGGTTTGTTGAAGCCACAGCTCCTATTGCCTCCAAGTATGGCCTCCCAAGTATAGCCCGAAAAGTTGGATCCAATTCTAGAACATGAAAATTTGTTGTGACCGTACATGGTCCAAGTTTGACTTCTAGTGTGACCACCCCACGTGCAGACTTCTTGGAATTGTCGTAGGCCATCACCATGGCACAAGATGGCTTTATTTCTTGCTCAGAAATACCGCACAACCGCAAAGTTTCTGGTGGCATAACATTGATAGAAGCTCCAGTGTCAACCAAACATAATTTCACTTCAATATTACAAATAACCACAGCCACATGCAAAGCATATCTCCTAAATTCTGGATCTGCTAATTCCTCCTGAGAGAAAGTGAGTGTTGGGTGCTCACTTCTAGGGGCTAACACTGTAGTTTTATTTTCAGGTGGGAGATCTTCACTCACCATGACCCTTTGTAAGTACTGCTATAGAATCTCCTGGTGCACCTTTGATCTTTTGATCAACTCAAGTATGGAAATACGGGCCGGTGATTTATCCAAATGCTTCAACAAATCATAGGCTGTGCCTGGCAATGGTTCTTCTACTTGTTTCTCCTCCACTTGATCCTGCGGTTGAGTACTAGCTTGGGGAAAGAGCCACTGGAACATCATCCCACTCCGAAGCACCGGGGCTATTTGGTGGTCGGGTAGAGGTGACGGGTTAACTGGGGTGGATTGTGGTGGAACAGGTGGTGTAGATGCAGGTATGATAGGTAATGGGATCGATGGTTCTGGGATGATGGGGTTAGTTGGTAGAGGGGTAGGATCTGGAGGTGGTAGTGATGGTGATACCTGTGGCCTGATAAGAAGAGGCCGGGGTGCAGAAGTGGTTGATGAGTTTAATGAAGGTGTAGGTTGTGGGATTGGTTGTATGATAGGTTGGAGTTTTGGAGTGGTAGAGCTCGTAGGCTGGGGGTTCAGGTTTGGTGGTGATTGTGGTGGTTGGATGAGCAAGGGCCGGTGTGTAGCAATGGTTGAAGGAGGTGTAGTTAGAGAGGGGGCTGGCCTAATGAGGGGTCAGCGAGAAGCAGTGGCGGCCAGTGGTTGGGTTATTGAACTTGGTGGTGGTTGTGGAGTAGAAGGTGCACGGATTATCTGTCTAGGAGGGTTCCTAGCAGTAGGCCTAGCCGGGTTGACAGGCATGGTTGCATTTTGGTTTTCTAGTTGCCAACCTTGAGCACGGCTAACATCTCCCTGGACAATGGAGTGTACTAGACCAATTCCTGGGTTTGGATGTGCTGGTGCCGGTGCTGGAGCAGGAGCATGTAATGGGAGCGGATTCTGGACAATCCCCAAGCCAGGTTGTTGTTGAGGTTGAGCTGGTGGACGCTGCCGCCGCTGCTACCTAGCCTTCATAGCTTGTATGCATTCCCCCATTTGAGCCCAATAAATGCTTCCTTGGTCGTTCAGATCGTGGATGTAATCCTTGAATTGAAAGCACACCACTACAGTGTGACCAGGACACCGGTGGTAAGCACAGTATCGGGACATATCTGCGTTTGCTGGCCAAACCTCTCTTTCCTTGGGCAATTCCAACTGTTTTTCTGCCATGAGTACATTGAAGATGTCGGTCAAGGAGTAAGGGAGTTGCTGGTAGTTCTCTCTCCTAGGACTTCCCCTTCGTGGTGCCTGATTGGGTGGTGGCGGTGCCCTATTGTAGGTAGGTTGACGAGGTTGCTGGGGTTGTGCTACTTGTTGCGGGGTTTGTTGTGGTTGTCGTGGTTGTGGGGGCCTAACCTATTATTGAGGGGGGTAATAGGAAAGGTTTTGTGGTGTGTTTCTAAACTGGTTTTGACGGTTCCCTCCCTGGTTCCCCACAATGTTTATAGCTTCGTTGTTGACCACTCCTTCGGTTGTAGGCCCAACTGGTGCTGAGGGGGTTTTCCTAAAGTTTCTAGGTTTAGGATCAAAAGGGTTTATCATGGTGGCATCCTTGAAGTGGGCTTGCAAGTATCGGGCACTGTCATAGAGTTCATTCATGGTGGTAGGACGGTGCATGATCAAGACATTCCTCAAGGCAGGTGTAGTGTTGCCAATAAGCATCTTCACTTGTTCCCCTTCAGAAATCATATCTGTCAATTTCTCTACCATTCCCCTCCAGCGATCAGCAAACTTTATGAAGTCCTCTTCGGGCTTCATCTTCTCAGCAATCAAGTCTATAATAGAGCATGCTGGTGCCACCCGGTCTCTATATCTCTGCAAGAATTTGGTTTTGACAATATCGAAGTCTCCTGCCTCAAAGGAGTCGAGTGAGTAGAACCATTCCAATGCAGACCCTTATAGTGATCGACGGAACAAGAAGGCAAGAACCCTACGATCATTTTTCCAGATTGAGGATTCATAGAGAAAATCTTTAAGGTGGAGAAAAGGGTTGCTCGAACCATTGTAGCGGCGATAAACTGGTAGCTCAGAAGGTGGCAGGTGTAGGACTGGCAGAGAAGGAATGGAAATCTCAGGAACTGACTTGGAGCCCAGGCGACATCTCAGCTCTTCATAACGTTCATTCATCTAAGTGAGCTGATCCATGATTGCCTGGGTGAGAGAAGGTTCTTGGTTTACTGGTTGGGGTATGTGGTTAGAGACATGATTTTGGAATTGAGGAGCATGACTTGAAGATTGTCCCATGGCTTGGTGGGTCAAGGGAGCAACATGGTTAAAATAAGATAGCTGAACAAATGATGGTTGAACCACAGATGGTTGAACTATAGAGGGTTTAACTACAGATGGTTGTGCTAGTGATGGTTGAATCATAGATTGTTGAACAACAAGAGGTTGAACAAAGGGTGATTGAATGAGTGGTGGTTGAACTAGAGGACGAGGAGATAAGGCAACTTGATTGGTTTCAGCCTGATCTGAAGCAACTTTGCCCTTCACCATGGATTGTATACAGGCATAGGTTTCTGGGTTGGTATAGAGAGACAACTCCCTAAAGAGTTGTTCAACATCATGAGGAGCAGATGGTTGAGGGACCTCTTGCGCTTCTAACTCAAACAATGGATTAACACGACCATCTAATGGATTTGGTTGATGACCCATCTCGTGCTCTCGATGTTCAGCTTGTTCCGCCATTCCATCGTGCCTTTCAGACCTTAGTTGCATTGAACTTCAAGGAACAAACAAGTTGACAAAGTAAAGAAAGAACTTTTTTGGTTTTTTTAGTATTTTGCAAAAAGTTAGAGGTTTGAATTTTTGTTTGACAAGTAAGTTATGCAAAGACTTGAAAGAAAAATTACGCAATGATTTTGATTAAACCTTAGGTTTATGAATTTTGTTAAGAATTGTTCTCTCAACAAATGGGTTAGGATCCTAACTCCAATCTCCAATGACCTAGGTTTCACACAATCTCACCACGTGTAGGTAACGTAGGATGCTTCGGGTTTTGGGGAGTGGTACAACCAACCCGATCGTGAAGAGGAATACTCCACGTATGAGTAATTACGGAGGCCTTGATGAAATCCAACCAAGTCAACTAGGAAGGAATATCCCAGAAGAGAGGTCAAAATCCACCAAGAGGGTGTTTTGGATGGGAGGGATAAATGGGAGAGTGAGCTCCCGCCTCAAAAAAGTGTAAAAGAAGGAGGTAGAGAGAAGGAGCAGAGAATGCAATCAAGTAATAAAACAAGTAATGAGCAAAGCATAAACTTAAATAAACAAGCAATCAACACCAGACAAGCACTTAGAAACTAGACAAGCAACTAGAAACTAGAATCTAGACTTGTTTCTTATGTGAGCCAAATGGGGATAGTGAAAAGTGATGGAAAGAAGAGGGTTCAGATCTGATAGCCAAGCAAAAGGGTGGTCCACGTGGGGACCGATGTGGGAACTGGGGTAAAAAGTAAAGGTGGTTCACGTGGGAACCGGTTTTGGCTAAAAAGGGGTGGTTCACGTGGGAACCGGTTTGAATGGTCAAAAGGGGGCCACGTGGGGCCAATTAAAGGTGAATAAAGATATGATCCAAGTTGGGATAGATCTGGAAAAAAGGGTTTTGGTTCACGTGGGAACCGAAGTAAAGAAAGAGATTGGTTCACGTGGGAACCAGTTTAAAAGGAAAAGGATGGTTCACGTGGGAACCGGTTTAAATAAAATGCAGAAATTAAATGGCATACTTGGTACTTCAGATCTGATGAAAGATGGGTGAAATCAGAAATTTTGAGATGGCATGAAGTTAAGAAAGGCGGAAAGAAGGAAAGGCTCACGTGGGAACCGGTCTAGAACTAGAACTAGTTGCAAAACAAAACACTAAGCACCCACGGTTGAAGACATTGCTTGTCCCACCATGGTCGCCACAAAGCTGTCGACTCTGAAAATTCGACGGGGTCCTCTCCTTTTCAGGGAAGTCCGTGAACCCAGATCGTCACCTCAAGAGGGGATGAGAAAAGAAATGAATAAAACTCGGAAAGCAACTCTCACCTCAGTCCCACACTCACATTTATCCCCGAACTTTCATCCCTTGGCGTCGCTTGATCACCAAAGAGACAGTTCGGGTCATATGGGAGGAGGGTGTGAAGAAATAAATGTGGTCGCCAGGAACCGTGGGTTCCGATTTATAGAATTAAAATTGACCGTGTGTACCTTAGCGTGAAGAATGTGAGTTAAAGCTTCTCCTTCTTCGGCCGACCGATGAAGAAGAGTCCTCAACGCGGTGGGTGCTTGATATTCTGTGCAACTAGACAAACAAACAAGTGAAAGAGACTATTAGAACTAAACAAGGTGGAGTATATGTAAAGAGAATAACATAAAACGCACAATTGACTAGAAACTGACTGGATTCAGGTTATCTCTAACCCCTTTTTTTTATTTTCGTAATAACAGAATAAAAGTAATGAAAAAAATATTAAAAAATTATAGTAGGATGGAGAATCACTAAAAAAAGAGATAGGAAAAAGAACAGAAAGATTCTGAGTTGAATAGAGAAAGATATAGCCAAATCTGGGTTGTCGAAAAAGCCGAGCAGCAGTCCAGGATCTGCCAGGCGCGACTTTGCTTCTGCTCTCGTCACGACCAGCCCCGATCGCGGAATCATGTTCCGTATATTTCAAACTCAAGAATACTTGGAGATGAAGAACTTTTATGAAGAGAGATCTGGCAGAAGACGTCCACACACTTCTGTAGAGGCCGAAGAAGAGAGACTTGGCAGATCACCTGCAGAACAGCCATCCTTTCTCTTGAACAAACTTTTCTCTCTCTAAAAACTCGAAATTCTCTCTCTAAAAATCACAAAATCAATGCAGGAGGGTGGTTGGACGTATTGAGATGCCTGGGGGGTCGTGCCCATGCCTTTGGAACGACCGGAATCAGAGTTTATTTATAGGAGAACAGGCGGCGTTATCAGGGCTAAAAAATAGGGGCCTTGCGCCCCACCCCTGGGCGCATGCGCCCCACTGAGGGGCGCATGTGCCCCACAGTGAGGGTGCATGGGCACAAATCCCGAGAAAAAAGGTCTTATCCGATCGGCGGTTCAGTGGTAGAGTCCCGGTGAAAAACTGGGTCCCTCGTGCCACCAGGGTAGGGCGCATGTGCCCTCAAGTGAGGGCACGAGGTCACGTGCCCCACTGGTAGGGCGCATGGGCATGTGCCCTGGGTCCCGGGCGCATGTGACTAGGAACCAGGGCGCATGGGACTGGTTTCGCGCGTCCTTCTTCCGGAAGCCATTGCGAACACTCCCGACCTCGGAATTCAACGCCGTTTGTTGCGTTGGAAAGATAAAAGGCCAAAGAAGATTTATATAGCATAGGATAAGACATCACACCCTCCAAAAGTTTAGAATTTTATCCATAAGTTAGGGCAGTGAACAGAAGATCCGATACAGGTCAAAATGACTCCGACGGCAAACTAGAAAGGCACGGTATGCAACAAAACTTGTTCGGGGTGTGAATATGAACATAACCTTCAATGCATGATCATTAGGCATTGGTCATTCAGCCAACTTCCGTGTTTACATGATTTACGTGTGGCTTTCGCTCGGAAATTATGGCTTTTTGCGGAAAACATCAGAGAACGTCCGATTTCGTTCGGCGAAGCTCCAAATCAACTTTTAAAGACCCGGCATCATTCTAAGGTCAATCACACATGTTACCCTATAAAACATGAGTTTTATGCTCTGAATTAGGCGAAATTGGCGTGTCTACAGGTACCTTTGTATTTATCATTTAGGGCCATTTAGCTATCTGATCTAGAGAATGATGGAGTGTCTACTAAGTCATCGTACTCATTCTAATTCTCTTATCAATTTTTCAAGTAATCATTTTTAGCATAGTAGAAATATAGTAGTTTAAGTTTTGAGAAGGCAATTGAATGATCATTATGTCTAGATAGTATATAGTTTTGCTTAGATTGTAGCACTAACAATGTATTTTCATTAGAATGTGCGAATTTATGAATTGGGACCTAGTTTGTCTTCACTTTTCCCAAGCTGATGTATATGAGGGATTAATTTTTCCGATCGTGTCGTTGGATTATTCTACTATGTACGTCAAAATCTGGGGCATGACACAATCATTGTTACCGAAAGGTGCATCATAATTTGTTATGTTTTAATCTCTTTGTCGAGCTAGGTATATGACAGAAGGATTTACATTCTATACTTCTACAAAGCGTCATCTTTGCTTGTTTACCTAGATTTAAACTGATATTAATGTTCATATAAACCTTAAAGTGTTACGTTATTATTACAGTTAAATAATTAACTTTAACTCACTCAAGAAGTAGAAAAAGTAATATATTATTCAGATGGGTGGAGAGATGAAATTATAGCTACATGTGGGTTCTTCGTACATAGTGAAGAGGCACATCCTCTTTCTTTCTTTGTTTTTTGTTCACAATGGCCTAGTGGCCAAACTACCACACAGCTCTACGAGAGGTAAGGGATCGAGCGATGCTGGATCCCCACAAGAAACCACCCCCCTCCCCCCCCCCCCGAGGGGGTGGCCAGGCTCTCCGGCCCTTCGAACCCACACCCTTGCTCCCTGTGAGCAGGGGACGTGCCAATTGACCCATGGTCAATTGGCTAAGAGGCACATCCTCAACATCATGAAATGTTGGATCGGTTATCAGCCAATTTGATTGAATCCAAGATTAGGTAAGCTGACCCAGCCTCCGACCACTTGACTCGTTAGCGGATTGGGTTGGGTCGTCAAGTTCGGGCAACATCACTCGATTTCGGTGGTAAAGGTCAGTCAAAATCGCCGAATAACTAGGCTACCCCTGGGGGTCATCGTTGATACTTCATCCAAAGCACCCAATGGCTCCTTTGGTGCTCTCTCTCTCTATATATAAGACTCCCAAGGGGCCTTATACCTCTTATACCTCTTATACCTCTTACACTTGTTTTCTTTCTCTCAATTTCTTCTTTTACATATCTCTTTCTCCCCCCTAAATCTGTCAAGCTCCTAAAAATATCAAGGCTCTTACTTTAATTGTTTGTACTTACTATTGTTACGTACCAACGCTTTTAATTGATCTTTGTTCAACTTTTGTCATGGCATTTATTAATAAAAAGTATTGAGGGGAAACATTGATATCTAAATGATCTTACTCGAAGTGATCCAATTTGGACCTATTACAATTTGATTGGAACATAACAAGGAAAGTTATAATGTAAATATTTGCAACACAATGTATTGCCATAATAATGTAAACATCTTATGGCCAAAAAGAAAAGTAATGTTGCTTTATGTGACAAGGTTCCTAAGAGATAAGAAATCAATTCCATCCTAAAATTTTTTGGGACAAAAGATGGAAACTTCATGACAAACAGAAATAGTTTGAAAAGCCTTAACCCACCACTTTGGTTGTGGAGAGCAAATCTTGGACTGGTCAAGAGTGCCCTTCCTGTAGGAAGTGATAGATATTGTGTAGATTTTGACAAAAGTATGTTTAATTAATTATTTCATTTACTATTTTACCTTAGTTATTAAAATTCTATAAAAATATTTTATTTTTTAATAGACAACTGAATTTTTTAAGGAAGCTAGCCTTAAATTATTTGTGGATGAAGATAGGTTCAATAAGCATAAATATATATAAGTTGAGATTTAGGTAGTAGATGAAGATTTAGAAATGATCTTCAACGTGAGAATTGAAGATATTGTAAAGAAGGGAAGGCTTCATTGGTTTGGACATGTCAAGGTGCCTATTAGGCAAGTCAAGACCCTAATGTTATCAGTGCAAAAGAAGTGAAGAGGTAGGCCTAAATTAACTTTGCATATGCATATCTAGTATGGCTTGAATGAACTAGGCATATGAGAGGAGTTAACAGAAAATTGTGGTGAATGAAAATGACAAATCCATGAAACCCAATCATTTTGCATTAACGCTTTGACTTTGAGTTTGAGTTTGAATGTGAGATTCATGAACTTAAAATTGATGATGACTGAAGCATATAGATGGAACGTGTGTGAAGTGTTTGGTCACTAGAAATTGTGAATTTTAATGATTTAATTAAAAATGTTTGACCTACATACTTGGGAGATAGTATGTACAAGTTTCAACTTTTTCTTTCTTGGTTTACCGAAGATGAGGTACCCTTCAATCTGGTTGATCCGATTTCTGTGCAAATCAAAGACAAGAAAACCAAATTAAAAGTGAATTAGAACTATACGGAGTGTAGGATCTATGAAGAAACCATTTAAAATGGCAATTTGGAGGGAATTGACCAGATTATGGTTAGCCCTATTTCCGATTTTTTAGATTCTTAAAATACGTTGTATTTCAAAAGTGAGTAAAAATAATGCAAAATGAGTTAAATATGGAGTTATAAGTGAAAGGAATCATATACGAATGGAAGAATTGGTGAAGAAATCTAAGTTTTAGTGATCATGTCCTTATATGATGGCATGTGGGGGCTTGAACAAGGTTGCATAGGCATGCATCCT
The DNA here is from genome assembly GCA_036172225.1 of Cryptocoryne crispatula var. balansae. Lineage (NCBI taxonomy): Eukaryota > Viridiplantae > Streptophyta > Magnoliopsida > Alismatales > Araceae > Cryptocoryne > Cryptocoryne crispatula. The sequence goes on from CM069925.1 coordinate 23,337,616, forward strand.
ACTTTAGGGTGCATATGGCCTAGTTTAAGGGCATGTAGTGTAAAATTGGCATGACAGATCAATGTTCTCTACGGGCAAACGGGTGCTCAAAATTTATCCTTGTTTATTGTAAATGAAAAGTAATAGGCCAAAGAATCTTCCCTCCGATTAGATTGGGCAATGTGCTCATCATATTTTGTACATAGACACTAGATAAAAGTTGACGACAACGAATATGAACCAAACTTTCTCCCTCTAAGATCTCTTTAACAATCTCTTTAATTTTATGGCTAGAGCTCTAGAGATGTGTTGTATGACCTTGGCTAACCTCTTGAATGTTCAGATATCATTTTCTAGTATAGGATAATAGAAATCTATTCTAAAATTGGATGAAACAACAAAATTGGGGAGGTTAGGAATACGTGCCTAGGGTGAGGGCATACGTGTACCCTATGAAGGTTCATAAATCTATGCCAAATTTGACCTTGCCCAACTTTAGAAAAATTTTTTGATCAAAGAAAAATAGAAGGTAAGGTCATTCCCATGGATGAGGGTGCGGGTGCCCTAAACCGGGGGTATGTACTACTTGGTGCCCTAAACCAGGGGTGTGTACTACTTGGTAGATCCATATTCCACATCCTCGGGTGAGGGCGTGCACATCCCCTCTCTATGGCACATCCTAATTAAGCAAGAAGTCTTCCAAAGATTGTTTGGAGATCATCCAAAATCAATTAGGATTAGAAAAATGAAAATTGGTCTACATGGCCTTAATTGGTGGTCACATGGTGACACCCAAGGAGAGTAGTGAACACACCCCCATGGGAGGACACATCATCTAGAATTCCATGGTTTGCTTGGTGTCACTTAAGAAAACTCTTAGGTAAACCGAAAAATGGCCCAACATGATTTTAAAAGATGTAAACTCACATCTTACCTCTATAATAAGTGTTTTAAGCTCAAGAATTAAGTCAATTTTGTGTGTCTAAACTTATATGAGATGAAAATTTGCATCTATATACCTTCCTAAGCCATTTGCAATAGTTATATATTATATATCAGTTGAAAAATTTATAGTGTAATGTTTGGAACTCTTTCAGTTCACTATACCACAATTTAAGGTAAAACATACTCTTATGTTGTCTTGCTATCAAACTTATCTGACTTGAAACTTGAGTCTGTGAGACCATAAAGCTTCAAGTCATCTTTTTCATATAGTAGAAATACATCTCTAGTGTTTCTTTAGTACTTAAAAAAATATTTCATAACTATTTAGTGACTTTCACATGGATCCACTTGATAAATGTTTGTAACACTTAGAGGTGCCACATTAGACTATGTACATAACTTATCATATATGATAAACACTATGATACAAACATAGAGACTTACTCATGTACATTCTCTCTTAAGAAGTCTTCTAAAAACAGCACCTTTGAGATATTAAGTCTATATCACATGGTCCTAACTGTCGACTCCAGAAATGGGTTCCGGATCAGCACCTCAAGATAAGGTGAAAGATAGAATGGAATGGGGGAAAGGAGAAGTGAATCGGAAAACACTCGTAAAGCGGTAAGGACTCCTCACCTCGGTCCCACACTCACATTGATCCCCGAACTTTCATCTCACGGCGTCGCTCGAGCACCAGAGATGGTTCGGGTCATGTGGGAGGAGAGTGAGGAGGAGATGAAATTAAAACATGAAAGATGTGGTCGCCAGGAGCTGCGGGCTACGCTTTATACAAAAAAAACAAGAGATGATTTGATTTGACCGTGTACCTTAGCGCGGGAGATTGGGATATGGGTTCAACCTTCTTCGTCTTCGGCCGGCCGATGAATAAAAGTCTCCAACCAATGCTAGCTTAAACAACCTGTGCAACTAGAACAATAAACCAAGTGAAAGAAACTGATTAGAATTATGAGAAGTGTAGTAACTGTAGAGGGAAGATGAGAAATAAGCAATTGGAATTGGACTCACCGGCTTCGGGGTGAGCCTTAACCCCTTTTTTGTGTATTTTTGATTATTTAAAAATGATGCAAATGAACTTAAATATGCTTTAAAACAGTAAATAAATTGAGTTAAATGAGTTGAGAAAGCTTATGGAGTGGATCGGCTTGAGTTGAAGCCGAGTTGGTTGAAGAAAGCCGGTTCGGGTTGCTTTGTACCCTTCTGGCGCGACTTTGGTGCAGAGGATGCTATAGACGACCCCAATGTCAGAATCGAGTACCTTTTGTTGGAGTAGACAGAGGACATAGATAGAAAGAGTTCCTATGTTGATTATTTCTCCGAAATCCTCTATTAGAAGTCTGTAAAAATTCTGAAAGTGGGCGGATATAGAAAACAGAACCTGGATGCGCGCCATTGGTGCAGCAATCTCCACAAACGAACGGAAACTCGGAATTGAGTGCTGTAAGTTGGAGATGAAAGAGGACGAAGATATGAACATATTCTATGTTTAAGACTTTTACATAAAAAGTCCCGTATTTTCTTCAGAAGTCGATGAAGTTGGCTGGTGCAGAACACCCGGATCGAGCCTTCTCCTTCACCTTGGGATCGATCTCTTGACTTAGGATCGCCTTTGGACGTCGGGACGGCTTTGAAGAAGAGCTTGGACGACCTCTGGATGAGCTAGGCATGGGGGATTAACCTTGGGTCATTGAGAATGGCCCTCAATTTATAGGGGAAGGAAGCCGGTGCAAAAAATGGAAACTTGACCGACCGCGCCCCCACTCTTCAAAGGAGACGAGGGCGCGCCGGGCGCGCCCTCAAACCAAGGGCGCGCAGGGCACGCCCCCACTTCAAAGGTAGCGGGGGCGCGTTACGCATCTCACCGCTAAAACTCGATGGAAACTTCTGGAAATTGCTAAAAAACGACTTGACATACATAACGCGCCCCCGAACCGGGGGCGCGGTACAAATAACCGAAAATTAGCGCCGAAAACCTTCCAAAAATCAGGTTTAGAAGGTGCTAATCGGGGTAATTTGCGATTTAAAGAAACTGACTGCGCCCCCGCATTTCAAAGGAACCGGTGGCGCGCAGGACATGCCCCCTGGTTGAGGGCGCGCAAGGCGCGCCCTCCTCTTTCAAAGGGAGCGGGGGCGCGGTACACTCTCTCTCCTGCGCACGTGTTCCGCGAGCCGTATCTTGCAAACGGGATGTCCGATTCGGCTCCCGTTTGTCGCGTTGGAAAGAGGGCCTTCAACCGCACCTCCTCAAGTCGGTAAACCAGCCGGCATGACTCCCGATATGTTCGCACGGGGCTTTCTACTAGTTTACCCTCTCGCGGAAAGTCGAAACCCGTGGTGAAGATCTGAAAGAACACGGTTCCGGTCGAGAAATCTCGGGTTAACTCGGGATGACGAAAAATGACGACCGAACAAGTCCGGTACGATCGGAAAACCCGAAGTCATAAAAAAATCTGAGATTAACCCGGTAAACGTGAACTGAAACTCGGAAAAGCCGCGAAACCCTAAAATTGACCGAACCGGACGTATGACCATGATTGATGAAAATATACGGCTAGAATATACCCGGACGACATGAAAAGACCCGGTGATGACCGGAAAGGCCTAACGCGTGGTCCGGGATAGCCGTGTCAGTACAGATCAAAAAAAGCCGTAACAAAAGCCGTCATTGACCGACGCCTATCGAAATGACTTCTCGGAAACCCTGAATGTTACGGAACACATGCGGGATTCCCGAGACCTTCAAGTAAGGACTATTCAAGGTCGGTCATCGAGCAAGCTCCGTGTTTTCATGGTTAACGCATGGCTCTCGTTTGAAGGTTACATCATTATTCCAGAAATCATCGGTCCATTCTCAACTTACAAGTGGCTCCACCAATGTCCTTAGCTCATCTCCACGAGGTAATCCGGATCAGATAACTGTCAAATAAGAATATTGCCTATGGAATAAGAGTCTGGGGCTCCGTATCAAGCCAATTTGGCGGAGTCTGGGACTCCGCTTTATAGAATAAAAATAAGAGATGAGTTGATTTGACCATGTACCGCGCGGGAGATCGGGATATGAGTTCAACCTTCTTCTTCCTCGGCCGGCCTATGAAGAAGAGTCTCCAACCGAAGCTAGCTTGATAAACCTGTGCAACTAGAACAATAAACCAAGTAAAAGAAAATGGTTAGAACTATGGGAAGTGTAGTAACTGTAGAAAGAATATGAGAAAGAAGCATTTGGAATTGGACTCACCGGCTTCGGGGTGAGCCTTAACCCCTTTTTTGTGTATTTTTGATGATGTAAAAATGATTCAAATGAACTGAAATATTCTTTAAAACAATAAATAATATGAGTTAAATTAGTTGAGAAAGCTTATGGAGTGGATCGGCTTGAGTTGAAGCCGAGTTGGTTGAAGAAGGCCGGTTCGGGTAGCTTTGCACCCTTCTGGTGCGACTTTGGTGAAGAGGATGCTATTTCCGGATCAGATAACGGTCAAATAAAAGATATCACCTATGGAATAATAGTCTAGGGCTCCGAATCAAGCCAATTTGGCGTGTCTACAGCTTGCCTCCCCTTGATGTCGGCTTTGCAAGGGAATGGCATGTAGCGGAGCGAAGTGAAACGTAGAAAAGCGTAGCGAAGCGAGATGGATCATAGTGGAATGTAGTGGAATGAAATGGTGATGGACTGAAAAGGTGGCATTAAGGTGTAGATATAGACACGCTCAATGACCAGATTCGGCAAGACGAATCTCCTCAAGTCTCCTGGTTAACCACCATGTTTCATCAAGTCTTCCAATGTTCGATTGGTAAAAGATGTGCCATTGGCACGAGAGAAGAATAGACAACCCCCAACGCGGTGGGGAGTCTCCGAAACATGGGTTCGTAGGTTCATCATCAGCCGGTAACCCGATCTTTGCGGTGTTCTTGTACTGTGATGGGCTAAAGTTTAAAAAGAGATTTGTTTTGAAGGAAAGTAAAATAATACCAATCGAGCACATTCAGGCTCTTAGATTCATTTAAGTCTTCCAAGAGACAAGATTTGATTCGGAATGGAATGATCTCAGATTCTGAAAGGCAAATGTTGAAGCATAGACCGTGAAGATAGTGACGGTGCAAGTTCTGATTGAATAGAAGGCCCTTGGCGGGACGAATTGGCTGCCATGGTGGGATGAATAGCAAAGAAGTGTTGCAATGGCCACAGTGGTGATGGAGGATTTGGAGGCATAAGGTGATTACTGAACATGGTGGGATTAACAAACACGGTGGGATATTAGAGAGGTTGGTGGGACTAGAAAACACGGTGGGATATTAGAGAGGTTGGTGGGACTAGAAAACATGGTGGGATTAGAAAACACGGTGGGATTAAGAATGATCAGAATTACGATAAAAAGTTTAAAGATTAGGGTGAGAAGGTGAAGATTACAAAATGATATATGCAATAACAAAACAAAATGTAATGCAATTAACGCTACATGATGCATGCTGGGCTCAATAAAACAAGATAAAACTTGTATAACAAATAGTTGAAGATATAGATTGTCTATGAGGTCAAGATACCCATTCGGGAACCATCGTCCCTCACAGCACAACTTTGGCTTATCTGTGAGCATCAGAGATGACTCGACCGTCGTAGATTTTGATGAAGGGGATCTCAGGTCAAGTCTTCTCTGTACTCATGGTCTTCAACAAATAATGCATAAGATAATAATACACAACTAATGACATATATGCTAGTCGACAAGTTATGGGGGTTTCCCATGTCGATTCTTCCGCTTCTGTGAGCAATTCATATTGGCGAGATTTCCCCCTCCTTGACTTGTGTTTCTTTCCTGAAATACCTAATAAAGGGGTTAGATATGCCATATGGCTTACCCCCTTGCTTATTGTCATCTTGCCTTGCTTACATGTCAAAGGGGGTAGCCTTATTAACAAGGTAACATGAACGAAATGACTGAAAATGAATAAGATCAGGGTTAAGAAAGCTTACTCGCTATGGTGAGAGTCACTCCCTTCTTGATCTCAGAATCCTGTCGTTGAGAGAACTTTCTCCTCTTATTTTAAAGTCCCTGAAAACACTTGATAAAAGAGGATTAGATCTTCACAACGACTCATCCCTTTGCCTATTACGGCCAACTTTGACTTAGGTCAAAGGGAGGAGCCCTCTTAATGGGGTGATAATGAAGGTGAATATGCAATGCAGAAATGAAACATGCAAAACATAAAGATAAACATGAATGCTAGCAAAGGCAAAAATCAAAGTTATGCCAGGTTAGATGATGCATTTTTTTAGATTTTTGGAAAGTATTCAAATTTTTATTTTTGAAGATATTCAAATTTTTTTGGATTTTTGAAAATATTCAAATTTTTTAAATTTTTGAAAATATTTGATTTTTTGGATTTTTGAAAAATATTCAATTTTTTGGGATTTTTGTGGAGAATGTGCCGATATTGAAACAATTCATCGATCTTTGAGTGTTAATCAAGATTTAAGCGATGAACGCCACGTGAATATAAGGTTCCCTACCCAGAATCTTTCTTGCCCTTTTCTCTTGATCGGTTTGTGTTCCTCCTGAGTTTGGACAGTTTACCCTACCCTAGGGGTTTTAAGATGGAAGAATAATAGAGGAAGTCTTTGATAGGATTTGGGGGTGTTGAGGAGGGTTTCTCTACTCATGCCCAAATTGGCTGTTGGGGTTCGGTCTCTTCTGGTTTTTTTTTCTACATGTGGCACTTACTTTGACAAGTCTTTGACCTGTGGGGTCATTGCCCATCTTTTGGTGCCTTTTCTTCATTTTCTATTCTTTTGGATACTCATTCAGACAAGCCCATATTTGTTTAAACCTGTGGGGTTCATTTCCCATCTTTTGGCACCCTTTTTCACCCTATGAGACGGCCTCCTACTAAGGCGGCGGGCATTTTCGATACTATCCTCCTCTAGTCCCCTTCACCTATCTTGGACCGAATAGAAGAGAGTAGGGTAAGGTTTCCTTTCCGCCTTCAGGGTTCTGCCTTGCTTTTCTCGAGTGTTGGGCTATCTAGATTCTGGGATGGGGAGGTGTTGTGTGTGCAGGGTGATGCCTACCCTTGACTTCTAGCTAACACTCTTGGATCGATGACTTAATATCATACCAGAAATTCTCCATTTTATCTTCTAAGGAAAATATTTTTTGAGGTAAACGCCGTTCCATGGATGGTTCAATTTTCCTCCATCGGTGTTGGTTAGCTCATATGCATTACCTGGATATTTTTTAGTTATAACAAAAGGCCCTTCCCAGTTAGGTTGCAACTTGGAGCGAGGACCACCCGGCTTAATGAATATACGTTTGACTACCATCTCACCGATTTTGAACTTTCTCTCTACCACTATCTTTTGATAAAACCTTTTCAATCTGTTCTGATAAGTCCGGGCATGCTCGGAAGCGGCCAACCTTCTTTCATCTAGGAGTTCAAGTTGTGCAAGGAGAGATTCTCGTCTCTCATCGACAGGGATGTCCCTATCGAGTTGAACTCAGAGTGATGGAAGGAGTAATTCGTACGGGACCACCGCTTCCATCCCATATGCGAGAGCATACGGGGTTTGACCAGTGGGGGTCCGTATAGAAGTACGATAAGCCTATAGGGCATCTACAAGCTTATCTGGCCAATCTGCGAACTTGCTAGACTTACAGGTTTTCTTGATGATTTTAATCAAAGTTTTGTTGGTGGCTTTTACTTGACCATTGCCTTACGGGTAACAAGGAGATGAATGATGCAATGCAATGCGGTACCTGTTGCATAGATCACGCAGATCTTGAGAGTGAAATTGCGGTCCATTGTTGGTGATAATGTCGCTGGGTATCCCAAACCTGGCGATGATGTTGCGTTTGATGAAGGAGCACAGTGTTGATGCCTTGATCTCCACGAACGCTGCCGCTTCTGCCCACTTGGTGAAGTACTATGTTGCCGTCAGGATGAATGATTTGGAACATATTTCAGACTTAAGATCACTTAGAGGGCCAATGATATCGAAAGCCCACATGGCGAAGGGCCATGGGGCATGAATCGGATGAAGGGAAGATGCGGGAGAATGGATCTTGTCGGCATGGAGTTGGCAAGAATGACAGTGCCGGACAAAGATGGAGCAATCCTCTTCTAGGGTTGGCCAATAATACCCATTCCTGATGATTTTCTTGGCAAGAGCCTGAGCATTGACATGGCCCCCCCAGACCCCAGAATGTGTTTCCTTAAGCACCAATTCTGCCTCTTCTTCATCAATGCATCTAAGTAAGATTCCACTCAAGCTCCTCTTGTAGAGCACCCCTCCAAGGATGGTATACCTCTGGGATACTCTCCTGATGGCCTTCTTTTCTTGTGCATTTGATCCAGGTGGATATGTATGATCTTGACAATACCTTGCGATCTCATCAAACCAAGGCCTCTCACCCTCATCTAACTCTTCCAACTCGATTAGAGAAACTTCCTCTTTCTGCTCCAAATATTCCTTCCTGCCAAATCTCTCCTTGACTTTTAGAAATCGACCATCCTTAATCGCCGGTATCGACCTCCTACGGACATGGATAGTCCGCACCTGTCTACCTAGCGGGACTGATAGAGATGAAGCTAAGGAGGCTAGGGCATCAGCTAGGATGTTCTCAGCTCGAGGAACATGTACAAAAGTGAGTTTGGAAAAGAGTTTGATGTAGCAAGAGGTGAGTTCTTGGTAAGGTTTGAGGTTCGGATGAGAAGTTCGGTATTTGGTTAGGACTTGGGTAAGGATTAGTTGGCTATCACCTATCACCCTTAATTCCATGGCACCATAGAAATGAGCGGCCTCCAGCCCAGCCAGTAAGGCTTCGTATTCAGCTATATTGTTGGTTGCTGGGAAGTCAAGCTGAAATGCCTGTGGAATGGTGACAGAAGGACAATTCCTATTCCCTTACCGTGTGAATTCAGAGCCCCATCAAAATATAATGTCCAAAGGTGGGAAGATCGGATCAACATTAGTTCGTCATCCGGGAGCTCCGACTGGACTGGGTCAAAGAGGGGTATAGGGTGATGGGCTAGATGTTCGGCAATGGCATAGCCCTTAATCACCTTCTGGGGGACATAGGTGATATCAAACTGGAAAAGGAAGCTCTGCCAATGACCTAACCGATCAGTTAGAATAGTTTTCTCTAGAAGAAATTTGATGGGATTGATGCGGGCAATAAGGTTGACCTCATGAGCTAAGAAATAGTGTTTAAGTTTCTGAACTACCCAAACTAGTGCAGCACAGGTCTTCTCCACTATAGTATACTTCTGCCCACATGGATCAAAGATTTTTGACAAGTAGTAAGTTGCCCTCTCTTTCCCTTCTTCATCCACTTGTGCAAGGACTGCCCCAAGAGAATTCTCCAAAATCGAGATGTATAAAACTAAGGGCTTGCCAGGGACCAGTGGTCTAAGCACAGGGGGACTAGCCAGGTATCTTTTCAAACCATCGAATGCATCCTGGCACTTCGAATCCCATTTGATCTTGGCCCCCGCCTTGGTCAACTCATAGAAAGGTTTACACCTTTTGGAGTGTTTTGAGATGAACCGGCGGACAAACTGTAGCCTCTCGATTAATCCTTGAAGTTCTTTCATATTTCTCGGAGGAGGCATACCAATGATTGCCATGGCCTTGTTTGGGTCAATCTCTATGCCCCTTTTGCTCACTATGAACCCCAACAGTTTTCCTGAGGATACTCCAAACGTGCATTTCTTTGGGTTCATTTTCAATTTATATTCCCTAGCCCTTTGCAAGACCTTTCTTAACACTTCAGGATGATCTTCTCGGCTTTGGGACTTAACGACCAGGTCATCCACGTACACCTCTACAAGGGTATGCATCATGTCGTGGAAGATAGCCATCATGGCCCTCTGATAGGTAGCACCAGCATTCTTTAGTCCAAAGGGCATGACGACATAGCAGTAGGTTCCCCAAGGTGTAGTGAACGAGGTCTTCTCCTGGTCCTCTTCAGCCAACCGGATTTGATTATATCCAGAATAGCCATCCATGAATAACATTATCTCGAATCCAGCAGTGTTATCAACCAGTACGTCAATATGAGGTAGAAGAAAGTCATCTTTAGGACACGCTCGGTTTAAGTCCCTGATGTCTATACAGATCCGAACTCTACACGATCTTTAGTCTACGCTCGGTTCATGACAGGGACTATGTTTGCCACCCATTGCGGATAAAGGACAAACTTAATGAATTTTTCTTGATGTAACTTATCGACCTCTTCTTTCATCTTAAGTGCAACATCAGGTTGGAATCTCCTTAATTTTGTTTGACCGGGGTAACTCCAGGTTTCAAAGTTAGACGATGTTCAACTAACGAGTTGTCTAATCCCGGCATGTCCTCGTATGTCCATGCAAACGTGTCCTTATATTCCTCCAAAATTTTAATTAAACTCTGTTCCTCAGTGGGAGTGAGGTTTGCACTTAGGAGGATTGTCTTGGGATCTTTCGGTGTTCCAAGATTCAGTTCTTTTGTCGGTTCATCCACCGTTGCTAATTGTTCTTCAAATCCTTTAAGTCCAGATGCATACGCATCAGCCAAGTCCTCAATTCCATCCTCGAAGTCAGGATCCTTTTCTGATAAAACCTCATAGACTCCCAAAGTATGATCTATGTTATGCTCATCCTCATATTGGATTTCATCAAGCTGAATAGCATTTTCCAAAAACCTTGGCAGCCTTTCACATTCCTTGCATTTTTGAGCTAATTGTTGGAGATATCTCTCTGGAACACGTTTACCTCGAATTTTTTTCCTAACTACTCCTAAAGAAGACGGAATTGAAAAAGAGGTATTTAAAATGTGTGAAGGATCGAGCAGATCAATCAGTGAGTTGGAGAAGAGGGGTCCCTGGTTGGGAGCACCCTCCGAGACAAGTAGAGACGTTTTGGGTATTTTCAATAACAGAAAGAGAATGAGCCGATGGGGCTTGAGCAGAAATAGAAAGCTTATGTAAAAAGTGAAAAATGGGCTTGCGGGCCCTACAATGGTAAGAAATGGGCGCATGGGCCAAAAGCTGGAAAAGAAACCTAAGGGGCACGTGGGCCCAAGTGGTGGGCACGCGGGCCCAAAGCAAGAAAATAAATCTAAAGGGCACGTGGGCCTTATTGGTGGGCACGCGGGCCCAAGGTTGTTGGATTGAAATGGGCATAGAAGCCCAGTGGAGTAAGAAGATTTGAATGGGCTCTCAGGCCCAATGATCAGTTTAGGTGGCCATTTTGGCCCAGAAGTAGGAATTGGGCTAGATAGCCCATCAAGTGAATCCAAGAGGGAAAGCATGAGGATTTTGAAATACATGACCGTAGGATACGGCTCACGTGGGATGTTGATTGGAGGTGAGTTTGAGTGGACAAGTTGTTTTGAGATGGACTTGCCCTCGACTGGTTCTTCCTCCTCTATGAACAACCGAGCCAAAGATGAACTCAAGTTGTCCACTTCCTCATCTTGCTCTGGTGCCTTATTCCTCTTTACTGGTTCTTCTTCTTCGTCTCCGACCATCATCATGGTCTCCCATTTGATAAAGAATTTTTGGAGTCCCATGGCATTTTTTGGCCGGTAGACCATCCTCGAAGTGAAATTGGGCTCATAGCCAAGCCCGTGTCTCTTTGGTCTTTGTACGGCTTTAATGGGGTGCACAACCCCCTACAGCTCCTTTCCCAACCCCTTTCCTGGCTGATAGCCCATCCCTTTCATCATCCGCCATGCAACTATTTCTGGAGGCATCGTCAACACCATGACCTCAGGTAGCTCTGTAGTTGAAACCAACGGCTGGACAAATTTTGATATTGGCAATGCAGAAGAGGGGTCATCCACGTCAATTAGAATGGGGATGTTGGTTACTTTAATCACCTGACCCTTGTATGGGAACTTCAGATATTGATGATTAGTGGAGGCGACAGCTCCTATTGCCTCTAGATATGGGCGTCCCAGGATAGCTTTAAATGTAGGGTCCAGTTCTAGAACATGAAACTCGACGGTGACAGCACATGGTCCGAGCCCTACTTCCAACGTAACCACCCCTCGTGTCGGCTTCCGAGAGTTGTCATAGGCTGTCACTATGATGGCAGAAGTCTCGATTTCTTCATCGAAGATGCCGCAAAGTTGCAATGTATTTGGCGGTATGACATTTATCGACGCTCCGGTGTCAATCAAGCAAGATTTATTCTCTACGCCTCGGATGACTACTGCGACATGCAAGGCATACTTTCTGATCTCTGGCCGTGCCAACTCCTCATGTGTAAATGTAAGTGCCGGATGTTCACTCCTCGGGGTCAGGACAGTAATGATCTTCTCTGGCGGGAGGTCCTCATTGACCATGACCCGCTGCAGATATTGTTGTAGGATGTCCTGATGGTTCTTTAACCTCTTAATCAGCTCTAGAATTGAAATCCGTGCTGGCATTTTGTCCAGATGCTTTAATATGTCATATGCCGTGCCGGTCAACGGTTCTTCCACTACCTCCACTTCTGCCTGTTCCTGTGGTTGTATCTCGACCTGGGGGAAGACCCTTTGGAACCTCCTCCCTCTACGAAGTACCGGTGCCAGTGTGGTAGGGGGAAGTGGTAATGATGGTGATGGTAGGGTTGGTTGGTATGTTAAGGAGCCCGTGGTAGGTAGGGGTGGTGAGGATCGGATGATGAGGGGTAGTGGATTGGTGGAGGCCGGTATGTTGGGTGATGGTTGTGGTGTTGGTGGTGATGGTCTAATAATGAAAGGTCGTGGAGTGGCTGTGACTGGTAGGTTGGGTGACGTTTGGGGTGTTGGTGACGGTCTAATGATTAGATGTCGAGGAGGATTAATGGTGGTTGGTAGGTTAGGCGATGGTTGCGGTGCTGGTTGGGATGTTGGTGGCGGTCTAATGATTAGGCGCCGTGGAGGGTTGATGGTTGTTGGGGGCAGTGGTGTTTCGGGAGTTTGTGGGCTGGGGGCAGCTCTTTGGTTGTAGGCTTGTTGTTGTGGTTGGGGTCGGTTGTAGACATGTTGTTGTTGAGGCACTCGGTTGTAGGCATTTGGTTGCTGGGGCGCTCGGTTGTAGGTGGGTTGCTGTGGTGGTGCTCAGTTGTATGCAAGTTGCTGCTAGGGCTGAGGAGCTGGTTGAGGAGCTAGGCGGTATTGTTGATTGGGTGGTGGGTTACTGTATTGGCTTTGGCGATACCCACCCTGGTTACCCATGGCATTGATGCTCTCATTGTTTACTACCCGTTCGGTGGTGGGTCCTACAGGTGTAGGCTTTCTAGTGTTACGGGGCTTGGTGTCGAATGGGTTGATCATGGATGCGTCCTTAAAGTGGGCTTGGAGGTAGAGGGCTCTATCACACAACTCACTCATGGTTGTTGGGCGGTGCATGATCAGGAGGTTGCGAAGGTTGGGTGTGGTGTTCCCTATGAGCATCCTCACCTGCTCCCCCTCTGAGATGGTATCCACTAGCCTCTCAGCCATTCCCCTCCACCGATCAGCAAATCTGGCAAAGTCCTCATCCGGCCTCATCTTTTCGGCAATTAAATCAGTTATCGAGCAGGCTGGCCCCACCCGATCCTTGTACCTCTGTAGAAACTTTGCCTTGACAATGTCGAAATCCGCTGCCTCAATGGAATCAAGAGAATAGAACCAGTCCAGGGCGGATCCTTCCAATGACCGACGGAATAGGAAGGCAAGGGCTTTGCGGTCATTTATCCAGAATGCGGAGTCATAGAGAAAGCTCTTTAGATGGTTGAAAGGATTACCAGTCCCATTGTAACGTTGGAAGACTGGTATCTCTAAAGGAGGAAGGTGTAGAACTGGGAAGGATGGGACAGAAATTTCAGGGATGGCTTTAGAATCGTGGCGGTGCCTCATCTCTTCAAAGAACTCATCCATCTGGTTAAGTTTGTTCATTAATGCCTGGGTGAGGCTGGATTCCTGAGCCACGGGAGCAAAGTGTTTAGGTGATTGTGTTGGAAGAGGTAGGTTGGAAACAGGAACTGACATAGAATTATGTGAATGCCCCATAACGGGGTGAGTGGAGACACGGCAGGGTTTCCCAGGAGAAGAGATGATTTGGGGCCTGACTGCCGGTTGGGGTGGTGAGGGGGCTTGATTTCCCTCGTTCGGATCATGATTGGCGGGCATCTTGCCCTTAGTGGCAGATTGGATAATTGCAAAGGTCTCGGGATCATGGTGAAGAGATAGATCCTTGAGAGCTTATTCTATACTATGTGAGGCGGATCGGTGAGCGGGATCTTGGACCTCAGGTTCCATCACGGCATTAACATGGCCATCTGGTTGGACCATGGGTTGCTGAAGCTCATAGTGACCCGTCTTGTACTCCTCTTCTTGGCCATAGTAGTCCGATATCCCGATGTGTCTTCCGGACCTTAGTGTTATGGGCATCCTGTCAAATTTTCTTAAATGAATGGTTGAAAGAAAGCAAATGGAAGGTGTAACTGCAAAGAGACTTTTTTGTTTGGTTATGATTGTTTGTTTGATTTGATTTGGTTTCAATTTGGTTGTTTGGCATGCAAGTTGAACACAAAAATTAAAGGGATTTTTTTTCGTTTTGTTTTAGGTGATTTTTGAAAGGAGAGAATTTTTTGGTTGTTTTCAATTGTTGTGATCAAGCGCAAATTATGCAAACAAGGTTTTAAAATGACTACTCGACAATTTTTGGATTGAAACCTTAGATTAGATAGATTGTTAGCATTTGTTCACTCAAATGGGTATGATTCCTATTGCTTCAATCTTCAAGACCTAAGGTTATCACTCAAGCACCACGAGTAGGTACTTGGGTTCTTCAGGATTTGGGAAAGTGGTACAACCGGCCCAATCGTACGGAGAGGAATACTCCACGGATGGGGACTTACGGAGGTCTTGATGGAAACAACCAAATCAACTAGGAAGGAATATCCCAGAAGAGAGGTTAGAATCTACCAAGAAGGTGTTTGGAGGGTGAGGGTGTGTTGGGAGAGAGAGACCCCGCCTCGAATGTCCTACGGATCGGAGCAAGTCCGGTACCCGATGCAAAAGCTAATGCAAAAAATGAAAAATGGAGGGTAGGAGAAGAAGAAGCAATCAATATGCAAACATGAATGAAAGCTATTAAATAAATCAAACAAGTAAATGCAAGCAAGACAAGCAATGATAAAGTAAACAAGTAACTAGCAACTAGCAACTAAAAGGTGGTTCGTGCGGGAACCGGCTTGTGCTGGAGTGTCCAAGTGGGGAAAAATCTGAAGTAAAGGTAAAAGGATGGTCCACGCGGGGACCGATTTGAAAATAAAGTGGCTCACGCGGGAGCCGGGTTTTGGAAAGGTAGGTTGTTCACGCGGGAACCGGTTTTTTTTGAAGGAAAAGGGGTGGTTCACGCAAGAACCGGTTTGTTTGATTGAAAAAAAGGAAAGGAGGGCCACGTGAGGACAATATAATTGGTGCAAATGGGTGTTCCACGTGGGGACCGATCTGAAAGTGAGTTGGTTCACGCGGGAACCAGTTTAAAAAAGGGTTGGTTCACGCGGGAACCGGTTTTAATGAAGAAAGGGATGGTTCATGCGGGAACCGGTGTAAGAGTTGACAAAATAGAAAGAGAGCCACGTGGGGCCAATATAAAGGTGCTGTAAAGAGGTGGTCCACGCGGGGACCTATCTGAAAATAAGTTGGTTCACGCGGGAACCGAGTTGGAAAAGAAAGGTGGTTCACGCGGGAACCGGTTTATAAGAAGAAAAGTGGTTCACGCGGGAACCGGGTTGAAATTAAAGACAAGTGAATCAAGTCCACATGGAGGACAATCTTAAAGGAAGAGTAAATAGTAAGTTTAAAGGTAAATGAACATGGAAAAGGTAAAGGACAAGCCGGTTCACATGGGAACCAAATCGGAAAACAACTAGTTGCACGGATTAATCAAGCTAGCACGGTTGAAGACATTGGTTGTCCCACCGTGGTCGCCAAAAAGCTGTCAACTCCAGAAACGGGTTCTGGATCGGCACCTCAAGAGAAGGTGATAGATGGAATAGGGGGAAAAAAGTGGAGTGAATTGAAAACACTCGGAAAGCGGTAAAATGTCCTCACCTCGATCCCACACTCACATTGATCCCCGAACTTTCATCTCACGGCGTCGCTCGAGCACCGGAGATGGTTCGGGTCATGTGGGAGGAGAGTGAGGAGGATATAAAATTAAAACATGAAATATGTGGTCGCCAGGAGCCGCGGGCTCCGCTTTATAGAATAAAAATAAGAGATGAGTTGATTTGACCGTGTACCTTAGCGCGGGAGATCGGGATATGGGTTCAACCTTCTTCTTTTTCGGCCGGCCGATGAAGAAGAGTCGCCAACCGATGCTAGCTTAATCAATCTGTGCAACTAGAACAATAAACCAAGTGAAAGAAACTGATTAGAATTATGAGAAGTGTAGTAACTGTAGAGCGAAGATGAGAAATAAGCAATTGGAATTGGACTCACCGGCTTCAGGGTGAGCCTTAACCCCTTTTTTGTGTATTTTTTATTATGTAAAAATGATGCAAATGAACTTAAATATGCTTTAAAAAAGTAAATAAACTGAGTTAAATGAGTCGAGAAAGCTTTTGGAGTGGATCGGCTTGAGTTGAAGCCGAGTTGGTTGAAGAAAGCCGGTTCTGGTTGCTTTGTACCCTTCTGGCGCGACTTTGGTGCAGAGGATGCTACGGACGACCCCGATGTCAGAATTGAGTAATGTTTGTTGGAGTAGACATAGAACTCAGGTAGGAAGAGTTCCTATGTTGATGTTTTCTCCTAAATCCTCCTTTAGAAGTCTGTAAAAATCTTAAATTGGGCGGATATAGAAAACAGAACCTGGATGCG
This sequence comes from Cryptocoryne crispatula var. balansae, assembly GCA_036172225.1. Classification (NCBI taxonomy): domain Eukaryota; kingdom Viridiplantae; phylum Streptophyta; class Magnoliopsida; order Alismatales; family Araceae; genus Cryptocoryne; species Cryptocoryne crispatula. Next base: position 23,354,375 of record CM069925.1, read on the forward strand.
CGCCTTTGGTGCAGCAATCGCCACGAACGAACGGCAAGTCAGAATTGAGTGCCGTAAGTTTGAGATGAAAGATAACAAAGAGATGAACATCTTATATGTTGAATACTTTTGAATAAGAAGTCCCTGATTTTATGCATAAGTCAATGAAGTTGGCTGGTGCAGAACACCCGGATCGAGCCTTCTCCTTCACCTCGGGATCGATATCTTGACTTAGGATCGCCTTTGGACGTAGGGACAGCTTTGGAGAAGAGCTTGGACAACCTCTGGACAAGCTAGGCATGGGGAATTAACCTTGGGTCATTGAGAATGGCCCTCAATTTACAGGGGAAGGAAGCCGGTGCAAAAAATGGAAACAGGACAGACCGTGCCCCCACTCTTCAAAGGAGACGAGGGCGTGCCCTCAAACCAAGGGCGTGCAGGGCGCGCCCCCACTTCGGGGGCGCGGTCTGCGCGCCCCCCTGTTTCAAAGGTAGCGGGGGCGCGTTACGCGTCTCATTGCAAAAACTCGACGGAAACTTCCGGAAATTGCTAAAAATCGACTTGACATACGTAACGCGCCGCCGAACCGGGGGCGCGATACAAATAATCGAAAATCAGCGCCGGAAACCTTCGAAAAATCATTTTTAGAAGGTGCTAATCGGGGTAATTTGCGATTTAAAGAAACTGACTGTGCCCCCGCTTTTCAAAGGAACCGGGGGCGCGCAGGATGTGCCCCCCGGTTTGAGGGCGCGTAGGGCGTGCCCTCGGGTTGACGGCGCGCAGGGTGCGCCCTCCTCTTTCAAAGGGAGCGGGGGCGCGGTACACTCTCTCTCCTATGCGCGTGTTCCGCGCGCCATATCTTGCAAACGGGATGTCCGATTTGGCTCCCGTTTGTCGCGTTGAAAAGAGGGCCTTCAACCGCGCCGCCTCAAGTCCGTAAACCAGCCGGCATGACTCCAGATATGTTCGCACAGGGCTTTCTACTAGTTTACCCTCTTGCGGAAAGCCAAAACCCATGGTGAAGATCCGAAAGAACACGGTTCCGGTCAAGAAATCTCGGGTTAACTCAGGATGACTTAAAATGACGACCGAACAAGTCCGGTACGATCGGAAAACCCGAAGTCATCGAAAAATCTGAGATTAACCCGGTAAACGTGAACCGAAACTCGGAAAAGCCACGAAACCCTAAAATTGACCGAACCGGACGTATGGCCATGATTGATGAAAATATACGGCTAGAATCTATCCGGACGACCCGAAAAGACCCGGTGATGACCGGAAAGGCCTAACGCGTGGTCCGGGATAGCCGTGTCAGTACGGCTAGAATCTAACCGTACGACCCGAAAAGACCCGGTGATGACCGGAAAGGCCTAACGCGTGGTCCGAGATAGCCATGTCAGTACAGATCGAAAAAAGCCGCAACAAAAGCCGTCATTGACCGACGCCTATCGAAATGACTTCTCGAAAACCCTGAATGTTACGGAACACATGCGGGATTCCCGAGACCTTCAAGTAAAGACTATTCAAGGTCGTTCATCGAGCAAGCTCCGTGTTTTCACGGTTCACGCGTGGCTCTCGCTTGAAGGTTACGGCATTATTCCGAAAATCATCGGTCCATTCTCAACTTACAAGGGGCTCCACCAATGTCCTTAGCTCATATCCACGAGGTAATCCGGATCAGATAACGGTCAAATAAAAGATATCGCTTATGGAATAAGAGTCAAGGGCTCCGAATCAAGCCAATTTGGCGTGTCTTCAATAGTCAGTGCCAAACCCCTAACCGACCGGGACATTGTATGAAAGTGGATTTAAATCCGTGTGGTAATTGATGATGGAAAGACTCAATGAATGTTATTTAACTCCCCAAAGTCATTCGGGATCATAGGATGTGGCTTGTACCTTTTATGATCAGAAAGCCGTAAAAATTGTTATCGGATAACGGTTTTGATTTAATTTAAAGGAATTGTTCTTTTAAATTAATTAAGGCTTTAACCAAATTGACTATTGGGCCTAGTGGGTCACACACAATAGATATGGTCAATAAGATGAGGCCATGCTGCTTCCACTTTTGAAGATTCAGAGTTATATGACGAAGTGAAAGAAGTGGAGGATCCGATCTGGCATGGAGTCAAATTTAATGATGTAGAAGGCAAAGATTGTGGTATCACCTAAGAAATTTATCTACCTTTGATTTTTGTTGAAAGTAAAACTTGGTAAAAGAAAGAGAATTCAAAAAGGAAAGAAACATGCTTGAAAATAAAAGTGTGCTAAAGTGGGATCTTGGGTCCAAGAGTTGATTGTGGGATTGCAAGCCCGGGAAGGGTTGAAATCAAGGGGCATGTGGGCCCAAGAGTTGAATGTGAGCCAGAGGGCCCAATTGATGTTGATGGGCATGCCCACTTGGAGGTGATGGGCTCAAAGACCCAATTGGAGGTTGATCCCGAGGAACCCAACGAAAAGAGCGGGCACATGGACCTGATTTAAATGGTTGGGAGCAAGATTGTGATTTGTGATGGGCTCACTGGCTCCATTGAAGAGCATCGGTGCACAATCCCAAAGTTGAAGAAGTGGGGGCACGGGGGTTCGATTTCGAAGAAGTATGGGCACGCGGGCCCGATTGTGAAGGAATGGGGGCATACAGGCCCGAAGTTGAAGGAGTGTGGGCATGTGTGCTCGAGATTGATGGAAGGTGGGCACCTGGGCCCGATTTAGAAGAAATTTGGGCACATGGGACCGGTTGCAGAAAAACATGGGCATGTGAGCCCGGTTGAGGTGAATTGTGGGCATGCAGGCCCGATTTTAAAAAATTAGGGGCATACGGGCCTGGATGGGGAGAATATTGGGCACGTGAGCCTAGTTGAAGGAAAGGGGAACATGGGCCCATTTGGGGAAAAGGGGTGTATGAGATCGGTTGGGAAAAAGGGGCACATGGGCCCGGTTGAAGAAAGGGGGCACATGGGCCCTGTTGAATGAAAGGGGCATAAGAGCCAAGTTGATGAAGAGGGGCATGCGAGCCCTGTTGGATAAAAGGCTCACATGGGCCCGGTTGGTGGAAAGGGGCATAATAGCCCAGTTGGGGAAAAGGGGTGCATGGGCCTAATTGGGGAAAAGGGGCACGTAGGCCTGGTTGATGAAAAGGGGCATGCATGTGGGCCCGGTTGATTAAAAGGGGCATAAGTGCCTGAAAATGGGGCATAAGGGCTAGAAAATGGGGCGTAAGGGCCTGATAGCAAAAGAGGGGCATAAGAGCCCAATCGAATAGGATGAAGTATGGGCGGTGGCCCCAAGTTTGAAGAATTGGGAGCTCATGGGCCCATTCGACGATTGTGAGGGAGATGAATATAGGGTGGTGGCCCTAGGATGGATGAATTGTGGGCCCATGGGCCCGATCGTTGATTTTAAGGAGAATGTGGTATGGGTAGGGGCTCTAAGATTGATGCTATGGGATTTGCCTCCCTAGTTGGAGGAGGTCCTAGTACCCCCTTGCTAAGGTCTGCATCTTTCTTCTGTAGGTTCATAGATTCCTTCCCCATTTCACTGACCAATTCGGTTTCTTTACTTCCCAGCTCAAGGGTCAATTCAATCTGACCAACTTCAGGAGTCAATTCTGTAGACATGCCAAATTGGCTTGATTCGGAGCGCCAAACTCTTATTCCATGGGCGATACCTATTATCTAACCTTTATCTTATCCAGATTACATCATGGAAATGAGCTAAGGACGTTGGTGGTGCCGCTCGCAAGTTGGGAATGTATCGATGATTTCCAAAACAATGTCGTAACCTTCAAGTGAGAGCCGCGCGTGAATCACGAAGTTTACTCAATGACCGACCTTAAAAGGTCCATACTTGAATGTCTCAGGAGTCCAGCGTGTGTTCTGTAACATTCAGGGTTTCCAAGAAGTCAATTCGGTAGGTGTTGATGTATAACGACTTTTTGTTATGGCTTTTCGATCTGTACTGACACGGCTATCCCATACCACATGTTAGGCTTGTCCGATCATCACTGGGTCTTTTCAGGTCATCCGAGTCGATCCTAGCTGTATATTTTCATCAACTAGGGTCATATGGCCATTTTGGTCGATTTTAGGGTTTCCCAGCTTTTCCAATTTTCGGTTTACATTTACCAGGTTTATCTCGTATTTTTTGATGATTTCAGGTTTTTTGACCATACCGGACTTGTTCGGTCATCATTTTAAGTCATCCCGAGTTGACCCGAGATTCCTCGACCGGAACCATGCCCTTTCGGATCCTTGCCACGATTTTTGGCTTTCCATAAGAGGGTAAACCGGTAGAATGCCCCGCGTGAATGTCTCGGGGGTCATGCCTACTGGTTTATTGACTTGAAGAGCTGTGGTTTAATGCCCTCCTTCCAACGCAACAAACGGAAGCCAAATTGGATGTCCCGTTGGTAAGTTAGGGCCCGCGGAACACGTGCGTAGGAGAGAGAGTGTACTGTACCCTCACCCTGGGGGCGCGCCCTATGCGCCCTTAGTCCGGGGGGCGCAGTCTATTTTAAGAAACTAAAAATTACCCTAATTAGCACCTTCTAAACCAGATTTTTAGAAGGTTTCCATCACTAATTATCGATTATTTTGACCGCGCCCCTGGGTCGGGGGCGCGTTCATCTTATCAAGTCCGATTTTTAGCAATTTTCGGAAGGTTCTGATGATTTTTATCAATAAGATGCGTAACACAACCCCGCCTTTTTTTGAAACAGGAGGACGTGCCCTGCGCGTCCCAACCTTCTTTGAAATGCTGGGGAGCTGTCGGACCAGTTTCCATATTATGCACCGGTTCTCCATCTCTATAAATTGAGGGCTATTCCCAACAACTCAAGGTTGAACACCCCATGCCTAGCTTGTCTTGAGGTCATCCAAGCTCCCTCCCAAGGCCTTCCTGACGTCCAAAGCCGATCTAATGTAGAGATATCGATCCCTAAGTGAAGGAGAAGTCCGATCCGTGTGTTCTACAAAAACTAAACTTCATTGACTTCTGTAGAAAATCCTAGGCTCCTGCTGAAAAAATATTCAATAGAAGAGTTATTCTTCTCTTCATTATCTTTCATTTTCAATCAACTTAATTCATTTCTGACTTGCCATTTATCCGTGGCAATTGCTGTACTGTCGGCGTGCATCCAGGTTCTGTTTTTCCATATCCGCCCAATTTCAGATTTTTTACAGGCTTATACAGATGGATTTTGGAGAAGTGATAAATAGGATACCTCTTCCACTCTAAGTTATCTATCCATAGAAATAAATGGTACTCAATTCCAGCATCGTTATCATTGGTATAATATTTTGCAATGAAGTCGTGCCAGGAGAGTGCAAGGCTACCCGAACCGGCTTGTTTCAACCAACTCGGCTTCAACTCAAGCCGTTCCACTCCATAAGCTTTCTCAACTCATTTCACTCAGTTTATTTACTATTTTATAAAATATTTTGGTTAATTTTGCATCATTCCTACATAATCAAAAACACAAAAAGGGGTTAAGGCTCACCCCGAAGCCAGTGAGTTCGGTTTCAATTGCTTATCTCTCATCTTCTTATTACAGTTTCTAAACTTCTATCAAGTCTAATCAAACTCTTCACTTGTTTTTTTTCATTGTTCTTAAGTTGCACAAATCGATCAAGATAGCACCAGTTGGACTCTTCTTCATCGGCTGGCTGAAGAAGAAGAATGTTGAACTTACATCTCAATCTCCCGCGCTAAGGTACACATAGTCAAATCAACTTATCTCTGATTTCTATTCCATAAAGAAGAGCCCACGGCTCCTGGCGACCATAATTACTTTATTCATGTTCTAAGTCATTCTATTCCTCACTCTTCTCCCACATGACTCGAACCATCTCCGGTGCTTGAGCGACGCCATGAGATGAAAGTTCGGGGATCAATGTGAGTGTGAGACTGAGGTGAGGATTTTATTGCTTTCCAAGTGTTTTCCGATCCACTCCTTTTCCCTATCTTTTAACTTTTCTTAAGGTGCTGATCCAAAACCCATTTTTGGAGTCGACAAATTCCAATGATGACAATAGTTGATCTATACTTGGAGAATCCTTGCCTAGTCCTTGACAATCAACTAAATTTATGATCTCCTCATCTAAGCTCCTTACAGTAGGCTTCTCCTTAGGTTGTTCTAGGGAAGAGGGCATGCCTAGTTTAGGGGATTCTAGAATGATAGAAGAGTTTGGTTTGACCTCTCCTATTGGCTGACTTTGATCTTGAGAGATAGCAATGATATGTTGAGGAGTTGATTCCTCTGCCAGGGTAAGAGCACAAATAGTTAGAGCAATTGAATCATCTACTGGGGCAGGAGCTAGAAGGGTCGAAGTGACTAAATCTTCTACTGCAGCAGGAACAAGACTAGTAGGAGTGATTGATTCCTCTATTGGGGCAAGAGCACGTGGAGTCAGAGTGACTAAATCATCTACCATGGCAGGGGCATGGATGATTGGAGTGATTGATTCCTTTGCCAAGGTAGGAGCATGAAGAGTTGAAGTGACTAAATCATATACCATAATAGGAGTAGGAATGATTAGATTAATTGGTTCCTCTGCCAGGGCAGGAGCATGAACGATAGGAGTGACTAGTTCCTCTGCCAAGGTAGGAGCAATAGAAGAAAAATGGCCTTAATCGACTTATTGTGCACCCTATTTTGAGAGGTTGATTGAATAGCCAAGGGTTGTTCAATTGGTGTCGACATAGAAGTTAGTTTAGGCTGAGAAACTAATGGTAAAATTGGTTGAGGGGCCAAGGTATGAATGGTTGGCTGAGGGGTTGGTGGAATTGGCTGAGAAGCCAAGGGCCGGATGATTGACCGAGGGGCCTTTGGAAATGTTGGCGGAGTCAAAGCCTGGGGAGCCAATTTAGGTAATAAGGTATTTGCACAATGGACAAGAGATGCTTGATCATGCATGACTGGCTAAGGTTGGGGCACAGGTAGCCTAATCAATTGGCGTCGAGGAGTCGGTTGAAGATGATGATCTAGATGGGGTTGTAGAGTGCTCCTTGGTTTGTGCATAGCATCGTAGGCTATCACCATGGCACAAGATGGCTTGATTTCTTGTTAAGAAATGCTCCACAACTGCAAAGTTTCTGGTGGCATAACGTTGATAGAAGCTCCAGTGTCAACCAAATAGGATTTAACTTCAACATTGCAAATGATAATAGCCACATGCAAAGCATATCTCACCTCTTGATCTACTAATTCTTCTTGAGAGAAAGTGAGTGTTGGGTGCTCACTTCTTGGGGCTAACACTGTAGTGATCTTCTAAGGTGGGAGATCTTCATTCACCATGACCCTTTGCAAATACTACTGTAGAATATCTTGGTGCACCTTTGATCTTTTGATCAACTCAAGTATGGAAATACGGGCCGGTTTCTTATCCAAATCTTTTAACAAATCATAGGCTATGCCTGGCAAGGGTTCTTCCACTTGTTCTTCCTCCACTAGATCCTGCGGTTGAGTATTGGCTTGGGGCAAGAGCCGTTGGAACATCCTCCCACTCCGAAGCACTGGGGCTATTTGGTGGTCGGGTAGAGGTGATGGGTTAACTAGGGTGAGCTGTGGTGGAACAGGTGGTGTAGGTGTAGGTATGGTAGGCAATGGAATTGGTGGTTCTGGGATGATTGGGTTTGTGGGTAGAGGGGTAGGATTTGGAGGTGGTAGTGATGGTGATACGGGTGGCCTTATAAGAAGAGGCCGGGGTGCGGGAGTGGTTGATGGGTTTAATGAAGGTGTTGGTAATGTAGTAGGTTGTGGTGTTGGTGGTATGATAGGTTGAGGTTTTAGAGTGACAGAGCTCATAGGCTGGTGGTTCAGGGTTGGTGGTGATTGTGGTTGTCGGATAAGCAAGGGTCGGTGTGTAGCAATGGTTGAGGGAGGTGTAGTCAAGACGGGGGCTAGCCTAATGATGAGTCAGCGAGAAGAAGTGGCGTCCAGTGGTTGGGTTATTGAGCTTGGTGGTGGTTGTGGAGTAGAAGGTGTACGGATTATCTATCTAGGAGGCTTTCTAGTAGGAGGCCTAGCTGGGTTGACTGGCATGGCTGCATTATGGTTTTCAAGTTGCCAACTTTGAGCACAGCTGGCATCTCCCTGGACAATGGAGTGTACTAGACTAATTCATAGGTTTGGATATGCTGGTACCAGTGCTGGAGAGGGAGCATGTAATGGGAGTGGATTCTGGACAATCCCCAAGCCGCGTTGTTGTTGAGGTTGAGCCGGTGGACGCTGCCATTGCTGTTGTCTAGCCTTTATTGCCTATATGCATTCCCCCATTTGAGCCCAATCAATGATGCCTTGGTCATTCAGATTGTGGATGTAATCCTTGAATTGAAAACACACTTCTACAGTGTGACCAGGATACCGGTGGTAAGCACAGTATCAGGACATATCTGCGTTTGCTGGCCAAACCTCTCTTTCTTTGGGCAATTCCAATTGTTTCTCTGCCATGAGTACATTGAAGATGTCGGTCAATGAGTAAGGGAGTTGTTGGTAATTCTCTCTCCTAGGACCTTCCCTTCTTTGTGCCTGATTAGGTGGTGGTGGTGCCCTATGGTAGGAAGGATGACAAGGTTGCTGGGGTTGTGCTACTAGCGGAGGGGGTTGTTTTTGTTGTCGTGGTTATTATGGCGTAACTTGTTGTTGAGGGGGGTGGTAGGGAAGGTTTTGTGGTGGGTTTCTGAATTGGTTTTGACGGTCCCTCCCTGGTTCCCCACAACGTTTATAGCTTCATTGTTGACCACTCCTTTGGTTGTAGGACCAACTGGTGCAGAGGGGGTCTTCCTGATGTTTCTAGGTTTGGGATCAAATGGATTTATCATGGTGGCATGTTTGAAGTGGGCTTGCAAGTATTGGGCAATATTTCATTACAACTCACTTCAAATCACTCTGATCCATTGTAGACATACCAATTTGGCTTTATTTAGAACTTAAAATTATAATTCCATTCGAAACATCCCTTATTGGACCATTAAAATCAAACTGAACCACTCTTTTAACATGCCGAGGAGCCTACTAAAAAATTTAAAAATTAGTTACAGATTTCTGAGCAAAGCCATATCCACTAAGTAAAAACCATATCCATCACAATTATCTTTTCATTATGATCAATCATTGATGGTTATGATCAAGTTTTGATAACAATGATTGCCTTCTTGCGGACCTTTCCGGTTGCTGCTGAATCTTTCTGATCACCACCATCTGTCATAATTCAACATCCATACATATAATACAGAGTTTTTTTCTTTCTGATATGATAGAAGGAGGAACCTCTTTATCTTATCAGCTTTATTTTCAACAAAAACATTCAATTTCAATCCCCCATTTCTCTGCAGCACCCCTCAGAAATTAGACACACAATTCTATCCACATGCAACCCAAATCAAGATGCCCATCTCTTTGGCCACATTCCTAGCCCAATTCATGACCTCCCTTTCCCTTTTCCTTTTTTCATGTCATTTGTATAAGTTTCTAGAAGCCTCATGGTTAAAATTAGCAACATTAAATATAAGAAATCTAACCTTTGGTCAGATGTATCAAAAATTGCTATTTTTTGACTTGTTTCTGATCCTATATAAAGGGAGACTCATTTGAACGACCAAAGAGGGAATCCCTATCCTCCAGCTTACTCTCCTTGTTCTATAACTGCCCTAGGCTCATCCTAACCTCCCAAGTCATCATCTCTTCATCCTGGTGCCTGGAAATCGTCCCAAAGTAAAAGCAAACCCGATCTATGCTATAACGTGTTGTTTTGCTGATCATCGACTTCCACTAATTTCCCTGAGCATTATTTAGTCAAGAATTATTCAGAATAAATGTTTCTTGTCAAGTTTCCTTTTATATTCATTATACAGAGATCAATTTTAACATTTTATAGGCTTGTGGTAGCTTCTACACCAGCAATGTGCAGACGGATCCAAAGTCAACCCTTTCTTTGCCATCGTATTCTCAGTCAATTTTCATAAAATTATTGGTAGATTTACCTTACACTATATTAATAAAAAATGTACCATGGTGAGTTATACTCCATTCACAATAAGAATCATTCAATTCCAACATCTGTGGTGCTTGTAGCTTGTCCTGCATCAACATTGCACTAGTGGTTCCCAGATCATTACCTACCAACATCAAAAATGTAAGATAAATTCAGACCTTTTATCAGATGATTCAACAAAAATTTTAAGCATATAAAATTACTATCATTAAATCTTATTTAATTTTAATTAAACAGGAGTTCATTCTGACTTCTGAATTTTCTGTGGTGATCATTTTAACAAGATTGCGCAATCTAGTTCTATTTCTACTTTCTATCCACTTCAAATATTTCTACAGGTCTGTACAATTAAATTTTGAAGAGGTAGTCAACATACAAACTCTTCCTCTCCAAGTTATCTATCCACAAAAGCAAACATCACTTTATTCTAACATCAGTGTTGTTCGTTGTGGTCTTTGAATCAGAGTCACCAGCATGCACAAAATCTGTACGACCTGGTTGTCACTTTGCTCGGGTTGTATTATCTTTAATGGTTCATATTATCTTTGTTAACACTTCATTAAAATCATTTTGGTCATATTTCAGCATAATTTTTATTTATTTTTTCATCGTCTCATATATCATAAAAACCATAAAAAGGCGTTAGGGCTAACCCCAAAACTGGTGCGTTTGCTTCCGATTGCCATTTTATGTTATTGTCTTTACAGTTACTACACTTCACTCAGTTCTAATCATTCTTTCACTTTTTTTCTTGTCTTCTTGTCTTCTAGTTGCATAGGTACATCAAGCTAGCATCAGTTGGAGACTCTTCTTTATCAATCGACTGAAGAAAAAGAAGGTTGAACCCGCACACCCGTTTCCCACGCTAAGGTACACATAATCATTTTTATTTAATCCACATCCTATTTCAATTTGAAGTGGAACCCACGACTCTTGGCGACCACATCATTTCATTTCCTACATGTTTTAAGTTCTTTAATTACTTTTTCATTCTTCTCCCATATGATCTGAACCATCTCTCTGGTGTTCAAGCAACATCGAGGGATGAAAGTTTAGGAATCAAAGTGAGTGTGGGACAGAGGTGAGAGTTTTTACGTTTCCATCACCACACTTTTTGAGGTGCTATTCCAGGACCCATTTTTAGAATCGACATCCATTTCATGCCATTCTCTTACAAAGCTGACATCAAGGCAAGGCAAACTGTAGACACACCAAATTCACCTAATTAAGAGCATAAAACTAATATTTTATAGAGTAATATGTGTGATTTAAATGTGAATGATGTCAAGTCTTTTAGTAATGATTCAATGCTTTGCCAACCGTAGTCAGATGTTTTTTGGAGGTTTCCAATTGAAGCAGTATTTTTCAGCAAAAGCCATGCGTAAATAGTGGAAGCACGAAAATTGGATTCACGGTCAAGGCCTAGTGATGAAACATTGAAGGCTATGATCAAATCTGTATTCTGGATGTATCTTGATTCGTGCCATGTTTCTAGAATTGTCGTTGAGTTCATTTCAACCAGTGTTGGACATACCATTCACTACATCTAAATTATGAATGACATTCAGAAGACTTAGGGTATGTGCTAGCTTATGCACCACTGTAGAAAGCTTTCTCAGCCTATTACCTTTCTAATGCAACAAACGACATCGAATTCTGAGTTCTTAAGATATCATAGTAATTTTTGGAATGTGGGTGCACAATTGCAATACCATGCGCCCCAAGCTAGGGCACATGCACCCTCCCTCATGACCATTTGCCCCTAACCCATGGTGCATGGCATCAGTTTTTCACCTCAATTGTATTTCTAAAATTTTGTGTTTTTTACTTTTTGCATTACTTTTAATCTATAAATTTGAAAAACCAAAAAGAGGGGTTAGAAATAATCAAAATCCAGTCCTAATTCAATTGCCTATTTTATTTTTTTTCTTACATCTACTCCACCCCCATCTAGTTCTAATTGTTTTTCCATTTTTTTGATCATCTAGCTGCACAGGAAATCAATCACCCACACGTTGAGGACTCTTCTTCATCGATCGGTCGAAGAAGGAGAAGCTAGAAACCACCCTGCTCTTCCCGCTAAGGTATGCACATGGTTAACTTTCACATTATTCCCATTGCATAAAGTGGAACCCACGGTTCCTAGTGACCATGTTCTTATTTTATTCCATGCATTAATTTTTTTCTATCCTTTCTTACCCACATGACCTAGATAGCCCCTTCAACATCCTAGTGATGTTGAACGCTGAGTATTTGAGGATCAATATGAGTGTGGGTAACGAAGGGATATCCTTCTTCCTTTCCCTTTCTTCTCATCCTTGAGGGGTGTTGACTGAGGAACACCCCGTTCTAGAGTCAACAACACTGGCCTCAAGAACTCTTCCTGAACGAAGCTCCATCAGCCATTGACACATTCTCTAAAGAGGATAAGGAAGGGAGTAGGCTGAGGACATGGTTTTCACCCTTGGCTTGATAGGGTTTAGCTAAAACTTTTAGTATTTATAAATAATTTATATTTTTATAAAAAAATCAAAATCTTCATAATGTATGTCCTTGCCCCTATAGTTATGAATATTTCCTTATTAGTATGACCTTCTAGGCCCAATAACCTACTTTATTTAACCCTAAATAAAATATAATAATTATATTTAATTTAAATAAATCTATTATCTAATAATAGATTAATCGACCTATCAATCATGAAGGGTACAAATCACATCCCATGTTACCAAATGATGATGGGGATAATCTTATCTCCCTTTAGCCTTTCTATTATTTGTTACTGCATGGATATATATCCTTGTCCACTTAATGACCTAGTCGGAAAGGTGTACGGCATCGATTGTCGATTCCTTGATATACTAACTCTTTAGAATCTTATACTTGGAATCGGATCAATCACAAAACACCTTTTTTTTTAATTATACACTTTATCCTAGCAAGAGATTTATAGTAATACTCCATAGGACATTTACTCTCACTTACCAAGAGTGGACATTCCCCTATTTTTTGCTCAATCTATCACTATACTAGACCATCTAAACAGTGATTCATAAGTCAATAGTCAATGAACAAGTTCCATCTAACAACACATCCTTGGTGACTCAGGTCAAATGTTAAACCAAGCAACCATGATAGTAGAAAATTCTAATTGATAGTTTGGTAAGATACCATTCAGGTTTTTAATTTGGTTAGTTAAGTAAACTCCTTCAACTAATGAGCACTTGTATGTGTATCTTAGTGTCTCTACACCAATGACCAATGAGATTGAACATCCTCATCATATGAGAAGGCTTCACACGCACTACTCTATTTTGATCTTTGATGTCCCATCTTAAGGATCCTATGACTACAAACATTTAGATCATGTACCCCTAGATGATCGATCTCATTATCATGATCTTATCATGATTCAATCAACATTACATATGATCAAGGACTTCATTATAATGTACGCATTTAATAAGAGCTAGTAATAAAGATTTGCCTAAATAATTGAATGACATATTTTTATAAACATTGAATCATATCATATATGATTGGCTTGTAGAGCATACATTTCTATCAATTTCTCATTTGCGCTAAAGTCAATCACCCATCTGGTTGATCTCTATAAGCTTGAGCTGAAGCTTAAACACTTGTTGAGTAACTGCTTTAGTAGGTGGATCTACAATGTTATTATCTCTTTGAGCTGCAATCTCTTTGATGTTATGGTATCACCACAAAAGTCTTAAACTTCTGATGAAATGTTAGATCTACCCTAGTGTTTTTTTTTAAAAATAATGGTACACATTCAAAGAAAAATGGGACAATGCCATATTTTAAATGAATATCTTCATATGAACCTCTTCTTAAGCAGTGTGTAGACATTTTGTAATTTTTGTTACATTAGTTGTAGAATTTCCAATGTTCTATAGCATGGAACTCTTCTTGCTCACTATGCCACTATTATATTGACTTGCTATCAAATTTATCTAAGTAGAAGTTTGTGTTTGCAACACTACAAGGTGTCAAGTCTTATCTTTATACTTTTGAGATACATCCTTAGTGTTTATAAAGTACTCAAAGATACATCTCTTAATTGTCTAGTGACTCTCACGTGGATCTACCTAATGAATGCTCATAACATTTAGAGTATTAATCAAGTCATGTACATTGCATGACATATATGATAGACCCTATGACCAAATCATAAGGGCTATACTCATGTGCTCTCTTTATCTATCAAGAAGTCTACCTAAACATCTCTTTATAGAGATCAACTCTACATTTCATAGATAGGAAACCTATCTTGGAGTTTACCATGTCAAACCCTTTGACTATGGTGACTACGTAGATTAACTGGGTAGTGCTTTTAGATCTATCCCCATAGATCTTAAAACCCATATTATGTTTGGAGGGTTAATTTGATAGTTAGGCACATTTATGATAACATACTTACATCATTTTAAATGAATAGTACATCATCCACATAAAATGTCAAGAAATTAACAACACTCTCACTTATCTTCTTGACTACACAAGGCTCCTCTTCATTCTCAATGAACTCATTAGATTTAATCTCATTAAACCTTTTGTACCATCTATGGGAAGTTTATTTCAGTATACATAGACCATTCTATTTGGATGTTGTTGAGACTTGATTCCTTGAGGTTGTATCATGTACATCTATTCCACAAAATATTATCAGGGAACATTATCTTAATATTCATTTGATATATCTTATAGTCATAATGTGTAATAATAAAATTCTGAATGGATGACTTAGATGATATCCTTTTTAACTATCCTTGCCTTGAACAACTCTACCTTCTAATCCACTCTAATTTATCCTTTAGTGATCCATTTTTACCTTATAGATACTATACCCTTAAGTGGATCTATCATGTTCTAAACTTGATTAGAATAGATAGAGTTTATCAATGATTTTATTGTCTCTACCTAATTTAGGATCAATATCCTTACTATCTTGTGCCTCATTTCTTCCATCAAAGATGTGTCCCACATATCTCTTAGGTTGAATGGACACAAGTAAAGACCTATTTGCCTATGTGTAATTATTAACTAGTACCTTAAAAGAAGTTTTCTTGGGTTGTGGGATTAGAACATCTTTCATATATACCTTTCTCCCTATCTTTCATAAAGAGAAACTCTTCCTCTAGAAATATGGTGATCTAAGCTACATATACCCTTATTTATAAAAGTGGTATATTTAATATTTATATGTTTCCACAAGATGTCCAACAAATTAATACTTCATAGTTCTTATATTCTAACTTGTTAGGGTTATACTACTTCACCAGGTTAGACATTACAAAACCTTAACTTGCTTAAGGTAAAGCTTTAACCCTTTTCCGTCCTATATGGAATACTTATAATATACTTATAAGGTACAAATTCAAAATAAAGTGGTTATATTGAGTACTTAGCCTTAAATAGACAAAAACGATTTTTACAAAGGTTGTCATTGTTTATATTATCTTTTACATAATATGACTTTCTTATTTGCTACTCAATTAAGCTAAAATATGTAAAGAGGTATCCATTAAAATTAGATTCTATTATCCTACAAATTATATGTGAATTATGTACTTAAGTCTTTCCTTTCTTGATCTTATTAAAGAGTTCTAACACTCTTTCCATTAGTATCTTAGCTTCATTCTTTATCTCTGATAATTTTTCATAGGTCTCAAATTTGTACTTCATTAAGTACATATATCCATACCTAGAGATATTATCTTAGAAAATAATGAAATAGAAATATTCTCTTTTAGCCTTAATGCATACACCTAGATGTACAAGTTCTAACAACTCATTTTCCCATTTTCCATGTTTATATTAAGCTAAAGAATAGATTGATCTAAATCATGCAATTTTCTCTTAAAAATATTATACACACATATCATGAGCAATAATATATCTAATATGATTAAACAATTTATTAAGCTCCCACTAGCAAACCCTTTGCCATTCAATATTTCAGAACATCAATCATTTCCATAACTCAGAAAAAATCATCATTTATTCAAGTAGGAAATATAGATAATGTTCTTGTAGAAGGATATAATAGTAATCTTAATTATTAGGACTTCTTTAGAAGGCTTTTAAAGATATGTAACTCCTACTAGTAATGATGCAACTTTTGCACCATTTCATTTGTAGGTCAGCATCTTCATTATTAAGCCTTCATTAACTTGTCATCATCTACAACTCCTTGTAGAAGTAAGATGTATATCCAGTGTCTCATATCAATGTATCTCTAGTATCTAACTTTACAATATACACTATATCTAATACTGTTAAGTGTATATTCAAGACAAGAAAATATCAATAACTTAGATGCATGAAGCTTCTCAAGTGCCACATTTACATTATGTGCAATGAACTTTACACTTCCTCTTCCACTTATCATCATTATGATAGTGGAAGATTGCCATGTCTTTTTTGGTTTTTTGTTATATTGACCTTCTTCTTTGACTTTTATTGATCTTTTCTAGTTCTATCTATTGAACTTACTTCTTTCTATTGGTGTCACCAACAAGAAGTATTTAAGATGCATTATTGTTGTAACTTGTCTTTAATTAGCTCATCACTATGAGCCATGATAAATCTTATATCCATCTATCTATTTTGCCTTTACAATATTTATCTCATAGAGGCTAACATCTAGTATCAGGCAAACAATGAATCGTTCCTATACTATTTTATAAGACAAGATCTTATCTTCTCTCATATTATTAGATAGTTTAGGAGATACCTACTTCTCAAGTAAGATAATTACAACCTTGAGAAAATTCTCTTAGTTCTAAACCAGTTTAAGAAGTGTGAGCCATTAAACTACTTAGCATCTAGTACGCCTTACTATTGGTGCTTTATTATCGTATTCTGCAACTAAGATATAATTTTATTAATAAAACATTGTAAGCATTCATTAAAACTAAGATAAGGTCTTTCGTACTAATTTATGCTCCTACTATTTTTGGCAAATTTGCACAACCGTTGTTATGCAATGAAGAGATATCACAATGAAATCCTATTGTGGACTAAGACCCTATTATTTTTTATAGTGATGACCTTGTGATAGCATAACAAATCATCCAATACTTAATAGGTAGTCAACTATTGCTAGTTGCAACTCTTGCAATTCTTGGTCATTCAGCCTCTAGAGTTATGACTTTATAATAGCACAACAAGCCATATACTTTGGTTAGGTCAAACCCTCTTGCTACATTATGAGAATGGATTCTTCACATAGCCCTTATGATACCACAATAAATCCACGCAAGTGGTCCACCCTAAACTTTGGCAAATGCCTTGGCCATGATCACCAATCTCTTGTTCAATGGGCCTTGTGGTAGCACAACAAACCCATCCAATCTAAGATTGGCTCATCAAGACCATAGCAATGGAAGGCTACGTAAGTCATTATTAATGTCTCACATTTATTGACCAAATTTAAAATGAGAAGGGATTTTATTTTAGTCTAATCAATAATATATGCTAATTATATATAATACCTTTGGAATATCATATATCTAAGGTATATCACATAGCACACATCCACATATCAAATACGCATAAAAATAGGTGATCATAGACTTCACCCTAAGCATGTGACTAAGACACTTCAAAATAGTTAAACTTTTAAAATAATTTTAAAACTTAACTATAATGAATCTATGCTAATAGAATTTAATATAATCTAACATGTTATTAAACACTTCAAAACAAATAAAATAATATTGTAAATTTTTTATAATTTTTTTTTGTAAAATTTTAAGATTTTTTTATGATTTTATCCAATTTAAAATCAATTATAAAAGCTTTCAGCACATTGTGCTGCCAGGTGAGCATACTCGACTGCACTACCCGTGCACCACTTATGTTGGTGCATTGCTTCATCACTGCATCCCCAGTGCCTGCACCATCCGTGTGTAGACATGCCAAATTGGCCTGATTCGGAGCCCCAGACTCCTATTCCATAGGCGATATTCTTTTTTTGACCGTTACCTGATTCGGATTACCTCGTGGACATGAGCTATGGACATTGGTGGAGCCCCTTGTGAGTTGAGAATGGACCGATGATTTCCGGAATATTGCCGTAACCTTCAAGCGAGAGCCGCGCGTGAACTTTAAAAACACAAAACCTGCTCGATGACCGACCTTGAATGGTCCATAATTGAAGGTCTCGGGAGTCCCGCATGTGTTCCGTAACATTCAGGGTTTCCGAGAAGTCATTTCGGTAGGCGTCGGTCAATAACGGCTTTCGTTATGACTTTTTAGATCTGTACTGACATGGCTATCCCGGACCACGCGTTAGGCCTTTCCGGTCATCACCGGGTCTTTTCGGGTCATCCGGGCCGATTCTAGCCGAATATTTTTATCAATCATGGCCATATGTCCGGTTAGGTCAATTTTAGGGTTTTACTTTTCTGAGTATCGGTTCACGTTAACCGGGTTAATCTCAGATTTTTCGATGACTTCGGGTTTTCCGATCATACCAGACTTGTTCGGTCATCGTTTTAAGTCATCCCGAGTTCACTCGAGATTTCTCGACTGGAACCGTGCTCTTTTGGATCTTCGCCACAGGTTTCGGCTTTCCGCGAGAGGGTAAACTGGTAGAAAGCCCCATGCGAATGTCTTAGGAGTCATGCCAGCTAGTTTACTGACTTGAGGAGGTGCGGCCTAAGGTCCTCTTTCCAACGCGACAAACAGGAGCCGAATCGGACATCCTGTTTGCAAGATATGGCTCGCGGAACACGCGCACAAGAGAGAGAGTCTACCGCGCCTCCGCTCCCTTTAAAAAGGGAGGGCGCGCCCTGCGCGCCCCCGGTTCCTTTAAAAAGCGGGAGCACGGTCAATTTCCGAAAATCAGAAATTGCCTCGATTAGCACCTTCTAAACCGGATTTTTGGAAGGTTTCCGCAGATGATTTTCGATTATTTGTACCACGCCCCTGGTTTGGGGGCGTGTTACGTATGTCAAGTCGATTTTTAGCGATTTCAGGAAGTTTTCGGCGAATTTTAGCAGTGAGACGCGTACTGCGCTCCCAGTTTCAAAGAAACTGGGGTGTGCGCAGACCGCTCCCCCGAAGTTAGGGCGCGCCCTGCGCGCCCTTGGTTTGAGGGCGCGCCCTGCGCGCCGTCGTCCCCTTTGAAAAGCGGGGGCGCGGTAGGTACAGTTTCCATATTTTGCACCGGCTTCCTTCCCCTATAAATTGAGGGCCATTCTCAACGACCCAAAGTTAATCCCTCATGCTTAGCTCGTCCTGAGGTCTTCCAAGCTCTCTCCCAAAGCCGTCCCTATGTCCAAAGGTGATCCGACGTCGAGATATCGATCCAGAAGTGAAGGAGAAGGCTCCATCCGGGCGTTCTGCATCAGCCAACTTCATTGACTTCTGAAGAAAATCTGGGACTCCTGATGCTAAAGTCTTCAACATAGAAGTTGTTCATCTCTTCGTTCTCTTTCATCTCCAGTTTACATAACTCAATTCTGACTTTCCGTTTGTCTATGGCAATTTCTGCACCAAGGGCGCGCATCCAGGTTTTACTTGTCACATCTGTCCACTTTAAAAATTTTTACAGACTTTTACAGGCGTATTCTGGAGAGTTTATCAACATGAGAACTCTTCCTATATGAGTCTTCTGTCTAATGGTGCAAACGACACTCAATTATGACATCGGTACTGCGCGTGGAGAGCTCTACACCGAAGTCGCGCCAGACAGTGCAACGCGCCCCCGAACCAAGGGCGCGCAGACCGCGTCCCCCACACCTAGGGCACCCCCACCGCGCTCCCAAACCCTGGGCACCTTCATTCCAGTGCATTTTCCAGCCATATTGGTGATATCTTCTCTCTTTTAGCTCCAATTTGAGTCATTCAAGTTTCTATGTCTTCGTCATTCATCCAGGATCATTTTAGCATCATTTTTATTTAGTTATTGCATAATTTTATATCACAAAAAATACACAAAATAGGGGTTAAGGCTCACCCCGAAGGCGGTGAGTTCGATTTCAATTGCTTCTTTCTCCTCTTCTTACTACAGTTACTACACTTCTCACAAGTCTAACCAAACTCTTCACTTGGTTTATTGTTCTAGTTGCACAGGTTGATCAAGCTAGCATCGGTTGGACTCTTCTTCATCGGCCGGCCGAAGAAGAAGAAGGTTGAACTCAAATCTCAATATCCCGTGCTAAGGTACACACGGTCAATTCATCTTTCTATTTCCATTACATAAAGCGGATGCCGCGGCTACTGGTGACCACAATTTCTCTTATCATGTTCTATGTTATTCTCCTCCTCACTCTCCTCCCACATGACCCGAACCGTCTCCGGTGCTCGAGTGACACCGTGAGATGAAAGTTCGGGGATCAATGTGAGTGTGGGACTGAGGTGAGAAGTCTTTACTGCTTTCCGAGTGTTTTCCAATTCACTCCCTTTCCCTTCTTCTATCTTTCACCCTCTCTTGAGGTGCCGATCCGAAACCCGTTTCTGGAGTCGACACCGTGCACCAACCCTTGTACATGCATGGCCGCCCGTTGGTGGTCAACTCCTTGTCAAACCAGGATCCGTGCTACAGTACCTCGTTGGGTCTACATCAAACTCCATTTTCTTCGCCTGATAAGGTGCCACAACATGGTTTAGAGGAGGAAACGAAAGTTTAAGAAACACTAAATCTAGACTTTCCAAATATATAGAAAAACCGTAAAAATAGGTATTTGAATCTTCATCAAATGAGGATTCTGAAACAGTCAACCCTATCTCTAGAAAAAAATATCAATCGATAGGAAATAGAGAAAGAAGAGGGGGTGGTGCATTGGATTTCTAAATAGAAATTGGCATCTTCTAACTAAGATAAATCCTTATCCCAAAAAACAAAAATTCTTCAAAAATACATTATGGAATCTTTATCACAAGAAGTTTCTAATTCATTTAAAATTTTGACTAACCGTAAATTAGGTTGGAATAGTATGGTGCTGCTGAAACCCAGTAGAACCCTAGAACATAGAAATAATTGCAAATCCTCTTCCTATGCAACCATTTGAAGTAGGATATCATAAAGAAACATAAGATAATCATATTATACATCTTCAAAAACCTTTACAAGGCTTCAAATTTCTCCATGGATGGAGATTTACCAAAATCCCCAAATCTGGGTGATTGTTTGAGCTTGCTAGAAACACCATATTTACTTCTCCAAGTCTCTATGGAGATCCAAAATTCAAAAGGTTTTTAGAGTTGAAAAGCCTTATATCACTTGATTCTTTTGTTTTCAACCAATCACTATTTTGCATCACATACAAATTATTACTGCCTCAACAAAATGTACATTTGCACAGATTTGGGAACACAAAAATACATGAAATAACATCAATCATAAATCATTTTTAACAGATACTTGAACCTGGTTTTCATACCATTGTAAGGAATCGCCTTACAAAATTTAATGCAACAGAAGAGACGATTCATATGGGTGTCAACTCCAAAAATGGGTTTGTCATAACTAGATTACCACCTCAAAAGGGAATGAGAAAAGAATGGAAGTAGAGTAGAAAAGATCTCAACTCGGTCCCGCACTCACATTGATCTTTGAACTTTCATCTCTCAGCATCGCTTGAGCACCAGAGATAACCTCGGATTTTTTGAGCTTCGGTTCACGTTTCTCGGCTTTTTTGAGCTTCATTTCATGTTTACTGAGATAACCTCGGATTTTTAGATGATTTCAGGTTTTCGACCTTCTCATACCATTGTTCGGTCATCATTTTAAGTCATTCCGAGTTGACCTGAGATTTCTCGAGCACCAGATATGGTTCGGGTAGTGTGGGAGAAGAGGAAGGAGTAGAATAACTTAGAACATGAATAAAGTGATTGTGGTCACCGGGAAACCACGGGCTCCGCTTTATGGAATAGAAACAAGAGATGAGTTGATTTGGCTGTGTACCTTAGCGTGAGAGATTGAGATGCGAGTTCAACCTTCTTCTTCTTTGGCCTGCTGATGAAGAAGAGTCCAACCGGTGCTAGCTTGATTGATCTATGCAACTTAAAGACCATGAAAACAAGTGAAAGAATGAATTAGACTTGAGTGAAGTGTAGTAACTGAAATAAGAAGATGTGAAATTAGCAATTGAAACCAAACTCACCAGCTTTGGGGTGAGCCCTAACCCCTTTTTTGTGTATTTAGTTATGTAAAAATGATGCAAACTAAACTAAAAGATGTTATAAAATAGTAAATAAACTGAATGAAATGGGTTGATGAAGCTTATGGAGTGAATCGGCTTGAGTTGAAGCCGAGATGATTGAAACAAGCCGGTTCAGGTAGCCTTGCACCCTCCTGGCGCGACTTTGGTGTAGAGAAGTTTACGACTGACCCCGATGTTAGAATTGAGTGTTGTTTGTTTCTATGGATGGGGAACTCGGTGAGGAAGAGATATTCTTTTGATTAATTCTCCGTAATACACCTTTATAAGGCTTTAAAAAATCTAAAAGTAGGCGGATATATAAAAACATAACCTAGATGCGCGCCCTCAGTGCAGCAATCACCACAAACAGACAGCAAGTAGGAATCAAATGCTACTTGTTGAAAATGAAAGAGCACAAGGAGAAGAACAACTCTTCTATTGATGACTTTTGCAGAAGGAGCCCTATATTTTTTACAAAAGCTGATGAAGTTTGGATGCTATAGAACGCATGGATCGGGCTTCTCCTTCGCTACGAGATCGATCTCTCAACGTCGGATTGGCTTTAAACATAGGAACGGCCTTGGGAGGGAGCTTTGACGATCTCAGGATGAGCTAGGCATGGAGGGTTCAACCTTAGGTCATTGGGAATAGCCCTCAATTTATAGAGATGAAGAACCAGTGCAAAATATGGAAACTGGTCCGACCGTGCCCCCGCCTTGTAAAGGAAGTGAGGGCACACAGGGCATACCCCCCACCTGATGGTTTGCACGGCGCGCCCTCACCCTAGGGGCGTGGTCTACATGCCCCCCTATTTCAAAGAAAGCAGGGGCGCATTACTCATCTTATTGCTAAAAATTGTCGAACCTTCCGAAAATTACTAAAATTCGGACTTTCTGAACGCGCCCCTGACCCAGGGGAGAGGTCAAAATAAATGATAATTAGTGGAGAAAACATTCCAAAATCTAGTTAAGAAGGCACTAATTAGGGTACTTTTTTGTTTCCGAAAATGGACCGCACCCCCGCGTTTCAAAGGAAGCGAGGGCGCGTAGGGCGCGCCCCCAATATGAGGATGCTCTGGGCGCGCCCTACCATTTCAAGGGGAGCGGGGATGCGTTACACTCTATCTCCTACACGTGTGTTCCGCGGCACGTAACTTGCAAACGGGATGTCTGATTCGGCTCCCATTTGTTGCATTGGAAAGAGGGCCTTAAGTCGCAGCTCCTCAAGTCAGTAAATGAGCTGACATGACTCCCGAGATGTTCACGCGGGACTTTCTACTAGTTTACCCTCTCGAGGAAAGCCAAAAATCATGGCGAAGATACGAAAGGGCATGGTTCCGGTCGAGGAATCTCGGGTCAACTCGGGATGACTTACGAACAAGTTTGGTACGATCAAAAAACCCGAAATCATCTAAAAATCCAAGATTAACCTGGTAAACATGAACTGAAGCTTGGAAAAGTTGGAAATAACCGAGAAATCCTAAAATCGACCAAAACGGCCGTGTGGCGTTGATTGATGAGAATATTCGGCTAGGATTGGCCCGGATGACCCGGAAAGACCTGGTGATGACCGAAAAGGCCTAAAACGTGGTCCGGGATAGCCATGTTAGTATAGATCGAAAAGCCATAATAAAAAAACCGTTATAGACTAACGCCTACCGAAATGACTTGTCAGAAACCCCGAATGTCTCGGAACACATGCAGGACTCCCGAGATGTTCAAGTATAGACCATTCAAAGTCGGTCAACGAGCAGTCTTCATGTTTTCACAGTTCACACACGGTTCTCGCTTGAAGATTACGGCACTGTTCTAGAAATCATTGGTCCATTCCCAACTTGCGAGGGTCTCCACCAACGTCCTTAGCTCATCTCCATGAGGTAATCTAGATCAGATAAATGTTAGATAATGCGTATCGCCCATGGAATTTGAGTCTGGGGCTCCGAATCAGGGCAATTTGGCGTGTCTACAGCTTGCCTCGCCTTGATGTCGGCTTTACAAGGGAATGGCATGTAGCAAAACGAAGTGAAACGTAGAGAAAGCATAGAAAAGCGAAATGGAATGTAGTGGAATGTAGTGGAGCGAAATGGCGATGGACTGAAAAGGTGGCATCATGGTGTAGATATAGATACGCTCAACGACCAGTTTCGGCAAGATGAATTTCCTCAAGTGTCCTGGATGACCACCATGTTTTATCAAGTCTTCCTATGTTTGATTGGTAAGAGATGTGACATTGGTACAAGAGAAGAATAGCCAACCCTCAACGCGGTGGGGAGTCCCTGAAACATGGTTCCGTAGGTTCATCATCAGCTGGTAACCCGATCTTTGCGGTGTTCCTGTACTGTGACGGGCTAAAGTTGAAAAGAGAGTTTTTTTGTAAAAGGTAATAGAATACCAAGAGACAAGATTCAATTCGGAATGAAATGATCTCGAATTCCAAATGGCAAATGTTGAAGCTCAGACTGTGAAGATAAAGACAGTGCTAGTTCTGATCGAATAGGAGGCCCTTGGTGGGATGAATTGATTACCATTGTGGGATGAATAGAAAGAAGGGTGTTGCAGTGGCCATAGTGGGGATAGAAATGAAAGATTTGGAGGCACAAGGTGATTACTGAACACGGTGGGATTTAACAAACACGGTGGGATATTAGAAAGATCGGTGGGATAAACATGGTGGGATTAGAAAACATTGTGAGATTCAGAATGATTAGAATTTGGATAAATGATGGGAGAACATCCCTGGTATGGTTTAGAGATATCTTGATAGAGATAGAAGATCATGAATGAATGTATGCAATGACAATGAAAAATGCAATGCAACTAATACTACATGATGCATGTTGGGCTCAAGAAAACAAAAATAAGACTTGTTTGACAAATAGTTGAAGATATAGATTGTATATGAGGTCAGGATACCCATTCGGGAACCATCGTCCCTCACAGTGCAACTTTTGGCTTATCCGTGAGCACGAAAGATGACCCGACCGTCGTAGATTTTAATGAAGGGGATCTCAAGTCAAGTCTTCTCCGCATTCACGGTCTTCAACAATAATGCATAATAATACACAACTAATGACTTATATGTTAGCCGGCAAGATATGGGGGTTTCTCATGTCCATTTTTCCATTTTCGTGAGCTACTCTTGACCACTTCTTCAAAGCGTAGCCAGAATGAGGTAATTGCAGCGGCGTTAGCAGACACGACTTCCATGCCTCCTGCACGTAGTTGTTCCACTGGAGCCAGCAGCAGTGGACACTGATATATGTAGCAGACTTTAGCTCTTTTGGTGTTGTAGCTGCTTTTCTTCCTTGTTGTAGCATTTGATGGTGTAATCAGATCTTTATCTATTTGCTTCAGTGTTGTTTGATCTGCTGGCGAGACCTTCCCCCCTCTTTGACTCATGTTTCTTTTATGAAATACTCAATAAAGGGGTTAGATCTTCACTATGGCTTACCCCCTTGCTCATTGTCATCCTGCCTTGTTTGTATGTCAAGGGGGTAGCCTTATTAACAAGGTAGATTGAAAAAAATGATTGAAAATAAATAAGGTGAAGGTTAAGAGAGCTTACCTACTATGGCGAGAGTTACTCCCTTCTTGATCTCAGAATCCTGAAACACTTAATTACAGGGGATTAAATCTTCACCATGGCTCATCTCTTTGCCTATTGTTGTCTGCCTTGACTTAGGTCAAAGGGTGGAGCCTTCTTAACAAGGTGTAAAACTAAACTAAATGATCGAAATGAAATGGTTAAGAGAACTAACCTGTCCTTGAGAGAACCTTCCCCTCTTACTTTAAAGTCCCTGAAAACACTTGATAAAAGAAGATCAAATCTTCACGACGACTCATCCCTTTGCCTACTATGGCCAACTTTGACTTAGGTCAAAGGGAGGAGCCCTCTTAATGGGGTGATAATAAAGATAAACATGCAATGCAGAAATGAAACATGCAAGACATAAAAATAAACCTGAATGCTAGCAAAGGCCAAAAATCAAGGTTTATGACAAGTCAAATGATGCATTTTTTTAGAATTTTGAAGATATTCAGATTTTTTAGATTTTGAAAATAATTATTTTTTTGTATTTTTGAGAATATTCATTTTTTTAGATTTTGAAAATATTCAATTTTTTTGGATTTTGAAAATATTTACTTTTTTTTTAATTCTTGTCGAGAATGTGCGGGTATCGAGACAATTCATCAGACTTTGAGTGTTAATCAAGATTCAAGCGATAAACACCACGTGAAAATAAGGTTCTTTACCTAGAATCTTTCTTGCCCTCTTATTTTGATCGATTTGGATTCCCCCTGAGTTTGTATAGTTTACCCTACCTTAGGGTTTTAAGATGGAAGAATAATAGAGGAAGTATTTAATAGGATTTAGGGGTGTTGAGGAGGGTTTCTCTACTCTTGCCCAAATTGCTCGTTGGGGTTTGGCCTCTTCGGGTCTCTTCTACATGCGGCACTTACTTAGATAGATCCTTGACCTGTGGGATCATTGCCCATCTTTTGGTGCCTTCTTTTTCATTTTCTACTCTTCTGGGTACTCATTCAGACAGTCCCATATTTGTCTTCCAACTCAATCAAGGAGATTTCTTCTTTATGGTCTAAGTATTCCTTTCTGTTGAACCTCTCCTTAACCTTCAAAAAATGTCCATCCTCAATTGCTGGAATTGTCCTCTTACAGATGTGGATAGTCCGCACTTGCCTGCCTAGCGGGACAGATAGAGATGAAGCTAGTGAAGCTAAGGCATCGGCGAGGATATTATGAGAATGAGGGACATGGACAAAGGTGAGTTTGAAGAATAGCTTGATGTAGCAGGTGGTGAGCTCCTGGCAGGGTTTGAGGTTTGGATGAGAAGTTCGGTACTTGGATAGGAATTGGCGTAGGATCAATTGACTATCACCTATCACCCTTAGTTCGGTAGCACCATGGAAATGAGTGGCCTCCAGCCCGGCCAGCAAGGCTTCATACTCAGCTATGTTGTTGGTTGCTAGAAAGTTAAGCTGAAAAGCCTGTGGAATGGTGACACCTTCAGGTGACAGAAGGACAATACCTATCCCTCTACCATGAGAGTTCAGAGCCCCGTCAAAATATAATGTCCAAAGATTGGAAGATTGGACTGACATTAGTTCGTCATCCGAGAACTCCGACCGGACTAGGTCAAAGACGGGTATGGGATGATGGGCAAGGTGTTCAGTAATAGCATAGCCCTTGATTGCCTTCTGTGGGACATAAGTGATATCAAATTGGGATAAGAAACTCTGCCATCGCCCTAACCGATCAGTCAAGACTGTCTTCTCTAACAGAAACTTAATGGGATTGATACGAGCAATGAGCTTGACTTGGTGAGCAAGAAAATAATGTTTGAGTTTCTGAACCACCCAAACAAGAGCAGCACAGGTCTTTTCTACCACAAATTACTTCAGCTCACAAGCATCAAACATCTTGGACAAGTAGTAAGTAGCTCGTTCTTTCCCTTCTTCATCAACTTGTGCAAGGACTGCCCCAAGAGAGTTCTCAAGAACTGAAATGTAGAGGACCAAGGGCTTGTCGGGAATTGGTGGTCTAAGTACAGGGGGACTTGCCAGGTATGTTTTCAACCCATCAAATGCCTCCTGGCACTTCGAATCCCATTTAAACTCGGCCCCCGCCTTGGTTAACTCATAGAAAGGTTTACACCTTTGGGAATGTTGTGAGATAAACCGGCGGACAAATTGTAGCCTCCCAATCAATCCTCGAAGTTCTTTCATATTCTTCGGAGGAGGCATACCAATAATTGCTTTGGCCTTGTTTGGGTCGATCTCTATGCCCCTTTTGCTTACTATGAACCCAAGTAGCTTTCCTGATGAAACTCCAAATGTACACTTCTTAGGGTTCATTTTCAGCTTATATTCTCTAGCTCGTTGCAAAACTTTTCTTAGCACTTCAGAATGATCTTCCCGACTCTTGGACTTGATAACCAAATCATCCACATACACCTCTACAAGGGTGTGCATCATGTCGTGAAAGATAGCCATCATAGCCCTCTGATATGTAGCACCAGCATTCTTTAACCCAAAGGGCATGACAACATAGCAATATGTTTTCCAAGGTGTAGTGAATGAGGTCTTCTCTTGGTCCTCCTCAGCTAACCGGATCTGATTGTATCCAGAATAGCCATCCATGAATGAAAGCATTTCAAATCCAGCTGTGTTATCAACCAAAACATCGATATGAGGTAAAGGAAAATCATCCTTAGGACATGCTCGGTTCAAGTCCCTGAAGTCTATACAAATCCGAATTCGTCCATCCTTCTTCATAACAGGGACTATGTTAGCCACCCATTGCGGATATAGAACAACCTTAATAAATTTTGCTTGGTGTAGTTTGTCGACCTCTTCTTTCATTTTGAGTGCAATATCAGGGTGGAACCTCCTGAGCTTTTGTTTAACCGGGGTAATTCCAGGTTTCAAGGTTAATCTATGTTCAACCAATGAATTATCTAATCCCGGCATATCTTCATATGTCCATGTGAACGTGTCCTTATATTCTTCCAAAACTTTGATCAAACGTTGTTCTTCTGAGGGAGTGAGGTTTGCACTAATGATGATAGTCTTAGGATCTTCCAAGGTTCCTAAATTCAGTTCCTTGGTCGGTTCATTCACTGTGGCTGATGGTTCTTCAAATCTTCTAAATCCAGATGCATATGCATCAGCCAAATCCTCGATTTCATCCTCAAATTCGGGATCCTTCTCTAATACTACCTTATATACTCTCAAAGTATGATCTATGTTATGCTCATCCTCATATCGGATTTCATCTAGCTGGATGGTATTATCTAAAAAGTTTGGCAGCCTTGCACACTCAACGCATTTCTGTGTCAATTGTTGCAGATACCTATTTGGAACTCGTTTACCCCTAACTTTCCTATTTCCTAACCTAACTTGACATACAGAAGACAAAGCTGGAAAGGTGGTATTTACAGTGGAGGGAGGATCGAGTAAATCGATCAATGATTCAGAAGAGAGGGTTCCCTGATTAGGAGTGCCCTCTAGGATGAGTAGAGACATCTCCTCGATGGAAATGTGAGTTTCAAAGAAGACATTTTTTTTTTGAAATTTCAAGTAAAAAGATAGAATGAGTCAGCATGACTCGAGGTTTGCTGGAAACTGGCTGAATTACCAGAGAGAAAAACTTAAGAATAAAAGGGAAAAAGGGGCTCGTGGGCCCAATGGTAATAGAAAGTGGACACATGGGTCCAAAACTGATGAAAAAATTAAACGGGTACGTGGACCCGATCTTAAAAATAAATGGGCATGTAAGCCCATGTTGGGAAAAGCCCTCAGTTCTGAAGTTGATGAGGGAAGCAAATGGGCAAGCAAGCCCAATAAGAGTGGAAGGTTGAAGAGGGCACATGGGCCCAAAGTGGGTAAGTGGGCCCTGAAGCCCATCCAAAAGATCTAGAAATAATGGTACGAGGTTCAAACATGGCATTGTTGTATTTGGGCCTCGTGGAATGGTTTTAACTTGGGTAACATATTTAACTAGATGATTCAAGATTGGTCTACCCTTGAGTGGTTCCTGGTGCTCTTCCCCACTTGAAAACAGACGAGTCAAAGATAAGCATAGGTCTTCCAAGTCTTCTTCTTCATCTGGAGCCTTCCTTCTCTTGACAACTGTAATGAAACTCTTGTGATCTTCAGTCATCATCATGGTCTCCCCTTTGATAAAGAAGGTGTGGAGTCCCATGGCATATCATGGCTAGAAGATCCTCCTTGGGATGGAATCCTCTTCGTATCCCAACCCCTGCCTGCGTAGCCTTTTCACAGTTTGAATTGGCTGAGTGATTACTTGAAGATCCTTGCCTAAACCTCATCTAGGCTGATAGCCTAGTTTCATCATCATCCGCCATCCCACTGTGTTGGGTAGAGAGGCGGTCATACATCTGACTTCTGGTAAATCTCCCATTGAGATCTGGGGTTGTATTGACAAACCAAGGGGTGTAAAAGTAGGACCATTCATCTCGTCCCTTATAGGCATGCTAGTCACTTTGACCACTTGTCCTTTAAAAGAAAACTTTATGAACTGGCGGTTTGTTGAAGCCACATCTCCTATTGCCTCTATGTATGGCCTCCCAAGTATAGCCCGATAAGTTGGATCTAATTCTAGAACAAGAAAATTCGTTGTGACTGTACATGGTCCAAGTTTAACTTCTAGAGTGACCACCCCACGTGCAGACTTCTTGGAGTTGTCGTAGGCCGTCACCATGGCACAGGATGGCTTGATTTCTTGCTCAGAGATGCCACACAACTGCAAAGTTTCTGGCGGCATAACGTTGATAGAAGCTCCAGTGTCAACCAAACATGATTTCACTTCGACATTGCAGATGATAACTGCCACATGCAAAGCAAATCTCCTGACTGTTAGCTAATTCTTCCTGAGAGAAAGTGAGTGTTGGGTGCTCACTTCTAGGGGCTAACACTGTACTTATCTTTTCAGGTGGGAGATCTTCACTCACCATGACCCTTTGCAGGTACTGCTGTAGAATCTCCTGGTGCACCTTTGATCTTTTGATCAATTCAAGTATGAAAATACGGGCCGGTGTCTTATCTAAATGTTTCAACAGATCATAGGCCATGCCCGGCAATGGTTCTTCTACTTGTTCCTCCTCCACTGGATCCTGCGGTTGAGTACCGGCTTGGGGAAAGAGTCGCTGGAACATCCTCCCACTCCGAAGCACCGGGGCTATTTGGCGGTCGGGTAGAGGTGACGGGTTAACTGGGGTGGATTGTGGTGGAACAGGTGGTGTAGGTGCAGGTATGATAGGTAATGGGATCGATGGTTCTGGGATGATGGGGTTAGTTGGTAGAAGGGTAGGATTTGGAGGTGGTAGTGATGGTGATACCGGTGGCCTGATAAGAAGAGGCCGGGGTGCAGAAGTGGTTGATGAGTTTAATGAAGGTGTAGGTTGTAGGAGGGGGTGTGGTGTTGGTGGTATGATAGCTTGGGGTGTTGGAGTGGTAGAGCTTGCACGGTGGGGGTTCAGGTTTGGTGGTGATTGTGGTGGTCGGATGAGCAAGGGCCGGTGTGTAGCAATGGTTGAAGGAGGTGTAGTTAAGGAGGAGGCTGGCCTAATGATGGGTCGGTGAGAAGAAGTGGCGGCCAGTGGTTGGGTTATTGAACTTTGTGGTCGTTGTGGAGTAAAAGGTGCACAAATTATTTGTCTAGGAGGGTTCCTAGCAGGAGGCCTAGCTGGGTTGACTGGCATGGTTGCATTTTGGTTTTCTAGTTGCCAACCTTGAGCACGACTGGCAACTCCTTGGACAATGGAGTGTAGTAGACCAATTCCTAGATTTGGATGTGCTGGTGCCGATGCTGGAGCGGGAGCATGTAATGGGAGCGGATTATGGACAATCCCCAAGCTAGGTTGTTGTTGAGGTTGAGCCGGTGGACGCTGCCGCTGTTGCTGCCTAGCCTTCATAGCTTGTATGCATTCCCCCATTTGAGCCCAATCAATGCTGCCTTGGTCATTCAGATCGTGGATGTAATCCTTGAATTGAAAACACACTTCTACAGTGTGACCAGGACACCAGTGGTAAGCACAGTATCGGGACATATCTGCGTTTGTTGGCCAAACCTCTCTTTCCTTGGGCAATTCCCACTGTTTCTCCACCATGAGTACATTGAAGATGTCGGTCAAGGAGTAAGGGAGGTTTTGGTAGTTCTCTCTCCTAGGACCTCCCCTTCGTGGTGCCTGATTGGGTGGTGGCGGTGCCCTATTGTAGGTAGGTTGACGAGGTTGCTTGGGTTGTGCTACTGGTTGCGGGGGTTGTTGTGGTTGTCGTGGTTGTGGTGGCCTAACCTGTTGTTGAGGGGGGTAATAGGAAAGGTTTTGTGATGGGTTTCTGAACTGGTTTTGACGGTTCCCTCCCTGGTTCCCCACAGTGTTTATAGCTTCGTTGTTGACCACTCCTTCGGTTGTAGGCCCAACTGGTGCAGAGGGGGTTTTCCTGAAGTTTCTTGGTTTATGATCAAAAGGGTTTATCATGGTGGCATCCTTGAAGTGGGCTTGCAAGTATCGGACACTGTCATAGAGTTAATTCATGGTGGTAGGACGGTGCATGATCAAGACATTCCTCAAGGCAGGTGTAGTGTTGTCGATAAGCATCTTCACTTGTTCCCCTTCATAAATCACATCTGTCAATTTCTCTGCCATTCCCCTCCAGAGATCAGCAAACTTTATGAAGTCCTCTTTGGGCTTCATCTTCTCAACAATCAAGTCTATAATGGAGCATGTTGGTGCCACTCGGTCTCTGTATCTTTGCAAGAATTTGGTTTTAACAATATCGAAGTCTCCTGCCTCAAAGGAGTCGAGCGAGTAGAACCATTCCAATGCAGACCCTTCTAGTGATCGGCGGAACAAGAAGGCAAGAACCCTACGATCATTTTTCCAGAACAAGGACTCATAAAGAAAATCTTTTAAGTGGAGAAAAGGATTGCCAGTACCATTGTAGCGGCGATAAACTGGTAGCTCAGAAGGTGGCAGGTGTAGGACTGGCAGAGAAGGAATAGAAATCTCAGGAACTGACTTGGAGTCCAGGCGACATCTCAGCTCTTCATAACGTTCATTCATCTGGGTGAGCTGATCCATGATTGCCTGCGTGAGAGCAGGTTCTTGGTTTACTGGTTGGGGTATGTGGTTAGAGATATGATTTTGGAATTGATGAGCATGACTTGGCAAATTTACTGAAGATTGTCCCATGACTTGATGGGTCAAGGGAGCAACATGGTTGAAATAAGATGGTTGAACAAATGAGGGTTGGACCACAGACGGTTGAACTATAGATGGTTGAACTACAGATGGTTGTGCTAGTGCCAATGATGGTTGAATCACAGATTGTTGAACAATAGGTGGTTGAATGAGTGGTGGTCGAACCAGAGGACAAGGAGATGAGGAAACTTTGTTAACTTCAGCTTGATCTGAGGCCATTTTGCCCTTCACCATGGATTGTATGCGGGCATAGGTTTCTGGGTCGGTATAGAGAGACAACTCCCTAAAGAGTTGTTCGACATCACGAGGAGCAGATGGTTGAGGGACCTCTTGCGCTTCTGACTCAAACAATGGATTAACAAGACTGTCTGATGGAATTGGTTGGTGACCCATCTCGCGCTCTCGATGTTCAGCTTGTTCTTCCATTCCAACGTGCCTTCCAGACCTTAGTAGCATTGAACTCCAAGGAGAAAACAAACAAGTTGACAAAGTAAACACAGATTTTTTTTTTGGTTTTTAGTATTTCGCAAAAAGGTTGTTTGACAAGCAAGTGATGCAAAGACTTGAAAGAAAAATTACGCAATGATTTTGATTAAATCTTAGGTTTATGAATTTTGTTAAGAATTTTTCTCTCAACAAATGGGAACTCCAATCTCCAATGACCTAGGTTTCACACAATCTCCCCACGTGTAGGTAACGTAGGATGCCTCGGGTTTTGGGGAGTGGTACAACCAACCCGATCATGACGAGGAATACTCCACGTATGAGGAATTATGGAGGCCTTGATGAAAGCCAACCAAGTCAACAAGGAAGGAATATCCCAGAAGAGTGGTCAGAATCCACCAAGAGGGTGTTTTGGATGGGAGGGGTAAATGGGAGACTGAGCTCCCGCCTCAAAAAAAGTGTAAAAGAAGGAGGTAGAGATAAGGAGCAGAGAATGCAATCAAGTAATAAAGCAAGTAATAAGCAAAACATGAACTTAAATAAACAAGCAATGACACAAGGAAAGCAATTAGAAACTAGATAAGCAACTAGAAACTAGAATCCAGACCATGTTTCTTATGTGAGCCAAATGGAGATAGTGAAAAGGTGATGGAAAGAAGAGGGTTCAGATCTGATAGCCAAGAAAAAGGGTGGTACACGTGGGGACCGATGTAAGAATAAGCTGGTTCACGTGGGAACCGGGGTAAAAGGTAAAGGTGGTTCACGCGGGAACCGGTTTTGGGTAAAAAGGGTGGTTCATGTGGGAACTGGTTTGAATGGTCAAAAGAGGGCCACGTGGGGCCAATTAAAGGTGAATAAAGATCTGATCCAAGTTGGGATAGATCTGAAAAAAAGGGGTTTGGTTCACGTGGGAACCGAAGTAAAGAAAGAGATTGGTTCACGCGGGAACCGGTTTAAAAGGAAAAGGGTGGTTCACGTGGGAACCGGTTTAAATAAAATGACAGAAATTAAATGGCATACTTGGCACTTCAGATCTGATGAAATATGGGTGAAATCAGAAATTTTATGTGGCATGAAGTTAAGAAAGGTGGAAAGAAGGAAAGGCTCACGTGGGAACTGGTCTAGAACTAGAACTAGTTGCAAACAAAACACTAAGCACCCACGGTTGAAGACATTGCTTGTCCCACCATGGTCGCCACAAAAGCTGTCGACTCTGAAAATTCGACGGGAATCCAGATCGTCACCTCAAGAGGGGATGAGAAAAGAAAGGAATAAAACAACAGAAAGCAGCTCTCACCTCGGTCCCACACTCACATTGATCCCCGAACTTTCATCCCTTGGCATCGCTCAATCACCAAAGAGACAGTTCGGGTCATGTGGGAGGAGTATGATAAGAAATAAATGTGGTCACTAGGTACCGTGGGTTCCAATTTATAGAATTAAAATGACCGTGTGTACCTTAGCGTGAAGAATGTGGGCTAAAGCTTCTCCTTCTTCGGCCGGCCGATGAAGAAGAGTCCTCAACGTGTGGGTGCTTGATATTCTGTGCAACTAGACAAACAAAGAAGTGAAAGAGACTATTATAACTAAACAAAGTGGAGTATATGTAAAGAGAATGACATGAAACACACAACTGACTAAAAATTGACCGGATTTGGGTTATCTCTAACCCCTCTTTTTCTATTTTCGAATTAACAAAGTAAAATTAATGCAAAAAAATGTAAAAAAATAATGTGAGGATGGAGAATCACGAAACAAAGAGATAGTAAAAAAAATAGAAAGATTCTGAGTTGAATAGAGAAAGATATGGCCAAATCTGTGTTGTCAAAAAAGCCGAGCAGCAGTCCAGGATCTGCCAGGCGCGACTTTGCTTTTGTGCTCATCACGACCAGTACCAACCTCAGTATCAAGTGCCGCAGATTGAAAACTGAAGAAGACTTGAAGAGAAAGAACATTGATGAAGAGAGCTTAGGCAGCAGACGTTCACACGCTGCTGTAGAGGACGAAGAAAAGAGACCTGGCTGATCGCTTGCAGAACAGCCTTCCTCTCTCTTGAACCAACTTTTCTTTCTCTAAAAACTCTAAATTCTCTCTCTAAAAATCACAAAATCGATGTAGGAGGGAGGTTGAACCTCTTGAGATGCCTGGGGTGTCGTGCTCATGCCTTTGGAACGACCAGAATCAGAGTTTATTTATAGGAGAATGAATGGCGCGATCAAGACTAAAAAATAGGGGACCTTGCGCCCTACCCCTGGGCGCATGCACCCTGGTGCAGGGCGCATGCGCCCCACTGAGGGGGCGCATGGCACTGTTCCCGAAAATTTCGACCTTATCCGGTCGATCGGTTCAGTGGTAGAGTCCCGGTGAAAAACTTGTTCCCTCGTGCCTCAAGGGTAGGGCGCATGTGCCCTTAAGTGAGGGCACGAGGTCACGTGCCTCACTGGTAGGGCGCATGGGCACGTGCCCTGGGTCCCGGGCGCATGTGACCAGGTACCCGGGCGCATGGGACTGTTTTTGCGCGTCCTTCTTCCGAAAGCCATTGCGAACACTCCCGAACTCATAATTTGACGCTGTTTGTTGCGTTGGAAAGATAACAGGCAGAAGAAGCTTTCTATAGCATCGGATCAGCCATCACACCCTACAAAACTTCATAATTTTGTCCGGAAGTTAGGACAGTGAACAGAAGATCCGATACAGGTCAAAATGACTCCGACGGTAAACCGGAAAGGCATGGTATGCAACAAAACTTGTCCGGGGTGTGAATATGACCATAACCTTCAATGCATGATAATTAGGCATTGGTCATTCAGCCAACTTCCATGTTTAAACGATTTACGTGTGTCTTTCGTTCGAAAATTATGGCTTTTGCGAAAAACTTCGGAAAACATCCGATTTCGTTCGGCGAAGCTCCAAATCAAATTTTAAAGACCCGGCATCATTATAAGGTCAATCACACATGTTACCCTATAAAACATGAGTTTTATGCTTTGAATTAGGCGAACTTGGCGTGTCTACAGCAAGAGGTGAGTTCTTGGTAAGGTTTGAGGTTCGGATGAGAAGTTCGGTATTTGGTTAGGACTTGGCGAAGGATTAGTTGGCTATCACCTATCACTCTCAATTCCATGGCACCATAGAAATGAGCGGCCTCCAGCCCGGCCAGCAAGGCTTCGTATTCAGCTATGTTGTTGGTTGCTGGGAAGTCAAGCTGAAATGCCTGTGGATTGGTGATACCCTCGGGTGATAGAAGGACAATTCCTATTCCCTTACCGTGTGAATTCAAAGCCCCGTCAAAATATAATGTCCAAAGGTGGGAAGATCGGATCAACATTAGTTTGTCATCCGGTAGCTCCGATTGGACCGTGTCAAAGAGGGGTATAGGGTGGTGGGCTAGGTGTTCAGCAATGGCATAGCCCTTAATCTCCTTCTGGGGGACATAGGTGATATCAAATTGGGAAAGGAAGCTCTACCAATGACCTAACCGATCAGTTAGAATAGTTTTCTCGAGAAGGAATTTTATGGGATTGATGCGGGCAATAAGGTTGACCTCATGAGCTAAGAAATAGTGTTAAAGCTTCTGAACTACCCAGACTAGTGCAGCACAGGTCTTCTCCACTACAGTATATTTCTACTCACATAGATCAAAGATCTTTGACAAATAGTAAGTTGCCCTCACTTTCCCTTCTTCATCCACTTGTGCAAGGACTGCTCCAAGAGAATTCTCCAAAACCGAGATATACAGAACTAAGGGCTTGCCAGGGATTGGTGGTCTAAGCACATGGGGACTAGCCAGGTATCTTTTCAATCCATCAAATGCATCCTGGCACTTTGAATCCCATTTGAACTTGGCCCTCGCCTTGGTCAACTCATAGAAAGGTTTACACCTTTGGGAGTGTTGTGAGATGAACTGGTGGACAAACTGTAGCCTCCCGATTAATCCTCAAAGTTCTTTCATATTTCTCGGAGGAGGCATACCAATGATTGCCTTGGCCTTGTTCGGGTCGATCTCTATGCCCCTTTTGCTCACTATGAACGTGCATTTCTTTGGGTTCTTTTTCAATTTATATTCCCTAGCCCTTTGCAATACCTTTCTTAACACTTCAGGATGATCTTCTCGGCTTTTGGACTTAACGACCAGGTCATCCACGTACACCTCTACAAGGGTATGCATCATGTCATGAAAGATAGCCATCATTGCCCTCTGATAGGTAGCACCAGCATTCTTTAGTCCAAAGGGAATGACGACATAGCAGTAGGTTCCCCAAGGTGTAGTAAACGAGGTCTTCTCCTGGTCCTCTTCGGCCAGCCGGATTTGATTATATCTAGAATAGCCATCCATGAATGATAGCATCTCGAATCCAGCAGTATTATCAACCAGTACAACAATATGAGGTAGAGGAAAGTCATCTTTAGGACACACTCGGTTCAAGTCCCTGAAGTCTATACAAATCCGAACTCGACCATCCTTTTTCATGATAGGGACTATGTTTGCCACTTATTGCGGATAAAGGACGATCTTAATGAATTTTGCTTGTTGTAACTTGTCAACCTCTTCTTTCATCTTAAGTGCAACATCAGGGTGGAATCGTCTTAATTTTTGTTTAACCAGGGTAGCTCCAGGTTTCAAAGTTAGACGATGTTCAACCAACGAGTTGTCTAACCCCGGCATGTCTTCGTATGTCCATGCGAATGTGTCCTTATATTCATCCAAAATTTCAATTAAACTCTGTTCCTGAGTGGGAGTGAGGTTTGCAAGATCTTCCTCTGTTTAAAAAAACTGTCTTGGGATCTTCCGGTGTTCCAAGATTTAATTCTTTTGTCGGTTCATCCACCGTGGCTAATGGTTCTTCGAACCTTTTAAGTCCAGATGCATACGCATCAGCCAAGTCCTCAATTTCATCCTCAAAATCGAGATCTTTTTCTGATAAAACCTTGTAAACTCCCAATGTATGATCTACATTGAATTCATCCTCATACTGGATTTCGTCAAGATGGATAGTATTTTCTAAAAAACTTGGCAGCCTTGCACATTCCTTGCATTTTTGAGCTATTTGTTGGAGATATCTCTCTGGAACACGTTTACCTCGAATTTTCTTCTTTCCTATACTAACTACTCCTAAAGAAGACAGAATTGGAAAGGTGGTATCAACAATGGGTGAAGGATCGAGCAGATCGATCAGTGAGTTGGAGAAGAGGGGTCCCTGGTTGGGAGCACCCTCTGAGACAAACAGAGATGTCTCCTCAATGGAAAACTGAGTTTGCGAGAAGACGTTTTTTTTTGGGTGTTTTGTGTGTTTTCAATAACAAAAAGAGAATGAGCCGGTGGGGCTCGAGTAGAAATAGAAAGCTTAAGTAAAAGAGAGAAAAATGGGCTCGCGGGCCCTACAATGGCAAGAAACGGGCACATTGGCCCAAAGCTAGAAAAGAAACATAAGGGGCACGTGGGCCCAATTGGTGGGCACGTGGGTCCAAAGTAAGAAAAGGAATCTAAAGGGCATGCGGGCCCGATTGGTGGGCACGCGGGCACAATTGGTGGGCACGCGGGCCCAAGGTTGTTGGATTGAAATGGGCATAGAAGCCCAATGGAGTAAGAAGATTTGAATGGGCTCTCAGGCCCAGTGATCAGTTCAGGTGGCCATTTTGGCCAAGAAGTAGGAATTAGGCTAGACAGCCCATCGAGTGAATCTAAGAGGGAGAGCATGAGGACTTTGAAATATGTGACCGTAGGATACGGATCACGTGGAATGTTATCTGGAGGTGAGTTTGATTGGACAAGTTGTTTAGGAATGGACTTGCCCTTGACTGGTTCTTCCTCCTCTGTGAACAACCGAGCCAAAGATGAACTCAGGTTGTCCACTTCTTCCTCTTGCTCTGGTGCCTTCCTTCTCTTGATTGGTTCTTCTTCTTTGTCCCCGGCCATCATCATGGTCTACCCTTTGATAAAGAATTTTTGGAGTCCCATGGCATTTTTTGGCTGGTAGACCATCCGCGAAGTGAAACTGGGCTCATAGCCAAGCCCGTGTCTCTTTGGTCTTTGTACAGCTTTAATGGGGTGCACAACCCCCTGCAGCTCCTTTCCCAACCCCTTTCCTGGCTGATAGCCCTTCCCTTTCATCATCCGCCATGCAACTGTTTATGGAGGCGTCGTTAACATCATGACCACGAGCAGCTCTGTAGTTGAAACCAACGGCTGGACAAATTTTGATATTGGCAGTGCAGAAGAGGGGTCATCCACGTCATTTAGAATGGGGATGTTGGTTACTTTAATCACCTGGCCCTTGTATGGGAACTTCAGACACTGATGATTAGTGGAGGCAACAGCTCCTATTGCCTCAAGGTACGGGCATCACAAAATAGCTTTTAATGTAGGGTCCAATTCTAGAACATGAAACTCGGCGGTGACAGCATACGGCCCGAGCCCTACTTCCAATGTAACTACCCCTCGTGCCTACTTCCGGGAGTTGTCATAGGCTGTCACCGTGACGGCAGAAGGCTCGATTTCTTCATCGGAGATGCTGCAAAGTTGCAATGTTTCTGGCGGCATGACATTTATCAACGCTCCGATGTCAATCAAGCAAGATTTAATCTCTACGCCTCGATGACTACTGCGACACACAAGGCATACTTTCTGATCTCTGGCCTTGCCAACTCCTCCTGTGTAAATGTGAGTGCCTGTTCACTCCTCATGGTCAAGACAGTAATAATCTTTTCGGGCGGGAGGTCCTCATTGACCATGACACCCTGCCAGTACTGTTGTAGAATGTCCTGATGGTTCTTTGATCTCTTAATCAGCTCTAGGATTGAAATCCGTGCTGACATTTTGTCCAGATGCTTCAATAGGTCATATGCCGTGCCGGGAAACGGTTCTTCCACTACCTCCTCTTCTGCCTGTTCCTGTGGTTGCATCCTGACCTGGGGGAAGACCCTTTGGAACATCCTCCCTCTACGAAGTACCGGCACCAGCATGGTAGGGGGGAGTGGTGATGATGGTGATGGTAGGGTTTATTGGTATGTTGAGGAGCCCGTGGTAGGTAGGGGTGGTGAGGATCGGATGATGAGGGGTCGTGGAGTGGTGGTGACTGGTGGGTTGGGTGATGGTTGGATAATGAGAGGCCGAGGGGTGGTGGAGGCTGGTAGGTTAGGTGATAGTTGTGGTGTTGTTGGTGATGGTCTAATGATGAGGGGTTCCGGAGTGGTGGCGCCTGGTGGGTTGGGTGAGGTTTGGGGTGTTGGTGACAGTCTAATGATTAGACGTCGAGGAGGATTAATGGTGGTTGGTAGGTTAGGTGATGGTTGCGGTGCTGGTTGGGATGTTGGTGGCGGTCTAATGATTAGGTACCATGGGGGTTGATGGTTGTTGGGGGCAGTGGTGTTTGGGTAGTTTGTCGGCTGGGGGCAGCTCTCGGTATGGAGAGTATGGTGCGTTTTATAGGTGGGATTGGTATGGCGGGCATGGAGGTGATTTGATCCTCGACCTGCCAACCCTGGGAATGGTGGGTTGACTCCTCGATGGTGGAGTGGACGAGGCCGAGTAGTTGGTTTGGTGGTGCTGTTGCCGGTGCTTGTACGGGTGCATGTACCGGGAGCGGATCTTGGACTATGCCCAGGCCGGGCTGCGGTTGTGCTTGCTGTCGCCGTGGTTGATTCTGACGTGCCTTTATCGCTTGAATGGATTCTCCCATCTGTGCCCAGTCAATGTTCCCTTGATCATTGAGGTCATGAATGTAGTCTTTAAACTGGAAACAGACATCCACTGTGTGCCCAGGATACCGATGGTAAGCGCAGTACTTTGTTGTGTCAACAATTGCCGGCCATCCTCCTCTCTCCTTTGGAAGCTCCAACTGTTGTTCTGCCATCAATGCATTAAATATATCGGTTAGGGGGAATGGCAGTTGAGGATAGTATTCTCTCTTGGGTCCCCCCCTCCTAGGTCGATTGGCTGGTGGTGGCACTTGGTTGTAAGCTTGTTGTTGTGGTTGTGGTCGGTTGTATGCAAGTTGTTGTTGACGCTCTCGGTTGTAGGCATTTGGTTGCTGGGGCACTCGGTTGTAGGTGGGTTGCTGTGGTGGTGCTCGGTTGTATGCAAGTTGCTGCTGAGGCTGAGGAGCTGGTTGAGGAGCTGGGCGGTATTATTGGTTCGGTGGTGGGTTACGGTATTGGCTTTGGCGATACCCACCTTGGTTACCCATGGCATTGATGCTCTCATTGTTTACTACCCATTCGGTGGTGGGTCCTACAGGTGTAGGCTTTCTAGTGTTATGGGGCCTGGTGTCGAATGGGTTGATCATGGATGCGTCCTTAAAGTGGACTTGGAGGTAGCGGGCGCTATCACACAACTCATTCATGATTGTTGGGCAGTGCATGATCAGGAGGTTACGAAGGTTGGGCGTGGTGTTTCCGATGATCATCCTCACCTGCTCCCCCTCTGAGATGGTATCCACTAGCCTCTCAGCCATTCCCCTCCACCGATCAGAAAATCTGGCAAAGTCCTCATCCGGCCTCATCTTTTCGGTAATTAAATCAGTTATCGAGCAGGCTGGCCCCACCCGATCCTTGTACCTCTATAGAAACTTCACTTCAGTGGAATCAAGAGAATAGAACCAGTCCAGGGCGGATCCCTCCAATGACCGACAGAATAGGAAGGCAAGTGCTTTGCGGTCCTTTTTCCAGAACGCAGAGTCATAGAGAAAGCTCTTTAGATGGTTGAAAGGATTACCAGTCCTATTGTAACGTTGAAAGACTGGTATCTCTGAAGGAGGAAGGTGTAGAACTGGGAAGGATGGAACAGAGATTTCATGGATGGCTTTAGAATCGAGGCGGTGCCTCATCTCTTCAAAGTGCTCATCCATCTGGTTAAGTTTGTTCATTAATGCCTGGGTGAGGCTGGATTCCTGAGCCACGGGAGCAAAGTGTTTAGGTGATTGGGTTGGAAGAGGTAGGTTGGAAACAAGAACTGGAATAGTGTTATGTGAATGTCCCACAACGGAGTGAGTGGAGACACGGCAGGGTGGCCTGGGAGAAGAAATGATTAGAGGCCTGACTGCCAGTTGGGGTGGTGAGGGGGCTTGATTTCCCTCGATCGGATCTTGATTGGCGGGCATATTGACCTTAGTGGTAGATTGGATAATTGCAAAGGTCTCGGGATCAAGGTGAAGAGATAGATCCTTGAGAGCTTGTTCTATACTATGTGAGGCGGATCGGTGAGCAGGATCTTGGACCTCAGGTTCCATCATGGCATTAACATGGCCATCTGGTTGGACCATGGGTTGTTGAAGCTCGTAGTGACCCGTCTCGTACTCCTCTTCTTTGCCGTAGTAGTCCGACATCCCGATGTGTCTTCCGGACCTTAGTGTTATGGGCATCCTGTGAAATTTTCTTAAAAAAATTGTTGAAAGAAAGCAAATGAAAGGTGTAAATGCAGAGAGACTTTTTTGGTTGGTTATGATTGTTTGTTTGATTTAATTTGGTTTCACTTTGGTTGTTTGGCAAGCAAGTTGAACACAAAAATTAAAAGGGGTCTTTTTGTTTTTTTGTTTTTGTTTTAGATGTTTTGAAAGGAGAGAATTTTTTTGTTGTTTTCAATTGTTGTGAACAAGCAAGTTATGCAAACAAGGTTTTAAAATGACTACTCGACAATTTTTAGGTTGAAACCTTAGATTAGATAGATTGTTAGCAATTGTTCACTCAAGTAGGTATGGTTCATATTGCTTCAATCTTCAAGACCTAAGGTTATCACTCAATCACCATGAGTAGGTACTTGGGTTCTTCGGGTTTTGGGAAGTGGTACAACCGGCCCAATCGTGCGGAGAGGAATACTCCATGGATGGGGACTTACGGAGGCCTTGATGGAAACAACAAAATCAACTAGGAAGGAATATCTCAGAAAAGAGGTTAGAATCCACCAAGAAGGTGTTTGGAGGGTGAGGGTGTGTTGGGAGAGAGAGCCCCCACCTCGAATGTCCTACGGATCGGAGCAAGTCCGGTACCCGATGCAAAAAGCTAATGCAAAAAATGAAAAATGGAGGGTAGGATAAGAAGAAGCAATCAATATTCAAACATGAATGAATGCTATTAAATAAATTAAACAAGTGAATGCAAGCAAGACAAGCAATGATAAAGTAAAACAAATAACTAGTAACTAGCAACTAAAAGGTGGTTCACGCGGGAACCAGCTTGTGTTGGAGTGTCCAAGTGGGGACAAATATGAAGTAAAGGTAAAAGGATATTCCACGCGGGGACCGATTTGAAAATAAAGTGGCTCACGCGGGAGCCGAGTTCTGGAAAGGTAGGTGGTTCACGCGGGAACCAGTTTTTTTGAGGGAAAAGGGGTGGTTCATGCGGGAACCGGTTTGTTTGATTGGAAAAAGGAAAGGAGGGCCACATGGGGCCAATCTAAAG
This sequence comes from Cryptocoryne crispatula var. balansae, assembly GCA_036172225.1. Lineage (NCBI taxonomy): Eukaryota > Viridiplantae > Streptophyta > Magnoliopsida > Alismatales > Araceae > Cryptocoryne > Cryptocoryne crispatula. Next base: position 23,398,105 of record CM069925.1, read on the forward strand.
TGGTGAAAAAGGGTGGTCCACATGGGGACCGATCTGAAAGTGGGTTGGTTCACGCGGGAACCGGTTTAGAAAAGGGTTTGGTTCACGCGGGAACCGGTTTTTGTGAAGAAAAGGGTGGTTCACGCGGGAACCGGTGTAAGAGTTGACAAAATAGAAAGAGGGCCATGTGGGACCAATATAAAGGTGCTGTAAAGAGGTGGTCCACGCGGGGACCGATCTGAAAATAACTTGGTTCACGCAGGAACCGAGTTGGAAAAGAAAGGTGGTTCACGCGGGAACCGGTTTATAAGAAGAAAAATGGTTCACGCGGGAACCGAGTTGAAATTAAAGACAAGTAACTCAAATCCACGTGGGGGACAATCTTAAAGAAAGAGTAAACAGCAAGTTTAAAGGTAAATGATCATGGAAAAGGTAAAGGGCAAGCTAGTTCACGTGGGAACCAAGTCGGAAAACAACTAGTTGCACGAATCAATCAAGCTAGCACGGTTGAAGACATTGGTTGTCCCACCGTGGTTGCCAAAAAGCTGTTGACTCCAGAAACTGGTTTCGGATTGGTACCTCAAGAGAAGGTGATAGATGGAATTGGGAAAAAGGGGAGTGAATTGAAAACACTCGGAAAGCGGTAAAATGTCCTCACCTCGGTCCCACACTCACATTGATCCCCGAACTTTCATCTCACGGCGTTGCTCGAGCACCGGAGATGGTTCGGGTCATGTGGGAGGAGAGTGAGGAGGAGATGATATTAAAACATAAATAAAAGGTGGTCGCCAGGAGCTGCGGGCTCTTCTTTATAGAATAAAAACAAGAGATGAGTTGATTTGACCGTGTACCATAGCGCGGGAGATCGAGATATGTGTTCAACCTTATTCTTCCTCGGCCGGCCGATGAAGAAGAGTCTCCAACCGATGCTAGCTTGATAGACCTGTGCAACTAGAACAATAAACCAAGTGAATAAAATGATTAGAACTATGGGAAGTGTAGTAACTGTAGTAAGAATATGATAAAGAAGCAATTGGAATCGAACTCACCGGATTGGGGCGAGTCCTAACCCCTTTTTTGTGTATTTTTGATTATGTAAAAATGATGTAAATGAAATAAAAGATTATTTAAAACAATAAATAAACTGAGTTAAATAAGTGGAGAAAGCTTATGTAATGGATCGGCTTGAGTTGAAGCCGAGTTGGTTGAAGAAAGCTGGTTCGGGTTGCCTTGCACCCTCCTAGCGCGACTTTGGTGCACAGGATGCTACGGAGGACACCAATGTCATAATTGAGTAAAATTTTTTGTATTAGACATATAACTTAGAATGGAAGAGTTCATATGTTTATGATTTCTCCGAAATACTCCTGTATAAGTCTGTAAAAATTATGAAATTGGGTTGACGTGGAAAACAGAACCTGGATGCGCGGCCTTCGTGCAGCAACTACCAAAAACGAAAGGCAAGTCAGAATTGAGTGCCGTCAGTTGGATATCAAAGAGGACGATGAGAGGAACAACTTCTATGTTGAAAACTTTTGCATACAAAGTCCCTGATTTTCTGTAGAAGTCGATGAATTTGTTTGATGCAGAACACCCGGATTGAGCCTTCTCCTTCACTTCGGGATCGATCTCTCAATGTCGGATCACCTTTGGACGTCGAGACGGCTTTGGAGAAGAGCTTGGATGACCTATGGACGAGCTAGGCATGTGGGGTTAACCTTGGGTCGTTGAGAATGGCCCTCAATTTATAGGAGAAGGAAGCTGGTGCAAAAAATGGAAACTGGACCGACCGCGTCCCCGCCTTTCAAAGGGGATGAGGGCGCGCAGGGCGCGCCATCAAACCAAGGGCGCGCAGGGCGCACCCTCACTTCGGGGGCGCGGTCTGCGCGCCCCCCTGTTTCAAAGGGAGCGGGGGCTCGTTACGCGTCTCACTACTAAAATTCAACGAAAACTTCCGGAAATAGCTAAAAATCGACTTGACATACGTAACGCGCCCCTGAACCGGGGGCACGGTACAAATATTCGAAAATCAGCGCCGGAAACCTTCCAAAAATCAAGTTTAAAAGGTGCTAATCGGGGTAATTTGCGATTTAAAGAAACTGACCGCGCCCCCGCTTTTCAAAGGAACCGGGAGCGCGCAGGACGTGCCCCTGGTTTGAGGGCGCGCAGGGCACGCCCTCCCCTTTCAAGTGGGGCGGGGGCACGGTACACTCTCTCTCCTGCGCGCGCGTTCCGCGAGCCGTATCTTGCAAATAGGATGTCCGATTCGGCTCTCGTTTGTTGCGTTGGAAAGAGGACCTTCATCCGCACCTCCTCAAGTCAGTAAACCAGCTGGCATGACTCCCGAGACGTTCACACGTGGCTTTCTACCAGTTTACCCTCTCGCGGAAAGCCGAAACCTGAGGCGAAGATCCGAAAGAGCATAGTTCTGGTCGAGAAATCTCGGGTCAACTTGGGATGACTTAAAATGATGCCCAAACAAGTACGGTACGATCGGAAAACCCAAAGTCATCGAAAAATATGAGATTAACCCGGTAAACGTGAACCGAACATCGGAAAAGCTGGGAAACCCTAAAATTGACCGAACCGGACGTATGGCCATGATTGATGAAAATATTCAGCTAGAATCGACCCGGATGACCCGAAAAGATCCGGTGATGACCGGAAAGGCCTAACACGTGGTTCGGGATAGCCGTGTCAGCACAAATCGAAAAAGCCATAACGAAAGCCGTCATTGACCGACGCCTACCGAAATGACTTCTCAGAAACCCTGAATGTTATGGAACACATGCGGGAATCCCGAGACCTTCAATTATGGACCATTCAAAGTCAGTCATCGAGTAGGCTTCGTGTTTTTATAGTTCACACGCGGCTCTCGCTTGAAGGTTTCGGCATCATTCCGGAAATCATTGGTCCATTCTCCACTTGCGAGGGGCTCCACCCATATCCTTGGCTCATCTCCATGAGGTAATCTGAATCAGATAAAGGTCAAATAAAAGATATCGCCTATGAAATAAGAGTCTGGGGCTCCGTATCAAGCCAATTTGGCATGTCTACAGTTATCCCTACGCGGGAAGAGAGGGCTCGAGTTCGAGCAGAAGTTGCCTTACGTAAGGCCGAGGACCAAGCAGCTGCTGAGGGTTAAAACAATCAAGTAGCTCCACCGCATGGCCCATCTGATGCTACACACCGGAGGAAGCAGCTCAAGAATAAGAGAAAAGCTGAAAAGAGAAGAGCACAGTGGCAGGAAGAACACCTGACAAAGATTGAAGCTCAGCAACAGAGCTTGACTCCAGTTCAGAAGCTCCATAAGTTGATTGACCAACTTAAGGAGTATGTTCCAAAGAAGCCTTCAGGACCCCTGACTCTCGATGATTTCATCCCTTGGGGTGATTGGGCCAAGTGCCAGAGATTCACCAATTGTCTACTTAACCTTAGGCAGAGGGCGGGGATTGGTGAGGAGACAACCCTGGCCCTAATTGCAGATTTTTGGGAAGACGGTGCAGAGGAGCCTAACGTAGAGGAGCTCATGGCCCAGTTTCAGACCTTCTCCTACAACATGGTAAATTACCCTCCTCCAACTTCCTATAAAAGTCAAGGACAGGCTCGTTGGGGTCCTCAGATCAACCTCTCATCCCCGAGGAGAAGTGAACGAATATCCCAAAAAAAGCGTGGTGGTCAAATCCAGCTTACAGATAAGGTTATCTACCTTGAGGATGAGAGGCCTGGCCCAGTGCCTGCTCCAATGATCAGACAGCCCCCTGGGCACAACACTAATTTAAACGGATCTTCCAGTGGTCCAAGTGTGCCAAGCACCGGGTCAGACGCGCCATCGACATCAGCCCATGTTCAAGACACAGATGCCAGAGAGGCCAACCAGCCTAGTTCCTCTCAGTTAAATCATTCTGTGGATGAAGATGAGAGCCCAAGCCCTTCGCAACCCTTTGCTACATCAAACTTTCAGGTGGACCAGCCTGACCCCCTTGTGGCCAGGTATCCAACAACAGCAGAAACCAGGGATCAAGTCAATGCCTCCCTGCTATCTAAGATCAGGAGGCTACCTGTACGCCTCAGTATTTGGGAAGTGCTATCCTTGAACAAAGAGCTTCATGATACCCTGATAACAGTTCTGCAGCAATCGGAGGTGTATGAAGCTCACATTGCCGAGCTTGGATAGTTTGACGCCTATGCGGCTGCTGTGTCATTCACAGAAGAGGACATAGTATTTCCTTGTGCTTTTCATAATAGAGCATTATACATGAAAGGATGAGATGAATCGCATCATGATTGATGCCGGTTCAGCATGCAATCTCATGCCCATCAAGACATTCAGGTCTCTATTCTTGACACCCTATTTACAGAAGGCCCCTGGAGTGACCATCTCTGGTTTTAATCAAGACTCCGAGGAGGCTTTAGGTCGAGTTGATGTGGAGTTGTATGTAGGAGGTTTGATGGCTAAGACCACCTTCTACATCATTAATGCTGACACAACTTATAGGCCATTGTTGGGACGTCCTTGGATTCATGGCAATTGTATTGTGCCGTCCACATTCCACCAATGCATAAAGTACAACAAGGAGGGAAGGCAGTATAGAGTTGAGGCTGATCAATCCCCCTTTGATATTGCCGAGTGTCACCTTGCTGATGCTATTCCTTACTTTTAGAGCGGGCTACTGAAGCCGGTGCTCAATAAAGGAAAAGAAAAGATGGAGGCTGAAGACCCTCAGGATGATGAGATCCAAGTTGATGAAGTCAAAGCCAAGATGCTCTAACTTTCATTAAAATCCCAGGGTCCCACGACTCAGGCGTATCGCAAAGAGTGGCACCCAGTTAACTTCAACACTAATTCTGTCACAAGGGAGATTGAGGAGAGCATTGGCATCCCCAAGATCTGTTGTGGTTGATAGGGTATCGTGAGCTAAGGACTGTTGAAAAGCTTACCACATTCAGAGTCTCCTACCCACCTGGCCCTACCCTAACATTTTACAAAGCTAAAATGATAGAGAAGCGAGCTCGAAAAGAAGACTTTGGGTGGCCCGAGCAATCAGATTCTCAGTCAGTGATGATTCAGCCATCACCGGGGGTCTCCCCTGGTATTCTCCACATGTATCAGAAGATGGGAATTCCCCAGAGGCAGTCCCGAAAGAAGGCCCGTGCTTTTTAAGACATGTGTAATCCCCAGGATAGCCAAAACACGACTAGCAAGCATCCTGGCCTGGCATATGACTCAGACTATGAGGCGCCAGTCCATTATGCCGTAGGCATGATCAGCATCCAGCATGGTGGTGAGCCTAGCAGCTCCATCTCTATCTTTGATGAGTCATCCGAGGATGAAGAAATATTGATTCAAGGCCTTGGTAGCAGCCAGACTAATGCCAAGCTATTTGTACATCAAGCCTCTACCTCCCCTGCACAAGTTAAAGCCCCTCTTAGTGAGGATGAGCAAGATGATGATGTTGAGTTCATAGACCTCCGCCCGGCTCCCGAAGAAATTGAAGACGGTGGCCAGGCAACGGTCGATGATCTCCTGGAAATTGACTTGGGGACTCCAGATGACCCTAGGACAACCTTTATCAGTGCCCTCCTCACTGAACAAGAAAGAAACTGGTACAGAGCTCTTCTCCAAGAATACAAGGATTGCTTTGCATGGTCCTATGATGAAATTCCAGGTTTAGCCCCTGAGGTGGCAGTCCACAATCTTGCCATCCTCCCGACTATCAAACCGATCAAGCAGGCCCAACGACGGATGCGTGCTGACCTAGAACTCAAGGTCAACACAGAGGTCAACAAGCTCAGGGATGTGGACTTCATCGAGCCTTGCACTTATCTAGTCTGGCTCGCCAACATTGTTCCTGTCAAAAAGAAGAATGGGCAGATTCGGGTGTGCATAGACTACCGGGACCTAAACAAGGCCTGCCCGAAGGATGACTTTCCTTTGCGTATACCGGAGAATATGGTGGATGTGACCATGGAACATGAGGTTTTGTCCTTCATGGATGGGTCGTCTGGCTACAATCAGATATTGATGTCGGAGGAGGACAAGAACTTCACGGCATTCCGTGCCCCCAAGGGTATATTTAACTACAAGCGGATGCCATTCGGCTTGAAGAATGCAGGGGCAACATACCAACAAGCCATGACAAAGATCTTTGATGAGATGTTGCATGATTTGGTGGAGTGTTATGTAGACGACCTTGTTGTTAAAACTAAAATACGGGCCGACCACTTGGGTCACTTGGAAACAGTCTTTGAAAGACTTCGCCTGTATAAATTGAAAATAAATCCAATGAAATGTGCTTTTGGTGTCTCTAGTGGCAAGTTTTTGGGGTTCATTATCAGATATCAGGGTATTGAGATTGACCCTGATAAAATCAAGGCTATCAGAGAATTACCTCTGCCTCGGAACATACGTGAGTTAAGGTCTCTTCAAGGCAAGATTGCCTACATCCGGCGCTTTATCGCCAATCTCTCTGGTAGGTGCCAGCCTTTCTCTAGGCTATCCAAGAAAGGCACCCCTTTCATTTGGGATGATAGTTGTCAGGCCTCCCTTGATGGTCTTAAGCGGTATCTTCTTAACCCTCCAGTGCTGGGGGCACCTGTCAAAGGTCGTCCCTTGATTCTCTATATCACAGCACTTGATGCCTCCCTGGGGGAAATGCTTGCCCAGTTGAATGATGAGGGGAAGGAGCAGCCACTTTACTACCTTAGCAGAAGGTTGGTGGGTCCCGAACACAAGTATTCTCCCCTGGAAAAGATGTGCCTTTCCCTAGTCTTTGCAACTAAGAAATTGAGGCACTATCTCCTGGCTTACGAGGTTAGCTTAATATCCAAGTTTGACCCTCTTAAGTACATGTTGAAGCAGCCTGTCCCTACCGGACGTTTGGGTAAGTGGGCTCTCATGCTCATGGAGTTTGATATCCAGTATATCCCCCAGAAAGCTATCAAAGGTCAAGGGATGGCAGACTTCCTCGCCGCTCACCCTATTTCAGAAGATTCCCCTCTCAATCTTCAGTTACAAGATGAAGAAACTTTGAGAGAAGCAAAAGAAGCCCAACAAATCAATGTCAAGCATTGGAAATTGTTCTTTGATGGTGCTTCTAGTGTTGAAAGAAGGACAATAGGAAAAGCTAGGCCCAGAGCAGGTGTGGGCATTGTACTCCTTAGCCCTGACGGGGGTGTACTACATGAGTCATGTTCCCTCTCAGGAATCTATACAAACAATGAAGCCGAGTATGAAGCACTCATCGTCGGCCTTGAGATTGCCCTTGACATGGGAATCTAGTGTATCCAGGTGTTTGGAGACTCTATGCTAGTAGTGCAACAAATGTTGGGTATATTTAAAGTTCACAAGCCAGAGTTGGTTTCATACCACACAGCTGCTATCCACTTGTCAAAAAAGTTCCATCTTTTCGACGTTGAACACATTAAGAGGGGACAGAATTCCCAGGCTGATGCTTTGGCCAAGCTCACCTCTGCGATCAAGCTTCCACCAGATGGGAAGTTGGAGATTGTTGTCAAATGTCGACGACTCCTTCCAGACAAAAGTAAACGTGCAGATGGCTTCACCCTGTTGGAGGCCAATGCCATTCAAGACAATGAAGATGAACCTGACGCGTGTACAGTTGGCTCGAAGGGCAACTTCTTACCAGCTCATTCATGGGGAGTTGTATCGACTTGTGCCAGAAAAAGAACGGCTATCCTTTCCAGGTGCATATCCAGGAGGGAGGCTATCCAAATCATGAGAGAGGTCCATAGTGGATTGTGTGGTGCTCACCAATCCGGACCCAAAATGAAGATTGCCATCAAGTTAAAGGGTTACTACTGGCCGACGATGTTCACTGATTGTGACGAGTTCGCCAAGAGTTGTCATGAGTGCCAAGCCTTCGGGACCATTCCTCGACGCCCACACACGAAGTTGCATCCAACTACCCCTACTTGGCCTTTTGCCGAATGGGGAATGGACATAGTTGGACCATTCAAGACATCCGCCCGAGGATCTAGGTTCATCCTAGCAGCCACAAATTATTTTTCTAGGTGGGCTAAGGCTATACCTGCCAGAGAAGTTACAGGCGAGGTGGTATCTCGCTTTGTTCGGCAAAATATCATCTACAGATATGGTGTTCCTAGTCAAATCATGTCAGACAATGGGACCCCATTCAGAAATCAGACAGTCTACAAGATGATAGCTAAGTTCCACATTGATTGGAGGACTTCAACCATTTACAACCCTCAAGCCAATGGCCTAGCAGAGGCTTTCAACAAGACTCTTTGCAAACTTCTGGTCAAGGTGGTCGGAAGCAAGAAAGGAAATTGGGATGAAAAAATGCAGGAAGCACTCTGGGCTTATCGTACAGTTTACAAGACCCCCACGGGTTGCTCTCCATTCTCCCTAGTGTATGGATGTGAGGTTGTGTTGTTCCAGTGGAGATAGAGCTGGCCTCTTACCGAATTTCCGTCCATCATGGCCTCCCAACCAATGAGCCCGATGAAGTGCATAGGAGGTTCATGGAACTTGAGAAGCTGGAGGGTGATAGGCTCAAGGCTTACCAACATCTCATAGTTTATCAAGCCAGGATGACTCGAGCTTATGACAAGCTAGTCAAAGACAGGGCATTCCAAAATGGTGACCTTGTGATGGTCAAGTAGAAGGATGCCATGGCTGGTCGTCCCAAGAACAAGTTCCTTCCGAACTGGTTAGGACCCTACATTGTTGATCGAGTCTTTGAAGGTGGAGCCTATGCGGTAGTGGACGGCAAGGGGGAAACTCCTTTCCCACCGCTCAATGGCAAACACTTTAAAAGGTACTATGCCCCTAACCACGAGTTCCACATAGAAGCCACCAACATTGAAAGCTAAGTCTTTTCTCACTTCAATCAAAAAAAAAGAGAGAAGTGTTATTACTTGCTTATTACTTGCTTTATTACTTGATTGCATTCTCTGCTCCTCTCTACCTCCTTCTTTTACACTTTTTTGAGGCGGGAGCTCACTCTGCCATTTACTCCTCCCATCCAAAACACCTTCTTAGTGGATTCTAACCTCTCTTCTGGGATATTCCTTCCTAGTTGACTTGGTTGGCTTTCATCAAGGCCTCTGTAATTCCTCATACATGGAGTATTCCTATTCACGATCGGGTTGGTTGTACCACTCCCCAAAACCCAAAGCATCCTATGTTACCTACACGTGGTGAGATTGTGTGAAACCTAGGTCATTGGAGATTAGAGTTAGGATCCTAACCCATTTGTTAGGATTCAAACCCCTAACATTTTTTGCAAGATACTAAAAACTAGTAAAAAGTTCTTTGTATGTTTTGCCAACTTGTTTGTTTTACCTTCTCCTTGAAGTTGAAAGGTGACAATGCAATTAAGGTCTGGAAGGCATGTTGGAATGGCGAAACACGCTGAACATCGAGAGCACGAGATGGGTCACCAACCAATTCCGTCAGACGGTCATGTTAATCCATTGTTTGAGTCAGAAGCGCAAGAGGTCCCTCAACCATCTGCTCCCTATGATGTTGAACAACTCTTTAGGGAGTTGTCTCTTTATACTGACCCAGAAACCTTCGTCCCTATACAATCCATGGTGAAGGGTAAAATTGCCTCAGATCAAGCTGTAGCCAACCAAGTTGTCTCATCTCCTTGTCCTGTTGTTCGACCACCACTCATTCAATCACCCTTTGTTCAACCACCTATTGTTCAACAATCTGTGATTCAACCATCACTAGCACAACCATCAATAGTTCAACCATCTATAGCTCAACCATCATTTGTCCAGCCGCCTTATTTCAACCATGTTGCTCCCTTGGCCCAATAAGTCATAGGACAATCTTCAGTGAATTTGCCAAGTCATGCTCCTCAATTCCAGAATCATGTCCCTAACCACATACCCCCACCAGTAAACCAAGAACCTACTCTTACCCAGGTAATCATGGATCAGCTCACCCAGATGAATGAATATTATGAAGAGCTGAGATGTCGCATGGACTCCAAGTCAGTTCCTGAGATCTCTATTTCTTCTTTGCCTGTTCTTCACCTGCCACCTTCTGAACTACCAGTTTATTGCCGCTACAATGATACTAGTAATCCTTTTGTCCACCTAAAAGATTTTCTCTACGAGTCCTCGTTTTGAAAAAATGATCGTAAGGTTCATGCTTTTTTGTTCCGCCGATCACTAGAAGGGTCTGCATTGGAATGGTTCTACTTGCTCGACCCCTTTGAGACAGGAGACTTCGATATTGTCAAGACCGAAATTTTTCAAAGATACAAAGACCGGGTGGCACCATCATGCTCCATTACAGATTTGATTGCTGAGAAGATGAAGCCCGAAGAAGACTTTATAAAGTTTGCTGATCGTTGGAGGGAAAGGTAGAAAAACTGACAGATATTATTTCTGAAGGGGAACAAGTGAACATGCTTAACAGGAACACCACACCAGCTCTAAGGAATGTATTGATCATGCACCATCCTACCACTATGAATGAACTCTATGATAAGTGAGCGTAGATGAACATAGCGAAGTGAAATGGCTATGGACTAAAAATGTGGCATCAATGTGTAGATATAGACTTGCTCATCAACCTGAATCAGCAAAATGAATCTCACTGAACATTTTAGATCACTTGTTCCATCAAAACCTCATATAACTGATTGGTGAAGGACATGCCATTGGCATGAGAGATGAAAATATAAAAATAGCCAACCCTCAACACGGTGAGGAGTCCCTGAATTCATAGGTTCATCATCAGCCAGTAACCCGATCTCTATGGTGTCCTTGTACAATGATGGGCTAGAGTTTAAAAGAAAATTTGTCTTGAAAAATGAAAAGAATACCAATTAACCATATTTGGAGTCTTAAGTTCAATCAAGTTTCAAAAATATACTCAGTTTGAGTCTGAGTGGAATAATCTTATATTTTATCAAGACTTACACTAAGCACCATAAAAAATTGCACATGTATCATGAAAGTAGCAAATCGCATTTAAGTAGAAACCTGATTATTTAGAAATGACAAGACAGTACAAAACAATGAGATGACAGAAAACTCAAGTCATGGTGGGATTAAAAGACAACATCACCTTAGTGGCAAGAAGAATAAAAATAATATTGATGTGACATCATCATTATAATGGCAGAAAACATGAAGAGGAGGTGATGGGAAAACATCATCATGATGACAGAAAAGATGAAAAAGAGGTTATGGGAAAACTTCATCACCATGGTGGAAAAGTTAAGACAATGAATCCATAGTGGGATAGGGGATATAAAGAAAATATGGTGGGGCATAGAGAAAACAGAGTGGAGATGAAGGATCTAGTGGGACTCAGAGGTTATCCATGAAGAAAAGGTGGATGCTATACAACAATGCCTATATAATGCAATATGAGATAAAAAATAAAGAATTATGTATAAAATAGTTGAAGATATAGATCAATCACTAGAGATCAGAATATCTGATTAGGAATCATCGTCCCTCCAATGTTTGATTTTGGCCTATACGTGAGCATGAAGAATGATGAAGCCATCATAAATTTTGTTGAAGAGGATCTCAGGCCCAATCCTCTTCACACTCAAGGTCTTTGACATCAATGCATAAATAAATAATAATAAATCTAGCATAACTACGTGAAACATGGTGATAAAAATGTGATGTGTAGCATGAAATGATGAAATAAAGCACTTGCATCTATGATGTGAGGTTGCCACTAGAAGTCACATATTTCAGACTTTAAAAGTGTTGTCTAAGTGAAGTCTTCAAGTGGTGGTCCTAAAATAGTCTATCAACCTACATCAACCACTTGATTCATCAAGATCATTGGTCCATTCACATCTTGCCTTTTTGATGGAATACAACACCACGATAATATTATGTTAAGTGGTGCTCCCTTTTTTTACTAGAGGGCTGGTGGTTGATCAGATGTTTCTTTCAGAACACCAATCTCACCATTTCACCTGTTGATCAAAAAATGTTGCTTGCACATTTTTCATTATTACCCAACAAACAAATTCATCATATGAAGCATATTTTCCTAAAATGGGCATTTGAATTTTTCACTATTGGAACGACTATTTGCAGATCAAAATAATGTTTTCAAGGGTGGTTCCTTTAATGAAAATGTTATTTTTAACATTTTGAACAATTTCTTTTTTTTGAATGTTTCTTATTTTTTTTGAATTATTAGTTTATGTGCCCCCGATCGGGGGCATGTGGCTATGCACCCAAGTGATGGGGTACATGGCCATGCACCCTTAGAAAAGAACACATGGCCCCTACCCCACAGTGCACAGGTAAATTTATTTTACAAAATAAAAAGTATCTAATGGACCTTCTTTTTTCATTTTTCAACTCCTAAAAACACTTGACAAAGATGATTAAATTCTCACCATGACTTAACACTTTGCCTAGTTATCATTTGCCTTGATTTTTAATCAAAGGGAGGAGCCTTATTAATGAGGTGGGTAAAATAAATGGTTAAAATGAAATAGAAGTAAGGGTTAAAAGAACTTACCTGTCACAATGAGCATCTTCCCCTCTTACTTTAAAGTCCATAAAACACTTAGTGAAAAGAATTAAATCTTCACCATGACTCATATATTTGCTATTACAACCTGCTTTGACTTAGGTCAAAGGGAAGAGCCTTACTAACAAGGTGGGATAACAAAAATGAATGAAAATGAAATGGGAGTAAGGGTTGAAAGAACTTACCTGTCGTGGTGAGAATCCTCCCCTCTTACTTTAAAGTGCCTGAAACACTTGATAAAGGGGGATTAGATCTTCATGATGACTCATCCCTTTGCCTATTACGTCCAACTTTGAGTTAGGTCAAAGGGAGGAGCCTTCTTAACAAGGTAATAATAGAAAGTAAATATGTAGTATAGTGATGGAAATATATGCAAAACATGAAGATAAGCATGGGTGAAACTAAAGGCAAGAATCAAGGTCAAGCTAAGTTAAAAGATGCATTTTTTGGGTTTTCTTGAAAATGCACAACTTTTCTTTTTTGTTTTCTTTTAAATATTCAATTTTTTAGATTTTTTAAAAATATTCATTTTTTTTTAAAATTTTAAAATATTTAACTTTTTTTCATTTTTGTGAAAAAAACACAATTCATTAGCCTTTAAGTGTTTATCAAGATTCAAGTGATAAGTACCGCGTGCAAATAAGGTTCCCTACTCAGAATCCTTCTAGCATTTTTCCTTTGATTGGTTTGTTCCTTTTAGAGTCTTTTTCTATTTTTTTTTGTTTATGTAACACACATTTAGACATGTTTTTGACCCGTGGAGACATTGCCCATCTTTTGGCGCCCTATTTTGCATTGACTATAATTTTGGGTACTCATTCAGATAAGATGATCATTTATTTTGTTTTAACCTAAGGGGTTCATTGCCCATCTTTTGGCACCCTTTTGCATCAAACAAGATGGCCTCCTACTAGGGTGGTGGACACTTTTGACACTACCCCTCTCTAGTCTCATCCACCAATCTTGGACCGAATAGGAGAGAATAGGGCAAAGGTATCCCTTCCGCCTCTTTGTTTCAACCTTGCCTCTTGCGAGTGTCAGGCTATCCGGATTCTGGGATCGGGAGGTGTTGTGTGTGTAGGATGGTGCCTACACTTGACTTCTAGCAAACATCATTGGATCAATGACTTAAGATCATACCAATGATTTCTTAAATTTTTTATAAAATTTTTTTTGAGATAAACTCCATTCCAAGGATGATTCATTTTTTCTCCATCTACATTAGTGAATTCATATGCATTGCTTAAGTATTTCTCAGTGATTACAAAAAGGCCCTTCTAAATTAGATTGTAGTTTGCAATAGGAACCACCGAGCTTATTGAAGATTCTTTTGACTACCATTTCACGTCTCAAATTTTCTCTCGACCACCTTCTGTCGACTCTGAAAACATGACGGGGTCCTCTCCTTTTCAGGGAGGTACGTGAACCCAGATCGTCACCTCAAGAGGGGGTGAGAAAAGAAAGGAATAAAACTCGGAAAACAACTCTCACCTCGGTCCCACACTCACATTGATCCCAGAACTTTCATCCCTTGGCGTCGCTCGATCACCAATGAGACGGTTCGGGTCATGTGGGAAGAGGGTGAGAAGAAATAAATTAAGACATGTGGTCGCCAGGAACTGTGGGTTCCGATTTATAGAATTAAACTGATCGTGTGTACCTTAGCGTGAAGAATGTAAGTTAAAGCTTCTTCTTCTTCGGCCGGCCGATGAAGAAGAGTCCTCAACATGTGGGTGCTTAATATTCTATCCAACTAGACAAACAAACAAGTGAAATATACAATTAGAACTAAACAAGGTGGAGTATATGTAAAGAGAATAACATAAAACACACAATTGACTAGAAACTGACCGGATTCGGGTTATCTCTAACCCCTTTTTTATTTTCGGAATAACAGAATAAAAGTAATGCAAAAAAATGTAAAACAATGATAGGAGTATGGAGAATCACTAAAAAAAGAGATAGGAAAAAGAACTGAAATATTCTGAGTTGAATAGAGAAAGATATAGCCAAATCTGGGTTGTCGAAAAAGCCGAGCAGTAGTCCAGGATCTGCCAGGCGCGACTTTGCTTCTGCGCTCGTCACAACCAGCCCCGAACTCGGAATCAAGTGTCGTCAATTTCAAACTTAAGAAGACTTGGAGTGGAAGAACTTTGATGAAGAGAGCTCAGGTAGAAGACGTCCACACACTGCTGTAGAGGCTGAAGAAGAGATACTTGGCAGATCACCTGCAGAACAGCCTTCCTCTCTCTTGAACCGACTTTTCTCTCTCTAAAAACTCAAAATTCTCTCTCTAAAAATCACAAAATCAATGCAGGAGGGAGGTTGGACGTCTTGAGATGCCTGGGGGGGCGTGCCCATGCCTTTGAAATGACCAGAATCAGAGTTAATTTATAGGAGAACAGACGGTCTCATCCGGGCTAAAAATAGGATCCTTGCACCCCACCCCTGGGCGCATGCGCTCCACTGAGGGGCGCATGTGCCCCCCAGTGAGGGCGCATGGCACTATTCCCAAAAATTTCGACGTTATCCGGTCGATCGGTTCAGTGGTAGAGTCCCGGTGAAAACTGGGTCCCTCGTGCCTCAAGGGTGGGGCGCATGTGCCCTCAAGTGAGGGCACGAGGTCACGTGCCTCACTGGTAGGGCGCATGGGCACGTGCCCTGGGTCCCGGGCGCATGTGACCAAGAACCCGGGCGCATGGGACTGTTTTTGCGCTTCCTTCTTCCGGAAGCCATTGCGAAAACTCCCGAACTCGGAATTCGGCGCCATTTGTTGCGTTGGAAAGATAACAGGCCGAAGAAGCTTTCTATAGCATCAGATCAGCCATCACACCCTCCAAAACTTCAGAATTTTGTCCGGAAGTTAGGGCAGTGAACAGAAGATCCAATACAGGTCAAAATGACTCCGACGGCAAACCGGAAAGGTACGGTATGCAACAAAACTTGTTCGGGGTGTGAATATGACCATAAACTTCAATGCATGATCATTAGGCATTGGTCATTCAGCCAACTTCCGTGTTTACACGATTTACGTGTGGCTTTCGCTTGGAATTTACGGCTTTTTGTGGAAAACATCAGAGAACGTCCGATTTCGTTCGGCGAAGCTCCAAATCAACTTTTAAAATACCCGGCTTTATTATAAGTTCAATCGCACATGTTACCCTATAAAACATGAGTTTTATGCTCTGAATTAGGCTAATTTGGCATGTCTACAGCTTGCCTCGCCTTGATGTCGGCTTTGTAAGGGAGTGGCTTGTAATGAAGCGGAGTGATTTGGAGTGAACTGTAATGGAATGCAAGTGAACGTAGATGAATGTAGCAGAATGGAATGGTGATAGACTGAAAAGGTGGCATCAAAGTGTAGATATAGACACGCTTATCTACCTGATCCAGCAATATGAATCTCGCTGAGTATTCTAGATCGCTTTCATGTTCTATCAAAACCTCACATAATTGATTGGTAAAAGACATGCCCTTGGCACGAGAGATGAAAAAGTAAATGATAAAGGATAAAAGGATGTAGCCAATCCTCAGCATGGTGAGGAGTCCTCGAATTCGTAGGTTCATCATCAGCCAGCAACCCGAACTTTGCGGTGTTCTTGTACTGTGATGGGCTAAAGTTTTAAAAGAGAAGTTGATCTTAAAATAAAAAGAATACCAATCCATCATATTTGGAATCTCAATTTCATTCATGTTTCACCAAAATACTCAGTTTAATTCTGAGTGGAATAATCTCAAGTTCTAAAATGGTTCGTTTTAAGCATAACAAAATTGCTCGGGTATCGTGAAAATCATGAATCACGCTCTAGCATAAAATCAATATTCGGAAAACGACAAAAAATATTTAAGCCATAGTGGGATAGAAAGATAATGGTGGGACTAACATAGAATGAAGGGAAAGAAGAAAAAATGGCATGACAATTGCCACGCCGGGATAAAATAAAAGACACGGTGGGATAAAAGAAAAGAAAAGAATAAAACATGATGGGATAAAATTGGTAATGATGAAGAATGAAAAGGAGATGGATGAAAAAACATAGAAAATTATGTAGAAAATAGTTTAAGATATAGATTGTCTATTGGAGGTCAAGACACCCGATTAGGAACCATCATCCCTCCAATGTTCAATTTTGGCTTATCCGTGAGTGTGAAGAAATGACCAAGCCGTCGTAGATTTTGTTGAAGGGGATCTCGGGCCCAGTCATTTTCACTCTCAAGGTCTTCAACATTAATGCATATAATATGTATCAAATGGCCCTAATATAATTAGGTGACAAATAGTAGGAGTGATGTGAAGTGCAAAAAAATGAAGTGATGGTTATGATGTGAGATTGATGAGAATGTGGATTTGAAAGAAGTCTTCAGGTGTGATTTATCAATTTGTTTCGACTGCCTGATTCATCAGTATCTCTGGTCCATCCTTGTCTTGCCTTTTGACGGAATACAACACCATGATAGGTAGCGCTTCCTCTCTTTTCGCCACAAGGTTAGCATGACGTTCCTTGGGGAACACTGATCTCACCAATTCACCTGTTGGACTTAAGAGGTTGTCTGATGGCCCTTCTCTTTTGCTTCTTCAGCTCCTGAAAACACTTAACAAAGATGATTAAATCTTCATTATGACTCATCCCTTTGCTTGTATATCGTTTGCCTTGATTTTGAGTCAAAGAGAGGGGCCTTCTTAACAAGGTAGAATAAAACAAATGACTAAAATGAAATAGGAGGTAAGGGTTGAGAGAACTTACCTGCCGTGGTGTGAATCTTCTCCTCTTCTACATTGAAATGCCTGAAACACTTTATAGAAAGGGGATTAGATCTTCACCATGACTCATCCCTTTGCCCATTATGGTCAGCTTTGACTTAGGTCAGAGGGAAGAGCCTTCTTAACAAGGTAATTAAAGTAGAAATGGATATGCAATGCAAGAATAGAAATATGCATGACAGTAAAATAAACATGGATGCAACTAAGGCAATGATCATGACTAAGCTATTTTTTTTTTTGGGTTTTCTTGAAAACAATCATTTGGATTTTCAAAAGTATTCATTTTTTTTGGATTTTGGAAATATGCAATTTTTTTGTATTTTTGATATATGTTTTTTTTGGGTTCTTGAAATATGCATTTTTTTTGGGTTTTTGAAATATGCATTTTTTTTGGGTTTTTAAAATATGCATTTTTTTGGGTTTTTGAAATATTCCCTTTTTTGTTTTTGTTTTTTTTTTAAATATTCCTCTTTTTTTATGGAGAAAATGCTAGTATTTGAGACAAGTCTTCGGTCTTTGGGGTTTGCCAAGACTCAAGTGGTAGATGCCACGTGCAAAAATAAAGTTCCCTACCTAGAATCCTTCTAACCTTCTTCCTTTGATTGGTTTGGGTTCCACCTGGATTTGGTCGGTTTACCCTTCCCTATGGATTTAAGGAGGAAGAGTATAGAGAAAGTCCTTGATAGGGTTTGAAGATGTTGAGAGGGATTTCTCTACTCTCACTCAAATTACCCATTGGGGTTCGGCCTCTTTGGGTTTCTCTTTCTTCTTTTTTTTGCCCTTTTCTATGTGGCACATATTTGGACATGTTTTTTTTGACCCATGGGGACATTGCCCATCTTTTAGTGCCTTTTGCCTTGACTATCATTCTGGGTACTCATTCAGACAGGTTGATCATTTTTCTTTTTCTAACCAGGGGTTCATTGCCCATCTTTGTAGACACGCCAAATTCGCCTAATTCAGAGCATAAAACTCATGTTTTATAGGGTAACACGCATGATTTATCATATGATGATGCCGGGTCCTTTTAAGTTGATTTGGTACTTTGCCGAACGAAATCGGATGCTTTCCGAAGTTTTCCGCGAAAAGCCGTAATTTCCGAGCGAAAGCTGCACGTAAATCGTGTGAACACGGAAATTGGCTGAATGACCAATGCCTAATGATCATGCATTGAAGGTTATGGTCATATTCACACTCCGGACAAGTTTTGTTGCATTCCGTGCCTTTTCGGTTTGCCGTCGAAGTCATTTTGACCTATATCGGACCTTCTGTTCACTGCCCTAACTTCCGGATAAAATTCTGAAGTTTTGGAGGGTGTGATGGTTGATCCGATGCTATAGAAAGCTTCTTCGGCCTGTTATCTTTCCAACGCAACAAACGGCGTCGAATTCCGAGTTCGGGAGTGTTCGCAATGGCTTCCGGAAGAAGGACGCGCAGAACCAGTCCCATGCGCCCGGGTTCCAGGGCACATGCGCCCGGGTTCCAGGGCACATGCGCCCGGGACCCAGGGCACGTGCCCATGCGCCCTACCAGTGAGGCACGTGACCATGTGCCCTCACTTGAGGGCACATGCGCCCCACCCTTGAGTCAGTCTTTCACCCGGACTCTGCTGCTGAACAGACGGAAGAGATAAGATCGAATTTTTCGGAGATGATAAGATGTGCCCCCCCTGGGGGGCGCATGCGCCCATCAGTGGGGCGCATGCGCCCTGCACCAGGGCGCATGCGCCCAGGACCAGGGCGCATACACCCTATTTTTTAGTCCGGATCAGATCCTCTGTTCTCCTATAAATGGACTCTGATTCCGGTCGTTCCAAAGAGAGGAGAACGACTCCCCAGGCATCTCAAGACGTCCTATCACCCTCCTGCATCAATTTTGTGATTTTTAGAGAGAGAATTTCGAGTTTTTAGAGAGAGAAAAGTCGGTTCAAGAGAGAGGAAGGCTGTTCTACAGGTGATCTGCCAAGTCTCTCTTCTTCGGCCTCTACAGCAGTGTGTGGACGTCTGATGCCTAAGCTCTCTTCATCAAAGTTCTTCCTCTCCAAGTCTTCTTGAGTTTACAATCGACGGCACTTTATTCCAAGGTCAGGGCTGGTCGTGACGAGCGCAGAAGCAAAGTCGCGCCTGGCAGATCCTGGACTGCTGCTCGGCTTTTTCGACAACACAGATTTGGCTATATCTTACTCTATTCAACTCAGAATCTTTCTGTTCTTTTTTCTATCACTTTGTTTAGTGATTCTCCATCATCCTATCATTTTTTTTACATTTTTTTGCATTACTTTTACTCTGTTAATCCGAAAATAAAAAAAAGGGGTTAGAGATAACCCGAATCCGGTCAGTTTCTAGTCAATTGTGTGTTTTATGTCATTCTCTTTACATATACTCCACTTTGTCTAGTTCTAATTGTCTATTTCACTTGTTTATTTGTCTAGTTGCACAGAATATCAAGCACCCACACGTTGAGGACCCTTCTTCATCGGCCGGCCGAAGAAGGAGAAGCTTTAACTCACATTCTTCACGCTAAGGTACACACGGTCATCTTTCAATTTTAATTCTATAAATCGGAACCCACGGTTCCTGGCGACCACGTTTATTTCTTCTCACCCTCCTCCCACATGACCCGAACCGTCTCTTTGGTGATCGAGCGACACCAAGGGATGAAAGTTCGGGGATCAATGTGAGTGTGGGACCGAGGTGAGAGTTGCTTTCCGAGCTTTATTCCTTTCTTTTCTCATCCCCTCTTGAGGTGACGATCTGGGTTCACGGACTTCCCTGAAAAGGAGAGGACCCCGTCGAATTTTCAGAGTCGACAGCTTTGTGGCGACCACGGTGGGACTAGCAATGTCTTCAACCGTGGGTGCTTAGTGTTTTGTTTTGCAACTAGTTCTAGTTCTAGACCGGTTCCCACGTGAGCCTTTCCTTCTTTCCACCTCTCTTAAACTTCATGCCATCTCATAATTTCTGATTTCACCCATCTTTCATCAGATCTGAAGTGCCAAGTATGCCATTTAATTTATGCATGTTATTTAAACCGGTTCCCACGTGAACCACCCTTTTCTTCTTAAACCGGTTCCCACGTGAACCAATCTCTTTCTTTACTTCGGTTCCCACGTGAACCAAACCACTTTCCTTCAGATCTATCCCCACTTGGATCAGATCTTTGTTCACCTTTAATTGGCCCCACGTGGCCCTCTTTTGGCCATTCAAACCGGTTCCCACGTGAACCACCCCTTTTACCCAAAACCGGTTCCCACGTGAACCACCTTTACTTTCTACCCCAGTTTCCACATCGGTCCCCACGTGGACCACCCTTTTGCTTGGCTATCAGATCTGAACCCTCTTCTTTCCATCACCTTTTCACTATCTCCATTTGGCTCACATAAGAAACAAGTCTAGATTCTAGTTTCTAGTTGCTTGCCTAGTTTCTAAATTGCTTGTCTGGTGTTGATTGCTTGTTTAAGTTTATGCTTTGCTCATTACTTGCTTTATTACTTGATTGCATTCTATGCTCCTTCTCTCTACCTCCTTCTTTTACACTCTTTTGAGGCGGGAGCTCACTCTCCCATCTACCCCTCCCATCCAAAACACCCTCTTGGTGGATTCTGACCTCTCTTCTGGGATATTCCTTCCTAGTTGACTTGGTTGGCTTTCATCAAGGCCTCCGTAATTCCTCATACGTGGAGTATTCCTCTTCACGATCGGGTTGGTTGTACCACTCCCCAAAAACCCGAAGCATCCTACGTTACCTACACGTGGTGAGTTTGTGTGAAACCTAGGTCATTGGAGATTGGAGTTAGGATCCTAACCCATTTGTTGAGAGAACAATTCTTAACAAAATTCATAAACCTAAGGTTTAATCAAAATCATTGCGTAATCTTGCTTTCAAGTCTTTGCATAACTTGTTTGTCAAACAAAAATTCAAACCTCTAACTTTTTGCAAGATACTAAAAAAACCAAAAAAAGTTCTTTGTTTACTTTGTCAACTTGTTTTACTTTCTCCTAAGTTCAATGCAACTAAGGTCCGGAAGGCACGTTGGAATGGCGGAACAAGCTGAACATCGAGAGCACGAGATGGGTCACCAACCGATTCAGTCAGAAGTGCAAGAGGTCCCTCAACCATCTGCTCCCCGTGATGTTGAACAACTCTTTAGGGAGTTGTCTCTCTATACCGACCCAGAAACCTATGCCCGTATACAATCCATGGTGAAGGGCAAAATTGCTTCAGATCAGGCTGAAACCAATCAAGTTGCCTTATCTCCTCGTCCTCTAGTTCAACCGCCAGTCCTTCAGTTACCCTTTGTTCCACCCCCTGTTGTTCAACAATCTATGATTCACTCCCCTGTTGTTCAACAATCTATGATTCACCCACCTATTGTTCAACAATCTATGATTCAACCCTCTGCATTTCAACCCTCTCTAGTTCAACCATCTGTGGTCCAACCCTCATTTGTTCAACCATCTTATTTCAACCATGTTGCTCCCTTGACCCATCAAGTCATGGGACAATCTTCAGTGAATTTGCCAAGTCATGTCTCTAACCACATACCCCCACCAGTAAACCAAGAACCTGCTCTTACCAGGGCAATCATGGATCAGCTCACCCAGATGAATGAGCGTTATGAAGAGCTGAGATGTCGCATGGACTCCAAGTCAGTGCCTGAAATCTCCATCCCTTCTCTGCCAGTACTACACTTGCCACCTTCTGAGCTACCAGTTTATCGCCGCTACAATGGTACTGGCAACCCTTTTCTCCACCTTAAGGATTTTCTCTACGAATCCTCATTCTGGAAAGATGATCATAGGGTTCTTGCCTTCTTGTTCCGCCGATCACTAGAAGGGTCTGCGTTGGAATGGTTCTATTCACTCGACTCCTTTGAGGCAGGAGACTTCGATATTGTTAAAACCAAATTCTTGCAAAGATACAGAGACCGGGTGGCACCAGCATGCTCCATTACGGATTTGATTGCTGAGAAGATGAAGCCCGAAGAGGACTTCATAAAGTTTGCTGATCGCTGGAGGGGAATGGCAGAAAAATTGACAGATGTGATTTCTGAAGGGGAACAAGTGAAGATGCTCATTGGCAACACTACACCTGCCTTGAGGAATGTCTTGATCATGCACCGTCCTACCACAATGAATGAACTCTATGACAATGCCCGATACTTGCAAGCCCACTTCAAGGATGCCACCATGATAAACCCTTTCGATCCTAAAACTAGAAACCTTAGGAAAACCCCCTTTGCACCAGTTGGGCCTACAACTGAGGGAGTGGTCAACGACGAAGTTATAAACATTGTAGGGAACCAGGGAGGGAACCGTCAAAACCGATTCGAAACCCACCACGTAACCCTTCCTATTACCCCCCTCGGCAACAAGTTAGGCCACCACAACCACGACAACCACAACAACCCCCGCAACCGCAGCACAACCCCGGCAACCTCGTCAACCTACTTACAATAGGGCACCGCCACCACCCAATCAAGCACCACGAAGGGGAGGTCCTAGGAGAGAGAACTACCGGCAACTCCCTTACTCCTTGACCGACATCTTCAATGTACTCATGGCGGAGAAACAGCTTGGAATTGCCCAAGGAAAGAGAGGTTTGGCCAAGAACGCAGATATGTCCCGATACTGTGCTTACCACCGGTGTCCGGGTCACACTGTAGAGGTGTGCTTTCAATTCAAGGATTACATCCACGATCTGAATGACCAAGGCAGCATTGATTGGGTCCAAATGGGGGAATGCATACAAGTAATGAAGGCTAGGCGGGAGCAGCGGGAGCGTCGACCGGCTCAACCTCAAGAACAACCGGGCTTGGGGATTGTTCGTAATCCCCTCACACTACATGCTCCCGCAACAACACCGACTCCAGCACATCCAAACCCAGGAATTGGTCTAGTACACTCCATTGTCCAGGGAGATGCCGATCGTGCTCAAGGTTGGCAACTAGAAAACCAACATGCAACCATGCCTGTCCACCCGCCTAGGTCTCCCTGCTAGGCCTCCTCCTAGACAACTAACCCGTGCACCTGGCCCTCCACAACCACTACCAAGCTCAATAACCCAACCACTGGCCGCTACTTCTTCTCGCCGACCCATCATTAGGCCAGCCCCCTCCTTAACTACACCTCCTTTAACCATTGCTACACACCGGCCCTTGCTCATCCGACCACCACAATCTCCACCAAACCTCGAACCCCCAACCTACGAGCTCTACTACTCCAAAACCCCAACCTATCATACAATCACCACCTTCATTAAACTCATCAACCACTTCGCACCCCGGCCTCTTCTTATCGTGCCACCGGTATCACCATCACTACCACCTCCAAATCCTACCCCTCTACCAACTAACCCCATCATCCCGTAACCATCAATCCCATTACCTATCATACCCGCACCTACACCACAACCCACCCCGCTAACCCGTCACCTCTACCCGACCGCCAAATAGCCCCGGTGCTTCGGAGTGGGAGGATGTTCCAGCGGCTCTTTCCCCAAGCCGGAACTCAACCGCAGGAGCCAGTGGAGGAGGAACAAGTGGAAGAACCATTGCCAGGTACGGCGTATGATCTGTTAAAACATTTGGATAAGACACCAGCCCGTATTTCCATACTTGAGTTGATCAAAAGATCAAAGGTGCACCAGGAGATTCTACAGCAGTACTTGCAAAGGGTCATGGTGAATGAAGATCTCCCACTTGAGAAGATCACTACAGTGTTAGCCCCTAGAAGTGAGCACCCAACACTCACTTTCTCTCAGGAAGAATTAGCAGATCCGTACTTTAGGAGATATGCTTTGCATGTGGCTGTTATCATCCGCAATGTCGAAGTAAAATCATGTTTGGTTGACACTGGAGCTTCCATCAACGTTATGCCGCCAGAAACATTGCAGTTGTGCGGTATTTCTGAACAAGAAATCAAGCCATCTTGTGCCATGGTTACAGCCTATGATAACTCCAAGAAGTCTGCACGTGGGGTGGTCACTCTAGAAGTCAAACTTGGACCATGTACGGTCACAACAGAATTTCATGTTCTAGAATTAGATCCAACTTTTCGGGCTATACTTGGGAGGCCATACTTGGAGGCAATAGGAGCTGTGGCTTCAACAAACCACCAGTGCATAAAATTTCCCTTTAAAGGACAGGTGGTCAAGGTGACTAGCATGCCTATAAGGGACGAGCTGAACGATGCTTCTTTACCCCTAGGTCTGTCAATACAACCCCAGATCTCAGTGGGAGAATTGCCAGAAGTCAGATGCATGACCGCCTCACTACCAGACACACTGGGATGGCGGATGATGATGAAATTGGGCTATCAGCCTGGAAGAGGTTTAGGCAAGGATCTTCAAGGGATCACTCAGCCAATTGAAACTATGAAAAGGCCACGCAGGCAGGGGTTGGGATATGAAGAGGGTTCCATCCCAAGTAGGATCTTCCAGCCAGGATATGCCATGGGACTCCACACCTTCTTTATCAAAGGGGAGACCATGATGATGGCTGAAGATGGCAAAAGTTCCGTGATAGCTGTCAAGAGAAGAAAGGCTCCAGAAGAAGAAGAAGAAGACTTGGAAGACTTATGCTTATCTTTGACTCGTTTGTTCTCAAGTGGGGAAGAGCACCAGGAACCACTCAAGGGCAGACCAATCTTGGATCATCTAGTTAAGCATACCACCCAAGTCAAAACCATTCCACGAGGCCCAAATACAACAATGCCATGTTTGAACCTCGTACCTTTATTTCTAGATCTTTTGGATGGGCTTCAGGGCCCACTTACCCTCTTTGGGCCCATGTGCCCTCTTCAACCTTTCACTTTTACTGGGCCTGCTTGCCCATTTGCTTCCCTCATCAACTTCAGAACTGAGGGCTTTTCCCAACATGGGCTTACATGCCCATTTATTTCTGAAATCGGGTCCACGTACCCGTTTACTTTTTTCATCAATTTTGGACCCATGTGTCCACTTTCTGTTACTATTGGGCCCACGAGCCCCTTTTTCCCCTTTATTCTTAAATTTTTCTCTCTATTAATTCAGTCATCTTCTAGTAGGCCTCGAGTCACTGAGGCTCATTCTATCTTTTTACTTGAGAATCCCAAAAAAAAAAAAACGTCTTCTCTGAAACTCACATTTCCATCGAGGAGACATCTCTACTCATCCCAGAGGGTGCTCCCAATCAGGGATCCCTCTTTTCTGAATCATTAATCGATTTACTCGATCCTCCCTCCATTGTAAATACCACCTTTCCAGCTTTATCTTCAGTAGGTCAAGTTAGGTTAGGAAATAGGAAAGTCAGAGGTAAGCGAGTTCCAAATAGGTATCTGCAACAGTTGGCACAGAAATGCGTAGAGTGTGCAAGGTCGCCAAACTTTTTAGATGATACTATCCAGCTAGATGAAATACGATATGAGGATGAGCATAACATAGATCATACTTTGGGAGTATATGAGGTGGTATCAGAGAAAGATCCCGAATTCGAGGATGAAATCGAGGACTTGGCTGATGCATATGCATCTGGACTTAGAAGATTTGAAGAACCATCAGCCACAGGGAATGAACCGACCAAGGAACTGAATTTAGGAACCCTGGAAGATCCTAAGACTATCCTCATCAGTACACACCTCACTCCCTCGGAAGAACAACGTTTGATCAAAGTTTTGAAAGAATATAAGGACACGTTCGCATGGACATATGAAGATATGCCAGGATTAGATAATTCATTGGTTGAACATAGATTAACCTTGAAACCTGGAACTACCCCGGTTAAACAAAAGCTCAGGAGGTTCCACTTTGATATTTCACTCAAAATGAAAGAAGAGGTCGACAAACTACACCAAGCAAAATTTATTAAGGTTGTCCTATATCCGCAATGGGTGGCTAACATAGTCCCTGTTATGAAGAAGGATGGACGAATTCGGATTTGCATAGACTTCGGGGACTTGAACCGAGCGTGTCCTAAGGATGATTTTCCTTTACCTCATATCGATGTTTTGGTTGATAACACAATTTGGATTTGAAATGCTTTCATTCATGGATGGCTATTCTGGATACAATCGTATCCGGTTAGCCGATGAGGACCAAGAAAAGACCTCGTTCACTACACCTTGGGGAACATATTGCTATGTTGTCATGCCCTTTGGGTTAAAGAATGCCGGTGCTACATATCAGAGGGCTATGATGGCTATCTTTCACGACATGATGCACACCCTTGTAGAGGTGTATGTGGATGATTTGGTTATCAAGTCCAAGAGTCGGGAAGATTATTCTGAAGTGCTAAGGAAAGTTTTGCAACGAGCTAGAGAATACAAGCTAAAAATGAACCCTAAGAAATGCACGTTTGGAGTTTCATCAGGAAAGCTACTTGGGTTCATAGTAAGCAAAAGGGGCATAGAGATCGACCCAAACAAGGCCAAGGCAATTATTGGTATGCCTCCTCCGAAGAATATGAAAGAGCTTCGAGGATTGATTGGGAGGCTACAATTTGTCCGCCGGTTTATCTCACAACATTCCCAAAGGTGTAAACCTTTCTATGAGTTAACCAAGGCGGGGGCCGAGTTTAAATGGGATTCGAAGTGCCAGGAGGCGTTTGATGGGTTGAAAACATACCTGGCAAGTCCCCCTGTACTTAGTCCACCAATTCCCGACAAACCTTTGGTCCTCTACATTTCGGTTCTTGAGAACTCTCTCGGAGCAGTCCTTGCACAAGTTGATGAAGAAGGGAAAGAACGAGCTACTTACTACTTGTCTAAGATGTTTGATGCTTGTGAGCTGAAGTACACTGTGGTAGAAAAGACCTGTGCTGCTCTTGTTTGGGTGGTTCAGAAACTCAAACATTATTTCCTTGCTCACCAAGTCAAGCTCATTGCTCGTATCAATCCCATTAAGTTTCTGTTAAAGAAGACAGTCTTGACTGATCGGTTAGGGCGATGGCAGAGTTTTCTATCCCAATTTGATATCACTTATGTCCCACAGAAGGCAATCAAGGGTTATGTTATTGCTGAACACCTTGCCCATCATCCCATACCCGTCTTTGACCCAGTCCGGTCGGAGTTCCCGGATGACGAACTAATGTCAGTCCGATCTTCCAATCTTTGGACATTATATTTTGACGGGGCTCTGAACTCTCATGGTAGAGGGATAGGTATTGTCCTTCTATCACCTGAAGGTGTCACCATTCCACAGGCTTTTCAGCTTAACTTTCCAGCAACCAACAACATAGCTGAGTATGAAGCCTTGCTGGCCAGGATGGAGGCCGCTCATTTCCATGGTGCCACTGAACTGAGGGTGATAGGTGATAGTCAATTGATCCTACGCCAGGTCCTATCCAAGTACCGAACTTCTCATCCAAACCTCAAACCCTACCAGAGCTCACCACTCGCTACATCAAGCTATTCTTCAAACTCACATTTGTTCATGTCCCCCGCTCTCAGAATATCCTCGCCGATGCCTTAGCTTCACTAGCTTCATCTCTATCTGTCCCGCTAGGCAGGCAAGTGTGAACTATCCACATCTGTAAGAGGACAATTCCAGCAATTGAGGATGGACGTTTTCTAAAGGTTAAGGAAAGATTCAATAGAAAAGAATACTTGGAACATAAAGAAGAAATCTCCTTGATTGAGTTCGAAGAATTAGAAGAAGGTGAGAGACCTTGGTATGACGAGATTGCGAGGTATTGCCGAGATCAGTCATATCCGCCTGGATCAACCACCAAGGAAAAGAAGGCAATCAGAAGAGTATCCCAGAGGTATACAATCCTAGGAGGAGTGCTCTATAAGAGAAGCCTAAGTGGAATCTTACTCAGATGTCTTGGTGAAGAAGAAGCTGAGTTGGTGCTGAAGGAAGCACATTCTGGAGTGTGTGGTGGTCATGTGAATGCCCAAGCCCTTGCTAAGAAAATCATCCGACAAGGGTATTATTGGCCAACTCTAGAAGAAGACGGCTCCATCTTTGTCCGGCATTGTCATTCATGTCAACTCCATGCCGACAAGATTCACTCTCCCGCATCTTCCCTTCATCCAATTCATGCCCCATGGCCTTTCGCCATGTGGGCTTTTGATATCATTGGCCCCTTGAGTGACCTCAACTCCGAAATGCGCTCAAAATCATTCATTCTGACGGCAACGGAGTACTTCACAAAGTGGGCTGAAGCGGAAGCTTTCGTGGAGATTAAAGCGTCAACAGTCTGCTCCTTCATCAAGCGCAACATCCTGGCAAGGTTCGGGATCCCCAGCGACATTGTCACCGACAACGAGCCACAATTTCTTTCTCAAGATCTGCGTGATCTTTGCAATAGGTATTACATTTCATTGCATCATTCATCACTATACTATCCTCAAGGCAATGGTCAAGCAGAAGCCACCAACAAAACCTTAATCAAAATCATCAAGAAATCTTGTAAGTCTAGCAAATTTGCCGACTGGCCTGATAAGCTTGTAGATGCTCTATGGGCTTATCGTACTTCTGTAAGGACTCCCACTGGACAAACCCCGTATGCTTCGGCATATGGGATGGAAGCAGTGGTCCCTTACGAAGTATTACTTCCGTCTCTTCGAGTTCAGCTCGAAAAGGATATTCCTGTTGATGAGAGACGAGAATCTCTCCTTGCACAGCTTGAACTCTTGGATGAAAGAAGGCTAGCCGCCGCCGAGCATGCCCGGACTTATCAGAATAGACTCAAAAGGTTTTATCAAAAGAGGGTGGTCGAGAGAAGATCGGTGAGATGGTAGTCAAACGCATATTCGTTAAGCCGGGGGGTCCCCGCTCCAAGTTGCGACCTAACTGGGAAGGGCCTTTTGTAATCAGTGAAAAGTATCCAGGTAATGCATATGAATTGACTAATGCAGATGGAGAAAAATTGAATCATCATTGGGATGGAGTTTACCTCAAAAAGTACTTTCCATAAAAATGGAGAAACCACTGGTATAATCTCAAGTCATCGATCCTAGGTTGTTCATGAGAAGTCAAGGGTAGGTACCATCCTACACACACAACACTTCCCGATCCTAGAATCCGGACAACCCGACACTTGCGAAAGGCAAGGCAGAAATCTAGAAATGGAAGGAATACCCTTACCCTTTTCTCTTCTACTCGGTCCAAGATAGGGAGAGAAGGTTAGAGAGGGGTAGTATCGAAAACACTCGCCACCCTAGTAGGAGGCCGTCTCAGAGGGTACAAAAGGGTGCCAAAAGATGGGCAATGAACCCCTCAGGTTAGAAAAGAAAAATGATCAACCTGTCTGAATGAGTACCCAGAATGATAGTCAAGGCAAATGGCATTAAAAGATGGGCAATGTCCCCACGGGTCAAAAACCTGTCCAAATATGTGCCATATAGAAAGAAAAGAAAAGAAAGAAAAACCCAAAGAGGCCGAACCCCAATGGGTAATTTGAGTGAGAGTAGAGAAATACCTCTCAACATCTTCAAACCCTATCAAGGACTTCCTCTGTACTCTTCCTCCTTAAACCCCTTGGGTAGGGTAAGCCGACCAAATCCAGGTGGAACCCGAGCCGATCAAAGGAAGAAGTTTAGAAGGATTCTAGGTAGGGAACTTTATTTTTGCACGTGGCATCTACCACTTGAGGCTTGACAAACTCCAAAGACCGATGAACTGTCTCAAATACCAGCATTTTCTCCACAAAAAAGTGCATATTTCAAAATCCACAAAAAAATACATATTTCAAAAATCCAAAAAAATACATATTTCAAAACCCACAAAAAAATGCATATTTCAAAAACCCAAAAAATTTGAATATTTCGAAAACCCAAAAAAAAAATTTCAAAAATTCAAAAAAAAAAACACATATTTCAAAAATCCAAAAAAATTGAGTACTTTTTTCCAAATGATTGTTTTTAAGAAAATCCAAAAAAAATTTGCTTAGTCATGATCATTGCCTTAGTTGCATCCATGCTTATTTGATTGTCATGCATATTTTCATTTCTGCATTGCATATCCATTTTTACTTTAATTACCTTGTTAAGAAGGCTCTTTCCCTTTGACCTAAGTCAAAGTTGACCATAATAGGCAAAGGGATGAGTCATGGTGAAGATCTAATCTCCTTCTGTCAAGTGTTTTCAGGCATTTCAATAGGAGAGGATTCACACCACGGCAGGTAAGTTCTCTCAACCCTTACCACCAATTCATTTTAAGTTATTTGCTTTAATTACCTTGTTAAGAAGGCTCCTCCCTTTGACTCAAAATCAAGGCATACGACATACAGGCAAAGGGATGAGTAATGATAAAAATTTAATCATTTTCATTGAGTATTTTCAGGTGCTGAAGAAGCAAAAAGAGAAGGGCAATCAGGTATAATTTTTTATGAAAAAAAAAAAAAATTTTTTTTTGGCCTCAGGGCGCATGTGCCCTCATCTGGGGGCACATGGCCAGGTGCCCCACCCCCTGGGCGCATGGCCAGGTGCCCCCGATCGGGGGCACATGGACAAAAAAATTCGAAAAATTCAGAAAAATCTCAAAAATTCAGAAATTGTCTATAATGTTAAAAATGACATTTTTGCTAAAGGAACCATCATTAAAAACTTTGTTTTGACATCCAAATGATGGTTCTAATAGTAAAATCTTCCATTAATCATTTCATGAACAATCTGATTCATATGACAATTCTGTCTGTTGGGTACTAACTAAAAATGTGCAGGCAACCTTTTTAGTCCTAACAGGTGAATTGGCGAGATCAATGTTACCCAAGGAATGCCATGCCAACCTTGTGGCCAAAGAGAGGAAGCGCTACCTATCGTGGTGCTGTATTCCGTCAAAAGGACAAGACAAGGATGGACCAGAGATGCTGATGAACCAGGCGGTCGATGCAGCTTACCTGAAGATTTCATCCTCAGCTTCTCGTCAATCTCACATCACATCACCATCATCACTTCATTTTTGCACTTCACATCACTCTTACTATCTGTCACCTAGTTATGTTAGGTCCATTTGATACGTATTATGTGCATTAATGTTGAAGACCTTGAGAGTGAAGATGACCTGGCCCGAGGTCCCCTTCAACAAAATCTACGACGGCTTGGTCATTTCTTCACACTCACGGATAAGCCAAAATTGAACATTGGAGGGACGATGGTTCCTAATCGGGTGTCTTGACCTCCAATAGGCAATCTATATCTTCAACTATTTTCTACATAATTTTCTATGTGTTCACATCCATCTCCTTTTCTTTCTTCATCATTACCAATTCTATTTCATTATGTTTTATCTTTCCTTTATTTCATCATGTTTTATTCTTTCTTTTATCCCTTTATGTTTTATTCCTTTTTTTATTCCACCATATTTTATTCTCGTCCTTTCTTTTATCCCACCGTGTCTTTTATTTTACCCACCGTGTCATGGCAATTGTCATCCCATTGCTATTCTTCTTTACCATCATACTATGTTAGTCCCACCTTTATCTTTCAGTCCCACTATGGCTTAAATCTGTCTTGTCGTTTTCCGAATACTTGATTTTCTGCTAGAGCGTGATTCATGGTTTTAACGATACCCGAGCAATTTTGTTATGCTTAAAACAAACCCTTTTAGAACTTGAGGTTCTTCCACTCAGAATTAAACTGAGTATTTTGGTGAAACTTGAATGAACTTGAGATTCCAAATATGATGGATTGGTATTCTTCTCTTTTTAAGATCAACTTCTCTTTTACAAACTTTAGCCCATCACAGTACAAGAACACCGCAAAGTTCGGGTTGCTGGCTGATGATGAACCTACGAATTCGAGGACTCCTCACCACGCTGAGGGTTGGCTACATCCTTTTATCCTTTATCACGTACTTTTTCATCTCTCGTGCCAAGGGCATGTCTTTTACCAGTCAATTATATGAGGTTTTGATAGAACATGAAAGCGATCTAGAATACTCAGAGAGATTCATTTTGCTGGATCGGGTAGATAAGCGTGTCTATATCTACACCTTGATGCCACCTTTTCAGTCCATCATCATTCCATTTCGCTACATTCATCTATGTTCACCTGCATTCCATTACAGTTCACTACGAATCACTTCGCTTCATTACATGCCACTCCCTTACAAAGCCGACATCAAGGCGAGGCAAGCTGTAGACACGCCAAATTCGCCTAATTCAGAGCATAAAACTCATGTTTTATAGGGTAACATGTATGATTGACCTTATAATGATGCCGGGTCTTTTTAAGTTGATTTGGAGCTTCGCCGAATGAAATCGGATGTTTTCCGACGTTTTCCGCAAAAAGCCGTAATTTCCGAGCGAAAGCTGCACGTAAATCGTGTGAACACGGAAATTGGCTGAATGACCAATGCCTAATGATCATGCATTGAAGGTTATGGTCATATTTACATCCCGGACAAGTTTTGTTGCATTCCGTGCCTTTCCGGTTTGCCGTCGAAGTCATTTTGACCTATATCGGACCTTCTGTTCACTGCCCTAACTTCCGGACAAAATTCTGAAGTTTTGGAGGGTGTGATGGCTGATCTGATGCTGTAGAAAGCTTCTTCGGCCTGTTATCTTTCCAACGCAACAAACGGCGTCGAATTCCGAGTTCGGGAGTGTTCGCAATGGCTTCCGGAAGAAGGACGCGCAGAACTAGTCCCATGCGCCCCGAGTTCCGGGGCACATGCGCCGGGACCCGGGGCACGTGGCCATGCGCCCTACCGGTGAGGCACGTGACCATGTGCCCTCACTTGAGGGCACATGCGCCCCACCTTTGAGGCACGTGGGAACCAGTTTTTCACCGGGACTCTACCGCTCAACCGACGGACCGGATAAGATCGAATTTTTCGGAGAGGATAAGATGTGGCCCCCCTGGGGGCGCATGCGCCCTTCAGTGGGGCGCATGCGCCCTGCACCAGGGCGCATGCGCCCAGGGGTGGGGCGCATTCATCCCTATTTTCTAGCTCCGATGACGCCCTCTGTTCTCCTATAAATGGACTCTGATTCCGGTCGTTCCAGAGGGAGGAGAACGACTCCCCAGGCATCTCAAGACGTCCTATCACCCTCCTGCATCAATTTTGTGATTTTTAGAGAGAGAATTTCGAGTTTTTAGAGAGAGAAAAGTCGGTTCAAGAGAGAGGAAGGCTGTTCTATAGGTGATCTGCCAAGTCTCTCTTCTTCGGCCTCTACAGCAGTGTGTGGACGTCTGATGCCTAAGCTCTCTTCATCAAAGTTCTTCCTCTCCAAGTCTTCTTGAGTTTACAATCGACGGCACTTTATTCCAAGGTCAGGGCTGGTCGTGACGAGCGCAGAAGCAAAGTCGCGCCTGGCAGATCCTGGACTGCTGCTCGGCTTTTTCGACAACACAGATTTGGCTATATCTTACTCTATTCAACTCAGAATCTTTCTGTTCTTTTTTATATCTCTTTGTTTAGTGATTCTCCATCATCCTATCATTTTTTTTACATTTTTTTGCATTACTTTTACTCTGTTAATCCGAAAATAAAAAAAAGGGGTTAGAGATAACCCGAATCCGGTCAGTTTCTAGTCAATTGTGTGTTTTATGTCATTCTCTTTACATATACTCCACTTTGTCTAGTTCTAATTGTCTATTTCACTTGTTTATTTGTCTAGTTGCACAGAATATCAAGCACCCACACGTTGAGGACTCTTCTTCATCGGCCGGCCGAAGAAGGAGAAGCTTTAACTCACATTCTTCACGCTAAGGTACACACGGTCATCTTTCAATTTTAATTCTATAAATCGGAACCCACGGTTCCTGGCGACCACGTTTATTTCTTCTCACCCTCCTCCCACATGACCCGAACCGTCTCTTTGGTGATCGAGCGACGCCAAGGGATGAAAGTTCGGGGATCAATGTGAGTGTGGGACCGAGGTGAGAGTTGCTTTCCGAGCTTTATTCCTTTCTTTTCTCATCCCCTCTTGAGGTGACGATCTGGGTTCACGGACTTCCCTGAAAAGGAGAGGACCCCGTCGAATTTTCGTAGTCGACAGCCTTTGCGCGCGTAACCAGTCCCATGCACCCAGGTTCCAGGGCACATGCGCCCGGGACCCAGGGCACGTGCCCATGCGCCCTACCAGTGAGGCACGTGACCATGTGCCCTCACTTGAGGGCACATGCGCCCCACCTTTGAGACACGTGGGAACCAGTTTTTCACCGGGACTCTACCGCTCAACCGACGGACCGGATAAGATCGAATTTTTCGGAGAGGATAAGATGTGCCCCCCCTGGGGGCGCATGCGCCCTTCAGTGGGGCGCATTCATCCCTATTTTCTAGCTCCGATGACGCCCTCTGTTCTCCTATAAATGGACTCTGATTCTGGTCATTCCAGAGGGAGGAGAACGACTCCCCAGGCATCTCAAGACGTTCTATCACCCTCCTGCATCAATTTTGTGATTTTTAGAAAGAGAATTTCGAGTTTTTAGAGAGAGAAAAGTCGGTACAAGAGAGAGGAAGGCTGTTCTACAGGTGATCTGCCAAGTCTCTCTTCTTCGGCCTCTACAGCAGTGTGTGGACGTCTGATGCCTAAGATCTCTTCATCAAAGTTCTTCCTCTCCAAGTCTTCTTGAGTTTACAATCGACGGCACTTTATTCCAAGGTCAGGGCTGGTCGTGACGAGCGCAGAAGCAAAGTCGCGCCTGGCAGATCCTGGACTGCTGCTCGGCTTTTTCGACAACACAGATTTGGCTATATCTTACTCTATTCAACTCAGAATCTTTCTGTTCTTTTTTCTATCTCTTTGTTTAGTGATTCTCCATCATCCTATCATTTTTTTTACATTTTTTTGCATTACTTTTACTCTGTTAATCCGAAAATAAAAAAAAAGGGGTTAGAGATAACCCGAATCCGGTCAGTTTCTAGTCAATTGTGTGTTTTATGTCATTCTCTTTACATATACTCCACTTTGTCTAGTTCTAATTGTCTATTTCACTTGTTTATTTGTCTAGTTGCACAGAATATCAAGCACCCACACGTTGAGGACTCTTCTTCATCGGCCGGCCGAAGAAGGAGAAGCTTTAACTCACATTCTTCACGCTAAGGTACACACGGTCATCTTTCAATTTTAATTCTATAAATCGGAACCCACGGTTCCTGGCGACCACGTTTATTTCTTCTCACCCTCCTCCCACATGACCCGAACCGTCTCTTTGGTGATCGAGCGACGCCAAGGGATGAAAGTTCGGGGATCAATGTGAGTGTGGGACCGAGGTGAGAGTTGCTTTCCGAGCTTTATTCCTTTCTTTTCTCATCCCCTCTTGAGGTGACGATCTGGGTTCACGGACTTCCCTGAAAAGGAGAGGACCCCGTCGAATTTTCAGAGTCGACAGCTTTGCGCGCAGAACCAGTCCCATGCGCCCAGGTTCCAGGGCACATGCGCCCGGGACCCAGGGCACGTGCCCATGCGCCCTACCAGTGAGGCACGTGACCATGTGCCCTCACTTGAGGGCACATGCGCCCCACCTTTGAGACACGTGGGAACCAGTTTTTCACCGGGACTCTACCGCTCAACCGACGGACCGGATAAGATCGAATTTTTCGGAGAGGATAAGATGTGCCCCCCCTGGGGGCGCATGCGCCCTTCAGTGGGGCGCATTCATCCCTATTTTCTAGCTCCGATGACGCCCTCTGTTCTCCTATAAATGGACTCTGATTCTGGTCGTTCCAGAGGGAGGAGAACAACTCCCCAGGCATCTCAAGACGTTCTATCACCCTCCTGCATCAATTTTGTGATTTTTAGAAAGAGAATTTCGAGTTTTTAGAGAGAGAAAAGTCGGTACAAGAGAGAGGAAGGCTGTTCTACAGGTGATCTGCCAAGTCTCTCTTCTTCGGCCTCTACAGCAGTGTGTGGACGTCTGATGCCTAAGATCTCTTCATCAAAGTTCTTCCTCTCCAAGTCTTCTTGAGTTTACAATCGACGGCACTTTATTCCAAGGTCAGGGCTGGTCGTGACGAGCGCAGAAGCAAAGTCGCGCCTGGCAGATCCTGGACTGCTGCTCGGCTTTTTCGACAACACAGATTTGGCTATATCTTACTCTATTCAACTCAGAATCTTTCTGTTCTTTTTTCTATCTCTTTGTTTAGTGATTCTCCATCATCCTATCATTTTTTTTACATTTTTTGCATTACTTTTACTCTGTTAATCCGAAAATAAAAAAAAAGGGGTTAGAGATAACCCGAATCCGGTCAGTTTCTAGTCAATTGTGTGTTTTATGTCATTCTCTTTACATATACTCCACTTTGTCTAGTTCTAATTGTCTATTTCACTTGTTTATTTGTCTAGTTGCACAGAATATCAAGCACCCACACGTTGAGGACTCTTCTTCATCGGCCGGCCGAAGAAGGAGAAGCTTTAACTCACATTCTTCACGCTAAGGTACACACGGTCATCTTTCAATTTTAATTCTATAAATCGGAACCCACGGTTCCTGGCGACCACGTTTATTTCTTCTCACCCTCCTCCCACATGACCCGAACCGTCTCTTTGGTGATCGAGCGACGCCAAGGGATGAAAGTTCGGGGATCAATGTGAGTGTGGGACCGAGGTGAGAGTTGCTTTCCGAGCTTTATTCCTTTCTTTTCTCATCCCCTCTTGAGGTGACGATCTGGATTCACGGACTTCCCTGAAAAGGAGAGGACCCCGTCGAATTTTCAGAGTCGACAGCTTTGACCCAGGGCACGTGGCCATGCGCCCTACCAGTGAGGCACGTGACCTTGTGCCCTCACTTGAGGGCACATGCGCCCCACCTTTGAGGCACGAGGGAACCAGTTTTTCACCGGGACTCTACCGCTCAACCGACGGACCGGATAAGATCGAATTTTTCGGAGAGGATAAGATGTGCCCCCCCTGGGGGCGCATGCGCCCTTCAGTGGGGCGCATGCGCCCTGCACCAGGGCACATGCGCCCAGGGGTGGGGCGCATTCATCCCTATTTTCTAGCTCCGATGACGCCCTCTGTTCTCCTATAAATGGACTCTGATTCTGGTCGTTCCAGAGGGAGGAGAACGACTCCCCAGGCATCTCAAGACGTTCTATCACCCTCCTGCATCAATTTTGTGATTTTTAGAAAGAGAATTTCGAGTTTTTAGAGAGAGAAAAGTCGGTACAAGAGAGAGGAAGGCTGTTCTACAGGTGATCTGCCAAGTCTCTCTTCTTCGGCCTCTACAGCAGTGTGTGGACGTCTGATGCCTAAGATCTCTTCATCAAAGTTCTTCCTCTCCAAGTCTTCTTGAGTTTACAATCGACGGCACTTTATTCCAAGGTCAGGGCTGGTCGTGACGAGCGCAGAAGCAAAGTCGCGCCTGGCAGATCCTGGACTGCTGCTCGGCTTTTTCGACAACACAGATTTGGCTATATCTTACTCTATTCAACTCAGAATCTTTCTGTTATTTTTTCTATCTCTTTGTTTAGTGATTCTCCATCATCCTATCATTTTTTTTACATTTTTTTGCATTACTTTTACTCTGTTAATCCGAAAATAAAAAAAAGGGGTTAGAGATAACCCGAATCCGGTCAGTTTCTAGTCAATTGTGTGTTTTATGTCATTCTCTTTACATATACTCCACTTTGTCTAGTTCTAATTGTCTATTTCACTTGTTTATTTGTCTAGTTGCACAGAATATCAAGCACCCACACGTTGAGGACTCTTCTTCATCGGCCGGCCGAAGAAGGAGAAGCTTTAACTCACATTCTTCACGCTAAGGTACACACGGTCATCTTTCAATTTTAATTCTATAAATCGGAACCCACGGTTCCTGGCGACCACGTTTATTTCTTCTCACCCTCCTCCCACATGACCCGAACCGTCTCTTTGGTGATCGAGCGACGCCAAGGGATGAAAGTTCGGGGATCAATGTGAGTGTGGGACCGAGGTGAGAGTTGCTTTCCGAGCTTTATTCCTTTCTTTTCTCATCCCCTCTTGAGGTGACGATCTGGGTTCACGGACTTCCCTGAAAAGGAGAGGACCCCGTCGAATTTTCAGAGTCGACAATCTTTTGGCACCCTTTTGTACCCTCTAAGACGGCCTCCAACTAGGGTGGCGAGTGTTTTCGATACTACCCCTCTCTAATCTTCTCTCCCTATCTTGGACCGAGTAGAAGAGAATAGGGTAAGGGTACTCCTTCCATTTCTAGATTTGTGCCTTGCTTTTTTCAAGTGTCAGGTTGTCTGGATTCTAGGATCAAGAAGTGTTGTGTGTGTAGGATGGTACCTACCCTTGACTTCTCACGAACAACCTAGGATCGATGACTTGAGATTATACCAGTAGCTTCTCCATTTTTATGGAAAGTACTTTTTTAGGTAAACTCCATTCCAAGGATGATTCAATTTTTCTCCATCTGCATTAGTCAATTCATATGCATTACCTGGATACTTTTCAGTGATTACAAAAGGCCCTTCCCAGTTAGGTTGCAACTTGGAGCGGGGACCCCCGGCTTAACGAATATGCGTTTGACTACCATCTCACCGATCTCGAATTTTCTCTCGACCACCCTCTTTTGATAAAACCTTTTAAGTCTATTCTGATAAGTCCGGGCATGCTCGGCGGCGGCTAGCCTTCTTTCATCCAAGAGTTCAAGCTGTGCAAGGAGAGATTCTCTTCTCTCATCAACAGGAATATCCCTGTCGAGCTGAACTCGGAGAGATGGAAGTAATACTTCGTAAGGGACCACTGCTTCCATCCCATATGCCAAAGCATACGGGGTTTGTCCAGTGGGAGTCCTTACAGAAGTACGATAAGTCCATAGAGCATCTACAAGCTTATCAGGCTAGTCAGCAAATTTGCTAGACTTTCAAGATTTCTTGATGATTTTGATTAAGGTTTTGTTGGTGGCTTCTGCTTGACCATTGCCTTGAGGGTAGTATGGTGATGAATGATGCAATGAAATGCGATACCTGTTGCAAAGATCACGCAGATCTTGAGAAAGAAATTGTGGCCCATTATCGGTGATGATGTCGCTGGGGATCCCGAACCTTGCCAGGATGTTGCGCTTGATGAAGGAGCAGATTGTTGATGCTTTAATCTCCACGAATGCTTCCGCTTCAGCCCACTTTGTGAAGTACTCCGTTGCCGTCAGAATGAATGATTTTGAGCGCATTTCGGAGTTGAGGTCACTCAAGGGGCCAATGATATCAAAGGCCCACATGGTGAAAGGCCCTGGGGGCATGAATTGGATAAAGGGAAGATGCGGGTGAATGAATCTTGTCGGCATGGAGTTGACATGAATGACAATGCCGGACAAAGATGGAGCAGTCTTCTTCTAGAGTTGGCCAATAATACCCATGTCGGATGATTTTCTTAGTAAGGGCTTGGGAATTCACATGACCACAACAAACTCTAGAATGTGCTTCCTTCAGCACCAACTCGGCTTCTTCTTCATCAAGACATCTGAGTAAGATTTCACTTAGGCTTCTCTTATAGAGCACTCCTCCTAGGATTGTATACCTCTGGGATACTCTTCTGATTGCCTTCTTTTCCTTGGTGGTTGATCCAAGTGGGTATGACTGATCTTGGCAATACCTCGCAATCTCGTCATACCAAGGTCTCTCACCTTCTTCTAATTCTTCCAACTCAATCAAGGATATTTCTTCTTTATGTTCCAAGTATTCCTTTCTGTTGAATCTTTCCTTAACCTTCAGAAAATGTCCATCCTCAATTGCCGGAATTGTTCTCTTACAGATGTGGATAGTCCGCACTTGCCTGCCTAGCGGGACAGATAAAGATGAAGCTAGTGAAGCTAAGGCATCGGCGAGGATATTCTGAGAGCGGGGGACATGGACAAAGGTGAGTTTGAAGAATAGCTTGATGTAGCAGGTGGTGAGCTCCTGGTAGGGTTTGAGGTTTGGATGAGAAGTTCGGTACTTGGATAGGACCTGGCATAGGATTAATTGACTATCACCTATCACCCTCAGTTTGGTGGCACCATGGAAATGAGCGGCCTCCAGCCCGGCCAGCAAGACTTCATACTAAGCTATGTTGTTGGTTAATGGAAAGTTAAGCTGAAAAGCCTGTGGAATGGTGACACCTTCAGGTGATAGAAGGACAATACCTATCCCTCTACCATGAGAGTTCAGAGACCCGTCAAAATATAATGTCCAAAGATTGGAAGATCGGACTGACATTAGTTCGTCATCCGGGAACTCCGACCGGACTGGGTCAAAGACGAGTATGGGATGATGGGCAAGGTGTTCAGCAATAGCATAGCCCTTAATTGCCTTCTGTAGGACATAAGTGATATCAAATTGGGATAAGAAACTGTGCCATCGCCCTAACCGATCAGTCAAGACTATCTTCTCTAACAGAAACTTAATGCGATTGATACGAGCAATGAGCTTGACTTGGTGAGCAAGGAAATAATGTTTGAGTTTCTGAACCACCCAAACAAGAGCAGCACAGGTCTTTTCTACCACAATGTACTTCAGCTCACAAACATCAAACATCTTAGACAGGTAATAAGTAGCTCATTCTTTCCCTTCTTCATCAACTTGTGCAATGACTGCCCCAAGAGAGTTCTCAAGAACCGAAATGTAGAGGACGAAGGGCTTGTCGGGAATTGGTGGTCTAAGTACAGGGGGACTTGCCAGGTATGTTTTCAACCCATCAAACGCCTCCTGGCACTTCGAATCCCATTTAAACTCGGACCCCGCCTTGGTTAACTCATAGAAAGGTTTACACCTTTGGGAATGTTGTGAGATAAACCGGCGGACAAATTGTAGCCTCCCAATCAAACCTCGAAGCTCTTTCATATTCTTCGGAGGAGGCATACCAATAATTGCTTTGGCCTTGTTTGGGTCGATCTCTATGCCCCTTTTGCTTACTATGAACCCAAGTAGCTTTCCTGATGAAACTCCAAACGTGCATTTCTTAGGGTTCATTTTTAGCTTGTATTCTCTAGCTCGTTGCAAAACTTTCCTTAGCACTTCAGAATAATCTTCCCGACTCTTGGACTTGATAACCAAATCATCCGCATACACCTCTACAAGGGTGTGCATCACGTCGTGAAAGATAGCCATCATATCCCTCTGAAATGTAGCACCATCATTCTTTAACCCAAAGGGCATAACAACATAGCAATATGTTCCCCAAGGTGTAGTGAATGAGGTCTTCTCTTGGTCCTCCTCAGCTAACCGGATCTGATTGTATCCAGAATAGCCATCCATGAATGAAAGAATTTCAAATCCAGCTGTGTTATCAACCAAAACATCTATATGAGGCAAAGGGAAATTATCCTTAGGACACGCTCGGTTCAAGTTCCTGAAGTCTATGCAAATCCGAATTCGTCCTTCCTTCTTCATAACAGGGACTATGTTAGCCACCCATTGCGGATATAGGACGACTTTAATGAATTTTGCTTGGTGTAGTTTGTCAACCTCTTCTTTCATTTTGAGTGCAATATCAGGGTGGAATCTCCTGAGTTTTTGTTTGACCAGGGTAGTTCCAGGTTTCAAGGTTAATCTATGTTCAACCAATGAATTATCTAATCCCGGCATATCTTCATATGTCCATGCGAACGTGTCCTTATATTCATCCAAAACTTTGATCAAACATTGTTCTTCTGAGGGAGTGAGGTTTGCACTAATGAGGATAGTCTTAGGATCTTCCAGGGTTCCTAAATTCAGTTCCTTGGTCGGTTTATTCCCTGTGGCTGATGGTTCTTCAAATCTTCTAAGTCCAGATGCAAATGCATCAGCCAAGTCCTCGATTTCATCCTCGGATTCAGAATCCTTCTCTGATACCACCTCATATACTCCCAAAGTATGATCTATGTTATGCTCGTCCTCATATCGGATTTCATTTAGCTGGATTGTATCATCTAAAAAGTTCGGTAGCCTTGCACACTCTACGCGTTTCTGTGCCAATTGTTGCAGATACCTATTTGGAACTCGCTTACCTCTGACTTTCCTATTTCCAAACCTAACTTGACCTACTGAAGATAAAGTTGGAAAGGTGGTATTTACAGTGGAGGGAGGATCGAGCAAATCGATCAATGATTCAGAAAAGGGGGATCCCTGATTGGGAGCACCCTCTGGGATGAGTAAAGACGTCTCCTCGATGGAAATGTGAGTTTCAGAGAAGACATTTTTTTTTTGGGATTCTCAAGTAAAAAGATAGAATGAGCCTGAGTGACTCGAGGCTTGCCAGAAGATGACTAAATTAATAGAGAGAAAAACTTAAGAATAAAGGGGAAAAAGGAGCTCATGGGCCCGATGGTAACAGAAAGTGGACACATGGGTCCAAAACTGATGAAAAAAGTAAACGGGTTTGTTGACCCGATTTCAGAAATAAATGGGCATGTGAACCCATGTTGAGAAAAGCCCTCCGTTCTGAAGTTGATGAGGAAAGCAAATGGGCAAGCAGGCCCAGTAGGAGTAGAAGGTTGAAGAGGGCACATGGGCCCAAAGTGGGTAAGTGGGCCCTGAAGCCTATCCAATAGATCTAGAAACAATGGTACGAGGTTCAAACATGGCATTGTTGTATTTGGGCCTCGTGGAATGGTTTTGACTTTGGTAACATGCTTAACTAGATGATCCAAGATTGGTCTGCCATTTAGTGGTTCCTGGTGCTCTTCCCCACTTGAGAACAGACGAGTCAAAGATAAGCACAGGTCTTCCAAGTCTTCTTCTTCTTCCTCTGGAGCCTTTCTTCTCTTCACAGCTATCAAGGAACTTTTGCCATCTTCAGCCATCATCATGGTCTCCCCTTTGATAAAGAATGTATGGAGTCCCATGGCATATCCTGGCTGGAAGATCCTCCTTGGGATGGAACCCTCTTCATATCCCAACCCCTACCTGCGTGGCCTTTTCACAGTTTTAATTGGCTGAGTGATCCCTTGAAGATCCTTGCCTAAACCTCTTCCAGGCTGATAGCCCAATTTCATCATCATCCGCCATCCCATCTGGTAGAGAGGCAGTCATGCATCTGACTTCTGGCAATTCTCCCACTAAGATCTGGGGTTGTATTGACAGACCTAGGGGTAAAGAAGCATCATTCAGCTCATCCCTTATAGGCATGCTAGTCACCATGACCACCTGTCCTTTGAAGGGAAACTTTATGCACTGGTGGTTTGTTGAAGCCACAGCTCCTATTCCCTCCAAGTATGGCCTCCCAAGTATAGCACGAAAAGTTGGATCTAATTCTAGAACATGAAATTCCGTTGTGACCGTACATGGTCCAAGTTTAACTTCTAGAGTGACCACCCGACGTGCAGACTTCTGGGAGTTATCATAGGCTGTCACCATGGCACAGGATGGCTTGATTTCTTGCTCAGAAATGCTACACAACTGCAAAGTTTCTGGCGGTATAACGTTGATAGAAGCTCCAGTGTCAACCAAACATGATTTCACTTCAATATTACAGATAACAACAGCCACATGCAAAGCATATCTCCTAAATTCTAGATCTGCTAATTCATCCTGAGAGAAAGTGAGTGTTGGGTGCTTACTTCTAGGGGCTAACACTGTAGTGATTTTCTCAGGTGGAAGATCTTCACTCACCTTGACCCTTTGCAAGTACTGATGTAGAATCTCCTGGTGCACCTTTGATTTTTTGATCAACTCAAGTATGGAAATACAGGCCGTTGTCTTATCTAAATGCTTTAACAGATCATACGCCGTGCCCGGCAATGGTTCTTTCACTTGTTCCTCCTCCACTGGATCCTGTGGTTGAGTACTAGCTTGGGGAAAGAGCTGCTGGAACATCCTCCCACTCCGAAGCACCGGAGCTATTTGGCGGTCGGGTAGAGGTGATGGGTTTACTGGGGTGCGAACAGGTGGTGTAGGTGCAGGTATGGTAGGCAATGGGATTGGTGGTTCTAGGATGATTGGGTTAGTTGGTAGAGGGGTAGGATTTGGAGGTGGTAGTGATGGTGATACCGGTGGCCTAATAAGAAGAGGCCGGGGTGCAGAAGTGGTTGATGAGTTTAATGAAGGTGTAGGTTGTGAGATTGGTTGTGGTGGTATGATAGGTTGGGGTTTTGGAGTGGTAGAGCTCGTAGGCCGGGGGTTCGGAGTTTGGTGGGGATTGTGGTGGTCAGATGAGCAAGGGTCGGTGTGTAGCAAGGGTTGAAGGAGGTGTAGTTAGAGAGGGGGCTGGCCTAATGATGGGTCGGCAAGAAGAAGTGGCGGTCAATGGTTGGGTTATTGAGCTTTGTGGTAGTTGTGGGGTAGCAGGTGCATGAATTTTTTGTCTAGGAGGGTTCCTAGCAGGAGGCCTAGCTGGGTTGACAGGCATGGTTGCATTTTGGTTTTCTAGTTGCCAACGTTGAGCACGGCTGGCATCTCCCTGGTCAATGGAGTGTACTAGACCAATTCCTGTGTTTGGATGTGCTGGTGCCGGTGCTGGAGCGGGAGCATGTAATGGGAGCGGATTCTGGACAATCCCCAAGCCAGGTTGTTGTCGAGGTTGAGCCGGTGGACGCTGCTGGTGCTGCTGCTGCCTAGCCTTCATAGCTTGTTTGCATTTTCCCATTTGGACCCAATCAATGCTTCCTTGGTCATTCAGATCGTGGATTTAATCCTTGAATTGAAATCACACCTCTACAGTGTGACTAGGACACCGATGGTAAGCACAGTATCGGGACATATCTGCGTTTGCTGGCCAAACCTCTCTTTCCTTCGGTAATTCCAACTGTTTTTCTGCCATGAGTACATT
This sequence comes from Cryptocoryne crispatula var. balansae, assembly GCA_036172225.1. NCBI lineage: Eukaryota > Viridiplantae > Streptophyta > Magnoliopsida > Alismatales > Araceae > Cryptocoryne > Cryptocoryne crispatula. The sequence goes on from CM069925.1 coordinate 23,442,937, forward strand.
TAACATGTTGGTCAAGGAGTAAGGGAGTTGCTGGTAGTTCTCTCTCCTAGGACCTCCCCTTCGTGGTACCTGATTGGGTGGTGGTGGTGCCCTATTATAGGTAGGTTGACGAGGTTGTTGGGGGTTGTGCTACTGGTGGTTGTTGTGGTTGTCGTGGTTGTGATGGCCTAACCTGTTGTTGAGGGGGGTAATAGGAAAGGTTTTGTGGTGGGTTTCTATACTGGTTTTGACGGTTCCCTCCCTTGTTCCCCACAGTGTTTATTGCTTCATTGTTAACCACTCCTTCGGTTGCAGGACCAACTGGTGCAAAGGGGATTTTCCTGAGGTTTCTAGGTTTAGGATCAAAAGGGTTTATCATGGTGGCATCCTTGAAGTGGGCTTGCAAGTATCGGGCACTGTCATAGAGTTCATTCATTGTGGTAGGACGGTGCATGATCAAGACATTCCTAAAGGCAGGTGTAGTGTTGCCATTAAGCATTTTCACTTGTTCCCGTTCAGAAATCACATCTGTCAGTTTCTCTGCCATTCCCCTCCAGCGATCAGCAAACTTTATGAAGTTCTCTTCAGGCTTCATCTTCTCAGCGATCAAATCCGTAATGGAGCATGCTGGTGCCACCGGGTCTCTGTATCTTTGCAAGAATTTGGTTTTAACAATATCGAAGTCTCCTGCCTCAAAGGAGTCGAGCGAGTAGAACCATTCCAATGCAGACCCTTCTAATGATCGACGGAACAAGAAGGCAAGAACCCTATGATCATTTTTCCAGAATGAGGATTCATAGAGAAAATATTTTAAGTGGAGAAAAGGATTGCCAGTACCATTGTAGCGGCGATAAACTGGTAGCTCAGAAGGTGGAAGGTGTAGGACTGGAAGAGAAGGAATAGAAATCTCAAGCACTGACTTGGAGTCCAGGCGACATCTCAGCTCTTCATAACGTTCATTCATCTAAGTGACATGATCCATGATTGCCAGGGTGAGAGCAGGTTCTTGGTTTACTGGTGGGGGTATGTGGTTAGAGACATGATTTTGGAATTGAGGAGCATGACTTGGAAAATTTACTGAAGATTGTCCCATGGCTTGGTTGATTGGGGGAGCAACATGGTTAAAATAAGATGGCTGAACAAATGATGGTTGAACCACAGATGGTTGAACTATAGAGGGTTGAACTACAGATGGTTGTGCTAGTGATGGTTGAATCACAGATTGTTGAACAACAGGAGGTTGAACAAAGGGTGATTGAATGAGTGGTGGTCGAATCAGAGGACAAGGAGAGGAGGCAACTTGGTTAACTTCAGCCTGATCTGAGGCCATTTTGCCCTTCACCATGGATTGTATGTGGGCATAGGTTTCTGGGTCAGTATAGAGAGACAACTCTCTAAAGAGTTGTTCAACATTACGAGGGGTAGATGGTTGAGGGACCTCTTGTGCTTCTGACTCAAACAATGGATTAACAAGACTGTCTGATGGAATTGGTTGGTGACCCACCTCGCTCTCTCGATGTTCAGCTTGTTCTTCCATTCCAATGTGCCTTCCAGACCTTAGTTGCATTGAACTTCAAGGAGAAAGTAAAACAAACAAGTTGACAAAGCAAACAAAGAACTTTTTTTGGTTTTTTAGTATTTTGCAAAAAGTTAGATGTTTGAATTTTTTGTTTGACAAGCAAGTGATGCAAAGACTTGAAAGCAAGATTACGCAATGATTTTGATAAAACCTTAGGTTTATGAATTTTGTTAAGAATTGTTCTCTCAACAAATGGGTTAGGATCCTAACTCCAATCTCCGATGACCTAGGTTTCACACAATCTCACCACGTGTAGGTAACGTAGGATGCTTCGGGTTTTGGGGAGTGGTACAACCAACCCGATCGTGAAGAGGAATACTCCACGTATGAGGAATTACGGAGGCCTTGATGAAATCCAACCAAGTCAACTAGGGAGGAATATCCCAGAAGAGAGGTCAGAATCCACCAAGAGGGTGTTTTGGATGGGAGGGGTAAATGGGAGAGTGAGCTCCTGCCTCAAAAAAGTGTAAAAGAATGAGGTAGAGAGAAGGAGCAGAGAATGCAATCAAGTAATAAAGTAAGTAATAAACAAAACATAAACTTAAATAAACAAGTAATCACACAAGACAAGCAATTAGAAACTAGACAAGCAACTAGAAACTAGAATCCAGACCTTGTTTTTATGTGAGCCAAATGGAGATAGTGAAAAGGTGATGGAAAGAATAGGGTTCAGATCTGATAGCCAAGCAAAAGGGTTGGTCCATGTGGGGACCGATGTAAGAATAAGCTGGTTCACGTGGGAACCGTGGTAAAAAGTAAAGGTGGTTCACGTGGGAACCAGTTTTGGGTAAAAAGGGTGGTTCACGTGGGAACCAGTTTGAATGATTGAAAGAGGGCCACATGGGTCCAATTAAAGGTGAATAAAGATCTGATCCAATTTGGGATGGATCTGAAGGAAAGTGGTTTGGTTCACGTGGGAACCGAAGTAAAGAAAGAGATTGGTTCACGCGGGAACCGGTTTAAAAAGAAAAGGGTGTTTCATGAAAGAAATTAAATGGCATACTTGGCACTTCAAATCTGATGAAAGATGGGTGAAATCAGAAATTATGAGATGGCATGAAGTTAAGAAAGGTGGAAGGAAGGAAAGGCTCACGTGGGAACCGGTCTAGAACTAGAACTAGTTGCAAACAAAACACTAAGCACCCACGGTTGAAGACATTGCTTGTCCCACCGTGGTCGCCACAAAGCTGTCGACTCTGAAAATTTGACGGGGTCCTCTCCTTTTCAGGGAAGTCCGTGAACCCAGATTGTCACCTCAAGAGGGGATGAGAAAAGAAAGGAATAAAACTCGGAAAGCAACTCTCACCTCGGTCCCACACTCACATTGATCCCCAAACTTTCATCCCTTGGCGTCGCTCGATCACCAAAGAGATGGTTCGGGTCATGTGGGAAGAGGGTGAGAATAAATAAATTAAGACATGTGGTCGCCAGGAACCGTGGGTTCCGATTTATAGAATTAAAATGACCGTGTGTACCTTAGCGTGAAGAATGTGAGTTAAAGCTTCTTCTTCTTCGGCCGGCCGATGAAGAAGAGTCCTCAACGTGTGAGTTCTTAATATTCTGTGCAACTAGACAAACAAACAAGTGAAATATACTATTAGAACTAAACAAGGTGGAGTTTATGTAAAGAGAATAACATAAAACACACAATTGACTAGAAACTGACCGGATTCGGGTTATCTTTTACCCCTTTTTTTTTCGGAATAACAGAATAAAAGTAATTTAAAAAAATGTAAAAAAATTATAGGAGGATGGATAATCACAAAAAAAAGAGATAGGAAAAATAACTGAAAGATGCTGATTTGAATAGAGAAAGATATAGCCAAATCTGGGTTGTCGAAAAAGCCGAGCAGCAGTCCAGGATCTGCCAGGCGCGACTTTTCTTCTGCGCTCGTCACAACCAGCCCCAACCTCGTAATCAAGTGTCGTCAATTTCAAACTTAAGAAGACTTGGAGAGGAAGAACTTTTATGAAGAGTGCTCAGGCATAATACGTCCACACACTGCTGTAGATGCCGAAAAAGAGAGACTTGGCAGATCACCTGTAGAACAGCCTTCCTCTCTCTTGAACAGACTTTTCTCTCTCTAAAAACTCGAAATTCTCTCTCTAAAAATCACAAAATCAATGCAGGAGGGAGGTTGGACGTCTTGAGATGCCTGGGGGGCCGTGCCCATGCCTTTGGAACGACCAGAATCAGAGTTAATATATAGGAGAACAGACGGTCTCATCCGGGCTAAAAATAGGATCCTTGCACCCCACCCCTGGGCGCATGCGCCCTGGTGCTGGGCGCATGCACCCCACTGAGGGGCGCATTTGCCCCCCAGTGAGGGCGCATGACACTATTCCCGAAAATTTCGACCTTATCCGGTCGATCGGTTCAGTGGTAGAGTCCCTGTGAAAAACTGGGTCCCTCGTGCCTCAAGGGTGGGGCGCATGTGCCCTCAAGTGAGGGCACGAGGTCACATGCCTCATTGGTAGGGCGCATGGGCACGTGCCCTGGGTCCCAGGAGCATGTGACCAGGAACCCGGGAGCATGGGACTGTTTTTGCGCGTCCTTCCGGAAGCCATTGTGAACACTCCCGAACTCGGAATTCGACGCCGTTTGTTGCGTTGGAAAGATAACAGGCCGAAGAAGCTTTCTATAGCATAGTATCAGCCATAACACCCTCCAAAACTTCAGAATTTTGTCTGGAAGTTAGGGCAGTGAACAGAAGATCCGATACATGTCAAAATGACTCCGACGGCAAACCGAACAGGCACGGTATGCAACAAAACTTGTCCGGAGTGTGAATATGACCATAACCTTCAATGCATGATCATTAGGCATTGGTCATTCAGCCAATTTCCGTGTTTACACAATTTACGTGTGGCTTCGTTCGGAAATTACGGCTATTTGTGGAAAACATCGAAAAACATCCGAATTCGTTCGGCGAAGCTCCAAATCAACTTAAAAAGACCTGGCATCATTATAAGATCAATTGCACATGTTACCCTATAAAACATGAGTTTTATGCTCTGAATTAGGCGAATTTGGTGTGTCTACAGCTTCCTTTGGTAAAACCTTTTAAGTCTGTTATAATAAGTCCGAGCATGCTCAGTGGTAGCTAGCCTCCTTTCATCTAAGAGTTCAAGTTGTGTAAGAAGAGATTATTCTCTCTCATCAACAAGAGTATCCTTGTCGAGTTGAACTCAAAGTCTTGGAAGTAATGCCTCATATGGGACCACTGCTTCTATCCCATATGCTAAGGCATATGAGGTTTGTCTAGTTGGAGTCCTTACAGAAGTACAATAAGCCCATAGTCTACAAACTTGCTAGACTTACATGATTTCTTTATGATTTTGATTAAGGTTTTATTGGTGGCTTGTACTTGACAATTACCTTGAAGATAATATGGTGATGAATAAGGTAATGAAATATGGTACCTATTGCAAAGATTGCACGGATCGTGAAAGAGGAACTGAGGCCCATTACCAGTGACGATGTCACTGGGAATCCTGAACGTTGCAATGTTGTTGTGCTTGATGAAGAAGCAAACTACTGAAGCTTTAATCTCCATGATTGTCTTTGCTTCATCCCACTATGTGAAGTACTTTATTACCATCAGAATTAACGATTTAATGCACACTTCAAAGTTGAGGTTGCTTAGAGGCCCAATGATAATGAAAGTTTACATGGCGAAAAGTCATGGGGCGTGGATTGGATGAATGGAGAATGTGGGATAATGGATCCATTCGGCATGAAGTTGACATGAGTGACATTGTCAGACAAAGATGGAGCAATCTTCTTCTAGAGTCAGCCAATAGTATCCCTGCCGGATGATTTTCTCGACAAGGGCTTGGGCATTCACATGGCCTCCACAGATTCCAAAATGTGCTTCCTTTAGCACCAACTTAGCTCCTTCATCAAGACATTGAAGTAAGATACCACAGAGGCTGCTCTTATATAGCATTCCTCACAAATTATGTACCTCTAAGACATTCTTTTGATTGCCTTTTTCTCCTTGGCAGTAAATCCAAATGGATATGTCTAATCCTACATACCAAGGTCTCTCACCTTCTTTTAATTCTTCCAACTCAATCAATGAAATTTTTTTATGTTCTAAAAAATCTTTTCTTTAAAATCTCTTTTTAACCCATAGGAAAAGTCCATCCTCAATTGCTAGAATTAACCTCTTATAGACGTGGATGGTTTGCATGTACCTTCCTAACATGAAGCTAATTAAGCTAAGGCATCATCAATTATTCTGTGCACGAGAGACATAGACAAAGGTGAGCTTAAGGAATAACTTCATATAACTAGAAATGAACTCTTGGTAGGATTTGAGGTTTGTTTAAATACTTTTGTATTTGGATAGGACCTTGCATAGAATCAATTGACTATCACTTATCACCCTTAGTTCGGTGGCACCATGAAAATGAGCGACCTCTAGCCCAGCCAGCAAGGCTTCATACTCATCTATGTTGTTGGTGTAGACATGCCAAATTTGCCAAATTCAGAGCATAAAACATATGTTTCCTAGGGTAGCATGCGTGATTGATCTTAGAATGATGTCGGGTCCTTTTAATGTTGATTTGGAGCTTTGCCGAATGAAATCGGTTGTTTTCCAGAGTTTTTCACACAAAGCCACAATTTCTGAGCGAAAGCCACATGTAAATCGTGTAAACACGAAAATTGGTTGAATGACCAATGCCTAATGATCATGCATTGCAGGTTATGGTCAGATTACGCTCCAGACAAGTTTTGTTTCATGCCATGTCTTTCTGGTTGCCCGTCGGAATCATTCTGATCAGTGTCGAATCTTCCGTTCACTATCCTAAATTCCAGATAAATTTTTGAAGTTTTGAAGGGTGTGATGTCTGATCCATTGCTGTAGAAAGCTTCATCGGCCTGTTATCTTTCCAACGCAATAAATGACATCAAATTCTGAGTTCGGGAGTGTTCGCAATGGTTTCCAGAACAAAGATGCGTAGCATCAATCCCATGCGCCCTGGTCCCTTGGCACATGTGCCCTACCCCTAGGCACATGACCATGCGCCCCCATCCTGAGGCACATGGCCATGTGATTGGGGGCACGAGAGAACTAGTTTTTGATCCAAACTCTACCTCTGACCGGATCAGATCAAAAATTTTGATTGGATCGGACCAATTTTTTCGAAGAGATAACATGCACCCCTCCAGGGGGCACATGCCCCACAAGGGCGCATGTGCCCTGGGCTAGGGTGCAAGGTACCTATTTTTTAGCTCTAGATTGCGACATTTTTCTCTTATAAATAGCCTCTGATTCTGGTCATTCCAGAGGCTAGTTCATGACCCCCCAGGCATCATAAGACATCCAAGCTCCCTCCTGCATTGATTTTGTGATTTTTAGAGAGAGAATTTCAAGTTTTTAGAGAAAGAGAAGTCGATTCAAAAGAGAGGAAGGTCGGCCTATAGGTGATCTGCCAGGTCTCTCTTCTTCAACTTCTACAATAGCGTGTGGACAGCTGCTACTTGAGCTCTCAACATCAAAGTTCTGCTCCTAGTCTTCTTATGTTTGCAATCAACGGCATGTGATTCTGAGGTCGGGGCTGGTCTTGGCAAGTGCTTAAGCAAAGTTGTGTCGGGCAGCTCCTGGACTACTGCTCAACTTTCTCAATAAACCAGAGTTGGCCATATCTTTCTCATTTCTTATCAGAATTTTTTTGTTCTTCTTCCTATATTTTTTTTCGTGATTCTCCATCCTCCTATCATTTTTTCACATTTTTTTACTTTAATTTTAGTCTGTTAACTTGAAAAACTAAAAAGGGGTTAGAGATAACCTGAATCCGGTCAATTTCTTTTCAGTTGTGTGTTTTATGTCATTTTATTTACACATACTCCACTTTGTTTAATCTGAATTGTCTTTTCATCTATTTGTTTGTCTATATGCATAGGAAACCAAGCATCCACGCGTTGAGGACTCTTCTTCATCGCCCGCCGAAGAAGGAGAAGCTTTGACTCGCACTCTTCCCGCTAAGGTACATATGGTAATTTTTATTGCATAAAGCAGAAGCCGCGGTTCTTGGCGACCACACATGTCTTAATTTTCCTTCTTTTCATCCTCCTCCCACATGACCTGAACCGTTTCTTCGGTGATCGAGTGGCGCCGAGGGATGAAAGTTCGGGAATCAATGTGAGTATGGGAACGAGGTGAGTTGCCTTCCATGTTTTCTCCCTTTCTTTCTCATCTCTTCTTGACGTGGCGATCCGCATTCATGGACTACCCTGAAAAGGAGAGCCTTGTCATTTTCTTCAGTGTTGACAACTTTGTGGCTACCACGGTGGGACAAGCAATGTCCTTAACCATGGGTGCTTAGTGTCTCTTTGTAACTAGTTCTAGTTCTAGACCGATTCCCACGTGAGCCTTCCTTCTTTCCACCTTTCTTAATTTCATGCCATCTCAAATTTTCTGATTTCACCCATATTTCATCAGATCTGAAGTACCAAGTATCTCATTTAATTTTTGTCATTTTATTTCAGCTGGTTCCCACATGAACCCACCTTTGCTTTTAAAACTGGTTCCCACACGAACCAACTCTCTTCTACAAACTTGTTCCCAAGTGAAGCAACATTTATTTTCAGCCATTAAAATAATATTTTTCCCTTTCATTGCAAGTTATCTCTCCTTCAAATTGGTCACCACATGACCCTCTTTTATTTTCAGTTGCCATTTAAACCGGTTCCTGGGTGAACAACCCTTTTCCCTTTTAAATCGGTTCCTGTGTGAGCCAATTTCTTTCTTTACTTCATTTCCCACATAAACCAAACCTCTTTCCTCAGATCTATACCCACTTGGATCAGATCCTTTTTCACCTTTAATTGGCCCCACATGGCCCTCTTTGATCATGTAAACCGGTTCCCGTATGAACCACCCCTTTGCTACCCAAAATTAGTTCCAGTGTGAACCACCTTCACTTTTACCCTGGTTCCCATGTGAACCAGCTTATTCTTACATCGGTACCCACATGGACCACCCCTTTTGCTTGGCTATCAGATCTGAACCCTCTTCTTTTCATCACTTTTTACTACCTCCATTTGGCTCCTATGTGAAAGAAGCTCTAGATTCTAATTTCTAGTTGCTTGTCAAGTTTCTAGTTACTTGCCTTGTGTGATTGCTTGTTTATTTTAGTTTATGTTTTGCTTATTACTTGTTTTATTACTTGATTGCGTTCTCTGTTCCTTCTCTCTACCTCCTTCTTTTACATTTTTTTTTCTTTTGAGGTGGGAGCTCACTCTCTCATTTACCCCTCCCATCCAAAACACCCTCTTGGTGGATTTTGACCTCTTTTATAGGATATTCCTCCCTAGTTGACTTGGTTGACTTTCATCATAGCCTCCATAATTCCTCATACATGGAGTATTTCTCTTCACAATCTGGATGGTTGTACCACTCCCCAAAACCCGAAGCATCTTAGGTTACCTACACATGGTGAGATTGTGTAAAACCTAGGTCATTGGAGATTGGAGTTAGGATCCTAACCTATTTTTGAGAGAACAATTTTTAACAAATCCATAAACCTATGGTCTAATAAAAAATCATTGTGTAATATTATTTTCAAGTCTTTGCATCACTTATTTGTCAAACAAAAATTCAAAACCCTAACATTTTTGCAAGATACTAAATACCTGAAAAAAGTTCTTTGTTTGTTTTGCCAACTCGTTTGTTTTACCTTCTCCTTGAAGTTGAAGGGTGACAATGCAATTAAGGTCTAGAAGGCACGTTGGAATGGTGGAACATGCTGAACGTCAAGAGCATGAGATGGGCCACCAACCAATTCCGTCAGATGGTCATGTTAATCCCTTGTTTGAGTCAGAAGCGCAAGAGGTCCCTCAACCATCTGCTCCCCGTGATGTTGAAAAACTCTTTAGATAGTTGTCTCTCTATACTGACCTAAAAACCTATTCCCATATACAAACCATGGTGAAGGGCAAAATTGCCTCTGATCAGGCTAAAGCCAATCAAGTTATCTCATCTCCTCGTTCTATGGTTTGACCACCACTCATTCAATCATCCTCTGTTCAACCACCTATTGTTCTACAATCTATGATTCAACCATCACTAGCTTAACCATCTATGTTTCAACCATCCATGGTTCAACCATCATTTGTTTAACCTTATTTCAACCATGTTCCTCCCTTCGCCGACCAAGTCATGGGACAATCTTCAGAGAATTTACCAAATCATGCTTCTCAATTCTAGAATTACACATCTAACCACATACCACCACTAGTGAATCAAGAACTTGCTCTCACCTAGGTGATCATAGATCAACTCACCTAGATGAATAAATGTTATGAAGATCTGAGATGTCACTTGGACTCCAAGTTAACTCTTAAAGTCTCTATTCCTTCTTTGCCAGTTCTTCACCTGCCACCTTTTGAATTACCAATTTATCACCGCTACAATGGTACCGGCATTCTATTTCTCCACCTTATAGATTTTCTCTATGATTCCTCATTTTAGAAAAATGATCATAGAGTTCTTGCTTTCTTGTTCCATTGATCACTGGAAGGGTTTGCATTGGAATGGTTCTACTCGCTCGACCCCTTTGAGGTTGGAGATTTTGATATTATCAAGACTAAATTTTTGCAAAGATATAGAGACCGGGTGGCACCATCATGCTCAATTATAGATTTGATTGCTAAGATGAAGCCTGAGAAGGACTTCATAAAGTTTGCTGATCGCTGGAGTGGAATGGCATAGAAACTAACAAATGTTATTTTAGAAGGAGAACAAGTAAAGATGCTCATTGGAAACACTACATCTGCCTTGAGGAATGTCTTGATTATGCACCGTCCTACCACCATGAATGAACTTTATGACATTGCCCGATACTTGCAAGCCCACCTCAAAGATGCCACAATGATAAATCCTTTTTATCCTAAACCTAGAAACATTAGGAAAACTACCTTTGCACCAGCTGGGCCTACAACCGAGGAAGTAGTAAAAAATGAAGATGTGAACATTGTGAGGAACCAAGGAGGGAACCGTCAAAATCAGTACAGGAACCCACCACAGAACCCTTCTTACAACCCCCCTCAACAGTAGGTTAGGCCACAATAACCACAACAACCACAACAACCACAACAACCACCTCAGCTAGTAGCACAATCCCAGCAACCTCGTCAACCTACCAACAATAGGGCACCGCCACCACCCAATCAAGCACCACGAAGGGGAGGTCCTAGGAGAGAGATTTACCAACAACTTTCTTACTCCTTGACCGACATCTTCAATATACTCATGGCAAAGAAACAATTGGAATTGCCCAAGGAATGAGAGGTTTGGCCAGCAAATGCAGATATGTCCCAATACTGTGCTTGTCACCGATACCCTGGTCACACCGTGGAAGTGTGTTTCCAATTCAAGGATTACATCCATGATCTCAATGACCAAGGCAGCATTGATTGGGCCCAACTAGGGGAATGCATACATGCAATGAAGGCTAGGCATTAGCAGCGACAACGTCTACTGGCTCAATCTCAACAACAACATAGTTTGGGGATTGTTTAGAATCCGCTCCCATTGCATGCTCTCGTTCTGGCACTAGCACGATGCAACTATGCCAGTCAATCCAGCTAGGCCTCCTGTTAGGAACCCTACTAGATAGATAATTCGTGCAACACTTACTCCACAACCACCACCAAGCTCAGTGACCCAACCATTGTCCTCCACTTCTTCTCACCGACTCATCATTAGGCCAGCCCCCACCTTAACTACACCTCACTCAACCATTGCTACACACAGACCCTTGCTCATCCGGCCACCACAATCACCACCAAACTTGAACCCCCGGCCTATGAGCTCTGCACTCCAAAACCCCAACATATCACACCACCAACATCAAAACCTACCACATCAAACACTCCTGCACCCCGGTCTCTTCTTATCAGGCTGCCACCATCTCCATCACTACCACCTCCAAATCCTACCCCTCTACTCAAGAACCCAATCATATTAGATCCACCAATCCCATTACCCACCATACATGCACCTACACCACCTATTCCACAACATCCCACCCCAGTTAACTCATCACCTCTACCCAACCGCCAAATAGCCCTAGTGCTTCAGAGTGGGAGATGTTCCAGCAGCTCTTTCCTCAAGCCAGGACACAACCGCAGGATCCAGTAAAGAAAGAACAAGTGGAAGAACCCTTGCTGGGCACTGCCTATGATTTGTTGAAATATTTGGATAAGACACCGGCCTACATCTCCATACTTGAGTTGATTAAAAGATCAAAGGTGCACCATGAGATTTTACAACAGTATTTGCAAAGGGTAATGGTGAATGAAGATCTCCCACCTGTCGACTCTAAAAATGTGTTCTGGATTGGCACCTCAAGGGAAGGTGATGATAGAATAGGGGAAAGGGGGTGAATCAAAAAACACTTGGAAAGCAAAAAAAATCTCACCTCGATCCCACACTCACATTGATCCCCGAACTTTAATCTCACGGTGTCGCTCGAGCACTGGAGATGGTTCGGGTCATGTGGGAGGAGAGTGAAGAAGAGATGAACTTAGAACATGAATAAAAAGGTGATCGTCAGGAGCCACAGGCTCCGCTTTATAGAATAAAAGACAAGATTAAGTTGAATTGACCGTGTGTACCTTAGCGCAGGAGATGATATGTGGGTTAAACCTTCTTCTTCTTCGGCCGGCCGATGAAAGAGAGTTCAACCGGTGCTAGCTTGATAGACCTGTGCAACTAGAATAACAAACCAAGTGAAAGAAACCGATTAGAACTATGGGAAGTGTAGAAACTATAAGAGAGGAGATGAAAGAAAGAAGCAATTGGAATCGAACTCACCGGCTTGGGGCGAGCCCTAACCCCTTTTTTTGTATTTTTGATTATGTAAGAATGATGCAAACTAAAATAAAATATGTTCTAAAAAGTAAATTAACTGAATTAAATGAGTTAAGAAGAACTTATGAAGTGAATCGGCTTGACTTAAAGCTGAGTTGGTTGAAACAAGCCGGTTCGGGTAGCCTTGCACCCTCCTGGTGTGACTTCAGTGTAGAGAACTCTATAGATAACCCTGATGTCAAAATTGAGTGCCGTTTGTTTCTATGGATGGATAGCTCGGAGAGGAAGATATATTCTGTTGAATACTTCTCCAAAATACTTCTGTAGAAATCTTTAAAAAATCTGAAAGTGTGCGGATGTGTAAAAACATAACTGGATGCACGCCCTTAGTACAGCAATCGCCATGGATAGAAGGCAAGTCGGAATCAAGTTCTGCCAGTTGCAAATCAAAGAGGATGAGGAGGGAAACAACTCTTATGTTGAAGACTTTGGCATAAAAAGCCCCTAATTTTCTACAGAAGTCAATGAAGTTGGTTGAAGAAGAATGAACAGATTGAGCCTTCTCCTTTGCCTCGGGATCGATCTCTAGACGTCGGATTGGCTTTGGACGTCGGGATGACCTCAGGATGAGCTAGGCACGGGGGTTTCACCTTGGGTCATTGAGAATGGCCCTCAATTTATAGAGAATATAAACCGGTGAAAAATATAGAAACTGAACCGACTGCGCCCCCGCATTTCAAAGGAGGTGATGGCGCACAGGGCGCGCCGTCAACCTGGGGGCGCGGTCTGCGTGCCCCCCTATTTCAAAGAGAGAGGGGGCACATTTTGCATCTTATTCCTAAAAAATGTTGGAATCTTCCGGAAATTGCTAAAAATTGACTTGATAAGATGAACGTGCCTCTGACTCGGGGGCGCGGTCAAAATAATCAATCTTAAGCGGGGGAACCTTTCCAAAAATTCGATTTAGAAGGTGCTAATCATCGTAATCTTTGATTTCCGAAAATGGACCATGCTCCCACGTTTCAAAGGAAGCAGGGGCATGCAGGGTGCGCCCATAGGTTGAGGGCATGGTGATCGTGCCCTCCTATTTCAAAGGAGGCGGGGGTGCGGTACATTCTCTCTCCTAAACACACGTTTTGTAGGCCATAACTTGCAAACAGGATGTCCAATTTGGCTTACGTTTGTTGCGTTGGAAAGAGGGCCTTCAACCAGAGCTCCTTCAGTCAATAAACTAGCCAGCATGACTCCCAAGATGTTCGCACAAGGCTTTCTATCGGTTTACCCTCTCGTGGAAAGCCGAAAATCGCGGTGGACATCTGAAAGGGCACGGTTCTGATCGAGGAATCTCGGGTCAGCTCGAGATGACTTAAAATGATGTCCGAACAAGTTTGGTATGGTCTAAAAACCTGAAATCATCGAAAAATCTGATATTAACCTTGTAAATTGAACCAAAGCTCGAAAAAGCCAAGAAATCGTAAAATTGACCGAAACGGCCGTGTGGCCCCGGTTGATGAAATATATGGCTAGAATCAACCTGGATGACACGAAAGGATCTAGCGAATGACCGGAAAGGTCTAACACGTAGTCTGGGATAGCCATGTCAGTACAGATCAAAAAGCCATAACAAAAAGTCGTTATAGACCAACGCCTACCGAAATGACTTGTTGGAAACCCCGAATGTTACGGAACACATGCGGGACTCCCGAGACCTTCACGTATCAACCATTCAATGTTGGTCATTGAGCAAGCTTCGTGTTTTCACGGTTCATGCGTAGCTTTCGCTTTGAAGGTTACAGTATAATTCCGAAAATCATCAGTCCATTCCTAACTCACAAGGGGGGTTCCACCAACATCCTTAGCTCATATCCATGAGGTAATCTAGATCAGATAATTGGTCAAATAATGGGTAACACCAATGGAATAGGAGTCTCAGGCTCTGAATTAGGCCAATTTGCGTGTCTACAGCTTGCCTCACCTTGATGTCGGCTTTCTAAAGGAGTGACATGTAGTGGAGCAGAGTGAAATGTAGAGAAGGCGTAGTGAAGCGAGATGGAGCATAGTGGAATGTAGTGAAGTGAGTTGGAGCATAGTAAAATGTAGTGAAGCAAAATGGCGATGAACTGAAAAGGTGGCATCAAGGTGTAGATATAGACACGCTCAATGACCAAACTCGGCAAGATGAATCTCCTCAAGTCTCATGGTCAACCGCCATGTTTCATTAAGTGTTCCTACGTTCGATTGGTGAGAGATGTGTCATTGGCACGAGAGAAGAATAGCCAACCCCCAACGCGGTGGGAAGTCCTCGAAACATGGGTTCGTAGGTTTATCATCAGTCAGCAACCTGATCTTTGCGGTGTACCTGTACTATGATGGGCTAAAGTTTAAAAAGGAAGTTTTTTGTAAAATAAAAGAATAACAATCGAGCACATTTAGGCTCTCAGATTCATGTAAGTCCTCCAAGAGACAAGAGTTGATTCGAAATGGAATGATCTCAGATTCTAAAAGGCAAGTGTTGAAACACAGATCGTGAAGATAATGGTGATGCGGGTTCTGATCAAATAGGAGGCCCTTGGCAGGATGAGTTGACTGCCACGGTGGGTTGAATAGCAAGAATAGTGTTGTAGTGGCCACAGTGGTGATAGAAATGAAAGATATGAAGGCATAAGGTGATTATCGAATAAGGTGGGATTAACAAACACGGTGGGATAAACACGGGGGGATTTATAAAACATGGTGGGATATTAGAAAGATCAGAATTGGGATATATGCTACGAGAATGTACCCGGTGGGAATGGTGAGAAAGTGATGATCATGATGAGATGCATGCAATGACAATGCAAAATATAATGCAATTAATACTACATGATGCATATTAATACTACATGATGCATGCCAGGCTCAAGAAAACAAAACAAGACTTAACAATTAGTTGAAGATATAGATTATCTTTGAGGTCAAGATACCCATTCGAGAACCATCGTCCCTTACAGCACAACTTTGGCTTATCCGTGCGCATTGGAGATGACCTGACCGTTGTAGATTTTGATGAAGGGGATCTCAAATCAAGTCTTCTCCACACTCACGGTCTTCAACAATAATGCATACAATAACAATACATGACTAATGACTTATATGTTAGTCGGCAAGCTATGGGGGTTTCCCTTGTCCATTCTTCCATTTCCGTGAGCAATTCCTGTCATTCGTTAAAATGATAGTCCTAAATGAATAAAGATTTCCACTTGACCTCAATAAACATAAGACATGAATAATTTTAATTTTTCTAAATTGTTATGAAATTTTTATAAATTTTCTATAAATTTTGTTGAATTTTCAAAGAATTTGACTAAACATGCCCTCGAACCGAGGGCGCGGCCTGCGCGCCCTTGGGTTGGGGGCACGACCTACGTGCCCCCACCATGGGGATGCGTTCGATCCCAATATCCTAATTGAACCCGGTCCGAATTTGGTTCAAATTGGGTCCAATTTCCCCTATATAAACACCTCATAGGATGACCAGAACGTCTTACCAACACCCTAGATGGTTCATCCTTTGAAAAAGTAGCGTGTTGGCTTGGTTTGAGGTATTTCAAGCGTCCCGGGTCATTTGAATGCCAGAATTGGTGCCAATTTGGTGAGTTTGCTGCCAATTTTAGCTTTCAACCACTTTTCTCCTTCTTTTTCTTAAGGAATTCTCTCTTACATCCCGATTGGGTTTAGGATTACCCAAACTTCCTTGGGCCTCGCCAGTATTGCTCTCCTCCTTGGCTTTCCTGCTTGCTTGATGTCCTCGGCTTGTCGGTCAGAGCGACTCTTTGAGATTGGGGCTTGACTGGGCTCTTGATCCATGCCAAGCAATATTCAGGCTACTCCCTTGACTTTGGTTTGATGGAAGCTCTTGTTGAACTGTGGCATCCCGACACTCACACATTCATGTTCAGAAGCTTTGAGTGCACGGTTCTTCTTGAAGTGGTAGACTTCCTTCTTGGCCTTCCTCAAACTAAAAAGGGACAAATTGACGGTATGTTCATCTTTTCTAGACCCCTCTCTTTCTTGGAGTTCTTGTAGGATTTCATCGAGGATCGGCAAGTCGGCTCTTTATTAGCTGGCAAGCAAATCAATGTTCCGAAGTTGGTGGCCTGGACAGTTTCTCTTCTGACAGCTCTCAGTCTAGACAAGGATCAGATTCTGTGCGGTGCAAAGGGTTTCGCGGCTTGCCTTGCCACGGTGTTCTTGTTCCCTGCGGAAGATGGTTTCCTAAAGGCTGATCAACTCTCATGCATCAGTGGCATCTGGAGCGGTGCACGGTTGGGGCCTTCAGTTCTGGGCTTCTTGTACTGCGGACTGTCCGCAGCATGCGTAGGCCATCTTCCCTTTGGCAGTGCGCTTCTATTGGCTTGTTAGGCTGACCTCCACTTCAAGTTCGATCCAGCCAGGGAGGTGGTCACCAAGTTGTAGCCCTTCTGCCGCAGCCCCTTGTTCCCATATGCTGCTGTACTCGGCTTCGGGAGAGAGTCGCCAACAGGTGTGCATCGGTGAAGAAGACGTCAGAGTGGCATGCTCACTTTGCTTCCATGAACCATTCCAGCTTCTTGCACTCTTCTGCTGCCCTGATGCAGAAGGACTTCTAGGTGTGCTTTGCGCCCGTCGTTGATTTCCGCCCGGTTACTAGTTCGACATTCATGTTGTACAACGCTCACCACTGTCACTCTAAGATTGGCTTGCCTCGGTACGAGCTGCCCAAGCTTTCCCACCTGCCACCTATCAAGGGCAGGCAGCCTGGCACTGCAGATGATGAGGAGGAGGCGATCTCAACTATTGCCTTGTGGGAGGTGAGTCGAGTGTGCCACCCAGGCCTCTTGATTGAGGAGGACCTTGGTCGGAAGCACCGCTACTTCTATGAGTTGAAACTTTTGCTCTCCTAAGAGTCTTCATTTCCTACTTTAGCTTGTCAGGCATGTTGTGGTTATTTTGAATAAACAATGAATTTTTATATAGCAGATTTTGAGAGAAAATTCAATGAAAATTTACTCTATTTTAGAAAATTACAATACATGTATTGACAATTATGATGAATATGCCTTATTATTTTTCAACTCCATGAAAGTTTTTTAATATGAAATGAAGTATTTTCCATGGATTTTAAATTGCCTTTATTATTTAAGTAATTTTTCAGAGCAAACTGTGAGTCCGATGAATTTTATTTCGGTGGCTCCTTGATCGGCTCAATTTTTTGAACATCATGGTGCCTTCTGAAATTTTCGCCATTTTTATCAATTTCGGCCTGAAAAATACATTTTTAGCCATTTTTGACTGAGAAATACATAGAATTTTCTCCTGACACCTGAAAAATGTTAGCTAGTGTTGATAAAAAACATGAACATGCTTAGCTAATTTAGGACCTGAGACATTCAATGTGATGTGAAAAGAGGGATTTTTGGTGGGAATAAAAAGAATTTTCCTTCACAAAATTATTCCGAGCAAACGACGCATCAGATCATGATTCTTTCGGTGGCGTCGTGATCAGCTCGATTTTTGTGAACCCAAGGTGACATTTTAAAATTTCTCCTATTTTTACATTTTTATTGTCTATAAATACCCTGCACGGTTAAGAATTCCTCATTTCCACCTGCACATTATCTCTCCTCGCGCAAGAAGCTCCAGAGCTTCAACTTAGATTCAGAGTCCAAAACGCTATCAAAAGTTAGTGCCCCTATTACAAGAAATGTAGTTCAGGTTGTGCTCTTTGTTTTGATTTAAGTTTTATGTGATTCTGAGTTGATTTAAGCAAGATATTGTGAAAACAAGATTCAAGCAAATAAGGGGGTGCGGTCAACGTAGGGCATTGACCGCGCCCTCCGATTGGGGTGCACTGGGGACACCCCATGATGGGGGATGCGGTGACTATGCCCCCACAGTGAGGACGCGGTCACCGCGCCCTCTCTGCAGGACTTGGGCAGGGGCGCTCACAGCGCGCCCCTAACCTATGGGCGCGGTTAGTGCGCCCTCAACTGAAGGGTGCGTTCGGCCTCTTCCTTTTTATTTTTTAATTATCTTTTTTTTTTATTTTTTTAAAAATTTATAAAAAAATTTACTTATTAATTAGCTTTTTAGTTAATTAATCATAATTTTTTCAATGTTGTTAACTTCTCTTTTTGATGTAGATGTCGAGACGCGTCCGCCGTCATGACTCTGACTCCGAGGAGCTCGAGCTCCCGGCAGTCTGCGAGGCTTAATGATTAGTTCCTTTGAATTTTTTACAATAAATTTGAGTAAACAAATAAAATGAATTTCTTGCAGGCCCGGATAAAATCTCGGATCTCGTGGGACTTGGTGCACGCCGCCTACCTCGGCCTACCGGACTTGCAGTAGGTTCGGTTGGAGGAGATGGGGTTTGGGCCCATCCACTGGGTGACTCCATTTTGGGAGGTCTTTCGCGAGTCCTGGGACTTGGACTCCTTCGTTTTTCTGTTCCCCTGGGGGCACATGGTGCCCTCCCTAGAGGAGGTTGCACACATCACCGGTCTCTGTGTTGACAGTAGGCCAGTGGGGTGTGCCACTTCTTCTGATTATTCACGGGAGTTCTGGGCCCTTTTCGCATATGAGCCTGAGTTCGACCCGTAGGATGGCCTACGCACCATTGCCAGACTAGAGGCTGGTGAGATGGTGAGCCTAGTGGATGCCAAGTGTGTCCTAGTGAGAGCTAGGACAGCTTTTTCTGCCGCATGGTCGGCTAGGTTGCGGCGGCGTTTACCGGGTTACCTAGCTCCTTGGAGGCGGACATAGATCTGTGCCACTTCCTCCTCTTCTTCTTCAGGCGCCTTCTGTTGGGCTCGAAGACAAACCGCATCCATCTGCGGTTCCTTCTTTGCTTGCTGACCTGGAGCAGGTTCGCACGTACTCGTGGGGGGCAGCGATGCTTGCCCACCTATTTTCCAGCCTATAGCCTGAGGCATGCTTTGTTTCGGTTGCTGGCTTCTCTCTTTTTCTCCAGGTGACTTTTAGCAGCTTTTCCCCTCTATACACTTGTATTGTTCTGCTTTTTTCTGACGAGTTGTGCCTTTTATAGGTCTGGAGCTACGTCTACTTTCCCCTGGGTCGGGCACAACAATCCTACCCCGACCTCTTCCCTCTGATGGCTCGCTGGGAGCCCATCCACCCTACTGAGGGCCATCGGAGCCAGCTAGCTTCGATTCATGCACAGATGCTCCGCTTTCCACACACTGAGGTATGTTCTTAATTTGTGTATCAATATTCTCCTTGTGAAAATAATAATCATGGTTTTGCCTTCTACAGGTGTGTTGGAGGCCATATCTGATGACCGACGACCATCTCCAGCCTTGGATTGCCCAGGCGGGTCATTTCTTTAGCCACAATCTTCACCTTCTGTGCGTCAATGTGCTGGAGCCGCCATGGCTTCGGTTCTCGGCATGCTCCCTTGGCCTGAAGCAGGACTGGCTGGATCCTCCTCCCTCTCTTTTTCTAGTCAGGGCCCGTCCGAGACGCCTACTCCTCCCCGTGTATTGGGTGGAACGGTACCACGCCTCGATCACATTATGGTATGAAGGCGGCGAGGTAGTTATTGGCTGGGCAGAGGACAACCGAGACTACCTCCATCGATATGAGGCAGCGTAGGGCCATTTATTTATTCCTGAGGGTCAGATAAATGTTTATTTCTTTTTCTTCAATTCAATTCAACATTGTTGTTCTCTTCTGACCTTCGTGACATTTCAGGAGGCTCAGGCTCTACTGCTGCGCCAGAGGCTAGAGATCGTTGATCTTCGGCAGGAGGTGGCTAATCTTCGTGGCACGTTGGAGACTGAGGTAAACACTGCCTTGACTTTCATTTTTATTCTTGTAGTATACTTGCCTTGCTCTAACATGTTTTCTTTTGTTCACAGCGGAAGGCCCGTGCCAAGGGTTCACCTCCTTCTCTTTCGAGGGAAGAGGTGACTGAGCTCCGCCAGCATCTGAGTGAGGCAAGAGAGGCCCTGATGACCAAGGAGGCAGAGGTATCTTTCAATGTTCTCTATTTTGGTTGTTGACTTTTCTTGGTTCATATTCTTCCTCTTCTTCCAGGTTGCTGAGCTTCAGAGTACTTTGTGCTCCCTTATTAAGTCTTTGGAGGTTGAGGTGGAGACATGGCGGTCTACCCCGACCGATCTTCGTTCCCAAATGATCATTTCGGATCTCCGTCTTTAGCATGAGAAAGCCATGCGCGAGATGGAGCACCAACATAGCCAGGCCATGCGGTCCATAGAGCATATGCACCTGCAGTCGCAGGTTCATTTGTCAGTAGCGGAGGCGACACTTCAGGTCTACCACCAAGGCGTCCCTCCACAGCAGAGCCAGAGTCGTGCCCCTTAGAGTAGCTCCCACCGGAGTGGCACACACCGAAGTGGCGGTGCCGTTCGTAGCTGAAGTCACCACGGCAAGAGCCAATAGGGGCAGAGTGACCAGAGCCGGAGTCACAAGCGCGGTGCTTCTACTTTCCTAGGCACCTCTTCAGAGTGTCGCCGCAACGAGGATGCTGCGGCGGCTTTGGCGGACCTGGCTACCATGCCTCCTCCTCATCGTGGCTCTCCTGGAGAGAGTAGTAGTAGGTGCTGATATCTATAGCAGGCTTAATCTTCTTCTGTTGTAGCTGCTTTATTTCATTGTTGTAGTACTTGATGGTGTAATCAGATCTTTGTCTTTTACGGAGTCACTTGCATTGTTCTTTTATACTTGACATCACTCTAAATGGTAGTTAGTATCACATTTCGGCTTGGCCCCTTGCAAATTTGTCAAGGGGCGGAAGCCTCTTAAAAATAGTAAATGTTAGTAATGAAGAAGACAGTAGATGTAAGGTTCGGAAACTTACCTGTTGGCGAGACTTCCCCCTCCTTAACTCGTGTTTCTTTCCTGAAATACTGCTACAGCAACAGTTACTCCCTTCTTGATCATAGAATCCTGAAACACTTGGTAAAAAGGGGATGAAATCTTCACCATGACTCATCTCTTTGCCTATTGTTGTCTGCCTTGACTTAGGTCAAAGAGAGGAGCCTTCTTAACAAGGTGTAAAAATAAACTAAATGACCGTAATGAAATGGTTAAGGAAACTTACCTGTTGTTGAGAGAACATCCCCCTCTTACTTTAAAGTCCCTGAAAAGATTTGATAAAAGAGGATCAGATCTTCACAATGACTCATCCCTTTGCCTACTACAGCCAACTTTGACTTAGGTCAAAGGGATGAGCCCTCTTAACATGGTGATGTCAACTCCGAAAACAGGTTCCGGATCGGCACCTAAAAAAAGGTGAAAGATAGAATAGGGGAAAGGGGAGTGAATTTGGAACACTCGGAAAGCGGTAAAAAGTTCTCACCTTGGTCTCACACTCACAATGATCCACAAACTTTCATCTCACAGCATCGCTCGAGCACCGGAGACAGTTCGGGTCATGTGGGAGGAGAGTGAGGAGGAGATAAACTTAGATTTTTAGCAATTTTTGGAAGACTCCAGTCAATTTTAGCAATAAGATACGTAATGCCCCCCCGGTTTATTTGAAACGGGGGGGGGGGGCGCCCTGCGCACCCTCGCCACCTTTGAAAAGTGGGGGCGCGGTTGGTCCAATTTTCATGTTTTGCACCGGTTTCTCTCCTCTATAAATTGAGGGCCATTCTCAATGACCTGATGTTAATCTCCCATGACTAGCTCGTCCTAAGGTCATCCAAGCTCTCTCCCAAGGCTGTCCTGATGTTCAAAGGCGATCCGACGTCGAGAGATCGATCCCAAGGCGTATGAGAAGGCTCAATCCGTGCATTCTGTATCAACCAAATTCATCATCTTCTGTAGAAAATTTGGGACTCCTGCTGCAAAAGTCTTCAACAGAGGAGTTGTTCCTCTCTTTGTTCTCTTTCATTTTCAACTAGAAGTACTCGATTCCAACTTTTCGTCTGTTCATGGCGATTGCTGCACTGAGGGCGTGCATCCAGGTTCTATTTTCCACATCCTTTCACTTTCAGAATTTTTACAGGCTTCTACATATAGATTCCAGAGAAGTCATGAACTTAAGATATCTTCCTCTACGATTCTCTATCCATAGAAATAAATAGAACTTGATTCTGACATTGGGGTCATCCATAGCATTCTCTGTACCAAAGTCGCGCCAAAAGGGTGCAAAGCTACCCGAACCGGATTGTTTCACTCATCTCGGCTTCAACTCAAGCCGTTTCATTCTATAAGTTTCTCTTAACTCAGTTCATTTAATTTTTAGAGCATATTTTACTTAGTTTGCATCATTTTTACATAACCAAAAACACAAAAAGGGGTTAGGGCTCGCCCCAATCCGGTGAGTTCTATTCCAATTGCTTCTTTGTTTCATCTCCTCTCCTATAGTTTCTACACTTCCCATAGTTCTAATCGATTTCTTTAACTTGGTTTATTGTTCTAGTTGAAAAGGTTGATCAAGCTAGCATCAGTTGGACTCTTCTTCATCGGCCGGCCGAAGAAGAAAAAGGTTGAACCTACACACATTCTCTCCCACGCTAAGGTACACACGGTCAAATTCAACTTATTTCTATTTTCATTACA
The DNA here is from genome assembly GCA_036172225.1 of Cryptocoryne crispatula var. balansae. Taxonomy (NCBI): domain Eukaryota; kingdom Viridiplantae; phylum Streptophyta; class Magnoliopsida; order Alismatales; family Araceae; genus Cryptocoryne; species Cryptocoryne crispatula. The sequence continues at coordinate 23,465,890 of CM069925.1, forward strand.
TAAAGCAGAGCCCGCGGCTCCTGGCGACCACCTATTTTATTCATGTTCTAAGTTCATCTTCTCCTCACTCTCGTCCCACATGACCTAAACCATCTCCGGTGCTCGAGCGACGCCGTGAGATGAAAGTTCGTGGATCCATGTGAGTGTGGGACCGAGGTGAGGATTTTTTACCACTTTCCGAGTGTTTTCCAATTCACTCCCTTTCCCCTATTCAATTCTATCTATCACCTTCTCTTGTGGTGCTGATCCGGAACTAGAGTCGACAGCTTTTTGGCGACCACGGTGGGACAACCAATGTCTTCAACCGTGCTAGCTTGATTGATTCGTGCAACTAGTTGTTTTTCGACTTGGTTCCTGCGTGGACCGGCTTGTCCTTTACCTTTTCCATGTTCAATTACCTTTAAACTTGCTGTTTACTCTTCCTTTAAAGATTGTCCCCCATGTGGACTTGATTTGCTTGTCCTTAATTTCAACCCGGTTCCCAAATGAACCACTTTTTTTATTATAAACTGGTTCCCGCGTGAACCACCATTCTTTTCCAACTCGGTTCCCGCGTGAACCAACTTATTTTCAGATCGGTGCCACGTGGACCACTGTGGGAACCTCGGGAATCATTTTTATTTTTGAAATGTGTTTAAAATATTTGTTTTTGAATGTTGAAAATATCGTACCTGAATTTTCTAGTAAAATAGGTGATAGACCATAAAAACTACTAGATAGTCCAGGTGATATTAGAAGAGTATAGAACCGAGGTTTGGGTTCTGTGAAAATATTTTTTGACCTCTCTCTATCGGATGGTGCGAATATCTGATGTTCATTTACATCGAGCAAACACTCGAACACCCTTGATTAATTGCCATAACGATCTTGTTTGACGATAGCGTGCACATCCACAACATATAAAGAACACAAAGGGCCACGGCCTTTCAGGCCTGATGAGATGCAAACAAGTTTGTTTATATTTTGTTTGGAGTTGGTTTATGTTTGATTTATGAATGGATTTTGATGTGGTTTGAAATGTTGATTTCATATTTTGATTTGACTTGGATTTGAATGTTAATTGTTTCGGTTTGTTTTAATTGTTTGGTTTGTTTTACTTCAATTGGTTGAAGTTTAATTTTTTTTGAACTTGATATTTTAGATGTGTTGATCAAATTGACTTGTTTAAGTTTAGTTGACATGTGCTGAGTCATTTTAATGTGGTTTTCTCATGTTGGTTGGTGTTTTAGTACCGATTCGGGTGCATTCGGTATGTTTTAAATGTTTTAAAGTTTGGTTTAAATTGATTAAACTCGAACTTCAAATTGTTAATGATCTAAATTTGACATGTTTGAAGATGAATTTCATATGCATTCATGTTTTCTTCTTGTGTTCTTTTCAATTGGTTTGATTATTTGATTTGCACTTGTTTAGAAAGTTGGATTCCAATGGATTAAGTGTATTGAATCAATTCTTCCAGATTGTATTAAATCTGATTTTTGTTGAATGTCAAAGCTTTAATGATCTGTTTTAAGCATGTTTTAAGGTTGATTTGAATGTATTTTTAGATTTAATTGAATTAACTTCAGATTTGGTTAACTCTTGTTCGGTTTGCATCACATCCGGTCTGTCAGGCTAGTGTCGATGCCCAGTCACATGTAATCAACTCGGCACTTAAAAAGTTCATTGAATATTCATGTTCATGCTGGTTTACATCATATGTGGAAGTTCGTATGCCAAGAATAATGCTTGTCGAAATGCAAATGTGTGAATGTCCTTCCCTTGTTGTAAAATCCCACTTGACCAAGAAAATTTTGGCAGCATGCCGCCTTATTTTACGATCGGTGTGGAATTTTTACCCATCCTACGTGGCATAGTCTTTTGGCTTTCCAAGTAGTGGGAAGGATTGTCTGCAATGGGAGCCGGCCCACGCCTACGTCCGGGTCAACATACCGGATACGTGTCCGGGCTAGCTGCCCAAGGTGGAGCGCCCACGTGGTGGTGCTAACTCCTTATTTAATTTTGGCATTTCGTCTTCAGATTTAATTAAGGTTTATTTTAAGTGTCCAAGGCCCAATGGGCCAGCTTCATAAGCACAATGGACTGGTCTTCATACTATGTCGGCCCGGTTGGCCCAATCTTGTGCTTCATGGGTCCTGGCGGCCTGCTTTGAACTTCATGACCCAACGGGCCTGCTTTGCACCTCCATGGCCCGGTTGGCCTGATTTGCCCTCCATTTTTGCACCTTGACATCTTGCTGTAGCATCGGGATAGGTGAGCCTCAGAGGGGATGGAATGGGTTGGCTAAGGTGCTGTTTAGGTGAGCTTTGGTAGGACTGCACAAGGGGTAGGTTTAGGTATGAACTAGGACTGGTTTTAGGAATGCACAAAGGGCATGAGAATTGAAGGCCCGCCCGAGTAGTCTCGGTCTGTCCAGAAGATTCTGAGAGTCTCAAAGCGTTGACCCTCAACCTATACTCAAAGGGGAAGGAAAAAATGAAGCATGGGGTCTGGTTTCATGGCCAGCAGAGGGGCCTGATTTCAAGGCCAGCAGAAGGGCCTGATTTGGGTATGTTCTGAAGTATGTCCACTTGGACAGCAAGGATGGTCAAACATGGCCTGATTAGGAGCATGTTCAGGAGCCTAATTGGCTGATAGAGGGATGGAAACAAGGGGCATGGTGTTAGGTGACAGCATGGGGCTGCTTGGGGATGCCAAATGGGCTGTTTACAGGCCACCTATGGGCTGTGCGCACATGGGCAATGAGGAGCTAGAATTAGGACAGCAAGGGGTCTGAAATGAAGGGCTCAAAGAGGCTGATTTTTGATGGCTTGTGGGACCAGCATAGGGAGGTTGAACATGGGCTCTAGGTGGTACCAACAAGGCTGGGTTTTTGGAGCTTCTTGAATGGCCATAGAGAAGGCCGAGGAGAAGAGAAAGAAGAGGGGAGGGAAAGAACTTGAAAGTACTACATCTTCCCTCACCTTTTTGGCACAATCCTTGTTGGAGATTGAAGGAGAAGATGGCTGGCTTTATACCCTTATTCTTCTTCTTATTTTGTTGCTGAAAATGGGGCTGGAATCAGTGCTCCAAGAAGGAACACCTGCTGTTGGAATCGGTGCACCACCGATTGGGCTGCTGCTGGCGCACCTGCTGGAGGGAGGCCTTTTATCCTTTTCTTTCTTCACTTGGAACACCACAAGGGGGCTGGAGAGGTTTCTGACTTGCTGATGAAGACGTCCAATCAAGGAGAAGCTCTCTTGGAGCTGGTTAGAGGGAGGAGAGGTAGGGCTTCCGCAGGGTGATCAGCTTGTCCTCACATGGCCAGCAAGGGGGGGTTTATATAGGAGTTGATGGTGCCATCTGTAGGAGGAGATAAGGCTGGAAGTTGTTGAGAGGAGATAAGGATAACTCAAGGGACGTTGAGGATGATAAGGATAACTCAAGGGAGGTTGTTGAGGTGATTGTCCCATGCGCCCAGGTCCCTGGTCACATGCGCCCAGGTCCCATGACACGCGCCCATGCGCCCTACCAGTGAGGCATGTGACCTCGTGCCCTCACTTGAGGGCACATGCTCCCTGCCCTTGAGGCACGAGGGAACCAGTTTTTCACCGGGACTCTACCACTGAACCGATTGACCGGATAAGGTCAAATTTTTTGGGAACAATGCCATGCGCCCCCACTGGGAGGCACATGCGCCCCTCAGTGGGGCACATGCGCCCGGGGGTAGGGCGCAAGGTGCCCTATTTTTTAGTGTTGATCGCGCCGTCCATTCTTCTATAAATTAACTCTGATTTTGGTCATTCCAAAGGCATAATCACGACCCCACAGGCATCTCAAGATGTCCAAACTCCATCCTACATTAGTTTTGTGATTTTTAGAGAGAGAATTTCGAGTTTTTAGAGAGAGAAAAGTCAGTTCAAGAGAGAGGAAGGCTGTTCTGCAGGTGATCTGCCAGGTCTCTCTTCTTCATTTTCTACAGCAGTGTGTGGACGTCTTCTACCCAAGCTCTCTTAATCAAGGTTATTCCTCTCCAAGTCTTCTTCAGTTTTCAATCAACGGCACTTGATTCCAAGGTCAGGGCTGGTCGTAACGAGCGCAGAAGCAAAGTTGCGCCTGGTAGATCCTGGATTGCTGCTCGGCTTTTTCAACAACACAGATTTGGCAATATCTCTCTCTATTCAACTCAGAATCTTTTTATTCTTTTTATTATCTCTTTGTTTCGTGATTCTCCATCCTCACATTATTTTTTATATTTTTTTGCATTACTTATAATCTGTTAATCCGAAAATAGAAAAAGAGGGGTTAGAGATAACCCGAATTCGGTCAGTTTCTAGTCAGTTGTGTGTTTCATGTTATTCTCTTTACATATACTCCACTTTGTCTAGTTCTAATAATATTTTCACTTGTTTGTTTGTCTAGTTGCACAGAAGATCAAGAACCCACCACGTTTAGGACTCTTCTTCATCGGCCAGCCGAGGAAGGAGAAGCTTTTACCCGCACTCTTCACGCTAAGGTACACACGGTCAATTTATTTCATAAATCGGAACCCGAGGTTCCTGGCGACCACATGTCTTAATTTATTTATTCTCACTCTCCTCCCACATGACCCGAACCATATCTTTGGTGATCGAGCGATGCCAAGGGATGAAAGTTCGGGGATCAATGTGAGTGTGGGACCGAGGTGAGAGTTGCTTTCCATGCTTTATTCCTTTCTTTTCTCATCCCCTCTTGAGGTGACGATCTGGGTTCACGGACTTCCCTGAAAAGGAGAAAGACCCCGTTGAATTTTCAGAGTTGTCAGCTTTGTGGCGACCATGGTGGGACAAGCAATGTCTTCAATCGTGGGTGCTTAGTGTTTTGTTTGCAACTAGTTCTAGTTCTAGACCGGTTCCCACGTGAGCCTTCTCTTCTTTCCACCTCTCTTAAACTTCATTCCATCTCAAAATTTCTTATTTCACCCATCTTTCATCAGATCTGAAGTGCCAAGTATTCCATTTAATTTCTGCATTTTATTTAAACCAGTTCTCACGTGAACCACCCTTTTCCTTTTAAACCGGTTCCCGTGTGAACCAATCTCTTTTGTTACTTTGGTTCCCATGTAAACCAAATTACTTTTTTTCAGATCTATCCCAACTTGGATCATATCTTTGTTCACCTTTAATTGGCCCCACGTGGCCCTCTTTTGCCCATTCAAACCGGTTCCCACGTGAACCACCCTTTTTTACCCAAAACCGGTTACCGCGTGAACCACCTTTTCTTTTTACCCCGGTTCCCACGTGAACCATCTTATTCTTACATCGGTCCCCACGTGGACCACCCTTTTGCTTGGCTATCAGATCTGAACTCTCTTCTTTCCATCACTTTTTCACTATCTCCATTTGGCTCACATAAGAAACAAGTCTAGATTCTGGTTTCTAGTTGTCTGTCTAGTTTCTAATTGCTTGTCTTGTGTGATTACTTGTTTATTTAAGTTTATGTTTTGCTCATTACTTGTTTTATTACTTGATTGCATTCTATGCTCCTTATCTCTACCTCCTTCTTTTACACTTTTTTGAGGCAGGAGCTCACTCTCCCATTTATCCCTCCCATCCAAAACACCCTATTGGTGGATTCTAACCTCTCTTCTGGGATATTCCTTCCTAGTTGACTTGGTTAGCTTTCATCAAGGCCTCCTTAATTCCTCATACGTGGAGTATTCCTCTTCACGATCGGGTTGGTTGTACCACTCCCCAAAACCCGAAGCATCCTATGTTACCTACACGTGGTGAGATTGTGTGAAACCTAGGTCATTGGAGATTGGTGTTAGGATCCTAACCCATTTGTTGAGAGAACAATTCTTAACAAATCAATAAACCTAAGGTTTAATCAAAATCATTGTGTAATCTTTCTTTCAAGTCTTTGCATCACTTGCTTGTCAAACAAACATTCAAACCTCTATTTTTTTGCAAAATACTAAAAAAACCAGAAAAAGTTCTTTGTTTGGTTTGTCAACTTGTTTGTTTTACTTTCTCCTTGAAGTTCAATGCAACTAAGGTCTGGAAGGCACGTTGGAATGGTAGAACAAGCTGAAGATCGAGAACACGAGATGGGTCACCAACCAATTCTGTCATATGGTCTTGTTAATCCATTGTTTGAGTCAGAAGCGCAAGTGGTCCCTCAACCATCTGCTCTTCGTGATGTTGAACAACTCTTTAGGGAGTTGTCTCTCTATACCGACCCAGAAACCTATGCCCGCATACAATCCATGGTGAAGGAAAAAATGGCCTCAGATCAGGCTGAAGTTAACCAAGCTGCCCCATCTCCTTGTCTCTAGTTTGACCACCACTCATTCAATCACCTTTTTTTCAACCACCTATTGTTCAACAATCTGTGATTCAACCATCATTGGCACTATCACAACCATCTGTAGTTCAACCATCTATAGTTCAACCATCTGTGGTTCAACCATCATTTGTTCAGCCATCTTATTTTAACCATGTTTCTTTCCTGACCAATCAAGTCGTGGGACAATCTTCAGTAAATTTGCCAAGTCATGCTCCTCAATTCCAAAATCATGTCTCTAACTACATACCCCCATCAGTAAACCAAGAACCTGCTCTCACCCAGCCAATCATGGATCAGCTCACCCAGATGAGTGAATGTTATGAAGAGCTGAGATGTCGCCTGGACTCCAAGTAGGTTCCGGAGATTTCTATTCCTTCTTTACCAGTTCTCCACTTGCCACCTTCTGAGCTACCAGTTTATCGCCGCTACAATGGTACTGGCAATCCTTTTCTCCACTTGAAATATTTTCTCTACGAATCCTCATTCTGGAAAAATGATCGTAGGGTTCTTGCCTTCTTGTTCCGCCGATCACTAGAAGGTTCTGCATTGGAATGGTTCTACTCGCTCGACTCCTTTGAGGTAGGAGACTTTGATATTGTCAAGACCAAATTTTTGCAAAGATACAGAGACCGGGTGGCACCATCATGCTTCATTACAGACTTGATTGCTGAGAAGATGAAGCCCGAAGAGGACTTCATAAAGTTTGCTGATTGCTGGAGGGGAATGGCAGAGAAATTGACAGATGTGATTTCTGAAGGGGAACAAGAAAAGATGCTTATCGACAACACTACACCTGCCTTGAGGAATGTATTGATCATCCACCGTCCTACCACCATGAATAAACTCTATGATAGTGCCCGATACTTGCAAGCCCACTTTAAGGATACCACCATGATAAACCCTTTTGATCCTAAACCTAGAAACTTCAGGAAAACCCCCTCTACACCAGTTGGGCCTACAACCGAAGGAGTGGTCAACAACGAAGCTATAAACACTGTGGGGAACCAGGGAGTGAACCGTCAAAACCAGTTCAGAAACCCACCACAAAACCTTTCCTATTACCCCCCTCAATAATAGGTTAGGCCACCACAACCACGACAACCACAACAACCCCCTCAACCAGTAGCACAACCCCAGCAACCTCCTCAACCAACCTACAATAGGGCACCACCACTACCCAATCAGGCACTACGAAGGGGAGGTCCTAGGAGAGAGAACTACCAACAACTCCCTTACTTCTTGACCGACATCTTCAATGTACTCATGGCAGAGAAACAGTTGGAATTGCCCAAGTAAAGAGAGGTTTCGCCAACAAATGTAGATATGTCCCGATACTGTGCTTACCACCAGTGTCCTGGTCACACTGTAGAAGTGTGTTTTCAATTCAAGGATTACATCCATGATCTGAATGACCAAGGCAGCATTGATGGGGCTCAAATGGGGGAATGCATACAAGCTATGAAGGCTAGGTAGAAGCTGTGGAAGCGTCCACAGGCTCAACCGCAACAACAACCTAGCTTGGGGATTGTTCAGAATCCGCTCCCATTTCATTCTCCCACTCCAGCACCGGCACCAACACATCCAAACCCAAGAATTGGTCTAGTACACTCCATTGTCAAGGGAGATGCTAGCCGTGCTCAAGGTTGGCAAATAGAAAACCAAAATCCAACCATGCCAGTCAACCCAGCTTGGTCTCCTGCTAGGAATCCTCCTAGACAAATAATCCGTGCACCTGGTACTCCACAACCACCACCTAGTTCAATATCCCAACCACTGGCTGCCACTTCTTCTCGCCAACCTATCATTAGGCCAGCCCCCGCCTTGACTACACCTCCCTCAACCATTGCTACACAACGAATCTTGCTCATCCGACCACCACAATCACCATCAAACCTGCCTATGAGCTCTGTCACTCCAAAACCCCAACCTATCATACCACCAACCCCACAACCTTCCACATTACCAACACCTTCATTAAACCCATCAACCACTTCTGCACCCCGGCCTCTTCTCATCAGGCCACCAGTATCACCATCATTACCACATACCAATCCTACCCCTCTACCAACTAACCCCATCATCCCAGAACCATCGATCCCATTACGTATCATACCTGCACCTACACCACCTGTTCCACCACAACCCACCCCAGTTAACCCATCATCTCTACCCGACCGCCAAATAGCACCATTGCTTCGGAGTAGGAGGATGTTCCAGCAGCTCTTTCTCCAAGCTGGTACTCAACCGCAGGATCCAGTGGAGGAGGAACAAGTGGAAGAACCATTGCCGGGCACGGTGTATGATTTATTGAAACATTTAGATAAGACATCGGCCCGTATTTCCATACTTGAGTTGATCAAAAGATCAAAGGTGCACCAGGAAATTCTACAGTAGTACTTACAAAGGGTCATGGTTAGTGAAGATCTCCCACCTGAGAAGATCACTACAATGTTAGCCCCTAGAAGTGAGCACCCAACACTCACTTTCTCTCAGGAAGAATTAGCAGATCCAGAGGTCAGGAGATATGCTTTGCATGTGGCTGTTATCATCTGTAATATTGAAGTGAAATCATGTTTGGTTGACACTAGAGCTTCTATCAATGTTATGCCGCAAGAAACTTTGCAGTTGTGGGGCATTTCTGAACAAGAAATCAAGCCATCTTGTGCCATGGTGATGGCCTACAACAACTCTAAGAAGTCGGCACATGGGGTGGTCACTCTAGAAGTTAAACTTGAACCATGTACGGTCACAACAGATTTTCATGTTCTAGAATTGGATCCAACTTTCCGGGTTATACTTGGGAGGCCATACTTGGAGGCAATAGGAGCTGTGGCTTCAACAAACCACCAGTGCATAAAGTTTCCCTTTAAAGGACAAGTGTTCAAGGTTACTAGCATGCCTATAAGAGATGAGATGAATGATGCTTTTACATCACCCCTAGGTCTATCAATACAGCCCCAGATCTCAATGGGAGATTTACCAGAAGTTAGATGCATGACCGCCTCTCTACCTGACAAAGTGGGATGATGGATGATGATGAAACTAGGCTATCAGACTGGAAGAGGTTTAGGCAAGGATCTTCAAGGAATCACTCACCCGATTCAAGCTGTGAAAAGGCCACGCAGGCAGGGGTTGGGATACGAAGTGGATTCCATCCCAAGGAGAATCTTCTAGCCAGGATATGCCATGGGACTCCACAACTTCTTTATCAAAGGGGAGACCATGATGATGGCTGAAGATGACAAGAGTTTCGTTACAGTTGTCAAGAGAAGGAAGGCTCCAGATAAAGAAGAAGACTTGGAAGATCTATGCTTATCTTTGACTCGTCTATTCTCAAGTGGGGAAGAGCACCGGGAACCACTCAAGGGTAGACCAATCTTTGATCATCTAGTTAAACATGTTACCCAAGTCAAAACCATTCCACGAGGCCCAAATACAACAATCCCGTGTTTGAACCTCGTATCATTGTTTCTAGATCTTTTAGATGGGCTTCAGAGCCCACTTACCCACTTTGGGCCCATGTGCGCTCTTCAACCTTCCACTCTTACTGGGCCAGCTTGCCCATTTGCTTCTCTCATCAACTTCAGAACTGAGGGCTTTTCCCAACATGGGCTCACATGCCCATCCATTTCTAAGATCGGGTCCACGTACCCGTTTGCTTTTTTCATCAATTTTGGATCCATGTGTCCATTTTCTGTTACCATTGGGCCCACGAGGCCCTTTTTCTCTTTTATTACTAAGTTTTTCTCTCTGCTAATTCAGTCAGCTTTTAGCAAATCCCGAGTCATGCTGACTCATTCTATCTTTTTACTTGAAATTCCCAAAAAAAAATGTCTTCTCTGAAACTCACATTTTCATCGCGGAGACATCTCTACTAATCCAAAAGGGCACTCCCAATCAGGGATCCCCCTTTTCTAAATCATTGATCGATTTACTCGATCCTCCCTTCACTGTAAATACCACATTTCCATCTTTATCTTTAGTAGGTCAAGTTAGGTTAGGAAATAGAAAAGTTAGGGGTAAACGAGTTCCAAATAGGTATCTGCACCAATTGGCACAGAAATGCGTAGAATGTGCAAGGTTACCAAACTTTTTAGATAATACCATCCAGCTAGATGAAATTCGATATGAGGATGAGTATAACATAGATCATACTTTGGGAGTATGTGAGGTGGTATCAGAGAAGGATCCCGAATCCAAGGATGAAATCGAAGATTTGGCTGATGCGTATGCATCTAGACTTAGAAGACTTAAAGAACCATCAGCCACAGGGAATGAACCAACCAAAGAACTGAATTTAGGAACCCTGGAAGATCCTAAGACTATCCTCATCAGTGCAAACCTCACTCTCTCACAAGAACAACGTTTGATCAAAGTGTTGGAAGAATATAATGACACGTTCGCATGGACGTATGAAGATATGCTGGGATTAGATAATTCATTGGTTGAACATAGATTAACCTTGAAACCTGGAACTACCCCGGTTAAACAAAAGCTCAGGAGATTCCACCCTGATATTGCACTCAAAATGAAAGAGGAGGTCGACAAACTACACCAAGCAAAATTCATTAAAGTCATCCTATATCCGCAATGGGTGGCTAACATAGTCCCTGTTACGAAGACGGATGGACGGGTTCGGATTTGCATAGATTTTAGGGATTTAAACCGAGTGTGTCCTAAGGATGATTTTCCTTTACCACATATCGATGTTTTGGTTGATAATACAGTTGGATTTGAAATGCTTTCATTCATGGTTGGCTATTCTGGATACAATCAGATCCGGTTAGTTGAGGAGGACCAAGAGAAGACCTCGTTCACTACACCTTGGGGAACATATTTCTATGTTGTCATGCCCTTTGGGTTAAAGAATGCTGGTGCAACATATCAGAGGGCTATGATGGCTATCTTTCACGAGATGATGCACACCCTTGTAGAGGTGTATGTGGATGATTTGGTTATCAAGTCCAAGAGTCGGGAAGATCATTCTGAAGTACTAATGAAAAAGTTTTGCAACGAGCTAGAGAACACAAGCTGAAAATGAACCCTAAGAAGTGTACATTTGGAGTTTCATCAGGAAAGCTACTTGGGTTCATAGTAAGCAAAAGGGGCATAGAGATCGACCCAAACAAGGCCAAGGCAATTATTGGTATGCCTCCCCCGAAGAATATGAAAGAGCTTCGAGAATTGATTGGGAGGTTACAATTTGTCCACCGGTTTATCTCACAACATTCCCAAAGGTGTAAACCTTTCTATTAGTTAACCAAGACAGGGGCCGAGTTTAAATGGGATTCAAAGTGCCAGGAGGCGTTTGATGGGTTGAAAGCATACCTGGCAAGTCCCCATGTACTTAGACCTCTAATTCCCGACAAGCCCTTGGTCCTCTACATCTCGATTCTTGAGAACTCTCTTGGGGCAGTCCTTGCACAAATTGATGAAGAAGGGAAAGAATGAGCAACTTATTACTTGTCTAAGATGTTTGATGTTTGTGAGCTGAAGTACACTGTGGTAGAAAAGACCTGTGCTGCTCTTGTATGGGTGGTTCAGAAACTCAAACATTATTTCCTTGCTCACCAAGTCAAGCTCATTGCTCGTATCAATCCCATTAAGTTTCTGTTAGAGAAGACAGTATTGACTAATCAGTTAGGGCGATGGCAGAGTTTCTTATCCCAATTTGATATCACTTATGTCCCACAGAAGGCAATCAAGGGCTATGTTATCGCTGAATGCCTTGCCCATCATCCCATACCCGTCTTTGACCCAGTCCGGTCGGAGTTCCCGGATGACGAACTAATGTCAGTCCGATCTTCCAATCTTTGGACATTATATTTTGACGTGGCTCTGAACTCTCATGATAGAGGGATAGGTATTGTCCCTCTGTCACCTGAAGGTGTCACCATTCCACAGGCTTTTCAGCTTAACTTTCCAGCAACCAACAACATAGCTGAGTATGAAGCCTTGCTGTCCGGGCTGGGGGCCGCTCATTTCCATGGTGCCACTGAACTGAGGGTGATAGGTGATAGCCAATTGATCCTACGCCAAGTCCTATCCAAGTACTGTACTTCCCATCCAAACCTCAAACCCTACCAAGATCTCACTACCTGCTACATCAAGCTATTCTTCAAACTCACCTTTGTCCATGTCCCCCATTCTCAGAATATCCTCGCCGATGCCTTAGCCTCACTAGCTTTATCTCTATCTATCCCTCTAGGCAGGCAAGTGCGGACTATCCACATTTGTAAGAGAACAATTCCAGCAATTGAGGATGGACGTTTTCTAAAGGTTAAGGAGAGGTTCAACAGAAAGGAATACCTGAAACATAAAGAAGAAATCTTTTAATTGAGTTGGAAGAATTAGATGAAGGTGAGAGACCTTGGTATGACGAGATTGAGAGGTATTGCCAAGATCAGTCATATCCACCTGGATTAACCACCAAAAAAAAGGTAATTAGAAGAGTATCCCAGCGGTATACAATCCTAGGAGGAGTGCTCTACGAGAGAAGCCTAAGTGGAGTCTTACTCAGGTGTCTTGAGGAAGAAGAAGCCGAGTTAGTGCTGAAGGAAGCACATTCTGGAGTTTGTGGTTGTCATGTGAATGCCCAAGCCCTTGCTAAGAAAATCATCCGACAAGGGTATTATTGGCCTAGAAGAAGACTGCTCCATCTTTGTCCGGCATTGTCATTCGTGTCAACTCCATGCCGACAAGATTCACTCTCCGCATCTTCCCTTCATCCAATTCATGCCCCATGGCCTTTCGCCATGTGGGCTTTTGATATCATTGGCCCCTTGAGTGACCTCAACTCTGAAATGCGCTCAAAATCATTCATTCTGACGGCAATAGAGTACTTCACAAAGTAGGCTGAAGCGGAAGCATTCGTGGAGATTAAAGCATCAACAGTCTGCTCCTTCATCAAGCACAACATCCTGGCAAGGTTCGGGATGCCCAGCGACATCGTCACCGATAATGGGCCACAATTTCGCTCTCAAGATCTACGTGATCTTTGCAACAGGTACGTCATTTCATTGCATAAGCCACCAACAAAACCGTAATCAAAATCATCAAGAAATCTTGTAAGTCTAGCAAATTTGCCGACTGGCCTGATAAACTTGTAGATGCTTTATGGGCTTATCGTACCTCTGTAAGGACTCCCACTGGACAAACCCCGTATGCTTTGGCATATGGGATGGAAGCAGTGGTCCCTTACGAAGTATTACTTCCATCTCTCCGAGTTCAGCTCGACATGGATATTTCTGTTGATGAGATACGAGAATCTCTCCCTGCACAGCTTGAACTCTTGGATCAAAGAAGGCTAGCCACCGCCGAGCATGCCCGGACTTATCAGAATAGACTCAAAAGGTTTTATCAAAAGAGAGTGGTTGAGAGAAAATTCGAGATCGGTGAGATGGTAGCCAAACGCATATTCGTTAAGCCAGGTGGCCCCCGCTCCAAGTTGCAACCTAACTGGGAAGGGCCTTTTGTAATCAATGAAAAGTATTTAGGTAATGCATATGAATTGACTAATGTAGATGGAGAAAAATTGAATCATCCTTGGAATAGAGTTTACCTCAAAAAGTATTTTCCATGAAAATGGAGAAACCACTGGTATAATTTCAAGTCATTGATCCTAGGCTGTTCGCGAGAAGTCAAGGGTAGGTACCATCCTACACACACAACACTTGATCCTAGAATCCAGACAACCCGACACTAGCGAAAGGCAAGGCCGAAATCTAGAAATGGAAGGAGTACCCTTACCCTATTCTCTTCTAATCGGTCCAAGATAGGGAGAGAAGAATAGAGAGGGGTAGTATCGAAAATACTCACCACCCTAGTAGGAGGCCGTCTCAGAGGTCACAAAATGGTGCCAAAAGATGGGCAATGAACCCCTCAGATTAGAAAAGGAAGAATAATCAACCTATCTGAATGAGTACCCAGAATGATAGTCAAGGCAAAAGGCACTAAAAGATGGGCAATGTCCCCACGGGTCAAAAAAACCCTGTCCAAATATGTGCCACATAGAAAAGAGCAAAAATTAGGAAAGACCCAAAGAGGCAGAACCCCAATGGGTAATTTGAGGGAGAGTAGAGAAATCGCTCTCAACATCTTCAAACCCTATCAAGGACTCCCTCTATACTCTTCCTCCTTAAACCCCTTGGGTAGGGTAAATTGACCAAATCCAGGTGGAATCCAAGCTGATCAAAGGAAGAAGGTTAGAAGGATTCTAGGTAGGGAACTTTATTTTTGCACGTGGCATCTACCACTTGAGTCTTGACAAACCCCAAAGATCGATGAATTGTCTCAAATACCAGCATTTTCTCCACAAAAAAGTGAATATTTCCAAAATCCAAAAAAAGTGAATATTCCAAATTCCAAAAAAATTGATGAATATTTCAAATAAAAAAATGAATATTTCAAAAATCCAAAAAATGCATATTTCAAAAACCCAAAAAAAATAAATATTTCAAAAATAAAAAAATTGCATATTTCAAAAATCCAAAAAATATATATTTAAAAAATCTAAAAAATTGAATATTTTTGAAAATCCAAAAAAATGAATATTTCTAGGAAAACCCAAAAAAAAATTTTGCTCAGTCATGATCGTTGCCGTAGTTGCATCCATGTTTATTTTATTGTCATACATATTTCCATTTCTACATTGCATATCCATTTTTTACTTTAATTACCTTGTTAAGAAGGCTCTTCCCCTCTGTCCTAAGTCAAAGTTGACCATAATGGGCAAAGGGATGAGTCATGGTGAAGATCTAATACCCTTTCTATCAATTGTTTCAGGCATTTCAATATAGGAGAGGAGAGGATTCACACCACGGCAGGTAAGTTTTTTCAACCATTACCGCCATTTCATTTGGTCATTTACTTTATTCCACCTTGTTAAGAATGCTCCTTTCTTTGACTCAAAATCAAGGCAAACGGTATACAAGCAAAGGGATGAGTCATGATGAAAATTTAATCATCTTTGTTAAGTGTTTTCAGGAGCTGAAGAAGCAAAAGAGAAGGGCCATCAGACAACCTTTTAAGTCCAACAGGTGAATTGGTGA
Source organism: Cryptocoryne crispatula var. balansae (assembly GCA_036172225.1). Classification (NCBI taxonomy): domain Eukaryota; kingdom Viridiplantae; phylum Streptophyta; class Magnoliopsida; order Alismatales; family Araceae; genus Cryptocoryne; species Cryptocoryne crispatula. The sequence continues at coordinate 23,481,246 of CM069925.1, forward strand.
GATCGGTGTTCCCCAAGGAACGTCATGCCAACCTTGTAGCGAAAAGAGAGGAAGCGCCACCCAACTGAACACTATCGTGGTGCTGTATTCCGTCAGAAGGCCAGACAAGGATGGACCAGAGATGCTGATGAATCAGGCAGTCGATGCAAGCTGATAAATCACGTCTGAAGATTTCATCCACATTCTTATCAATCTCACATCATCACCAGCACTCAATTCTGCACTTCACATCACTCCTACCGTTTTTCATTTAGTTATGTTAGGTCCATTTGATACGTATTATATTCATTAATGTTGAACACCATGAGAGTGAAAATGACTAGGCCCGAGGTCCCCTTCAACAAAATCTACGATGGCATGGTCAATTCTTCACAATCATGGATAATCCAAAATTGAACATTGGAGGGATGATGGTTCCTAATCAGGTGTCTTGACCTCCAATAGACAATCTATATCTTCAACTATTTTCTACATAATTTTCTATGTTTTTACATCCATCTCCTTTTCATTATTCATAATTACTAATTTTATCCCTTCATGTTTTATTCCTTTCTTTTTATTCCACCATGTTTTATTCTTTCCTTTCTTTTATCCCACCGTGTCTTTTATTTTATCCCACCGTGTCTTTTATTTTATCCACCATTGTTTCTTCTTTCCCATCATTCTATGTTAGTCCCACCATTATCCTTCAATCCCACTATGGCTTAAGTCTATTTTGTCGTTTTTCGAATACTCGGTTTTCTGCCCGAGCATGATTCATGGTTTTCACGATACCCGAGCAATTTTGTTATGCTTAAAACGAACCCTTTTAGAATTTGAGATTATTCCACTCAGAATTAAATTAAGTATTTTGATGAAACTTGAATGAACATGAGTTTCCAAATATGATGGATTGGTTTTCTTTTCATTTTAAAATCAAATTTCTCTTTTAAAACTTTAGCCCATCACAGTACAAGAACACCACAAAGTTCGGGTTGCTGGCTGATGATGAACCTACGGATTCGAGGACTCCTCACCACGCTGAGGGTTGGCTACATCCTTTTTATCCTTTATCCTTTATTTTTCATCTCTCGTGCCAAGGGCATGCCTTTTACCAGTCAATTATGTGAGGTTTTGATAGAACATGAAAGTGATCTACAATACTCAGAGAGATTCATTTTCCTGGATCGGGTAGATAAGCGTGTCTATATCTACACCTTGATGCCACCTTTTCAGTCCATCTCCATTCCATTCTTCTACATTCATCTAAGTTCACTTGCATTCCATTACAGTTCACTACGAATCACTCCGCTTCATTACATGCCATTCCCTTACAAAGCCGAAATCAAGGCGAGGCAAGCTGTAGACACGCCAAATTCACCTAATTCAGAACAAAAAACTCATGTTTTATAGGGTAACATGTGCGATTGACCTTATAATGATGCCGGATCTTTAAAAGTTGATTTGGAGCTTCGCTGAACGAAATCGGATGTTTTCCAAAGTTTTCTGCAAAAAGCCATAATTTCCGAGCCAAAGCCACACGTAAATCATGTAAACATGGAATTTGGCTGAATGACCAATGCCTAATGATCATGCATTGAAGGATATCGTCATATTCACACCCTGGACAAGTTTTTTTGTATGCCGTGCCTTTCCGGTTTGCTGTTGGAGTCATTTTGACCTGTATCGGATCTTCTGTTCACTGCCCTAACTTCCAGACAAAATTATGAAGTTTTGTAGGGTGAGATGTCTTATATGATCCATAGAAAGCTTCTTTGACCTGTTATCTTTCCAACGCAACAAACGGCGTCTAATTCCGAGTTCGGGAGTGTTCGCAATGGCTTCCAGAAGAAAGACGCGCAAAAACAGTCCCATGCGCCCAGGTCCATGGTCACATGCGCCAAGGACCCAGGACACGTGCCCATGCGCCCTATCAGTGAGGCACGTGACCTCGTGCCCTCACTTGAGGTCACCTGCGCCCTGCCCTTGAGGCATGAGGGAACCAGTTTTTCACCGGTACTCTACCACTGAACCGATTGACCGGATAAGGTCGAATTTTTCGGGAACAGTGCCATACGCCCCCACTGGGAGGCACATGCGCCCCACAGTGGGGCGCATGCGCCCTGCACCAGGGTGATCTACCAGGTCTCTCTTCTTCATTCTCTACAGCAGTGTGTGAACGTCTTCTACCCGAGCTCTCTTCATCAAAGTTCTTCCTCTCCTAGTCTTCTTCAGTTTTCAATTGACAGCGCTTGATTCCAAGGTCAGGGCTGGTCGTGTTGAGCGCAGAAGCAAAGTCGCGCCTGGCAGATCCTGGACTTGTGCTCGGCTTTTTCGACAACATAGATTAGGCCATATCTCTCTTTATTCAACTTAGAATCTTTATGTTCTTTTTCTTATCTCTTTGTTTTGTGATTATCCATCCTAACATTATTTTTTATATTTTTTTCATTACTTTTAATATGTTAATCATAAAATTGAAAAAGAGGGGTTAGAGATAACCCAAATCCGGTCAATTTTTAGTCAGTTGTGTGTTTCATGTTATTCTCTTACATATACTCCACTTTGTCTAGTTCTAATAATCTTTTCACTTGTTTGTTTGTCTAGTTGCACAGAAGATCAGGCACCCACCACGTTGAGGACTCTTCTTCATCGGCCGGCCGAGGAAGGAGAAGCTTTAACCCGCACTCTTCATGCTAAGGTACACACGGTCAATTTTATTTCATAAATCGGAACCCGAAGTTCCTAGTGACCACATGTCTTAATTTCTTTCTTATCACCCTCCTCCCACATGACCCGAACCGTCTCTTTGGTGATCGAGCGACGCCAAGGGATGAAAGTTCGGGGATCAATGTGAGTGTGGAACCGAGGTGAGAGTTGCTTTCCATGCTTTAATCCTTTCTTTTCTCATCCTCTCTTGAGGTGACGATCTGGGTTCATGGACTTCCCGGAAAAGGAGAAAGACCCTGTTGAATTTTCAGAGTCGACAGCGTGGAGATTAAGTCCTGCTTGATTGACACCGGAGCATCTATAAATGTCATGCCGCTAGAAACATTGCAACTTTGCGGCATCTCCGATGAAGATATCGAGCCTTCTGCCGTCACGATGAAAGCATATGACAACTCCCGGAAGTCAGCACGAGGGGTGGTTACATTGGAAGTAGGACTCGGGCTGTGTGTTACCACCGTCGAGTTTCATGTTTTAGAACTGGACCCTACATTTAAAGCCATCTTGGGACGCCCATATCTTGAGGCAATAGGAGCTGTTACCTCCACTAATCATCAATGTCTGACGTTTCCATACAAGGGCCAGGTAATTAAGGTAACCAACATCCCCATTCTAAATGACGTGGATGACCCCTCTTTTGCACTGCCAGTATCAGAATTTGTCCAGCTGTTTGTTTCAACTACAGAGCTGCCTGAGGTCATGATGATAACGACGCCCCCAGATACAGTTGCGTGGCGGATAATGAAAGGGATGGGCTATAAACTAGGAAAGGGGTTGGGAAAGGAGCTGCAGGGTGTTGTACACCCCCATTAAAGTCGTACAAAGACCAAAGAGGCACGGGCTTGGCTATGAGCCCAGTTTCACTCCGAGGATGGTCTACCGACCAAAAAATGTCATGGGACTTCAAAAATTCTTCATCAAAGGGGAGACCATGATGACAGCCGGGGATGAAGAGGAAGAACCAACTAAGAGGAGGAAGGCACTAGAGCAAGAGATGGAAGTGGACAACCTGAGTTCATCTTTGGCTCGGTTGTTCATAGAGAAGGAAGAACTAGTCGAGAGAAAGTCCATCTCTAAACAAATTGTCCACTCAAACCCACCTCCAAAAAACATCCCATGTGAGCCGTATCCTATGGTCACATATTTCAAGGTCCTCACACTTTCCCTCCTAGATTCGCTTGATGGGTTGTCTAGCCCGATTCCTACTTTTGGGCCAAAATGGCCACCTGAACTGATCACTGGGCCTGAGAGCCCATTCAAATCTTCTTACTCCATTGGGCTTCTATGCCCATTCTAGTCCAACAAAACTAGGCCCGCGTGCCCACGAATCGGGGCCATGTGCCCTTTAAATCTCTTTTCTAGCTTTGGGCCCATGTGCCCACCACTTGGGCCCATGTGCCCCATAGATTTTTTAGCTAGCTTTGGGCCTATCTGCCCCTTTCTTGTCATTGTTGGGCCCACAAGCCCATTTTTCTTATGTTTACTTAAGCTTTCTACTTCTACTAGAGCCCCACCAGCTCATTTTCTTTCTGTTATTTAAAACACCCAAAAAAACATCTTCTCACAAACTCAATTTTTCGTTGAGGAGACGTCTCTACTTGTCTCGGAGGGTGCTCCCAACCAGGGACCCCTCTTCTCTGACTCACTGATTGATCTGCTCGATCCTTCACCCATTGTAGATACCACCTTTTCAATTCCATCTTCTTTAGGAGTAGTTAGGGTAGGAAAGAAGAAAACCTGAGGGAAACGTGTTCCAGAGAGATATCTCCAGCAAATAGCTCAAAAATGCAAGGAATGTGCGAGGCTGCCAAGGTTTTTGGAAAAATGCTATCCATCTTGATGAAATCCAATATGAGAATGAATTCAATGTATATCATACACTGGGAGTTTATGAGGTTTTATCAGAAAAGGATCCTGATTTCGAGGATGAAATTGAGGACTTGGCTGATGCGTATGCATCTAGACTTAAAAGGTTTGAAGAACCATCAGTCACGGTGGATGAACCGACAAAAGAACTAAATATTGGAACACCAAAATATCCCAAGACAGTCCTCCTATGTGCAAACTTCACTCCCACAGAGGAACAAAGCTTAATTAAAATTTTGGAAGAATACAAGGAAACATTCACATGGACATACAAAGATATGTCGGGGTTAGACAACTCGTTAGTTGAACATCGTCTAACTTTGAAACTTGGAGCTACCCTGGTCAAAGAAAAATTAAGAAGATTCCACCCTGATGTTGCACTTAAGATGAAAGAAGAGGTGGACAAGTTACATCAAGCAAAATTCATTAAGGTTGTCCTTTAACTGCAATGGGTAGCAAACATAGTCCTTGTCATGAAGATGGATGGTCGAGTTCGGATCTGTATAGACTTCAGGGACTTGAATATAGTGTGTCCTAAAGTTGACTTTCCTTTACCTCATATTGATGTACTGGTTGATAACACTGCTGGATTCAAGATGCTGTCATTCATGGATGGCTATTTCAGTTATAATCAAATCCGGTTGGTCGAAGAGGACCTCGTTCACCACACCTTGGGGAACCAAATGCTATGTCATCATGCCCTTTGGACTAAAGAATGCTGGTGCTACCTATTAGAGGGCCATGATGGCTATCTTCCATGACATGGTGCATACCCTTGTAGAGGTGTATGTGGACGACCTGGTCGTTAAGTCTAAAAGTCGAGAAAATCATCCTGAAGTGTTAAGAAAGGTCTTGCAAAGGGCTAGGGAATATAAATTGAAAATGAACCCGAAGAAATGCACAATCGGAGTATCCTCAGGAAAAATTATTAGAGTTCATTGTAAGAAAAAGAGGCATAGAGATCGCCCCAAACAAGGCCAAAGCAATTATTGGTATGCCTCCTCCAAGAAATATGAAAGAACTTTGAGGATTAATCGGGAGGCTACAGTTTTTCTGCCGGTTCATCTCACAACATTCCCAAAGGTGTAAACCTTTCTATGAGTTGACCAAGGCGGGGGCTGAGTTCAAATGGGATTCGAAGTGCCAGGATGCATTCGATGGTTTGAAAAGATACCTGGCTAGTCCTCCTGTGCTTAGACCACCAGTCCCGTGCAAGCCCTTAGTTCTATATATCTTGGTTTTGGAGAATTCTCTTAGGGCAGTCCTTGCACAAGTGGATAAAGAAGGGAAAGAGAGGGCAACTTACTATTTGTCAAAGATTTTTGATCCGTGTGAGCAGAAGTATACTGTAGTGGATAAGACCTGTGCTGCTCTAGTCTGGGTAGTTCTGAAGGTTAAACACTATTTCTTAGCTCATGAGGCCAATCATATTGCCCGCATCAATCCCATCAAATACCTTCTTGAGAAAATTGTTCTAACTGATCGGTTAGGTCGTTGGAAAAGTTTCCTTTCACAGTTTGATATCACCTATGTTCCCCAGAAGGTGATTAAGGGCTATGCCATTGCCGAACACCTAGCCCACCACCCTATACCCCTCTTTGACCCGGTCCAGTTGGAGCTCACGGATGACGAACTAATGTTGATCTGATCTTCCCATCTTTGGACATTATATTTTGACGTGGCTCTGAATTCACATGGTAAGGGAATAGGAATCGTCTTTCTATCGCCTGAGGGTGTCACCATTCCATAGGCATTTCAGCTTGACTTCCAGCAACCAACAATATAGCTGAATATGAAGCCTTGCTGGCCGGGCTGGAGGCCGCTCATTTCTATGGTGCCACGGAATTGAGGGTGATAGGTGATAGCCAACTAATCCTTCGCCAAGTCCTAACCAAATACTGAACCTCTCATCCAAACCTCAAACCTTACCAAGAACTCACCTCTTGCTACATCAAACTCTTTTCCAAACTCACTTTTGTTCATATCCCTCGAGCTCAGAACATCCTTGCTGATGCCCTAGCCTCCTTAGCTTCATCTCTATCAGTCCCACTAGGTAGATAGGTGCGGACTATCCATTTCCGTAGAAGGTCAATACCGGCGATTAAGGATGGTCGATTTCTGAAAGTCAAGGAGAGATTTGGCCGGAAGGCATATCTAGAGCAGAAAGAGGAGATTTCTCTGGTCGAGTTGGAAGAGTTAGATGAGGGTGAGAAGCCATGTTTTGCCAAGTCCTAAACAAATACCGAACTTCTCATCCGAACCCCAAACCTTACCAAGAACTCACCTCTTTCTATATCAAACTCTTTTCCAAACTCACTTTTGTCCATGTTCCTCGAGCTTAGAACATCCTTGCTGATGCCCTAGCCTCCTTAGCTTCATCTCTATCAGTCCTGCTAGGTAGACAGGTGTGAACTATCCATGTCCATAGAAGGTCGATGCCGACAATTAAGGATGGTCGATTTCTGAAGGTCAAAGAGAGATTTGGTAGAAAAGAATATTTAGAGCAAAAAGAGGAAGTTTCTCTAATCAAGTTGGAAGAGTTAGATGAGGGTGAGAGGCCATAGTTTGATGAGATCGCAAGGTACTGTCAAGAACAGACATATCCACCTGGATCAAATGCAAAATAAAAGAAGGCCATCAGGAGAGTATCCCAGAGGTATACCATCCTAGGAGGGGTGCTCTACAAGATGAGCTTGAGTGGAATCTTGCTTAGATGCGTTGATGAAGAAGAGGCAAAATTGGTGCTAAAGGAAGCACATTCCGGGGTCTGTGGTGTCGACTATGAAAACGGGTTCCGGATCGGCACCTCAAAAAGAAGGTGAAAGATGGAATACGGGAAAAAAAGGGGAGTAAATTGAAAACACTTGGAAAGCGGTAAAATGTCCTCACCTCGGTCCCACACTCACATTGATCCCCGAACTTTCATCTCACGGCGTCGCTCGAGCACCGGAGACGGTTCGGGTCATGTGGGAGGAGAGTGAGGAGTGAATTAACTTAGAACATGAATAATGTGGTTTCCAAGAGCCGTGGGCTCCATTTTATGGAATAAAAACAAGAGATGAGTTGATTTGACCGTGTACCTTAGCGCGGGAGATCGGGATATGGGTTCAACCTTCTTCTTCTTCGGCCGGCTGATGAAGAAGAGTCTCCAACCGATGCTAGCTTGATAGACCTGTGCAACTAGAACAATAAACCAAGTGAAAGAAAACGATTAGAACTATGGGAAGTGTAGTAACTGTAAAGAGAAGATTAGAAAGAAGCAATTGGAATTGGACTCACCGGCTTCGAGGTGAGTCCTAACCCCTTTTTAGTTTTTAATTATGTAAAAATAATGCAAATGAACTAAAATATGTTATAAAACAGTAAATAAACTGAATAAAGTGGGTTTAAGAATCTTATAAAGTGAATCGGCTTGAGTTGAAGCCGAGATGTTTGAAACAAGCCGGTTTGGGTAGCCTTGCACCCTCCTGGCGTGACTTTGGTGCAGAGAATGTTAAGGACGACCCCGATGTCATAATTGAGTGACATTGGTTGGAATAGACAGAAGACTCAGAGAGGAAGAGTTCATATGTTGATGATTTCTCAGAAATCCTTCTGTATAAGTCTGTAAAAATTCTGAAAGTGGGAGGATATAGAAAATAGAACCTTGATGTGCACCCTCAGTGCAGTAATTTCCACGAACGAACGGAAAGTCGGAATTGAGTGCCGTCAGTTGAAGATGAAAGAGGACGAAGAGAGGAACAATTTCTATGTTAAAGACTTTTGCAGAAGGAGTTCCGTATTTTTTGCAGAAGTCAATAAAGTTGGTTGATGCAGAACGCCCAGATCGAGCCTTCTCTTTCACTTCGGGATCAATCTCTCGATGTCGGATCGCCTTTGGACATCGGTACTGCTTTGGAGAAGAGCTTGGATGGCCTCTGGACAAGCTAGGCACGGGGGATTAACCTTGGGTCATTGAGAATGACCCTCAATTTATAGGGGAAGGAAGCTGGTGCAAAATATGGAAACTGGACCGACCGCGCACCCGCTTTTCAAAGGGGACGAGGGCGCGCAGGGCACGCCCTCAAACAAAGGGTGAGCAGGGCGCGCACCCACTTCGTGGGCGCGGTCTGCGCGCCCTCCAGTTTCAAAGAAACTGGGGGCGCGGTATGCGTCTCACTGCTAAAATTCGCCGGAAACTTCCGGAAATTGCTTAAAATCGACTTGACATATGTAACGCGCCTCCGAACCGGGGGCGCGGTACAAATAATCAAAAATCATCCGCGGAAACCTTCCAAAAAACCGGTTTAGATGGTGCTAATCGGGGCATTTTTCCAATTTTATAAAACTGACCCCGCCCTCACTTTTCAAAGGAACTGCAGGGGCGCAGGGCGCGCCCTCAGGTTGAGGGCGCGCATGGTGCGCCCTCCTTTTTCAAAGGGAGCAGGGGTGCGGTAGACTCACTCTCCTGTGCGCGCGTTCCACGAGCCGTATCTTGCAAACGGGATGTCCAATTCGGCTCCCGTTTGTTGTGTTGGAAAGAGGACCTTCAACTGCACCTCCTGAAATTGGTAAACCATCCGGCATGACTCTCAAGACGTTCTCACGGGGCTTTCTACCGGTCTACCCTCTCGTGGAAAGTCGAAACTCGTGGCGAAGATCTAAAAGAGCACCGTTCCGGTCGAGAAATCTCGGGTCAACTCGGGATGACTTAAAATGATGACTGAACAAGTCTGGTATGATCGAAAAACCTGAAGTCATCGAAAAATTTGAGATTAACCCGGTAAACATGAACCAAAACTCGGAAAAGCCGCGAAACCCTAAAATTGACCGAACCGGACGTATGGCCATGATTGATGAAAATATTCGGCTAGAATCGACCCGGATGACCCGAAAAGACCCGGTGATGACCGGAAGGGCCTAATGCATGGTCCAGGATAGCAGTGTCAGTACAGATCAAAAAAGCCATAACAAAAGCCGTCATTGACCGACGCCTATCGAAATGACTTCTCGGAAACCCTGAATGTTACAGAACACATGCGGGACTCCCGAGACCTTCAATTATGGACCATTCAAGGTCGGTCATCGAGCAGGCTTCGTGATTTTCACAATTCACGTGCGGCTCTCGCTTGAAGGTTACGGCAATATTCCGGAAATCATCGGTCCATTCTCAACTCACAAGGGGCTCCACCAACGTACTTAGCTCATCTCCATGAGGTAATCCAGATCAGATAACGGTCAAATAAGAATATTGCCTATGGAATAAGAATCTGGGGCTCCGAATCAGGCCAATTTGGCGTGTATACAGCTTGCCTCGCCTTGATGTCGGCTTTGCAAGGGAATGGCATGTCGCGGAGCGGAGTGAAAAGTAGAGAAATTATAGTGAAGCGAGATGAATCATAGTGGAATGTAGTGGAGTGAAATGGTGATGGATTGAAAAGGTGGAATCAAGGTGTAGATATAGACACGCTCAACGACCAGATTCGGCAAGACGAATCTCTTTAAGTCTCCTGGTTAACCGCCATGTTTCATCAAGTCTTCCTATGTTCGATTGGTAAGAGATGTGCCATTGGCATGAGAGAAGAATAGCCAACCCCCAATGCGGTGGGGAGTCCCCAAAACATGGGTTCGTAGGTTCATCATCAGCCGGTAACCCGATCTTTGTGGTGTTCCTGTACTGTGATGGGCTAAAGTTTAAAAAGAGATTTGTTTAAAAAAGTGAAAGAATACCAATCGAGCACATTCAGGCTCTCAGATTAATTGAAGTCTTCCAAGAGACAAGATTTTATTGGAATGGAATGATCTCAGATTCCGAAAGGCAAATGTTTAAGCATAGACCGTGAAGATAGTGACGGTGCAAGTTCTGATCAAATGGAAGGCCCTTGGCAGGTTGAATTGGCTGCCATGTGTCGACTCTGAAAATTCGACGGGGTCCTCTCCTTTTCAGGGAAGTCCGTGAATCCAGATCGTCACCTCAAGAGGGGATGAGAAAAGAAAGGAATAAAACTCGGAAAGCAAATCTCACCTCGGTCCCACACTCACATTGATCCCCGAACTTTCATCCCTTGACGTCGCTCGATCACCAAAGAGACGGTTCGGGTCATGTGGGAGGAGGGTGAGAAGAAAGAAATTAAGACATGTGGTCGCCAGTAACCGTGGGTTCCGATTTATAGAATTAAAATGACCGTGTGTACCTTAGCGTGAAGAATGTGAGTTAAAGCTTCTCCTTCTTCGGCCGACCGATGAAGAAGAGTCCTCAACGCGGTGGGTGCTTGATATTCTGTTCAACAAGACAAACAAACAAGTGAAATAGACAATTATAACTAGATAAAGTGGAGTATATGTAAAGAGAATGACATAAAACACACAATTGATTAGAAACTGACCAGATTCGGGTTATCTCTAACCCCTTTTTTTATTTTTTCGGAATAACAGAATAAAAATAATGCAAAAAAATGTAAAAAAATGATAGGAGAATGTAGAATCACTAAAAAAAGAGATAGAAAAAATAACTGAAAGATTCTGATTTGAATAGAGAAAGATATAGCCAAATCTGTGTTGTCGAAAAAGCCGAGCAGGAGTCCAGGATCTGCCAGGCGCGACTTTGCTTCTGCGCTCGTCACGACCAGACCCGACCTAGGAATCAAGTTCTGTCAATTGAAAACTCAAGAATACTTGGGGAGGAATAACTTTGATGAAGAGAGAACTGTCAGCATACGTCCACACACTGCTGTAGAGGCCTAAGAAGAGAGACTTGGCAGATCACCTGCAGAACAACCTTCCTCTCTCTTGAACCAACTTTTCACTCTCTAAAAACCTGGGCGGCCGATGCTTTTGATACTCTCCCCCTCTAGTCCCTGTCGACTCTGAAAATTCGACGGGGTTATATGTAAGAGACTATTATAACTAAACAAACAAACAAACAAGTGAAAGAGACTATTATAACTAAACAAAGTGGAGTATATGTAAAGAGAATGACATGAAACACACAACTGAATAGAAACTGACCAGACTCGGGTTATCTCTAACCCCTTTTTTATTTTCGGAATAACAGAATAAAAGTAATGCAAAAAATGTAAAAAAATGATAGTATGATGGAGAATCACGAAACAAAGAGATAGGAAAAAGAACTAAAAGATTCTGAGTCGAATAGAGAAAGATATAGCCAAATCTGTGTTGTCGAAAAAGCCGAGCAGCAGTCCAGGATCTGCCAGGCGCGACTTTGCTTCTGCGCTCGTCACGACCATCCCCGACCTCAGAATCAAGTTCCGTCGATTGTAAAGTGAATAAAACTTGGAGAGGAAGAACTTTGATGAAGAGAGCTCAGGCAGAAGACGTCCACACACTGCTGTAGTGGCCGAGGAAGATAGACTTGGCAGATCACCTGCAGAACAACCTTCATCTCTCTTGAACCGACTTTTCTCTCTCAAAAAACTCGAAATTCTCTCACTAAAAATCACAAAATCAATGCAGGAGGGAGGTTGGACGTCTTGAGATGCCTGGGGGGTCGTGCTCATGCCCATGGAATGACCGGAATCAGAGTTAATTTATAGGAGAACAGATGGTGTTATCTGGGCTAAAAAATAGGTGCCTTGCACCCCACCCCTAGGCGCATGCGCCCCACTGAGGGGCGCATGTGCCCCCCAGTGAGGGCGCATGGCACAATTCTCGAAAAAGTTGGTCTTATCCGATCGTCGGTTCAGTGGTAGAGTCCCGGTGAAAAACTGGGTCCCTCGTGCCTCCAGGGTAGGGCGCATGTGCCCTCAAGTGAGGGCACAAGGTCACGTGCCTCACTGGTAGGGCGCATGGGCACGTGCCCTGGGTCTCGGGCGCATGTGACGAGGAACCCGGGCGCATGGGACTGTTTTTGCGCGTCCTTCTTCCGGCAGCCATTGCGAACACTCCCCAACTCGGAATTCGACGTCGTTTGTTGGGTTGGAAAGATAACAGGACGAAGAAGTTTTATATAGCATTAGATCAGCCTTAACACCCTTCAAAACTTTTTAATTTTGTCCGGAAGTTAGGGCAGTGAACAGAAGATCTGATACAGGTCAAAATGACTTCGACGGCAAACCAGAAAGGCACGGAATGCAATAAAACTTGTACGGAGTGTGAATATGACCATAACCTTTAATGAATGATCATTAGGAATTGGTCATTCAGCCAATTTCCGTGTTTACACGACTTACGTGTGGCTTTCGCTCGGAAATTACGGCTTTTTGCGGAAAACTTTGGAAGGCATCCGATTTCGTTCGGCGAAGCTTCAAATCAACTTTAAAAGACCCGGCATCATTATAAGGTCAATCACACATGTTACCCTATAAAACATGAGTTTTATGCTCTGAATTAGGCGAATTTGGCGTGTCTACAGCTTGCCTCTCCTTGATGTCGACTTTGTAAGGGAATGGCATGTAATGAAGCGGAGTGATTCGTAGTGAAATGTAATGGAATGCAAGTGAACGTAGATTAATGTAGCGGAATGGAATGGAATGCAAGTGAACGTAGATTAATGTAGCGGAATGGAATGGTGATGGACTGAAAAGGTGGCATCAAGGTGTAGATATAGACACGCTTATCTACCTGATCCAGCAATATGAATCTCGCTGAGTATTCTAGATCGCTTTCATGTTCTATCAAAACCTCATATAATTGACTGGTAAAAGACATGCCCTCGGCACGAGAGATGAAAAAGTAAATGATAAAGGATAAAAGGATGTAGCCAAACCACAGCGTGGTGAGGAGTCCTCGAACTAGTATGTTCATCATCAGCCAGCTGTAGACACGCCAAATTCGCCTAATGATGCCGGGTCTTTTAAAGTCATCGAGCCCTAGACTCTTATTCCATAGGCGATATCTTTTATTTGACCATTATCTGATCCGGATTACCTTATGGAGATGAGCTAAGGACATTGGTGGAGCCCCCCTTGTTAGTTGAGAATGGACTAATGATTTTCGGAATATTGCCGTAACTTTCAAGCGAGAGCCGCACGTGAACTGTAAAAACACGAAGCCTGCTCGATGACCGACCTTGAATGGTCCATAATTGAAGGTCTCGGGAGTCCCGCATGTGTTCCGTAACATTCAGGGTTTCTGAGAAGTCATTTCGGTAGGCGTCGGTCAATGACGACATTCGTTACGGCTTTTTGGATCTGTGCTGACACGGCTATCCTGGACCATGTATTAGGCTTTTCCGGTCATCACCGGGTCTTTTCGGGTCATCCGGGTCGATTCTAGCCAAATATTTTCATCAACAGGGGCCATACATCTGGTTCGGTCAATTTTATATTTTCGCGGCTTTTACGGCTTTCGATTCGCGTTTACCGGGTTAATCTCAGATTTTTCGATGACCTCGGATTGTCCGATCGTACCGGACTTGTTCGGTCATCATTTTAAGTCATCCCGAGTTGACCCGAGATTTCTCGATCGGAACCGTGCTGTTTCGGATCTTCGCCCCGGGTTTCGGCTTTCCGCTAGAGGGTAAACCGGTAGAAAGCCCCGTGCGAACATATCGGGAGTCATTCCGGCTGGTTTACCGACTTGAGGAGGTGCGGTTGAAGGCCCTCTTTCCAACGCGACAAACGGGAGCCGAATCGGACATCCCATTTGCAAGATACGGCTCGCGGAACACGCACGCAGGAGAGAGAGTGTACTGCGCCCCCGCTCCCTTTGAAAGAGGAGGGCGTGCCCTCAACCCGGGGGCGCGCCCTGCGCGCCCTCAAAATGGGGGCGCGCCCTGCGCGCCCCCGGTTCCTTTGAAAGGCGAGGGCGCGGTCAGTTTCTTTAAATCGCAAATTACCCCGATTAGCACTTTCTAAATCAGGTTTTTGGAAGGTTTCCGCGGAGGATTTTCGATCATTTGTACCGCGCCTCCGGTTCGGGGGCGCGTTACGTATGTCAAGTCGATTTTTAGCAATTTCCAGAAGTTGCCGTCAATTTTTAGCAGTGAGACGCGTAACGCGCCCCCACTTCCTTTGAAACAGGGGGGCGCGCAGACCGCGCCCCCGAAATGGGGGCGCGCCCTGCGCACCCTTGGTTTGAGGGCGCGCCCTGCACGCCCTCGTCCTCTTTGAAACGCGGGGGCACGGTCGGTCCAGTTTCTAAATTTTGAACCGGCTTCCTTCCCCTATAAATTGAGGGCCATTCTCAACGACCCGGGGTTAACCCCCGGTGCCTAGCTCGTCCAGAGGTCATCCAAGCTCTTCTCCAAAGCTTTCCCGACGTCCAAAGGCGATCCGAAGTCAAGAAATCGATCCCGAGGTGAAGGAGAAGGCTCGATCCGGGTGTTCTTCATCAACCATCTTCATCGACTTCATCAGAAAATATGGGGTTTTTGCTGCAAAAGTCTTCAACATATAAATCGTTCCCCTCTTCTTCCTCTTTCATCTCCAACTGACGGCACTCAATTCCGACTTTCCGTTTGTTTGTGGAGATTGCTACACTGAGGGCGCGCATCCAGGTTATGTTTTCTATATCCGCCCACTTTCAGAATTTGTACTGACTTATACAGGAGGACTTAGGAGAAGTCTTAAACATAGGAACTCTTCCTCTCTGAGTCCTCCATCTACTCCAACAAACGGAACTCGATTCTGACATCGGGGTCGTCCGTAGCATCCTCTGCACCGAAGTCGCGCCAGAAGGGTGCAAAGCTACCCGAACCGGCCCTTTTCAACCAACTCAGCTTCAACCCAAGCCGATCCATTCCATAAGCTTTCTCAACTCATTTAACTCAGTTTATTTACTGTTTTAAAGCAAATTTCTGCTCATTTTCATCATTTTTACATAATCAAAAACACAAAAAAGGGGTTAAGGCTCACCCCAATCCGGTGAGTTCGATTTCGATTGCTTTTTTCTCATCTTCTCTCTACGATTGCTACACTTCCCATAGTTCTAATCAATATCTTCACTTGGTTTATTGTTCTAGTTGCACAGGTCTATCAAGCTAGCATCGGTTGGAGACTCTTCTTCATCGGCCGGCTGAAGAAGAAGAAGGTTGAACCCATATCCCGATCTCCCACGCTAAGGTACACGGTCAAATCTAACTAAATCTTGTTTTTATTCCATAAAGCAGAGCCCGCGGCTCCTGGCGACCACCATTCTTTTTAATCATGTTCTAAGTTAATTCACTCCTCACCCTCCTCCCACATGACCCGAACCGTCTCCGGTGCTCGAGCGACGCCGTGAGATGAAATTTCGGGGATCAATGTGAGTGTGGGATCGAGGTGAGGAGTCTTTACTGCTTTCCGAGTGTTTTCAATTTACTCCCCTTTTTACCCCATTCTATCTTTTACCTTCTTATCTTGAGGTGCTGATCCGGAACCCGTTTCTGGAGTCGACACCAGCAACCCGAACTTTGCGGTGTTCTCGTACTGTGATGGGTTAAAGTTTTTTTTAAAAGCGAAATTGATCTTAAAATGAAAAGAATACCAATCCATCATATTTGGAATCTCAAGTTCATTCAAGTTTAATCAAAATACTCCAATGTTCAATTTTGGCTTATCCGTGAGTGTGAAGAAATGACCAAGCCGTCGTAGATTTTGTTGAAGGGGATCTCGGGCCCAGTCATTTTCACTCTCAAGGTCTTCAGCATTAATGCATATAATATGTATCAAATGGACCTAACATAACTAGGTGACAGATAGTAGGAGTGATGTGAAGAGCAAAAATGAAGTGATGGTTATGATGTGAGATTGATGAGAATGTGGATTTGAGTGAAATCTTCAGGCGTAGTGCATCGACCAGCATCTCTGGTACATCCTTGTCTTGTCTTCTGACGGAATACAACACCATGAGAATATTCAGCTGGGTGGTGCTTCCTCTCTTTTCGCCACAAGGTTGGCATGACATTTTCTTGGGGAACACTGATCTCGCCAATTCACCTGTTAGGACTAAAAAGGTTGCCTGCACATTTCTGGTTAGTACCCAACAGACAGAATTGTCATATGAAGCAGATTGTTCATGAAATGATCAACTGAAGATTTCACTATTAGAACCATCATTTAGAGGTCAAAACAAAGTTTTTGATGATGGTTCCTTTAGCAAAAATGTCATTTTTAACATTCTGAACAGTTTCTGAATTTTTGAGATGTTTCTAAATTTTTCGAATTTTTTGTCCATGTGCCCCCAATCGGGGGCACCTGGCCATGCGCCCTGGGGTGGGGCACCTGGCCATGTGCCCCCAGATGTGGGCACATGCGCCCTGAGGTAAATTTTTTTTTTATAAAAAAATTGTACCTGATCGCCCTTCTCTTTTTGCTTCTTCAGCTCCTAAAAACACTTAACAAAGATGATTAAATTTTCATCATTACTCATCCCATTGCCTATACATTATTTGCCTTGATTTTGAGTCAAAGGGAGGAGCCTTCTTAACAAGGTGGAACAAAACAAATGACTAAAATGAAATAGGGGTAAGAGCTAAGAGAACTTACCTGCCGTGGTGTGAATCTTCTCCTCTTCTACATTGAAATGCCCGAAACACTTGATAGAAAGGGGATTAGATCTTCACCGTGACTCATCCATTTTCCTATTATGGTCAACTTTGACTTAGGTCAAAGGGAAGAGCCTTCTTAACAAGGTAATTAAAGTAAAAGGGTATGCAATGCAGAAATGGAAATATGCATGACAATCAAATAAACATGGATGCAACTAAGGCAACGATCATAACTGAGCATTTGTTTTTGGATTTCCTTGAAATATTGATTGTTTTGGATTTTTGAAAAGTATTCAAAAAAAATTTGGATTTTTGAAATATGCAATTTTTTTCGAAGTTTTAAAATATGCATTTTTTTGGGTTTTTGAAATATGAAATTTTTTTGGACTTTTGAAATATGCAATTTTTTTGGGTTTTAGAAATATGCATTTTTTTTGGTTTTTTAAAATATGCATTTTTTTGGAATTTTGAAATATGCATGTTTTTTGGGAATTTTGAAATATGCAAATTTTTTTGTGGAGAAAATGCTGGTATTTGGGACAGTTCATCGGTCTTCGGAGTTTGTCAAGAATCAAGTGGTAGATGCCACGTGCAAAAATAAAGTTCCCTACCTAGAATCCTTCTAACCTTCTTCCTTTGATCGGCTTGGATTCCACCTGGATTTGGTCGGTTTACCCTTCCCTAGGGATTTAAGGAGGAAGAGTATAGAGGAAGTCCTTGATAGGGTTTGAAGATGTTGAGAGGGATTTCTCTACTCTCACTCAAATTACCCATTGGGGTTCGGCCTCTTTGGTTTTTTCTTTCTTTTTTTGCTTTTTTCTATGTGGCACATATTTGGACAGGTTTTTTGACCCGTGGGGACATTGCCCATCTTTTAGTGCCTTTTGCCTTGACTATCATTCTGGGTACTCATTCAGACAGGTTGAAAATTCTTCCTTTTCTAACCTGAGGGGTTCATTGCCCATCTTTTGGCACCCTTTTGTACCCTCTGAGATGGCCTCCTACTAGGGTGGGAGTGTTTTCGATACTACCCTTCTCTAATCTTCTCTCCCTATCTTGGACCGAGTAGAAGAGAATAGGGTAAGGGTACTCCTTCCATTTCTAGATTTCTGCCTTGCCTTTCGCAAGTGTCAGGTTGTCTGGATTCTAGGATTGGGAAGTGTTGTGTGTGTAGGATGGTACCTACCCTTGACTTCTCACGAACAACCTAGGATCGATGACTTGAGATTATACCAGTGGTTTCTCTATTTTTTATGGAAAGTACTTTTTGAGGTAAACTCCATTCCAAGGATGATTCAATTTTTCTCTATCTGCATTAGTCAATTCATATGCATTGCCTGGATACTTTTCAGTGATTACAAAAGGCCCTTCCCAGTTAGGATGCAACTTGGAGCGGGGACCCCCTGGCTTAACGAATATGCGTTTGACTACCATCTCACCGATCTCGAATTTTCTCTCGACCACCCTCTTTTGATAAAACCTTTTAAGTCTATTCTGATAAGTCCGGGCATGCTCAGCGGTGGCTAGCCTTCTTTCATCCAAGAGTTCAAGCTGTGCAAGGAGAGATTCTCGTCTCTCATCAACAGGAATATCCCTGTCGAGCTGAACTCGGAGAGATGAAAGTAATACTTCGTAAGGGACCACTGCTTCCATCCCATATGCCAAAGCATACGGGGTTTGTCCAGTGGGAGTCCTTACAGAAGTACGATAAGCCCATAGAGCATCTAAAAGCTTATCAGGCCAGTCGGCAAACTTGCTAGACTTATAAGATTTCTTGATGATTTTGATTAAGGTTTTGTTGGTGGCTTCTGCTTGACCATTGCCTTGAGGGTAGTATGGTGATGAATGATGCAATGAAATGCGACACCAGTTGCAAACATCACGCATATCTTGAGAAAGAAATTGTGGCCCATTATCGGTGACGATGTCGCTGGGGATCCCGAACCTTGCCAGGATGTTGCACTTGATGAAGGAGCAGACTGTTGATGCTTTAATCTCCACAAATGCTTCCGCTTCAGCCCACTTTGTGAAGTACTCCGTTGCCGTCAGAATGAATGAATTTGAGCGCATTTCGGAGTTGAGGTCACTCAAGGGGCCAATGATATCAAAGGCCCACATGGCGAAAGGCCATGGGGCATGAATTGGATGAAGGGAAGATGCGGGAGAGTGAATCTTGTCGGCATGGAGTTGACATGAATGACAATGCCGGACAAAAATGAAGCAGTCTTCTTCTAGAGTTGGCCAATAATACCCTTGCTAGATGATTTTCTTAGCAAGAGCTTGGGCATTCACATGACCACTACAAACTCCAGAATGTGCTTCTTTCAGCACCAACTCGGCTTCTTCTTCATCAAGACACCTGAGTAAGATTCCACTTAGGCTTCTCTTATAGAGCACTCCTCCTAGGATTGTATACCGCTGGGATACTCTTCTGATTGCCTTCTTTTGCTTGGTGGTTGATCTAGGTGGGTATGACTGATCTTGGCAATACCTCGCAATCTCGTCATACCAAGGTCTCTCACCTTCTTCTAATTCTTCCAACTCAATTATGAAGATTTCTTCTTTATGTTCTAAGTATTCCTTTCTGTTGAACCTCTCCTTAACCTTCAGAAAATGTCCATCCTCAATTGCTGGAATTGTCCTCTTACAGATGTGGATAGTCCGCACTTGCCTGCCTAGCGGGACAGATAAAGATGAAGCTAATGAAGCTAAGGCATCGGTGAGGATATTCTGAGAACAGGGGACATGGACAAAGGTAAGTTTAATGAATAGCTTGATGTAGCAGGTGGTAAGCTCCTGGTAGGGTTTGAGGTTTGGATGGGAAGTTCAATACTTGGATAGGACCTGGCGTAGGATCAATTGACTATCACCTATCACCCACAGTTCGGTGGCACCATGGAAATGAGCGGCCTCCAGCCCGGCCAGCAAGGCTTCATACTCAGCTATGTTGTTGGTTGCTGGAAAGTTAAGCTGTAAAGCCTGTGGAATGGTGACACCTTCAGGTGACAGAAGGACAATACCTATCCCTATACCATGAGAGTTCAGAGCCCCGTCAAAATATAATGTCCAAAGATTGGAAGATCGGACTGACATTAGTTCGTCATCCGGGAACTCCGACCGGACTGGGTCAAAGATGGGTATGGGGTGATGGGCAAGGTGTTCAGCAATAGCATAACCCTTGATTGCCTTTTTTGGGACATAAGTGATATCAAATTGGTATAAAAAACTCTGCCACCACCCTAACCGATCAGTCAAGACTGTCTTCTCTAACAGAAACTTAATGGGATTGATACGAGCAATGACCTTGACTTGGTGAGCAAGGAAATAATGTTTGAGTTTCTGAACCACCCAAACAAGAGAAGCACAGGTCTTTTCTACCACAGTGTACTTCAACTTACAAGCATCAAACATCTTAGACAAGTAATAAGTAGCTTGTTCTTTCCCCTCTTCATCAACTTGTGCAAGGACTGCCCCAAGAGAGTTCTCAAGAACAGAAATGTACAAGACGAAGGGCTTGTCGGGAATTGGTGGTCAAAGTACAGGGGGACTTGCGAGGTATGTTTTCAACCCATCAAACACCTCCTGGCACTTCGAATCCCATTTAAACTCGACCCCCGCCTTGGTTAACTCATAGAAAGGTTTACACCTTTGGAAATGTTGTGAGATAAACCGGCGGACAAATTGTAGCCTCCCAATCAAACCTCGAAGCTCTTTCATATTCTTCGTGGGAGGCATACCAATAATTTCCTTGGCCTTGTTTGGGTCGATCTCTATGCCCCTTTTGCTTACTATGAACCCAAGTAGCTTTCCTGATGAAACTCCAAATGTACACTTCTTAGGGTTCATTTTCAGCTTGTATTCTCTAGCCCTTTGCAAAACTTTCCTTAGCACTTCAGAATGGTCTTCCCGACTCTTGGACTTGATAACCAAATCATCCACATACACCTCTACAAGGGTGTCCCGCTTGTCGTGAAAGATAGCCATCATAGCCCTATGATATGTAGCACCAGCATTCTTTAACCCAAAGGGCATGACAACATAGCAATACGTTCCCCAAGGTGTAGTGAATGAGGTCTTCTCTTGGTCTTCCTCAGCTAACCGGATCTCATTGTATCCAAAATAGCCATCCAAGAATGAAAGCATTTCAAATCCAGCTGTGTTATCAACCAAAACATCGATATGAGGTAAAGGAAAATCACCCTTAGGACATGCTCGGTTCAAGTCCCTGAAGTCTATACAAATCCGAATTCGTCCATCCTACTTCATAATAGGGACAATGTTAGCCACCCATTGTGGATATAGGACAACTTTAATAAATTTTGCTTGATGTAGTTTGTCGACCTCTTCTTTCATTTTGAGTGCAATATCAGAGTGGAACCTCCTGAGCTTTTGTTTGACCGGGGTAGTTCCAGGTTTCAAGGTTAATCTATGTTCAACCAGTGAATTATCTAATCCCGACATATCTTCATATGTCCATGCGAACGTGTTCTTATATTCTTCCAAAACTTTGATCAAACGTTGTTCTTCTGAGGGAGTGAGGTTTGCACTGATGAGGATAGTCTTAGGATCATCCAGGGTTCCTAAATTCAGTTCCTTGGTCGGTTCATTCCCTGTGGCTGATGGTTCTTCAAATCTTCTAAGTCCAGATGTATATGCATCAGCCAAGTCCTCGATTTCATCCTCGGATTCGGGATCCTTCTCTGATACCACCTCATATACTCCCAAAGTATGATCTATGTTATGCTCATCCTCATATCGGATTTCATCTAGCTGGATGGTATTATCTAAAAAGTTTGGCAGCCTTGCACACTCTACGCATTTCTGTGCCAATTGTTGCAGATACCAATTTGGAACTCACTTACCTCTGACTTTCCTATTTCCTAACTTAACTTGACCTACTGAAGTTAAAGTTGGAAAGGTGGTATTTACAATGGAGGGAGGATCGAGTAAATCGATCAATGATTCAGAAAAGTGGGATCCCTGATTGGGAGCGCCCTCTGGGATGAGTAGAGACGCCTCCTCGATGGAAATGTGAGTTTCGAAGAAGACGTTTTTTTTTTTAGAAATTTCAAGTAAAAAGATAGAATGAGCCTGAGTTACTCGAGGCTTGCTGGAAACTAATTGAATTAATAGAGAGAAAAACTTAAGAATAAAGGGGAAAAAGGGGCTTGTGGGCCCATTGGTAACAGAAAGTGGACACATGGGTCCAAAACTGATGGAAAAAAGTAAACGGGTACGTGGACCCTAACATAGAAATAAATGGGCATGTGAGCCCATGTTGAGAAAAGCCCTTAGTTCTGAAGTTGATGAGGGAAGCAAATGGGCAAGCTGGCCCAGTAAGAGTAGAAGGTTGAAGAGGGCACATGGGCCCAAAGTGGGTAAGTGGGCCCTGAAGCCCATCCAAAAGATCTAGAAAAATGGTACGAGGTTCAAACATGGGATTGTTGTATTTGGGCCTCGTGGAATGGTTTTGACTTGGGTAACATGTTTAACTAGATGATTCAAGATTGGTCTGCCCTTGAGTGGTTCTTGATACTCTTCCTCACTTGAGAACAAACGAGTTAAAGATAAGCACAGGTCTTCCAAGTCTTCTTCTTCTTCTTCATCTGGAGCCTTTCTTCTCTTGACAGTCATCATGGAACTTTTGCCATCTTCAGCCATCATCATGGTCTCCCCTTTGATAAAGAAGGTGTGGAGCCCCATGGCATATCCTGGCTGGAAGATCCTCCTTGGGATGGAACCCTCTTCATATCCCAACCTCTGCCTACGTGGCCTTTTCACAATTTCAATTGGCTGAGTGATCCCTTGAAGATCCTTGCCTAAACCTCTTCCAGGATGATAGCCCAATTTCATCATCATCCGCCATCCCAGTGTGTCTGGTAGAGAGGCGGTAATACATCTGACTTCTGGTAAATCTCCCATTGAGATCTGGGGCTGTATTGACAGACCAAGGGGTGATGTATAAACATCATTCATCTCATCCCTCATAGGCATGCTAGTCACTTTGACCACTTGTCCTTTAAAAGGAAACCTTATGCACTGGTGGTTTGTTGAAGCCACAGCTCCTATTGCCTCCAAGTATGGCCTCCCATGTATAGCCCAAAAAGTTGGATCTAATTCTAGAACATGAAAATCTGTTATGACCGTACGTGGTCCGAGTTTGACTTCTAGAGTGACCACCCCACATGCAGACTTCTTGGAGTTATTGTAGGCCGTCACCATGTCACAGGATGGCTTGATTTCTTGCTCTGAAATGCCACACAACTGCAAAGTTTCTGGTGGCACAACGTTGATAGAAGCTCAAGTGTCAACCAAACATGATTTCACTTCAACATTCAGATGATAACTGCCACATGCAAAGCATATCTCCTAAATTTTGGATCTGCTAATTCTTCCTGAGAGAAAGTGAGTGTTGGGTGCTCACTTCTAGGGGCTAACACCGTAGTGATCTTCTCAGGTGGGAGATCTTCATTCACCATGACCCTTTGCAAGTACTGCTGTAGAATCTTCTGGTGCACCTTTGATCTTTTGATCAACTCAAGTATGGAAATACGGGCCGGTGTATTATCTAAATGTTTTAACAGATCATAGGCTGTGCCTGGAAATGGTTCTTCTACTTGTTCCTCCTCCACTAGATCCTGCGGTTAAGTACTAGCTTGGGGAAAAAGCCGCTGGAACATCCTCCCACTCCGAAGCACCGGGGCTATTTGGCGGTCGGGTAGAGGTGACGGGTTAACTGGGGTGGGTTGTGGTGGAACAGGTGGTGTAGGTGCATGTATAATAGGTAATGGGATTGGTGGTTCTAGGATGATTGGGTTAGTTGGTAGAGGGGTAGGATTTGGAGGTGGTAGTGATGGTGATACCGGCGGCCTAATAAGAAGAGACCGGGGTGCAGAAGTGGTTGATGAGTTTAATGAAGGTGTAGGTTGTGGGATTGGCTGTGGTGTTGGTGGTATGATAGATCGGGGTTTTCTAGTGGTAGAGCTCGTAGGCTGGGGGTTCAGGTTTGGTGATGATTGTGGTGGTCGGATGAGCAAGGGCCGGTGTGTAGCAATGGTTGAAGGAAGTGTAGTTAGAGAGGGGGCTGGCCTAATGATGGGCCGGCGAGATGAAGTGGCGGCCAGTGGTTGGGTTATTGAGCTTGGTGGTAGTTATGGAGTAGCAGGTGCACGGATTATCTGTCTAGGAGGGTTCCTAGCAGGAGGCCTAGTTGGGTTGGCATGCATGGTTGTATTGTGGCTTTCTAGTTGCTAACCTTGAGCACGGCTGGCATCTCCCTGGACAATGGAGTGTACTAGACCAATTCCTGGGTTTGGATGTGCTGGTGCCGACGCTGGAGCGGGAGCATGTAATGGGAGCGGATTCTGAACAATCCCCAAGCCAGGTTGTTGTTCAGGTTGAGCTGGTGGATGCTGCCGCTGCTGCTGCCTAGCCTTCATAGCTTGTATGCATTCCCCCATTTGGACCCAATCAATGCTGCCCTGGTCATTTAGATCGTGGATGTAATCCTTGAATTGAAAGCACACTTCTACAGTGTGACCAGGACACCGGTGGTAAGCACAGTATCGGGACATATCAACATTTGTTGGCCAAACCTTTTTTTCCTTGGGAAATTCCAACTGTTTTTCTGCCATGAGTACATTGAAGATGTCGGTCAAGGAGTAAGGGAGTTGCTGGTAGTTCTCTCTCTTAGGACCTCCCCTTCGTGGTGCCTGATTGGGTGGTGGCGGTGCCCTATTGTGGGTAGGTTGTCGAGGTTGCTGGGGTTGTGCTACTGGTTGCGGGGGTTGTTGTGGTTGTCGTGGTTGTGGTAGCCTAATCTATTGTTGAGGGGGGTAATAGGAAAGGTTTTGTGGTGGGTTTCTGTATTGGTTTTGACGGTTCCCTCCCTGGTTCCCCACAGTGTTTATTGCTTTGTTGTTAACCACTCCCTCGGTTGTAGGCCCAACTGGTGCAGAGGGGGTTTTCCTGAAGTTTCTTGGTTTAGGATCAAAAGGGTTTATCATGGTGGCATCCTTTAAGTGGGCTTGCAAGTATCGGGCACTGTCATAGAGTTCATTCATTGTGGTAGGACGGTGCATGATCACGACATTCCTCAAGGCAGGTGTAGTGTTGCCAATAAGCATCTTCACTTGTTCCCCTCAGAAATCACATATGTCAGTTTCTCTGCCATCCCCTCCAGCGATCAGCAAACTTTATCAAGTCCTCTTCGGGCTTCATCTTCTCAGCAATCAAATCTGTAATAGAGCATGCTGGTGCCACTCGATCTCTATATCTTTGCAAGAATTTGGTTTTAACAATATCGAAGTCTCCTGCCTCAAAGGAGTCGAGTGAGTAGAACCATTCCAATGCAGACTCTTCTAATGATCGACGGAACAAGAAGGCAAGAACCCTACGATCATTTTTCCAGAATGAGGATTCATAGAGAAAATCTTTAAGGTGGAGAAAAGGGTTGACAGTACCATTGTAGCGGCGATAAACTGGTAGCTCAGAAGGTGGCAGGTGTAGGATTGGCAGAGAAAGAATGAAAATCTCAGGAACTGACTTGGAGTCCAGGCGACATCTCAGCTCTTCATAACGTTCATTCATCTGGGTGAGCTGATCCACGATTGCCTGGGTGAGAGGAGGTTCTTGCTTTACTGGTGGGGGTATGTGACTAGAGGCATGGTTTTGCAATTGTGGAGCATGACTTGGAAAATTTACTGAAGATTGTCCCATGACTTGATGGGCCAGGGGAGCAACATGGTTAAAATAAGATGGCTGAACAAATGATGGTTGAACCACAGATGGTTGAATTACAGATGGTTGTGCTAGTGCCAATGATGGTTGAATCACATATTGTGGAACAATAGGTGGTTGAATGAGTGGTGGTCGAACCAGAGGATGAAGAGATAAGGCAACTTGTTTGGTTTCAGCCTGATCTGAAGCAATTTTGCCCTTCACCATGGATTGTATACGGGCATAGGTTTATGGGTCGGTATAGAGAGACAACTCCCTAAAGAGTTGTTCAACATCACGAGGAGCAGATGGTTGAGGGACCTCTTGCGCTTCTGACTCAAACAATGGATTAACATGACCATCTGACAGATTTGGTTGATGACCCATCTCGTGCTCTCGATGTTCAGCTTGTTCCACCATTCCAACGTGCCTTCCAGGCCGTAATTGCATTGAACTTAAAGGAGAAAGTAAAACAAACAAGTTGACAAAGCAAAGAAAGAACTCTTTTTTTGGTTTTTAGTATTTTGCAAAAAAGTTAGAGGTTTTGAATTTTTTTGTTTGACAAGCAAGTGATGTAAAGACTTGAAAGCAAAATTACGCAATGATTTTGATTAAACCTTAGGTTTATGAATTTTGTTAAGAATTGTTCTCTCAACAAATGGGTTAGGATCCTAACTCCAATCTCACCACGTGTAGGTAACATAGGATGCTTTAGGTTTTGGGGAGTGGTACAACCAACCCGATCGTGAAGAGGAATACTCCACGTATGAGGAATTACGGAGGCCTTGATGAAAGCCAACCAAGTCAACTAGGAAGGAATATCCCAGAAGAGAGGTCAGAATCCACCAAGAGATTGTTTTGGATGGGAGGGATAAATGGGAGAGTGAGCTCCCGCCTCAAAAAAGTGTAAAAGAAGGAGGTAGAGAGAAGGAGCAGAGAATGCAATCAAGTAATAAAGCAAGTAATAAGCAAAACATAAACTTAAATAAACAAGCAATGACACAAGACAAGCAATTAGAAACTAGACAAGCAACTAGAAACAAGAATCCAGACCTTGTTTCTTATGTGAGCCAAATGGAGATAGTGAAAAGGTGATGGAAATAAGAGGGTTCACATCTGATAGCCAAGCAAAAGGGTGGTCCACGTGGGGACCGATGTGGGAACTGGGGTAAAAAGTAAAGGTGGTTCACGTGGGAACCGGTTTGAATTGTCAAAAGAGGGCCACATGGGGCCGATTAAAGGTGAACAAAGATCTGATCCAAGTTGGGATAGATCTGGAAAAAAAGGGGCTTGGTTCATGTGGGAACCGAAGTAAAGAAAGAGATTGGTTCACGCGGGAACCGGTTTAAAAGGAAAAGGGTGGTTCACGTGGGAACTGGTTTAAATAAAGTGCAGAAATTAAATGGCATACTTGGCACTTCAGATCTGATGAAAGATGGGTGAAATCAGAAATTTTGAGATGGCATGAAGTTTAAGAGAGGTGGAAAGAAGGAAAGGCTCACGTGGGAACCGGTCTAGAACTAGAACTAGTTGCAAACAAAACACTTAGCACCCACGGTTGAAGACATTGCTTGTCCCACCGTGGTCGCCACAAAGCTGTCGACTCTAAAAATTCGACGGGGTCTTCTCCTTTTCAGGGAAGTCCATGAATCCAGATCGTCACCTCAAGAGGGGATGAGAAAAGAAAGGAATAAAACTCGGAAAGTAACTCTCACCTCGGTCCCATACTCACATTGATCCCCGAACTTTCATCCCTTGGTGTTGCTCGATCAGCAAAGAGACGGTTCGGGTCATGTGTGAGGAGGGTGAAAATAAATAAATGTGGTCGCTAGGAACCGTGGGTTCCAATTTATAGAATTAAAATTGACCGTGTGTACCTTAGCATGAAGAATGTGAGTTAAAGCTTCTACTTCTTCGGCCGGCCGATGAAGAAGAGTCCTCAACGCAGTGGGTGCTTGATATTCTGTGCAACTAGACAAACAAACAAGTGAAAGAGACTATTAGAACTAAACAAAGTAGAGTATATGTAAAGAGAATGACATGAAACACACAACTGAATAGAAACTGACCAAACTCGGGTATTCTCTAACCCCTTTTTTTATTTTCGGAATAACTGAATAAAAGTAATGCAAAAAATGTAAAAAAATGATAGGTTGATGGAGAATCACGAAACAAAGAGATAGGAAAAAGAACTAAAAGATTCTGAGTTGAATAGTGAAAGATATAGCCAAATCTGGGTTGTCGAAAAAGCCGAGCAGCAGTCCAGGATCAGCCAGGTGCGACTTTGCTTCTGCACTCGTCACGACCAGCCCCGACCTCAGAATCAAGTGCCATTGATTGAAAAGTGAAGAAGACTTGGAGAGGAAGAACATTAATGAAGAGAGCTCAGGAAGCAGACGTCCACACACTGCTGTAGAGGCCGAGGAAGAGAGACTTGGCAGATCACCTGCAGAACAGCCTTCTTCTCTCTTGAACCGATTTTCTGTCTCTAAAAACTCGAAATTCTCTCTCTAAAAATCACAAAATAAATGCAGGAGAGAGGTTGTATGTATTGAGATGCCTGGGGGGTCGTGCTCATGCCCTTGGAACGACCGGAATCAGAGTTAATTTATAGGAGAACAGACGGTGTTATCCGGGCTAAAAAATTGGTGCCTTGCGCCCCACCCCTGGGCGCATGCGCCCCACTGAGCGGCGCATGTGCCCCCCAGTGAGGGCGCATGGCACAATTCTCAAAAAAGTTGGTCTTATCCGATCGTCGGTTCAGTGGTAGAGTCCCGGTGAAAAACTGGGTCCCTCGTGCCTCCAGGGTAGGGCGCATGTGCCCTCAAGTGGGGGCACAAGGTCACGTGCCTCACTGGTAGGGTGCATGGGCACGTGCCCTGGGTCCCGGTCGCATGTGACCAGGAACCCAGGCGCATGGGACTATTTTTGCTCTTTCTTCCTCAAAAAGCCATTGCAAACACTCCCGAACTCGGAATTCGACGCCGTTTGTTGCGTGGGAAAGATAACAGGCCGAAGAAGCTTTCTATAGCATTAGATCATCCATCGCACCCTCCAAAACTTCAGAATATTGTCCGGAAGTTAGGGCAGTGAACAGAAGATCCGATACATGTCAAAATGACTTCGACGGCAAACCGGAAAGGCACAGAATGCAATAAAACTTGTCCGTAGTGTGAATATGACCATAACCTTCAATGCATGATCATTAGGCATGGGTCATTCAGACAATTTCCGTGTTTACACGGCTTAGGTGTAGCTTTCGCTCGGAAATTACGGCTTTTTGCGGAAAACTTCGGAAGTCATCCGATTTCGTTCGGCGAAGCTTCAAATCAACTTTAAAAGACCTGGCATCATATATAAGGTCAATCACACATGTTACCCTATAAAACATGAGTTTTATGCTCTGAATTAGGTGAATTTGGCATGTCTACAGTCCCCTTTGCCTATCTTGGACCGAACAAAAGAGAGTAGGGTGAGGGTTTTCCTTCCATCTCTAAGCCTTGCCTAGCTTGTATCAGGTGTCATGTCGTCTAGATTCTGGGACCAGGACGTGTTGTGTGTGGGATGGTATCCACCCTCGACTCCTAGAGAACAACCACATGTTGTCTCAAGTCTTACAGGTAGTTCTCTCCATTTTTGAGGTAGATTACATTCCAGAGGTGAATCAATTGTTCGCATGCCTTGCAATGTAAAAAATTTGTTTAATAAAAACATGGTAGCTACAAATATCATCAATCATGAATTTCTCTCCATTAAAATTTTGAAGTTCAAAATCATTTCAAAAAATATTGCCTTGAGGATGACATAATGATGATGAATGCAACATAATACATGAGAAAAGAAGAAGTTCATTGCTGATGACAGCTTTGTTTGTGCTTGCCTTGCATTGCTTGCCATGCCTTGCGTTGCCTTGCCCAACTACTTCCACTGTTGATATGCTCTACATTGAATCAAGGAGTAAGAGTCATACAGTGAGGTGCAAGATGTGGTAGATTTGATTTGGCATGGTGAAACTAGGATTGATGATGTAGAAGGCAAAGATTGGGGTATCACCCAAAAAATTTCTCCACCTTTGATTTTTTTTGTTGAAAGTAAAACTTAGAAAATGAAAGAGAATTTGAAAGGAAATAAACATGCTTGGAAACAAAAGTGAGTTAAAATGGGCTCTTGGGCCCTTGAGTTGAAAGTGGGCCTAAAGGCCCGGGAGTAGTTGGAATCAAGAGGCACGTGAGTCCAAGATTTGAATGTGGGATAGAGGGCCCGGTTGATGTTGATGGGCATGAGGGCCCGATTGGAGGTTGAGCCCGAGGGACCCAATGAAAAGAGTGGGCACATGGACCCGATTTAAATGGTTGGGAGAAAGATTGTGATTTGTGATGGGCTCATTGGCGCCATTGAAGAGTATGGGTGCGTAATCCCAAAGTTGAAGAAGTGGGTGCACAGGGGCCCGATTTCGAAAAAGTTTGGGCACGTGGGCCCGATGGTGAAGAAATGGGGGCATACAGGCCCGAAGTTGAAGGAGTGTGGGCATGTGTGCCCGAGTTTGTTAGAAGGTGGGCACTGGGCCCAATTTAGAAGAAATTTGGGCACATGGGCCCAGTTGTAGAAAAACATGGGCATGTGAGACTGGTTGAGGTGAATTGTGGGCATGTGGGCCCGATTTAGAAAAATTAAGGGAACAAGGGCCCGATTGGGGAGAATTATGGGCACATGGGCCCGATGGAAGGAAAGGAGCATGTAGGCCAAGTTGGGGAAAAGGGGCGCATGGGCCCAGTTGAAGGAAAGGGGCACGCAAGCCTGATTGATTAAAAGAGGCACGTGGGCCCGGTTGAAGAAAAGGGGCATAAGAGCCCGGTAGATTAAAAGGGGAACATGGGCCCAGTTGGATAAAGGGGGTACATAGGCCCGGCTGATGGAAAGGGGCACATGGGCCCAGTTGATGAAAAGGTGCATATGAGCCCGAAAATGGGGCATAAGGGCCCAAAAATGGGGCATAAGGGCCCAATTGAGTGGGATGGGGTGTGGGCCATGGCCCTAAGTTTGACAGATTTTGGACCCATGGGCCTGATTGATGATTATAAGAAGGATAAAGAAAGGGCAATGGCCCTAAATTGAGGAATTGTGGGCCCATGGGCCCAATCGTTGATTTGGAGGAGAATAAAGAAAGGGTCGTGGCCCTAAGATTGATGCGAAGGGATTTACCTGCCTAGCTGGAGGAGGTCCCAGTATCGCTTTGTCTATGCCCTTCTGGAGGCTTGTCGATTCATTTTCCATTTTGCTGACCAATTCTATCCCTTTATTTTTCCGTTCAGGGGTCAATTCTATCTCCCCATCTTCAGGGATCAATTCTAATGATGGCAACATTTGATCTTTACCTGGAGAATCCTTGCCTAGTCCTTGACAATCAACAAAATTTGTGATCTCCTCATCTAAGCTCCCTACAGTAGGCTTCTCCTTAGGTTGTTCTATAAAAGGGGGCATGCCTAGTCTGGGGGATTCCGAAAGTATCAAAGGGTTTGGTTCAACCTCCCCTACTAGCTAACTTTGACCTCTTGATATAGCAACGATATGCTGAGAAGCTGATTCCTCTGCCATGGCAGGAGCACAAATGGTTGGAGTGATTGATTCCTCTACTAGGGCAAGAGCATGAAGGGTCCGAGGGACTGAATCGTCTACCATGGTAGGAGCACGAATGGTCAGAGTGACTGGTTCCTCTACCATGGCAGGAGCATAAATGATAGGAGTGACTAATTCCTCTGCCAAGGCAGGAGCAACAGAAGAAACATCTGGTTTGACTAACTGAGGGGGAACCCTATGTTGAGGGATTGATTGAAGTGGTGCTGACATAGAAGTCGGGTCAGGCTGGGGAGCTATTGGTGAAATTTGTTGAGGGGCCAAGGCTTGTGTGGTTGGCCGAGGAGCTATTGGGGAAGTAGACTGAGAAGCTAAGGTCCGAATGATTGGCCGAGGGGCCTTTGGAAATGTTGGTGGAGTCAAAGGCTGGGGAATCGGTTTAGGTAACGAAGAATTTGCACAAGCGACAAGAGGAACTTGATTGTGCATAGTTGGTTTCGCCATTAGCACGGGGTGCATGACCGATTGAGGTTGGGGCATGGGTGGCCTAATCAACTGGTGTCGAGGAGTCGGCTAAAGATGATGATCTAGATGAGGTCGGGGAGGGCTCCTAGGTTGGTTCATAGCATCAATGTTCTTTTCAGCCATGGGGCTCAATTCATCATGATATTGCATTAATTCCCTGTCTCCTTTTGCTTCCCCAATTATTGAATAACCCAGCCCATATCATTGCAAAAATTTAGCCTTGATAATTTTGAAATCTCATTTCTCTATTTCCTCTAGTGAAAAGAACCATTCTAGGGCTGCACCATCCAATGATCGCTTAAAAAGAATAGCAAGAGATCTTCGATCATTTAGCCATCGAGATGATTTGCTCTAGAAATCATTGACATGGGTGAAGGGATCACCTGAGCCATTGTAGTGATGGTAGGCTGGTGTTTGTGATAGAGGGATATGTGGGACTGGGAAAGATGGAGTAGATATTTTAGGGATGGCCTCGAGTCCAAACGGTGCCTCAGCTCTTCAAAGTGCTCATCCATTTGGTTGAGTTTGTCCATGAATGCTTGAGTGAGGCTGGGTTCTTGAGCCACCGGTGCAAGGTATTTAGATGAATGGGTTGGAAGAGGTGGCTTCAAAGTAGGAACCGGCATAGAATTATATGAATGCCCCACAACGGGGTGAGTAGAGGCACGATAGGGTTGCCTAGGAGAGGAGATGATGAGGGGCCTGACTGTCGATTGGGGTGGTGAGGGGGAATGATTTCCCTCGACCGGATCTTGATTGGCAGGCATCTTGCCCTTTGTTAAAGATTGCACAAGTGAAAATGATTCAGGATCTTGATGGAGGGATAGACCCTGGAGGATTTGTTCCACACTAAGTGAAGCAGGTGAATTAGTAGGATTTTGAACTTCAGGTTCTCTGACGGCATCGACATGGCCCTCTGGTTGGACCATGGGTTGTTGCAACTCGTAGTGACCCGTCTTGTAGTAGTCCAGCATCCCAACGTGTCTTTCGGACCTTAGCATCATGCGCATCCTGTCGATCTTTCTTCAAATATGGTTAAAAATAGAAGGGCAAGTCAAGCACATAATTGAATATTTTTTTGTTATGTTTTGTTTTGTTTGATTTTTTTTGTTTCAATTTAGTTGTTTAGAAAACAAGTTGAACACAAAATTAAAGAGGTTTTTGCTTTGTTTTTTAGGTGTTTTGCAAGAAGAAATTTTTGGTTGTTTTCAATTGTTGAGAGC
The DNA here is from genome assembly GCA_036172225.1 of Cryptocoryne crispatula var. balansae. Classification (NCBI taxonomy): domain Eukaryota; kingdom Viridiplantae; phylum Streptophyta; class Magnoliopsida; order Alismatales; family Araceae; genus Cryptocoryne; species Cryptocoryne crispatula. Next base: position 23,514,264 of record CM069925.1, read on the forward strand.
AAGCAAGTTATGCAAACAAGGTTTTAAAATGACTACTCAACAATATTTGGGTTGAAACCTTAGATTAGATAGATTGTTAACAAATGTTCACTCAAATGGGTATGGTTCCTATTGCTTCAATCTTCGAGTAGGTACTTGGGTTCTTCGGGTTTTGGGAAAGTGGTACAACCGGCCCAATCGTATAGAGAGGAATACTCCACGGATGGGGACTTACGGAGGACTTGATGGAAACCACCAAATCAACTAGGAAGGAATATCCCAGAAGAGAGGTTAGAATCCACCAAGAAGGTGTTTGGAGGGTGAGGGTGTGTTGGGAGAGAGAGCCCCCGCCTCGAATGCCCTACGATTGGAACAAGTCCTATACCCAATGCAAAAGCTAATGCAAAAATAAAAATAGAGGGTAGGAGAAGAAGAAGCAATCAATATGCAAGAACATGAAATGAAAGGAAGCTAATAAATCAAGCAAGTGAATGTAATCAAGACAAGCAATGGAAAGATATCTCATAGAAGAAGATTATTCATGTTGAATACTTTTTCATTAGACTTCCATATAATCCTATGAAAAATTTCTAAATAGAGGATATGCTGGGAAAAGCATAATCTGGCACACCACCATGAGTCTTTTGTTCAGCAAACACAGATTTGATTAGAAATTAGCAAATCATCCTCATATTTCCAATAAGCACCTCGGCTCATTCAAAAGGGTGGTTCATCATGATTTTGATGGTCTAAAAGAGATGTTGCTAATGGAATAATGGTTTAAGCACTAAATAAGGCTAAATTGGCGTGTCTACAGACATCACTCAAAAGGGTTGTTAACATCACATTTTGACTTGGCCCCTTGCAAGTTTGTCAAGGGGTGGAAACCTCTTTAAGATGGTAACTGTTAATAATAAAGAAGATGGTAGATGTAAGGTTAAGAAACTTACCTGTTGGCAAGATTTCCCCCTCCTTGACTCGTGTTTCTTTCCTGAAATACTTAATAAAGGGGTTAGATCTGCTCTATGGCTTACTTCCTTGCCTATTTTTATCTTGCCTTGCTTACATGTCAAGAGGGGTAGCCTTATTAACAAGGTAATATGAACAAAATGACCGAAAATGAATAAGATAAGGGTTAAGAAAGCTTACCTGCTATGTGGAGAGTCACTTCCTTCTTGATCTTAGAATCCTATCGTTGATAGAATCTTCCTCTTTTACTCTAAAGTTCCTGAAAATACTTGATAAAAGAGGATCAGATCTTCACAATGACTCATCCCTTTGCCTACTATGGCCAACTTTGACTTAGGTCAAAGGGAGGAGCCCTCTTAATGAAGTGATAATGAAGATAAATATGCAATGCAGAAATGAAACATGCGAGACATAAAAATAAATATGAATGCTAGCAAAGACAAAAATCAAGGTTATGCCAAGTTAAATGATGCATTTTTTTGTATTTTTAGAAAATATTCAATTTTGTAAATTTTTGAAAATATTCAACTTTTTGGAATTTCTGAAAATATTTGAATTTTTTTAGATTTTTAAAAATATCCAATTTTTTGGAATTTTTGAAAACATTCATTTTTGTGGATTTTTGTGGAGAATGTGCCGGTATTGAGACAATTCATCGATCTTTAATTGTTAGTCAAGATTTAAGTGATAAACACCACGTATGAATAATGTTCCCTACCCAGAATCTTTCTTGCCCTCTTCTCTTGATCGGTTTGGATTCCCCCTGAGTACCCTACCCTAGGGTTTTTAGATGGAAAAATTATAGAGGAAGTTTATGATAGGATTTGGGGGTGTTGAGGAGGGTTTCTCTACTAATGCCCAAATTGCCCATTGGGGTTCAGCCTCTTCGGGTTTTTTTTTACATGTAGCACTTACTTAGACAAGTCTTTGACCTGTGGGGTCATTGCCCATCTTTTGGTGCCTTTTCTTCATTTTCTACTCTTACGAGTACTCATTCAGACATGCCCATATTTGTTTAAACCTGTGGGGTTCATTGCCCATCTTTTGGCACACTTTTGCACCCTATGAGACGACCACCAAATAAGGCAGTGGGCATTTTCGATACTATCCTCCTCTAGTCCCCTTCACCTATCTTGGACCGAATAGAAGAGAATAGGGTAAGGTTTTCTTTCCGCCTTCAATGTTCTGCCTTTCCTGGGGTGGGGTTGGGCTATCTGGATTCTTGGATCGGGAGGTGCTGTGTGTGCAGGGTCATGTCTATCCTTGACTTCTAGCTAACACCCTTGGATCGATGACTTAATATCATACCAAAAATTATCCATTTTTTTCTCTAAGTAAAATATTTTTTAACGTAAATGCCATTCCATGGATGGTTCAATTTTTCTCCATCGACGTTGGTTATCTCATATGCATTACCTGGATATTTTTCAGTTATAACAAAAGGCCCTTCCCAGTTAGGTTGCAACTTGGAGCGGGGACAACCCGGCTTAACGAATATGCATTTTACTACCATCTCGTTGATTTCGAACTATCTCTCTACCACCCTCTTTTGATAAAACCTTTTCAATCTGTTCTGATAAATTTGGGCATGCTCAGATGCGGCCAACCTTCTTTCATCTAGGAGTTCAAGTTGTGCACGGAGAGATTCTCGCCACTCATCGACAGGGATGCCCCTCTCGAGTTGAACTCAGAGTGATGGAAGGAATACTTTGTACGGGACCACCGCTTCCATCCCATATGTGAGAGCATACGGGGTTTGGCCAGTGGAGGTCTGTACAGAAGTACGATAAGCCCATAGGGCATCTACAAGCTTATCTGGCCAATCCACGAACTTGCTAGACTTACATGTTTCCTTAATGATTTTGATCAAGGTTTTGTTGGTGGCTTTTGCTTGATCATTGCCTTGAGGGTAATAAGGAGATGAATGATGCAATGCAATGTAGTACCTATTGCAAAGATCACGCATATCTTGAGAGAGAAATTGTGGTCCGTTGTCGGTGATGATGTCGCTGGGTATCCCGAACCTGGCGATGATGTTTCTTTTGATGAAGGAGCACAGCGTTGATGCCTTTATCTCCATGAACGCTTCCGCTTCTTCCCACTTGGTGAAGTATTTTGTTGCCATCAGGATGAACGATTTGGAACAGATTTCAGAGTTAAGATCACTTAGAGGGCAATGATATCAAAAGCCCACATGGCAAAGGGCCATGGGGCATGAATTAGATGAAGGGAAGATGTGGGAGAATGGATCTTGTCAGCATGAAGTTGGCAAGAATGATAGTGCCGAACAAAGATGGAGCAATCCTCTTCTAGGGTTGGCCAATAATATCCCTACCAGATGATTTTCTTGACCAGAGCTTGAGTATTGACATGGCCCCCACATGTAGACACGCCAAATTGGCCTGATTCGGAGCCCCAGATTCTTATTCCATAGGCGATATTCTTATTTGACCGTTATTTGAACCGGATTACCTCGTGGAGATGAGCTAAGGACGTTGGTGGAGCCCCTTGTGAGTTGAGAATGGACCGATGATTTTCGGAATATTGCCATAACCTTCAGGCAAGAGCCGCGCATGAATTGTGAAAATCACGAAGCCTGCTCGATGAACGACCTTGAATGGTCCATAATTGAAGGTATCGGGAGTCCCGCATGTGTTCCGTAACATTTAGGGTTTTCAAGAAGTCATTTCGATAGGCGTTGGTCAATGACGGCTTTCATTACGGCTTTTTCGATTTGTACTGACACGGCTATCCCGGACCATGTGTTAGGCCTTTTCGGTCATCACCGGGTCTTTTTGGGTCATCCGGGTTGATTCTAGCTGAATATTTTCATCAATCATGGCCATACGTCCGGTTCGGTCAATTTTAGGGTTTCGCAACTTTTCCGAGTTTCGGTTCAGGTTTACCGGATTAATCTCATATTTTTCGATGACTTCGGGTTTTTCGATCATACCGGACTTGTTCGGTCATCATTTTAAGTCATCCCGAGTTGGCCCGAGATTTCTCGATCGGAACCGTGCTCTTTTAGAACTTCGCCACGGGTTTCGGCTTTACGCGAGAGGGTAAACCGGTAGAAAGCCCCATGCGAATGTCTCGAGAGTCATGCCAGCTGGTTTACCAACTTCGAGGAGGTGCGTATGAAGGTCCTATTTCCAAAGCAACAAACGAGAGCCGAATCGGACATCCCGTTTGCAAGATACGGCTCGCGGAATGCGCGTGCAGGAGAGAGAGTCTACCATGCCCCCGCTCCCTTTGAAAAGGGAGGGCACGCCCTGCGCGCCCTCAACCTGAGGGCGAGCCCTGCGCGCCCTCAAACTGGGGGTGCGCCCTGCGGGCCCCCGTTTCCTTTGAAAAGCGAGGGCGTGGTCAGTTTCCTAAAATTGGAAATTGCCCCGATTAGCACCTTCTAAACCGGATTTTTGGAAGGTTTCCGCAGATGATTTTTAATTATTTGTACCGCGCCCCGGTTCGGGGGCGCATTACGTATGTCAAGTCGATTTTTAGCAATTTTTGGAAGTTTCCAAAGAATTTTAGCAGTGAGACGTGTACCACGCCGCCGAAGTGAGGGCGCGCCCTGCGCGCCCTTCGTTTGAGGGCGCGCCCTCGTCCCCTTTGAAAACCGGGGGCGCGGTCGGTCCAGTTTCCATATTTTGCAGTGGCTTTCTTCCCCTATAAATTGAGAGCCATTCTCAATGACCCAAGGTTAATCCCCCGTGCCTAGCTCATCCAGAGGTCGTCCAAGCTCTTCTCCAAAGCCGTCCCGACGTCCAAAGGCGATCCGACATTGAGAGATCGATCCCGAAGTGAAGGAGAAGGCTCGATCCGGGCATTCTGCATCAACCAACTTCATCGACTTCTGCAGAAAAAAGGGACTCTTTATGCAAAAGTCTTCAACATAGAAGTTGTTCCTCTCTTCGTCTTCTTTCATCTTGAATAGACGGCACTCAATTCCAGCTTTCCGTTCGTTCGTGGAAGTTGTTGTACTGAGGGCGCGCATCCTGGTTCTGTTTTCTATATCCACCCAATTTCAGAATTTTTACAGACTTTTACAAGAATATTTCTTAAAAATAATTAACATAGTAACTCTTCCTCTATAAGTATTCTGTCTACTCCAACAAACGGCACTCAATTCTTATGTCGGGGTCGTCTGTAGCATTCTCTTCAACAAAGTCGCGCCAGGAGGGTGCAAGGCTACCCGAACCGGCTTGTTTCAACCATCTTGGCTTCAACTCAAGCCGATTCACTTTATAAGCTTCCTCAACCCACTTTATTCAGTTAATTTAACATTTTATAACATATTTTAGTTCATTTTCATCATTTTTACATAATTAAAAACACAAAAAAGGGGTTAGGACTCACCCCGAAGCCGGTGAGTCCAATTCCAATTGCTTCTTTCTCATCTTCTCTTAATAGTTACTACACTTCCCATAGTTCTAATTGTTTTATTTCACTTTGTTTATTGTTCTAGTTGCACAGGTCTATCAAGCTAGCATCGGTTGGAGACTCTTCTTCATCAGCCGGCCGAAGAAGAAGAAGGTTGAACCCATATCCCGATCTCCTGCGCTAAGGTACACGGTCAAATCAACTCATCTCTTGTTTTTATTCCACAAAACGGAGCCCGCGGCTCCTGGTGACCACATTATTCATGTTCTAAGTTAATTCACTCTTCACTCTTCTCCCACATGACCCGAACCGTCTCCGGTGCTCGAGCAACACCGTGAGATGAAAGTTCAGGGATCAAGGTGAGTGTGGGACCGAGGTGAGGACATTTTACCGCTTTCCGAGTGTTTTCAATTTACTCCCCTTTTTTCCCCTATTCCATCTTTCACCTTCTATTTGAGGTGCCGATCCGGAACCTATTTTCGGAGTCGACAACTTTTTGGCGACCACGGTGGGACAACCAATGTCTTCAACCATGCTAGCTTTATTCAACCGTGCAACTAGTTGTTTTCCTACTTGGTTCGCGCATGAACGGCTTGTCCTTTACATTTTCCATGTCAATTTACCTTTAAACTTACTGTTTACTCTTTCTTTAAGATTTTCCCCCAAGTGGACTTGAGTTACTTGTCTTTAATTTCAACACGGTTCCCTCGTGAACCACTTTTCTTCTTATAAACCGGTTCCCGCGTGAACCACCTTTCTTTTCCAACTTGGTGCCCGCGTGAACCAACTTATTTTCAGATTGGTCCCCGCGTGGACCACCTCTTTACAGCACCTTTAGATTGGCCCCACGTGGCCCTCTTTCTATTTTGTCAACTCTTACACCGGTTCCCGCGTGAACCACCCTTTCCTTCACAAAAAACCCTTTCCCGCGTGAACCAAACCCTTTTCTAAACCGGATCCCGCGTGAACCAACCCACTTTCAGATTGGTCCCCGCATGGACCACCCTTTTTCACCACTTTATATTGGCCCCACGTGGCCCTCCTTTCCTTTTTCCAATCAAACAAACCGGTTCCCACGTGAACCACCCCTTTTTCCTTCAAAAACCGGTTCCCGCTTGAACCACCTACCTTTCCAAAACCCGGCTCCCGCGTGAGCCACTTTATTTTCAAAATCGGTCCCCGCGTGGACCATCCTTTTACCTTTACTTCAGATTTGTCCCCACTTGGACACTCCAACACAAGCCGGTTCCCACACAAACCACCTTTTAGTTGCTAGTTGCTAGTTACTTGCTTACTTTATCATTGCTTGTCTTGATTGCATTCACTTGCTTGATTTATTTAATAGCTTTCATTCATGTTTGCATATTGATTGCTTCTTCTCCTCCTACCCTCCATTTTTCATTTTTGCATTAGCTTTTGCATCGGGTACCGGACTTGTTCCGATCCGTAGGGCATTCGAGGCGGGGGCTCTCTATCCCAACACACCCTCACCCTCCAAACACCTTCTTGGTGGATTCTAACCTCTCTTCTGGGATATTCCTTCCTAGTTGATTTGGTGGTTTCCATCAAGACCTCCGTATGTCCCCATCCGTGGAGTATTCCTCTCCGCACGATTGGGCCGGTTGTACCACTTCCCAAAACCCGAAGAACCCAAGTACCTACTCGTGGTGATTGAGTGATAATCTTAGGTCTTGAAGATTGAAGCAATAGGAACCATACCCATTTGATTGAACAATTGCTAACAATCTATTTAATCTAAGGTTTCAACCCAAAAATTGTCGAGTAGTCATTTTAAAACCTTGTTTGCATAACTTGCTTGCTCACAACAATTGAAAACAACAAAGAAAATTTTCTTTCAAAACACAGGAATTTTTTTTTTCTTTAATTCAACTTACCTGCCAAACAACCAAATTGAAATCAAATAAAATCAAACAAACAATCATAACCGCACAAAAAACTCTCTCTTTGCATTTACACCTTTCATTTGCTTTCTTTCAACCATTTTTTAAGAAAATTTGACAGGATGCCCATAACACTAAGGTCCGAAAGACACATCGGGATGTCAGACTACTACGGCCAAGAAGAGGAGTACGAGATAGGCCACTACGAGCTGCAACAACCCATGGTCCAACCAGAGGGCCATGTCAACACCGTCAGGGAGCCAGAAATTCAAATTCCTACTCATCAACTTGCTACACTTAGCGTGGAGCAACTCCTCCAGGGTCTATCTCTTCATCTAGACCCCGAATCTTTTTCGCTGGTGCAATCCTTGACGAAGGGCAAGATGCCGGCCAATCAAGATCCGGTCGAGGGAAATCAAGCCCCCTCACCACCTCAATCAGCAGTCAGGCCCGAAATCATCTCTTCTACTGGGCAACCCTGTCGTGTCTCCACTCACCCCGTTATGGGGCATTCACATAATACTATTCCAGTTTCTGTTTCCAACCTACCTCTTCCAACCCAATCACCTAAGCACTTTGCTCCCGTGGCTCAGGAATCCAGCCTCACCCAGGCATTAATGAACAAACTTAACCAGATGGATGAGCACTTTGAAGAGATGAGCCACCACCTCGATTCTTAAGCCATCCCTGAAATCTCTATCCCATCCTTCCCAGTTCTACACCTTCCTCCTTCAGAGATACCAGTATTCCAACGTTACAATGGGACTGGTAATCCTTTCAACCATCTAAAGAGCTTTCTCTACGACTCCGCGTTCTGGAAAAATGACAGCAAAGGCCTTGCCTTCCTATTCCATCGGTCATTGGAGGGATCCGCCCTGGACTGGTTCTATTCTCTTGATTCCATTGAGGCGGCGTATTTCGACATTGTCAAAGCGAAGTTTCTATAGAGATACAAGGATCGGGTGGGGCCAGCCTGCTCGATAACTGATTTAATTGACGAAAAGATGAGGCCAGATGAGGACTTTGCCTGATTTGCTGATCGGTGGAGGGGAATGGCTGAGAGGCTAGTGGATACCATCTCAGAGGGGGAGAAGGTGAGGATGCTCATCGGAAAAACCACACCTTCGTAACCTCCTGATCATGCACCGCCCAACAACCATGAGTGAGTTGTGTGATAGCGCCCGCTACCTCCAAGCCCACTTTAAGGACGCATCCATGATCAACCCATTCGACACCAAGCCCCGTAATGCTAGAAAGCCTACACCTGTAGGGCCCATCACTGAAGGGATAGTAAACAATGAGAGCATCTATGCCATGGGTAACTACGGTGGGTATCGCCAAAGCCAATACCGTAACCCACCACCCAACCAACAATACCGCCCAGCTCCTCAACCAGCTCCTCAGCCCCAGCAGCAACTTGCGTACAACCGAGCACCACCACAACAACCCACCTACAACTGAGTGCCCCAGCAACCAAATGCCTACAACCGAGCGCCTCAACAACAACCTGTCTACAACCGACCCCAACCACAACAACAAGCTTACAACCAAGTGCCACCACCAGCCAACTGACCTAGGAGGGGGGACCTAAGAGAGAATACTACCCTCAACTGACATTCTCCCTCACCGATATATTTAATGCATTGATAGCGGAACAACAGTTGGAGCTTCCAAAGGAGAGAGAAGGATGGCCGACAAATGTTGAGACAACAAAGTACTGCGCTTACCATCGGTATCCTGGGCACACAGTGGATGTCTGTTTCCAGTTTAAAGACTACATTCAGGACCTCAATGATCAAGGGAACATTGACTGGGCACAGATGAGAGAATCTATTCAAGCGATGAAGGCACGCCAGAATCAGCCGCGGCGACAGCAAGCACAACATCAGCCTGGCCTGGGCATAGTCCAAGATTCGCTCCCGTTACATGCACCCGTAGAAGCACCAGCACCAGCACCACCAAACCAACGACTCGGCCTCGTCCACTCCGCCATCGAGGAGTCAACCCACCATTCCCAGGGTTGGCAGGTCGAGGATCAAATCACCTCCATGCCCGCCAGACCAACCCCACCTACAATCCGCACCATACTCTCCATACCGAGAGCTACCCCAACCCACAAACTACCCAAACACCACTACCCTCACCAACCATTAACCCTCCATGATGCCTAATCATTAGACCACCGCCAGCCTCCCAACCATCACCCCAACCTAACCCACCAACCACCAATAATCCTCCGTGGCGTCTAATCATTAGACCGCCACCAACACCCCGACCATCACCCAACCCACTAGCCTCCACCACTCCACGACCTCTCATCATTGGACCATCACCACCCACACCCCATCCATCACCCAACATACCGGCCTCCACCAATCCATGACCCCTCATCATTCGATCCTCACCACCCCTACCTACCACGGGCTCCTCAACATACCAACCAACCCTACCATGCCCATCATCACCACTTCACCCTACCACGCTGGCTCTGGTACTTCGTAGCGGGAGGATGTTCTAAAGGGTCTTCCCCCAGGCCGGGACGCAACCACAGGAGCAAGTAGAAGAGGAGGCAGTGGAAGAACCATTGTCCGGCATGGCATATGACCTATTAAAGCATCTGGACAAAATGTCGGCACGGATTTCAATCCTAGAGCTGATTAAAAGGTCAAAGAACCATTAGGGCATTCTACAACAGTACTTGCAATGGGTCATGGTCAATGAGGACCTCCCACCCAAGAAGATCATTATTGTCCTGACCCCGAGGAGTGAACATCCGGCACTTACATTTACACCGGAGGAGTTGGCACGGCCAGAGGTCAGAAAGTACGCCTTGCGCGTTGCAGTAGTCATCAGAGGCATGGAGATTATGTCTTGCTTGATTGACACCGGTGCATCTATAAATGTCATGCCGCCAGAAACATTGAAACTTTGCGGCATCTACGATGAAGAAATCGAGCCTTCTACCATCACGGTGACAACCTATGACAACTCCCGGAAGCTGGCATGAGGGGTGGTTACGTTGGTAGTAGGGCTCGGACCGTGTGCTGTCACCGCCAAGTTTCATGTTCTAGAAATGGACCCTACATTCAAAGCTATTTTGGGACCCCGTACCTTGAGGCAATAGGAGCTGTTGCCTCCACTAATCATCTATGTCTGAAGTTCCCATACAAGGGCCAGGTGATTAAAGTAACCAATATCCCCATTCTGAATGACGTGGATGACCCCTCTTCTGCATTGCCAATATCAAAATTTGTCCATCCGTTGGTTTCCACTACAGAGCTGCCCGAGGTCATGATGTTAACGATGCCTCCATATATAGTTGCATGGCGGATGATGAAAGGGATGGGCTATCAGCCAGGAAAGGGGTTGGGAAAGGAGCTACAAGGGGTTGTGCACCCCATTAAAGCTGTACAAAGACCAAAGAGACACGGGCTTGGCTATGAGCCCAATTTCACTTCGAGGATGCACTACCGGCCAAAAGATGCCATGGGACTCCAAAAATTCTTTATCAAAGGGGAGACCATGATGATGGCCGGGGACGAATAAGAAGAACCAGTCAAGAGGAAGAAGGCACCAAAGCAAGAGGAGGAAGTGGACAACCTGAGTTCATCTTTGGCTCGGTTGTTCATAGAAGAGGAAGAACCAGTCGAGGGCAAGTCCATCTCTAAACAACTTGTCCACTTGAACCCACCTCTAAATAACATCCCACATAAGCCGAATCCTATGGTCATGTATTTCAAAATCCTCACTCTATCCCTCTTGGATTCTCTTGATGGGCTATCTAGCCCGATTCCTACTTCTGGGCCAAAATGGCCACCTGAACTGACCATTGGGCCTGAGAGCCCATTCAAATCTTCTTACTCCACTGGGATTCTATGCCCATTCCTATCCAAAAACCTTGGGCCCACGTGCCCACCAATCGGGCCTGCGTGCCCTTTAAATTTCTTTTCTAGCTTTGGGCCCATGTGCCCACCATTTGGGCCCACATGCCCCTTAGATCTTTTAACTAGCTTTGGGCCTATCTGCCCATTTCTTGTCATCGTCGGGCCTGCGAGCCCATTTTTCTCCCATTTGCTTAAGCTTTCTACTTCTGCTCGAGCCCCATCGGCTCATTTTCTTTCTGTTATTGAAAACATCCAAAAAAAAACATCCTCTCCCAAACTCAATTTTCCGTTGAGGAGACGTCTCTTCTTGTCTCAGAGGGTGCTCCCAACCAGGGACCCCTCTTCCCTGACTCACTGATCGATCTGCTCGATCCTTCACCCACTGTAAATACCACCTTTCCAATTTTGTCTTCTTTAAGAGTAGTTAGTATAGGAAAGAAGAAAATTTGAGGTAAACGTATTCCAGAGAGATATCTCCAGCAAATAGCTCAAAAATAAAAGGAATGCGCAAGGCTGCCAATGTTGTTGGAAAATGCTATCCAGCTTGATGAAATTCAATATGAGGATGAATTCAATGTAGAACATACACTGGGAGTTTACGAGGTTTTATCAGAAAAAGATCCTAATTTCGAGGATGGAATTGAGGACTTGGCTGATGCGTATGCATCTGGACTTAAAAGGTTTGAAGAACCATTAGCCAAGGTGGATGAACAGACAAAATAATTGAATCTTGAAACACCGAAAGATCCCAAGACAGTCCTCCTAAGTGCAAACCTCACTCCCACTGAGCAACAAAGCTTAATTAAAATTTTGGAACTATACAAGGACACGTTCACATGGACATACGAAGACATGCTGGGGTTAGACAACTCGTTAGTTGAACATCGTCTAACTTTGAAACTTGGAGCTACCCTGGTCAAACAAAAATTAAGGAGATTCCACCCAGATGTTGCACTTAAGATGAAAGAAGAGGTCGACAAGTTACATCAAGCAAAATTTATTAAGGTCATCTTTTATCCACAATGGGTGGCAAACATAGTCCCTGTCATGAAGAAGGATGGTCGAGTTCGGATATGTATAGACTTCGGGGACTTGAATCGAGCGTGTCCTAAATATGACTTTTCTCTACCTCATATGAATGTACTAGTTGATAACACTGCTGGATTCGAGATGTTGTCATTCATGGATGGCTATTCCGGTTATAATCAAATCCGGTTGGCCGAAGAGGACCAGGAGAAGACTTCGTTCACCACACCTTGGGGAACCTACTGCTATGTTTTCATGCCCTTTAGACTAAAGAATGCTGGTGCTACCTATCAGAGGGCCATGAAGGCTATTTTTCATAACATGATGCATACCCTTGTAGAGGTGTACGTGGACGACTTGGTTGTTAAGTCCAAAAGCCGAGAAGATCACCCGGAAGTGTTAAGAAAGGTCTTGCAAAGGGCTAGGGAATATAAATTGAAGATTAACCCAAAGAAATGTACGTTCGGAGTATCTTCAGGAATGTTATCGGGGTTCATAGTGATCAAAAGGGGAATAGAGATCGACCCGAACAAGGCCAAAGCAATCATTGGTATGCCTCCTCCAAGAAATATGAAAGAACATCAAGGTTTAATCGGGAGGCTATAGTTTGTCCGCCGGTTCATCTCACAACATTCCCAATGGTGTAAACCTTTCTATGAGTTGACCAAGGCGGGGACCGAGTTCAAATGGGATTCGAAGTGCCATGATGCATTTGATGGATTGAAAAGATACCTGGCTAATCCCCCTGTGCTTAGACCACCAGTCCCTAGCAAGCCCTTAGTTCTATATATCTCGGTTTTGGAGAATTCTCTTGGGGCAGTCCTTGCACAAGTGGATGGAGAAGAGAAAGAGAGGGAAACTTACTACTTGTCAAAGATTTTTGATCCATGTGAGCAGAAGTATACTGTAGTGGAGAAGACCTGTGCAACACTAGTCTGGGTAGTTCAGAAGCTTAAACACTATTTCTTAGCTCATGAGGTCAATCTTATTGCCCGCATCAATCCCATCAAATTCCTTCTGGAGAAAACTGTTCTAACTGATCGGTTAGGTCATTGGCAGAGCTTCCTTTCCCAGTTTGATATCACCTATGTCCTCCAGAAGGCGATTAAGGGCTATGCCATTGCCGAACATCTAGCCCATCATCCTATACCCCTCTCAGACCCAGTCCAATCGGAGCTCCCGGATGACGAACTAATGTTGATCCGATCTTTCCACCTTTGGACATTATATTTTGAAGGGGCTCTGAATTCACACGGTAAGGGAATAGGAATCATCCTTCTATCACCCGAGGGTGTCACCATTCCATAGGCATTTCAGCTTGACTTCCCAGCAACCAACAATATAGCTGAATACGAAGCCTTGCTGGCCGGGCTGCAGGCCGCTCATTTCTATGGTGCCACGGAATTGAGGGTGATAGGTGATAGCCAACTATTCCTTCGCCAAGTCCTAACCAAATACCGAACCTCTCATCCAAACCTCAAACCTTACCAAGAACTCATCTCTTGCTATATCAAACTCTTTTCCAAACTCATTTTTGTTCATATCCCTCGAGCTTAGAACATCCTTGCTGATGCCCTAGCCTCCTTAGCTTCATCTCTATCAGTCCCGCTAGGTAGATAGGTGCGTACTATCCATGTCCATAGAAGGTCAATACCGGTGATTAAGGATGGTCGATTTCTGAAAGTCAAGGAGAGATTTGGCCGGAAGGAATATCTAGAGCAGAAAGAGGAGATTTCTCTGGTCGAGTTGGAAGAGTTAGATGAGGGTGAGAAGCCTTGTTTTGATGAGATTGCAAGGTATTGTCAAGATTAGACATATCCACCTGGATCAAATGCAAAAGAAAAGAAGGCCATCAGGAGAGTATCCCAGAGGTATACCATCCTAGTAGGGGTTCTCTTCAAGAGGAGCCTGAGAGGAATTTTGCCTAGATACGTTGATGAAGAAGAAGCAGAATTGGTGCTTAAGGAAGCACATTCCGGGATCTGTGGGGGCCATGTCAATGCTCAAGCTCTTGCCAAGAAAATCATCGAGCGAGGGTATTATTGGCCAACCCTAGAAAAGGATTGCTCCGTCTTTGTTCGACACTGTCATTCTTGCCAACTCCATGCCGACAAGATCCATTCTCCCGCATCTTCCCTTCATCTGATTCATACCCCATAGCCCTTCGCCATGTGGGCTTTCGATATCATTGGCCCTTTAAGTGGCCTTAACTTTGAAATCCGTTCCAAATCGTTAATCTTGACGGTAACATAGTACTTCACCAAGTGGGCAGAAGCAGAAGCGTTCGTGGATATGAAGGCATCAACACTGTGCTCCTTCATCAAACGCAACATCATCGCCAGGTTCGGGATACACAGCGACATCATCACCGACAACGGACCGCATTTTCTCTCTCAAGATCTACGTGATCTTTGCAACAGGTACCTCATTGCATTGCATCATTCATCTCCTTATTACCCGCAAGGCAATGGTCAAGCAGAAGACACCAACAAAACTTTGATTAAAATCATTAAGAAAACTTGTAAGTCTAGCAAGTTCGCAGATTGGCCAGATAAGGTTGTAGATGCCCTATGGGCTTATCGCACTTCTGTATGGACCCCTACTGGTCAAACCCCGTATGCTCTCACATATGGGATGGAAGCGGTGGTCCCATACGAATTACTCCTTCCATCACTCTGAGTTCAACTCGATAGGGACATCCCTGTCGATGAGAGGCGAGAATCTCTCCTTGCACAACTTGAACTCCTAGATGAAAGAAGGTTGGACGCCTCCGAGCATGCCTGGACTTATCAGAACCGATTGAAAAGGTTTTATCAAAAGAGGGTGGTAGAGAGAAAGTTCGAAATCGGTGAGATGGTAGTCAAATGCATATTCGTTAAGCCAGGTGGTCCCCGCTCCAAGTTGCAACCTAACTGGGAAGGGCCTTTTGTTATAACTGAAAAATATCCAGGTAATGCATATGAGCTAACCAACGCCGATGGAGAAAAATTGAACCATCCATGGAACAGCGTTTACCTCAAAAAATATTTTCCTTAGAAAATAAAATGGAGAATTTTTGGTATGATGTTAAGTCATCGATTCAAAGGTGTTAGCTAGAAGTCAAGGGTAGGCATCACCTTGCACACACAACACCTCCTGATCCTAGAATCTGGATAGCCCAACACTCGAGAGAGGTAAGGCAGAACCCTGAAGGTATAAAGGAAACCTTACCCCATTCCATTCAATTCGGTCCAAGAAAGGTGAAGGGGACTAGAAGAGGATAGTATCGAAAATGCCCGCCGCCTTAGTAGGAGGCCGTCTCATAGGGTGCAAAAGGGTACCAAAAGATGGGTAATGAAACCCACAGGTTTAAACAAATATGGACCTGTCTGAATGAGTACCCGGAAGAATAGAAAATGAAAAGAAGGCACCAAAAGATGGGCAATGACCCCACAGGTCAAAGACTTGTCTGTCGACTCCAGAAATGGCGTTCCGGATCGGCACCTCAAGAAAAGGTGAAAGATAGAAGAGGGGAAAAAAAGGGGAGTGAATTGAAAACACCCGGAAAGCGGTAAAATGTCCTCACCTCGATCCCATACTCACATTGATCCCCGAACTTTCATCTCACGGCGTCGCTCGAGCACCGGAGACGGTTCGGGTCATGTGGGAGGAGAGTGAGGAGTGAATTAACTTAGAACATGAATAAAAAGAAAGGTGGTCGCCAGGAGCCGCGGGCTCCGCTTT
Source organism: Cryptocoryne crispatula var. balansae (assembly GCA_036172225.1). Taxonomy (NCBI): domain Eukaryota; kingdom Viridiplantae; phylum Streptophyta; class Magnoliopsida; order Alismatales; family Araceae; genus Cryptocoryne; species Cryptocoryne crispatula. The sequence continues at coordinate 23,530,129 of CM069925.1, forward strand.
ATGGAATAAAACCAAGATTTAGTTAGATTTGACCGTGTACCTTAGCGTGGGAGATCGGGATATGGGTTCAACCTTCTTCTTCTTCGGCCGGCCGATAAAGAAGAGTCTCCAACCGATGCTAGCTTGATAGACCTGTGCAACTAGAAAAATAAACCAAGTGAAATAAAAACGATTAGAACTATGGGAAGTGTAGTAACTTTAGTAAGAAGATGATAAAGAAGCAATTGGAATTGGACTCACCGGATTGGGGTGAGCCTTAACCCCTTTTTTGTATTTTTTTTGATTATGTAAAAAATGATGCAAATAAACTTAAATATGATTTAAAACAGTAAATGAACTGAGTTAAATGAGTTGAGAAAGCTTATGGAATGGATTGGCTTGAGTTGAAGCCGAGTTGCTTGAGAAAAGGCCGGTTCGGGTAGCTTTGCACCCTTCTGGCGTGACTTCGGTGAAGAGGATGCTACGAATGACCCCGATGTCAGAATCATATTATGTTTGTTGGAGTAGACGGAGGACTCAGAGAGGAAGAGTTACTATGTTGATGACTTCTCCGAAATCCTCCTTTATAAGTCAGTGAAAATTCTGAAATTGGGCGGATATAGAAAACAGAACCTGGATGCGCGCCCTCAGTGTGGCAATTGCCACGAACAAACGGCAAGTCGGAATTGAGTGCTGTCAGTTGGAGATGAAAGAGGACGAAGAGAGGAAAAATTTGTATGTTGAAGACTTTTGCTGAAGTAGTCCCGGATTTTCTGCAGAAGTCGATGAAGATGGTTGATGAAGAACACCCGTATCGAGACTTCTCCTTCACCTCGGGATCGATTTCTTGACTTCGGATCGCCTTTGGACGTCGGGACGGCTTTGGAGAAGAGCTTGGACGACCTCTGGACGAGCTAGGCACCGGGGGTTAACCTTGGGTCATTGAGAATGGCTCTCAATTTATAGGGGAAGGAAGCCGGTGCAAAATTTAGAAACTGGACCGACCGCGCCCCCTCTCTTCAAAGAGGAGGAGGGCGCGCAGGGCGCGCCCCCAGTTCGGGGGTGCGGTCTGCGTGCCCCCCCTATTTCAAAGGAAGCGGGGACGCGTTACGCGTCTCACTGCTAAAAATCGAAGAAATCTTCCGGAAATTGCTAAAAATCGACTTGACATACGTAACGCACCCCTGAACCGGGGGTGTGGTACAAATGATCGAAAATCCTCCGCGGAAACTTTCCAAAAATCCAGTTTAGAAGGTGCTAATCGGGGTAATTTGCGATTTAAAGAAACTGACCGCGCCCCCGCCTTTCAAAGGAACCGGGGGCGCGCAGGGCGTGCCCCCAGTTTGAGGGCGCGCAGGGCGCGCCCCCGGGTTGAGGGCGCGCCCTCCTATTTCAAAGGGAGCGGGGGTGCAGTACACTCTCTCTCCTGCATGCGTGTTCCGCGAGCCCTATCTTGCAAAAATCCTTTGGCTCCCGTTTGTCACGTTGGAAAGAGGGCCTTCAACCGCACCTCCTCAAGTCGGTAAACCAGCCGGCATGACTCCCAATATGTTCGCACGGGGCTTTCTACCGTTTTACCCACTCGCGGAAAGCCGAAACCCGGGGCGAAGATCCGAAAGAGCACGGTTCCGATCGAGAAATCTCGGGTCAACTAGGGATGACTTAAAATGATGACCGAACAAGTCCGGTACGATCGGATAATCCAAAGTCATCAAAAAATCTGAGATTAACCCGGTAAACGTGAATCGAAAGCCGTAAAAGCCGCAAAACCCTAAAATTGACCGAACCGGATGTATGGCCTCGGTTGATGAAAATATTCGGCCAGAATCGACCCGGATGACCCGAAAAGACCCGGTGGTGACCAGAAAAGCGTAATACATGGTCTGGGATAGCCGTGTCAGCACAGATTGAAAAAGCCGTAACGAATGCCGTCATTGACCGACGCCTACCGAAATGACTTCTCGGAAACCCTGAATGTTACGGAACACATGCGGGACTCCCGAGACCTTCAATTATGGACTATTCAAGATCGGTCATCGAGCAGGCTTCGTGTTTTTACAGTTCACGTGCGGCTCTCGCTTGAAGGTTACGGCAATATTCCGGAAATCATTGGTCCATTCTCAACTTACAAGGGGCTCCCCCAATGTCCTTAGCTCATTTCCACAAGATAATCCGGATCAGATAATGGTCAAATGAAAGATATCGCCTATGGAATAAGAGTCTAGGGCTCCGAATCAAGCCAATCTGGCGTGTCTACAGCCTGCCTCGCCTTGATGTCGGCTTTGCAAGGGAATGGCATGTAGCGGAACGGAGTGAAACGTAGAGAAAGCATAGTGAAACAAGATGGATCGTAGTGGAATGTAGTGGAGTGAAATGGCGATGGACTGAAAAGGTGGCATCAAGGTGTAGATATAGACACGCTTAACGACCAGATTCGGCAAGATAAATCTCCTCAATTCTCCTGGTTAACTGCCTTGTTTCATCAAGTCTTCCTATGTTCGATTGGTAAGATATGTGCCATTGGCACGAGAGAAGAATAGCCAACCCCCAACGCGGTGGGGAGTCCCCGAAACATGGGTTCGTAGGTTCATCATCAGCCGGTAACCCGATCTTTGCGGTGTTCCTGTACTGTGACGGGCTTAAATTTAAAGAGATTTGTTTTGAAAGAGTAAAAGAATACCAATCGAGCAAATTTAGGCTCTCAGATTCATTTAAGTCTTTCAATAGACAAGATTCAATTCGGAATGGAAAGATCTCAGATTCCGAAAGGCAAATGTTTAAGCATAGACCGTGAAGATATTGACGGTGCAAGTTCTTACCAAATAGAAGGCCCTTGGCGGGATGAATTAGCTGCCATGGTGGGATGAATAGCAAAGAAGTTGCAATGGCCACCGTGGTGAAAAGAAATGAAAAATTTAAGGGCACAAAGTGGTTACCGAACACGGTGGGATTAATAGACACGGTGGGACCAGAAAATATGGTGGGACCAGAAAATATGGTGGGATTAGAAAACATGGTGGGATTAGAAAAACACGGTGGGATTTAGAATGATCGAGAGAGTGAGAATGATGTATTCAATGATAAAACAAAATGTAATGCAATTAACGCTATATGATGCATGCTGGGCTCAATAAAACAAAACAACACTTGTATAACAAATAGTTAAAGATATAGATTGTCTATGAGGTCAAGATACCCATTCGGGAACCATCGTCCCTCATAGCACAACTTCGGCTTATCCGTGAGCATTAGAGATGACCCGACAATCGTAGATTTTGATGAAGGGGATCTCGGGTCAAGTCTTCTCCATACTCAAGGTCTTCAACAAATAATGCATAAGATAATAATACACGACTAGCGACATATATGCTAGTCGGCAAGTTATGGGGGTTTCCCATGTCTATTCTTCTGTTTCCGCGAGCAATTCCTGTCTTTCATCAAAATGTTAGTTTTGAATGAACCATGATGTTCACTCGGCCTTAATAAAAATCAAGCATAAATGTATTTGATTTTACAATTTTTTCTGAATTTTTTTCTGAATTTTTCCTATTTTTTCTGAATTTTTGAGAAATTTTGGAAGAATTTGACCGAACGCACCCCCGAACCAGGGGCGCGGCCTGCGCGCCCCCACTTTGGGGGCGCGGCCTGAGCGCCCTGGGTTGGGGGCGCAACCTGCGCGCCCCCACTTTGGGGGCGCGTTCGATCCCAGTTTCCTGTTTTGAACGGATCCGAATCTGGTTCAAATCGGGACCAATTTCCCCTATATAAACACCTCTTAGGACGACCAAATCGTCCTACCAAGACCCAGGATGGCTCCTCCTTTGAAAAAGAAGTGTGTTGGCTCAGTTCGAGGTATTTCAAGCATCCCGGGTCATCTGAAGACCAGAATCGGCGCCGACTTGGTAAGTTCGCTGCCAATTTTAGCTTTCAACCACTCTCTTCTTCTTTTTCTCTTAAAAATTTTTATTTTACCTCCTGTTTGGGTGTAGGATTACCCAAACTTCCCTGGGCCTCGCCGGTATTGCTCTCCTTCCTGGCTTTCCAGCTTGCTTGACGTCCTCGGCTTGTCGGTTAGAGCGATTTTTCGAGATTGGGGCTTAACCGGGCTCTTGATCCATGCCAAGCAATATTCAGGCTACTCCCTTGACTTCGGTTTGATGGGAGCTCTTGTTGAGTTGTGGCACCCCGACACTCACACGTTCATGTTCAGCAGCTTTGAGTGTACAGTTCTCCTTGAAGAGGCAGAACTCCTTCTCGGCCTTCCTCGGACTAGGAAGGGAGAGACTGAAGGTATGTTCATCCCTTCAGGACCCCTCTCTTGCTTGGAATTCTTGCAGGATTTTGTCGAGGCTCGGCAGATCAGCACCTTGTTAGCCGGTAAGAGAATCAGTGTTCCCAAGTTGGCGGCTTGGACAATCTCTCTTCTGTCGGCTCCTAGTCTAGACGAGGACCGAATTCTACGCGGTGCAAAGGGTTTCGCGGCTTGCCTTGCTGTGGTGTTCTTGTTTCTTGCAGAGGATGGTTTCCTGGAGGTTGATCAACTTTCGTGCATCCGCGGCATCTGGAGCGGTGCGCGGTTGGGGCCTTCAGTTCTGGGCTACTTGTACTGCGGACTGTCCTTAGCTTGCGTGGGCCGTCCTCCCTTTGACAGTGCGCTTCTACTGGCTTGCTGGGCCGATCTTCACTTTAAGTTCGATCCAGCCGGTGAGGTGGCCACCAGGTCGCAGCTCTTCCGCCATAGCCCCTTGTTCCCATATGCCGATGCGCTTGGCTTCGGCGAGAGAGTCACCAATAGGTGTGCATCAGTGAAGAGGAGGCCGGACTGGCGTGCTCACTTTGCCTCCATGAACCATTCTAGCTGCTTGCTCTCTTCTGCTTCCTTGATGCAGAAGGACTTCTAGGTGTGCTTTGTGCCCGGCGATGATCTCCGCCTGGTTACAGGTTCAGCCTTTGTGTTGTACAACGCTCACCGTTGCCACTCCCAGATCGGCTTGCCTCGGTACGAGTTGCCCAAGCTGTCCCACCTGCCACCTATCAAGGGTAGGCAGCTTGGCTCTGCGGGTGACGAGGAGGAGGCGATCTCAGTCAATGCCTTGTGGGAGACAAGTCGGGTGTGCCGTGTCGACTCTGAAAATTCGACGGGGTCCTCTCCTTTTCAGGGAAGTCCGTGAACCCAGATCGTCACCTCAAGAGGGGATGAGAAAAGAAAGGAATAAAGCTCGGAAAGCAACTCTCACCTCGGCCCCACACTCACATTGATCCCCAAACTTTCATCCCTTGGCGTCGCTCGATCACCAAAGAGACGGTTCGGGTCATGTGGGAGGAGGGTGAGAAGAAATAAACGTGGTCGCCAGGAACCGTGGGTTCTGATTTATTGAATTAAAATGACCGTGTGTACCTTAGCATGAAGAATGTGAGTTAAAGCTTCTCCTTCTTCGGCCGGCCGATGAAGAAGAGTCCTCAACGTGGTGGGTGCTTGATATTCTTTACAACTAGACAAATAAACAAGTGAAAGAGACTATTATAACTAGACAAAGTGGAGTATATGTAAAGAGAATGACATGAAACACACAATTGACTAGAAACTGACCGAATTCGGGTTATCTCTAACCCCCTTTTTTTATTTTCGGAATAACAGAGTAAAAGTAATCCAAAAAAATATAAAAAAATGATAGGAGGATGGATAATCACGAAACAAAGATATAGGAAAAAGAACTGAAAGATTCTGAGTTGAATAGAGGAAGATATAGCCAAATCTGTGTTGTCGAAAAAGCCGAGCAGCAGTCCAGGATCTGCCAGGCGCGACTTTGCTTCTGTGCTCGTCAGAACCAGCCCCGACCTCGGAATCAAGTGCCGTCGATTGTAAACTCAAGAAGACTTGGAGAGTAAGAACTTTGATGAAGAAAGATCAGGAAGAAGACGTCCACACACTTCTGTAAAGGCCGATGAAGAGAGACTTGGTAGATCACCTTCAGAACAGCCTTCCTCTCTCTTGAACCGACTTTTCTCTCTCTAAAAATCACAAAATCGATGTAGGAGGGAGTTTTGACGTCTTGAGATGCCTGGGGGGTCGTGCTCATGCCTTTGGAACGACCGAAATCAAAGTTAATTTATAGGAGAATGAACGGCGTTATCCGGGCTAAAAAATAGGGGCCTTGCGCCCCACCCCTGGGCGCATGCGCCCTGGTGCAGGGCGCATGCGCCCCACTGAGGGGCGCATGTGCCCCCCAGTGAGGGTGCATGGGCACAAATCTCGAGAAATGAGGCCTTATCCGATCGACGGTTAGTGGTAGAGTCCCGGTGAAAAACTAGGTCCCTCGTGCCTCAATGGTGGGGCGCATGTGCCCTCAAGTGAGGGCACAAGGTCACGTGCCTCACTGGTAGGGCGCATAGGCACGTGCCCAGGGTCCCGGGCGCATGTGACTAGGAACCCGGGCGCATGGGACTGGTTTCACGCGTCCTTCTTCCGGAAGCCATTGTGAACAATCCCGAACTCGGAATTCGACGCCGTTTGTTGCATTGGAAAGATAACAGGCCGAAGAAGCTTTCTATAGCATTGGATCAGCCATCACACCATCAAAAACTTCAGAATTTTATCCGGAAGTTAGGGTAGTGAACAGAAGATCCGATACAGGTCAAAATGACTCCGACGGCAAACCGGAAAGGCACGGTATGCAACATAACTTGTTCGGGGTGTGAATATGACCATAACCTTCAATGCATGATCATTAGGCATTGGTCATTCAGACAATTTCCGTGTTTACATGATTTACGTGTGGCTTTCGCTCGGAAATTACGGCTTTTATGCGGAAAACATCAGAAAACATCCGATTTCGTTCGACGAAGCTCCAAATCAACTTTTAAAAGACCCGGCATCATTATAAGGTCAATCACACATGTTTCCGTATAAAACATGAGTTTTATGCTCTGAATTAGGCGAATTTGGCGTGTCTACAGCTTGCCTCGCCTTGATGTCGGCTTCGTAAGGGAATGGCATGTAATGAAGCGGAGTGATTCGTAATGAACTGCAATGGAATGCAAGTGAACGTAGATGAATGTAGCGGAATGGAATGATGATGCACTGAAAAGGTGGCATCAAGGTGTAGATATAGACACGCTTATCTACCTGATCCAGCACAATGAATCTCGCTGAGTATTCTAGATCGCTTTGATCTTCTATCAAAACCTCATATAATTGACTGGTAAAAGACATGCCCTTGGCACGTGAGATGAAAAAGTAAATGATAAGGATAAAAGGATGTAGCTAACCCTCAGCGTGGTGAGGAGTCCTCGAATTCGTAGGTTCATCATCAGCCAGCAACCCGAACTTTGCGGTGTTCTTGTACTGTGATGGGCTAAAATTTGTAAAAGAGAAGTTGATCTTAAAAAGAAAAAAATACCAATCCATCATATTTGGAATCTCAAGTTCATTCAAGTTTCACCAAAATACTCAGTTTAATTCTTAGTGGAAGAACCTCAAGTTCTAAAAGGGTTCGTTTTAAGCATAACAAAATTGCTCGGGTATCGTGAAAACCATGAATCACGCTCTGGCAGAAAACCCGGTATTCAGAAAATGACAAGACAGACTTAAGCCATAGGGAGATTGAAATATAATGGTGGGACTAACATAGTATGATGGTAAAGAAGAAACAATGGCATGAAAAATATGACACGGTGGGTAAAATAAAAGACACGGTTGGATAAAAGAAAGGAAAGAATAAAACATGGTGGAGCAAAAAGAAAGGAATTAAACATGAAGGGATAAAAGAAAGAATAAAACATGATGAAATAAAAGAAAGAGAAAACATAATGAAATAGAATTGGTAATGATGAAGAAAGAAAAGGAGATGGCTGTGAACACATAGAAAATCATGTAGAAAATAGTTGAAGATATAGATTGTCTATTGGAGGTCAAGACACCCGATTAGGAACCATCGTCCCTCCAATGTTCAATTTTGGCTTATCCGTGAGTGTGAAGAAATGACCAAGCCGTCGTAGATTTTGTTGAAGGGGGATCTCGGGCCCAGTCATTTTCACTCTCAAGGTCTTCAACATTAATGCATATAATATATATAAAATGGACCTAACATAACTAGGTGACAGATAGTAGGAGTGATGTGAAGTGCAAAAATGCAATGATGGTGATGATGTGAGATTGATGAGAAACTGAGGGTGAAATCTTCAGGTAAGCTGCATCGACCGCCTGATTCATCAGCATCTCTGGTCCATCCTTGTCTTGCCTTCTGACGGAATACAACACTATGAGAATGTTCAGCTGGGTGGTGCTTCCTTTCTTTTCGCCGCAAGGTTGGCATGACGTTCCTTGGGGAACACTGATCTCGCCAATTCACCTGATTGCCCTTCTCTATTTGCTTCTTTAGCTCTTGCTGTGGTGTGAATCTTCTCCTCTTCTACATTGAAATGCCTGAAACACTTGATAGAAAGGGGATTAGATCTTCACCGTGACTCATCCCTTTGCCTATTACGGTCAACTTTGACTTAGGTCAAAAGGAGGAGACTTCTTAACAAGGTAATTAAAGTAAAAATGATATGCAATGCAGGAATGGAAATATGCATGACAATCAAATAAGCATGGATGCAACTAAGGCAATGATCATGACTAAGCAAAATTTTTTTTTGGATTTTCTTGAAACCAATCATTTGGATTTTCAAAAGTATTCATTTTTTTGGATTTTTTGAAATATGTGTTTTTTTGAATTTTTGAAATATTCAATTTTTTTGGTTTTTTGAAGTATTTAATTTTTTTGGGTTTTTGAAATATGCATCTTTTTGTGGGTTTTTGAAATATGCATCTTTTGTGTATTTTGAAATATGCATTTTTTGTGGATTTTGAAATATGCAACTTTTTTGAAATTTTGAAATATGCATTTTTTTTTGGTTTTTTTTTTTTGAAATATGCAATTTTTATGTGGAGAAAATGCAAGTATTTGAGACAGTTCATCAGTCTCTGGAGTTTGTCAAGACTCAAGTGGTAGATGCCACGTGCAAAAATAAAGTTCCTTACCTAGAATCCTTCTAACCTTCCTTTGATCGGCTTGGGTTCCACCTGGATTTGGTTGGTTTACCTTACCCAAGGGGTTTAAGGAGGAAGAGTATAGAGGAAGTCCTTGATAGGGTTTGAGGATGTTGAGAAGGATTTCTCTACTCTCACTCAAATTACCTATTGGGGTTCGGCCTCTTTGGGTTTTTCTTTCTTTTTTTGCTCTTTTCTATGTGGCACATATTTGGACAGGTTTTTGACCCGTGGGGACATTGCCCATCTTTTAGTGCCTTTTGCCTTGACTATCATTCTGGGTACTCATTCAGACAGGTTGATCATTTTTTTTCTAACCTGAGGGGTTCATTGCCCATCTTTTGGCACCCTTTTGTACCCTCTGAGACAGCCTCCTACTAGGGTGGTGAGTGTTTTCGATACTACCCCTCTCTAATCTTCTCTCTCTATCTTGGACCGAGTAGAAGAGAATAGGGTAAGGGTACTCCTTCCATTTCTAGATTTCTGCCTTGCCTTTCGCAAGTGTCAAGTTGTCTGGATTCTAGGATCGGGAGGTGTTGTGTGTGTAGGATGGTACCTACCCTTGACTTCTCACGAACAACCTAGGATCGATGACTTGAGATTATACCAGTGGTTTCTCCATTTTTATGGAAAGTACTTTTTAAGGTAAACTCCATTCCAAGGATGATTCAATTTTTCTCCATCTGCATTGGTCAATTTATATGCATTACCTGGATACTTTTCAGTGATTACAAAAGGCCCTTCCTAGTTAGGTTGCAACTTGGAGCGGGGACCCCCTGGCTTAACGAATATGCGTTTGACTACCATCTCACCGATCTCAACTTTTCTCTCGACCACCATCTTTTGATAAAACCTTTTCAGTCTATTCTGATAAGTCCGGGCATGCTCGGCGGCGGCTAGCCTTATTTCATTCAAGAGTTCAAGCTGTGCAGGGAGAGATTCTCGTCTCTCATCAAAAGGAATATCCTTGTCGAGCTGAACTCGGAGAGATGGAAGTAATACTTCGTAAGGGACCACTGCTTCCATCCCATATGCCAAAGCAACGATTTTAAGGAATCGTCCATTAAAATTTGGTGCAGCGGAAGCGACGATTCCTATGGGTTCCTTTAGAATCCGTCTCAATCAGAACCGAACGACGAAAACCGAAAACCGATCAAATCGGGTTCGAATATACCTGATAGGGATTCATATAATCCCATGGAGAGGAAGGAGATGAGCTTCTCAAGCTCTTAAAACCGTTCAAGTGTCCGGTCTCCAGCAGTATCCACACGAACCTCATCCACAGCAGGTTCTCCCTTCGCGCCGGCCTCGAGAACTCTTCCCGAACGGAGCTCCATCGACCATGGACACCTTCTAGAGAGAGGAGGAGGTAGGGAGGAGGCTTGGGACGTGGTTTTCACCCTTGGCTTGATGGGGTTTGGCTGAAACCATTAGTATTTATAGAGAATTATGGAATTTTTCATAAAAACCCAAAATCTCTATAAATTACGTCCTTGCCCTGTACTTGTGGATAAGTCCTTTTGTGTGTGACCCACTAGGCCCAATAACCTATTTGGTTGAGGCCTAAATAAAATAGAACAATTCTATTTAATTTAATTAAATCTGTTATCCGATAACGATTAATCGGCCTACCGATCATGAAGGGTACAAGCCACATCCCATGATCCCAAATGGCTATGGGGATAATCTCATCTCCATTGAGCCTTTCCATCATCAGTTACCACATGGATATAAACCCTCATCCATCCAATGTCCCGGTCGGAAAGGAGTACGGCATCGACTGTCAACTCCTTAGTGTACCGACTCTATAGGATCATGTACTCGGAATTGGATCAATTGGAAAACTCCTTTTCCAATTATCCTATCTACCCTGGCCAGGGATTTAGAGTACTATCCCATAGGACATTCACTCTCTCACTTACCGAGAGTGGATGATCCCTTGTTGTCCGCTCAATTGCCTCCATCGGATTTTCCTTGTACCCGATCCATCGCTATATAGGACCATCTAAATTGTGATCCATAAGTCAATGGTCAAAGCACAAGTTCCACCCAACAAGGCATCTTTGGCGACTCAGGTCAAAGGTCCAACTATGCAACCGTGATGATAGAAAACCCTGATAGACAGTTCGGTAAGATACCATTCAGGGTTTCTAATTCGGTCAGTTCAGTGAACTCATTCAACTAATGAGCACCTGTATGTGTATCTCAGTGTCTCCACACTAATGACCAATGAGATCGGTCGTCCTCATCACATGAGAAGACATCACATACACTAGTCTATCCGGATCCTTGATGTCCCGTCTCAAGTATCCTATGACTAGGAACATTTAGATCAAATACCTCTAGATGATCAATCTCATTATCATGATCTCATCATGATTTAATCATCATTGTATTTGATCAAGGACTTCATTATTATATTCGCTTCTAATAAGAGCTTATAATGAAGATTTGCCTAATTAATTGAATGAGATATTTCTAGAAATGTCAAATCATATCATATATGATTGGCTTGTAGGGCATACATTTCTATCAATCTCCCACTTGCACTAAAGCCAATCAACCATCTGGCTGATCTATATCAGCTCGAGGTGAAGCTCAAACACTCTTTGAGTAACTACTTCAGTTAGTGGATCTGCAATGTTATTAACGGTAGATACTTTATCTTTAATTATATCTCTATATGTTGCAATCTCTCTCGATTGTATGGTATCGCCACAGAAGTTCTAAACTTCTGATGAGACATCGGCTCTACTCCATTGTTTTCTCAAAACAATGATACACTTTCAGAGAAAATTGAGACAATCCCATACCTTAGATGAGAATCTTCATCTAGACTACTTCTCAAGTAGTGTGCAACCACCATGTAAACTTGTTTACATATGTTGTAGAATTTACAGTGTTCTATCACATAGAACTCTTTCAACTCTCTGCACCACCATTATTCTGACTTAATATCAAACTTATTTGATTAGAAGCTTGTGTTTGTTAAACTACAAGACTTCACGTCTTCTGCTCCCGTGTATAGAGATACATTCTCAGTGCTTCTCAAGTACCAAATGATATATCTCTAAACTATCCAGTGACTCTCACCTGGATCTTCTTGATGAATGCTCATAACACTTAGAGCATTAATCACATCATGTACATAGCATCATATAAATAATAGACCCTATGACAAAGGCATAAGGGCTCTATTTATGTGATCTCTTTATCTTTCAAGAAGTCTACAAAGACAACACTTTACGAGAGATCAACTCCACACCACATAGGTAAGAAACCTATCTTGGAGTTTATCATGTCAAACCCTTTGACTATGGTGACTACGTACATTAATTGAGCATTGATTTTAGATCTATCTCCATAGATCTCAAAACCCAAATTGTGTTTGGAGGATCAATATGATAGCTAGGTTCACTTATGATAACACACCTACTTCATTCTCAATGAGGAGTATGTCATCAACATAAAATGTCAAGAAAGTAACAGCACTCCCACTTATCTTGTTGAATACACAAGGCTTCTCTTCGTTCTTAACGAAGTCATAAGATTTAATCTCATTAAACCTTATATATGATCTATGGGAAATTTTACTTTAGTCCATAAATGAACTTAATACACACTCTTCTTGGATGTTATTGGGATTTGATTCCCCATAGTTGTATCATATACACCTATTCCTCAAAATACTTTAGAGGAACACTATCTTAACATCCAATTAGCTTATCACATAATCATAGAGTGTAACAATCAAAATCCGAATGGATTAATCCATGGAATAGGTAAAAGATCTCATCATTGTCAACCATTTGACTTCAATGATATCCTTTTCAACTATTCTCACCTTTGAAGGTATCTACCTTCTAATCCACTCCAATCTATTCTTTAGTGATCCATTTATTCCTTATGGATACTATATCCTTAGGTGGATCTATCAAGTTCTAAACTTGATTAGAATAGATAAAGTTTATATCGGATTTTATTGTCTCTTCCCATTAATGAATCAATATCTCATATTGGTTCTATATAGATCCTAGGATCAATATCCTTATTATCTTATGCCTCATTTCATCTATCAGAGATATGTCTCACATATCTCTTAGGTAGAATGGACACAAGTAAAGACCTATCATTAGTCCTTGTTTAATTATTAACTAGCACCTTAATAGAAGTGTTATTGGGTTGTGGGACTGGAACATCTTCCATATATACCTTGCTCCCACTATCTTTCTTAAGAAGTAACTTTTCCTTTAGAAATATAGTGAGCTGAGCAACACATACCCTTATACATAAGGGTCGTATATTTAATATCCAAAAGTTTCCTTAGGATATTCCACAAGCCAACACTTCATAGTCTTATATTCCAACTTGTTAGAGTTATACTTCTTCACCGAATTCGGACATTCCGAAACCTTAACTTGCTTAAGGTCAAGTTTTAACCCCTTTTCCATATCCTATATGGAATAATCAGAATAGACTTAGAAGGTACCTATTAAGAACAAGTGGTTATAACGAGTACTTAACCAAAATTAGACAAAGAGGAAATTTGCAAAGCTTGTCATTGTTCATATCATGTCTTACATAATATGACTTCTCATTTTAGCTACTCAATTAAGCTAAAATGTGTAAAGAGGTGTCCATTAGATTCTATTATCCTTCAATTATATGTGAATTATGTACTTAAGTATTCCCCTCCTTGATCTCATCAAAGAGTTCTAATACTCTTTCCATTAGTATCTCTACTTTATTCTTAATCTCAGATAATTTCTCAAAGGTCTTAGATTTGTACTTCATAAAGTACATGTATCCATACCTAGAGACATCATCTTTGAAATAATGAAGTAGAAATATTCTTCTTTAGCCTTACTAGATATGGGCTAACATACATCTAAATGTATGAGTTCTAATAACTCATTAACCCATTCTCCATGTCTATATAAAGGTAAAGTATAGATTGATCTAAATCAACCCATTTCCTCTTAAAAAGAATATTCACACATAACATGAGAGCTAACATATCAAATATGATTAAACAATTCATTAAGCTCCCATCGGCAAACACTTTGCCATTCAATCTATTAGAACATCTATCAATTCCATAGCTTAGAATAAATCAACATTTATTCAAGTAGGAAATCATATAAAGTTCTTGTAGAAGGATATAATAGCAATATTAATTATTAAGACATCTCCATAAGGCTATTAAAGAATTGCACCCCCACTAATAATGATGCAACTTTTGCACCATTTCATATGTAGGTCAATATCTTCTTTATTAAGCCTTCATTTTACTTGTCATCATCTACAACTCCTTGTAGATATAAGATGCATATCTGGTATCTCATACCATCAGATGCATCCATAGTATCTAATATTATGATATACACATATAGTATCTAATACTATTAAGTGTATATTTAAAACAAGTAAGTGCCAATGACTTGGATACATGAAGCTTCTCAAGCTCCACCTTTGTATTATATACAAAACACTTTGTACTTCCTCTTCCACTTATCATCATCATGACAGTTTAAGAATCCTGTCTTATTCCTGCTTTATTATCTTGACCACCTTCTTTTACTATTAACTCTCTCTCCTATTTTTATCTAATGATTTTACTTCTTACTATTGGTCTCACCAACAAGAAGTAATTAAGATGTATTGTTGATCTAAATTGCCCTTTAGTTAACTCATCAATATGAGCCATGATGGATCTCATATCCATCTATCCATGTTGTCTCTATAATTATGTCTTATAGAGACTAACATCTAATTTAAGGCAAACAATGCATCTTGTCCATGAGATAAGATCTTATCTTTCATTCATATCACTAGATAATTTAGGAGACACCTACTTCTCAAGTAGGGTAGTTAATTGGTCAACTATGAGAACAATTCTCTTAGTTCTAAACCAGTCTAAGAAGTGTGAGCCATTAAGATATGTGGCATCTAATATGCCATACTAATGGTGGTTTATTATCGTATTCTACAACAGAGATATAATTTTATCAATATAACATTGTAGACATTCATTAAAATTAAGATATGGTCTTTGATCCTAATTTATGCTCCCACTAATTTTCGACGAATTTGCATAACCCTCATTATGCAAAGACGGGATATCACGATGAAATCCTAGTGGGGACTAAGACCCTATTAACCTTATGGTGATGACCTTGTGGTAGCACAACAAATCACCCCATACTTAATAGGTAGGCAACTATTGCCAGTTGTAACTCTTGCAACTCTTAATCATTTAGCCTCTAGAGTTATGACCTTGTGGTAGCACAACAAGCCATATACTCTAGTTAGGTCAAACCCGCTTGTTACGTTATGAGAATGGATTCTTCACACAGCCCTTGTGGTAGCACAACAAAGCCATGCAAATGGTCCACCCCAAGGTTCGGCAAATGCCTTAGCCATGATCACCAATCCCTTGCTGAATGAGTCTTGTGGTAGCACAACAAACCCATCCAATCTAAGATTGGCTCATCAAGACCATAACAACGGAAGGCTACGTGAGTCATTCTCAATGTCACACGTTTTATCAACCTAATTATGACAAGGAGGGATTTTATTTTAGTCTCATCAATAATATGTGCTAAGTATATATAATACCTTTGGAATATCATATATCTAAGGTATAACCTGTAGCACACATCCACATATCAAATATGCACAAAATCAGGTGATCATGGACTTAACCCTAAGCATGCACCTAAGGCACCCCTATAGGTGCAAATCCTTGCTTCAAATGCTTTAGTTGGTATGCTCCCACTTCAGAAGGGTGCTTCTCCAAGTGGTCCCGCTATCCAACCTTCCACGAACCAGCTTCTAACTCTTACAAGCGGCTTAAGGGTATGCAGACCCCACAAATGTACATAACTCAATAAGAAACCTTGGTTTTAACCAAGGGGAGTACATTAATGGAGGGAGGTAGAATGTACAATCAGATTGTATAGAGAGAGAGGAGGCACATGCAGGCCCCATTTAATAACATAACCAACATAATTAAAAGCAATCACAAGACAAGCACAATTAAGTCCATGATCACCTCCATACACACACTAACATTCATCACATGAACATAGAGCGCATACGTGATAATTATATAAGATATATCATATATATCATCATAAAATTATATATAATTTATTTTGAAATTCTCAATTTCATGCATGTCGAATTTTCATGAAATAAATGACATGAAAATAACATGACAACAACATATAAACAATTTATATGAAATGAACATACAAAACTAAACTATTTAGAACATTCATGCATTCCCAATACTGTGCAAGGTCAAAAATTAATGTCCCAATTTATATTCTGTAAAATCTCATTTTACAGAATTAATTAAGACACTAATAATTTAAGTTAAACCTTTAAAACAATTTTAAAGTTTAACTATGAGTGAATCTATGTAAATAGAACTAAACATCATCTAACATGTCATTAAACACTTTAAAACATGTTAAATAATATTATAGAATTTTTAAGAATTTTTCTGGATTTTTATGGCAATTTTTCGGAATTTTCTATGATTTTAAACACTTTAAAAGCATATAAATGGTGTCTGGCGCACTGCGCCGCGCGCTCCGGCGCACTGCGCCACGTCGGCGAGCGCCTGTGTGCGCCGTTGCGTGCGCCGGTCTTCAAGCGCGCCTGCGCCGACCGTCGTGCGCCGATCGCCATCCCCGAACGGGGACTGTTCATCCGGAGGAGAGTTAATCTCATTGACTCGGACATATCTCCTTATCCCGGACTCCGAAAAATCCGAAAAAATATGCGTTGGAATCCTTATCGAATAAGGAATCCAAAACAATCGGCCTCATATCCAGGAAAAATCCAAATAGTCCGAAAAATGAGGAAGAAGAGGCGGCGGTCACCCAAATTCCGTAGCAGAAATCTCAATTTTGTAACGAGGATAACTCCTTATCCAGGAAGCAAAATATTCTAAAAAAATACAATTTAGAATTCACATTATATGACGTTTCCAAATATGTATATATCCCTTCAGAGAAAAATTCTCTATCAACGGTAAATCAGGAAGAAACAAGTCGGCGCCGCCAGATTCCGCAGAACCCTAGTTCGTCGTGAAACTCAAAAATTCTCATCCTCCACCGTCGTTCAAAGCTGGATATCAAAGGTAAATGCTAGGTAATCATATTACCCATCTCCAGAACCTTTTCCAAGCCTCAATTTCTTCTGTGGACGGAGATTTCACAAAATCCCCAAATCCGGGTGTCGGTTCGGGCATGACAGAAACACCAACTTTTGATGCTTCTCCCGAACACTACAGAGATCCAAACTTCAAACGGTTTGCGGCGTTGGAAAGCCCTATATCACTAGATTCTACCAAGGTCAACAAATATTTTATCTGAGTCATACACAGAATATGGTGGCCTCTTCAAAACAGACGTTTGCACAGATTCGGGAACACATAAATAACATGAAATAATGTCGATTCGACGTCGGTTTCGACCGAGACTTGAACCTGGCTCTGATACCACTGTAAGGAATCGTCCATTAAAATTTGGTGCAGCGGAAGCGACGATTCCTATGGGTTCCTTTAGAATCCGTCTCAATCAGAACCGAACGACGAAAACCGAAAACCGATCAAATCGGGTTCGAATATACCTGATAGGGATTCATATAATCCCATGGAGAGGAAGGAGATGAGCTTATCAAGCTCTTAAAACCGTTCAAGTGTCCGGTCTCCAGCAGTATCCACACGAACCTCATCCACAGCAGGTTCTCCCTTCGCGCCGGCCTCGAGAACTCTTCCCGAACGGAGCTCCATCGACCATGGACACCTTCTAGAGAGAGGAGGAGGTAGGGAGGAGGCTTGGGACGTGGTTTTCACCCTTGGCTTGATGGGGTTTGGCTGAAACCATTAGTATTTATAGAGAATTATGGAATTTTTCATAAAAACCCAAAATCTCTATAAATTACGTCCTTGCCCCTGTACTTGTGGATAAGTCCTTTTGTGTGTGACCCACTAGGCCCAATAACCTATTTGGTTGAGGCCTAAATAAAATAGAACAATTCTATTTAATTTAATTAAATCTGTTATCCGATAACAAATTAATCGGCCTACCGATCATGAAGGGTACAAGCCACATCCCATGATCCCAAATGGCTATGGGGATAATCTCATCTCCATTGAGCCTTTCCATCATCAGTTACCACATGGATATAAACCCTCATCCATCCAATGTCCCGGTCGGAAAGGAGTACGGCATCGACTGTCAACTCCTTAGTGTACCGACTCTATAGGATCCTGTACTCGGAATTGGATCAATTGGAAAACTCCTTTTCCAATTATCCTATCTACCCTGGCCAGGGATTTAGAGTACTATCCCATAGGACATTCACTCTCTCACTTACCGAGAGTGGATGATCCCTTGTTGTCCGCTCAATTGCCTCCATCGGATTTTCCTTGTACCCGATCCATCGCTATATAGGACCATCTAAATTGTGATCCATAAGTCAATGGTCAAAGCACAAGTTCCACCCAACAAGGCATCTTTGGCGACTCAGGTCAAAGGTCCAACTATGCAACCGTGATGATAGAAAATCATGATAGACAGTTCGGTAAGATACCATTCAGGGTTTCTAATTCGGTCGATTCGGTGAACTCATTCAACTAATGAGCACTCGTATGTGTATCTCGGTGTCTCCACACTAATGACCAATGAGATCGGTCGTCCTCATCACATGAGAAGACATCACATACACTAGTCTATCCGGATCCTTGATGTCCCGTCTCAAGTATCCTATGACTAGGAACATTTAGATCAAATACCTCTAGATGATCAATCTCATTATCATGATCTCATCATGATTTAATCATCATTGTATTTGATCAAGGACTTCATTATTATATTCGCTTCTAATAAGAGCTTATAATGAAGATTTGCCTAATTAATTGAATGAGATATTTCTAGAAATGTCAAATCATATCATATATGATTGGCTTGTAGGGCATACATTTCTATCAATCTCCCACTTGCACTAAAGCCAATCAACCATCTGGCTGATCTATATCAGCTCGAGGTGAAGCTCAAACACTCTTTGAGTAACTACTTCAGTTAGTGGATCTGCAATGTTATTAACGGTAGATACTTTATCTTTAATTATATCTCTATATGTTGCAATCTCTCTGATTGTATGGTATCGCCACAGAAGTTCTAAACTTCTGATGAGACATCGGCTCTACTCCATTGTTTTCTCAAAACAATGATACACTTTCAGAGAAAATTGAGACAATCCCATACCTTAGATGAGAATCTTCATCTAGACTACTTCTCAAGTAGTGTGCAACCACCATGTAAACTTGTTTACATATGTTGTAGAATTTACAGTGTTCTATCACATAGAACTCTTTCAACTCTCTGCACCACCATTATTCTGACTTAATATCAAACTTATTTGATTAGAAGCTTGTGTTTGTTAAACTACAAGACTTCAAGTCTTATCCTCCAGTGTATAGAGATACATTCTCAGTGCTTCTCAAGTACCAAATGATATATCTCTAAACTATCCAGTGACTCTCACCTGGATCTTCTTGATGAATGCTCATAACACTTAGAGCATTAATCACATCATGTACATAGCATCATATAAATAATAGACCCTATGACAAAGGCATAAGGGCTCTATTTATGTGATCTCTTTATCTTTCAAGAAGTCTACAAAGACAACACTTTAGAGAGATCAACTCCACACCACATAGGTAAGAAACCTATCTTGGAGTTTATCATGTCAAACCCTTTGACTATGGTGACTACGTACATTAATTGAGCATTGATTTTAGATCTATCTCCATAGATCTCAAAACCCAAATTGTGTTTGGAGGATCAATATGATAGCTAGGTTCACTTATGATAACACACCTACTTCATTCTCAATGAGGAGTATGTCATCAACATAAAATGTCAAGAAAGTAACAGCACTCCCACTTATCTTGTTGAATACACAAGGCTTCTCTTCGTTCTTAACGAAGTCATAAGATTTAATCTCATTAAACCTTATATATGATCTATGGGAAATTTTACTTTAGTCCATAAATGAACTTAATACACACTCTTCTTGGATGTTATTGGGATTTGATTCCCCATAGTTGTATCATATACACCTATTCCTCAAAATACTTTAGAGGAACACTATCTTAACATCCAATTAGCTTATCACATAATCATAGAGTGTAACAATCAAAATCCGAATGGATTAATCCATGGAATAGGTAAAAGATCTCATCATTGTCAACCATTTGACTTCAATGATATCCTTTTCAACTATTCTCACCTTTGAAGGTATCTACCTTCTAATCCACTCCAATCTATTCTTTAGTGATCCATTTATTCCTTATGGATACTATATCCTTAGGTGGATCTATCAAGTTCTAAACTTGATTAGAATAGATAAAGTTTATATCGGATTTTATTGTCTCTTCCCATTAATGAATCAATATCTCATATTGGTTCTATATAGATCCTAGGATCAATATCCTTATTATCTTATGCCTCATTTCATCTATCAGAGATATGTCTCACATATCTCTTAGGTAGAATGGACACAAGTAAAGACCTATCATTAGTCCTTGTTTAATTATTAACTAGCACCTTAATAGAAGTGTTATTGGGTTGTGGGACGGGACCATCTTCCATATATACCTTGCTCCCACTATCTTTCTTAAGAAGTAACTTTTCCTTTAGAAATATAGTGAGCTGAGCAACACATACCCTTATACATAAGGGTCGTATATTTAATATCCAAAAGTTTCCTTAGGATATTCCACAAGCCAACACTTCATAGTCTTATATTCCAACTTGTTAGAGTTATACTTCTTCACCAGGTCGGACATTCCGAAACCTTAACTTGCTTAAGGTCAAGTTTTAACCCCTTTTCCATATCCTATATGGAATAATCAGAATAGACTTAGAAGGTACCTATTAAGAACAAGTGGTTATAACGAGTACTTAACCAAAATTAGACAAAGAGGAAATTTGCAAAGCTTGTCATTGTTCATATCATGTCTTACATAATATGTCTTCTCATTTTAGCTACTCAATTAAGCTAAAATGTGTAAAGAGGTGTCCATTAGATTCTATTATCCTTCAATTATATGTGAATTATGTACTTAAGTATTCCCCTCCTTGATCTCATCAAAGAGTTCTAATACTCTTTCCATTAGTATCTCTACTTTATTCTTAATCTCAGTATAATTTCTCAAAGGTCTTAGATTTGTACTTCATAAAGTACATGTATCCATACCTAGAGACATCATCTTTGAAATAATGAAGTAGAAATATTCTTCTTTAGCCTTACTAGATATGGGCTAACATACATCTAAATGTATGAGTTCTAATAACTCATTAACCCATTCTCCATGTCTATATAAAGGTAAAGTATAGATTGATCTAAATCAACCCATTTCCTCTTAAAAAGAATATTCACACATAACATGAGAGCTAACATATCAAATATGATTAAACAATTCATTAAGCTCCCACTGGCAAACACTTTGCCATTCAATCTATTAGAACATCTATCAATTCCATAGCTTAGAATAAATCAACATTTATTCAAGTAGGAAATCATATAAAGTTCTTGTAGAAGGATATAATAGCAATATTAATTATTAAGACATCTCCATAAGGCTATTAAAGAATTGCACCCCCACTAATAATGATGCAACTTTTGCACCATTTCATATGTAGGTCAATATCTTCTTTATTAAGCCTTCATTTTACTTGTCATCATCTACAACTCCTTGTAGATATAAGATGCATATCTGGTATCTCATACCATCAGATGCATCCATAGTATCTAATATTATGATATACACATATAGTATCTAATACTATTAAGTGTATATTTAAAACAAGTAAGTGCCAATGACTTGGATACATGAAGCTTCTCAAGCTCCACCTTTGTATTATATACAAAACACTTTGTACTTCCTCTTCCACTTATCATCATCATGACAGTGTAAGAATCCTGTCTTATTCCTGCTTTATTATCTTGACCACCTTCTTTTACTATTAACTCTCTCTCCTATTTTTATCTAATGATTTTACTTCTTACTATTGGTCTCACCAACAAGAAGTAATTAAGATGTATTGTTGATCTAAATTGCCCTTTAGTTAACTCATCAATATGAGCCATGATGGATCTCATATCCATCTATCCATGTTGTCTCTATAATTATGTCTTATAGAGACTAACATCTAATTTAAGGCAAACAATGCATCTTGTCCATGAGATAAGATCTTATCTTTCATTCATATCACTAGATAATTTAGGAGACACCTACTTCTCAAGTAGGGTAGTTAATTGGTCAACTATGAGAACAATTCTCTTAGTTCTAAACCAGTCTAAGAAGTGTGAGCCATTAAGATATGTGGCATCTAATATGCCATACTAATGGTGGTTTATTATCGTATTCTACAACGAGAGATATAATTTTATCAATATAACATTGTAGACATTCATTAAAATTAAGATATGGTCTTTGATCCTAATTTATGCTCCCACTAATTTTCGACGAATTTGCATAACCCTCATTATGCAAAGACGGGATATCACGATGAAATCCTAGTGGGGACTAAGACCCTATTAACCTTATGGTGATGACCTTGTGGTAGCACAACAAATCACCCCATACTTAATAGGTAGGCAACTATTGCCAGTTGTAACTCTTGCAACTCTTAATCATTTAGCCTCTAGAGTTATGACCTTGTGGTAGCACAACAAGCCATATACTCTAGTTAGGTCAAACCCGCTTGTTACGTTATGAGAATGGATTCTTCACACAGCCCTTGTGGTAGCACAACAAAGCCATGCAAATGGTCCACCCCAAGGTTCGGCAAATGCCTTAGCCATGATCACCAATCCCTTGCCGAATGAGTCTTGTGGTAGCACAACAAACCCATCCAATCTAAGATTGGCTCATCAAGACCATAACAACGGAAGGCTACGTGAGTCATTCTCAATGTCACACGTTTTATCAACCTAATTATGACAAGGAGGGATTTTATTTTAGTCTCATCAATAATATGTGCTAAGTATATATAATACCTTTGGAATATCATATATCTAAGGTATAACTCGTAGCACACATCCACATATCAAATATGCACAAAATCAGGTGATCATGGACTTAACCCTAAGCATGCACCTAAGGCACCCCTATAGGTGCAAATCCTTGCTTCAAATGCTTTAGTTGGTATGCTCCCACTTCAGAAGGGTGCTTCTCCAAGTGGTCCCGCTATCCAACCTTCCACGAACCAGCTTCTAACTCTTACAAGCGGCTTAAGGGTATGCAGACCCCACAAATGTACATAACTCAATAAGAAACCTTGGTTTTAACCAAGGGGAGTACATTAATGGAGGGAGGTAGAATGTACAATCAGATTGTATAGAGAGAGAGGAGGCACATGCGAGGCCCCATTTAATAACATAACCAACATAATTAAAAGCAATCACAAGACAAGCACAATTAAGTCCATGATCACCTCCATACACACACTAACATTCATCACATGAACATAGAGCGCATACGTGATAATTATATAAGATATATCATATATATCATCATAAAATTATATATAATTTATTTTGAAATTCTCAATTTCATGCATGTCGAATTTTCATGAAATAAATGACATGAAAATAACATGACAACAACATATAAACAATTTATATGAAATGAACATACAAAACTAAACTATTTAGAACATTCATGCATTCCCAATACTGTGCAAGGTCAAAAATTAATGTCCCAATTTATATTCTGTAAAATCTCATTTTACAGAATTAATTAAGACACTAATAATTTAAGTTAAACCTTTAAAACAATTTTAAAGTTTAACTATGAGTGAATCTATGTAAATAGAACTAAACATCATCTAACATGTCATTAAACACTTTAAAACATGTTAAATAATATTATAGAATTTTTAAGAATTTTTCTGGATTTTTATGGCAATTTTTCGGAATTTTCTATGATTTTAAACAATTTAAAATCAATAAATAAAAGATCTGGCGCATTGCGCCGCGCGCTCCGGCGCACTGCGCCACGTCGGCGAGCGCCTGTGTGCGCCGTTGCGTGCGCCGGTCTTCAAGCGCGCCTGCGCCGACCGTCGTGCGCCGATCGCCATCCCCGAACGGGGACTGTTCATCCGGAGGAGAGTTAATCTCATTAACTCGGACATATCTCCTTATCCCGGACTCCGAAAAATCAGAAAAAATATGCGTTGGAATCCTTATCGAATAAGGAATCCAAAACAATCGTCCTCATATCCAGGAAAAATCCAAATAGTCCGAAAAATGAGGAAGAAGAGGCGGCGGTCACCCAAATTCCGTAGCAGAAATCTCAATTTTGTAACGAGGATAACTCCTTATCCAGGAAGAAAAATATTCTAAAAAAATACAATTTAGAATTCACATTATATGACGTTTCCAAATATGTATATATCCCTTCAGAGAAAAATTCTCTATCAACGGTAAATCAGGAAGAAACAAGTCGGCGCCGCCAGATTCCGCATGAACCCTAGTTCGTCGTGAAACTCAAAAATTCTCATCCTCCACCGTCGTTCAAAGCTGGATATCAAAGGTAAATGCTAGGTAATCATATTACCCATCTCCAGAACCTTTTCCAAGCCTCAATTTCTTCTGTGGACGGAGATTTCCCAAATCCCCAAATCCGGGTGTCGGTTCGGGCATGACAGAAACACCAACTTTTGATGCTTCTCCCGAACACTACAGAGATCCAAACTTCAAACGGTTTGCGGCGTTGGAAAGCCCTATATCACTAGATTCTACCAAGGTCAACAAATATTTTATCTGAGTCATACACAGAATATGGTGGCCTCTTCAAAACGAACGTTTGCACATATTCGGGAACACATAAATAACATGAAATAATGTCGATTCGACGTCGGTTTCGACCGAGACTTGAACCTGGCTCTGATACCACTGTAAGGAATCGTCCATTAAAATTTGGTGCAGCGGAAGCGACGATTCCTATGGGTTCCTTTAGAATCCGTCTCAATCAGAACCGAACGACGAAAACCGAAAACCGATCAAATCGGGTTCGAATATACCTGATAGGGATTCATATAATCCCATGGAGAGGAAGGAGATGAGCTTCTCAAGCTCTTAAAACCGTTCAAGTGTCCGGTCTCCAGCAGTATCCACACGAACCTCATCCACAGCAGGTTCTCCCTTCGCGCCGGCCTCGAGAACTCTTCCCGAACGGAGCTCCATCGACCATGGACACCTTCTAGAGAGAGGAGGAGGTAGGGAGGAGGCTTGGGACGTGGTTTTCACCCTTGGCTTGATGGGGTTTGGCTGAAACCATTAGTATTTATAGAGAATTATGGAATTTTTCATAAAAACCCAAAATCTCTATAAATTACGTCCTTGCCCCTGTACTTGTGGATAAGTCCTTTTGTGTGTGACCCACTAGGCCCAATAACCTATTTGGTTGAGGCCTAAATAAAATAGAACAATTCTATTTAATTTAATTAAATCTGTTATCCGATAACAGATTAATCGGCCTACCGATCATGAAGGGTACAAGCCACATCCCATGATCCCAAATGGCTATGGGGATAATCTCATCTCCATTGAGCCTTTCCATCATCAGTTACCACATGGATATAAACCCTCATCCATCCAATGTCCCGGTCGGAAAGGAGTACGGCATCGACTGTCAACTCCTTAGTGTACCGACTCTATAGGATCCTGTACTCGGAATTGGATCAATTGGAAAACTCCTTTTCCAATTATCCTATCTACCCTGGCCAGGGATTTAGAGTACTATCCCATAGGACATTCACTCTCTCACTTACCGAGAGTGGATGATCCCTTGTTGTCCGCTCAATTGCCTCCATCGGATTTTCCTTGTACCCGATCCATCGCTATATAGGACCATCTAAATTGTGATCCATAAGTCAATGGTCAAAGCACAAGTTCCACCCAACAAGGCATCTTTGGCGACTCAGGTCAAAGGTCCAACTATGCAACCGTGATGATAGAAAACCACGATAGACGAGTTCGGTAAGATACCATTCGGGGTTTCTAATTCGGTCGATTCGGTGAACTCATTCAACTAATGAGCACTCGTATGTGTATCTCGGTGTCTCCACACTAATGACCAATGAGATCGGTCGTCCTCATCACATGAGAAGACATCACATACACTAGTCTATCCGGATCCTTGATGTCCCGTCTCAAGTATCCTATGACTAGGAACATTTAGATCAAATACCTCTAGATGATCAATCTCATTATCATGATCTCATCATGATTTAATCATCATTGTATTTGATCAAGGACTTCATTATTATATTCGCTTCTAATAAGAGCTTATAATGAAGATTTGCCTAATTAATTGAATGAGATATTTCTAGAAATGTCAAATCATATCATATATGATTGGCTTGTAGGGCATACATTTCTATCAAGGACTTGATAACCAAATCATCCACATACACCTCTTCAAGGGTGTGCATCATGTCGTGTAAGATAGCCATCATAGCCCTCTGATATGTAGCACCGGCATTCTTTAACCCAAAGGGCATGACAACATAGCAATATGTTCCCCAAGGTGTAGTGAATGAGGTCTTCTCTTGGTCCTCCTCAGCTAACCGGATCTGATTGTATCCAGAATAGCCATCCATGAATGAAAGCATTTCAAATCCAGCTGTGTTATCAACCAAAACATCGATATGAGGTAAAGGAAAATCATCCTTAGGACACGCTCGGTTCAAGTCCCTGAAATCTATACAAATCCGAATTCGTCCATCCTTCTTCATAACAGGGACTATGTTAGCCACCCATTGCGGATATAGGACAACCTTAATAAATTTTGCTTGATGTAATTTGTCGACCTCTTCTTTCATTTTGAGTGCAATATCAGGGTGGAACCTCCTGAGCTTTTGATTAACCGGGGTAGTTCCAGGTTTCAAGGTTAATCTATGTTCAACCAGTGAATTATCTAATCCCGGCATATCTTCATATGTCCATGCGAACGTGTCCTTATATTATTCCAAAACTTTTATCAAACATTGTTTTTCTGAGGGAGTGAGGTTTGCACTGATGAGGATAGTCTTAGGATCTTCCAGGGTTCCTAAATTCAGTTCCTTGGTCGGTTCATTCCCTGTGGCTGATGGTTCTTCAAATCTTCTAAGTCTAGATGCATATGCATCAGCCAAGTCCTCGATTTCATCCTCGGATTCGGGATCTTTCTCTGATACCACCTCATATACTCCCAAAGTATGATCTATGTTATGCTCATCCTCATATCGGATTTCATCTAACTGAATGGTATTCTCTAAAAAGTTTGGCAGCCTTACACACTCTACGCATTTCTGTGCCAATTGTTGTAGATACCTATTTGGAACTCACTTACCTCTGACTTTTCTATTTCCTAACCTAACTTGACCTACTGAAGATAAAGCTGGAGAGGTGGTATTTATTGTGGAAGGAGGATCGAGTAAATCGATCAATGATTCAGAAAAGGGGGATCCCTGATTGGGAGTACCCTCTAGGATGAGTAGACACGTCTCCTCGATGGAAATGTGAATTTCAGAGAAGACATTTTGGAAATTTCAAGTAAAAAGATAGAATGAGTCTGAGTGACTCGAGGCTTGCTAGAATATGACAGAATTAATAGAGAGAAAAACTTAAGAATAAAGGGGAAAAAGGGGCTCGTGGGCCCAATGGTAACAGAAAGTGGACACATGGGTCCAAAAATGATGAAAAAAGTAAACGGGTACGTGGACCCGATCATAGAAATAAATGGGCATGTGAGCCCATGTTGGGAAAAGCCCTCAGTTCTGAAGTTGATGAGGGAAGCAAATGGGCAAGCTGGCCCAATAAGAGTGGAAGGTTGAAGAGGGCACATGGGCCCAAAGAGGGTAAGTGGGCCCTGAAGCCCATCCAAAAGATCTAGAAACAATGGTACGAGGTTCAAACATGGCGTTGTTGTATTTGGGCCTCGTGGAATGGTTTTGACTTGGGTGGTATGCTCAACCATATGATCCAATATTGGTCTGCCGTTGAGTGGTTCCTGGTGCTCTTCCCCACTTGAGAACAGACGAGTCAAAGATAAGCATAAGTCTTCCAAGTCTTCTTCTTCTTCATCTGGAGCTTTCCTTCTCTTGACAGCTATCATGGAACTTTTGCCATCTTCAGCCATCATCATGGTCTCCCCTTTGATAAAGAATGTATGGAGCCCCATGGCATATCCTGGCTGGAAGATCCTCCTTGGGATGGAACCCTCTTCATATCCCAACCCCTGCCTGCGTGGCCTTTTCACAGTTTCAATTGGCTGAGTGATCCCTTGAAGATCCTTGCCTAAACCTCTTCCAGGCTGATAGCCCAATTTCATCATCATTCGCCATCCCAGTGTGTCTGGTAGAGAGGCGGTCATGCATATGACTTCTGGTAAATCTCCCACTAAGATCTGGTGCATAAGAAGTATCGTTCAGCTCGTCCCTTATAGGCATGCTAGTCACCTTGACCACCTGTCCTTTAAAGGGAAACTTTATGCACCGGTGGTTTGTTGAAGCTACAGCTCCTATTGCCTCCAAGTATGGCCTCCCAAGTATAGCCCGAAAAGTCGGATCTAATTCTAGAACATGAAAATTTGTTATGACCGTACATGGTTTGAGTTTGACTTGTAGTGTGACCACCCCACGTGTAGACTTCTTGGAGTTATCATAGGACGTCACCATGGCACAGGATGGCTTGATTTCTTGCTCAGAAATGCCACACAACTACAAAGTTTCTGGCGGCATAACGTTGATAGAAGCTCCAGTGTCAACCAAACATGATTTCACTTCGACATTGCGGATGATAACAGCCACATGCAAAGCATATCTCCTAAAGTCTGGATCTGCTAATTCTTCCTGAGAGAAAGTGAGTGTTGGGTGCTCACTTCTAGGGGCTAACACTGTAGTGATCTTCTCAGGTGAGAGATCTTCATTCACCATGACCCTTTGCAAGTACTGCTGTAGAATCTCCTGGTGCACCTTTGATCTTTTGATCAACTCAAGTATGGAAATACGGGCCGGTGTTTTATCTAAATGCTTTAACAGATCATAGGCCGTGCACTGGCAAGGGTTCTTCCACTTGTTCCTCCTCCACCGTATCCTGCGGTTGACTACCGGCTTGGGGAAAGATCCGTCGGAACATCCTCCCACTCCGAAGCACCGGGGCTATTTGGCGGTCGGGTAGAGGTGACGGGTTAAGCGGGGTGGGAACAGGTGGTGTAGGTGAAGGTATGGTAGGTAATGGGATTGGTGGTTACGGGATGATGGGGTTAGTTGGTAGAGGGGTAGGATCTGGAGGTGGTAGTGATGGTGATACCGGTGGCCTAATAAGAAGAGGCCGGGGTGCGAAGTGGTTGATGAGTTTAATGAAGGTGTAGGTTGTGGGATTGGTTGTGGTGGTATGATAGGTTGGGGTTTTAGAGTGGTAGAGCTCGTAGGCTGGGGGTTCAGGTTTGGTGGTGATTGTGGTGGTCGGATGAGCAAGGGCCGGTGTGTAGCAATGGTTGAAGGAGGTGTAGTTAGAGAGGGGACTGGCCTAATGATAGGCCGGCGAGAAGAAGTGGAGGCCAGTGGTTGGGTTATTGAGCTTTGTGGTAGTTGTGGAGTAGCAGGTGCACGGATTATCTGTCTAGGAGGGTTCCTAGCAGGAGGCCTAGCCGGGTGGAGAGGCATGGTTGGAGTTTGGTTTTCTAGTTGCCAACCATGAACACGTCTGGCATCTCCCTGAACAAGGGAGTGTACTAGACCAATTCCTGGGTTTGGATGTGCTGGTGCCAGTGCTGGAGCGGGAGCATGTAATGGGAGCGGATTCTGAACAATCCCCAAGCCAGGTTGTTGTTGAGGTTGAGCCGGTGGACGCTGCCGCTACCTGTATGCATTCCCCCATTTGGACCCAATCAATGCTGCCTTGGTCATTCAGATCGTGCATGTAATCCTTGAATTGAAAGCACACTTCTACAGTGTGACCAGGACACCGGTTGTAAGCACAGTATCGGGACATATCTACATTTGCTGGCCAAACCTCTCTTTCCTTGGGCAATTCCAACTGTTTCTCCGCCATGAGTACATTGAAGATGTCGGTCAAGAAGTAAGGGAGTTGCTGGTAGTTCTCTCTCCTAGGACCTCCCCTTCATGGTGCCTGATTGGGTGGTGGCGGTGCCCTATTGTAGGTAGGTTGAGGAGGTTGCTGGGGTTGTGCTACTGGCTGAGGTGGTTGTTGTGGTTGTCGTGGTTGTGGTGGCCTAACCTGTTGTTGAGGGGGGTAATAGGAATGGTTTTGTGGTGGGTTTCTGAACTGGTTTTGACGGTTCCCTCCCTGGTTCCCCACAATGTTTATTGCTTCGTTGTTAATCACTCCCTCGGTTGTAGGCCCAACTGGTGCAGAGGGGGTTTTCCTGAAGTTTCTAGGTTTAGGATCAAAAGGGTTTATCATGGTGGCATCCTTGAAGTGGGCTTGCAAGTATCGGGCACTGTCATAGAGTTCATTCATTGTGGTAGGACGGTGCATGATCAAGACATTCCTCAAGGCAGGTGTAGTGTTACCAATAAGCATCTTCACTTGTTCCCCTTCAGAAATCACATCTGTCAATTTTTCTGCCATTCCCCTCTAGCGATCAGCAAACTTTATGAAGTCCTCCTCTGGCTTCATCTTTTCAGCAATCAAGTCTGTAATGGAGCATGCTGGTGCCACCCGGTCTCTGTATCTTTGCAAGAATTTGGTTTTAACAATATCGAAGTATCCTGCCTCAAAGGAGTCGAGTGAGTAGAACCATTCCAATGCAGACCCTTCTAATTATCGACGGAACAAGAAGGCAAGAACCCTACGATCATCTTTCCAGAACGAGGACTCATAAAGAAAATCTTTTAAGTGGATAAAAGGATTGCCAGTACCATTGTAGCGGCGTTAAACTGGTAGCTCAGAAGGTGGCAGGTGTAGGTCTGGCAGAGCAGGAATGGAGATTTCAGGAACTAACTTGGAGTCCAGGCGACATCTCAGCTCTTCATAATGTTCATTCATCTGGGGTGAGCTGATCCATGATTTCCCTGGTGAGAGCAGGTTCTTGGTTTACTGGTGGGGGTATGTGGTTAGAGACATGGTTCTGAAATTGAGGAGCATGACTTGAAGATTGTCCCATGACTTGATGGGCCAAGGGAGCAACATGGTTGAAATAAGATGGTTGAACAAATGATGGTTGAACCACAAATTGTTGAACTCTAGAGGGTTGAACTACAGATGGTTGTGCTAGTGATGGTTGAATCACAGATTGTTGAACAACAGGAGGTTGAACAAAGGGTGATTGAATGAGTGGTGGTTGAACTAAAGGACGAGGAGATAAGGCAACTTGATTGGTTTCAGCCTGATCTGAGGCCATTTTGCTATTCACCATGGATTGTATGCGGGCATAGGTTTCTGGGTCGGTATAGAGAGACAACTCACTAAAGAGTTGTTCAACATCACGAGGAGCAGATGGTTGAGGGACCTCTTGTGCTTCTGACTCAAACAATGGATTAACACGACCATCTGACAGATTTGGTTGATGACCCATCTCATGTTCTCGATGTTCAGCTTGTTCCGCCATTCCAACGTGCCTTCCAGACCTTAGTTGCATTGAACTTCAAGGAACAGACAAGTTGACAAAGTAAACAAAGAACTTTTTTTGGTTTTTTTAGTATTTTGCAAAAAGTTAGAGGTTTGAATTTTTGTTTGACAAGCAAGTTATGCAAAGACTTGAAAGCAAAATTACGTAATGATTTTGATTAAACCTTAGGTTTATGAATTTTTTTAAGAATTGTTCTCTCAACAAATGGGTTAGGATCCTAACTCCAATCTCCAATGACCTAGGTTTCACACAATCTCACCACGTGTAGGTAACATAGGATGCTTCGGGTTTTGGGGAGTGGTACAACCAACCCGATCGTGAAGAGGAATACTCCACGTATGAGGAATTACGGAGGCCTTGATGAAAGCCAACCAAGTCAACTAGGAAGGAATATCCCAGAAGAGAGGTCAGAATCCACCAAGAGTGTGTTTTAGATGGGAGGGATAAATGGGAGAGTGAGCTCCCGCCTCAAAAAAAGTGTAAAAGAAGGAGGTAGAGAGAAGGAGCAGAGAATGCAATCAAGTAATAAAACAAGTAATGAGCAAAGCATAAACTTAAACAAGTAATCAACACCAGACAAGCAATTAGAAACTAGACAAGCAACTAGAAACTAGAATCTAGACTTGTTTCTTATGTGAGCCAAATGGAGATAGTGAAAAGTGATGGAAAGAAGAGGGTTCAGATCTGATAGCCAAGCAAAAAGGTGGTCCACGTGGGGACCGATGTGGAAGCGGGGTAAAAAGTACAGGTGGTTCACGTGGGAACCGGTTTTGGGTAAAAAGGGGTGGTTCACGTGGGAACCGGTTTGAATGATCAAAAGAGGGCCACGTGGGGCCAATTAAAGGTGAATAAATATCTGATCCAAGTTGGGATAGATCTGAAAAAAAGGGTTTTGGTTCACGTGGGAACCAAAGTAAAGAAAGAGATTGGTTCACGTGGGAACCGGTTTAAAAGGAAAAGGGTGGTTCACGTGGGAACCAGTTTAAATAACATGCAGAAATTAAATGGCATACTTGGCACTTCATATCTGATGAAAGATGGGTGAAATCAGAAATTTTGAGATGGCATGAAGTTAAGAAAGGTGGAAGGAAGGAAATGCTCACGTGGGAACCGGTCTAGAACTAGAACTAGTTGCAAACAAAACACTAAGCACCCATGGTTGAAAACATTGCTTGTCCCACCGTGGTCGCCACAAAACTATCGACTCTGAAAATTCGACGGGGTCCTCTCCTTTTCAGAGAAGTCCGTGAATCCAGATCGTCACCTCAAGAGGGGATGAGAAAATAAAGGAATAAAACTCGGAAAGCAAATCTCACCTCGGTCCCACACTCACATTGATCCCCGAACTTTCATCCCTTGGCGTCGCTCGATCACCAAAGAGACGGTTCGGGTCATGTGGGAGGAGGGTGAGAAGAAAGAAATTAAGACATGTGGTCGCCAGGAACCGTGGGTTCTGATTTATAGAATTAAAATGACCGTGTGTACCTTAGCGTGAAGAATGTGAGTTAAAGCTTCTCCTTCTTCGGCCGGCCGATGAAGAAGAGTCCTCAACGCGGTGGGTGCTTGATATTATGTGCAACTAGACAAACAAACAAGTGAAATAGACAATTAGAACTAGTCAAAGTGGAGTATATGTAAAGAGAATGACATAAAACACACAATTGATTAGAAACTGACCAGATTCGGGTTATCTCTAACCCCTTTTTTTATTTTTTCGGAATAACAGAATAAAAATAATGAAAAAAAATGTTAAAAAAATATAGGAGGATGTATAATAACTAAACAAAGAGATAAAAAAAAGAACTGAAAGATTTTGAGTTGAATAGAGAAAGATATAGCCAAATCTGTGTTGTCGAAAAAGCCGAGCAGCAGTCCAGGATCTGCCAGGCGCGACTTTGCTTCTGCCCTCGTCACGACCAGCCCAAACCTCGGAATCAAGTGCCGAAGAACTTTTATGAAGAGAGCACTGGCATCATACATCCACAAACTTTTGTAGAGGCCGAAGAAGAGAGACTTGGCAGATCACCTGCAGAACAGCCATCCTCTCTCTTGAACTGACTTTTCTCTCTCTAAAAACTTGAAATTCTCTCTCTAAAAATCACAAAATCGATGCAGGAGGGTGGTTGGACGTCTTGAGATGCCTGGGGGGACGTGCTCATGCCTTTGGAATGACCGGAATCAGAGTTAACTTATAGGAGAACGAGCAGCGTTATCAAGGCTAAAAAATAAGGGCCTTGCGCCCCACCCCTGGGCGCATGCGCCCTGGTGCAGGGTGCATGCGCCCCACTGAGGGGC
Source organism: Cryptocoryne crispatula var. balansae (assembly GCA_036172225.1). NCBI lineage: Eukaryota > Viridiplantae > Streptophyta > Magnoliopsida > Alismatales > Araceae > Cryptocoryne > Cryptocoryne crispatula. The sequence goes on from CM069925.1 coordinate 23,564,109, forward strand.
GCATGTGCCCCCTAGTGAAGGTGCATGGGCACAAATCTCGAGAGAAAAGGTCTTATCCGATCGGCGTTTTAGTGGTAGAGTCCCGGTGAAAAACTGGGTCCCTCGTGCCTCCAGGGTGGGGCGTATGTGCCCCCAAGTGAGGGCACAAGGTCACCTGCATCACTGGTAGGGCGCATGGGCACGTGCCCTAGGTCCCGGGCGCATGTGACCAGGAACCCGGGCGCATGGGACTAGTTTCGTGCGTCCTTCTTCCAGAAACCATTACGAACACTCCCGAACTCGGAATTCGACGCCGTTTGCTGTGTTGGAAAAATAACAGGCCGAAGAAGCTTTCTATAGCATCGGATCAGACATCACACCCTCCAAAGCTTCAGAATTTTATCCGGAAGTTAGGGCAGTGAACAGAAGATCCGATACAGGTCAAAATGACTCCGCGGCAAACTGGAAAGGCACGGTATGCAACAAAACTTGTTCGTGGTGTGAATATGACCATAACCTTCAATGCATGATCATTAGGCATTGGTCATTCAGCCAATTTCCGGGTTTACACGATTTACCTGTGGCTTTCACTAAGAAATTACGGCTTTTTGCGGAAAACATCGGAAAAATCCGATTTCGTTCAGCGAAGCTCCAAATCAACTTTAAAAGACCCGGCATTATTATAAGTTCAATCGCACATGTTTCCCTATAAAACATGAGTTTTATTCTCTGAATTAGGTGAGTTTGGCGTGTCTACACCATGGTGGGATGAATAGCAAGGAAGTGTTGCTATGGCCACAGTGGTGATGGAAGATTTGGAGGCATAAGGTGATTACCGAACACGGTGGGATTGACAGACACGGTGGGATTAACAGACACGGTGGGATATTAGAGAGGTTGGTGGGACTAGAAAACACTGTGGGGTTTAGAAAACACGTTGCATTTAGAATGATCAGAATTAGGATAAAAGATTTAAAGATTAGGGTGAGAAAGTGAAGATTGTGAAATGATGTATGCAATGACAAAACAAAATGTAATGCAACTAGAGCTACATGATGCATTTTGGGCTCAAGAAAACAAAACTTGTATAACAAATAGTTGAAGATATAGATTGTCTATGAGGTCAAGATACCCATTCGGGAACCATCGTCCCTCATAGCACAACTTTGGCTTATTCGTGAGCATCAGATATGACTTGACCGTCATAGATTTTGATGAAGGGGATCTCGGGTCAAGTCTTCTCCGTACTCATGGTCTTCAACAAATAATGCATAAGATAATAATACACGACTAACAACATATATGCTAGTCAGCAAGTTATGGGGGGTTACCATGTCCATTCTTCTATTTTTGCGAGCATTTTCTTGGCCACTCCTTCGGAGTATCGCCGAAATGAGGCAGTTGCGGCGGTATTCGTGGACATGGTTTCCATGCCTTCTCCACGTGGTCGTTCCCCTGGTGTCGGTGGAAACAGACACTGATATATGTAGCAGACTTTAGATCTTATGGTGTTGTAACTACTTTCCTTCCTTGTTGCAGCACTCGATGGTGTAATCAGATATTTGTCTTTTCTGGGGTTACTTGCACTGTTCTTCTTGTTGGTAAGATTTCTTCCTCTTTGACTTGTGTTTTTTTCCTGAAATACTTAATAGAGTTGTTAGATATGCTCTATGGCTTACCCCCTTTCCTATTGTCATCTTGCCTTGCTTACATGTCAAGGGGGGTAGCCTTATTAACAAGGTAACATGAACAAAATGACTAACAAGATAAACAAGGTAAAAGTTAAGAGAGCTTACCTGTCATTGAAAGAACCTCCCCCTCTTACTTTAAAGTCCCTGAAAATACTTGATAAAAGAGGATTAGATATGCTCTATGGCTTGCCCCCTTGCCTATTGTCATCTTGCCTTGCTTACATGTCAAGGGGGGTAGCCTTATTAACAAGGTAACATGAACAAAATGACTAACAAGATAAGCAAGGTAAAACTTAAGAGAGCTTACATGTCGTTGAAAGAACCTCCCCCTCTTACTTTAAAGTCCCTGAAAATACTTGATAAAATAGGATCAGATCTTCACAACGACTCATCCCTTTGCCTATTATGGCCAACTTTGACTTAGGTCAAAGGGAGGAGCCCTCTTAATAGGGTGATAACGAAGATAAATATGCAATGCATAAATGAAACATGCAAGACATAAGAATAAATATGAATGCTAGCAAGGACAAAAATCAAGGTTATGCCAAGTTATTATTATTATTATTATTATTATTATTATTATTTGGATTTTTGAAAATATTCAATATATTTTTTTTTGGATTTTTAAAAATATGCATTTTTTAAAATTTTGTAGAGAATGTGCCGGTATTGAGACAATTCATCGATCTTTGAGTGTTAATCAAGATTTAAGCGATAAACACCACGTGAAAATATGGTTCCCTACCTAGAATATTTCTTGCCCTTTTCTCTTGATCGGTTTGGATTCCCCCTGAGTTTAGATAGTTCACCCTACCCTAGGGTTTTAAGATAGAAGAATAATAAAGGAAGTCTCTGATAGGATTTGGGGGTGTTGAGGAGGGTTTCTCTACTCATGCCCAAATTTCCCATTGGGGTTCGGCCTCTTCGGGTCTTTTCTACATGTGGCACTTATTTAGACTATGTAGACACGCCAGATTGGCTTGATTCGGAGCCCTAGACTCTTATTCCATAGGCGATATCTTTCATTTGACCATTATCTGATCCGGATTATCTTGTGGAAATGACCTAAGGACATTGGTGGAGCCCCTTGTAAGTTGAGAATGGACCAATGATTTCCGGAATATTGCCGTAACCTTCAAGCAAGAGCCGCACGTGAACTGTAAAAACAAGAAGCCTGCTCGATGACCGATCTTGAATAGTCCATAATTGAAGGTCTCGGGAGTCCCGCATGTGTTTCGTAACATTCAGGGTTTCCGAGAAGTCATTTCGGTAGGCGTCGGTCAATGACGGCATTCGTTACGGCTTTTTCGATCTGTGCTGACACGGCTATCCCGGACCATGTATTAGGCTTTTCCGGTCACCACCGGGTCTTTTCGGGTCATCCGGGTCGATTCTAGCTGAATATTTTCATCAACCGGGGCCATACATCCGGTTCGGTCAATTTTAGGGTTTTGCGGCTTTTACGGCTTTCGATTCACGTTTACCGGGTTAATCTCAGATTTTTCGATGACTTCGGATTATCCGATCGTATCGGACTTGTTCGGTCATCATTTTAAGTCATCCCTAGTAGACCCTGATAGAAATGTATGCCCTACAAGCCAATCATATATGATATGATTCGACATTTCTAGAAATATCTCATTCAATTAATCAGGCAAATCTTCATTATAAGCTCTTATTAGATGTGAATATCATAATGAAGTCCTTGATCAAATAAAATGATAATTAAATCATGATGAGATCATGATAATGAGATTGATCATCTAGAGGTATTTGATCTAAATGTTCCTAGTCATAGGATACTTGAGACGGGACATCTAGGATCCGGATAGACTAGTGTATGTGATGTCTTCTCATGTGATGAGGATGACCGATCTCATTGGTCATTAGTGTGGAGACACTGAGATACACATACAGGTGCTCATTAGTTGAATGAGTTCACTGAACTGACCGAATTAGAAACCCTGAATGGTATCTTACCGAACTGTCTATCAGGGTTTTCTATCATCACGGTTGCATGGTTGGATCTTTGACCTGAGTCGCCAAAGATGCCTTGTTGGGTGGAACTTGTGCTTTGACCATTGACTTATGGATCACAATTTAGATGGTCCTATATAGCGATGAATCGGGTACAAGGAAAATCCGATGTAGGCAATTGAGCGGACAACAAGGGATCGTCCACTCTCGGTAAGTGAGAGTGAATGTCCTATGGGATAGTACTCTAAATCCCTGGCCAGGGTAGATAGGATAATTGGAAAAGGAGTTTTCCAATTGATCCAATTTCGAGTACAGGATCCTATAGAGTCGGTACACTAAGGAGTTGACAGTCGATGCCGTACTCCTTTCCGACCGGGACATTGGATGGATGAGGGTTTATATCCATGTGGTAACTGATGATGTAAAGGCTCATTGGAGATGATATTATCCCCATAGCCATTTGGGATCATGGGATGTGTGGCTTGTACCCTTCATGATCGGTAGGCCGATGAATCTGTTATCGGATAACGGATTTAATTAAAATTAAATAGAATTGTTCTATTTTATTTAGGCCTCAACCAAATAGGCTATTGGGCCTAGTGGGTCACACACATAAGGACTTATCCACAAGTACATGGGCAAGGGCGTAATTTATAGAGATTTTGGGTTTTTATGAAAAATTCTATAATTCTCTATAAATACTAATGTTTTCAGCCAAACCCAATCAAGCCAAGGGTGAAAACCACGTCCCAAGCCTCCTCCCTACCTCCTCCTCTCTTAAGAAGGTGTCCATGGTCGATGGAGCTCCGTTCGGGAAGAGTTCTCGAGGCCGGCGCAAAGGGAGAACTTGTTGTGGATGAAGTTCGTGTGGATACTGCTAGAGACCGGACACTTTAATGGTTTGAAGAGCTTGAGAATCTCATCTCCTTCCTCTCCATGGGATTATATGAATCCCTATCAGGTATATTCGAACCCGATTTGATTGCTTTTCGTTTTTCGTCGTTCGGTTTTGATTGAGACGGATTCTAAAGGAACCCATAGGAATCGTCGCTTCCGCTGCACCAAATTTTAATGGACGATTCCTTACAGTGGTATCAGAGACCGGTTCAAGTCTCGGTCTAAACCGACGTCGAATCGACATTGTTTCATGTTATTTGTGTTCCCGACTCTGTGCAAATGTCTGTTTTGACGAGGCCACCATATTCTGTGTATGACTAGATAAAAGATTGGTTGGCCTTAGTAGAATCTAGTGATATAGGGCTTTCCAACGCCGCAAACCATTTGAAGTTTGGATATCTGTAGTGTTCGGGAGAAGCCTCAAAAGTTGGTGTTTCTGTCATGCCCGAACCGACACCCGGATTTGGGGATTTTGTGAAATCTCCGTCCACAGAATAAATTGAGACTTGGAAAAGGTTTAAAATATGGGTAATATGATTACCTAGCCTTTACCTTTGATATCCATCTTTGAACGACGGCGGAGGATGAGAAATTTTGAGTTTTTCGGCCGAACTAGGGTTCGGCGGAATCTGGCGGCGCCGACTTGTTTCTTCTTGATTTTACGTTGATATATAATTTTTTCTATGAAGGTATATATACATATTTGGAAACTTCATATGATGAGGATTCTACATTGTATTTTTGGAGAATATTTGGCTTCCTGGATAAGGTGTTATCCTCGTTGCAAAATAGAGATTTCTGCTACGGAATCTGGGTGACCGCCGCCTCTTCCTCCTCATTTTGTGGTCGATTGGGATTTTTCCTGGATATGAGGCCGACTTTTTTGGATTCCTTATTTGATAAGGATTCCAACGCATATTTTTTAGGATCTTTTTGGAGTCCGGGATAAGGAGATAAATCCGATTCTATTGGAGAGATTTCCTCCCGATGAATAGTGCCGGCCGCGACTTAGCGGGCTGGCGCACTGGCGGCGCAATGCGCCAGCGCCCGCGGAGCAAATGGCGGCGTACGCCGGACGGGCGCAGTGCGCCTCTATACGCGGCGCAATGCGCCACATCCTTTATTTAGTGATTTTAAAGTGTTTAAAATCATAGAAAAATTCCGAAAAATTGCCAGAAAATTCCATAAAAATTCTGAAAAATTCTATAATATTATTTAACATGTTTTAAAGTGTTTAATGACATGTTAGATGATGTTTAGTTCTATTTACATAGATTCACTCATGGTTAAATTTTAAAATTGTTTTAAAGGTTTAACTTAAATTATTAGTGTCTTAATTAATTCTGTAAAATAAGATTTTACAGAATATAAATTGGGACATTAATTTTTGACCTTGCACAGTATTGGGAATGCATGAATGTTCTAAACAGTTTAGTTTTGTATGTTCATTTCATATAAATTGTTTATATGTTATTGTCATGTTATTTTCATGTTATTTATTTCATGAAAAATTCGACATGCATGAAATTGAGAATTTAAAAATAAATTATATAATTTTATGCTGATATATATGATATATCTCATATAATTATCACGTATGCGCTCTATGTTCATGTGATGAATGATTAGTGTGTATGGAGGTGATCATGGACTTAATTGTGCTTGGCTTGTGATTGCTTTTAATTATGTTGGTTATGTTATTAAATGGGGCCTGCGTGTGCCTCCTCTCTCTCTCTATACAATCTGATTGTACATTCTACCTCCCTCCATTAATGTACTACCCTTGGTTAAAACCAATGTTTCTTATTGAGTTATGTACATTTGTGGGGTCTGCGTACCCTTAAGCCACTTGTAAGAGTTATAAGCCGGTTCGTGGAAGGTTGGAGAGTGGGACTACTTGAAGAAGCACCCTTCTGAAGTGGGAGCATGCCAACTCAAGCATCTGAAGCAAGGATTTGCACCTATAGGGGTGCCTTAGGTGCATGCTTAGGGTTAAGTCCATGATCACTTGATTTTGTGCATATTTGATATGTGGATGTGTGCTACAGGTTATACCTTAGATATATGATATTCCAAAGGTATTATATATACTTAGCACATATTATTGATGAGACTAAAATAAAATCCCTCCTTGTCATAATTAGGTTGATAAACGTGTGACATTAAGAATGACTCACGTAGCCTTCCATTGTTATGGTTTTGATGAGCCAATCTTAGATTGGATGGGTTTGTTGTGCTACCACAAGACTCAGTCAGCAAGAGATTGGTGATCATGGCTAAGGCATTTGCCGAACCTTGGGGTGGACCATTTGCATGGCTTTGTTGTCCTACCACAAGGGCTGTGTGAAGAATCCATTCTCATAACGTAAGAAGCGGGTTTGACCTAACTAGAGTATATGGCTTGTTGTGCTACCACAAGGTCATAACTATAGAGGCTAAATGACTAAGAGTTGCAAGAGTTACAACTGGCAATAGTTGCCTACCTATTAAGTATGGGGTGATTTGTTGTGCTACCACAAGGTCATCACCATAAGGTTAATAGGGTCTTAGTCCCCACTAGGATTTCATCGTGATATCCCGTCTTTGCATAATGAGGGTTATGCAAATTCGTCGAAAATTAGTGGGAGTATCAATTAGGATCAAAGACCATATCTTAATTTTAATGAATGTTTGCAATGTTATATTGATAAAATTATATCTCTGTTGTAGAATACGATAATAAACCACCATTAGTATGGCATATTAGATGCCATATAGCTTAATGGCTCACACTTCTTAGACTGGTTTAGAACTAAGAGAATTGTTCTCATAGTTGACCAATTAACTATTCTACTTGAGAAGTAGGTCTCCTAAATTATCTAGTGATATGAAAGAAAGATAAGATCTTATCTCATAGACAAGATGCATTGTTTGCCTTAAACTAGATGTTAGTCTCTATGAGACATAATTATATAGACAACATGGATAGATGGATATGAGATCCATCATGGCTCATAGTGATGAGCTAACTCTAGGGCAATTTAGATCAATAATACATCTTAATTACTTCTTGTTGGTGAGACCAATAGTAAGAAGAAAAATCATTAGATAAAATAGGAGAGAGTTAATAGTAAAAGAAGGTGGTCAAGATAATAAAGCCAGAATAAGACAGGATTCTTACACTATCATGATGATGATAAGTGGAAGAGAAAGTACAAAGTGTTTTGTATATAATGCAAAGGTGGAGCTTGAGAAGCTTCATGTATCCAAGTCATTGGCACTTACTTGTTTTAAATATACACTTAATAGTATTAGATACTATATGTGTATATCATAATATTAGATACTATGGATGCATCTAATGGTATGAGATACCAGATATGCATCTAAGATCTACAAGGAGTTGTAGATGATGACAAGTAAATGAAGGCTTAATAAAGAAGATGTTGACCTACATATAAAATAGTGCAAAAGTTGCATCATTATTAGTGGGAGGTGCAATTCTTTAATAGCCTTATCGAGATGTCTTAATAATTAATATTGCTATTATATCCTTCTACAAGAACATTATATAATTTCCTATTTGAATAAATGTTGATTTATTCTAAGTTATGGAATTGGTAGATGTTCTAATAGATTGAATGGCAAAGTGTTTGCCAGTGGGAGCTTAATGAATTGTTTAATCATATTTGATATGTTAGCTCTCATGTTATGTGTGAATATTCCTTTTAAGAGGAAATGGGTTGATTTAGATCAATCTACACTTTAGCTTTATATAGACATGGAGAATGGGTTAATGAGTTATTAGAAGTCGTACATCTAGAAGTATGTTAGCCCATATCTAGTAAGGTTAAAGAAGAATATTTCTACTTCATTATTTCAAAGATGATGTCTCTGGGTTTGGAAACATGTACTTTATGAAGTACAAAACTAAGACCTTTGAGAAATTATTTGAGATTAAGAATGAAGTAGAGATACTAATGGAAAGAGTATTAGAACTCTTTGATGAGATCAAAGAGAGGAATACTTAAGTACATAATTCACATATATTTGAAGGATAATAGAATCTAATGGACACCTCTTTACACATTTTAGCTTAATTGAGTAGCTAAAATGAGAAGTCATATTATGTAAGACATAATATGAATAATGACAAGCTTTGCAAATTTTCTCTTTGTCTATTTTTGGTTAAGTACTCGTTATAACCACTTGATTTTAATTGGTACCTTCTAAGTCTGTTCTGATTATTCCATATAGGATATGGAAAAGGGGTTAAAACTTGACCTTAAGCAAGATAAGGTTTCGGAATGTCCGACCTGGTGAAGAAGTATAACTCTAACAAGTTGGAATATAAGACTATGAAGTGTTGCTTGTGGGATATCCAAAAGAAACTTTTGGATATTAAATATACGACCCGTATGTATAAGGGTATGTGTTGCTCAGCTCACTATATTTCTAAAGGAAAAGTTCCTTCTTAAGAAAGATACTGGGAGCAAGGTATATATGGAAGATGTTCCAGTCCCACAACCCAATAACACTTCTATTAAGGTGCTAGTTAATAATTACACAAGGACAAATCATAGGTCTTTACCTATGTCCATTATACCTAAGAGATATGTGAGACGTATCTCTGATAGATGAAATGAGGCATAAGATAATAAGGATATTGATCCTAGGATCTATATAGAACCAATATAAGATATTGATTCATTAATGGGAAGAGACAATAAAATCCGATATAAACTTTATCTATTCTAATCAAGTTTAGAACTTGATAGATCCACCTAAGGATATAGTATCCATAAGGAGTAAATGGATCACTAAAGAATAGATTGGAGTGGATTAGAAGGTAGATATCTTCAAAGGTGAGAATAGTTGAAAAGGATATCATTGAAGTCAAATGGTTGACTAAGATGAGATCTTTTACCTATTCCATGGATTAATCCGTTCGTATTTTGATTGTAACACTCAGTGATTATGAGATAAGCTAATTGGATGTTAAGATAGTGTTTCTCAAAAGTATTTTGAGGAATAGGTGTATATGATACAACTATAGGGAATCAAGTCCCATTAACATCCAAGAAGAGTGTGTATTAAGTTCATTTATGGACTGAAGTAAAATTTCCCATAGATCATATATAAGGTTTAATGAGATTAAATCTTATGACTTCATTAAGAACGAAGAGGAGCCTTGTGTATTCAACAAGATAAGTGGGAGTGCTGTTACTTTCTTGACATTTTATGTTGATGACATACTACTCCTTAAGAATGAAGTAGGTGTGTTATCATAAGTGAACCTAGCTATCAAATTGATCCTCCAAACACAATTTGGGTTTTAATATCTATGGAGATAGATCTAAAATCAATGCCCAGTTAATGTACGTAGTCACTATAGTCAAAGGGTTTGACATGATTAACTACAAGATAGGTTTCTTACCTATGTGGTGTGGAGTTGATCTCTGTAAAGTGTTGTCTTTATAGACTTCTTGAAAGATAAATAGATCACATAAATAGAGCCCTTATGCCTTTGTCATAGGGTCTATTATTTATATGATGCTACGTACATGATATGATTAATGCTCTAAGTGTTATGAGCATTCATTAAGAAGATCTAGGTGAGAGTCATTGGATAGTTTAGAGATATATCATTTGGTACTTGAGAAGCACTGAGAATGTATCTCTATACACTGGAGGATAAGACTTGAAGTCATGTAGTTTTACAAACACAAGCTTCTAATCAAATAAGTTTGATATTAAGTCAGAATTATGGTGGTGCGGTTGAGTTGAAAGAGTTCTATGTGATAGAACACTGTATGTTCTACAACATATGTAAACAAGTTTACATAGTGGTTGCACACTACTTGAGAAGTAGTCTAGATGAAGTTTTTCATCTACATATTTGATATGGGATTGTCTCAATTTTCTTTGAAAATGTATCATTGTTTTGAGAAAACAATGGAGTAGAGCCGATGTCTCATCAGTAGTTTAGAACTTCTGTGGCGATACCATACAATCAGAGAGATTGCAACTTATAGAGATATAATTAAAGATAAAGTATCTACCGTTAATAACATTGCAGATCCACTAACTGAAGCAGTTACTCAAAGAGTGTTTGAGCTTCACCTTGAGCTGATACAGATCAGTCAGATGGTGATTGGCTTTAGTGCAAGTGGGAGATTGATAGAAATGTATGCCCTACAAGCCAATCATATATTATATGATTCGACATTTCTAGAAATATATCATTCAATTAATCAGGAAAATCTTCATTATAAGCTCTTATCAGATGCGAATATCATAATGAAATACTTGATCAAATACAATGATAATTAAATCATGATGAGATCATGATAATGAGATTGATCATCTAGAGGTATTTGATCTAAATGTTCCTAGTCATAGGATACTTGAGACGGGACATCAAGGATCCGGATAGACTAGAGTATGTGATGTCTTCTCATGTGATGAGGATGACCGATCTCATTGGTTATTAGTGTGGAGACACTGAGATACACATACAGGTGCTCATTAGTTGAATGAGTTCACTGAACTGACCGAATTAGAAACCCTGAATGGTATCTTACCGAACTGTCTATCAGGGTTTTCAATCATCACGGTTGCATGGTTGGATCTTTGACCTGAGTCGCCAAAGATGCCTTGTTGGGTGGAACTTGTGCTTTGACCATTGACTTATGAATCACAATTTAGATGGTCCTATATAGCGATGGATCGGGTACAAGGAAAATCCGATGTAGGCAATTGAGCGGACAACAAGGGATCATCCACTCTCGGTAAGTGAGAGTGAATGTCCTATGGGATAGTACTCTAAATCCCTGGCCAGGGTAGATAGGATAATTGGAAAAGGAGTTTTCCAATTGATCTAATTCCGAGTACAGGATCCTATAGAGTCGGTATACTAAGGAGTTGACAGTCGATGCCGTACTCCTTTCCGACCGGGACATTGGATGGATGAGGGTTTATATCCATGTTGTAACTGATGATGGAAAGGCTCAATGGAGATGAGATTATCCCCATTGCCATTTGGGATCATGGGATGTGGCTTGTACCCTTCATGATCGGTAGGCCGATTAATCTGTTATCGGATAACGGATTTAATTAAAATTAAATAGAATTGTTCTATTTTATTTAGGCCTCAACCAAATAGGCTATTGGGCCTAGTGGGTCACACACATAAGGACTTATCCACAAGTACAGGGGCAAGGGTGTAATTTATAGAGATTTTGGGTTTTTATGAAAAATTATATAATTCTCTATAAATACTAATGTTTTCAGCCAAACCCAATCAAGCCAAGGGTGAAAACCACGTCCCAAGCCTCCTCCCTACCTCCTCCTCTCTCAAGAAGGTGTCCATGGTCGATGGAGCTCCGTTCGGGAAGAGTTCTCGAGGCCGGCGCAAAGGGAGAACTTGTTGTGGATGAAGTTCGTGTGGATACTGCTGGAGACCGGACACTTTAACGGTTTGAAGAGCTTTAGAAGCTCATCTCCTTCCTCTCTATGGGATTATATGAATCCCTATCAGATATATTCGAACCCGATTTGATCAGTTTTCGGTTTTCGTCGTTTGGTTTTGATTGAGACGGATTCTAAAGGAGCCCATAGGAATCGTCTCTTCCGCTGCACCAAATTTTAATGAATGATTCCTTATAGACCCGAAATTTCTCGATCAGAACCATGCTCTTTCGGATCTTCTCCCCGGGTTTTGGCTTTCCGCGAGAGGGTAAACCGGTAGAAAGCCCCGTGCGAATATATCGGGAGTGATGCCGGCTGGTTTACCGACTTGAGGAGGTGCGGTTGAAGGCCCTCTTTCCAACGTGACAAACGGGAGCCAAATCGGACATCCCGTTTGCAAGATACGGCTTGCGGAACACGCGCGCAGGAGAAAGAGTGTATTGCGCCCCCGCTCCCTTCGAAATAGGAGGGCGTGCCCTGCGCGCCCTCAACCCGGGGGTGCACCCTGCGCGCCCTCAAACTGGGGGCGCGCCCTGCGCGCCCCCGATTCCTTTGAAAGGCGGGGGAGCGGTCAGTTTCTTTAAATCGCAAATTACCCCGATTAGCACCTTCTAAACTGGATTTTTGGAAAGTTTCCGCGGAGGATTTTTGATCATTTGTACCGCGCCCCCGGTTCGGGGGCGCGTTACGTATGTCAAGTCGATTTTTAGCAATTTTCGGAAGATTCCGTCGATTTTTAGCAGTGAGACGCGTAACGCGCCCCCTCTTCCTTTGAAACAGGGGGGCGCGCAGACCGCGCCCCCGAACTGGGGGCGCGCCTTGTGCGCCATTGGTTCGAGGGCGCGCCCTACGCGCCCTCCTCCTCTTTGAAGAGAGGGGGCACGGTCGATCCAGTTTCTACATTTTGCACCGGCTTCATTCCCCTATAAATTGAGGGCCATTCTCAACGACCCAAGGTTAACCCCCAGTGCCTAGCTCGTCCAGAGGTCGTCCAAGCTCTTCTCCAAAGCCGTCCCGACGTCCAAAGGCGATCCGAAGTCAAGAAATCGATCCCGAGGTGAAGGAGAAGGCTCGATCCGGGTGTTCTTCATCAACCATTTTCATCGACTTATGCAGAAAATCCGGGGCTTTTGCTGCAAAAGTCTTCAACATACAAATTCTTCTCTCTTCGTCCTCTTTCATTTCCAACTAACGGCACTCAATTCCTACTTACCGTTTGTTCGTGGAAATTGCCACACTGAGGGCGCGCATCCAGGTTCTATTTTCTATATCCTCCCACTTTCAGAATTTTTACTGACTTATAAAGGAGTATATAGGAGAAGTCATAAACGTAATAACTCTTCCTCTCTGAGTTCTCCATCTACTCCAATAAAAGGAACTCAATTCTGACATCGGTGTCATTCGTAGCATCCTCTGCACCGAAGTCGCACCAGAAGGGTGCAAAGCTACCCGAACTGGCCTTTTCTCAACCAACTCGGCTTCAACTCAAGCCAATCCATTTCATAAGCTTTCTCAAATCATTTAACTCAGTTAATTTACTGTTTTAAATCATAGTTAAGTTTATTTGCATCATTTTTTACATAATCAAAAAAAAATACAAAAAAGGGGTTAAGGCTCACCCCAATCCGGTGAGTCCAATTACAATTGCTTCTTTCTCATCTTCTTACTACAGTTACTACACCTCCCATAGTTCTAATCGTTTTTATTTCACTTGGTTTATTGTTCTAGTTACACAGGTCTATGAAGCTAGCATCGGTTGGAGACTCTTCTTCATCGGCCGGCCGAAGAAGAAGAAGGTTGAACCCATATCCCGATCTCCCACGCTAAGGTACACGGTCAAATCTAACTAAATCTTGTTTTTATTCCATAAAGCGGAGCCCGTGGCTCCTGGCGACCACCTTTCTTTTTATTCATGTTCTAAGTTAATTCACTCCTCACTCTCCTCCCACATGACCCGAACCGTCTCCGGTGCTCGAGCGACGCCGTGAGATGAAAGTTCGGGGATCAATGTGAGTATGGGATCGAGGTGAGGACATTTTACCGCTTTCCGAGTGTTTTCAATTCACTCCCCTTTTTTTACCCTCTTCTATCTTTCACATTTTCTTGAGGTGCCGATCCAGAACCCCGTTTCTGGAGTCGACAGCTTTTTGGCGACCACGGTGGGACAACCAATGTCTTCAACCGTGCTAGCTTGTTTCAACCGAGCAACTAGTTGTTTTCCAACTTGGTTCCCGCGTGAACCGGCTTGTCTTTTATCTTCCATGTCAATTTACCTTTAAACTTGCCATTTACTCTTTCTTTAAGATTGTCCCCCATGTGGACTTAATTTGCTTGTCTTTCATTTCAACCAGGTTCCCGCGTGAACCACTTTTCTTCTTATAAACCGATTCCCGCGTGAACCACCTTTCTTTTCCAACTCGGTTCCCGCGTGAACCAACTTATTTTCAGATCGGTCCCCACGTGGACCACCTCTTTTCATATTGGACCCACGTGGCCCTCCTTCTATTTTGTCAACTCTTACATCGGTTCCCGTGTGAACCACCCCTTTCTTCATTAAAACCGGTTCCCGCGTGAACCAAACCCTTTTCTAAACCGGTTCCCGCATGAACCAACTCACTTTCAGATCGTTCCCCGGGTGGACCACCCCTTTGCACCAATTAAATTGGCCCCACGTGGCCCCCCTTTCCTTTTTCCAATCAAACAAACCGGTTCCCGCGTGAACCACCAATTTTCCTTCAAAAACCGGTTCCCGCGTGAACCACCTACTTTTCCAAAACTCGGCTCCCGCGTGAGCCACTTTATTTTCAATTCGGTCCCCGCGTGGACCATCCTTTTACCTTTACTTCAGATTTGTCCCTAATTGGACACTCCAACACAAGCCGGTTCCCGCGTGAACCACCTTTTAATTGCTAATTTCTAGTTACTTGTTTTACTTTCTCATTGCTTATCTTGTTTGCATTCACTTGCTTGGTTTATTTAATATCTTTCATTCATGTTTGCATATTGATTGCTTCTTCTTCTCCTACCCTCCATTTTTACTTTTGCATTAGCTTTTTGCATCGGGTACCGGACTCGTTCCGATCCGTAGGGCATTCGAGGCGGGGGCTCTCTCTCCCTACACACCCTCACCCTCCAAACACCTTCTTGGTGGATTATAACCTCTCTTCTGGGATATTCCTTCCTAGTTGATTTGGTGGTTTCCATCAAGACCTCCGTAAGTCCCCATCCGTGGAGTATTCCTCTCCACACGATTGGGCCGGTTGTATCACTTCCCAAAACCCGAAGAACCCAAGTACGTACTGTAGACACGCCAAATTCGCCTAATTCAGAGCAAAAAACTCATGTTTTATAGGGTAACACGCATGATTGATCATATGATGATGCCGGGTCCTTTTAAGTTGATTTGGAGCTTCGCCGAACAAAATCGGATGCTTTCCGAAGTTTTCCGCAAAAAGCCGTAATTTCCGAGCGAAAGCCACACGTAAATCGTGTAAACACGGAAATTGGCTGAATGACCAATGCCTAATGATCATGCATTGAAGGTTATGGTCATATTTACACCCCGGACAGGTTTTGTTGCATATCGTGCCTTTCCGGTTTGCCGTCGGAGTCATTTTTGACCTGTATCGGATATTCTGTTCAATGCCCTAACTTCCGGACAAAATTATGAAGCTTTTGAGGGTGTGATAGCTGATCCGATTCCATAGAAAGCTTCTTCGGCCTGTTATCTTTCCAATGCAACAAACGGCGTCGAATTCCGAGTTCGGAAGTGTTCGCAACGGCTTCCGGAAGAAGGACGCGCGAAACTAGTCACATGCGCCCGGGTTCCTTGTCACATGCGCCCGGGACCCAGGGCACGTGCCCATGCGCCCTATCAATGAGGCACCTGACCTCGTGCCCTCACTTGAGGGCACATGCGCCCCACCTTTGAGGCACATGGGAACCAGTTTTTCACCCGGACTCTACCGCTCAACCGACGGACCGGATAAGATCAAAATTTTCGGAGAGGATAAGATGTGCACTCACTGGGGGCACATGCGCCTCTCAGTGGGGCGCATTTAACCCTATTTTTTAGCTCCGATGAGACCGCCTGTTCTCCTATAAAAGGACACTGATTCTGGTCGTTCCAAAGGCAGGAGCACGACTCCCCAGGCATCTCAAGACGTCCTAGCACCCTCCTGCATCTATTTTATGATTTTTAGAGAGAGAATTTCGAGTTTTTAGAGAGAGAAAAGTCGGTTCAAGAGAGAGGCAGGCTGTTCTGCAGGTGATCTGCCAAGTCTCTCTTCTTCGACCTCTACAGAGGTTTGTGGACGTCTTCTGCCTGAGATCTCTTCATCAAAGTTCTTCCTCTCCAAGTCTTCTTGAGTTTAAAATCGACGGCACTTGATTCTGAGGTCGGGGCTGGTCGTGACAAGCGCAGAAGCAAAGTCGCGCCTGGCAGATCCTGGACTGCTGCTCGGCTTTTTCGACAACACAGATTTGGCTATATCTTCCTCTATTCAACTCAGAATCTTTCAGTTCTTTTTCCTAGCTCTTTTTTTAGTGATTCTACATCATCCTATCATTTTTTTTACATTTTTTTCTTTACTTTTACTCTGTTAATCCGAAAATAAAAAAAGGGGTTAGAGATAACCCGAATCCGGTCAGTTTCTAGTCAATTGTGTGTTTCATGTCATTCTCTTTACATATACTCCACTTTGTCTAGTTATAATTGTCTATTTCACTTGTTTATTTGTCTAGTTGCACAGAATATCAAGCACCCACACGTTGAGGACTCTTCTTCATCGGCCGGCCGAAGAAGGAGAAGCTTTAACTCACATTCTTCACGCTAAGGTACACACGGTCATTTTAATTCTATAAATCAGAACCCACGGTTCCTGGCGACCACGTTTATTTCTTCTCACCTTCCTCCCACATGACCCGAACCATCTCTTTGGTGATCGAGCGACGCCAAGGGATGAAAGTTTGGGGATCAATGTGAGTGTGGGATCGAGGTGAGAGTTGCTTTTCGAGCTTTATTCCTTTCTTTTCTCATCCCCTCTTGAGGTGACGATCTGGGTTCACGGACTTCCCTGTAAAGGAGAGGACCCCGTCGAATTTTCAGAGTCGACACCTACTCGTGGTGATCGAGTGATAACCTTAGGTCTTGAAGATTGAAGCAATAGGAACCATACCCAATTTGAGTGAACAATTGCTAACAATCTATCTAATCTAAGGTTTCAACCCAATAATTGTCAAGTAGTCATTTTAAAAACCTTGTTTGCATAACTTGCTTGCTCATAACAATTGAAAAGAAAAAAAATTCCTCTTTCAAAACACCTAAAACAAAAAAAAATCCCTTTAATCTTTATGTTCAACTTGCTTGCCAAACAACCAAATTGAAACCAAATCAAATCAAACAAACAACCATAACCAAAAAAAAACTCTCTTTGCATTTACACCCTTCATTTGCTTTCTTTCAACCATTTTGTAAGGAAATTTGACAGGATGCCCACTCTAAGGTACGGAAGACACGTCGGGATGTCAGACTACTACGGCCAAGAAGAGGAGTAGGAGACGGGTCACTACGAGCTTCAGCAACCCGTGGTCCAACCAGAGGGCCATGTCAACGCCGTCAGGGAGCCAGAAATTCAAAATCCTACTCATCAACCTGCATCACTTAGCGTGGAGCAACTCCTCCAGGGTTTATCTCTTCATCTAGACCCCGAATCTTTTTCGCTTGTGCAATCCTTGACAAAGGGCAAGATGCCCGCCAATCAAGATCCGGTCGAGGGAAATCAAGCCCCCTCACCACCTCAATCAGCAGTCAGGCCCCAGATCATCTCTTCTCCCTGGACAACCCCGCCGTGTCTCCACTCACCCTATTATGGGGCATTCACATAATTCTCGTTCCAATTCCTGTTTCCAACCTACCTCCTCCAACTCAGCCACCTAAACACTTTGCTCCCATGGCTCAGGAATCCAGCCTCACCCAGGCATTAATGAACAAACTCAACCAGATGGATGAGCGCTTTGAAGAAATGAGGCATCGCCTCGATTCTAAAGCCATCCCTGAAATCTCTGTCCCATCCTTCCCAGTTCTGCACCTTCCTCCTTCAGAGATACCAGTCTTCCAACGTTACAATGGGACTGGTAATCCTTTCAACCATCTAAAGAGCTTTCTCTACGACTCCGCATTCTGGAAAAATGACCGCAAAGCCCTTGCCTTCCTATTCCGTCGGTCATTGGAGGGATCCGCCCTGGACTGGTTCTATTCTCTTGATTCCATTGAGGCGGCAGATTTCGACATCGTCAAGGCAAAGTTTCTACAGAGGTACAAGGATCGGGTGGGGCCAGCCTACTCGATAACTGATTTGATTGCCGAAAAGATGAGGCCGGATGAAGACTTTGCCAGATTTGCTGATCGGTGGAGGGGAATGGCTGAGAGGCTAGTAGATACCATCTCAGAGGGGGAGCAGGTGAGGATGCTCATAGGGAACACCACGCCCAACCTTCGCAACCTCCTGATCATGCACCGCCCAACAACCATGAGTGAGTTGTGTGATAGCGCCCGCTACCTCCTAGCCCACTTTAAGGATGCATCCATGATCAACCCGTTCGACACCAAGCCCCGTAACACTAGAAAGCCTACACCTGTAGGACCCACCATCGAAGGGGTAGTAAACAATGAGAGCATCAATGCCATGGGTAACCAGGGTGGGTATCGCCAAAGCCAATACCGTAAACCACCGCCCAATCAACAATACCACCCAGCTCCTCAACCAGCTCCTCAGCCCCAGCAACAACTTGCATACAACCGAGCACCACCACAGCAACCCACCTACAACCGAGCGCCCCAGCAACCAAATTCCTACAACCAAGCGCCTCAACAACAACATGTCTACAACCGACCCCAACCACAACAACAAGCCTACAACCAAGTGCCACCACCATCCAACCGACCTAGGAGGGGGGACCCAAGAGAGAGTATTACCCTCAACTGCCATTCCCCCTCACCGATATCTTTAATGCATTGAAGGCGGAACAACAGTTGGAGCTTCCAAAGGAGAGAGAAGGATGGCCGACCAATGTTGACACAACCATGTACTGCGCTTATCATCGATATCCTGGGCACACGGTGGATGTATGTTTCCAGTTTAAAGACTACATCCATGACCTTAATGATCAAGGGAACATTGACTGGGCACAAATGGGGGAGTCTATTCAAGCAATGAAGTCACGTCAGAATCAACCATGGCGACAACAAGTACAACAGCAGCCCGGCCTGGGCATAGTTCAAGATCTGCTCCCGGTACATGCACCCGTACAAGCACTGGCACCAGCACCACCAAACCAATGACTCGGCCTCGTCCACTCCGCCATCGAGGAGTCAACCCGCCATTCCCAGGGTTGGCAGGTCGAGGATCAAATCACCTCTATGCCCGCCATACCAACCCCACCTACAAACCGCACCATACTCTCCATACCGAGAGCTTCCCCCAGCCCACAAACTACCCAAACACCACTACCCTCACCAACCATTAACCCTCCACGGCGCTTAATCATTAGACCGCCACCAGCCTCCCAACCAGCACCCCAACCATCACCCCAACCTAACCCACCAACCACCATTAATCCTCAACGACGTCTAATCATTATACCACCACCAACACCCCAGACATCACCTAACCTACCAGTCACTGCCACCCCACGACCCCTCATCATTAGACCATCACCACCAACACCCCAACCATCACCCAACATACCGGCCTCCACCAATCCACGACCCCTCATCATCCGATCCTCACCACCCCTACCTACCATGGGCTCCTCAACCTACCAACAAACCCTACCATCACCATCATCACCACTTCCCCCTACCATGCTGGTGCCGGTACCTCGTAGCGGGAGGATGTTCCAAAGGGTCTTCCCCCAGGTCGGGATACAACCACAGGAACAGGCAGAAGAGGAGGTGGTAGAAGAACCGTTGCCCAGCACGGCATATGACCTATTGAAGCATCTGGACAAAATGCCGGCACGAATTTCAATTCTGGAGCTGATAAAGAGGTCAAGGAACCATCAGGACATCCTACAACAATATCTACAGCGGGTCATGGTCAATGAGGACTTCCCACCTGAGAAGAACATTACTGTCCTGACCCCGAGGAGTGAACATCCGGCACTCACATTTACACAGGAGGAGTTGGCACGGCCAGAGATCAGAAAGTATGCCTTGCGTGTCGCAGTAGTCATTCGAGGCGTGGAGATCAAGTCCTACTTGATTGACACCGGAGCAACCATAAATGTCATGCCGCCAGGAACATTGCAACTTTGCGGCATCTCCGATGAAGAAATCGAGCCTTCTGCCGTCACGGTGACCGCATATGACAACTCCCGGAAGCCGGCACGAGGGGTGGTTACATTGAAAGTAGGGCTCGGGCCGTGTGCTGTCACCGCCGAGTTTCACGTTCTAGAATTGGACCCTACATTCAAAGCTATCTTGGGACGCCCGTACCTTGAGGCAATAGGAGCTGTTGCCTCCACTAATCATCAGTGTCTGAAGTTCCCATACAAGGGCCAGGTGATCAAAGTAACCAACATCTCCATTCTGAATGACGTGGATGACCCCTCTTCTGCCCTACCAATATCAAAATCTGTCCAGCCGTTGGTTGTAACTACAGAGCTACCTGAGGTCATGGTATTGACGACGCCTCCAGATTCAGTTGCATGGCGGATGATGAAAGGGATGGGCTATCAGCCAGGAAAGGGGTTGGGAAAGGAGCTGTAGGGGGTTGTGCACCCCATTGAAGCCGTACAAAGACCAAAGAGACACGGGCTTGGCTATGAGCCCAGTTTCACTCCGCGGATGGTCTACCGGCCAAAAAATGCCATGGGACTCCAAAAATTCTTTATCAAAGGGGAGACCATGATGATGGCCGGGGACAAAGAAGAAGAACCGATCAAGAGGAAGAAGGCACCAGAGCAAGAGGAGGAAGTGGACAACCTGAGTTCATCTTTGGCTCGGTTGTTCATAGAGGAGGAAGATCCAGTCAAGGGCAAGTCCATCTCTAAACAACTTGTCCACTCGAACCCACCTCCAAACAACATCCCGCGTGAGCCGTATCCTACGGTCACGTATTTCAAAATTCTCACTCTATCCCTCTGGTATTCACTTGATGGGCTATCTAGCCCAATTCTTACTTCTGGGCCGAAATGGCCACCTGAACTGATCATTGGGCATGAGAGCCCATTCAAATCTTCTTACTCCACTGGGCCTCTATGCCCATTCTAATCCAACAACGTTGGGCCCACGTGCCCACCAGTCGGGCCCACGTGCCCTTTAGATTTATTTTCTTGCTTTGGGCCCGCGTGCCCACCATTTGGGCCCACGTGCCCCTTAGATCTTTTCACCAGCTTTTGGCCTATTTGCCCATTTCTTGTCATCATCGGGCCCGCGAGCCCATTTTTCTTTCATTTGCTTAAGCTTTTTATTTCTGCTCGAGCCCCATCGGCTCATTCTCTTTTTATTATTGAAAATACCCAAAATACCCAAAAAAAAAATGTCCTCTCACAAACTCAGTTTTCCATTGAGGAGACGTCTCTACTTGTCTCGGAGGGTGCTCCCAACCAGGGACCTCTCTTCTCCAACTCACTGATCGATCTGCTCGATCCTTCACCCATTGTAAATACCACCTTTTCAATTCTGTCTTCTTTAGGAGTAGTTAGAGTAGAAAGGAAGAAAATTCGAGGTAAACGTGTGCCAGAGAGATATCTCCAACAAATAGCTCAAAAATACAAGGAATGTGCAAGGCTGCCAAGGTTTTTGGAAAATGCTATCTAGCTTGATGAAATCCAATATGAGGATGAATTCAATGTAGATCATACACTAGGAGTTTACGAGGTCTTATCATAAAAAGATCCTGATTTTGAGGATGGAATTGAGGACTTGGCTGATGCATATGCATCTGGACTTAAAAGATTTGAAGAACCATTAGCCACGGCGGATGAACTGACAAAAGAATTGAATCTCGGAACACCGGAAGATCCCAAGACAATCCTCCTAAGCGCAAACCTCACTCCCACTGAGGAACAGAGTTTAATTAAAATTTTGGAAGAATATAAGGACACGTTCGCATGGACATACGAGGACATGCCGGGGTTAGACAACTCGTTAGTTGAACATCGTCTAACTTTGAAACCTGGAGCTACCCCGGTGAAACAAAAATTAAGGAGATTCCACCCTAATGTTGCACTTAAGATGAAAGAAGAGGTCGACAAGTTACATCAAGCCAGATTCATTAAAGTCGTCCTTTATCCGCAATGGGTGGCAAACATAGTCCCTGTCATGAAGAAGGATGGCCAAGTTCGGATCTGTATAGACTTCAGGGACTTGAACCGAGCGTGTCCTAAAGATGACTTTCCTCTACCTCATATTGACGTACTGGTTGATAACACTGCTGGATTCGAGATGTTGTCATTCATGGATGGCTATTCTGGATATAATCAAATACGGTTGCCGAAGAGGACCAGGAGAAGACCTCGTTCATCACACCTTGGGGAACCTACTGCTATGTCGTCATGCCCTTTGGACTAAGGAATGCTGGTGCTACCTATCAGAGGGCAATGATGGCTATCTTCCATGACATGATGCATACCCTTGTAGAGGTGTACGTGGACGACCTGGTCGTTAAGTCCAAAAGTCGAGAAAATCACCCGGATGTGTTAAGAAAGGTCTTGTAAAGGGCTAGGGAATATAAATTGAAAATGAACCCAAAGAAATGTACGTTTGGAGTATCCTCAGGAAAGTTATCGGGGTTCATAGTGAGCAAAAGGGGAATAGAGATCGACCCGAACAAGGCCAAAGCAATCATTGGTATGCCTCCTCCAAGAAATATGAAAGAACTTCAAGGTTTAATCGGGAGGCTACAGTTTGTCCGCCGGTTCATCTCACAACATTCCCAATGGTGTAAACGTTTCTATGAGTTGACCAAGGCGGGGACCGAGTTCAAATGGGATTCGAAGTGCCAGGATGCATTTGATGGATTGAAAAGATACCTGGCTAGTCCCCCTGTGCTTAGACCACCAGTCCCTAGCAAGCCCTTAGTTCTATATATCTCAGTTTTGGAGAATTCTCTTGGGGCAGTCCTTGCACAAGTGGATGGAGAAGAGAAAGAGAAGGAAACTTACTACTTGTCAAAGATTTTTGATCCATGTGAAAGTATACTGTAGTAGAGAAGACCTGTGCAACACTAGTCTGGGTAGTTCAGAAGCTTAAACACTATTTCTTAGCTCATGAGGTCAATCTTATTTCCCGCATCAATCCCATCAAATTCCTTCTGGAGAAAACTGTTCTAACTGATCGGTTAGGTCGTTGGCAGAGCTTCCTCTCCCAGTTTGTTATCACCTATGTCCCCCAGAAGGCGATTAAGGGCTATGCCATTGCCGAACATCTAGCCCATCACCCTATACCCCTCTTTGACCCGGTCCAATCGGAGCTCCCGGATGACGAACTAATGTTGATCCGATCTTCCCACCTTTGGACATTATATTTTGATGGGGCTCTGAATTCACACGGTAAGGGAATAGGAATCATCCTTCTATCACCCGAGGGTGTCACCATTCCACAGGCATTTCAGCTTGACTTCCCAGCAACCAACAATATAGCTAAATATGAAGCCTTGCTGGCCGGGCTGGAGGCTGCTCATTTCTATGGTGCCACGGAATTAAGGGTGATAGGTGATAGCCAACTAATTCTTTGACAAGTCCTAATCAAATACCGAACTTCTCATCCGAACCTCAAACCATACCAAGAACTCACCTCTTGCTACATCAAACTCTTTTCCAAACTCACTTTTGTCCACGTTCCTCGAGCTCAGAACATCCTTGCTGATGCCCTTGCCTCCTTAGCTTCATCTCTATCAGTCCCGCTAGGTAGACTGGTGCGGACTATTCATGTCCGTAGAAGGTCGATGCCCGCGATTAAGGATGGGCGATTTCTGAAAGTCAAGGAGAGATTTGGCAGGAAGGAGTATCTAGAGCAGAAAGAGGAGATTTCGCTAATCGAGTTGGAAGAGTTAGATGAGGGTGAGAGGCCTTGGTATGATGAGATTGCAAGGTATTGTCAAGATTAGACATATCCACCTGGATCAAATGCAAGAGAAAAGAAGGCCATCAGGAGAGTATCCCAGAGGTATACCATCCTAGGAGGGGTGCTCTACAAGAAGAGCCTGAGCGGAATTTTATTGAGATGCGTTGATGAAGAAGAGGCAGAATTGGTGCTTAAAGAAGCACATTCCAGGGTCTGTGGGGGCCATGTCAATGCTCAAGCTCTTGCCAAGAAAATCATCAGGCAGGGGTATTATTGGCCAACCCTAGAAGAGGATTGCTCGATCTTTGTCCGGCACTGTCATTCTTGCCAACTTCATGCCGACAAGATCCATTCTCCCGCATCTTCCCTTCATCCGATTCATGCCCCATGGCCCTTCGCCATGTGGGCTTTCGATATCATTGGCCCTCTAAGTGATCTTAACTCTGAAATCCGTTCCAAATCATTCATCCTGACGGCAACAGAGTACTTCACCAAGTGGGCAGAAGCGGAAGCGTTCGTGGAGATCAAGGCATCAACACTGTGCTCCTTCATCAAACGCAACATCATCGCCAGGTTCGGGATACCCAGCGACATTATCACCGACAACGGACCACAATTTCTCTCTCAAGATCTGCGTTATCTTTGCAACAGGTACCGCATTGCATTGCATCATTCATATCCTTATTACCCGCAAGGCAACGGTCAAGCAGAAGCCACCAACAAAACTTTGATTAAAATCATCAAGAAAACCTGTAAGTCTAGAAAGTTCACAGACTGGCCAGATAAGCTTATAGATGCCCTATGGGCATATCGTACTTCTGTACGGACCCCCACTGGTGAAACGCCGTATGCTCTCGCATATAGGATGGATGCGGTAGTCCCATACGAAGTACTCCTTCCATCACTCTGAGTTCAACTCGATAGGGACATCCCTGTCGATGAGAGGCGAGAATCTCTCCTTGCACAACTTGAACTCCTAGATGAAAGAAGGTTGGCCTCTTCCGAGCATGACCGGACTTATCAGAACCGATTGAAAAGATTTTATCAAAAGAGGGTGGTAGAGAGAAAATTCGAAGTCGGTGAGATGGTAGTAAAACGCATATTCGTTAAGCCGGGTGGTCCCCGCTCCAAGTTGCAACCTAACTGGGAAGAGCCTTTTGTTATAACTGAAAATATCCAGGCAATGCATATGAGCTAACCAACGCCGATGGAGAAAAATTAAACCATTCATGGAACGGCGTTTACCTCAAAAAATATTTTCCTTAGAAGAAAAAAATATGGAGAATTTATAGTATCATATTAAGTCATCGACCCAAGGGTGTTAGCTAGAAGTCAAGGGTAGACATCACCCTGCACACACAACTCCTCCCGATCCCAGAATCTAGATAGCCCAACACTCGAGAGAAGCAAGGCATAACCCTAAAGGCGGAAAGAAAACCTTACCCTATTCTCTTCTATTCGGTCCAAGATAGGTGAAGGGGACTAGAGGAGGATAGTATCGAAAATGCCCGCCGCCTTAGTAGGAGGCCGTCTCATAGGGTGCAAAAGGGTGCCAAAAGATGGGCAATGAACCCCACAGGTTTAAACAAATATGGGCCTGTCTGAATGAGTACCCGAAAGAATAGAAAATGAAGAAAAGGCACCAAAAGATGGGCAATGACCCCACAGGTCAAAGACTTGTCTAAGTAAGTGCCACATGTAGAAAAGACCCAAAGAGGCCGAACCCCAACGGGCAATTTGGGCATGAGTAGAGAAACCCTCCTCAACACCCCCAAATCCTATCAAAGACTTCCTCTATTATTCTTCCATCTTAAAACCCCTAGGGTAGGGTAGACTGTCCAAACTCAGGGGGAATCCAAACCGATCAAGAGAAGAGGGCAAGAAAGATTCTGGGTATGGAACCTTATTTTCACGTGGTGTTTATCACTTAAATCTTGATTAACACTCAAAGATCGATGAATTGTTTCAATACTGGCACATTCTCCACAAAAATAAAAAAAAAATATTTTAAAAAATCCAAAAAAAATGAATATTTAAAAAAATCCAAAAAAAAAGAGTTGAATATCTTCAAAAATAAAAAAAATTTGAATACTTTCCAAAAATCTAAAAAAAATAAAATAAAATGCACCATCAAACTTGGCATAACCTTGATTTTTGCCTTTGCTAGCATTCATGTTTATCTTTATGTCTTGCATGTTTCATTTCCGCATTGCATATTTACCTTCATTATCACCCCATTAAGAGGGCTCCTCCCTTTGACCTAAGTCAAAGTTGGCCATAATTGGCAAAGGGATGAGTCGTTGTGAAGATCTAATCCTCTTTTATCAAGTATTTTCAGGAACTTTAAAATAAGAGGAGAAAGTTCTCTCAACGACAGGATTCTGAGATCAAGAAGGGAGCAACTCTCACCATAGCAGGTAAGCTCTCTTAACTTTTACCTTGTCTGTCATTTTATGCATTCTACCAAGTTGATAAGGCTGCCCCCCTTGACATATAAGCAAGGCAAGATGACAATAGGCAAGGGGGCGAGCCAATGAACAGATTTAACCCTTCTATTGAGTATTTCAGAAAAGAAACACAAGTCAAGGAGGGGTGAGAATCTCGCCAACAGGTATGTCTCTTAACCCTACATCTATTCCTTATTTTCATTATTTGCTATCCCTTAGAAGGCTTCGCCCCTTGACAAACTTGCAAGGGGCTAAGCCAAAATATGATACTAACTACCCTTTTAAGCAATGTCAAGCAGATCAAATAAACACTGAAGCAAATAGGTGAAGATATGATTATGACATTAAGTGCTACAACAAAGAAGAAAAGCAGCTACAACATCAGAAAAGCTAAGCCTACTACATAAATCAGTGCCTGCTGCTACCCCCTCCAGGAGAATGACCACGTGGAGGAGGCATGGTAGCCGTGTCTGCCAAAGCTGCTGCGGCCGCCTCATTGCGGCGACGCTCTGAAGAAGTGTCCAGGAACGCAGAAGCACCGTGCTCATGGCTCTGACTCTGGCCACTCTGACCCTGCTGGCTCCACCCGTGGTGACCCCGACTACGAGCAGCGCCGCCACTCCGGTGCGTGCCACTCCGATGGGAGCTACTCTGATGGGTGCAACTCTGGCTCGGCTGTGGAGGGATGCCTTGGCGGTAAACCTGCAATGTCGCCTCTGCTGCGACAAACGAACCTGTGCCTACAGGTGCATCTGCTCCAGAGATCTCATGGCCTGGCTATGCTGGCGCTCCATCTCGCGCATGGCTCTCTCGTGTTGAAGGTGGAGATCCGAGACGATCATCTGGGAATGAAGATCAGCTGGGGAAGACAGCAATGTCTCCACCTCAGACTCCAAGGACTGGATAAGGGAGGACAAGCTACTCTGAAGCTCGGCAACCTGGAAGAAGAGGAAGTATATGAACAAAGAAAAATCAACAACCAGAATAGACAACAATGAAAGATACCTATGCCTCCTTGGTCGTCAGCGCCTCTCTCGCCTCACTAAGACGCTAGCGGAGCTCAGCCACCTCCTCCTCCCTCGACTGAGAAGGAGGTGAACCCTCAGCACGAGCCTTCCGCTATGAACAGAAGAAAAACACATCAGAGTAAGGCAATCACATGTTGAGGATACAAATAAAGGTCAAAGGCAGTGTCTACCTCAGTCTCCAGCATTCCGCGAAGAGTGGCCACCTCCTGCCGAAGGTCAACAATCTCCAGCTGTTGGTGTAACAGTAGAGCTCCAGCCTCCTTAAATGACAAGAAGGTCAGAAGAGAACAACAACACAGAATTAAAGGAAAGTGAGAAGCATTTACCTGACCCTCTGGAACGAACAAGTGGCCGTACGCCTCCGCGTATCGATGAAGGTAGTCTCGGCTATCCTCTGCCCAGCCAATAACTACCTCGCCGCCTTCAAACCACAAAGTGATCAAGGCGTGGTGCCTCTCCACCCAGTCCATGGGGAGGAGAAGGCACTTGGGACGAGCACCAACTAGGGGAAGAGGAGGAGGAGGCTCCAACCAGTCCTGCTCCAGACCGAGGGCACGTGCCAAGAACCGAAGCCACAGTGGCGCCAGCTCATTGACGCACAGAAGATGAAGATCGCGGCCGAAGACGCGACCAGCGTGGGCAATCCAGGGCTGGAGATGGTCATCGGTCATGAGATATGGCCTCCAACACACCTATGGGCAGCAAAATCATGATTATTATTTCAACAGGAGAATATTGATACACAAATTAAACACATACCTCAGTGTGTGGGAAGCGGAGAATCTGTGCACGAATCGAAGCCAACTGGCTGCGATGGCCACCAGTAGGGCGGATAGGCTCCCAACGAGCCATCAGGGGGAGGAGGTCGGGGTAGGACAGCTGTGCCCGACCCAGGGGGAAGTAAAGGTAGCTCCAGACCTGTAGAAGGCACAACTCGTCAGAGTAAAGCAGAGCAATACAAGTGTACAAGAAAAGAAAGCTGCTAAAAGTCACCTGAAGAAAAGTAGAGAAGCCGGCAACCTAAACAGAACCCGCCTTAGGATGGAGGCCACAGAACAAATGGGCGAACATCGCTGCCCCCCACGCGTACGTGCCAACTTGCTCTAGGTCAGCAAGCAAAGGGAGGAACCGCAGATGGATGCGGTCCGTCTTCGAGCCCAACAGAAGGCGCCCGAAGAGGAAGAGGAGGAAGCGGCGCAGGTCTACATCCGCCTCCAAAGAGCCAGGTAACCCGGTAAATGCCGCTGCAGCCTGGCCGACCATGCGGCAGAAAAAGCTGTCCTGGCTCTCGCCACGGACACGCTCGGCATCCACCAAGCCTACCATCTCACCAGCCTCTAGTCTGGCGATAGTGCGTAGGCCATCCTCCGGGTCAAACTCGGGCTCATATGCGAAGAGGGCCCGAAACTCCCGCGAATAGTCGGAAGAGGTGGCACACACCACCGGCCTACCGTAAACACGAAGACCGGTGATGTGTGCAACATCCTCTAAGGAGGGCACCATGTGCCCCCATGGGAACAGAAACACGAAGGAGTCTCGGGGTCCCAGGACTCACGGAGGACCTGCACCAGTGGTAGGTCCTCCCAAAAAGGAGTCACCCGGAGGATGGGCCCAAACCCCATCTCCTCTAACCGAACCTGCTGGAAGTCCGGTAGGCCTAGGTAGGCAGCATGCACCAGGCCCCGCGAGATCCGGGATTTTATCCGGGCCTACAATAGAATCATTTCATTAGTTCACTCAATTTTTTGTCAAAATGCAAAGGAGCTAATCATTAAGTGTAGGAAAAGAAAATGTACCTCTCGGACTGTCGGAAGCTCAGGCTCCTCGGAATCGGAGTCGTGGCGGCGAACATGTCTCGGCATCTGTGCCAAAAAGGAAGTTGATATCAAACATTGTTACATACATTTGTATTTATTTCATTCAAAAAAAAAATTCAGCCGAACGCGCCCTCCCCTCCTTTGGAGAGGGAGGGCGCTCTCAGCGCGCCCTCCATTTGAGGGCGCACTGAGCGCGCCCTTATGTTAGGGGCGCGCTCTGCGCGCCCCTTCTCGGTGAGGAGAGAGAGGGCGCGCAGACCGCGCCCTCCTCTTGGGGGCGTGGTCAACGTTTTGCGTTGACCGCACCCTCTCAACTGATCGATCCTTATTTTTGAGATAACTTCATCAAATCAACTCGGAATCGCGTGAAACTTGAACCAAATCGAAGAGCATAGCCCGATCTACATTTTTTGTGACAGGGGCACTAACCTTTGACGACGTTTCGGACTCCGGATATGAGATGGAACTCTGGAGCATCTGGCGCGAGGAGAGATGGTGTACAGGTGGAAATGAGATATTCTTACCCCCAGGGGGTATTTATAGAGAGTAAAAATGTGAAAATGGGAGAAATTTGAAAATATCACCCAAGGTTCAAAAAATCGAGCTGATCGCGACGCCACTGAAAGAATTCCGATCTGATGCCCGGTTTGCTCAAAATAATTTTGTGAAGAAAAAATCTCTTTAAATTCTCACCAAAAATCTCTCTTTTCACATAACTTTAAATCTCTCAATTCCTAAATTAGCTAGACATATTCATGTCTTTTATCATCACTAGCTAACATTTTTCACGGGTCAGGAGAAAATTCTATACATTTATTAGTCAGAAATGGCTGAAAATGTATTTTTCAGAAGCAAAATTGATAAAAATGGCGAAAATTTCAGAAAGCGCGAAGCTGTTCAGAAAGAAAATCGAGGAGTCACCGAAAGAAAATTCATCAGACTCATGGTTTGCTCTGAAAAATTACCTAAAGAATAAAGGCATGTTAAAAGCTTTCAAAAATATCTTGTTTCATGTTAACAAATATTCAAGGTGTTGAAAGATAACAAGGCATATTCATCATAATTGTCAACATTTGTCTTGCATTTTTCCGAAACAAGGTAAATTTCTTTTGAATTTTCACTCAAACTTGCTATAAATAATTCATTGTTTATTCAAAATAAAAACAACATGGCTGACAAGTTAAAGTAGGAAAAGAAGACTCTCAGGCAAGTAGAAGCTTCAACGCAGAGATGTAGCGGCGCTTCCGGTCAGGGTCCTCCTCAATCAGGAGGCCTGGGCGGCATGTAGACACGCCAAATTCACCTAATTCAGAGCATAAAACTCATGTTTTATAGGGCAACATGTGCGATTGAACTTATAATAATGCCGGGTCTTTTAAAGTTGATTTGGAGCTTCGCCGAACGAAAACGGATGTTTTCCGATGTTGTCCGCAAAAAGCCATAATTTCTGAGCGAAAGCCACACGTAAATTGTGTAAACCCGGAAATTGGCTAAAAGACCAATTCTTAATGATCATGCATTGAAGGTTATGGTCATATTCACACCCCGAACAAGTTTTGTTGCATACCGTGCCTTTCCAGTTTGCCGCGGAGTCATTTTGACCTGTATCGGATCTTCTGTTCACTGCCCTAACTTACGGATAAAATTCTGAAGTTTTGGAGGGTGTGATGGCTGATCCGATGCTATATAAAGCTTCTTCGGCCTATTATTTTTCCAACGCAGCAAACGGCGTCGAATACCGAGTTCGGGAGTGTTCGTAATGGTTTCCGGAAGAAGGACGCACGAAACTAGTCACATGCGCCCGGGACCCAGGGCACGTGCCCATGCGCCCTACCAGTGAGGCAGCTGACCTTGTGCCCTCACTTGAGGGCACATGCGCCCCACCTTTGAGGCACGAGGGACCTAGTTTTTCACCGGGACTCTACCACTAACCGTCGATCGGATAAGGCCTCATTTCTCGAGATTTGTGCCCATGCGCCCTCACTGGGGGGCACATGCGCCCCTCAATGGGGCGCATGTGCCCAGCACCAGGGCGCAGGCGCCCAGGGGTGGGGCGCAAGGCCCCTATTTTTTATCCCGGATAACGCCGTTCATTCTCGTAAAAATTAACTCTGATTTCGGTCATTCCAAAGGCATGAGAACGACCCCCCAGGCATCTCAAGACGTCCAAACTCCCTCCTACATCGATTTTGTGATTTTTAGAGAGAGAATTTCGAGTTTTTAGAGAGAGAAAAGTCGGTTCAAGAGAGAGGAAGGCTGTTCTGCAGGTGATCTTCCAAGTCTCTGTTCTTAGGCCTCTACAGAAGTGTGTGGACGTCTTATGCCTGAGCTCTCTTCATCAAAGTTCTTCCTCTTAAAGTATTCTTGAGTTTACAATCAACGTAACTTGATTCCGAGATCGGGGCTGGTCGTGACAAGAGCAGAAGCAAAGTCGCGCCTGGCAGATCCTGGACTGCTGCTCGGCTTTTTCGACAACACAGATTTGGCTATATCTTCCTCTATTCAACTCAGAATATTTCAATTCTTTTTATTATATATTTATTTCGTGATTCTCCATCCTCCTATCATTTTTTTATATTTTTTTGCATTACTTTTACTCTGTTATTCCGAAAATAAAAAAAGGGGGTTAGAGATAACCCGAATTCGGTCAGTTTCTAGTCAATTGTGTGTTTCATATCATTCTCTTTACATATACTCCACTTTGTCTAGTTCTAATATTCTCTTTCACTTGTTTATTTGTCTAGTTGCACAGAATATCAAGCACCCACCACGTTGAGGACTCTTCTTCATCGGCCGGCCGAAGAAGGAGAAGCTTTAACTCACATTCTTCACGCTAAGGTACACACGGTCATTTTAATTCTATAAATCGGAACCCACGGTTCCTGGCGACCACGTTTATTTCTTCTCACCCTCCTCCCACATGACCCGAACCGTCTCTTTGTTGATCGAGCGACGCCAAGGGATGAAAGTTCGGGGATCAATGTGAGTGTGGGACCGAGGTGAGAGTTGCTTTCCGAGCTTTATTCCTTTCTTTTCTCATCCCCTCTTGAGGTGACGATCTGGGTTCACGGACTTCCCTGAAAAGGAGAGGACCCCGTCGAATTTTTAGAGTCGACAGCTTTGTGGCGACCACGGTGGGACAAGCAATATCTTCAACCGTGGGTGCTAAGTGTTTTGTTTGCAACTAGTTCTAGTTCTAGACCGGTTCCCACGTGAGCCTTTCCTTCTTTCCGCCTTTCTTAACTTCATGCCATCTCAAAATTTATGATTTCACCCATCTTTCATCAGATCTGAAGTGCCAAGTATACCATTTAATTTCTGTCATTTTATTTAAACCGGTTCCCACGTGAACCACCCTTTTCCTTTTAAACCTTCTTTACTTCGGTTCCCACGTGAACCAAAACCCTTTTTTCCAGATCTATCCCAACTTGGATCAGATCTTTATTCACCTTTAATTGGCCCCACGTGGCCACCTTTTGACCATTCAAACCGGTTCCCACGTGAACCACCCCTTTTTACCCAAAACCGGTTCCCACGTGAACCACGTTTACTTTTTACCCCAGTTCCCACATCGGTCCCCACGTGGACCACCCTTTTGCTTGGCTATTAGATCTGAACCCTCTTCTTTCCATCACTTTTCACTATCTCCATTTGGCTCACATAAGAAACAAGTCTAGATTCTAGTTTCTAGTTGCTTGTCTAGTTTCTAATTGCTTGTCTGGTGTTGATTGCTTGTTTAAGTTTACGCTTTGCTCATTACTTGTTTTATTACTTGATTGCATTCTCTGCTCCTTCTCTCTACCTCCTTCTTTTACACTTTTTTTGAGGCGGGAGCTCACTCTCCCATTTACCCCTCCCATCCAAAACACCCTCTTGGTTGATTCTGACCTCTCTTCTGGGATATTCCTTCCTAGTTGACTTGGTTGGCTTTCATCAAGGCCTCCGTAATTCCTCATACGTGGAGTATTCCTCTTCACGATCGGGTTGGTTGTACCACTCCCCAAAACCCGAAGCATCCTATGTTACCTACACGTGGTGAGATTGTGTGAAACCTAGGTCATTGGAGATTGGAGTTAGGATCCTAACCCATTTGTTGAGAGAACAATTCTTAACAAAATTCATAAACCTAAGGTTTAATCAAAATCATTGCGTAATTTTTCTTTCAAGTCTTTGCATAACTTGCTTGTCAAACAAAAATTCAAACCTCTAACTTTTTTCAAAATACTAAAAAAACAAAAAAAAAATTCTTTGTTTACTTTGTCAACTTGTTTGTTCCTTGAAGTTCAATGCAACTAAGGTCTGGAAGGCACGTTGGAATGGCAGAACAAGTTGAACATCGAGAGCACGAGATGGGTCATCAACCAAATCCGTAAGATGGTCGTGTTAGTCCATTGTTTGAGTCAGAAGCGCAAGAGGTCCCTCAACCATCTGCTCCTCGTGATGTTGAACAACTCTTTAGGGAGTTGTCTCTCTATACCGACCCAGAAACCTATGCCCACATACAATCCATGGTGAAGGGCAAAATTGCTTCAGATCAGGCTGAAACTAATCAAGTTGCCTTATCTCCTCGTCCTCTGGTTCGACCACCACTCATTCAATCACCCTTTGTTCAACCTCCTGTTGTTCAACAATATATGAATCAACCACCATCGCTAGCACAACCATCTGTAGTTCAACCATCTACAGTTCAACCGTCTGTGGTCCAACCCTCATTTGTTCAGCCATCTTATTTCAATCATGTTGCTCCCTTGGCCCATCAAGTCATGGGACAATCTTCAAGTCATGCTCCTCAATTTCAGAACCATGTCTCTAACCACATACCCCAACCAGTAAACCAAGAACCTGCTCTCACCCTACTGGCAACCCTTTTCTCCACCTTAAAGATTTTCTTTACGAATCCTCGTTCTGGAAAGATGATCGTAGGGTTCTTGCTTTCTTATTCCGCCGATCACTAGAAGGGTCTGCATTGGAATGGTTCTACTCACTCGACTCCTTTGAGGCA
Organism: Cryptocoryne crispatula var. balansae; assembly: GCA_036172225.1. Classification (NCBI taxonomy): domain Eukaryota; kingdom Viridiplantae; phylum Streptophyta; class Magnoliopsida; order Alismatales; family Araceae; genus Cryptocoryne; species Cryptocoryne crispatula. The sequence goes on from CM069925.1 coordinate 23,598,466, forward strand.
GGAGACTTCGACATTGTCAAGACAAAATTCTTGCAGAGATACAGAGATCGGGTGGCACCAGCATGCTCCATTACAGACTTGATTGCTGAGAAGATGAAGCCCGAAGAGGACTTCATAAAGTTTGCTGATCGCTGGAGGGGAATGGCAGAGAAATTGACAGATATGATTTTTGAAGGGGAACAAGTGAAGATGCTTATTGGTAACACTACACCTGCCTTAAGGAATGTCTTGATCATGCACCGTCCTACCACCATGAAGGAACTCTATGACAGTGCCCGATACTTGCAAGCCCACTTCAAGGATGCCACCATGATAAACCCTTTTGATCCTAAACCTAGAAACTTCAGGAAAGCCCCCTCTGCACCAGTTGGTCCTACAACCGAGGGAGTGGTCAACAACGAAGCTGTAAATATTGTAGGGAACCAGGGAGGGAACCATCAAAACCAGTTCAGAAACCCACCACAGAACCCTTCCTATTACCCCCCTCAACAACAGGTTAGGCCACCACAACCACGACAACCACAACAACCCCCGCAACAAGTAGCACAACCCCAGCAACCTCGTCAACCTACCTACAATAGGGCACCGCCACCACCCAATCAGGCACCACGAAGGGGAGGTCCTAGGAGAGAGAACTACCAGCAACTCCCTTACTCCTTGACCGACATCTTCAATGTACTCATGGCGGAGAAAGAATTGGAATTGCCCAAGGAAAGAGAGGTTTGGCCAGCAAATGTAGATATGTCCCGATACTGTGCTTACCACCGATGTCCTGGTCACACTGTAGAAGTGTGCTTTCAATTCAAGGATTACATCCACGATCTGAATGACCAAGGCAGCATTGATTGGGTCCAAATGGGGGAATGCATACAGGTAGCGGCAGCGTCCACCGGCTCAACCTCAACAACAACCTGGCTTGTGGATTGTTCAGAATCCGCTCACATTACATGCTCCCGCTCCAGCACTGGCACCAGCACATCCAAACCCAGGAATTGGTCTAGTACACTCCATTGTCCAGGGAGATGCCAGTCGTGCTCAAGGTTGGCAACTAGAAAACCAAAATGCAACCATGCCTGTCAACCCAGCTAGGCCTCCTGCTAGGAACCCTCCTAGATAGATAATCCGTGCACCTGCTACTCCACAACTACCACAAAGCTCAATAACCCAACCACTGGCCTCCACTTCTTCTCGCCGGCCTATCATTAGGCCAGCCCCCTCTCTAACTACACCTCCTTCAACCATTGCTACACACCGGCCCTTGCTCATCCGACCACCACAATCACCACCAAACCTGAACCCCCAGCCTACGAGCTCTACCACTCCAAAACCCCAACCTATCATACCACTACAACCAATCCCACAACCTACACCTTCATTAAACTCATCAACCACTTCTGCACCCCGGCCTCTTCTTATTAGGCCACTGGTATCACCATCACTACCACCTCCAGATCCTACCCCTCTACCAACTAACCCCATCATCCCAGAACCACCAATCCCATTACCTACCATACCTTCACCTACACCACCTGTTCCCACCCCAGTTAACCCGTCACCTCTACCCGACCGCCAAATAGCCCCGGTGCTTCGGAGTGGGAGGATGTTCCAGCGGATCTTTCCCCAAGCCGGTAGTCAACCGCAGGATACAGTGGAGGAGGAACAAGTGGAAGAACCCTTGCCAGGCACAGCCTATGATCTGTTAAAGCATTTAGATAAAACACCGGCCCGTATTTCCATACTTGAGTTGATCAAAAGATCAAAGGTGCACCAGGAGATTCTACAGCAGTACTTGCAAAGGGTCATGGTGAATGAAGATCTCTCACCTGAGAAGATCACTACAGTGTTAGCCCCTAGAAGTGAGCACCCAACACTCACTTTCTCTCAGGAAGAATTAGCAGATCCAGACTTTAGGAGATATGCTTTGCATGTGGCTGTTATCATCTGCAATGTCGAAGTGAAATCATGTTTGGTTGACACTGGAGCTTCTATCAACGTTATGCCGCCAGAAACTTTGTAGTTGTGTGGCATTTCTGAGCAAGAAATCAAGCCATCCTGTGCCATGGTGACGTCCTATGATAACTCCAAGAAGTCTACATGTCGGGTGGTCACACTACAAGTCAAACTCAAACCATGTACGGTCATAACAAATTTTCATGTTCTAGAATTAGATCCGACTTTTCGGGCTATACTTGGGAGGCCATACTTGGAGGCAATAGGAGCTGTAGCTTCAACAAACCACCAGTGCATAAAGTTTCCCTTTAAAGGACAGGTGGTCAAGGTGACTAGCATGCCTATAAGGGACGAGCTGAACGATACTTCTTATGCACCAGATCTTAGTGGGAGATTTACCAGAAGTCATATGCATGACCGCCTCTCTACCAGACACACTGGGATGGCGAATGATGAAGAAATTGGGCTATCAGCCTGGAAGAGGTTTAGGCAAGGATCTTCAAGGGATCACTCAGCCAATTGAAACTGTGAAAAGGCCACGCAGGCAGGGGTTGGGATATGAAGAGGGTTCCATCCCAAGGAGGATCTTCCAGCCAGGATATGCCATGGGGCTCCATACATTCATTATGAAAGGGGAGACCATGATGATGGCTGAAGATGGCAAAAGTTCCATGATAGCTGTCAAGAGAAGGAAAGCTCCAGATGAAAAAGAAGAAGACTTGGAAGACTTATGCTTATCTTTGACTCGTCTGTTCTCAAGTGGGGAAGAGCACCAGGAACCACTCAACGGCAGAGCAATATTGGATCATATGGTTGAGCATACCACCCAAGTCAAAACCATTCCACGAGGCCCAAATACAACAACGCCATGTTTGAACCTCGTACCATTGTTTCTAGATCTTTTGGATGGGCTTCAGGGCCCACTTACCCTCTTTGGGCCCATGTGCCCTCTTCAACCTTCCACTCTTATTGGGCCAGCTTGCCCATTTGCTTCCCTCATCAACTTCAGAACTGAGGGCTTTTCCCAACATGGGCTCACATGCCCATTTATTTCTTTGATCGGGTCCACGTACCCGTTTACTTTTTTCATCAGTTTTGGACCCATGTGTCCACTTTCTGTTACCATTGGGCCCACGAGCCCCTTTTTCCCCTTTATTCTTAAGTTTTTCTCTCTATTAATTCTGTCATCTTCTAGCAAGCCTCGAGTCACTCAGACTCATTCTATCTTTTTACTTGAAATTTCCAAAATGTCTTCTCTGAAATTCACATTTCCATCAAGGAGACGTGTCTACTCATCCCAGAGGGTACTCCCAATCAGGGATCCCCCTTTTCTGAATCATTGATCGATTTACTCGATCCTCCTTCCACTATAAATACCACCTCTCCAGCTTTATCTTCAGTAGGTCAAGTTAGGTTAGGAAATAGGAAAGGCAGAGGTAAGTGAGTTCCAAATAGGTATCTGCAACAATTGGCACAGAAATGCGTAGTGTGTAAGGCTGCCAAACTTTTTAGAGAATACCATTCAGTTAGATGAAATCCGATATGAGGATGAGCATAACATAGATCATACTTTGGGAGTATATGAGGTGGTATCAGAGAAAGATCCCGAATCCGAGGATGAAATCGAGGACTTGGCTGATGCATATGCATCTGGACTTAGAAGATTTGAAGAACCATCAGCCACGGGGAATGAACCGACCAAGGAACTGAATTTAGGAACCCTGGAAGATCCTAAGACTATCCTCATCAGTGCAAACCTCACTCCCTCAGAAGAACAACGTTTGATCAAAGTTTTGGAAGAATATAAGGACACGTTTGCATGGACATATGAAGATATGCCGGGATTAGATAATTCACTGGTTGAACATAGATTAACCTTGAAACCTGGAACTACCCCGGTTAAACAAAAGCTCAGGAGGTTCCACCCTGATATTGCACTCAAAATGAAAGAAGAGGTCGACAAATTACATCAAGCAAAATTTATTAAGGTTGTCCTATATCCGCAATGGGTGGCTAACATAGTCCCTGTTATGAAGAAGGATGGACGAATTCGGATTTGTATAGATTTCAGGGACTTGAACCGAGCGTGTCCTAAGGATGATTTTCCTTTACCTCATATCGATGTTTTGGTTGATAACACAACTGGATTTGAAATGCTTTCATTCATGGATGGCTATTCTGGATACAATCAGATCCGGTTAGCTGAGGAGGACCAAGAGAAGACCTCATTCACTACACCTTGGGGAACATATTGCTATGTTGTCATGCCCTTTGGGTTAAAGAATGCCGGTGCTACATATCAGAGGGCTATGATGGCTATCTTTCACGACATGATGCACACCCTTGTAGAGGTGTATGTGGATGATTTGGTTATCAAGTCCAAGAGTCGGGAAGATCATTCTGAAGTGCTAAGGAAGGTTTTGCAAAGAGCTAGAGAATACAAGCTGAAAATGAACCCTAAGAAGTGTACATTTGGAGTTTCATCAGGAAAGCTACTTGGGTTCATAGTAAGCAAAAGGGGCATCGAGATCGACCCAAACAAGGCCAAGGCAATTATTGGTATGCCTCCTCCGAAGAATATGAAAGAACTTCGAGGATTGATTGGGAGGCTACAATTTGTCCGCCGGTTTATCTCACAACATTCCCAAAGGTGTAAACCTTTCTATGAGTTAACCAAGGCAGGGGCCGAGTTTAAATGGGATCCGAAGTGCCAGGAGGCGTCTGATGGGTTGAAAACATACCTGGCAAGTCCCCCTGTACTTAGACCACCAATTCCTGACAAACCTTTGGTCCTCTACATTTCGGTTCTTGAGAACTCTCTCGGGGCAGTCCTTGCACAAGTTGATGAAGAAGGGAAAGAACAAGCTACTTACTACTTGTCTAAGATGTTTGATGCTGGTGAGTTGAAGTACACTGTGGTAGAAAAGACCTGTGCTGCTCTTGTTTGGGTGGTTCAGAAACTCAAACATTATTTCCTTGCTCACCAAGTCAAGCTCATTGCTCGTATCAATCCAATCAAGTTTCTGTTAGAGAAGACAGTCTTGACTGATCGGTTAGGGCGATGGCAGAGTTTCTTATCCCAATTTGATATCACTTATGTCCCACAGAAGGCAATCAAGGGTTAGGCTATTGCTGAACACCTTGCCCATCATCCCATACCCATCTTTGACCCAGTCCGGTCGGAGTTCCCGGATGACGAACTAATGTCAGTCCGATCTTTCAATCATTGGACATTATATTTTGACGGGGCTCTGAACTCTCATGGTAGAGGGATAGGTATTGTCCTTCTGTCACCTGAAGGTATCACCATTCCATAGGCTTTTCAGCTTAACTTTCCAGCAACCAACAACATAGCTGAGTATGAAGCCTTGCTGGCCGGGCTGGAGGCCGCTCATTTCCATGGTGCCATCGAACTGTGGGTGATAGGTGATAGTCAATTGATCCTACGCCGGGTCCTATCCAAGTATTGAACTTCCCATCCAAACCTCAAACCCTACCAGGTGCTCACCACCTGCTACATCAAGCTATTCTTTAGACTTACCTTTGTCCATGTCCCCTGTTCTAAGAATATCCTCACCGATGCCTTAGCTTCATTAGCTTCATCTTTATCTGTCCCGCTAGGCAGGCAAGTGCGGACTATCCACATCTGTAAGAGGACAATTCCAGCAATTGAGGATGGACATTTTCTGAAGGTTAAGGAGAGGTTCAACAGAAAGAAATACTTAGAACGTAAAGAAGAAATCTCCATAATTGAGTTGGAAGAATTAGAAGAAGGTGAGAGACCTTGGTATGACGAGATTGCGAGGTATTCCCAAGATCAGTCATACCCACTTGGATCAACCACCAAGGAAAAAAAGGCAATCAGAAGAGTATCCCAGAGGTATATAATCCTAGGAGGAGTGCTCTATAAGAGAAGCCTAAGTAGAATCTTACTCAGATGTCTTGATGAAGAAGAAGCCGAGTTGGTGCTGAAGGAAGCACATTCTGGAGTTTGTGGTGGTCTTGTGAATGCCCAAGCCCTTGCTAAGAAAATCATCCGACAAGGGTATTATTGGCCAACTCTAGAAGAAGACTGCTTCATCTTTGTCCGGCACTGTCACTCATTCATTCTGACGGCAACGGAGTACTTCACAAAGTGGGCTGAAGCGGAAGCATTCGTGGAGATTAAAGCGTCAACAGTCTGCTCCTTCATCAAGCGCAACATCCTGGCAAGGTTCGGGATCCCCAGCGACATCGTCACCGATAATGGGCCACAATTTCTTTCTCAAGATCTACGTGATCTTTGCAACAAGTATTACATTTCATTGCATCATTCATCACCATACTATCCTCAAGGCAATGGTCAAGCAGAAGCCACCAACAAAACCTTAATCAAAATCATCAAGAAATCTTGTAAGTCTAGCAAATTTGCCGACCGGCCTGATAAGCTTGTAGATGCTCTATGGGCTTATCGTACTTCTGTAAGGACTCCCACTGGACAAACCCCGTATGCTTTGGCATATGGGATGGAAGCAGTGGTCCCTTACGAAGTATTACTTCCATCTCTCTGAGTTCAGCTCGACAAGGATATTCCTGTTGATGAGAGACGAGAATCTCTCCTTGCACAGCTTGAACTTTTGAATGAAATAAGGCTAGCCGCCGCCGAGCATGCCCGGACTTATCAGAATAGACTGAAAAGGTTTTATCAAAAGAGGGTGGTCGAGAGAAAATTTGAGATCGGTGAGATGGTAGTCAAACGCATATTCGTTAAGCCAGGGGGTCCCCGCTCCAAGTTGCAACCTAACTAGGAAGGGCCTTTTGTAATCACTGAAAAGTATCCAGGTAATGCATATAAATTGACCAATGCAGATGGAGAAAAATTGAATCATCCTTGGAATGGAGTTTACCTTAAAAAGTACTTTCCATAAAAATGGAGAAACCACAGGTATAATCTCAAGTCATCGATCCTAGGTTGTTCGTGAGAAGTCAAGGGTAGGTACCATCCTACACACACAACACCTCCCGATCCTAGAATCCAGACAACCCGACACTTGCGAAAGGCAAGGCAGAAATCTAGAAATGGAAGGAGTACCCTTACCCTATTCTCTTCTACTCGGTCCAAGATAGGGAGAGAATATTAGAGAGGGGTAGTATCGAAAACACTCACCACCCTAGTAGGAGGCTGTCTCAGAGGGTACAAAAGGGTGCCAAAAGATGGGCAATGAACCCCTCAGGTTAGAAAAAAAATGATCAACCTGTCTGAATGAGTACCCAGAATGATAGTCAAGGCAAAAGGCACTAAAAGATGGGCAATGTCCCCACGGGTCAAAAACCTGTCCAAATATGTGCCACATAGAAAAGAGCAAAAAAAGAAAGAAAAACCCAAAGAGGCCGAACCCCAATGGGTAATTTGAGTGAGAGTAGAGAAATCCTTCTCAACATCTTCAAACCCTATCAAGGACTTCCTCTATACTCTTCCTCCTTAAACCCCTTGGGTATGGTAAACCGACCAAATCCAGGTGGAACCCAAGCCGATCAAAGGGAGGTTAGAAGGATTCTAGGTAGGGAACTTTATTTTTGCACGTGGCATCTACCACTTGAGTCTTGACAAACTCCAGAGACTGATGAATTGTCTCAAATACCAGCATTTTCTCCACATAAAAATTGCATATTTAAAAAAAAAAACCAAAAAAAAATGCATATTTCAAAATTTTAAAAAAGTTGCATATTTCAAAATCCACAAAAAATGCATATTTCAAAATACACAAAAAATGCATATTTCAAAAGCCCACAAAAAGATGCATATTTCAAAAACCCAAAAAAATTGAATACTTCAAAAAACCAAAAAAAATGAATATTTCAAAAATTAAAAAAAACACATATTTCAAAAATCTAAAAAAATTGAATACTTTTGAAAATCCAAATGATTGTTTTCAAGAAAATCCAAAAAAAAATTTTGCTTAGTCATGATCATTGCCTTAGTTGCATCCATGCTTATTTGATTGTCATGCATATTTCCATTCCTGCATTGCATATCATTTTTACTTTAATTACCTTGTTAAGAAGTCTCCTCCTTTTGACCTAAGTCAAAGTTGACCGTAATAGGCAAATGGATGAGTCACGGTGAAGATCTAATCCCCTTTCTATCAAGTGTTTCAGGCATTTCAATGTAGAAGAGGAGAAGATTCACACCACAGCAGGAGCTAAAGAAGCAAATAGAGAAGGGCAATCAGGTGAATTGGCGAGATCAGTGTTCCCCAAGGAACGTCATGCCAACCTTGCGGCGAAAAGAAAGGAAGCACCACCCAGCTGAACATTCTCAGAAGGCAAGACAAGGATGGACCAGAGATGCTGATGAATCAGGCGGTCGATGCAGCTTACCTGAAGATTTCATCCTCAGTTTCTCATCAATCTCACATCATCACCATCATTGCATTTTTGCACTTCACATCACTCCTACTATCTGTCACCTAGTTATGTTAGGTCCATTTTATATATATTATATGCATTAATGTTGAAGACCTTGAGAGTGAAAATGACAGGGCCCGAGATCCCCCTTCAACAAAATCTACGACGGCTTGGTCATTTCTTCACACTCACGGATAAGCCAAAATTGAACATTGGAGGGACGATGGTTCCTAATCGGGTGTCTTGACCTCCAATAGACAATCTATATCTTCAACTATTTTCTACATGATTTTCTATGTGTTCACAAACCATCTCCTTTTCTTTCTTCATCATTACCAATTCTATTTCATTATGTTTTCTCTTTCTTTTATTTCATCATGTTTTATTCTTTCTTTTATCCCTTCATGTTTTATTCCTTTCTTTTTGCTCCACCATGTTTTATTCTTTCCTTTCTTTTATCCAACCGTGTCTTTTATTTTACCCACCGTGTCATATTTTTCAAGCCATTGTTTCTTCTTTACCATCATACTATGTTAGTCCCACCATTATATTTCAATCTCCCTATGGCTTAAGTCTGTCTTGTCATTTTCTGAATACCGGGTTTTCTGCCAGAGCGTGATTCATGGTTTTCACGATACCCGAGCAATTTTGTTATGCTTAAGACGAACCCTTTTAGAACTTGAGGTTCTTCAACTAAGAATTAAACTGAGTATTTTGGTGAAACTTGAATGAACTTGAGATTCCAAATATGATGGATTGGTATTCTTTTCTTTTTAAGATCAACTTCTCTTTTACAAATTTTAGCCCATCACAGTACAAGAACACCGCAAAGTTCGGGTTGCTGGCTGATGATGAACCTACGAATTCGAGGACTCCTCACCACGCTGAGGGTTGGCTACATCCTTTTATCCTTATCATTTACTTTTTCATCTCTCGTGCCAAGGGCATGTCTTTTACCAGTCAATTATATGAGGTTTTGATAGAAGATCGAAGCGATCTAGAATACTCAGCGAGATTCATTGTGCTGGATCAGGTAGATAAGCGTGTCTATATCTACACCTTGATGCCACCTTTTCAGTGCATCATCATTCCATTCCGCTACATTCATCTACGTTCACTTGCATTCCATTGCAGTTCATTACGAATCACTCCGCTTCATTACATGCCATTCCCTTACGAAGCCGACATCAAGGCGAGGCAAGCTGTAGACACGCCAAATTCGCCTAATTCAGAGCATAAAACTCATGTTTTATACGGAAACATGTGTGATTGACCTTATAATGATGCCGGGTCTTTTAAAAGTTGATTTGGAGCTTCGTCGAACGAAATCGGATGTTTTCCGATGTTTTCCGCAAAAAGCCATAATTTCCGAGCGAAAGCCACACGTAAATCATGTAAACATGGAAATTGTCTGAATGACCAATGCCTAATGATCATGCATTGAAGGTTATGGTCATATTCACACCCCGAACAAGTTGCATACCGTGCCTTTCCGGTTTGCCGTCGGAGTCATTTTGACCTGTATCGCATCTTCTGTTCACTGCCCTAACTTCCGGATAAAATTCTGAAGTTTTTGAGGGTGTTAAGGCTGATCCAATGCTATAGAAATGTTCTTTGGCCTGTTATCTTTCTAATGCAACAAACGGCGTCGAATTCCGAGTTCGGGATTGTTCACAATGGCTTCCGGAAGAAGGACGCGCGAAACAAGTCCCATGCGCCCGGGTTCCTAGTCGCCTGCGCCCGGGACCCAGGGCACGTGCCTATGCACCCTACCAGTGAGGCACGTGACCTTGTGCCCTCACTTGAGGGCACATGCGCCCCACCTTTGAGGCACGAGGGACCTAGTTTTTCACCGGGACTCTACCACTAACCGTCGATCGGATAAGGCCTCATTTCTCAAGATTTGTGCCCATGCGCCCTGCACCAGGCGCATGCGCCCAGGGGTGGGGCGCAAGGCCCTATTTTTTAGCCCGGATAACGCCGTTCATTCTCCTATAAATTAACTTTGATTTCGGTCATTCCAAAGGCATGAGCACGACCCCCAGGCATCTCAAGACGTCAAAACTCCCTCCTACAACGATTTTGTGATTTTTAGAGAGAGACTTTCGAGTTTTTAGAGAGAGAAAAGTCGGTTCAAGAGAGAGAAAGGCTGTTCTGCAGGTGATCTGCCAAGTCTCTCTTCATCGGCCTTTACAGAAGTGTGTGGACATCTTCTTCCTGATCTCTCTTCATAAAAGTTCTTCCTCTCCAAGTCCTCTTGAGTTTTCAATCGACGGAACTTGATTCCGAGGTCGGGGCTGGTTCTTACGAGCGCAGAAGAAAAGTCGCGCCTGGCAGATCCTGGACTGCTGCTCGGCTTTTTCGACAACACAGATTTGGCTATATCTTCCTCTATTCAACTCAGAATCTTTCAGTTCTTTTTCCTATATCTTTTTTTCGTGATTATACATCCTCCTATCATTTATTTATATTTTTTTGGATTACTTTTACTCTGTTATTCCGAAAATAAAAAAAGGGGGTTAGAGATAACCCGAATTCGGTCAGTTTCTAGTCAATTGTGTGTTTCATGTCATTCTCTTTACATATACTCCACTTTGTCTAGTTATAATAGTCTCTTTCACTTGTTTATTTGTCTAGTTGTACAGAATATCAAGCACCCACTGTAGACACGCAATTTTGGCCTAGTTGGAGAGCTCAAATTCTTGTTTTCATGAAAAATATTTGAGTAACCTTTCAAGGGAACCGAGTTTTCCGGAAAAATTAAGGTCTTTGGCGCATTTCGAAGAGGGCAAAACCCTGTGTATAAGGGCTCCTGGCGCCCTACTTATAGGGCACCAGGCGCCCTATAAATAGGGCACCAGGCGCCCTATAAATAGGGCACCAGGCGCCCTGTTTATAGGGCACCAGGCACCCTGTTTATAGGGCACCAGGCGCCCTATAAACAGGGCACCTGGCGCTGTGTATACAGGGCGCCTGGATCCAAATTAAATTGATTTGACAGGCCGATTTGACCCTCCGCAGTGACTTGTCTTGTCGGTCTGACATATCTCATGATGCTAGCGCCCCATATACAGGGCGCTATGCCACATAGCACTGTTTTTCGAAAATGGCCAAAGTGCCCTCTTTTGGGCTATAAATAGAGCCCCATTTGGAACTTAGGAGAGGTTCCAACTCCGTGCCACCCTAGAGATCATCCAACACTACGATTCCAAGCCACATTCACCCTCCAAAAGCCTCCAAACCGATCCAAAATCATCCACCAAAAACCCTAAAACCTTCTGTTCCTGTCACCCAGAAAAATGATTTTCCTCCAACTTTGAGAGCTTCTATCCGTCTCTCCTCTTATATCCAGCACCCAAACCCTCTTCCATGGGCTTCATTTGAGTATTGTCTACAAGGAAGAGCCCCTACTTCGTCCTGGAAGCCTCCCAGCACTCCGGAGCGGCACCGCGAAGAGGAGAAGAAAATCTGTTCGGGCCAGACTTAGTGCCCCATATACAGGGCGCTTTGACTTGGTCAACGCGCCCCATAAAGGGGGCACCTGCTCCTGGCGCCCTATATACACGGCACCAGGAAGGACAGAAGCTCGTTTTGTTATTTTTGGATTCCGATCGTCCGTTTAATCGAGTTTTTGTCTCCCTTTTTCGCTTTTGCATTGATCATCATGTTATTTAGCATGTTTTAGAGCATTTTTGCATTTCATATATGTTTAAAACCTACCAAAAATAGGGGTTGGGATCTCGTCCCAATCCGGTTAGTCTCTTCCCATTTGCATGTTTGAATCTAAATTCGAGCACGATACTATGCTTTCGTTAGAACTAATGAAACCTTCACTTGTCTCCTTGTTTTCTCATGGACATTCTTAGGTAGATCCGATCGAGGTGGAGCTTCAACCGGATTGAAGGCAAAGGATTCACTAAGCTCTCTTCTTTCGGCCGGCCGAGAGAGGAGAAGTCGGAACTCAACAATCTCCCCGCTTCCGGAGGTACGACGGTCATCTTTCTATTTCATTTTCCTTCATCCCACCATATTTTGGAGCCTTTGGTTCCTGGCGACCACACCTACACATAACACACCACCCACCGACACGGACACACCGAGGCCGGGCGTAGGGGTTCCGGAGGGGGGAGATCCGCGGATGTCCCGTTCCGGGTGCTTACACCTTTTGGCGACCACGGTGGGACCGACTTTGCTTTAGTGAGTTCTTCTCTTCTTTCCTAAGAATGTCCGCTTGAAAACATGCTTATTTTCACTTTAGTTCTCATTTAAGCCATTTCTATTTCTTTGCATTTCTATTTGCTTGCTTACATGCTTGTTTATTTCCTTGAAGCATTATCTTGTTCCTTCCGATTTACTTGCCTTCCGTTGGTCCTTTTAAAAACATACAATCTGATTTCTAGCTTGGTTTATCAACTTATTTCACCTTAGCATTTTAGATATCATCTTGTTTCATCTCTTGTTAAGTATACTTGTCTATTTCCTTCTAGGCCTAGTTTTCCTTTAGCAAATCTTTCAAAGCATGCTTAGTTAAATTAATGCTTTCTTCCATCTTAGTTTAATTTCATATCATTGTCTTGTTTACTTGCTTCCTACAACATCTCATTAATCATTGTATGCTTTTATTTTCTTCTTGGTTGCTTCTTATTACTTGAAATTTCACTTGCATTTAGTTTGCATTGGAGTTTCGGGTTCGCTCGTCTCCTTAGGACATCTGAGAAGGGAGGCTCTCTCCTCCCAAAGCCCCACACATCCAAACACCCCTCTTGGTGGTTGCCAACTCCTCCTCCGGGGATTCCCTCTCGGAAGGACCGGGTAGCTTCCATCAAGGCCTCCGTAAGTCCCCAGACGTGAAGGATTCCCTCTTCACTGATCGGGCTGGTTGTAACACTTTATCCCAAAACCCGGAGTATCTACTACCTATCGCTGTGAAAAGAGTGACAACCTTAGATTGCTCGGCGTTGTGAGAGCATAGGGTCCTACCCATTTATTTGAGTGGACAATATTTCTCTTAACAAGCCATTAATTTGAGGTTGAAACAAAAAAATTGCGTTAATCATTCCAAGTCTTTGCTATTACTTGTTTGCAAACAAAAACTGAAAATTAAACAAAAATACCAAAATCACCTAAAAGGAACAAAAACAAAAAAATTTGCTTGAGGTTAATTTGCTTGACAACTTGCTTGTCCGACAAAAGAAAATAAAAAAAGGGGTAAAAAATCAAAACTAAAAAATTACTTAAGCTTTTATTTGTCAACCTTCTTTTTTTATTGTGTTTATGAATTTAAGGTCAGGTCGAGTTATCGGAATGGCGGATCAAGGATACGAGCAACTACAGTTGGAGTATGACCAATCTTATTTCTATCATGATGCCGTGTGTGCCGTCAATGAACCCGAAGTTCTCCCCGAACCTAGTCAAAATTCTCCTCAACCCAATCCAAATTCACTTTGGGAGGCATTCTCTCATGCCGACCCTACCCAACTTCAGGCTATCAAAGCCATCCTCAAGGGCAAGTCGCCCGCCGACCACATCCCTCCCGAAGGTGGCCTTCATATCTCTACCCCTCGGTCGGTGGCACACCAACCCAATGTGCCCACTCATGGCCATTCTTATACCGGGCTTGTAGCCCCAATCTCTCCTCATCCGGTAGCTAACCTAGATCACCCTATTCTGAATACCGTTGCTCCTTCTAGGCCACTAGTTCATTCCTCTAATCATCTCAACCCTACTCACCCTTTGGTGCATCCCCCAATGTACCCTTCTTATCCGGCCACTTTGGCCCATCAAATCCCAATTCCGGTGCACCAAGCACCCACTTCTCCTCCTCCTCCTAAGGAACCTTCTGTCGATCAGGCCATGATTAACAAGATCAATCGCATGGATGAGCAGTATAGAGAGCTTAGACGTTTGATCGACACAAAGGCAGCCCCTAAAATTTCTCTTCCTTCTCTCCCTACTTTTCATCTACCTCCCTCTGAGATGCCGGTATACCGTCGCTACAATGGAACCGGTAATCCATTCATTCACATCAAGGACTTTCTTTATGAGTCGGTAATGTGGCAAAATGATCCAAGGGCCCTTGCTTTTCTTTTCAGAAGATCATTAGAGGGATCAGCTTTAGAGTGGTTCTACTCGCTTGACTCTTTGGAGGCGAGTAACTTTGAAACTGTCAAAGCTAAATTCTTGCAGAGATATCAAGATAGGGTTGGACTAACATATTCCATCACTGACCTCATGGCTGAAAGAATGAGAAATGATGAAGATTTTACCAGATATGCTGATAGATGGAGGTCAATGGCAGAAAGACTTACTGATTCCATTTCAGAACCGGAGCAAGTGAAGATGATCATCACCAATGCCGCTCCGGCCTTAAAAAATATGCTGGCTTTGCATCACCCCACCTCCATGAGTGAACTCTATGAGAGGGTACGGTACATTCAGACACAGCTTAGGGACTCACCTATCATGAACTTGTTTGATCCTAGACCCCGAGCTGTCAAGAAAATCACTTTTACCACAACCGGCCCAAAGGATCGAGGGCGTAGTGACAAACGAAAACCTTAACGTTGTAGGGAACCCACCTATAAATTATCAACACCGGTTCAGGAACCCTCAACAAAATCAACCATTTAGAAACCCTCGTCAACCTCAACCTCAACCTCAGTTCCAGCCCCGTCAGCAACAAGCCCCGATCCCTCAGCGACCGCAAGTCCCAGTTCCCCAACCAGCGCGGCAACAACTGGCCAACTACAACCAGGCACCCCCTCCCAGGGCCTATGAACCCCGAAAGGTTGGACCCAAGAGGAACGATTACCCGCCTTTGCCGTACTCTCTCGTGGACATCTTTAATGCACTCATGGCGGCAGGGCAAATTGCATTGCCAAGGGAGAAGTCAGAGTGGCCTCAGAATGCCAACACAGAGCGATACTTCTTGTTCCATAGATATCTTGGGCACACCATGGAAAATTGTTTTCAGTTCAAAGACTATATCCACGATCTTAATGAGCAAGGCAGTATTGACTGGGACCAGATGGGGGAATACATCAGAACAGTGAAAAATCAACCTCAACGGCAGCATGCACCAGCTCGGCGGCAACAACAACGAGACCCCGCCACAGGGATTATCCAAAACCCTTTACCTCTACATGCACCCGCGCACAGGAATCAACACGTTAATCCCATCATGATTTCATCCGAGGAGTATCATGATCGGGGCCAGAATTGGCAAGTCGAGGGAGCCGCCTCCTCCATGCACATCAACTTACTTCACCCTCCTAACCGAACCGTCCACTCGATACCCCCAACAACCATGTCACATAATCCCATCACATTAAACGAATGCCCATCATCCGAACGCCATCACAACCCATCATCACATCACCAACCACACAACTCCAATCGGGACGGACCCTAATCCGACCGATTAATCCACTACAAACATCACCACCACTAGGACCCATCATCATCCCGCCCCGAGCAACTGTACCTTCACAACCTACCTACCCTACAATGCCTCAAACCACCATCATTACACCCATCGCAAGAGTTCCCATCATTCGACCTAACCCACCACCCACCACTACCACTCCAACCATAGCTCCTCAACTTGCCACAGTACTCAGAAGTGGGCGCATGTTCCAAAGGGTCTTTCCCCAGGCCGGCCAATCAGGGTTGGCACCAGAAACAGAAGAAGAACACATTGAAGAGCCGTTGCCTGGGACATCCTATGACTTATTGAAGCATCTTGATAAAACCCCGGCACGAATCTCTATCTTAGAGTTGATCAAAAGATCCAAAGTTCATCAAGAGGTTCTCCAACAATACTTACAGCGAGTAATGGTAAATGAGAGCCTCCCCCCGGAAAAGATCTCATCGGTTTTGGTCCCAAGAAGTGAGTACCCGGCCCTTACATTCACAAAGGAAGAGTTGGCCGACCCAGAAATAAGGAAATGTGCCTTATGCATCACAGTCCACATCAACGGAGTAGGCATTAACTCAAGTTTGGTCGACACCGGAGCATCCACTAATGTTATGCCACCAGACACATTACATCTTTGTGGAATCTCCGAGGAGGACATCCGGCCATCTCAAATAACAGTGACCGCATATGATAATTCAAAGAAGCCCGCTGACGGCATGATTACATTGGGTGTCAAACTCGGACCTCAGACAGTCACTGTCAACTTTCACATACTAGAGATGGATCCGACATACAAAGCTATTTTGGGACGACCCTACTTGGAAGCACTAGAGGCAGTCGCCTCCACTAATCACCAGTGTCTTAAATTCCCTTACAACGGACAGGTGATTAAGGTGACTTGCATGCCCCTAGATCATCCATCTTCTCCACCACCACCCCTTGGGTTGCCAAATGAGCCAATTTTGACAATTTTGGATCTTCCAGAAATAAGTAAGCAGCCCAGGCAAGTGTGGAGAAGGAAAAGAGAGAAAAATGAAACTATTGGTTGGCACATAATGAAGAGTTTGGGATGTCGAGAAGGCCAAGGACTAGGCAAAGAACTGCAAGGCATAGTTGAGCCAATCAATCTAATGAGGTTACAACTAAAAAGTGGGGTTGGATATGATGGAACGACAGCCAATGGTCAAAATCTCAAAAGCAAATACTTTTCAGGATGCTTACAAAAGTTTTTCATCAAGAAAGAAACCATTCAACTGGCTGAGAACAAGGAAGAACAAGAGCTGGAGAAAGACAAAAGAAGAAGAACTGACGACCCTGAAGATGACGTGTATCCTGAAATATCTCTTTTGTTTTTCACCGATGAAGATGGGTCAAGCAATGAACCACTCCAGGCTGAACCACCTGTCGACCCACCCAAGGGTCATATTGCCAAACCGACTCGAGAAAAAGTCCAACCAACTCCACGAGGGCCTTCCCTCATTATGTCATCTTTTAAGGCCGATGCCCCAACGCACTATGATGCTCTCCCCGGGCTTCTTGGCCCAATCCCTATTTTTAGGCCCTCAGGCCCAACTTATGGGTTCACGAACCCACTTGTTGCTTTTGGGCCACCGAGCCCCTCTACTAAATCTGGGCCTTTGTGCCCATTTTCTCCAACTCTTGGGCCACCGAGCCCCTCTATTGAATCTGGGCCTTTGTGCCCATTTTCTCCAACTCTTTGGCCACCGAGCCCCTCTACTAAATCTAGGCATTTGTGCCCATTTTCTCCAACTCTTGGGCCATCAAGCCCCTCTATTGAATCTGGGCCTTTGTGCCCATTTCCTCCAACTCTTGGGCCATCGAGCCCCTCTGTTGAATCCAGGTCTTTGTGCCCATTTTCTCCAACTCTTGGGCCATCGAGCCCCTCTGCGAATCCGGGCCTCTGTGCCCATTTTCTCCAATTCTCGGGCCCTCAAGCCCATCTCCTAAAGCCGGGCCCTTGAGCCCGCATCCTCTTCTTATTGGGTCAATAAACCCACCTTCCTCTGTGATCATCCAGCCTACCATCACCTCTTTCTGTCAACATTGGGCCCGAAAGCCCCCTCTATCAAACATTGCTCGAAGTCTTCCCCTCTTTATCAATATCTCCGCCTACTTTGGCTCCCATAGGTGATCTCAACCCAAATCAGGCACCTGAAGCCCAATATGTCTTTATGTTTAACACTCCTCAAAAAACAATGTCCTCCTCGAAACTCAAATTTCGATCAAGGAAACATCTAAACTTGCCTCGGAAGGGCATTCAACCCAAGGAGCCACCAGATCCTTGATTGACCTTCTTTGCCCTCCATCCTCTCCAATAAATTCTACTCCATCCACCCCCTCTTCCCCCTCTTATTTACCTTCTTCTTATTTAGGTTTAGTTTCCAATAAAAATAGAACAAAAATCTGACGTAGGAGAGTTCCAGAAAGATACCTGCATCAGTTAGCTCAGAAGAGCTTAGAATGTGCCAAGCTACCGGAGTATCTAATTCAACTGAATGAAATAAGATATGAGGAGAAGGATAACATTGATCAAACTTTGGGGTTTCTTCCTCTCTCAGTTCAACATCACCTACATCCAACAGAAGGCAATCAAGGGCTAGGCAATCGCTGAACACCTTGTCCATCATCCTATCCCAATCTTTGACCCTATCCAGTCAAAATTTCCCGATAAAGAATTGATGTCCATTCGATCTTCTAATCTATGAACTTTATATTTTGATGGGGGCATTAAACTCCCAGGGTAGAGGGACAGGGATTGTTCTTCTGTCACCCGAAGGTGTCACCATTCCACAGGCTTTTCAGCTCCATTTTCCAGCAACAAACAACATAGCTGAGTATGAAGCCTTGTTGGCCGGACTGAGGCCGCTCACTTCTATGGTGTCACTAAACTAAGGGTAATTGGTGATAGTCGGTTAATACTCCGTCAAGTGCTTGCCAAATACCGCACATCTCATCCTGGGCTCGAGATCATACCAAGAACTCACCACTGTTACATCAAGCTATTCTCCAAACTTGAATTCATTCACGTTCCTCGTGCTCAAAATATTCTTGCCGATGCTCTCGCCTCTCTGGCATCTTCACTATCTGTCCCGCTAGGCAGGCAAGTTAGGACGATCTATGTCCTCCGACGTACCATTCCGGCAGTGAAAGATGCACGACTCTTGAGAGTTAAAGAAAAATTTGAAAGGAAAAAGTACATTGAGCAAAAGGAGGAAGTATCTCTGATTGAGTTGGAGGAATTAGAAGAGGGTGAGAAACCATGGTATCATGAGATTGCAGATTACTGTCAGGATCAAACATATCCACCAGGATCAACTGCCGAAGAGAAGAAAGCCATAAGGAGAGTCTCCCAGAGATACACCATCTTAGGCGGGGTGCTTTACAAAAGGAGCTTGGCCGGTGTTCTGTTAAGATGCGTAGATGAAGGAGAGGCCGAGTTGGTACTCAGAGAAGCACACTCCGGAGTATGTGGAGGCCATGTAAATGCTCAAGCCCTCGCCAAGAAGATCATCAGGCAAGGATATTATTGGCCTACTCTGGAAGAAGATTGCTCGATCTTTGTCCGGCACTTTCATCAATGTCAACTCCACGCCGACAAGATTCACTCTCCCGCATCTTCCCTTCATCCGATCCACGCCCCATGGCCTTTCGCTATGTGGGCTTTTGATGTTATCGGACCCCTCGGTGACCCAAACTCCACAAACAAAACCAAATCCTTCATCCTAATTGCAACGGAGTACTTCACCAAATGGGCAGAAGCGGAAGCATGTGTGGACATCAAGGCATCAACGATGCACCTTCATCAAGCGCAACATTATTGCCGGAGTTCGGGATCCCGAGCGACATCATCACCGACAATGGACCGCAATTCATCTCTCAGGAGCTACGTGACCTTTGCAACAGGTATTGCATCAAATTGCATCATTCATCTCCATATTATCCTCAAGGCAACGGTCAAGCTGAAGCCACCAATAAAACCCTGATAAAAATTGTTAAGAAGACTTGTAAGTCTAGCAGGTTCGCAGACTGGCCAGATAAGTTAGTTGATGCTCTTTGGGCCTACCGCACTTCTATTCGAACCCCGACAGGTCAGACCCCCTATGCCTTGGCATGGAGGCGGTAGTTCCATACGAAGTAATCATTCCTTCCCTCCGAGTCCAGATCGATCGAGAAATCCCAATGGATGAACGTCGAGATTCTCTTCTCGCGCAACTCGAACTCTTGGATGAAAGGAGGCTGGCCGCTGCCGAACATGCTAGATCTTACCAAAATAGACTTAAAAGATTTTATCAGAAGAGGGTGGTGGAGAGAAAATTTGAAGTCGGTGAGGTTGTGCTTAAAAGAATATTTGTTAAGCCGGGCGGTCCCCGCTCCAAACTTCAACCAAATTGGGAGGGTCCTTATGTTATTTCGGTCATTTATCCCGGTAATTCATATAAGCTGACTAATGCAGAAGGAGAAGAACTAGCTCATCCCTGGAATGGCGTATACCTCAAAAAATACTTTCCTTAAAAAAAAACAAAATTCTATAAAATCCAAAGGTGTGAAGTATAATGATAGCATCTAACGCTTACTTACCCGGTGCATCAACTTGTCACTTAGGGAAATAAGGATAGGCATCATACTGCACACACTACACACCTAGTTTTGAGATCCGATGATCGCAAGTCAGAGAGAAAGCTAGGCAACGCTTGGCAAAAGAAGGTCAACCCAATCCCATTCTCTTCTCGTTTCGGTCCAGAATAGATGAAAGGGGATAGAATAATAAGTATCGAAAATGCCCATTGCCTTAGTTGGGAAATGCCTCCGAAGGTCTGACTCCTTAAAAAAAGAAGAAAAGGTACCAAAAGATGGGCAATGACCCCTCAGGTCGGCAAAAGAATAGACCTATATGAATGTTTACCAACAAAAGCCCAAGAAAAAGGCTCCAAAAGATGGGCAATGAACCCCTCAGGTCAAAATCAAGCAAAAGTAAAAGCGAGACCTGTCCGAATGTGGGCCATCAAAGAAAAGGGCTAGAAGGAAGGACCCAAGGATGTCAAATCCCAAACGGGCAATGCGGGCACTAGTAGAGAAACAAATTCGACACCCCCGAATCCTACTAAGGACTTACCACCAATCCTCTTCTCTCTTTAACCTTGCGGGTAAGGTTGACCGACTGGATCCAAGAAGAGCCATAGTCTATCAAAGGCGGAAGGTCAAAAGATCTCGGACTAGGCACTCTCTTACACGTGATGCCTACCCTTAACCCTTAGGTAACAATGAGAGGCACCTGTGGCAAGCAAGGCAAAGGATGAGATGGTCGTTTCTTTCACATCAAACCAAAAATAAAAAATTAAAAACTTCAAAAAATACCAAACAAATTCATAAAATCAAAATTTTAAAAATAAAATATCCAAAACACCAAAAAATCATAAAAATACCAAAATACCAAAAACATTATAAAACCATCAAAACCCAAACAAATCAAAAATTTCAAAACACCTAAAGTTTGCTATCTAGATTGACTAGCTGCCTTTGCATTCATGTTTAATTTCAGTCTTGCATATTTCCTTTTGTGCATACTTATGTTTTTCTGTTGTCTTTACCTTGATAAGGCCGATGTCCCTTGACAAAAGATCAAGGCAACTTTGCCCTCTCCTCGCAAGGGACTAAGCCAAAATAAAGTTCTAATATCTTCTCTCAAGTGGATGCAGGAATAGGAGAAGGCATGCCAGCTTCATATCCCCAGAAACTTAGAGGAAGCAAAAACAACAAAAAAAAATTGAAAAATTGAAAACCAAAATTGGACTACCCCGACCCCTATTAGGACTTGCATTTAGTATTGCATCTATCAAAATAAATAATATTTAAGACGTTGAAGACCTCAAGTCTAGAGGGGGCTGAGCCTGAGAACTCCTTCAACAAAATCAGTGAGGGCTCAGTCATTCCCTAGGCTTGCGGATAGGCCAAAGTTGAATATGCGGGGACGACGGTTTCTTCATAGATGTCCTGACCCGTTATAGTCAACCTATATCTTCAACTATTTTCTTATACTTATTTGTCTTTCTTTAAACCCAGCATGCATCATTTCATACACCATCATGCATCACCCCACCACAACCATTTCCTGTTTCCTAATCCTACCATAACCTCCTTCCAGTCACATCGTGAACCCTTTTAAAGATGGTCTTGATTTTTCGCAGAATCGGTTTCCACCATGTTTTAACAATGATTTCATCGAAACAAGAAGTTTTTCCATGTCGAACTGAACCAGTATTGTTGAGTAAAACCTTATGAATTTGAAGAACCCAACCATGGTTGATTGGCTGTCTCCTCTTTACCTTTTGCAATTTACTTTTCAATGCATTTCTACCGAGTCCAGCACACCATGCAGTTCGGGTCCTGGTCAGTAACAATTCTCCCCCCACGTGGGATTTTAGTTATTTACTTTCAGTACTGTTCTTCTCTTTAACCAATCAACCAAAGGGAAGGTTTCGATAAGACAAAGGGTAATTTCGGAATCCGGTAAAGTTTTATTCCACTCAA
This sequence comes from Cryptocoryne crispatula var. balansae, assembly GCA_036172225.1. Taxonomy (NCBI): domain Eukaryota; kingdom Viridiplantae; phylum Streptophyta; class Magnoliopsida; order Alismatales; family Araceae; genus Cryptocoryne; species Cryptocoryne crispatula. Next base: position 23,620,769 of record CM069925.1, read on the forward strand.
CTAGGCCAATGAGGGCGTGTCTAAATCTACACCTTGGCGTCACCTTTTCAGTCCATTACCACTTCATTCCGCTACACCTCATTACGCTTCGCTACATTCGCCTACGTTTCATTCATGTCACTCCCCTACAAAGCTGACGCCAAGGCGAGGCAAGCTGTAGACACGCAATTTTGGCCTAGTTGGAGAGCTTAAATTCTTGTTTTCGTGAAGTATATTTGAGTAACCTTTCGAGGGAACCAAGTTTTTCGGAAAAATCAAGTTTTTCGGCACATTTTGAAGTAGATTGATGGGGCGTTGACCAGGTCAACGCGCGCTGCTTATATGGCACCTGGCGCCCTATAAACAGGGCACTAGGCGCCCTATAAACAGGGCGCCAGGCGCCCTACTGATGGGGCACCTGCATCTGGTCTGACTGACTGGACAGGTTGATGGGACAGTTCTGCAGATAAAGTTGCCATCTTCTTGCCTATAAAAGGACCCCCATTTGGAAGGTTTAGGAGAGACCAAGGGCGTCCCTCACCTCCTCTCATCCACCACTACACATCCCAAGCCTTGCAACCCCCCTCCAAGCTCTCAAACCGTCCCAAAACCATCTCCCAAAACCCAAAAAAATCATAGTTGCTTCTTGAAGGGATATTCCAGCAGAATGAAGTTGCCCTCTTTTGTGCTGTAGAAAGACCCCCATATGGAGGTTTTTGGACACCCCAAGTCCGTCTCCCTCCTCATATCATCCACCACTACGAATCTAAGCCTTCATAGCACCCTCTCAAGCCCTTAGATTATCCCAAAATCCTTCCCCAAAAACCCAAAAACCTGCAGTTTCCTTCTTCAGAAATATGATTTTTCTCCAACTTTGAGGGCCTCTACACTCTATTTATCTTACATCTAGTTCCAAAACACTCTTCCATTAGCTTCACTTGAGTATTGTCTGCTTGAAAAAGTCCTTTTTCCATCTTGGAGGTCTTCCTACACTCCGGGGCGACGCCGCGAAGAAGGGAAGAAAATCTGCTGAAGCCAGTCCCTGGTGCCCCGTATATAGGGCGCTTTGACTTTGGTCAACGCGCCCCATCAAGGGGACACCTGCAGCAGGCGCCCCATATATGGGGCACTAGTAGGGGCATACCCCATTTTGCATTTTTTTGAGTTTATTTACCTTTCCGGTCGATCCTTTACTCCCCCCTTTCATTTTAACTCTCATTAACATGTCATTTAGCATATATTGAGCCACTCATTTGCATTTTCATGCATATCTAAACCTTCTAAATAGGGGTTGGGATTTAGTCCCAATCCGGTTAGTCTCTTTCCTTTTGCATGTTTGAATTCAAATTTGAGCACGATACTATGCTTTCATTAGAACTAATGAACCTTTCACTTGTTTCTATGTTTTCTTATGGACATTTTTAGGTAAATCCGATTGAGGCGGAGCTTCAACCGGATCGAAGACGAAGGACTCACTAAGCTCTCTTCTTTCGGCCGGCCGAGAGAGGAGAAGCCGGAACCCAACAATCTCTCCGCTTCCAAAGGTACGACGGTCATTTCTCCATTTCATTTCTTTTCATTCTACTATATTTTGGAGCCTTTGGCTCCTGGCGACCACAACCACTAACATCCCATCCACCAAGTCCCCAAAACAAGCGTAGGGGCCGGAAGGGGGAGATCCACGGATGTCCCGTTTCGGGTGCTTACACCCACCACGTTGAGGACTCTTCTTCATCGGCCGGCCGAAGAAGGAGAAGCTTTAACTCACATTCTTCACGCTAAGGTACACACGGTCATTTTAATTCAATAAATCGGAACCCACGGTTCCTGGCGACCACGTTTATTTCTTCTCACCCTCCTCCCACATGACCCGAACCATCTCTTTGATGATCGAGCGACGCCAAGGGATGAAAGTTCGGGGATCATTGTGAGTGTGGGACCGAGGTGAGAGTTGCTTTCCGAGCTTTATTCCTTTCTTTTCTCATCCCCTCTTGAGGTGACGATCTGGGTTCACGGACTTCCCTGAAAAGGAGAGGACCCCGTCGAATTTTCAGAGTCGACATGGCACACCCGACTCGTCTCCCACAAGGCAATGACTGAGATCGCCTCCTCCTCGTCACCCGCAGAGCCAAGCTGCCTACCCTTGATAGGTGGCAGGTGGGACAGCTTGGGCAAATCGTACCGAGGCAAGCCGATCTGGGAGTGGCAACGGTGAGCGTGGTACAACACAAAGGCCGAACCTGTAACCAGGCAGAGATCAACGTCGGGCACAAAGAACACCTAGAAGTCCTTCTGCATCAAGGAAGCAGAAGAGAGCAAGTAGCTAGAATGGTTCATGGAGGCAAAGTGAGCACGCCAGTCCGGCCTCCTCTTCACTGATGCACACCTATTGGCGACTCTCTCGCCGAAGCCAAGCGCATCAGCATATGGGAACAAGGGGCTATGGCGGAAGAGCTGCGACCTGGTGGCCACCTCACCGGCTGGATCGAACTTAAAGTGAAGATCGGCCCAGCAAGCCAGTAGAAGCGCACTGCCAAAGGGAGGACGGCCCACGCAAGCTGCGGAAAGTACGCAGTACAAGTAGCCCAGAACTGAAGGCCCCAACCGCGCACCGCTCCAGATGCCGCGGATGCACGAAAGTTGATCAACCTCCAGGAAACCATCCTCTGCAGGAAACAAGAACACCGCGGCAAGGCAAGCCGCGAAACCCTTTGCACCGCGTAGAATTCGGTCCTTGTCTAGACTAGGAGCCGTCAGAAGAGAGATTGTCCAAGCCGCCAACTTGGGAACACTGATTCGCTTACCGGCTAACAAGGTGCTGATCTGCCGAGCCTCGACAAAATCTTGCAAGAATTCCAAGCAAGAGAGGGGTCCTGAAGGGATGAACATACCTTCAGTCTCTCCCTTCCTAGTCCGAGGAAGGCCGAGAAGGAGTTCTGCCTCTTCAAGGAGAACTCAAAGCTTCTGAACATGAACGTGTGAGTGTCGGGGTGCCACAACTCAACAAGAGCTCCCATCAAACCGAAGTCAAGGGAGTAGCCTGAATATTGCTTGGCATGGATCAAGAGCCCGGTTAAGCCCCAATCTCGAAGAATCGCTCTGACCGACAAGCCGAGGACGTCAAGCAAGCCGGAAAGCCAGGAAGGAGAGCAATACCGGCGAGGCCCAGGGAAGTTTGGGTAATCCTACACCCAAACAGGAGGTAAAATAAAATTTTTTAAGAGAAAAAGAAGAAGAGAGTGGTTGAAAGCTAAAATTGGCAGTGAACTTACCAAGTCGGCGCCGATTCTGGTCTTCAGATGACCCGGGATGCTTGAAATACCTCGAACCGAGCCAACACGCTGCTTTTTCAAAGGAGGAGCCATCCTGGGTCTTGGTAGGACGATTTGGTCGTCCTAAGAGGTGTTTATATAGGGGAAATCGGTCCCGATTTGAACCAGATTCGGATCCGGTCAAAACAGGAAACTGGGATCGAACGCGCCCCCAAAGTGGGGACGCGCAGGCTGCGCCCCCAACCCAGGGCGCTCAGGCCGCGCCCCCAAAGTGGGGGCGCGCAGGCCGCACCCCTGGTTCGGGGGTGCGTTCGGTCAAATTCTTCCAAAATTTCTCAAAAATTGAGAAAAAATCATAAAAATTCAGAAAAAAATTCAGAAAAAATTGTAAAATCAAATACATTTATGCTTGATTTTTATTAAGGCTGAGTGAACATCATGGTTCATTCGAAACTAACATTTTGATGAAAGACAGGAATTGCTCGCGGAAACAGAAGAATAGACATGGGAAACCCCCATAACTTGCCGACTAGCATATATGTCGCTAGTCGTGTATTATTATCTTATGCATTATTTGTTGAAGACCTTGAGTATGGAGAAGACTTGACCCGAGATCCCCTTCATCAAAATCTACGATGGTCGGGTCATTTCTAATGCTCACGGATAAGCCGAAGTTGTGCTATGAGGGACGATGGTTCCCGAATGGGTATCTTGACCTCATAGACAATCTATATCTTTAACTATTTGTTATACAAGTGTTGTTTTGTTTTATTGAGCCCAGCATGCATCATGTAGCGTTAATTGCATTACATTTTGTTTTATCATTGAATACATCATTCTCACTCTCTCGATCATTCTAAATCCCACCGTGTTTTTATAATCCCACCATGTTTTCTAATCCCACCATATTTTCTGGTCCCACCATATTTTCTGGTCCCACCGTGTCTATTAATCCCACCGTGTTCGGTAACCACTTTGTGCCCTTAAATCTTTCATTTCTTTTCACCACGGTGGCCATTGCAACTTCTTTGCTTTTCATCCCACCATGGCAGCTAATTCATCCCGCCAAGGGCCTTCTATTTGGTCAGAACTTGCACCGTCAATATCTTCACGGTCTATGCTTAAACATTTGCCTTTCGGAATATGAGATCTTTCCATTCCGAATTGAATCTTGTCTATTGAAAGACTTAAATGAATCTGAGAGCCTGAATTTGTTCGATTGGTATTCTTTTACTCTTTCAAAACAAATCTCTTTAAATTTAAGCCCGTCACAGTACAGGAACACCGCAAAGATCGGGTTACCGGCTGATGATGAACCTACGAACCCATGTTTCGGGGACTCCCCACCGCGTTGGGGGTTGGCTATTCTTCTCTCGTGCCAATGGCACATATCTTACCAATCGAACATAGGAAGACTTGATGAAACAAGGCGGTTAACCAGGAGAATTGAGGAGATTCGTCTTGCCGAATCTGGTCGTTAAGCATGTCTATATCTACACCTTGATGCCACCTTTTCAGTCCATCGCCATTTCACTCCACTACATTTCACTACGATCCATCTCGTTTCACTACGCTTTCTCTACGTTTCACTCCGTTCCGCTACATGCCATTCCCTTGCAAAGCCGACATCAAGGCGAGGCAGGCTGTAGACACGCCAGATTGGCTTGATTCGGAGCCCTAGACTCTTATTCCATAGGCGATATCTTTCATTTGACCATTATCTGATCCGGATTATCTTGTGGAAATGAGCTAAGGACATTGGGGGAGCCCCTTGTAAGTTGAGAATGGACCAATGATTTCCAGAATATTGCCGTAACCTTCGAGCGAGAGCCGCACGTGAACTGTAAAAACACGAAGCTTGCTCGATGACCGATCTTGAATAGTCCATAATTGAAGGTCTCGGGAGTCCCGCATGTGTTCCGTAACATTCAGGGTTTCCGAGAAGTCATTTCGGTAGGCGTCGGTCAATGACGGCATTCGTTACGGCTTTTTCGATCTGTGCTGACACGGCTATTCCGGACCATGTATTAGGCTTTTCCGGTCACCACCGGGTCTTTTCGGGTCATCCGGGTCGATTCTAGCCGAATATTTTCATCAACCGGGGCCATACATCCGGTTCGGTCAATTTTAGGGTTTTGCGGCTTTTATGGCTTTCGATTCACGTTTACCGGGTTAATCTCAGATTTTTTGATGACTTCGGATTATCCGATCGTACCGAACTTGTTCGGTCATCATTTTAAGTCATCCCTAGTTGACCCGAGATTTCTCGATCGGAACCGTGCTCTTTCGGATCTTCGCCCCGGGTTTCAGCTTTCCGCGAGTGGGTAAAACGGTAGAAAGCCCCGTGCGAACAAATCGGGAGTCATGCCGGCTGGTTTACCGACTTGAGGAGGTGTGGTTGAAGGCCCTCTTTCTAACGTGACAAATGGGAGCCAAATCGGACATCCCGTTTGCAAGATACGGCTCGCAGAACACGCGTGCAGGAGAGAGAGTGTACTGCGCCCCCGCTCCCTTTGAAATAGGAGGGCGCGCCCTCAACCCGGGGGCGCGCCCTGCGCGCCCTCAAACTGGGGGTGCGCCCTGCGCGCCCCCGCTTCCTTTGAAAGGCAGGGGCGCGGTCAGTTTCTTTAAATCGCAAATTACCCCGATTAGCACCTTCTAAACTGGATTTTTGGAAAGTTTCCGCGGAGGATTTTCGATCATTTGTACCGCGACCCTGGTTCAGGGGCGCGTTACGTATGTCAAGTCGATTTTTAGCAATTTCCGGAAGATTCCGTCGATTTTTAGCAGTGAGACGCGTAACGCGTCCCCGCTTCCTTTGAAATAGGGGGGCACGCAGACCGCGCCCCCGAACTGGGGGCGCGCCCTGCGCGCCCTCCTCCTCTTTGAAGAGAGGGGGCGCGGTCGGTCCAGTTTCTAAATTTTGCACCGGCTTCCTTCCCCTATAAATTGAGAGCCATTCTCAATGACCCAAGGTTAATCCCCGGTGCCTAGCTCGTCCAGAGATCGTCCAAGCTCTTCTCCAAAGCCGTCCCGACGTCCAAAGGCGATCCAAAGTCAAGAAATCGATCCCGAGGTGAAGGAGAAGTCTCGATACGGGTGTTCTTCATCAACCATATTCATCGACTTATGCAGAAAATCCGGGGCTACTTCTGCAAAAGTCTTCAACATACAAATTGTTCCTCTCTTCGTCCTCTTTCATCTCCAACTGACAGCACTCAATTCCGACTTGCCGTTTGTTCGTGACAATTGCCACACTGAGGGCGCGCATCCAGGTTCTATTTTCTATATCCGCCCAATTTCAGAATTTTCACTGACTTATAAAGGAGGATTTCGGAGAAGTCATCAACATAGTAACTCTTCCTCTCTGAGTCCTCCGTCTACTCCAACAAACATAATATTATTCTGACATCGGGGTCATTCGTAGCATCCTCTTCACCGAAGTCGCGCCAGAAGGGTGCAAAGCTACCCGAACCGGCCTTTTCTCAACCAACTCGGCTTCAACTCAAGCCGATCCATTCCATAAGCTTTCTCAACTCATTTAACTCAGTTCATTTACTGTTTTAAATCATATTTAAGTTTATTTGCATCATTTTTTACATAATCAAAAAAAATACAAAAAAAGGGGTTAAGGCTCACCCCAATCCGGTGAGTCCAATTCCAATTGCTTCTTTCTCATCTTCTTACTACAGTTACTACACTTCCCATAGTTCTAATCGTTTTTATTTCACTTGGTTTATTTTTCTAGTTGCACAGGTCTATCAAGCTAGCATCGGTTGGAGACTCTTCTTCATCGGCCGGCCGAAGAAGAAGAAGGTTGAACCCATATCCCGATCTCCCACGCTAAGGTACACGGTCAAATCTAACTAAATCTTGTTTTTATTCCATAAAGCGGAGCCCGCGGCTCCTGGCGACCACCTTTCTTTTTATTCATGTTCTAAGTTAATTCACTCCTCACTCTCCTCCCACATGACCCGAACCGTCTCCGGTGCTCGAGCGACGCCGTGAGATGAAAGTTCGGGGATCAATGTGAGTATGGGATCGAGGTGAGGACATTTTACCGCTTTCCGAGTGTTTTCAATTCACTCCCTTTTTTTTCCCCTCTTCTATCTTTCACCTTTTCTTGAGGTGCCGATCCGGAACCCCATTTCTGGAGTCGATAGACAAGTCTTTGACCTGTGGGGTCATTGCCCATCTTTTGGTGCCTTCTTTTCATTTTCTATTCTTCCGGGTACTCATTCAGACAGATCCATATTTGTTTAAACCTGTGGGGTTCATTACCCATCTTTTGGTACCCTTTTGCACCCTATGAGACGGCCTCCTACTAAGGCGGCGGGCATTTTCGATACTATCCTCTTCTAGTCCCCTTCACCTTTCTTGGACCGAATAGAATGGAATGGGGTAAGGTTTCCTTTATACCTTCAGGGTTCTGCCTTACCTCTCTCGAGTGTTGGGCTATCCAGATTCTAGGATCAGGAGGTGTTGTGTGTGCAAGGTGATGCCTACCCTTGACTTCTAGCTAACACCCTTGAATCGATGACTTAACATCATACCAAAAATTCTCCATTTTCTTTTCTAAGGAAAATATTTTTTGAGGTAAACGCTGTTCCATGGATGGTTCAATTTTTCTCCATCGGCGTTGGTTAGCTCATATGCATTACCTGGATATTTTTCAGTTATAACAAAAGGCCCTTCCCAGTTAGGTTGCAACTTGGAGTGCGGACCACCTGGCTTAACGAATATGCATTTGACTACCATCTCACCGATTTCGAACTTTCTCTCTACCACCCTCTTTTGATAAAACCTTTTCAATCGGTTCTGATAAGTCCAGGCATGCTCGGAGGCGTCCAACCTTCTTTCATCTAGGAGTTCAAGTTGTGCAAGGAGAGATTCTCGCCTCTCATCGACAGGGATGTCCCTATCGAGTTGAACTCAGAGTGATGGAAGGAGTAATTCGTACGGGACCACCGCTTCCATCCCATATGTGAGAGTATACGGGGTTTGACCAGTAGGGGTCCGTACAGAAGTGCGATAAGCCCATAGGGGATCTACAAGCTTATCTAGCCAATCTGCGAACTTGCTAGACTTACAAGTTTTCTTAATGATTTTAATCAAAGTTTTGTTGGTGTCTTCTGCTTGACCATTGCCTTGCAGGTAATAAGGAGATGAATGATGCAATGCAATGCGGTACCTGTTGCAAAGATCACGTAGATCTTGAGAGAGAAAATGCGGTATGTTGTCGGTGATGATGTCGCTATGTATCCCGAACCTGGCGATGATGTTGCATTTGATGAAGGAGCACAGTGTTGATGCCTTCATCTCCACGAACGCTTCTGCTTCTGCCCACTTGGTGAAGTAATCTGTTACCGTCAAGATTAACGATTTGGAAAGGATTTCAAAGTTAAGGCCACTTAAAGGGCCAATGATATCGAAAGCCCACATGGCGAAGGGCTATGGGGTATGAATCAGATGAAGGGAAGATGCGGGAGAATGGATCTTGTCGGCATGGAGTTGGCAAGAATGACAGTGTCGAACAAAGATGGAGCAATCCTTTTCTAGGGTTGGCCAATAATACCCCTGCCTGATGATTTTCTTGGCAAGAGCTTGAGCATTGACATGGCCCCCACAGATCCCGGAATGTGCTTCCTTAAGCACCAATTCTGCTTCTTCTTCATCAACGTATCTAGGCAAAATTCCTCTCAGGCTCCTCTTGTAGAGAACCCCTCCTAGGATGGTATACCTCTGGGATACTCTCCTGATGGCCTTCTTTTCTTTTGCATTTGATCCAGGTGGATATGTCTAATCTTGACAATACCTTGCAATCTCATCAAAACAAGGCTTCTCACCCTCATCTAACTCTTCCAACTCGACCAGGGAAATCTCCTCTTTCTGCTCTAGATATTCCTTCCGGCCAAATCTCTCCTTGACTTTCAGAAATCGACCATCCTTAATCACCGGTATTGACCTTCTATGGACATGGATAGTCCGCACCTATCTACCTAGCGGGACTGACAGAGATGAAGCTAAGGAGGCTAGGGCATCAGCAAGGATGTTCTAAGCTCGAGGGATATGAACAAAAGTGAGTTTGGAAAAGAGTTTGATGTAGCAAGAGGTGAGTTCTTGGTAAGTCAATTCAACTCAGAATCTTTTAGTTCTTTTTCCTATCTCTTTGTTTCGTGATTCTCCATCATCCTATCATTTTTTTACATTTTTTGCATTACTTTTATTCAGTTATTCCGAAAATAAAAAAAGGGGTTAGAGATAACCCGAGTTTGGTCAGTTTCTATTCAGTTGTGTGTTTCATGTCATTCTCTTTACATATACTCTACTTTGTTTAGTTCTAATAGTCTCTTTCACTTGTTTGTTTGTCTAGTTGCACAGAATATCAAGCACCCACTGCGTTGAGGACTCTTCTTCATCGGCCGGCCGAAGAAGGAGAAGCTTTAACTCACATTCTTCACGCTAAGGTACACACGGTCAATTTTAATTCTATAAATCGGAACCCACGGTTCCTAGCGACCACATTTATTTATTTTCACCCTCCTCACACATGACCTGAACCAGTCTCTTTGCTGATCGAGCGACACCAAGGGATGAAAGTTCGGGGATCAATGTGAGTATGGGACCGAGGTGAGAGTTACTTTCCGAGTTTTATTCCTTTCTTTTCTCATCCCCTCTTGAGGTGACGATCTGGATTCATGGACTTCCCTGAAAAGGAGAAGACCCCGTCAAATTTTTAGAGTCGACAGCTTTGTGGCGACCACGGTGGGACAAGCAATTTCTTCAACCGTGGGTGCTAAGTGTTTTGTTTGCAACTAGTTCTAGTTCTAGACCGGTTCCCACGTGAGCCTTTCCTTCTTTCCACCTCTCTTAAACTTCATGCCATCTCAAAATTTCTGATTTCACCCATCCTTCATCAGATCTGAAGTGCCAAGTATGCCATTTAATTTCTGCACTTTATTTAAACCAGTTCCCACGTGAACCACCCTTTTCCTTTTAAACCGGTTCCCGCGTGAACCAATCTCTTTCTTTACTTCGGTTACCACGTGAACCAAGCCCCTTTTTTTCCAGATCTATCCCAACTTGGATCAGATCTTTGTTCACCTTTAATCGGCCCCATTTGGCCCTCTTTTGACAATTCAAACCGGTTCCCACGTGAACCACCTTTACTTTTTACCCCAGTTCCCACATCGGTCCCCACGTGGACCACCCTTTTGCTTGGCTATCAGATCTGAACCCTCTTCTTTCCATCACCTTTTCACTATCTCCATTTGGCTCACATAAGAAACAAGGTCTGGAATCTTGTTTCTAGTTGCTTGTCTAGTTTCTAATTGCTTGTCTTGTGTCATTGCTTGTTTATTTAAGTTTATGTTTTGCTTATTACTTGCTTTATTACTTGATTGCATTCTCTGCTCCTTCTCTCTACCACCTTCTTTTACACTTTTTTGAGGCGGGAGCTCACTCTCCCATTTATCCCTCCCATCCAAAACACCCTCTTGGTGGATTCTGACCTCTCTTCTGGGATATTCCTTCCTAGTTGACTTGGTTGGCTTTCATCAAGGCCTCCGTAATTCCTCATATGTGGAGTATTCCTCTTCACGATCGGGTTGGTTGTACCACTCCCCAAAACCTAAAGCATCCTATGTTACCTACACGTGGTGAGATTGGAGTTAGGATCCTAACCCATTTGTTGAGAGAAAAATTCTTAACAAAATTCATAAACCTAAGGTTTAATCAAAATCATTGCGTAATTTTGCTTTCAAGTCTTTACATCACTTGCTTGTCAAACAAAAAAATTCAAAACCTCTAACTTTTTTGCAAAATACTAAAAACCAAAAAAAGAGTTCTTTCTTTGCTTTGTCAACTTGTTTGTTTTACTTTCTCCTTTAAGTTCAATGCAATTACGGCCTGGAAGGCACGTTGGAATGGCGGAACAAGCTGAACATCGAGAGCACGAGATGGGTCATCAACCAAATCCGTCAGATGGTCGTGTTAATCCATTTTTTGAGTCAGAAGCGCAAGAGGTCCCTCAACCATCTGCTCCTCGTGATGTTGAACAACTCTTTAGGGAGTTGTCTCTCTATACCGACCCATAAACCTATGCCCGTATACAATCCATGGTGAAGGGCAAAATTGCTTCAGATCAGGCTGAAACCAAACAAGTTGCCTTATCTCTTCATCCTCTGGTTCGACCACCACTCATTCAACCACCTATTGTTCAACAATATGTTATTCAACCATCATTGGCACTAGCACAACCATCTGTAATTCAACCATCTGTGGTTCAACCATCATTTGTTCAGCCATCTTATTTTAACCATGTTGCTCCCCTGGCCCATCAAGTCATGGGACAATCTTCAGTAAATTTTCCAAGTCATGCTCCACAATTCCAAAATCATGCCTCTAATCACATACCCCCACCAGTAAACCAAGAACCTACTCTCACCCAGGCAATCGTGGATCAGCTCACCCAGATGAATGAACGTTATGAAGAGCTGAGATGTCGCCTGGACTCCAAGTCAGTTCCTGAGATTTTCATTCTTTCTCTGCCAATCCTACACCTGCCACCTTCTGAGCTACCAGTTTATCGCCGCTACAATGGTACTGGCAACCCTTTTCTCCACCTTAAAGATTTTCTCTATGAATCCTCATTCTGGAAAAATGATCGTAGGGTTCTTGCCTTCTTGTTCCGTCGATCATTAGAAGAGTCTGCATTGGAATGGTTCTACTCACTCGACTCCTTTGAGGCAGGAGACTTCGATATTGTTAAAACCAAATTCTTGCAAAGATATAGAGATCGAGTGGCACCAGCATGCTCTATTACAGATTTGATTGCTGAGAAGATGAAGCCCGAAGAGGACTTGATAAAGTTTGCTGATCGCTGGAGGGGAATGGCAGAGAAACTGACATATGTGATTTCTGAAGTGGAACAAGTGAAGATGCTTATTGGCAACACTACACCTGCCTTGAGGAATGTCTTGATCATGCACCGTCCTACCACAATGAATGAACTCTATGACAGTGCCCGATACTTGCAAGCCCACTTAAAGGATGCCACCATGATAAACCCTTTTGATCCTAAACCAAGAAACTTCAGGAAAACCCCCTCTGCACCAGTTGGGCCTACAACCGAGGGAGTGGTTAACAACGAAGCAATAAACACTGTGGGGAACCAGGGAGGGAACCGTCAAAACCAATACAGAAACCCACCACAAAACCTTTCCTATTACCCCCCTCAACAACAGATTAGGCTACCACAACCACGACAACCACAACAACCCCCGCAACCAGTAGCACAACCCCAGCAACCTCGACAACCTACCTACAATAGGGCACCGCCACCACCCAATCATGCACCACGAAGGGGAGGTCCTAAGAGAGAGAACTACCAGCAACTCCCTTACTCCTTGACCGACATCTTCAATGTACTCATGGAAGAAAAACAGTTGGAATTTCCCAAGGAAAAAGAGGTTTGGCCAACAAATGTTGATATGTCCCGATACTGTGCTTACCACCGGTGTCCTGGTCACACTGTAGAAGTGTGCTTTCAATTCAAGGATTACATCCATGATCTAAATGACCAAGGCAGCATTGATTGGGTCCAAATGGGGGAATGCATACAAGCTATGAAGGCTAGGCAGCAGCAGCGGCAGCATCCACCAGCTCAACCTGAACAACAACCTGGCTTGGGGATTGTTCAGAATCCGCTCCCATTACATGCTCCCACTCCAGCGTCGGCACCAGCACATCCAAACCCAGGAATTGGTCTAGTACACTCCATTGTGCAGGGAGATGCCAGCCGTGCTCAAGGTTAGCAACTAGAAAGCCACAATACAACCATGCATGCCAACTCAACTAGGCCTCCTGCTAGGAACCCTCCTAGACAGATAATCCGTGCACCTGCTACTCCACAACTACCACCAAGCTCAATAACCCAACCACTGGCCGCCACTTCTTCTCGCCGGCCCATCATTAGGCCAGCCCCCTCTCTAACTACACCTCCTTCAACCATTGCTACACACCGGCCCTTGCTCATCCGACCACCACAATCATCACCAAACCTGAACCCCCAGCCTACGAGCTCTACCACTACAAAACCCCGATCTATCATACCACCAACACCACAGCCAATCCCACAACCTACACCTTCATTAAACTCATCAACCACTTCTGCACCCCGGTCTCTTCTTATTAGGCCACCGGTATCACCATCACTACCACCTCCAAATCCTACCCCTCTACCAAATAACCCACTCATCCTAGAACCACCAATCCCATTACCTATTATACATGCACCTACACCACCTGTTCCACCACAACCCACCCCAGTTAACCCGTCACCTCTACCCGACCGCCAAATAGCCCCGGTGCTTCGAAGTGGGAGGATGTTCCAGCGGCTTTTTCCTCAAGCTAGTACTCAACCGCAGGATCTAGTGGAGGAGGAACAAGTAGAAGAACCATTGCCAGGCACAGCCTATGATCTGTTAAAACATTTAGATAAGACACCGGCCCGTATTTCCATACTTGAGTTGATCAAAAGATCAAAGGTGCACCAGAAGATTCTACAGCAGTACTTGCAAAGGGTCATGGTGAATGAAGATCTCCCACCTGAGAAGATCACTACGGTGTTAGCCCCTAGAAGTGAGCACCCAACACTCACTTTCTCTCAGGAAGAATTAGCAGATCCAGAATTTAGGAGATATGCTTTGCATGTGGCAGTTATCATCTGAATGTTGAAGTGAAATCATGCTTGGTTGACACTTGAGCTTCTATCAACGTTGTGCCACCAGAAACTTTGCAGTTGTGTGGCATTTCAGAGCAAGAAATCAAGCCATCCTGTGACATGGTGATGGCCTACGATAACTCCAAGAAGTCTGCACGTGGGGTGGTCACTCTAGAAGTCAAACTCGGACCATGTACGGTCATAACAGATTTTCATGTTCTAGAATTAGATCCAACTTTTCGGGCTATACATGGGAGGCCATACTTGGAGGCAATAGGAGCTGTGGCTTCAACAAACCACCAGTGCATAAGGTTTCCTTTTAAAGGACAAGTGGTCAAAGTGACTAGCATGCCTATGAGGGATGAGATGAATGATGTTTATACATCACCCCTTGGTCTGTCAATACAGCCCCAGATCTCAATGGGATGGCGGATGATGATGAAATTGGGCTATCATCCTGGAAGAGGTTTAGGCAAGGATCTTCAAGGGATCACTCAGCCAATTGAAATTGTGAAAAGGCCACGTAGGCAGGGGTTGGGATATGAAGAGGGTTCCATCCCAAGGAGGATCTTCCAGCCAGGATATGCCATGGGGCTCCACACCTTCTTTATCAAAGGGGAGACCATGATGATGGCTGAAGATGGCAAAAGTTCCATGATGACTGTCAAGAGAAGAAAGGCTCCAGATGAAGAAGAAGAAGACTTGGAAGACCTGTGCTTATCTTTAACTCGTTTGTTCTCAAGTGAGGAAGAGTATCAAGAACCACTCAAGGGCAGACCAATCTTGAATCATCTAGTTAAACATGTTACCCAAGTCAAAACCATTCCACGAGGCCCAAATACAACAATCCCATGTTTGAACCTCGTACCATTTTTCTAGATCTTTTGGATGGGCTTCAGGGCCCACTTACCCACTTTGGGCCCATGTGCCCTCTTCAACCTTCTACTCTTACTGGGCCAGCTTGCCAATTTGCTTCCCTCATCAACTTCAGAACTAAGGGATTTTCTCAACATGGGCTCACATGCCCATTTATTTCTATGTTAGGGTCCACGTACCCGTTTACTTTTTTCCATCAGTTTTGGACCCATGTGTCCACTTTCTGTTACCATTGGGCCCACAAGCCCCTTTTTCCCCTTTATTCTTAAGTTTTTCTCTCTATTAATTTAATCAGTTTCCAGCAAGCCTCGAGTAACTCAGGCTCATTCTATCTTTTTACTTGAAATTTCTAAAAAAAAAAAAACGTCTTCTTCGAAACTCACATTTCCATCGAGGAGGCGTCTCTACTCACCCCAGAGGGCGCTCCCAATCAGGGATCCCACTTTTCTGAATCATTGATCGATTTACTCGATCCTCCCTCCATTGTAAATACCACCTTTCCAACTTTAACTTCAGTAGGTCAAGTTAAGTTAGGAAATAGGAAAGTCAGAGGTAAGTGAGTTCCAAATTGGTATCTGCAACAATTGGCACAGAAATGCGTAGAGTGTGCAAGGCTGCCAAACTTTTTAGATAATACCATCCAGCTAGATGAAATCCGATATGAGGATGAGCATAACATAGATCATACTTTGGGAGTATATGAGGTGGTATCAGAGAAGGATCCTGAATCCGAGGATGAAATCGAGGACTTGGCTGATGCATATACATCTGGACTTAGAAGATTTGAAGAACCATCAGCCATAGGGAATGAACCGACCAAGGAACTGAATTTAGGAACCCTGGAAGATCCTAAGACTATCCTCATCAGTGCAAACCTCACTCCCTCAGAAGAACAACGTTTGATCAAAGTTTTGGAAGAATATAAGGACACGTTCGCATGGATATATGAAGATATGTCGGGATTAGATAATTCACTGGTTGAACATAGATTAACCTTGAAACCTGGAACTACCCCGGTCAAACAAAAGCTCAGGAGGTTCCACTCTGATATTGCACTCAAAATGAAAGAAGAGGTCGACAAACTACATCAAGCAAAATTTATTAAGGTTGTCCTATATCCACAATGGGTGGCTAACATTGTCCCTGTTATGAAGTAGGATGGACGAATTCGGATTTGTATAGACTTCAGGGACTTGAACCGAGCATGTCCTAAGGGTGATTTTCCTTTACCTCATATCGATGTTTTGGTTGATAACACAGTTGGATTTGAAATGCTTTCATTCATGGATGGCTATTTTGGATACAATGAGATCCGGTTAGCTGAGGAGGACCAAGAGAAGACCTCATTCACTACACCTTGGGGAACATATTGCTATGTTGTCATGCCCTTTGGGTTAAAGAATGCTGGTGCTACATATCATAGGGCTATGATGGCTATCTTTCACGACATGAGGCACACCCTTGTAGAGGTGTATGTGGATGATTTGGTTATCAAGTCCAAGAGTCGGGAAGACCATTCTGAAGTGCTAAGGAAAGTTTTGCAAAGGGCTAGAGAATACAAGCTGAAAATGAACCCTAAGAAGTGTACATTTGGAGTTTCATCAGGAAAGCTACTTGGGTTCATAGTAAGCAAAAGGGGCATAGAGATCGACCCAAACAAGGCCAAGGCAATTATTGGTATGCCTCCCACGAAGAATATGAAAGAGCTTCGAGGTTTGATTGGGAGGCTACAATTTGTCCGCCGGTTTATCTCACAACATTTCCAAAGGTGTAAACCTTTCTATGAGTTAACCAAGGCGGGGGTCGAGTTTAAATGGGATTCGAAGTGCCAGGAGGTGTTTGATGGGTTGAAAACATACCTGGCAAGTCCCCCTGTACTTTGACCACCAATTCCCGACAAGCCCTTGGTCCTATACATTTCTGTTCTTGAGAACTCTCTTGGGGCAGTCCTTGCACAAGTTGATGAAGAGGGGAAAGAATGAGCTACTTATTACTTGTCTAAGATGTTTGATGCTTGTAAGTTGAAGTACACTGTGGTAGAAAAGACCTGTGCTTCTCTTGTTTGGGTGGTTCAGAAACTCAAACATTATTTCCTTGCTAACCAAGTCACGGTCATTGCTCGTATCAATCCCATTAAGTTTCTGTTAGAGAAGACAGTCTTGACTGATCGGTTAGGGCGGTGGCAGAGTTTTTTATCCCAATTTGATATCACTTATGTCCCACAAAAGGCAATCAAGGGTTATGCTATTGCTGAACACCTTGCCCATCACCCCATACCCATCTTTGACCCAGTCCGGTCGGAGTTCCCGGATGACGAACTAATGTCAGTCCGATCTTCCAATCTTTGGACATTATATTTTGACGGGGCTCTGAACTCTCATGGTATAGGGATAGGTATTGTCCTTCTGTCACCTGAAGGTGTCACCATTCCACATGCTTTTCAGCTTAACTTTCCAGCAACCAACAACATAGCTGAGTATGAAGCCTTGCTGGCCGGGCTGGAGGCCGCTCATTTCCATGGTGCCACCGAACTGTGGGTGATAGGTGATAGTCAATTGATCCTACGCCAGGTCCTATCCAAGTATTGAACTTCCCATCCAAACCTCAAACCCTACCAGGAGCTTACCACCTGCTACATCAAGCTATTCTTTAAACTTACCTACGTCCATGTCCCCTATTCTCAGAATATCTTCACCGATGCCTTAGCTTCATTTGCTTCATCTTTATCTGTCCCGCTAGGCAGGCAAGTGCGGACTATCCACATCTGTAAGAGGACAATTCCAGCAATTGAGGATGGACATTTTCTGAAGGTTAAGGAGAGGTTCAACAGAAAGGAATACTTAGAACATAAAGAAGAAATCTCCATAATTGAGTTGGAAGAATTATAAGAAGGTGAGAGACCTTGGTATGACGAGATTGCGAGGTATTGCCAAGATCAGTCATACCCACCTAGATCAACCACCAAGGAAAAGAAGGCAATCAGAAGAGTATCCCAGCGGTATACAATCCTAGGAGGAGTGCTCTATAAGAGAAGCCTAAGTGGAATCTTACTATGGTGTCTTGATGAAGAAGAAGCCGAGTTGGTGCTGAAAGAAGCACATTCTGGAGTTTGTAGTGGTCATGTGAATGCCCAAGCCCTTGCTAATAAAATCATCTAGCAAGGGTATTATTGGCCAACTCTAGAAGAAGACTGCTCCATTTTTGTCCGGCATTGTCCTTCATGTCAACTCCATGCCGACAAGATTCACTCTCCCGCATCTTCCCTTCATCCAATTCATGCCCCATGGCCTTTCGCCATGTGGGCCTTTGATATCATTGGCCCCTTGAGTGACCTCAACTCCGAAATGCGCTCAAAATCATTCATTCTGACGGCAACGGAGTACTTCACAAAGTGGGCTGAAGCGGAAGCATTTGTGGAGATTAAAGCATCAACAGTCTGCTCCTTCATCAAGTGCAACATCCTGGCAAGGTTCGGGATCCCCAGCGACATCGTCACCGATAATGGGCCACAATTTATTTCTCAAGATATGCGTGATCTTTGCAACTGGTGTCGCATTTCATTGCATCATTCATCACCATACTACCCTCAAGGCAATGGTCAAGCAGAAGCCACCAACAAAACCTTAATCAAAATCATCAAGAAATCTTATAAGTCTAGCAAGTTTGCCGACTGGCCTGATAAGCTTGTAGATGCTCTATGGGCTTATCGTACTTCTGTAAGGACTCCCACTGGACAAACCCCGTATGCTTTGGCATATGGGATGGAAGCAGTGGTCCCTTACGAAGTATTACTTTCATCTCTCCGAGTTCAGCTCGACAGGGATATTCCTGTTGATGAGAGACGAGAATCTCTCCTTGCACAGCTTGAACTCTTGGATGAAAGAAGGCTAGCCGCCGCTGAGCATGCCCGGACTTATCAGAATAGACTTAAAAGGTTTTGTCAAAAGAGGGTGGTCGAGAGAAAATTCGAGATCGGTGAGATGGTAGTCAAACGCATATTCGTTAAGCCAGGGGGTCCCCGCTCCAAGTTGCAACCTAACTGGGAAGGGCCTTTTGTAATCACTGAAAAGTATCCAGGCAATGCATATAAATTGACTAATGCAGATGGAGAAAAATTGAATCATCCTTGGAATGGAGTTTACCTCAAAAAGTACTTTCCATAAAAAATAGAGAAACCACTGGTATAATCTCAAGTCATCGATCCTAGGTTGTTCGTGAGAAGCCAAGGGTAGGTACCATCCTACACACACAACACTTCCCAATCCTAGAATCCAGACAACCTGACACTTGCGAAAGGCAAGGCAGAAATCTAGAAATGGAAGGAGTACCCTTACCCTATTCTCTTCTACTCGGTCCAAGATAGGGAGAGAAGATTAGAGAAGGGTAGTATCGAAAACACTCCCACCCTAGTAGGAGGCCGTCTCAGAGGGTACAAAAGGGTGCCAAAAGATGGGCAATGAACCCCTCAGGTTAGAAAAGGAAGAATTTTCAACTGTCCGAATGAGTACCCAGAATGATAGTCAAGGCAAAAGGCACTAAAAGATGGGCAATGTCCCCACGGGTCAAAAAACCTGTCCAAATATGTGCCACATAGAAAAAAGCAAAAAAAGAAAGAAAAAACCAAAGAGGCCGAACCCCAATGGGTAATTTGAGTGAGAGTAGAGAAATCTCTCTCAACATCTTCAAACCCTATCAAGGACTTCCTCTATACTCTTCCTCCTTAAATCCCTAGGGAAGGGTAAACCGACCAAATCCAGGTGGAATCCAAGCCGATCAAAGGAAGAAGGTTAGAAGGATTCTAGGTAGGGAACTTTATTTTTGCACGTGGCATCTACCACTTGAGTCTTGACAAACTCCGAAGACCGATGAACTGTCCCAAATACCAGCATTTTCTTCACAAAAAAATTTGCATATTTCAAAATTCCCAAAAAACATGCATATTTCAAAATTCCAAAAAAATGCATATTTCAAAAAACCAAAAAAAATGCATATTTCAAAAACCCAAAAAAATTGCATATTTCAAAAGTCCAAAAAAATTTCATATTTCAAAAACCCAAAAAAATGCATATTTTAAAACTTCAAAAAAAATTGCATATTTCAAAAATCCAAAAAAAATTTGAATACTTTTCAAAAATCCAAAAAAATGAATATTTCAAGGTAATCCAAAAAAAATGCTCAGTCATGATCATTGCCTTAGTTGCATCCATGTTTATTTGATTGTCATGCATATTTCCATTTCTGCATTGCATATCCTTTTACTTTAATTACCTTGTTAAGAAGGCTCTTCCCTTTGACCTAAGTCAAAGTTGACCATAATAGGAAAATGGATGAGTCACGGTGAAGATCTAATCCCCTTTCTATCAAGTGTTTCGGGCATTTCAATGTAGAAGAGGAGAAGATTCACACCACGGCTGGTAAGTTCTCTTAACTCTTACCCCTATTTCATTTTAGTCATTTGTTTTGTTCCACCTTGTTAAGAAGGCTCCTCCCTTTGACTCAAAATCAAGGCAAATAATGTATAGGCAATGGGATGAGTAATGATAAAAATTTAATCATCTTTGTTAAGTGTTTTTAGGAGCTGAAGAAGCAAAAAAGAGAAGGGCAATCAGGTACAATTTTTTTATAAAAAAAAAAAATTTACCTCAGGGCGCATGTGCCCACATCTGGGGGCACATGGCCAGGTGCCCCACCCCAGGGCGCATGGCCAGGTGCCCCCGATTGGGGGCACATGGACAAAAAATTCGAAAAATTTAGAAACATCTCAAAAATTCGAAACTGTTCGTAATGTTAAAAATGACATTTTTGCTAAAGGAACCATCATCAAAAACTTTGTTTTGACCTCTAAATGATGGTTCTAATAGTGAAATCTTCAGTTCATCATTTCATGAACAATCTGCTTCATATGACAATTCTGTCTGTTGGGTACTAACCAGAAATGTGCAGGCAACCTTTTTAGTCCTAACAGGTGAATTGGCGAGATCAGTGTTCCCCAAGAAAACGTCATGCCAACCTTGTGGCGAAAAGAGAAGAAGCACCACCCAGCTGAATATTCTCATGGTGTTGTATTCCGTCAGAAGACAAGACAAGGATGTACCAGAGATGCTGGTCGATGCACTACGCCTGAAGATTTCACTCAAATCCACATTCTCATCAATCTCACATCATAACCATCACTTCATTTTTGCACTTCACATCACTCCTACTATCTGTCACCTAGTTATGTTAGGTCCATTTGATACATATTATATGCATTAATGCTGAAGACCTTGAGAGTGAAAATGACTGGGCCCGAGATCCCCTTCAACAAAATCTACGACGGCTTGGTCATTTCTTCACACTCACGGATAAGCCAAAATTGAACATTGGAGTATTTTGATGAAACTTGAATGAACTTGAGATTCCAAATATGATGGATTGGTATTCTTTTCATTTTAAGATCAATTTCTCTTTTAAAAAAAACTTTAACCCATCACAGTACGAGAACAACGCAAAGTTCGGGTTGCTAGTGTCGACTCCATAAACGGGTTCCGGATCGGCACCTCAAGATAAGAAGGTGAAAGATAGAATGGGGTAAAAAGGGGAGTAAATTGAAAACACTCGGAAAGCAGTAAAGACTCCTCACCTCGATCCCACACTCACATTGATCCCCGAAATTTCATCTCACGGCGTCGCTCGAGCACCGGAGACGGTTCGGGTCATGTGGGAGGAGAGTGAGGAGTGAATTAACTTAGAACATGATTAAAAAGAAAGGTGGTCGCCAGGAGCCGCGGGCTCCGCTTTATGGAATAAAAACAAGATTTAGTTAGATTTGACCGTGTACCTTAGCGTGGGAGATCGGGATATGGGTTCAACCTTCTTCTTCTTCGGCCGGCCGATGAAGAAGAGTCTCCAACCGATGCTAGCTTGATAGACCTGTGCAACTAGAACAATAAACCAAGTGAAGATATTGATTAGAACTATGGGAAGTGTAGTAACTGTAGAGAGAAGATGAGAAAAAAGCAATCGAAATCGAACTCACCGGATTGGGGTGAGCCTTAACCCCTTTTTTGTGTTTTTGATTATGTAAAAATGATGAAAATGAGCAGAAATATGCTTTAAAACAGTAAATAAACTGAGTTAAATGAGTTGAGAAAGCTTATGGAATGGATCGGCTTGGGTTGAAGTTGAGTTGGTTGAAAAGGGCCGGTTTGGGTAGCTTTGTACCCTTCTGGCGCGACTTCGGTGCAGAGGATGCTACGGACGACCCCGATGTCAAAATCGAGTTCCGTTTGTTGGAGTAGACGGAGGACTCAGAGAGGAAGAGTTACTATGTTTAAAACTTCTCCTAAGTCCTCCTGTATAAGTCAGAACAAATTCTGAAAGTGGGCGGATATAGAAAACATAACCTGGATGTGCGCCCTCAGTGTAGCAATCTCCACAAACAAACGGAAAGTCGGAATTGAGTGCCGTCAGTTGGGGATGAAAGAGGAAGAAGAGGGGAACAATTTATATGTTGAAGACTTTTGCAGCAGAAACCCCAGATTTTCTGATGAAGTCGATGAAGATGGTTAATGAAGAACACCCGGATCGAGCCTTCTCCTTCACCTCGGGATCGATTTCTTGACTTCGGATCGCCTTTGGACGTCGGGACGGCTTTGGAGAAGAGCTTGGATGACCTCTGGACGAGCTAGGCACCGGGGGTTAACCCTGGGTCGTTGAGAATGGCCCTCAATTTATAGGGGAAGGAAGCCGGTGCAAAATTTAGAAACTGGACCAACCGCGCCCCCGCGTTTCAAAGAGGACGAGGGCGTGCAGGGCGCGCCCTCAAACCAAGGGCGCGCCCCCATTTCGGGGGCGCGGTCTGCGCGCCCCCCTGTGTCAAAGGAAGTGGGGGCGCGTTACGCGTCTCACTGCTAAAAATTGATGGCAACTTCCGGAAATTGCTAAAAATCGACTTGACATACGTAACGCGCCCCCAAACCGGGGGCGCGGTACAAATGATCGAAAATCCTCCGCGGAAACCTTCCAAAAACCTGATTTAGAAAGTGCTAATCGGGGTAATTTGTGATTTAAAGAAACTGACCGCACCCTCGCCTTTCAAAGGAACTGGGGGCGCGCAGGGCGCGCCCCCGGGTTGAGGGCACGCCCTCCTCTTTCAAAGGGAGCGGGGGCGCAGTACACTCTCTCTCCTACGTGCGTGTTCCGCGAGCCGTATCTTGCAATTGGGATGTCCGATTCGGCTCCCGTTTGTCGCATTGGAAAGAGGGCCTTCAACCGCACCTCCTCAAGTCGGTAAACCAGCCGGAATGACTCCCGATATGTTCGCACGGGGCTTTCTACCGGTTTACCCTCTAGCGGAAAGCCGAAACCCGGGGCGAAGATCCGAAACAGCACGGTTCCGATCGAGAAATCTCGGGTCAACTCGGGATGACCTAAAATGATGACCGAACAAGTCCGGTACGATCGAACAATCCGAAGTCATCGAAAAATCTGAGATTAACCCGGTAAACGCGAATCGAAAGCCTAAAATTGACCGAACCGGATGTATGGCCCCGGTTGATGAAAATATTTGGCTATAATCGACCCGGATGACCCGAAAAGACCCGGTGATGACCGGAAAAGCCTAATACATGGTCCACGATATCCGTGTCAGCACAGATCGAAAAAGCCATAACGAATGCCGTCATTGACCGACGCCTACCAAAATGACTTCTCGGAAACCCTGAATGTTACGGAACACATGCGGGACTCCCGAGACCTTCAATTATGGACCATTCAAGGTCGGTCATCGAGCAGGCTTCGTGGTTTTACAGTTCACGTGCGGCTCTCGCTTGAAAGTTACGGCAATATTCCAGAAATCATTAGTCCATTCTCAACTAACAAGGGGGGCTCCACCAATGTCCTTAGCTCATCTCCATAAGGTAATCCGGATCAGATAATGGTCAAATAAAAGATATCGCCTATGGAATAAGAGTCTAGGGCTCCGAATCAAGCCAATTTGGCGTGTCTACAGCTGGCTGATGATGAACCTACGAGTTCGAGGACTCCTCACCACGCTGTGGTTTGGCTACATCCTTTTATCCTTTATCATTTACTTTTTCATCTCTCGTGCCGAGGGCATGTCTTTTACCAGTCAATTATATGAGGTTTTGATAGAACATGAAAGCGATCTAGAATACTCAGCGAGATTCATATTGCTGGATCAGGTAGATAAGCGTGTCTATATCTACACCTTGATGCCACCTTTTCAGTCCATCACCATTCCATTCCGCTACATTAATCTACGTTCACTTGCATTTCATTACATTTCACTACGAATCACTCCGCTTCATTACATGCCATTCCCTTACAAAGCCGACATCAAGGCGAGGCAAGCTGTAGACACGCCAAATTTGCCTAATTCAGAGCATAAAACTCATGTTTTATAGGGTAACATGTGTGATTGACCTTATAATGATTCCGGGTCTTTTAAAGTTGATTTGAAGCTTCGCCGAACGAAATCGGATGCCTTCCAAAGTTTTTCGCAAAAAGCCGTAATTTCCGAGCGAAAGCCACACGTAAGTCATGTAAACATGGAAATTGGCTGAATGACCAATGCCTAATGATCATGCATTGAAGGTTATGGTCATATTCACACTCCGTACAAGTTTTATTGCATTCCGTGCCTTTCTGGTTTGCCGTCGAAGTCATTTTGACCTGTATCGGATCTTCTGTTCACTGCCCTAACTTCCGGACAAAATTAAAAAGTTTTGAAGGGTTTGAAGGCTGATATAATGCTATTGAAAGCTTCTTCGTCCTGTTATCTTTCCAACGCAACAAACGACGTCGAATTCCGAGTTGGGGAGTGTTCGCAATGGCTGCCGGAAGAAGGACGCGCAAAAACAGTCCCATGCGCCCGGGTTCCTGGTCACATGCGCCCGTGACCCAGGGCACGTGCCCATGCGCCCTACCAGTGAGGCACGTGACCTTGTGCCCTCACTTGAGGGCACATGCGCCCTACCCTGGAGGCACGAGGGACCCAGTTTTTCACCGGGACTCTACCACTGAACCGCCGATCGGATAAGACCAACTTTTTCGAGAATTGTGCCATGCGCCCTCACTGGGGGGCACATGCGCCCCTCAGTGGGGCGCATGCGCCTAGGGGTGGGGTGCAAGGCACCTATTTTTTAGCACAGATAACACCGTCTGTTCTCCTATAAATTAACTCTGATTCCGGTCGTTCCAAGGGCATGAGCACGACCCCCCAGGCATCTCAAGACGTCCAACCTCCCTCCTGCATTGATTTTGTGATTTTTAGAGAGAGAATTTTGAGTCTTTTGAGAGATAAAAGTCGGTTCAAGAGAGAGGAAGGTTGTTCTGCAGGTGATTTGCCAAGTCTATCTTCCTAGGCCTCTACAGCAGTGTGTGGACGTCTTCTGCCTGAGCTCTCTTCATCAAAGTTTTTCCTCTCCAAGTTTTATTCACTTTACAATCGACGGAACTTGATTCTGAGGTCGGGGATGGTCGTGACGAGCGCAGAAGCAAAGTCGCGCCTGGCAGATCCTGGACTGCTGCTCGGCTTTTTCGACAACCCAGATTTGGCTATATCTTTCTCTATTCGACTCAAAATCTTTTAGTTCTTTTTCCTATATCTTTGTTTCGTGATTCTCCATCATACTATCATTTTTTTACATTTTTTGCATTACTTTTATTCTGTTATTCCGAAAATAAAAAAGGGGTTAGAGATAACCCGAGTCCGGTCAGTTTCTATTCAGTTGTGTGTTTCATGTCATTCTCTTTACATATACTCCACTTTGTTTAGTTATAATAGTCTCTTTCACTTGTTTGTTTGTCTAGTTGCACAGAATATCAAGCACCCACCGCGTTGAGGACTCTTCTTCATCGGCCGGCCAAAGAAGGAGAAGCTTTAACTCACATTCTTCACGCTAAGGTACACACGGTCAATTTTAATTCTATAAATCGGAACCCACGGTTCCTGGCGACCACATTTATTTCTTTTCACCCTCCTCCCACATGACCCGAACCGTCTCTTTGGTGATCGAGCGACGCCAAGGGATGAAAGTTCGGGGATCAATGTGAGTGTGGGACCGAGGTGAGAGTTACTTTCCGAGTTTTATTCCTTTCTTTTCTCATCCCCTCTTGAGGTGACGATCTGGATTCACGGACTTCCCTGAAAAGGAGAAGACCCCGTCGAATTTTCAGAGTCGACAGGGACTAGAGGGGGAGAGTATCAAAAGCATCGGCCGCCCAGGTAGGAGGCTGTCTCAGAAGGTCCAACTTCTTAAAGAAAAAGGGTGCCAAAAGATGGGCAATGAACCCCACATGTTTAAACAAATATGGGCCTATCTTAATGAGTACCCAAAGTGTAGAAAATGAAAAAGGCACCAAAAGATGTGCAATGACCCCACAGGTCAAAGCACCTGTCCGAACATGTGCCACAAAAATAGGTTCATCAATAAAGAAGAAAAGACCCGTAGAGGCCGAACCCCAACGGGCAATTGGGTGTGAGTAGAGAAATCCCTCTCGACATTTTCAAAGCCTATCAAGGACTTCCCACAATTCTTCATTCTTAACCCCCCAAGGTGCGGGTGGACCAACCAAATCGAAGCTAAACTCTGGCCAATTAAAGGTTGAAAGTCAAAAGATTCTGGGTAAGGACCCCCATTTTGCACATGGTGTCTACCAACAAACCTAGAAAAACCACCAAGTGAGGAGAACTTGTGTCAATACTGTTTTTTCTCTCAAATTTTTTTTTTCAAAACCCCCCCAAAAAAAGTTGAATATCTTCAAAACTCCAAAAAAAATTTAGTATTTTTCAAAACTAAAAAAAAAAATGAATATTTTCAAAATCTTCAAAAAAAAAATATTTTTGAATCTTTTCACAAAACTTCTTTGTCAAATTCCAACAAAATTTTCAAAACAAAAAAAAATATTTCACCATGCTTGGTTTAAATTCTTGTCTTTACATTCATATTTATTCTTAGTCTCTCATGTTTCAAAATTTTTTATTGTGTATTTGCTGCTTTATTTTTTTACACTCCTAAGAAGGCTATACCCCTTGACAAAGGTCAAGGCATACTGTAACTTGCAAGGGGGATAAGCCACATTGTTGTTCTAATCTCTTTCTTCTAAGTGTTTCAGGCACAAGAAAAACTTTACACCCCTTGACAAAGGTCAAGGAAGACTACACCTTGCAAGGAGATAAGCCATATTGTCATTCTAATCTTCTTTTTCTGAGTGTTTCAAGAACGAAGAACAAACATAGAAAAATTTTCACAACAAGGCGATGCTCACCAATTCCCTCCCCAAGGATTCTTAGGAGGAGGTGCCACCATGACCTCGACCTCAACTTCGTCGAGAAGCATTTTCAAGATTTCAATAAGGCGATGCTCGCCACTTCCCTCCCCTGAGGATTCTTAGGAGGAGGTGTCATATTACCACGGCCTCAACTTTGCTGAGGAGCAATTTTCATGATTTCAATAAGGAGATGATCGCCACTTCCCTCTCCTAAGGATTCTTAAGAGGAGGAGGAGTCATTACCTCGGCCTCAACTTTGCCGAGAAACTTTAACTCTATGGACATATGAGCTCTTTTGTGAGAATGCATGTCATCACATTGCAAACTCACCATTATCATTTCCTTTCTTAGCATATATTAAGTACATTACTATTTATTTTATGCATTGATGTTGAAGACCGTGAATGCAAAGAAGACCAGACCCGAGATCCCCTTTTTCAAAATCCACGACGGTCGGATCAATCTTTGTGTCTACGGATAAGCCAAAGTTGTGCTGTGAGGGACGATGGTTCCCGAATGGGTATCTTGACCTCATAGATAATCTATATCTTCAACTAATTGTTAGACAAGTTTTGTTTATGTTTTCTTGAGCCCAGCATGCATCATATAGTATTAGTTGCATTGCATTTTTCATTATCATTGCATACATCCTTTCAAAAGCTTCACCTTCTCACCCTCTTGTATCATAATTTCGATCATTCTGAATCCCATCATGTTTTCTAATCCCACTGTGTTTTCTAATCCCACCGTGTTTTCTAGTCCCACCAACCTTTCTAATATCCCACCGTGTCTGTTAATCCCACCATGTTCGGTAATCACCTTATGCCTTCAAATATTTTATTTCTATCACCACTGTGTCCACTGCAACAACCTTCTTGCTATTCATGCCACCATGGTAGTCACCTCATCCCACCATGGGCACCGGTTTTGATCAGCATTCTTGCACCGTCATTATCTTCACGGTCTATGCTTCAACATTTGCCTTTCGGAATCTGAGATCATTCCATTCCGAATTAAATCTTGTCTCTTGGAAGACTTAAATGAATCTAAGAATCTGAATGTGCTCGATTCGTATTCTTTTACTTTTTCAAAACAAATCTTTTTTTAAACTTTAGCCCATCATAGTACAGGAACACCACAAAGATCGGGTTACCGGCTGATGATGAACCTACGAACCCATGTTTCGGGGACTCCCCACCGCGTTGGGGGTTGGCTATTCTTCTCTCGTTCCAATGGCACATCTTTAACCAATCGAACATAGGAAGACTTGATGAAACATGGCAGTAATCCAGGAGACTCGAAGAGATTCTCTTTGGCAATTTTGGTCGTTGAGCATGTCTATATCTACACCTTGATGCCACCTTTTCAGTCCATCACTATTTCACTCCACTGCATTCCATTACAACCCATCTCGCTTCACTACGCTTTCTCTACATTTCACTCCGCTACGCTACATGACATTCCCTTGCAAAGCCGACATCAAGGCGAGGCAAGCTGTAGACACGCCAATTTGTCCTTATTTAGAGCTTAAACCATTATTCCATTAGCAACATCTCTTTTAGACCATCAAAATCATGATGAACCACCCTTTTGTATGAGCCGAGGTGCTTATTAGAAATATGTGAATGATTTGCTAATTTCTAATCAAATCCGTGTTTGCCGAACAAGAGACTCTTTGTGGTGTGAGAGATTATGCTTTTCTCAGCATATCCTCT
Source organism: Cryptocoryne crispatula var. balansae (assembly GCA_036172225.1). Classification (NCBI taxonomy): domain Eukaryota; kingdom Viridiplantae; phylum Streptophyta; class Magnoliopsida; order Alismatales; family Araceae; genus Cryptocoryne; species Cryptocoryne crispatula. The sequence continues at coordinate 23,649,610 of CM069925.1, forward strand.
ATGTGGTGTGAGAGATTATATGGAAGTCTAATGAAAATGTATTCAACATTAATAATCTTTTTCTATGAGCTATCTTTTCCTTGCAACAAACGGCATTCAATTCTGATCTTTTATTTGTCCGCAGCACCCTTTAAAAGTCAGATGCGTAGTTCTGTCCGCACGCAGCACCGATCAAGCCCATTTGCATGCAAGCCCAACCCATTGGGCACATATCTGACCAATTCACGACCTTACCTTCCATTTTCCTCCTCCATATCACTTGTTATAGTATCTGGAAGCTCTATGGTCGAAATTAGCATCATCTAGTGATGGCAATCCAATTTGTTGTCTTTTATATCAAAACTTGCTATTTTTAGACCAGATTTGTTTCCTCTTCAAGTGGAGACATATTTTGAACATGGGGAAGGTGATCCACGGTTTCCAATCCCTCTCAATCATTTGGGTAAGTTTTTAAATGCTCCAGGATAAAAATTAGCATCATTAAATGGAGGAAATCCAACCTATGGTCGGATGTATCAAAACTTGCTATTTTTTGACCTATTTTTTATCCCTTATAAAGGGAGACTCATATGAACGACCTAAGGGGGGAATCCCCATCCTCCAGCACTCCTCTCCTCATCCTCCAGCCATCCTTGGCTCATCCCAACCTCCCCGAATCGTCCTCTCTTCATCCCGGTGCCCGGAGATCATTCCAAAGTGAAGAAGAAGCCGGTCTATGCTCCAACGTGCTGCACTGCTGATCATTGGCTTCTACAGATCTTTATAGTCATTTTACGGCCTTGCTTCCTTCAGAATAAGTGTGCTACATCAAGATATATTTCATATCCAACAAACAAAGATCAATTATGACATTCTCTTGGCTTGTTACGGCGAGTCATATCCAACAACATTCTTGGTGAGTCATATTTATTTTTAAATAAGCATCACTTTATTCTGACATTGGTGTTGTTTATTACGGTCTCAGCATCAGAGCCGCGCTGTTTACATTGAATCTGTCCAACCCGGTTGCCACTTTGCCTGGGTTGTGTTGCCTTTAACCATTAATATTCTCTTTGCTAACTTTTCATTCAAATTATTTAGTTTATATTTAAGCATTAATTTTATTCAGATTTGCATCATGTTTACATAATTAAAAACACAAAAAAAGGGTTAGGGCTCACCCCAATCCGGTGAGTTCGATTCCAATTATTTCTTTGTTTCATCTCTTCTTCTATAGTTTCTACACTTCTCATAGTTCTAATCGGTTTCTTTCACTTGGTGTATTGTTCTAGTTGCACAGGTCTATCAAGCTAGCATCGGTTGGAGACTCTTCTTCATCAGCCGGCCGAAGAAGAAGAAGGTTGAACCCATATCCCGATCTCTTGCGCTAAGGAACACAGTCAAATCAACTCAATCTTGTTGTTATTCTATAAAGTGGAGCCCGCGGCTCCTGGAGACCACCCTTTTTTATGTTTTAAGTTCATCTCCTCCTCACTCTCCTCCCACATGACCCGAACCGTCTCCGGTGCTCGAGCGATGCCGTGAGATGAAAGTTCGGGGATCAATGTAAGTGAGGGACCAAGGTGAGGACTCTTTACTACTTTCCGAGTGTTTTCTGATTCACTCCTTTTTCCCCAATTCAATCTTTCACCTTCTCTTGAGGTACCAATCCGGAACCCGTTTCTGGAGTCGACAATGTCGAGCAGGAAGAACAGTGCAGGTGACTCTGGAAAAGACAAAGATCTGATTACACCATCAAGTACTACAACAATGAAACAAAGCAGCTACAATAGAAGAAGATTAAGCCTACTACAGATATCAGTGCCTACTGCTACCCTCTCCAGGAGAGCGGCCATGTGGAGGAGGCATGGTAGCCGTGTCCGCCAAAGCTGCTGTAGCCGCCTCATTGCTGCGACGCTCTGAAGAAGTGGCCAAGAATGCAGAAGCACCATGCTCATGGCTATGGCTCTGGTAACTCTACCTCTGCTGGCTCTGGCTGTGGTGACCCCGGCTACGAGCGGCACCGCCACTTTGGTGCATACCACTCCAATGGGAGCCGTTCTGGTGGGTGCGACTCTGGCTCGACTGTGGAGGGATGCCCTGGCGGTAAACCTGTTGTGTCGCCTCTGCTGCCGAAAAATGAACCTACGACTGCAGGTGTATATGCTCCAAAGACCGCATGGCCTGACTATGCCCGCGCTCCATCTCACGCATGGCTCTCTCATGCTGAAGACAGAGATCTGAGACAATCATCTGAGAACGAAGATCAGCCGGGGCAGACTGCCATGTCTCCACCTCAACCTCCAAAGACTGGATATGGGAGGACAAAGTACTCTGAAGATTGGCAACCTAGAAGAAAAAGAAGAATGTGAACCAAGAAAAATCAACAACCAGAATAGAGAATAATGAAAGATACCTCTGCCTCCTTGGTCGTCAGGGCCTCTCTCGTCTCACTAAGACGCTGGCGGAGCTCAGCCACCTCTTCCCTCGACAAAGAAGGACGTGAACCCTCGGTACGGGCCATCCGCTACGAACAGAAGAAAAACACATCAGAGCAAGGCAAGTATATGTCGAGAATAGAAATGAAGGTCAAAGGCAGTGTCTACCTCAGTCTCTAGCATGACACGAAGAGTGGCCACCTCCTGCCGAAGATCAGCAATCTCCAGCTGTTGGCATAGTAGTAGAGCCCGAGCCTCCTGAAATGGCACAAAGGTCAAAAGAGAACAACAACATAGAATTAAAGAAAAGTAAGAAACATTTACCTGACCCTCTGGAACAAACAAGTGGCCGTACGCGTCCGCGTATCGACGAAGGTAGTCTCTAGTCTCGGCTGTCCTCTGGCCAGCCAATAACTACCTCGCCGCCTTCGTACCTGTTGGCATAAAATTTTTCTGCTTAGCTTACTTGATACAAATTTCAGCAATGCCAAAGTCGGTGCAGAAAATCTGACACAGATTCAGAAAATTCATGAATAGATGATGTAAACAAGCTCTAGAAATGCCTTGGCATGGCTTTACATACTACAAATGGCCAGGATAATGTGCTCATTGCATAGAACCAGTCAAGAGCTTCGCAACGGTGCCCAAAATATGGAAAACGGACACTAGAAGGCCGAAATGACCATTTTTCCTTCGACACTTTGGGACAAATTGGGACTCTAACATGGAATTCCAACTTTACCACATATGAAGAGATAAGCAATAAAAAGCAAATTTGGACGGAAAGCCGTATGTTGTCGCACCAGGGGCATAATGGTCTGATTTGCTCCGGATCAACCCAAAACTTTGATCTCATGAATATTGATGCATGAAAAATAAATTTGGCCAATAGGATAAGGTAATTGCACTTAATTATAGTTTTCGGCATTATCGACGGCCGAGATCACACCGATCGGAGAAACTAGCTAAATCGGGAGATCCATTGCAATTCAAGTGATCTCAACCACACATCAGGATGGAGCATAAGATCAATGGCCATCAGAGCATGATCTGGAATTCTTTGAAGTCAATTTGAGATTTATTTAATTGGTTTTGGCTAGAATTAATGCTAGACATTGGATCAGGAGAACTCTGATTAAACCAGGGTTAAACCTAACCCCAGATGGTCTAACCCAACCTGTCTTGGCTGAACCTACCATCTTCCCTCATCTGATGGGTGTGCAAACAGCCCTAGAAAGTAGGGAAGGGTGTGCAAGGCTTTCCCAACTCTCTCCATCTCTTTTTGGTTTATCTTTATCTCATCCTCAACCACCTCAACTTCCCTTGGCTTATCCTTATCACCCTTAACCACTCATTTGGTTTATCTTCATCCAAACTAATCCTACAACTAACCAATCCTATCCTCATCCAAGCCCAGGCCAAACCAGCCATCTTGCCACATGTCATGTGCGCACACCTCCTTGAATGTAGGAGAAGGTGCGTACCTTTCTCTCCCTCTCTTTCTAGTTGGCGCATAATCATCCTCAGCAACAAACTATGGGTTATCCTTATCATCCTCAACCTCCCTTGAGTTATCCTTATCTTCCCACCACAACCTCCAGCCTTATCTTCTCCTGCATATGGTGCCCTCAACTTCTATATAAACCCCCCTGCTCGCCATGTAAAAGAAAAGCTGATCACCCTGCGGAAGCCCTGCCTCTCCTCCCTCTACCCTGCTCCAAGACATCTTCTCCATGCTTGGACATATTCATCAGCAAGTCATAAACCTCTCCAGCCCCCTTGTGGTGTGCCAAGTGAAGAAGAAGAAGAAGAAAAGACCTTCTTCCAGCAGGTGTGCCAGCAGCAGCCCAACTGTGGTGCACCGATTCCAACAGCAGATGTTCCTTCTTGAAGCCCTGATTCCGGCCCCATCTTCAGCAACAAAAGAATAAGAATAAAAAGGATATAAGGCCAGTCATCTTCTCCTTCAATCTCCAACAGAAACTGTGTCATAAAGGTGAGAAAAAAGATGTAATTTTAATACTCTCTTTCCCTCTTCTTTCTCTTCCCCTTGGCCTTCTCTTTGGCCATTCAAGAAGCTCCAAAAACCCAACCTTGTTGGTACCACTTAAAGCCCATGTTCAACCTCCCTATGTTGGTCCCACAAGCCATCAAAAATCAGCCTCTTTTAGCCCCTCATTTCATACCTCTTGCTGTCCTAATTCTGGCTCTTCATTGCCCACGTGCGCACAGCCCATAGGTGGTCTATAAACCGCCCATTTGGCATCCCCAAGCAACCCCATGCTGTCACCTAACTCCGTGCCCCCTGTTGCCATCCCTTTAGCAGCCAATTAGGCTCCTGAACATGCTCCTAATCAGGCCATGTTTGACCATCCTTGCTGCCCAACTGGACAGACTTCATAACATACCCAAATCAGGCCCCTCTGCTGGCCTTGAAATCAGGCCCCTCTGCTGGCCTTGAAATCGGACCCCATGCACCTTGTTCTCCTTCCCCTTAGAGTATAGGTTGAAGGTCGACGCTTTGAGACTCTCGGAATCCACTGGACGGACGGAGACTACTCGGGTGGGCCTACAATTCTCATGCCCTTTGTGCATTCCTAAAACCAGTCCTAGTTCACACCTAAATCTGCCCCTTGTGCAGTCCTACCAAAAGCTCACTATGGGAACCTCGGGAATCGTTTTTATTTTTGAAATGCGTTTAAAAGATTTGTTTTTGAATGTTGAAAATATCGTACCTGAATTTTCTAGTAAAATAGTTGATAGACCATAAAAACTACAAGATAGTCCAGGTGATATTAGAAGAGTATAGAACCGAGGTTCGGGTTCTGTGAAAATATTTTTTGACCTCTCTCCATTGGATGGTGCGAATATCCAATGTTCATTTACATCGAGCAAACACTCGAACACCCTTGATTAACTGCCATAGCGATCTTGTTTGACGAGAGCGTGCACATCCACAACATATAAAGAACACAAAGGGCCCCGGCCTTTTAGGCACGATGAGATGCAAACAAGTTTGATTAGATTTTGTTTGAAGTTGATTTATGTTTGATTTAAGAATTGATTTTTATGTGATTTGAAATGTAAATTTCATATTTCCATTTGACTAGGATTTGAATGTTAAGTGTTTTGAGCTTGTTTTAATTGTTTGGTTTGTTTTACTTCAATTGGTTGAGGTTTATTTTATTTTTTGTTTGAACTTGATATTTTAGATGTGTTGATCAAATTGACTTGTTTAAGTTTAGTTGACTTGTGTTGAGTCATTTTAATGTGGTTTTCTCATGTCGGTTGGTGTTTTCATACCATTTCGGGTGTGTTCGGTATGTTTTAAATGTTTTGAGGTTTGGTTCAAATTGATTAAACTTGAATTTCAGATTGTTAATGATATGAATTTGGCATGTTTTAAGATGAATTTCATATACCTTAATGTTTTATTTATGTGTTCTTTTCAATTGGTTTGATTTGCACTTGTTTAAGCATTTGAATTTAAATAGATTAAATGTATTGAATAATTTTTTCAGATTGTATTAAATATGATTTTTGTTGAATGTTAAAGCTTTAATGATCTATTTTAAGCATGTTTTAAGATTAGTTTGAATGTATTTTCAGATTTAATTAAGTTAACTTCAGATTTGAGTAACTCTTGTTCGGTTTGCATCACATCCGGTCTGTCGGGCTAGTGTCGATGCCCAGTCACATGCAATCAACTCGGCACTTGAAATGTTCATTGAATATTCATGTTCATGCTGGTGTACATGAGATGTGGCAGTTCATATGCCATGTTCAATGCTGTCAATGGTGCAAATGTGTGAATGTCCTTCCCTTGGTGTAAAATACCACTTGATTGGGAAAATTTTGGCAGCATGCCGCCTTATTTTCCAATCGGTGTGGAATTTTACCCGTCCTACAAGGCATAGTCATTTGACTTTTAAAGTAGTGGGAAGGGTCCGTCTGCAGTGGGAAGCGTGTCCCATGCCTACGGCCGGGTCAACGTTCCGGTGCATGCCGGATGAGCCGCCCAATGAAGCATCCAGTTGTGGACTAACTCCTTATTTAATTTTGGCATTTTGCTTTCAGATTTAATTAAGGTTTATTTTAAGTGTCCAAGGCCCAATGGGCCAGATTCATCAGCACAATGGGCTGGTCTTCATGTCTCATGGCCTGAGAAGGCCGGCTTCATGTCATGTTGGCCCGGTTGGCCCAGTTCAAGCTTCATGTCTCCATGGCCCGGTTGGCCTGTTTTACACCTTGTTTGGACCAGAATCGAGAGCCACCTTCTCATGCCCTTGACCCATCATGTGAGCCAAGGGGGATCAGGCCGTCACCCCCAACCTGGTCCTTACAAGGACCTGTTGTAGCCTCGGTTTGTTGCACTTGTTCGCAGCACCTGTTTTGATCTCCAAGGGCCATAATGGCCTGCTTTGACAATCTGCAAAATTTGATTTCTAGTGTTTGCCTTCTTGCTGTAGTAGTGGGCAAAGGAAGCCTCAGAGGGGCTGGAATGGATCTGTGGGGGTGCTGCTTGGAAGAGTTGGAAAGGGGACTGCACAAGCGGCAGGTTTAAGGCAAGTTGGGAAGGGTTGATTAGGTGCTGCACAAAGGGCATGTTGGAAAGGATTTCAATGCCTCAAAGGGGCTGTTTGGTATTGAAATAAGAAAGGCCACACAAATGGGCTGTCTTGGTTGAAGTTGAGAATCCGCCTGAGAGAGACTTGGCCCGTCGTACGGATTCCAAGAATTCCCAGAACATCACCCCTCCTCCAGCCAAAACAAGGGATCAAGAGCCCGCCCGGGGGAGACTTGGCCCATCTTGTGGATCCAAGAATGCCCAGGACATCACTCCATCCTCCTCAATGGGTAAGGGATCTGTGTAGAGAATAGGGCTGATTGGGTGCTGTTTAGATGGCCATCAGAGAGGTTAAGTAGGTGCTGGTTTCCAAGCCATCAGAGGGGCCTGATTTAGGTGTTTTCTGAAGTTCGTCCACTTGGGCAGCAAGGATGGTCGAACATAGCCTGATTAGGAGCATGTTCAGGAGCCTAATTGTCTGCTAGAGGGATGTCAACAAGAGGCATGGTGTTAGGTGACAACACGGTGTTGCTTGGGGATGCCAAATGGGCTGTTTACAGGCCACCTATTGGCTGTGTACACACATGGACAGCAAGGGGTCTAAAATGAGGGGCTCAAAGAGGCTAATTTTTGATGGCTTGTGGAACCAACATTGGGAAGTTGAACATGGGCTTTAAGTGGTACCAACAAGGCTGAGTTTTTGGAGCTTCTTGAATGGCCATAGAGAAGGCCGAGGGGAAGAGAAAGAAGAGGGGAGGAAAAGAGCTAGAAAGTACTACATCTTCCCTCACCTTTTTTGCACAATCCTTGTTGAAGATTGAAGGAGAAGATGGCTGGTCTTATACCCTTCTTATTATTCTTATTTTTTTGCTGAAAATGGGGCTGGAATTAGTGCTCCAAGAAGGAACACCTACTGTTGGAATCAGTGCACCACTGATTGGGCTGCTGCTGGCGCACCTGCTGGAGGGAGGCCTTTTATCCTTCTTCTTTTTCACTTGGCACACCACAAGGGGGCTGGAGAGGTTTCTGACTTGCTGATGAAGACGTACAAGCAAGGAGAAGCTGTTTTGGAGTAGGAAAGAGGGAGGAGAGGCAGGGCTTCCGCAGGGTGATCAGCTTGTCCTTTACATGGCCAGCTGAGGGGGCTTTTATAGGGGCTGAGGGGCTCCATCTCCAGGAGGAGATAAGGCTGGAGGTTGTTGAGATGAGATAAGGATAACTCAAGGGTGGTTGAGGATTATAAGGATAACTCAAGGGAGGTTGTTGAGGTGATTGTGCGCCAACTAGAAAGAGAGGGAGAGAAGGGTGCGCACCATCTCTTCCTTTCAAGGAGGTGTGCACACATGACAAGTGGAAAGAAGGCTAGTTCAACCAAGGCTTGGATGAGGATAAGCTTGGTTAGTTGTAGGATTAGTTAGGATGAAGATAAAACAAGGGAGAGATAGGGATAAGCCATGGGAGGTGGTTGAGGGAAGTGGTTGACTGGGACCCACCAGCCAAGGAAGGAGGAGGTGGGTGCGCCTCCCTCCCCTATTTTCTAGGGCTTCTTGCGCACACATCAGATGAGGGAGGATGGGATTCGGCCATGACAGGTTGGGGTAGCCCATCTTGTGTTAGGTTTAACCCTGGTTTAATCAGAATGTTCCCGATCCAACGGCTAGCATTAATTTCGACCAAAACTAATAAAATAAATCTTAAATTGACTTCAAAAAATTCCAGATCATGCCCTGATGGCCATTGATCTTATGCTCCATCCTGATGTGTGATTGAGATCACTTGAATTGCAACAGATCTCTTAATTTAGCTAGTTTCTCTGATCGGTGCGATCTCGGCCGTCGATAATGTCGAAAACTGTATCTGAGTGCAATTACCTTCTCTCATTGGCCAAATTTATTTTTCATGCATCAATATTCATGATATCAATGTTTTGGGTCATGAAAATTGAAATTTTCAGCCCATGCGTCGATCCAGAGCTAATCGGACCAATATGCCCCTGGTGCGAGAACATACAGCTTTCAGTTCGGATTTGCTCTTTCTTGCATATCTCTTCATCCGGGGGTCAGATTTTCGATCTGTTTTGAGCGTTGCCTAGCTCTTTCCAATATTGACAATGTGGTAAAGTTGGAATTCCATGTTAGCGTCCTAATTTGTCCCAAAGTGTCAGGGGAAAAATGGTCATTTTGGCCTTTTGGTGTCCGTTTTTCATGTTTTGGGCACCTTTGCGAAGCTCTTGACCGGGGCTATGTAATGAAGACATTATCTTGGCCATTTTTAGCATGTAAGGCCATGCCAAGGCATTTCCAAAGCCTATTTACATCATCTATTTATGAATTTTTTGAATCTGGGTCAGATTTTCTGCACCGGCTTCGGCATTGCTGAAACTTGTATCAAGCAAGCTAAGCGGAAAAATTTGATTCCAACAAATGCCCCCCATGGGAAGTTTCTTGGAGATGGGAGTCGAGAAGGGACTGCCCATGTAAGTTGGCCTCCGATATTTGTTCTGCTTTGTCATTGGCAATCTATCCACTGTTTCTGCTACATGAGCTTTCTTTAGGACTGAGAAGGGCTTGGGCCCTTGTACATGACCAGCCTTGGCTTCCTTTTTGTTTGGTTGCCCATCCTCCATTCAATAGGAACATTTGATGGTGTCAATTCTTGCATGCTCCCCAACAAGCAAGCTCTCTGAATGAGCTAGTCTTTCATTTTCTTTGTTTTTTTTTGTTTTTGTTTTTGTTTTTTTTTTACCGACTTGATCGTCTCTTGCAAGATTTTCACCCGAGACCAGCCCCCTTGATGTTTTGCCTACACGCCTCCGGAGAGGTTTTCATGTAGCGGGGTTACTCGATTTTACCTAGAGTGCCCTTTCGGGTTTTCACTCTAGCCAAGTTTTCACTCTTCTTTTCTTCTTTTTTTTTCTTTACTTTTTTTATTTTCTTCTTCTTTTTTTTATTTTCTCTCCTTTTTTTCTTCTTTTTCACTTTATTTTCTTTCTCTCTCTCTCTGTTGTATAGGGAATTAAGGCTTCCCTCAAGCCATATGCAAATAGAATGAACAAGGTTGAGATTAGTGATAACTCAACACGGGGGTCCAACCAAAGTTGTAAAACCAATCCAGGGGCTTCAAACAAGTGAGTGGAGAAACCAACACAGAGGGGGTTCCTAACAAGGATAAGACCAATCCAAGTGCAAAAGGCAACTTGGCATGAGGGATTAATCAAATAGGTGCGAAACCAACGCAAAGGAGGTTCCGAACAGGATTAGACCAATCCAAGTGCTGAAGGCTGCTTGGCATGGAGGACTAATACTAAAACTATCTCAAAGGGGTTTCAAACAAGATATGACCAATCGAAGTGCCTAAGACAACTCAGCATGAGGGTCAAATTTTTGAAACTGACACAGAGAGAGTTTCAATCAAGGCAAGACCAATCCAAGTAGGGGAAAACAACTTGGCATGAGGGTCGAGTGAATATGAAACAAATCCAAGTGCTAGGGGAAACTTGGTCTGGGGGCCTAATAAGGTTGTAAAACCAACACAAAGGGATTTTGGGCTTGCCTACATGGCAAAGTTTGTGCATTACAAGGGGTCTGGTAGGAAATCTCAAAGGGTTGGTTTCCTAGGGGTCCACACAAAGGGTAGGACAAATAGTGCCACAAAGTGGTGAATGGGAGCCTCAAAGGGGCTGGTGTCCCATGGGTCTACACAAGGTGTAGGAATAGAGTGCCACAAAGGGGTGAATGGGAGCCTCAAAGGGGCTGATTTCCCAAGGGTCCACACAAAGGGTAGGACTAAAGTGCCACAAACGAGCGAATGGGAGCCCCAAAGGGGCTGGTGTCCCATAGGTCTACACATGGTGTAGGACTAGAGTGCCACAACGGGGCTAATGGGAGCCTCAAAGGGGCTGGTGTCCCATGGGTCTACACATGGTGTAGGACTAAAGTAGGGCTATGGAAGCCAAAGTGGCATTGTAGAATTCTTGTTTGGAGCCTCAAGAACAAGTAGTCAAGGCAACTTGTTTTGTAGGCTACCGAGATCAGGATGATCAAGGTAGTGAAAGTTTTAAAGCCATACAAGACCAACCTCGCCAAGATGGTTAGTTTGTTAAAGGTTGCTTGGAATGATGGTCCAGCTGATGCATGTTTTGTGGGTCATCAAGACCGGAGTGGTCATGACAACGTGGAAGCTTGTAGACCAACAAGACTGGAATGGTCAAGGTGGTATGGGCTTGAATTAATTTCAAAAATTGTTCAGGCCAGGAAGGGTCATGAGAGTATGAGTTTTTATGGTATGTGTGGGCTGAATAGTCAAGATTGGAGAAAGTCTTTTATTTATGGACCATCAGGATCGGAATGATCAAGATGGTTGGATTGCTAAAGTCAAAAGAATGACTGAAGGGGTAAGAATGGGTAAGAGTAGAGTAGGGTACTACCCTTCGTCCTTTTCAAGATGGAGTGTGGAAACTTCCCTCGAATTTTAAAGGTGGGAGATGGTCTTCCTCGTCGCCTCAGGTATGGTCTCCCTGGCATATTTATACTACAAGGTAGATGAGCCTATGAGAGCCTTTTCGTCATTGGCAACTCGGACCTCCTCCCTAATAAAATTAGGGGAATGAACCCACCCATCTTGTTAGGTTGGGGGCTCGCCCTAGTTGATTATTTTTTGTTTTGTTTTTCGTTTGTTTGTTTCTTTCTTATCAACCTGATTGCTCCTTTAGGGAGTTTTCACCCAGGCTGACCCCTTTTCACTTTTGCCTGTGCGTCCCATTGCAGGATTTTCACACAGCAGGGTTATCCAATTTTGCCCAAGGCGCCTTTGCAGGTTTTCACCTTGGCTGGATGTTTTGACATTTTTGCCCTTGGCCATCCATTGTGCATGATCGACCAAGTCTATCGGGCATCTCTATTTTTAGCCCCATTTTTTTTTAAATGAATTGAGAAAAGACCTAGCTTTCAATGTTGGTGGCCTCTATGTGGAACTCGTGGTCAGGAGCGTAGTACCTTTTAAGGTGTTTGCCATTGAGTGGTGGGAAAGGAGTTTCCCCCTTGCTGTCCACTACCGCATAGGCTCCGCCTTCAAAGACCCGATCAACAATGTAGGGTCCTAACTAGTTCGGGAGGAACTTGTTCTTGGGATGACCTGCCATGGCATCCTTCTGCTTGACCATTACAAGGTCACCTTTTTGGAATGCTCTGTCTTTGACTAGCTTGTCATAAGCTCGAGTCATCCTGGCTTTATAAACTTTGAGATGTTGGTAAGCTTTGAGCCTATCACCCTCTAGCTTCTCAAGTTCCATGAACCTCCTTTGCACTTCATCGGGCTCATCGGATGGGAGGCCATGATGGACGGCAATTCAGTAAGAGGCCAGCTCTATCTCTACTGGAACAACAGCCTCACTCTCATACACTAAGGAGAATGGAGAGCAACCCGTGGGGGTCTTGTAAACTGAACGATAAGCCCAAAGTGCTTCTTGCATTTTTTCATCCCAATTTCCTTTCTTTCTTCCGACCACCTTGACCAGAAGTTTGCAAAGAGTCTTGTTGAAGGCCTCTGCTAGGCTATTGGCTTGAGGGTTGTAAATGGTTGAAGTCCTCCAATCAATGTGGAACATAGCTGTCATCCTGTAGACTGTCTGATTTCTGAATGGGGTCCCATTGTCTGACATGATTCGACTAGGAACACCATATCTGTAGATGATGTTTTGCCGAACAAAGCGAGATACCACCTCGCCTGTAACTTCTCTGGCAGCTATAGCCTCAGCCCACCTAGAAAAATAATCTGTGGCTGCTAGGATGAACCTAGATCCTTGGGCAGATGGCTTGAATGGTCCAACTATGTCTATTCCCCTTTCGGCAAAAGGCCAAGTAGGGGTAGTTGGATGCAACTTCGTGTGTGGGCGTCGAGGAATGGTCCCGAAAGCCTGTCACTCATGACAACTCTTGGCGAACTCGTCGCAATTAGTGAACATCGTCGGCCAATAGTAACCTTTTAACTTGATGGCGATCTTCATTTTGGGTCCGGATTGGTGAGCACCACACAATCCGCTATGGACCTCTCTCATGATTTGGATAGCTTCCCTCTTGGATATGCACCTAGCAAGGACAACCCGTTCTTTTTATGGCACAAGTCGATACAACTCCCCATGAATGAGCTGGTAAGAAGTTGCCCTTCGAGCCAACTGTACACGCTGAGTGCGATCTTCAGGAAGAGTCCCATTCTTGAAGTCAATAATGGGTTGTCGCCAATCGACTACGTCAGGTTCATCTTCATTGTCTTGAATGGCATTGGCCTCCAATAGGGTGAAGCCATCTGCACGTCTACTTTTGTCTGGAAGGAGTCGTCGACATTTGACAACAATCTCCAACTTCCCATCTGGTGGATGCTTGATTGCAGAGGCGAGCTTGGCCAAAGCATCAGCCTGGGAATTTTGTCCCCTATTGATGTGTTCAATGTCGAAAAGATAGAACTTCTTTGACAAGTGGATGGCAGCTGTGTGGTATGGAACCAACTCTGGCTTGCGAACTTCAATGATGCCCAACATTTGTCGCACTACTAGCATAGAGTCTCCAAACACCTGGATACACCTGATTCCCATGTCAAGGGCAATCTCAAGGCCGACGACGAGTGCTTCATACTCGGCTTCATTGTTTGTATAGATTCCTGAGAGGGAACATGACTCATGTAGTACACCCCCGTCAAGGCTAAGGAGTACAATGCCTGCATCTTCTCTGGGCCTAGCTTTTCCTATTGTCCTTCTTTCAACACTAGAAGCACCATCAAAGAACAATTTCCAGTGCTTGACTTTGATTTGTTGGGCTTCTTTTGCTTCTCTAAAAGTTTCTTCATCTTGTAACTGAAGATTGAGAGGGGAATCTTTTGAAATAGGGTGAGCGGCGAGGAAGTTTGCCATCCCTTGACCTTTGATAGCTTTCTGGGAGATATACTAGATATCAAACTCCATGAGCATGAGAGCCCACTTACCCAAATGTCCGGTAGGGACAGGCTGCTTCAACATGTACTTAAGATGATCAAACTTGGATATTAAGCTAACCTCGTGAGCCAGGAGATAGTGCCTCAATTTCTTAGCTGCAAAGACTAGGGCAAGACACATCTTTTCCATGGGAGAATACTTGTGTTCCGGACCTACCAACCTTCTGCTAAGGTAGTAAAGTGGCTGCTCCTTCCCCTCATCATTCAACTGGGCAAGCATTGCCCCCAGGGAGGCATCGAGTGCTGTGATATAGAGAATCAAGGGACGACCTTTGACAGGTGCCCCCAGCACTGGTGGGTTTAGAAGATACAGCTTAAGCCCATCAAGGGAGGCTTGACAACTATCATCCCAAATGAAAGGGGTGCCTTTCTTGGCTAGCCTAGAGAAAGGCTGGCACCTACCAGAGAGATTGGCGATAAAGCGCCGGATGTAGGCAATCTTGCCTTGAAGAGACCTTAACTCACGTATGTTCCGAGGCGGAGGTAATTCTCTAATAGCCTTGATTTTATCAGGGTCAATCTCAATACCCCGATATATGACAATGAACCCCAAAAACTTGCCACTAGAGACACCAAAAGCACATTTCATTGGATTCATTTTCAATTTATACAGGTGAAGTCTTCCAAAGACTGTTTCCAACTGACCCAAGTGGTCGGCCCGCATTTTAGTTTTAACAACAAGGTCATCTACATAACACTCCACCAAATCATGCAACATCTCATCAAAGATCTTTGTCATGGCTCGTTGGTATGTTTCCCCTGCATTCTTCAAGCCGAATGGCATCCGCTTGTAGTTAAATATACCCTTAGGGGTATGGAATGCCGTGAAGTTCTTGTCCTCCTCCGACATCAATATCTGATTGTAGCCAGACGACCCATCCATGAAGGACAAAACCTCGTGTCCCATGGTCACATCCACCATATTCTCCGGTATTGGCAAAGGAAAGTCATCATTTGGGCAGGCCTTGTTTAGGTCCCGGTAGTCTATGCACACCCGAATCTGCCCATTCTTCTTTTTGACAGGAACAATGTTGGTGAGACATACTGGATAAGTGCAAGGCTCGATGAAGTCCACATCCCTGAGCTTGTCGACCTCTGCATTGACCTTGAGCTCTAGGTCAGCACGCATCCATCGTTGGGCTTGCTTGATCGGTTTGACAGTCGGGAGGATGGCAAGATTGTGGACTGCCACCTCAGGGGCTAAACCTGGCATTTCATCATCGGACCATGCAAAGCAATCCTTGTATTCTCAGAGAAGAGCTCTGTACCAGTTTCTTTCTTCTTCAGTGAGAAGGGCACTGATAAAGGTTGTCCTAGGGTCATCTGGATTCCCCAAGTCAATTTCCAAGAGATCGTCGACCGTTGCCTGGCCACCGTCTTCAATTTCGTCCGGAGCCGGGCTGAGGTCCATGAACTCAACATCATCATCTTGCTCATCCTCACTAAGTGGGGTTTCAACTTGTGCAGGGGAGGTAGAGGCTTGCTGTACAAATAGCTTGGCATTAGTCTGGCTGATACCAAGGCCTTGAATCAATATTTCTTTATCCTCGGATGACTCATCAAAGACAGGGATGGAGCTGCTAGGCTCACCACCATGCTGGATGCTGATCATTTCTACAACATAATGGAATGGCACCTCATAGTCAGAGTCATATGCCAGGCCAGGATGCTTGCTGGTCGTGTTTTCGCCATCCTGGGTATTACACATGTTGTAAAAAGCACGGGCCTTCTTCCAGGACTGCCTCTGGGGAATTACCATATTTCGATACATGTGGAGAATACCAGGGGAGACCCCTAGTGATGGCTGAATCGTCACTGACTGAGAATCTGAATGCTCGGGCCACCCAAAGTCATCTTTTCGGGCTCGCTTCTTCATCATTTTAGCTTTGTAAAATGTCAGGATAGGACCAGGTGGGTAGGAGACTATGAATGTGGTGAGCTTTTCAACAGTTCGTAGCTCACGGTCCCTTGTCAACCACAACAAATCTTGAGGCATGCAGATGCTATCCTCAATCTCTATTGTGACTGAATTTGCGTTGAAGCTAGTCGGGTGCCATTCTTTGCGATACGCCTGGGTCGTGGGACCCTGGAATTTTAATGAAAGTCAGAGCATCTTGGCTTTGACTTCATCAACTTGGATCTCATCATCCTGAGGGTCTTCAGCATCCATCTTTTCTTTTCCTTTATTGGGCACAGGTTTTGGTGGCCAAGTCTGAAAGTATGGGATGGCATCAGCAAGGTGACACTCCACAATCTCAAACGGGGACTGATCAGCCTCAATTCTATACTGCCTCCCCTCCTTGTTGTACTTTATGCATTGGTGGAATGTGGACGGCACAACACAATTGCCATGAATCCAAGGACGTCCCAACAATGCCCTATAAGTTGTGTCAGCATCAATGACGTAGAAGTTGGTCTTAGCCATCAAACCTCCTACATCCAACTCCACATCAACTCAACCTAAAGCCTCCTCGGAGTCTTGATTAAAACCAGAGATGGTCACTCTAGGGTCCTTCTGTAGATAGGGTGTCAAGAACAGAGACCTGAATGTCTTGATGGGCATGAGATTGCATGCTGAACCGGCATCAATCATGATGCGATTCATCTCATACCCATTTATGGATCCTTTCATGTATAATGCTCTATTATGAAAAGCACTAGGAAATACTATGTCCTCGTCTGTGAATGACACAGAAGCCGCATAGGCGTCAAACTGTCCAAGCTTGGCAATGTGAGCTTCATACACCTCCGGTTGCTGCAGAACTGTTATCAGGGTATCACGAAGCTCTTTGTTCAAGGAGAGCACTTCCCAAATACTGAGGCGTACAGGTAGCCTCCTGATCTTAGATAGCAGGGTGGTGTTGACTCGATCCCTGGTTTCTGCTGTTGTTGGATACCTGGCCACAAGGGGGTTAGGCTGGTCCACCTGAAAGTTTGATGTAGCGAAGGGTTGCAAAGGACTTGGGCCCTCATCTTCATCCACAGAATGATTTAACTGAGAGGAACTAGGCTGGTTGGCCTCTCTGGCATCTGTGTCTTGAACATGGGCTGATGTCGATGGCGCATCTGACCCGGTGCTTGGCACACTTGGACCACTGGCAGATCCGTTTAAATTAGTGTTGTGACCAGGGGGCTGTCTGATGATTGGAGTAGGCACTGGGCCATGTCCCTGATCCTCATGGTAGATAACCTTACCTGTAAGCTGGATTTGACCACCACGCTTCTTTTGGGATATTCGTTCACTTCTCCTCAGGGCTAAGAGGTTGATATGAGGACCCCGACGAGCCCGTCCTTGACTTTTATAGGAAGTTGGAGGAGGGTAATTTACCATGTTGCAGGAGAAGGTCTGAAACTGGGCCATGAGATACTCTACGTTAGGCTCCTCTGCACCGTCTTCCCAAAAATCTGCAATTAGGGCTAGGGCTGTCTCCTCACCAATCCCCACCCTATGCCTAAGGTTAAGTAGACAATTGGTGAATCTTTGGCACTTGGCCCAATCACCCGAAGGGATGAAATTATCAAGAGTCAGGGGTCCTGAAGGCTGCTTTGGAACATACTCCTCAAGTTGGTCAATCAACTTCTGGAGCTTCTGAACTGGAGTCAAGCTCTGTTGCTGAGCTTCAATCATTCTCAGGCGTTCTTCCTGCCGCTGAGCTCTTCTCTTCTCGGCTTTTCTCTTATTCTTGAGCTGCTTCCTCCGGTGTGCAGCATCAGATGGGCCATGCGGTGGAGCTACTTGATTGTTTTGACCCTCAGCACCTGCTTGGTCCTCAGCCTTACGTAAGGCAACTTCTGCTCGAACTCGAGCCCTCTCTTCCAGCGTAGGGATAACTTGCCAAGGTCTCTCAGGGTCCTCGGCTGCTTCTTGGATCTGGCATTGGCGTTGAGCCTCGGCCTCAACCTTTTTCTGTATAAGCTCACAAGGGAGCTTCTGATACCTGGAGAAGAATTGGGGGCGCACAGAACTTTGTGAGGTGCCCCCAGCCATATGTTTCTTTGGCCTACCAACTTCAGGGGTGGCGTGAATGACATAGGAAGAACTTGCCGGGCTTGAGTTGACGTGGGGCCGCGGTGGTTGAACGAGGTAACGTCCGATCTTAAGGACCTCATTTCTGATCAAGTCTTCAAGGTGCTTCTTGATTGCCCGACAGTCCTCAATGGAGTGTGACTGTGTATGATGATATCCACAACCACCCCTAGGAAAGGACATGAAGTGGAAGCCCCTATCCGTATGTGGTTCCATCAGGCCTCCCCTTGCAACCACCTCATAGAGATGGCGTGTCATTGCCTGTGGAAAGGAATACCATGAGTAAACATGATACCGTCGACGCTTCTTCGGCCTATCCAGCTGCGGTGCTTCAACATGTGCCCTCGGGGCGCATGCAGAGGAAGCTTCAGGCTCTGCCTCGTACTAATCAGCACTTCCCCAAAGCTCATCGGGTTGATTAACAGTTTGCCCTGATGGCTAAGGTGAGTCAGCAAAAGATCTCCACTGGGCTTGCAGAGGAGGGGGGCAAGCTTCTTCATATGTCATCTCGCCAGTGAGCAACTCAGTGACATTAGCCATGGTGGCCATAATGTTTGCCTCTAGTGTAAGGAATCAATACATAACAGCAGAAAAATTTTGATTCCATAAAACCATGATCTTTGCCTTGATCGATGCCGAACGAGTAAAACCGGGAACCGAATATGAAGTAGAACGAGAGTACCTCTTGGGATTTCTCAAATCCCTCACCATGGATGAAGAGAGGACATTCCTCCTTGCTGAAAACCGTTCAAGTGTCCGGTCTCCAGCGGTATCCACATGATCTGCTTCAATAGACGAGTTCTCCCTTCCTTCGGGCCTCCAGAAACCTTCCAGATCCAAGCTTAACCATGGGAGATCTCCTTCTAGAGGAGAGAGGAGGCTTGGCATGTTCTCCAGCCCTATGGCTTGTTAGGGTTTGGCTTCATATGCCATTTATATATAGAAGATGGATTTTTTCACAAAAACCCACAACTTCTATAAAATTGTGTCCATGCCCTCATCTTATTGACCAGATCTATTGTGTGTGACCCACTAGGCCCAGTAGTAAATTTGGTTTAAGCCCTAATTAATTTAAAAGAACAATTCCTTTAAATTAATTCAAAACCGTTATCCGATAACAGTTTTTACGGCTTTCTGATCATAAAGGGTACAAGCCACATCCTATGATCCCAAATGACTTTGGGGAGTTAAATAACATCCATTGAGCCTTTCCATCATCAATTACCACATGGATTTAAATCCTCGTTCATACAATGTCCCGGTCGGTCAGGGGTTCGGCACTGACTGTCAACCCCTAAGTATTCCAACACTATGAAATCTTGTACTCATGAATGGATCAACTGGAAAACTCCTTTTCCAATTATCCTATCTACCTTGGCCAAGGATTTAGAGTACTATCCATAGGACATTCTCTCTCTCCTACCGAGAGTGAACGATCCCCTATTGTCCGCTCAATTGCCTCCACCAGGTTTCCCATATACCCAATCCATTAACTATATAGGACCACAATACTAAGTGATCCATCAGTTAATAGTCAAAGTACATAGTATGCCTGGCAAGACATCTTTGGCGACTGAGGTCAAAGATCCAACCGTGCTATTGAGATGTAAGAATAACCTGATAGATAGTTCGGTAAGATACCTATCAGGTTTTCCTAAATTGGTCAGTTCAGTAAACTCATTCCAGTAATGAGCACCTGTGCGTGTATCTCAGTGTCCCCACACTGATGACCAATTAGATCGATCATTCTCTTCATATGAGAAGACATCACACACACTAGTCTTTCCGGATTCTTGATGTCATGTCTCAAGGATCCTATGACTAGGAACATTTAGATCACATACCTCTAGATGATCGATCTCATTATCATGATCTCATCATGATTCAGTCATCATTGCATGTGATTAAGAGCTTCATTACGATATACGCTTCTAATAAAAGCTAGTAACGAAGTTTTGCCTATTTAATTGAATGAGATATTTCTAGAAATGTCGAATCATATCATATATGATTGGCTTGTAGGGCATACATTTCTATCATCTAGGTGTACACATCTAACCCGGAATCCCTCCAGAATGGAATGGACTCGGGACGCCATTTGATAAACCATGGGGTGCGGAAGCCGTTCCATGTCAGGACGCCATCGTCGTTCAGGTGGAGGAGGAGGAAGCCTCAGAATAGGATGCTCCGGTCTGTAATGTACCGCATTGACCGCAAAGTTCGTCGGGGGTCGAGGCTTGACATGAGGTTGTGGGGGCTGCACTAGTCGGTTCCCCAAATTAAGAACTTGGTCCTGGATCAATTTTTCGGCCAAGTCCTTGAACTGGTAACAATCTTCAATCATATACCCTAATAGTCTATGGTACGGGTAGAAGTTCAGTTCTTGACTCTTAGCAGCATCCTCCGGGCGTCGACTCGTCGGCAGGCTAATCAGTCCACTCATCATACAAGCATCAAATAATTTCTTTGTATAGTCCCGTGTGAAGGAATAAGGCTTCAAAGCACGTTCTTCCCATGTTGGCCTTGTAGCAAGATTGGTGGTATTCCTCTGAGGGGGTGCCGTGGTAGCACTTTTGCCTCCAGCATTATTATAGGGTCTAGAAGATGACGAGACATCCACCGTATTGACATCCCTAGAAACTGGCTGTTTGTCCTTCATTGGCCTTGATCTTGCAGCTGCCACCAAAGGGTTATTGACATAGAAGTGTTCTATGTCAGCAACCGTGACATTGATGTCATAAAAGGATTGGATACGTGTCCCCAACACCTTTTCCTGGATCTCAGCCCGAAGGCCTCTCTTACACAATGCAACTGCCTCCTCATGCAAAGGTGGATTGGCACACTTCATGCATACATTTCTCTAGCGGCGAATATAGTCGACTGCCGATTCGTTTCGTCCCTGGAACATAGTGGTCAACTCGACCAGGGTATGCGGCCGCTCAAAGAAACTAAACCTCTCAATAAACCTTATTTGTAGATCAGGCCAGTCTACTACTGATCCAGGCTTCAATTTAGAAAACCACTCAAAGGCTGTGCCTGTTAGAGTGGTGGCGAAGTACTTAAGCAAGTACGATTCGCAATGTGCTAACTCACCCATGTGAGTGTAATATAAAGCCAAATGCTCCCTGGAGGACCCACGCCCATCAAACTTGGAGCACTTGGGCACCTTAGAGACATCAGGAGGAAGCTTCACATACTGATGATGTGGTGGGTATGGGACTTGGTAGAGGCCCGCCACACCTTGTCCATCGTCATGTTGCGCCAAACGCATAGAAATCATTTGATCTATCATAGCCCGTTGAGAAGACTCAAGAAAATCTTGCTGCGGTGGAGGCAGAGGGGCTTGGTACTGTGGTTGAATGAAGATCTCAACATCCATGGGTGGTCTAGGAGCCGGATGCATGGGAGTAGTAGGACGAGGTTGTGCTACAGGTGGCAGTTCTCCTTGAGTAATACGAGGCCCATCTGAAGCCTCTGTGGCACCTAATGCTTGTGCTGGTTGAGAATGGAGCAAGCCGGAGCTGGCAAGGAGAGCCCAGAGCTGTTGATTCTCCCTCCAAAGATCTTCTAATTTCATGGCCGGTGGCATGACCACTACTTCATCGCTTGGCACAATATCCTTGTTCTTATGACGGCGTGCGCCCTCCGCGGCGATGGTAGATTGACGTTCGGCCATACTACGTGTGACGAGCCCAACATGAACTACAGTCTGAGAGTCCTCTGGAACATCATCAGGGTGACAAGCACCTGCAGTGTAGCAAGTGTATACTCGCATCTGGCCTCCTGGCCCCCGTGCTACTTGGCGTTTGGGGGCAGTGTCAAACAACATAACTCGGTCAAGGACTGACCCTCTTCTGTGTGGTAGCTCCCACGGAGCAGTTGTCGCATGACCATCATCAAAATGATAAAATTGCTGCCGGTGGGGTGGCACAAACTGAACTTTCGGCCGAATAGAATTGGCCTTTGGTTACTGCGGGGGGTTGAATACAGCCCTCGGCTGTGGCCATGGTTGGGACTTCAGCCCAGAAGGCCCCTCGTCTGGGTGAGGTTGATGACAGGCTTTGGAGAGGCTTTGGAGACAAGTGGTTTTGCAAGGGGAATGCTGGACTTAGGGCACCAAACCTTCGAGATCGGGACAGAGGGTCTGAATCCCTGCCCCCAGTGGGGACGAGTGTCCGCTGTCCGGGACTCTCGGTGAAAAGACGCTTGAATGGGGGACGTACCCTAAATCAGTGGAACCGGTTGCCGAAATGAAAAGTCAGTATTTGAGCTAACTACCGGAGTCTTCAGTACAGCAGGCGGCTTCTGCCGTGTCTTCTTGGGCTGGACCATTGAGCGGCCAGCCGGGTGAGCCAAAAACTTCATGGTGAGTTTGTCCCCGGTTGGTTGGGCAGAGAACCGAAATGGTTGGTCAGCAAATTGACTGTTTACATAGAACTTTTGATGGGCAGGTGGTAGCACCTGCAGGTTCTCTTCGACATAGACCGCTGATTGGTCCAAGGATGAAAGACAAGCCAAGGGATGGCCCCTCGCCCGAGCTGATATCTTGAAAGCCGCTGATCGGCTCGAGTCTTCAAGTTTTTTAGGAGAGGGCAGCCCCCTCTCAACAGCATCCCCGGCCACTGGTCAGCCGGTCTTCCTAGAACGGGCAGAAGGTTGACTCTTCCCCCGTACAATTGGCATGTTCTTAATAACGGGCATAGCAGGGTGTCGACTCTGAAAATTCGACGGGGTCCTCTCCTTTTCAGGGAAGTCCGTGAACCCAGATCGTCACCTCAAGAGGGGATGAGAAAAGAAAGGAATAAAGCTCGGAAAGCAACTCTCACCTCGATCCCACACTCACACTGATCCCCAAACTTTCATCCCTTGGCGTCGCTCGATCACCAAAGAGACGGTTCGGGTCATGTGGGAGGAAGGTGAGAAGAAATAAAGGTGGTCTCCAGGAACCGTGGGTTCCGATTTATAGAATTAAAATGACCGTGTGTACCTTAGCGTGAAGAATGTGAGTTAAAGCTTCTCCTTCTTCGGCCGGCCGATGAAGAAGAGTCCTCAACGTGTGGGTGCTTAATATTCTGTGAAACTAGACAAATAAACAAGTTAAATAGACAATTAGAACTAGAAAAAGTGGAGTATATGTAAAGAGAATAACATAAAAACACACAATTGACTAGAAACTGACCGGATTCGGGTTATCTCTAACCCCTTTTTTTATTTTCGGATTAACAGAGTAAAATTAATGCAAAAAAAATTGTAAAAAAAATGATAGGAGGATGTATAATCACTAAACAAAGAGATAGGAAAAAGAACTGAAAGATTCTGAGTTGAATAGAGAAAGATATAGCCAAATTTGTGTTGTCGAAAAAGCCGAGCAGCAGTCCAGGTTCTGCCAGGCGCAACTTTGCTTCTGCGCTCGTCACGACCAGCCCCGACCTCTGAATCAAGTGCCGTCTATTGTAAACTCAAGAAGACTTGGAGAGGAAGAACTTTGATGAAGAGATCTCAGGCATAAGACGTCCACAAACTTCTGTAGAGGTCGAAGAAGAGAGACTTGGCAGATCACCTGCAGAACAGCCTTCCTCTCTCTTGAACCGACTTTTCTCTGTCTAAAAATTCGAAATTCTCTCTCTAAAAATCACAAAATCGATGCACGAGGGTGCTAGGACGTCTTGAGATGCCTGGGGAGTCGTGCTCCTCCTTGGAACGACCAGAATCAGAGTCCATTTATAGGAGAACAGGCGGTCTTATCGGAGCTAAAAAATAGAGATAAATGCGCCCTGGTGCCAGGCGCATGTGCCCCACTGAGGGGCGCATGTGCCCCCCAGTGAGGGCACATCTTATCTTCTCCGAAAATTTCGATCTTTTCCGGTCCGTCGGTTGAGCGGTAGAGTCCGGGTGAAAAACTGGTTCCCACGTGTCTCAAAGGTGGGGCGCATGTGCCCTCATGTGAGGGCACGAGGTCAGGTGCTTCATTGATAGGGCGCATGGGCACGTGCCCTGGGTCCCGGGAGCATGTGACTAGGAACCCGGGCGCATGGGACTGGTTTCGCGCGTCCTTCTTCCAGAAGCCATTGCGAACACTCCCGAACTCGGAACTCGATGCCGTTTGTTGCGTTGGAAAGATAACAGGCTGAAGAAGCTTTCTATAGCATCGTATCAGCCATCACACCATACAAAACTTCAGAATTTTGTCCGGAAGTTAGGGCAGTGAACAGAAGATCCGATACAGGTCAAAATGACTTCGACGGCAAACCGGAAAGGCACGAAATGCAACAAAACTTGTCCGGAGTGTGAATATGACCATAACCTTCAATGCATGATCATTAGGCATTGGTCATTCAGCCAATTTCCTTGTTCACACGATTTACGTGCGGCTTTCGCTCAGAAATTACGGCTTTTTGCGGAAAACGTCGGAAAACATCCGATTTCATTCGGCGAAGCTCCAAATCAACTTTAAAAGACCCGGCATCATTATAAGGTCAATCATACATGTTACCCTATAAAACATGAGTTTTATGCTCTGAATTAGGCGAATTTGGCGTGTCTACAGCTTGCCTCGCCTTGATGTCGGCTTTGTAAGGGAGTGGCATGTAATGAAGCGGAGTGATTCGTAGTGAACTGTAATGGAATGCAAGTGAACGTAGATGAATGTAGTGAAATGGAATGGTGATGGACTGAAAAGGTGGCATCAAGGTGTAGATATAGACACGCTTATCTACCCGATCCAGCAAAACGAATCTCTCTGAGTATTCTAGATCGCTTTCATGTTCTATCAAAACCTCATATAATTGATCGGTAAAAGACATGCCCTTGCCACCAGAGATGAAAAAGTAAATGATAAAGGATAAAAGGATGTAGCCAACCCTCAGCGTGGTGAGGAGTCCTCGAATTCGTAGGTTCATCATCAACCAGCAACCCGAACTTTGCGGTGTTCTTGTATTGTGATGGGCTAAAGTTTTGTAAAAGAGAAATTGATCTTAAAATGAAAAGAATACCAATCCATCATATTTGGAATCTCAAGTTCATTCAAGTTTCACCAAAATACTCAGTTTAATTCTGAGTGGAAGAACCTCAAGTTCTAAAAGGGTTCGTTTTAAGCATAACAAAATTGCTCGGGTATCGTGAAAACCATGAATCACGCTCTTGCAGAAAATCAAGTATTCGGAAAACGACAAGACAGATTTAAGCCATAGTGGGATTGAAAGATAATGGTGGGACTAACATAGTATGATGGTAAAGAAGAATAGCAATGGGATGACAATTGCCACGGTGGGTAAAATAAAAGACACGGTGGGATAAAAGAAATGATAGAATAAAACATGGTGGAACAAAAAGAAAGGAATAAAACATAAAGGGATAAAAGAAATAATAAAACATGATGAAATAAAAGAAAGAGAAAACATAATGAAATAGAATTGGTAATGATGAAGAAAGAAAAGGAGATGGTTGTGAACACATAGAAAATCATGTAGAAAATAGTTGAAGATATAGATTGTCTATTGGAGGTCAAGACACCCGATTAGGAACCATCGTCCCTCCAATGTTCAATTTTGGCTTATCCGTGAGTGTGAAGAAATGACCAAGCCGTCGTAGATTTTGTTGAAGGGGATCTCGGGCCCAGTCATCTTCACTCTCAAGGTCTTCAACATTAATGCATATAATATATATAAAATGGACCTAACATAACTAGGTGATAGATAATAGGAGTAGTGTGAAGTGCAAAAAAAAAGAAGAAGTGTTGGTGATGATGTAATGTGAGATTGATGAGAATGTGGATTTGAGTAAAATCTTCAGGCGTGGTGTATTGACCAGCATCTCTGGTCCATCCTTGTCTTGCCTTCTGACGGAATACAACACCATGAGAATGTTCAGCTGGGTGGTGCTTCCTTTCTTTTCGCCGTAAGGTTGGCATGACGTTCCTTGGGGAACACTGATCTCACCAATTCACCTGTTAGGACTAAAAAAGGTTGCCTGCACATTTCTGATTAGTACCCAACAGACAGAACTGTCATATGAATCAGATTGTTCATGAAATGATCAATTGAAGGTTTTACTATTTGAACCACCATTTGGATGTCAGAACAAAGTTTTTAATGATGTCTCCTTTAGCAAAAATGTCATTTTTAACATTATAGACAATTTCTGAATTTTTGAGATTTTTCTGAATTTTTCGAATTTTTTTGTCCATGTGCCCCCGATCGGGGGCACCTGGCCATGCGCCCTGGGGTAGGGCACCTGGCCATGTGCCCCCAGATGAGGGCACATTTGCCCTGAGGCCAAATTTTTTTTTTTTTTCAGAAAAAAATTGTACCTGATTGCCCTTCTCTTTTTGCTTCTTCAGCTCCTGCAAACACTTAATGAAAATGATTAAATTTTTATTATTACTCATCCCTTTGCCTGTATATCGTATGCCTTGATTTTAAGTCAAAGGGAGGAGCCTTCTTAACAAGGTGGAATAAAACAAATGACTTAAATGAATTGGTGGTAAGGGTTGAGAGAACTTACCTGCCGTGGTGTGAATCCTCTCCTCTCCTATATTGAAATGCCTGAAACACTTGACAGAAGGTGATTAGATCTTCATCAGGACTCATCCCTTTGCCCATTATGGTCAACTTTGGCTTAGGTCAAAGGGAAGAGCCTTATTAACAAGGTAATTAAAGTAAAAATGGATATGCAATGAAGAAATGAAAATATGCATGACAATCAAATAAACATGGATGCAACTAAGGCAATGATCATGACTAAGCAATTTTTTTTTTTTTGGATTTTCTTGAAAACAATCATTTGGATTTTCAAAACTATTCAGTTTTTTTGGATTTTTGAAATATGTGTTTTTTTTTTGAATTTTTGAAATATTCAAATTTTTTTGTTTTTGAAATATGCATTTTTTGTGGGTTTTTGAAATATGCATTTTTTTGGGTTTTTGAAATATTCCTCTTTCTTTCTTTTTTTTGTGGGGAAAATGCTGGTATTTGAGACAGTTCATCGGTCTTTAGAGTTCGTCAAGACTCCAGTGGTAGATGCCACGTGCAAAAATAAAGTTCCCTACCTAGAATCCTTCTAACCTTCTTCCTTTGATCGGCTTGGATTCCACCTGGATTTGGTCGGTTTACCCTACCCAAGGGGTTTAAGGAGGAAGAGTATAGAGGAAGTCCTTGATAGGGTTTGAAGATGTTGAGAGGGATTTCTCTACTCTCACTCAAATTACCCATTGGGGTTCGGCCACTTTGGGTTTTTCTTTCTTTTTTTGCTCTTTTCTATGTGGCACATATTTGGACAGGTTTTTTGACCCGTGGGGATATTGCCCATCTTTTAGTGCCTTTTGCCTTGACTATCATTCTGGGTACTCATTCAGACAGGTTGATCATTTTTCTTTTCTAACCTGAGGGGTTCATTGCCCATCTTTTGGCACCCTTTTGTACCCTCTGAGACGGCCTCCTACTAGGGTGGCGAGTGTTTTCGATACTACCCCTCTCTAATCTTCTCTCCCTATCTTGGACCGAGCAGAAGAGAATAGGGTAACGGTACTCCTTCCATTTCTATATTTCTGCCTTGCCTTTCGCAGGTGTCGGGTTGTCTGGATTCTAGGATCGGGAAGTGTTGTGTGTGTAGGATGGTACCTATCCTTGACTTCTCACGAACAACCTAGGATCGATTACTTGAGATTATACCAGTGGTTTCTCCTTTTTTATGGAAAGTACTTTTTGAGGTAAACTCCATTCCAAGGATGATTCAATTTTTCTCCATCTGCAATAGTCAATTCATATGCATTACCTGGATACTTTTCAGTGATTACAAAAGGCCCTTCCCAGTTAGGTTGCAACTTGGAGCAGGGACCCCCTGGCTTAACGAATATGCGTTTGACTACCATCTCACCGATTTCGAATTTTCTCTCGATCACCCTCTTTTGATAAAACCTTTTGAGTCTATTCTGATAAGTCCGGGCATGCTCGGCGGCGGCTAGCCTTCTTTCATCCAAGAGTTCAAGCTGTGCAAGGAGAGATTCTCGTCTCTCATCAACAGGAATATCCCTGTCGAGCTGAACTCGGAGAGATGGAAGTAATACTTCGTAAGGGACCACTGCTTCCATCCCATATGCCAAAGCATACGGGGTTTGTCTAGTGGGAGTCCTTACAGAAGTACGATAAGCCGATAGAGCATCTATAAGCTTATCAGGCCAGTCGGCAAATTTGCTAGACTTACAAGATTTCTTGATGATTTTGATTAAGGTTTTGTTGGTGGCTTCTGCTTGACCATTGCCTTGAGGATAGTATGGTGATGAATGATGCAATGAAATGTAATACCTGTTGCAAAGATCACGCAGATCTTGAGAAAGAAATTGTGGCCCATTATCGT
The DNA here is from genome assembly GCA_036172225.1 of Cryptocoryne crispatula var. balansae. NCBI lineage: Eukaryota > Viridiplantae > Streptophyta > Magnoliopsida > Alismatales > Araceae > Cryptocoryne > Cryptocoryne crispatula. The sequence continues at coordinate 23,677,958 of CM069925.1, forward strand.
TGACGATGTCGCTGGGGATCCCAACCTTGCCAGGATGTTGCGCTTGATGAAGGAGCAAACTGTTGACGCTTTAATCTCCACGAATGCTTCCGCTTCAGCCCACTTTGTGAAGTACTCCGTTGCCGTCAGAATGAATGATTTTGAGCGCATTTCGGAGTTGAGGTCACTCAAGGGGCCAATGATATCAAAGGCCCACATGGCGAAAGGCCATGGGGCATGAATTGGATGAAGGGAAGATGCGGAGAGTGAATCTTGTCGGCATGGAGTTGACATGAATGACAATGCCGGACAAAGATGGAGCAGTCTTCTTCTAGAGTTGGCCAATAATACCCTTGTCGGATGATTTTCTTAGCAAGGGCTTGGGCATTCACGTGACCACCACAAACTCCAAAATGTGCTTCTTTCAGCACCAACTCGGCTTCTTCTTCATCAAGACACCTGAGTAAGATTCCACTTAGGCTTCTCTTATAGAGCACTCTTCCTAGGATTGTATACCTCTGGGATACTCTTCTGATTGCCTTCTTTTCCTTGGTGGTTGATCCATGCGGTTATGACTGATCTTGACAATACCTCGCAATCTCGTCATACCAAGGTCTCTTACCTTCTTCTAATTCTTCCAACTCAATCAAGGAGATTTCTTCTTTATGTTCTAAGTATTCCTTTCTGTTGAATCTTTCCTTAACCTTTAGAAAACGTCCATCCTCAATTGCTGGAGTTGTCCTCTTACAAATGTGGATAGTTCGCACTTGCCTGCCTAGCGGGACAGATAGAGATGAAGCTAATGAAGCTAAGGCATCGGCGAGGATATTCTGAGAGCGGGGGACATGAACAAAGGTGAGTTTGAAGAATAGCTTGATGTAGCAAGTGGTGAGCTCCTGGTAGGGTTTGAGGTTTGGATGAGAACTTCGGTACTTGGATATGACCTGGCGTAGGATCAATTGACTATCACCTATCACCCTCAGTTCGGTGGCACCATGGAAATGAGCGGCCTCCAGCCCGGCCAGCAAGGCTTCATACTCAGCTATGTTGTTGGTTGCTGGAAAGTTAAGCTGAAAAGCCTGTGGAATGGTGACACCTTCTGGTGACAGAAGGACAATACCTATCCCTCTATCATGGGAGTTCAGAGCCCCGTCAAAATATAATGTCCAAAGATTGGAAGAACGGACTGACATTAGTTCGTCATCCGGGAACTCCGACCGGACTGGGTCAAAGACGGGTATGGGATGATGGGCAAGGTGTTCAGCAATAGCATAACCCTTGATTGCCTTCTGTGGGACATAAGTGATATCAAATTGGGATAGGAAACTCTGCCATCGCCCTAACCGATCAGTCAAGACTGTCTACACATTTCTATGCCAATTGTGGCAGATATCTGTTTGGAACTCCTTTACCTCTGACTTTCCTATTTCCTAACCTAACTTGACCTACTGAAGATAAAGCTGGAAAGGTGGTATTTATAGTGGAGGGAGGATTGAGCAAATTGATCAATGATTAAGAAAAGGGGGATCCCTGATTGGGAGTACCCTCTGGGATGAGTAGAGACGTCTCCTCGATGGAAATATGAGTTTCATAGAAGTCGTTTTGGAAATTTCAAGTAAAAAGATAGAATGAGTCTGAGTGACTCGAGGCTTGCTAGAAGATGACTGAATTAATAGAGAGAAAAACTTAAGAATAAAAGGGAAAAAGGGGCTCGTGGGCCCAATGGAAATAGAAAGTGGACACATGGGTCCAAAACTGATGAAAAAGGTAAACGGGTACGTGGACCTGGTCTTAGAAATAAATGGGCATGTGAGCCCATGTTGAGAAAAGCCCTCAGTCATGAAGTTGATGAGGGAAGCAAATGGGCAAGCTGGCCTAATAAGAGTGGAAGGTTGAAGAGGGCTAATGGGCCCAAAGTGGGTAAGTGGGCCCTGAAGCCCATCCAAAAGATCTAGAAACAATGGCACGAGGTTTAAACATGGCATTGTTGTATTTGGGCCTCGTGGAATGGTTTTGACTTGGGTGGTATGCTCAACCAGATGATCCAATATTGGTCTGCCCTTGAGTGGTTCCTGGTGCTCTTCCCCACTTGAGAACAGACGAGTCAAAGTTAAGCATAGGTCTTCCAAGTCTTCTTCTTCTTCATCTGGAGCCTTTCTTCTCTTGACAGCTATCACGGAATTTTTGCCATCTTCAGCCAACATCATGGTCTCCCCTTTGATAAAGAATGTATGGAGTCCCATGGCATATCCTGGCTGGAAGATCCTCCTTGAGATGGAACCCTCTTTATATCCCAACCCCTGCCTGCGTGGCCTTTTCGCATTTTCAATTGGCTGAGTGATCCCTTGAAGATCCTTGCCTAAACCTCTTCCAGGCTGATAGCCCAATTTCATCATCATCCGCCATCCCAGTGTGTCTGGTAGAGAGGCGGTCATGCATCTAACTTCTGGCAATTCTCCCACTGAGATCTGGGGTTGTATTGACAGACCTAGGGGTAAAGAAGCATCGTTCAGCTCGTCCCTTATAGGCATGCTAGTCACCTTGACCACCTGTCCTTTAAAGGGAAATTTTATGCACTGGTGGTTTGTTGAAGCCACAGCTCCTATTGCCTCCAAATATGGCCTCCCAAGTATAGCCCGAAATGTTGGATCTAATTCTAGAACATGAAAATCTGTTGTAACCGTACATGGTCCAAGTTTGACTTCTAGAGTGACCACCCCACGTGCAGACTTCATGGAGTTATCATAGGCTGTCACCATGGCACAAGATGGCTTGATTTCTTGCTCGTAAATACCGCACAACTGCAAAGTTTCTGGCGGCATAACGTTGATAGAAGCTCCAGTGTCAACCAAACATGATTTTACTTCGACATTGCAGATGATAACAGCCACATGCAAAGCATATCTCCTAAAGTCTGGATCTGCTAATTCTTCCTAAGAGAAAGTGAGTGTTGGGTGCTCACTTCTAGGGGCTAACACTATAGTTATCTTTTCAGGTGGGAGATCTTCACTTACCATGACCCTTTGCAAGTACTGCTGTAGAATCTCCTAGTGCACTTTTGATCTTTTGATCAACTCAAGTATAGAAATACGGGCCGGTGTTTTATCTAAATGCTTTAACAGATCATACGCCGTGCCTGGCAATGGTTCATCCACTTGTTCCTCCTCCACTGGCCCCTGCGGTTGAGTTCCGGCTTGGGGAAAGAGTCGCTGGAACATCCTCCCACTCCGAAGCACCGGGGCTATTTGGCGGTCGGGTAGAGGTGACGGGTTAACTAGGGTGGATTGTGGTGTAGGTGCTGGTATGGTAGGCAATGGGTTTGGTGGTCCTAGGATGATGGGGTTAGTTGGTAGAGGGGTAGGATTTGGAGGTGGTAATGATGGTGATACCGGTGGCCTAATAAGAATAGGCCGGGGTGTGGGAGTGGTTGATGGGTTTAATGAAGGTGTAGGTTGTGGGATTAGTGGTATGATAGGTTGAGGTTTTGGAGTGGTAGAGCTTGTAAGCTGGGGGTTCAGGTTTGGTGATGATTGTGGTGGTCGAATGAGTAAGGGCCGATGTGTAGCAATGGTTGAAGGAGGTGTAGTTAGAGAGGGGGCTGGCCTGATGATGGGCCGGCGAGAAGAAGTGGCGACCAGTGGTTGGGTTATTGAGCTTTGTGGTAGTTGTGGAGTAGTAGGTGCATGGATTATCTGTCTAGGAGGGTTCCTAGCAGGAGGCCTAGCCGGGTTGACAGGCATGGTTGTATTGTGGCTTTCTAGTTGCCAACCTTGAGCACGGCTGACATCTCCCTGGACAATGGAGTGTACTAAACCAATTCCTGGGTTTGGATGTCTTTGGTGCCGGTCTTTGGAGCGGGAGCATGTAACGGGAGCGGATTTTGGACAATCCCCAAGCCAGGTTGTTGTTGAGGTTGAGCCGGTGGACGTTGCCGCTGCTGCTGCCTAGCCTTCATAGCTTGTATGCATTCTCCCATTTGAGCCCAATCAATGCTGCCTTGGTCATTCAGATCATGGATGTAATCCTTGAATTGAAAGCACACTTCTACAGTGTGACCAGGACACCGGTGGTAAGCACAGTATCGAGACATATCTACATTTGTTGGCCAAACCTCTCTTTCCTTGGGCAATTCCAACTGTTTCTCCACCATGAGTACATTGAAGATGTCGGTCAAGGAGTAAGGGAGTTGCTGGTAGTTCTCTCTCCTAGGACCTCCCCTTCGTGGTGCCTGATTGGGTGGTGGCGGTGCCCTATTGTAGGTAGGTTGTCGAGGTTGCTGGGGTTGTGCTACTGGTTGCGGGGGTTGTTGTGGTTGTCGTGGTTGTTGTGGCCTAACCTGTTGTTGAGGGGGGTAATAAGCAGGGTTCTATGGTGGGTTTCTATACTGGTTTTGACGGTTCCCTCCCTGGTTCCCCACAATGTTTATAGCTTCGTTGTTGACCACTCCCTCGGTTGTAGAACCAACTGGTGCAAAGGGGTTTTTCCTGAGGTTTCTATGTTTAGGATCGAAAGGGTTTATCATGGTGGCATCCTTGAAGTGGGCTTGCAAGTATCGGGCACTGTCATAGAGTTCATTCATTGTGGTAGGACGGTGCATGATCAAGACATTCCTCAAGGCGAGGTGTAGTGTTGCCAATGAGCATCTTCACTTGTTCCCCTTCGTAAATAACATCTGTCAATTTCTCTGCCATTCCCCTCCAGCGATCAGCAAACTTTATGAAGTCCTCTTCAGGCTTCATCTTCTCAGCAATCAAATCCGTGATGGAGCATGCTGGTGCCACCCGGTCTCTGTATCTTTGCAGGAATTTTGTCTTGACAATGTCGAAGTCTCCTGCCTCAAAGGAGTCGAGTGAGTATAACCATTCCAATGCAGACCCTTCTAGTGATCGGCGGAACAAGAAGGCAAGAACCCTACGATCATCTTTCCAGAATAAGGATTCATAGAGAAAATCTTTTAAATGGAGAAAAGGATTGCCAGTACCATTGTAGAGGCGATAAACTGGTAGCTCAGAAGGTGGCAAATGTAGGACTGGCAGAGAAGGAATGGAAATCTCAGGAACTGACTTGGAGTCCAGGCGACATCTCAGCTCTTCATAACGTTCATTCATCTGGGTGAGCTGATCCATGAATGCCCTGGTGAGAGCAGGTTCTTGGTTTACTGGTTGGGGTATGTGGTTAGAGACATGATTTTGGAATTGAGGAGCATGACTTGAAGATTGTCCCATGGCTTGGTGGATTGGGGGAGCAACATGGTTAAAATAAGATGGCTGAACAAATGAGGGTTGGACCACAGATGGTTGAACTATAGAGGGTTGAACTACAGATGGTTGAATCATAGATTGTTGAACAATAGGTGGTTGAATCATAGATTGTTGAACAATATGTGGTTGAACAAAGGGGGACTGAATGACTGGTGGTTGAACTATAGGACGAGGAGATAAGGCAACTTGATTGGTTTCGGCATCGATTCGAAGCAATTTTGCCCTTCACCATGGATTGTATACGGGCATATGTTTCTGGGTCAGTATAGAGAGACAACTCCCTAAAGAGTTGTTCAACATCACGGGGAGCAGATGGTTGAGGGACCTCTTGCACTTCTGACTGAATCGGTTGGTGACCCATCTCGTGCTCTCGATGTTCAGCTTGTTCCGCCATTCCAACGTGCCTTCCAGACCTTAGTTGCATTGAACTTCAAGAAGAAAGTAAAACAAACAAGTTGACAAAACAAACAAAGAAATTTTTTGGTTTTTTTAGTATTTTGCAAAAAGTTATCTCACCACGTGTAGGTAACGTAGGATGCTTCGGGTTTTGGGGAGTGGTACAACCAACCCGATCGTGAAGAGGAATACTCCACGTATGAGGAATTATAGAGGCCTTGATGAAAGCCAACCAAGTCAACTAGGAAGGAATATCCCAGAAGAGAGGTCAGAATCCACCAAGAGGGTGTTTTGGATGGGAGGGATAAATGGGAGAGTGAGCTCCCGCCTCAAAAAAAGTGTAAAAGAAGGAGGTAGAGAGAAGGAGCAGAGAATTCAATCAAGTAATAAAGCAAGTAATGAGCAAAACATAAACTTAAACAAGCAATCAACACCAGACAAGCAATTAGAAACTAGACAAGCAACTAGAAACTAGAATCTAGACTTGTTTCTTATGTGAGCCAAATGGAGATAGTGAAAAGGTGATGAAAAGAAGAGGGTTCAGATCTGATAGCCAAGCAAAAGGGTGGTCCACGTGGGGACCGATGTGGGAACTGGGGTAAAAAGTAAAGGTGGTTCACGCGGGAACCGGTTTTGGGTAAAAGGGGGTGGTTCACGTGGGAACCGGTTTGAATGGCCAAAAGAGGGCCACGTGGGGCCAATTAATGGTGGATAAAGATCTGATCCAAGTTGGGATAGATCTGGAAAAAATGGTTGTGGTTCACGTGGGAACCGAAGTAAAGAAAGAGATTGGTTCACGTGGGAACCGGTTTAAAAGGAAAAGGGTGGTTCACGTGGGAACCGGTTTAAATGAAATGCAGAAATTAAATGGCATACTTGGCACTTCAGATCTGATGAAAGATGGGTGAAATCAGAAATTATGAGATGGCATGAAGTTTAAGAGAGGTGGAAAGAAGGAAAGGCTCACGTGGGAACCGGTCTAGAACTAGAACTAGTTGCAAACAAAACACTTAGCACCCACGGTTAAAGACATTGCTTGTCCCACCGTGGTCGCCACAAAGCTGTCGACTCTGAAAATTCGACGGGGTCCTCTCCTTTTCAAGGAAGTCTGTGAACCCAGATCGTCACCTCAAGAGGGGATGAGAAAAGAAAGGAATAAAGCTCGGAAAGCAACTCTCACCTCGATCCCACACTCACATTGATCCCCAAACTTTCATCCCTTGGCGTCGCTCGATCACCAAAGAGACGGTTCGGGTCATGTGGGAGGAAGGTGAGAAGAAATAAAGGTGGTCGCCAGGAACCGTGGGTTCCGATTTATAGAATTAAAATGACCGTGTGTACCTTAGCGTGAAGAATGTGAGTTAAAGCTTCTCCTTCTTCGGCCGGCCGATGAAGAAGAGTCCTCAACGTGTGGGTGCTTGATATTCTGTGCAACTAGACAAATAAACAAGTTAAATAGACAATTAGAACTAGACAAAGTGGAGTATATGTAAAGAGAATAACATAAAGACACACAATTGACTAGAAACTGACCGGATTCGGGTTATCTCTAACCCCTTTTTTTATTTTCGGATTAACAGAGTAAAAGTAATGCAAAAAAAATGTAAAAAAAATGATAGGAGGATGGATAATCACTAAAAAAAGAGATAGGAAAAAGAAATGAAAGATTCTGAGTTGAATAGAGAAAGATATAGCCAAATCTGTGTTGTCGAAAAAGCCGAGCAGCAGTCCAGGATCTGCCAGGCGCGACTTTGCTTCTGCGCTCGTCACGACCAGCCCCGACCTCTCAATCAAGTGCCGTCTATTGTAAACTCAAGAAGACTTGTAGAGGAATAACTTTGATGAAGAGATCTCAGGCATAAGACGTCAACAAACTTCTGTAGAGGTCGAAGAAGATAGACTTGGTAGATCACCTGCAGAACAGCCTTCCTCTCTCTTGAACCGACTTTTCTCTCTCTAAAAACTCGAGATTCTCTCTCTAAAAATCACAAAATCGATGCAGGAGGGTGCTAAAACATCTTGAGATGCCTGGGGAGTCGTGCTCCTCCTTGGAACGACCAGAATCAGAGTCCATTTATAGGAGAACAGGCGGTCTTATCGGAGCTAAAAAATAGGGATAAATGCGCCCTGGTGCCAGGCACATGCACCCCACTGAGGGGCGCATGTGCCCCCCAATGAGGGCACATCTTATCTTCTCCGAAAATTTCGATCTTATCCGGTCCGTCGGTTGAGCGGTATAGTCCGGGTGAAAAACTGGTTCCCACGTGTCTCAAAGGTGGGGCGCATGTGCCCTCATGTGAGGGCATGAGGTCAGGTGCCTCATTGATAGGGCGCAAGGGCACGTGCCCTGGGTCCCGGGCGCATGTGACCAGGAACCCGGGCGCATGGGACTAGTTTCGCGCGTCCTTCTTCCGGAAGCCATTGAGAACACTCCCGAACTCGGAACTCGACGCCGTTTGTTGCGTTGGAAAGATAACACGCCGAAGAAGCTTTCTATAGCATCGGATCAGCAATCACACCCTACAAAACTTCAGAATTTTGTCCGGAAGTTAGGGCAGTGAACAGAAGATCCGATACAGGTCAAAATGACTTCGACGGCAAACCGGAAAGGCACGAAATGCAACAAAACTTGTCCGGAGTGTGAATATGACCATAACCTTCAATGCATGATCATTAGGCATTGGTCATTCAGCCAATTTCCATGTTCACACGATTTACGTGCAGCTTTCGCTCGGAAATTATGGCTTTTTGCGGAAAACGTCGGAAAACATCCGATTTCATTCGGCGAAGCTCCAAATCAACTTTAAAAGACCAGGCATCATTATAAGGTCAATAATACATGTTACCCTATAAAACATGAGTTTTATGCTATGAATTAGGCGAATTTGGGGTGTCTACACAGGGGCCCATAACTCATCATCCAACTGGCTCAGAGCAACGAACCGGTTGACAAGGGGTAGAATGATAAGCCGCGGTCGGCGGCGCTTCTCTTCCCTAAACTCAGAGGGAGTCTTGATGAAAGTGGCTGGGCGGGTACGGTTCCAAGGGCACCGTACTGTCAACTCTGAAAATTCGACGGGGTCCTCTCCTTTTCAGGGGAGTCCGTGAATCTAGATCGTCACCTCAAGAGGGGATGAGAAAAAGAAAGAAATAAAACTCGGAAAGCAACTCTCACCTCGGTCCCACACTCACATTGATCCCTGAACTTTCATCCCTTGGCGTCGCTTGTTCACCAAAGAGACGGTTCGGGTCAGGTGGGAGGAGTGTGAGAAGAATGAAATGTTGTCGCCAGGAACCGTGGGTTCCGATTTATAGAATTAAAATGAACGTGTGTACCTTAGCGTGAAGAATGTGAGTTAAAGCTTCTCCTTCTTCGTCTGGCCGATGAAGAAGAGTCCTCAACGCGGTGGGTGCTTGATATTATGTGCAACTAGACAAACAAACAAGTGAAATAGACTATTAGAACTAGACAAAGTGGAGTATATGTAAGGAAAATAACATAAAACACACAATTGACTAAAAACTGACCGGATTCGGGTTATCTCTAACCCCTTTTTTATTTTCGTAATAAAAGAATAAAAGTAAAGAAGAACTGAAAAATTCTGAGTTGAATAGAGAAAGATATAGCCAAATCTGTGTTGTCGAAAAAACCGAGCAGCAGTCCAGGATTTGTCAGGCGCAACTTTGCTTCTGGGCTCTTCACGACCAGTCCCAACCTCTGAATCAAGTGCTGTCTATTTAAAACTCAAGAAGACTTGGAGAGGAAGAACTTTTATGAAGAGATCTCAGGAATCAGACACCCACACACTGCTGTAGAGGCCGAAGAAGGGAGACTTGGCAGATCACCACCTGCAGAACAACCTTCCTCACTCTTGAACCGACTTTTCTCTCTCTAAAAACCCTAAATTCTCTCTCTAAAAATCACAAAATAGATGCAGGAGGGTGGTTGGACATCTTGAGATGCCTGGGGGGTCGTGCTCATGCCTTTGGAACGACCGGAATAAGAGTTAATTTATAGGAGAACGAACAGCGTTATCAAGGCTAAAAAATAGGGGCCTTGCGCCCCACCCCTGGGCGCATGCGCCCTGTTGTAGGGCGCATGCGCTCCACTGAGGGGTGCATGTGCCCCCAGTGAGGGCGCATGGGCACAAGTCCCGAAAATTTTGGTCTTATCCGATCATCGTTCAGTGGTAGAGTCCCGGTGAAAAACTGGGTCCCTCGTGCCTCCAGGGTGGGGCGCATGTTCCCTCAAGTGAGGGCACAAGGTCACGTGCCTCACTGGTAGGGCGCATGGGCACGTGCCCTGGGTCCCGGGCACATGTGACCATGAACCCGGGCGCATGGGACTGTTTTCGCGCGTCCTTCTTCCGGAAGCCATTGCGAACACTCCCGAACTCCGAATTCGACGCCGTTTGTTGCGTTGGAAAGATAACAGACCTAAAAAGCTTTCTATAGCATTGGATCAGCCATCACACCCTTCAAAACTTTAGAATTTTTTCCGGAAGTTAGGGCAGTGAACATAAGATCCGATACAGGTCAAAATGACTCCGACGGCAAACCGGAAAGGCAAAGGCACGGTATGCATCAAAACTTGTCCGGGGTGTGAATATGACCATAACATTCAATGCATGATCATTAGGCATTGGTTATTCAGCCATCTTCCGTGTTTACACGATTTACGTGTGGCTTTCGCTCGGAAAATACGGCTTTTTTGCGGAAATCATCGTAAAACATCCGGTTTCGTTCGGCGAAGCTCCAAATCAACTTTAAAAGACCCGGCATTATTATAAGTTCAATCGCACCTGTTACCCTATAAAACATGAGTTTTATGCTCTGAATTAGGCGAATTTGGCGTGTCTACAACTTGCCTCGCCTTGATGTCGTCTTTGTAAGGGAGTGGCATGTAATGAAGCGGAGTGATTCGGAGTGAACTGTAATGGAATGCAAGTGAACGTAGATGAATGTAGCGGAATGGAATGGTGATGGACTGAAAAGGTGGCATCAATGTGTAGATATAGACACGCTTATCTACCTGATCCAGCAAAATGAATCTCTCTGAGTATTCTAGATCGCTTTTATGTTCTATCAAAACCTCATATTATTGACTGGTAAAAGACATGCCCTTGGCACGAGAGATGAAAAGGTAAATGATAAAGGATAAAAGGATGTAGCCAACCCTCAGCGTGGTGAGGAGTCCTCGAATTCGTAGGTTCATCATCAGCCAGCAACCCGAACTTTGCGGTGTTCTTGTACTGTGATGGGCTAAAGTTTTTAAAAGAGAAGTTGATCTTAAAATGAAAAGAATACCAATCCATCATATTTGGAATCTCAAGTTCATTCAAGTTTCACCAAAATACTCAGTTTAATTCTGAGTGGAAGAACCTCACGTTCTTAAAGGGTTCGTTTTAAGCATAACAAAATTGCTCGGGTATCGTGAAAACCAAGAATCACGCTCTGGCAGAAAACCCGGTATTCGGAAAATGACAAAACAGACTTAAGCCATAATGGGATTGAAAGATAATGGTGGGACTAACATAGAATGATGGGAAAGAAGAAATAATGGTGTGACAATTGCCATGACATGGTGGGATAAAAGACATGGTGGGATAAAAGAAAAGAAAGAATAAAACATGGTGGAATAAAAGAAAGAAAAGAATAAAACATGAAGGAATAAAATTGGTAATGATGAAAAATGAAAAGGAGATGGATGTGAAAACATAGAAAATTATGTAGAAAATAGTTGAAGATATAGATTGTCTATTGGAGGTCAAGACACCCGATTAGGAACCATCGTCCCTCCAATGTTCAATTTTGTCTTATCCGTGAGTGTGAAGAAATGACCAAGCCGACGTGGATTTTGTTGAAGGGGATCTCGGGCCCAGTCATCTTCACTCTCAAGGTCTTCAACATTAATGCATATAATACGTATCAAATGGACCTAACATAACTAGGTGACAGATAGTAGGAGTGATGTGAAGTGCAAAAATGAAGTGATGGTTATGATGTGAGATTGATGAGAATGTGGATTTGAGTGAAATCTTCAAGCGTAGTGCATCGACCAGCATCTCTGGTCCATCCTTGTCCTGCCTTCTGACGGAATACAACACCATGAGAATGTTTAGCTGGATGGTGCTTCCTTTCTTTTTGCCGCAAGGTTGGCATGACGTTCCTTGGGGAACACTGATCTCACCAATTCACCTGTTAGGACTTAAAAGGTTGTCTGCACATTTTTGGTTAGTACCCAATAGACGAAAAAAGCATATTATCCTGAAATGAACAACTGAAGTTTTCACTATTAGAACCATCATTTAGAGGTCAAAACAAAGTTTTTGATGATGGTTCCTTTAGCAAAAATGTCACTTTTAACATTATAGACAATTTCTGATTTTTTTAGATTTTTATGAATTTTTCGAATTTTTTGTCCATGTGCCCTGGGGTGGGGCACCTGGCCATGTGCCCCCAGATGAAGGCACATGCGCCCTGGGGATTTTTTTTTTTTTTGAAAAAAAAAATGTACCTAATGGCCCTTCTCTTTTGCTTCTTCAGCTCCTGAAAATACTTAATGAAAATAATTAAACTTTTATCATAACTCATCCCTTTGCCTATATATCATTTGCCTTGATTTTGAGTCAAAGGGAGGATCCTTCTTAACAAGGTGGAATAAAACAAATGACTAAAATGAAATGTAAGGGTTAAGAGAACTTACCTACCGTTGTGTGAATCTTCTCCTCTTCTACAATGAAATGCCTGAAACACTTGATAGAAAGGGGATTAGATCTTCACCGTGACTCTTCCCTTTGCCTATTGTGGTCAAAGGCGAGAGCCTTCTTAACAAGGTAATTAAAGTAAAAGGATATGCAATGCAGGAATGCAAATATGCATGACAGTAAAATAAACATGGATGCAACTAATGCAATGATCATGACTGAGCAAAAAAATTTTTTTTTTTTTAGATTTTCTTGAAAAAAATCATTTATTTGAATTTTTGAAATATTCAAAAAATTTTGGATTTTTAAATATGTATTTTCTTTTGGCTTTTGAAATTTTTTTTATTTTTTAAATATGCATTTTTTTAGGGTTTTTGAAATATGCAATTTTTTGGGACTTTTGAAATATGCATTTTTTTTGTTTTTTAAATATGCATTTTTTTTGGAATTTTGAAATATGCAATTTTTTGTGGAGAAAATGATGGTATTTGAGACAGTTCATCGATCTTTGGAGTTTGTCAAGACTCAAGTGGTAGATGCCTCGTGCAAAAAAATAAAGTTCCCTACCTAGAATCCTTCTAACCTTCTTCCTTTGATCGGCTTGGATTCCACCTGGATTTGGTCGATTTACCCTACCCAAGGGGTTTAAGGAGGAAGAGTATAGAGGAAGTCCTTGATAGGGTTTGAAGATATTGAGAGGGATTTCTCTACTCTCACTCAAATTACCCATTGGGGTTCGGCCTCTTTTGGGTTTTTCTTTCTTTTTTGCTCTTTTCTATGTGGCACATATTTGGACAGGTTTTTGACCCGTGGGGATATTGCCCTTCTTTTAGTGCATTTTGCCTTGACTATCGTTCTAGGTGCTCATTCAGACAGGTTGATCATTTTTTTTCCTAACCTGAGGGGTTCATTGCCCATCTTTTGGCACCCTTTTGTACCCTCCGAGACGGCCTCCTACTAGGGTGGCGAGTGTTTTCGATACTACCCCTCTCTAATCTTCTCTCCCTATCTTGGACCGAGTAGAAGAGAATAGGGTAAGGGTACTCCTTCCATTTCTAGATTTCTGCCTTGCCTTTCGCAAGTGTCGGGTTGTCTGGATTCTAGGATCGGGAAGTGTGGTGTGTGTAGGATGGTACCTACCCTTGACTTCTCACGAACAACATAGGATCGATGACTTGAGGATATACCAGGGGTTTCTCCATTTTTATGGAAAGTAATTTTTGAGGTAAACTCCATTCCAATAATGATTCAATTTTTCTCCATCTACATTAGTTAATTCATATGCATTACCTGGATACTTTTCAGTGATTACAAAAGGCCCTTCCCAGTTAGGTTGCAACTTGGAGCAGGGACCCCCTGACTTAACGAATATGCGTTTGACTACCATCTCACCGATTTCGAACTTTCTCTCGACCACCCTCTTTTGATAAAACCTTTTGTGTCTATTCTGATAAGTCCGGGCATGCTCGGCGGCGGCTAGCCTTCTTTCATCTAAGAGTTCAAGCTGTGCAAGGAGAAATTCTCTTCTCTCATCAACAGGAATATCCCTGTCGAGCTGAACTCGGAGAGATGGAAGTAATACTTCGTAAGGGACCACTGCTTCCATCCCATATGCCAAAGCATACGGGGTTTGTCCAGTGGGAGTCCTTATAGAAGTACGATAAGCTCATAGAGCAACTACAAGCTTATCAGGCCAGTCGGCAAATTTACTAGACTTACAAGATTTCTTGATGATTTTGATTAAGGTCTTATTGGTGGCTTCTGCTTGACCATTGCCTTGAGAATAGTATGGTGATGAATGATGCAATGAAATGCAGTACCTGTTGCAAAGATCACGTAGATCTTGAGAAAGAAATTGTGGACCATTATTGATGATGATGTCGCTGGGGATCCCGAACGTTGCTAGGATGTTGCGCTTTATGAAGGAGCAGACCGTTGACGCTTTAATCTCCATGAATGCTTCCGCTTCAGCCCATTTTGTGAAGTACTCCATTGCCGTCAGAATGAATGATTTTGAGCGCATTTCGGAGTTGAGGTCACTCAAGGGGCCAATGATATCAAAGGTCCACATGGCGAAAGGCAATGGGGCATGAATTGGATGAAGGGAAGATGCGGGAGAGTGAATCTTGTCGGCATGGAGTTGACATGAATGACAATGCCGGACAAAGATGGAGCAGTCTTCTTCTAGAGTTGGCCAATAATATCCTTGTCAGATGATTTTCTTAGCAAGGGCTTTGGCATTCACATGACTACCACAAACTCCAGAATGTGCTTCCTTCAACACCAACTCAGCTTCTTCTTCATCAAGACACCTGAGTAAGATACCACTTAGGCTTCTCTTATAGAGCACTCATCCAAGGATTGTATACCTCTGGGATACTCTTCTGACTTCCTTCTTTTCCTTGGTGGTTGATCCAGGTGGGTATGACTGATCTTGACAATACCTCGCAATCTCGTCATACCAAGGTCTCTCACCTTCTTCTAATTCTTCAAACTCAATTATGGAGATTTCTTCTTTATGTTCCAAATATTCTTTCTCGTTGAATCTTTCCTTAACCTTCATAAAACGTCCATCCTCAATTGCTGGAATTGTCCTCTTACAGATGTGGATAGTCCGCACTTGCCTGCCTAGCGGGACAGATAGAGATGAAGCTAGTGAAGCTAAGGCATCGGCGAGGATATTCTGAGAGCGGGGGATATGGACAAAGGTGAGTTTGAAGAATAGCTTGATGTAGCAGGTGGTGAGCTCTTGGTAGGGTTTGAGGTTTGGATGGGAAGTTCGGTATTTGGATAGGACTTGGCATAGGATCAATTGACTATCACCAATCACCCTCAGTTCGGTGGCACCAAGGAAATGAGCGGCCTCCAGCCCAGCAAGCAAGGCTTCTTACTCAGCTATGTTGTTGGTTGCTGGAAAGTTAAGTTGAAAAGCCTGTGGAATGGTGACACCTTCAGGTGACAGAAGGACAATACCTATCCCTCTACCATGGGAGTTCAGATCCCCGCCAAAATATAATGTCCAAAGATTGGAAGATAGGACTGACATTAGTTCGTCATCCAGGAACTCTGACCGGACTGGGTCAAAGACGGGTATGGAATGATGGGCAAGGTGTTCAGCAATAGCATAACCCTTGATTGCCTTCTGTGGGACATAAGTGATATCAAATTGGGATAAGAAACTCTGCCATCACCCTAACCGATCAGTCAAGATAGTACACATTTCTGTGCCAAGTGATGCAAAGACTTGAAAGCAAGATTACGCAATGATTTTGATTAAACCTTAGGTTTATGAATTTTGTTAAGAATTGTTCTCTCAACAAATGGGTTAGGATCCTAACTCCAATCTCCGATGACCTAGGTTTCACACAATCTCACCACGTGTAGGTAACGTAGGATGCTTCGGGTTTTGGGGAGTGGTACAACCAACCCGATCGTGAAGAGGAATACTCCATGTATGAGGAATTACGGAGGCCTTGATGAAAGCCAACTAAGTCAACTAGGAAGGAATATCCCAGAAGAGAGGTCAGAATCCACCAAGAGGGTGTTTTGGATGGGAGGGGTAAATGGGAGAGCGAGCTCCCGCCTCAAAAAAAGTGTAAAAGAAGGAGGTAGAGAGAAGGAGCAAAGAGTGAAATCAAGTAATAAAACAAGTAATGAGCAAACCATGAACTTAAATAAACAAGCAATCAACAACAAACAAGCAATTAGAAACTAGATAAGCAACTAGAAACTAGAATCTAGACTTGTTTCTTATGTGAGCCAAATGGAGATAGTGAAAAGTGATGGAAAGAAGAGGGTTCAGATCTGATAGCCAAGCAAAAGGGTGGTCCACGTGGGGACCGATGTGGGAATTGGGGTAAAAAGTAAAGGTGGTTCACGTGGGAACCGATTTTGGGTAAAAAGGGGTGGTTCACGTGGGAACCGGTTTGAATGGTCAAAAGGGGGGACACGTGGAGCCAATTAAAGGTGAATAAAGATATGATCCAAGTTGGGATAGATCTGGAAAAAAGGGTTTTGGTTAATGTGGGAACCTAAGTAAAGAAAGAGATTGGTTCACGTGGGAACCGGTTTAAAAGGAAAAGGGTGGTTCATGTAGGAACCGGTTTAAATGAAATGCAGAAATTAAATGGCATACTTGGCACTTCAGATCTGATGAAAGATGGGTGAAATCAGAAATTTTGAGATGGCATGAAGTTAAGAAAGGTGGAAGGAAGGAAAGGCTCACGTGGGAACCGGTCTAGAACTAGAACTAGTTGCAAAACAAAACACTAAGCACCCACGGTTGAAGACATTGCAGTTCCCACCATGGTCGCCACAAAGCTGTCGACTCTGAAAATTCGACGGGGTCCTCTCCTTTTCAAGGAAGTCCGTGAATCCAGATCGTCACCTCAAGAGGGGATGAGAAAAGAAAGAAACAAAACTCGGAAAGCAACTCTCACCTCGGTCCCACACTCACCTTGATCCCCGAACTTTCATCCCTTGGCGTCGCTTGATCACCAAAGAGACGGTTCGGGTCATGTGGGAGGAGTGTGAGAAGAAAGAAATGTGGTCGCCAGGAACCGTGGGTTCCGATTTATAGAATTAAAATGACCGTGTGTACCTTAGCGTGAAGAATGTGAGTTAAAGCTTCTCCTTCTTCGGCCGGCCAATGAAGAAGAGTCCTCAATGCGGTGGGTGCTTGATATGCTGTGCAACTAGACAAACAAACAAGTGAAATAGACTATTAGAACTAGACAAAGTAGAGTATATGTAAGTAAAATAACATAAAACACACAATTGAGTAGAAACTGACCGGATTCGAGTTATCTCTAACCCCTTTTTTTTATTTTCGTAATAACAAAATAAAAGTAATGCAAAAAAATGTAAAAAAATTATAGTAGGATGGAGAATCACTAAATAAAGAGATAGAAAAAATAACTGAAAGATTCTGAGTTGAATAGAGAAAGATATAGCCAAATCTGTGTTGTCGAAAAAACCGAGCAGCAGTCCAGGATCTGTCAGGCGTGGCTTTGCTTCTGCGCTCTTCACGACCAGCCCCAACCTCAGAATCGAGTTCTGTCGATTGAAAAATCAAGAAGACTTGGAGAGGAAGAACTTTGATGAAGAGAGCTCAGGCAGCAGACGTCCACACACTGCTGTAGAGGCCGAAGAAGAGAGACTTGGCAGATCACCTGCAGAATAGCCTTCCTCTCTCTTGAAACGACTTTTCTCTCTCTAAAAACTCGAAATTCTCTATCTAAAAATCACAAAATCGATGCAGGAGTGTGGTTCGACGTTTTGAGATGCCTGGGGGGTCATGCTCATGCCTTTAGAACGACCGGAATCAGAGTTAATTTATAGGAGAATGGACAGCGTTATCAAGGTTAAAAAATAGGGGCCTTGCGCCCCACCCCTGGGCGCATGCGCCCTGGTGCAGGGCGCATGTGCCCCCCAGTGAGGGCGCATGGGCACAAATCCAGAAAAATTTGGTCTTATCCGATCGTCGGTTCAGTGGTAGAGTCCCGGTGAAAAACTGGGTCCCTCGTGCCTCCAGGGTGGGGCGCATGTGCCCTCAAGTGAGGGCACAAGGTCACGTGCCTCACTGGTAGGGCGCATGGGCACGTGCCCTGGGTCCCGGGCGCATGTGACCATGAACCCGGGCGCATGGAACTGTTTTCGCGCGTCCTTCTTCCGGAAGCCATTGCGAACACTCCCGAACTCGGAATTCGACGCCGTTTGTTGCGTTGGAAAGATAAAAGGCCAAAGAAGCTTTATATAGCATCGGATCAGACATCACACCCTCCAAAACTTCAGAATTTTGTCCGTAAGTTAGGGCAGTGAACAGAAGATCCGATACATGTCAAAATGACTCCGACAGCAAACCGGAAAGGCACGGTATGCAACAAAACTAGTACGGGGTGTGAATATGACCATAACCTTTAATGCATGATCATTAGGCATTGGTCATTCAGCCAACTTCCATGTTTACACGATTTCCGTGTGGCTTTCGCTCGGAAATTACGGCTTTTTTGCGGAAATCATCGGAAAACATCCGATTTCGTTCGGCGAAGCTCCAAATCAAAATTAAAAGACCCAGCATTATTATAAGTTCAATCGCACATGTTACCCTATAAAACATGAGTTTTATGCTCTGAATTAGGCGAATTTGGCGTGTCTACACGTACGTTACCAACCTCCAAGTTACGACGGGAGCCATGTTCAAGCCGAAGCTTGCGCAGACTCAACTGAGGAGATGCGGGCGCGGGCTCGGAGTTAACGGTGAAAACATTCACCGAAAATGGCTCCTGAAGAGGAGCTGGTTGAGGTGACTTTGGTAGGGAAGCCTCAAAGAGTAGGGCGGCATCTGTAGAAGCTATTTGAAGTTGTTGGAGGGGATGGACCTCCTCCTCAGTAGCGAATGGCTCCTCCAGTGTGGCACCAAGACGGTCAGGGTGTAGCAGAACTTTGGGGAAATAGCCAAAAGTGATGCTGGCGGTGACGGCACCAATGCAACGGCTGTTGATGTAGGCCTCGGAATAACAAACACCGTTGTCAAACTCCATTGAACCTGCAAAAACATACAAGGCCGACCTGATCAGATGAAGAGAGTCTTTGAAGAGATAGTGTGTGTGTACTTTCTCAGATCGCTATGGCAGAGAGATGAAGGGAAAGAGAAGCTCCCACCGGGCATGCCAATTTGTGGGAACCTCAGGAATCATTTTGATTTTTGAAATGTGTTTAAAAGATTTGTTTTTGAATGTTGAAAATATCGTACCTGAATTTTCTAGTAAAATAGGTGATAGACCATAAAAACTACTAGATAGTCCAGGTGATATTAAAATAGTATAAAACTGAGGTTCGGGTTCTGTGAAAATATTTTTTGACCTCTCTCCATTGGATGGTGCGAATATCCAATGTTCATTTACATCGAGCAAACACTCGAACACCCTTGATTAACTGCCATAGCGATCTTGTTTGACGAGAGCGTGCACATCCACAACATATAAAGAACACAAAGGGCCCCGGCCGTTTAGGCCCGATGAGATGCAAACAAGTTTGATTAGATTTTGTTTGAAGTTGATTTATGTTTGATTTAAGAATTGATTTTGATGTGATTTGAAATGTAAATTTCAGATTTCCATTTGACTTGGATTTGATGTTAAGTGTTTTGAGCTTGTTTTAATTGTTTGGTTTGTTTTACTTCAATTGGTTGAGGTTTATTTTATTTTTTGTTTGAACTTGATATTTTAGATGTGTTGATCAAATTGACTTGTTTAAGTTTAGTTGACATGTGTTGAGTCATTTTAATGTGGTTTTCTCATGTCGGTTGGTGTTTTCATACCATTTCGGGTGTGTTCGGTATGTTTTAAATGTTTTGAGGTTTGGTTCAAATTGAATAAACTTGAATTTCAGATTGTTAATGATATGAATTTGGCATGTTTTAAGATGAATTTCATATACCTTAATGTTTTCTTTATGTGTTCTTTTCAATTGGTTTGATTTGCACTTGTTTAAGCATTTGAATTCAAATAGATTAAATGTATTGAATCAATTTTTCCAGATTGTATTAAATCTGATTTTTGTTGAATGTTAAAGCTTTAATGATCTATTTTAAGCTTGTTTTAAGATTAGTTTGAATGTATTTTCAGATTTAATTAAGTTAACTTCAGATTTGAGTAACTCTTGTTCGGTTTGCATCACATCCGGTCTGTCGGGCTAGTGTCGATGCCCAGTCACATGCAATCAACTCGGCACTTGAATTGTTCATTGAATATTCATGTTCATGCTGGTGTACATCAGATGTGGCAGTTCAGATGCCATGTTCAATGCTGTCAATTGTGCAAATGTGTGAATGTCCTTCCCTTGGTGTAAAATACCACTTGATTGGGAAAATTTTGGCAGCATGCCGCCTTATTTTCCAATCGGTGTGGAATTTTACCCGTCCTACAAGGCATAGTCATTTGACTTTCCAAGTAGTGGGAAGGGTCCGTCTGCAGTGGGAAGCGTGTCCCATGCCTACGCCTGGGTCAACATTCCGGTGCATGCCGGATGAGCCGCCCAATGAAGCGTCCAGTTGTGGACTAACTCCTTATTTAA
This sequence comes from Cryptocoryne crispatula var. balansae, assembly GCA_036172225.1. Lineage (NCBI taxonomy): Eukaryota > Viridiplantae > Streptophyta > Magnoliopsida > Alismatales > Araceae > Cryptocoryne > Cryptocoryne crispatula. Next base: position 23,698,377 of record CM069925.1, read on the forward strand.
TTTTGGTATTTTGCCTTCAAATTTAATTAAGGTTTATTTTAAGTGTACAAGGCCCAATGGGCCAGCTTCATCAGCACAATGGGCTGGTCTTCATGTCTCATGGCCTGAGAAGGCCGGCTTCATGTCATGTTGGCCCGGTTGGCCTAATTCAAGCTTCATGTCTCCATGGCCCGGTTGGCCTGTTTTACACCTTGTTTGGACCATAATAGAGAGCCACCTTCTCATGCCCTTGACCCATCATGTGAGCCAAGGGGGATCAGGCCGTCACCCCCAACCTGGTCCTTACAAGGACCTATTGTAGCCTCGGTTTGTTGCACTTGTTCGCAGCACCTGTTTTGATCTCCAAGGGCCAGAATGGCCTGATTTGACAATCTGCAGAATTTGATTTCTAGTGTTTGCCTTCTTGCTGTAGCAGTGGGCAAAGGAAGCCTCAGAGGGGCTGGAATGGATCTGTGGGGGTGCTGCTTGGAAGAGTTGGAAAGGGGACTGCACAAGAGGCAGGATTAAGGCAAGTTTGGAAGGGTTGATTAGGTGCTGCACAAAGGGCATGTTGGAAAGGATTTCAATGCCTCAAAGGGGCTGTTTGGTATTGAAATAAGGAAGGCCACACAAATGGGCTGTCTTGGTTGAAGTTGAGAATCCGCCTGAGAGAGACTTGACCCGTCGTATGGATTCCAAGAATTCCTAGGACATCACTCTCTCCTCCAGCCAAAACAAGGGATCAAGAGCCCACCCGTGGGAGACTTGGCCCATCTTGTGGATCCAAGAATGCCCGGGAAATCACTCCATCCTCCTCAATGGGTAAGGGATCTGTGTAGAGAAATTGGCTGATTGGGTGCTGTTTAGATGACCATCAGAGAGGTTAAGTAGGTGCTGGTTTCCAAGCCATCAGAGGGGCCTGATTTGGGTGTTTTCTGATGTTTGTCCACTTAGGCAGCAAAGATGGTCGAACGTAGCCTGATTAGGAGCATGTTCAGGAGCCTAATTGTCTGCTAGAGGGATGTCAACAAGAGGCATGGTGTTAGGTGACAACACGGTGTTGCTTGGGGATGCCAAATGGGCTGCTTACAGACCACCTATGGGCTGTGTACACATGGACAGAAAGGGGTCTGAAATGTGGGGCTCAAAGAGGCTGATTTTTGATGGCTTGTGGAACCAACATTGGTAAGTTGAACATGGGCTTTAGGTGGTACCAACACGGCTGAGTTTTTGGAGCTTCTTGAATGGCCATAGAGAAGGCCGAGGGGAAGAGAAAGAAGAAGGGAGGAAAAGAACTAGAAAGTACTACATCTTCCCTAACCCTTTTTGCACAATCCTTGTTGGAGATTGAAGAAGAAGATGTCTGGTCTTATACCCTTCTTATTCTTCTTCTTTTTTTGCTGAAAATGGGGCTGGAATCAGTGCTCCAAGAAGGAACACCTGCTGTTGGAATCAGTGCACCACCGATTGGGCTGCTGCTGGCGCACCTGCTGGAGGGAGGCCTTTTCTCCTTCTTATACTTCACTTGGCACACCACAAGGGGGCTGGATAGGTTGCTGACTTTCTGATGAAGACGTACAAGCAAGGAGAAGCTGTTTTGGAGCAGGGAAGAGGGAGGAGAGGCATGGCTTCCGCATGGTGATCAGCTTGTCCTTTACATGGCCAGCTGAGGGGGCTTTTATAGGGGCTGAGGGGCGCCATATCCAGGAGGAGATAAGGCTGGAGGTTGTTGAAAGGAGATAAGGATAACTCAAGGGAGGTTGAGGATGATAAGGATAACTCAAGGGAGGTTGTTGAGGTGATTGTGCGCCAACTAGAAAGAGAGGGAGAGAAGGGTGCGCACCATCTCCTCCTTTCAAGGAGGTGTGCGCACATGACATGTGGAAAGAAGGCTGGTTCGACCAAGGCTTGGATGAGGATAAGCTTGGTTAGTTAGGATGAAGATAAACCAAGGGAGAGATAGGGATAAGCCATGGGAGGTGGTTGAGGGAAGTGGTTGAGTGGGACCCACCAGCCAAGGAAGGAGGAGGTGGGTGCGCATCCCTCCCCTATTTTCTAGGGCTTCTTGCGCACACATCAGATGAGGGAGGATGGGATTTGGCCATGGCCGATGCATATGCATCTAGGCTTAAAAGATTTGATGAAGCATCAGCAACAGGAAATGAACCAACTAAAGAACGTAATTTAGGAACCCTAGAAGATCCTAAGACTATCCTCATTAGTGCAAACCTCACTCCTTCAGAAGAACAACGTTTGATCAATGTTTTGGAAGAATATAAGGACACGTTCGCATGGTCGTATGAAGACATGTCGGGATTAGATAATTCATTGGTTGAACATAGATTAACCTTGAAACTTGGAACTACCCCTGTTAAACAAAAGCTCAGGAGGTTCCACCCTGATATTGCACTCAAAATGAACGAAGAGGTCGACAAGCTACACCAAGCAAAATTTATTAAAGTTGTCCTATATCCGCAATGGGTGGCTAACATAGTCCCTGTTATGAAGAATGATGGACGGGTTCGGATCTGTATAGATTTCAGGGACTTGAACCGAGCGTGAACTCAGGATGATTTTTCTTTACCTCATATCGATGTTTTGGTTGATAACATAGCTGGATTCGAAATGCTTTCATTCATGGATGTCTATTCTGGATACAATCATATCCGGTTAGCTGAGGAGGACCAAGAGAAGACCTCATTCACTACACCTTGGGGAACATATTGCTATGTTGTCATGACCTTTGGGTTAAAGAATGCTGGTGCTACATATTAGAGGGCTATGATGGCTATCTTTCATGACATGATGTACATCCTTGTAGAGGTGTATGTGGATGATTTGGTTATCAAGTCCAAGAGTAGTGAAGATCATTCTGAAGTGCTAAGGAAAGTTCTGCAACGAGCTAGAGATTACAAGCTAAAAATGAACCATAAGAAATGTACATTTGGAGTTTCATCAGGAAAGCTACTTTGGTTCATAGTAAGTAAAAGGGGCATAGAGATCGACCCAAACAAGGCCAAGGCAATCATTGGTATGCCTCCCCCGAAGAATATGAAAGAGCGTCGAGGATTGATTGGGAGGCTACAATTTGTCCGCTAGTTTATCTCACAACATTCCCAAAGGTGTAAACCTTTCTATGAGTTAACCAAGGCGGGGGCCGAGTTTAAATGGGATTCGAAGTGCCAGGAGGCGTTTGATGGGTTGAAAGCATACCTGGAAAGTCCCCCTGTAATTAGACCACCAATTCTTGACAAGCCCGTGGTCCTCTACATTTTGGTTCTTGAGAACTCTCTTGGGGCAGTCCTTGCACAAGTTGATAAAGAAGGGAAAGAACGAGCTACTTATTACTTGTCTAAGATGTTTGATGCTTGTGAGCTGAAGTACACTATGGTAGAAAAGACCTGTGCTGCTCTTATTTGGGTAGTTCAGAAACTAAAACACTATTTTCTTGCTCACCAAGTCAAGCTCATTGCTCATGTTAATCCTATCAAGTTTATGTTAGAGAAGACAATCTTGACTGATCGGTTAGGGTGATGGCAGAGCTTCTTATCCCAATTTGATATCACTTATGTCTCACAGAAGGCAATCAAGGGCTATGCTATTGCTGAACACCTTGCCCATCATCCCATACCTGTCTTTGAACCAGTTGTCGACTCCAGAAACGGGTTCCGGATCGGCACCTCAAGAGAAGGTGAAAGATGGATGGAATTGGGGAAAAAAGGGAAGTGAATTGAAAACACTCGGAAAGCGGTAAAATGTCGTCACCTCGGTCCCACACTCACATTGATCCCCGAACTTTCATCTCACGGCATCGCTCGAGCACCGGAGATGGTTCGGGTCATGTGGGAGGAGAGTGAGGAGTGAATTAGCTTAGAACATGAATAAAAAGAAAGGTGGTCGCCAGGAGCCGCGGGCTCCGCTTTATAGAATAACAACAAGATTGAGTTGTTTTGACCGTGTACCTTAGCGTGGGAGAGAGTGTGTGCGGGTTCAACCTTCTTCTTCTTCGGCCGGCCGATGAAGAAGAGTCCAACCGATGCTAGCTTGATCAACCTGTGCAACTAGAAAACAATAAGACAAGAAAACAAGTGAAGAAGGATTAGAACTGAGTGAAATGTAGTAACTTGTAAAAGTAATAACATAAAACGACAATTGTAAACAAACTCACCGGATTCGGGGTTAGCCCTAACCCCTTTTTTTTGTTTTTGATGATGTATGAAATGATTAAAATAGAATAAAAATTATGCTTAAATATGAACAAAATGATTTGAATGAAGAAAAAGAATATAAATGGTTAAAGACAACACAACCCAGGCAAAGTGGCAACCGGGTTGGACAGATTTAATGTAAACTGCGCGGCTCTGATGCAGAGACCGTAGAGGACAGAACCGATGTAAGAATCAAGTGAAATTTATTTCAAAATAAAGATAACTCACCGAGGGTGGTTTGATATGAAGACAAGTTTGCCTGAATATTATTATAAGTAATCTGAATTTACCTGATAAGCCGGATCTTTGGCAGTGAAGTTCTGGAAACTCCCAGCACAATGTCTATGTAGGACATGCTATGGGCACCACAGATATCCAAATTGAATGATTCTTGTTGGATATAAAAGATAACTCACCGGGTAACATTTTATGTGAAGGATGCATAGGTTTAATACACCATTAAATGTACTGCATTTGACTGAGAAGATGATGACTTAGAAGAGAAGACTTCGGATCAGTCTGTGCAGTGCCGGTGTTGAAGCCATAACAAGCAGAGGAAATGTCAGAATTGATCTATGTTTGTTGGAGATGAAATATATCTTGATGAACCACACTTCGTATGAAGGAATTCAGGCCATAAAATGACTAGAAATATCTGTAGAAGCCGATGATCAGAAGTGCAGCACGTTGGAGCATAGACCGGCTTCTTCTTCAGTTTGGGATGATCTCCGGGCACCGGGACGAAGATATAACTATTTGGGGAGATTGGGAAGAGCCTAGGGTGGCTGGAGGACGAAGAGAGAAGTGCTGGAGGATGGGGATGCCCTTCTTAGGTCGTTCATATGAGTCTCCCTTTATAGGGGATGAGAACCAGGTCAAAAAATAGCAAGTTTTGATACATCCGACCATAGGTTGGATTTTCTCCATTTAATGTTGCTGATTTTCATCCTGAGGTATCTAGAAACTTACCTAAATTATTGAGAGAGATTGTAAACCGTGGATCACCTTTACCATGCTCAAAATATGTCTCCACTTGAAGAGGAAACAAATCTGGTCCAAAATGTCAAGTCTTGATATACAAGACAACAAGTTGGATTGCCATCATTTGATGATGCTAATTTCGACCATGAAGCTTCCAGATACTATAACAAGTGATATGGAGGAGGAAAAAGGAAGGTAAGGTCGTGAATTGGTCAGATATGTGCCCAATGGGCTGGGCTTGCATGCAATTGGGCTTGATAGGTGCTGCGTGCGGACAGAACTGCACGTCTGACTTCTAAAAGGTGCTGCGGACAAATGGGAGATCAGAATTGAATGCCATTTGTTGCATTGAAAAGAGGACTCAGAGAAAAAGATTATTTATGTTGAGGACTTCTTCATTGGATGTCAAAATAATCCTGTGAAAAATTTTCAAGTAGATGATATGCTGGGAAAAGCATAATCTGGCACACCACCAAGAGTCTCTTGTTCGGCAAACACGGATTTGATTAGAAATTAGAAAATCATCCTCATATTTTCAATAAGCACCTCAGCTCATCCAAAAGGGTGGTTCATCTTGATTTTGATGGTCTAAAAGAGATGTTGCCAATGGAATAATGGTTTAAGCTCTAAATAAGGCCTAATTGGCGTGTCTACAGCTTGCCTCGCCTTGATGTCGGCTTTGCAAGGGAATGGCATGTAGCGTAGAGGAGTGAAATGTAGAGGAATGTAGCGAAGCAAAATGATTTTTAATGGAATGCAGCGGAGCGAAATAGTGATGGACTGAAAAGGTGGCATCAAGGTGTAGATATAGACACGCTCAACGACCAAATTCAGCAAAGAGAATCTCTTCAAGTCTGCTGGTTAACTGCCATGTTTCATCAAGTCTTCCTATGTTCGATTGGTAAGAGATGTGCCATTGGCACGAGAGAAGAATAGCCAACCCCCAACGCAGTGGGGAGTCCCCAAAACATGGGTTCGTAGGTTCATCATCAGTCGGTAACCCGATCTTTACGGTGTTCCTGTACTGTGATGGGCTAAAGTTTAAAAAGAGATTTGTTTTGAAAAAGTAAAAGAATACCAATCGAGCACATTCAGGCTCTTAGATTCATTTAAGTCTTCCATGAGACAAGATTCAATTCGGAATGGAATGATCTCAAATTCCGAAAGGCAAATGTTAAAGCACAGACCGTGAAGATAATGACGGTGCAAGTTCTGATCAAATAGAAGGTCCTTGGCGGGATGAATTGGCTGCCATGGTGGGACGAATAGGAAAGAAGTTGCAATGGCCACAGTGGTGAAAAGAAATGAAAGATTGGTGGGATTAATAGACACGGTGGGATATTAGAGAGGTTGGTGGGACTAGAGATCATGGTTGGATTAGAAAACACGATGGGATTAGAAAACACGGTGGGATTTAGAATGATCGAGAAAGTGAGAAGGTGAAGTTTAAGAAATGATGTATGCAATGATAAAACAAAATTGAATGCAATTAATGCTACATGATGCATGTTGGGCTCAAGAAAACAAAACAAAACTTGTATAACAAATAGTTGAAGATATAGATTGTCTATGAGGTCAAGATACCCATTCGGGAACTATCGTCCCTCACTGCACAATTTTGGCTTATCCGTGAGCACAAAGAATGACCTGACCGTCGTGGATTTTGATGAAGGGGATCTCGGGCCTGGTCTTCTTTGCATTCACGGTCTTCAACATCAATGCATAAAATAAATAGTAATGCACCTAATATATGCTAAGAAAGGAAATGATAACGGTGAGTTTGCGGTGTGATGACATGCATTCTCACAAAAGAGTTCATGTGTCCTAATGAGGACACAGAGTGAAAATTCCTCGGCAAAGTTGAGTCCGAGGTAATGATGACACCTCCTCCTGAGAATCCTCAAGGGAGGGAAGTGGCGAGCATCGCCTGCAAAAGGTTTCTCGGCAAAATTAAGGCCGAGGTTATGGTGACACCTCCTCCTAAGAATCCTCAGGGGAGGGAAGTGGCGAGCATCGCCTTATTGAAATCTTGAAAATGCTCCTTGACGAAGTTGAGGTCGAGGTCATGGTGGCACATCCTCCTAAGAATCCTTGGGGAGGGAAGTGGCGAGCTTCGCCTTGTTGTGAAGTTCTCCTCATTTGTTCTTCGTGCCTAAAACACTAGAAAAAGGAGATTAGAATGCCAATATGGCTTATCCCTCTTGCAAGTTGCAGTATGCCTTGACCTTTGTCAAGGGGTGTAAAGTTTTTCTTGTGCCTGAAACACTTAGAAGGAAGAGATTAGAACAACAATGCGGCTTATCCCCCTTGCAAGTTGCAGTATGCCTTGACCTTTGTCAAGGGGTGTAAAGTTTTCTTGTGCCTGAAACACTTAAAAGGAAGAGATTAGAACAACAATGCGGCTTATCCCCCTTGCAAGTTGCAGTATGCCTTGACCTTTGTCAAGGGGTAATAGCCTTCTTAAGGGTGTAAAAAAATAAAGCAGCAAATATACAATGAATGTAAAGACAAGAATTCAAACCGAGCATGGTGATTTTTTTTTGAAAATTTTGTTGGAATTTGAAAATGAAGTTTTCTTTTTTGTTGAAAAGATTCAATTTTTTTGAGATTTTTGAAAATGCTATTTTTTTTGAGTTTTTGAAAATATTTATTTTTTTTGGAGTTTTTGAAGATATTCAACTTTTTTTGTAGTTTTTTTTTTGAAAATATTTTTTGGGTAGAGAAAAATCAGTATTGACACAAGTTCTCATCACTTGGTTGTTTTTCTAGGTTCGTTGGTAGACACCATGTGCAAAATGGGGTTCCTTACCCAAAATCTTTCCGACCTTCAACCTTTGATCGGCTAGAGTTTAGCTTTGATTTGGTTGGTTCACCCACACCTTGGGGTAAGAATGAAAAATTGAGGGAAGGTCCTTGATAGGCTTTGGAGATGTCGAGAGGGATTTCTCTACTCACACCCAATTACCCATTGGGGTTCGGCCTCTACGGGTCTTTTCTTCTTTATCGACAAACCTATTTTTGTGGCACACATTCGGACAGGTGCTTTGACCTGTGGGGTCATTGCCCATCTTTTGGTGCCTTTTTTCTATTTTCTGCATTTTTGGGTACTCATTCAGACAGGCCCATATTTGTTTAAACCTGTGGGGTTCATTGCCCATCTTTTGGCACCTTTTTTTTTTTTTAGAAGTTGGACCTTCTGAGACGGCCTCCTACTAGGGCGGCGGATTCTTTCGATACTCTCCCCCTCTAGTCCCCTTTGCCTATCTTGGACCGAACAGAAGAGAATATGGCGAGGGTTTTCCTTCCATCTCTAAGCCTTGCCTAGCTTCTCTCGGGTGTCAAGTCATCCAGACTCGGGATCAGGACGTGTTGTGTGTGTAGAATGGTATCTACCCTCGACTCCTAGACAACAACCTAGAACATGTTGACTTAAGTCATACTGGTAGTTCTCTCCATTTTTGAGGTAGATTACATTCCATGGGCGAATCATTTGAAAACATGCCTTGCATTGTAAAGAATTCATTAGGATAAGACAAAAGGTAGTTATCATCAATCATAAATTTCTCTCAAGTAAGATTGTCATGTAAAATTCAAAATCATTTAAAAAAAATATTGCCTTGTGGATGACATAATGATAATGAATGCAATTTCATGTAATACCTGAGAGAAGGAGAAGTTCATTGTTGATGACGGCTTTGCTTGTGCTTGCCTTGCCTTACCTCGCCATGCCTTGCCTTGCCTTGCCCAATCGCTTCCACTTTTGATATGCACCATATTGCATTGGATTGAAGATTCATAGTCATAGGATGAAGTGAAAATGTGGAGGATCCGATTTAGCAGGCGAGTCAAAATTAATGATGTAAAAGGCAAAGATTGTGGTATCACCTTAAAATTTCTCTACCTTGATTTTTTTTGAAAATAAAATTTTGAAAAGGAAAGAGAATGCAAAAAGGAAAAAAACATGTTTGAAAACAAAAGTGTGCTAAAGTGGGCTCTTGGGCCGAAGAGTTGATAGTGGGCTTGAAAGCCCGTGAAGGGTTGGAATCAGGGGGCACGTGGGCCTAAGAGTTGAATGCGGGCCAGAGGGCCCAGTTGATGTTGATGGGCATGAGGTCCCAATTGGATGTGATGGGCTCGAAGGCCCGATTGAAGGTTGAGCCCGAGGGACCCAACGAAAAGAGCGGGCACACCAGCCCAATTTAGATGGTTGGGAGCAAGATTGTGATTTGTGATGGGCTCGCTGTCGCCATTGAAGAGTATGGGTGCGCAAACCCGAATTCGAAGAAGTGGGGGCACGGGGGCCCGATTTTGAAGAAGTATGGGCACACGGGCCCGATGGTGAAGACATGGGGGCATATAGGCCCGAGGTTGAAGGAGTGTGGGCATGTATGCCCAAAGTTAATGGAAAGTGGGCACGTGGGCCCGATTTAGAAGAAATTTGGGCACATGGGCCCGGTTGCAGAAAAACATGGACATGTGAGCCCGGTTGAGGTGAATTGCGGGCACGTTGGCCCGATTTAGAAAAATTAAGGGCACATGGGCCCGATTGGAGAGAATTATGGGCACGTGGGCCCGATGGAAGGAAAGGCGTACGTAGGCCCAGTTGCGGAAAAGGGGCATTTGGGCCCAATTGAAGGAAAGGGGCATGCAAGCCCGATTGATTAAAAGGGGCACGTGGGCCCGGTTGAAGAAAAGGGGCATAAGAGCCCGGTTGATTAAAAGGGGCACATGGGCCCGGTTGGATAAAGGGGGCGCGTGGGCCCGGCTGATGGAAAGGGGCAAATGGGCCCATTTGATGAAAAGGGGCATAAGAGCCCGATTGAAGAAAAGGGGCATAAGTGCCCGAAAATGGGGCATAAGGGCCCAAAAATGGGGCATAAGGGCCCAACTGAGTGGGATGAGGTGTGGGCCATGGCCCTAAGATTGACAGATTTTGGACCCATGGGCCTTATTGATGGTTGTAAGAAGGATAAAGAAAGGGCAATGGCCCTAAGATTGAGGAATTGTGGGCCCATGGGCCCAATCGTTGATTTTGAGAAGAATAAAGAAAAGGTCGTGGTCCTAAGATTGATTGATCGTGGGCCCATGGGCCAGATTGTTGCTTAGGAGAAGAATGGGGTAAGGGTCGTGGACCTAAGATTGATGCTAAAGGATTTGTCTGCTTAGCTGGAGGAGGTCCTAGTATCCCCTTGCTAAGGTCTATGCCCTTCTGGAGGCTTGTCGATTCATTCCCCATTTCACTGACCAATTCGGTCTCCTTACTTCCTAGCTCTGGGGTCAATTCAATCTGACAAACTTCAGGGATCAATTCTAATGATGGAAACATTTGATCTATACTTGGCAAATCCTTGCCTAGTCCTTGACCATCAACTAAATTTATGATCTCCTCATCCAAGCTCCTTACAGTAGGCTTCTCCTCAGGTTGTTCTAGAGAAGAGGGCATGCCTAGTTTAGGGGATTCTAGAATGATAGAAGAGTTTGGTTCGATCTCCCCTATTGGCTGACTTTGATCTTGAGAGAGGGCAAGGATATGTTGAGGAGTTGATTTCTCTGCCAGGGCAGGAGCACAAATGGTTGGAGTGATTGATTTCTCTGCCAGGGCAGGAGCTTGAAGGGTCAAAGTGTCTGATTCATCTACCATGGCAGGAGCATGAATGATCAGAGTGACCGGTTCCTCTACCGTGGCAGGAGCAACAGACGAAACAAGTGGTTTGACTGACTTAGGGGGAACCCTATGTTGAGGGATTGATTGAAGTGGTGATGGCATAGAAGTCGGTTCAGGCTGAAGAGCTATTGGTGTAATTAATTGAGGAATCATGGCTTGGATGGTTGACTGAGGAGTTGTTGGTGGAATAGGCTGAGAAGCCAAGGGCCGGATGATTGGTCGAGGGGTTGTTGGTGGAATAGGTTGAGAAGCCAAGGGCCGGATAATTGGCCGAGGGGTTGTTGGTGGAATAGGTTGGGAAGCCAAGGGCCGGATAATTGGCCGAGGGGTTGTTGGTGAAATAGGCTGAGAAGCCAATGGTCGGATGATTGGCAGATGGACCTTAAGAAATGTTGGTGGAGTTGAAGGTTGGGGAGCCGGTTGAAGTAATGGAGTATTCACACAATCAACAAGAGGAGCTTTATTAAGCGTGGTTGGTTGTGCCATTAGCACGGGTTGCATGGCCGGCTGAGGTTGGGGCATGGGTGGCCTAATAAACTGGAATCGAGGAGTCGGTTGAAGATGATGATCTGGATGAGATTGGAGAGGGATCCTAGGTTGGTGCATAGCATCAATGCTCCTTTCAAGCCTGGGCCTCAATTCATCAGAATATTGGATTAATTCCACATCTTCTTTTACTTCCCCAATTATTGAATAGCCTGGCCCATATCGTCGCAAAAATTTTTCCTTAACAATTTCAAAATCCCATATTTCTATTTCCCCTAGTGAAAAGAACCATTCTAGGGCTGCACCATCCAATGATCGCTTAAAAAGAATAGCAAGAGCTCTTCGATCATTTAGCCACCGAGATGATTTGCTCAAGAAATCATTGACATGGGTGAAGGGATCACCTGAGCCATTGTAGCGATGGTAGGCTGGTGTTTGTGATGGAGGGATATGTGGGACAGGAAAAGATGGAGTAGATATTTTAGGGATGGCCTTCGAGTCCAAACGATGCCTCAGCTCTTCAAAGTGTTCATCCATTTGGTTGAGTTTGTCCATGAATGCTTGAGTGAGGTTGGGTTCCTGAGCCACCGGTGCAAGGTATTTAGATGAATGGGTTGGAAGAGGTGGCTTCAAAGTAGGAACTGGCATAGAATTATATGAATGCCCCACAACGGGGTGAGTAGAGGCACGACAGGGTTGCCTAGGAGAGGAGATGATGAGGGGCCTAACTGTCGATTTGGGTGGTGAGGGGACTTGATTTCCCTCGACCGGATCTTCATTGGTGGGCATCTTTCCCTTTGTTAAAGATTGCACAAGTGAAAAGGATTCAGGATCTAGATGGAGGGATAGACCCTGGAGGATTTGTTCCACACTAAGTGAAGCAGGTGGATGAGTAGGATTTTGAACTTCAGGCTCCCTGACGGCGTTGACATGGCCCACTGGTTGGACCATGGGTTGTTGTAGCTCGTAGTGGCCTGACCTCCCAACATGGCTTCCAGACCTTAGCATCATGGGCATCATGTCGATATTTCTAGAAAGATGGTTAGAAAAGAGAGCAATCAAAGCACACAATTGAAGATATTTTTTATGTTTTGTTTTGTTTGATTTTGTTTTGTTTCAATTTGGTTGTTTGGAAAACAAGTTGAACACAAAATTAAAAAGGTTTTTGTTTTGTTTTGTTTAGGTGTTTTGTAAGAAATTTTTTTTGGTTGTTTTCAATTATTGTGAGCAAGCAAGTTGTGCAAACAAGTTTTTAAAATGACTACTCGACAATTTTTGGGTTGAAACCTTAGATTAGATAGATTGTTAACAATTGTTCACTCAAGTAGGTATGGTTCCTATTGCTTCAATCTTCAAGACCTAAGGTTGTCACTCAATCACCACGAGTAGGTACTTGGGTTCTTCGGGTTTTGGGAAAGTGGTACAACCGGCCCAATCGTGCGGAGAGGAATACTCCACGGATGGGGACTTACGGAGGTCTTGATGGAAACCACCAAATCAACTAGGAAGGAATATCCCAGAAGAGAGGTAAGAATTTACCAAGAAGGTGTTTGGAGGGTGAGGGTGTGTTGGAGAGAGAACCCCCGCCTCGAATGCCCTACGGATCAGAGCAAGTCCGGTACCCGATGCAAAAAGCTAATGCAAAAGTAAAAATGGAGGGTAAGAGGAGAAGAAGCAATCAATGTGCAAAAACATGAAATGAAATGAAGTAAATAGAGCATGCAATATGCAAACAAGACAAGCAATCATGCAACAAAACAAACAATCTAGTGACTAGAATTGAATTAGAATGAAACTAGTTGCACAAACAAATCAAGCTAGCATGGTTAAAGACATTGGTTGTCCCACCGTGGTCGCCAAAAAGCTGTCGACTCCGAAAATGGGTTCTGGATCGGCACCTCAAGATAAAAGAAGGTGAAAGATGGATGGAATTGGGGAAAAAAGGGAAGTGAATTGAAAACACTCGGAAAGCGGTAAAATGTCCTCACCTCGGTCCCACACTCACATTGATCCCCGAACTTTCATCTCACGGCGTCGCTCGAGCACCGGAGATGGTTCGGGTCATGTGGGAGGAGAGTGAGGAGTGAATTAGCTTAGAACATGAATAAAAAGAAAGGTGGTCGCTAGGAGCCGCGGGCTCCGCTTTATAGAATAACAACAAGATTGAGTTGTTTTGACCGTGTACCTTAGCGTGGGAGAGAGTGTGTGCGGGTTCAACCTTCTTCTTCTTCGGCCGGCCGATGAAGAAGAGTCCAACCGATGCTAGCTTGATCAACCTGTGCAACTAGAAAACAATAAGACAAGAAAACAAGTGAAGAAGGATTAGAACTGAGTGAAATGTAGTAACTTGTAAAAGTAATAACATAAAACGACAATTGTAAACAAACTCACCGGATTCGGGGTTCGCCCTAACCCCTTTTTTTTGTTTTTGATGATGTATGAAATGATTAAAATAGAATAAAAATTATGCTTAAAAATGAACTAAATGATTTGAATGAAGAAAAAGAATATAAATGGTTAAAGACAACACAACCCAGGCAAAGTGGCAACCGGGTTGGACAGATTTAATGTAAACTGCGCGGCTCTGATGCAGAGACCGTAGAGGACAGAACCGATGTAAGAATCAAGTGAAATTTATTTCAAAATAAAGATAACTCACCGAGGGTAGTTTTATATGAAGACAAGTTTGCCTGAATATTATTATAAGTAATCTGAATTTACCTGATAAGCCGGATCTTGGGCAGTGAAGTTCTGGAAACTCCCAGCACAATGTCTATGTAGGACATGCTATGGGCACCACAGATATCCAAATTGAATGATTCTTGTTGGATATAAAAGATAACTCACCGGGTAACATTTTATGTGAAGGATGCATAGGTTTAATACACCATTAAATGTACTGAAATTGACTGAGAAGATGATGACTTAGAAGAGAAGACTTCGGATCAGTCTGTGCAGTGCCGGTGTTGAAGCCATAACAAGCAGAGGAAATGTCATAATTGATCTATGTTTGTTGGAGATGAAATATATCTTGATGAACCACACTTCGTATGAAGGAATTCAGGCCATAAAATGACTAGAAATATCTGTAGAAGCCGATGATCAGAAGTGCAGCACGTTGGAGCATAGACCGGCTTCTTCTTCAGTTTAGGATGATCTCCGGGCACCGGGACGAAGATATAACTATTTGGGGAGATTGGGAAGAGCCTAGGGTGGCTGGAGGACGAAGAGAGAAGTGCTTTAGGATGGGTATGCCCTTCTTAGGTCGTTCATATGAGTCTCCCTTTATAGGGGATGAGAACCAGGTCAAAAAATAGCAAGTTTTGATACATCCGACCATAGGTTGGATTTTCTCCATTTAATGTTTCTGATTTTCATCCTGAGGCATCTAGAAACTTACCTAAATGATTGAGCGAGATTGTAAACCGTGGATCACCTTTACCATGCTCAAAATATGTCTCCACTTGAAGAGGAAACAAATCTGGTCCAAAAATGGCAAGTCTTGATATACAAGACAACAAGTTGGATTGCCATCATTTGATGATGCTAATTTCGACCATGAAGCTTCAAGATACTATAACAAGTGATATGGAGGAGGAAAAAGGAAGGTAAGGTCGTGAATTGGTCAGATATGTGCCCAATAGGCTGGGCTTGCATGCAATTGGGCTTGATAGGTGCTGCGTGCGGACAGAACTGCACGTCTGACTTCTAAAAGGTGCTGCGGACAAATGGGAGATCAGAATTGAATGCCATTTGTTGCATTGAAAAGAGGACTCAGAGAAAAAGATTATTTATGTTGAGGACTTCTTCATTGGATGTAAAAATAATCCTGTGAAAAATTTTCAAGTAGATGATATGCTGGGAAAAGCATAATCTGGCACACCACCAAGAGTCTCTTGTTCAGCAAACACGGATTTGATTAGAAATTAGAAAATCATCCTCATATTTCCAATAAGCACCTCAGCTCATCCAAAAGGGTGGTTCATCTTGATTTTTATGGTCTAAAAGAGATGTTGCCAATGGAATAATGGTTTAAGCTCTAAATAAGGCCTAATTGGCGTGTCTACACCAGTCTGGATGGAGTTCCTAGATGACGAACTAATGTCAGTCCGATCTTCCAATCTTTGGACATTATATTTTGATGGGGCTCTAAACTCTCATGATAGAGGGATAGGTATTGTCCTTCTATCACCTAAAGGTGATACCATTCCACAGGCTTTTCAGCTTAACTTTCCAGAAACTAACAACATAGCTGAGTATGAACCCTTGCTGGCTGGGCTGGAGGCCACTCATTTCCATGGTGCCACCGAACTGAGGGTGATTGGTGATAGTCAATTGATCCTATGCCAAGTCCTATCAAAATACCGAACTTCCCATCTAAACCTCAAACCCTATCAGGAGCTCACCACCTTCTACATCAAGCTATTCTTCAAACTCACCTTTGTCCATATCCCCCGCTCTCAGAATATCCTCGCCGATGCCTTAGCTTCACTAGCTTCATCTCTATCTGTCCCGCTAGGCAGGCAAGTGCGGACTATCCACATCTGTAAGAGGACAATTCCAGCAATTGAGGATGGACATTTTCTGAAGGTTAAGGAAAGATTCAATAGAAAAGAATATTTGGAACATAAAGAAGAAATCTCCATAATTGAGTTTGAAGAATTAGAAGAAGGTGAAAGACCTTGGTATGACGAGATTGCGAGGTATTGTCAAGATCAGTCATACCCACCTGGATCAACCACCAAGGAAAAGAAGGAAGTCAGAAGAGTATCCCAGAGGTATACAATCCTAATATGAGTGCTCTATAAGAGAAGCCTAAGTGGTATCTTACTCAGGTGTCTTGATGAAAAAGAAGCTGAGTTGGTGTTGAAGGAAGCACATTCTGGAGTTTGTGGTAGTCATGTGAATGCCAAAGCCCTTGCTAAGAAAATCATCTGACAAGGATATTATTGGCCAACTCTAGAAGAAGACTGTTCCATCTTTGTCCGGCATTGTCATTCATGCCAACTCCATGCTGACAAGATTCATTCTCCCGCATCTTCCCTTTATCCAATTCATGCCCCATGGCCTTTCGCCATGTGGGCTTTTGATATCATTGGCCCCTTGAGTGACCTCAACTCTGAAATGCAATCAAAATCATTCATTATGATGGCAACGGAGTACTTCACAAAGTGGGCAGAAGCAGAAGCCTTCGTGGAGATTAAAGCGTCAACAGTCTGCTCCTTCATCAAGCGCAACATCATTGCAAGGATCGGGATCCCCAGCGACATCATCACCGATAATGGACCACAATTTCTTTCTCAAGATCTGTGTGATCTTTGCAATAGGTATCACATTTCATTGCATCATTCATCAGCATACTATCCTCAAGGCAATGGTCAAGCAGAAGCTACCAACAAAACCTTAATCAAAATCATCAAAGAAATCTTGTAAGTCTAGCA
The DNA here is from genome assembly GCA_036172225.1 of Cryptocoryne crispatula var. balansae. Lineage (NCBI taxonomy): Eukaryota > Viridiplantae > Streptophyta > Magnoliopsida > Alismatales > Araceae > Cryptocoryne > Cryptocoryne crispatula. Next base: position 23,715,137 of record CM069925.1, read on the forward strand.
AGTTTGTCGACTGTAAGCTTGTAGATGCTCTATGGGCTTATCGTACCTCTGTAAGGACTCCTACTAGACAAACCCCGTATGCTTTGGCATATGGGCTGGAAGCAGTGGTCCCCTACGAAGTATTACTTCCATATCTCCGAGTTCAGCTCAATAGGGATATTCATGTTGATGAGAGACGAGAATCTCTCCATGCACAGCTTGAACTCTTGGATGAAAGAAGGCTAGCCGCCGCCGAGCATGTCCAGACTTATCAGAATAGACTTAAAAGGTTTAATCAAAAGAGGGTGGTTGAGATCTTCATTCAACCACAGTACCAAGCCCCTCTGCTTCCACCGCAATAAGATTTTCTTGAGTCTTCTCAGCGGGCTATGATAGATCAAATGATTTCTATGCGTTTGGCGCAACATGACGATGGGCAAGGTGTGGCGGGCCTCTACCAAGTCCCATACTCATCACATGATCAGTATGTGAAGCTTTCTCTTGACGTCTCTAAGGTGCCCAAGTGCTCCAAGTTTGATGGGCGTGGGTCCCCCAAGAAGCATTTGGCTTTATATTACACTCACATGGGTGAGTTAGCACATTGCGAATCGTACTTGCTTAAGTACTTCACCACCACTTTAACGGGCACATATTTTGAGTGGTTTTCTAAGTTGAAGCATGGGTCAGTAGTAGACTGGCCTGATCTACAAAGAAAGTTTATTGAGAGGTTTAGTTTCTCCGAGCGGACGCATACCCTGGTCGAGTTGACCACTATGCTCCAGGGACGAAACAAATCGGCAGTCGACTATATTCGCCACTGGAGAAATGTATGTATGAAGTGTGGTAATCCACCTTTGCATGAGGAGGCAGTTGCATTGTGTAATAGAGGCCTTCGGGCTGAGATCCAGGAAAAGGTGTTGGGGACACGGATCCAATCCTTTGATGACTTGAATGTCACGGTTGCCGACATAGAACACTTCTATGTGAATAACCCTTTGGTGGCAGCTGCAAGATCAAGGCCAATGAAGGACAAACAACCAGTTTCTAGGGATGTCAATACGGTGGATGTCTCATCATCTTCTAGACCCTATAATAATGCTAGGGGCAAAAGTGCTACCACGTCACCTCCTCAGAGGAATACCATCAATCATGCTCCAAGGCCCACATGGGAAGAACGTGCTTTGAAGCTTGATGCCTGTATAAAGAATGAATTGATTAGCCTGCCGACGAGTCGACGCTCGGAGGATGCTGCTAAGAGTCAAGTACCAAACTTCTGCCCATACCATAGACTGGTGGGGCATATGATTGAAGATTGCTACTAGTTCAAGGACTTGGCCAAAAATTGATCCAGGACCTAGTTCTTAATTTGGGGAACCGACTAGTGCAGCCCCCACAACCACATGTCAAGCCTCAACCACCGACAAACTTTGCGGTCAATGTGGTACATTACAGACTGGAGCATCCTGTTTCGGGGCTTCCTCCTCCTCCTCCTGAACGACGATGGCATCCTGACATGGAACGGCTTCCGCACCACACGGTTTATCAAATGGCATCCCGAGTTCGTTCCATTCTGGAGGGATTCTGGGTTAGATGTGTGCACCTAGAGGCAGACATTATGGCCACCATGGTTAATGTCACCGAGTTGCTCACTGGTGAGATGACGTATGAAGAAGCTTGCCCCCCTCCTCTGCAAGACCAGGGGAGATCTTTTGTTGACTCACCTCAGCCGTCAAGGCAAACTGTTAATCAACCAGATGAGCTTTGGGGAAGTGTTGATCAGTACGAGACAGACCTGAAGCTTCCTCTGCATGCTCCCCGATGGCACCCGATGAAGCACCGCAGCCAGACATGCCAAAGCAGCATCGATGGTATCATGTTTACTCACGGTATTCCTTTCCTCAGGCAATGACACACCATCTCTATGAGGTGGTTGCAAGGGGAGGCCTGATGGAACCACATCCAGATAGGTGCTTCCACTTCATGTCCTTTCCTAGGGGTGGCTATGGATATCATCATACACAGTCACACTCCGTTGAGGACTGCCGAGCAGTCAAGAAGCACTTTGAAGACTTGATCAGAAATGAGGTCCTTAAGATCGGACGTTACCTCATTTAGCCACCGCGGCCCCACATCAACTCAAGCCCGGCAAGTTCTTCCTGTGTCATTCATGCCACCCCTGAAGTTGGTAGGCCAAAGAAAAACATGGCTTGGGGCACCTCACAAAGTTCCATGTGCCCCCAATTCTTCTCCAGTTATCAGAAACTCCCTTGTGAGCTTATACATAAAAACATTGAGGTCGAGGCTCAACGCCAATGCCAGATCCAAGAAGCAGCCGGGGACCCTGAGATACCTTGGCAAGTTATCCCTACGCGGGAAGAGAGGGCTCGAGTTCGAGCAGAAGTTGCCTTACGCAAGGCTAAGGACCAAGCAATTGCTGAGGGTCAAAACAATCAAGTAGCTCCACAGCATGGCCCATCTGATGCTACACACTGGAGGAAGCAGCTCAAGAATAAGAGAAATGCTGAGAAGAGAAGAGCTCAGCGGCAGGAAGAACGCCTGAGAAAGATTGAAGCTCGGCAACAAAGCTTGACTCTAGTTCAGAAGCTCCTAAATTTGATTGACCAACTTGAGGAGTATGTTCCAAAGCAGCCTTCGGGACCCCCGAATCTCGTCGATTTCATCCCTTGGGATGATTGGGCCAAGTACTAGAGATTCACAAACCGTCTGCTTAACCTTAGGCAGAGGGCGGGAATTGGTGAGGAGGCAGCCCTGGCCCTATTTGCAGATTTTTGGGAAGACGGTGCAAAGGAGCCTAACGTGGAGGAGCTCATGGCCCAGTTTTAGGCCTTCTCCTGCAACATGGTAAATTACCCTCCTCCAACTTCCTATAAAAGTCAAGGATGGGCTCGTCGGGGTTTTCAAATCAACCTCTCAGCCCCGAGGTGAAGTGAACAAATATCCTAAAAGAAGGTGGTGGTCAAATCCAGCTTATAGATAAGGTTATCTACCTTGAGGATGAGGGACCTGGCCCAATGCCTGCGCCAATCATTAGACAGCCCCCTAGGCACAACACTAATTTAAACAGATCTGCCAGTGGTCCAAGTGTGACAAGCACCGGGTCAGATGTGGCATCGACATCAGCCCATGTTCAAGACACAGATGCCAGAGAGGCCAACCAGCCTAGTCCCTCTCAGTTAAATCATCATGTGGATGAAGATGAGGGCCCAAGCCCTTCGCAGCCCTTTGCTACATCAAACTTTTAGGTGGACCAGCCTGACCCCCTTGTGGCCAGGTATCCAACAACAGTAGAAACCAAGGATCGAGTCAACACCTCCCTGCTATCTAAGATTAGGAGGCTACCTGTACGCCTCAGTATTTGGGAAGTGCTCTCCTTAAACAAAGAGCTTCGTGATACCCTTATAACAGTTCTGTAGCAACCGGAGGTGTATGAAACTCACATTGCCGAGCTTGGACAGTTTGACACCTATGTGGCTTTTGTCTCATTCATAGATGAAGATATAGTCTTTCCCAGTGCCTTCCACAATAGGGCATTGTACATGAAAGGCTCTATAAATGGGTATGAGATGAATCGCATTATGATCGATGCTGGTTCAACATGCAATCTTATGCCCATCAAGATGTTCAGAGCTTTGTTTCTAACACCTTATTTTTAGAAAGATCCTTGAGTCACCATCTTTGGTTTCAACCAAGACTCCGAGGAGGCTTTGGTCTGAGTCGATGTGGAACTGGATGTGGGAGGTCTAATGGCCAAGACCACCTTTTACATCATCGATGCCGACACTACATATAGGGCACTGTTGGGACGCCCTTGGATTCATGCCACTTGCATTGTGCCATCCACATTCCACTAGTGCATAAAATACAACAAGGAGGGGAGGTAGTATAGAATTGAGGCTGATCAGTCCCTGTTTGAGATTGCGGAGTGTCACCTTCCTGATGCCATCCCATACTTTCAGACTGGGCCACCGAAACCAGTGCCCAATAAAGGAAAAGAAAAGATGAAGGCTGAAGACCCTCAGGATGATGAGATCCAAGTTGATGAAGTCAAAGCCAAGATGCTCCAACTTTCATTAAAATCCCAGTGTCCCGCGACCCAGGCATATCGCAAAGAATGGTGCTCGACTAGCTTCAATGCAAATTCAGTCACAAGAGAGATTGAAGATAGCATCTGCATGCCTCAAAATTTGTTGTGGTTAATAGGGGACCGTGAGCTACGAACTGTTGAAAATCTCACCAAATTCAGAGTCTCCTACCCACCTGGCCCTACCTTGACATTTTACAAAGCTAAAATGATGAAGAAGTGAACTCGAAAAGATGACTTTAGGTGGCCCGAGCAATCATATTCTCAGTCAGTGACGATTCAGCCATCACTGGGGATCTCCCCTGGTATTCTCCACATGTATCCGACGATGGGAATTCCCCAGAGGCAGTCCCGGAAGAAGGCCCGTGCTTTTTACAACATGTGTAATCCCCAGGATGGCCAAAACACGACCGGCAAGTATCCTGGCCTGGCATATGACTCTGACTATGAGGCGCCAGTCCATTATGCCATTGTCATGATCAGCATTCATCATGGTGGTGAGCCTAGCAGCTCCATCCCTGTCTTTGATGAGTCATCCGAGGATGAAGAAATATTAATTCAAGGCCTTGGTAGCAGCCAAACTAATGTCAAGCTATTTGTACAGCAAGCCTCTACCTCCCCTGCACAAGTTGAAGCCTCTCTTAGTGAGGATCAACAAGATGATGATGTTGAGTTCATGGACCTCTGCCCGGCTCCCGAAGAAATTGAAGATGGTGGCCAGGCAACGATCGACGATCTCCTGGAAATTGACTTGGGGACTCCAGGTGACCCTAGGACAACCTTTGTCAGTGCCCTCCTCACTAAAGAAGAAAGAAACCGATACAGATCCCTTCTCCAAGAATACAAGGATTACTTTGCATGGTCCTATGATGAAATACCAGGTTTAGCCTCTGAGGTGGCAGTTCACAATCTTGCCATCCTCCCGACTGTCAAACCGATCAAGCAAGGCCAACGACGAATGCGTGCTGACCTAGAACTCAAGGTCAACGCAGAGGTCGACAAGCTCAGGGATGTGGACTTCATCGAGCCTTGCACTTCGGGTGTGCATAGACTACCGAGACCTAAACAAGGCCTTCCCGAAGGATGACTTTCCTTTGACAATACCGGAGTATATGGTGGATGTGACCATGGGACACGAGGTTTTGTCCTTCATGGATGGGTCGTCTGGCTACAATCATATATTGATGTCAGAGGAGGACAAGAACTTCACGGCATTCCGTACCCCCAAGGGTATATTTAACTACAAGCGGATGCCATTCGGCTTGAAGAATGCAGGGGAAACATACCAACGAGCCATGACAAAGATCTTTGATGAGATGTTGCATAATTTGGTCAAGTGTTATGTAGATGACCATGTTGTTAAAACTAAAATGCGGGCTGACCACTTGGGTCACTTGGAAATAGTCTTTGAAAGACTTCGCCTGTATAAATTGAAAATGAATCCAATGAAATGTGCTTTTGGTGTCTCTAGTGGCAAGTTTTTAGGGTTCATTGTTAGATATCAAGGTATTGAGATTGACCCTAATAAAATCAAGGCTATCTGAGAATTGCCTCCGCCTCGGAACATATGCGAGTTAAGGTCTCTTCAAGGTAAGATTGCCTACATCCGGTGCTTTATTGCCAATCTCTCTGGTAGGTGCCAGCCTTTCTCTAGGCTAGCCAAGAAAGGCACCCCTTTTATTTGGGATGACAGTTGTCAGGCCACCCTTGATGGGCTTAAGCAGTATCTTCTTAACCCGCCAGTGCTGGGGGCACCTGTCAAAGGTCGTCCCTTGATTCTCTATATCACAGCACTCGATGCCTCCCTGGGGGCAATGCTTGCCCAGTTGAATGATGAGGGGATGGAGCAGCCACTTTACTACCTTAGCAGAAAGTTGGTTGGTCCCGAACACAAGTATTCTCCCATGGAAAAGATGTGCCTTGCCCTAGTCTTTGCAGCTAAGAAATTGAGGCACTATCTCCTGGCTCACGAGGTTAGCTTAATATCCAAGTTTGATCCTCTTAAGTACATGTTGAAGTAGCATGTCCCTACCGGACGTTTGGGTAAGTGGGCTCTCATGCTCATGGAGTTTAATATCCAGTATATCCCCCATAAAGCTATCAAAGGTCAAGGGATGGCAGATTTCCTCGCCACTCACCCTATTTCAGAAGATTCCCCTCTCAATCTTCAGTTACAAGATGAAGAAACTTTGAGAGAAGCAAAAGAAGCCCAACAAATCTATGTCAAGCACGGGAAATTGTTCTTTGATGGTGCTTCTAGTGTTGAAAGAAGGACAACAGGAAAGGCTTGGCCCAGAGCAAGTGCGGGCATTGTACTCCTTAGCCCTGACGGGGGTGTACTACATGATTCATGTTCCCTCTCAGGAATCTATACAAACAATGAAGCCAAGTATGAAGCACTCATCGTCGGCCTTGAGATTGCCCTTGACATGGGAATCCGGTGTATCTAGGTATTTGGAGACTCTATGCTAGTAGTGCAACAAATGTTGGGCATCTTTGAAGTTCGCAAGCCAGAGTTGGTTCCATACCACACAGCTACCATCCACTTGACAAAAAAGTTCTATCTTTTCGACATTGAACAGATCAGGAGGGGACAGAATTCCCAGGCTGATGCTTTGGCCAAGCTCGCCTCTACAATCAAGCTTCCACCAGATGGGAAGCTGGAGATTGTTGTCAAATGTCGACGACTCCTTCCAGACAAAGGTAGACGTGCAGATGGGTTCACCCTGTTGGAGGCCAATGCCATTCAAGACAATGAAGATGAACCTGACGCAATCGATTGGCGACAACCCATTATCGACTTCAAGAATGGGACTCTTCCTGAAGATCGCGCTCAGCGTGTACAGTTGGTTCGAAAAGCAACTTCTTACCAGCTCATTCATAGGGTGTTGTATCAACTTGTGCCAGAAAAAGAACGGGCTGTCCTTGCCAGGTGCATATCCAGGAGGGAAGCTATCCAAATCATGAGAGAGATCCATAGAAGATTGTGTGGTGCTCACCAATCCGGACCCAAAATGAAGATCGCCATCAAGTTAAAGGGTTACTACTAGCCGACGATGTTCATTTATTGTGACGAGTTCGCCAAGAGTTGTCATGAGTGCCAGGCCTTCGGGACCATTCCCCGATGCCCACACACGAAGTTGCATCCAACTACCCCTACTTTGCCTTTTGCCGAATGGGGAATGGACATAGTTGGACCATTCAAGCCATCTGCCCGAGGATCCAGGTTCATCCTAGCGGCCACGGATTATTTTTCTAGGTGGGCTGAGGCAATAGCTACCAGAGAAGTTACAGGCGAGGTGGTATCTTGCTTTGCTCAGCAAAACATCATCTACAGATATGGTGTTCCTAGTCGAATCATGTCAGACAATGGGACCCCATTCAGAAATCAGACAGTCTACAAGATGACAGCATAGTTCTACATTGATTGGAGGACTTCAACCATTTACAACCCTCAAGCCAATGGCCTAGCAGAGGCTTTCAACAAAACTCTTTGCAAACTTCTGGTCAAGGTGGTCAAAAGCAAGAAAGGAAATTGGGATGAAAAAATGCAGGTTGCACTCTGGGCATACCATATAGCTTACAAGACCCCCACGGGTTGCTCTCCATTCTCTCTAGTGTATGTATCAAATGGACCTAACATAACTAGGTGACAGATGATAAGAGTGATGTTAATTGAAAATTGGAATGATAGTGATGATGTGAGATTGATTAGAATGTGGATTTGAATGAAGTCTTCAGGCGTGGTCTATCAACTTGCATTGACTGCCTGATTCATCAGCATCTCTGGTCCATCCTTGTCTTGCCTTCTGATGGAATACAGCACCACGATAATGTTCAGAAGGGTGGCGCTTCCTCTCTTTTTGTGTCAGGGTTGGTATGTCATTCCTTGGGGAATACTGATCTCACTACTTCACCTGTTGGACTTAAGAGGTTGCCTGATGGCCCTTCTCTTTTGCTTCTTCAGCTCCTGAAAACACTTAACAAAGATGATTAAATTTTCATCATGACTCATCCCTTTGCCTGTATATCGTTTGCCTTGATTTTGAGTCAAAGGGAGGAGCCTTCTTAACAAGGTAGATTAAAACAAATGACTAAAATAAAATGGGAGGTAAGAGTTAAGAGAACTTACCTGCCGTGGTGTAAACCGTCTCCTCTCACATTGAAATGTCTGAAACACTTGATAAAAGGGGATTAGATCTTCACCACGACTCATCCCTTTGCCTATTACGGTCAACTTTGACTTAGGTCAGAGGGAAAATCATTCTTAACAAGGTAATTAAAGCAAAAGGATACGCAATGCAGGAATGGAAATATGCATGACAGTCAAATAAACATGGATGCAACTAAGGCAATGATCATGACTAAGCATTTTTTGGATTTTCATAGAAATATTCACTTTTCCTAGATTTCCAAAAATATTTAATTTTTTTAGGATTTTTGAAATATGCATTTTTTTTTTAAATATGCATCATTTTTTTGGATTTTTAAAATATTCACTTTTTTGGAATTTGGAAATATTCACTTTTTTGGATTTTTGAAATATGCATTTTTTGTAGATTTTTGAAATATTCCTTTTTTTGGGGTTTTCGAAATATTCGTTTTTTGGATTTTGAAAATATTCACTTTCTTTTTTTGTGGAGAAAATGCTGGTATTTGAGACAATTCATCGGTCTTTGGGGTTTGTCGAGACTCAAGTGGTAGAAACCATGTGCAAAATAAAGTTCCCTACCTAGAATCCTTCTAACCTTCTTCCTTTCATCGGCTTGGATTCCACCTGGATTTGGTCGATTTACCCTACCCAAGGGGTTTAAGGAAGAAGAGTATAGAGGAAGTCCTTGATAGTGTTTGAAGATGTTGAGAGGGATTTCTCTACTCTCACTCAAATTACCCATTGGGGTTCGGCCTCTTTGGGTTTTTCCTATTTTTTGCTCTTTTCTATGTGGCACATATTTGGACAGGTTTTTGACCCGTGGGGACATTGCCCATCTTTTAGTGACTTCTGCCTTGACTATCATTCTGGGTACTCATTCAGACAGGTTGATCATTCTTCCTTTTCTAATCTGAGGGGTTCATTGCCTATCTTTTGGCACCCTTTTGTACCCTCTGAGATGGCCTCCTACTAGGGTGGCGAGTGTTTTCGATACTACCCCTCTCTAATATTCTCTCCCTATCTCGGACCGAGTAGAAGAGAATAGGGTAGGGGTAATCCTTCCATTTCTAGATTTCTGCCGGGCCTTTCTCCAGTGTCGGGTTGTCTGGATTCTAGGATCGGGAAGTGTTGTGTGTGTAGGATGGTACCTACCCTTCACTTCTCACGAACAACCTAGGATCGATGACTTGAGGTTATACTAGTGGCCTCTCTATTTTTTATGGAAAGTACTTTTTGAAGGAAACTCCATTCCAAGGATGATTCAATTTTTCTCCATCTGCATTACCTGGATACTTTTCAGTGATTACAAAAGGTCCTTCCCAGTTAGGTTGCAACTTGGAGCGGGGACCCCCTGGCTTAACGAATATGCGTTTGACTGCCATCTCACCGATTTCAAACTTTTTCTAGACCACCCTCTGTAGACACGCCAAATTGGCTTGATTCGGAGCCCTAGACTCTTATTTCATAGGCGATATCCTTTATTTGACCGTTATCTGATCTGGATTACCTCGTGGACATAAGCTAAGGACATAGATGGTGCCCCTCGCAAGTTGAGAATGGACCAATGATTTTCGGAATATTGCCGTAACCTTCAAGCGAGAGCCGCACATGAACTGTAAAAACATGAAGCTTGCTCGATGACCGACCTTGAATGGCCCATAATTGAAGGTCTCGGGAGTCCCGCATGTGTTCCGTAACATTCAGGGTTTCTGAGAAGCCATTTCGGTAGGCGTCGGTCAATGACGGCTTTCGTTACGACTTTTTCGATCTGTGCTGACACGGCTATCCCGGACTATGTATTAGGCTTTTCCGGTCATCACCGGGCCTTTTCGGGTCATCCAGGTCGATTCTAGCCGAATATTTTCATCAACCGGCGCCATACATCCGGTTCGGTCAATTTTAGGGTTTCGCGGCTTTTACGGCTTTCGATTCATGTTTACCGGGTTAATCTCAAATTTTTCGATGATTTCTGGTTTTCCGGTCGTACCGGATTTTTTCGGTCACATTTTAGGTCATCCCGAGTTGACCCGAAATTTATCGACCGGAACCGTGCTCTTTCGGATCTTCGCCCCGGGTTTCGGCTTTCCGCGAGAGGGTAAACCGGTAGAAAGCCCCGTGCAAACATCTCGGGAGTCATGCGGCTGGTTTACCGACTTGAGGATGTGCGGTTGAAGGCCCTCTTTCCAACGTGACAAACGGGAGCCGAATCGGACATCCGGTTTGCAAGATACGGCTCGCGGAACACGCGCGCAGGAGAGAGAGTGTACCGCGCCCCCGCTCTGCTTGAAATGGGAGGGCGCGCACTGCGCGCCCTGCGCGCCCCCGGTTCCTTTGAAAGGCGGGGGCGCGGTCAGTTGCTTTAAGTCGGAAATTACCCCGATTAGCACCTTCTAAACCGGGTTTTTGGAAGGTTTCCGGGGAGGATTTTCACTTATTTGTACCGCGCCCCCGGTTCGGGGGCGCGTTACGTATGTCAAATCGATTTTTAGCAATTTCCGGAAGTTTCCGTCGATTTTTAGCAGTGAGACGCCGAACGCGCCCCCGCCCCCTTTGAAACAGGGGGGTGCGCAGACCGCGCCCCCGAACTGGGGGCGCGCCCTGCGCGCCCTTGGTTTGAGGGCGCGCCCTCGTCTCCTTTGAAACGAGGGGGCGCGGTCTGTCCAGTTTCTAAATTTTGCACCGTCTCCCTTCCCCAATAAATTGAGGGCCATTCTCAACGACCCAAGGTTAATCCCCCATGCCTATCTCATCCAGAGATCATCCAAGCTCTTCTCCAAAGCCGTCCCGACGTCCAAAGGCGATCCGAAGTCAAGAAATCGATCCCGAGGTGAAGGAGAAGGCTCGATCCGGGCGTTCTGCATCAACCATCTTCATCGAATTCTGCAGAAAATCCGTGGATCCTTCTGCAAAAGTCTTCAACATAGAATATGTTCATCTCTTCGTCCTCTTTCATCTCCAACTGACGGTACTCAATTCCGACTTGCCGTTTGTTCGTGGCAATTGCTACACCCAGGGCGCGCATCCAGGTTCTGTTTTCCACATCCTCCCCCTTTCATAATTTTTACTGACTTCTACAGGAGGATTTCGGAGAAGTCATCAACATATGAATTCTTCCTATCTGAGTTTTCTGTCTACTCCAACACACGGCACTCGATTCTGACATCGGGGTCGTCCGTAACATCCTCTGCACCAAAGTCGCGCCAGAAGGGTGCAAAGCTACCCGAACCGGCCTTTTCCAACCAACTCGGCTTCAACTCAAGCCGATCCATTCCATAAGCTTTCTCAACTCATTTAACTCAGTTCATTTACTGTTTTAAAGCATATTTCAGTTTATTTGCATCATTTTTACATAATCAAAAATACAATAAAAAAGGGGTTAAGGCTCACCCCAATCCGGTGAGTTCGATTCCGATTGCTTCTTTCTCATCTTCTTACTACAGTTACTACACCTCCCATAGTTCTAATTATTTTCTTCACTTGATTTATTTTTCTATTTGCACAGGTTGAACAAGCTAGCATTGATTGGAGACTCTTCTTCATCGGCCGGCCGAAGAAGAAGAAGGTTGAACCCATATCCCGATCTCCAACGCTAAGGTACACGGTCAACTCAACTCAACTTCTTAATTTACATCCCATAAATCGGAGCCCGCGGCTCCTGGCGACCACATTTCTCATGCTTTAATTTCATCTCCTCCTCACTCTCCTCCCACATGACCCGAACCATCTCCGGTGCTCGAGCGACGCCGTGAGATGAAAGTTCGGGGATCAATGTGAGTGTGGGATCGAGGTGAGGACATTTTACCGCTTTCCGAGTGTTTTCAATTCACTTCCCTTTTTTCCCCAATTCCATCCATATTTCACCTTCTTATCTTGAGGGGCCGATCCGGAACCCGTTTCTGGAGTCGACAGCTTTTTGGCGACCACGGTGGGACAACCAATGTCTTCAACCGTGCTAGCTTGATTCAACCGTGCACCTAGTTGTTTTCCAACTTGGTTCCCGCGTGAACCGGCTTATCTTTTATCTTCCATGTCAATTTACCTTTAAACTTTCTATTTACTCTTTCTTTAAGATTGTCCCCCATGTGGACTTAATTTGCTTGTCTTTCATTTTAACCCGGTTCCCGCGTGAACCACTTTTCTTCTTATAAACCGGTTCCCGCGTGAACCACCTTTCTTTTCCAACTCGGTTCCCGTGTGAACCAACTTATTTTCAGATCGCTCCCCGCGTAGACCACCTCTTTACAACACCTTTAGATTGGCCCCACGTGGCCCTCCTTCTATTTTGTCAACTCTTACATCGGTTCCCGCGTGAACCACCCCTTTCTTCATTAAAACTGGTTCCCGCGTGAACCAAACCCTTTTCTAAATCGGTTTCCGCGTGAACAAACTCACTTTCAGATCGGTCCCCGCGTGGAACACCCCTTTGCACCAATTAGATTGGCCCCACGTGGCCCTCATTTCCTTTTTCCAATCAAACAAACCGGTTCCCGCGTGAACCACCCATTTTTCCTTCAAAAACCGGTTCCCGCGTGAACCACCTACTTTTCCAAAACTCGGCTCCCGCGTGAGCCACTTTATTTTCACTTCGGTCCCCCTGTGGACCATCCTTTTACCTTTACTTCAGATTTTTCCCCAATTGGACACTCCAACACAAGCCGGTTCCCGCGCGAACCACCTTTTAATTGCTAGTTTCTAGTTACTTGTTTTACTTTCTTATTGTTTATCTTGTTTGCATTCACTTGCTTGGTTTATTTAATAGCTTTCATTCATGTTTGCATATTGATTGCTTCTTCTTCTCCTACCCTCCATTTTTACTTTTGCACTAGCTTTTTGCATCGGGTACCGGACTTGCTCCGATCCGTAGGGCATTCGAGGCGGGGGTTCTCTCTCCCAACACACCCTCACCCTCCAAACACCTTCTTGGTGGATTCTTACCTCTCTTCTGGGATATTCCTTCCTAGTTGATTTGGTGGTTTCCATCAAGACCTCCATAATCCCCATCCATGGAGTATTCCTCTCCGCACGATTGGGCCGGTTGTACCACTTCCCAAAACCCGAAGAACCCAAGTACCTACTCGTGGTGATTGAGTGACAACCTTAGGTCTTGAAGATTGAAGCAATAGGAACCATACCCATTTGAGTGAACAATTGCTAACAATCTATCTAATCTAAGGTTTCAACCCAAAAATTGTCGAGTAGTCATTTTAAAAACTTGTTTGCATAACTTGTTTGCTCACCAAAAATTGAAAACAACCAAAAAAAAATTTTCTTTTTTCAAAACACCTAAAAAAACAAAACAAAAACATTTTTAATTTTGTGTTCAACTTGTTTTCCAAACAACTAAATTGAAACAAAAAAAATCAAACAAAACAAACATACAAAAAATCTTCATTTGTGTGCTTTGCTTGCTCTTTTTTTAACCATCCTTATAGAAAGATCGACATGATGCCCATGATGCTAAGGTCCGAAAGACACGTCAAGATGTCGGACTACTACAAGCAACAAGAGTACGGGGAAGGTCTCTACAAGCTCCAACAACAACCCGAGAGCCATGTCAATGCTTTGCTATGGAACCCGAAGTGCAAGGGGATTCCCATCGATCCACTTCATTTAGTATAGAACAAGCTCTTAAGGATCTATCTTTTCATCTTGATCCCAATACCTTGTCATTCATACAATCTATAGTGAAGGGCAAGATGCCTATTAATCATGGTGCAGCCAAAGTCAACCGAGCTGCCTCACCTCCCCAATCGGCAGTTCAACCTCTTACCACAACCCCACCAGGCGGTCCCGCCATGTTACTTTCTTTCCTCACTCCATTGTGGGTCATTCTTCAGCTTGCACACCAACCCACCACCCTCCCATCCAGGTGCCACATGCACACCCCCTGGGGAATTCCTCCCCACCTGTTGCCAAGGATAAAGAAATCGTCGAATTTCCCCTCTATACTATCTACATCCCCCATCACAAATGCCAACCTACCATCGCTACAATGGCTCAGGTGATCCCTTCACCCATCTCAATGATTTCTTGAGCAAATCATCTCGATGGCATAATGATAGAAAGACCCTTGCCTTTCTTTTTAGGAGATCTTTAGAGGGTGTAGCACTAGATTGGTTTTTTTCATTGAACGAAGTAGAGATATGGGATTTTGAAATTGTCAAGGCCAAATTCTTGAAACGATATGGGTCAGGCTATTCAATAATTGGGGAAGCAAAAGAAGATGTGGAATTAATGCAATATTCTGATGAATTGAGGCCCAGGCTTGAGAGGAGCATTGATGCTATGAACCAACCTAGGAGCCCTCCCCAACCCCATCCAGATCATCATCATTGGCCAACTCCTCGACGCCAGTTGATTAGGCCACCGATGCCCCAACCTCAGCCAGTCATGCAACCCATGTCAATGGCACAACCAACCACGCTTAATAAAGCTCTTCTTGTTGCTTGTGCGAATACTCCATTACTTCAACTGGCTCCCCAACCTTCGACTCCACCAACATTTCTTAAGGTCCATCGGCCAATCATCCGGCCCTTGGCTTCTCAACCTATTCCACCAACAACCCCTTGGCCAATCATTCAGCACTTGGCTTCTCAACCTATTCCACCAACAACCCCTCAGCCAATCATCCGATCCTTGGCTTCTCAGCCTATTCCACCAACAACTCCTCAGCCAACCATCCAAGCCATGACTCCTCAATTAATTACATCAATAGCTCTTCAGCCTGAACTGACTTCTATGCCAGCACCACTTCAATCAATCCCTCAACATAGGGTTCCCCCTCAGTCAGTCAAACCACTTGTTTCGTCTGTTGCTCCTGCCATGGTAAAGGAACCAATCACTCCTACTATTCTTGCTCCTGCTGTAGTAGAAGATTCAGACACTTCGACCCTTCAAGCTCCTGCCCTTGCAGAGGAATTAATAACTCCAACCATTTGTGCTCCTGCCATGGTAGAAGAATCATCTTCTCATGATGTCGTTGCTATATCTCAAGATCAAAGTCAGCTAGTAGGGGAGGTAGAACCAAACCCTTCTACCTTTTTGGAATCCCCTAGACTAGGCATGCCCTCTTCCATAGAACATCCTGAGGAGAAGCCTGCTATAGGGAGCTTAGATGAAGGAATCATAAACTTAGTTGATTGTCAATCCAATGATGAACTAGGCAAGGATTTGCCAAGTATAGATAAAATGTTGCCATCATTAGAATTGATCCCTGAATGTTTGTCAGATTGAATTGACCCCTAAGCTAGGAAGTAAGGAGACCGAATTGGTCAGTGAAATGGGGAATGAATCGACAAGCCTCCTGAAGGATGTAAACCTTAGCAAAGGGATACTAGGACCTCCTCCAGCTAGGCAGACAAATCCCTTAGCATCGATCTTAGGGCCACAACCCATACCCCATTCTTCTCCTAAGCAACAATCCGGCCCATGGGCTCACAATCAATCAATCTTAGGGCCACGACCCTTTCTCTACCCTCATCCCAATCAAAGATCGGGCCCATGGGCCCACAATTCCTCAATCTTAGGGCCACTGCCCTTTCTTTATCCTTCTTACAACCATCAATCAGGCCCATGGGTCCAAAATCTGTCAATCTTAGGGCCATGGCCCACACCCCATCCCACTCAATCGAGCCCTTATGCCCCATTTTCGGGCTCTTATGCACCTTTTCATCAACTGGGCCCATGTGCCCCTTTCCATCATCCGGGCCCATGTGCCCCCTTTATCCAACCGGGCCCACGTGCCCCTTTTAATCAACCGGGCTCTTATGCCCCTTTTCTTCAACCGGGCCCACGTGCCCCTTTTAATCAATCGGGCTTGCATGCCCCTTTCCTTCCACTGGGCCCATATGCCCCTTTTCCCCAATTGGGCCTACATATTCCTTTCCTTCCATTGGGCCCACGTGCCCATAATTCTCCCCAATCGGGCCCATGTGCCCTTAATTTTTCTAAATCGGGCCCACGTGCCTGCAATTCACCTCAACCGGGCTCACATGCCCATGTTTTTCTACAACCGGGCCCATGTGCCCAAATTTCTTCTAAATCAGGCCCACGTGCCCACCTTCCAACAAACTCGGGCACACATGCCCACACATCAACTTCGGGCCTGTATGCCCCCATTTCTTCACCATCGGGCCCACGTGCCCATACTTCTTCAAAATCGGGCTCCCGTGCCCCCACTTCTTCGAATTCGGGTTTGCGCACCCATACTCTTCAATGGTGCCAGCGAGCCCATCACAAATCACAATCTTGCTCCCAACCATCTAAATTGGGCTGGTGTGCCCGCTCTTTTCGTTGGGTCCCTCGGGCTCAACCTTCAATCGGGCCTTCGAGCCCATCACATCCAATTGGGCCCTCATGCCCATCAACATCAACTGGGCCCTCTGGCCCGCATTCAACTCTTGGGCCCACGTGCCCCCTGATTCCAACCCTTCCCGGGCTTTCAAGCCCACAATCAACTCTTTGGCCCAAGAGCCCACTTTAGCACACCTTTGTTTTCAAAACATGTTTTTTTCCTTTTTGCATTCTCTTTCCTTTTCCAAATTTTATTTTCAAAAAAAAAATCAAGGTAGAGAAATTTCCTGGGTGATACCACAATCTTTGCCTTTTACATCATTAATTTTGACTATGCCCTGCTAAATCAGATCCTCCACATTTTCATTTCATCCTATGACTATGAATCTTCAATCCAATGCAATATGGTGCATATCAAAAGTGGAAGCAGTTGGGCAAGGCAAGGCAAGGCATGGCAGGCAAGGCAAGTCAAGCACAAGCAAAGCTGTCATCAACAATGAACTTCTCCTTCTCTCAGGTATTACATGAAATTGCATTCATCATCATTATGTCATCCGTAAGGCTATATTTTTAATCTCACATGACAATCTTACTTGAGAGAAATTTATGATTGATGATAACTACCTTTTGTTTTATCCTAATGAATTCTTTACAATGCAAGGCATGTTTTCAAATGATTCACCCATGGAATGTAATCTACCTCAAAAAATGGAGAAAACTACCAGTATGACTTAAGTCAACATGTTCTAGATTGTTGTCTAGGAGTCGAGGGTAGATACCATTCTACTCACACAACACGTCCTGATCCCAGAATCCAGATGACCCAACACCTGAGAGAAGCTAGGCAAGGCTTAGAGATGGAAGGAAAACCCTCGCCATATTCTCTTCTGTTCGGTCCAAGATAGGCAAAGGGGACTAGAGGGGGAGAGTATCGAAAGCATCCGCCGCCCTAGTAGGAGGCCGTCTCAGAAGGTCCAACTTCTCAAATAAAAAAAGGGTGCCAAAAGATGGGCAATGAACCCCACAGGTTTAAACAAATATGGGCCTATCTGAATGAGTACCCAAAAATGCAGAAAATGAAAAAAGGCACCAAAAGATGGGCAATGACCCCACAGGTCAAAGAACCTGTCCGAATATGTGCCACAAAAATAGGTTTGTCAATAAAGAAGAAAAGACCCGAAGAGGCCGAATCCCAACGGGCAATTAGGTGCAAGTAGAGAAATCCCTCTCGACATCTTCAAAGCCTATCAAGGACTTCCTATCAATTCTTCATTCTTAACCCCCCTAGGATATGGGTGGACCAACCAAATCAAAGCTAATCTCTAGCCGATCAAAGGTTGAAGGTCGGAAAGATTAAGGTAAGGAACCCCATTTTGCACATGTTATCTACCAGTGAACCTAGAAAAACAACCAAGTGATGAGAACTTGTGTCAATACTGAATTTTCTCTCCAAAAAATAATATTTCCAAAAAAAAAAACTCAAAAAAAAAAGTTGAATATCTTCAAAAACAAACAAAAAAAAACTCAGAAACTCAAAAAGAAAAAAAAGAAAATAGCATTTTCAAAAATCTCAAAAAATTGGATCTTTTCAAAAAAAGAAAACTTCTTTTTCAAATCCCAACCAAAATTTTCAAAAAAAATTTCTTTTTCATCACCATGCTTGGTTTGAATTCTTGTCCTTACATTCATTGTATATTTGCTACTTTATTTTTACACCCTTAAGAAGGCTATTACCCCTTGACAAAGGTCAAGGCATACTGCAACTTGCAAGGGGGATAAGCTACATTGTTGTTCTAATATCTTCCTTCTAAGTGTTTCAGGCACAAGAAAAACTTTACACCCCTTGACAAAGGTCAAGGCATACTACAACTTGCAAGGGGGATAAGCCGCATTGTTGTTCTAATCTCTTTCTTCTAAGTGTTTCATGTACAAGAAAAACTTTACACCCCTTGACAAAGGTCAAGGCATACTGCAACTTGCAGGGGGGATAAGCCGCATTGTTGTTCTAATCTCTTCCTTCTAAGTGTTTCAGGCACAAGAAAAACTTTACACCCATTGACAAAGGTCAAGGCATACTGCAACTTGCAAGGGGGATAAGCCATATTGGCATTCTAATCTTCTTTTTCTAGTGTTTCAGGCACGAAGAACAAATGACGAGAACTTCACAACAAGGCGAAGCTCGCCACTTCCCGCCCCAAGGATTCTTAGGAGGAGGTGCCACCATGACCTCGACCTCAACTTCGTCGAGGAGCATTTTCAAGATTTCAATAAGGCGATGCTCGCCACTTCCCTCCCCTGAGGATTCTTAGGAGGAGGTGTCACCATAACCTCGGCTTCAACTTTACCGAGGAGCTTTATTTTTCAAGATTTCAATAAGGCGATGCTTGTCACTTCCCTCCCTTGAGGATTCTCAGGAGGAGGTGTCATCATTACCTCGGCCTCAACTTCGCCGAGAAGCTTTTGCTCTGTGTCCTCATTAGGACACATGAACTCTTTCGTGAGAATGCATGTCATCACACCGCAAACTCACTGTTATCATTTCCTTTCTTAGAATATATTAGGTGCATTACTATTTATTTTATGCATTGATGTTGAAGACCGTGAATGCAAAGAAGACCAGGCCCGAGATCCCCTTCATCAAAATCCACGACGGTTAGGTCATTCTTTGTGCTCACGGATAAGCCAAAATTGTGCAGTGAGGGACGATGGTTCCCAAATGGGTATCCTGACCTCATAGACAATCTATATCTTCAACTAATTGTTAGACAAGTTTGTTTTTGTTTTCTTGAGCCCAACATGCATCATATAGTATTAGTTGCATTGCATATTTCATGATCATTGCATACATTCTTTCAAAATCTTCACCTTCTCACCTTAGTCTCTAAATCTTTTATCCTAATTCTGATCATTCTAATCCCATCGTGTTCTCTAATCCCACCATAATCTCAAGTCACACCAACCTCTCTAATATCCCACCGTGTCTATTAATCCCACCGTGTTCGGTAACCACTTTGTGCCCTCAAATCTTTCATTTATATTCACCACTGTGGCCATTGCAGCACTTCCTTGCTATTCAGCCCACCGTGGCAGTCACTTCCTCTCGCCAAGGGCCTCCTATTTGATCTAAACTTGCACCTTCATTATCTTAACGGTCTGTACTTAAACATTTGCCTTTTGGAATTCGAGATCATTCCATTCCGAATTGAATCTTGTCTCCTAGAAGACTTAAATGAATCTAAGAGCCTGAATTTGCTCGATCGGTATTCTTTTACTTTTTCAAAACAAATCTCTTTAAATTTTAGCCCGTCACAGTACAGGAACACCGTAAAGATCGGGTTACCGGCTGATGATCAACCTACGAACCCATGTTTCGGGGACTCCCCACCGCGTTGGGGGTTGGCTATCCTTCTCTCTTGCCAATGGCACACCTTTTACCAATCGAACATAGGAAGACTTGATGAAACATGGCGGTTAACCAGGAGACTTGAGGAGATTCGTCTTGCCGAATCTGGTCGTTGAGCGTGTCTATATCTACACATTGATGCCACCTTTTCAGTCCATCGCCATTTCACTCCACTACATTCCACTACGATCCATCTCGTTTCACTACGCTTTCTCTACGTTTCAGTCCGTTCCGCTACATGCCATTCCCTTGCAAAGCCGACATCAAGGCGAGGCAAGCTGTAGACACGCCAAATTGGCTTGATTCGGAGCCCTAGACTCTTATTTCATAGGCGATATCTTTTATTTGACCGTTATCTGATCTGGATTACCTCGTGGACATAAGCTAAGGACATAGGTGGAGCCCCTCGCAAGTTGAGAATGGACCAATGATTTCCGGAATATTGCCGTAACCTTCAAGCGAGAGCCGCACATGAACTGTAAAAACCCGAAGCCTGCTCGATGACCGACCTTGAATGGCCCATAATTGAAGGTCTCGGGAGTCCCGCATGTGTTCCGTAACATTCAGGGTTTCCGAGAAGTCATTTCGGTAGGCGTCGGTCAATGACGGCTTTCGTTACGACTTTTTCGATCTGTGCTGACACGGCTATCCCGGACCATGTATTAGGCTTTTCCGGTCATCACCGGGTCTTTTCGGGTCATCCGGGTCGATTCTAGCCGAATATTTTCATCAACCGGCGCCATACATCCGGTTCGGTCAATTTTAGGGTTTCGCGGCTTTTACGGCTTTCGATTCATGTTTACCGGGTTAATCTCAAATTTTTCGATGATTTCGGGTTTTCCGGTCGTACCGTATTTGTTCGGTCATCATTTTAGGTCATCCCGAGTTGACCCGAGATTTATCGACCGGAACCGTGCTCTTTCGGATCTTCGCCACGGGTTTCGGCTTTCCGCGAGAGGGTAAACCGGTAGAAAGCCCCGTGCAAACATCTCGGGAGTCATGCGGCTGGTTTACCGACTTGAGGAGGTGCGGTTGAAGGCCCTCTTTCCAACGCGACAAACGGGAGCCGAATCGGACATCCGGTTTGCAAGATACGGCTCGCGGAAAACGCGCGTAAGAGAGAGAGTGTACCGCGCCCCCGCTCCGCATGAAAGGGGAGGGCGCGCCCTGCGCGCCCTCAAACCGGGGGCGCGCCCTGCGCGCCCCCGGTTCCTTTGAAAGGCGGGGGCGCGATCAGTTGCTTTAAATCGGAAATTACCCCGATTAGCACCTTCTAAACCGGGTTTCTGGAAGGTTTCCGGGGAGGATTTTCACTTATTTGTACCGCGCCCCCGATTCGGGGGCGCGTTACGTATGTCAAGTTGATTTTTAGCAATTTCCGGAAGTTTCCGTCGACTTTTAGCAGTGAGACGCCGTACGCGCCCCCGCCCCCTTTGAAACAGGGGGGCGCGCAGACCGTGCCCCCGAACTGGGGGCGCGCCCTGCGCGCCCTTGGTTTGAGGGCGCGCCCTGCGCGCCCTCGTCTCCTTCGAAACGAGGGGGCGCGGTCTGTCCAGTTTCTAAATTTTGCACCGTCTCCCTTCCCCTATAAATTGAGGGCCATTCTCAATGACCCAAGGTTAATCCCCCATGCCTAGCTCATCCAGAGATCGTCCAAGCTCTTCTCCAAAGCCGTCCCGACGTCCAAAGGCGATCCGAAGTCAAGAAATCGATCCAGAGGTGAAGGAGAAGGCTCGATCCGGGCGTTCTGCATCAACCATCTTCATAGATTTCTGCAGAAAGACCGGTAATCCTTCTGCGAAAGTCTTCAACATAGAATTTGTTCATCTCTTCGTCCTCTTTCATCTCCAACTGACGGCACTCAATTCCGACTTGCCGTTTGTTCGTGGCATTTGCTACACCCAGGGCGCGCATCCAGGTTCTGTTTTCCACATCCGCCCCCTTTCATAATTTTACTGACTTCTAAAGGAGGATTTAGGAGAAGTCATCAACATAGGAATTATTTCTCTCTGAGTTTTCTGTCTACTCCAACACACGGCACTCGATTCTGACATCGGGGTCGTCGGTAACATCCTCTCCACCAAAGTCGCGCCAGAAGGGTGCAAAGCTACCCGAACCGGCCTTTTCCAACCAACTCGGCTTCAACTCAAGCCGATCCATTCCATAAGCTTTCTCAACTCATTTAACTCAGTTCATTTACTATTTTAAAGCATATTTTAGTTTATTTGCATCATTTTTACATAATCAAAAATACAAAAAAAAGGGGTTAAGGCTCACCACAATCCGGTGAGTTCGATTCCGATTGCTTCTTTCTCATCTTCTTACTACAGTTACTACACCTCCCATAGTTCTAATTATTTTCTTCACTTGGTTTATTTTTCTAGTTGCACGGAGTTGAACAAGCTAGCATTGATTGGAGACTCTTCTTCATCGGCCGGCCGAAGAAGAAGAACGTTGAACCCATATCCCGATCTCCCACGCTAAGGTACACGGTCAACTCAACTCAACTTCTTAATTTACATCCCATAAATCGGAGCCCGCGGCTCCTGGCGACCACATTTCTCATGCTTTAATTTCATCTCCTCCTCACTCTCCTCCCACATGACCCGAACCATCTCCGGTGCTCGAGCGACGCCGTGAGATGAAAGTTCGGGGATCAATATGAGTGTGAGATCGAGGTGAGAACATTTTACCGCTTTCCGAGTGTTTTCAATTCACTTCCCTTTTTCCCCAATTCCATCCATATTTCACCTTCTTATCTTGAGGTGCCGATCCGTAACCCGTTTCTGGAGTCGACACCCTCTTTTGATAAAACCTTTTGAATCTATTTTGATAAGTCCGGGCATGCTCGGCGGAGGCTAGCTTTCTTTCATCCAAGAGTTCAAGCTGTGCAAGGAGAGATTATCTTCTCTCATCAACAGGAATATCCCTGTCGAGCTGAACTTGGAGAGATGGAAGTAATACTTCGTAAGGGACCACTGCTTCCATCCCATATGCCAAAGCATACGGGGTTTGTCCAGTGGGAGTCCTTATAGAAGTACGATAAGCCCATAGAGCATCTACAAGCTTATCAGGCCAGTCGGCAAATTTACTAGACTTACAAGATTTCTTGATGATTTTGATTAAGGTCTTATTGGTGGCTTCTGCTTGACCATTGCCTTGAGAATAGTATGGTGATGAATGATGCAATGAAATGCGGTACCTGTTGCAAAGATCACGTAGATCTTGAGAAAGAAATTGTGGCCCATTATTGATGATGATGTCGCTGGGGATCCCGAACCTTGCTAGGATGTTGCGCTTGATGAAGGAGCAGACCGTTGACGCTTTAATCTCCACGAATGCTTCCGCTTCAGCCCATTTTGTGAAGTACTCCATTGCCGTCAGAATGAATGATTTTGAGCGCATTTAGGAGTTGAGGTCACTCAAGGGGCCAATGATATCAAAAGCCCACATGGCGAAAGGCCATGGGGCATGAATTGGATGAAGGGAAGATGCGGGAGAGTGAATCTTGTCGGCATGGAGTTGACATGAATGACAATGCCAGACAAAGATGGAGCAGTCTTCTTCTACAGTTGGCCAAAAATACCCTTGTCGGATGATTTTCTTAGCAAGGGCTTGGGCATTCACATGACCACCTCAAACTCCAGAATGTGCTTCCTTAAGCACCAACTCAGCTTCTTCTTCATCAATACATCTGAGTAAGATTCCACTTAGGCTTCTCTTATAGAGCACTCCTCCTAGGATTGTATACCTCTGAGATACTCTTCTGATTGCCTTCTTTTCTTTGGTGGTTGATCCAGGCGGATATGACTGATCTTGGCAATACCTCGCAAATTCGTCATACCAAGGTCTCTCATCTTCTTCTCATTCTTCTAACTCAATCAAGGAGATTTCTTCTTTATGTTTCAAGTATTCCTTTCTGTTGAACCTCTCCTTTACCTTCAAAAAACATCCATCCTCAATTGCTGGAATTGTCCTCTTACAAATGTGGATAGTCCGCACTTGCCTGCCTAGCAGGACAGATAGAGATGAAGCTAGTGAAGCTAAGGCATCAGCGAGGATATTGTGAGAATGGGGGACATGGACAAAGGTGAGTTTGAAGAATAAGGCATCAGCGAGGATATTCTGAGAACGGGGGACATGGACAAAGGTGAGTTTGAAAAATAGCTTGATGTTGCAGGTGGTGAGCTCCTGGTAGGGTTTGAGGTTTGGATGGGAAGTTCGGTATTTGGATAGGACTTGGCGTAGGATCAATTTACTATCACCTATCACCCTCAGTTCGGTGGCACCATGGAAATGAGCGGCCTCCAGCCCGGCCAGCAAGGCTTCATACTCAGCTATGTTGTTGGTTACTGGAAAGTTAAGCTAAAAAGCCTGTGGAATGATGACACCTTCAGGTGACAGAAGGACAATACCTATCCCTCTACCATGAGAGTTCAGAGCCCCATCAAAATATAATGTCCAAAGATTGGAAGATCGGATTGACATTAGTTCGTCATCCGGGAACTTCGACCAGACTGGATCAAAGACGGGTATGGGATGATGGGCAAGATGCTCAGAGATAGCATAGCCCTTGATTACCTTCTATGGGACATAAGTGATATCAAATTGGGATAAGAAACTCTGCCATCGCCCTAATCGATCAGTCAAGACTGTCTTCTCTAACAGAAACTTAATGGGATCGATACGAGTAATGAGCTTGACTTGGTAAGCAAGGAAATAATGTTTGAGTTTCTGAACCACCCAAACAAGAGCAACACAAGTCTTTTCTACCACAGTGTACTTCAGCTCACAAACATCAAACATCTTAGACAAGTAATAAGTAGCTCGTTCTTTCCCTTCTTCATCAATTTGTGCAAGGACTGCCCAAGAGAGTTCTCAAGAACCGAGATGTAGATGACCAAGGGCTTGTCGGGAATTGGAGGTCTAAGTACAGATGGACTTGCCAGGTATGTTTTCAACCCATCAAACGCCTTCTGGCACTTCGAATCCCATTTAAACTCGGCCCCCGCCTTGGTTAACTCATAGAAAGGTTTACACATTTAGAAATGTTGTGAGATAAATCGGCGGACAAATTGTAGCCTCCCAATCAATCCTCGAAGCTCTTTCATATTCTTCAGAGGAGGCATACCAATAATTGCTTTGGCCTTGTTTGGGTCAATCTCTATGCCCCTTTTTCTTACTATGAACCCTAGTAGTTTTCCTCATGAAACTCCAAATGTACACTTCTTAGGGTTCACTTTTAGCTTGTATTCTTTAGCTCGTTGCAAAACTTTCCTTAGTACTTCAGAATGATCTTCCCGACTCTTGGACTTGATAACCAAATCATCCACATTCACCTCTACAAGGGTGTGCATCATGTTGTGAAAGATAGCCATCATAGCCATCTGATATGTAGCACCAGCATTCTTTAACCTAAAGGGCATGACAACATAGCAATACATTCCCCAAGATGTAGTGAACGTGGTCTTCTCTTGGTCCTCCTCAGCTAACCGGATCTGATTGTATCCAGAATAGCCATCCATGAATGAAAGCATTTCAAATCCAGTTGTGTTATCAACCAAAACATCGCTATGAGGTAAAGGAAAATCATCCGTAGGACACGCTCGGTTCAAGTCCCTGAAGTCTATGCAAATCCGAACTTGTCCATCCTTCTTCATAACAGGGACTATGTTACCACCCATTGCGGATATAGGACGACCTTAATGAATTTTGCTTGGTGTTGTTTGTCGACCTCTTCTTTCATTTTGAGTGCAATATCACGGTGGAATCTCCTGAGCTTTTGTTTGACCGGGGTAGTTCCAGATTTCAAGGTTAATCTATGTTCAACCAATGCATTATCTAATCTCGGCATGTCTTCATACGTCCATGCAAATGTGTCCTTATATTCTTCCAAAACTTTGATCAAACGTTGTTCTTCTGAGGGAGTGAGGTTTGCACTAATGAGGATAGTCTTAGGATCTTCCAGGGTTTCTAAATTCAGTTCCTTGGTCAGTTCATTCCCTGTGGCTGATGGTTCTTCAAATCTTCTAAGTTCTGATGCATATGCATCAACCAAGTCCTCGATTTCATCCTTGGATTCTGGATCCTTTTCTAATACCACCTCATATACTCCCAAAGTATGATCTATGTTATGCTCATCCTCATATCGGATTTATCTAGCTGGATGGTATTCTCTAAAAAGTTTGGCAGCCTTGCACACTCTACGCATTTCTGTGCCAATTGTTGCAGATACCTATTTGGAACTCGTTTACCTCTGACTTTCCTATTTCCTAATCTAACCTGACCTACTGAAGATAAAGCTGGAAAGGTGGTATTTATAGTGGTGGGCGGATCGAGTAAATCGATCAATGATTAAGAAAAGGGGGATCCCTGATTGGGAGCGCCCTCTGGGATGAGTATAGATGTCTCCTCGATGGAAATGTGAGTTTCAGAGAAGACATTTTTTTTGGGGAATTTCAAGTAAAAAGATAGAATGAGTCGGAATGACTCGAGGTTTGCTGGGAACTGACTGAATTACCAGAGGGAAAAAATTAAGAATAAAAGGGAAAAAGAAGCTCGTGGGCCTAGTGGTAAAAGAAAGTGAACACACGGGTCCAAAACTGATGAGAAAAATAAACGGGTACGTGGACCCGATCTTAGAAATAAATGGGTATGTGAGCCCATGTTGGGAAAATCCCTCAGTTCTGAAGTTGATGAGGGAAGCAAATGGGCAAGCTGGCCCAATAAGAGTGGAAGGTTGAAGAGGGCACATCGGCCCAAAGTGGGTAAGTGGGCTCTGAAGCCCATCCAAAAGATCTAGAAACAATGGTACGAGGTTCAAACATGGGATTGTTGTATTTGAGCCTCGTGGAATGGTTTTGACTTGGGTAACATGTTTAACTAGATGATCCAAGATTGGTCTGCCCTCGAGTGGTTCCTAGTGCTCTTCCCCACTTGAGAACAAACGAGTCAAAGATAAGCCTAGGTCTTACAAGTCTTCTTCTTCATCTGGAGCCTTCCTTCTCTTGACAGTCATCATGGAACTCTCATCGTCTTCAGCCATCATCATGGTCTCCCCTTTGATAAAGAAGTTATGGAGTCCGATGGCATATCCTGGCTGGAAGATCCTCCTTGGGATGGAATCCTCTTCGTATCCCAACCCCTACCTGCGTAGCCTTTTCACAGTTTGAATCGGCTGAGTGATTCCATGAAGATCCTTGCCTAAACCTCTTCCAGGCTGATAGCCTAGTTTCATCATCATCCGCCATCCCACTGTGTCGGGTAGACAGGCGGTCATACATCTGATTTGGGGCTGTATTGACAGACCTAGGGGTGATGTAAAAGCATCATTCATCTCATCCCTTATAGTCATGCTAGTAACCTTGACCACTTGTCCTTTAAAAGGAAACTTTATGCACTGGTGGTTTGTTGAAGCCACAGCTCCTATTGCCTCCAAGTATGGCCTCCCAAGTATAGCCCGGAAAGTTGGATCCAATTCTAGAACATGAAAATCTGTTGTGACCGTACATGGTCCGAGTTTGACTTCTAGAGTGACCACCCCATGTGCAGACTTCTTGGAGTTGTCATAGGCTGTCACCTTGGCACAAAATGGCTTAATTTCTTGGTCAGAAATACCGCACAACTGCAACATTTCTGGCGGCATAACATTGATAGAAGCTCCAGTGTCAACCAAACATGATTTCACTTCAATATTACTGATGATAACAGCCACATGCAAAGCATATCTCCTGACAACTGGATCTACTAATTCTTCCTGAGAGAAAGTGAGTGTTGGGTGCTCACTTCTAGGGGCTAACACTGTAGTTATCTTTTCAGGTGGGAGATCTTCACTCACCATGACCCTTTGCAAGTACTGCTGTAGAATCTCCTGGTGCACCTTTGATCTTTTGATCAACTCAAGTATGGAAATACGGGCCGGTGTCTTATCTAAATGTTTCAATAAATCATACGCCGTGCCCAACAATGGTTCTTCCACTTGTTCCTCCTCCACTGGATCCTGCGGTTGATTACCAGCTTGGGGAAAGAGCCGCTGGAACATCCTCCCACTCCGAAGCACCGGGGCTATTTGGCGGTCGGGTAGAGATGATGGGTTAATTGGGGTGGGTTGTGGTGGAACAGGTGGTGTAGGTGCAGGTATGATAGGTATTGGGATCGATGGTTCTGGGATGATGGGGTTAGTTGGTAGAGGGGTAGGATTTGGAGGTGGTAATGATGGTGATACTGGTGGCCTGATGAGAAGAGGCCGGGGTGCAGGAGTGGTTGATGGGTTTAATGAAGATGTTGGTAATGTGGTAGGTTGTGGGGTTGGTGGTATGATAGGTTGGGGTTTGGAGTGACAGAGCTCGTAGGCTGGGGGTTCAGGTTTGATGGTGATTGTGGTGGTCGTATGAGCAAGGGTCGGTGTGTAGCAATGGTTGAGGGAGGTGTAGTCAAGGCGGGGGATGGCCTAATGATAGGTCGGCGAGAATAAGTGGCGGCCAGTGGTTGGGATATTGAACTAGGTGGTGGTTGTGGAGTAGCAGGAGCACGGATTATTTTTCTAGAAGGATTCCTAGCAGGAGACCTAGCTGGGTTGACTGGCATGGTTGGATTTTGGTTTTCTAGTTGCCAACCTTTAGCATGGCTGGCATCTCCATGGACAATGGAGTGTACTAGACCAATTCCTGGGTTTGGCTGTGCTGGTGCCGGCGCTGGAGCGTGAGCATGTAATGGGAGCAGATTCTGGACAATCCCCAAGCCAGGTTGTTGTTGAGGTTGAGCCGGTGGACGCTGCCGCTGCTGCTGTATAGCCTTCATTACCTGTATGCATTCCCCCATTTGAGCCCAATCAATTCTGCCTTGGTCATCCAGATCATGGATGTAATCCTTGAATTGAAAACACACTTCTACAGTGTGACCAGGACACCGGTGGTAAGCACAGTATCGGGACATATCTACATTTGTTGGCCAAACCTCTCTTTCCTTGGGCAATTCCAACTGTTTCTTCGCCATGAGTACATTGAAGATGTCGGTCAAGGAGTAAAGGAGTTGCTGGTAGTTCTCTCTCCTAGGACCTCCCCTTCGTGGTGCCTGATTGGGCAGTGGCGGTGCCCTATTGTAGGTAGTTTGACGAGGTTGCTGCGGTTGTGCTACTTGTTGCGGGGGTTGTTGTGATTGTCGTGGTTGTTGTGGCCTAACCTGTTGTTGAGGGGGGTAATAGGAAAGGTTTTATGGTGGATTTCTAAACTGGTTTTGACGGTTCCCTCCCTAGTTCCCCACAATATTTATAGCTTCGTTGTTGACCACTCCTTCGGTTGTAGGCCCAACTGGTGCAGAGGGGGTTTTCCAGAAGCTTCTAGGTTTGGGATCAAAATGATTTATCATGGTGGCATCTTTGAAGTGGGCTTGCAAGTATCGGGTACTGTCATAGAGTTCATTCATGGTGGTAGGACGGTGCATGATCAATACATTTCTTAGAGCTGGTGTGGTGTTCCCGATAAGAATTTTCACTTGTTCCCCTTCAGAAATCACATCTGTCAATTTCTCTGCCATTCCCCTCCAGCGATCAGCAAACTTTATAAAGTCCTCTTCGGGCTTCATCTTTTCAGCAATCAAGTATGTGATGGAGCATGCTGGTGCCACCCAGTCACTGTATCTCTGCAAGAATTTGGTTTTGACAATATCGAAGTCTCCTGCCTCAAAGGAGTCGAGCGAGTAGAACCATTCCAATGAAGACCCTTCTAGTGATCAGTGGAATAAGAAAGCAAGAACCCTACAATCATTTTTCCAGAATGAGGATTCATAGAGAAAATCTTTAAGGTGGAGAAAAGGATTGCTAGTACCATTGTAACAGCCATAAACTGGTAGCTAAGAAGGTGGCAGGTGGAGAACTGGCAAAGAAGGAATGGAGATTTCAGGAACTGACTTGGAGTCCAGGCGACATCTCAGCTCTTCATAACGTTCATTCATCTGGGTGAGCTGATCCATGATTGCTTGAGTGGGAGCAGGTTCTTGGTTTACTGGTGGGGGTATGTCGTTAGAGACATGATTTTGGAATTGAGGAGCATGACTTGGCAAATTTACTGAAGATTGTCCCATGACTTGATGGGTCAGGGGAGCAACATGGTTGAAATAAGATGGCTGAACAAATGAGGGTTGAACCACAGATGGTTGAACTATAGATGGTTGAACTACAGATGGTTGTGCTAGTGCCAATGATGGTTGAATCACAGATTGTTGAACAATAGGTGGTTGAACAAAAGGTGATTGAATGAGTGGTGGTCGAACCAGAGGACAAGGAGATGAGGCATTTTTGATTGGCTTCCGCCTGATCAGAGGAAATCTTGCCCTTCACCATGGATTGTATGCGGGCATAGGTTTCTGGGTCGGTATAGAGAGACAACTCCCTAAAGAGTTGTTTAACATCACGAGGAGCAGATGGTTAAGGAACCTCTTGCGCTTCTGACTCAAACAATGGATTAACAAGACCATCTGACAGAATTGGTTGGTGACCCATCTCGTGTTTTCGATGTTCAGCTTATTCCGCCATTCCAACGTGCCTTCCAGACCTTAGTTGCATTGAACTTCAAGGAGAAAACAAACAAGTTGACTGAGCAAACAAAGAACTTTTTTTGGTTTTTAGTATTTTGCAAAAAGTTAGAGGTTTGAATTTTTGTTTGACAAGCAAGTGATGCAAAGACTTGAAAGTAAGATTACGCAATGATTTTGATTAAACCTTAGGTTTATAAATTTGTTAAGAATTTTTCTCTCAACAAATGGGTTAGGATCCTAACTCCAATCTCCAATGACCTAGGTTTTACACAATCTCACCACGTGTAGGTAACATAGGATGCTTCGGGTTTTGGGGAGTGGTACAACCAACCCGATTGTGAAGAGGAATACTCCACGTATGAGGAATTATGGAGGCCTTGATGAAAGCCAACCAAGTCAACTAGGAAGGAATATCTCAGAAGAAAGGTCAGAATCCACCAAGAGGGTGTTTTGGATGGGAGGGGTAAATGGGAGAGTGAGCTCCCGCCTCAAAAAAAGTGTAAAATAAGAAGGTAGAGAGGAGCAGAGAATGCAATCAAGTAATAAAGCAAGTAATAAGCAAAATATAAACTTAAATAAAGAAGCAATCACACAAGACAAGCAATTAGAAACTAGATAGACAACTAGAAACTAGAATCCAGACCTTGTTTCATATGTGAGCCAAATGGAGATAGTGAAAAGGTGATGGAAATAAGAGGGTTCAGATCTGATAGCCAAGCAAAAGGTTGGTCCACGTGGGGACCGATGTAAGAATAAGCTGTTACACGTGGGAACCGGGGTAAAAAGTAAAGGTGGTTCACGCGGGAACCGGTTTTGGGTAAGAAAGGGTGGTTCACGTGGGAACCGGTTTGAATGGTCAAAAGAGAGCCACGTGGGGCCAATTAAAGGTGAACAAATATCTGATCCAAGTTGGGATAGATCTGAAGGAAAGTGGTTTGGTTCACGTGGGAACCGAAGTAAAGAAAGAGATTGATTCACGCGGGAACCGGTTTAAAAGGAAAAGGGTGATTCACGTGGGAACCGGTTTAAATAAAATGACAGAAATTAAATGGCATACTTGGCACATCATATCTGATGAAAGATGGGTGAAATCATAAATTTTGAGATGGCGTGAAGTTTAAGAGAGGTGGAAAGAAAGAAAGGCTCACGTGGGAACCGGTCTAGAACTAGAACTAGTTGCAAACAAGACACGAAGCACCCACGGTTGAAGACATTGCTTGTCCCACCATGGTCGCCACAAAGCTGTCGACTCTGAAAATTCGACGGGGTCCTCTCCTTTTCAGGGAAGTCTGTGAACCCAGATCGTCACCTCAAGAGGGGATGAGAAAGAAAGAAAGAAAACTTGGAAAACAACTCTCACCTCGGTCCCACACTCACATTGATCCTGGAACTTTCATCCCTTGGCGTCGCTCGATCACCAAAGAGATGGTTTGTGTCATGTGGGAGAAGTATGAGAAGAATAAAATTAAGACATGTGGTCGCCAGGAACCGTGGGTTCCGATTTATAGAATTAAAATGACCGTGTGTACCTCAGCGTGAAGAGTGCGGGTTAAAGCTTCTCCTTCTTCGGCCGGATGATGAAGAAGAGTCCTCAACGCATGGGTGCTTAATTTTCTGTGCAACTAGACAAACAAACAAGTGAAAGAGACAATTAGAACTAGACAAAGTGGAGTATATGTAAAGAGAATAACATGAAACACACAACTGACTAGAAACTGATTGGATTCGGGTTATCTCTAACCCCTCTTTTTCTATTTTCGGATTAACAGAGTAAAAGTAATGCAAAAAAATATAAAATAATAATGGTAGGATAGATAATCACGAAAAAAAGAGATAGGAAAAAAGAATAGAAAGATTCTGAGTAGAATAGAGAAAGATATAGCCAAATATGTGTTGTCGAAAAAGTCGAGCAGCAGTCCAGGATCTGTCAGGCGCGACTTTGCTTCTGCGCTCGTCACGACCAGTCCCGACCTATGAATCAAGTTCTGTTGATTGAAAACTTAAGAAGACTTGGATAGGAAGAACTTTTATGAAGAGATCTTAGGCAGAAGACGTCCACACGCCTCTGTAGAGGCCGAAGAAGAGAGACCTAGCAGATCACCTGCAGACAAGCCTTCCTCTCTCTTGAATCGACTTTTCTCTCTCTAAAAACTCGAAATTATCTCTCTAAAAATCACAAAATCAATGCAGGAGGGAGGTTGGACATCTTGAGATGCCTGGGGCATCGTGCTCATGCCTTTGGAATGACCAGAATCAGAGTTTATTTATAGGAGAACGGACGGCGCGATCAAGACTAAAAAATAGGGCACCTTGTGCCCTACCCCAGGGTGCATGTGCCCTACCCCCCAGGCATCATGAGATGCCTGAGGGGCGCATGTGCCTCCCAGTGGGGGCGCATGGCACTGTTCCCTAAAAATTTGACCTTATCCGGTCGATCGGTTCAGTGGTAGATTCCCGGTGAAAAACTAGTTCCCTCGTGCCTCAAGGGCAGGGCGCATGTGCCCTCAAGTGAGGGCACGAGGTCACGTGCCTCACTGGTAGGGCGCATGGGCACGTGCCCTAGGTCCTGGGCGCATGTGACCAGGGACCCGGGCGCATGAGACTGTTTTTTGCGCGTCCTTCTTCCGGAAGCCATTGCGAACACTCCCGAACTCAGAATTCGACGCCGTTTGTTGCGTTGGAAAGCTAACAGACCGAATAATCTCTCTATAGCATTGGATCAGCCATAAAACCCTAAAAAACTTCATAATTTTGTCCGGATGTTAGGGCAATGAATAGAAGATCCGATGCAGGTCAAAATGACTCCGACGGCAAACCGGAAAGGCACGGTATGCAAAAAAACATGTCCGGGGTGTGAATATGACCATAACCTTCAATGCATGATCATTAGGCATTGTTCATTCAGCCAACTTCCGTGTTTACATGATTTACGTGTGGCTTTCACTCGGAAAATATGGCTTATTGCGGAAAACTTCAGAAAACATCCGATTTCGTTCGGCGAAGCTCCAAATAAACTTTAAAAGACTCAGAATTATTATAAGGTCAATCATACATGTTACCCTAGAAAACATGCGTTTTATGCTCCGAATTAGGCGAATTTGGCGTGTCTACAATCGGGTTACCGGCTAATGATGAACCTACGAACCCATGTTTCGGGGACTCCCCACCGAATTGGGGGTTGGCTATTCTTCCCTCATGCCAATGGCACATCTCTTACCAATCAAACATAAGAAGACTTGATGAAACATGGCGGTTAACCAGGAGACTTGAAGAGATTCATCTTGCCGAATCTAGTTGTTAAGCGTGTATATATCTACACCTTGATGCCACCTTTTCAGTCCATCACCATTTCACTCCACTACATTCAACTACGATCCATCTCGCTTTGCTATGCTTTCTCTACGTTTCACTCCTCTTTGCTACACACCATTACCTTGCAAAGCCGACACCAAGGCGAGGCAAGCTGTAGACATGCAAAATTGGCCTAATTTGGAGCCCCAAACTCTTATTCCATAGGTGATATATTTTATTTGACCATTATCTAATCTGGATTATTTCATGGAGATGAGCTAAGGATGCTGTGGAGCCCCTTGTGAGTTGGGAATGGACAGATGATTTCCGGAATAATGACATAACCTTCAAGCGAGAGCCACGCGTGAACCGTGAAAACACGAAACCTGCTCAATGACCGACCTTGAATGGTTCTTAATTGAAGTTCTCGGGAGTCCCGCATATGTTCAGTAGCATTCAGGGTTTTTGAGAAGTCATTTCGGTAGTCGTCGGTCAATGACGGCTTTCGTTATGGCTTTTACGATCTGTACTGACACGGCTATCCTGGACAACGCGTTAGGCCCTTACGGTCATCACCGGGTCTTTTTGTGTCATCCAGGTCTATCCTAGCCGTATATTTCATCAACCGGGGCCATACGGCCATTTCGGTCAATTTTAGAGTTTTATGGCTTTTCTGAGTTTCAGTTTACATTTACCAGGTTAATCTCATATTTTTCAATGACTTCAGGTTTTTCGATCATACCAGACATGTTCGGTGATCATTTTAAGTCATCCCAAGTTGACTCGAGATTCCTCGACCATAACCGTGCTCTTTCGGATCTTCGTCACGGTTTTTGGCTTTTCACGAGAGGGTAAACTGGTAGAAAGCCCCATGTGAACGTCTCATGAGTCATGCTTGCTGGTTTACCAACTTGAGAAGGTGCGGCTGAAGGCCCTCTTTCCAACGCAACAAATGGGAGCCGAATCAGACATCCCGTTTGCAAGTTACGGCACACGGAACGCGCGTTCAGGAGAGAAAGTGTACTGCACCCCCAATCCCTTTGAAATGGGAGGGCATGGTCACTGCGCCCTCAAACTGGGGGCGCACAGAGCACGCCCATGCATCCTTTCAAACGCGGGGATGCGGTCAGTTTCCAAAAATCAGAAATTGCCCCAATTAGCACCATCTAAACCGGATTTTTAGAAAGTTACCATCGTTAATTTTCAATTATTTGTACCACACCCCCGGGTCGGGGGCGCATTACGTTTGTCAAGTTGGATTTTTAGCAATTTTTGAAATATTCTAGTAAATTTTAGTAATAAGACGCGTAACGCGCCCCCGGTTTCTTTGAAACTGGGGGGCTCGCAGACCGCACCCCCAAGGTGAGGGCGCACCCTGCGCGCCCTAGCCTCCTTTGAAAAGCGGAGGCGCAGTCGGTCCAATTTTTATGTTTTGAACTAGTTTCTCTCCTATATAAATTGAGGGCCATTCTCAACAACCCGAGGTTAATCCCCCATGCTTAGCTCATCCTGAGGTCATCCAAGCTCTCTCCCAAGGTTGTCCCATTGTTCAAAGGCGATCTGACGTCGAGAGATCGATCCCAAGGCGAAGGAGAAGGCTCAATCCGTGCGTTCTGCATCAACCAACTTCATCAGCTTCTGTAAAAAATTCGGGACTCCTGTGTAGACACGCCAATTTGGCCTTATTTAGAGTTTAAACCATTATTCCATTGGCAACATATTTTTTAGACCATCAAAATCATGATGAACCACCCTTTTGGATGAGCCGAGGTGCTTATTGAAAATATGAGTATGATTTTCCAATTTCTAATCAAATCCGTGTTTGCCGAACAAGAGACTCTTGGTGGTGTGCCAGATTATGCTTTTCCTAGCATATCCTCTACTTAAAAATTTTTCACAGGATTCTGTGGACTTCTAATGAAGAAGTCTTCAACATGAATAATCTTATTCTATTAGTTATATTTCCATTACAGCAAATGACATTCAATTCTGATTTTCCATTTGTCCGCTGCGCCCTTTGGAAGTCAGATGTGCAGTTCTGTCCGCACGCAGCACCAATCAAGCCCAATTGCATGCAAGCCCAGCCCATTCGGCACATATCTTATCAATTCAATACCTTACCTTCCTTTTTCCTACTCCATATCACTTTTTATAGTATCTTTAAGCTTCATGGTCTAAATTAGCATCATCAAATGATGACAATCCAACTTGTTGTTTTGTATATCAATACTTGCTATTTTTGTCTAGATTTGTTTCCTTTTCAAGTGGAGACATATTTTGTACATGGGGAAGGTGATCCACGTTTTCCAATCCTTATCAATCATTTGGGTAAGTTTATATATGCCTCCGGATGAAAATCAGCAACATTAAATGGAGGAAATCCAACATATGGTCGGATGTATCAAAACTTGCTATTTTTTGACCTGGTTCTCATCCCCTATAAAGGGAGACTCATATGAACGACCTAAGAAGGGAATCCCCATACTACATCACTCCTATCCTCACCCTCCATCCACCCTTGGCTCGTACCAACCTCCCCAAATTGTCCTCTCTTCGTCCCGGTGCCCAGAGATCATCCCAAAGTGAAGAAGAAGTCAATCTATGCTCTGATGTGCTGCACTGCTGATCATAGGCTTCTACAGATCTATATAGACATTTTATGGCATGACTTTCTTCATAATAAGTGTGTTTCATCAAGATATATTTCATATACAACAAACTGATATCAATTATGACATTCCCTCGGTTTGTTACAGCTTCAACACCGGCGCTGCACAGACAGATCCAAAGTCTTCTCTTCTAAGTCATTGTTTTCTCAGTCAATTTCAGTACATTTAATGGTAGATTCAGCCCATACATCCTTCATAGAAATTGTTCCCCGGTGGTCCTATTTTATTTACAACAATAATCATTCAATTCAGATATCTGTGGTTCCCATAGCATGTCCTACATCGACATTGTGCTGGGAGTTTCCACAACATCATTGTCCATGATCCGGATTATCAGGTAAATTCAGATTACTTATCATAAGATTCAATAAAACTTGTCTTCATATCAAACCACCCTCGGTGAGTCCTCTTTATTTTTAAACAAACATCACTTTATTCTGACATTGGTGCTGCTCGTTATGGTCTCTGCATCAGAGTCGCGCAGTTTACATTGAATCTGTCCAACCCGGTTGCCACTTTGCCTGGGTTGTGTTGTCTTTAACTATTCATATTCTCTTTGCTAACTTTTCATTCAAATAATTTAATTCACATTGAAGCATCATTTTTATTCAGTTTTACATCATTTCATACATCATAAAAAAACCAAAAAAAAGGGGTTAGGGCTAACCCCGAATCCGGTGAGTTTGTTTCCAATTGCCGTTTTGTGTTATTGTTTTTACAGTTACTACACTTCACTCAGTTCTAATCCTTCTTCACTTGTTTACTTGTATTAATGTCTTCTAGTTGCACAAATACATCAAGCTAGCATCGGTTGGAGACTCTTCTTCATCAGCCGGCCGAAGAAGAAGAAGGTTGAACTCGCATCTCAATCTCCTATGCTAAGTTGCACAGGTTTATCAAGCTAGCATCGGTTGGAGACTCTTCTTCATCGGCCGGCCGAGGAAGAAGAAGGTTGAACCCACATCCCAATCTCCCACGCTAAGGTACACACGGTCAAATCAACTCATCTCTTGTTTTTATTCTATAAAGCGGATCACGTGGCTCCTGGCGACCACCTTTCATTTATGTTTTAAGTTCATCTCTTCGTAACTCTCCTCCCACATGACCCGAAGCATCTTCGGTGCTCGAGCGATGCCGTGAGATGAAATTTCGGGGATCAATGTGAGTGTGGGACCGAGGTGAGGACCTTTTACTGCTTTTAGAGTGTTTTACGATTCACTCCCATTCCCCCATTCTATCTTTTGCCTTTTCTCTTGAGGTGCCGATCCGGAACCCGTTTCTGGAGTCGACAACTTTTTGGCGACCACGGTGGGACAACCAATGTCTTTAACTGTACTAGCTTGATTTGTTTGTGCAACTAGTTTCATTCTAATTCAGTTCTAGTCACTAGATTATTTGTTTTGTTGCATGATTGCTTATCTTGTTTGCATATTGCTTGCTTGATTTACTTACTTCTTTTTATTTTATGTTTGCACATATTTATTGCTTCTTCTCCTCTTACCCTTCATTTTTACTTTTGCATTAGCTTTTGCCTCGGGTACCGGACTTGCTCCGATCCATAGGGCATTCGAGGCGGGGGCTCTCTCTCCCAACACACCCTCACCTTCCAAACACCTTCTTGGTGGATTCTTACCTCTCTTCTGGGATATTCCTTCCAAGTTGATTTGGTGGTTTCCATCAAGACCTCCGTAAGTCCCCATCCGTGGAGTATTCCTCTCCGCACGATTGGGCCAGTTGTACCACTTTCCCAAAACCCGAAGAACCCAAGTTCCTACTCGTGGTGATTGAGTGACAACCTTAGGTCTTGAAGATTGAAACAATAGGAACCATACCCATTTGAGTTAACAATTGCTAACAATCTATCTAATCTAAGGTTTCAACCCAAATATTGTCGAGTAGCCATTTTAAAACCTTGTTTGCATAACTTGCTTGCTCACTACAATTGAAAATAACCAAAAAATTCTTCTTTCAAAACACCTACAAAAAACTCTTTAATTTTGTGTTCAACTTGTTTTCCAACCAACCAAATTGAAACAAAAAAAATTCAAACAAAACAAAACATAACAATAAATCTTTAATTGTGTGCTTTGCTTGCTCTTTTTTTAACCATCTTTGAAGAAAGATCGACAAGATGCCCATGATGCTAAGGTCCGGAAGACACATAAGGATGTCAGACTACTACGGGCAAGAAGAAGAGTTCGAGATGGGCCACTACGAGCTACAACAACTCATGGTCCAACCAGTGGGCCATGTCAACGCCGTCAGGGAGCCTGAAGTTCAAAATCCTACTCATCCACCTGCTTCACTCAGTGTGGAACAAATCCTCAAGGGTCTATCCCTCCATTTAGATCCTGAATCCTTTTCACTTGTGCAATCTTTAACAAAGGGCAAGATGTCCGCCAATCAAGATCCGGTCGAGGGAAATCAAGCCCCCTCACCACTCCAATCGACAGTCAGGCCCCTCATTATCTCCTCTCCTGGGAAACCCTATCGTGCCTCTACTCACCCCGTTGTGGGGCATTCATATAATTCTATGCCAGTTCCTACTTTGAAGCCACCTCTTCCAACCCATTCATCTAAATACTTTGCACCGGTGGCTCAGGAACCCAACCTCACTCAAGCATTCATGGACAAACTCAACCAAATGGATGAGCACATTGAAGAGCTAAGGCACCGTTTGGACTCGAAGGCCATCCCTAAAATATATGCTCCATCTTTCCCAGTCCCACATATCCCTCCATCACAAACACCAGCCTACCATCGCTACAATGGCTTAGGTGATCCCTTCACCCATGTTAATGATTTCTTGAGCAAATCATCTCAATGGCTTAATGATCGAAGAGCTCTTGCTATCCTTTTTAAGCGATCATTGGATGGTGCAGCCCTAGAATGGTTTTTTTCACTAGGGGAAATAGAGATATGGGATTTCAAAATTATCAAGGCTAAATTTTTGCAACGATATGGGCTGGGTTATTAAATAATTGGGGAAGCAAAAGAAGATGTGGAATTAATGCAATATTCTGATGAATTGAGGCCCAGGCTTGAGAGGAGCATTGATGCTATGCACCAACCTAGGAGCCCTCATCCAAATCATCATTATCGGCCAACTCCTCGACGCCAATTGATTAGGCTACCCATGCCCCAACCTCAGCTGGTCATGCAACCCATGTCAATGGCACAATCAATTGTACACAATCAAGCTCCTCTTGTCAATTGTGCCAATACCTCTTTACCTAAACTGGCTCCCCAACCTTCGACTCCACCAACATTTCATAAGGTCCATCGGCCAATCATTCAACCATTGGCTTCTCAGCCTATTCCAACAACCCCTCGGCTAGCCACGCAAGCCTTGTCCCCTCAACCCACTTCACCAATGGTCCCTCGACCAATCATTCATCCTGAGCCGATCGAGCAAACCCCGGCTTCTCAACCAATCCCACCGCATAGGGATCATCCTCAGTTGGTTGCACAACAACCAATCATTTCTTCTATTACTCTTGCCTCAACGAAGGAATCAATCACTCCTACTATTCTTGCTCCTGTTGTAGTAGAAGATTCAGACACTTTGACCCTTCAAGCTCCTGCCATGGTAGAGGAACAAGCCACTCCGATCATTCATGCTCCTGACATGGTAGATGATTCAGACACTTCGACCCTTCAAGCTCCTACCCTGGCAAAGGAATTAATAACTCCAACCATTTGTGCTCCTGCCATGGCAGAAGAATCAACTCCTCAACATATCCTTACTCTCTCTCAAAATCAAAGTCAGTCAGTAGGGGAGGTCGAACCAAACTCTTCTATCATTCTAGAATCTTCTAAACTTGGCATGCCCTCTTCCCCAGAACAACCTGAGGAGAAGTCTACTGTAGGGAGCTTAGATGAGGGGATCACAAATTTAGTTGATTGTCAAGGACTAGGCAAGGATTCTCCAGGTATATATCAAATGTTGCCATCATTAGAATTGATCCCTGAAGTTGGGGAGATAGAATTGACCCTTGAACTGAAAAATAAAGGGATAGAATTGGTCAGTGAAATGGGGAATGAATCGACAAGCCTCCTGAAGGATGTAGACCTTAGCAAAGGGATACTAGGACCTCCTCCAGCTAGGCAGGCAAAATCTTCGAAATCAGTCTTAGGGCCACGACCCTTGCCTCATTCTCCTTATAAAGAACAATCGGGCCCATGGGCCCACAATCAATCAATCTTAGGGCCACGACCCTTTCTTTACCCTTCTCCCAATCAAAGATCGTGCCCATGGGCCCACAGTTCCTCAATCTTAGGGCCACCACCATTTCTTTATCATGCCCACAACCATAAAATGGACCTATGGGTCCCCAATTCTTCAATCTTGGAGCCACCACCCACACCTCATCCCACTCAATTGGGCCCTTATGCCCCATTTTTGGGCCCTTATGCCCCATTTTCAGGCACTTATGCCCCTTTTCATCAATTGGGTTCTTATGCCCCTTTTCATCAACTAGGCTTATGTGCCCCTTTCCATCAGCCGGGCCCACATGCCCCCTTTATCCAACCGGGCCCATGTGCCCCTTTTAATCAACCGGGCTCTTATACCCCTTTTCTTCAATCAGGCCCACGTGCCCCTTTTAATCAATCGGGCTTGCATGCCTCTTTCCTTTAACTGGGCCCATATGCCCCTTTTCCCCAACTGGGCCTACGTGTCCCTTTCCTTCCATCGGGCCCACGTGCCCATAATTCTTCCCAATCGGGCCCACATGCCCTTAATTTTTCTAAATCGGGCCCACGTGCCCACAATTCACCTAAATCGGGCCCACGTGCCCGCAATTCACCTCAACCGGGCTCACATGCCCATGTTTTTCTACAACCGGGCCCATGTGCCCAAATTTCTTCTAAATCGGGCCCACGTGCCCACCTTCCAACAAACTCGGGCACACATGCCCACACTGCTTCAACTTCGGGCCTATATGCCCCCATTTCTTCACCATCGGGCCCACGTGCCCATACTTCTTCAAAATCGGGCCCCCATGCCCCCACTTCTTCAACTTTGCGATTATGCACCCATACTCTTCAATGGCGCCAGCGAGCCCATCACAAATCACAATCTTGGTCCCAACCATTTAAATCGGGTCCATGTTCCCACTCTTTTCATTGGGTCCCTCGGGCTCAACCTCCAATCGGGCCTTCGCACCCATCACCTCTCATCGGGCCCTCATGCCCATCAACATCAACTGGGCCCTCTGGCCCGCATTCAACTCTTTGGCCCACATGCCCCTTGATTCCAACCCTTCCCGGGCTTGCAATCCCACTATCAACTCTTGCGCCAAAGATCCCACTTTAATTCACTTTTCTTTTCAAGCATTCGCTTTCCTTTTCCAAGTTTTATTTTCAAAAAAAATCAAAGTAGAGAAATTTCCTGGGTGATACCACAATCTTTTCCTTTTACATCATTAATTTTGAATCTTCCATGCTAAATCAGATCCTCCACATTTTCACTTCATCCCATGACTATGAATCTTCAATCCAATGCAATATGGTGCATATCAACAGTGGAAGCAGTTGGGCAAGGCAAGGCAAGGCATGGCAGACAAGTCATGGCAAGCACAAGCAAAGCCGTCATCAGCAATGAACTTTTTCTTCTCTAAGGTATTACATGAAATTACATTCATCATCATTATGTCATCTACAAAGCAATATTTTTTTAAAAAAATGATTTTGAATTTCACATGACAATTTTAATTGAGAGAAATTCATGACAGACGACATTTGTAGCTACCTTGTTCTTATTAAACAAATTCCTTACATTGCAAGGCATGTTTTCAATTGATTCACCTATGGAATATAATCTACCTCAAAAATGGAGAGAACTACCAGTATGACTTGAGTTCACATGTCCTAGGTTGTTGTCTAGGAGTTGAGGGTAGATACCATTCTACACACACAACACGTCCCGATCCCAGAATCCAGATGACCTAACACCTGAGAGAAGCTAGGCAAGGCTCAGAGGTGGAAGGAAAACCCTCACCCTACTCTCTTCTGTTCGGTCCAAGATAGGTGAAAGCGATTAGAGGGGGAGAGTATCGAAAGCATCCACCGCCTTAGTAGGAGGCCGTCTCGAAAGGTCCAACTTCTCAAAAGAAAAAGGGTGCCAAAAGATGGGCAATGAACCCCACAGGTTTAAACAAATATGGGCCTGTCTGAATGAGTACCCAAAAATATAAAAAATGAAAAAAAGAGGCACCAAATGATGGGCAATGACCCCACAGGTCAAAGCACCTGTCTGAATGTGTGCCACAAAAATAAGTTTGTCGATAAAGAAGAAAAGACCCGAAGAGGCCGAACTGCAACAGGCAATTGGGTGTGAGTAGAGAAATCCCTCTCGACATCTCCAAAGGCTATCAAGGACTTTCCCTCAATTCTTCATTCTTACCCCCAAGGTGTAGGTGAACCAACCAAATCAAAGCTAAACTCTAGCTGATCAAAGGTTGAAGGTCGGAAAGATTTTGGGTAAGGAACCCCATTTTGCACGTGGTGTCTACCAACGAACCTAGAGGAACAACCAAGTGATGAAGAATTGTGTCAATAGTGATTTTTCACTCCAAAAAAAATATTTTCAAAAAAAAACTCTAAAGAAAAGTTTAATATTTTCAAAAACTCCAAAAAAAGTAAATATTTTCAAAAACTAAAAAAAAAAATATTTTCGAAAATCCCAAAAAACTGAATCTTTTCAATAAATAAGAAAACTTCATTTTCAAATTCCAACAAAATTTTTTTAAAAAAAATCATCACTATGCTTGGTTTGAATTCTTGTTTTTACATTCATTGTATATTTGCTGTACACCCTTAAGAAGGCTGTTACCCCTTGACAAAGGTCAAGGCATACTACAACTTGCAAGGGGGATAAGCCGCATTGTTATTCTAATCTCTTCCTTCTAAGTGTTTCAGGCACAAGAAAAACTTTACACCCCTTAACAAAGGTCAAGGCATACTGCAACTTGCAAGGGGGATAAGCCGCATTGTTGTTCTAATCTCTTCCTTCTAAGTGTTTCAGGCACAAGAAAAACTTTACACCCCTTGACAAAGGTCAAGGCATACTGCAACTTGCAAGGGGGATAAGCTATATTGGCATTCTAATCTTCCTTTTCTAGTGTTTCAGGCACGAAGAACAAATGAGGAGAACTTCACAAACAAGGCGAAGCTCGCCACTTCCCTCCCCAAGGATTCTTAGGAGGAGGTGCCACCATGACCTCGACCTAAACTTCGTCGAGGAGCATTTTCAAGATTTCAATAAGGCGATGCTCACCACTTCCCTCCCCTGAGGATTCTTAGGAGGAGGTGTCACCATAACCTCGGCCTTAATTTTGCCGAGAAACCTTTTGCAGGCGATGCTCGCCACTTCCTTCCCCTAAGGATTCTCAGGAGGAGGTGTCATCATTACCTCAGCCTCAACTTTGCCGAGAAGCTTTTGTTCTGTGTCCTCATTAAGACACATGAACTCTTTTGTGAGAATGCATGTCATCACATTGCAAACTCATTGTTATCATTTCCTTTCTTAGCATATGTTAGGTGCATTACTTTTTATTTTATGCATTGATGTTGAAGACCGTGAATGCAAAGAAGACCAGGCCCGAGATCCCCTTCATCAAAATCCACGACGGTCGGGTCATTTTTTGTGCTCTCGGATAAGCCAAAATTGTGCAGTGAGGGACGATGGTTCCCGAATGGGTATCTTGACCTCATAAACAAACTATATCTTCAACTATTTGTTATACAAGTTTTGTTTTGTTTTCTTGAGCCCAGCATGCATCATGTAGCGTTAGTTGCATTACATTTTGTTTTGTCATTGCATACATCATTTCATAATCTTCACCTTCTCACCTTAGTCTCTAAATCTTTTATCCTAATTCCGATCATTCTAAAATCCACTGTGTTTTCTAATCCCACCGTGTTTTCTAGTCCCACCAACCTTTCTAATATCTCACCGTGTCTATGAATCCCACTGTGTTCAGTAGTCACCTTGTGCCTCCAACTATTTCATTTCTATCACCACAGTGGCCACTGCAACACTATTCTTGCTATTCATTCCACCGTGGCAGTCACTTCCTCCCACCAAGAGCCTCCTATTCGATCTAAACTTGCACCGTCATGGTCTGTACTTAAACATTTGCCTTTTGGAATTCGAGATCATTCCATTCTGAATTGAATCTTGTCTCCTGGAAGACTTAAATGAATCTAAGAGCCTGAATGTGCTCGATTGGTATTCTTTTACTTTTTCAAAACAAATCTCTTTTTTAAACTTTAGCCCATCACAGTACAGGAACACCGCAAAGATCGGGTTACCAGCTGATGATGAACCTACGAACCCATGTTTCGGGGACTCCCCACCGCGTTGGGGGTTGGCTATTCTTA
Organism: Cryptocoryne crispatula var. balansae; assembly: GCA_036172225.1. Taxonomy (NCBI): domain Eukaryota; kingdom Viridiplantae; phylum Streptophyta; class Magnoliopsida; order Alismatales; family Araceae; genus Cryptocoryne; species Cryptocoryne crispatula. The sequence continues at coordinate 23,759,944 of CM069925.1, forward strand.
TCTCGTGCCAATGGCACATCTCTTACCAATCGAACATAGGAAGACTTGATGAAACATGGTGGTTAACTGGGAGACTTAAGGAGATTCGTCTTGCCGAATCTGGTCATTGAGCATGTCTATATCTACACCTTGATGCCACTTTTTCAGTCCATCAACATTTTGCTCCACTACATTCCACTACGATCCATCTCTCTTCTCTACATTTCACTCCGCTACGCTACATGCCATTCCCTTGCAAAGCCGACATCAAGGCGAGGCAAGCTGTAGACACGCCAATTTGGCCTTATTTAGAGCTTAAACCATTATTCCATTGGCAACATCTTTTTTAGACCATAAAAATCATGATGAACGACCCTTTTTGATGAGCCGAGGTGCTTATTGAAAATATGAGTATGATTTGCCAATTTCTAATCAAATCCGTGTTTGCCGAATAAGAGACTCTTGGTGGTGTGCCAGATTATGCTTTTCCTAACATATCCTCTACTTGAATTTTTCACAGGATTCTTTGGACTTCTAATGAAGAAGTCTTCAACATGAATAATCTTATTCTATGATTTATATTTACATTACAGCAAATGACATTCAATTCTGATCTCCCATTTGTCCACAGCGCCTTTTGGAAGTCAGATGTGCAGTTCTGTCCGCACGCAGCACCAATCAAGCCCAATTGCATGCAAGCCCAGCCCATTTGGCACATATCTGATAAATTTACGACCTTACCTTCATTTTTACTACTCCATATCACTTTTTATAGTATCTGGAAGCTTCATGGTCGAAATTAGCATCATCAAATGATGGCAATCCAACTTGTTATCTTGTATATCAATACTTGCTATTTTTGGACTAGATTTGTTTCCTTTTCAAGTGGAGACAAATTTTGAACATGGGGAAGGTGATCCATGGTTTACAATCCTTATCAATCATTTGGGTAAGTTTACATATGCCTCAGGATGAAAAACAGCAACATTAAATGGAGGAAATCCAACCTATGGTCGGATGTATCAAACCTTGCTATTTTTTGACCTGGTTCTCATCCCCTATAAAGGGAGACTCATATGAACGACCTAAGAAGGGCATACCCATCCTCCAGCACTCCTATCCTCACCCTCCATCCACCCTTGGCTCGTCTCAACCTCCCCAAATCGTCTTCTCTTCGTCCCGGTGCCCAGAGATCATCCCAAAGTGAAGAAAAAGTCAATCTATGCTCTGATGTTCTGCACTGCTGATCATAGGCTTCTACAGATCTATATAGACATTTTATGGGATGACTTTCTTCATAGTAAGTGTTTTTAATCAAGATATCTTCCCTAAAAAACAAACGGATATCAATTCTGACATTCCCTCGGTTTGTTACGGCTTCAACACCGGCGCTGCACAGACAGATCCGAAGTCTTCTCTTCTAAGTCATTGTTTTCTCAGTTAATTTCAATACATTTAATGGTAGATTCAGCCATACATCCTTCATATAAATTGTTCCCCGTTGAGTCCTATTTTATTTACAACAATAATCATTTAATTCAGATATCTGTGGTTCCCATAGCATGTCCTACATTGACATTGTGCTGGGAGTTTCTAGAACTTCATTGTCCAAGATCCGAATTATCAGGTAAATTCAGATTACTTATCATAAGATTCAATAAAACTTGTCTTCATATAAAACCACCCTCGGTGAGTCCTCTTTATTTTTAAACAAACATCACTTTATTAAGACATTGGTGCTGCTCGTTATGGTCTCTGCATCAGAGTCGCGCAGTTTACATTGAATCTGTCCAACCCGGTTGCCACTTTGCCTGGGTTGTGTTGTCTTTAACCATTCATATTCTCTTTGCTAACTCTTCATACAAATCATTTAGTTCACATTTAAGCATCATTTTTATTTAGTTTTACATCATTTCATACATCATAAAAAAACCAAAAAAAAAGGGGTTAGGGCTAACCCCGAATCCGGTGAGTTTGTTTCCAATTGTCATTTTGTGTTATTGTTTTTACTGTTACTACACTTCACTCAGTTCTAATCCCTCTTCACTTGTTTACTTGTATTATTGTCTTCTAGTTGCACAAATACATCAGTCTAGCATCGCTTGGATACTCTTCTTCATCGGCCGGCCGAAGAAGAAGAAGGTTGAACTCGCATCTCAATCTCCCATGCTAAGTTGCACAGGTTTATCTAGCTAGCATCGGTTGGAGACTCTTCTTCATCGGACTGCCGAGGAAGAATAAGGTTTAACCCACATCCCAATCTCCCACGCTAAGGTACACACGGTCAAATCAACTCATCTCTTGTTTTTATTCTATAAAGCGGAGCCCGCGGCTCCTGGCGACCACATCTTTCATGTTTTAATTTCCATCTCCTCCTCACTCTCCTCCCACATGACCCGAACCATCTCCGGTGCTCGAGCGACGCCGTGAGATGAAAGTTCAGGTATCAATGTGAGTGTGGGATCGAGGTGAGGACATTTTACCGCTTTTCGAGTGTTTTCAATTCACTCCCCCCCTTTTTTCCCCCTCTTCTATCTTTCACCTTCTTATCTTGAGGTGCCGATCTGGAACCCGTTTCTGGAGTCGACATCCTGCTGTAAGTTTTAAATATAATATTGTTCCTCTCTTCGTCCTCTTTCATTTGCAACCAGCGGCACTCAATTCTGACTTGCCATCTGTTCGTGGCAATTGCTGCACTGAGGGTGCGCATCTATGTTCTATTTTACACATTTATCTATTTTCAGAATTTTTTATGCTTTTACAGACATATTCCAGAGAAGTCATCAATTGAAAATATATTCCTCTCCAAGTTCTCTATCCATATAAATAAACAGAACTTGATTCTGACATCAGGGTCATCCATAGCATTCTCTGCACCAAAGTCGCGCTAGAAGGGTGCAAAGCTACCCGAACCGGCTTGTTTCACTCATCTCAACTTCAACTCAAGCCGTTTCATTCTATAAGTTTCTCTTAACTCAGTTCATTTAATTGTTAGATCATATTTTACTTAGCTTGCATCATTTTTACATAACCAAAAACACAAAAAAGGGGTTAGGGCTCGCCTCAATCCGGTGTGTTCTATTCCAATTGCTTCTTTGTTTCATCTCCTCTCCTATAGTTTCTACACTTCCCATAGTTATAATCGATTTCTTTCACTTGGTTTATTGTTCTAGTTGCACAGGTTGATCAAGCTAGCATCGGTTGGACTCTTCTTCATCGGCCGGCCGAAGAAGAAGAAGGTTGAACCTACACACATTCTCTCCCGCGCTAAGGTACACACGGTCAAATTCAACTTCTTTCTATTTTCATTACATAAAGCGGAGCCCGCGGCTCCTGGCGACCACCTATTTTATTCTTGTTCTAAGCTCATCTTCTCCTCACTCTCGTCCCACGTGACCTGAACCATCTCCGGTGCTCGAGCGACGCCGTGAGATGAAAGTTCACGGATCAATGTGAGTGTGGGACCGAGGTGAGGATTTTTTACCGCTTTCCGAGTGTTTTCCAATTCACTCCCTTTCCCCTATTCAATTCTATCTATCACCTTCTCTTGAGATGCCGATCCGGAACCCATTTTTGGAGTCGACATGTGCCCCCATCCTGAGGCACATTGCCATGTGCTCCTGATCGGGGGCACCAGGGAACCAACTTTTGGAGAGATAACATGTGCCCCTCCAGGGGGTGCATGTGCCCTGGGCCAGGGTGCAAGGTACCTGGTTTTAGCTCTGGATCGCGACATTTTTCTCTTATAAATAAACTCTAATTTTGGTCCTTCCAGAGGCTAGTTCATGACCCTTTGGGCATCTCAAAACGTCCAAGCTCCCACTTGCATTGATTTTATGATTTTTAGAGAGAGATTTTTGAGTTTTTAGAGAGAGAGAAGTTGGTTCAGAAGAGAGGAAGGTCGGTATGCAGGTGATCTGCCAGGTCTCTCTTCTTCGACTTCTACAGCAGTGCATGGATGTCTTCTACTTGAGCTCTCAACATGAAAGTTCTTCTCTGAGTCTTCTTCTGTTTGCAATCAAAAGTACATGATTCTGAGGTTGGGACTGGTCTTGGCAAGTGCTGAAGCAAAGTCGCACTTGGCAAATCCTGGACTGTTGTTCGACTTTTTCGACAAATTAGATTTAACGATATCTCTCTTTATTCTTATCAAAAAAATTTGTTTTTCTTCCTATCTCTTTGTTTCGTGATTCTCCATCCTCCTATCATTTTTTCACATTTTTATACATTACTTTTGGTCTGTTAACCCCAAAAAATAAAAAAATGGGTTAGAGATAACCCAAATCTGGTCAGTTTCCTTTCAGTTGTGTGTTTTATGTCATTTTATTTACACATACTCCACTTTGTTTAGTCTTAATTGTCTTTTCATATGTTTGTTTGTCTAGTTGCATATGAAACTAAGCATCCACGCGTTGAGGACTCTTCTTCATCGGCCGGCCAAAGAAGGAGAAGCTTTGACCCGCACTCTTCCCTCTAAGGTACACATGGTCATTTTTATTGCATAAAGTGGAACCCACGGTTCCTGGAGATCACACATGTCTTAATTTTCCTTCTTCTCATCCTCCTCCCACATGACCTAAATCGTCTCTTCGGTGATCGAGCGACGCCGAGGGATGAAAGTTCCAGGATCAATGTGAGTGTAAGACCGAGGTGAGTTTCCTTCCGTGTTGTCTCCCTTACTTTCTCATCCTTTCTTGAGGTGGCTATTCGGATTCACGGACTACCCTGAAAAGGAGAGCCTCATCATTTTTTCAGAGTCGGCTGTTGGTTACTAGAAAGACGAGTTGAAATGCCTATGGAATGGTGACACCTTTGAGTGATAGAAGGTCGATTCCTATTGATCTACCATGTGAAGTCAGGGACCCGTCAAAATATAATGTCCAAAGATTAGAAGATTGGACCGACATTAGTTCATCATTCGAGAACTCTGACCGAACTAGTTAATGATAGGTATACGGTGATGGGCAAGGGTTCAGCAATAGTATAGCCCTTGATCACCATCTGAGACATATGTGATGTCAAATTGAGACAAGAAGCTTTGCCATCACCCTAGTTAATCAATCAAGACAATCTTTTCTATGAGAAACTTGATGGAATTGATGCGAGCGATGGCCAGACTTCATGAGCAAGGAAGTAGTGTTTGAGTTTCTAAACTACCCAGACTAGAGTAGCATAGGTCTTTTCTACCATGGTGTATCTTAGCTCATATGAGTCAAAGATCTTAGACAAATAGTAAATATCTTGTTCTTTCTCTTCCTCATCAATTTTTGCAGGGACTTCCCCAAGAGAATTCTCAATAATTGAAATGTATAGGATCAGGGTTTCGCTAGGAATTGGTGGTCTAAGTAGAGGGGGACTTGATAGGTATCTTTTCAATCCATGAAATGCTTCATAGAACTTCAAATCTCATTTAAACTCAGCCCTCACCTTGGTTAACTCATAGAAATGTTTGCACCTTTGGGAGTATTGTGAAATAAACTGGCAAACAAAATGTAACCTCCCGATTAATCCATAAAGTTTGTTCATATTCTTTGGAGGAGACGTATCAATGATTTTCTTTGCTTTGTTTGGGTTGATCTCTTTGCCCCTTTTGCTTACAATGAACCCTAGTAATTTTCCTAATGAGACACCAAATGTGCACTTCTTGGGGTTCATTTTTAGCTTTTATTCTCTAGCCCTTTGCAAAAAAAATTTTAACACTTCTGGATGATCTTCTCAACTTCTGAATTTGACAACCAAATAATCCACATACACCTCTACAAGTGTGTGCATCATGTCATGGAAAATAGCCATCATGGCCCTTTCGTAAGTAGCATCGACATTCTTCAAACTGAAAGGCATAACAACATAGCAATATGTTTCCCACGGTGTAGTGAATGAGGTCTTCTCCTAGTCCTCTTTAGCTAAATTAATAGACTTCCATGAATAAGTGTATTTCATATTCAATTGTGTTATCAATCAAAACATTGATAAGAGGTAGTGGGAAATCATTTCTAAGACACGCTCGGTTTAGGTCCCTAAAGTCTACATAGATTTGAACTTGTCCATCCTTCTTCATAATAGCGACAATGTGAGCCACCCATTATGGATAAAGGACAATCTTAATGAATTTTGTTTGGTGTAATTTGTCGACCTCTTCCTTCATTTTAAGTGTAAAATTAGGGTGGAATTTTCTAAGCTTTTGTTTAACTGAGGTAGTTCTAAGTTTTAAGGTCAATCTATTTTAAACTAATGACTTGTCTAATCCTGACATATCTTTATATGTCTATGAGAACATGTCCTTGTATTCTTTCAAAACTTTGATCAAATGTTGCTCCTCTGTGGGAGTGAGGTTTGCACTATTGAGGATAGTCTTAGGATCTTACAATGTTCCTAAATTTAGTTCCTTCTTTGATACTACCTCGTAACTCCCAATGTATGATCTATGTTATGCTCATCCTCATATCGGTTTTCATCTAACTGGATAGCATTCTTCAAGAAATTAGGTAGCTATGTGCATTCTACACATTTTTGGGCCAGTTGTTGCAAATATCTGCTTGGAATAGGTCTACCTCTGACCTTCCTATTTCCTAACCTAACCTGACCTATTGAAGACAAAGCTAGAAAAGTGGCATTTGCAATAGAGGGGGGATCAAGAAAGTTGATCAATGATTTAGAGAAGAGGGGCTCCTGGTTGGAAGCACCCTCTAAGATGAGTAGAAACATCTCCTCAATAGAAATGTGAGGTTTCAAGAAGACATTTTTTTGGGATTTTCAAGCAAAAAAAACAGAATGAGTCAAAATGACTTGAGATTGATGACAACTTGACATAACCAACAAAAAAAAAATTGAGAATAAAGGAGAAAAAGGGTCTTGTAGGCTCGATGGTAACAGAAAACGGGCATGCAGGCCCAAAGCTGATGAGAAATTTTAATGGGTACATAGACCCAAGTTTGGTTGTTGGTGGGCATGCGGGACCATTGTGGTTGAGTTGAAAAGGGCCCTCAGTCCTAGAGCTAATGTGAAAATTATTTGGGCAAGCAGGCTCAATGGAAACCTCAAATCGATAGGTTGAGAATTGAAAAGGGCACATGGGCCCAAAAAAGATCAGAATCTCATATGGGAAGATAGGCCCAGAGTGGGTTGTTGCCCATGTTAGTCTAGCAAGGGAAAGGGGCTAGGGAGCCCATCTAAGCAATCCAGAAATAATGATACAAGACCCCTATGATGAACAACACTGGGGTATGGGTCTCATGGGATAATTCTAAATAGAGTAGTGGTTTGCTTGGTAGAAGAATTCCTTGTAGCAATGATATGATCCAAAACAAGTTTGCCTTTGAGTGGTTCACACTAGTCTTCCCCAATTGAAAACAAATATGCCAATGACAAGCAAAGATCTTCTAGATCCTCTTCAACCTTAGATGCCTTACTTCTTTTGTCTAGAATGGTTATTTCTTCATCACCCTCAGCCATCATCAAGGTCTCCCCTTTGATAAAGAATGCTTGGTGTTGAGTCCCATGGCATATCCTAGCTAGATGACCCTTCTTGTAATGAAACTCTTTTCATACCCAAGCCCTTCCTTGCGTGGTATTCTTACAGTTTCAATTGGTTGGGTAATCCCTTAAAGATTTCCACGTAACCCTTTTCCGGTTGGTAGCCCAATTTATTTATCATCTACTATCCCACAATGTCTGGCAAAGAGGCAGTCATACACCTTACCTCTGGCACTTCTATTGTTGAAACCAAAAGGTGGTATTGCTCATTTAGAGAGTAATGCTGAAAAAAAATTTGCTCACCTCGCCTAACACAGGCATGCTAGTTACCTTAACGACTTGTCCTTAGTAAGGGAACTTTATGCACTGATGATTGGTTGAGGCAACAGCTCCTAATGCTTCAAGATAGGGCCTCCCGAGTATGACACAAAAATTGGATCCAATTCTAAGACATGAAAAATCAGTGACAAGAGTGCATGGCCCAAGTCCCAGTTCTAACGTGACCACCCCATCTGTAGACTAATTGGAATTATCATAAGATGTTACCATGGCATAGGATGGTTTAATTTCTTGATCAGAGATGCCACGTAGCTGTAAGATTTTTAGCAGCATAACATTAATAGAAGCTTCTGTGTCAACGAAACAAGATTTTACTTCTATGTTGCAAATGATGATAGCCACATATAAAGCATACCTCTTGATCTCTAGGTCTACCAATTCTTCTTGAGAAAAGGTGAGCATTGGATGCTTACTTCTAGGGGCTAACACAATGGTAATATTCTCAAGTGGGAGGTCTTTATTAACCATAACTCTCTATAGATACTATTGCAGAATCTACTAGTGCACCTTTGATCTCTTTATCAACTCAAGTAAGAAAATTATGGGCTGATATTTCATCCAAATGTTTCAAAAAATCATAAGTTGTGCCTGGTAATGGTTCCTCCACTTGAACTTCTTCTACAGGTTCCTGTGGTTGTGTCACAACTTGAGGGAGAAGCCATTAGAACATTCTCCCACCCTGAAGCATGGGAATAACTAATGGTTGGCTGGGTTTGTTGGGTTTGGGTGCAGTGTAGGAGGTGTGAGTGCTGGTACAACAGATGGTAGAGTTTATGGTATTGGTGTGGTGATTACTGGAGGTTCCAGGGCAATTGGGTTTACAACAGGGGAATTTGGATTTGGGGATGATGGATATGGTGATAGTGATGGTGATGGCCTAATAAGAAGGGGTCATGGTACGGCAGTGGTTGGAGGGTTTGATGTAGGCAAAGCTGGTGGTATGGGGGCTGGCCTAATGATGAGTCGGTAGGAAGAAGTAGTAGCCTTTAGTTGGGGTGTTGGGTTTGGTGGTGGTGGTTATGGAATTAGGTTTGGTGGAGGTGGGTGACAGATAAATTGTTGGCCTATAGGAGGGGTTCATAGTGTGGAGAGTATGATCCAAGCACAAGGTGTAGCAAGCATGGTGGCATTATGATTTTCTAACTGCCAACCTTGAGCATAGTTCATTATCTCCTCGATAGGGAAGTGTACTAAGCCGATTCCCAGATTTGCTGGTGCTGGTGTAAGTGTTAGAGCAAGAGGATGCATCGGCATCGTGTTTCGAACAATACCCAAGCTGGGTTACTGATGTGCCTAAGCTAGTTATCGTTGTTGTCATTGTCATTGTTGCCACTTGGCCTTCATTGCCCATATACATTTCCCCATTTGGATGAAATCAATACTTTCCTAGTCATTGAAATCATGAATGTAATCTTTGAATTGAAAACATACTTCAACTGTGTGACCAGGGTATCGATGGTAAGCACAATATTGGGACATGTCTACATTAGCAAGCCACACCTCTCTTTTCTTAGGAAATTCTAACTATTTGTCTGCCGTGAGTACATTGAAGATGTTAGTCAAGGACTAAGGTAGTTGTCGATAGTTTTTTCTCTTAGGACCTCTCCTTTGTGGTGCCTGGTTGGGTGGTGGTGGTGCCCTATTGTAGGTGGGTGGCCAAGGTTGCTGGGGTTGCACTACTGGTTGAAGGGGTTGTTGTGGTTGTGGCCTAACCTAGACTTCTTGTTGAGGGGGGTGATAAGGTAGGTTTCGTTGCAGATTCCTATAAAGGGTTTGGTGATTCCCTCTTTAATTTTTTATAATGTTGACATTCTCATGGTTGACTACTCCCTTAGTTGTAGGCCCAGTTAGTGTAGAAGTGATTTTCCTAATGTTTCAAGGTTTGGGATCCAAAGAATTTATCATGGTGGCATCCTTGAAGTGGGTTTGGATACATTAGGCACTATCATAAAGTTCATTCATGGTGGTTAGATAGTGCATGATCAGAACATTCATAAGAGCTGGTGTGGTGTTCTCAATGAGCATCTTCACTTATTCCTCTTCTGAAATGACATATGTTAACTTTTTTACCATTCCCCTCCATGGGTCAGCAAACTTTATGAAGTCCTCATTTGGCTTCATCTTTTCTACAATCATATTTATAAGTGATTATGAAGGTGCTACTCGGTCTCTATATCTTTGTAAGAACATAGCCTTGACAATGTCAAAATCTCCTACTTCTAGGGGTTGAGTGAATAGAACCACTCTAAGACAAACCCTTATAGGTATTGGCAGAATAAGAAAGTCAAGACCCTATAGTCATTCTTTCAAAAAAAGGACTCATATAGGAAGTCTTTGAGATGGAGAAAAGGATTGTCGACACCATTGTATTGGCAATAAACTGGCATTTCTGAAGGTGGCAGGTGGAGAACTGATAAAGATGGAATTGAAACCTTGGGGTTGACTTGGAATCTAGATGACATCTTAGCTCTTCATATTGCTCATTGATCTGATGGAGTTGATCCATGATTGCTTGGTTGAGTGATGGTTCCTAGACCACAGGTGTAGATATGTGGTTGAATGACTGAATTGAAGGTTGAGGATGGACTAGCAGACTTTCCAAAGAATGGCCCATGATAGGATGAACAAAAGGTGTATCATGTTTCGCATAAGTTGGCTGAACCACTGGTCGAGGAGATGAGGCAACTCGGTTTCTTTCAATAAAGGTATGATTAAATGGTGCCTTACCCTTCATCAATGTTTACATAAGTGACAATGTTTCTGGGTCAGTGTGAAGAGACAATTCTCTAAAGATATGTTCAATATTTCGCGGAGCAGATGGGTGAGCAACATCTCGCACTTCTAGTTCAAACAAGGAATGGACCTGACCATCTGTCTGAATCATGAGTGGTTGTTGAATCTCTTGATGTCCCAGCTCATTCTCTTGATGCTTGAAGTATTCCAACATTCCAATGCGTCTCCCGAACCTTAATTGCATTGCCATCCTATCAACTTTTTAAAAAGAGGGTAAAAAAAAGAAACTTCTTCTTTGTTTGTGATGTCTTGAACAAGAATTTTTATGTTCCCACTTTTGGTTTAAACAAACAAGTTGGATAAAGTTTAAAACAAAGAACAAATTTTTTTGGTATTTTTGATATTTTTAGATATTTTTGATGTTTTTAAATTTTGTTTGACAAATAAGTGATGCAAAGACTTGAAAACAAGATTACACAATGATTTTTTTTAAAATCATAGGTTAATGGATTGATAAGAATTGCTCTCTCAACAAATAGGTTAGGATCCTAACTCTAATCTCCAATGACCTTGGGTTCACACACACTCACCACGTGTAGGTGACTTGGGATACTCCAGATTATAAGGTAGTAGTACAACCAACCTAATTGCGAAGAGGAATACTCCACATATGTGGAATTACTAAGGCCTTGATGAAAACCAACCAAGTCAACTAGGAAGGAATATCCCAGAAGAGATGTCAGAGTCCACTAAGAGGGCACTTTGGTAGGTAATGGTGTGTGGGAGAGTGAGCTCCAGCCCCAAAAAAAAGTAAAAGAAGAGAAAGGTAGAGTAAAAGAGAAGAAAAGAATGAAATCAAGTGATAATATGAATAATAAGCAAGACAAGCATAGATAAACTTAAATAAATAAGCAATCAAGCAAGACAAGCAACTAGTGACTAGAAACTAGACCGGTCTACACGGGAGCTGAATGGAGATAGGAAAAAGTGGTAGAAAAAGGTAGAGGACAGATTTGATAGCCAAGCCAAGTGGTGGTCCAGGCGGGGACTGATATAAGAATAAGCTGGTTCATATGGGAACTGGGGTAAAAAGTGAAGGTGGTTTACGCAGGAACCAGTTTTGGGTAGAAAAAGTGGTTCACACGGGAACTTGTTTGAATAATTGAAAAGAGGGCCACGTGGTGCCAATCTTAAGGTAGGATAAGATCTTATCCATGGGGGAATAGACCTAAATAAAGTGGTTTGTTTCATATGGGAACCGATGTAAACAATGGAGGTGGTTCATGTGGGAACTAATTTGTAGTAGAAAAGAGTGGTTTGCATGGAAACTGGTTTAAATGACAATTAAAGAAAAAAGAGGGTCATGTCGTGACTAATTTGAGGATGAAATAACCTGCAAGAAAGTGATGGCAACCTAGTATAGAAGGCTGAAATACATTTTGGTTCACACGGGAATTGGTTTGTAGAAGAAAGTTGGTTTAAGCGGGAACCCGTTTTAAAAACAATGGCGCGTTCATGCGGGAACCGACTGAAAAAATGTACATAAATTAAATAAAAGACTTGGCACTTCATATCTGATAGAATAAGGTGAAATCATAAAGTTTAAGATGAAATCGGATTGAAAAAGGTGGAAAGAAAGAAAGGCTTATGTGGGAACCAGTCTAGAACTAGAATTAGCTGCACATAAACACTAAGCATCAACGATTAAAGATATTGCTTATCCCACCGTGGTCGCCAAAATAAGGGTTATTTGTTGACTCTAGAAAATATGTGTTCCCAGGTTAGCACCCCTCAGGGATAAGGAGAAAGAGGGAGGAAGGAGGAGATACCTTCATTACCCGCACTCACCTTGATCCCCGAATACTCAGCCTTCAGCATCACTAGGATGTTGAAGAGACTATCCGGGTCATGTGGGTAAGAAAGGATGGAAAAAAATTTAATGCATGGAATAAAATAATAACATGGTCACTAGAAACCACGGGTTCCACTTTTTTCAATGGAAATAAATTCAATGTTGACCGTGTGTGTACCTTAGTGGGAAGAGCGGGGTGGGTTCTAGTTTCTCCTTCTTCAGCAAGCCGATGAAGAAAAGCCCTCAACACAGGGGTGCTTTATTTCCTATGCAACTAGATAATAAAAAAAGTGCAACAACTATTAGAATTGGATGGGGTGGTGTATATGTAAGGAAAAACAACATAAAATAGGCAATTGAATAAGGATTGACTAGGTTCGAGTTATTTTTAACCCCTCTTCTTGGTTTTTTCAAATTAATAGACTAAAACTAATGCAAAAGAATGTAAAAAAAAAGAAATATCGATGAAGAATGCTGAAATAAAATGATAGAAATAAGAATGGATCAAATTTGAGCCCATTTGCAAAATATATAAGCAAATCTGGGCCTGTCGAGAAAGCCAAACAAGAATCGAGATCAATCTGGTGCAACATTGCTTCAAGGCTCACCACAACCAACATGATGTTGGAATTATGTGCCATTTGTTACATATGAAAGAAGAATAAAAGAGAAAGAACTTTGCTTCAGATGGCTTGGGCAGAAGACGTCCCCAAAATTCTATAGAGATCAATGAAAACAACCCTAGCTAGATGAGCTCGAACCGACCTCTGTCTCTCTAAACATGCCAATTTTTCTCTCTAAAAATCACCAGAATATGATGGGAGGTTGGAAGGACGTCTTATGAAGCCTGGATGCTCATTTTTTAACCTTTGGAACGTCAAAAATTGGCTCAATTTATAGGAGTAAACAAGGCTGATCAAATCCTACAATTTCGGGACAATGCACCCTTGGGTGGGGCGCATGCACCCTATGCCAGGGCACATGCACCCTACCCTAGGGTGCATGAGCCCACTCTGAGGGTGCATCCAAATTGAATGATAATCCTCAAAAATGAGAAAATAATCGAAATGAGGTTTTTGGTCTTATATAGACTAAAGTAGAATCGAGGTGACAACTAGTGCCATGCACCCTAGTTCAGAGGCGCATGGTCATGTGCCCCCTAGTAGGGTGCATGGGCATGTGCTCTTGAGGGAGGGTGCATATGGCCTAGCCTGGGGCACATGGTACTACAATTGCATGCCCACGTTCCAGAAATTACTATGATCTCTCACGAACTCAGAATTTGATGTTGTTTGTTGCATTGGAAAGGTAACAAGTCAAGGAAGCTTTCTACAATGGGGCATCAGCTAAAACATATCCCAAGACTTCAGAATTTCATCCGGAAGTTAGGGGTAGTGAACCTAAGGTCTAACACTGGTCAAAACGAACTCAACGACAATTAGAGAAACATGGCACGAATCAAAATACATCCATAATAAAGATTTTATCATAAAATTAAATGTTTGATCATTAGGCCTTGATTGTGAAGCTGATTTCTATGCTTCCATGGTTTATGCATGACTTTTGCTAAAAAAATATTGCTTCGCTCGAAAACCTCCAGAAAACATCCGACTATACTCAGCAAAGCTCTAAATCATCATTATAAGACCTAGCATCATTCTCAGATCAATCACGCAAGTTACCTAATAAAACATGAGTTTTATGCTCTGAATTAGGCAAATTTGGCATGTCACAGGTGCGATTGGAGAAACTATTGTGAATGAAGTTCATGTGAATACTACTAGCCATCGAACATTTAAACGGTTTTAAGATATTGAGAAGTTATTCTTCTTTCACTCCAAAGGATTATATGAATCCCTGTCAGGTATATTCGAACTCGCGGCGATCCGTTTTTAGTTTTTTCCATTCAATTCTGATTGAGTCAAGTTCAAGATGAACCTACAAGAATATTCTCTTTCATTATACCTAATTTTGTATGATGATTCCTTATAGGTCTCACCAACAAAAGTATTAAATTTTATTTTTATATATATTTCCTTCAGTTAGCTCATCAAGATGAACTATGATGGATCTAATATCCATGCATACATGTTGCCTCTACAAATTATTTGCTAATAGAGACTAGCATATAGTAAATGACAAATAATGCCTCTCCTTTGAGTCAAAGATGTCATCCTCTATCACATCATTAAATGGTCTAATAGACATTGGTTCCTTGAGTAGGTTAGTTGTTTGTTAACTATGAGAACCATTCTCATTGTTCTAAACCAGTCAAAGAAGTTTGAGTTAGTGAGCTTGTTGGCATTTATTTGCTACGCAATTAGTAGTTTAAAATTTAATTCTTTAATAGAGATATAATTACAAGATAACATTGAGACATTCATTTAAATTTAAAATGTGATTGTTATTCGAATTTATGCTCTCAATAATTTTTGATGAATTTGCTTAGCCCTCATTATGCAAAGATGGGATATGACGATGGCATCTTAGTGGGAAATAATAAGTAGACAACTTTATGGTGATAACCTTGTGGTAGCATAATAAATCACCCCGTACTTAATAAGTAGACAACTTTTGCTAGTTATAGCCATTGCAACTCTTAGTCATATTTAGCCTCTAGAGCTATGACCTTGTGACAGTATAACAAATTATATAATTTAGTTAGTCCATATATGCTTGCTACATTATGAGAATGGATTCTTTGCATAACCCTTGCGGTAGCACAATAAAGCTATGGAAATGTTTCAACTCAAAGTTTAGCAAATGTCTTGGTCATGATCACCAATCTCTTACTAAACGAGACTTGTGGTAGCATAACAAACCCATGCATTTTAAGATTGGCTCATCAAGACTTAAGTCATTCTTAATGTCTCACATTTTTCAACCTAATTAATTTAAATGAAGAGGGATTTATTTTTATCTCATCAATATATATGCTACTTATAAATATATATCCTTGGAATATCATATATTTATAGTTTAACCTGTTGCACACAATCACATAACACATATGCAAGAAATTAAAATGAATGATCATGAACTTTAACTCTAATTATGTAATGGTGGAGCAAGAACAGTGTGCATGAAAAAAGAGTCAATATCTGATGTTGATTTAAATCAACTTTTTGTCATTATAAGTAGTTTAAACGGTATGTATACCACAAAGGTACGTATCTCAATAAGAAACTCTAGTTTGAACAAAGAGAAGTACATTAATGGAAACAAGTAGAATTTACAATTAGAACTGATAAGAGAGAGGATGAGATGCATATAGGCCTCAATAAATACATCGACTACATTTAAATACCTTCACATAATAATTAAACTAAGTTTGTTATCTTCATGTATTTACACCATCAAACATTAGCGGGATATAATGTGAATACATAATAAATATATGATATAATATTTATTTCATAAAATTATAATTTATACCTTTTGAAATTCTAAATGTTATGTCTATCTTAATTTTCATGAAATAAATAACATGAAAAGATATAAAACATTTTTTATGAATAAAAAAGTTGACTATATACAATTTAGAACATTTATGTATTCCAAAAATTTTACTAACCGTAAATTTAATGTCCTAACCATCATTCAAAAAAATCATATTTTACAGAATTAATTTTTACATTAATTTCACAAGTTGACTTTAAACAATTTTAAAACTTTACTATGATTGATTCAACAAAAAGAGAGCTTAAAATCAAATATAGATCATTATGTCACTTTAAATATATATTACATAAATATTCACATATTTTATAAAATTTTAAACCAATTAGAAAAATTATATAAATAAGGTTGGCTACGTACGGCAACGCGCTAGGTGGTGCTCACGCGTGCGCAGGATGTTCAACATGCGTTCACCTTAATCAAACTGGATTTATAAAGTTGTGGATCAACCACTGTTCATGTTACCGGGTCATAATGGATCAGGTTCTTCTTCTCCACAAGACGTGACGACGGCAAAAATAGTAACCACAAATAGTCTCCAATCCGGACTTTCCATATAAAATAATCCCAAAATTTAATATTTTAATTTATCGTAATCCAATGATAAATCCTAATAGGGTATTTGGTTGCATTTTTAATTTTGATACATTCTTATTTTTGAAATCAAGATTACTTGTCACCTCAGTTTCAATTTAAAATTTTTATAAAACAAGTTTGCAATGTTTGACAAAATCATCGTAAACTTTAAAATTTACAGAGTAATATATGACAGTCACCTTTTATATTATGAACAAGTGTCATTCTTTGTATGGCCAGCAATGTAGAGGTTTCTTTTCACAATGTAGACGGCACAAGACCGGTGGTGGGAGTTCTAGTATGATCTCACCTTAACTCAATCTACTATCTTCGAAGAGTTATCTCGAGACGGATGCATGGATGTAGAAGATGACCAAAAGACCTACAATCTAATGGCGATGTCGTTTTGCTTGGCTTTTAGCCATTAACGGTCGATCCTCGCGACCCAAACATCTGTTCAAGTAGGAGGACAATGGCCATGGCGACTGCAGCATCGAAGCCCAGCTCTACCAAGAGGCAGAACACATCGGCGCCGAAGGTGACGCGGCCAACAATTTCCTTCCACTGGACCTCCACTAGCAGCCACCGTTTCATGTCGTAGATAGTGCAGGACCGAGTTGAGTAGGAGCCCTCAACCTTGTAGGCAGCGAGGTGCTTCCCGCTGGGTCCACGCACGGCGACATGTGCCAATGCCGCTATGTGCCGGTGGCCCATGCATTGGAGAGAGAGAGAGAGAGAGAGAGAGAGAGAGAGAGAGAGAGAGAGAGAGAGGATGAGAACGTGTGCATGCCCCCACCCCGCCTCCCGCATCTATCTCAAAATAAATAGGTCTTTCCCTATTTTGAAATCAAAAGAGCTATAAGAAGAAAGATGTTGTGTTTTTGAATAAGAATTTGAAAACTATAGTCAAACTCTCATGGGGTGTTTGGTTGCATGATAATTTTTTGTACACTTTCATGATAAAAAATTGTATTAAAATAAAAAGTAAACCAACTCATGACATAAAATTATCATGTTTGGAGGGATGTGATTACAAAAAAGAGTAACCACCGCACATGAGCAAATAAAGTGGGGGACCACAAGAAAAAAGAAAGAGGTGAGACCCTCTTTTTTTGTTTAAGAAGATAATCACTTTCAAAACATAAAATTGTCATGGTTGTCAAACACCTCTTTTAACAAGTTTTCTTACAATTTTTAAAAATTAAAATAAAAACCTCAATTATCATGCAACCAAACACCCCATTATCTTTTCCATTTTTAAAATTTAGGTTAAAAAGAGAGAGAAAATGTAATCAAACAACCTATAATACATTGATGTCTTTAACAAAAAATTTTGAAACTTTGTGAAAAAAGGGAAGAATAGTACAGCACCACGGAAGAAAATCGCCAAATTCACCCTCTCCAATGTTTTTCAAAGTTGTGAATCATGAAGAAGCACTAGAGAATCATATTACTTATATTATAAAGCCTTCACAAGGCTTTCTTGGCCTCCATTGTCACGACCCGGAAATTTAACAACATAAAACCACAACTATGCAGCGGAAAACATAACATCGTGACAGTGGGAGAAATCCATCATTCGGATTTCATAACCCATTCAAGCATGTAAAATCAACACACACAATCAAGTCTACAAAATTCCACAAGATTTCAAAACCTGGAGTCAACAACTTAAAAACCAAATCAACTTCATTTAGTCCAACTCCAACAAAAACTTAAATTTTCAAAACAACTAAATTCCGAAACCAAGTTCATTCATATGTTCCAACTATAAATCAAAACCACTAGATTGTTTAAGTACACAACAACCTAAGAGTCCAAACCAAGCAACCTGATAAAAATAAAATATATCACTATGCTCCAACTCCAGGAGATTCTGGTTCTTCCACGGCCTCTACCTGAGCCTCCAAGCCAATCTCCTGATCTTCAAAACCTGCTGAAAAAAAATATTAACCCACAACGGGGTGACTCCGGAGACTCCGTAGGATTTACACCCTTCACCCATCAATCGGGTAAAATAACATATAGTCAAGCAATGGTATGTAACATATCTAATTTGAGATGTAATACAAAAGTATAGAGTGTCTTCTATATTAATCTCACAACCCATATCCAAACATAGTTATCTTCAAAAGAAAAGGTTATGCCAAAACCAATCAATTCTAGACCAATGCATATAAGACCATAAAACTAAACAAAAATCAACTAGATGACCTTCAGACTTAACTTAACATGATCAATCCAACATGAGACATATCTGAATTTTTCTAAGTTATCATGCTTTAACATCTAAACATAACATGCAAAGAGCATAATTTCATGTTCTTTCTAAACCCATAGTCATATGGCAAGGAATTGGTCGTCTTGCCTTTTCACATCACATATCCAGATCACTTTCACCAGGCTCTAATTTATATAGTAATAACATATACTAAGCTAGCGCAAAGTGCACCTAGGTAGTGGTGACACTAAGGGAAAAACCGCGGTAATCCGGGATCTGTGGGAGGGCCGGATTTATCTAAGATACCCGCTGTCCACGGGCAATTTGACTAGAATAGGCTGGTGAAGCCTCATAACATGTGGTACAAGAATTCATAATATTTTTCAGATCATGACACACCTGCATACCATGTACACAAGACATAAACATCTCATTCTAATGCCATCCATGCAAAACAAACTGTTTTTATCTTAAACTAGACAAGACTTGTACTATCCGACATGGTTAACCTTTTCTAATCAAAACTCATATCAAACTTGATAATATGAACTTAACCGTATCATGCAAGAAATATTACACAATATGGAACCAAACCAAGCAAATTTTACAAGATACATGCACTTGCAATAACAAACCAAAACTAGACATGCTTAATTACATATACAAGACAATTAATCAAAATCAATTTTGTCATAATCAAAACCAGCAAAGTTCTGATGTCAACACCCATAATATGACCTAGACAGGTTTCAAAAAGTGTAATTTGATGACTTATGACTTTTCCAAGCCTCCACATAACTATATTTCAATTCTAAGTCCATTCTAGCACATAATCATATACATAAATAACATATGGTCAATTCTCCTGAAAAATACTTCTACGCATCCATAATCATGACAAACATGTTCCATAATATTCAAAATATCATTTTCAAAGTTCTGGTTTCAAGGGTTTTTTTGAGAAAAATCACAAATCTTATGTCCAATGTATAAACTAGTCAAATCATAGTCCATAAGTTAAATCATGCATATTTTCTAATCAAAATGGAGTCAAATAAATAGACAAGCTTGAGAAACCTACCTGTAATCTTCTGTGAATTTTCCTGATTTTTCTAGATTTTTATGCTATTTTTCTTGGCCTTAAATCTAATATCCGGATTTAATAAATCCGAAAATCAGAAATTCCTGAACCGGCGCCGAACCGGGGGGTTTGACCGGCTGAACCGGGGCGGTTCGGAGGTGTTGGACCACGGCTGGACCGGCAGCTGGACCGGGCGCTGGGCCGGCTCGACCGGCGGTTCGCGGGCGGCGTTGGCGACGGCGGTGGCGGCGCTCGTGACGGCGGAGGCGGCCGGCGGCGCTCGACGATGACGGCTCCGGTGACGGCAATGGCAGGGGGGCTGACCACGACGGCGACGGTGAGAGGAAGGCGAAGGCCTTCAACGACGGCGGCCTCGAGAGGCTCTCCCGCGGCGCTTATGGCTGGAACAGGGGAGGTGAAGGCGGCGGTTTCCGGCGACGGCAACGAGTGGCGCGGGAAGGGCTGGATGGCGACGATCTCGCCAGCAAGGGAGATGCCGGTGGGAGGAGACGACGACGAGGTGAGTGTCCGGAGGCTGCAGCGGCAAGGGGGGCTCGGCGGCACTGGGTTCCGGCGGCGACGGCGCTCGCGACTGGCGACGGAGGAGGAGGGAAGGCTCGCAGTGGGGAGACGGCACAAGAGGGAGAGAGAGAGGGAAAGAGATCCAACGGGGGGGGTGCGAAACCGGCAAGGGGGGGGATCATCGCGACGTTCCGAGGGGTGGGGGTGGGCGGCGTTACGGCGGGGACGGCGGCGAGGAAACCGGGAGGGGGAGGGAAACGGAGGGGGGGCGGTTACCAAATATAAAAAATGGTTTTTTTTTTTAAAAATGCCAGGTATTACATTCTTCACCCCTTAAAATAAATTTTGACCTTGAAATTTGAAATTACTTACCAAAAAGATGGGGGTGCGACCGCTTGATATCCTCCTCGATCTCCCAAGTAGACTCCTTAGATGTGTGATGCTTCCATAACACCTTGACCATCGGAGTTGTCTTCTTTCTAAGCGGCTTCACCATGCGATCTACGATCCGAATAGGCCTCTCTTTAAAACATAAATTGGGCTGCACCTCAATCTCAGAAAAATCAATGACATGAGTAGGATCTGAAATATACTTCCTAAGCAATGATACATGGAAAACCAGGTGTACTCTGGACATAGCAGGTGGTAGAGACAATCTATAAGCAACTTCTCCAATCTTCTTCTCTATCTGAAACGGCCCAATATACCTTGGATTCAGCTTACCACGGCGACCAAATCTGATGACTCCCTTAGTGGGGGAGACCTTTAGGAACATATGATCTCCTTCTTCAAATTGAATATCACGCCGCTTCAAATCTGCATAGCTTTTCTGACGGCTCTGAGATGTAAGTAACTTCTGCCGAATGACCTGGATCTTCTCATTACTGTCCTACACCCAATATGGCCCAATAAGACTTCTCTCCCCAACCTCTTCCCAACAAAGAGGTGATCTACAAGGCCTACCATACAAAGCCTCAAATGGTGCCATTCCAATGCTAGAATGATAACTATTGTTGTAAGCAAATTCAACCAAGGGTAACTGCAGATCCCAGCTTTCTTGCCACTCAAGTGCTCCAGCCCTCAACATATCCTCCAAGGTTTGGATTGTCCTCTCTGACTGACCATCTGTCTGAGGATGATATGCTGAGCTAAACTTGAGTTTAGAACCAAAAGCTTCTTGCAGTCCCTTCCAAACTCTTCCAGTAAACTAAGGATCTCTATCTGAAACAATAGTAACTGGAACACCATGATATTTAACCACACCATCAAAATATAACCTGACCAGACTATCAGTAGGTTGGGCTTCTTTAATCGGCATAAAATGAGCTGATTTAGTAAGCCGATCAACCACAACCCAAATAGCAACAAGCTGCTTCTTGGTTCTAGGCAATCCTGTGACAAAATCCATAGAAAGTGTTCCCCTTTCCATGATGGAATCTCCAATGGTTGCAAAGGTCCTCCTGGTTTCTGGTGTTCAACCTTCACCTGTTGGCAAACAAGGCATTTAGAAACATAATCTGCTACATCTCTTTTCATACCTTCCCACCAATATTGCCTCTTCAAGTCATGATACATCTTGGTTGCCCCTGGATGAATAGAATACTGAGACTTATGTGCCTCTGCCAAAATTTCTTGCCTCAAGTCAAAATCTGCAGCTACACATAATCTCCCTTGATATCGAATGGTTCCATCTTCATACTTAGAAATTTCTGCCCTTTTTACTAAGCCTTGTACTTCTAGGTTCCCTTCTTGTGCCAGCTTCACTTTCTCCACCAAAGATGACCTGATAGACATCTGAGCCATGAAAGAAGTTAGATGGTTCACAGAAATCTTAGGTACATAAGTGGTAATAAGCTCCATGCCTTTCCATTCTTGACATAATTGCAATGCCATTACTTTCTTTCTTCTAAGTGCATCTGCCACCACATTTGCTTTACCTGGGTGATAGTTTAGACTAAAATCATAGTCCTTTAGGTATTCCACCCATCTCCTCTGCCTCAAGTTGAGATCCTTCTGTGTAAAAATATACTTCAAGCTTTTATGGTCAGTAAATACGTCAAATGACTTACCATACAAATAATGCCTCCAAACCTTCAATGCATGTACAACAGTTGCCATCTCTAAATCATGAACTGGGTAGTTGTTTTCATGAGGTTTCAACTTCCTTGAAGCAAAGGCTACAACCTTATCATGCTGCATCAACACACAACCCAATCCTACTCTGGATGCATCAGTACAGACTACAAATCCTCCTGTACCATCTGGCAAAACAAGCATAGGTGCAGTTGTCAACTTCTCTTTCAACTTCTGAAAACTCTCTTCACACTGTTCTGACCACTTAAATCCTCCCTTCTTGGTCAAAGCTATTAAAGGAGCTGATATAGAGGCAAATCCCTCAATAAAACGACGATAATATCCTGCCAAACCAAGGAAAGTTCTCACCTCTATCGGGTTTGTAGGTTGCTCCCAATTCTGCACAGCCTCAACCTTAGCAGGATCTACCTGCACACCTGCTGCTGATATAACATGGCCCAAGAAATTCACACTCTCAAGCCAGAATGCACACTTACTAAATTTGGCATACAAAAGTGATCTCTCAATGTCCGCAACACAATCCTTAGATGTCAAGCCAATGTTCTTCCCGGCTAGAAGAGTAAATCGAATATCGTCAATGAAAACTACTACAAAGCAATCCAAATACTCCCACTAAAAATCTGGTTCATCAAGCTCATGAAAGTCACAGGGAGCATTAGTGAGATCAAAAGGCATCACCAAGAATTCATAGTGACCATATCGAGTACGAAAAGCTGTCTTAGATATATCTTCATCCTTGATCCTCAGCTGATGGTACCTTGATCTCAAGTCAATCTTGCAAAACACTTTGGCATTCTGCAACTGGTCAAATGAATCATCAATACGTGGCAGTGGGTACTTGTTCTTTATAGTAATCTGGTTCAACTTTCTATAATCAATACAAAGTCTCAAAAATCCATCCTTCTTTCTGACAAATAAGACAGGTGCACCCCAAGGTTCGGAGGTGTTGGACCGCGGCTGGACCGGTGACTCGACCGGCGGTTCGCGGGTGGCGTTGGCGATGGCGGTGGCGGCGCTCGCGACGGCGGAGGTGGCCGGCGGCGCTCGACGGCAACGGCTCCGGTGACGGCAACGGCAGGGGGGCTGACCACGACGGCGACGGCGAGAGGAAGGCGAAGGCCTGCAACGACGGCGGCGAGAGGCTCTCCCGCGGTGCTTCCGGATGGAAAAGGGGAGGTGAAGGCGGCGGTTTCCGGCGACGGCAACGGGCGGTGCGGGAAGGGCTGGACGGAGACAATCTCTCCAGCAAGGGAGATGCCGGAGGGAGGAGACGACGACGAGGTGAGGGGCCGGAGGCTGCAGAGGCAAGGGGGGGCTCGGCGGCGCTGGATTTCGGCGGCGATGGCGCTCGCGACTGGCGACGGCGATGGCGACAGAGGAGGAGGGAAGGCTCGCAGCGGGGAGACGGCACAAGCGGGAGAGAGAGAGGGAAAGAGATCCAACGGGGGGGTGCGAAACCTGCGAGGGGGGATCATCACGACGTTCCGAGGGGGGTGGCCGGCGTTAAGGAGGGGACGGCTTCGAGGAAACCGGGAGGGGGAGGGAAACGGGGGGGGGTGCGGTTACCAAATATAAAAAATGTTTTTTTTTTAAAAAATTGCCAGGTATTACATTCTTCACCCCTTAAAATAAATTTCGACCTCGAAATTTGAAATTACTTACCAAAAAGATGGGGGTGAGACCGCTTGATATCCTCCTCGATCTCCCAAGTAGACTCCTCATATATGTGATGCTTCCATAACACCTTGACCATCGGAGTTGTCTTCTTTCTAAGGTGCTTCACCATGCGATCTACGATCCGAATAGGCCTCTCTTCAAAACTTAAATTGGGCTGCACCTCAATCTCAGAAAAATCAATGACATGAGTAGGATCTGAAATATACTTCCTAAGCAATGATACATGGAAAACTGGGTGTACTCTGGACATAGCAGGTGGTAGAGACAATTTATAAGCAACTTCTCCAATCTTCTTCTCTATCTGAAAAGGCCCAATATACCTTAGATTCAGCTTACCACGGCGACCAATTCTGATGACTCCCTTAGTGGGGGAGACCTTTAGGAACACATGATCTCCTTCTTCAAATTGAATATCACGCCGCTTCAAATCTGCATAGCTTTTCTGACGGCTCTGAGATGTAAGTAACTTCTGCCGAATGACCTGGATCTTCTCATTTCTGTCCTACACCCAATCTGGCCCAATAAGACTTCTCTCCCCAACCTCTTCCCAACAAAGAGGTGATGTAAAAGGCCTGCCATACAAAGCATCAAATGGTGCCATTCCAATGCTAGAATGATAACTATTGTTGCAAGCAAATTCAACCAAGGGTAACTGTAGATCCCAGCTTTCTTGCCACTCAAGTGCTCCAGCCCTCAACATATCCTCCAAGGTTTGGATTGTCCTCTCGGACTGACCATCTGTCTGAGGATGATATGCAGAGCTAAACTTGAGTTTAGAACCCAAAGCTTCTTGCAGTCCCTTCCAAACTCTTCCAGTAAACCGAGGATCACTATCTGAAACAATAGTAACTGGAACACCATGATATTTAACCACACCATCAAAATATAACCTGACCAGACTATCATTAGGTTGGGCTTCTTTAATCGGCATAAAATGAGCTGATTTAGTAAGCCGATCAACCACAACCTAAATATCATCAAACTGCTTCTTGGTTCTAGGCAATCCTGTGACAAAATCCATAGAAAGTGTTCCCCTTTCCATGATGGAATCTCCAATGTTTGCAAGGGTCCTCCGGGTTTCAGGTGTTCAACCTTCACCTGTTGGCAAACAAGGCATTTAGAAACATAATCTGCTACATCTCTTTTCATACCTTCCCACCAATAGTGCCTCTTCAAGTCATGATACATCTTGGTTGCCCCTGGATGAATAGAATACTGAGACTTATGTGCCTCTGCCAAAATTTCTTGCCTCAAGTCAAAATCTACAGCTACACATAATCTCCCTTGATATCGAATGGTTCCATCTTCATACTTAGAAATTTATGCCCTTTTTACTAAGCCTTGTACTTCTAGGTTCCCTTCTTGTGCCAACTTCACTTTCTCCACCAAAGATGACCTGATAGATATCTGAGCCATGAAAGAAGTTAGATGGTTCACAGAAATCTTAGGTGCATAAGTGGTAATAAGCTCCATGCCTTTGCATTCTTGACATAATTGCAATGCCATTACTTTCTTTCTGCTAAGTGCATCTGCCTACCACATTTGCTTTACCTGGGTGATAGTTTAGACTAAAATCATAGTCCTTTAGGTATTCCACCCATCTCCTCTGCCTCAAGTTGAGATCCTTCTGTGTAAAAATATACTTCAAGCTTTTATGGTCAGTAAATACATCAAATGACTCACCATACAATTAATGCCTCCAAACCTTCAATGCATGTACAACAGCTGCCATCTCTAAATCATGAACTGGGTAGTTCTTTTCATGAGGTTTCAACTGCCTAGAAGCATAGGCCACAACCTTATCATGCTGCATCAACACACAACCCAATCCTACTCTGGATGCATCAGTATAGACTACAAATCCTCCTGTACCATCTGGCAAAACAAGCACAAGTGTAGTTGTCAACTTCTCTTTCAACTTCTGAAAACTCTCTTCATATTGTTCTGACCACTTAAATACTCCCTTCTTGGTCAAAGCTGTTAAAGGAGCTGATATAGAGGCAAATCCCTCAATAAAACAACGATAATATCCTGCCAAACCAAGGAAACTTCTCACCTCTATCGGGTTTGTAGGTTGCTCCCAATTCTGCACAGCCTCAACCTTAGCAGGATCTACCTGCACACCTGCTGCTGATATAACATGGCCCAAGAAATTCACACTCTCAAGCCAGAATGCACACTTACTAAATTTGGCATACAGCAAGTGATCTCTCAATGTCTGCAACACAATCCTTAGAAGTTGTCAATGTTCTTCCTGGCTAGAAGAGTAAATCAGAATATCGTCAATGAAAACTACTACAAAGCAATCCAAATACTCCCTAAAAATCTGGTTCATCAAGCTCATGAAAGCTGCAGGAGCATTAGTGAGACCAAAAGGCATCACCAAGAATTCATAGTGACCATACCGAGTAGGAATAGCTGTCTTAGATATATCTTCATCTTTGATTCTCAGCTGATGGTACCCTGATCTCAAGTCAATCTTGGAAAACACCTTGGCATTCTGCAACTGGTCAAATAAATCATCAATACGTGGCAGTGGGTACTTGTTCTTTATAGTAATATGGTTCAACTTTCTATAATCAATACAAAGTCTCAAAGATCCATCCTTCTTTCTGACAAATAAGATAGGTGCACCCCAATGTGACATACTAGGGCGAATAAACCCCTTGTCCAGAAGCTCTTCTAACTATTGCTTGAGCTCTCTCAATTCTACCGGTGCCATTCTATATGGAGCAATAGAAATAGGGGCTGATCCAGGAACAAGATCTATAGCAAAATCAAAGTCCCTGGCTGGTGGTAACCCAGGTAAGTCCTCAGGGAACACATCTGGATACTCACAAACAATATCAACCTCATCCACAGATTTCTTAACACCTGCATCACCATCAATAGATACACATGCAAGATAGACATCACATTGATTTTCCATCATCCTTGCTGTCTTCATGGCAGAGATCAACATCTTGAACTTCTCATAAGAAGGGCATCTATAGGAGAATATATTTCTACCAGGAATCTGAAAAATAACCTTTTTCCTATGACAATCAAGTATAGCACGGTGGTGCTCTAACCAGTCCATCCCCAAAATAATATCAAAGTCTTCCATGTCTAGCACATATAATCTGGCTCCTAGAAAGTTCCAATTGATCTCAATCTCACAATGGGGTATAAAATAAGATACCTCCATAGCCTGCCCTGATGGAACACTAACTCCCATAGGTTCACATTCTTCCACAACATAGTCACAACTCTTAAATAAGAAAGCAGAGAAACAAAACGATATGAAATAATCGGTAGCTCCTGAATCAAACAATATACAAGAATAAAGTTCAGTGACTCGAAGAGTACCTTCTGTTGCATGTGAATCCTGAGAGAGATCCCTGCGCTCCATAGCAAAAACCCTAGCCTGGGCACTGCGAGACTGCTGAGGTGGGGCCCTATAAGATGAAGTCTGCCTCTGAGCTGGTGCCTGCCTCACCTGAGTCGCTGCACTACGAGTTGGAGCACTAGAATGAGTCTGAGAGGGTCGAGATGACATAGCTGGAGTAGCCTCACGCCTCTGCCTGGAAAGAAGGCAATCAACAACACGGTGCCCAAACTGCCCACAACCAAAGCATGCTCCTGACCTGCGGCAACACTCACTGCTAGCATGGTTCTTCCCATATAACTCACATCCCCTCTGCCTGGGTGGGGGTCTTGAGCTGGTGATCTCTGGCATCTTCCTCTTCCTGTCAAGAGACTGTTGAGGCTGGTCCCTGGATGGTGCCCTGCTACTCTGACCTGGTGCTCTGAAGGGTCCAAGGTCCTTCTCCACTCTGCAAGCTGCCTCAAAAGCTGCTCCCATCGTGGGCCAAACTATAGCAACGAGTCTGCCACGAATACCACCTCTGAGCCCATCAATAAATTTCCTAGCTCTTTTTGCCTCATTCTCACAGATATGTGGTGCATATGCTTCCAAATCAATGAATTTACTCTCATACTCCATGACTGATATGGTACCCTGCTCAAGCTGTAAAAACTCCTACTTCTTGGCATGACGAACATGTAAAGGAATGTACTTCTCCCTGAATAGCATGATGAACTCCTCCCAAGTGATTTCCTCCTCTGGGACTCCGGCAAAATGAGTCCGGAGTACAGATTCCCACCAAGCTCCAGCTGTCAAATGGAGCACATGGGTAGCAAGCCTGACCATATCCTCTGGAGGACACTGCATCACCTTGAAAATATTCTCAATCTCTCTGATCCAGTTCTCTGCCAGAGCTGGATCCCTATCCCCCGAAAAAGAGGGTGGACTCAGACGCCGAAAATGTTCCTCCATTCCAATAGGTGGGTGATCTGCCCTGGCATTAGCCTGCTGCATCAAACCCTGAGCCATAGCAACATTCAAGCCCTACTGAGCCTGAACCTGAGCCTGCACAGTTTGGAATAGACCTTGAATAGCTTCTAGTAAATTTCCTGTGCCAGGTGCTTGTCCCTCATTCTGGGCTGGTGCTTGATTTCCAGCATCTTGAGGATTTCCCTCACGTACTGGAACATCCTGTAGATTCCCATTATCCCTTCTACTAGGGTTACCACGAGATGCCATCCTATTCATAGAAATTAAAAGACTTAAGTATTCCATCAATCATACACATAACCAAAAATAAATCATAACTTCCAATCTAAAACATATACTCCAATTTAATAAAACTTAATCATGCTTGTCTCTTCAACCAACATTATCAACCCGGGCAGGTCTAAAATAGACCTTCTGGCCGGATTATTCTCTGATACCAACTCCTGTCATGACCCGGAAATTTAACAACATAAAACCACAACTATGCAGCGGAAAACATAACATCGTGACAGTGGGAGAAATCCATCATTCGGATTTCATAACCCATTCAAGCATGTAAAATCAACACACACAATCAAGTCTACAAAATTCCACAAGATTTCAAAACCTGGAGTCAACAACTTAAAAACCAAATCAACTTCATTTAGTCCAACTCCAACAAAAACTTAAATTTTCAAAACAACTAAATTCCGAAACCAAGTTCATTCATATGTTCCAACTATAAATCAAAACCACTAGATTGTTTAAGTACACAACAACCTAAGAGTCCAAACCAAGCAACCAGATGAAAATAAAATATATCACTCTGCTCCAACTCCAGGAGATTCTGGTTCTTCCATGGCCTCTACTTGAGCCTCCAAGCCAATCTCCTGATCTTCAAAACCTGCTGAAAAAAAATATTAACCCACAACGGGGTGACTCCGGAGACTCCGTAGGATTTACACCCTTCACCCATCAATCGGGTAAAATAACATATAGTCAAGCAATGGTATGTAACATATCTAATTTGAGATGTAATACAAAAGTATAGAGTGTCTTCTATATTAATCTCACAACCCATATCCAAACATAGTTATCTTCAAAAGAAAAGGTTATGCCAAAACCAATCAATTCTAGACCAATGCATACAAGACCATAAAACTAAACAAAAATCAACTAGATGACCTTCAGACTTAACTTAACATGACCAATCCAACATGAGACATATCTGAATTTTTCTAAGTTATCATGCTTTAACATCTAAACATAACATGCAATGAGCATAATTTCATGTTCTTTCTAAACCCATAGTCATATGGCAAGGAATTGGTCGTCTTGCCTTTTCACATCACATATCCAGATCACTTTCACCAGCTCTAATTTATATAGTAATAACAATAACATATACTAAGCTAGTGCAAACTGCACCTAGGCAGTGGTGACACTAAGGGAAAAACCGCGTTAATCCGGGATCTGTGGGAGGGACGGATTTATCTAAGATACCCGCTGCCCACGGGCAATTTGACTAGAATAGGCTGGTGATGCCTCATAACATGTGGTACAAGAATTCATAATAATTTTTCAGATCATGACACACCTGCATACCATGTACACAAGACATAAACATCTCATTCTAATGCCATCCATGCAAAACAAACTGTTTTTATCATAAACTAGACAAGACTTGTACTATCCGACATGGTTAACCTTTTCTAATCAAAACTCATATCAAACTTGATAATATGAACTTAACCATATCATGCAAGACATATTACACAATCTGGAACCAAACCAAGCAAATTTTACATGATCCATGCACATGCAATAACAAACCAAAACTAGACATGCTTAATTACATATACAAGACAATTAATCAAAATCAATTTTGGCATAATCAAAACCAGTTAAGTTCTGATCGCAACACCCATAATCTGACCTAGACAGGTTTCAAAAAGTGTAATTTGATGACTTATGACTTTCCCAAGCCTCCACTTGTAGACACGCCAAATTCGCCTAATTCAGAGCATAAAACTCATGTTTTATAGGGGTAACATGTATGATTGACCTTATAATGATGTCGGGTCTTTTAAAGTTGATTTGAAGCTTCGCCGAACGAAATCGGATGTTTTCCGCAAAAAAAGCCATAATTTCCGAGCGAAAGCCACACGTAAATAATGTAAACACGGAAATTGGCTGAATGACCAATGCCTAATGATCATGCATTGAAGGTTGTGGTCATATTCACACCCCGGACAAGTTTTTTTGCATTCCGTGCCTTTCCGATTTGCCGTCAGAGTCCTTTTAACCTGTATCGGATCTTCTGTTCACTACCCTAACTTCCGGATAAAATTCTGATGTTTTGGAGGGTGTGATGGCTAATCCGATGTTATATTAAGCTTCTTCGTCCTGTTATCTTTCCAACGCAACAAACGGCGTCGAATTCCGAGTTCAGGAGTGTTCGCAATGGCTTCCGGAAGAAGGACGCGCAAAAACAGTCCCATACGCCCGGGTTCCTGGTCACATGCGCCCGGGACCCAGGGCACGTGCCCATGCGCCCTACCAGTGAGGCACGTGACCTTGTGCCCTCACTTGAGGGCACATGCGCCCCACCCTTGAGGCACGAGGGACCTAGTTGTTCACCGGGACTCTACCACTGAACCGATCGACCGGATAAGATCTCCTTTTTCGGGAATAGTGCCATGTGCCCTCACTGGGGGGCACATGCGCCCCTCAGTGGGGCGCATGCGCCCTGCACCAGGGAGCATGCGCTCAGGGGTGGGGCGCAAGGTCCCCGATTTTTTAGCCCGGATGAGACTGTTCGTTCTCCTATAAATTAACTCCGATTCCGGTCATTCCAAAGGTATGGGCACGACCCCCCAGGCATCTCAAGACGTCCAACCTCTCTCCTGAATTGAATTTTTTTTAGAGAGAGAATTTCTAGTTTTTAGAGAGAGAAATTTGGTTCAAGAGAGAGGAAGGTTGTTCTGCAGGTGATCTGCCAAGTCGATTTTATTAGGCCTCTACAGAAGTGTGTGGACGTATTCTTCCTGATCTCTCTTCATAAAAGTTCTTCCTCTAAAAGACTTATTTAATTTACAATTGACGGAACTTGATTCCGAGGTCGGGGTTGGTCGTGACGAGAGCAGAAGCAAAGTCGCTCCTGGCAGATCCTGAACTGCTGCTGGGCTTTTTCGACAACACAAATTTGGCTATATCTTTCTCTATTCAACTCAGAATCTTTCAGTTCTTTTTCCTATCTCTTTGTTTAGTTATTATACATCCTACTATTATTTATTTAAATTTTTTTTCATTACTTTTATTCTGTTATCCCAAAAATTAAAAAAGGGGGTTAGAGATAACCCGAATTTGGACAGTTTCTAATCAATTGTGTGTTTTATGTTATTCTCTTTACATATACTCCACCTTGTTTAGTTCTAATAGTCTATTTCACTTTTTTGTTTGTCTAGTTGCACAGAATATCAAGCACCCACCGCGTTGAGGACTCTTCTTCATCGGCCGGCCGAAGAAGGAGAAGCTTTAACTCGCATTCTTCACGCTAAGGTACACACGGTCATTTTAATTCTATAAATAGGAACCCACAGTTCCTGGCGACCACATGTCTTAATTTATTCTCACCCTCTTCCCACATGACCCGAACCGTCTCTTTGGTGATCGAGCGATGCCAAGGGATGAAAGTTCGGGGATCAATGTGAGTGTGGGACCAAGGTGAGAGATGCTTTCCGAGTTTTCTTCCTTTCTTTCTCATCCCCTCTTGAGGTGACGATCTGGATACAAGGACTTCCCTGAAAAGGAGAAGACCCCGTCGAATTTTCAGAGTCGACAGCTTTGTGGTGACCACGGTGGGACAAGCAATGTCTTCAACCGTTGGTGCTTAGTGTTTTGTTTGCAGGTAGTTCTAGTTCTAGACCGGTTCCCACGTGAGTCTTTCCTTCTTTCCACCTTCCTTAACTTCATGCCATCTCAAAATTTCTGATTTCACTCATCTTTCATAAGATCTGAAGTGCCAAGTATGCCATTTAATTTCTGCATTTTATTTAAACCGGTTCCCACGTGAACCACCCTTTTCCTTTTAAACCGGTTCCCACGTGAACCAATCTCTTTCTTTATTTAGGTTCCCACGTGAACCAAACCACTTTCCTTCAGATCTATCCCCACTTGGATCAGATCTTTATTCACTTTTAATTGGCCCCACGTGGCCCTCTTTTGACCATTCAAACCAGTTCCCACGTGAACCACCCCTTTTTACCCAAAACTGATTCCCACGTGAACCATCTTTACTTTTTACCCCAGTTCTTACATCGGTCCCCACGTGGACCACCCTTTTTCTTGGATATCAGATCTGAACCCTCTTCTTTCCATCACCTTTTCACTATCTCCATATGGCTCACATAAGAAACAAGGTCTGGATTCTAGTTTCTAGTTGCTTGTCTAGTTTCTAATTGCTTATCTTGTGTCATTGCTTGTTTATTTAAGTTCATGTTTTGTTTATTACTTACTTTATTACTTGATTGTATTCTCTGCTCCTTCTCTCTTCCTCCTTCTTTTACACTTTTTTGAGGCGGGAGCTCACTCTCCCATTTACCCCTCCCATCCAAAACACCCTCTTGGTGGATTCTGACCTCTCTTCTGGGATATTCCTTCCTAGTCGACTTGGTTGGCTTTCATCAAGGCCTCCGTAATTCCTCATACGTGGAGTATTCCTCTTCACGATCGGGTTGGTTGTACCACTCCCCAAAACCCGAAGCATCCTACGTTACCTACACATGGTGAGATTGTGTGAAACCTAGGTCATTGGAGATTGGAGTTAGGATCCTAACCCATTTGTTGAGAGAACAATTCTTAACAAAATTCATAAACCAAAGTTTTAATCAAAATCATTGCGTAATTTTTCTTTCAAGTCTTTACATAACTTTTTACAAAATACTAAAAAACCAAAAAAAAGTTCTTTGTTTACTTTGTCAACTTGTTTGTTTTACTTTCTCCTTGAAGTTCAATACAACTAAGGTCTAGAAGGCACGTTGGAATGGCGGAAGAAGCTGAACATCGAGAGCACGAGATGGGTCATCAACCAAATCCGTCAGATGGTCGTGTTAATCCATTGTTTAAGTCAGAACCGCAAGAGGTCCCTCAACCATCTGCTCCTCGTGATGTTGAACAACTCTTTAGGGAATTGTCTCTCTATACCGACCCAGAAACCTATGCCCGTATACAATCCATGGTGAAGGGAAAAATTGCTTCCGATCAGGATGAAACCAATCAAGTTGCCTTATCTCCTCGTCCTCTAGTTCAACCACCACTTATTCAATCACCCTTTGTTCAACCTCCTATTGTTCAACAATCTGTGATTCAACCATCATTGGCACTAGCACAACCATCTGTAGTTCAACCATCTGTGGTCCAACCCGCATTTGTTCAACCATCTTATTTCAACCATGTTGCTCCCCTGACCCATCAAGTCATGGGACAATCTTCAGTAAATTTGCCAAGTCATGCTCCTCAATTCCAAAATCATGTCTCTAACCACAT
This sequence comes from Cryptocoryne crispatula var. balansae, assembly GCA_036172225.1. NCBI lineage: Eukaryota > Viridiplantae > Streptophyta > Magnoliopsida > Alismatales > Araceae > Cryptocoryne > Cryptocoryne crispatula. Next base: position 23,793,812 of record CM069925.1, read on the forward strand.
ACCCCCACCAGTAAACCAAGAACCTGCTCTCACCCAGGCAATCATGGATCAGCTCACCCAGATGAATGAACGTTATGAAGAGCTAAGATGTCGCCTGGACTCCTAGTCAGTTTCTGAGATTTCCATTCCTTCTCTGCCAGTCCTACACCTGCCACCTTCTGAGCAACCAGTTTATTGCAGCTACAATGGTACTGGCAACCCTTTTCTCCACCTTAAAGATTTTCTCTATAAATCCTCATTATGGAAAAATGATCGTAGGGTTCTTGCCTTCTTGTTCCGTCGATCATTAGAAGGGTCTGCATTGGAATGGTTCTACTCGCTCGACACCTTTGAGGCAGGAGACTTCGATATTGTGAAGACCAAATTCTTGCAAAGATACAGAGACCGGGTGGCACCAGCATGCTCCATTACAGACTTGATTGCTGAGAAGATGAAGCCCCAAGAGGACTTCATAAAGTTTGCTGATCGCTGGAGGGGAATAGCAGAGAAACTGACAGATGTGATTTCTGAAGGAGAACAAGTGAAGATGCTTATTGGCAACACTACACCTGCCTTTAGGAATGTCTTGATCATGCACCGTCCTACCACAATGAATGAACTTTATGACAGTGCCCGATACTTGCAAGCCCACTTCAAGGATGCCACCATGATAAACCCTTTTGATCCTAAACCTAGAAACCTCAGGAAAACCCCCTTTGCACCAGTTGGCCCTACAACCGTGGGAGTGGTTAACAACGAAGCAATAAACACTGTGGGGAACCAGGGAGGGAACCGTCAAAACCAGTTCAAAAACTCACCACAAAACCTTTCTTATTACCCCCCTCAACAACAGGTTAGGACACCACAACCACGACAACCACAACAACCACCTCAGCCAGTAGCACAACCCTAGCAACCTCGACAACCTACCTACAATAAGGCACCGCCACCACCCAATCAAGCACCACGAAGGGGAGGTCCTAGGAGAGAGAACTACCAGCACCTCCCTTACTCCTTGACCGACATCTTCAATGTACTCATGGCAGAAAAACAGTTGTAATTGCCCAAGGAAAGAGAGGTTTGGCCAACAAACGCAAATATGTCCTGATACTGTGCTTACCACCGGTGTCCTGGTCACACTGTAGAAGTGTGCTTTCAATTCAAGGATTACATCCACGATCTGAATGACCAAGGCAACATTGATTGTGTTCAAATGGGGGAATGCATACAAGCTATGAAGGCTAGGCAGCAGCAGCGGCAGCGTCCACCGGCATAACCTCAACAACAACCTGGCTTTGGGATTGTTCAGAATCCGCTCCCATTACATTCTCCCGCTCCAGCGCTGGCACCAGCACATCCAAACCCAGGAATTGGTCTAGTACACTCCATTGTCCAGGGAGATGCCAGTCGTGCTCAAGGTTGGCAACTAGAAAACGAAAATGCAACCATGCCTGTCAACCCGGCTAGGCCTTCTGCTAGGAACCCTCCTAGACAAATAATCTATGCACCTTATACTCCACAACTACCACAAAGCTCAATAACCCAACCACTGGGCGCCACTTCTTCTCGCTGACCCATCATTAGGCCTGCCCCCTCCTTAACTACACCTCCTTCAACCATTGCTACACACCGACCCCTGCTCATCCGACCACAACAATCACCACTAAACCTGAACCCCCAGCCTATGAGCTCTGCCACTCCAAAACCCCAACTTATCATACCACCAACCCCACAACCTACCACATTACCAACACCTTCATTAAACTCATCAACCACTCCTGCACACTTGCCTCTTCTTATCAGGCCACCAGTATCACCATCACTGCCACCTCCAAATCCTACCTCTCTACCAACTAACCCCATCATCCCAGAACCATCGATCCCATTACCTATCATACATGCACCTACACCACCTGTTCCACCACAGTCCACCCCAGTTAACCCGTCACCTCTACCCGACCGCCAAATAGCCCCGGTGCTTCGGAGTGGGAGGATGTTCCAGCGGCTTTTTCCCCAAGCTAGTACTCAACCGCAGGATCTAGTGGAGGAGGAACAAGTAGAAGAACCATTGCCAGGCACAGCCTATGATCTGTTAAAACATTTAGATAAAACACCGGCCCGTATTTCCATACTTGAGTTGATCAAAAGATCAAAGGTGCACCAGGAGATTCTAAAGCAGTACTTGCAAAGGGTCATGGTGAATGAAGATCTCCCACCTGAGAAGATAACTACAGTGTTAGCCCCTAGAAGTGAGCACCCAACACTCACTTTCTCTCAGGAAGAATTAGCAGATCTAGAATTTAGGAGATATGCTTTGCATGTGACAGTTATCATCTGCAATGTCGAAGTAAAATCATGTTTGGTTGACACTGGAGCTTCTATCAACGTTATGCCGCCAGAAACTTTGCAGTTGTGTGGCATTTCTGAGCAAGAAATCAAGCCATCCTGTGCCATGGTGACGGCCTACGACAACTTCAAGAAGTCTGCACATGGGGTGGTCAATCTAGAAGTTAGACTTGGACCATGTACGGTCACAACGGAATTTCATGTTCTAGAATTAGATCCAACTTTTCGGGCTATACTTGGGAGGCCATACTTGGAGGCAATAGGAGCTGTGGCTTCAACAAACCACCAGTGCATAAAGTTTCCCTTTAAAGGACAGGTGGTCAAGGTGACTAGCATGCCTATAAGGGACGAGCTGAACGATGCTTCTTTACCCCTAGGTCTGTCAATACAACCCCAGATCTCAGTGGGAGAATTGTCAGGAGGCAGATGTATGACTGCCTCTCTACCCGACACACTGGGATGGCGGATGATGATGAAACAAGGCTATCAGCCTGGAATAGGTTTAGGCAAGGATCTTCAAGGGATCACTCAGTCAATTGAAACTGTGAAAAGGCCACGCAGGCAGGGGTTGGGATATGAAGAGGGTTCCATCCCAAGGAGGATCTTCCAGCCAGGATATGCCATGGGGCTCCATACATTCTTTATCAAAGAGGAGACCATGATGATGGCTGAAGATGGCAAAAGTTCCGTGATAACTGTCAAGAGAAGAAAGGCTCCAGATGAAGAAGAAGAAGACTTGGAAGACCTGTGCTTATCTTTAACTCGTTTGTTCTCAAGTGGGGAAGAGTATCAAGAACCACCCAAGGGCAAACCAATATTAGATCATCTGGTTGAACATACCACCCAAGTCAAAACCATTCCACGAGGCCCAAATACAACAATCCCATGGTTGAACCTCGTACCTTCGTTTCTAGATCTTTTGGATGGGCTTCAGGGCCCACTTACCCACTTTGGGCCCATGTGCCCTCTTTAACCTTCCACTCTTACTGGGCATGCTTGCCCATTTGCTTCCCTCATCAACTTCAGAATTGAGGGCTTTTCTCAACATGGGCTCACATGGCCATTTATTTCTATGATCGGGTCCACGTACCCGTTTACTTTTTTCATCAGTTTTGGACCCATGTGTCCACTTTTTGTTACCATTGGGCCCACGAGCCCCTTTTTCCCCTTTATTCTTAAGTTTTTCTCTCTATTAATTCAGTCATCTGCTAGCAAGCCTCGAGTCACTCAGGCTCATTCTATCTTTTTACTTGAGAATCTCAAAAAAAAAAACATCTTCTCTGAAATTCACATTTCCATCGAGTAGACGTCTCTACTCATCCCAGAGGGTGCTCCAAATCAGGGATCCCTCTTTTCTGAATCATTGATCGATTTACTTGATCCCCTCTCCACTGTAAATACCACCTTTCCAGCTTTATCTTCAGTAGGTCAAGTTAGGTTATGAAATAGGAAAGTCAGAGGTAAGCAAGTTCCAAATAGGTATCTGCAACAATTGGCACAGAAATGCGTAGAGTGTGCAAGGCTGCCAAACTTTTTAGATAATACCATCCAGCTAGATGAAATCCGATATGAGGATGAGCATAACATAGATCATACTTTGGGAGTATATGAGGTGGTATCAGAGAAGGATCCCTAATCCGAGGATGAAATCGAGGACTTGGCTGAAGCATATGCATCTGGACTTAGAAGATTTGAAGAACCATCAGCCGCAGGGAATGAACCGACCAAGGAACTGAATTTAGGAACCCTAGAAGATCCTAAGACTATCCTCATTAGTGCAAACCTCACTCCCTCAGAAGAACAACGTTTGATCAAAGTTTTGGAAGAATATAAGGACACGTTCTCATAGACATATGAAGATATGCTGGGATTAGATAATTCATTGGTTGAACATAGATTAACCTTGAAACCTGGAACTACCCCGGTTAAACAAAAGCTCAGGAGGTTCCACCCTGATATTGCACTCAAAATGAAAGAAGAAGTCGACAAACTACATCAAGCAAAATTTATTAAGGTTGTCCTATATCCGCAATGGGTGGCTAACATAGTCCCTGTTATAAAGAAGGATGGAGGAATTCAGATTTGCATAGACTTCAGGGACTTAAACCGAGCGTGTCCTAAGGATGATTTTCCTTTACCTCATATCGATGTTTTAGATGATAACACAGCTGGATTCGAAATGCTTTCATTCATGGATGGCTATTCTGGATACAATCAGATCCGGTTAGCTGAGGAGGACCAAGAGAAGACCTCATTCACTACACCTTGGGGAACATATTGCTATGTTGTCATGCCCTTTGGGTTAAAGAATGCTAGTGCTACATATCAGAGGGCTATGATGGCTATCTTTCACGACATGATGCACACCCTTGTAGAGGTGTATGTGGATGATTTGGTTGTCAAGTCCAAGAGTCAGGAAGATCATTCTGAAGTGCTAAGGAAAGTTTTACAACGAGCTAGAGAATACAAGCTAAAAAGGAACCCTAAGAAGTGTACATTTGGATTTTCATCATGAAAGCTACTTGGGTTCATAGTAAGCAAAAGGGGCATAGAGATCGACCCAAACAAGGCCAAAGCAATCATTGGTATGCCTCCTCCGAAGAATATGAAAGAGCTTCGAGGATTGATTGGGAGGCTACAATTTGTCCGCCGGTTTATCTCACAACTTTCCCAAAGGTGTAAACCTTTCTATGAGTTAACCAAGGCGGGGGTCGATTTTAAATGGGATTCGAAGTGCCAGGAGGCATTTGATGAGTTGAAAACATACCTGGCAAGTCCCCCTGTACTTAGACCACCAATTCCCGACATACCCTTGGTCCTCTACATTTCAGTTCTTGAGAACTCTCTTGGGGAAGTCCTTGCACAAGTTGATGAAGAAGGGAAAGAACAAGCTACTTATTACTTGTCTAAGATGTTTGATGCTTGTGAGCTGAAGTACACTGTGGTAGAAAAGACCTGTGCTGCTCTTGTTTGTGTGGTTCAGAAACTCAAACATGATTTCCTTGCTCACCAAGTCAAGCTCATTACTCGTATCAATCCCATTAAGTTTCTGTTAGAGAAGACAGTCTTGACTGATCGGTTAGGCCGATGACAGAGTTTCTTATCCCAATTTGATATCACTTATGTCCCACAGAAGGCAATTAAGGGTTATGCTATTGCTGAACACCTTGCCCATCATCCCATACCGTTCTTTGACCCAGTATGGTCGGAGTTCTCGGATGACGAACTAATGTCAGTCCGATCTTCCAATTTTTGGACATTATATTTTGACGGGGCTCTGAACTCTCATGGTAGAAGGATAGGTATTGTCCTTCTGTCACCTGAAGGTGTCACCATTCCACAGGCTTTTCAGCTTAACTTTCCAGCAACCAACAACATAGCTGAGTACGAAGCCTTGCTGGCCAGGCTAGAGGCCGCTCATTTCCATGGTGCCACCGAACTGAGGGTGATAGGTGATAGTCAATTGATCCTACGCCAAGTCCTATCCAAGTACCGAACTTATCATCCAAACCTCAAGCCCTACCAGGAGCTCACCACCTGCTACATCAAGCTATTCTTCAAACTCACATTTGTCCATGTCCCCCGTTCTAAGAATATCCTTGCTGATGCCGTAGCTTCACTAGCTTCATCTCTATCTGTCCCGCTAGGCACGCAAATGCGGACTATACACATCTGTAAGAGGACAGTTCCAACAATTGAGGATGGACGTTTTCTGAAGGTTAAGGAAACATTCAACAGAAAAGAATACTTAGAACATAAAGAAGAAATCTCCTTGATTGAGTTGGAAGAATTAGAAGAAGGTGAGAGACCTGGGTATGACGAGATTGCGAGGTATTGCCAAGATCAGTCATACCCACATGGATCAACCACCAAGGAAAAGAAGGCAATCATAAGAGTATCCCAGAGGTATACAATCCAAGGAGGAGTGCTCTATAAGAGAAGCCTAAGTGGAATCTTACTCAGATGTCTTGATGAAGAAGAAGCTGAGTTGGTGCTGAAAGAAGCACATTCTGGAGTTTGTGGTGGTCATGTGAATGCCCAAGCCCTTGCTAAGAAAATCATCCGGCAAGGGTATTATTGGCCAACTCTAGAAGAAGACTGCTCCATCTTTGTCTAGCATTGTCATTCATGTCAACTCCATGCCAACAAGATTCACTCTCCCGCATCTTCCCTTCATCCAATTCATTCCCCATGGCCTTTCGCCATGTGGGTTTTTGATATCATTGGCCCCTTGAGTGACCTCAACTCCGAAATGCGCTCAAAATCATTCATTCTGACGGCAACGGAGTACTTCACAAAGTGGGCTGAAGCATAAGCATTCGTGGAGATTAAAGCGTCAACAGTTTGCTCCTTCATCAAGCGCAACATCCTGGCAAGGTTCGGGATCCCCAGCGACATCGTCACCGATAATGGGCCACAATTTCTTTCTCAAGATCTGCGTGATCTTTGCAACAGGTATCGCATTTCATTGCATCATTCATCACCATACTATCATCAAGGCAATGGTCATGCAGAAGCCACCAACAAAACCTTAATCAAAATCATCAAGAAATCTTGTAAGTCTAGCAAGTTTGCCGACTGGCCTGATAAGCTTGTAGATGCTCTATGGGCTTATCGTACTTCTGTAAGGACTCCCACTGGACAAACCCCGTATGCTTTGGCATATGGGATGGAAGAAGTGGTCCCTTACGAAGTATTACTTCCATCTCTCCGAGTTCAGCTCGACAGGGATATTCCTGTTGATGAGAGACAAGAATCTCTCCTTGCACAGCTTGAACTCTTGGATGAAAGAAGACTAGCCGCCGCTGAGCATACCCGGACTTATCAGAATAGACTCAAAAGGTTTTATCAAAAGAGGGTGGTCGAGAGAAAATTCAAGATCAGTGAGATGGTAGTCAAACGCATATTCGTTAAGCCAGGGGGTCCCCGCTCCAAGTTGCAACCTAACTGGGAAGGGCATTTTGTAATCACTGAAAAGTATCCAGGTAATGCATATGAATTGACTAATGCAGATGGAGAAAAATTGAATCATCCTTGGAATGGAGTTTACCTCAAAAAGTACTTTCTATAAAAATGGAGAAACCACTGGTATAATCTCAAGTCATCGATCCTAGGTTGTTCGTGAGAAGTCAAGGGTAGGTACCATCCTACACACACAACACTTCCCGATCCTAGAATCCCGACAACCTGACACTTGCGAAAGGCAAGGCAGAAATCTAGAAATGGAAGGAATACCCTTACCCTATTCTCTTCTACTTGGTCCAAGATGGGGAGAGAAGATTATAGGGGGTAGTATCGAAAACACTCCCACCTTAGTAGGAGGCCGTCTTAGAGGGTACAAAAGGGTGCCAAAAGATGGGCAATGAACCCCTCAGGTTAGAAAAAGAAAAATGATCAACCTGTCCGAATGAGTACCCAGAATGATAGTCAAGGCAAAAGGCACTAAAATATGGGCAATGTCCCCACGGATCAAAAACCTGTCCAAATATGTGCCACATAGAAAAGAGCAAAAAAAGAAAGAAAAACCCAAAGAGGCCGAACCCCAATGGGTAATTTGAGTGAGAGTAGAGAAATCCCTCTCAACATCTTCAAACCCTATCAAGGACTTCTTTTATACTCTTCCTCCTTAAACCCCTTGGGTAGGGTAAACCGACCAAATCCAGGTGGAACCCAAGCCGATCAGAGGAAGAAGGTTAGAAGGATTCTAGGTAGGGAACTTTATTTTTGCACGTGGCATCTACCACTTGAGTCTTGACAAACTCCAAAGATCGATGAACTGTCTCAAATACTAGCATTTTCTCCATAAAAAAGAGGATTATTTCAAAAACCCCAAAAAACGGAATATTTCAAAAAAACAAAAATATTGCATATTTCAAAAACCCAAAAAAGGCATATTTTAAAAACAAAAAAAAATGCATATTTCAAAAATTCAAAAAAAATGATGATATTTCAAAAAATCCAAAAAAAAATTGAATACTTTTGAAAATCCAAATGATTGTTTTCAAGAAAACCCAAAAAACAAATGCTCAGTCATGATCATTGCCTTAGTTGCATCCATGTTTATTTGAGTGTCATGCATATTTCCATTCCTACATTGCATATCGATTTTTGCTTTATTTACCTTGTTAAGAAGGCTCTCCCTTTGACCTAAGTCAAAGTTGACCATAATAGGCAAAGGGATGAGTCACGGTGAAGATCTAATCCCCTTTCTATCAAGTGTTTTAGGCATTTCAATGTAGAAGAGGAGAAGATTCACACCACGGCAGGTATGTTCTCTTAACCCTTACCCCTATTTCATTTAAGTCATTTGTTTTATTCCACGAAATGGTTTTTTTTTTAAAAAAAATTTGCCAAGTATTACATCCATTGAAGAAGTATTTGCAAAATTCTCAATTTTGATGATCGGCACTTAATAGATCAAAACATCATCTTATAGACACTGTATCGAACTCTGATGATCTAAAATTCTAGTGAAAGGTGAAGTTACAAAGTCCTATGTCATGAGATTCTTTTGGATCCACCCATTCTCTAAATATCATCACATATAATTAATGGTTGCTTTGTCAAAATAAAAGCTCATACAATTTCGAGAATGTATAAAGTACATAAATAATGTCAATTTGACACCGGTTTAGACCGAAACCTCACATTAGCTATGATACCACTATAAGGAATCTGTTGGCATCAAATTTTTTCACTTAACTTGCTTGATACAGATTTCAGCAATGCCAAAGTCTGCAAAAAAATATGACCCAAATTCATAAAATTCAATAATAGATGATGCAAACTAGGGCTGTAAACGAATTCGGATTTTATCCAGATTCGGTTCGAATCCGTATTCGAATAGTCGAATATTATATGATTAAGGCACTACGTCGGATATTAAAATTGGATTCGGATATTATCCGAATTTTAAACGGAGCGGATTCGGAATCACTGGATCCGCTCTGATTAAAATCCACTTCGACATGAACCGTTGGATATAAGATCCAACGGTGAGTTTTAAACCTGACTATTCTATCCCTAATCGCCGGCGGCCTCATCGGCTCACCTCCAACTGAAGCTCAAATTCCTAATCGCCGGCCGCTGGGACGTCGCGGCATCGCGCCTATTCCCCATCTGGCATCTCGAACTTCCCTATTCCCTTCCTCCATCCAAGCTTGGGTGCCTTCGCAGTGACGGCAAGGTAACGCACGCAGCGGCCACAGCCGCACCTTCGCAGCACCTTCGCAATGGCGTACTTTGCTGGCCGACGGATTCTGGAGTCTGGACACAACATCTTTTAGACAGTTTGTTATAATTGAATTGAAAAAAAACTGCAATATATATCCATGTTTGATTTTGTTTAAATAGTTTGTTCGTAATCAGATTTCTTTTAATGTAATCAGATTTTTGCTAATCAGATTTTTGATAATATTTCAATTGTTTGTTCAGAATCAGATTTTTTTAATCCATGTTATATAATTTATATCTATGTTGTATAGATTGTATGTAACATTTTGTTTTACTCAAATATATGTAATCGACGTAAACTTATTTGACTTGATTAATGTATGTTTGTAAATGTCAATGGAAGCAAATTTGTTGCCTCTCTCCGTAGATAGTAATGTTGGGTCATCAAGTCTAAATGCAGTTCTTTCTAGTACCAGTGGTAATAATGTCCCTGAGAGTAGTGATGGTACACAAACCACACATCCCACGGCAGGTGATGAAATTCAAATTGTTGAAGGAGATGTTACAAAACCCCCATTACCCAAAAATAAAAAATTATGTTCAGCTGTTTGGAAAGTTTTTGAGAAGAGTAGAACCCCAGATGGTAGGGATATTGCAAAATCTCTTCATTGTAAAAGACAATTTGATGGTTCTAGCATAAAAGGCATCACTCACTTGAGCAATCATGCTAAGAGATGTCCACAAAAGGTTCATGGTGACATCAAGCAACACATGTTGACGATGTCTAAATCAACGAATGAATCAAATATGAAAATTATCAATTTTAAATTTGATTAACAACGCAGTCGTAGAGATCTCGCAAATATGATCATCAAGCATGAATTACCTTTTAGTTTTGTTGAGTATGAGTACTTTGGTACTTTTATTTCAAATCTTCAGCCTCAATTCAAGCATTCTTGTAGAACAACTATTAGAAATGAAGTCATGAAGATTTATGAAGAAGAGAAGGAGAAGATGTACAAACTTTTTGACAACTTAGGATCCCGAATTGCTCTCACTGCAGATTTGTGGACTTCAGGACAGACTATGGGTTATGCATGTTTGACAGCACATTTTATAGATGAGCAGTGGTTGTTGCAGAAAAAGATTATTGCATTTGAGTATGTTCCTACTCCACATACTGCTGATGTGCTTTTTAAAGTTGTGAAAAATCAACTGTTAACGTGGAATATTGATAACAAATTGTGTGCAATGACCTTGGATAATGCTTCTACCAACAATGCAATGGTTAAAGATCTTAAAAGTTGGCTTGGTTAAAAGAATTTATTGATATGTCAAGGTCGGTTCTTTCATATTAGGTGTTTTGCTCATATTCTTAATATGATTGTTCAAGATGGATTAGGTATGATATATAAATTCATTGAAAAGATTCAAAAAAGTGTGGCATATGTGAGAAAGACACCTAAGAAAAAGGATATGTTCAAAACAGCTTTGTTGCATGAGCATTTATCAACCTCAAAGGGTCTATATTTGGATGTACCAACAAGATGCAATTCTACTTATTTGATGTTATTAACTTCTCTTGAGTTGAAAAATGCTTTTTTCGTCTTGCTGAAATTGATCATGATTATTGTGATTGTCCTTCTCCACTTGATTGGCAAATAGCTTCAAATGTTCTTCAATGTTTAATAGTTTTTACCAATCAACATTGACACTTTCTAGGACAAAATATGTTACTGCCAATCTATATTTTGGTGACATTTGTGCTGTACATATCAAGTTATGTACTTGGAATAAAAGTGATGTTGATTACATACGCAACATGGCTATTGTGATGTTAGCAAAATTTACTAAATATTGGGATGAATGTAGTATGTTGTTGACTGTGGCTTGCATTATTGATCCTCGTTGGAAGTTTGATTTTGTTATTGTTCTTTATGAACAAATCTATGGTGATAGTGCACATATTTATATTGAAAAGGTGAAATGGTTTATTCACGAATTTTATAATGAGTATGCAATGAAAAGTTGCGATGAGCATACCACATCATCCTATGCTCTTAGTAAAACTTGCATATTAGAGGAGAAATGCAAAGACACAATACATGAGTTGAAAAATATTTTTAAAAAGCGCTTGAGTGAGAGAACTTCTATGACTTGTCAGAAAACTGAGTTGGATGTGTATTTAGAAGAGTCTCATTCTCCTGATGAAGGACAATTTGATGTGTTAACATGGTGGAAATTTTATGGCAAGAAATTTTTTATTCTCTCAAAAATAGCAAAGGATATTTTTGCAATTCCAGTCACGAGTGTTGCTTCTGAGGTAGCTTTTAGCACAGGTTCACGAGTTGTAGATGATAGTAGATCATCTTTGCTTCCTGAAACCATTCAAACATTAATTTTTACCCAAGATTGGTTGCCTTCAACGAAAAAGAAAGGTGAGTCATCACATTGTTTATTCATTAATTTAGACATTAATTTGTACTCAAGAGTTGACATTACTTATTATTGTTATCATTTTCAGATGACTATTCTCCAATTATCATTTGAGAAAGTAAACATGAGGAAGAAAATTTTGGTAAGTAAATTTCAAGATAAGATCGTGTTACGTGTGTTCATTTTTCTTACATAGCTTGTTCTAATGTTTGCATATTGATGGCACTTATATATGAAGCTTTGGTTGGATTATGTCAAAGATGAAGACATGTCTTATTATATTTGATGTTTGCATGTTGATGACATTTAAAATATTTGATTTCATAGAACTTGTTTTGTTCTTTGGCACTTAATATTGTATTTAATGGCACTTGTTTTCTTCTTCGTGGTTGATTGCACTTACAACTTTGTGGTTAAATATTGTATGTTGTGGACAGATTTTATGGTTTAAATTTGTGGTTGAATATTGTTTTCTTCTTTGAGGTTGATTGCATATGGATTGATGGTTGAAACAACTTTGGATTAGTTATTGCATTAGTTTTAAGATCTTGAGATGTAATAGATAGTGGGTTGATATAAATTGGTAATGCGTCACTTGTGTGTAAAAAGGTTGATCATATTTTGTCGTGAATTTACAAATTTTTTGAGTTTTTTTTCAGATTTTTTTTAGCATATGCAGGAGGTCCTGTGCGAAGAGGATATTATCCATATCCGCTCCGTATCTGAGAGGTATCCTATTTTGAAGAACCACTCCGTATTCGAATTCTAATCGGAGCGAATATCCGATATCCGAATTGTCTAGCGAAGCGGATTCGGAATTGTCATATCCGCTTCGTATCCGCTCCGTTTACAGCCCTAATGCAAATAGACTCTGGAAATGCCTTGGCATGGATTTACATACTACAAATGGCCAAGATAATGTGCTCATTGCATAGCCCCAGTCGAGAGCTTCACAATGGTACCCAAAACATGGAAAATGGACACCAGAAGGCCAAAATGACTATTTTGCCCACGACACTTTGGGACAAGTTGGGACTCTAACATGGAATTCCAACTTTACCACATTGTCATGGTTGGATAGAGCTAGGCAACGCTCAAAACGGATCAAAAATATGACCACTGGATGAAGAGATATGCAAGAAAGATCAAATCTGGACAGAAAGCTGTATGTCGTTGCACTAGGGGCATAATGGTCCGATCAGCTCCCAAGATCGAACCATGGGTTAAAAATTCCAATTTTCATGGCCCAAAACATTTAGCTCATGAATATTGATGCATGAAAAATAAATTTGGCCAATGGGAGAAGGTAATTGCATTCAATTACAGTTTTCAGCATTATCGACGACCGAGATCGCATTGATCAGAGAAATCGGTAAAATCAGAGATCCTGGGCAATTTGGGAGATCTCAGCCACACATTTAGATGGATCATAAGATCAATGGCCATCAATGATTGTCCCATATTTTTTTATTTAATTTTGGCTGTGTTTAATCAACTTTAGGCCGAAATTAATTGTAGCCGTCGAATCGGGAGTCTTTTAGATGAACGGTCTAGATTGGATCACTCTCTCTCTTCCCTCCACTTGGCTGGCTGAACTCCTCCCCATCTTCCATGTGCACAATCCCCTACAAGTTAGGGAGCTGGCCGAACTCCCCATCTGATGGCATGGCTAGAAACTTTGGCTTTTCTCCCTCAACAAGATCAACAACCCCCATGGTTTATCCTTATCCCTCTCAACAACCCATGGCCTATCCCCATATGATGGCTAGCCGAACCAGCCTTCCAACTCCCTTGTGCATTCAATCCCCTAGAAGATAGGGGCTGGCCAAACACCCAATGCTCTTCAAGTTATCAAATTGTACGATCTTTAGTAATATCCACGTGAACTTCCTTCGAATATGGTTCTCCTACACTAAACCTTCTTACTCATCCTGAATAGAGCTCCAAGAATAGGGGGAGAGATAGAGAGAGAGTGAGAGGTGGCTAACAATGAAATTGACTTTCTTGACTTGATAGGGTTTGGTCAAATTCACTTATATTTACAAAGAAATTAAACTTTTTCATAAAAACCCAAAATTTTAATAATAACACTCATGCCTCCATACTTATGGACCAATCTTTATGGGCATGTTTGGTACGGGGATAACTTGGGGATAACCCTGGTTTATCCCCAAAATTTAGGGGATAAACCAAGTTTAACCCCCAAAATTTTATGGTGCCAAACAGGCCCTATGTGTGTAACTCACTAAGTCCAATAGTCTATTTGGTTGAAACTTATTTAAATTATAACATATTCTAAAATAAATTCATTATCTAATAATATATTTAATAGTTTTTAAATCATGAAAGTCATGTCCTATGATCCCAAATAACTATTGAGATGATCATATATCCATTGAGTCTTTCAATCATTAGTTATTGTATAGATATAAACACTCGTCCATTCAATGCCTCGGACATACAAGTATACATCATTGACTATCAATTTCTTAACAAGCCAACATTTTAGGACCTTGTAGTCGAAATATTGTCATTTAAAAAACTCATTTTCTAATTATTTTCTATACCTTGGCTGATGTTTAGAGTACAATCATATAGAACATTCATTCTCACTTACTGAGAGTGGATGATTCCTTGTTGTCTACTAAATTGCTTCCACCAAGTTTCTCTTATACTTGATTCATTAATTGTATTAAATCATTGTATCAGTGATCAATAAATCAATAACAAAAGAACAAGGTACATCTAGTAAAACATATTTGGTGACCATGCAACCATGATGTTAGAAAATCTTTATTGACAATTAGGTAATATACCATTAATATTTGCTACTTTAGTTAGCTTAATAAATTTATTTCTTTGATAAGCACATGTATGAGTATCTTAACGTCTCCACACTAATGATCAATAAGATCAATCATCCTCGTTATACGAGAAAATATCATATACCTTAATCTATCTAGATCATTAATGTCCTATCTCAAGGATTATATGACAAGGATCATTTTGTAAGTATTCATCTTAAAAAATTTGGTGCAGTGGAAGCAACGATTCCTATAGGTTCTTGTTGATCTCGTCTCGATCTGAATCGAATGATGAAAACAAAAAATCGATCTCTATGATTTCAAATATACCAAAAAGGGATTCATCTTATCCCTTGGAGACAAAGAAGAAGAACTTTTAAATCTCTTTAAACCATTCAAAAATCTAGTATTCGGTAGTATTCACATGAACTTCATTTACAATAGCTTCTCCCTTCCCACCGACCTCGAGAACTCTTCCCGAACGGAGCTCCAACCACCATGGACACCTTCTGGAGAAAGAAGGAGATAGGGAGGAGGTTGATGACATGGTTTTCACTATTGTCTTTATAGGGTTTGACTAAAACCATTAGTATTTATAGAGAAATTGAAATTTTTTATAAAAGTTCAAAATCTCTATAAATTATGCCCTTGCCACTGTACTTATGGATAAGCCCTTATGTGTGTGACCCAATTGGCCCAATAGCCTATTTGGTTAAGACCAAAATAAAATAGAACAATTCTATTTAATTTATTTAAGTATGTTATCCGATATTAGATCAATTGATTCTATTGGGTTTTATTTATACCCAATCTATCGCTATACTAGATCATTTAAACGGTGATCCATAAGTCAATGGTCAAAGTAAAAGTTTCACCCAACAAGGCATCTTTAGTGAACCAAGTCAAATGTGTAAGGACTCATTCCATAAAATTTGGTGCAGCGGAAGTAATGATTCCAATGGGTTCATTTAAAACTTATCTCAATCAAAACTGAACATCTAAAACCAAAAATTAAAAAATGGGTTTGAATATACCAAATTGGGATTCATCTAATCCCATGGAGAGGAAGGAGATAAGCTTATGAAGCTATACAAAACGTTCAAGTGTTCGGTCTCCAGCAGTATCCACCCAAACTTCATCCACAACAAGTTTTCCCTTCACTTCGGTCTCGAGAACTGTTCCTGAACGGAGCTCCATCACCCATATACACGTTCTAGAGAGAGGAGGTAGGTAGAAGGCTGAGGACGTGGTTTTCACCCTTGACTTGATTGGCTTTGGCTGAAACCATTAGAATTTATAGAGAATTTTAGAATTTTTCAGAAAAAATCAAAATCTTCATAAATTATGCCCTTACCCTTGTACTCATCGATAACTCCTTCTGTGTGACCCACCAAGCCCAATAGCCTATTTAGTTAAGGCCTAACTAAAAAATAATAATTCTATTAAATTTAATTAAATTTGTTATTTGATAACAGAGTAGTCAACTTAATGATCATGATGGGTACAAATCGCATCACATGATCCCAAATGGCTATGGGGATAATCTTATCTCTATTGAGCTTTTCCATCATTAGTTATCGCATGGATATAAACTATCATTCATCCAATGTCCTAGTAAAAAAATTTGGCATCGATTGTCAGTTCCTTAGCATACTGACTCTATAGGATCATGTACTCAAAATCGAATCAATTGGAAAACTCCTTTTTCCAATTATCTTCTCTACTCGGAAAGGGATTTAGAGTACTATCCCATAGGACATTCACTCTCACTTACCGAGAGTGGACAATTGCTTATTTTATGCTCAATTACCTTCATCAGGTTTCCCTTGTATACGATCCATTGTTATACTGGACCATCTAAATGGTGATTCATAAGTCAATGGTCAAAGCATAAGTTCCACCATAAAAGACATCTTTAGCGACTCAAATCAAAGGTCCAACATGCAACCATGATGATAGAGAACCGTAATCGATAGTTTGGTGAGATACCATTCAAAATTTCTAATTTAGTCAGTTTCATTTGACTAATAAGCACCTATATGTGTATCTTGTAAGGAATCGTCCATAAAAATTTGGTGTAGCGGAAGTGACGACTTCTATGAGTTCTTTTAAAATATATCTCAATCGGAACCGAATGACAAAAAGTAAAAACTGATCAATTTGGGTTCGAATATACTTGATAGGGATTCATATAATCACATGGAAAGGAAGGAGATGAGCCTCTCAAGATCTTCAAACTATTCAAATGCCCGGTCACCAGCAATATCCACACGAACTTCATCCACAGTAGGTTCTCCCTTTGCGCCGGCCTCGAGAACTCTTCCCGAACGGAGCTCCATCGACCATGGACACCTTCTGGAGAGAAAAGGGGGTAGGGAGGAGGCTAGGAACATGGTTTTCACCCTTGGCTTGATGGGGTTTGGCTGAAACCATTAGTATTTATAGAGAATTTTAAAAGTTTTCATAAAAACTCAAAATCTCCATAAATTATGCCATTGTCACTGTATTTGTGGATAAGTCCTTTTATGTGTGACCCACTAGGCCAATAGCCTATTTGTTTAAAGCCTAAATAAAATAGAAAAATTCTATTTAATTTAATTAAATCTGTTATCCAATAATAGATTAATTGGCCTACCGATCATGAAGGGTACAAGTCGCATCCCATGATTCCAAATGGCTATGGGAAGAATCTCATCTCCATTGAGCCTTTTCATTATCAGTTACTACTATAGACATGCCGATTTGGCCTTATTTGAAGCTTAAACTCTTATTCCATTGGCAACATCTCTTTTAGACCATTAAAATCAAGATGAAAAGTGTTTTTTATTCACTCCTTTTTCCCTATTCTATCTTTCACCTTCTCTTGAGGTACCGATCTTGAACCCATTTCTGGAGTCGACAGCTTTTTGGTGACCACGGTGGGACAACAAATGTCTTCAACCGTGCTAGCTTGATTCATCCATGCAACTAGTTCTTTTCCGATTTGGTTCGCACATGAACCGGCTTATCCTTTACCTTTTCCATGTCAATTTACCTTTAAACTTGATGTTTACTCTTCCTTTAAGATTTCCCCCCATGTGGACTTGACTTACTTGTTCTTAATTTCAACCCGGTTACCACATGAACCACTCTTTTCGTTTTATAAACTGGTTCCCACATGAACCATCTTTCTTTCCAACTTGGTTCCCGCGTGAGCCAACTTATTTTCAAATCGGTCCCCACGTGGACCACCCATGTGTAGCAGCTTCATATTGGCCCCACGTGGCCCTCTTTTCATTTTTTCACCTATTACACCGGTTCCCACGTGAACCACCCCTTCCTTCATTAAAATCGGTTCCCGCATGAACCAATCCACTTTCAGATCGGTCCCCGCGCGGACAACCATTTTTCACCACTTTAACTTGGCCCCAAGTGGCCATCCTTTCTTTTTTCCAATCAAAACAAATCAGTTCCCGCGTGAACCACCCCTTTTCCTTCAAAAAAACCAGTTCCCGCGTGAACCACCTACCCTTCCAAAACCCGTCTCCCGCGTGAGCCAATTTATTTTCAAGTCGGTCCCCCATGTGGACCATCCTTTTACCTTCATTCCAGATTTGTCCCCACTTGGACATTCCATCATAAGTTGGTTCCCGCGTGAATCACCTTTTAGTTGCTAGTTGCTAGTTACTTATTTTACTTTATCATTTCTTGACTTGATTGCATTCACTTTCTTGATTTATTTAATAGCTTTCATTCATTTCATGTTTGCATATTGATTGCTTCTTCTCCTCCTACCCTTCATTTTTCATTTTTTCATTAGCTTCTGCATCAGGTACCGGACTTACTCCGATCCGTAGGATTCGAGGTGGGTGCTCTCTCTCCCAACACACCCTCACCCTCTAAACACTCTCTTGGTGGATTCTAAACTCTCTTCTAGGATATTCCTTCCTAGTTGATTTGGTTGTTTCCATCAAGATCTCTATAAGTCCCCATCTGTTGAGTATTCCTTTCTGCACGATTGGGCTAGTTGTACCACTTTCTCAAAACCCGAAGAACCCAAGTACCTACTCGTGGTGATTGAGTGATGTTGGCATCAAATTTTACCACTTAGCTTGCTTGATACAAGTTTCAGCAATACCGAAGCCGGTGCAGAAAATCTGACCCAAATTCGGAAAATTCGTGAATAGATGATGTAAACAGGCTTTGAAAATGCCTTGGCATGGCCTTACATGCTACAAACGGCCAAGATAATGTGTTCATTACATAGCCTCGGTCAAGAGCTTCGCAACGGTGCCCAAAACATGAAAAAATGGACACCGGAAGGCCGAAATGACCATTTTGCCCCCGAGACTTTGGGACAAATTGGGACTCTTGTCGACTCCAGAAATGGGTTCCGGATTGGCACCTCAAGAGAAGGTGAAATTTAGAATGGGGGAAAAGGGGAGTGAATCGAAAAACACTCGGAAAGCAGTAAAAGGTCCTCACCTCGGTCCCACACTCACATTGATCCCCGAACTTTCATCTCACGGCGTCGCTCGAGCACCAGACATGGTTCGGGTCATGTGGGAGAAGAGTGAGGAATAGATGACTTAATGCATGAGAAGATTGAAGAAGTGGTCGCCAGGAGCCGCGGGCTCCGCTTTATGTATTGAAAATAGAAAGAAGTTGATCGTGTGCACCTTAGCATGGGAGAGAGTGTGTGAGTTCATCCTTCTTCTTCTTCAGCCGGCCGATGAAGAAGAGTCCAACCGATGCTAGCTTGATGTATTTATGCAACGGGGAACAATTTCTATGAAGGATGTATAGGATGAATCCACCATTAAATGTACTGAAATTGACTGAGAAGATGATGACTTAGAAGAGAAGACTTCGGATCTATCTGTGCAGAGCCGTTGTTGAAGCCATAACAAGCTGAGGGAATGTCAGAATTGATTTCCGTTTGTTGGAGATGAAATATATCTTGATGAGTCACACTTCTTCTGAAGAAAGTAAGGCCGAAAAATGACTATAAAGATCTGTAGAATCCGATGATCAGCAGTGCAGCATGTCGGAGCGTAGACCGGCTTCTTCTTTACTTTGGGATGATCTCCGGGCACCGGGACGAAGATAGAACGATTTGGGGAGATTGGGAAGAGCCTAGGGTGGCTGTAGTATGAAGAGAGGAGTGATGGAGGATGGGTATGCCCTTCTTAGGTCGTTCACATGAATCTCCCTTTATAGGGGATGAGAACCAGGTCAAAAAATAGCAAGTTTTGATACATCCGACCATAGGTTGGATTTTCTCCATTTAATGTTGCTTATTTTCATACTGAGGCATATAGAAACTTACCTAAATGATTGAGAGATATTGTAAACCGTGGATAACCTTTCCCATGTTCAAAATATGTCTCCATTTTAAGAGGAAACAAATCTAGTCTAAAAATGACAAGTTTTGATGTATAAGACAACAAGTTGAATTGCCATCATTTGATGATGCTAATTTCGACCATGAAGCTTCCAGATACTATAACAAGTGATATTGAGGAAGAAAAAGGAAGGTAATGCCCTGTTTGGTTAGAGTTTTATTTTTAATACTATGTCAATATTGATATTAATATTTTCAAATGTTGGAGTATCAATATCAAAAGTAATACAAGTTGACACTTGTATTACATAATATGCTTTGTTTGCACTACAAATTTTAAAATTGATATAATTAACCAAACACCTCTTAATGGTTCCTATCAATATAAATTTAAAAATTGATAATGATAGAGGTACCTAATAGTGTTACCAAACAGGGTGTAAGGTCGTGAATTGGTCAGATATGTGCCCAATGGGCTGGGCTTGCATGCAATTGGGCTTGATCGGTGCTACGTGCGGACAGAACTGCACATCTGACTTCTAAAAGGTGTTGCAGACAAATGGTAGATCGGAATTGAATGCCATTTGTTGCATTGAAAAGAGGACTCAGAGTGGAATATTATTCATGTTGAATACTTCTTCATTAGACGTCCATATAATCCTGTGAAAAATTTACAAATAGAGGATATGCTGGGAAAAGTATAATCTGGCACACCACCAAGAGTCTCTTGTTCGGTAAACACGGATTTGATTAGAAATTAGCAAATCATCTTCATATTTCTAATAAGCACCTCGGCTCATACAAAAGGGTGGTTCATCATGATTTTGATGGTCTAAAAGAGATGTTGCCAATGGAATAATGGTTTAAGCTCTAAATAAGCCCAAATTGGCGTGTCTACAGCTTGCCTCGCCTTGATGTCGGCTTTGCAAGAGAATGGCATGTAGCGTAGAGGAGTGAAATGTAGAGGAATGTAGAGAAGCGAAATGAGTTGTAATGGAATGCAGTGGAGTAAAATAGCGATGGACTGAAAAGGTGACATCAAGGTGTAGATATAGACACGCTCAACGACCAGATTTGGTAAGACTAATGTCCTCATGTCTCCTAGTTAACAACCATGTTTCATCAAGTCTTCCTATGTTCGATTGGTAAGAGATGTTCCATTGGCACGAGAGAAGAATAGCCAACCCCCAACGCGGTGGGGAGTCCCCGAAACATGGGTTCATAGGTTCATCATCAGCAGGTAACCCGATCTTTGCGGTGTTCCTGTACTGTGATGGGCTAAAGTTTAAAAAATAGATTTGTTTTGAAAAAGTAAAAGAATACCAAATGAGCACATTCAGGCTCTTAGATTCATTTAAGTCTTCCATGAGACAAGATTCAATTCGGAATGGAATGATCTCGAATTCCAAAAGGCAAATGTTTAAGTACAGACCATGATGATGCAAGTTTAGATCGAATAGGAGGCCCTTGGCGGGAGGAAGTGACTGCCACGGTGGGATGAATAGCAAAAGAGTTGCAGTTGCCACAGTGGGGATAGAAATAAAATATTTGAAGGCACAAGGTGATTACCGAACATGGTGGGATTAACAGACATGGTGGGATATTAGAAAGGTTGGTGGGACTAGAAAACACGGTGGGATTAGAAAACATAGAGGGATTAGAAAACATGATGGGCTTCATAATGATCGGAATTATGATACAAGAGGGTGAGAAGGTGAAGCTTTTGAAAGGATGTATGCAATGATAATGAAAAATGCAATGCAACAAATACTATAATGCATGCTGGGCTCAAGAAAACAAAAACAAAACTTGTCTAACAATTAGTTGAAGATATATATTGTTTATGAGGTCAAGATACCCATTCGGGAACCATCGTCCCTCACTGCACAATTTTGGCTTATCCGTGAGCACAAAGAATGACCCGACCGTCGTGGATTTTGATGAAGGGGATCTCGGGCATGGTCTTCTTTGCATTCACGGTCTTCAACATCAATGCATAAAATAAATAGTAATACACCTAATATTTGCTAAGAAAGGAAATGATAACAGTGAGTTTGCGATGTGATGACATGCATTCTCACAAAAGAGTTCATGTGTCCTAATGAGGACATAGAGTGAAAGTTTCTCGGCAAAGTAGAGGCCGAGGTTATGATGACACCTCCTCCTGAGAATCCTCAGGGGAGGGAAGTGGCGAGCATCACCTGTAAAACATTTCTCGGCAAAATTAAGGCCGAGGTTATGGTGACACCTCCTACTAAGAATCCTCATGGGAGGGAAGTGGCGAGCTTCGCCTTGTTGTGAAGTTCTCCTCATTTGTTCTTCGTGCCTGAAACACTAGAAAAAAAAGATTAGAATTGCAATATGTCTTATCCCCCTTGCAAGTTGCAGTATGCCTTGACCTTTGTCAAGGGGTGTAAAGTTTTTCTTGTGCCTGAAACACTTAGAAGGAAGAGATTAGAACAACAATGTGGCTTATCCCCCTTGCAAGTTGCAGTATGCCTTGACCTTTGTCAAGGGGTATAGCCTTCTTAGGAGTGTAAAAATCAAGTAGCAAATATGCAATGAAGAATTTGAAACATGAGAGATTGAAAGTAAATATGAATGTAAAGACGAAAATTCAAACCAAGCATGGTGATAAAATATTTTAAAAAGTTTGAAAATTTTTGTTGACTTTGAAAAAGAAGTTTTCTTTTTAGTTGAAAAGATTCAATTTTTTGGGGATTTTTGAAAATGCTATTTTTTTTTGAGTTTTTGAAAATATTTATTTTTTTTGGAGTTTTTGAAGATATTCAACTTTTTTTGTAGTTTTTTTTGAAAATATTCAACTTTTTTTTGGAGTTTTTGAAATGTTCAACCTTTTTTTTTGAGAATTTTTTTTTAAAATATTTTTTTGGAGAGAAAAATCAATATTGACACAAGTTCTCATTACTTGGTTGTTTTTTCTAGGTTCGTTGGTAGACATCATATGCAAAATAGGGTTCTTTACCCAAAATCTTTCCGACCTTCAACCTTTGATCGGCTAGAGTTTAGCTTTGATTTGGTTGGTTCACCCACACCTTGGGGGTAAGAATGAAGAATTGAGGGAAAGTCCTTGATAGGCTTTGGAGATGTCGAGAGGGATTTCTCTACTCACACCAAATTGCCCGTTGGGGTTCGGCCTCTTCGGGTCTTTTCTTATTTATCTACAAACCTATTTTTGTGGCACACATTCGGACAGGTGCTTTGACCTGTGGGGTCATTGCCCATCTTTTGGTGCCTTTTTTCATTTTATGCATTTTTGGGTACTCATTCAGACATGCCCATATTTGTTTAAACCTGTGGGGTTCATTGCCCATCTTTTGGCACCCTTTTTTATTTGAGAAGTTGGACCTTCTAAGACGGCCTCCTACTAGGGCGGCGGATGCTTTCGATACTCTCCCCCTCTAATCCCCTTCACCTATCTTGGAACAAATAGAAGAGAGTAGGGTGAGGGTTTTCCTTCCACCTCTGAGCCTTGCCTAGCTTCTCTCAGGTGTTGGGTCATCTGGATTTTGGGATCAGGACGTGTTGTGTGTGTAGAATGGTATCTACCCTCGACTCCTAGACAACAACCTAGGACATGTGAACTCAAGTCATACTAGTAGTTCTCTCCATTTTTGAGGTAGATTATATTCCATAGGTGAATCAATTGTTTGCATGCCTTGCAATGTAAGTAATTTGTTTAATAAAACAAGGTAGCTACAAATATCGTCATTCACGAATTTCTCTCAATTAAAATTGTCATGTGAAATTCAAAATCATTTCAAAAAATATTACCTTGCGGATGACATAATGATGATGAATGCAATGTAATACCTGATAGAAGAAGAAGTTCATTGCTGATGACGACTTTGTTTGTGCTTGCCTTGCCTTTCCTTGCCCAACTGCTTCCACTTTAATATGTTCCATATCGCATTGGATTGAAGATTCAGAGTCATATGATGAAGTGAAAGATGTGGAGGATCTGATTTAGCATGGCGGAGTCAAAATTAATGTTGTAAAAGGCAAAGATTGTGGTATCACCCTGGAAATTTCTCTACATTGATTTTTTTGTTGAAAGTAAAACTTAGAGAATGAAAGAGAATTTGAAAGGAAATAAACATACTTGGAAACAAAAGTGAGTTAAAATGGGCTCTTGGGCCCATGAGTTGAAAGTGGGCTTGAAGGCCTAGGAGTAGTTGGAATCAAGTGGCACGTGAGCCCAAGATTTGAATGTGGGATAGAGCGCCTGGTTGATGTTGATGGGCATAAGGGCCCGATTGGAGGTTGAGCCCGAGGGACCCAATGAAAAGAGTGGGCACATGGACCCGATTTTAAGGGTTGGGAGAAAGATTGTGATTTGTGATGGGCTCTCTGGCGCCATTGAAGAGTATGGGTGCGTGATCCCAAAGTTGAAGAAGTGGGGGCACGGGAGCCCGATTTCGAAGAAGTATGGGCACGCAGGCTCGATTGTGAAGAAATGGGGGCATGTGGGCCCGAAGTTGAAGGAGTGTGGGCATGTGTGCCTGAGTTTGTTAGAAGGTGAGCACGTGGGCCATATTTAGAAGTAATTTGGGCACATGGGCCCGGTTGTAGAAAAACATGGGCATGTGAGCCCGGTTGAGGTGAATTACGGGCATGTGGACCCGATTGAGATGATTTGTGGGCATGTGGGCCCGATTTAGAAAAATTATGGGCACATGGGCCAGATTGGGGAGAATTATGGGCACGTGGGCCAGATGGAAGGAAAGGGGCACGTAGGCCTAGTTGGGGAAAAGGGGCATATGGGCCCAGTTGAAGGAAAGGGGCATGCAAGCCCGATTGATTAAAAGGGGCACGTGGGCCTGGTTGAAGAAAAGGGGCATAAGAGCCCGGTTGATTAAAAGGGGCACATGGGCCCGGTTGGATAAAGGGGGCGCATGGGCTCGGCTGATGGAAAGGGGCACATGGGCCCAGTTGATGAAAAGGGGCATAAGTGCCCCAAAATGGGGCGTAAGGGCCCAATTGAGTGTGATGGGGTGTGGGCCATGGCCCTAAGATTGACAGATTTTGGACCCATGGGCCTGATTGATGGTTGTAAGAAGGATAACGAAAGGGCAGTGGCCCTGAGATTGAGGAATTGTAGGCCCATGGGCCCAATCATTGATTTGGAGGAGAATAAAGTAAGGGTTGTGGCCCTAAGATTGATTGATCATGGGCCCATGGGCCGGATTGTTGCTTAGGAGAAGAATGGGGTAAGGGTCGTGGCCCTAAGATCGATGCTAAGGGATTTGCCTGCCTAGCTGGAGGAGGTCCTAGTATCCCCTTTCTAAGGTCTCCATCCTTTACGGGGCATGTTGATTCATTCCCTATTTCACTGACCAATTCTATCCCCTTATTTTTCAGTTCAGGGGTCAATTTTATCTTCCCATCATCATTGATCAATTCCAATGATAGTAACAGTTGATCAATGCCTGACAAATCCTTGCCTAGTCTATCATTGGATTGACAATCAACTAAGTTTATGATTTCTTCATCTAAGCTCCCTATAGCAGGCTTCTCCTCAGGATGTTCTATGGAAGAGGGTATGCCTAGTCTAGGGGATTCCAAAATGGTAGAAGGGTTTGGTTTGACCTCTCCTACTAGCTGACTTAGATCTTGAGAAATAGCAATGATATGCTGAGAAGCTGATTCCTCTGCCATGGCAGGAGCATAAATGGTTGGAGTGATTGATTCCTCTACCATGGTAGGAACATGAAAGGTCATAGTGACTGGTTCCTCAACCATGGCAGGATCAATAGAAGAAATAAGGGCCTTAAACGACTTAGGGTGAACTCTATTTTGAGGGGTTGATTGAATAGCCAAGGGTTGTTTAATTGGTGTTGGCATAGAAGTAGGTTCAGGCTGAAGAGCTATTGGTGAAATTGGTTGAGGGGCCAAGGCTTGTGCGGTTGGCCGAGGAGCTGTTGGTGAAGTAGATTGAGAAGCTAAGGGCCGGATGATTGGCCGAGGGGTTGTTGGTGGAATAGGTTGAGAAGCCAAGGGCCGAATGATTGGCCGAGGGGTTGTTGGTGGAATAGGTTGAGAAGCCAAGGGCTGGATGATTGGCCAAGGGGTTGTTCGTGAAATAGGCTGAGAATTCGATTTTGATAATGAGGTGTTGGCACAATTGACATGAGGAGCTTGATTGTGCACAATTGATTGTGCCGTTGACACGAGTTGCATGTCCGGCCGAGATTGTGGCATGGGTGGCCTAATCAACTGGCGTCGAGGAGTTGGCTGAAGATGATGATCTAGAAAGGGTTGGAGAGGGCTCCTAGGTTGGTTCATAGCATCAATGCTCCTTTCAAGTCTGGGCCTCAATTCATCAGAATATTGAATTAATTCCACATCTTCTTTTGCTTCCCCAATTATTGAATAGCCCAGCTCATATCGTCGCAAAAATTTTTCCTTAACAATTTCAAAATCCCATATTTCTATTTCCCCTTGTGAAAAGAACCATTCTAGGGCTGCACCATCCAATGATCGCTTAAAAAGAATAGCAAGAGCTCTTCGATCATTTAGCCATTGAGATGATTTGCTCAAGAAATCATTGACATGGGTGAGGGGATCACCTGAGCCATTGAAGCGATGGTAGGCTGGTGTTTATGATGGAGGGATATGTGGGACTGGGAAAGATGGAGCAGATATTTTAGCGATGGCCTTCGGGTCCAAACGATGCCTCAGCTCTTCAAAGTGTTCATCCATTTGGTTGAGTTTGTCCATGAATGCTTGAGTGAGGTTGGGTTCCTAAGCCACCGGTGCAAGGTATTTAGATGAATGGGTTGGAAGAGGTGGCTTCAAAGTAGGAACTGGAATAGAATTATATGAATGCCCCACAACAGGGTGAGTAGAGGCACGACAGGGTTGCCTAGGAGAGGAGATGATGAGGGGCCTGACTGTCGATTGGGGTGGTGAGGGTGCTTGATTTCCCTCGATCGGATCTTGATTGGCAGGCATCTTGCCCTTTGTTAAAGATTGCACAAGTGAAAAGGATTCAGGATCTAGATGGAGGGATAGACCCTGGAGGATTTGTTCCACACTAAGTGAAGCAGGTGGATGGGGGGATCTTGAATTTCAGGTTCCCTGATGGCATTAACATGGCCCTCTGGTTGGCCCATCGGCTGCTGTAGCATGTAGTGACCCGTCTTGTAGTAGTCCAGCATCCCAATAGGAATCCTGTCGATCTTTCTTACAAAATGGTTGAAAGTAAGCAAATGAAAAGTGTAAATGCAAAGAGAGTTTTTGTTTGGTTATGCTTTTTTTTTTGAATTGATTTGGTTTCAATTTTGTTGTTTGGTAAGCAAGTTGAACACAAAAATTAAAGAGATTTTTTTTATTTTAGGTGTTTTGAAAGAATAAAATTTTTTGGTTGTTTTCAATTGTTGTGAGCAAGCAAGTTATGCAAACAAGGTTTTAAAATGACTACTCGACAATTTTTGGATTGAAATATTAGATTAGATAGATTGTTAGCAATTGTTCACTCAAGTGGGTATGGTTCCTATTGCTTCAATCTTCGAGACCAAAGGTTGTCACTCAATCACCACGAGTAGGTACTTGGGTTCTTCGGGTTTTGGGAAGTGGTACAACCGGCCCAATCGTGCGGAGAGGAATACTCCACGGATGGGGACTTACGGAGGTCTTGATGGAAACAACAAAATCTACTAGGAAGGAATATCCCAGAAGAGAGGTCAGAATCCACCAAGAAGGTGTTTGGAGGGTGAGGGTGTGTTTGGAGAGAGAGCCCCCGCCTCGAATGCCCTACGGATCGGAACAAGTCCGGTACCCGATGCAAAAGCTAATGCAAAAATGAAAAATGGAGGGTAGGAGGAGAAGAAGCAATCAATATGCAAACATGAATGAAAGCTATTAAATAAATCAAGCAAGTGAATGCAATCAAGACAAGCAATGATAAAGTAAAACAAGTAACTAGCAACTAGCAACTAATAGGTGGTTCGCGCGGGAACCGGCTTGTGATGGAGTGTCCAAGTGGGGACAAATATGAAATTAAGGTAAAAGGATGGTCCACGTGGGGACCGATTTGAAAATAAAGTGGCTCACGCGGGAGCCAGGCTTTTGGAAAGGTAGGTGGTTCACGCGGGAACCGGTTTTTGAAAGAAAAGGGGGTGGTTCACGTGGGAACTGGTTTGTTTGATTGGAAAAAGAAAAGGAGGGCCACGTGGGGCCAATTTAAAGTGGTGAAAAAGGGTGGTCCACGCGGGGACTTATCTGAAAATAAGTTGGTTCATGCGGGAACCGGTTTATAAGAGGGGTTGGTTCACCCGGGAACCGGTTTTTGTGAAGAAAATGGTGGTTCACACGGGAACCGGTGTAAGAGTTGACAAAATAGAAAGAGGACCACGTGCGGCCAATCTGAAGGTGCTGTAAAGAGGTGGTACACACGGGGATCGATCTGAAAATAAGTTGGTTCACGCGGGAACCAAGTTGGAAAAGAAAGGAGGTTCACGCGGGAACCGGTTTATAAGAAGAAAAGGGTGGTTCACGCGGGAACCGGGTTGAAATTAAAGACAAGCAAATCAAGTCCACATTGTAGACACGCCAAATTCGCCTAATTCAGAGCATAAAACTCATGTTTTATAGGGTAACATGTATGATTGACCTTATAATGATGCCGGGTCTTTTAAAGTTGATTTGGAGCTTCGCCGAACGAAATCGGATGTTTTCCGAAGTTTTCCGCGAAAAGCCGTGATTTCCGAGCGAAAGCCTCACGTATATCATGTAAACACGGAAGTTGGCTGAATGACCAATGCCTAATGATCATGCATTGAAAGTTATGGTCATATTCACACCCCGGACAAGTTTTGTTGCATACCGTGCCTTTCCGGTTTGCCGTCGAAGTTATTTTGACCTATATCGGATCTTCTGTTCACTTACCTAACTTCCGGATAAAATTCTGAAGTTTTGGAGGGTGTTATGGCTGATACGATGCTATATAAAGCTTCTTAGGCCTGTTATCTTTCCAACGCAACAAACGGCGTCGAATTCCGAGTTCGGGAGTGTTCGCAATGGCTTCCTGAAGAAGGACGCGCGAAACCAGTCCCATGCGCCCAGGTTCCTGGTCACATGCGCCCGGGACCCAGGGCTCGTGGCCATGCGCCCTACCAGTGAGGCACGTGACCTTGTGCCCTCACTTGAGGGCAGATGCGCCCCACCTTTGAGGCACGAGGGACCCAGTTTTTCACCGGGACTCTACCACTAACCGACGATTGGATAAGAACAAATTTTTCGGGATTTGTGCCCATGCGCCCTCACTGGGGGGCACATGCGCCCCTCAGTGGGGCGCATGCGCCCTGCACCAGGGCACATGCGCCCAGGGGTGGGGCGCAAGGCTCCTATTTTTTAGTCCAGATGACGCCGTTCGTTCTCTTATAAATTAACTCTGATTCCGGTCATTCCAAAGGCATGAGCACAACTCCCTAGGCATCTCAAGACATCCAAACTCCCTCCTGCATCGATTTTGTGATTTTTATAAAGAGAATTTCGAATTTTTAGATAGAGAAAAGTCGGTTCAAGAGAGAGGAAGGCTGTTCTGCAGGGGATCTGCCCAGTCTCTCTTCCTCGGCCTCTACAGCAGTGTGTGGACGTCTTATGCCCGAGCTCTCTTCATCAAAGTTCTTCCTCTCCAAGTCTTCTTCAGTTTTCAATAGACGGAACTTGATTCCGAGGTTGGGGCTGGTTGTGACGAGCGCAGAAGAAAAGTCGCGCCTGACAGATCCTGGACTGCTGCTCGGCTTTTTCGGCAACACAGATTTGGCTATATCTTCCTCTATTCAACTCAGAATCTTTCAGTTATTTTTCCTATCTCTTTGTTTAGTGATTCTACATACTCCTATAAATTTTTTACATTTTTTTACATTACTTTTATTCTGTTAATCCGAAAAATAAAAAAAGGGGTTAGAGATAACCCGAATCCGGTCAGTTTCTAGTCAATTGTGTGTTTTTATGTTATTCTCTTTACATATACTCCACTTTGTCTAGTTCTAATTGTCTATTTCACTTGTTTATTTGTCTAGTTGCACAGAATATCAAGCACCGACACGTTGAGGACTCTTCTTCATCAGCCGGCCGAAGAAGGAGAAGCTTTAACTCACATTCTTCACGCTAAGGTACACACGGTCATTTTAATTCTATAAATCGGAACCCACGGTTCCTGGCGACCACGTTTATTTCTTCTCACCTTCCTCCCACATGACCCGAACCGTCTCTTTGGTGATCGAGCGATGCCAAGGGATGAAAGTTCGGGGATCAATGTGAGTGTGGGACCGAGGTGAGAGTTGCTTTCCGAGTTTTCTTCCTTTCTTTTCTCATACCCTCTTGAGGTGACGATCTGGGTTCATGGACTTCCCTGAAAAGGAGAGGACCCCGTCGAATTTTCAGAGTCGACACCTTTGTGGCGACCACGGTGGGACAAGCAATGTCTTCAATCGTGGGTGCTTAGTGTTTTGTTTGCAACTAGTTCTAGTTCTAGATCGGTTCCCACGTGAGCCTTTCCTTCTTTCTACCTTTCTTAACTTCATGCCATCTCAAAATTTCTGATTTCACCCATCTTTCATCATATCTGAAGTGCCAAGTATGCCATTTAATTTCTGCATTTTATTTAAACCGGTTCCCACGTGAACCACCCTTTTCTTTTTAAACCGGTTCCCGCGTGAACTAATCTCTTTCTTTACTTTGGTTCCCACGTGAACCAAACCCCTTTTTTTTAGATCTATCCCAACTTGGATCAGATCTTTATTCACCTTTAATTGGCCCCACGTGGCCCTCTTTTGACCATTCAAACCTGTTCCCACGTGAACCACCCCTTTTTACCCAAAACCGGTTCCCACGTGAACCACCTTTACTTTCTACCCCAGTTCCCACATCGGTCCCCACATGGACCACCCCTTTTGCTTGGCTATCAGATCTAAACCCTCTTCTTTCCATCACTTTTCACTATCTCCATTTGGCTCACATAAGAAACAAGTCTAGATTCTAGTTTCTAGTTGCTTATCTAGTTTCTAATTGCTTGTCTGGTGTTGATTGCTTGTTTAAGTTTATGCTTTGCTCATTACTTGTTTTATTACTTGATTGCATTCTCTGCTCCATCTCTCTACCTCCTGTAGACACGCCAAATTCGCCTAATTCAGAGCATAAAACTCACGTTTTATAGGGTAACACGCATGATTTACCTTATAATGATGCCGTGTCTTTTAAAATTGATTTGGAGCTTCGCCGAACGAAATCGGATGTTTTCCGACGTTTTCCGCAGAAAGCCGTAATTTCCGAGCGAAAGCCGCACGTAATTCGTGTGAACAAGGAAATTGGCTGAATGACCAATGCCTAATGATCATGCATTGAAGGTTATGGTCATATTTACATCCCGGACAAGTTTTGTTGCATTCCGTGCCTTTCCGGTTTGCCGTCGAAGTCATTTTGACCTATATCGGACCTTCTGTTCACTGCCCTAACTTCCGGACAAAATTCTGAAGTTTTGGAGGGTGTGATGGCTGATCCGATGCTGTAGAAAGCTTCTTCGGCCTGTTATCTTTCCAACGCAACAAACGGCGTCGAATTCCGAGTTCGGGAGTGTTCGCAATGGCTTCCGGAAGAAGGACGCGCAGAGCCAGTCCCATGCGCCCGGGTTCCAGGGCACATGCGCCCGGGACCCAGGGCACATGCCCATGCGCCCTACCAGTGAGGCACGTGGCCTTGTGCCCTCACTTGAGGGCACATGCGCCCCACCCTTGAGTCAGTCTTTCATCCGGACTCTGCCGCTGAACAGACGGAAGAGATAAGATCAAAATTTTCGGAGTTGATAAGATGTGCCCCCCCTGGGGGGCGCATGCGCCCTTCAGTGGGGCGCATGCGCCCTGCACCAGGGCGCATGCGCCCAGGACCAGGGCGCATTCCCCCTATTTTTTAGTCCGGATCAGATCACTCGTTCTCCTATAAATGGACTCTGATTCTGGTCGTTCCAGAGAGAGGAGCACGACTCCCCAGGCATCTCAAGACGTCCAACTTCCCTCCTGCATCGATTTTATGATTTTTAGAGAGAGAATTTCGAGTTTTTAGAGAGAGAAAAGTCGGTTCAAGAGAGAGGAAGGCTGTTCTACAGGTGATCTGCCAACTCTCTCTTGTTCGGCCTCTACAGCTTTGTGTGGACGTCTGCTGCCAGAGCTCTCTTCATCAAAGTTCTTCCTCTTCAAGTTTTCTTGAGTTTCCAATCGACGGCACTTGATTCAGAGGTCGGGACTGATCGTGACGAGCGCAGAAGCAAAGTCGCACCTGGCAGATCCTGCACTGCTACTCGGCTTTTTCGACAAAACAGATTTGACTATATCTTCCTCTATTTAACTCAGAATCTTTCAATTCTTTTTCCTATCTCTTTGTTTAGTGATTCTACATCATCCTATCATTTTTTTACATTTTTTTGCATTACTTTTACTCTGTTAATCCGAAAATAAAAAAGGGGGTTAGAGATAACCCGAATCCGGTCAGTTTCTAGTCAATTGTGTGTTTTATGTCATTCTCTTTACATATACTCCACTTTGTCTAGTTCTAATAGTCTCTTTCACTTGTTTATTTGTCTAGTTGCACAGAACATCAAGCACCCACCGCGTTGAGGACTCTTCTTCATCGGCCGGCCGAAGAAGGAGAAGCTTTAACCCACATTCTTCACGCTAAGGTACACACGGTCATCTTTCATTTTAATTCTATAAATCGGAACCCACGGTTCCTGGCGACCACGTTTATTTCTTCTCACCCTCCTCCCACATGACCCGAACCGTCTCTTTGGTGATCGAGCGACGCCAAGGGATGAAAGTTCAGGGATCAATGTGAGTGTGGGACAAAGGTGAGAGTTGCTTTCCGAGCTTTATTCCTTTCTTTCCTCATCCCCTCTTGAGGTGACGATCTGGGTTCACGGACTTCCCTGAAAAGGAGAGGACCCCGTTGAATTTTCAGAGTCGACACCTCCTTCTTTTAAACTTTTTTGAGGCGGGAGCTCAGTCTCCCATTTATCTCTCCCATCCAAAACACCCTCTTGGTGGATTCTGACCTCTCTTCTGGGATATTCCTTCCTAGTTGACTTGGTTGGCTTTCATCAAGGCCTCCGTAATTCCTCATATGTGGAGTATTCCTCTTCACGATCGGGTTGGTTGTACCACTCACCAAAACCCGAAGCATCCTACGTTGCCTACACGTGGTGAGATTGTGTGAAACCTAGGTCATTGGAGATTGGAGTTAGGATCCTAACCCATTTGTTGAGAGGACAATTCTTAACAAAATTCATAAACCTAAGGTTTAATAAAAATCATTGCATAATTTTTCTTTCAAGTCTTTGCATAACTTGCTTGTCAAACAAAAATTCAAACCTCTAACTTTTTGCAAAATACTAAAAAAACCAAAAAAAGTTCTTTGTTTACTTTGTCAACTTGTTTGTTCCTTGAAGTTCAATGCAACTAAGGTCTGGAAGGCACGTTGGAATGGCGGAACAAGCTGAACATCGAGAACATGAGATGGGTCATCAACCAAATCCGTCAGATTGTCGTGTTAATCCATTATTTGAGTCACAAGCACAAGAGGTCCCTCAACCATCTGCTCCTCGTGATGTTGAACAACTCTTTAGGGAGTTATCTCTCTATACCGACCTAGAAACCTATGCCCGCATACAATCCATGGTGAAGGGCAAAATGGCCTCAGATCGAGCTGAAGTTAATCAAGTTGCCTTATCTCCTCGTCCTCTAGTTCAACCACCACTCATTCAATCACCCTTTGTTCAACCTCCTATTGTTCAACAATCTATGAATCAACCATCGCTAGCACAATCATATGCAGTTCAACCCTCTATAGTTCAACCATCTGTGGTTCCCTCATTTGTTCAGCCATCTTATTTCAACCATGTTGCTCCCTTGGCCCATCAAGTCATGGGAAAATCTTCAAGTCATGCTCCTCAATTTCAGAACCATGTCTCTAACCACATACCCCAACCAGTAAACCAAGAACCTGCTCTCACCATGGCAATCATGGATCAGCTCACCCAGATGAATGAACGTTGTGAAGAGCTGAGATGTCGCATGGACTCCAAGTCAGTGCCTGAGATTTCTATTCCTTCTCTGCCAGTCTTACACCTGCCACCTTCTGAGCTACCAGTTTATCGCCGCTACAATGGTACTGGCAATCCTTTTCTCCACTTAAAAGATTTTCTTTACGAGTCCTCATTCTGGAAAGATGATCGTAAGGTTCTTGCTTTCTTATTCCGCCGATCACTAGAAGGGTCTGCATTGGAATGGTTCTACTCACTCGACTCCTTTGAGGCAGGAGACTTCGATATTGTGAAGACAAAATTCTTGCAGAGATACAGAGACCGGGTGGCACCAGCATGCTCCATTACGGATTTGATTGCTGAGAAGATGAAGCCCGAAGAGGACTTCATAAAGTTTGCTGATCATTGGAGGGGAATGGCAGAAAAATTGACAGATGTGATTTCTGAAGGGGAACAAGTGAAGATGCTCATTGGCAACACTACACCTGCCTTGAGGAATGTCTTGATCATGCACCGTCCTACCACAATGAATGAACTCTATGACAGTGCCCGATACTTGCAAGCCCACTTCAAGGATGCCACCATGATAAACCCTTTTGATCCTAAACCTAGAAACCTCAGGAAAACCCCCTTTGCACCAGTTGGGCCTACAACCGAGGAGTGGTCAACAACGAAGCTGTAAATATTGTGGGGAACCAGTGAGGGAACCGTCAAAACCAGTACAGAAACCCACAACAAAACATTTCTTATTACCCCCTTCAACAACAGGTTAGGCCACAACAACCACGACAACCACAACAACCCCCGCAACTAGTAGCACAACCCCAACAACCTCGTAAACCTGCCTACAATAGGGCACCGCCACCACCCAATCAGGCACCACGAAGGGGAGGTCCTAGGAGAGAGAACTACCAGCCACTCCCTTACTCCTTGACCGACATCTTCAATGTACTCATGGCGGAGAAACAGTTGGAATTGCCCAAGGAAAGAGAGGTTTGGCCAACAAATGTAGACATGTCCCGATACTGTGCTTACCACTGGTGTCCTGGTCACACTGTAGAGGTGTGCTTTCAATTCAAAGATTACATCCACGATCTGAATGACCAAGGCAGCATTGATTGGGCTCAAATGGGGGAATGCATACAAGCTATGAAGGCTAGGCAACAGCAGCGGCAGCATCCACCAGCTCAACCTCAACAACAACCTGGCTTGGGGATTGTTCAGAATCCACTCCCATTACATGCTCCCGCTCCAGCACCGGCACCAGCACATCCAAACCCAAGAATTGGTCTAGTACACTCCATTGTCCAGGGAGATGCCAGTCGTTCTCAAGGTTGGCAACTAGAAAACCAAAATGCAACCATGCCTGTCAACCCAGCTAGGCCTCCTGCTTTGAACCCTGCTAGACAGATAATCCGTGCACCTGCTACTCCACAACTACCACAAAGCTCAATAACCCAACCACTGGCCGCCACTTCTTCTCGCCGGCCCATCATTAGGCCAACCCCCTCTCTAACTACACCTCCTTCAACCATTGCTACACACCGGCCCTTGCTCATCCGACCACCACAATCATCACCAAACCTGAACCCCCAGCCTATGAGCTCTACCACTCCAAAACCCCAACCTATCATACCACCAACACCACAACCAATCCCACAACCTACACCTTCATTAAACTCATCAACCACCTCTGCACTCCGGCCTCTTCTTATTAGGCCACCAGTATCACCATCACTACCACCTCCAAATCCTACCCCTCTACCAACTAACCCCATCATCCCAGAACCACCAATCCCATTGCCTATCATACCTACACCTACACCACCTATTCCACCACAACTCACCCCAGTTAACCCGTCACCTCTACCCGACCGCCCAATAGCCCTGGTGCTTCGGAGTGGGAGGATGTTCCAGCGGCTCTTTCCCCAAGCCAGTACTCAACCGCAGGATCCAGTGGAGGAGGAACAAGTAGAAGAACCGTTGCCAGGCACAGCCTATGATCTGTTGAAGCATTTGGATAAGACACCAGCCCGTATTTCTATACTTGAGTTGATCAAAAGATCAAAGATGCATCAGGAGATTCTACAGCAGTACTTGCAAAGGGTCATGGTGAATGAAGATCTCCCACCTGAGAAGATCACTACAGTGTTAGCCCCTAGAAGTGAGCATCCAACACTCACTTTCTCTCAGGAGGAATTAGCAGATCCAGAATTTAGAAGATATGCTTTGCATGTGGCTGTGGTTATCTATAATATTGAAGTGAAATCATGTTTGGTTGACACTGGAGCTTCTATCATTGTTATGCCGCCAGAAACTTTGCAGTTGTGTGGTATTTCTGAGCAAGAAATCAAGCCATCTTGTGCCATGGTGACAGCCTATGATAACTCCAAGAAGTCTGCACGTGGGGTGGTCACTCTAGAAGTCAAACTTGGACCATGTACGGTTACAACAGATTTTCATGTTCTATAATTAGATCCAACATTTCGGGCTATACTTGGGAGGCCATACTTGGAGGCAATAGGAGCTGTAGCTTCAACAAACCACCAGTGCATAAAGTTTCCCTTTAAAGGACAAGTGGTCAAAGTGACTAGCATGCCTATAAGGGACGAGATGAATGATCCTACTTTTACACCCCTTGGTTTGTCAATACAACCCCAGATCTCAGTGGGAGAATTGCCAGAAGTCAGATGTATGACTACCTCTCTACCCGACACAGTGGGATGGCAGATGATGATGAAATTGGGCTATCAGCCTGGAAGAGGTTTAGGCAAGGATCTTCAAGGGATCACTCAGCCAATTGAAACTGTGAAAAGGCCACGCGAGCGAGGCCGGGATATGAAGAGGGTTCCATCCCAAGGAGGATCTTCCAGCCAGGATATGCCATGGGGCTCCACACCTTCTTTATCAAAGGGGAGACCATGATGATGGCTGAAGATGGCAAGAGTTCCATGATGACTGTCAAGAGAAGGAAAGCTCCAGATGAAGAAGAAGAAGACCTGGAAGACTTATGCTTATCTTTGACTCATCTGTTCTCAAGTGGGGAAGAGTATCAAGAACCACCCAAGGGCAGATCAATCTTGGATCATCTGGTTGAGCATACCACCCAAGTCAAAACCATTCCACGAGGCCCAAATACAACAACGCCATGTTTGAACCTCGTACCATTGTTTCTAGATCTTTTGGATGGGCTTCAGGGCCCACTTACCCTCTTTGTGCCCATGTGCCCTCTTCAACCTTCTACTCTTATTGGGCCAGCTTGCCCATTTGCTTCCCTCATCAACTTCAGAACTGAGGGCTTTCCTCAACATGGGTTCACATGCCCATTTATTTCTATAATCGGGTCCACGTACCCGTTTACTTTTTTCATCAGTTTTGGACCGATGTGTCCATCTTTTGTTACCATTGGGCCCACGAGCCCCTTTTTCTCTTTTATTCTTAAGTTTTTCTCTCTATTAATTCAGTCATCTTCTAGCAAGCCTCGAGTCACTCAGGCTCATTCTATCTTTTTACTTGAAAATTTCCAAAAAAAAATAGCTTCTCTGAAACTCACATTTCCATCGAGGAGACATCTCTACTCATCCCAGAGGGCGCTCCCAATCAGGTATCCCTCTTTTCTGAATCATTGATCGATTTACTCGATCCTCCCTCCACTGTAAGTACCACCTTTCTAGCTTTATCTTCAGTAGGTCAAGTTAGGTTAGGAAATATGAAAGTCAGAGGTAAGCGAGTTCCAAATAGGTATCTGCAACAATTGGCACAGAAGTGCGTAGAGTGTGCAAGGCTGCCAAACTTTTTAGATGATACCATCCAGCTAGATGAAATTCGATATGAGGATGAGCATAACATAGATCATACTTTGGGAGTATATGAGGTGGTATCAGAGAAGGATCCCGAATCCAAGGATGAAATCGAGGACTTGGCTGATGCATATGCATCTGGACTTAGAAGATTTGAAGAACCATCAGCCACAGGGAATGAACCGACCAAGGAAATGAATTTAGGAACCCTGGAAGATGCTAGGACTATCCTTATCAGTGCAAACCTCACTCCTCCAGAAGAACAACGTTTGATCAAAGTTTTGGTAGAATATAAGGACACGTTCGCATGGACATATGAAGATATGCCGGGATTAGATAATTCACTGGTTGAACATAGATTAACCTTGAAACCTGGAACTACCCCGGTTAAACAAAAGCTGAGGAGGTTCCATTCTGATATTGCACTCAAAATGAAAGAAGAGGTCGACAAACTACATCAAGAAAAATTTATTAAGGTTGTCCTGTATCCGCAATGGGTGGCTAACATAGTCCCTGTTATGAAGAAGGATGGACGAATTCGGATTTGCATAGACCTCAGGGACTTGAACCGAGCGTGTCCTAAAGATGATTTTCCTTTACCTCATATCGATGTTTTGGTTGATAACACAGCTGGATTTGAAATGCTTTCATTCATGGATGGCTATTCTAGATACAATCAGATCCGGTTAGCTGAGGAGGACCAAGAGAAGACCTCATTCACTACACCTTGGGGAACATATTGCTATGTTGTCATGCCCTTTGGGTTAAAGAATGCCGATGCTACATATCAGAGGGCTATGATGGGTATCTTTCACGACATGATGCACACCCTTGTAGAGGTGTATGTGGATGATTTGGTTATCAAGTCCAAGAGTCGGGAAGACCATTCTGAAGTGCTAAGGAAAGTTTTGCAATGAGGTAGAGAATACAAGCTAAAAATGAACCCTAAGGAGTGTACATTTGGAGTTTCATCAGGAAAGCTACTTGGGTTCATAGTAAGCAAAAGGGGCATAGAGATCGACCCAAACAAGGCCAAAGCAATTATTGATATGCTTCCTCCGAAGAATATGAAAGAGCTTCGAGGATTGATTGGGAGGCTACAATTTGTCCGCCGGTTTATCTCACAACATTCCCAAAGGTGTAAACCTTTCTATGAGTTTACCAAGGCGGGGGCCGAGTTTAAATGGGATTCGAAGTGCCAGGAGGTGTTTGATGGGTTGAAAACATACCAGGAAAGTCCCCCTGTACTTAGACCACCAATTCCCGACAAGCCCTTGGTCCTCTACATTTCAGTTCTTGAGAACTCTCTTGGGGAAGTCATTGCACAAGTTGATGAAGAAGGGAAAGAACGAGCTACTTACTACTTGTCTAAGATGTTTGATGCTTGTGAGCTGAAGTACACTGTGGTAGAAAAGACTTGTGCTGCTCTTGTTTGGGTGGTTCAGAAAATCAAACACTATTTCCTTGCTCACCAAGTCAAGCTCATTGCTCGTATCAATCCCATTAAGTTTCTGTTAGAGAAGACAGTCTTGAATGATCGGTTAGGGCGATGGCAGAGTTTCTTATCCCAATTTGATATCACTTATGTCCCACAGAAGGCAATTAAGGGCTATGCTATTGCTGAACACCGTGCCCGTCATCCCATACCCGTCTTTGACCCAGTCCGGTCGGAGTTCCCGGATGACGAACTAATGTCAGTCCGATTTTCCAATCTTTGGACATTATATTTTGACGGGGCTCTGAACTCTCATGGTAGAGGGATAGGTATTGTCCTTCTGTCACCTGAAGGTGTCACCATTCCACAGGCTTTTCAGCTTAACTTTCCAGCAACCAACAACATAGCTGAGTATGAAGCCTTGCTGGCCGGGCTGGAGGCCGCTCATTTCCATGGTGCCACCAAACTGAGGGTGATAGGTGATAGTCAATTGATCCTACGCCAGGTCCTATCCAAGTACCGAACTTCTCATCCAAACCTCAAACCCTACCAGGAGCTCACCCCCTGCTACATCAAACTATTCTTCAAATTCACCTTTGTCCACGTCCCCCATTCTCAGAATATCCTCGTCGATGCCTTAGCTTCACTAGCTTCATCTCTATCTGTCCCGCTAGGCAGGCAAGTGCGCACTATCCACATATGTAAGAGAACAATTCCAGCAATTGAGGATGGACGTTTTCTGAAGGATAAGGAAAGATTCAACAGAAAGGAATACTTAGAACATAAAGAAGAAATCTCCTTGATTGAGTTTGAAGAATTAGAAGAAGGTGAGAGACCTTGGTATGACGAAATTGCGAGGTATTGTCAAGATCAATCATATCCATCTGGATCAACCACCAAGGAAAAGAAGGCAATCAGAAGAGTATCCCAGAGGTATACAATCCTAGGAGGAGTGCTCTATAAGAGAAGCCTAAGTGGAATCTTACTCAGGTGTCTTGATGAAGAAGAAGCCGAGTTGGTGCTGAAAGAAGCACATTCTGGAGTTTGTGGTGGTCATGTGAATGCCCAAGCCCTTATTAAGAAAATCATCCGACAAGGATATTATTGGCCAACTCTAGAAGAAGACTACTCCATCTTTATCCGGCATTGTCATTCATGTCAACTCCATGCCGACAAGATTCACTCTCCTGCATCTTCCCTTCATCCAATTCATGCCCCATGGCCTTTCGCCATGTGGGCTTTTGATATCATTGGCCCCTTGAGTGACCTCAACTCCGAAATGCGCTCAAAATCATTTATTCGGACGGCAACGGAGTACTTCACAAAGTGGGCTGAAGCGGAAGCATTCGTGGAGATTAAAGCGTCAACAGTCTGCTCCTTCATCAAACGCAACATCCTGGCGAGGTTCGGGATCCCCAGCGACATCGTCACCGATAATGGGCCACAATTTCTTTCTCAAGATCTGCGTGATCTTTGCATCAGGTATTACATTTCATTGCATCATTCATCACCATACTATCCTCAAGGCAATGGTCAAGCGGAAGCCACTAATAAAACCTTAATCAAATCATCAAGAAATCTTGTAAGTCTAGCAAATTTGTCGACTGGCCTGATAAGCTTGTAGATGCTCTATGGGCTTATCGTACTTCTGTAAGGACTCCCACTGGACAAACCCCGTATGCTTTGGCATATGGGATGGAAGCAATGGTCCCTTACGAAGTATTACTTCCATCTCTCAGAGTTCAGCTCGACAGGGATATTCCTGTTGATGAGAGACAAGAATCTCTCCTTGCACAGCTTGAACTCTTGGATGAAAGAAGGCTAGCCGCCGCCGAGCATGCCTGGACTTATCAGAATAGACTCAAAAGGTTTTATCAAAAGAGGGTGGTCGAGAGAAAGTTCGAAATCGGTGAGATGGTAGTCAAACAAATATTCGTTAAGCTAGGGGGTCCCCGCTCCAAGTTGCAACCTAACTGGGAAGGGCCTTTTGTAATCACTGAAGAGTATCCAGGTAATGCATATGAATTGACTAATGCAGATGGAGAAAAATTGAATCATCCTTGGAATGGAGTTTACCTCAAAAAGTACTTTTCATAAAAAATGGAGAAACCACTGGTATAATCTCAAGTCATCGATCCTAGGTTGTTCGTGAGAAGTCAAGGGTAGGTACCATCCTACACACACCACACTTCCCGATCCTAGAATCCAGACAACCCGACACTTGCGAAAGGCAAGGCAGAAAATCTAGAAATGGAAGGAGTACCCTTACCCTATTCTCTTCTACCCAGTCCAAGATAGGGAGAGAAGATTAGAGAGGGGTAGTATCGAAAACACTCGCCACCCTAGTAGGAGGCCATCTTAGAGGGTACAAAAGGGTGCCAAAAGATGGGCAATGAACCCCTCAGGTTAGAAAAAGAAAAATGATCAACCTGTCT
The DNA here is from genome assembly GCA_036172225.1 of Cryptocoryne crispatula var. balansae. Lineage (NCBI taxonomy): Eukaryota > Viridiplantae > Streptophyta > Magnoliopsida > Alismatales > Araceae > Cryptocoryne > Cryptocoryne crispatula. The sequence goes on from CM069925.1 coordinate 23,835,602, forward strand.
GAATGAGTACCCAGAATGATAGTCAAGGCAAAAGGCACTAAAAGATGGGCAATGTCCCCACGGGTCAAAAAAACCTGTCCAAATATGTGCCACAAGAGCAAAAAAGGAAGAAAAACCCAAAGAGGCCGAACCCCAATGGGTAATTTGAGTGAGAGTAGAGAAATCCCTCTCAACATCTTCAAACCCTATCAAGGACTTCCTCTATACTCTTCCTCCTTAAACCCTAGGGAAGGGTAAACCGACCAAATCTAGGTGGAATCCAAGCCGATCAAAGGAAGAAGGTTAGAAGGATTCTAGGTAGGGAACTTTATTTTTGCACGTGGCATCTACCACTTGAGTCTTGACAAACTCCAAAGACCGATGAACTGTCTCAAATATCAGCATTTTCTCCACAAAAAAGTTACATATTTCAAAATCCACAAAAAAAGTTGCATATTTCAAAATCCACAAAAAAATGCATATTTCAAAAACCCAAGAAAAATGCATATTTCAAAAACCCAAAAAAATGCATATTTCAAAAACCCAAAAAAATTGAATATTTTAAAAACCCAAAAAAATGAATATTTCAAAAATTCAAAAAAAACACATATTTCAAAAATACAAAAAAATGAATACTTTTGAAAATCCAAATGATTGTTTTCAAGAAAATCCAAAAAAAAAAAAATTTAGTCATGATCATTGCCTTAGTTGCATCCATGCTTATTTCATTATCATGCATATTTCCATTCCTGCCTTGCATATCCTTTTACTTTGATTACCTTGTTAAGAAGGCTCTCCCCTTTGACCTAAGTCAAAGTTGACCATAATAGGCAAAGGGATGAGTCTGATGAAGATCTAATCTCCTTCTGTCAAGTGTTTCAGGCATTTCAATACAGGAGAGGAGAGGATTCACACCATGACAGGTAAGTTCTCTTAACCCTTACCCCTATTTCATTTTGGTCATTTGTTTTATTCTACCTTGTTAAGAAGGCTCCTCCCTTTGACTCAAAATCAAGGCAAATGATATACAGGCAAAGGGATGAGTAATGATAAAAATTTAATCATTTTCATTGAGTATTTTCAGGAGCTGAAGAAGCAAAAAGAGAAGGGCCATTAGGTACATTTTTTTCTAAAAAAAAATTAAAAAAAAAATTGGCCTCAGGGCGCATGTGCCCTCATCTGGGGGCACATGGCCAGGTGCCCCACCCCAGGGCGCATGGCCAGGTGCCCCCGATCGGGGGCACATGGACAAAAAATTCGAAAAATTCAGAAAAATCTCAAAAATTCAGAAATTGTCTATACTGTTAAAAGTGTCATTTTTGATAAAGGAAACATTATTAGAAACTTTGTTTTGACATCAAAATGATGGTTCAAATAGTAAAATCTTCAATTGATCATTTCATGAACAATCTGATTCATATGAGAATTCTGCCTGTTGGGTACTAACCAGAAATGTGCAGGCAACCTTTTTAGTCCTAACAGGTGAATTGGAGAGATCAGTGTTCCCCAAGGAACGTCATGCCAACCTTGCGGCGAAAATAAAGGAAGCACCACCCAGCTGAACATTCTCATGGTGTTGTATTCCGTCAGAAGGCAAGACAAGGATGGACCAGAGATGCTGATGAATCAGGCAGTCGATGCAAGTCGATAGACCACGCCTGAAGACTTCACTCAAATGGATTCTCATCAATCTCACATCACATCACCACCATCACTTCATTTTTTGCACTTCACATCACTCCTACTATCTGTCACCTAGTTATGTTAGGTCCATTTGATACATATTATATGCATTAATGTTGAAGACCTTGAGCGTGAAGATGACTGGGCCCGAGGTCCCCTTTAACAAAATCTACGACGGCTTAGTCATTTCTTTACACTCACGGATAAGCCAAAATTGAACATTGGAGGGACGATGGTTCTTAATCGGGTGTCTTGACCTCCAATAGACAATCTATATCTTCAACTATTTTCTACATGATTTTCTATGTGTTCACATCCATCTCCTTTTCTTTCTTCATCATTACCAATTTTATTTCATCATGTTTTCTCTTTCTTTTATTTCATCATGTTTTATTCTTTCTTTTATCCCTTCATGTTTTATTCCTTTATTTTATTCCACCATGTTTTATTCTGTCATTTCTTTTATCCCACCGTGTCTTTTATTTTACCCACCGTGGCAAGTGTCATGCCATTGTTTCTTCTTTCCCATCATTCTGTGTTAGTCCCACCATTATCTTTCAATCCCACTATGGCTTAAATCTGTCTTGTCATTTTCCGAATACTTGATTTTCTGCTAGAGCATGATTCATGGTTTTCACGATACCCGAGCAATTTTGTTATGCTTAAAACGAACCCTTTAAGAACTTGAGGTTCTTTCACTTAGAATTAAACTGAGTATTTTGGTGAAACTTGAATGAACTTGAGATTCCAAATATGATGGATTGGTATTCTTTTCATTTTAAGATCAACTTCTCTTTTACAAACTTTAGCCCATCACAGTACAAGAACACCGCAAAGTTCGGGTTGCTGGCTGATGATGAACCTACGAATTTGAGGACTCCTCACCACGCTGAGGGTTGGCTACATCCTTTTATCCTTTATCATTTACTTTTTCATCTCTCGTGCCAAGGGCATGTCTTTTACCAGTCAATTATATGAGGTTTTGATAGAACATGAAAGTGATCTAGAATACTCAGCGAGATTCATATTGCTGGATCAGGTAGATAAGCGTGTCTATATCTACACCTTGATGCCACCTTTTCAGTCCATCACCATTCCATTCCGCTACATTCATCTACACTCACTTGCATTCCATTACAGTTCACTCCGAATCACTCCGCTTCATTACACTCCACTCCCTTACAAAGCCGACATCATGGCGAGGCAAGCTGTAGACACGCCAAATTCGCCCAATTCAGAGCATAAAACTCATGTTTTATAGGGTAACATGTATGATTGACCTTATAATGATGCTGGGTCTTTTAAAGTTGATTTGGAGCTTCGCCGAACGAAATCGGATGTTTTTCAAAGTTTTCCGCAAAAAGCCGTGATTTCCGAGCGAAAGCCTGACGTATATCGTGTAAACACGGAAGTTGGCTGAATGACCAATGCCTAATGATCATGCATTGAAGGTTATGGTCATATTCACACCCCGGACAAGTTTTGTTGCATACCGTGCCAATCCGGTTTGCTGTCGGAGTTATTTTGACCTGTATCAGATCTTCTGTTCACTGCCCTAAGTTCCGGATAAAATTCTGAAGTTTTTGAGGGTGTTATGGCCGATACTATGCTATATAAAGCTTCTTCGGCCTGTTATCTTTCCAACGCAACAAACGGCGTCGAATTCCGAGTTCGGGAGTGTTCGCAATGGCTTCCAGAAGAAGGATGCGCGAAACCAGTCCCATGCGCCCAGGTTCCTGGTCACATGCACCCGGGACCCAGGGCACGTGGCCATGCGCCCTACCAGTGAGGCACGTGACCTTGTGCCCTCAGTTGAGGGCACATGCGCCCCACCTTTGAGGCACGAGGGACCCAGTTTTTCACCGGGACTCTACCACTAACTGACAATTGGATAAGAACAAATTTTTCGGGATTTGTGCCCACGCGCCCTCACTGGGGGGCACATGCGCCCCTCAGTGGGGCACATGCGCCCTGCACCAGGGCGCATGCGCCCAGGGGTGGGGCGCAAGGCTCCTATTTTTTAGTCCAGATGATGCCGTTCGTTCTCCAATAAATTAACTCTGATTCCGGTCATTCCAAAGGCATGAGCATGACTCCCCAGGCATCTCTCTCCTGCATCTATCTTGTGATTTTTATAGAGAAAATTTCGGGTTTTTAGAGAGAGAAAAGTTGGTTCAAGAGAGAGGAAGGCTGTTCTGCAGGGGATCTGCCCAGTCTCTCTTCCTTGGCCTCTACAGCAGTGTGTGGACGTCTTATGCCCAAGCTCTCTTCATCAAAGTTCTTCCTCTCCAAGTCTTCTTTAGTTTTCAATCGACGGAACTTTATTCCGAGGTCGGGGCTGTTCGTGACGAGCGCAGAAGAAAAGTCGCGCCTGACAGATCCTGGACTGCTGCTCGGCTTTTTCGACAACACAGATTTGGCTATATCTTCATCTATTCAACTCAGAATATTTCAGTTCTTTCTCCTATCTCTTTGTTTAGTGATTCTCCATACTCCTATCATTTTTTTACATTTTTTGCATTACTTTTATTCTGTTAATCCGAAAAATAAAAAAAAGGGTTAGAGATAACCCGAATCCGGTCAGTTTCTAGTCAATTGTGTGTTTTTATGTTATTCTCCTTACATATACTCCACTTTGTCTAGTTCTAATTGTCTATTTCACTTGTTTATTTGTCTAGTTGCACAGAATATCAAGCACCCACACGTTGAGGACTCTTCTTCAACGGCCGGCCGAAGAAGGAGAAGCTTTAACTCACATTCTTCACGCTAAGGTACACACGGTCATTTTAATTCTATAAATTGGAACCCATGGTTCCTGGCGACCACGTTTATTTCTTCTCACCTTCCTCCCACATGACCTGAACCGTCTCTTTGGTGATCGAGCGATGCCAAGGGATGAAAGTTCGGGGATCAATGTGAGTGTGGGACCGAGGTGAGAGTTGCTTTCCGAGTTTTCTTCCTTTCTTTTCTCATCCCCTCTTGAGGTGACGATCTGGGTTCACGGACTTCCCTGAAAAGGAGAGGACCCCGTTGAATTTTCAGAGTCAACACACATGGGGGAAAATTTTAAAAGAAGATTAAACAGCAAGTTTAAAGGTAAATTGACTAGGAAAAGGTGAAGGACAAGCCGGTACGCGCGAGAACCAAATTGGAAAACAACTAGTTGCACGGTTGAATCAAGCAAGCACGGTTGAAGACATTGGTTGTCCCACCGTGGTCGCCAAAAAGCTGTCGACTCCAGAAATGGGTTCCGGATCGGCACCTCAAGAGAAGGTGAAAGATAGAATGGGGGAAAAGGGGAGTGAATCGAAAAACACTAGGAAAGCAGTAAAAGGTCCTCACCTTGGTCCACACTCACATTGATCCCCGAACTTTCATCTCACGGCGTCGCTCGAGCACCGGACATGGTTCGGGTCATGTGGGAGGAGAGTGAGGAATAGATGACTTAATGCATGAGAAGATTGAAGAAGTGATCGCCAGGAGCCGCGGGCTCCGCTTTATGTATTGAAAATAGAAAGAAGTTGACCGTGTGCACCTTAGCATGGGAGAGAGTGTGTGAGTTCAACCTTCTTCTTCTTCGGCCGGCCGATGAAGAAGAGTCCAACCAATGCTAGCTTGATGTATTTATGCAACGGGAAACAATTTCTATGAAGGATGTATAGGATGAATCCACCATTAAATGTACTGAAATTGACTGAGAAGATGATGACTTAGAAGAGAAGACTTCGGATTTGTCTGTGCAGAGCCGTTATTGAAGCCATAAAAAGCTGAGGGAATGTCAGAATTGATTTCTGTTTGTTGGATATGAATTATATCTTGATGAGTCACACTTCTTCTGAAGAAAGTAAGGCCGAAAAATTACCATAAAGATCTGTAGAATCCGATGATCAGCGGTGCAGCATGTCGGAGCGAAGACCGGCTTCTTCTTTACTTTGGGATGATCTCCGGGCACTGGGACAAAGAAAGAATGATTTTGGGAGATTGGGAAGAGCCTAGGGTGTCTGGAGGACAAAGAGAGAAGTGATGGAGGATGGGTATGCCCTTCTTAGGTCGTTCACATGAATCTCCCTTTATAGGGGATGAGAACCAGGTCAAAAAATAGCAAGTTTTGATACATCCAACCATAGGTTGGATTTCCTTCATTTAATGTTGCTAATTTTCATACTGAGGCATATATAAACTTACCTAAATGATTGAGAGAGATTTTAAACCGTGGATCACCTTTCCCATGTACAAAATATGTCTCCATTTGAAGAGGAAACAAATCTAGTCTAAAAATGGCAAGTTTTGATGTATAAGACAACAAGTTGGATTGCCATCATTTGATGATGCTAATTTCGACCATGAAGCTTCCAGATACTATAATAAGTGATATGGAGGAGTAAAAAGGAATGTAAGGTCGTGAATTGGTCAGATATGTGCCCAATGGGCTGGGCTTGCATGCAATTGGGCTTGATCGGTGCTGCGTGCGGACAGAACTGCACGTCTGACTTCTAAAAGGGGCTGCAGACAAATGATAGATTGGAATTGAATGCCGTTTGTTTCATTGAAAATAGGACTCAGAGAGGAATATTATTCATGTTGAATACTTCTTCATTAGACGTCCATATAATCCTGTGAAAAATTTACAAATAGAGGATACGCTGGGAAAAGTATAATCTGGCACACCACCAAGAGTCTCTTGTTCGGCAAACACGGATTTGATTAGAAATTAGCAAATCATATTCATATTTGCAATAAGCACCTCGGCTCATCCAAAAGGGTGGTTCATCATGATTTTGATGGTTTAAAAGAGATGTTGCCAATGGAATAATGGTTTAAGCTCTAAATAAGCCCAAATTGGCGTGTCTACAACTCTAACATGGAATTCCAACTTTACCACATTGTCAAGGTTAGATAGATCTGGGAAACGCTCGAAACGGATCGAAAATCCGACCCCCGGATGAAGAGATATGCAAGAAAGAGCAAATCCAGACGGAAAGCCGCGTGTTCTCGCACCAGGGGCAAAATGGTCCGATTAGCTCTGGATCGATCCATGGGCTGAAAATTCAATTTTCATGACCCAAAACTTTTATCTCATGAATTTTTATGCATAAAAAATAAATTTGGCCAATGGGAGGAGGCAATGGCATTCAATTACAGTTTCCGGCATTATCGACGGTCGAGATCACACCGATCGGAGAAATCGGTAAAATCAGAGATCCTGGGCATTTAGGGAGATCTCAGCCACACATTTAAATGGATCATAAGATCAATGGTCATCAATGATTGTCCCATATTTTTCTGATTTAATTTTTGGTATGTTTAATCACTTTCTGGCCAGAATTAACAGTAGCCGTCGGATTGGGAGTCTTTTAGATGGATGGACTAGATTGGGTCTCTCTCTCTTCCCTCCACATTCTTTGGTCAAACCTACCATATTTCTCTCTCCTTACTTATGTGCAAGAAGCCCTAGAAAATAGGGGAGGGAGGCGCACCCACCTCCTCCTTCCTTGTCTGGTGGGTCCCACTCAATCACTTCCCTCAACCACCTCCCATGGCTTATCTCTATCTCTCCCTTGGTTTATCTTCATTATAACTAATCCTACAACTAACCAAGCCTATCCTTATCCAAGCCTTGGTCGAACCAGCCTTCTTGCCACATGTCATGTGTGCACATCTCCTTGAAAGTAGGACAGGGTGCGCACCCTTCTCTCCCTCTCTTTCTAGTTGGCTCACAATCACCTCAACAACCTCCCTTGAGTTATCCTTATCATCCTCAACCTCCCTTGAGTTATCCTTATCTACTCTCAACAACTTCCAGCCTTATCATCTCCTGCAGATGGCGCCATCAACTCCTATATAAACCCCCCCTTGCTGGCCATGTGAGGACAAGCTGATCACCCTGCGGAAGCCCTGCCTCTCCTCCCTCTGCCCTGCTACAAGACAGCTTCTCCTTGCTTGGACATCTTCATCAGCAAGTCAGCAACCTCTCCATCCCCCTTGTGGTGTTCCAAGTGAATAAGAAGAAGGAGAAAAGGCCTCCCTTCAGCAGGTGCGCCAGCAGCAACTCAATCGGTGGTGCATCGATTCCAACAGAAGGTGTTCCTTCTTGAAGCACTGATTCCAGCCCCATTTTCAGCAAAAAAGAAGAATAAGAAGAAGGGTATAAGGCCAGGAATCTCCTTCTTCAATCTCCAACAAGGATTGTGCCAAAAAGGTGAGGGAAGATGTAGTACTTTCTAGTTCTTTCTCTCCCCTCTTCTTTTTCTTCCCCTCGGCCTTCTCTATGGCCATTCAAGAAGCTCCAAAAACCCAGCCTTGTTGGTACCACCTTAAGCCCATGTTCAACCTCCTTATGTTGGTCCCACAAGACATCAAAAATCAGCCTCTTTGAGCCCTTCATTTCAGACCCCTTGCTGTCCTAATTCTGGCTCCTCATTGCCCATGTGTGCACAGCCCATAGGTGGCCTGTAAACAGCCCATTTGGCACCCCTAAACAAACCAATCACCCTCTTTGATGTATGGAAGTAAGGTTTATAGCCCAGGCCTCTTGGAATCCTCCGGACGGGCCAAGATTTAAGCCGGGTAGCCATGATTTCTACATGTCAAAATGCCCTTTGTGCATTCCCAAACTAGTCCTAGTTCACACCTAAACCTGCCCCTTGTGCAGTCCTACCAAAAGCCCACCTAAACAGCACCTTAGCCAACCCATTCCAGCCCCTCTGAGGTTCACCTACTATGCTGCTACAGCAAGATGTCAAGGTGCAAAAAAAAATGGAGTGCAAATCAGGTCAACCAGGCCAAGGAGGTGCAAATAAGGCCCATTGGGTCATGGAGTGCAAATCAGGCCACCAGGGCCCATGAAGCTCAAGAATGAGCCTTACCAGGCTGACATGACATGAAGACCAGCCCATTTTGCGGATGAAGCTGGCCCATTGGGCCTTAGACATTTAAAAAGTACACTTAACTAAAGTTGAAGGCGAAATGCCAAAATTAAATGAGTTAGTCCACAACTGGACGCTTCATTGGGCGGCTCATCCGGCATGCACCGGAACGCTGACCCGGGCGTAGGCATGGGACATGCTTCCCACTGTAGACGGACCCTTCCCACTACTTGGAAAGTCAAATGACTATGCCTTGTAGGACGAGTAAAATTTCACACCGATTGGAAAATAAGGCGGCATGCTGTCAACTCCGAAAACGGGTTCCGGATCGGCACCTCGAGATAAGAAAGTGAAAGATAGAAGAGGGGGAAAAAAGGGGGGAGTGAATCAAAAGACACTCGGAAAGCGGTAAAATGTCCTCACCTCGATCCCACACTCACATTGATCCCCGAACTTTCATCTCACGGTGTCGCTCGAGCACCGGAGATGGTTCGGGTCATGTGGGAGGAGAGTGAGGAGGAGATGAAATTAAAACATGAAAGATGTGGTTGCCAGGAGCCGCGGGCTCCGCTTTGTAGAATAAAAACAAGAGATGAGTTGATTTGACCGTGTACCTTAGCGTGGGAGATCGTGATATGGGTTCAACCTTCTTCTTCTTCGGCCGGCCGATGAAGAAGAGTCTCCAATCAATGCTAGCTTGTTCAACCTGTGAAACTAGATCAATAAATCAAGTGAAGAAAATAATTAGAACTATGGGAAGTGTAGTAACTGTAGTAAGAAGATGAGAAAGAAGCAATTGGAATCGAACTCACCGGATTGGGGCGAGTCCTAACCCCTTTTTGTATTTTTGATTATGTAAAAATGATGTAAATAAACTAAAAGATGATTTAAAAAATAAATAAACTAAGTTAAGGGAGTTGAGAAAGCTTATGGAATGGATCGGCTTGAGTTGAAGCCGAGTTGGTTGAAGAAGGCCGGTTCGGGTAGCCTTTGCACCCGTCTGGCGCGACTTTGGTAAAGAGGATGCTACGGACGACCCTGTGTCAGAATCGAGTGACGTTTGTTTGAGTAGACAGAGGACTCAAAGAGGAAGAGTTCCTATGTTTATGACTTCTCCTAAATCCTCTTGTAGAAGCCAGTTAAAATTCTGAAAGTGGGAGGATATAGAAAACAGAACCTGGATGCGCGCTCTCAGTGTAGCAATCATCACAAACAAACGTAAAGTCGGAATTGAGTGACGTTAGTTGGAGATGAAAGAGGACGAAGAGATGAACATCTTTTATGTTGAAGACTTTTACAGAAGGAGTCTTGGATTTTCTGCTGAAGTCGATGAAGTTGGATGATGCAGAACACCCGGATCGAGCCTTCTCCTTCACCTCGGGATCGATCTCTTGACTACGGATCACCTTTGGACGTCGGGACGGCTTTGGAGAAGAGCTTAGACGACCTCTGGACGAGCTAGGCACAGGGGATTAACCTTGGGTCATTGAGAATGGCCCTTAATTTATAGGGGAAGGAAGCCGGTGCAAAATTTAGAAACTGGACTGACCGCGCCCCCGCTTTTCAAAGGGGACGAGGGGGCACAGGGCGCGCCCTCAAACCAAGGGCGCGCAGGGCGCGCCCCCAGTTCGGGGGCGTGGTCTGCGCGCCCCCCTGTTTCAAAGGGAGCGGGGGCGCGTTACGCATCTCACTACTAAAAATTGATGGAAACTTCCAAGAATTGCTAAAAATCGACTTGACATACGTAACGCGCCCCCGAAACGGGGGCGCGGTACAAATAATCAAAAATCCTCTGCGGAAACCTTCCAAAAATCCGGTTTAGAAGGTGCTAATCGGGGTAATTTACGATTTAAGGAAACTGACCGCGCCCCCGCCTTTCAAAAGAACCAGGGGTGCGCAGGGCGCGCCCCCAGTTTGAGGGCGCGCAGGGCGTGCCCCCGGGTTGAGGGCGCGCAGGGCGCACCCTCCTCTTTCAAGGGGAGCGGGGGCGCAGTACACTCTCTGTCCTGCGCGCGTGTTCCGCGAGCCGTATCTTGCAAACGGGATGTCCGATTAGGCTCCCGTTTGTCGCGTTGGAAAGAGGGCCTTCAACCTCACCTCTTCAAGTCGGTAAACCAGCCGGAATGACTCCTGAGACATTCGCACGGGGCTTTCTACCGGTTTACCCTCTCGCGGAAAGCCGAAACCCGGGGCGAAGATCCGAAAGGGCACGGTTCCGATCGATAAATCTCAGGTCAACTTGGGATGACTTAAAATGATGACCGAACAAGTTCGGTATGACCGGAAAACCCTAAATCATCGAAAAATCTGAGACTAACCCGGTAAACATGAACCAAAACTCAAAAAAGCCGCGAAACCCTAAAATTGACCGAAATGGCCGTATAGCCCCGGTTGATGAAAATATTCAGCTAGAATCGACCCGGATGACTTGAAAAGACCCGGTGATGACCGAAAAGGCCTAACATGTGGTCCGGGATAGCCGTGTCAGCACAGATCGAAAAAGCCGTAACGAAAGCCGTCATTGACCGACGCCTACCGAAATGACTTCTCGGAAACCCTGAATGTTACGGAACACATGCGGGATTACCGAGACCTTCAATTATGGGCCATTCAAGGTTGGTCATCGAGCAGGCTTCGTGTTTTTACAGTTCACGTGCGGCTCTCGCTTGAAGGTTTCGGCATAATTCCGGAAATCATTGGTCCATTCTCAACTCACAAGGGGCTCCACCAATGTCCACGAGGTAATACAGATCAGATAACGGTCAGATAAAAGATATCGCCTATGGAATAAGAGTCTGGGGCTCCAAATTAGGCCAATTTGGCGTGTCTACACATGCTGCCAAAATTCTCCCAATCATGTGGATTTTACACCAAGGGAAGGACATTCACACATTTGCACTTCGACAAGCATTATTCATGGCATATGAACTGCCACATCTGATGTACACCAGCATGAACATGAATATTCAATGAACATTTCATGTGCCGAGTTGATTGCATGTGACCGGGCATCGACACTAGCCCGACAGACCAGATGTGATGCAAATCGAACAAGAGTTAACCAAATCTGAAGTCAACTTAATTAAAATCTGAAAATACATTCAAATCAACCTTAAAACATGCTTAAAACATATCATTAAAGCTTTAACATTCAACAAAAATCATATTTAATACAATTTGGAAGAGTTGATTCAATACACTTAATCCATTGGAATTCAATTTTCTAAACAACTGCACATCAAATAAATCACAACTAATTGAAAAGAACACATAAAGAAAACATTAATGTATATGAAATTCATCTTAAAACATGTCAAATTTAGATCATTATTAATTTGAAGTTTAAGTTTAATCAATTTAAACCAAACTTTAAAACATTTAAAACATACCGAATGCACCCGAATCGGTACTAAAACACCAACCGACATGAGAAAACCACATTAAAATGACTCAGCACATGTCAACTAAACTTAAACAAGTCAATTTGATCAACACATCTAAAATATCAAGTTCAAACAATAAATAAAATAAACTTCAACCAATTGAAGTAAAACAAACCAAACAATTAAAACAAACCGAAACAATTAACATTCAAATCCAAGTCAAATGGAAATCTGAAATCAACATTTCAAACCACATCAAAATCCATTCTTAAATCAAACATAAATCAACTTCAACCAAAATTTAATCAAACTTGTTTGCATCTCATCGGGCCTAAAAGGCCGGGCCCATTTGTGTTCTTTATATGTTGTGGATGTGCACGCTCCTGTCAAAGAAGATCGCTATGGCAGTTAATCAAGGGTGTTCGAGTGTTTGCTCGATGTAAATGAACATCGGATATTCGCACCATCCGATGGAGAGAGGTCAAAAAAATATTTTCTCAGAACCCGAACCTCGGTTCTATACTCTTCTAATATCACCTGGACTATCTAGTATTTTTATGGTCTATCACCTACTTTACTAGAAAATTTGGATGTGGATATTTCAAAACATACAAAAGCAAGAAAATCTTTTCTAAGAATCAAAATGATTCTAGAGGTTCCCACAAATTGGCACGCCCGGTGGGACCTCTCTTTCCCTTCACCTCTCTGCCATTGCGATATGAGAAAGTGCACATCCACTATCTCTTTAAAGACTCTCTTCTTCTGATCAGGTCGGCCTTGTATGTTTTTGCAGGTTCAATGGAGTTTGACAACGGTGTTCGCTATTTCGAGGCTTACATCAACAGCCGTTGCATTGGTGCTGTCACCGCCGGCATCACTTTTGGCTGTTTCCCCAAAGTTGTGCTACACCCTGACCGTCTTGGTGCCACACTAGAGGAGCCATTCTCTACTGAGGAGGAGGTCCATCCCCTCCAACAACTTCAAATAGCTTCTGCATATGCCACCCTACTCTTTGAGGCTTCCCTCCCAAAGTCACCTCAACCAGCTCCTCTTCAGGAGCCATTTTCGGTGAATGTTATCACCGTTAACTCCGGGCCTGCGCCCTCATCTCCTCAGTCGAGTCTGCGCAAGCTTCGGCTTGAACATGGCTCCCGCCGTAACTTGGATGTTGGTAACGTACAGTGCCCTTGGAACCGTACCAGCTTGGCCACTTTCATCAAGACTCCCTCTGAGTTTAGGGAAGAGAAGCGCCGCCGACCGCGGTGTAGACACGCCAAATTGGCCTGATTCGGAGCCCCAGACTCTTATTTTATAGGCGATATCCTTTATTTGACCATTATCTGATCCGGATTACCTCGTGGACATGAGCTAAGGACATTGGTGGAGCCCCCTGTGAGTTGAGAATGGACCGATGATTTCCGAAACAATGTCGTAACCTTCAAGCGAGAGCCATGCGTGAACTGTGAAAACACGAAGCCTGCTCGATCACCGACCTTGAATGGTCTATAATTGAAGGTCTCGGGAGTCCCGCATGTGTTCCGTAACATTTAGGGTTTCTGAGAAGTCATTTCGGTAGGCCTCGGTCAATGACGGCTTTCGTTACGGCTTTTTTGATCTGTATTGACATGGATATCCCGGACCACGCGTTAGGCCTGTCCGGTTATCACCGGGTCTTTTCGGGTCATCCGGGTCGATTCTAGCCGAATATTTTCATCAATCATGGCCATACGTCCGGTTCGGTCAATTTTCGGGTTTCCCTGCTTTTCCGAGTTTCGGTTCACGTTTACTGGGTTAATCTCAGATTTTTGATGACTTCGGGTTTTCCGATCATACCGGACTTGTTCAGTCATCATTTTAAGTCATCCCGAGTTGACACGGGATTTCTCGATCGGAACCATGCTCTTTCGGATCTTCGCCACGGGTTTCGGCTTTCCACGAGAGGGTAAACCGGTAGAAAGCCCCGTGTGAACGTCTCGGGAGTCATGCTGGCTGGTTTACCGACTTGAGGAGGTGCAGTTGAAGGTCCTCTTTCCAACGCAACAAATGGGAGCCGAATCGGACATCCCGTTTGCAAGATACGGCTCGCGGAACATGAGCGCAGGAGAGAGAGTCTACCCGCCCCCGCTTCCCTTGAAAGGGGAGGGTGCGCCCTGCGCGCTCTCAACCTGGGGGCACGCCCGGCGTACCCTCAAACCGGGGGTACGTCCTGCGCGCCCCCTCTTCCTTTGAAAAGCGGGAGCGCGGTCAGTTTCCAAAAATCAGAAATTGCCCCGATTAGTACCTTCTAAACCGGATTTTTGGAAGGTTTCCGTCAAAAATTTTCGATTATTAGTACCGCGCCCCCGGTTTGGGGGCGCGTTACGTATATTAAGTCGATTTTTAGCAATTTCTGGAAATTTCCGTCGATTTTTAGCAGTGAGACGCATACCGCACCCCCAGTATCTTTGAAACTAGGGGGCTCGCATACCGTGCCCCCGAGGTGAGGGCGCGCCCTTGGTTGGCGCGCCCTGCGCGCCCTCGTCTCCTTTGAAATGTGGGGGTGTGGTCAGTCCAGTTTCCTTTTTTTGCACCGGCTTCCTTCCCCTATAAATTGAGGGCCATTCTCAATGACCCAAGGTTAATCCCCCATGCCTAGCCCGTCCAGAGGTCATCCAAGCTTTTCTCCAAAGCCGTCCCGACGTCCAAAGGCGATCCGACATTGAGAGATTGATCCCGGAGTGAAGGAGAAGGCTCCATCCGGGTGTTCTGCATCAGCCATCTTCGTAGACTTCTAAAGAAAATCTGGGACTTCTTATTCTAAAGTCTTCAACATATAAGTTGTTTCTATCTTTGTCCTCTTTCACCTCCAACTGACGGTACTCAATTCCGACTTTCCGTTCGTTTGTGGAAGTTGCTGCACTGAGGGCGCGCATCCCGGTTCTATTTTCTACATCCGCCCACTTTCATAATTTTTACAGACTTCTACAGGAGTATTTCGGAGAAATCATCAACACAGAAACTCTTCCTCTCTAAGTGTTCTGTCTACTCCAATAAACGGCACTTAATTCTGACATCGGGGTCGTCCGTAGCATCCACTTCACCAAAGTCGCCCCAGAAGGGTGCAAAGCTACCTGAACCGGCCTTCTTCAACCAACTCGGCTTCAACTCAAGCCGATCCACTCCATAAGCTTTCTCAACTCATTTAACTCAGATTATTTACTGTTTTAAATAATATTTCAGTTCATTTGAATTATTTTTACATAATCAAAAATACACAAAAAAAGGGGTTAAGGCTCACCCCGAAGCCGGTGAGTCCAATTCCAATTGCTTCTTTCTCATATTCTCTCTACAGTTACTACACTTCCCATAGTTCTAATCATTTTCTTTTACTTGGTTTATTTTTCTAGTTGCACAGGTTTATCAAGCTAGCATCGGTTGGAGACTCTTCTTCTTAGGCCGGCCGAAGAATAAGAAGGTTGAACCCATATCCCGATCTCCCACGCGGTACATGGTCAAATCAACTCATCTCTTGTTTTTACTCTATAAAGTGGAGCCCACTGTAGACACGCCAAATTGGCTTGATTCAGAGCCCCAGACTCTTATTCTATAGGCAATATTCTTATTTCACCGTTATCTGATCCGGATTACCTCGTGGAGATGAGCTAAGGACATTGGTGGAGCCCCTTGTGAGTTGAGAATGGACCGATGATTTCCGGAATAATGCTGTAACCTTCAAGCGATAGCCGTGCGTGAACCGTGAAAACACGGAGCTTGCTCTATGACCAACTTTTAATAGTCCTTACTTGAACGTCTCGGGGGTCCCGCGTGTGTTCCGTGATATTTAGGGTTTCTGAGAAGTCATTTCGATAGTCGTTGATCAATGACGGTTTTCATTACGGCTTTTTCGATCTGTACTGACACGGCTATCCTGGACCACACGTTAGGCCTTTCCAGTCATCACCGGGTCTTTTCAGGTCATCCGGGTTGATCCTAGCCGTATATTTTATCAACCGGGGCTATACGGCCATTTCGGTCAATTTCAGGGTTTTACGGCTTTTCCGAGTTTCGGTTCGCGTTTACCGGGTTAATCTCAGATTTTTCGATGACTTCGGGTTTTCCGATCGTATTGGACCTTTTCGTTCATCATTTTAAGTCATCCCGAGTTGACCCGAGATTTATCGACCGGAACCGTGCTCTTTCTGATCTTCGCCCCGGGTTTCAGCTTTACGAGAGAGGGTAAACCGGTAGAAAGCCCCGTGCAAACGTCTCGGGAGTCATGCCAGCTGATTTAGTGATCTGAGGAGGTGCGGCATAAGGCCCTCTTCCCAACGCAACAAACGGGAGCCAAATCGGACATCCCGTTTGCAAGATACGGCTCGCGGAACGCGCGCGCAGGAGAGAGAGTGTACCGCACCCCTACTCCGCTTGAAAGGGGAGGGCGCACCCTGCGCGCCCTCAACCCGGGGGCGCGCCCTGCGCACCCTCAAACCGGGGGCACGTCCTGCGCGCCCCCGGTTCCTTTGAAAAGCGGGGGCGCGGTCAGTTTCTTTAAATCGGAAATTGCCCCGATTAGCACCTTCTAAACCGGATTTTTGGAGGGTTTCCGGCGTTGATTTTTGATTATTTGTACTGCGCCTCCGGTTCGGGGGCGCATTACGTATGTCAAGTCATTTTCTATATCCACCCACTTCAAGAATTTTTACAGACTTTTACAGGAGTATTTCGTAGAAATCATAAACATAGGAACTCTTCCACTCTGAGTCCTCTGTCTATCCAACAAACAGAACTCGATTATGACATCGGGGTCATCCTTAGAATCCTTTGCACCAAAGTCGCGCCAGAAGGGTGCAAAGGCTATCCGAACTGGCCTTCTTCAACCAACTCGGCCTCAACTCAAGCCGATTCGTTCCATAAGCTTTCTCAACCACCATAACTCAGTTTATTTACTGTTTTAAAGCATATTTCAGTTCATTTTCATCTTTTTTACATAATCAAAAATACAAAAAAAGGGGTTAAGACTCGCCCCAATCCGGTGAGTTCAATTCCAATTGCTTCTTTCTCATCTACTTACTACAGTTACAACACTTCCTATAGTTCTAATCATTTTCTTCACTTGGTTTATTGTTCTAGTTGCACAGGTCTATCAAGCTAGCATCGGTTGGAGACTCTTCTTCATCGGCCGGCCGAGGAAGAAGAAGGTTGAACCCATATCCCGATCTCCCGCGCTAAGGTACACGGTCAAATCAACTCATCTCTTGTTTTTATTCTATAAAGCTGAGCCCGCGGCTCCTGGAGACCACTTTTTATACATGTTCTAAGTTCAATTCCTCCTCACTCTCCTCCCACATGACCCGAACCATCTCCGGTGCTCGAGCGACACCGTGAGATGAAAGTTCGGGGATCAATGTGAGTGTGGGACCGAGGTGAGGACTTTTTACCGCTTTCCGAGTGTTTTCCGATTCACCCCCTTTTTTCCTATTCTATCTTTCACCTTTTATTGAGGTGCCAATCCGGAACCCGTTTCTGGAGTCAACAGCTTTTTGGTGGCCACGGTGGGACAACCAATGTCTTCAACTGTGCTAGCTTGATTGATTCGTGCAACTAGTTGTTTTCCGACTTGGTTCCCGCGTGAACCGGCTTGTCCTTTACCTTTTCCATGTCAATTTAACTTTAAACTTTCTTTTTACTCTTTCTTTAAGATTGTCCCCCATGTGTACTTGAGTTACTAGTCTTTAATTTCAACCTGTTTCCCGCGTGAACCTCTTTTCTTCTTATAAACCAGTTCCCGCGTGAACCACCTTTCTTTTCCAACTCGGTTCCCGCGTGAACCAACTTATTTTCAGATCGGTCCCCGCATGGACCACCTCTTTACAACACCTTTATATTGGACCCATGTGGCCCTCTTTCTATTTTGTCAACTCTTACACCGGTTCCCGCGTGAACCACCCTTTTTCTTCACAAAAACCGGTTCCCGCGTGAACCAACTCCTTTTCTAAACCGGTTCCTGTGTGAACCAACTCACTTTCAGATCGGTCCCCGCGTGGACCACCTCTTTACAGCACCTTTATATTGGCCCCACGTGGCCCTATTTTTATTTTGTCAACTCTTACACCGGTTCCCGCGTGAACCATCCCTTTCTTTATTAAAACCGGTTCCCGCGTGAACCAAACCATTTTCTAAACCGGTTCCCGCATGAACCAACTCACTTTCAGATCGGTCCCCGCATGGACCACCCCTTTGCACCAATTAGATTGGCCCCACGTGGCCCTCCTTTTCTTTTTCCAACCAAACAAACCGGTTCCCGCGTGAACCACCCATTTTCCTTCAAAAAACCGGTTCCCGCGTAAACCACCTACCTTTCCAAAACCCGGCTCCTGCGTGAGCCACTTTATTTTCAAATCGGTTCCCGTGTGGACCAACCTTTTACCTTTACTTCAGATTTGTCCCCACTTGGACACTCCAACACAAGCCGGTTCCCGTGCGAACCACCTTTTAGTTGCTAGTTGCTAGTTATTAGTTTTACTTTATCATTGCTTGTCTTAATTGCATTCACTTGCTTGATTTATTTAATAGCTTTCATTCATGTTTGCATATTGATTGCTTCTTCTTATCTTACTCTCCATTTTTATATTTTTTGCATTAGCTTTTGCATCGGGTACCGGACTTGCTCTGATCCGTAGGACATTCGAGGCGGGGGCTCTCTCTCCCAACACACCCTCACCCTCCAAACACCTTCTTGGTGGATTTTAACCTCTCTTCTGGGATATTCCTTCCTAGTTGATTTGGTTGTTTCCATCAAGACCTCCGTAAGTCCCCATCCGTGGAGTATTCCTCTCTGCACGATTGGGCCGGTTGTACCACTTTCTAAAAACCCGAAGAACCCAAGTACCTACTCATGGTGATTGAGTGATAACCTTAGGTCTTGAAGATTGAAGCAATAGGAATCATACCCATTTGAGTGAACAATTGCAAACAATCTATCTAATGTAAGGTTTCAACCCAAAAATTGTCGAGTAGTCATTTTAAAACCTTGTTTGCATAACTTTCTTGCTCACAACAATTGAAAACCACCAAAAAAATTCTCTCCTTTCAAAACACCTAAAACAAAAAAAAGATCCCTTTTAATTTTTGTGCTCAACTTGCTTGTCAAACAACCAAAGTAAAACCAAATCAAATCAAACAAACAATCATAACCAAACAAAAAAAAGTCTCTTTGCATTTACACCTTTCAATTGCTTTCCTTCAACCATTTTTTTAAGAAAATTTGACAAGGATGCCCATAACACTAAGGTCCGGAAGACACGTCGGGATGTCGGACTACTACGGCCAAGAAGAGGAGTACAAGATGGGTCACTACGAGCTGCAATAACCCATGGTCCAACTAGAGGGCCATGTCAACACCGTCAGGGAGCCATAAATTCAAAATCCTACTCATCAACCTGCTTCACTTAGCGTGGAGCAACTCCTCCAGGGTCTATCTCTTCATCGAGACACCGAATCTTTTTCGCTTGTGCAATCCTTGACAAAGGGCAAGATGCCCGCCAATTAAGATCCGATCGAGGGAAATCAAGCCCCCTCACCACCTCAATCAGCAGTCAGGCCCCAAATCATCTCTTCTCCTGGGCAACCCTGCCATGTCTCCACTCACACTATTATGGGGCATTCACATAATATTGTTCCAATTCCTGTTTCCAACCTACCTCTTCCAACTCAATCACCTAAACACTTTGCTCTCATGGCTCAGGAATCCAGCCTCACCCAGGCATTAATGAACAAACTCAACCAGATGGATTAGCGCTTTGAAGAAATGAGGCACCGCCTCGATTCTAAAGCCATCCCTGAAATCTCTGTCCCATCCTTCCCATCTCTACACCTTCCTCCTTCAGAGATACCAGTCTTCCAACGTTACAATGGGACTGGTAATCCTTTCAACCATCTAAAGAGCTTTCTCTACGACTCCGCATTATGGAAAAATTACCGCAAAGCCCTTGCCTTCCTATTCCATCGGTCATTGGAAGGATCCGCCCTGGACTGGTTCTATTCTCTAGATTCCATTGAGGCGGCAAATTTTGACATCGTCAAGGCAAAGTTTCTACAGAGGTACAAAGATCGGGTGGGGCCAGCCTACTCGATAACTGATTTAATTGCCTAAAGGATGAGGCCGGATGATGACTTTGCCAGATTTGCCGATTGGTGGAGGGAAATGGCTGAGAGGCTAGTAGATACCATCTCAGAGGGGGAGCAGGTGAGGATGCTCATAGGGAACACCACGCCCAACCTTCGCAACCTCCTGATCAAGCACCGCCCAACAACCATGAGTGAGTTGTGTGATAGCGCCCGCTACCTCCAAGCCCACTTTAAGGATGCATCCATGATCAACCCATTCGACACCAAGCCCCGTAACACTATAAAGCCTACACCTGTAGGACCCACCACCAAAGGGGTAGTAAACAATGAGAGCATCAATGCCATGGGTAACCAAGGTGGGTATCGCCAAAGCCAATACCTTAACCCACCACCCAACCAACAATAACATCCAGCTCCTCAGCCCCAGCAGCAACTTGCATACAACCGAGCACCACCACAGCAACCCGCCTACAACCGAGCGCCCCAGCAACAAAATACCTACAACTGAGCGCCTCAACAACAACATGTCTAAAACCGACCACAACCACAACAACAATATTACAACCAAGTGCCACCACCAGCCAACCGACCTCGGAGGGGGGGACCCAAGAGAGAATACTACCCTCAACTGCCATTCCCCCTCACCGATACCTTCAATGCATTGATGGCTGAACAGCAGCTTGAGCTTCCAAAGGAGAGAAAAGGATGGCCGGCCAATGTTGACACAACCAAGTACTGCTCTTATCATCGGTATCCTGGTCACACAATGGATGTATGTTTCCAGTTTAAAGACTACATTCATGACCTCAATGATCAAGGGAACATTGACTGGGCACAGATAGGAGAGTCCATTCAAGCAATGAAGGCACGTCAGAATCAACCACGGCGATAGCAAGCAGAACAGCAGCCCGGCCTGGGCATAGTCCAAGATTCGCTCCTGGTACATGCACCCGTACAAGCATCGGCACCAGCACCACCAAACCAACGACTCAGCCTCGTCCATTCCGCCATCGAGGAGTCAACCCACCATTCCCAGGGTTGGCAGGTCGAGGATCAAATCACCTTCATGCCCGCCAGACCAACCCCATCTACAAACCGCACCATACTCGCCATACCGAGAGCTGCCCATAGCCCACAAACTACCCAAACATCACTACCCCCAACAACCATCAACCCTCCACGGTGCCTAATCATTAGACGACCACCAGCATCCCAACCAGCACCGCAACCATCACCTAACCCATCAACCACCATTAATCCTCCTCGACGTCTAATCATTAGACCATCACCAACACCCCAAACATCACCTAACCTACCAGCCTCCACCACTCCACGACCTCTCATTATCCGACCATCACCCAACCCACCAGTCGCCACCACTCCACGATCTCTCATCATTAGACCATCACCACCAACACCCCAACCATCACCCAACATACTGGCCTCCACCAATCCACGACCCCTCATTATCCGATCCTCACCACCCCTACCTACCACGTGCTCCTCAACATACCAACCAACCCTACCATCACCATCATCACCACTTCCCCCAACCATGCTGGCGCCGGTACTTCTTAGTGGGAGGATGTTCCAAAGGGTCTTCCCCCAGGCCGGGATGCACCCACAGGAGCAAGTAGAAGAAGAGGTAGTGGAAGAACCGTTGCCCGGCACGGCATATGACCTATTAAAGCATCTGGATAAAATGCCGGCGCGGATTTCAATTTTGGAGCGGATAAAGAGGTCGAAGAACCATCAGGACATCCTACAACAATATCTACAGCGGGTCATGGTCAATGAGGACCTCCCGCCCGAGAAGATCATTACTGTCCTGACCCCGAGGAGTGAACATCCGGCACTCACATTTACACAGGAGGAGTTGGCACGGCCAGAGATCAGAAAGTATGCCTTGCGTGTCGCAGTAGTCATCCGAGGCGTGGAGATTAAATCTTGCTTGATTGACACCGGAGCGTCGATAAATGTCATGCCGCCAGAAACTTTGCAACTTTGCGGCATCTCCGATGAAGAAATCGAGCCTT
The DNA here is from genome assembly GCA_036172225.1 of Cryptocoryne crispatula var. balansae. Lineage (NCBI taxonomy): Eukaryota > Viridiplantae > Streptophyta > Magnoliopsida > Alismatales > Araceae > Cryptocoryne > Cryptocoryne crispatula. The sequence goes on from CM069925.1 coordinate 23,857,655, forward strand.
CTGTCGTCATGGTGACAGCCTATGACAACTCCCGGAAGCCGGCTCGAGGGGTGGTTACATTGGAAGTAGGGCTCGGGCCGTGTGCTATCACCGCCGAGTTTCATGTTCTAGAACTGGACCCTACATTTAAAGCTATCTTGGGACGCCCATATCTGGAGGCAATAAGAGCTGTCGCCTCCACTAATCATCAATGTATGAAGTTCCCATACAAGGGTCAGGTGATTAAAGTAACCAGCATCCCCATTCTAAATGACGTGGATGACCCCTCTTATGCAATGCCAAAATCAGAATTTGTCCATCCATTGGTTTCAACTACAGAGCTACCTGAGGTCATGGGGTTGACGACGCCTCTAGAACCAGTTGCATGGCAGATGATGAAAGGGATGGGCTATCAGCCAGGAAAGGGGTTGGGAAAGGAGCTGCAGGGGGTTGTGCACCCCATTAAAGCCGTACAAGGACCAAAGAGACACGGGCTTGGCTACGAGCCCAATTTCACTTCGAGGAAGGTCTACCGGCCAAAAAATGCCATGGTGTAGACACGCCAAATTCGCCTAATTGAGAGCATAAAACTCATGTTTTATAGGGTAACATGTGTGATTGACCTTATAATGATGTCAGGTCTATAAAAAGTTGATTTAGAGCTTCACCGAACGAAATCGGATGTTTTCCGATGTTTTCTGCAAAAAGCCATAATTTCCGAGCGAAAGCCACATGTAAATCATGTAAACACGGAAATTGGCTGAATGACCAATGCCTAATGATCATGCATTGAATTTTATGGTCATATTCACACCCCGGACAAGTTTTGTTGCATACCGTGCCTTTCCGGTTTGCTGTCGGAGTCATTTTGACCGGTATCGGATCTTCTGTTCACTGCCCTAACTTCCGGATAAAATTCTGAAGTTTTGGAGGGTGTTATGGCTGATATGATTCTATAGAAAGCTTCTTCGGCCTGTTATCTTTCCAAAGCAACAAACGGTGTCGAATTCTGAGTTCGGGAGTATTCGCAATGGCTTCCGGAAGAAGGACGCGCAAAAATAGTCCCATGCCCCCAGGTTCCTGGTCACATGCGCCCGGGACCCAGGGCACGTGCCCATGCGCCCTACCAGTGAGGCACGTGACCTCGTGCCCTCACTTCAGGGCACATGCGCCCTACCCTGGAGGCACGAGGGACCCAGTTTTTTACCGGGACTCTACCACTGAACCGACGATCGGATAAGACCATTTTTCTCGGGAACGGTGCCCATGCGCCCTTACTGGGGAGCACATGCGCCCCTCAGAATCAGAGTTAATTTATAGGAGAACAGACGGTGCTATCCGGGCTAAAAAATAGGTGCCTTGCGCCCCATCCCTGGGCGCATGCACCCTGGTGTAGAATCCACTATGGCTTATGTCTGTTTTGTCATTTTCCGAATACCAGATTTTCTGCTAGAGCATGATTCATGGTTTTCACGATACCCGAGCAATTTTGTTATGCTTAAAACGAACCCTTTTAGAACTTGAGATTATTCCACTCAGAATTAAACTGAGTATTTTGGTGAAACTTGAATGAACTTGAGATTCCAAATATGATGGATTGGTATTCTTTTAATTTTAAGATCAATTTCTCTTTTACAAAACTTTAGCCCATCACAGTACAAGAACACTGCAAAGTTCGGGTTGCTGGCTGATGATGAACCTACGAATTCTAGGACTCCTCACCACGCTGATGGTTGGCTACATCCTTTTATCCTTTATCATTTACTTTTTCATCTCTCGTGCCAAGGACATGTCTTTTACCAGTCAATTATATGAGGTTTTGATAGAACATGAAAGTGATCTATAATACTCAGAGAGATTCATTTTGCTGGATCGGGTAGATAAGCATGTCTATATCTACACCTTGATGCCACCTTTTCAGTCCATCACCATTCCATTCCGCTACATTCATCTACGTTCACTTGCATTCCATTACAGTTCACTCCGAATCACTCCGCTTCATTACATGCCACTCCCTTACAAAGCCGACATCAAGGCGAGGCAAGCTGTAGACACACCAAATTCGCCTAATTCAGAGCATAAAACTCATGTTTTATAGGGTAACATGTGTGATTGACCTTATAATTATGCCGGGTCTTTAAAAAGTTGATTTAGAGCTTCGCCGAACGAAATTGGATGTTTTCCGATGTTTTCCGTAAAAAGCCATAATTTCCGAGCGAAAGCCACATGTAAATCATGTAAACATGGAAATTGGCTGAATGACCAATGCCTAATGATCATGCATTGAAGGTTATGGTCATATTCACACCCCGGACAAGTTTTGTTGCATACCGTGCCTTTTCGGTTTGCCGTCGGAGTCATTTTGACCGGTATCGGATCTTCTGTTCACTGCCCTAACTTCCGGATAAAATTCTGAAGTTTTGGAGGGTGTGATGGCTGATACGATGCTATAGAAAGCTTTTTCGGCCTGTTATCTTTCCAACGCAACAAACGGTGTCGAATTCCGAGTTTAGGAGTGTTCGCAATGGCTTTAGGAAGAAGGACGCGCAAAAATAGTCCCATGCGCCCGGGTTCCTGGTCACATGCGCCCGGGACCCAGGGCACGTGCCCATGCGACCTACCAGTGAGGCATGTGACCTCGTGCTCTCACTTGAGGGCACATGCGCCCTACCCTGGAGGCACGAGGGACCCAGTTTTTCACCGGGACTCTACCACTGAACCGACGATCGGATAAGACCATTTTTCTCAGGAACAGTGCCCATGCGCCCTCATTGGGGGGCACATGCGCCCCTCAGTGGGGCGCATGCACCCTGCACCAGGGTGCATGGGCCCAGGGGTGGGGCGCAAGGCACCTATTTTTTAGCCCGGATAAAACTGTCTGTTCTCCTATAAATTAACTCTGATTCCGGTCATTCCAAAGGGATGAGCACGACCCCCCAGGCATCTCAAGACGTCCAACCACCCTACTGAATTGATTTTGTGATTTTTAGAGAGATAATTTAGAGCTTTTAGAGAGAGAAAAGTCGGTTCAAGAGAGAGGAAGGCTGTTCTGCAGGTGATCAGCCAGGTCTCTCTTCTTCGGCCTCTACAGCAGTGTGTGGACGTCTTATGCCTGAGCTCTCTTCATCAAAGTTCTTCCTCTCCAAGTATTCTTAAGTTTATAATCGACGGAACTTGATTCCGAGGTCGGGGCTGGTTTTTTACGAGTGCAGAAGGAAAGTCGCGCCTGGCAGATCCTGGACTGCTGCTCGGCTTTTTCGACAACCCGGATTCGGCTATATCTTTCTCTATTCAACTCAGAATCTTTCAGTTCTTTTTCCTATCTCTTTGTTTAGTGATTATCCATACCCCTATTATTTTTTTACATTTTTTTGCATTACTTTTATTCTGTTATTCCGAAAATAAAAAAAGGGGTTAGAGATAACCCGAATCCGGTCAGTTTCTAGTCAATTGTGTGTTTTATGTTATTCTCTTTACATATACTCCACCTTGTTTAGTTCTAATAGTCTATTTCACTTGTTTGTTTGTCTAGTTGCACAGAATATCAAGAACCCCCACGTTGAGGACTCTTCTTCATCGGATTGCCGAAGAGGGAGAAGCTTTAACTCACATTCTTCACGCTAAGGTACACACAGTCATTTTAATTCTATAAATCGGAACCCACGGTTCCTGGCGACCACATTTATTTCTTCTCACCCTCTTCCCACACGACCCGAACCTTCTCTTTGGTGATCGAGCGACGCCAAGGGATGAAAGTTCGGGGATCAATGTGAGTGTGGGACCGAGGTGAGAATTGCTTTCTGAGTTTTATTCCTTTCTTTTCTCATCCCCTCTTGAGGTGATGATCTGGGTTCATGGACTTCCCTGAAAAGGAGAGGACCCCGTTGAATTTTCAGAGTCAACACATGGGACTCCAAAAATTCTTTATCAAAGGGGAGACCATGATGATGGCCGGGGACGAAGAAGTAGAACCAGTCAAGAGGTAAAAGGCACCAGAGCAAGAGGAGGAGGTGGACAACCTGAGTTCATCTTTGGCTCGGTTGTTCACAGAGGAGGAAGAACCAGTCAAGGGCAAGTCCATCTCTAAACAACTTGTCCACTCGAACCCACCTCCAAACAACATCCCGCGTGAGCCGTATCCTACGGTCACGTATTTCAAAATCCTCACTCTATCCCTCTTAGATTCGCTTGATGGGCTAATTTGCCCGATTCCTACTTCTGGGCCAAAATGGCCACCTAAACTGATCACTGGGCCTGAGAGCGCATTCAAATTTTCTTACTCCACTGGGCTTCTATACCCATTCCAATACAACAACCTTGGGCCCGCGTGCCCACTAGTCGGGCCCACGTGCCCTTTAGATTTATTTTCTTGCTTTGGGCCTGCGTGCCCACCATTCGGGCCCACGTGCCCCTTAGATCTTTTCACTAGCTTTGGGCCTATCTGCCCATTTCTTGTCATCAACGGGCCCGCAAGCCCATTTTTCTCCCATTTGCTTAAGCTTTCTATTTCTGCTCGAGCCCCATCGGCTCATTCACATTTTGTTATTGAAAACACACAAAACACCCAAAAAAAACGTCTTCTCGCAAACCCAATTTTCCGTTGAGGAGACATCTATTCTTGTCTCGGAGGGTGCTCCCAACCAGGGACCCCTCTTCCCCAACTCACTAATCGATCTGCTCGATCCTTCATCCACTATAGATACCACCTTTCCAATTACGTCTTCTTTAGGAGTAGTTAGTATAGGAAAGAAGAAAATTTGAGGTAAACGTGTTCCAGAGAGATATCTCCAACAAATAGCTCAAGAATGCAAGGAATGTGCAAGGCTGCCTAGGTTTTTGAAAATGCTATCCAGCTTGACGAAATCTAGTAGGAGGATGAATTCAATGTAGATCATACACTGGGAGTTTACGAGGTTTTTTCAAAAAAAGATCCTGATTTCGAGGATGGAATTGAGGACTTGGCTGATGCGTATGCATCTGGACCTAAAAGGTTTGAAGAACCATCAGCCACGGTGGATGAACCGACAAAAGAATTGAAACTCGGAACACCGGGAGATCCCAAGACAGTCCTCCTAAGTGCAAACCTCACTCCCACGGAGGAACAAAGTTTAATTAAAATTTTGGAAGAATATAAGGACACGTTCGCATGGACATACGAGGACATGTCGGGGTTAGACAACTCGTTAGTTGAACATCGTCTAACTTTGAAACCTGGAGTTACCCCGGTCAAACAAAAATTAAGGAGATTCCACCCTGATGTTTCACTGAAGATGAAAGACGAGGTCGACAAGTTACATCAAGCAAAATTCATTAAGGTCATCTTTTATCCGCAATGGGTGGCAAACATAGTCCCTGTCATGAAGAAAGATGGTAGAGTTCGGATCTGTATAGACTTCAGGGACTTGAACCTAGCGTGTCCTAAAGATGACTTTCCTCTACCTCATATTGATGTACTGGTTGATAACACTGCTGGATTCGAGATGCTATCATTCATGGATGGCTATTCCGGTTATAATCAAATCCGGTTGGCTGAGGAGGACCAGGAGAAGACCTCGTTCACTACACCTTAGGGAACCTACTGCTATGTCGTCATGCCCTTTGGACTAAAGAATGTTGGCACTACCTATCAGAGGGCAATGACGGCTATCTTCCATGACATGATGTATACCCTTGTAGAGGTGTACAAGGATGATCTGGTCGTTAAGTCCAAAAGCCGAGAAGATCACTCAGAAGTGTTGAGAAAGGTCTTGCAAAGGGCTAGGGAATATAAATTGAAGATGAAACTAAAGAAATATACGTTTAGAGTATCCTCAGGAAAGTTATTAGGGTTCATAGTGAGCAAAAGGGGCATAGAGATCGACCCAAACAAGGCCAAGGCAATCATTGGTATGCCTCCTCCAAGAAATATGAAAGAACTTCGACGATTAATCGGGAGGCTACAGTTTGTCCGCCGGTTCATCTCACAACACTCCCAAAGGTGTAAACCTTTCTATGAGTTGACCAAGGCGAGGGCCGAGTTCAAATGGGATTCGAAGTGCCAGGATGCATTCGATGGCTTGGAAAGATACCTGGCTAGTCCCCCTGTGCTTAGACCACCAGTCCCTGGCAAGCCCTTAGTTTTGTATATCTTGGTTTTAGAGAATTCTCTTGGGGCAGTCCTTGCACAAGTGGATGAAGAAGGGAAAGAGAGGGAAACTTACTTTTTGTCAAAGATTTTTGATCCATGTGAGCAGAAGTATACTATAGTGGAGAAGACCTGTGCTGCACTAGTTTGGGTAGTTCAAAAATGTAAACACTATTTCTTAGCTCATGAGGTCAACCTTATTGCCCGCATCAATCCCATCAAGTTCCTTCTGGAAAAAATTGTTATGACTGATCGGTTAGGTCATTGGCAGAGCTTCCTTTCGCAGTTTGATATCACCTATGTCCCCCAGAAGGTGATTAAGGGCTATGCCATTGCCGAACATCTAGCCCACTGTAGACACGCCAAATTGGCTTGATTCGGAGCCCTAGACTCTTATTCCATAGGCGATATCTTTTATTTGACCGTTATATGATCTGGATTACCTTGTGGAGATGAGCTAAGGACATTGGTGAAGCCCCTTGTAAGTTGAGAACGGACCAATGATTTCCGGAATATTGCCGTAACCTTCAAGCGAGAGCCACACGTGAACTGTAAAAACACGAAGCCTGCTCGATGACCGACCTTGAATGATCCATAATTGAAGGTCTCGGGAGTCCCGCATGTGTTCCGTAACATTCAGGGTTTCCGAGAAGTCATTTCGGTAGGCGTCGGTCAATGACGGCTTTCGTTATGGCTTTTTCGATCTATGTTGACACGGCTATCCCGAACCACATGTTAGGCCTTTCTTGTCATCACCGGGTCTTTTCAGGTCATCCGGGTCGATTCTAGCGAAATATTTTCATCAACCGGGGCCATATGGCCATTTCGGTATATTTTAGGGTTTACCGGCTTTTCCGAGTTTCGGTTCACGTTTACCGGGTTAATCTCAAATTTTTCTATGACTTCGGGTTTACCGGTCGTACTGGACTTGTTCGGTCATCATTTTAAGTCATCCCGAGTTGACCCGAGATTTCTCGATCGGAACCGTGCTCTTTCGGATCTTCGCCCCGGGTTTTGGCTTTCCGCGAGAGGGTAAACCGGTAGAAAGCCCCGTGCGAACGTCTTGGGAGTCATGCCAGCTTATTTACCGACTTGATGAGGTGCATCTTAAGGTCCTCTTTCCAACGCAACAAACGGGAGCCGAATCGGACATCGTGTTTGCCAGATACGGCTCGCGGAACGCGCGCATTGGTGAAAGAGTGTACCGCACCCCCACTCCGCTTGAAAGGCGAGGGCGCGCCCTATGCGCCCTCAACCCGGGGGCGCGCCCTGCGCGCCCTCAAACCGGGGGCACGTCCTGCGCGCCCCCGGTTCCTTTGAAAAGCGGGGGCGTGGTCAGTTTCTTTAAATTGGAAATTGCCCCGATTAACACCTTCTAAACCGGATTTTTGGAAGGTTTCCGGCATTGATTTTTGATTATTTGTACCGCGCCCCCGATTCGGGGATGCGTTACGTATGTCAAGTCGATTTTTAGCAATTTCTGGAAGTTTACGTCGATTTTTAGCAATTTCCGGTTGGGGCGCGTTACGCTCTCTTTGAAATAGGGGGGCGCGCAGACTGTGCCCCCGAAGTGGGAGCGCGCCCTGCGCACCCTTGGTTTGAGGGTGCTCCCTGCGCGCCCTCGTCCCCTTTGAAAAGCGGTGGCGCGGTCGGTCCAGTTTCCAAATTTTGCACCGGCTTCCTTCCCCTATAAATTGAGGGCCATTCTCAACGACCCAAGGTTAATGCTCCATGCCTAGCTCGTCCAGTGGTCGTCCAAGTTCTTCTCCTAAGCTGTCCCGACGTCCAAAGGCGATCCGAAGTCAAGAGATCGATCTCGAGGTGAAGGAGAAGGCTCGATCCGGGTGTTCTGCATCAGCCAACTTCATCGACTTCTGCAGAAAATCCGAGACTCCTGCTGCAAAAGTTTTCAACATAGAAGATGTTCATCTCTTCGTCCTCCTTCATCTCCATTGACGGCACTCAATTCCGACTTTCCGTTCGTTCGTGGCGATTGCTGCACCAAGGGCGCGCATTCAGGTTCTGTTTTTCTATATCCGCCCACTTTCAGAATTTTTAAAGACTTCTACAGGAGGATTTCGGAGAAGTCATCAACATAGGAACTCTTCCTCTCTGAGTCCTATGTCTACTCCAACAAACATCACTCGATTCTGACAGTTGGGTCGTCCGTAGCATCCTCTGCACCAAAGTCGCGCCAGAAGGGTGCAAAGGCTACCCGAAACGGCCTTTTTCAACCAACTCGGCTTCAACTCAAGCCGATCCATTCCATAAGCTTTCTCAACTCCCTTAACTCAGTTTAATTATTGTTTTAAAGCATCTTTTATTATATTTACATCATTTTTACATATTCAAAAATACAAAAAAAAGGGTTAGGACTCGCCCCAATCCGGTGAGTTCGATTCCAATTGCTTCTTTCTCATATTCTCTCTACAGTTACTACACTTCCCATAGTTCTAATCATTTTCTTTCACTTGGTTTATTGTTCTAGTTGCACAGGTTTATCAAGCTAGCATCGGTTGGAGACTCTTCTTCATCGGCCGGCCGAGGAAGAAGAAGGTTGAACCCATATCCCGATCTCCCGCGCTATGGTACACGGTCAAATCAAGTCATCTCTTGTTTTTATTCTATAAAGCGGAGCCCGCGGCTCCTGGCGACCACATCGTTCATGTTTTAATTTCATCTCCTCCTCACTCTCCTCCCACATGACCCGAACCATCTCCGGTGCTCGAGCGACGCTATGAGATGAAAGTTCGGGGATCAATGTGAGTGTGGGATCGAGGTGAGGACATTTTACCGCTTTCCGAGTGTTTTCAATTCACTCCCCCCCCCTTTTTCCCCCTCTTCTATATTTCACCTTCTTATCTTGAGGTGCCGATCCGGAACCCTTTTTCGGAGTCGACAGCTTTTTGGCGACCATGGTGGGACAACCAATGTCTTCAACCATGCTAGCTTGATTCAACCGTGCAACTAGTTGTTTTCCAACTTGGTTCCCGCTTGAACCGGCTTGTCCTTTACTTCTTCCATGTCAATTTGTCTTTAAACATGCTGTTTACTCTTTCTTTAAGATTGTTCCCCATGTGGACTTGACTTGCTTGTTTTTAATTTCAACCCGGTTCCCGCATGAACCACTCTTTTCTTCCTATAAACCGATTCCCGCGTGAACCACCTTTCTTTTCCAACTCGGTTCCCGCGTGAACCAACTTATTTTAAAATCGGTCCCCACGTGGACCACCCATTTGCAGCACCTTCAGATTGGCCCCACGTGGCCCTCCTTCCCTTTTTTTCCAATCAAACAAACCGGTTCCTGCGCGAACCACCTTTTAGTTGCTAGTTGCTAGTTACTTGTTTTACTTTATCATTGCTTGTCTTGATTGCATTCACTTGCTTGATTTATTTAATAGCTTTCATTAATTTTATGTTTGCATATTTATTGCTTATTCTCCTCCTACCCTCTATTTTCATTTTTCCATTAGCTTTTGCATCGGGTACCAGACTTGCTCCGATCCATAGGGCATTCGAGGCGGGGGCTCTCTCTCCCAACACACCCTCACTCTCCAAACACCTTCTTGGTGGATTCTTACCTCTCTTCTTGGATATTCCTTCCTAGTTGATTTGGTGGTTTCCATCAAGACCTCCGTAAGTCCCCATCCGTTGAGTATTCCTCTCCGCACGATTGGGCCGGTTGTACCACTTTCTTAAAACCCGAAGAACCCAATTACCTACTCGTGGTGATTGAGTGATAACATTAGATCATGAAGGTTGAAGCAATAGGAACCATACCCATGTGAGTGAACAATTGTTAACAATCAATCTAATCTAAAGTTTCAACCCAAATATTGTCGAGTAGTCATTTTAAAACATTGTTTGCATAACTTGGTTGTTCACCACAATTGAAAACAACCAAAAAATTCTTCTTTCAAAACACCTAAAAAAATTCTTTAATTTTGTGTTCAACTTGTTTTTCCAACCAACCAAATTGAAAAAAAAAATTCAAACAAAACAAAACATAAAAAAAAATCTTCAATTGTGTGCTTTACTTGCTCTCTTTTTTAACCATCTTTGTAGAAAGATCGACATGATGCCTATGATGCTAAGGTCTGGAAGCCACGTTGGGAGGTCGGACTACTACAAGCTGCAAGAACCCATGGTCCAACCAAAGGGCTATGTCAATGCCGTCAGAGAACCTGAAGTTCAAAATCCTACTCATCCACCGGCTTCACTTAATGTGGAACAAATCCTCTAGGGTCTATCCCTCCATTTATATCATGAATCTTTTTCACTTGTGCAATATTTAACAAAGGGCAAGATGCCCGCCAATCAAGATCTGGTCGAGGGAAATCAAGCCCCCTCACCACCCAATCAACATTACCGCCCAGCTCCTCAGCCCCAGTAGCAACTTGCATACAACCGAGCACCACCACAGCAACCCTCCTACAACCGAGCACCCCAGCAACCAAATGCCTACAACCGAGCGCCTCAACAATGACATGTCTACAACCGACCCCAACCACAACAACAAGCCTACAACCAAGTGCCACCACCAGCCAACCGACCTAGGAGAGGGGGACCCAAGAGAGAATACTCTCCTCAACTTCCATTCCCCCTCACCGATATCTTTAATGCATTGATGGCGAAACAACAGTTGGAGATTCTAAAGGAGAGAGAAGGATGGCCGGCCAATGTTGACACAACCAAGTACTGCTCTTATCATCGGTATCCTGGGCACACGGTGGATGTATGTTTCTAGTTTAAAGACTACATCCATGACCTTAATGATCAAGGGAACATTGATTGGGCACAGATGGGAGAATATATTCAAGCAATGAAGGCACGTTAGAATCAACCGCGACGACAGCCCGGCCTGGGCATAGTCCAAGATCCGCTCCCGGTACATGCACCCATACAAGCAGCGGCACCAGCACCACCAAACCAACGACTCGGCCTCGTCCACTCTGCCATCGAGGAGTCAACCCACCATTCCCAGGGTTGGCGGTGTCGAGGATCAAATCACCTCCATGCCCGCCATACCAACCCCACCTACAAACCGCACCATACTCTCCATACCGAGAGCTGCCCCCAGCCCACAAACTACCCAAACACCACTACCCTCACCAACCATTAACCCTCCACGGCGCTTAATCATTAGACCGCCACTAGCCTCCCAGCCAGCACCCCAACCATCACCCCAACCTAACCCACCAACCACCATTAATCCTCCGCGGTGTCTAATCATTAGACCGCCACCAACACCCAGACATCACCTAACCTACCGATCCCGCCACCCCACGACCCCTCATCATTAGACCATCACCACCAACACCCCAACCATCACCCAACATACCGGCCTCCACCACTCCACGACCCCTCATCATTAGACCATCACCACCAATACCCCAACCATCACCCAACATACCGGCCTCCACCAATCCACGACCCCTCATCATCCGATCCTCACCACCCCTACCAACCATGGGCTCCTTAACCTACCAACCAACCCTACCATCACCATCATCACCACTTCCCCCTACCATGCTGGCGCCGGTACTTCGTAGCGGGAGGATGTTCCAAAGGGTCTTTCCCCAGGCTGGGATACAACCACAGGAGCGAGTAGAAGAGGAGGCAGTGGAAGAACTGTTGCCCAGCATGGCATATAACCTATTGAAGCATCTGGACAAAATGCCGGCACGGATTTCAATCCTAGAGCTGATTAAGAGGTCAAAGAACCATCAGGACATCCTACAACAATATATGCAGCGGGTCATGGTCAATGAGGACCTCGTGCCTGAGAAGATCATTACTGTCCTGACCCCGAGGAGTGAACATCCGGCACTCACATTTACACAGGAGGAGTTGGCACGGCCAGAGATCAGAAAGTATGCCTTGTGTGTTGCAGTAGTCATCCGAGGCGTGGAGATTAAATCTTGCTTGATTGACACCGGAGCGTCGATAAACGTCATGCCGCCAGAAACATTGCAACTTTGCGGCATCTCCGATGAAGAAATCGATCCTTCTTCCGTCACGGTGACAGCCTATGACAACTCCCAGAAGCCAGAACGAGGGGTGGTTACATTGGAAGTAGGACTTGGACCGTGTGCTGTCACCGCCGAGTTTCATGTTCTAGAACTGGACCCTACATTCAAAGCTATTTTGGGACGCCCGTACCTTGAGGCAATAGGAGCTATTGTCTCCACTAATCATCAGTGTTTGAAGTTCCCATACAAGGGCCAGGTGATCAAAGTAACCAACATCCCCATTCTAAATGATGTGGATGACCCCTCTTCTGCACTGCCAATATCAAAATTTGTTCAGCCGTTGGTTTCCACTACAGAACTGCCCGAGGTCATGATGTTAACGACGCCTCCAGATACAGTAGCATGGAGGATGATGAAAGGGATGGGCTATCAGCCAGGAAAGGGGTTGGGAAAGGAGCTGCAAGGGGTTGTGCACCCCATTAAAGCCGTACAAAGACCAAAGAGACACGGGCTTGGCTATGAGCCCAATTTCACTTCGAAGATGGTCTACTGGCCAAAAAATGCCATGGGACTCCAAAAATTCTTTATCAAAGGGGAGACCATGATGATGGCCGGGGACGAGGAGGGAGAACCAGTCAAGAGGAGGAAGGCACCAGAGCAAGAGGAGGAAGTGGACAACCTGAATTCATCTTTGGCTCGGTTGTTCACAGAGGAGGAAGAACCAATCAAGGGCAAGTCCATTCTTAAACAACTTGTCCAATCAAACTCACCTCTAGATAACCTTCCGCGTGAGCCATATCCTACGGTCACATATTTCAAAGTCCTCACGCTCTCCCTCCTGGATTCGCTTGATGGGTTGTCTAGCCCAATTCCCACTTCTCGGCCGAAATGGCCCACTGAACTAATCACTGGGCCTGAGAGCCCATTCAAATCTTCTTACTCCACTGGGCTTTTATGCCCATTCCAATCCAACAACCTTGGGCCCGCGTGCCCACCAATCGGGCCCGCGTACCCTTTAAATTTCTTTTCTAGCTTCGGGCCCACGTGCCCACCATTTGGGCCCACGTGCCCCTTAGATCTTTTCACTAGCTTTGGGCCTATCTGCCCCTTTCTTGTCATTGTTGGGCCCACAAGCCCATTTTTCTTATGTTTACTTAAGCTTTCTACTTCTACTCTAGCCCCACCGGCTCATTTTCTTTCTGTTATTGAAAATACCCAAAACACCCAAAAAAAACGACTTCTCACAAACTCAGTTTTCTATTGAGGAGACATCTCTACTTGTCTCGGAGGGTGCTCCCAACCAGAGACCCCTTTTCCCCAACTCACTGATCGATCTGCTCAATCTTTCACCCATTGTAAATACCACCTTTTCAATTCCGTCTTCTTTAGGAGAAGTTAGGGTAGGAAAGAAGAAAACTCGAGGTAAACGTGTTCCAGAGAGATATCTCCGACAAATAGCTCAAAAATGCAAAGAATGTGCAAGGCTGCCTAAGTTTTTGGAAAATGCTATCCAGCTTGACGAAATCTAGTATGAGGATGAATTCAATGTAGATCATACATTGGGAGTTTACGAGGTTTTATCAGAAAAGGATGCTAATTTCGAGGATGAAATTGAGGACTTGGCTGATGCATATGCATCTGGACTTAAAAGGTTTGAAGAAACATTAGCCACGGTGGATGAACCGACAAAAGAACTGAATCTTGGAACACCGGAAGATCCCAAGACAGTCCTCCTAAGTGCAAACCTCACTCCCACTGAGGAACAGAGTTTAATTAAAATTTTGAAAGAAAATAAGGACACGTTCGCATGGACATACGAAGACATGCCGGGGTTAGACAACTCTTTGGTTGAACATTGTTTAACTTTGAAACCTGGAGCTACCCCGGTCAAACAAAAAATTAAGGAGATTCCACCCAGATGTTGCACTTAAGATGAAAGAAGAGGTTGACAAGTTACATCAAGCAAGATTCATTAAGGTCATCCTTTATCTGCAATGGGTGGCAAACATAGTCCCTGTCATGAAGAAAGATGGTAGAGTTCGGATCTATATAGACTTTAGGAACTTGAACCGTGCGTGTCCTAAAGATGACTTTCCTCTACCACATATTGATGTACTGGTTGATAACACTGCTGGATTCGAGATGTTGTCATTCATGGATGGCTATTCGGGTTATAACCAAATCCGGTTGGCTGAAGAGGACCAGGAGAAGACCTCGTTCACTACACCTTGGGGAACCTACTGCTATGTCGTCATGCCCTTTGGACTAAAGAATGTTGGTGCTACCTATCAGAGGGCAATGATGGCTATCTTCCATGACATGATGCATACCCTTGTAGAGGTGTACATGGACGACCTGGTCGTTAAGTCCCAAAGCCGAGAAGATCATCCTGAAGTGTTAAGAAAGGTCTTGCAAAGGGCTAGGGAATATAAATTGAAAATGAACCCAAAGAAATGCACATTTGGAGTATCCTCAGGAAAACTGTAGGGGTTCATAGTGAGAAAAAGGGGCATAGAGATCGACCCAAACAAGGCCAAGGCAATCATTGGTATGCCTCCTCCGAGAAATATGAAAGAACTTCGAGGTTTGATCGGGAGGCTACAATTTGTCCGCCGGTTCATCTCACAACATTCCCAAAGGTGCAAACCTTTCTATGAGTTGACCAAGGCGGGGGCCGAGTTCAAATGGGATTCGAAGTGCCAGGAAGCAATCGATGGATTGAAAAGATACCTGGCTAGTCCCCTGTGCTTAGACCACCAATCCCTAGCAAGCCCTTAGTTTTATACATCTCGGTTTTGGAGAATTCTCTTGGGTCAGTCCTTGCACAAGTGAATGAAGAAGGGAAAGAGAGGGCAACCTACTAATTGTCAAAGATCTTTGATCCGTGTGAGCAGAGGTATACTGTAGTGGAGAAGACCTGTGCTGCACTAGTTTGGGTGGTTCAGAAGCTTAAACATTATTTCTTAGCTCATGAGGTCAATCTTATTGCCCGCATCAATCCCATCAAATTCCTTCTGGAGAAAACTGTTCAAACTGATCGGTTAGGTCGTTGGCAGAGCTTCCTTTCCCAGTTTGAGATCACCTATGTCCCCCAGAAGGCGATTAAGGGCTATGCCATTGCCGAACATCTAGCCCATCACCCTATACCCCTCTTTGACCCGGTCCAGTCAGAGCTCCCGGATGACGAACTAATGTTGATCCGATCTTCCCACCTTTGGACATTATATTTTGACGAGGCTCTGAATTCACACGGTAAGGAAATAGGAATCATCCTTCTATCACCCGAGGGTGTCACCATTCCACAGGCATTTCAGCTTGACTTCCCAGCAACCAACAATATAACTGAATACGAAGCCTTGCTGGCCGGGCTGGAGGCCGCTCATTACTATGGTGCCACGGAATTGAGGGTGATAGGTGATAGCCAACTAATCCTTCGTCAAGTCCTAACCAAATACCGAACTTCTCATCCAAACCTCAAACCTTACCAAGAACTCACCTCTTGCTACATCAAACTCTTTTCCAAACTCACTTTTGTCTATGTTCCTCGAGCTCAGAACATCCTTGCTGATGCCCTAGCCTCCTTAGCTTAATCTCTGTCAGTCCCGCTAGGTAGACAGGTGCAGACTATCCATGTCCGTAGAAGGTCGATACCGGCGATTAAGGATGGTCGATTTTTGAAGGTAAAGGAGAGATTTGGCAGGAAGGAATATCTAGAGCAGAAAGAGGAGATTTCTCTAATCGAGTTGGAAGAGTTAGATGAGTGTGAGAGGCCTTGGTTTGATGAGATCGCAAGGTATTGTCAAGATCAGACAAATCCACCTGGATCAAATGCAAAAGAAAAGAAGGCCATCAGGAGAGTATCCCAGAGGTATACCATCCTAGGAGGGGTGCTCTACAAGAGGAGCCTGAGCGGAATTTTATTGAGATGCGTTAAAAAAGAAGAGGCAGAATTGGTACTTAAGGAAGCACATTTCAGGATCTGTGGGGGCCACGTCAATGCTCAAGCTCTTGCCAAGAAAATCATCAGGCAGGGGTATTATTGGCCAACCCTAGAAGAGGATTGCTCTGTCTTTGTCCGGCACTGTCATTCTTGCCAACTCCATGCCGACAAGATCCATTCTCCCGCATCTTCTCTTCATCCGATTCATGCCTCATGGCCCTTCGCCATGTGGGCTTTTGACATCATTGGCCCTCTAAGTGATCTTAACTCTGAAATCCGTTCCAAATCGTTCATCCTGACGGCAACAGAGTACTTTACCAAGTGGGCAGAAGCGGAAGCGTTCGTGGAGATCAAGGCATAAACTCTGTGCTCCTTCATCAAACGCAACATCATCGCCAGGTTCGGGATACCCAGCGACATTATCACCGACAACGGACCGCAATTTCTCTCTCAATATCTGCGTGATCTTTGCAACAGGTACCGCATTGCATTGCATCATTCATCTCCTTATTACCCACAAGGCAACGGTCAAGCATAAGCCACCAATAAAACTTTGATTAAAATCATTAAGAAAACCTGTAAGTCTAGCAAGTTCACAGACTGGCCAGATAAGCTTGTAGATGCCCTATGGGCTTATCGTACTTCTGTACGGACCCCCACTGGTCAAACCCCATATGCTCTCGCATATGGGATGGAAGCGGTGCTCCCATACGAAGTACTCCTTCCATCACTCCGAGTTCAACTTGATAGGGACATCCCTGTTGATGAGAGGCGAGAATCTCTCATTGCACAACTTGAACTCATAGATGAAAGAAGGTTGGCTGCCTCCGAGCATGCCCGGACTTATCAGAACATATGGAAAATGTTTTATCAAAAGAGGCTGGTAGAGAGAAAGTTTGAAATCGGTGAGATGGTAGTCAAACGTATATTCATTAAGCCAGGTGGTCCCGCTCCAAGTTGCAACCTAACTGGGAAGGGCCTTTTGTTATAACTGAAAAATATCTAGGTAATGCATATGAGCTAACCAATGCCGATGAAGAAAAATTGAACCATCCAAGGAACGGCGTTTACCTCAAAAAATATTCTCCTTAGAAAATAAAATGGAGAATTTCTGGTATGATACTAAGTCATCGATCCAAGGGTGTTAGCTAGAAGTCAAGGGTAGACATCACCCTGCACACACAACACCTCCCGATCCCAGAATCTGGATAGTCCAACACTCGAGAGAGGCAAGGCAGAACCCTGAATACGGAAAGGAAACCCTTACCCTATTCTCTTCTATTCGGTCCAAGATAGGTGAAAGGGACTAGAGGAGGATAGTATCGAAAATGCCCGCCACCTTAGTAGGAGGCCGTCTCATAGGGTGCAAAAGGGTGCCAAAAGATGGGCAATGAACCCCACAGGTTTAAACAAATATGGGACTATCTAAATGAGTAACCAAAAGAATAGAAAATGAAGAAAAGGCACCAAAAGATGGAAAATGACCCCACAAGTCAAAGACTTGTCTAAGTAAGTGCCACATGTAAAAAAATCTGAAGAGGCCGAACCCCAACGGGCAATTTGGGCATGAGTAGAGAAACCCTCCTCAACACCCCCAAATCCTATCAAAGACTTCCTTTATTATTCTTCCATCTTAAAACCCCTAGGGTAGGGTAAACTGTCCAAACTCAGGGGGAATCCAAACCAACCAAGAGAAGAGGGCAAGAAAGATTCTGGGTAAGGAACCTTATTCACACGTGGTGCTTATTGCTTGAATCTTGATCAATACTCAAAGATCGATGAATGGCCTCAATATCGGCACATTCTCCACAAAAATCTAAAAAAAATGAATATTTTCAAAAAATACAAAAAATAATCATCAAATATTTTAAAAAATTCAAAAAAAAATGAATATTTTCAAAAATCCAAAAATAAATTGAATATCTTCAAAAATAAAAAATGAATAATTTCTAAAAAAAATGCATCATTTAGCTTGGCATAACCTTGAATTTTGCCTTTCGTAGCATTCATGTTTATTTTTATGTCTTGCATGTTTCATTTCTGCATCGCATATTTATCTTGATTATCACCCCATTAAGAGGGCTCCTCCCTTTGACCTAAGTCAAAGTTGGCCATAATAGGTAAAGGGATGAGTCGTTGTGAAGATCTAATCCTCTTTTATCAAGTGTTTTCAGGGACTTTAAAATAAGAGGAGAAGGTTCTCTCAACGACAGGCAGACAGCAATAGGCAAAGAGATAAGCCATGGTGAAGATTTAATCCCCTTCATTAAGCATTTCAGGATTCTGAGATTAAGAAGGGAGCGACTCTCGCCATAGCAAGTAAGCACTCTTAACTTGTCTGTCATTTTGTGCATTCTACCTGGTTGATAAGGCTACCCCCCTTGACATATAAGCAAGGCAAGACAACAATAGGCAAGGGGGGTAAGCCATAGAGCATATTTAACCCTTCTATTAAGTATTTCAGAAAAGAAACACAAGTCAAGGAGGGGTGAGAATCTCGCCAACAGGTATGTCTCTTAACCCTACATCTATTATTTACTTTTATTATTTGCCATCCCTTAGAAGGCTTCACCCTTGACAAACTTGCAAGGGGTTAAGCCGAAATGTGATACTAACAATCCTTTCGAGAAATGTCAAGCAGATCAAAACAACACTGAAGCAAGAAGTTCTATAACAAGGAAGAAAAGCAGCTACGACACAAGAAGAAGATTAAGCCTGCTACAGATATCAGCGTCTGTTGCCACCGACTCCAGGAGAATGACCATGTGGATAAGGCATGGAAACCATGTCCATAAAACCGCCGCAACTGCCTCATTACGGCGATACTCAGAAGGAGTGGCCAAGAAAATGCTCGCAGAAATGGAAGAGTGGACATGGGAAACCCCCATTTCTTGCCGGCTAACATATAAGTCGTTAGTCGTGTATTATTATCTTATGCATGATTTGTTGAAGACCATGAGTATGGTTCCCGAATGGGTATCTTGACCTCATAGACAATCTATATCTTCAACTATTTGTTATATAAGTTTTGTCTTGTTTAATTGAGCCCAGCATGCATCATGTAGCGTTAATTGCATTACATTTTGTTTTGTCATTGCATACATCATTTCTCAGCCTAATCTTTAAACCTTTTAAACCTTTTCCAATTATTCTGAATCCCACCGTGTTTTCTAATCCCACCGTGTTTTCTAGTCCCACCAACCTTTCTAATATCCAACTGTGTCTGTTAATCCCACTGTGTTCGGTAATCACCTTGTGCCACCAAATCCTCCATCACCACTGTGGCCATTGCAGCACTTCCTTGCTATTCATCCCACCATGACAGCCAATTCGTCCCGCCAAGGGCCTTCTATTTGATCAGAACTTGCACAGTCATTATCTTCACGGTCTATGCTTAAACATTTGCCTTTTGGAATCTGAGATCATTCCATTCCGAATCAAATCTTGTCTCTTGGAAGACTTAAATGAATATGAGAGCCTGAATGTGCTCGATTGGTATTCTTTTACTTTTTCAAAACAAATCTCTTTTTAAACTTTAGCCCATCACAGTACAGGAACACCGCAAAGATCGGGTTACCGGCTGATGATGAACCTACGAACCCATGTTTCGGGGACTCCCCACCGCGTTGGGGGTTGGCTATTCTTCTCTCGTGCCAATGGCACATCTCTTAACAATCAAACATTGGAAGACTTGATGAAACATGGCAGTTACCCAGGAGACTTGAGGAGATTCGTCTTGCCGAATCTGGTCGTTGAGCGTGTCTATATCTACACCTTGATGCCACCTTTTCAGTCCATCACCATTTCGCTCCACTACATTCCACTACGATCCATCTCGCTTCGCTACGCTTTCTCTACGCTTTACTTCGTTCCGCTACATGCCATTCCCTTGCAAAGCCGACATCAAGGCGAGGCAAGTTGTAGACACGCCAAATTGGCTTGATTCGGAGCCCTAGACACTTATTCCATAGGCGATATCTTTTATTTGACCGATATCTTATCTGGATTACCTCGTGGAGATGAGCTAAGGACATTGGTGGAGCCCCTTGTAAGTTGAGAATGGACCATTGATTTCTGGAATATTGCCGTAACCTTCAAGCGAGAGCCTCACGTGAACTGTAAAAACACGAAGCCTGCTCGATGACCAACCTTGAATGGTCCATAATTGAAGGTCTCGGGAGTCCCGCATGTGTTCCGTAACATTTAGGGTTTCCGAGAAGTCATTTCGGTAGGCGTCGGTCAATGACGGCTTTCGTTATGGCTTTTTCGATCTGTGCTGACACGGCTATCCCGGACCACATGTTAGGCCTTTACGGTCATCACCGGGTCTTTTCAGGTCATCCGGGTTGATTCTAGCGAAATATTTTCATCAATCGGGGCCATTTGGCCATTTTGGTCAATTTTAGGGTTTCCCGGCTTTTCCGAGTTTCGGTTCACGTTTACCGGGTTAATCTCAAATTTTTCTATGACTTCAGTCTTTACGGTCGTACCGGACTTTTTTGGTCATCATTTTAAGTCATCCCGAGTTGACCCGAGATTTCTCGATCGGAACCGTGCTCTTTCGGATCTTCACCGCAGGTTTCGGCTTTCCGCGAGAGGGTAAACCGGTAGAAAGCCCCGTGCGAACGTCTCGGGAGTCATGCCAGCTGATTTACTGACTTGAGGAGGTGCGTCTTAAGGTCCTCTTTCCAATGCAACAAACGGGAGCTAAATCGGACAACCTGTTTGCAAGATACGGCTCGTGGAACGCGCACGTAGGAGAGAGTGTACCGTGCCCCCACTCCGCTTGAAAGGGGAGGGAGCGCCCAGCGCGCCCTCAACCCGTGGGTGCACCTTGCGCGCCCTCTAACCGGGGGCACGTCCTGCGTGCCCCCGGTTCCTTTGAAAAGCGGGGACGCAGTCAGTTTCTTTAAATCGTAAATTGCCCCGATTAGCACCTTCTAAACCGGATTTTTGGAAGGTTTCCGGCGTTGATTTTCGATTTTTTGTACCGCGCCCTCGGTTCGGGGGCGCGTTATGTATGTCAAGTCGATTTTTAGCAATTTCTTGAAGTTTCCGTCGATTTTTAGCAGTGAGACGCGTAACGCGCCCCCGCTCTCTTTGAAACAGGGGGGGCGCAGACCGCGCCCCCAAAGTGGGGGCGCGCCCTGCGCGCCCTAGGTTTGAGGGCGCGCCCTGCGCGCCCTCGTCCCCTTTGAAAAGCGGGGGCGCGGTCGGTCCAGTTTCCAAATTTTTCACCGGCTTTCTTCCCCTATAAATTGAGGGCCATTCTGAACGACCCAAGGTTAATGCCCCATGCCTAGCTCGTCCAGAGGTTGTCTAAGCTCTTCTCCAAATCCGTCCCGACGTCCAAAGGCAATCCGAAGTCAAGAGATCGATCCCGAGGTGAAGAAGAAGGCTCGATCCGGGTATTCGGCATCAGACAACTTCATCGACTTCTGAAGAAACTCCGAGTATCCTGCTGCAAAAGTCTTTAACATATAATATGTTCATCTCTTCGTCCTCTTTCATCTCCAACTGACGGCACTCAATTCTGACTTGCCGTTCGTTCGTGACGATTGCTGCACCAAGGGCGCGCATCCATGTTCTGTTTTTCTATATCCGCCCACTTTAAGAATTTTTACAGACTTTTACAGGAGTTTTTCGGAAAAGTAATCAACATAGGAACTCTTCCTCCCTAAGTCATATGTCTACTCCAACAAACGGCACTAGATTCTGACATCTGGGTCGTCCATTTCATCCTCTTTATCAAAGTCGCGCCAGAAGGGTGCAAAGGCTACCCGAACCGGCCTTCTTCAACCAACTCGGCTTCAACTCAAGCCGATCCATTCCATAAGCTTTATCAACTCCCCTAACTCCGTTTAATTATTGTTTTAAAGCATCTTTTAGTTTATTTATATCATTTTTACATAATCAAAAATACAAAAAAGGGGTTAGGAATCGCCCCAATCCGGTGAGTTCGATTCCAATTGCTTCTTTCTCATATTCTCCCTACAGTTACTACACTTCCCATAGTTCTATTCATTTTCTTTCACTTTGTTTATTGTTCTAGTTGCACAGGTTGATCAAGCTAGCATCGGTTGGAGACTCTTCTTCATCGGGCGGCTGAGGAAGAAGAAGGTTGAACCCATATCCCGATCTCCCGTGCTAAGGTACACGGTCAAATCAACTCATCTCTTGTTTATATTCAATAAAGCGGAGCCCGCGGCTCCTGGCGACCACATCTTTCATGTTTTAATTTCATCTCCTCCTCACTCTCCTCCCACATGACCCAAACCATCTCCGGTGCTCGAGCGACGCCGTGAGATGAAAGTTCGGGAATCAATGTGAATGTGGGATCGAGGTGAGGACATTTTACCGCTTTCCGGGTGTTTTCAATTCACTCCCCCCCTTTTTCTCCCTCTTCTATATTTCACCTTCTTATCTTGAGGTTCCGATCTGGAACCCGTTTACGGAGTTGACACCCACCACCCTATACCCCTCTTTGACCCGGTCCAGTCAGAGCTCCCGGATGATGAACTAATGTTGATCCGATCTTCCCACCTTTTGACATTATATTTTGACGGGGCTCTGAATTCACACGGTAAGGGAATAGGAATCATCCTTCTATCACCCGAGGGTGTCACCATTCCACAAGCATTTCAGCTTGACTTCCCAACAACCAACAATATAGCTAAATACGAAGCCTTGCTGGCCGGGCTGGAGGCCGCTCATTTCTATGGTGCCACGGAATTGAGGGTGATAGGTGATAGCCAACTACTCCTTCGCCAACTCCTAACCAAATACCGAACCTCTTATCCAAACCTCAAACCTTACCAAGAACTCACCACTTGCTACATCAAACTCTTTTCCAAACTCACTTTTGTCCATGTTCCTCGAGCTCAGAACATCCTTGCTGATGCCCTTGCCTCCTTAGCTTTATCTCTCTCAGTCCCGCTAGGTAGACAGGTGCGGGCTATCCATGTCCGTAGAAGGTTGATGCCGGCGATTAAGGAAGGTCGATTTTTGAAGATTAAGGAGAGATTTGGCAGGAAGGAATATTTAGAGCAGAAAGAGGAAGTTTCTCTAATAGAGTTGGAAGAGTTAGATGAAGGTGAGAGGCCTTGGTTTGATGAGATCACAAGGTATTGTCAAGATCAGTCGTATCCACCTAGATAAAATGCAAAAGAAAAGAAGGCCAACAGGAGAGTATCCCATAGGTATACCATTCTAGGAGGGGTGCTCTACAAGAGGAGCCTGAGCGGAATTTTATTGAGATGCGTTGATGAAGAAGAGGCAGAATTGGTGCTTAAGGAAGCACATTCCGGAGTCTGTGGGAGCCATGTCAATGCTCAAGCTCTTGCCAAGAAAATCATCAGGCAGGGGTATTATTGGCCAACCCTAGAAGAGGATTGCTCCATCTTTGTTTGGCATTGTCATTCTTGCCAACTCCATGCCAACAAGATCCATTCTCCCGCATCTTCTCTTCATCCGATTCATGCCCCATGGCCCTTCTCCATGTGGGCTTTCGACATCATTGGCCCTCTAAGTGATCTTAACTCTGAAATCCGTTCCAAATCATTCATCCTGATAGCAACAGAGTACTTCACCAAGTGGGCAGAAGGGGAAGTGTTCGTGGAGATCAAGGCATCAACACTGTGCTCCTTCATCAAATGCAACATCATCGCCAGGTTCGGTATACCCAGCGACATCATCACCGACAACGGACCGCAATTTCTCTCTCAAGATTCGCGTGATCTTTGCAATAGGTACCACATTGCATTGCATCATTCATCTCCTTATTACCCGCAAGGCAAGGGTCAAGCAGAAGCCACCAACAAAACTTTGATTAAAATCATTAAGAAAACCTGTAAGTCTAGCAAGTTCGCAGACTGGCCATATAAGCTTGTAGATGCCCTATGGGCTTATCGTACTTCTGTACGGACCCCCACTTGTCAAACCCCGTATGCTCTCGCAAATGGGATGGAAACGGTGGTCCCGTACGAAATACTCCTTCCATCACTCCGAGTTCAACTTGAAAGGGACATCCCTGTCGATGAGAGGCAAGAATCTCTCTTTGCAAAACTTGATCTCCTAGATGAAAGGAGGTTGGCCGCCTCCGAGCATGCCCGGACTTATCAGAACCGATTGAAAAGATTTTATCAAAAGAGGGTGGTAGATAGAAAGTTTGAAATCGGTGAGATGGTAGTCAAACGTATATTCGTTAAGCCGAGTGGTCCCCGCTCCAGGTTGCAACCTAACTGGGAAGGGCCTTTTGTTATAACTGAAAAATATCCAGGTAATGCATATGAGCTAACCAATGCCGATGGAGAAAAATTGAACCATCCATGGAACGGAGTCTACCTCAAAAAATATTCTGCTTAGAATAGAAAATGGAGAATTTCTGGTATGATATTAAGTCTTCGATCCAATGGCGTTAGCTAGAAGTCAAGGGTAGACATCACCCTGCACACACAACACCTCCCGATCCCAGAATCTGGATAGCCCAACACTCGAGAGAGGCAAGGCAGAACCCTGAAGGCAGAAAGGAAACCGTACCTCATTCTCTTCTATTCGGTCCAAGATAGGTGAAGGGGACTAGAAAAGGATAGTATCGAAAATGCTCGCCGCCTTAATAGGAGGCCGTCTCATATGGTACAAAAGGGTACCAAAAGATGGGCAATGAACCCCACAAGTTTAAACAAATATAGGCCTGTCTAAATGAGTACCCGGAAGAATAGAAAATGAAGAAAAAGCACCAAAAGATGGGCAATGACCCCACATGTCAAAGACTTGTCTAAGTATGTGCCACATGTAGAAAAAGACCCAAAGAGGCCGAACCTCAACAGGCAATTAGGGCATGTGTAGAGAAACCCTCCTCTACATCCCCAAATCCTGTCAAAGACTTCCTCTATTAATCTTCTATCTTAAAACCCTAGGGTAGGGTGAACTATCCAAACTCAGGGGGAATTCAAACCAATCAAGAGAAGAGGGCAAGAAAGATTCTGGGTAGGGAACCTTATTTTCACGTGGTGTTTATCGCTTAAATCTTGATTAACACTCAAAGATCGATGAATTGTTTCAAAACCAGCACATTCTCCACAAAAAAATCCAAAAAATGAATATTTTCAAAAATCCAAAAAAAATAAAATATTTTTAAAAATTCAAAAAAAATGAATATTTTCAAAAATCCAAAAAAAGTTGAATATCTTCAAAAATAAAAAATTGAATACTTTTCAAAATTCTAAAAAAATGCATCATCTAACTTGGCATAACCTTGATTTTTGCCTTTGCTAGCATTCATATTTATTCTTGTGTCTTACATGTTTCATTTCAGCATTATATATTCATCTTCATTATCACCCCGTTAAGAGGGCTCCTCCCTTTGACCTAAGTCAAAGTTGGCCATAATAGGCAAAGGGATGAGTCGTTGTGAAGATCTAATCCTCTTTTATCAAGTGTTTTTAGGGACTTTAAAATAGGAGGAGATGATTCTCTCAACGACAGGTAAGTTCTCTTAACCATTTCATTTCGATCATTTAGGTTATTACACCTTGTTAAGAAGGCTCCTCTCTTTGACCTAAGTCAAGGCAGACAGCAATAGGCAAAGAGATAAGCCATGGTGAAGATTTAATCCCCTTCATTAAGTGTTTCAGGATTCTAAGATCAAGAAGGGAGTGACTCTCACCATAGAAAGTAAGTTTTCCTAACCCTGATCTTATTCATTTTTGGTCATTTTGTTCATATTACCTTGTTAATAAGGCTACCCCCCTTGACATGTAAGCAAGGCAATATGACAATAGGCAAGGGGGTAAGCCATAGAGTAGATCTAACCCCTTTATTAAGTATTTCAGAAAAGAAACATGAGTCAAGGAGGGGAAAATCTCGCCAATAGGAATTGCTCACAGAAATAGAAGAATGGACATGTGAAACCCCCATAACTTGCCGACTAGCATATATGTCGTTAGTCGCGTATTATTATCTTATGCATTATTTGTTGAAGACCATGAGTACGGAGAAGACTTCACCTGAGATCCCCTTCATCAAAATCTACGACGGTCGGGTCATCTTTGATGCTCACGGATAAGCCAAAGTTGTGCTGTGAGGGACGATAGTTCCCGAATGGGTATCTTGACCTCATAGACAATCTATATCTTCAACTATTTGTTATACAAGTTTTGTTTTGTTTTCTTGAGCCAACATGCATCATGTAGCATTAGTTGCATTACATTTTGTTTTGTCTTTGCATACATCTATTCATGATCTTCACCTTCTCACCCTAATCTTTATCCTAATTCTGATCATTCTGAATCCCATCGTGTTTTCTAATCCCACCATATTTTCTAGTCCCACCAACCTCTATAATATCCCACCGTGTCTGTTAATCCCACCGTGTCTGTCAATCCCACCATGTTCGGTATTCACCTTATACCTCCAAATCCTCCATCACCACTGTGGCCATTGCAACACTTCTTTGCTATTCATCCCACCATGGCAGCCAATTTGTCCCACCAAGGGCCTCCTATTTGATCAGAACTTGCACCGTCATTATCTTCACGGTCTTTGCTTAAACATTTGCCTTTTGGAAGCTGAGATCATTCCATTCCGAATCAAATCTTGTCTCTTGGAAGACTTAAATGAATCTAAGAGTCTGAATGTGCTCGATTGGTATTCTTTTACTTTTTCAAAACAAATCTCTTTTTAAAAAATGTTCAGCCCATCACAGTACAGGAACACCGCAAAGATCGGGTTACCGGCTGATGATGAACCTACGAACCCATGTTTCGGGGACTCCCCACCGCGTTGGGGGTTGGCTATTCTTCTCTCGTGCCAATGGCACATCTTTTACCAATCAAATATAGGAAGACTTGATGAAACATGGCCGTTAACCAGGAGACTTGAGGAGATTCATCTTGCCAAATCTGGTCGATAAGCGTGTCTATATCTATACCTTGATGCCACCTTTTCAGTCCATCACCATTTCTCTCCACTACATTCCACTACGATCCATCTCGCTTCGCTGCGCTTTCTCTACGTTTCACTCCGCTCCGCTACATGCCATTCCCTTGCAAAGCCGACATCAAGGCGAGGCAAGCTGTAGACACGCCAAATTGGCTTGATTCAGAGCCCCAGACTCTTATTCCATAGGCAATATTCTTATTTGACCGTTATATGATCCGGATTACCCTGTGGAGATAAGCTAAGGACATTGGTGGAGCCCCTTGTGAGTTGAGAATGGACCGATGATTTTTGGAATAATGTCGCAACCTTCAAGCGAGAGCCGCGCGGTCAGTTTCTTTAAATCGCAAATTACTTCGATTAGCACCTTCTAAACCTGATTTTTGAAAGGTTTCCGGCGCTGATTTTCAATTATTTGTACAGTGCCCCCGGTTCGGGGGTGCGTTACGTATGTCAAGTCGATTTTTAGCCATTTCCGGAAGCTTCCGTCGATTTTTAGCAGTGAGACGCGTAATGCGCCCCCGCTCCCTTTGAAAAAGGGTGGCGCGCAGACCGCGCCCCTAAAGTGGGGGCACGCCCTGCGTGCCCTCAAACCGGGGGCACGTCCTGCGCACCCCCGGTTCCATTGAAAAGCGGGGCCGCGGTCAGTTTCTTTAAATCGCAAATTACCCCAATTAGCACCTTCTAAACCTGATTTTTGAAAGGTTTTCGGCGCTGATTTTTGATTATTTGTACAGCGTCCCCGGTTCGGGGGTGCGTTATGTATGTCAAGTCGATTTTTAGCAATTTTCGGAAGCTTCCGTCGATTTTTAGCAGTGAGACGCGTAGCGCGCCCCCGCTCCCTTTGAAAAAGGGGGGCGCACAGACCGCGCCCCCAAAGTGGGGGCACACCGTGCGTGCCCTTGGTTTGAGGGCGCGCCCTGCGCGCCCTCGTCTCCTTTGAAAAGTGGGGGCGCGGTCGGTCCAGTTTCCAAATTTTGCACCGGCTTCCTTCCCCTATAAATTGAGGGACATTCTCAACAACCTGAGGTTAACCCCCCGTGCCTAGCTCATCCAGAGGTCGTCCAAGCTCTTCTCCAAAGCCGTCCCGACGTCCAAAGGCAATCCGACATTGAGAAATTGATCCCGAAGTGAAGGAGAAGGCTCGATTCGGGCGTTCTGCATCAACCGACTTCATCGACTTCTGCAGAAAATCCGGAAATCCTGATGCAAAAGTATTAAACATTGAATATGTTCACCTCTTCGTCCTATTTGATCTCCAATTGACGCCACTCAATTCTGACTTTCCGTTCATTCGTGGTGATTGCTGCACTGAGGGCGCGCATCCAGGTTCTATTTTCTATATCCTCCCAATTTCAGAATTTTTATAGACTTTTATATAAGTATTTAGGAGAAATCATAAACATAGGAACTCTTCCTCTCTGAGTCCTCTGTCTACTCCAACAAACGGCACTCGATTCTGACATCGGGGTCGTCCGTAGCGTCCTTTTCACCAAAGTCGCGCCAGAAGGGTGCAAAGGCTATCCGAACCGGCCTTCTTCAACCAACTCGGCTTCAACTCAAGCCGATCCATTCCATAAGCTTTCTCAACCACCTTAACTCAGTTTATTTAATGTTTTAAAGCATACTTAATTTCATTTGCATCATTTTTACACAATCAAAAATACAAAAAAAGGGGTTAACACTCGCCCCAATCCGGTGAGTTCAATTCCAATTGCTTCTTTCTCATCTTCTTACCACAGTCACTACACTTCCCATAGTTCTAATCATTATCTTCGCTTGGTTTATTGTTCTAGTTGCACAGGTCTATCAAGTTAGCGTCGGTTCGAGACTCTTCTTCATCGGCCGGCTGAGGAAGAAGAAGGTTGAACCCATATCCCAATCTCCCGCGCTAAGGTACACGGTCAAATCAACTCATCTCTTGTTTTTATTCTATAAAGCGGAGCCCACGGCTCCTGGCGACCACTTTTTATACATGTTCTAAGTTCAACTCCTCCTCACTCTCCTTCCACATGACCCGAACCATCTCTAGTGCCCGAGCGACGCCGTGTGATGAAAGTTCGGGGATCAATGTGAGTGTGGGACCGAGGTGAGGACTTTTTACCGCTTTCCGAGTGTTTTCCGATTCACCCCCTTTTTCCCTATTCTATCTTTCACCTTTTATTGAGGTGCCGATCCGGAACCCATTTCTGGAGTCGACACCCGCGGCTCCTGGCGACCACATCTTTCATCTTTTAATTTCATCTCTTCCTCACTCTCCTCCCACATGACCCGAACCATCTCCGGTGCTCGAGCGACGCCGTGAGATGAAAGTTCGGGAATCAATGTGAGTGTGGGACCGAGGTGAGGACATTTTACCACTTTCCGAGTGTTTTTAATTCACTCCCCTTTTCCCCCCTATCCATCTTTCACCTTCTCTTGAGGTGCCGATCTGGAACCCGTTTCGGAGTCGACAGCTTTTTGGCGACCACGGTGGGACAACCAATGTCTTCAACCGTGCTAGCTTGATTCAACCGTGCAACTAGTTATTTTCCGACTTGGTTCCCACATGAACCGGCTTTTCCTTTACCCTTTTTCATGTCAATTTACCTTTAAACTTGTTATTTACTCTTCCTTTAAGATTGTTCCCCATGTGGACTTGATTTACTTGTCTTTAATTTCAACCCAGTTCCCGCGTGAACCACTTTTCTTCTTATAAACCGGTTCCCGCGTGAACCACCTTTTTTTTCCAACTTGGTTCCCATGTGAACCAACTTATTTTCAGATCGGTCCCTGCGTGGACCACCTCTTTACAGCACCTTTAGATTCTCCCCACGTGGCCCTCTTTCTATTTTGTCAACTCTTACACCGGTTCCCACGTGAACCATCCCTTTCTTCATTAAAACCGGTTCCCGCGTGGACCAAACCCTTTTCTAAACCGGTTCCCGCGTGAACCAACTCACTTTCAGATCGGTCCCTGCGTGGACCACCCCTTTGCACAAATTATATTGGCCCCACGTGGCCCTCCTTTCCTTTTTCCAATCAAACAAACCGGTTCCCGAGTGAATCACCCATTTTCCTTCAAAAACTGGTTCCCGCGTGAACCACCTACCTTTCCAAAACCCGGCTCCCGCATGAGCCACTTTATTTTCAAATCGGTCCCCGCGTGGACCAACCTTTTACCTTTACTTCATATTTGTCCCCAATTGGACACTCCAACACAAGCCGGTTCCCACGCGAACTACCTTTTAGTTGCTAGTTGCTAGTTACTTGTTTACTTTATCATTGCTTGTCTTGATTGCATTCACTTGCTGGATTTATTTAAATAGCTTTCATTCATGTTTGCATATTGATTGCTTCTTCTTCTCCTACCCTCCATTTTTCATTTTTGCATTAGCTTTTGCATCGGGTACCTGACTTGCTCCGATCCGTAGGGCATTCGAGGTTGGGGCTCTCTCTCCCAACACACCCTCACCCTCCAAACATTTTCTTGGTGGATTCTAACCTCTCTTCTGGGATATTCCTTCCTACTTGATTTGGTTGTTTCCATCAAGACCTCCGTAAGTCCCCATCCATGAAGTATTCCTCTCCGCACGATTGGGCTGGTTGTACAACTTTCCCAAAACCCGAAGATCCCAAGTACTCGTGGTGATTGAGTGATAACCTTAGGTCTTGAAGATTGAAGCAATAGGAATCATACCCATTTGAGTGAACAATTGCTAACAATCTATCTAATCTAAGGTTTCAAACCAAAAATTGTCGAGTAGTCATTTTAAAACCTTGTTTACATAACTTGCTTGCTCACAACAATTGAAAACAACCAAAAAATTATCTTCTTTCAAAACACCTAAAACAAAAAAAAATCACTTTAATTTTTGTGTTCAACTTACTTGCCAAACAACCAAATTGAAACCAAATCAAATCAAACAAACAATCATAACCAAACAAAATTCTCTTTGCAATTACACATTTCATTTGCTTTCTTTCAACCATTTTGTAAGAAAATTTGACAGGATGCCCATGACACTAAGGTCCGGAAGACACATCGGGATGTCAGACTACTACGGCCAAGAAGAGGAGTACGAGATGGGTCACTATGAGCTTCAGCAACCCATGGTCCAACCAGATGGCCATGTTAATGTCGTGATGGAACCTGAGGTCCAAGATCCCACTCACCGATCCGCCTCACATAGTATAGAACAAGCTCTCAAGGATCTATCTCTTCACCTTGATCCTGGGACCTAAGCAATTATCCAATCTGCCACTAAGGGTAAGATGCCCGCCAATCAAGATCTGATCGAGGGTAATCAAGCCCCCTCACCACCCCAACCGGAAGTTTGGCCCCTAATCATTTCTTCTCCTGGGCAACCCTGCTGTTGCTCCACTCACCCCGTTGTGAGGCATTCACATAACACTATTCCAGTTCCTGTTTCTAACCCACCTCTTTCGACCCATTCACCTAAACACTTTGCTCCCATGGCTCAGGAATCCAGCCTCACCCAGGTATTCGTGAACAAACTTAACCAGATGGATGAGCGCTTTGAAGAGATGAAGCACCGCCTTGATTCTAAAGCCATCCAAGAAATCCCTGTCCCATCCTTCTCAGTTCTACACCTTCCTCCTTCAGAGATACCAGTCTTTCAACGTTACAATGGGACTAGTACTCCTTTCAACCATCTAAAGAGCATTCTCTATGACTCCGCGTTCTGGAAAATGACCGCAAAGCACTTGCCTTCCTATTCTATTGGTCATTGGAGGGATCCGCCCTGGACTGGTTCTATTCTCTTGATTCCATTGAGGCGGCGGATTTTGACATTGTCAAAGCGAAGTTTCTACAAAGATACAAGGATCGGGTGGGGCCAGCCTACTCGATAACTGATTTGATTGCTGAAAAGATGAGGCCGGATGAGGACTTTGCTAGATTTGCTGATCGGTGGAGGGGAATGGATGAGAGGCTAGTGGATACCATCTCAGAGGGGGAGCAGGTGAGGATGCTCATCGGGAACACCACGCCCAACCTTCGCAACCTCCTGATCATGCACCGCCCAACAACCATGAGTGAGTTGTGTGATAGTGCCCGCTACCTCCAAGCCCACTTTAAGGACGCATCCATGATCAACCCATTCGACACCAAGCCTTGTAACGCTAGAAAGCCTACACCTGTAGGGCCCACCACTGAAGGGGTAGTAAACAATGGGAGCATCAATGCCATGGGTAACCAGGGTGGGTATCGCCAAAGCCAATACCGTAACCCACCACCCAACCAACAATACCGCCCAGCTCCTCAGCCAGCTCCTCAATCCCAGCTGTAACTTGCATACAACCGAGCACCACCACAGCAACCCACCTACAACCGAGTGCCCCAGCAACCAAATGCCTACAACCGAGAGCCTCAACAACAACTTGCATACAACCGACCACAACCACAACAACAAGCTTACAACCAAGTGCCACCACCAGGCAACCGACCTAGGAGGGGGGGACCCAAGAGAGAATACTATCCTCAACTGCCATTCCCCCTCACCGATATCTTTAATGCATTGATGGCGGAACAACAATTGGAGCTTCCAAAGGAGAGAGAAGGATGGCCAGCAAATGTTGACACAACCAAGTACTGCGCTTATCATCGGTATCTTGGGCACACGGTGGATGTATGTTTCCAGTTTAAAGACTACATCCAGGACCTCAATGATCAAGGGAACATTGACTAGGCACAGATGGGAGAATCTATTCATGCAATGAAGGCACGTCAGAATCAACCACGGCGACAGTAAGCACAACAGCAGCCTGGCCTGGGCATAGTCCAAGATCCGCTCCCGGTACATGCACCCGTACAAGCACCGGTACCAGCACTACCAAACCAACGACTCGGCCTTGTCCACTCCGCCATCGAGGAGCCAACCCACCATTCCCAGGGTTGGCAGGTCAAGGATCAAATCACGTCCATGCCCGCCATACCAACCCCACGTACAAACCGCACCATACTTTCCATACCGAGAGCTGCCCCCAGCCCACAAACTACCCAAACACCACTGCCCCCAACAACCATCAACACTCCTCGGCGCCTAGTCATTAGACCGCCACCAACATCCCAACCAGCACCGCAATCATCACCTAACCTTCCAACCATCATTAATCCTCCTCAACGTCTAATCATTAGACCGTCACCAACACCCCAAACGTCATCCAACCCACCAGTCGCCACCACTCCGCAACCCCTCATCATTAGACCATCACCAACAACACCCAAACTATCACCTAACCTACCAGCCTCCACCACCCCTCGGCCTCTCATTATCCGACCATCACCCAACCCACCAGTCACCACCACTCCACGACCTCTCATCATTAGACCATCACCACCAACACCCCAACCATCACCCAACATACCGGCCTCCACCAATCCACGATGCCACATCATCCGATCCTCACCACCCTTACCTACCACGGGCTCCTCAACATGCCAACCAACCTTACCATCACTATCATCACCACTTCCCCCTACCATGCTGGCACCGGTACTACGTAGCGGGAGGATGTTCCAAAGGGTCTTCCCCCAGGCCGGCATGCAATCACAGGAGCAAGTAGAAGAGGAGGCAGTAGAAGAACCGTTGCCCGGCACGGCATATGACTTATTAAAGCACTTGAACAAAATGCCGGCATGGATTTCAATTCTGAAGTTGATAAAGAGGTCGAAGAACCATCAGGACATTCTACAATAGTACTTGCAGCGGGTCATGGTCAATGAGGACCTCCCGCCCGAGAAGATCATTATTTTCCTGACCCCGAGGAGTGAACATCCGGCACTTACATTTACGAAGGAGGAGTTGGCATGGCCAGAGATCATAAAGTATGCCTCGCATGTTGCAGTAGTCATCCGAGGCGTGGAGATCAAGTCTTTCTTGATTGACACCGGAGCATCCATAAATGTCATGCCACCAGAAACATTGCAACTTTGCGGCATCTCCGATTAAGATATCGAGCCTTCTGCCATCACGGTGACAGCCTATGACAACTCCCGGAAGCCGGCACGAGGGGTGGTTACATTGGAAGTAGGGCTCGGACCGTGTGCTGTCACCGCCGAGTTTCATGTTCTAGAACTGGACCCTACATTCAAAGCTATTTTGGGACGTCCATATCTTGAGGCAATAGGAGCTGTTGCCTCCACTAATCATCAGTGTCTAAAGTTCCCATACAAGGGCCAGGTGATTAAAGTAACCAACATCCCCATTCTGAATGACGTAGATGACCCTTCTTCTGCACTGCCAATATCAAAATTTGTCCAGCCGTTGGTTTCCACTACAGAGCTGCCCGAGGTCATGATGTTAACGACACCTCTAGATATAGTTGCATGGAGGATGATGAAAGGGATGGGCTATCAGCCAGAAAAGGGGTTGGGAAAGGAGCTGCTGGGGGTTGTGCACCCCATTAAAGCCGTACAAAGACCAAAGAGACACGGGCTTGGCTATGAGCCCAATTTCACCCCTAGGATGATCTACCGGCCAAAAAATGCCATGGGACTCCAAAAATTCTTCATCAAAGGGGAAACCATGATGATGGCCGGGGACGAAAAAGAAGAACCAGTCAAGAGGAGGAAGGCACCAGAGCAAGAGGAGGAAGTGGACAACCTGAAATCATCTTTGGCTCGGTTGTTCACAGAGGAGGAAGAACCAGTCAAGGGCAAGTCCATTCTTAAACAACTTGTCCAATCAAAATCACCTCCAGATAACATTCCGCGTGAGCCATATCCTATGGTCACATATTTCAAAATCCTCACTCTATCCCTCTTGGATTTGCTTGATGGGCTATCTAGCCAGATTCCTACTTCTGGGCCAAAATGGCCACCTGAACTGATCATTGGGCCTGAGAGCCCATTCAAATCTTCTTACTCCACTGGGCTTCTATGCCCATTCCAATCCAACAACCTTGGGCCCGCGTGCCCACCAATCGGGCCCGGGTGCCCTTTAAATTTCTTTTCTAGCTTTGGGCCCACATGCCCACCAATTGGGCCCACGTGCCCCTTAGGTTTCTTTTCTAGATTTGGGCCCATGCGCCCGTTTCTTGCCATTGTAGATCCCGCGAGCCCATTTTTCTCTCTTTTACTTAAGTTTTCTATTTCTACCCAAGCCCCACTGGCTCATTCTCTTTCTGTTTTTGAAAATACCCAAAACACCCAAAAAAAACATCTTCTCGCAAACTCAGTTTTCTATTGAGGAGATGTCTATACTTGTCTCGGAGGGTGCTCCCAACCAGGGACCCATCTTCTCCAACTCACTGATCGATCTGCTCGATCCTTCACCCATTGTAGATACCACCTTTCCAATTCCGTCTTCTTTAGGAGTAGTTAGTATAGGAAAGAAGAAAAGTGGAGGTAAACGTGTGCCAGAGAGATATCTCCAGCAAATAGCTCAAAAATGCAAGGAATGTGCAAGGTTGCCAAGGTTTTTGGAAAATGCTATCCATCTTGATGAAATCCAATATGAGGATGAATTCAATGTAGATCATACACTGGGAGTTTACGAGGTTTTATCAGAAAAGGATCCTGACTTCGAGGCTGGAATTGAGGACTTGGCTGATGCGTATGCATCTAGACATAAAAGATTTGAAGAACCATCAGCCACGGTGGATGAACCGACAAAAGAATTGAATCTTGAAACACCGGAAGACCCCAAGACAATCCTTCTAAGTGAAAACCTCACTCCCACTGAGGAACAGAGTTTAATTGAAATTTTGGAAGAATATATGGACACATTCGCATGGACATACGAGGAGATGTCGGGGTTTGACAACTCTTTAGTTGAACATCGTCTAACTTTGAATCCTAGAGTTACCCCGGTCAAACAAAAATTAAGGAGATTCAACCCTGATGTTGCACTTAAAATGAAAGAAGAGGTCGACAAGTTACATCAAGCAAGATTCATTAAGGTTGTCCTTTATTAGCAATGGGTGGCAAACATAGTCCCTGTCATGAAGAAGGATGGTAGAGTTCCGATCTGTATAGACATCAGGGACTTAAACCGAGCGTGTCCTAAAGATGACTTTCCTCTACCTCATATTGATGTACTGGTTGATAACACTGCTGGATTCGAGATGCTATCATTCAGGGATGGCTATTCTGGATATAACCAAATCCGATTGGCCAAAGAGGACCAGGTGAAGACCTCGTTTACTACACCGTGGGGAACCTACTGCTATGTCGTCATGCCCTTTGGACTAAAGAATGCTGGTGCTACCTATCAGAGGGCAATGATGGCTATCTTCCATGACATGATGCATACCCTTGTAGAGGTGTACGTGGACGACCTAGTCGTTAAGTCCAAAAACCGAGAAGATCACCCGGAAGTGTTAAGAAAGGTCTTGCAAAGGGCTAGGGAATATAAGTTGAAAATGAACCCAAAGATATGTACAATTGGAGTGTCCTCAGAAAAGTTATTGGGGTTCATAGTGAGCAAAAGGGGCATAGAGATCGACCCAAACAAGGCCAAGGAAATCATTGGTATGCCTCCTCCAAGAAATATGAAAGAACTTCGTGGATTAATCGGGAGGCTACAGTTTGTCCGCCGGTTCATCTCACAACACTCCCAAAGGTGTAAACCTTTCTATGAGTTGACCAAGGCGGGGGCCGAGTTCAAATGGGATTCAAAGTGCCAGGATGCATTTGATGGATTGAATAGATACCTGGCTAGTCCCCCTGTGCTTAGACCACCAATCCCTGGCAAGCCCTTAGTTCTGCTTATCTCAGTTTTGGAGAATTCTCTTGGAGCAGTCCTTGCACAAGTGGATGAAGAAGGGAAAGAGAGGGCAACCTACTACTTGTCAAATATCTTTAATCCTTGCGAGTAGAAGTATACTGTAGTGGAGAAGACCTGTGATGCACTAGTCTGGGTAGTTCAGAAGCTTAAACACTATTTCTTAGCTCATGAGGTCAACCTTATTTCCCGCATCAATCCCATCAAATTCCTTCTCGAGAAAACTGTTCTAACTGATCGGTTAGGTCGTTGGCAGAGCTTCCTTTCCCAGTTTGATATCACCTGTCCCCCAGAAGGCGATTAAGGGCTATGCCATTGCCGAACATCTAACCCATCACCCTATACCCCTCTTTGACCCGGTCCAATCGGAGCTACCAGATGACGAACTAATGTTGATCCGATCTTCCCACCTTTGGACATTATATTTTGATAGGGCTCTGAATTCACACGGTAACGGAATAGGAATTGTCCTTCTATCACCCGAGGGTGTCACCATTCCACAGGCATTTCAGCTTGACGTCCCAGCAACCAACAATATAGCTGAATATGAAGCCTTGCTGGCCGGGCTGGAGGCCGCTCATTTCTATGGTGCCAAGGAATTAAGGGTGATAGGTGATAGCCAACTAATTCTTCGCTAAGTCCTAACCAAGTACCGAACTTCTCATCCAAACCTCAAACCTTACCAAGAACTCACCTCTTGCTACATCAAACTCTTTTCCAAACTCACTTTTGTCCATGTTCCTCGAGCTCAGAACATCTTTGCTGATGCCCTAGCCTCCTTAGCTTCATCCCTATCAGTCCCGCTAGGTAGACAGGTGTGGACTATCCATGTTCGTAGGAGGTCGATGCTAGCGATTAAGGATGGGCGATTTCTGAAGGTCAAGGAGAGATTTGGTAGAAAGGAATATCTAGAGCAGAAAGAGGAAGTTCCTCTAATTGAGTTGGAATAGTTAGATGAGGGTGAGAGGCCTTGGTTTGATGAGATCGCAAGGTATTGTCAAGATCAGTTGTATCCACCTAGATCCAATGCAAAAGAAAAGAAGGCCATCAGGAGAGTATCCCAGAGGTATACCATCCTTGGAGGGGTGCTCTACAAGAAGAGCCTGAGCGGAACTTTATTGAGATGCGTTGATGAAGAAGAGGCAGAATTGGTGCTTAAGGAAGCACATTCCGGGGTCTGTGGGGGCCATGTCAATGCTCAAGCTCTTGCCAAGAAAATCATCAGGCAGGGGTATTATTGGCCAACCCTAGAAGAGGATTGCTCCATTTTTGTCCGGCACTGTCATTCTTGCCAACTCCATGCCGACAAGATCCATTCTCCTGTATCTTCCCTTCATCTGATTCATGCCCCATGGCCCTTCGCCATGTGAGCTTTCGACATCATTGGCCCTCTAAATGATCTTAACTCTGAAATCCGTTCCAAATCGTTCATCCTGACGGCAACAGAGTACTTCACCAAGTGGGCAGAAGCTGAAGCGTTCATGGAGATCAAGGTATCAACACTGTGCTCCTTCATCAAACGCAACATCATCGCCAGGTTCGGGATACCCAGCGACATCATCACCGACAACGGACCGCAATTTCTCTCTCAAGATCTGCGTGATCTTTGCAACAGATACCGCATTGCATTGTATCATTCATCTCCAAATTACCCGCAAGGCAATGGTCAAGCAGAAGCCACCAACAAAACTTTGATTAAAATCATTAAGAAAACCTGTAAGTCTAGCAAGTTCGCGGATTGGCCAGATAAGCTTGTAGATGCTCTATTGGCTTATCGCACTTTTGTACGGACCCCCACTGGTCAAACCTATTATGCTCTCGCATATGTGATGGAAGCGGTGGTCCCGTACTAAGTACTCCTTCCATCACTCTGAGTTCAACTTGATAGGGACATCCCTGTCGATTAGAGGCGAGAATCTTTCCTTGCACAACTTGAACTCCTAGATGAAAGAAGGTTGGCCGCCTCCGAGCATGCCCGGACTTATCAGAACCGATTGAAAATATTTTATCAAAAGAGGGTGGTAGAGAGAAAGTTCGAAATCGGTGAGATGGTAGTAAAACGTATATTCGTTAAGCCGGGTGGTCCCCGCTCCAAGTTGCAACCTAAATGGGAAGGGGCTTTTGTTATAACTGAAAAATATCCAGGTAATGCATATGAGCTAACCAATGCCGATGGAGAAAAATTGATCCATCCATGGAACGGCGTTTACCTCAAAAAATATTTTCCTTAGAAAAGAAAATGGAGAATTTTGGGTATGATATTAAGTCATCGATTCAAGGGTGTTAGCTAGAAGTCAAGGGTAGGCATCACCTTTCACACACAACACCTACCGATCCCAGAATCTAGATAGCCCAACACTCGAGAGAGGCAAGGCAAAACCCTGAAGGCGGAAAGGAAACACTTACCCTATTCTCTTCTATTCGGTCCAAGATAGGTAAAGGGGACTAGAAGAGGATAGTATCGAAAATGCCTGCCGCCTTAGTTGGAGGCCGTCTCATAGGGTGCAAAAGGGTACCAAAAGATGGGCAATGAACCCCACAGGTTTAAACAAATATGGGCCTGTCTGAATGAGTACCCAAAAGAATAGAAAATGAAGAAAAAGCACCAAAATATGCGCAATGACCCCACAGGTCAAAGACTTGTCTAAGTAAGTGCCACATGTAGAAAAAAATCGAAGAGGCCGAATCCCAATGGGCAATTTGGGCATGAGTAGAGAAACCCTCCTCGACATCCCCAAATCCTATCAAAGATTTCCTCTATTATTCTTCTATCTTAAAACCCTAGGGTAGGGTGAACTATCCAAACTATGGGGGAATTCAAACCGATCAAGAGAAGAGGGCAAGAAAGTTTCTAGGTAGGGAACCTTATTCACACGTGGTGCTTATTGCTTGAATCTTGGTCAACACTCAAAGATCGATGAATTGTTTGAATACCGGCACATTCTCCACAAAAATCCAAAAAAAAAATGAATATTTTCAAAAATTCAAAAAAAAATCGAGTATTTTCAAAAATTCAAAAAAATAAATATTTCCAAAAATCCAAAAAAAATTGAATATCTTCAAAAATAAAAAATTGAATACTTTCCAAAAATCTAAAAAATGCATCATCTAACTTGGCATAACCTTGATTTTTGCCTTTGCTAGCATTCATATTTATTCTTGTGTCTTACATGTTTCATTTCAGCATTATATATTCATCTTCATTATCACCCCGTTAAGAGGGCTCCTCCCTTTGACCTAAGTCAAAGTTGGCCATAATAAGCAAAGGGATGAGTCGTTGTGAAGATCTGATCCTCTTTTATCAAGTATTTTCAGGGACTTTAAAGTAAGAGAGGAAGATTCTCTCAACGACAGGTAAGTTCTCTTAACCATTTCATTTCGGTCATTTAGGTTATTACACCTTTTTAAGAAGGCTCCTCTCTTTGACCTAAGTCAAGGCAGACAGCAATAGGCAAAGGGATGGGCCATAGTGAAGATTTAACCCCCTTCATTAAGTGTTACAGGATTCTAAGATCAAGAAGGGAGTGACCCTCACCATAGAAGGTAAGCTTTATTAACCCTTATCTTATTCATTTTCAGTCATTTTGTTCATATTACCTTGTTAATAAGGCTACCCCCCCTTGACATATAAGGCAAGATGAAAATAGGCAAGGGGGTAAGCCATAGAGCAGATATAACCCCTTTATTAAGCATTTCAGGAAAGAAACACGAGTCAAGGAGAGGGAAATCTCGCCAATAGGAATTGCTCACAGAAGCGGAAGAATGGACATGGGAAATCCCCATAACTTGTCGGCTAGCATATAAGTCGTTAGTCGTGTATTATTATCTTATGCATTATTTGTTGAAGACCATGAGTACGGAGAAGACTTGACCCGAGATCCCCTTCATCAAAAACTACGATGGTCGGGTCATCTCTAATGCTCACGGATAAGCCAAAGTTGTGCTGTGAGGGACGATGGTTCCCGAATGGGTATCTTGACCTCATAGACAATCTATATCTTCAACTATTTGTTATACAAGTTTTATTTTGTTTTCTTGAGCCCAACATGCATCATGTAGCATTAGTTGCATTACATTTTGTTTTTTCTTTGCATACATCCTTTCATAATCTTCACCTTCTCACCCTAATCTCTAAATCTTGTATCCTAATTCCGATCATTCTGAATCCCACCGTGCTTTCTAATCCCACCGTGTTTTCTAGTCCCACCGACCCTTCAGATATCCCACCATGTATGTTAATCCCACCGTGTTCGGTAATCACCTTGTGCCTCCAACTCCTTCATTTCTATCACCACTATGACCACTGCAACACCCTTCTTGCTATTCATCCCACCGTGGAAGTCAATTTGTCCCGCCAAGGGCCTCCTATTCAATCAGAACTTGCACCGTCACTATCTTCACAGTCTATGCTTAAACATTTGCCTTACGGAATCTGAGATCATTCCATTCCGAATCAAATCTTGTCTCTTGGAAGACTTAAATGAATCAGAGGGCCTGAATGTGCTCGATAGGCATTCTTTTACTTTTTCAAAACAAATCTCTTTTTAAATTTTAGCCCATCACAGAACAGGAACACCGCAAAGATCAGGTTACCGGCTGATGATGAACCCATGAACCCAAGTTTTGGGGACTCCCCACCGCGTTGGGGGTTGTCTATTCTTCTCTCATGCTAATGGCACATCTCTTAACAATCGAACATTGGAAGACTTGATGAAACATGGCAGTTACCCAGGAGACTTGAGGAGATTCGTCTTGCCGAATCTGGTCGTTGAGCGTGTCTATATCTACACCTTGATGCCACCTTTTCAGTCCATCACCATTTCGCTCCACTACATTCCACTACGATCCATCTCGCTTCGCTATGCTTTCTCTACGTTTCACTCCGCTCCGCTACATGTCATTCCCTTGCAAAGCCGACATCAAGGCGAGGCAAGTTGTAGACACGCCAAATTGGCCTGATTCGAAGCCCCAGACTCTTATTCCATAGGCTATATCCTTTATTTGACCGTTATCTGATCCGTATTACCTCGTGGACATGAGCTAAGGACATTGGTGGAGCCCCTTGTGAGTTGAGAATGGACCGATGATTTCTGAAACAATGTCGTAACCTTCAAGCGAGAGCTGCACGTGAACTGTAAAAACACGAAGCCTGCTCCATGACCGACCTTGAATGGTCCATAATTGAAGGTCTCGGGAGTCCCGCATGTGTTTCGTAACATTCAGGGTTTCCGAGAAGTCATTTCGGTAGGCCTCGGTCAGTGATGGCTTTCGTTACGGCTTTTTCGATCTGTACTGGCACGGCTATCCCGGACCACGCGTTAGGCATGTCTAGTCATCACCGGGTCTTTTCGGGTCATTCGGGTCGATTCTAGCCAAATATTTTCATCAATCATGGCCATACGTCCGGTTCGGTCAATTTTAGGGTTTCCCGGCTTTTCCGAGTTTTGGTTCACGTTTACCGGGTTAATCTCAGATTTTTCGATGACTTCGGGTTTTCCGATCGTACCGGACTTGTTCGGTCATCATTTTATGTCATCCCAAGTTGACCCGAGATTTCTCGATCGGAACTGTGCTCTTTCGGATCTTCGCCACGGGTTTCGGCTTTCCACGAGAGGGTAAACCGGTAGAAAGTCCCGTGCGAACATCTCAAAAGTCATGCCCGCTGGTTTACTGACTTGAGGAGGTGCGGTTGAAGGTCCTCTTTCCAACGCAACAAACGGGAGCCGAATCGGACATCCCGTTTGCAAGATATGGCTCGTGGAACGCGCGCACAGGACAGAGAGTCTACCGCGCCCCCACTTCCCTTGAAAGGGGAGGGCGCCGCGCCCTCAACCTGGGGGTGCGCCCTGCGCGCCCTCAAACCGGGGGCACGTCCTGCGCGCCCCCTCTTCCTTTGAAAAGCGGGGGAGCGGTCAGTTTTCAAAAATCGGAAATTGCCCCGATTAGCACCTTCTAAACCGGATTTTTGGAAGGTTTCTGTCGAAAATTTTAGATTATTTGTACCACGCCCCCGGTTCGGGGGCGCGTTATGTATATCAAGTTGATTTTTAGCAATTTCTGGAAGTTTCCATCGATTTTTAGCAGTGAGACGCGTACCGCGACCCCGGTTTCTTTGAAACTGGGGGGCGCGCAGTCCGCGCCCCCGAGGTGAGGGCGCGCCCTGTGCGCCCTTGGTTTGAGGGCGCGCCCTGCGCACCCTCATCTCCTTTGAAGAGTGGGGGTGCGGTCGGTCCAGTTTTCTTTTTTTGCACCGGCTTCCTTACCCTATAAATTGAGGGTCATTCTCAATGACCCAAGGTTAATCTCCCATGCCTAGCCCATCCATAGGTCGTCCAAGCTCTTCTTGAAAGCCGTCCCGACGTCCAAAGGCGATCCAACATTGAGAGATCGATCCCGAAGTGAAGGAGAAGGCTCCATCCGGGCATTCTGCATTAGCCATTTTCATCGACTTCTGAAGAAAATCTACGACTTATTCTGCAAAAGTATTCAACATAGAAGTTGTTCCTCTCTTCGTCCTCTTTCACCTCCAACTGACGTCACTCAATTCTGACTTGCCGTTCTTTTGTGGAAGTTACTGCACTGATGGTGCGCATCCAGGTTCTGTTTTCTACATCTGCCCACTTTCATAGTTTTTACAGACTACTAAAGGAGGATTTCGGAGAAATCATAAACATAGGAACTCTTTATCTCTAAGTCTTCTGTCTACTCCAACAAAAGGCACTCGATTCTGACATCGGGGTCGTCCGTAGCATCCTCTTCACCAAAGACGTGCCAGAAGGGTGCAAAGCTACCCGAACCGGCCTTCTTCAACCAACTCGGCTTCAACTCAAGTCGTTCCAATCCATAAGCTTTCTCAACTCATTTAACTCATATTATTTACTGTTTTAAAGCATATTTCAGTTCATTTGAATCATTTTTACATAATAAAAAATACACAAAAAAGGGGTTAACGCTCACTCCGAAGCCGGTGAGTCCAATTCCAATTGCTTCTTTCTCATATTCCTTCTACAGTTACTCTTTCTACAGTTACTACACTTCCCATAGTTCTAATCATTTTATTTCACTTGGTTTATTGTTCTAGTTGCATAGGTTTATCAAGCTAGCATTGGTTGGAGACTCTTCTTCATCGGCCGGCCGAGGAAGAAGAAGGTTGAACCCATATCCCGATCTCCCGCGCTAAGGTACACGGTCAAATCAACTCATCTCTTTTTTTTTATTCTATAAAGCAGAGCCCACAGCTCCTGGCGACCACATCTTTCATGTTTTAATTTCATCTCCTCCTCACTCTCCTCCCACATGACCCGAACCATCTCCGGTGCTCGAGCGACGCCGTGAGATGAAAGCTCGGGGATCAATGTGAGTGTGGGACCGAGGTGAGGAGTCTTTACCGCTTTCCGAGTGTCTTCCGATTCACTCCCATTCCCCTAATCCATTCCATCTTCACCCTCTCTTGAGGTGCCGATTCGGAACCCGTTTTCGGAGTCGACAACACGTAGTATGGCTGAACGTCAATCTGCCATCGCCGCGGAGGGCGCGTGCCGTCGTAAAGACAAAGATATTGTGCCAAGCAATGAAGTAGTGGTCATGCCACCGACCATGAAATTAGAAGATCTTTGGAGGGAGAATCAACAGCTCCGGGCTCTCCTTGCCAGTTCTGGCTTGCTCCATTATCAACCGGCACAAGCATCAGGTGCCACCGAGGCTTCAGATGGG
This sequence comes from Cryptocoryne crispatula var. balansae, assembly GCA_036172225.1. Classification (NCBI taxonomy): domain Eukaryota; kingdom Viridiplantae; phylum Streptophyta; class Magnoliopsida; order Alismatales; family Araceae; genus Cryptocoryne; species Cryptocoryne crispatula. The sequence goes on from CM069925.1 coordinate 23,902,049, forward strand.
CCCCATATTACTCAAGGAGAACTGCCACCTGTAGCACAGCCTCGTCCTACTACTCCCATGCATCCGGCTCCTAGACCACCCATGGAGGATGAGATCTTCATTCAACCACAGAACCAAGCCCCTCTGCCTCCACCGCAGCAAGATTTTCTTGAGTCTTCTCAGCGGACTATGATAGATCAAATGATTTCTATGCGTTTGGCGCAACATGACGATGGACAAGGTGTGGCGGGCCTCTACCAAGTCCCAAACCCACCACATCATCAGTATGTGAAGCTTCCTCCTGACATCTCTAAGGTGCCCAAGTGCTCCAAGTTTGATGGGCGTGGGTCCCCCAGGGAGCATTTGGCTTTATATTACACTCACATGGGTGAGTTAGCACATTGCGAATCGTACTTGCTTAAGTACTTCGCCACCACTCTAACGGGCACAGCCTTTGAGTGGTTTTCTAAGTTGAAGCCTGGGTCAGTAGTAGACTGGCCTGATCTACAAAGAAAGTTTATTGAGAGGTTTTGTTTCTCCGAGCGGCCGCATACCCTGGTCGAGTTGACCACTATGTTCTAGAGACGAAATGAATCGGCAGTCGACTATATTCGCCGCTGGAGAAATGTATGTATGAAGTGTGCCAATCCACCTTTGAATGAGGAGGCAGTTGCATTGTGTAAGAGAGGCCTTCGGGCTGAGATCCAGGAAAAGGTGTTGGGGACACGTATCCAATCCTTTGATGACTTGAATGTCATGGTTGCTGACATAGAACACTTCTATGTCAATAACCCTTTGGTGGCAGCTGCAAGATCAAGGCCAATGAAGGACAAACAGCCAGTTTCTAGGGATGTCAATACGATGGATGTCTCATCATCTTCTAGACCCTATAATAATGCTGGGGGCAAAAGTGCTACCACGGCACCCCATCAGAGGAATACCACCAATCCTGCTCCAAGGCCCACATGGGAAGAACGTGCTTTGAAGCCCTATTCCTTTGCACGGGACTATACAAAGAAATTGTTTGATGCCTATATGAAGAATGGACTGATTAGCTTGCCGACGAGTCGACGCCCGGAGGATGCTGCTAAGAGTCAAGAACCGAACTTCTGCCCGTACCATAGACTGGTGGGGCATATGATTGAAGATTGCTACCAATTCAAGGACTTGGCCGAAAAATTGATCCAAGACCAAGTTCTTAATTTGGGGAACCGACTAGTGCAGCCCCCACAACCACATGTCAAGCCTCGACCACCGACGAACTTTGCGGTCAACGCAGTACATTACAAACTGGAGCATCCTGTTCCGGGGCTTCCTCCTCCTCCACCTGAATGACGATGGCGTCCTGACATAGAACGGCTTCCACACCCCACAATTTATCAAATGGCGTCCCGAGTCTGTTCCATTCTGGAGGGATTCCGGGTTAGATGTGTGCACCTAGAGGCAGACATTATGGCCACCATGGCTAATGTCACCGAGTTGCTCATTGGTAAGATGACGTATGAAGAGGCTTGCCCCCCTCCTCTGCAAGCCCAGGGGAGATCTTTTGCTGACTCACCTCAGTCGTCAGGGCAAATTGTTAATCAACCCGATGAGCTTTGGGGAAGTGCTGATCAGTACGAGGCAGAGCCTGAAGCTTCCTCTGCATGCTCCCCGAGGGCACCTGTTGAAGCACCGCAGCCGGACAGGCCGAAGAAGCGTCGACGGTATCATGTTTACTCACGGCATTCCTTTCCTCAGACAATGACATGCCATCTCTATGAGGTGGTTGCAAGGGGAGGCCTGATGGAACCACATCCGGATAGGGGCTTCCATTTCATGTCCTTTCCTAGGGGTGTGTGGGAACCTCGGGAATCTTTCTTTTATTCTTTGAAAAGATTTTTTTATTGTTTTTGTATGTTTTGAAATATCGACATCCGAATTTTCTAGTAAAGTAGGTGATAGACCATAAAAATACTAGATAGTCCGGGTGATATTAAAAGAGTATAGAACCGAGGTTCGGGTTCTGTGAAAATTTTTTGACCTCTCTCCATCGGATGGTGCGAATATCCGATGTTCATTACATCGAGCAAACACTCGAACACCCTTGGTTAACTGCCATAGCGATCTTGTTTGACGAGAGCGTGCACATCCACAACATATAAAGAACACAAAGGGCCCTTGCCTTTTAGGCCCGATGAGATGCAAACAAGTTTGATTAAATTTTGTTTGGAATTGATTTATGTTTGATTTAAGAATGGATTTTTGATGTGGTTTGAAATGTTGATTTCAGATTTCCATTTGACTTGGATTTAAATGTTATTTGTTTTGAGCTTGTTTGAATTGTTTGGTTTGTTTTACTTCAATTAGTTGAAGTTTACTTTATTTATTTTTTAAAATTGATAGTTTAGATGTGTTGATCAATTTGACTTGTTTAAGTTTAATTGACATGTGTTGAGTCATTTTCATGTGATTTTCTCATGTCGGTTGGTGTTTTCATACCAATTTGGGTGCATTCGGTATGTTTAAGATGTTTTGAAGTTTAGTTCAAATTGATTAAACTTGAACTTCAGATTGTTAATGATCTGAATGTGACATGTTTTAAGATGAATTTCAGATGCATTAATGCTTTCTTTTTGTGTTCTTTTCAATTGTTTGTGAATTATTTGAATTGCACTTGTTTAAGCATTTGAATTCCAATGGATTAAGTGTATTGAATCAATTTTTCCAGATTGTATTAAATCTGGTTTTTTTTGAATGTTAAAGCTTTAATGATCTGTTTTAAGCATGTTTTAAGGTTGATTTGAATGTATTTTCAGATTTAATTAAGTTAACTTCAGATTTGGTTAACTCTTGTTCGGTTTGCATCACATCCGGTCTGTCGAGCTAGTGTCGATGCCCAGTCACATGCAATCAACTCGGCACTTGAAATGTTCATTGAATATTCATGTTCATGCTGGTGTACATCAGATGTGGCAGTTCATATGCCATGTTCAATGCTGTCAATGGTGCAAATGTGTGAATGCCTTCCCTTGGTGTAAAATACCACTTGATTGGGAAAATTTTGGCAGCATGCCGCCTTAATTTTCAATCGGTGTGGAATTTTTACCCGTTCTACATGGCATAGTCTTTTGACTTTCCAAGTAGTGGGAAGGATCATCTGCAACGGAAGCCAGCCCGCGCCTACGTCCGGGTCAACATACCGGATACGTGTCCGGGTTAGCTGCCCATGGTGGAGCGCCCACATGGTGGTGCTAACTCCTTATTTAATTTTGGCATTTCGCCTTCAGATTTAATTAAGGTTTATTTTAAGTGTCCAAGGCCCAATGGGCCAGCTTCATCAGCACAATGGGCTGGTCTTCATGCTATGTCGGCCCGGTTGGCCCAATCTTGTGCTTCATGGGTCCTGGCGGCCTGCTTTGAACTTCATGACCCAATGGGCCTGCTTTTCACCTCCGTGGCCCGGTTGGCCTGATTTGCACTCCATTTTTGCACCTTGACATCTTGCTGTAGCTGCGGGATAGGTGAGCCTCAGAGGGGCTAGAATGGGTTTGTGGAGGTGCTGTTTAGGTGAACTTTTGGTAGGACTGCACAAGGGGCAGGTTTAGGTGTGAACTAGGACTGGTTTTAGGAATGCACAAAGGGCATGAGAATTGAAGGCCCGCCCGAGTAGTCTCAGTCCGTCCGGCGGATTCCGAGAGTCTCAAAGCGTCGACCCTCAACCTATACTCAAAGGGGAAGCAAAAAAGGAAGCACGGGGTCTGGTTTCATGGCCAGCAGAGGGGCCTGATTTGGGTATGTTCTGAAGTATGTCCACTTGGGCAGCAAGGATGGTCAAACATGGCCTGATTAGAAGCATGTTCAGGAGCCTAATTGGCTGCTAGAGGGATGGCAACAAGGGGCACGGTGTTATGTATTGATTCCTTACACTACCCTGGCAGAGGAATCAACTTCTACCTCTCATCATGTCATCGCAAAATCTCGAGATCAAAGTCAGCCAGTAGAAGAGATTGAACTAAACCCTTCTACATTTTTGGAATTCCCTAGACTAGGCATTCCTTCTTCCATAGAACAACCTGAAGAGAAGCCTACTGAAGGGAGCTTAGATGAGGGGATCACAAATTTAGTTGATTGTCAAGGACCAGGCAAGGATTCACGAAGTACAGATCAAATGTTTCCATCATTGGAATTGATCCTTGAAGTTGGGGAGATAGAATTGACCTCTGAACTAGGAAGTAATGAGACCAAATTGTTCAATGAAATGGGGAATGAATCAACGAGCCTCCAGAAGGGCATAGACCTTTGCAAAGGGATACAGGGACCTCCTCCAGATAGGCAGCAAATCCCTTAGCATCAATCATAGGGCCACAACTCTTACCCCATTCTCCTTCTAAGCAACAATCTGGCCCATGGGTCCACAATCAATCAATCTTAGGGCCACGACCTTTTCTTTATTCTCCTCCAAATCAACGATCGGTCCCATGGGCCCACAATCCCTCAATCTTAGGGCCACCATGGTTTCTTTATCCTTCTCACAATCATCAATTGGGCCCATGGGCCCATAATCTTACAATCTTAGGGCCATGACCCATATTTCATCCCACTCAATTGGGCTCTTATGCCCCTTTCCATCAATTGGGCCCGCGTGCCCCTTTCCTACAACTGGGCTCTTATGCCCCTTTCCTTCAACCGGGCCCACGTGCCCCCTTTATCCAATTGGGCCCACGTGACCCTCTTCATCAACCGAGCTCTTATGCTCCTTTCCTTAAATTAGGCTCTTATGCCCCTCTTCTACAATTGGGCCCACGCTCCCCTTTCTATCAACTGGGCCCATGCGCCCATTTTCATCAACCGGGCCCACGCGGCCCTTTCCTTCAACCAGGCCCATGTGCTACCTTTATCCAACTGGGCCTATATGCCCCTTTCCTTCCATCGGGCCCACGCGCCCACAATTATCCCCATTGGGGCCCATGGGCCCTTAATTTTTCTAAATTGGGCCCACGTGCCCACAATTCACCTCAACTGGGCTCACATACCCACATTTTTTTGCAACCGGGCCCATGCACCCAAGGTTCTTCTAAATCGGGCTCCCATGCTCACCTTCCATCAACCTCGGGCACACATGCCCACACTCCTTCAACTTTGAGCCCGCGTGCCCCTATTTGTTCACAATCGAGCCCACATGCCCAGACTTCCTCGAAATCGGGCTTTCGTGCCCCCACTTCTTCAACTTTGGGCTTGCACACTCATACTCTTCAATGGCGCCCGTGAGCCCATCATCAATCTTTAAGATCACAATCATGCTCCCAACCATCTAAATCGGGTCCATGTGCCTGCTCTTTTTGTTGGGTCCCTCAGGTTCAACCTCCAATCGGGCTCTCGAGCCTATCATCTTTAGTCGGGCCCTCATGCCCATCAACATCAACTAGGCCCTCTAGCCCACATTCAACTCTTGGGCTCACATGCCCCTTGATTCCAACCCTTCCTAGGCTTTCAAGCCCACTATCAACTCTTGGGCCCAAGAGCCCACTTTAGCATACTTTTGTTTTCAAGCATGTTTCTTTCCTTTTTGAATTCCCTTTATTTTCCCAAGTTTTACTTTCAATAAAAATCAAGGGTAGAGAAATTTCCTGGGTTCTACCACAATCTTTGCCTTTTACATCATTAATTTTAACTCCGCCATGCTAAATCAGATTCTCCACATCTTTTACTACATCATATGACTTTGAATCTTGAATCCATTGCGATATGGAGCATATCAAAAGTGGAAGAAGCATGGCAAGGCAAGGCAAGCACAAGAAACGTCGTCACCAACAATGAATTCCTTCTCTCAAGTATTACATGAAATTGCATTCATCATCATTATGTCATCCGCAAGGCAATATTTTTTTGAAATGATTTTGAATCTCACATTGCAATCTTACTTGAGAGAAATTTATGATTGACGATAACTACTTTTGTTTTATCCTAATAAATTCTTTACAATATAAGGCATGTTTCAATTGATTCACCCATGCAATGTAATCTACCTAAAAAATGGAGAGAACTACCAGTATGACTTGAGTCAACATGTGGTTGTTCTCTAGGAGTCAAGGGTGGATACCATCCCACACACAACACGCCGTGATCCCAGAATCTAGATGACCTGACACCTGAGAAAAGCTAGGCAAGGCTTAGAGATGGAAGGAAAACCCTCACCATATTCTCTTCTGTTTGGTCCAAAATAGGCAAAGGGGACTAGAGGGGGAGAGTATCGAAAGCATCCGCCGTCCTAGTAGGGGGCCATCTCATAAGGTCCAACTTCTCAATGAAATAAAAAGGGTGCCAAAAAATGGGCAATGAATCCTACAAGTTTAAATAAATATGGGCTTGTCTGAATGAGTACCCAAAAATGTAGAAAATGAAAAAGGTGTCAAAAGATGGGAAATGACCCCACAGGTCAAAGAACCAATCCGAATGTGTGCCACAAAAATAGGTTTGTCAATAAAGAAGAAAAGACCTGAAGAAGTCGAACCCCAACGGGCAATTGGGTGTGAGTAGAGAAATCCATTTCGACATCTTCAAAGCCTATCAAGGACTTTCTAGTAATTCTTCATTCTTAGCCCCTAAGGACTGGGTGGACCAACCAAATCAAAGCTAAACTCCGTCCGATCAAAGGTTGAAGGTCAAAAGATTCTGAGTAAAGAACCCCATTTTGCACATGGTGTCTACCAACGAACCTAGAAAAATGACCAAGTGATGAGAACTTTTGTCAATACTGATTTTTCTCTCCATAAAAAAAATCAATATTTTCAAAAATTAAAAAAATTGAATATTTCCAAAAACTCCAAAAAAATGAATATTTTCAAAAACTCTAAAAAAAGTTGAATATCTTTAAAAACTCCAAAAAACATTTAATGTTTTCAAAAACTCAAAAAAATATTTTTCAAAAATCCCAAAAAATTAAATCTTTTCAAAAAAAGAAGACTTCTTTTTCAAATTCAAAAAAAATTAAAAATTTTAAAATTTTATCACCATGCTTGGTTTGAATTTTCGTCTTTACATTTAGATTTACTTTCAATCTCTCATGTTTCAAATTTTTCATTGCGTATTTGCTACTTTATTTTTACACTCCTAATAAGGCTATACCCCTTAACAAAGGTCAAGACATACTGCAACTTGCAAGGGGGATAAGCCATACTGGCATTCTAATCTCGTTTTTCGAGTGTTTTAGGCCCGAAGAAGAAACAAGGAGAACTGCACAACAAGACGATGCTCGCCACTTCCCTCCCCTAAGAATTCTTAGGAGGAGGTGTCACCATAACCTCGGCCTCTACTTTGACAATGAACTTTTGCTCTGTGTCTTCATCAAGGCACATGAACTCTTTTGTGAGAATGCGTGTCATCACATTGCAAACTCACCATTATCATTTTACTTCTTAGCATATATTAAGTGCATTACTACTTATTTATGCATTGATGTTGAAGACCGCAAGTGCAAAGAAGACCGGACCCGAGATCCCCTTCATCAAAATCCACGATGATCAGGTCATTCTTTGTGCTCATGGATAAGCCAAAATTAAATATCGAGTGACGATGGTTCCCGATTGGGTATCCTGACCTCTGTCTGATATTCAATCTATATCTTCAACTAGTTTGTTAAGTAAATTTTTGACTTTTTTAGCCCAGCATGCATCATATAGTTTTGCATTAGTTCCATTGCATTTTTACCTGTCATCTCTACATCCCTCTATGGTCATCACATCCTATGAATCCCACCGAGTCTCTTCATGCCATTATTTATCCTAATTTCATTTTTTTTTAATATCCCACCATGTTCGTTAATCCCACTGTGCCACCGTGTCCATCATCTATCGTAATCACATTGTGTCCTTCAACTTCTTTCATTTCTATCCCACCGTGGCCATTGCAACACTTTCTTGCTACTTATCCCACTGTGGCAGTCCCCATTTTATATCTCACAATGGGCACCCATTTTTTATCATAATTCTTGCACCACCATTATCCTCATGGTCTATTCTTATGCCTAAACATTTTCCTTTTGGAATCAAGATCATTCCATTCCGAATTAAATCATGTCTTTTGGAAAACTCAAATGAATCTGAGAGCCTGAATATGCTTGATTGGTATTCTTTTATTTTACAAAAACAAATCTCTTTTAAAATCTTAGCCCATCACAATACAAGAACACCACAAAGATCGGGTTGCTGGCTAATGATGAACCCACGAACCCATGATTCGGGGACTCCCCACGGCGTTGAGGGTTGGCTATTATTTTCTCGTGCCCATGGCACACCTTTTACCAATCAGATGTAAGAAGGTTTCACGAAACGTGGTAGTAATCCAAAAAAACATGAGGAGATTCTCCCTGCCAAATTTGGTTAATGAGCGTGTCTATATCTACACCTTGATGCCACCTTTTCAGTCCATCGCCATTTAGCTCAACTACATTCCACTACGATCTATCTCGCTTCGCTACATTCCTCTATATTTCACTTCACTTCTCTACTTATCATTCCCTTGCAAAGCTGACATCAAGGCAAGGCAAGCTATAAACACACCGATTTGGCCTTATTTGGAGCTTAAACTCTTATTCCAGTGGCAACATCTCTTTTGACCATTAAAATCATGATCAACCACCATTTTGTACGAGCTGAGAAGTTTATTGGAAATCTAAGGACAAGTTAGAGCCCATTCTTACCTCCATGATGTTCTTGGTGGTGTGCTAGATTATGCTTTTCTTGACATCTCCTCTATTTAAAAATTTTTCACAAGAATTTTTGGAAGTCTACTGAAGAAGTCTTTAAAATGAATAATCGTTTCCCCTGAGTTCTCTTTTCAATGCAACAAATGGCATTCAATTCTGATTTCCCATTTGTCCGCAACATTCTTTAGAAGTCAGACGTGCAGTTCCGTCCACACATAGCACCGATCAAGCCCAATTGCATGCAAGCCCAGCCCATTAGGCACATCTCTGACCAATTCATGACCTTACCTTTATTTTTACTCCTCCATATCACTTGGTAAAGTATTTGGAAGCTTCATGGTCAAAATTCGCATCATCAAATGATGGCAATCCAACTTGTTGTCTTATACATCAAAACTTGCTGTTTTTAAACCAGATTTGTTTTCTCTTCAAGTGGAGACATATTTTGAACATGGAAAAGATAATTCACAGTTTTCAATTCCTCTGAATCATTTAGGTAAGTTTCTAGAAGCCTCATGATAAAAATTAGCATCATTAAATGGAGGAAATCTAACCTAAGGTCGGTTGTATCTAAACTTGCTATTTTTTGACCTGTTTCTCATCCCCTATAAAGGAAGACTCATATAAGCAACCTAAGAAGGGCATCCTTATCCTCCAAAACTCTTATCCTCATCTTCCAACCACCCTAGGCTCTTCCCAACCTCCCCAAATCGTCCTCTCTTTTCTTCCCAATGCCTGGAGATCATCCCGAAGTGAAGAAGAAGCCGATCTATGCTCCGACATGATGCTTTACTGATCATCGGCTTCTACAAATGTCCTTGATCATTTTTAGTCTAAGATTTCTTCATAAGAAGTGTTATACATTGACCTATCTTTTATCTCCAACAAACAGAGTTAGATTCTGACATTGCCTCAACTTGTGATAGCTTCTACACCAGCACTGCACAAACAGATCCGAAGTCTCCTCTTCTTGGTCATCATTTTATTAGTCAATTTCACTATACTTATTTGCAAATTCAGCCTATACATATTTCATAGAAATTGTTCCCTGTGAGTTCTCTTTTCTCTCCAACAAGAATCATTCAATTCATATATCTGTGGTGCCCATAGCATGTCCTACATTGATGTTGTGCTGGGAGTTTCCAGAACTTCACTGTCCAAGATCCAGCTTATCAGTTGCACAAATACATGAAGCTAGCATCGGTTGGAGACTCTTCTTCATTGGCCAACCGAAGAAAAAGAAGGTTGAACCTGCACATATTCTCTCTCGCGCTAAGGTATACACAGTCAAATCAACTTATTTCTGGTTTCTATTCCATAAAGTGGAGCCCGCAGCTCCTGGCGACCACCTCTTTTATTCATGCTTTAAGTCAATTCATTCCTCACTCTCCTCCAACATGACCTGAACCGTCTCTAGTGCTCGAGCGACGCCGTGATATGAAAGTTTGGGGATCAATGTGAGTGTTGTACCGAGGTGAGGATTTTACCGTTTTCCGAGTGTTTTCCGATTCACTCCTTTTTCCATATTCTATCATCACCTTCTCTTGAGGTGCCGATCTGGAACCCATTTCGAGAGTCGACAACTACATGGATATAAATCCTCATCCATCCAATGTCCTGGTCGGAAAGGAGTACGGCATCGACTGTCAACTCCTTAGTGTACCAACTCTATTGGATCTTGTACTCGGAATTAGATCAATTGAAAAACTCTTTTTCCAATCATCCTATCTACCCTGGCTAAGGATTTAGAGTACTATTCCATAGGATATTCACTCTCACTTACCGAGAGTGGACGATTCCTTGTTGTCTACTCAATTACCTCCATCGGGTTTTCCTTGTTCCCAATCGGGTTTTCCTTGTACCCAATCCATCGCTATACTAGACCATCTAAACGATGATCCATAAGTCAATGGTCAAAGCACAAGTTCCATCCAACAAGGTATCTTTAGCGACTCAGGTCAAAGGTCCAACCATGCAACCATGATGATAGAAAACCATGATTGACAGCTCGGTAAGATACCATTCAGGGTTTCTAATTCAATCTGTTCAGTGAACTTATTCAACTAATGAGCACATGTATGTGTATCTCAGTGTCTCCACACTCATAACCAATAAGATCGATCATCCTCATCACATGAGAAGATATCACATACATCAGTCTATCCGAATCCTTGATGTCCCATCTCAAGTTTCCTATGACTAGGAATATTTAGATCAAATATTTCTTAATGATCAATCTCATTATCATGATCTCATCATGATTTAATCATTATTATATTTGATCAAGGACTTCATTATGATATTCGCATCTAATAAGAGCTTATAAGGAAGATTTGCCTAATTAATTGAATGAGATATATCTAGAAATGTCGAATCATATCATATATGATTGGCTTGTAGGGCATACATTTCTATCATATCTCAGTGTCTCCATACTAATCACCAATGAGATTGGTCATTCATATCATATGAGAAGACGTCACATACGCTAATATATCCAGATCCTTGGTGTCTTGTCTCAAAGATCCTATGACTAGGAATATTTAGTTTACAAACATCTAGATGATCAGTCTTATTATCATGATCTCATAATGATTTAATCATCATTGCATGTGATCAAGGACTTTCTTACGATATTCACATCTAACAAAAGTTATTAATAAAGATTTGCCTAGTTAATTGAATGAGATATTTCTAGAAATGTCGAATCATATCATATAAGATTAGCTTGTAAGGTATATATTTCTATCAAAAAGTTCAACCATGCAATCGTAATGATAGAAAAACCTTATTGACAATTTAGTAAGATACTATTTAGGGTTTCTAAATTGATCAATTTAGTGAACTTATTCGATTAATGTGTACCTATATGTGTATCTTAATATCTGCACACTAACGACCAATGAGATTGATCATTCTCATCATATGAGAAGATATCACACATTATTTTATTTAAATCCTTTATGTCCCATCTCAAAAATCCTATGATTGGGAACATTAGATCACATGCCTTAAGATAATTGAACACATTATCATGATCTCATCATGATGAAGAACTGTATTACAATGTATGTATCTAATAAGAGTTAGTAATTAAGATTTGCCTAATTAATTGAATGTGATATTTCTAAAAATGTCGAATCATATATGATTGACTTGTAGAACATACATTTCTATCACATTTAGATTATATACGTATACATGGTTTATCTCATTATTATAATCTTATCATTTTTCAATCATTATTGCATGTTATGAAGGACTTCGATACGGTATACTCATCTAATTAGAGCAAGTTATGATAAATAGTCAATTAATTGAATAAGATATTTTAAGAAATGTCCAATCATATGAAATAGATAGACTTGTAGGGCAAACATTTCTACCAACTCACACTTTCCTACTTGTACACATAGTGCCACATTTCATTTTTAATGAAATTATATGATTTAATTTCATCAAATTTTTTATTTCAAGTATGAGAAGTTTATTTCAATCCAAGAATGTACTTTAACAACTTGCACACTTTGTTGGTATGTTCTTAGGACTTAATTTCCTGATGTTGTATCATATACACATTTCCCTTAAGATTACTATTGAGTACAATATTCCTAATATCCAAGTAACATATCTCATAGCCATAGTGTGTAGTAATTAAAATCTAAATGGACTTTACCATGACAAAAAGTAAAAAGGTTTCATCATAGTCAACTCCATGACTTTGATGATATCCTTTTCACTCATCTTTCCCTCGAAGGTCTCTAGTTTCCAAATTACTCCAATCTTTTTGTTAAAGATCTATTTACACCTAATAGGTGCTATACTCTTAGGTGGATTTACTAAGTTTAAAATTTGGCCAGAGTAGATGGAGTTTATTTCAGATATTATTGCCCCATCCCATTTTTTGAATGAATATCACATATTACTTCTTCATAGGTCTTTGTATCAGCATCCTCACTATACAAGGTATCACTTCTTTCATCAAAGATATGTCTCACATATCTATCAAATTAAATGGGAACAGGGAAGACCTATAAATTGCTTGTGTGTAACTTTCTACGCACTAGTATCTCATTAGAAGTACCTTTGGGGTTGTGGAACTTGAACTTCTTCTAAATTTACTTTTCTCCTACTATCTTTTTTAAGAAGGAAATCTTCCTCTTAGAATATAGCATGCTAAGAAGCATAAACCCTTTGACCATAAGGGTGATAGACTTCATATCCATAAGTTTGCTTAAGATATCCCACAAATTTACACTTCATAATCTTATATTCTAACTTATTTAAATAAGTTTTACTTGTATGTATTGAGAGTTTCTTATACTGGTGTGAGTTTTCAGGTTGTGCATATATTAAGTAGGGGTGAACTGTATTTATATTGTGAATTTGCTTAGCATGTATGAATTGCATACTTGTAAGCATTTACCTATAGATACTCCTCAGGTAGGTAAATTTAATATCAATAGGGTATTAACAAATATATTTTTTCAATAAACTATGATTTACATATGAGAGTGTCTATAGGTACAAATAGGATTGTCCATATAAACTCTTTTACCTAGGGGCGTCGGACGCTAGAAAAAAAGTTGTACGTACGAGAGTATGTTCATGTTTAAGTATAATTTATTTATTATACCTATGGATATGTCTACACATAAAGTTTTTACCTATTTGTACCCTATCTACGAACTATTTCATAGATAACTTCGTACGTAAAATTGTTTACCAACAAAAAAATAACCTATACTAATAGATTTTTTTCCGAGGATAAAAAACAAATTTCTCGTAGTATCCTGCGCAACTCTGACTTCTGACGCAATGTGTAATAGAGTTTAAAACAATGTTTTTACAATTATTATTTTAATGTATGGTAGTTAAAAAAAAGAAATCGAGGGATGAATTTTTGACTCACTTTTACACGCAACTATACACACGCTATTTCGGTTAAAGCGCGTATCACATCAAAAAATATGTTATTTTAAATATTTTTTTATTGTTAACATTATTATTATTATTATTTATGTAATTTTTTTTGTCTAAATAAAAATTAAATATGTTTTATTTTTTATATTTTTAATTTAAAAATAAATTAATTCATAATATAATGTAAATTAAAAATAATTATAAAATGTATTTATTTTTATTAATATTTTAAATAATAATTTATGTGATAATTTTTAAGTGTATATAAAAGATAAGGATACAAACGAAATAAGACATTGGATAACTAGTTCGAAATGTTACTTGACAAAACTTCAAATCCTATGTTAAATAAGTAAAATGAACAAAAAATATAAAACTCATCATGAAATGAGTTTAGTTTGAACAAAATTTTATTTGACTCGATAAATTTAAGTAAAACATAATATTAAATTTTTAAAAAATATAAATATTATTATTATATTATTACTTAAATATATAAGTTAAATTGAAATTAAATTTAAATTTAGATCAAGTTTCATAATTAAGTTAAGTTTAAATTTTAAATTAAATTATTTAATTTTAATCAAGTTTAAATTTGAAAGTAGATTGAATGTGAGTTATTACTTGAGCTCAACTCGCCTTAGTAACAAATCAAAATTATTTGACTAAAGATGTAACATGTTCACTGAGACTCGAGCTCAATCTAAAAATCACTTAAAATAAATTATTCGAAAAACACTTTTTTTTGTCATGTAGCCCCTAGACTCCCGCGGTGCCGCAGATGACGAGATTTTTAGACCCCTCGAACTCCCACAAATCGCCCCCCATGGGGATGCCCGGTTAACTGCCGTCGGGAGACATCGAAGCTCAGGCGCAGGTCTGTGTGCCAGTGGAAAAACACTTGGACGTACGGTTTGCACGCCTAATAAGAGGTGCGTGCAGAGGTAATCGAGGGAGAGGATCCGGTCCTGCGCGGCCGTCGACCGCGAGCGCATCGCGTGGCGCAGCGGCAGAGACTGCCTGCGGCACTCCACGGCGGCAGCGCGAGCGGGAATTTCACCTAGGAGCAGTGGCGCCGAGCAGGCAGGTGGCCGATAACGCGCAGCAGCATGCATGCAAGACAGACGGGGCTCCTGGCTTATCATGGGAAAAAAAGATGGCCTGAGGTCTTAAGTGCTTATTAAAGTTGTACTCTCAATTTTATCATAAAATTTTATTAAATATTTAATTTAATTATTATTAAATCATATAATTAATAATATTTTTAAAATATTTTTATACCAAACTGAGAATATAATCTTAGATAGACAACTGAGACCTCCGCTCTGAGAAAAATCTAGAGAGAGAGAGAGAGAGAGAGCGCGCGCGCGCTCGCGCGCCGCTGAGGTGCGAAGTGTGGCTGCCATAGCGGGCGTTCCCTCAAGAGTGCAGATCGCCTCAGGGGGGCTCCTTTAGCCCCCCTCAGGTCACACACAAACCACATTAAATATGGTGTCACATCGGCTATTTAATACACCTTCAGAACTTGATGTGACACCACATTTAATGTGGTTTGTGTGTGACCTGAGAGGGGCTCTGAGGCGATCTGCACTCTTCCCTCAAAAGGGGGACCCTGCGTGAGGATGGGGGAGCACGGAGAGCCGGCAGGATCGGGTGGGCTGTCAACCGTCATTCTCGGCAACGGCTGCACCGGGCGGGTGGTGTGCCGTTGTTGGTTGTTAGCCTTCGAGATGTTTTACTTCATGGTTTTTATACGTAGACGGGAGATAAGAAAATGTTATCATCATTGTACAAGAAAACATACAGGGTTTGCATGGGGAAAATAGGTTATACGTACTTTTTTCTACATAAACTTGTCAGAAAATGTTTGGCAAAGATGGTAAAAAGTATCAGAGTTTCTATCGAAGAAACGAGCAAAGACTGCCCTTTTTTTTCTTGTGGTCATCCACACTCCTTTTGTCACACACATGATCCTCACCGTAATTTGAAAATGTTATTTTCCATTCAAACATAATAGTTTGAAGTTTTTAGCAGTCTAAAATTTCGATTTTATTAAATATATTATTGTTACCTCAGAATGTACAGAAACGTATATTATGACCTAACGCCTCATTTGTTACCTTTTGTCACACATGATCCTCACCATAATTAGAAAATGTTATTTTCCATCCAAACATAATAGTTTGAAGTTTTTAGCGGTCTTGAATTTCGATTTTATTAAATATATTATTGTTACCTCAGAATGTACAGAAACGTATACTATAACTTAACGCCTCATTTGTTAAGTGTGTTTTGATATATGAAAGGGGAAAGTGGGGTATAGAAGGATGAGTTAAGTGAGATGTTTCATTAGTCCTAGCTAGGTTCATCAAAATGTTCTTGTCGTGTAGTGTGATATGATTCACGTTGAAAACAATTGGCGGAAGTTTTGCACAAGATTAATTTGGGAATAAATCATGTATATTCTCAAAATTTAGAAGATAAATTGAAATAAATCAGGTTTTTCCCTAAATGATCTTGTATCAAATGGACTTTTATGGTGTGTTGGCTTGGGATTATAAAATGAATTTTAAGCATTAAAATCTCTGACATCATCTAGTCCTAGCTAATTTAACTAATTTCTTTTTAACTCTTAGATTGTAAGGAATGTGTTATATTTTTCATCTATAATCTTTTCACTCATTTCTTAAACTAAAAAAAGATAAATTATTCTGATTATAAATTGATTTTATATTTCTGAAAATTGAAGAAAGATAAACATTATCTTATAAATTTTTATTTTATTTCATCCCAACCAAATGCACCCTTAGAAACTCACTTTAATTGATATATATTAGAAGTGGGAAGGAACTGGTCATGCCTGATACGAAAGTGTAAAATATAATGTTGCGAAAATCATTTGATCAAAGATTTAAAATATGTCAGAATATATGTTTTCCTAAGAATGCTGTTTGACTTGTACTTTACATCAAGTTGTACCTATCATAATTTTATGACTTCCTAAAGATAATTATACCTTTTACCGTCTGAAACCAGATTCTACAACATCGGACAATCAAACATTTTCTACTAACCTCAAAAGAGCGAAAAATACATGTCAAATTTTTGACATTTTGTATATTTTTAAGATAGAAACAAATAAGTCATTAATGTGCACTAAAATAATTAATAGGTACTTTATTATGTTCTGAAATGCATATTAAGAGCTTGTTTCTTTCTATGGAAAAGATACTAAAAGTTTCAAATGAAAGTGTGCTATATAAGTCAACCATACATTTTATGAATCCATAAGACGGACAATTCACCTTAGGTGACCTCTGAAGGAGGAGCCACAATCACTTATGAGCAACTGCCACGATCTTTCTCATAAAATATAAAAAAATGGATGTGCACCTAGACATGAGTATATTTATAAGAGGCTTGTGATTGTCGCTTATAAGTGACTGTGCCTCCTCTCTTAGTTGGTCACTTGAGATGAACCACACTCATCTATAAGGGGGTGTTTCGTCATGTGACAAATTGAGTTTTGCTAACTTTTATGTAATAAAACTTGTTAAAATTGTGGGTAATTATTAAAAATTGTGTTTTATAGAAGATTTCATGTTTGAAAAAAAAATGTTATCTTTTTTTATCCTTCTGTGGTCCACCACCTTTCAAAGTTATATTTGGTCTCCACTCTCTTTTTCTTTGTAGTCACATCTCACGAAGACTGATAATTTTATGTCTGTAAAGGTCTTATAATTTATTTTAATATGACTATTTATCATAAAAATTTATATAAATTATTGTGCAGCCAAAAACCTTATTACTCTACTACAACTATGCTTGTTACAAGGGCATTGCTTATTTCACATGCCACATTTATTTTACTTCACTAGCTATCTTCACTGCCAAACCCACTCTCGCGGACCCCTTCGTCAATTTTCGTACATCTTAAACTTAAACTGAGTAAAAGATTATTATCTTCCACAAATTGATGAGTTAATTAAAAACTATACAGATAAGCAGACAAACCTACTACGTACAAAAGCTCTTGTTTCATATACGCAGCATTTTCTTGCATAGAAGGCAGCGGCTGATCTTTTAATACACGTTGTCGTCGCATAGGCTTGCTGATGGGTCAACTGTGGTGGGAGAGCTTC
This sequence comes from Cryptocoryne crispatula var. balansae, assembly GCA_036172225.1. Classification (NCBI taxonomy): domain Eukaryota; kingdom Viridiplantae; phylum Streptophyta; class Magnoliopsida; order Alismatales; family Araceae; genus Cryptocoryne; species Cryptocoryne crispatula. Next base: position 23,919,779 of record CM069925.1, read on the forward strand.
GGCCTCTCGAGAGAAGAGCTCTTCGAATAGAATAGTATGCGGTCGGTGATAATGGAGAGAACCCCGAGCGGCCTCGAGAACGGCGTGTCGGGAGGACGCGCACGCGCGCGGTGGCGCCCCCACGCCCCGCACCGAGGCGATCCATGCCTGCCTCCGCGCGCCGCGCTCCGGGCCGTGCGCGCACTGCGGATGCCGCCGCAGCGGAACGCGATCGAGGCGACGCCGGCTCTGCTCGCTGCTCGGTGCGACGCGCACGCGGGGAGGCGGGGCCGTACGTGGTGCTTCCTCCGAGGCGGCCTCCATGTCGTTGCGTAATCCTAGAAAGGATGTGGAGAGACGCGAGCGTATGTGTGGGAAGACTTCGTTCTGCATGATTTTTTTCGTAATCGTACTCACTTCGACCTGTATTCCATAAAATTTTTTTAGTACTCTTCTCTATATTAAAATTTAATTTATATAATTTTCTTTGTTGGATGCATATGTCTAGAGATATGTAATTGTTCAGCATACTTTTCTCTATAGAGAAGATGAGATGATGTAGAGTTTCAAATTAATGGGTGCTCTCTCTCTCTACCACACACACAAAGGACAAATATATTGTAAATGAAGATGAGATGATATGGTAGAGTTTTAAACTTTTTAGTATCCACCATCTTAATAAAGATAATAGCAAATTGGCTAATGATTATTAATGAAGGATTTTACATTTATGTTGGTGCCATTTGCATTGCCACGTATATCCTCTATGACTATGATTTTTAAATCTTTGAAATCTTACTTTGTTTCCATATACTCCATTTTGTTAATTTTTTTTGGAGTGAATTGAACTTAACTCCACCTAACTTAACTTAACCTAAATTAATTTTACATACTTATAAAGGTTAATATTTGATCACTTCCACTAACTTAAAGATTAAATGGTCTATATTTCCAAGCATGTTTTTTTCCTTGAGAAAGAATTATTTCTCAAGAAACCAATGCAAGTAAAGATCTGCTCCCATAGTCTCAAAAACACTTTTATTAGGGTACTTATTTAGAGTGGTACACATTGACTTTATAGGTCTTTCATTGTGGTGTCTGATTTATTTTTTTTTGAAATGGGAAGCAAACTTTGGGAAATTTGTCGTAAAATTGCTTCTGGGAAATTTGCGGCCGGAGCAGAGGGTTGAGGATCGAGAAAGAATTGCCTATTTCACTAGGAAAGGAGCTAGTTGGTAACACTGTCTAGAAAGAAATTGAAGTTGTACATCAAAATTCTTAAGTAATGCTTAATAGATACCAATATCTTCTTAGGCGCGCCACAGCATCAGGCCATAACCCAAGATAGCATCCACCACTAATTTAGCATTGTTTTCAATAATGGCTCTAATGTTGTTAATGAAAGTCCATTCACAAGCCTTCATAATGGCTTTTGTCTCCAATATTTGGGAGGCGGTAAATTGATAGTTGCAAATTTCCCAATTGATTAGTAATCCCTCATAGTTCCTGGCTATATCATGCTAATGGCCCCAATTCTCTCATATGTAGCACAATCAACATTGATCTTTATGATGGGACATTCAGGTGGGCTCCATTTGATCGATCGGCTGACTTCTGAAGCTAGACAATTTTTTAAATAGAAGTTTGTGTCCTATTGAGCTTGAGAGGGCTATTAGAATTCCCCTTGAAATTTGTGATACACCTAGCCTTCTAGATGTGCCAGAGGATCTAGATTGCCAATACGCCTAGGAATCAGAAGACTCTTTTGGTTTGCTCAGCCAATGCAAGCACATTTTAATAATCTAGCCAATAGGTTGTTCCCCCCAAACTATTGGATTTCCCACTTGAGAAGCACACCAAGTTGCCTTGCTATGAGGACACTTAAAGAAAAGGTGTTACAAGGATTCCGGTAAACTCTGACAGATTTCACAAGTGTCATCAATATGGGGACATCTCTTTGAAAAAGCAGCATTAATTGGCAGGTTAAGGGATAAAATCTTTCATAAGAAAATCTGGATCTTATGAGAGCAAAGTTTACCTATATTTGAGTGCTAGAGGAGGGGCCAGACACTCCTGTCAAAAGGGCTAGGAGGCCTTCTAGCATCAAAAAGAAATCTATAAGTGGCCTTTGTTGATAAGTTATGGTTGGGTGTCACAAGCCAAACCAGGCTATATTCACATAGCTAAAAAAGATTGGAGTTTCCAAAGTTCAATGAGCTGTGCTATCATTAAAAATGGATTTGATGAGAACAATGTCCCATGAGTTGTTCTTGATCAAATTATTCACCAACTGGGGGTGATTCTATACTCCTTGCGTTGGAATGGGGGGGTCCCCTTCTATTGTGTACCCAATTGGACTCAATGATGCTAACTTTGCTGCCATCTTTAATTCTCCATACCTCCCCTTGAAGGATGAGTTTTCTAGCTTGAATCATATTTCTCCATACGTGTGAAGAAATAGAGGTTGGTTTGGCTTCCCAGAAACAGACCCAGTGCAAATATTTTGATCTCATAACTTGATCCCACAACTTGTCTTTGTCGTAGATGAACCTCTAGATCAATTTCATAATTTGGGCTTGATTCATAGTTTCCATGTTTCTAATGGCCAAGCCTCCGACAAACTTAGTTTGCTTGATAGAAGTTCACCTCAAGAAATAATTTCTTTTTTTCTTTTTGGACTGATGTGCCCCACCAAAATTTATTTTGAATACCTTCCAGCTTCTTAAGGGTACCCCTAGGTAAAAATTTTACACACATGAAGTGAATGGGCAGCTGGCTCAAAGTTGATTTGATAAGGGCGGTTCGACCAGTAGTTGTTAACAGATTGGTCTTCCAAGCTGCAAGTCTGCTCTAGCAGGAATGAGTAATCTTCTCCAGGTGCTTTGACCAGAATCCCCCTGGAGCCATGGGAATTCCCAAATATAGTTCATCCAATGAACCTTGAGGCATTCCCAATAGGCTACAAATATCCTTCCTAGTCTAATGTTTGACATTGTTGCTAAATAAAATTTTTTACTTTGGTCTGTTGATGGCTTGACCAGATAGATGTTTATAGAGATTCAGAATTTCCCTAAGGTTCACTAACTCCCATGTATCAGCCTTCCCACATATCATAATATCAATTGCTAATAATAAGTGAGAGATAATAGGACCCTGTATGCTAACTGTCACCCATGAAAGATCTCCTTGTTGGATAGTTTTGGATATAAGGATTGACAATGCTTTTGCATATAGAATATAGATGTATGGTGATAATGGGCACCGTTGCTGGATGCCCGTGGTTGGCTTGACAAAACTAGTATACTACCCATTTATGGTTGTGGAATAGGAGACTGATTGGAAACAACTCATAACAATCTCAATCAAGCCTTGAGAGAAACCGAATTGAGGCCAACATCATCTAGATAAAGCTTCATTTAATACTATCATTAGCTTTATTAATATCTAGCTTAATCATGAAATTGCCTACTTTCTACTTTGCCTCTTTTGAACATAAAAGAAAGAATTATCTTATGAACAATAACAATGTTATCATTGCTAACTCTGCCTGTAACAAAAGCTACTTGGTTTTGAGAAATGAGGATAGGCAAGAGAGGTATCAATCTGTTTGCGATAATTTTTGTGAAGATATTCAGGAGAACATTGCAGAGACTTAGAGGTCAAAGCTATTCGAGTTTGATGGGGTGCTTTTTTTTGGGTTTAAGTGTGATGATGGTGTGGTTTAGGCCCCTGGGAATGGATTTGTAAGGAATTGTCCATAAAATATTGGTGTAGCGGAAGCGACGATTCTTATGGGTTCCTTTATAATCTGCCTCAATTAAAACCGAACGATAAAAAACAAAAAACTAATCATATCGAGTTCGAATATACCTGATAGGGACTCAAATAATCCCATAAAAAGAAAAGATATGAGCTTCTAAATCTCTTCTTACCGTTCAAATGTCTGGTCTACAATAGTATCCACATGAACTTCATCCACAGTAGGTTCTCCCTTCACGTCGGCCTCGAGAACTATTTCCGAACGGTGCTCCATCGCCCATGAACACCTTCTAGAGAGAGAAGGAGGTAGGGAGGAGGTTGAGGACGTGGTTAACACCCTTGGCTTGATAGGGTTTGGTTGAAACCATTAGTATTTATAAAAAAATTTGAATTTTTTCATAAAAATCCAAATCATCATAACTTATGCCTTTTCCCCTGTACTTGAGGATAAGTCCTTTTTTGTGTGACCCACTAGGCCAAATAGCCAATTTGGTTGAGGCCTAAATAAAATAGAATAATTCTATTTAATTTAACTAAATTCGTTATTCCTTAATAGATTTATCGGCCTGCCAATCATGAATGGTACAAGCCACATCTCATGATTCCAAATGGCTATGGGAATAATCTTATCTTTATTAAACCTTTCCATCATTAGTTACCGTATGGATATAAACCATCGTCCATCCAATGTCCTAATCGAAAAGGAGTACGACATCGGTTGTCAACTCCTTAGTATATCGACTCTATAAGATCATGTACTCAGAATTGAATCAATTGGAAAACTCCCTTTCCAATCATTCTATCTACCCTTGTAGACACACCAAATTGGCCTGATTCGGAGCCTGAGACTCCTATTCCATTGGCGATATCCATTATTTGACCAATTATCTAATTCGGATTACCTCGTGGAGATGAGCTAAGGATGTTGGTGGAGCCCCTTGTAAGTTGGGAATGGACCGAAGATTTTCGGAATAATATCGTAACCTTCAAGCGAGAGCCATGCGTGAACCGTGACAACACGGAGCTTGCTCAATGACTGACCTTGAATGGTCCTTAATTGAAGGTCTCGGGAGTACCGCATGTGTTCCGTAATATTTAGGGTTTCCGAGAAGTCATTTCGGTAGTCGTCGGTTAATGACGGCTTTCGTTATGGCTTTTTCGATTTATACTGACACGGCTGTCCTGGACTACGCGTTATGCCTTTCCGGTCATCACCGGGTCTTTTAGAGTCGTCTGGGTCGATCCTAGCCATATATTTCATCAACCGGGGCCATACGGCCATTTCGGTCGATTTTAGGGTTTTACGGCTTTTCTGAGTTTCAGTTCACGTTTACCGGGTTAATCTCAGATTTTTTGATGATTTCGGGTTTTCAGACCGTACCAGACTTGTTCGGTCATCATTTTAAGTCATCCCTAGTTGACCCGAGATTCCTCGACCGTAACCGTGCCCTTTCAGATCTTCGCCACGATTTTTGGCTTTTCGCGAGAGGGTAAACCGGTAGAAAGCCCTGTGCGAATGTCTCGGGAGCCGGTTTACCGACTTGAGGAGGTGTGGTTGAAGACCCTCTTTCCAACGCAACAAACAGAAGCCGAATCGGACATCCCGTTTACAAGTTACGGCTCGCGAAACATGTGCACAGGAGAGAGAATGTACCATGCCTCCGCTCCCCTTGAAAGAGGAGGGCACGCCCTGCGTGCCCCCACTTCCTTTGAAATGCGGGGGTGCGGTCAGTTTTAGAAAATCAAAAATTGCCCCAATTTACACTTTCCAAACCGGATTTTTAAAAGGTTGCTGCCGAGAATTTTCGATTATTTGTACCACGCCCCCGGTTCGGGGACGCGTTATGTTTGTCAAGTCGATTTTTTAGCAATTTTCAAAAGATTCCGTTGATCTTAGCAGTGAGATGCGTAACGCGCCCCCGCTTCCTTTGAAACAGGAGGGCCCGCAGACCGGGCTCCCGGTTGAGGGCGCACCCTGCACGCCCCTTGTTTGAGGGTGCGCCCTGCGCACCCTCGCCTCCTTTGAAAGGCGGGGACGTGGTCGGTCCAGTTTCCATATTTTGCACCGGTTACTCTCCTCTATAAATTGAGGGCCATTTTTAACGACCCAAGGTTAATCCCTCATGTCTATCTCGTCCTGAGGTCATCCAAGCTCTCTCCCAAAGCCGTCCCGATGTCCAAAGGCGATCCAACGTCAAGAGATCGATCCCGAGGCGAAGGAGAAGCCCGATCAGTGCGTTCTGCATCAACCAATTTCATCGACTTCTGCAGAAAATTTGAAACTTCTGCTACAAAAGTTTTCAACAAAGTAGTTATTCTTCTCTTCATCCTCTTTCATCTGCAACTGACGGAACTCGATTCCAACTTGTCGTTTGTTCGTGGTGATTGCTGCTCTGAGGGTGCACATCCAAGTTCTGTTTTCTACATATATCCACTTTAAAAATTTTTACAGACTTCTATAGATATATTCCATAGAAGTCATCAACAGAATATCTCTTCCTCTCTGAGTTCTCCATCCATAGAAATAAATGGCACTCGATTCTGACATTGGGGTTGTCTGTAACATTTTATGTACCATAGTCGCTCCAGAAGGGTGCAAACTTACCCGAACCGGCCTTCTTCAACCAACTTGGCTTCAACTTAAGCCACACACTTCATAAGTTCTTCTGAACTCATTTCATTTAGTTTATTTATTGTCTTAGAACATCTTTTACTTCATTTGTGTCATTTTTACATAATTAAAAAACACAAAAAAGGGGTTAGGGCTCGCCCCAATCCGGTGAGTTATATTCCAATTGCTTCTTTGTTTCATCTCCTCTTCTATAGTTTCTACACTTCCCATAGTTCTAATTGGCCTTTTTCACTTGGATTATTATTCTAGTTGCACAGGTTGATCAAGTAGCATCGGTTGGACTCTTCTTCATCGTCCGGCCGAAGAAGAAGAAGGTTGAACCCACATCCCAATCTCCCATGCTAAGGTACACACGGTCAAATCAACTCATCTCTTGATTCCCATTCCATAAAGCGGAGCCCGCGGCTCCTGGCGACCACCTTTTTTTATTCATGTTCTAAGTTTATCTCCTCCTCACTCTCCTCCCACATGACCCGAACCATCTCCGGTGCTCGAGCGACGCCGTGAGATGAAAGTTTGGGGATCAATGTGAGTGTGGGACCGAGGTGAGGACTTTTTATCGCTTTCCGAGTGTTTTCTGATTCACTCCCCCTTTTCGCCTATTCCATCTATCACCTTCTCTTGAGGTGCCAATTTGGAACCCGTTTCTAGAGTCGACAGCTTTTTCGCAACCACGGTGGGACAACCAATGTCTTCAACCGTGCTAGCTTTATTGATTCGTGCAACTAGTTGTTTTCCGACTTGGTTCCCGCATGGATCGGCTTGTCCTTTACCTTTTCCATGTTTATTTATCTTTAAAACTTGCTGTTTACTCTTCCTTTAAAGATTGTCCCCCATGTGGACTTGATTTGTTTGTCTTTAATTTCAACCCGGTTCCCGTGTGATCCACTTTTCTTCTTATAATCGGGTTCCCGCATGAACCACCTTTCTTTTCCAACCCCCGCATGGACCACCTCTTTATAGCACCTTCAGATTGGCCCCACATGGCCCTTTTTTCATTTTGTCATCTTTTACACCGGTTCCCGCGTGAACCACCCCTTTCTTCATTAAAACCGGTTCCCGCGTGAACCAACTCCTTTTTCTAAACCTGTTCCCGCGTGAACCAACCCACTTTCAGATCAGTCCCCGCATGGACCACCCTTTTGCACCACTTTAAATTGGCCCCAAGTGGCCCTCCTTTCATTTTTCAAATCAAACAAACCGGTTCTCGCGTGAACTTCTTTTAAAAACCGGTTCCCGTGTGAACCACCTACCTTTCCAAAACTCGGCTCCCGCGTGAGCCACTTTATTTTCAAATCGGTCCCCGTGTGGACCATCCTTTTACCTTTACTTCAGATTTTCCCCACTTGGACACTCCAACACAAGCCGGTTCCCGCGCGAACCACCTTTTAGTTGCTAGTTGCTAGTTACTTGTTTTACTTTATCATTGCTTGTCTTGATTGCATTCACTTGCTTTATTTATTTAATAGATTTCATTCATGTTTGCATATTGATTGCTTGTTCTCCTACTACCCTCCATTTTTCATTTTTGCATTAGCTTTTGCATCGGGTACCGGACTTTCTCCGATCCATAGGGCATTCGAGGCGAGGGCTCTCTCTCCCAACACACCCTCACCCTCCAAACACCTTCTTGGTGGATTCTTACCTCTCTTCTGGGATATTCCTTCCTAGTTGATTTGGTTGTTTCCATCAAGACCTCCATAAGTCCCCATCCATGGAGTATTCCTCTCCGCACGATTGGGCGGTTGTATCACTTTCCCAAAACCCGAAGAACCCAAGTACCTACTCGTGGTGATTGAGTGACAATCTTAGTTCTTGAAGATTGAAGCAATAGGAACCATACCCATTTGAGTGAACAATTGCTAACAATCTATCTAATCTAAGGTTAGAACCTAAAAAAACTGTTGAGTAGTCATTTTAAAAACTTGTTTGCATAACTTGCTTGCTCACCAAAAATTGAAAAAAAAAATTCCTTCTTTCAAAACACTAAAAAAACAAAACAAAAAAAAACATCTTTAATTTTGTGTTCAACTTATTTTTCAAACAACCAAATTGAAACAAAAAATTCAAAAAAAAAACAAAACATAACAAAAAATCTTTAATTGTGTACTTTGCTTGCTTTTTTTTAACCATCCTTGTAGAAAGATCGACATGATGCCCATGATGCTAAGGTCTGGAAGCCATGTTGGGAGGTCGGACTACTACGAGCAACAAGAGTACGAGCCAGGTTTCTACAAGCTTCAACAACATCCCATGGTCCAACCAGAGAGCCATGTCAATGTTGCTATGGAACCCAAAGTGCAAGGGGTTTCCCATCAGTTTGCTCCATACAGTTTGGAGCAACTCTTTGAGGAACTATCTTTTCATCTTGATCCCAAGGCAATGTCAATCATACAATATCTAGAGAAGAATAAGATGTCTGTCGATCAAGGTCCAGCCAAAGTCAACTGAGCTGCCTCGCCTCCCCAATCGGCAGTTCGACCTCTTACCATAACTCCACCTGGTCAGTTTTGCCATGTTACTTCATCTACTCACCCCATTGTGGGTCATTCTTTAGCTTGCACACCAACCCACCTCCCTCCCATCCAGGTGCCACATGCACACCCCCTGGTGAATTCCTCCCCACCTGTTGCCAAGGATTAGGAAACCCTTGAATTTCCCCTCTATACTATCTACATCCCCCAATCACAAATGCCAACCTACCATCGCTATAATGGCTCAGGTGATCTCTTCACCCATGTCAATGATTTCCTGAGCAAATCATCTCGGTGGCAGAATGATAGAAAGACCCTTGCCTTTCTTTTTAGGAGATCTTTAGAGGGTACAACCCTAGATTGGTTTTTTTCATTGAACGAAGTAGAGATATGGGATTTCGAGATTGTCAAGGCCAAATTCTTAAAATGATATGGTCTAGGCTATTCAATAATTGAGGAAGTAAAAGAAGATGTGGAATTAATGCAATATTCTGATGAATTGAGACCCAGGCTTGAGAGGAGCATTTATGCTATGCACCAACCTAGGAGCCCTCTCCAACCTCATCCAGATCATCATCTTCAGCCGACTCCTTGAGGCCAGTTGATTAGGCCACCCATGCCCCAACCTCAGCCGGTCATGCAACCCGTGCTAATGGCGAAACCAACTGTACACAATCAAGTTCCTCTTGTCGCTTGTGCAAATACTCCATTACTTCAACCGGCTCTCCAGCCTTTTACTCCACCAACATTTCTTAAGGTCCATCGGCCAATCATCTGACCATTGGCTTCTCAGCCTATTCCAACAAGAACCCCTCGGCTAGCCACGTAAGCCTTGGCCTCTCAACCCACTTCACCAAAGGTCCCTCGACCAATCATTCATCCTAAGCCGATCGAGCAAACCCCAGCTTCTCAACCAATCCCACCACATAGGGATCCTCTTCAGTTGGTTGCATAACAACCAATCATTTCTTCTATTACTCTTGCCTCAACAAAGAAATCAATCACTCCTACTATTCTTGCTCCTGCTGTAGTAGAAGATTCAGACACTTCGACCCCCTTCAAGCTCCTGCCCTGGCAGAGGAATCAATCACTTCAACCATTAGTGCTCTTGCCCCGATAGAGAAATCAATTTCTACCCCCTAGCATATCGTTGCTATTTCTCAAAATCCAAGTCAGTCAGTAGGGGAGGTTGAACCAAACCCTTCAATACTTTCGTAATCCCCTAAACTAGGCATGCCCTTTTCCCCAAAACAACCTGAGGAGAAGCCTACTGTAAGGAGCTTAGGTGAGGGGATCACAAATTTAGTTGATTGTCAAGGACAAGGCAAGGATTCTCCAAGTATAGTTCAAATGTTGCCATCATTAGAATTGATCCCTGAAGCTGGGGAGATAGAATTGACCCCTGAATGAAAAAATAAAGGGATAGAATTGGTCAGTGAAATGGAAAATGAATCGACAAGCCTCCATAAGGGCATAGACAAAGGGATACTGGGACCTCCTCCAGATAGGCAGGCAAATCCCTTAGCATCAATCTTAGGGCCACGACCCTTATCCCATTCTTCTCCTAAGCAAAAATCTGGCCCATGGGCCCACGATCAATCAATCTTAGGGTCATGACCCTTTCTTTATTCTCCTCCAAATCAACGATCGGGCCCATGGGCCCACAATTCCTCAATCTTAGGGCCACTGCCCTTTCTTTATCCTTCTTACAACCATCGATCAGGCCCATGGGTCCAAAATCTGTCAATTTTAAGGCCATGGTCCACACCCCATCCCACTCAATTGGGCCCTTATGCCCCATTTTTGGGCCCTTATGCCCCATTTTCAGGCACTTATGCCCCTTTTCGTTAATCGGGCTCTTATGCCCCTTTTCATCAACTCGGCCCATGTGCCCCTTTCCATTAGCCGGGCCCACGTGCCCCCTTTATCCAACCGGGCCCATGTGCCCCTTTTAATCAACCGGGCTCTTACGCCCCCCCCTTTTCTTCAACCGGGCCCACGTGCCTCTTTTAATCAATCGGGCTTGCATACCCCTTTCCTTCAACTGGGCCCATATGCCCCTTTTCCCCAACTGGGCCTACATGCCCCTTTTCTTCCATCGGGCCCACGTGCCCATAATTCTCCCCAATCGGGCCCATGTGCCCTTAATTTTTCTAAATCGGGCCCACGTGCCCGCAATTCACCTCAACCAGGCTCACATGCCCATGTTTTTCTACAATCAGGCCCATGTGCCCAAATTTCTTCTAAATCGGGCCCACGTGCCCACCTTCCAACAAACTCGGGCACGCATGCTCACACTCCTTCAACTTCGGGCATGTATGCCCCCATTTCTTCACCATCGGGCCCACGTGCCCAAACCTCTTCGAAATCGAGCCCCCATGCCCCCACTTCTTCAACTTTGGGATTACGCACCCATACTCTTCAATGGTGCCAACGAGCCCATCACAAATCACAATCTTGCTCCCAACCATTTAAATCAGGTCCATGTGCCCACTCTTTTCATTGGGTCCCTCGGGCTCAACTTCCAATCGGGCCCTCATGCCCATGAACATCAACCGGGCCCTCTATCCCACATTCAAATCTTGGGCTCACGTGCCTCTTGATTCCAACTACTCCCAGGCCTTCAAGCCCACTTTCAACTCACGGGCCCAAGAGCCCATTTTAACTCACTTTTGTTTCCAAGCATGTTTATTTCCTTTCAAATTCTCTTTCATTCTCTAAGTTTTACTTTCAACAAATAAATCAAGGTAGATAAATTTCCTAGGTGATACCACAATCTTTGCCTTTTACATCATTAATTTTGACTCCGCCATGCTAAATCAGATCCACCACATTTTCACTTCATCCTATGACTATGAATCTTTAATCCAATGCAATATGGTGCATATCAACAGTGGAAGCAGTTGGGCAATGTCGACTCTGAAAATTCGACGAGGTCCTCTCCTTTTTAGGGAAGTCCGTGAATCCAGATCGTCACCTCAAGAAGGGATGAGAAAGAAAGAAGAAAGCATGGAAAACAACTCTCACCTCGGTCCCACACTCACATTGATCCTCGAACTTTCATCCCTTGGCGTCGCTCGATCACCAAAGAGACGGTTCAGGTCATGTGGGAGGAGGGTGAGAAAAAGGAAATTAGGACATGTGGTCACCAGGAACCACGGGTTCCGATTTATAGAATTAAAGATTACCGTGTGTACCTTAGCGTGAAGAGTGCGGGTTAAAGCTTCTCCTTCTTCGGCCGGCCGATGAAGAAGAGTCCTCAACGCGGTGGGTGCTTGATCTTCTGTGCAACTAGACAAATAAACAAGTGAAAATGGCAATTAGAACTAAACAAAGTGGAGTATATGTAAAGAAAATGACATGAAACACACAATTGACTAGAAACTGACCGGATTCGGGTTATCTCTAATCCCTCTTTTTTATTTTCAGATTAATAGACTAAGAATAAAGCAAAAAATGTAAAAAAATGATAGGAGGATGTATAATTACGAAACAAAGAGATAGGAAAAATAACAGCAAGATTTTGAATAGAATAGAGAAAGATATGGCCAAATCTGGGTTGTCAAAAATGTCGAGCAGTAGTCTAGGATCTGCCAGGCGTGACTTTGCTTCTGTGCTCGTCACGACCAGCCCCAACCTCAAAATCAAGTTCCATCAATTGAAAACTGAAGAAGACTTGAAGCGGAAGAACTTTGATGAAGAGAGCTCAGGTAGAAGACGTCCACACACTGCTGTAGAGGCCGAAGAAGAGAGACCTGGCAGATCACCTGCAGACCAGCCTTCCTCTCTCTTGAACCAACTTTTCTCTCTCTATAAACTCGAAATTCTCTCTCTAAAAATCACAAAATGGATGCAGGAGGGAGCTTGGATGTCTTGAGATGCCTGGGGGGTCATGCACATGCCCTTGGATTGACAAGAATCAGAGTTTATTTATAGGAGAAAACTGTCGCGATCCAAGCTACAAAATAGGGGACCTTGTGCCCTAACCCAGGGCGCATGTGCCCTCAAGGCAGGGCGCATGTGCCTCCAAGTGGGGGCGCATGCTATCCATTCGAACATTTTGGTCTTATCTGGTTCGATTCGTTCAGCGGTAGAGTCCCGGTGAAAAACTGGTTCCCTCGTGCCTCAAGGGTAGGGCGCATGTGCCCTCAAGTCAGGGGCACAAGGTCACGTGCCTCAGGGGTAGGGCACATGGGCACGTGCCCTGGGTTCCGAGTGCATGTGACCAGGGACCCGAGCGCATGGGATTGTTTTGCGTGTCCTTCTTCTGGAAGCCATTACGAACACTCACGAACTTGGAATTCGACGCCAATTGTTGCGTTGGAAAGATAACAGGTCGAAGAAGCTCTTTATAGCATTGGATCAGACATCACACCCTCCAAAACTTCATAATTTTTTCCGAAAGTTAGGACAGTGAACAGAAGATCCAACACTGGTCAAAATGACTCCGACGGCAAACCGGAAAGGCACAGTATGCAAAAAAACTTGTCCGGAGTGTGAATATGACCATAAACTTCCATGTATGATCATTAGGCATTGGTCAGTCAGCCAATTTCCGTGTTTACATGATTTATGTATGGCTTTCGCTCAGAAATTACGGCCTCCTGCAGAAAACTTTGGAAAACATCCGATTTCATTCGGCGAAGCTCCAAATCAACTTTAAAAGACCCGGCATCATTCTAAGGTCAATCACACATGTTACTCTATAAAACATGAGTTTTATGCTCTGAATTAGGCAAATTTGGCGTGTATACAGGCAAGGCAAGGCAAGGCATGGCAGACAAGGCAAGGCAAGCACAAGCAAAGACGTCATCAGCAATGAACTTCTTCTTCTCTCAGGTATTACATGAAATTATATTCATCATCATTATGTCATCTGCTAAGCAATATTTTTTAAAAAATGATTTTGGATTTCACATGACAATTTTAATTGAGAGAAATTCATGACTGACGACATTTGTAGCTACCTTGTTCTTATTAAACAAATTCTTTACATTGCAAGACATGTTTTCAATTGATTCACCTATGGAATGTAGTCTACCTCAAAAAAATGGAGAGAACTACTAGTATGACTTAAGTCCACATGTTCTAGATTGTTGTTTAGGAGTCGGGGGTAGATACCATTCTACACACACAACACGTCCTGATCCCAGAATCCAGATGACCCAACACCCGAGAGAAACTAGGCAAAGCTTAGAGATGGAAGGAAAACCCTCGCCCTACTCTCTTCTGCTAAGTCCAAGATAGGCAAAGGGGACTAGAGGGGAGAGAGTATCGAAAGCATCCATCGCCTTAGTAGGAGGCCGTCTCGAAAGGTCCAACTTCTCAAAAGAAAAGGGTGCCGAAAGATGGGCAATGAACCCCACAGGTTTAAACAAATATGGGCCTGTCTGAATGAGTATCCAGAAAAGTAGAAAATGAAAATAGACACCAAAAAATGGGCAATGACCCCACAGGTCAAAGACTTATCTAAGTGAGTGCCACATGTAGAAAAGACCTGAAGAGGCCGAACCCCAATGGGCAGTTAAGATGTGAGTAGAGAAATCCCTCTCAACATCTCCAAAGCTTATCAAGGACTTCATTATCAATTCTTCATTCTTAACACCCCAAGGTGTGGGTGGACCAACCAAATCAAAGCTAAACTCTAGTCGATCAAAGGTTGAAGGTCGGAAAGATTCTGGGTAAGGAACCCCATTTTGCACATGGTATCTACCAGTGAACCTAGAAAAATAACCAAGTGATGAGAACTTGTGTCAATACTGAATTTTCTCTTCGAAAAACATATATTAAAAAAACTCCAAAAAAAGCTGAATATCTTCAAAAATCCAAATTTTTTTTCTTAAAACTGCAAAAAATGAATATCTTCAAAATCCCAATTTTTTTTTTGAATCTTTTCACAAAACTTCTTTGTCAAATTCTAACAAAATTTTTTTAAAAAAAATATTTCACTATGCTTGGTTTGAATTCTTGTCTTTACATTCATATTTATTCTTAGTCTCTCATGTTTCAAATTTTTCATTGCATATTTGCTGCTTTATTTTTTTTACACCCTTAAGAAGGCTATTACCCTTTGACATACTACAACTTGCAAGGAGGATAAGCCATATTGGCATTCTAATCTCTTTTTTCAAGTGTTTCAAGCACGACGAACAAACGACGAGAACTACACAACAAGGCGATGCTCGCCACTTCCCTCCCCTAAGGATTCTTAGGAGGAGGTGTCACCATAACCTCAGCTTCAACTCTACCGAGGAGCTTTCTTTGCAAGACTTCAATAAGGCGATGCTCACCACTTCCCTCCCCTGAGGATTCTCAGCAGGAGGAGTCATCATTACCTCGGCTTCAACTTTGCCGAGAAGCTTTTGCTCTGTGTCCTCATTAGGACATATGAACTCTTTTGTGAGAATGCATGTCATCACATTGCAAACTCACTTTCTTAGCATATATTAGGTGCATTACTATTTATTTTATGCATTGATGTTGAAGAACATGAATGCAAAGAAGACCAGGCCCGAGATCCCCTTCATCAAAATCCACAACGGTCGGGTCATTCTTTGTGCTCATGGCTAAGCCCAAAGTTGTGTTGTGAGGGACGATGGTTCCCGAATGGGTATCTTGACCTCATAGACAATCTATATCTTCAACTATTTGTTATACAAGTTTTATTTTGTTTTCTTGAGCCCAACATGCATCATGTAGCATTAGTTGCATTATATTTTGTTTTGTCAACGCATACATCCTTTCATAATCTTCACCTTCTCACCCTAGTCTCTGAATCTTTTATCCTAATTCCGATCATTTTGAATTCTACCGTATTTTCTAATCCCACCATGTTATCTAGTCCCACCGACCCTTCAGATATCCCACCATGTCTGTTAATCCCACCGTGTTCGGTAATCACCTTGTGCCTCCAACTCCTTCATTTCTATCACCACTGTGTCCACTGCAACAACCTTCTTGCTATTTATCCCACTGTGGCAGTCAACTTTTCCTGCCAAGGGCCTCCTATTTGATCAAGAACTTGCACTGTCACTATCTTCATGGTCTGAGCTTCAACATTTGCCTTTTGGATTCTGAGATCATTCCATTCCGAATCAAATCTTGTCTCTTGGAAAACTTAAGTAAATCTAAGAGCCTGAATGTGCTCTATTGGTATTCTTTTACTTTTCAAAAATAAATCTCTTTTTAAACTTTAGCCCATCACAGTACAGGAACACTGCAAAGATCGGGTTACCGGCTGATGATGAATCTACGAACCCATGTTTCAGGGACTCCCCACCGCGTTGGGGGTTGTCTATTTTTATCTCGTGCCAATGGTACATCTCTTACCAATCGAACATAGGAAGACTTGATGAAACATGGAGGTTAACTTGGGGACATGAAGAGATTCGTCTTGTCCAATTTGGTCGTTGAGCATGTCTATATCTACACCTTGATGCCACCTTTTCAGACCATCACCATTTTGCTCCACTACATTTCACTACGATCCATCTCTCTTCGCTACGCTTTCTCTACGTTTCACTCTGCTCCGCTACATGCCATTCCCTTGCAAAGCCAACATCAAGGCGAGGCAAGCTGTAGACACGCCAAATTGGCCTGATTCGGAGCCTGAGACTCCTATTCCATTGATGATATCCATTATTTGACCAATTATCTAATTTGGATTACCTCGTGGAGCCTTTCCGGTCATCACCGGGTCTTTTCGAGTTGTCCGGGTCGATCCTAGCTGCATATTTCATCAACCGGGGCCATACGACCATTTCGGGCAATTTTAGGGTTTTACGGCTTTTCCGAGTTTCGGTTCACGTTTACCAGGTTAATCTCAGATTTTACGATGATTTCGAGTTTTTCAACAGTACCGGACTTGTTCGGTCATCATTTTAAGTCATCCCGAGTTGACCCGAGATTCCTCGACCAGAACCATGCCCTTTCGGATCTTTACCACGGTTTTCGGTTTTTCGCGAGAGGGTAAATCGGTAGAAATCCCCTTGCGAATGTCCCGAGAGTCATTCCAGCTGGTTTAGTGACTTGAGGATGTTTGGTTGAAGGCCCTCTTTCAAACGCAACAAACAGAA
Source organism: Cryptocoryne crispatula var. balansae (assembly GCA_036172225.1). NCBI lineage: Eukaryota > Viridiplantae > Streptophyta > Magnoliopsida > Alismatales > Araceae > Cryptocoryne > Cryptocoryne crispatula. The sequence continues at coordinate 23,936,698 of CM069925.1, forward strand.
GCCGAATCAGACATCCCGTTTGCAAGTTATGGCTCGTGAAACACGTGCGCAGGAGAGAGAGTGTATCGCGCCCCCGCTCCCCTTGAAAGAGGAGGGCGCGCCCTGCGCGCCCTCAACCCAGGGGCGCACCCTGTGCGCCCCCGCTTCCTTTGAAACACAGGGGCACGGTCAGTTTTCTAAAATTGAAAATTGCCCCGATTTACACCTTCTAAGCCGGATTTTTGGAAGGTTGCCGCTGAGGATTTTTGATTATTTGTACCGCACCCCCAGTTCGGGGGCGCGTTGTGTTTGTCAAGCCAATTTTTTAGAAATTTCTAAAAGATTCCATCGATCTTTAGCAGTGAGACGTGTAACGAGCCCCCGCTTCCTTTGAAATAGGGGGGCGCGCAGACCGTGCCCCCGGGTTGAGGGCGCGCCCTACGTGCCCTCGCCTCCTTTGAAAGGCGGGGGAGTAGTTGGTCCAGTTTCTATAGTTTGCACCGGTTTCTCTCCTCTATAAATTGAGGGCCATTCTCAACGACCCAAGGTTAATCCCCTGTGTCTAGCTCGTCCTGAGGTTGCCCAAGATCTCTCGCAAAGCCGTCCCGATGTCCGAAGGCAATCCGACGTCAAGAGATCGATCCCGAGGTGAAGGAGAAGCCCGATCCGTGCGTTCTGCATCAACCGACTTCATCGACTTCTGCAGAAAATCTAGGACTCCTGCTGCAAAAGTCTTCAAGTTACTCTCTTCGTCCTCTTTCATTTTTAACTGACGGCACTCGATTCTGACTTGCCGTTTGTTCGTGGCGATTGCTGTACTGAGGGCGCGCATCCAGGTTCTATTTTCTACATCCATCCAATTTAAAAATTTTTACAGACTTCTATAGATATATTCCATAGAAGTCATCAACAGAATATCTCTTCCTCTCTGAGTTCTCCATCCATAGAAATAAATGGCACTCGATTCTGACATCGGGGTTGTCTGTAACATTTTATGTACCAAAGTCGCGCCAGAAGGGTGCAAACTTACCCGAACCGGCCTTCTTCAACCAACTTGGCTTCAACTTAAGCCACACACTTCATAAGTTCTTCTTAACTCATTTCATTTAGTTTATTTATTGTCTTAGAACATCTTTTACTTCATTTGCATCATTTTTACATAATTAAAAAACACAAAAAAGGGGTTAGGGCTCGCTCCAATCCGGTGAGTTATATTCCAATTGCTTCTTTGTTTCATCTCCTCTTCTATAGTTTCTACACTTCCCATAGTTCTAATTGGCCTTTTTCACTTGGATTATTATTCTAGTTGCACAGGTTGATCAAGTAGCATCGGTTGGACTCTTCTTCATCGGCCGGCCAAAGAAGAAGAAGGTTGAACCCACATCCCAATCTCCCACGCTAAGGTACACACGGTCAAATCAACTCATCTCTTGATTCACATTCCATAAAGCGGAGCCCGTGGCTCCTGGCGACCACCTTTTTTTATTCATGTTCTAAGTTTATCTCCTCCTCACTCTCCTCCCACATGACCCGAACCATATCCAGTGCTCGAGCGACGCCGTGAGATGAAAGTTCGGGGATCAATGTGAGTGTGGGACCGAGGTGAGGACTTTTTACCGCTTTCCGAGTGTTTTCCATTCACTCCCCCTTTTCCCCTATTCCATCTTTCACCTTCTCTTGAGGTGCCGATCCGGAACCCATTTTTTGAGTCGACAACCCTGTCCAAGGATTTGGAGTACTATCCCATAGGATATTCACTCTCACTTAATGAGAGTGGACGATACCTTTATGTCCGCTCAATTACCTCCATTAAGTTTTCCTTATACTCGATCCATCACTACACTAGACCATCGAAATGGTGATCAATAAGTCAGTGGTCAAAGCACAAGTTCCACCTAATAAGGCATCTTCAGCGACTCAGGTCAAAGGTCCAACTATGCATCCATGATGATAGAAAACATTGATTGATAGTTCGGTAAGATTCCATTCAGGGTTTCTAATTCGGTTAGTTTAGTGTACTCATTCAACTAATGAGCACCTGTATGTGTATCTCAGTGTCTCCACACTAATGACCAATGAGATCGGTCATCCTCATCACATGAGAAGACATCACATACACTAGTCTATCTGGAACCTTAATGTCCCGTCTCAAGTATTCTATGACTAGGAACAGTTAGATCAAATACCTCTAGATGATCAATCTCATTATCATGATCTTATCATGATTTAATCATAATTGCATTTGATCAAGGACTTCATTATGTTATTCGTTTCTAATAAGAGTTAGTAATGAAGATTTACCTAATTATATGAATGATATATTTCTAGAAATGTCAAATCATATCATATATGATTGGCTTACAGGGCATACATTTCTATCAATCTCCCACTTGCAGTAAAGACAATCACCCATTTGGTTGATCTCTATCAACTCGAGGTGAAATTTAAATACTCTTTGAGTAACTGCTTCAGTTTGTGGATCTGTAATGTTATTAGTGGTAGATACCTTATCTTTAATTATATCTCTATAAGCTACAATCTCTTTATTTCTATGGTATCGCTACATAAGTTTTAAACTTCTGATGAGACATCAGCTCTACCCCCTTGTTTTCTCAAAACAATGATGCACATTCAGAGAAAATTGGGACAATCCCATATCTTAAATAAACATTTTCATCTAAGCTACTTCTCAAGTAATGTGCAGCTTTTATGTAATATACTTTAGATTAGTTGCAGAATTAGCAGTGTTTTATTGCATGGAACCCTTCCAACTTACTGCACCACAATTATTTTGACTTAGTATCAAACTTATTTGATTAGAAGATTGTGTTTGTAAAACTACAAGGCTTCAAGTCTTATCCTCCAGTGTATAGAGATATATTCTTAGTGCCTCTTAAGTACTAAATGATATATCTCTAAACTATCCAATGACTCTCTCCTAGATCTTCCTGATGAATGCTCATAACACTTAGAGCATTAATTACATTATGTATGCAGCATTACATAGATGATAGACCCTAGGATAAAGGCATAAGGGCTCTATTAATGTGTTCTCTTTATCTTTCAAGAAGTCTACAAAGATATCACTTTAGAGAGATCAACTCTACACCACATAGGTAAGAAACCTATCTTGGAGTTTATCGTGTCAAACTCTTTGACTATAGTGACTACGTTCATTAACTGGGCATTGCTTTTAAATCCATCTCCATAGATCTCAAAATCTAAATTATGTTTAGAGGATTAATTTGATAGCTAGGCTCACTTATGATAACATATTTACTTCATTCTCAATTAGTAGTATGTCATCTACATAAAATGTCAAGAAAGTAACAGTACTCTCACTTATCTTCTTGAACACACAAGGTTCATCTTCATTCTTAACGAAGTCATAAGATTTAATCTCATTAAACCTTATATACAATCTATGGGAAATTTTACTTCAGTCCATAAATGGACCTAATACACACTCTTTTTGGATGTTATTGGGAATTGATTCCCTATGGTTTTATCATATACACCTGTTTCTTAAAATACCTTAGAGGAACACTATCTTAACATCCAATTGGCTTATCTTATAATCATAGTGTGTAACAATCAAAATCTGAATGGATTAATCCATAGAATGGGTAAAAGATCTCATCATAGTCAACCATTTGACTTAGATGATATCCTTTTCAATTATTCTCACCTTGAAGGTCTCTTACCTTTTAATCCACTCCAATCTATTCTTTAGTGATCCATTTATTCCTTATGGATACTATATACTTAAGAGGATCAATCAAGTTCAAAACATGATTAGAATAGATAGAGTTTATATCGGATTTTATTGTCTCTTCCTATTTTAGAATCAATATCTCATATTGCTTCTATATAGATCCTAAGATCAATATCCTTTCTATCTTATGCCTCATTTCATTCATCATAAATTTGTCCCACATATGTCTTAGGTTGAATGGACACAATCAAAGACCTATGAATTGCCCATATGTAATTATTAACTAGTACATTAATAAAAGTGTCCTTGGGTTGTGAGACTAGAACATCTTCCATATATACCTTTCTTCCACTATCTTTCTTAAGAAACAACTTTTCCTCTAGAAATATAGTGAGCTGAGTAACACATACCTTTATTCATAAGGGTGGTATATTAATATCCAGAAGTTTCCTTAGGATATCCCACAAGCCAACACTTCATAGTCTTATATTCCAACTAACTAGGATTATACATCTTCACTAAGTCAGACATTCCAAAACCTTAATTTGCTTAAGGTCAAGTTTGAACCCCTTTTCCATATCCTACATGGAATAATCGAAACAGACTTAGAAGTTACCAATTTAAAATAAAGTGGTTATGTTGTAAAAATAGACAAAAATAAATTTTGCAAAACTTGCCAATGTCTATATTATGTCTTACATAATACGGCTTTTCATTTTAGGTACTCAATTAAGCTAAAATGTGTAAAGAGATGTCCATTTGATTCTATTATCCTTTAATTATATGTGAATTATGTACTTAAGTATTCTCTTTCTTGATCTCATCAAAGAGTTCTAATACTCTTTCCGTTAGTATCTCTACTTCATTTTTAATCTCAGATAATTTCTCAAAAGCCTTAGATTTGTACTTCATAAAGTACATATATCCATACCTAGAGACATCATCTTTGAAATAAGGAAGTAGAAATATTCTCCTTTAGCCTTAATAGATATGGGTTAACATACACCTAGATGTATGAGTTATAAGAATTCATTAGCCCATTCTCCATGTCTACATTAAGCTAAAGTGTAGATTGATCTAAATCAACATATTTCTTCCTAAAAGGAGTATTCACATATAACATGAGAGCTAATATATCAAATATGATTAAACAGTTCATTAAGCTCCCATTGGCAAACACTTTGCCATTCAACCTTGTAGAACATAACATTTATTCATGTAGAAAATCATATAATGTTCTTGTAAAAGGATATAATAGCAATCTTAATTATTAAGACCTCTCCATAAGGCTATTAAAGATTTGTATCTTCCACTAGTAATGATGCAACTTTTGCACCATTTCATATGTAGGTCAACATCTTTATTAAGCCGTTATTTACTTGTCATTATCTACAACTCCTTGTAGAAATAAGATGCATATATGGTATCTCATACCATTAGAAACATCCATAGCATCTAATATTATGATATACACATATAGTATCTAATACTATAAAGTATATTTAAAACAAGCAAATGTCAATGACTTGGATGCATGAATCTTCTCAAGCTCCACCTTTGCATTATGTACCATACACTTTGTATTTCCTCTTCCATTTACCATCATCATGATAGTGTAAGAATTCTGTCTTATTCTAGCTTTGTTATCTTGATCACCTTCTTTTACTTTTAACTATCTCCTATTTCTATTTAATGATTTTACTTCTTTCTATTGGTCTCACCAACAAGAAGTAATTAAGATGTATTGTTGTTCTAACATGCCCTTAGTTAGCTCATCACTATGAGCAATGATGGATCTCATATCCATCTATCCATTGTTGTCTCTACATTTTGTATCTCATAGAGACTAACATCTCATATAAGGCAAACAATGCATCTTGTCTATGAGATAAGATCTTATCTTTCTTCATATCATTAGATAACCTAGGAGACACCTACTTCTCAAGTAAAATAGTTAATTGGTCAACTATGAGAACAATTCTCATAGTTTTAAATCAGTTTAAGAAGTGTGTGCCATTAAGCTATTTGACATCTAATATGCCTTACTAATGGTGATTTATCATCGTATTCTACAAATGAGATATAATTTTATTAATATAACATTACAAACATTCATTAAAATTAAGATATGTTCTTTCATCCTAATTTATGCTCTCACTAATTTTTAACGAATTTGCATAACCCTCATTATGCAAAGACGGGATATCACAATGAAATCTTAGTGGGGACTAAGACCCTATTAACTTTATGGTGATAACCTTGTGGGAAACACAACAAGTCATCCCATACTTAATAGGTAGGTAACTTTTACCTATTTCAACCCATGCAATTCTTAGTCATTCAGCCTCTAAAGTTATAACCTTGTGGGAAACACAACAAGCTATATACTCTAGTTAGGTCAAATCTATTTGTTACGTTATGAGAATGAATTCTTAACATAGCCCTTGTGGGAAACATATCAAGGCCATGCAATGGTCCACCCCAAAGTTTGGAAAATGCCTTGACCATGATCACCAATGCCTTGCTGAATAAGTCTTGTGGGAAACACAACAAACCCATCCAATCTAAAATTGGCTCATCAAGACCATAGCAATAGAAGGCAACATGAGTCATTCTTAATGTCACACGTTTATCGACCTAATCAAAACAAGAGGGGGATTTTATTTTAGTCTCAATAATAATATGTGCTAAGTATGTATATTACTTTTGAAATATCATATATCTAAGGTACAACTTATAGCACACATCCACATATCAAATATGTATAAAAATTAGGTGATCATGGACATAACCCTAAGCATGCACCTAAGGCACCTTTATAGGTGAAAATTCTTGCTTCAGATACTTGAGTTGGTATGCTCCCACTTCAGAAGTGTGCTTCTCCAAGTGGTCCCACTTTCCAACCTTCCACGAACTGGCTTCTAACAATTACAAGCAACTTAAGGGTACGCAGACCGACAAATGTACATAACTTAATAAGAAACTTAGGTTTTAACCAAGGGGAGTACATTAATGGAGGAAGGTAGAATGTACAATCAAATTGTATATAGAGAGGAGGCACATGTAGGTCCCATTTAATAACATAATTAACATAATTAAGTTCATTATCACCTCTGTACACACACTAACATTCATCACATGAACATAGAGCGCATATATAATAATCATATAAGATATATCATATATATCAGCATAAAATTATAGTCTTATTTTTTGAAATTGTAAATTTCAAGCATGTTGAATTTTTATGAAATAAATAGCATGAAAATAATATATAACCAATTTATATAAAATAAACATGCATATCTAAACTATTTAGAACATTCATACATTATTAATACTATGCAAGTCAAAAATTAATTTTATAATTTATATTATGTAAAATCTCATTTTTTAGGATTAATTAAGACACTAATTAATTAAATTAAACTTTTAAAACAATTTTAAAGTTTAAACATGAGTGAATCTAAGTAAATAGGGCTGAAAATAATCTAACATGCCATTAAACACATTAAAACAAGTTAAATAATATTATATAATTCTTTAGAATTTTTTTGGCAATTTTTCAGATTTTTTATGATTTTAAACAATTTAAAATCATAAAAAATGTCTGACGCATTATGCTGCGCGTCCCGGTGCACAGCGGCCGTCCGGCATGCGCCTGCATGCACCGTCGGATGCGCCAACCATCCACTGGTGCTGAGCTGCCTCTCGTGCGCCCGCCCACATGCTGCTCTCTGGCTACTGTAGCAACTCGGTCTAAATTTGACCCGATCATCTTCTTCTCCGCCCAATAAGGGTTGGGGCTGGGCACTCTTCATCCAGAGGAGAGTTTTCATAAAATCAGGCCCTTATCTCTCTATCTCAGACTCCAAAAAATACAAAGAAATATGCGTTGGAATCCTCATGGAATAAGGAATCCAAACCAATCAGCCTCATCTTCATAAAAAATAGGATCTGACCGTAAGATGGGGAAGAAGAGGTTGCGGTCATTTGGATTATGTAGCAGAAACCAACATCTTGCAACGAGGATAACCCCTTATCTCGGAACCAAAAATTATCCAAAAATACAATATGGAATTCTAATTAAATTAATTTTATAAATGTGTATATATTATTGCATATAAAAATTCTATAATGACAGGAAATCAGGGAGAAACAGACCGGCGCCTCTAGACGTAGCAGAACCCTAGTACATCGGAGAAATCTCAAATTCTCTTCTCCACCATCGTTTAAAGTTGGATATCATAAGTAAAGGTTAGGTAATCACACTAAACATCTCCTAAAACCTTTTACATGCCTCAATTCCATTTATGGACGGAGATTTCACAAAATTCTCAAATCTGGGTGATGATTCGAACATGACAGAAATGCCAAAATTTGGGGCTTCTCCTGAACTCTACAAAGATCCAAACTTCAAATGGTTTATGATGTTGGAAAGTCCTATATCACGAGATTCTATAGAAGCCAACCAATATCTTATCTAGATCACATACAGATTCTGGTGGCTTCGACAAAACAGACATTTGCACAGATTCAAGAACATATAAATTACGTGAAATAATGGCAATTCGACATCGTTTCAACTGAAACTTTAACTTGGCTCTGATACCACTATAAGGAATTATCCACAAAATATTGGTTCAGTGGAAGTGATGATTCTTATGGGTTCCTTTATAATCTATCTCAATCAGAACTGAACGACGAAAATAAAAATAGATCATATCGAGTTTGAATATACCTGATAGAGATTAAAATAATCGAATGGAGAGAAAGGAGATGAGATTATAAAGTTCTTCTAACTGTTCAAATGTCCGGTCTACAGCATGTAAGAAATTGTCTATAAAAATTTGGTGCAACAAAAGCGACGATTCCTATGGGTTCCTTTAGAATCTGTCTCAATCAGAACCGAACGATAAAAATTGAAAACTGATCAAATCGGGTTCGAATATACCTGATAGGGATTCATATAATCCCATGGAGAGGAAGGAGATGAGCTTCTCAAGCTCTTCAAACCATTCTAGTGTCCTGTCTCCAGCAGTATCCGCACGAACTTCATCCACAGTAGGTTCTCCCTTCATTCCGGCCTCGATAATTTTTCCCGAACGGAGCTCCATCAACCATGGACACCTTCTAGAGAGATGAGGAGGGTAGGAAGGAGACTAGGGATGTGGTTTTCACCCTTGGCTTGATAAGGTTTGGCTGAAACTATTAGTATTTATAGAGAATTAAAGAATCTTTCATAAAAACTCAAAATATTCATAAATTACGCCTTTGCCCCTATACTTGTGGATAAGTCCTTATGTGTGTGACCCACTAGGCCCAATAGATCTAGAGTTATAACCTTGTGGGAAACACAACAAGCTATATAATCTAGTTAGGTCAAATCCGCTTGTTACGTTATGAGAATGGATTCTTAACATAGCCCTTGTGGGAAACATAACAAGGCCATGCAATGGTCCACCCCAAAGTTTGGCAAATACCTTAGTCATGATCACCAATCCCTTGCTGAATGAGTCTTGTGGGAAACACAACAAACTCATCCAATCTAAGATTGGCTCATCAAGACCATAACAACGGAAGGTTATGTGAGTCATTCTTAATGTCACACACTTATCGACCTAATTAAAACAAAGAGGAATTTTATTTTAGTCTCATCAATAATATGTGCTAAGTATATATAATATCTTTGGAATATCATATATCTAAGGTATAACTTGTAGCACACATCTACATATCAAATGTGCTTAAAAAATGGGTGATCATGGACTTAACCCTAAGCATGCACCTAGGGCACTCTTATAGGTACAAATCCTTGCTTCAGATGCTCGAGCTGACATGCTCCCACTTCAAAGGGGTGCTTCTCCAAGTGGTCTCGCTCTCCAACCTCCCACGAACCGGCTGCTAACTCTTACAAGCGGCTTATGGGTACGTAGACCCACAAATGTACATAACTTAATAAGAAACCTTGGTTTTAACCATGGGGAGTACATTAATGAAGGGACACTAAAATGTACAATCAGATTTTATAGAAAGAGAGGAGGCACACGTAGGCCCCATTTAATAACATAACCAACACAATTAAAAGCCATCACAAGCCAAGCATAATTAAGTCCATGATCACCTCCATACACACTAACATTTATCACATGAACATCGAGCGCATACGTGATAGTTATATGAGATATATCATATATATCAGCACAAAATTATATACTTTATTTTTTGTAAATTCTTAATTTTATGTATGTCGAATTTTCATGAAATAAATAACATGAAAATATCATGGCAACAACATATAAACAATTTATATAAAATAAACATACACATCTAAACTATTTAGAACATTTATGCATTCCCAATGCTGTGCAATGCTAGAAATTAATGTCACAATTTCTACTCTATAAAATCTTATTTTACAGAATTAATTAAGACACTAATTATTTTAAGTTAAACCTTTAAAATAATTTTAAAGTTTAACCAAGGGTGAATCTATGTAAATAGAGCTTAACATCATCTAACATATCATTAAACACATCAAAACATGTTAAATAATATTATAAAAATTTTAAGATTTTTTTTGATTTTTTTGGCATTTTTTCACCTTTTTTTATGATTTTAAACATTTTAAAATCATAAAATACATTGTCTTGCGCATTACGGCGCACGCCACGCTAGCGTGTGCCAGTGTACACCGCCGCTACGCTGCAGGTGCTGGCGCGTTGCGCTGCTATCGCAGCCGCGGCGTCTGCGCCGCCAGTGCGCCCGCCCCTGCACCATCTTCTACGCACGTTCGGCACTGTTCATCGAGGAAATATGTACCCCTTTAACTCGGACATATCTCCATATCCCGTGCTAAGAAAAATCAGAAAAATATATGCGTTGAAATTCTCATTGAATAAGGATTCCAAAACAGTCGGCCCCATATCAAGAAAAAATATAAATTGACTGCTAAATGAGTAAGAAGATGTAGCTGTCACCAAGATTCTGTAGCAGAAATCATCATTTTGCAACGAGGATAACTCCTTATCCCGGAAAAAAATATTCTCCAAAAATACTATTTAGAATCCTCATCAAATGAAGTTTCCGAATATGTATATATACCTTCAGAGAAAAACTCTCTAGCAATAGGAAAACATGGAGAAATAGGTTAGCGCCGCCAAACTCCGCAGATCCCTAGTTTACCGGGAAAATAAAAAATTCTCTCCCTCCGCCGCCGTCCAAAGCTAGAGATCAAGAGAAAAGGTTAGGTAATAATATTACCCATCTCCTAAAGACTTTTCCAGCCTTAATTTTTTCTGTGGACGGAGATTTCACAAAATCCCGAAATCCAGGTGACGGTTCGGGCATGATAGAAACACCAACTTTTTAGGCTTCTCCCAAACTCTACAGAGATCCAAACGTCGAATAGTTTGTGGTGTCGGAAAGCTCTATAGCACAAGATTCTACTAGAGCCAACCAATCATTTATCTGAATCACATACAGATTATGGTGGCCTCGACAAAATAGACTTTTACACAGATTCAGGAACACATAAATTACATGAAATAATGTCGATTCGATGGTGGTTTCGGCCGAGACTTGAACTTGGCTCTGATAAAACTATAAGGAATCGTCCATAAAACTTTGGTGTAGCATAAGTGATGAGTCCTATGGGTTCCTTTAGAATCTATCTCAATCAAAATCGAACGACAAAAATCAAAAACCGATCAAATCGGGTTCAAATATACCTGATAGGAATTCATATAATCCTATGAAGAGGAAGGAGATGAGCTTCTCAATCTCTCCAAACCATTCAAGTGTCCGGTCCCCAACAGTATCCACACGAACTTCATCCACAGTAGGTTCTCCCTTCGCATCGGCCACGAGAACTCATCCCGAACGGAGCTCCATCGAACGTAGACACTTTCTAGAGAAAGGAGGGGGTAGGGAGGAGGCTAAAGACGTGGTTTTAACCCTTGTCTTGATAGGGTTTGGCTGAAACCATTAGTATTTATAAAGGATTATGGAATTTTTCATAAAAATCCAAAATCTTCATAAATTATGCCCTTGCTTTTGTACTTGTGGATAAGGGAGAGTCCAACCGATGCTAGCTTGATCAATCTGTGCAACCTAAGACAATAAAACAAGTGAAGAGTTTGATTAGACTTCTAAGAAGTGTAGTAACTGTAGCAAGAAGATAAGAAAGGAAGCAATTAGAATTGGACTCATCGGCTTTGGGGTGAGCCTTAACCCCTTTTTGTGTATTTTTTGTAATATAAAATTATGTAAAAACTAAATAAAAATGATGCTAAAATGATTCTGGATGAATAACGAAAACATAGAAACTTGAACGGCTCAAATCGGAGCTAAAACGGTGAAGATATGACCAATATGGCCGGACAGTGCACTAGACTGAACATGCCCTGGGTTTAAGGGCGCGGTGGGCGCACCCTAGGTGTGAGGGCACGGTCTGCGCGCCCTTGGTTCGGGGGCGCGCTGCACTGTCTGGCGCAACTTCAGTGCGGAGCTCTCCACGGGCAGAACTGATGTCAGAATTGAGTGCCGTTTGTTAAAGTAGACAGAAGACTTGGAGAGGAAGAGTTATTATGTTGATGACTTCTTCAAAATACTCATGTAAAAGTCTGTAAAAAATTTGAAAGTGGACAGATATAGAAAAGTAAAACCTGGATGCGCGCCCTTGGTGCAGCAATCGCCATGGACAAACGGCAAGTTGGAATCAAATGCCATTAGTTGCAAATGAAAGAGGACGAAGATAGGAACAACTCCTCTGTTGAAGACTTTTGCAGCAGGAGCCTCATATTTTCTACAAAAGCTGATGAAATTCGGTTGTGCAGAACACATTGATCAGGCTTCTACTTCGCTTCGTGATCGATCTCTAGACGTCGGATCGGCTTTGGACATCGGGACGGCCTTGGGAGAGAGCTTGGACGACCTCAGGATGAGCTAGGCATGGGGGATTAACCTTGGGTCGTTGAGAATGACCCTCAATTTATAGAGGAGAGAAACCGGTGCAAAACATGGAAACTGGACCCTCAGGGCGCGCCCTCAACCTGAGGGCACGCAGTGCGCGCCCTCACCTTGGGGGCATGGTCTGTGCACCCCCTAGTTTCAAAGAAACCGGGGGCGCGTTACGCGTCTTATTGCTAAAAATTGTCAGAATCTTCTAGAAATTGCTAAAAATCCAACTTGACAAACGTAACGCGCCCCGGAAGCGGGGGCGTAGTACAAATAATCAAAAATTATCGATTGTAACCTTACAAAAATCCGGTTTAGAAGGTGTAAATCGGGGCAATTTCTGATTTTTGGAAACTGACCACGCCCCCGCATTTCAAAGGAGGCAGGGGCATGCAAGGCACCCCCCCGACTGAAGGCGCATAGGGCGTGCCCCCAGGTTGAGGGCGCGGTGACCGTGCCCTCCCATTTCAAAGGAGGTGGGGGCGCGGTACATTCTCTCCTGCGCGCGCGTTCCGCAGGCTGTAACTTGCAAACGGAATGTCCGATTCGGCTCTCGTTTGTTGCGTTGGAAAGAGGGCCTTCAACCTCACCTCCTCAAGTTGTTAAACCAGATGGCATGACTCTCTAGATGTTTGCACGGGGCTTTCTACCGGTTTACCCTCTCTAGAAAAGCCAAAAATCGTGGCAAAGATCCGAAAGAGCACGGTTTCGATCGAGAAATCTTGGGTCAGCTTGGGATGACTTAAAATGATGATCGAACAAGTCCGGTATGATTGAAAAACCCGAAGTCATCAAAAAATATGAGATTAACCTGGTAAATGTAAACCGAAACTCGAAAAAGCCATAAAACCCTAAAATTGACCGAAATGGCCGTATGGCTCCGGTTGATGAAATATACGGCTAGGATCGACCTGGATGACTCGAAAAGACCCGGTGATGACTAGAAAGGCCTAACGTGTGGTCCAGGATAGCCGTGTTAGTACAGATCGAAAAAGCCATAACGAAAGCCGTCATTGATCGACGACTACCGAAATGTTTCTCGGAAACCCTAAATATTACAGAACACATGCGAGACTCCCGAGACCTTCAATTAAGGACTATTCAAAGTTGGTCATTGTGGTAACCTCGGGAATCATTTTGATTTTTGAAATGTGTTTAAAAGATTTGTTTTTTTGAATGTTGAAATCTCGTACCTGATTTTTCTAGTAAAATAGGTGATAGACCATAAAAAACTACTAGATAGTCCAGGTGATATTAGAAGAGTATAAAATCGAGGTTCGAGTTCTGTGAAAATATTTTTTGACCTCTCTTCATTGGATGGTGCGAATATCCAATGTTCAATTACATCGAGCAAACACTCGAACACCCTTGATTAACTGCCATAGCGATCTTGTTTGACGAAAGCGTGCACATCCACAACATATAAAGAACACAAAGGGCCCCGGCCTTTCAGGCCCGATGAGATGCAAACAAGTTTGATTAGATTTTGTTTGAAGTTGTTTTATGTTGATTTATGAATTGATTTGTATGTGGTTTGAAATGTTGATTTCAAATTTCCATTTAACTTGGATTTGAATGTTATTTGTTTTGAGCTTGTTTGAATTGTTTTGGTTTGTTTTACTTCAATTGGTTGAAGTTTATTTTATTTTTTGTTTGAACTTGATATTTTAGATGTGTTGATCAATTTGACTTGTTTAAGTTCAGTTGACATGTGTTGAGTCATTTTCATGTGATTTTCTCATGTCAGTTGGTGTTTTAGTACCGATTTGGGTGCATTCGGTATGTTTTAAATGTTTTGAAGTTTAGTTTAAATTGATTAAACTTGAACTTCAAATTGTTAATGATCTGAATTTGACATGTTTTAAGATTAATTTCATAGGCATTAATGTTTTCTTTATGTGTTCTTTTCAATTGGTTTGATTTGCACTTGTTTTAAGCATTTGAATTCCAATGGATTAAGTATATTGAATCAATTTTTCCAGATTGTATTAAATCTTATTTTTGTTGAATGTTAAAGCTTTAATGATATGTTTTAAGCATGTTTTAAGGTTGATATGAATGTATTTTTTAGATTTAATTGAATTGACTTCAGATTTGGTTAACTCTTGTTCGGTTTGCATCACATCTGGTCTGTCGAGCTAGTGTCGATGCCCAGTCACATGCAATCAACTATGCCCAGTCACATGCAATCAACTCAGCACTTGAAATGTTCATTAAATATTCATGTTCATGCTGGTGTACATCAGATGTGGCAGTTCATATGCCATAATGCTTGTTGAAGTGTCAAAGTCCTTCCCTTGGTGTAAAATCCCACTTGACCAGGAGAATTTTGGCAGTATGCCGCCTTATTTTACGATCGGTGTGAAATTTTACCCATCCTACAAGGCATAGTCATTTGACTTTCCAAGTAGTGGGAAGGGTCCGTCTGCAGTGGGAAGCGTGTCCCATGCCTACGCTCGGGTCAACATTCTGGTGCATGCCGGATGAGCCGCCCAATGAAGCGTCCAGTTGTGGACTAACTCCTTATTTAATTTTGGCATTTCGCCTCTAGATTTAGTTAAGTGTGCATTTTAAATGTCCAAGGCCCAATGGGCCAGCTTCATCAGCACAATGGGCTGGTCTACATGTCATGTCAGCCTGGTAAGGCTCATTCTTGAGCTTCGTGGGCCCTGGCGGCCTGATTTGCACTCCATGACCCAATGGGCCTGATTTGCACCTCCATGGCTCGGTTGGCCTGATTTGCACTCCATTTTTTGCACCTTGAAAGCTTGCTATCGCAGCAGGGTAGGTGAACCTCAGAGGGGCTGGAATGGGTTGGCTAAGGTGCTGTTTAGGTGGGCTTTTGGTAGGACTGCACAAGGGGCAGGTTTAGGTGTGAACTAGGACTAGTTTAGGAATGCACAAAGGGCATCTTGACATGTAGAAATCAGGGCCACCCGGCATTACTCTTGGCCCGTTCGGCGGATTACAAGAGGCCCGGCTGTCACCCTTCCTTCCATATATCAAAGAGGGTGATTGGTTTGTTTGGGGTGCCAAATGGGCTGTTTATAGGCCACCTATGGGCTGTGCGCACATGGGCAATGAGGAGCCAGAATTAGGACAGCAGGGGTCTGAAATGAAGGGCTCAAAGAGGCTGATTTTTATTGGCTTGTGGGACAAACATAAGGAGGTTGAACATGGGCTTTAGGTGGTACCAACAAGGCTGGGTTTTTGGAGCTTCTTGAATGGCCATAGAGAAGGCCGAGGGGAAGAGAAAGAAGAGGGGAGGGAAAGAACTAGAAAGTACTACATCTTCCCTCACCTTTTTGGCACAATCCTTGTTAGATATTTGAAGGATAAGATGGCTGGCCTTATACCCTTCTTCTTATTCTTCTTTTGTTGCTATAAATAGGGCTGGAATCAGTGCTCCAAGAAGGAACACCTGCTGTTGGAATCGGTGCACCACCGATTGGGCTGCTGCTGGTGCACCTGCTGAAGGGAGGCCTTTTCTCCTTCTTCTTCTTCACTTGGAACACCGCAAGGGGGCTGGAGAGGTTGATGACTTTCTGATGAAGACGTCCAGGCAAGGAGAAGCTGTCTTGGAGCAGGGTAGAGGGAGGAGAGGTAGGGCTTCCGCAGGGTGATCAGCTTGTCCTGCACATGACCAGCTGAGGGGGCTTTTATAGGGGCTGAGGGGCGCCATATCCAGGAGGAGATAAGGCTGGAGGTTGTTGAGAGAAGATAAGGATAACTCCAGGGTGTTTGGGAATGATAAGGATAACCCATAGTTGGTTGTTGAGGATGATTGTGCGCCAACTAGAAAGAGAGGGAGAGAAGGGTGTGCACCATCTCCTCCTTTCAAAGAGGTGTGCGCACATGACATGTGGCAAGAACTTCTTGCCATGAAGGCTGGTTCGACCAAGGCTTGGATGAGGATAGGATTGGTTAGTTGTAGGATTAGTTAGGATGAAGATAAATCAAGGGAGAGATAGGGATAAGCCATGGGAGGTGGTTGAGGGAAGTGGTTGAGTGGGACCCACTAGCCAAGGAAGGAGGAGGTGGGTGCGCCTCCCTCCCCTATTTTCTTGGGCTTCTTGCGCACAAGGAAGGAGAGAGAAATATGGTAGGTTCGACCAAAGCATGTGGAGGGAAGAGAGAGAGACCCAATCTAGTCCATTCATCTAAAAGACTCCCAATCCTACGGCTACTGTTAATTCTGGCCAGAAAGTGATTAAACACACCCAAAATTAAATCATAAAAATATGGGACAATCATTGATGACCATTGATCTTATGATCCATCCAAATGTGTGGCTGAGTTATCCTTAAATGCCCAGGATCTCTGATTTTACTGATTTCTCTGATCGGTGTGATCTCGACCGTCGATAATGCCGGAAACTGTAATTGAATGCAATTGCCTCCTCCCATTGGCCAAATTTATTTTTCATGCATAAATATTTATGAGATCAAATTTTTGGGTCATTAAAATTGAAATTTTAAGCCCATGGGTCGATCCAGAGCTAATTGGACCATTATGCCCCTGGTGCGAGGACATACGGCTTTCCGTCCAGATTTGCTCTTTCTTGCATATCTCTTCATCCGAGGGTCGGATTTTCAATCCATTTTGAGCGTTTCCTAGCTCTATCTAACCTTGACAATGTGGTAAAGTTGGAATTCCATGTTAGAGTCCCAATTTGTCCCAAAGTGTCGGGGGTCAGGGGCAAAATGGTCATTTCAGCCTTTCGCTGTCCGTTTTTCATGTTTTGGGCACTGTTGCGAAGCTCTTGACTGGGGCTATGTAATTAGCACATTATATTGGCCATTTGTAGCATGTAAGGCCATGCCAAGGCATTTCCAAAGCCTGTTTACATCATCTATTCATGAATTTTTCGAATCTGGGTCAGATTTTCTGCACCGGCTTCGGCATTGCTGAAACTTGTATCAGGCAAGCTAAGCGGAAATATAGGGGTGCCTTAGGTGTATGCTTACAGTTGAGTCCATGATCACCCATGTTTTAATGCATATTTGATATGTGCTTGTGTGTTACAAGTTATACCTTAAATATATGATATTTCAAAGGTATATTAATGTCTATATGTAGCACCTATACTGATGAGACTAAAATAAAAATATTTCATCGTTATAATTAAGTTGATAAACGTGAAGACATTAAGAGTGACTCACGTAACCTTCTGTTGTTATGGTTTTAATGAGCAAATCTTAGATTGGATGGGTTTGTTATTCTACCACGAGGCCCATTCAGCAAAGGATTAGAGATCATGGCCAAGGCATTAGCTGAACTTTGGGATGGACCATTTGCATGGCTTTGTTGAGCTACCAAAAAGGCTGTGTGAATAATCAATTCTCATAATGTAATAAGAGGGTTTGACCTAATTAGAGTATATGATTTGTTGTTCTACCACATGATCATAACTCTGGAGACTGAATAACTAAGAGTTGCAATAGTTGCAACTGACAATGGCTGCCTACTTATTAAGTACGGGGTGATATGTTGTGTTACCAAAAGGTCATTACCATAAAGTTAATACAGTCTTAGTCCCCATTAGGATTCCATCGTGATATCCCGTCTTTGCATAATAAGGGTTATACAAATTCGTCAAAAATTAGTGAGAGCATAAATTAAGATGAAACACTATATCTTAATTTCAAAGAATGTCTATAATGTTAAAAAAATATCTCATTTGTAGAATATGATTAAAAACCACCATTAGCATAGCATGCTAAATGCTAAGTAACTTAATGGCTCACACTTCTTAGACCAGTTTTGAACTAAGAGAATTGTTCTCAAGGTTGACCAATTAAGTATGCTACTTGAAAAGTAGGTGTCTCCTAAAATATCTAATGATATTAGATAATATAAGATATCATCTCATAAACTAGTATTATAAAGATGTATTGCTTGCCTTATACTAGTTGTTAGCCTTTATGAGATAAAAAATTTTGTGGCAACATGGTCAGATAGATATGAGATTCATCATAGCTCATGGTGATGAGATAATTAAATAAAAATAAGAAAAATACTTCTTAAATACTTTTTGTTGGTGAGACTAATAGAGAGAAGTAAGGTCATTGGTTAATAATAGAAGGAGATAGTTAAAAGTCAAAGAAGTAGGTCAATATATTAAAACCCAAACAAGACATACCATTCTTATACTATCATGATGATGGTAAGTGGGTGAGGAAGTGCAAAGTGTATTGCACATAATGCAAAGGTGGAGCTTTATAAGCTTCATGCTTCTAAGTTATTAATATTTATGTGTCTTAAATGCACACTCAATAATATTAGATAATATATGTGTATATCATAGTATATGATACTAGGGATGCATATAATAGTATAAGATATAAAATTTGCATCATAAATCTATAATAGGTTGTATATAATAGCAGGTAAATGAAGGCTTAAGAAAGATTGCTAGCCTACATATGAAATGGTGCAAAATGTTGCATCATTACTAGTGGAAGATACAAATTTCATTAGTCTCTTAGAATTGTCTAAATTATCCTTCTAAAATAACTTTATTTTCATTTCCTAGTTGAATAAATGGTTATTTATTCTACGGTATGAAAATGAAATAGTTCTATAATAATTGGTAAAGTGTTTACTAGTGGGAGTTTAATAAAATGTTTATTCATATTTAATATGTATGCTCTCATAATGTGTGAATAATCCATTTTAGATGAAGTAGATTGATATTAATCAATCTATCATTTAATAGTATTTAGATATGGTTATATTAATGATAAAATACTTATGGAGTACCATTTGGATGGAAACATATAGGTAAATGACTTAGAATAATTAACTATATGTAAGTCTTATCTTTTTAAACAAAATGACTAACTCTCCTTTTGTAAGACATGGAGAAATGGCTAATGAGTTGATTGAACTCATGAATCTAGATGCATGTTAACTCTATTAAGGTTAGAAGATAATATTCCTATTTCATTACTTCAAAGATGATCTAGGTGTGGATACATGTACTTTATGATCTACGAATCTAAAACCATGAAAAAATTGTTTGAAATTAAAAATGAAATAGAGATATTAATGGAAAGAGTATTAGAACTCTTTGTTGATATCAAGGAGGGAAATACTTAAGTACATAATTTACACATAATTAAAGGATAGTAAAAGTTAATTTTAATGGACACTTCTTAAACATTTTAACTTAAATGAGTAGCTAAAATAAGAAGTCATATTGTGTAGGACATAATATGGACAATGACAACCTTTGCAAATTCTTCTTTTGTCTATTTAGGGGTTAGGACTCGATATAAGCACTTGATCTTAAATTGGTACTTTTTGAGTATATTCTAATTATTTTATATAGGATATGGAAAGGGGTTAAAGCTTAACTTTAAGCAAGTTAAGGTTTCAGAATGTCAGACTTGGTGAAGAAGTATAACTCTAACTAGTTGGAATATAAGACTATGAAGTGTTGGCTTATGGGATATCCTAAGGAAACTTATGGATATTAAACATACCATATTTATAGAGAAGGGTATTTGTCGCTCAACTCTCCATATTTCTAGAGGAAGAGTTCCTCCTTAAGAAAGATAGTGGGAGCAAGGTATATATAGAAGGTGTTCCAGTCCCATAACTCAAGGACACTTTTGTTAAGGTACTAGTATATAATCACACAGGCAAATATAGGTCTTTTCTTATGTCCAATCAACCTAAGAGATATATGGGACATATCTTTGATTAATGAAATGAGGCATAAAATGGTAAGAATATTGATTCTATAATATATATAAAACAAATATGAGATATTGATTAAAAAATTATCTATTTTAATCAAGTTTAGAACATGATAGCTCCACCAACGGATATAGTATCCATAAGGTATAATTGGATCACTAAAGAATAGATTGGAGTGAATTAGAAGGTGGAGACCTTCAAGATAAGGATAGTAGAAAAGGATATCATCTAAGTCAAATGGTGGACTATGATGAAACATTTTTCTTATGCCATAGTATTATCCATTCATATTTTGATTGTTACACACCATAACTATAAGATATATCAATTGGATATTAAGATAGTGTTTCTATATGGTACTTTGAAAAACAAGTGTATTTAATACAACCTTGGGAATCAAGTCCCAATAGCATCTAAATAATGTGTGTATAAGGTCCATTTATGTACTAGTAAAACTTTTCATAGATGGTAGATAAGATTTAATGATATTAATTTCTATGAATTTGTTGGGAATGAAAATGTGAACTTGTTTTTTCAATTAAGTGGGAGTGCTATTATCTTCTTGACATGATATGTAGAGAACACATTGCTCATTAAGAATGAAGTAGGTATGTTTTCATAACTGAGCCTAGTTATCAAATTAATCCTCCAAACTAAATATGGGTTTTAAAGATCTATAGAGATAGATCTGAAAGGTTACTTGTTTTATAAATGTATGCCCTACAAGTCAATCATATGTGATATGATTATACATCTCTTGTAATATCTTATTCAGTATTAATAACATTTTCTTCATTACTTGCACTATCTAGATGCATCTATCGTAATGAAGTCATAGGTTGCATGCAATGATGATTGAATCATGATGAGATCATGATCATGAGATCAATCATCTAGAAGCATGTACTCTAAATGTTCCTAGTCGTAGGATCCTCGAGATGGGACATCAAGGGTACGATAAGACTAGTGTATATAATATCTTCTCATATGATGAGGATGACCGATCTCATTAGTCATAAGTGTGGGGACACTAAGATACATGTATAGTGCTTATTAAAGAAATAAGTTCACTGAATTGACCAGTATAGAATCCCTAAATGGTATCTTACCGAACTATCGATCAGGGTATTCTGTCATCACGATTACATAGTTGGATCTTTGACCTGAGTCACCAAAGATGTCTTGTCGGATGTACCATGTACTTTGACTATTGAATTATGGATCACTCAGTTTTATGGTTCTATATAGTTAATGAATTGGGTATATGGAAAACCGGGTGGAGACAATTGAGTGGACAATAAGGATCGTCCACTCTCGGTAGAAGAGAGAGAGAGAGAATGTCCTATGGATAGTACTCTAAATCCGTGGCCAAGGTAGATAGGATAAGTGGAAAAGGGTTTTCCAATTGATCCAATTACGAGTATAAGATTCCATAGTGTTGGTATATTTAGGTGTTGATAGCCAATCCCATACTCCTATTCGACCGGGACATTGAATGGATGAAGATTTATATCCGTGTGGTAATCGATGATGGAAAGGCTTTTTGAAAATGAGTTTATCCTCGAAGCCATTTGAGATCATAGGATGTGGCTTGTACCCTTCATGATCAGTAGGCAGTTAAATCTATTATAATATAATAAATTGAATTTAAAAGAAGTTATTCCTTTAATTAGGCCTCAACCAAGTGGGCTCTTGGGCCAAGGAGGTCACACACATAAGGACCAATCCATAAGTTTGGGAGCTTGGGCTAATTTATAGAACAAGGAGATATTTTGTGAAAAACTCCGAGTTCTATGAATAATAGCGATGAGGGCACAAACCCTATCAAGCAAAGGGAGCTCTCTACGCCCTAGCCACCCACCTTTACCGTCTCCCACTCTAGCAGCCACCATTCTATGGTGGAGTTTCGTTCGGGATGAGTTGTCGACGTCGGTATGAAGGAGAACCCGACTTCAAAGGCAGTTCATGTTAATACAACTAGAGGCCTCATGCTTGAGCATCTTAACGAGTGTGATAATGCTCAATCTTATCCAATTAATAAGAATAATTTAATTTTACAAAGGTACATGTTCAAAATCATTTTAAATACCAGTTTTGACGATGTCGTTCAGTTTTAATCAAGACCAAAACATTGATATATGAGAAATCAAAAATTTTTCGCTGCACCAATTTGATTGGAATGATTTCTAACAGTGGTATTAGTGCTAAGTTGAAGTCTTGTTCGAATCCGATGTCATTTTGACATCATTTCATGTATTTCATGTTTTCCCGAATCTGTACAAATGTCCATCTTGATGATGCAACATTAAATCGTATGGGATACATTTTAGAGATTGGTTGCTTCTGGATGAATCTTGTGACAAAGGGCTTTCCAATGCCATAAACCGTTTAAATTTTAGACCATTGGAGAGTTTGATAGTGGGTCTAAAAGATGGTGATTTCATTTTACGGAACTCACCAGTTCGATTTGAGAATTTATTGAGATCTTCTTCCATGGAGACATTTGTTGCCTTATGTATGACATAGAAGATTCATAATATGATTACCAAGAGTTTCCTATCATCCTTTGGCTTTGAATGGTGCTATCGAAGGTCCATTAAGAGTTTTTTTGGCAAGGAGAAGCTCTAAGGCCGATGACGCTTCTTTCCTATTTTCTGATTGATTGGAATTTTTCTCATAGAAATAAAATGACATTTTTGCAATCTTTGTTTGATTTAGAATCGACCTACTATTTTTTTAGATTTTTTGATGGTTGGAAAGTCTAGATTGTAGAAGGTTTTGGATTCCGCAGTTACTACTCACCCTTATTGGGTGGAGAAGACAGGATCTTCAGGACCCAATAGTTGGATCTGAATACCAATCAACACATTTCGAACATACTTTGACTGCGGGTGTCATGGGCAGTTGGTGTGCCGTGTGCTTAACTTAAAAAAAAAATTTTAACTGCCGCGTGTGGGATGGTGTAATGTGTCAATGCTTGTGGCGCATAGGCAGCACACTAAGAACGGGAAGGGGTGGTGCAATGTGCTGAAGTCATATTAATTCATTTAAAATTGTTTTAAATAAAAAATAAATCAAAAAAATTTTATAAAATTTTTGTAAAAATATATAAAAGATTATAAAAGTGTTTGATTATCTTTTATGTGGTTTTCAACCCCATTGTCATAAATTCACTCATTGTTAAGTTGTTAAAATTGTTTTAATAACATAACTTATAAAATTAATGTCTAAATTAATTCTGTAAAGTGTGATTTTTCCAGAAGTATGATTTGGACATTGAATTGGTATTTTGTATAGTTTGGGGAATACACATATTTTCTTAATTGTTAGAAGTTGCTTGTATGCATCATATAAAATTATTTATATAGTTATTTCATGTTATTTACTTCATGAATAATTTGACAAGCATGAAATTAAGAATTGAAAGCTATATGATGTATATTTTTATGATATAATAGTTATATCATATTATTATCACGTATTCACACTATGTTCATATGATGGTATGTATGTGTGAATGCTTGTATGATTGTGGACTTTGAATGTGTGTCATGTGATGATGCTTATTTGATGTTGGCATGTAATTAAATTTGATGCCCACAATCAAATACCAACATTTTATTTGATGTTGGTATGTATGTGTGAATTCTCTCTTATCAATTCTAATTCCATATTCTACCTCCCTATAAAATGTACTCCCCTTGATTATGATCAAGGTTTCTTATTTGATTAATGTACATTTATGGGTCATCGTACCCTTAATGCTCTTGTAATGACAAGAAGACCGATCGAGGTGGAGGAGAGAGCGAGATACATGGAGAAGAGTTCTTCAAGGCATGATGACATGTCAACACTGGCATAGGATGATGTTCGAACCTCGCGATTTACTTAATCCATCGTTTAAAAATATAGGTGGAAATATGTATGGATGATTTTTGTTTGTTGTGGCGCGGACATCCCTTTTTGACGATAACAGCAACATTGCTTCCGGCCTGATTCTTCTCTCTTTTTTTTGACATACATATTTAGCGAGGTTGTAGTGAGTTCTTTGAATTTGATCGGACCTCTCTCCACCAATCCACGAATGGATTCGGTGTTAATTACACCGAGCGACGGCTCAGTAACCCTTGATTAACTGCCATAACAACATATCTGCAAGACGAATTTGAATGTTGAAAAATGATCATATGTTCAATCTTTCTTTTTCTTGATTGAATGAATATACATGCCAACTTTCTTGACTTTTGTTTCTTTTATACATGTATTTCCTTGAATGAGCTTTAGGGCCAGCTAACATTTGCCTGAAATAGGGCTTGGTTGACCTAATGGGTCTTCATCATCCGCTAAGTGGTATTTTCCAGAAGTGGGACTTGACCGACTTAACGGGGCTTGATGATTTGACTGATTTGATATCCATTAGGCAACATTTCCTCGGAATGAGGCTTGGTCGACCTAACGGGTCTTCATCATCCGTTAGCGGTATTTTCCCGAAGTGGGACTTGACCGACTTAACGGGGCTTGGAGATTTTTTCATCCATTTCTGGCATTTTCTGATCAGGGATTAACCGGATTAAAGGGCCTTGGACTTTTGTTTCTCGGCATCACCCATTTGGAGGCTAGCCGAGTTGATGATGCTTGAAATTTTCATCCATCACCTGGTATTTCCCGATCGGGGATTAACCGGATTAATGGGCCTTGGACTTTCCACCCATTACCCGGTATTTCCCGATCAGGGATTAACCAGATTAATGGGTCTTGGACTTTTGTTTCTCGGCATTGCCCATTTGGGAGCAAGTTGATTTGATGGTGTTTGGAATTTTCATCCATTACCCGGTATTTCCCGATCGGGGATTAACCGAATTAATGGGTCTTGGAATTTTCATCTACTACCCGGTATTTCCCGATCAGGGATTAACCAGATTAATGGGTCTTGGACTTTTGTTTCTCGACATCACCCGTTTGGGGGCTAGCCGAGTTGATGATGCTTGAAATTTTCATCCATCACCTGGTATTTCCCGATCGGGGATTAACCGGATTAATGGGCCTTGGACTTTCCACCCATTACTCGGTATTTCTCGATCAGGGATTAACCAGATTAATGGGTCTTGTACTTTTGTTTCTCGACATCACCCGTTTGGGGTCTGGCCGAGTTGATTATGCTTGAAATTTTCATCCATCACCCGGTATTTCACGATCGGAGATTAACCTGATTAATGGGCCTTGAAATTTTGTTTCTCGGCATTGCCCATTTGGGAGCAAGCCGAGTTGATGGATTTTGGGATTTTCATCCATTACCCGATATTTCCAGATCGGGGATTAACCGAACTAATGGGGCTTGAAATTTTCATCCATTACCCGGTATTTCCCGATCGGGGATTAACCGGATTAATGGGCCTTGAAATTTTCATCCATTACCCGGTATTTCCCGATCGGGGATTAACCGGATTAATGGGCCTTGAAATTTGTTTCTCGGCATTGCCCGTTTGGGAGCGAGCCGATTTGATGGTATTTGTAATTTTCATCCATTATCCGGTAATTCCCGATCGGGGATTAACCAGATTAATGGGTCTTGGAATTTTTATCCACTACCCGGTATTTCCCGATCGGGGATTAACCGGATTAATGAGCCTTGAAATTTTGTTCATCGGCATTGCCCGTCTGGGAGCGAGCCGATTTGATGAGATTTGGAATTTTCATCCATTATCCGGTATTTCCCGATCGGGGATTAACCGGATTAATGAGCCTTTATGGTTCATTGGGGGGTTTTATTTTACCGTTGGGGGTTTTCTCTTTCACCCGCCATTCGGTACTTCCTAATTGGGGATTGACCGAGTCGGCGGTCTTCATGGTTCGTTGGGGTTTTCTCTCTCATCCTCCAGTCGGTACTTCCCGATCGGGGATTGACCGAGTTGGCGGGCCTTGATGGTCCGTTGGGAGTTTTCTCTTTCCTCCACCAACCATTGGGGGTTTTCTCTTTCCAACCGTTGGGGGTTTTCTCTTTCCTGCACCAACCGTTGGGGGTTTTCTCTTTCACCCGCCATTCGGTACTTCCCGATTGGGGATTGACTGAGTCGGCGGTCTTCATGGTCCATTGGGGTTTTCTCTCTCATCCGCCAGTCGGTACTTCCCGATCGGGAATTGACCGAGTTGGCGGGCCTTGATGGTCCGTTGGGAGTTTTCTCTTTCCTCCACCAACCGTTGGGGGTTTTCTCTTTCCAACCGTTGGGGGTTTTCTCTTTCCTCCACCAACCGTTGGGGGTTTTCTCTTTCCAACCGTTGGGGGTTTTCTCTTTCCTCCTCCAACCGTTGGGGGTTTCCCTCTCATCCGCTAGTCGGTATTTCCCGAATGGGGATTGACCGAGTTGGCGGGTCTTGATGGTCCGTTGGGAGTTTTCTCTTTCCTCCACCAACCGTTGGGGGTTTTCTCTTTCCAACCGTTGGGAGGTTTTCTCTTTCATAGTGGAGTTGGATTTTTGTTCATGTGGGCTTAGTTGGAGTTTTGATCATCATGGACTTAATAGGCCCACTTTCCATGTTAATGGGCCTTGGATCGATCTCATGCTCATCTCGGTTAAAACCGGATTGGGCCTTAGTGGACCGAGTTTGATGCGCTTGGAATGGAGTCACATGGTATTGAGCTTCCTTTGAAGATGGTCAATTGGGCTTTGAGAGCCTTAATGGGCCTAAGTCCCATGTTAATGGGCCTTGTTGTGATTGGTATCTTCATTGCCCATTGGGCTTTGAGATGATGTAATTGGGCCTTGAGTTTCCTCCTTAGAGTGCCTTGGGACTTAGCCAAATTCTTGATGCCTTGAATTTGAACCTCTTCTTGAGCTTCCTTGACTAATTGATGAAGCCTGATTGATTGCCTTGATGGTTCTTGATGAACCCTCTTGGTGAACCCACTTGATGGACCACTTGATTGGAGCCCCCCTTTCCTCTCTTTGGAGCCTCCCTTGGAGAAGCCTATAGAGCCTTGAGCTCTCTACGTGAAACACCTCGGGGTGGGGGGAGAAATGTTGCCTCTCTCCTCTCCAAGATGATTTCTTGGTTTTTTATATGCCAAAAGAGAGGGGCATTTTGGTCCACAAAATGCCCCAATTTTTCCTTGTTTTTGATGGTGTGAGGTGAGGGGAGGGTAACTTTGGAAATACTTCACCATGCTTTTTTGCTTTTTGGTGGGTGTGAGGGAAAAAGGTAAGGGTCTTTTGGACTTTGACCACCTTTATGAGGGGTTGGGCTTGCCATTTACACAAAATACCCCCAAAATCATTTTGCAAGAGGAATTTCGCATGACCTATTTGGAACAGATTTTGGGCCTCTCCTTCTTACAAATCTGAGGCTCAAATGGCCAGAATAAAGGTCCATAGTGTATGTATGTGTCCAATGAATAAATTAGGCCCAATTGAGCCCATTTAAGGAACATTAGGGGCCCCTAATCCCTCCTAAAAATTTTAAACAAACTTGGATTTGTCGGGAAACACTTTATTTAATAAATGACATAATTAAATGAGAGAAACTTCTCACTTTATTTTTTTTTCATTTCTTTTCCTTTCCTTTTTTTTGTCTAAGAGATATCATCGTCATCATTTTTTTTCTCTTCTTCCATTTTGTTTACTGGTTTTCTCTTCTTCTTCTTTTTTTATTTCTTTTGCTTCATTCATCATTTATTTTGTTCATTATTATTTTTTTGCACATCCTCCTCGTTCACTTCATTTTTTTTCATTCATTCATTCTTCTTATTCCCTTTTTTTTGGACCGCTAAAGCTTTTCAACCCCCTTTTTATTTATTTACATCAGTTGACCAAAGTAAGGTAGCCAACAGGTTTTAAGATTTTGTTGGTGTCCGACTAATTGTGTCTCTTGCATTTCCAATTTTGACTATGGTCAAAATTACCCCTTCCAACTTTAACAACACACCCACAGTGTGCATATTTCATACTCCTTTTTGTTGGGGGTTACCGACGGCCATATGTTTAAGTCTTCTAATGAATCGAACAGCCCTCCTCAGAGTTGCCAACGGCTGTGTTTGAGTTTCCAAATGAACCACACGACAATGGTCCTCCTCGGGGAGGGGTTGCCAACGGCCACGTGTTTGAGACTTTAAATGGACGAACGACAGCGGTCCTCCTCGGGGAGGGGTTGCCAATGGCCATGTGTTTGAGACTTTAAATGGACGAACGACAACGGTCTTCCTCGGGGAGGGGTTGCCAACGACCATGTGTTTGAGACTTGAAATGGACGAACAACAACGGTCCTCCTCGGAGAGGGGTTGCCAACGGCCATGTGTTTGAGACTTGAAATGGACGAACGACAACGGTCCTCCTCGGGGAGGGGTTGCCAACGGCCATGTGTTTGAGACTTGAAATGGACGAACGATAAAGGTCCTCCTCGGAGAGGGGTTGCCAATGGCCATGTGTTTGAGACTTGAAATGGACGAACGACAACGGTCCTCCTCGGGGAGGGGTTGCCAACGGCCATGTGTTTGAGACTTGAAATGGACGAACAACAATGGTCCTCCTCGGAGAGGGGTTGCCAACGGCCATGTGTTTGAGACTTGAAATGGACGAACAACAACGATCCTCCTCAGAGAGGGGTTGCCAACGGCCATGTGTTTGAGACTTGAAATGGACGAACGACAATGGTCCTCCTCGGAGAGGGGTTGCCAACGGCCATGTGTTTGAGACTTGAAATGGACGAACGGCAACGGTCCTCCTCCGGGAGGGTTTGCCAACGGCCATGTGTTTGAGACTTGAAATGGACGAACAACAACGGTCCTCCTCGGGGAGGGGTCGCCAACGGCCATGAGTTTGAGACTTGAAATGGACGAAGGACAACGGTTCTCCTCGGAGAGGACGGCCATGTGTTTGAGACTTGAAATGGACGAACAATAAAGGTCCTCCTCGGAGAGGGGTTGCCAATGCCATGTGTTTGAGACTTGGAATGGACGAACGACAACGGTCCTCCTCGGGGAGGGGTTGCCAACGGCCATGTGTTTGAGACTTGAAATGGACGAACCACAACGGTCCTCCTCGGAGAGGGGTTGCCAACGGCCATGTGTTTGAGACTTGAAATGGACGAACGACAACGGTCCTCCTCAGAGAGGGGTTGCCAACGGCCATGTGTTTGAGACTTGAAATGGACGAACGACAACGGTCCTCCTCAGAGAGGGGTTGCCAACGGCCATGTGTTTGAGACTTGAAATGGACGAACGACAATGGTCCTCCTCGGAGAGGGGTTGCCAACGGCCATGTGTTTGAGACTTGAAATGGACGAACGACAACGGTCCTCCTCCGGGAGGGGTTGCCAACGGCCACGTGTTTGAGACTTGAAATGGACGAACAACAACGGTCCTCCTCGGGGAGGGGTTGCCAATGGCCATGAGTTTGAGACTTGAAATGGATGAATGACAACGGTCCTCCTCGGAGAGGACGGCCATGTGTTTGAGACATGAAATGGACGAACGACAACGGTCCTCCTCGGGGAGGGGTTGCCAACGGCCATGTGTTTGAGACATGAAATGGACGAACAACAACGGTCCTCCTGGGGGAGGGGTTGCCAACGGCCATGTGTTTGAAACTTGAAATGGACGAACAACAACGGTCCTCCTAGGGGAGGGGTTGCAAACGGCCATGTGTTTGAGACTTGAAATGGACGAACGACAACGGTCCTCCTCGGAGAGGGGTTGCCAATGGCCATGTGTTTGAGACTTGAAATGGACGAACGACAACGGTCCTCCTCGGAGAGGGGTTGCCAACAGCCATGTTATTGAATCTTTTTTTTGAATTTTTTATTTTACATAGTTTATTTGGCCTGAATTCATTTTAATAAGCTTTTTGTTGTTAATGGGTCTTAGCCTATTTTAATCGAGTTGAATTTTTTTGGAAGCTTTACTAGCCCAAATACTGTCCATCTGGGAGATGGGCGGATGGACTCCTGTTGCGGCAACTTGGGCCTATTTCTTTGATTTTTTTTATTGGGCCTTGGTATGCTTGACGTCCACATGATCTGGACCCATTTGAGCAAAGTGGCAGCACTGATTAAACATCTGTTGAGCTTGGCTTCTGCTGAGTACGCTTGGGGTAATGGGCCTTAGCCCTTGGGCGATCAACACGACATGCCTCCGTTCCTTCCGAGCACAATCGAGCCCATTGCGACGACTCACAATATGTCCCCCGAAGGATTAACCTTGTGGCGATGGCTCAAGCTTGATTGTGGTATCTGATGTTGCTAGCGAATCTCAGCAGGCACCTCTGGCCTAACGTGGTGGTGGAACAAGGCAATATTGGTTGGTTGAGTCTTGGCTTGAGCACCTGGTTGGACAATCATCGAACTCGGGCATCTCCATAGGATGTTCCTCCGGGGAGAACATATCCGCACATATTTGCAGCATAGCTGATGTCATCCTGTCTCAACAAAGGCCGTAGCCTTGTTCTTCCATTGGAGATGAAGGAGAGGACATAGATGTCTCTAACAGGAGGTCGATCATGGGAAGGGCCTCATGCCTGGTCCTCCTCTGTAAGCTCGATTCCCCTCTCTTATATCTCCTAAGCCTTTAGCATGACTAGCCTGCTTCCTTCTCAACACTCCATAGCAATTTCGCCATGTGCTTATTAGGGATCCTGGTGCCATGACATGCTCGGCACCGGAGATTGGGTCATGGGACCTGTTGAGGCCCCCGCGGAGACGGAGACGGAGGGGATCTGTCGTGGAGACACAGGGATATAGCGGGCTTTGATTTTGGATGCTCCACTCACCTCGCTTGTCGAAATGAGCGTTGGGGTGTTGGATGGATTTGAGGCCCACTGTGTAGGCGAGGAGGGATAACCCTTTTTCTGGCCGGAGCAGCCCCTTTGGGTATGTGTCCGACGAAGAATAAGTGGGACGGAGGCTTCCATCGGCCATGGCGTTTTCGACTCTTGGCAGCAGTGAAAGGACCGGCTACCAACCTTTTTGGCATCATCGTCGGCAGGAGGGGGACAGGGAGAGCATCGAAGATGAAGGGAATAAACCCCCATGCTTACAGGACGGAGGATCCCCCCTTGTCGTCCGAGATGAGCCCTCCATGATCCCTCACTCGCCGGACCCCCACTGCGGGGATACCAGAGGAGGCAGAGCGGTAGGGGGAGATCCATCTATAGATGGGAAACATCCCCCACCCCCCTCGGATTTCTGCACAGCACCCCCGCCGAGAGCGAGCAGTGGCGTGCGCTTTCTAGTTGTCGACGTCTGCATGTTGAGCGGAGGAGGGAGACAGTGGCAGCTGAGGGAGGCACTACGATGGAGCGCTCGCCGGGGAGGTTGGAGGCTGCTTCTACCAAAGAAGGAGCGGTCCGTCCTCTCGCAACGTCTGCGGGAAGGAGAAGTAGAGGAAGAGGGATATGGTGGCAGCCGCGAGGGAGGAATGGTCGCCAAGGGAGGTAGAGACGCCGCGTTGCCCCTTTTTTTTCTTTTACCTATTCGTTTGTCTTCGGGCGACTGGGCGCATGAGGACGTGTCGACCGCACATGGGGGCATCCGCTGGAGAGGCTTCCCGAAGAGGGTATTTTTGCCTTTTCCTTTTCAAGGCGTTGTCTCTCCCCGTCACGTGAGACACCAGCGTGAGCTGGAGGCACTACCCTCTGCGGAGCTTCCTCTCTCTCTATTTAAAAATTTTTCTTTACCGTAATAATAAGGAGATACCACGTTTCTCTTTTTCTTTTTTTTATCCATCTTTAACGTGGTGAGGACACGTCACAAATAACTTCTCTCTCTTTCCGGCAGATGGAGCCAAGATCAGCTTATCGATCCTCTTGCACGTCCTTCTTTTATTATTTTTTTTTGTTTTTTATTTCTTACGAGAGGGTAATCACGTTGCATGTCCTATGATCTCTCTCTCTCTCTTTTACGTGGGAGGAGCCATACCTATGCATGAAATTTTTTATTTATCAAATTTTTTCCTATTCACGTGGACAAACCATGTTTGCTTTTTTATTTATGGCATATATATTATATCCCACTTTCTTTCCTCCTTCTTCTCCTTCTTTGATCTTTTTTTTCTCTTTTCTTTTGCACATATTTTTTTTGTATTCTTCTTTCCACATATTTTCTTTCTATAAATTTTTTTCTTCTTTTCACTCTATTTCTTTTTGCTTCTCCCCTATTCTTTCTATTCTGTTTTCACTATCTTTCTCTCTATTTTTTCAACCCTCCATTTTCTCCCTCTTTTTTTTTTAAAAAAATCGACTTTACCATTCGCCACACCTCTTCTCTATTTCTATCAACTTTCATTCATCTTTTTCAATCAACTTTTTTTGAAATTCAATGGCATCAAAAAAAATAAAAAAAATTATATATTAGGGTTAACAGATGCTAAATCCTTTAATGCATACCGATCTGGCTCTAGTCATGCATTAATGGGAAGAAAGTCCAAAATCATCTATTTAAATTTTGCATATCTGATATGTTTGTGTGTGCTCTAAATACCTTAAATATATGATATTCAGAGGTATACATATATATATGTAGCACATACTATGATGAGACTAGAATAAAAATCCCTCTTCATTTAAATTAGGTTGATATGTGTGGGACATTAAGAATGACCCACGCAGCCATTTGTTGTTATGGTCTCGATGAGCTAATCTTAGATTGGGTGAGTTTGTTATGTTTCCCACAAGGCTCACTCAGCAAGGGATTGGTGATCTTGGCCAAGGCTTAAAGTTGAACTTTGCGGTGAACCATTGACATGGCCTTGTTGTGTTTCTCACAAGGGCTATGTTGAGAATCTATATCCATAACGTAACAAGCGGATTTGACCTAGCTAGAGTACATGACTTGTTGTGTTTCTCACAAGGTCATGACTCTAGAGGCTAAATGACTAAAAGTTGCAAGAGTTGCAACTTGCAAAAGTTGCCTTGCCTATTAAGTATGGGATGACTTGTTGTGTTTTCCACAAGGTCGTCATCATAAGGTTATAGGGTCTTAGTTCCCACTAGGATATAATCGTGTTATCCAATCTTTGCATAATAAGGTTTATGCAAATTCGTCAAAATTAGTGAGAATATAAATTAGGATAAAAGACCATATTAGTGGGTACCCACTAATCATCTAATATAATGAGAGAAGATGAGATTTTCATCTAATTATAAAGTTGTATTGTTTGCCTTACACTAAATGTTAGCCTTTATATGAAGTTTAGAGGCAACATGGACATATGGATATGAGATTTATCATGGCTCATGTTGATGAGCAAATTTAGGGCAAGATTAAAATAAAGTACATCTTCAATACTTCTTGTTGGTAAGATCAATGAAAAGAAATGAGATCATTAGATGAGTAAATGAAGGCAAATTTAAAAGTCAAGAAAATGGTCAAGAATATTATGCCCAAATAAGACGTAGGATTTCTCTTCTACTATCATAATGATGATTGGTAGAAATGATGAAAAGTATATTGAATATATTGCAAAGGAGGATCTTAAGAAGCTTCTGGCATATTTATCATTGACTTACTTGTCATACACACACACACATCAAGTATAAGATACGATTTCTGTATATCATAGTATAAGATACTAAACATATGTCTTATGGTATTAGAAACTAGATGTGAATATCTTGTATAAGATATTAGATAAACATATCTTTTATAAGATGTTATATATGCATCTCTTGGAATGAGATACTAGATATGTATTTTATATCAGCAAAATTTGTTGATATTAACAAATAAATGAAGGCTTGATGTATAAAGATTAACTTATATGTACAAATGGTGCAAGAGTTGTATCATTGATAGTGAGAGGTACAAATTTTAATAGCCTTTTGAGGTGTCCTTATCTTAAAGATTGTTGGTTTTATCCTTCTATAAAAATATTATCAATATTTCCTACTTGAGTAAATAATGATTTATTTTGATTTATGGAAAATATAATTGTTCTAAGATTATGAATGGCAAAATGTTTACTAGTAGGAGTTTAGTAAATAATTTAGTCATATGAGATATAGAAGTTCTCATAGTATGTGTGAATGCTCCTCTTAACAGGAAGTGGGTTGATATAGATCAATATATTTTTTTAACTTAATATAGACATGGTCATACCAATGATAAAAGACATAAGGAGTTCCATATGGATGAAAATATAAAGGAAAATGATTTGAATCATTAACCAAATATGAGTCTTATCTCTTTAAAAAATGACTAACTCTCCATTTACTAGAAATGGAGGGTGGACCAAGGAGTTATTAGAACTCATACATTTGAATGTGTGTTGGTTTGTGTCTATTAAGGCTAAAGATAGATATTCTTACTTCATCTTTAATAGATGATTTCTCTAGGCATAGATATGTGTGCTTGTGAAGTACAAAAATGAGGCTTTGAGGAATTGTCAAAAGTTAAAAATAAAGTTAAAAATAAATGGAAATAGTATAAGAGCTTTTTTTTATTAGATCAAGAAGTGAAGTACTCAAATAATAGATTCACACATTATTTGAAGGATAATTCAACTTCGTTTTAATGGACATCTTTCAATAACCCTTAGCTTACTTGAGTACTAGGAACAAGGGTGATTGTGTTATGTGTGATACGACACAAGTAATGACAACCTTTGCAAAATCTTTCTTGTCTATTTAGTGCTAAGCACTTAAAATAACAACTCTATATTGGTACCTTCTAATTTTTTTTGATTATTTCATATATGATATGAAAAAAGGGGTTAATGCTTGATCTTAAGCTAGTTAAGATTTCAGAATGTTCGACCATAATGAAGATCTTATGAGATATCCTAAGGAAACTTAAGAATATTTAAATATACCACTTTATGAGAAAAAGGGCATGTGTTGCTCAGCTTACTGTATTCTTAGAGGAAGAGTTCCTTCTTGAGGAAAATAGTGGGAGCAAGGTATCTTGGAAGGGGTTCCAGACCCACAATCAAAGACACTTCTATTAAGGTGCTAATTGATAATATCACACAACATTGGTCTTCAATTGTGCTAATTCAACCTTGTAGATATGTGAGACATATCTTTTATGGAAGAAGATAAGCACAATAATGTGAGGATGTTGACCCAAAGACCGATGATAGGGCAATATTAGATATTGATTCCAAAATAGGAGGAGAGAATAAAACCTATAATAATATCTATCTATTTCAGCCAAGTTTAGAACTTGATAGATCCACCTAGGTTAGAGTACCCATTAGGTATAAATGAAAATAAAATGATGAATAGAAGTGAATTTGAAGGTGAGAACTTCAAGGCAATGATGATTGAAATGACATCATTTAAGTTAAGGAGTTGACTATGATGACATCTTTTAACAATTGCCATAATTCAATTCATTTAGATTTTATTGGTGCACACTATGACTTTGAGATATGTCAATTAATATGTTAAGATAATATTTTTCCAATGGTGAAATTTAAGAGAAGGTGTATATGATACAACTTCAGTTGTATATGATAAAACTTAAGAGATGTGAGTCATAAAACATCCATAGAAAGTGTACAAGTTGTTAATGTCCATTCATGGACTAAAATAACATTCTCAACATCGGAATATAAGATTTGATAACACTGAATCTTATGACTTCATTTGGAATGAAGAAGAATCATGTGTGTATAAGAATGCAAGTGGGAGTGCTATTGTATTGTAGACATTTTATATAGATAACGTACTACTCATTATGAATGATGTAGGTATGTTATCATCCGTAAAGCCTATCTATAAAATGAATCCTTTATAAATATTTTTGGAGAAGCTTCCTAAGGATTTAAGTCTATGGAGATAGATCTAAAAGGGATGCTTGGCTTGTCGTATTTGTTGTACATAGATACCATAGTCAAAGAGTTCGACATGGAAACTCCTTTATAGGTGACTTGCCTATGAGATATGAAATTTATCTTTTTAAAGAAAGATAAAATATATAAGTATAATCTTTTATGCATTACTCATAGGGTATACCATGTATACTATGTACATAGCCTGATATGATTTACACTTAAAGTGTTATGAGTAATCATCAAGAAAATCCAAGTGAGAGTCACTGGATATTTTATAAGTATGTCCTTAAGTACATGAGAAGTACCAATGATGTATTTATAGTATATAGGATAGGATTGGAAGTTTTGAGTCTGACTTAAGCTTCTAGTTCTATAGGATACATGTTTACCTAGATGGTGGTGTAGTGAGCTGGAAAGGTTCCATGCTATAGACTGTAAATTTCACAAATTATAATCGCTGCCGACTACTTATGAAGTAGTCTACATAAATAAACTCATTTTAATTAGGAAGTTGTTACTAATACCTCTAATAATGTACCATTATTTTGCGAAAAATGATTAATCATTACTTTTGTAGTCCTTTGTCTCATCAGAAGTTTAAACACTTCTGTGGCATTACTACTTGATAAGAGTGGTTGTAACTCAAGGAGATATGATTAATGATAGAGTATCTTAAACCATAAACATTGCAGATCCACTAACTAAGGTCTTGACTCAAAGTGTGTTTAAGGGTCACCTTGGGATGATGAAGATTAGACATGCGTGTGATTGGCTTTAGTGCAAGTGGATGATTGATAGAAATGTATGCACTAAAAGCCAATCATATGTGATATGATTTTACATTTCTTTTAATATCTTAGTTAGTATTAATGGCATTTTCTTCATTACTTGCACTATCTAGATGCATTTATCGTAATGAAGTCATAGGTTGCATGCAATGATGATTGAATCATGATGAGATCATGATCATGAGATCAATCATCTAGAATCATGTACTCTAAATGTTCCTAGTCATAGGATCCTAGAGACAAGACATCAAGGATCTAATAAGACTAGTGTATATGATATCTTCTCGTATGATGAGGATGACCGATCTCATTGGTAATCAGTGTGGGGACACTAAGATACATGTACATGTGCTCATTAGAAAAATGAGTTCATTGAACTAACCAGTATAGAATCCTTGAATGGTATCTTACTGAACTGTCAATCAGGGTATTCTATCATCATGGTTACACGGTTGGATCTTTGACCTGAGTTTCTAGAGATGTCTTATCGGGCATACCATGTACTTTGACTATTGACTAATAGATCACTTAGTATTGTGGTCCTATATAGTTAATGTAGACACGCCAATTTGGCTTAATTTAGGGCTCAAACACTTACTCCATTGGCAACATCACTTTTAGACTATTAAAATTAAGTTGAATCATTTTCCGGACAAGCCGGGAAGCTTACTGGGAATCTGAAAGCGAGATGTTGATCTTTAGTCGAATTCGGGTGTGCTAAGCGAGGACCATTGTGTCGTGTCCTTTCGTCGAGTCATCGTACCTTTTTTGCTTACCATTAGGGTTTCCCGATTGCTGTCAGGTCATTCTGATCAATAACAGGGTGGCATAGAGGATACCGGATTTATCCCATCATTTCTATTCGTCAACCTAAGTTGTACGGATTGCTGCCAGCTTTTCTAGTCATTCCAAGTATTCTGGGTTGTCCCCAGCTTTTCCGAACATCTCTCCGAGTTTTTCGGGATCCTCCTGTCGTTTTCGGTCATAACCTAAGTTGTACAAGTTACCACTGGCTTTTTCGGTCATTCTGAGTATTCTGAGTCATCCCCGACTCTTCCGGGTATCTTTCCAAGTTTTTCGGATCCTCCCGTCATTTCTAGTTGCCAACCCATGTTATACAGGTTTCCGCTGGCTTTTCAGGTCATTCTGAGTATTCTGGTTTATTCCCAACTCTTACGAGCACCTTACCAAGTTTTTCGGGTTCTGTCCGTCATTTCTGGTTGTCAACTTGAGTTGTAGGGGTTGCGACCGACTTTCTGGGTCATTCTGAAGTTTTCCGTGTTGTCATCGCTTTCTAGGTTTCAGATCACTGTCCAAGCCTTTGGTGCCACCGAGAAGATAAACTAAAAGTTACAGCTTCATACAGAAGTCTCGGGATGTGTGCCATCTGGTTTACTAATGTGAGGAGCTGCGGTTGTGAGCCCTCTTTCCTACACAACAAACGGGAGTGAAATCGGACGTCACGTTTGCAAGTTACGTCCCATGGAACATGCATGCATAGTAGAGAGAGTGTACCGCACCCTCATAGTGAGGGCGCGGTCTGCACGCCCCATTCTCAGGGCACATTCAATTTTAGAAACCAAAAATTACCCAGATTTGGGCTTTCTAAACTTATTTTTGGAAAGTTTCATACTCCTAAAATGCTTATTTTGACTGCGCCCCTGTGGGAACCTTCGAAATCGTTTTGATTTTTGAAATGTGTTTAAAAGATTTGTTTTTTTTGAATGTTGAAATTTCGTACCTGAATTTTCTAGTAAAATAGGTGATAGACCATAAAAACTACTAGATAGTCCAGGTGATATTAGAAGAGTATAGAACCGAGGTTCGGGTTCTGTGAAAATATTTTTTGACCTCTCTCCATCGGATGATGCGAATATACGATGTTCATTTACATCGAGCAAACACTCGAACACCCTTGATTAACTGCCATAGCGATCTTGTTTGACGAGAGCGTGCACATCTACAACATATAAAGAACACAAAGGGCACTGGCCTTTTAGGCCCGATGAGATGCAAACAAGTTTAGTTAGATTTTGTTTGAAGTTGACTTATGTTGATTTAAGAATGGATTTTGAGGTGGTTTGAAATGTTGATTTCAGATTTTGATTTGACTTGGATTTGAATGTTAAGTGTTTTGAGCTTGTTTGATTTGTTTGGTTTGTTTTACTTTAATTGGTTGAAGTTTATTTTATTTTTTGTTTGAACTTGATATTTTAGATGTGTTGATAAAATTTAGTTTTTTAAGTTTAGTTGACATGTGCTGAGTAATTTTTATGTGATTTTCTCATGTCGGTTGGTGTTTTCATACCAATTCGGGTGTGTTCGGTATGTTTTAAATGTTTTGAAGTTTGGTTTAAATTAATTAAACTTGTACTTCAAATTGTTAATGATCTGAATTTGACATGTTTTAAGATGAATTTCATATGCATTAATATTTTCTTTATGTGTTCTTTTCAGTTGGTTGTGAATTATTTGATTTGCACTTGTTTAAGCATTTGAATTCAAATAAATTAAGTGTATTGAATCAATTTTTCCAGATTGTATTAAGTCTGATTATTGTTGAATGTTAAAGCTTTAATGATATTTTTTAAGCATGTTTTAAGGTTGGTTTGAATGTATTTTCATATTTAATTAAGTTAACTTCGGATTTGGTTAACTTTTGTTCGGTTTGCATCACATCCGGTCTGTCATGCTAGTGTCGATGTCCGGTCACTTGTAATCAACTCGGTACTTGAAATGTTCATTGAATATTTATGTTCATGCTGGTGTACATCAGATGTGGCAGTTCATATGCCAAGAATAATGCTTATCGAAGTGCAAATGTGTGAATGTCCTTCCCTTGTTGTAAAATCTCAGTTGACCAGGAAAATTTTGGCAGCATGCCGCCTTATTTTCCGATCGGTGTGGAATTTTTACCCGTCCTACATGGCATAGTCTTTTGACTTTACAAGTAGTGGGAAGGATCGTCTGCAACGGGAGCTGGCCCGCGCCTACGTCCGGGTCAACATACCGGATACGTGTCCGGGCTAGCTGCTCAATGGGAGCGCCTACGTGGTGGTGCTAACTCCTTATTTAATTTTGGCATTTCGCCTTCAGATTTAATTAAGATTTATTTTAGGTATCCAAGGCCCAATGGGCCAGCTTCATAAGCACAATGGGCTGGTCTTCATGCTATGTCGGCCCGGTTGGCCCAATCTTGTGCTTCATGGGTCCTGGCGGCCTGCTTTGAACTTCATGACCCAATGGGTCTGCTTTAAACCTCCATGGCCCGGTTGGCCTGATTTGCCCTCCATTTTTGCACCTTTACATCTTGTTGGAGCAGCGGGCTAGGTGAGCCTCAGAGGGGCTGGAATGGGTTGGCTAAGGTGTTGTTTAGGTGAGCTTTGGTAGGACTGCACAAGGGGTAGGTTTAGGTGTGAACTAGGACTGGTTTTAGGAATGCACAAAGGGCATGAGAATTGATGGCCCACCCGAGTAGTCTCGGTCCGTCCGGCGGATTAAGAGAGTCTCAAAGCGTCGACCCTCAACCTATACTCAAAGGGGAAGGAAAAAAGGAAGCATGGGGTCTGGTTTCATGGCCAGCAGAGGGGCCTGATTTCAAGGCCAGCAGAGGGGCCTGATTTGGGTATGTTCTGAAGTATGTCCACTTGGGCAGCAAGGATGGTCAAACATGGCCTGATTAGGAGCATGTTCAGGAGCCTAATTGGCTGCTAGAGGGATGGCAACAAGGGGCACGGTGTTAGGTGACAGCATGGGGCTGCTTGGGGATGCCAAATGGGCTGTTTACAGGCCACCTATGGGCTGTGCGCACATGGGCAATGAGGAGCTAGAATTAAGACAGCAAGGGGTCTGAAATGAAGGGCTCAAAGAGGCTGATTTTTTATGGCTTGTGGGACCAACATAAGGAAGTTGAACATGATCTTTAGGTGGTACCAACAAGGCTGGGTTTTTGGAGCTTCTTGAATGGCCATAGAGAAGGCCGAGGGGAAGAGAAAGAAGAGGGGAGGGAAAGAACTAGAAAGTACTACATCTTTCCTCACCTTTTTGGCACAATCCTTGTTGGATATTGAAGGATAAGATGGCTGGCCTTATACCCTTCTTCTTATTTTTCTTTTGTTGCTGAAAATGGGGCTGGAATCAGTGCTCCAAGAAGGAACACCTGCTGTTGGAATCGGTGCACCACCGATTGGGCTGCTGCTGGCGCACCTGCTGGAGGGAGGCCTTTTCTCCTTATTCTTCTTCACTTGGAACACCACAAGGGGGCTGGAGAGGTTGATGACTTGCTGATGAAGACGTCCAAGCACGGATAAGCTCTCTTGGAGCAGGGTAGAGGGAGGAGAGGCAGGGCTTCCGCAGGGTGATCAGCTTGTCCTGCTCATGGCCAGCTGAGGGGGCTTTTATAGGGGCTGAGGGGCGCCATCTCCAGGAGGAGATAAGGCTGCAGGTTGTTGATAGGAGATAAGGATAACTCAAGGGAGGTTGGGGATGATAAGTATAACCCATAGTTGGTTGTTGAAGATGATTATGCGCCAACTAGAAAGAGAGGGAGAGAAGGGTGCGCACCATCTCCTCCTTTCAAGGAGGTGTGCGCACATGACATGTGGCAAGAAGGCTGGTTCGACCAAGGCTTGGATGAGGATAAGCTTGGTTAGTTTTAGGATTAGTTAGGATGAAGATAAACCAAGGGAGAGATAGGGATAAGCGATCGGAGGTTGTTGAGGGAAGTGGTTGAGTGGGACCCACCAGCCAAGGAAGGAGGAGGTGGGTGCGCCTCCCTCCCCTATTTTCTAGGGCTTCTTGCGCACACATCAGATGAGGGAGGATGGGGTTCGGCCATGACAGGTTGGGTTAGCCCATCTTAGGTTAGGTTTAACCCTGGTTTAATCAAAGTGCTCCCAATCCAACAGCTAGCATTAATTCCGACCAAAACCAATTAAATAAATCCCAAATTGACTTAAAATAAATTCCAAATCATGCCCTGATGGCCATTGATATTATGCTCTATCCTGATGTGTGGTTGAGATCACTTGAATTGCAACGGATCACTTAATTTAGCTAGTTTCTCTGATCGGTGCGATCTCGACCGTCGATAATGCCGAAAACTGTATCTGAGTGCAATTACCTTCTCCCATTGGCCAAATTTATTTTTCATGCATAAATATTCATGATATAAAATTTTTAGGTCATGAAAATTGAAATTTTTAGCCCATGGGTCGATCTAGAGCTAATCGGACCATTATGCCCCTGGTGCGAGAACATACGGCTTTCCATCCGGATTTGCTCTTTCTTGCATATCTCTTCATCCGGGGGTTGGATTTTCGATCCGTTTCGAGCGTTGCCTAGCTATATCTAACCTTGAAAATGTGGTAAATTTGGAATTCCATGTTAGAGTCCCAATTTGTCACAAAGTGTCAGGGGCAAAATGGTCATTTCGGCCTTCCGGTGTCCATTTTTCATGTTTTGGGCACCGTTGCGAAGCTCTTGACTGGGGCTATGTAATGAACACATTATATTCGCCATTTTTAGCATGTAAGGCCATGCCAAGGCATTTACAAAGCCTGTTTACATCATCTATTCACGAATTTTCTGAATCTGGGTTAGATTTTCTGCACCGGCTTCGGCATTGCTGAAACTTGTATCAAGGAAGCTAAGCGGTAAAATTTTATGCCAACAGCC
Organism: Cryptocoryne crispatula var. balansae; assembly: GCA_036172225.1. Lineage (NCBI taxonomy): Eukaryota > Viridiplantae > Streptophyta > Magnoliopsida > Alismatales > Araceae > Cryptocoryne > Cryptocoryne crispatula. Next base: position 23,979,278 of record CM069925.1, read on the forward strand.
CCCAAGTCGGAGGTGCGTTCATCTTGTCAAGTCCTATTTTTAGCAATTTTCTAGAATGTTTTAAAAGTTTTTAGCAATGACATTGAACGCGCCCCTGAAGTTGGGGCACACTGACCATGCCCTCAACCAGAGAGCGCATCCTCCGTGCCCTTGGAATGAGGGCACGGCCTGTGCGTCCCCGAACTGGGGATGCGGTCGGTCAGTTTCCATGTTTTGAACCAATTTTGATCCTCTATAAATTCTGGCTATTAGGGAACAATCCAGGGCACTTCCCATCATCTTCCAGCCACCCTAGGTTCATTCCAACCTTTCCAAATCATCTCTTCATCCCGGTGCCTGGAGATCATCCCAAAGTGAAGGAGAAGCCGATCTATGCTACGACATGCTGCATTTCTGATCATCAACTTCTATAGATATTTGTAATTTTTTTCGGTTCAAATTTCTTCAGAAGAAGTGTACTTCTTTGAGCTATCTTTCATCTCCAACAAACAAAGAATGATTTGGGCATCGCCTTGGCTTGTGACAGTTTCTACACCAGCATTGCGCAGATAGTTCCAAAGTTCCCTCTTCTTGGTCATCATATTCTCAGTCAATTTCACTGCACTTGTAGATTCAGCCCACATTTCAAAGAAATTAATCCTTGATGAGTCCTTTTTTATTTACAACAAAAATCATTCAATTTTGATATCTGTGGTGCCCATAGAAGGTCCTACATCGATGTTGTGTCACGAGTTTTTAGAAGTTCACTTTCTAAGATCTAACTTCTCAGGTAAATTTAGATCATTTCTCATAAGACTCAAGTCAAAGTGTCTTCTTCTTAAATAAACCTTTCTATGTCTTCTTTGTTTTAAACAAACTGGAGTCCATTCTAATTTTTGGATTGTCCACGGCGATCGCTTCAACAAAGTCGTGCAATCTGGTACTGTTTCCAGTTTTTGTCTTCTTCTATAATTTCTACAGGGCTGTACAGACATATTGAAGCAAAGTTATCAACATAGAAACTCTTCCTCTCGAAGTCTTTTGTCCATTTGAATAAATGGCATTCAATTCTGACATTGGAACTACCCGTGGCAAGCTCTACATCAAAGTTGCACCAGACAGTGCCACTACGCCCCCGGACCTAGGGTGCACCCACCGTGCCCTCAAGTCAAGGGCGTGGTCACCTCAGTGCACTGTTCAGCTAGATTGATGATATCTCACCCGTTTTAGCTTCGATTTGAGCTGTTCGAGTTTCTACTTCTTTGTCTTTCATTCAACATCATTTATAAATTATTTTTATTCAATTTTTGTATCATCTCATATATTATAAAAAAATAAATAAAGGGTTATTGCTAACCCCGAATCTGGTGAGTTTGTTTCCAATTGCCATTTTATGTTATTATTTTACAGTTGCTATGCTTTACTCAGCTCTAATCCTTGTTTTACATGTTTTTGTCTTCTCTTTGTCTACAAGTTGCATAGGTACATAAAGCTAGCATCGGTTGAGGACTCTCCCTCATCGGCCGGCAAACGAGGAAAAAGGTTGAACCCTCATATCATCTCCTGTGTTAAGGTACACATGGTCAAATCTTTATCTTATTTTATTTAAATTGAAACCCGCGGTTCCTGGTGACCACATTCTCAATATTTTATGCATTAAGTTTTTTTATTCCGTCCTCCCTTTCCTCCCACACATCCCGAACTGTCTCTTCGGTGCTCAAGTGACGCCGGGAGATGAAAGTTTGGGGATCAATGTGAGTGTGGGACCGAGGTGAGAGTGTTTTCCGCGTTTCTTTCCTTCTATCTCATCCTTCTTCTTGAGGTGCCGATCCATGATACAACAAACCCATTTTCAGAGTCGATAGCGTTGTGGCGACCACAGTGGGACAACTAATGTCTTTAACCATACTAGCTTGATTTGTTTGTGCAGCTACTTTCATTCTGATTCGGTTCCCACATGAACCGCCTTTATTCATTAGATTGTTTGTCTTATTGCATGATTGCTTGTCTCATTTACATATCGCATGCTCGACTTAATTACTTCTTTTCATTTCATGTTCTTACATATTGTTTGCTTTTTCTCTTCTTACCCTCCATTTTTTGCATTAGCTTTTTGCATCGGGCACTGGACTTGTTCCGATCATAGGGCAATCGAGGTGGGGGCTCTCTCTCCCAACACACCCTTACCCTCCAAACACTCTCTCGGTGGATTCTAACCTCTCTTCTGAGATATTCCTTCCTAGTTGATTTGGTTGTTTCTATGAAGGCCTCCATGAGTGCCCATCCGTGGAGTATTCCTCTTCACACGATTGGTCTAGTTATACCATTCATCCCAAAATACGAAGAACCCAAGTACCTACTCGTGGTGATTGTGTGACAACCTTAGGTATTAAAGATTGGAGCAATAGGAATCGTACCCAACTTGAGTGAACAATTGCTAACAATCATTCTAATCTAAGGTTTGAACCCAAAAATTGCTGAGTAGTCATTCTAAAAACTTGTTTGCACAACTTGCTTGCTAACCCTAATTGAAAACAACAAAGAAAATTCCTTCTTTCAAAACACCTAAAACAAAAGAAAAATATTTAATTTTGTGTACAACTTGTTTACCAACAACAAAACTAAAACAAAAAAATCAAAAAAAAAAAAAACACAACAAAAACTTTGTTTTTTCAAATTGCACATTCCACTTGCTCTTTCAACCATCTTTTAAGAAAGTTTGATAGGATGCCCATGATGTTAAAGTCTAGAAGACACGTCAGGATGTTAGACTACTTCGAGCAATAGGAGTATAGGGCAAGTCTCTACAAGCTCCAACAACAACTCGAGAGCCATGCCAATGCAGCTATGGAACCCGAAGTGCAAGGGGTTGCCCATTAGTCCGCTTCATTTAGTATAGAACAAGCTATTAAGGTTCTATCTTTTCATCTTGATCCCAATACCTTGTCCTTCATACAATCTCTAGTGAAGGGCAAGATTCCTGTTAATCAAGGTCCATCCAAAGTCAACTGAGCTGCCTCATCTCCCTAATCAGAAGTTTAGCATCTTACCATAACCCTACCTGGGCAATCCTGCCATGTTACTTTACCTACTCACTCCATTGTGGGTCATTCTTCAGCGTGCACACCAACCCACCTCCCTCCCATCCAGGTGCCATGTGCACACTCCTTGTTGAATTCTTCTCCACCTATTGCCAAGGATAAAAAAACCCTTGAATTTCTTGTCTACACTATCTAAATCCCTCCATAACAAATGCCTACCTACCATCTCTACGATGGCTTAGGTGATCCCTTCACCTATGTCAATGATTTCTTGAGCAAATCATCTTGATGGCAAGATGATCAAAAGACACTTGCTTTTCTTTTTAGGCGATCTTTAGAGGGTGCAACCCTATAATGATTTTTTTTTCACTTGGGGAAGTAGAGATCTGGGATTTCAAAATTGTCAAGGACAAATTCTTGTGATGACATGGGTTAGGCTATTCAATAATTGGGGAAGCAAAAAAAGATGTGGAATTAATGGAATATTATTCAGTTCATCATCATCGGTCGGCTCCTCGAGTCAGTTGATTAGGCCACCCATGCCCCAATCTTAGCCGGTCATGCAACCTGTCAATGGAGCAATCAATTGTGCACAATCAAGCTCCACTTGTCAATTGTGCAAATACCTCATCACCTGAACTGGCTCCCTATCCCTTGACTCAACCAACATTTCTGGAGGCCTCTCACCCAATCATCCGGCCCTTGGCTTCTTAGCCTATTTCACTAACAACCCCTCGGCCAATCATCCAACCCTTGGCTTCTTAGCCTATTTCACTAACAACCCCTCGGCCAATCATCCATCCCTTGGCTTCTCAGCCTATTTCACCAACAACTCCTCGGTCAACCATCCAAGCCATGACTCCTCAACCAATTACACTAATAGCTCCTCAGTCTGAACTGACTTCTATAACAACACCATTTCAATCAATCCCTCAACATAGGGTTCCCCCTCAGTTAGTCAAACCACTTGTTTCATCTATTGCTCCTGCCATTGTAGAAGAACCAATCACTCCGATCATCCATGCTCCTGCTATGGTAGATGATTTAGCCACTCTGACCCCTCGAGCTCCTACCCTGGCAGAAGAATTAATAACTCCAACTATTTATTCTTCTGCCTTGAGAGAGGAATCAACTCCTCCCTTTCAACATATCATTGCTATATCTCAAGATCAAAATCAATCAGTAGGGGAGGTCGAACAAAACTCTTCTATATTTCCAGAATCCTCTAAACTAGGCATGCCCTCTTCCCAAGAACAACCTGAGGAGAAGCCTAATGTAGGGAGGTTAGATGAAGAAATCACAAATTTAGTTGACTGTCAATCCAATGAAGGACTAGGCAAGGATTTGTCAAGTATTGATCAACTGTTACCATCATTGGAATTGATCATTGAAGATGGTCAGATTGAATTGACCCGTGAACTAGTTAAGTAAGGAGACCAAATTGGTCAATGAAATGGGGAATGAATCACCGAGCCTCCAGAAGGGCATAGACCTTAGCAAAGGGATACTGGGACCTCCTCCAGCTAGGCAGACAAATATCTTAACATCAATCCTAGGGCTGCTACCCATATCTCATTCTCCCCTCAATCAACAATCGGGCCCATGGGCCCACAATCAATCAATCTTAGGCCCATGACCCTTTCTTTATTCTTCACTAAATCAACGATCAAGCCATAGGCCCACAATTCCTCAATCTTAGGGACACCACCCTTTCTTTATCCTACCCACAACCATCAAATGGGCCTGTGGGCTCCCAATTCTTCAATCTTAGTTTTATAGCCCATATTCCATCCCACTTAATTGGGCCCTTTTGCCCCTTTCCTTCAACTGGGCCAACGTGGCCCCTTTATTCAACTGGGCCCGCATGCCCCTCTTCATCAACCGGGCTCTTATGCCCCTTTCTATCAATTAGGCCCATGTGCCCCATTTCCCCAACTGGGCCCACATGCCCCTTTCATTCAAATGGGCCTATGCGCGCCTTTTCCCCAACCGGGCCCATGTGCCCCTTCCTTCAATTAGGCCCACATTCCCTTAATTTTTTTTACATCGGGCTCATGTGCCAACAATTCACCTCAATCGGGCCCGTGTGCCCTCAATTCACCTCAATCGGGCTCACATGCCCATGTTTTTCTACAATCGGGCTAATGTGCTCAAATTCCTTCTAAATCGGGCCCATGTTCCCACCTTCCATTAACCTCAAGCACACGTGCCCCCACTTCTTCAACTTTGGGTTTGCGCACCCATACTCTTCAATGGCGCCAGCGAGTCCATCATCAATCTTCAAAATCACAATACTCTCAATCACCTAAATCGAGTCCATGTGCCCGCTCTTTTCGTTTGTCCCTCGGGCTCAACCACCAATTGGGCCTTTGAGCCCATCACTTCCGATCGGGGCCTCATGCCCATCAACATCAACGGGCCCTCTAGCCCACATTTAAATCTTGGGCCCACGTGCCTCGTGATTCCGACCATTCCTGGGCCTTTAAGCCCACTCTCAATTCCTGGGCCCAAGAGCCCGTGTTAACTCACTATTGTTTTCAAGCATGTTTATTTCCTTTCATATTCTCTTTTTCTTTTTGGATTTTACTCATGGGTAGAGAAATTTCCAGGGTGATACCACAATCTTTGCCTTTTGCATCATCAATCTTGACTTTGTCATGCCAAATCAAATCTACCACATCCTTCACTTCACCATATGACTCTGAATATTTGATCCAATTCAATATAAAGTATATCAAAAGTGAAAGCAACAAGGTAAGGCAAGGTAGGCACAGACAACATCGTCATCAACAATAAACTCCTCACAGGTATTCATCGCCATCATGTCATTCGCAAGGCAATGTTTTGAGTTTCACATTTATATGTCAATCTTAAATGAGAGAAATTTGTGATTGATGACATTTGTAACAACCTTGGTTTTATCAATTTTTTTTTTTACATTGCAAGTCATGTTTACAATTGATTCACCCAAAAAATGTAATCTACCTCTAAAAATGGAGAGAACTACCAGTATAACTTAAGTTCGTATGTCCTAGGTTGTTCTCTAAGAGTCGAGTGTGGATACCATCCCACACACAACACATCCTAATCCCAGAATTTGGATGTTGGATGACTTGACACCCGAGAAAAACTTGGCAAGGCTTAGATGTGAAAGGAAAACTCTTGCCCTATTCTCTTCTATTCAGTCCAAGATAGGTGAAGGGAATTAGAGGGGGAGAGTATTGAAAGCATTTGCTGCCTTAGTAGGAGGCCATCTCGGAAGGTCCAAGTTCTCAAAAGGAAAAAAAAGGGTGCCAAAAGATGGGAAATAAACCCGCAGGTTCAAAAAAATATAGGCATGTCTGAATGAGAACCCAAAAAATGTAGATGTTGGCACTAAATTTTTCCGCTTAGCTTGCTTGATACAGATTTCAGCAATGCCAAAGCGGGTGCTGAAAATCTGACCCAAATTTAGAAAATTCAAGAACAAATGATGCAAACATGCTCTGGAAATGCCTTGGCATGGCTTGTCATAATACAAATGGCCATGATAATGTGCTCATTGCATAGGCCCGGTCGAGAGCTTCGCAACGGTGCCCAAAACATGGAAAACAGACACCGGAAGGCCGAAATGACCATTTTGCCCCCAATACTTTGGGACAAATTGGGACTCTAACATGGAATTCCAACTTTAACACATTGTCAATGTTGGATAGATATAGGCAATGCTCAAAAAGAATCAAAAATCCGACCATCAGTAGAAGAGATATGCAAGAAAGATCAAATCTGGCCAAAGTTCGTGTTAAATGACGCCAGGGGCATAATGGTCCGATCAGCTCCCAGATCGACCCATGGTCTAAAAATTTCAATTTATTGACCTGATACATATATCTCAGGAATATTGATGCATGAAAAATAAAATTTGTCCTATTGGATAACTTAATTTCACTTAATTTCAATTTCTAGATTATCGATGGCCGAGATCGCACAGATCAGAGAAACCGGCTAAATCAAGAGATCTGTTGAAATTCAAGTGATCTCAACCACACATCATCAAGGTGCATAAGATCAATGGCCATCAGGGCACGTTCTGGAATTTTTTGGAGTCAATTTGGGATTTATTTAATTGGTTTTGGCTAGAATTAATGCTAGCCATTGGATCGGGAGCACTCTGATCAAACTAGGGTTAAACCTAGCCCAAGATGGGCTAACCCAACCTGTCTTGGCCGAACCTACCATCCTCCCTCATCTTATGGGTGCACAAAAAGCCCTATAAAGTAGGGGAGAGTGCGCAAGGCTTTCCCAACTCTCTCCATCTCTCCTTGGTTTATCATTATCTCATCCTCAACCGCCTCAACCTCCCATGGCTTATCCTTATCACCCTCAACCACTCACTTGATTTATTCTCATCCCAACTAATCCTACAACAACCCAAGGCCTATTCCCATCTGATGTCTGGCCAAACCACCTTTCCACATTCCCTTTGTCGCCTAATCTCCTACAATGTAGGGAGCTGGCCGAACATGCTTGCATTCTCTCTCTCTCCCTTGATGGGTGCGCACCCTCCAGCTCAACAACCACCTTTAGTTTATCCTTATCACTCTCAACCTCCCCCATGACCTATCCTTATGCACCCTCAACAGCCCATGGCTTATCCCCTTCTACAGATGGTGCCCCTTGTAGACACGCCAAATTCGCCTAATTCAGAGTATAAAACTAATGTTTTATAGGGTAACATATCTGATTGACCTTATAATTATGCCGGGTCTTTTAAAATTGATTTAGAGCATTCGCCGAATGAAATCGGATGTTTTCCGATGTTTTCCGCAAAAAGCCGTAATTTCCGAGCGAAAGCTGCACGTAAATCGTGTGAACACGGAAATTGGCTGAATGACCAATGCCTAATGATCATGCATTGAAGGTTATGGTCATATTCACACTCCGGACAAGATTTTTTGCATTCCGTGCCTTTCCGATTTGCCGTCGAAGTCATTTTGACCTATATCGGACCTTCTGTTCACTGCCCTAACTTCCGGATAAAATTCTGAAGCTTTGGAGGGTGTGATAGCTGATCCGATGCCATAGAAAGCTTCTTCGGCCTGTTATCTTTCCAACGCAACAAACGGCATCGAATTCCGAGTTCGGGAGTGTTCGCAATGGCTTCCGGAAGAAGGACGCGCGAAACCAGTCCCATGCGCCCGGGTTCCTGGTCACATGCGCCCGGGACCCAGGGCACGTGGCCATGCGCCCTACCAGTGAGGCACGTGGCCTTGTGCCCTCACTTGAGGGCACATGCGCCCCACCTTTGAGGCACGTGGGAACCAGTTTTTCACCCGGACTCTACCACTGAACGGACGGACTGGATAAGGCCTCTTTTCTCGGGAACTGTGCCCATGCGCCCTCACTAGGGGGCACATGCGCCCCTCAGTGGGGCGCATGCGCCTGGCACCAGGGCACATTTATCCCTATTTTTTAGCTTCGATAAGATCGTCTGTTCTCCTATAAATGGACTCTGATTCCGGTCGTTCCAGAGAGAGGAGCATGACTCCCCAGGCATCTCAAGACGTCCTATCACCCTCCTTCATCGATTTTATGATTTTTAGAGAGAGAATTTAGAGTTTTTAGAGAGAGAAAAGTCGGTTCAAGAGAGAGGAAGGCTGTTCTGCAGGTGATCAGCCATGTCTCTCTTCTTCGGCCTCTACAGCAGTGTGTGGACGTCTGATGCCTGAGATCTCTTCATAAAAGTTCTTCCTCTTCAAGTCTTCTTCAGTTTACAATCGACGGAACTTGATTCAGAGGTCAGGGCTGGTCGTGACGAGCGCAAAAGCAAAGTCGCGCCTGGCAGATCCTGGACTGCTGCTCGGCTTTTTCGACAACACAGATTTGGCTATATCTTCCTCTATTCAACTCAGAATCTTTCAGTTCTTTTTCCTAAATCTTTTTTTAGTGATTCTCCATCCTCCTATAATTTTTTTACATTTTTTTGCATTACTTTTACTCTGTTAATCCGAAAATAAAAAAGGGGGGTTAGAGATAACCCGAATCCGGTTAGTTTCTAGTCAATTGTGTGTTTTATGTTATTCTCTTTACATATACTCCACTTTGTCTAGTTCTAATTGTCTATTTCACTTGTTTATTTGTCTAGTTGCATAGAATATCAAGCACCCACACGTTGAGGACTCTTCTTCATCGGCCGGCCGAAGAAGGAGAAGCTTTAACTCACATTCTTCACGCTAAGGTACACACGGTCATTTTAATTCTATAAATCGGAACCCACGGTTCCTGGCGACCACGTTTATTTCTTCTCACCCTCCTCCCACATGACCCGAACCGTCTCTTTGGTGATCAAGCGACGCCAAGGGATGAAAGTTCGGGGATCAATGTGAGTATGGGATCGAGGTGAGAATTGCTTTCCGATGCTTTATTCCTTTCTTTCCTCATCCCCTCTTGAGGTGACGATCTGGATTCACGGACTTCCCTGAAAAGGAGAGGACCCCGTCGAATTTTCAGAGTCGACAGCTTTGTGGCGACCACGGTGGGACAAGCAATGTCTTCAACCATGGGTGCTAAGTGTTTTGTTTGCAACTAGTTCTAGTTCTAGACCGGTTCCCACGTGAGCCTTTCCTTCTTTCCACCTCTCTTAAACTTCATGCCATCTCAAAATTTCTGATTTCACCCATATTTCATCATATCTGAAGTGCCAAGTATGCCATTTAATTTCTGCATTTTATTTAAACCGGTTCCCACGTGAACCACCATTTTCCTTTTAAACCGGTTCCCACGTGAACCAATCTCTTTCTTTACTTCGGTTCCCACGTGAACCAAACCACTTTCCTTAAGATCTATCCCCACTTGGATCAGATCTTTATTCACCTTTAATTGGCCCCACGTGGCCCTCTTTTGATCATTCAAACCGGTTCCCACGTGAACCACCCCTTTTTACCCAAAACCGGTTCCCACGTGAACCACCTTTACCTTTTACCCCAGTTCCCACATCGGTCCCCACGTGGACTACCCTTTTGCTTGGCTATCAGATCTGAACCCTCTTCTTTCCATCACTTTTCACTATCTCCATTTGGCTCACATAAGAAACAAGTCTAGATTCTAGTTTCTAGTTGCTTATCTAGTTTCTAATTGCTTGTCTGGTGTTGATTGCTTGTTTAAGTTTATGTTTTTCTCATTACTTGTTTTATTACTTGATTGCATTCTCTGCTCCTTCTCTCTACCTCCTTCTTTTACACTTTTTTGAGGCGGGAGCTCACTCTCCCATTTACCCCTCCCATCCAAAACACCCTCTTGGTGGATTCTGACCTCTCTTCCGGGATATTCCTTCCTAGTTGACTTGGTTGGCTTTCATCAAGGCCTCCGTAATTCCTCATACGTGGAGTATTCCTCTTCACGATCGGGTTGGTTGTACCACTCCCCAAAACCCGAAGCATCCTACGTTACCTACATGTGGTGAGATTGTGTGAAACCTAGGTCATTGGAGATTGGAGTTAGGATCCTAACCCATTTGTTGAGAGAACAATTCTTAACAAATTCATAAACCTAAGGTTTAATCAAAATCATTGCGTAATCTTGCTTTCAAGTCTTTGCATAACTTGCTTGTCAAACAAAAATTCAAACCTTTAATTTTTTGCAAAATACTAAAAAAACCAAAAAAAATTCTTTGTTTGTTTTGTCAACTTGTTTGTTTTACTTTCTTCTTGAAGTTCAATGCAACTAAGGTCTGGAAGGCACGTTGGAATGGCGGAACAAGCTGAACATCGAGAGCACGAGATGGGTCACCAACCGATTCAGTTAGAAGTGCAAGAGGTCCCTCAACCATCTGCTCCCCGTGATGTTGAACAACTCTTTAGGGAGTTGTCTCTCTATACTGACCCATAAACCTATGCCCGTATACAATCCATGGTGAAGGGCAAAATTGCTTCAGATCAGGCTGAAACCAATCAAGTTGCCTTATCTCCTCGTCCTCTAGTTCAACCACCAGTTATTCAGTCACCCTTTGTTCAACCACCTGTTGTTCAACAATCTATGATTCAACCACCTGTTGTTCAACAATCTATGATTCAACCATCTGCATTTCAACCCTCTCTAGTTCAACCATCTGTGGTCCAACCCTCATTTGTTCAGCCATCTTATTTCAACCATGTTTCTCCCTTGACCCATCAAGTCATGGGACAATCTTCAGTGAATTTGCCAAGTCATGCTCCTCAATTTCAGAACCATGTCTCTAACCACATACCCCCACCAGTAAACCAAGAACCTGCTCTCACCAGGGCAATCATGGATCAGCTCACCCAGATGAATGAGCGTTATGAAGAGCTGAGATGTCGCATGGACTCCAAGTCAGTGCCTGAGATTTCTATTCCTTCTCTGCCACCTTCTGAGCTACCAGTTTATCGCCGCTACAATGGTACTGGCAATCCTTTTCTTCATCTAAAAGATTTTCTCTACGAATCCTCATTCTGGAAAGATGATCGTAGGGTTCTTGCCTTCTTGTTCCGCCGATCACTAGAAGGGTCTGCGTTGGAATGGTTCTATTCACTCGACTCCTTTGAGGCAGGAGACTTCGACATTGTCAAGACAAAATTCTTGCAGAGATACAGAGACCGGGTGGCACCAGCATGCTCCATTACAGACTTGATTGCTGAGAAGATGAAGCCCAAAGAGGACTTCATAAAGTTTGCTGATCGCTGGAGGGAAATGGCAGAAAAATTGACAGATGTAATTTCTGAAGGGGAACAAGTGAAGATGCTCATTGGCAACACTACACCTGCCTTGAGGAATGTCTTGATCATGCACCGTCCTACCACAATGAATGAACTCTATGACAGTGCCCGATACTTGCAAGCCCACTTCAAGGATGCCACCATGATAAACCCTTTCAATCCTAAACCTAGAAACTTTAGAAAAACCCCCTCTGCACCAGCTGGGCCTACAACCGAAGGAGTGGTCAACAATGAAGCTGTAAATATTGTGGGGAACCAGGGAGGGAACCGTCAAAATCAGTACAGAAACCCACCACAGAACCCTTCCTATTACCCCCCTCAACAACAAGTTAGGCCACCACAACCACGACAACCACAACAACCCCCGCAACCAGTAGCACAACCCCAGCAACCTCGACAACCTACCTACAATAGGGCACCGCCACCACCCAATCAAGCACCACGAAGGGGAGGTCCTAGGAGAGAGAACTACCAGCAACTCCCTTACTCCTTGACCGACATCTTCAATGTACTTATGGCAGAAAAACAATTGGAATTGCCCAAGGAAAGAGAGGTTTGGCCAACAAATGTTGATATGTCCCGATACTGTGCTTACCACCGGTGTCCTGGTCACACTGTAGAGGTGTGCTTTCAATTCAAAGATTACATCCACGATCTAAATGACCAAGGCAGCATTGATTGGGCTCAAATGGGGGAATGCATACAGGTAATGAAGGCTAGGCAGCAGCAGCGGCAACGTCCACCGGCTCAACCTCAACAACAACCTGGCTTAAGGATTGTCCAAAATCCGCTCCCGTTACATGCTCCTGCTCCAGCACCGGCACCAGCACATCCAAACCCAGGAATTGGTTTAGTACACTCCATTGTCCAGGGAGATGTCAGCCGTGCTCAAGGTAGACAGGTGCGGACTATCCATGTCCGTAGGAGGTCGATACCAGCGATTAATGATGGTCGATTTCTGAAGATCAAGGAGAGATTTGGCAGGAAGGAATATCTAGAGCAAAAAGAGGAGATTTCGCTAATCGAGTTGGAAGAGTTAGATTAGGGTGAGAGGCCTTGGTTTGATGAGATCGCGAGGTATTGTCAAGATCAAACATATCCACCTGGATTAAATGTAAAAGAAAAGAAGGCCATCAGGAGAGTATCCCAGAGGTATACCATCCTAGGAGGGGTGCTCTACAAGAGGAGCCTAAGCGGAATTTTATTGAGATGCGTTGATGAAGAAGAGGCAGAATTGGTGCTTAAGGAAGCACACTCCGGGGTCTGTGGGGGCCATGTCAATGCTCAAGCTCTTGCCAAGAAAATCATCAGGCAGGGGTATTATTGGCCAACCCTAGAAGAGGATTGCTCCATCTTTGTCCGGCACTGTCATTATTGCCAACTTCATGCCGACAAGATCCATTCTCCCGCATCTTCCCTTCATCCGATTCATGCCCCATGGCCCTTCGCCTTGTGGGCTTTCAACATCATTGGCCCTCTAAGTGATCTTAACTCTGAAATCCGTTCCAAATCGTTCATCCTGACGGCAACAGAGTACTTCACCAAGTGGGCAGAAGCGGAAGCGTTCGTGGAGATCAAGGCATCAACACTATGCTCCTTCATCAAGCGCAACATCATCGCCAGGTTCGGGATACCCAGCGACATTATCACCGACAACGGACCGCAATTTCTCTCTCAAGATCTACGTGATCTTTGCAACAGGTACCGCATTACATTGCATCATTCATCTCCTTATTACCCGCAAGGAAATGGTCAAGCAGAAGCCACCAACAAAACTTTGATTAAAATCATCAAGAAAACCTGTAAGTCTAGCAAGTTCGCGGACTGGCCAGATAAGCTTGTAGATGCCCTATGGGCTTATCGTACTTCTGTACGGACCCCCACTGGTCAAACCCCGTATGCTCTTGCATATGGGATGGAAGCGGTGGTCCCATACGAAGTACTCCTTCCATCACTTCGAGTTCAACTCGATAGGGACATCCCTGTCGATGAGAGACTAGAATCTCTCCTTGCACAACTTGAACTCCTAGATGAAAGAAGGTTGGCTGCCTCCGAGCATGCCCGGACTTATCAGAACCGATTGAAAAGGTTTTATCAAAAGAGGGTGGTAGAGAGAAAATTCGAAATCGGTGAGATGGTAGTTAAACGCATATTCGTTAAGCCGGGTGGTCCCCGCTCCAAGTTGCAACCTAACTGGGAAGGGCCTTTTGTTATAACTGAAAAATATCCAGGCAATGCATATGAGCTAACCAACGCCGATGGAGAAAAATTGAACCATCCATGGAACGGCGTTTACCTCAAAAAATATTTTCCTTAGAAAAGAAAATGGAGAATTTCTGGTATGATATTAAGTCATCGATCCAAGGGTGTTAGCTAGAAGTCAAGGGTAGACATCACCTTGCACACACAACACCTCCCGATCCCAGAATCTGGATAGCCCAACACTCGAGAGAGGCAAGGCAGAACCCTGAAGGCGGAAAGGAAACCTTACCCTATTCTCTTCTATTCGGTCCAAGATAGGTGAAGGGGGGACTAGAGGAGGATAGTATCGAAAATGCCCGCCGCCTTAGTAGGAGGCCGTCTCATAGGGTGCGAAAGGGTGCCAAAAGATGGGCAATGAACCCCACAGGTTTAAACAAATATGGGCCTGTCTGAATGAGTACCCGGAAGAATAGAAAATGAAAAAAAAAGGCACCAAAAGATGGGCAATGACCCCACAGGTCAAAGACTTGTCTAAGTAAGTGCCACATGTAGAAAAGACCCGAAGATGCCGAACCCCAACGGGCAATTTGGGCATGAGTAGAGAAACCCTCCTCAATACCCTCAAATCCTATCAAAGACTTCCTCTATTATTCTTCCATCTTAAAACCCCTAGGGTAGGGTAAACTGTCCAAACTTAGGGAGAATCCAAACCGATCAAGAGAAGAGGGCAAGAAAGATTCTGGGTAGGGAACCTTATTCACACGTGGTGCTTATTGCTTGAATCTTGATCAACACTCAAAGATCGATGAATAGTCTCAATACTGGCACATTCTCCACAAAAACCCAAAAAAATGAATATTTTCAAAAATAAAAAAAATCAAATATTTTCAAAAGTCCAAAAAAATCAAATATTTTAAAAAAAAACCAAAAAAAAAATTGAATATTTTCAAAAATTCGAAAAAAGAGTTGAATATCTTCAAAAAAAAAATTGAATACTTTCCAAAAATCTAAAAAAATGCATCATCTAACTTGGCATAACCTTGATTTTTGCCTTTTCTAGCATTCATGTTTATCTTTATGTCTTGCATGTTTCATTTCTGCACTGCATATTTACCTTCACTATCACCCCATTAAGAGGGCTCCTCCCTTTGACCTAAGTCAAAGTTGGCCATAATAGGCAAAGGGATGAGTCGTTGTGAAGATCTAATCCTCTTTTATCAAGTGTTTTCAGGGACTTTAAAATAAGAGGAGAAAGTTCCCTCAACGACAGGATTCTGAGATCAAGAAGGGAGCGACTCTCACCATAGCAGGTAAGCTCTCTCAACTTTTACCTTGTCTGTCATTTTGTACATTCTACCTGGTTGATATGGCTGTCCCCTTGACAAAGGTCAAGGCATACTGCAACTTGCAAGGGGGATAAGCCGCATTGTTGTTCTAATCTCTTCCTTCTAAGTGTTTCAGGCACAAGAAAAACTTTACACCCCTTGACAAAGGTCAAGGCATACTGCAACTTGCAAGGGGAATAAGCCGCATTGTTGTTCTAATCTCTTCCTTCTAAGTGTTTCAGGCATAATGAGAACTTATTACCCCTTGACAAAGGCCAAGACATTCTACAACTTGCAAGTGGGATAAGCCGCATTGTTGTTCTAATCTCCTTTTTCTAGTGTTTCAGGCACGAAGAACAAATGAGGAGAACTTCACAGCAAGGCGATGCTCGCCACTTCACTCCCCCAAGGATTCTTAGGAGGAGGTGTCACCATGACCTCGGCCCCAACTTTGCCGAGGAGCCTTTTTTCAAAATTTCAATAAGGCGATGCTCGCCACTTCCCTTCCCTGAGGATTCTCAGGAGGAGGTGTCATCATAACCTCGGCCTCTACTTTGTCGAGAAGCTTTTGCTCGGTGTCCTCATTAGGACACATGAACTCTTTTGTGAGAATGCATGTCATCACACCGCAAACTCACCGTTATCATTTCCTTTCTTAGCATATATTAGGTGCATTACTATTTATTTTATGCATTGATGTTGAAGACCGTGAATGCAAAGAAGACCAGGCCCGAGATCCCCTTCATCAAAATCCACGACGGTCAGGTCATTCTTTGTGCTCACGGATAAGCCAAAATTGTGCAGTGAGGCATGATGGTTCCCGAATGGGTATCCTGACCTCATAGACAATCTATATCTTCAACTAATTGTTAGACAAGTTTTGTTTTTGTTTTCTATGATTGACCTCATATAGCTTTTGAAAGGATGTATGCATCATATAGTATTAGTTGCATTGAATTTTTTATTATCATTGCATACATCCTTTCAAAAGCTTCACCTTCTCACCCTCTTGTATCATAATTCTGATCATTCTGAATCCCACCATGTTTTCTAATCCCACCGTGTTCTCTAGTCCCACTGACCCTTCTAATATCCCACCGTGTCTATGAATCCCACCGTGTTCGGTAGTCACCTTGTGCCTCCAACTCCTTCAATTCTATCACCACTGTGGCCATTGCAGCACTTCCTTGCTATTCAGCCCACCGTGGCAGTCACTTCCTCTCGCCAAGGGACTCCTATTTGATCTAAACTTGCACCATCACGGTCTGTGCTTAAACATTTGCCTTTCAGAATCTGAGATCATTCCATTCCGAATTGAATCTTGTCTCTTGAAAGACTTAAATGAATCTGAGAGCCTAAATTTGCTCGATTGGTATTCTTTTACTTTTTTCAAAACAAATCTCTTTAAATTTTAGCCCGTCACAGTACAGGAACACTGCAAAGATCGGGTTACCGGCTGATGATGAACCTACGAACCCATGTTTCGGGGACTCCCCACCGCGTTGGGGGTTGGCTATCCTTCTCTCGTGCCAATGGCACATCTTTTACCAATCGAACATAGGAGGACTTGATGAAACATGGCGGTTAACCAAGAGACTTGAGGAGATTCATCTTGCCGAATCTGGTCGTTGAGCGTGTCTATATCTACACCTTGATGCCACCTTTTCAGTCCATCGCCATTTCACTCCACTACATTCCACTACGATCCATCTCGTTTCACTACACTTTCTCTACGCTTCACTTCGTTCCGCTACATGCCATTCCCTTGCAAAGCCGACATCAAGGCGAGGCAAGCTGTAGACACGCCACATTGGCTTGATTCGGAGCCCTATACTCTTACTCCATAGGCGATATCTTTTATTTGACCATTATCTGATCTGGATTACCTCGTGGAGATGAGCTAAGGACATAGGTGGAGCCCCTCGCAAGTTGAGAATGGACCAATGATTTCCGAAATATTGCCGTAACCTTCAAGCGAGAGCCACACGTGAACTGTAAAAACACGAAGACCGCTCGATGACCAACCTTGAATGGTTCATAATTAAAGGTCTCGGGAGTCCCGCATGTGTTCCGTAACATTAAGGGTTTCCGAGAAGTCATTTCGGTAGGCGTCGGTCAATGACGGCTTTCGTTACGGCTTTTTCGATCTGTGCTGACACGTCTATCCCAGACCACATGTTAGGCCTTTCCGGCCATCACCGGGTCTTTTCAGGTCATCCGGGTCGATTCTAGCCGAATATTTTTTATCAATCGGGGCTATACGGCCATTTCGGTCAATTTTAGGGTTTCGCGGCTTTTACGGCTTTCGATTCACGTTTACCGGGTTAATCTCAAATTTTCGATGACTTCGGGTTGTCCGATTATTCCGAACTTGTTCGGTCATCATTTTAAGTCATCCCGAGTTGACCCGAGATTTCTCGATCGGAACCGTGCTCTTTCGGATCTTCGCCCCGGGTTTCGGCTTTCCGCGAGAGGGTAAACCGGTAGAAAGCCCCGTGCGAACATCTCGGGAGTCATGCCGGCTGGTTTACCAACTTGAGGAGGTGCGGTTGAAGGCACTCTTTCCAACGCGATAAACGGGAGCCGAATCGGACATCCCATTTGCAAGATACGGCTCGCGGAACACGCGCGCAGGAGAGAGAGTGTACCGCGCCCCCTATCCGCTTGAAAGGGGAGGGCGCGCCCTGCGCGCCCTCAACACAGGGGCGCGCCCTGCGCGCCCCCGGTTCCTTTAAAAAGTGGGGGCGCGGTCGGTTTCTTTAAATCGCAAATTACCCCGATTAGCACCTTCTAAACCGGATTTTTGGAAGGTTTCCGTGGAGGATTTTCGATCAATTGTACCGCGCCCCCGTTTCGGGGGCGCATTACGTATGTCAAGTCGATTTTTAGCAATTTCCGGAAGTTTCCGTCGATTTTTAGCAGTGAGACGCGTAACGCGCCCCCTCCCCATTTGAAACAGGGGGGCGCGCAGACCGCGCCCCCGAACTGGGGGCGCGCCCTGCGCGCCCTTGGTTTGAGGGCGCGCCCTGCGCGCCCTCGTCTCCTTTGAAACGCGGGGGCGCGGTCTGTCCAGTTTCTAAATTTTGCACCGTCTCCCTTCCCCTATAAATTTAGGGCCATTCTCAACGACCCGAGGTGAATCCCCGGTGCCTATCTCGTCCAAAGGTCATCCAAGCTCTTCTCCAAAGCCGTCCCGACGTCCAAAGGCGATCCGAAGTCAAGAAATCGATCCCGAGGTGAAGGAGAAGGCTCGATCCGGGTGTTCTTCATCAACCATCTTCATCGACTTCTGCAGAAAATCTGGGGCTTCTGCTGCAAAAGTCTTCAACATACAAATTATTCCTCTCTTCGTCCTCTTTCATCTCCAACTGACGGCACTCAATTCCGACTTGCCGTTTGTTCGTGGCGATTGCCACATTGAAGGCGCGCATCCAGGTTCTGTTTTCGATATCCGCCCACTTTCAGAATTTTTACTGACTTATACAGGGGGATTTCGGAGAAGTCATAAACATAGGAACTCTTCCTCTCTGAGTCCTACGTCTACTCCAACAAACGGAACTCGATTCTGACATCGGGGTCGTACGTAGAATTCTCTCCACCGAAGTCGCGCCAGAAGGGTGCAAAGCTACCCGAACCGGTCTTTTCCAACCAACTCGGCTTCAACTCAAGCCGATCCATTCCATAAGCTTTCTCAACTCATTTAACTCAGTTCATTTACTGTTTTAAAGCATATTTTAGTTTATTTTCATCATTTTTACATAATCAAAAATACAAAAAAAAGGGGTTAAGGCTCACCACAATCCGGTGAGTTCGATTCCGATTGCTTCTTTCTCATCTTCTAACTACAGTTACTACACCTCCTATAGTTCTAATTATTTTATTCACCTGGTTTATTTTTCTAGTTGCACAGGTTGAACAAGCTAGCATTGATTGGAGACTCTTCTTCATCGGCCGGCCGAAGAAGAAGAAGGTTGAACCCATATCCCGATCTCCCACGCTAAGGTACACGGTCAACTCAACTCAACTTCTTAATTTACATCCCATAAATCGGAGCCCGCGGCTCCTGGCGACCACATTTCTCATGCTTTAATTTCATCTCCTCCTCACTCTCCTCCCACATGACCCGAACCATCTCCGGTGCTCGAGCGACGCCGTGAGATGAAAGTTCGGGGATCAATGTGAGTGTGGGATCGAGGTGAGGACATTTCACCGCTTTCCGAGTGTTTTCTGATTCACTCCTCTTTTCCCCAATTTCATCTTTCACCTTCTTATCTTGAGGTGCCGATCCGGAACCCGTTTCTGGAGTCGACAAGCTCCCTCCTTAAAAAAGTGTCAAAGAAAGAGGTAGAGAGAAGGAGCATAGAATGCAATAAAGCAATAAAGCAAGTAATAAGCAAAACATAAACTTAAATAAACAAGCAATCACACAAGACAAGCAATTAGAAACTAGACAAGCAACTAGAAAGTAGAATCTAGACCTTGTTTCACACGGGAGCCAAATGGAGATAGTGAAAAGTGATGGAAAGAGGAGGGTTAAGATCTGATAGCCAAGCAAAAGGGTGGTCCACACAGGGACCGATGTAAGAATAATCTAGTTCAAGAGGGAATCGGTGTAAAAAGTGAAGGTGGTTCACGCGGGAATCGGTTTTGGGTAAAAAAGGGTGGTTCACGTGGGAACCAGTTTGAATGATTGAAAGAAGGCCATGTGGGACCAATCAAAGGTTAATAATGATATGATCCAAGTGGAGATAGATCTGAAGGAAAGTGGTTTGGTTCACTTGGGAACTGAAGTAAAGAAAGAGATTGGTTCACGCGGGAACTGATTTTAAAAGAAAAAGGGTGGTTCACGCGAGAACTGGTTTAAATGGCAACAAGAAATAAAAGAGGGTCACGCGGTGACCAATTTGAGGATGATAACCTACAGCAAAGAGGAAAAATCTGATTTGAATAACTTAAAATAAATATTGGTTCATGTGGGAATCAGTTTGTAGAAGAGAGTTAGTTCGCGCGGGAACTGATTTTAAAGCAAAGGTGGGTTCATGCGGAAACCAATTGAAATAAAATGACAAAAGTTAAATGAGGTACTTGGAACTTTATATCTGATAAAATATGGGTGAAATAAAAAATTTTAAGATGGCATGAAATTTAAGAGAGGTGGAAAGAAGGAAAGGCTCACGCGGGAACCGGTCTAGAACTAGAACTAGTTGCAAACAAAACACTGAGCACCCACGGTTGAAGACATTGCTTGTCCCACCGTGGTTGCCACTAAGCTATTGACTCTTAAAATTCGATGGGGGCCTCTCCTTTTTAGGGAAGTCCGTGAATCTGGATCGTCACCTCAAGAGGGGATGAGAAAGCAAGGAAGAAAACACGAAAAGCAACTCTCACCTCGGTCCCACACTCACATTGATCCCCGAACTTTCATCCCTTGGCATCGCTCGATCACCAAAGAGATGGTTTGGGTCATGTAGGAGGAGGGTGAGAAGAAGGAAATTAAGACATGTGGTCGCCAGGAACTGCGGGTTCCGATTTATGAAATTAAAGATGACCGTGTGTACTTTAGCGTTGTCGACTCTGAAAATTCGACGGGGCCTCCTCTTTTCAGGGAAGTCCGTGAATCTAGATCGTCACCTCAAGAGGGGATGAGAAAGAAAAGAAGAAAACATGGAAATCAACTCTCACCTCGATCCCACACTCACATTGATCCCCGAACTTTCATCCCTTGGCGTCGCTCGTTCACCAAAGAGACGGTTTGGGTCATATGGGAGGACTATGAGAAGAAGGAAATTAAGTGGTCGCCAGGAACCGCGGGTTATGATTTATGAATTTAAATTGACCGTGAGTACCTTAGCGTGAAGAATGTGGGTTAAAGCTTCTCCTTCTTCGGCCGGCCGATGAAGAAGAGTCCTCAACGTGGTGGGTGCTTGATTTTCTGTGCAACTAGACAAATGAACAAGTGAAAGAGACAATTAGAACTAGACAAAGTGGAGTATATGTAAAAGAATAAGATGAAACACACAATTGACTAGAAACTGACCAGATTCGGGTTATCTCTAACCCGTCTTTTTCTATTTTAGTATAAATAGACTAAAAATAATTCAAAAGAATGTAAAAAAATAATAGGAGGATGGATAATCATGAAACAAATAGATAGGAAAAATAACAGAAAGATTCTGAGTTGAATAGAGAGAGATATGGTCAAATCTGTGTTGTCGAAAAAGCCGAGCAGCAGTCCAGGATTCGCCAGGCATGACTTTGCTTCTGCGCTCTTCAAGACCAGCCCCGACCTCGGAATCAAGTGCCGTCAATTGAAAACTAAATAAGACTTGGAGAGGAAGAACTTTGATGAAGAGAGCATAGGCAGAAGACGTCCACACGCTTCTGTAGAGGATGAAGAAGAGAGACATGGCTGATCACCTGTAGAACAACCTTCCTCTCTCTTAAACTGACTTTTCTCTCTCTAAAAACTCGAAATTATCTCTCTAAAAATCACAAAATCAATGCAGGAGGGAGGTTGGACTTCTTAAGATGCCTGGGGGTCATGCCCATGCCTTTGGAACGACCGGAATCGGAGTTTATTTATAGGAGAACGAACGGCGCGATCAAGACTAAAAAATAGGGCTCCTTGCACCCTACCCCAGGGCGCATGCGCCCCACTGAGGGGCGCATGTGCCTCCCAGTGGGGGCACATGACACTGTTCCCAAAAAAATTGACCTTATCCAGTTGATCGGTTCAGTGGTAGAGTCCCGGTGAAAAACTGGTTCCCTCGTGCCTCAAAGGAAGGGCGCATGTGCCCTTAAGTGAGGGCACAAGGTCACGTGCCTCACTGGTAGGACGCATGGGCACGTGCCCTGGGTCCTGGGCGCATGTGACCAGGGACCCATGCGCATGGGACTATTTTTACGCATCTTTCTTCCGGAAGCCATTGCGAACACTCCCGAACTCGGAATTCAACGCCGTTTGTTGCATTGGAAAGATAACAGGCCGAAGAAGATTTATATAGCATCATATCAGCCATAAAACCCTCCAAAAGTTCAGAATTTTGTCTGGAATTTAGGGAAGCGAACAGAAGATCTGATACTCATCGAAATGACTCTGACGGCAAACCGGAAAGGCACGGAATGCAACAAAACTTGTCCAGAGTGTGAATATGGCCATAACCTTAAATGCATGATCATTAGGAATTGGTCATTCAGCCTATTTCCATGTTTGCACGATTTACGTGTGGTTTTCGCTCGGAAATTATGGCTTTTTGCGGAAAACATCGGAAAGCATCTGATTTCGTTCGGCGAAGCTCCAAATCAACTTTAAAGGACCCGGAATCATTCTAAGGTCAATCAAACATGTTACCCTATAAAACATGAGTTTTTTGCTCTGAATTAAGCGAATTTGGTGTGTCTACAGCTTGCCTCGCCTTGATGTCGGCTTTGTAAGGGAATGGCATGTAATGAAGCGGATTGATTCGGAGTGAAATGTAATGGAATGCAAGTGAGCGTAGATGAATGTAGCAGAATGGAATGGTGATGTATTGAAAAGGTGGCATCAAGGTGTAGATATAGACACGCTTATCTACCTGATCCAGCAAAATGAATCTCACTAAGTATTGTAGATCACTTTCATGTTTTATTAAAACCTCATATAATTGACTGGTAAAAGGCATGCCCTTGGCACGAGAGATGAAAAATAAAGGATAAAGGATAAATGATGTAGCCAACCCTCAGCGTGGTGAGGAGTCCTCGAATTCGTAGGTTCATCATCAGCCAGCAACCCGAACTTTGCGGTGTTCTTGTACTGTGATGGACTAAAGTTTTAAAAGAGAAATTGATCTTAAAATGAAAAGAATACCAATCTATCATATTTGGAATCTCAAGTTCATTCAAGTTTCACAAAAAATACTCAGTTTAATTCTGAGTGGAATAATCTCAAATTCTAAAAGGGTTCATTTAAGCATAACAAAATTGCTCGGGTATCGTGAAAACCATGAATCACGCTCTGGCAGAAAATCAAGTATTTGGAAAACGACAAAATTGACTTAAGCCATAGTGAAATTGAAAGATAATGGTGGGACTAACATAGAATGAAGGAACAGAAGAAACAATGGCATGACAATTGCCATGACACGGTGGGATAAAATAAAAGACACGGTGGGATAAAAGAAAGGACAGAATAAAACATGGTGGGATAAAATAAAGGAAAGAATAAAACATGGTGGGATAAAAGAAAGGATAGAATAAAACATGAAGGGATAACATTGGTGATGATGAAGAATGAAAAGGATATGGATGTGAAAACATATAAAATTATGTAGAAAATAGTTGAAGATATAGATTGTCTATTGGAGGTCAAGACACCCGATTAGGAACCATCGTCCCTCCAATGTTCAATTTTGGCTTATCCATGAGTGTGAAGAAATGACCAAGCCGTCGTAGATTTTGTTAAAGGGGACCTCGGGCCCAGTCATTTTCACTCTCAAGGTCTTCAACATTAATGCATATAATACGTATCAAATGGACCTAACATAACTAGGTGACAGATAGCAGGAGTGATGTGAAGTGCAAAAATGGAATGCTGGTGATGATGTGAGATTGATGTGAAGCTAAGTGAAGTCCTCAGGCGTGGTCTATCATCTTGCATCAACTGCCTGATTCATCAGCATCTCTGGTCCAATCTTTGTCTTGCCTTTTGACAGAATATAGCACCATGATAACGTTCAGTTGGGTGGCACTTCCTCTCTTTTCGCCACAAGGTTGGCATGACGTTCCTTGGGGAACACTAATCTCATCACTTCACCTGTTGGACTTCAAAGGTTGCCTGATAGCCCTTCTCTTTTGCTTCTTCAGCTTCTAAAAACACTTAAGAAAGATGATTAAATTTTCATCATGACTCATCCCTTTGCCTGTATATCATTTGCCTTTATTTTGAGTCAAAGGGAGGAGCCTTCTTAACAAGGTAGAATAAGACAAATGACTAAAATAAAATGGAT
This sequence comes from Cryptocoryne crispatula var. balansae, assembly GCA_036172225.1. Taxonomy (NCBI): domain Eukaryota; kingdom Viridiplantae; phylum Streptophyta; class Magnoliopsida; order Alismatales; family Araceae; genus Cryptocoryne; species Cryptocoryne crispatula. Next base: position 24,003,520 of record CM069925.1, read on the forward strand.
GTAAGGGTTGAAAGAACTTACCTGTCGTGGTGTGAATCCTCTCCTCTCCTACATTGAAATGCCTGAAACACTTGATAGAAAGGGGATTAGATCTTCACCATGACTCATCCCTTTGCCTATTATGGTCAACTTTGACTTAGGTCAAAGGGGAGAGCCTTCTTAACAAGGTAATTAAAGTAAAAAAATGGATATGCAATACAAGAATGGAAATATGCTTGACAGTCAAATAAACATGGATGCAACTAAGGCAATGATCATGACTGAGCATTTTTTTTGGGTTTTCTTAGAAATATCATTTTTATTGGATTTTTGAAATAATAAAATTTTTTTAGAATTTTGAAATAAGCATTTTTTTGGATATTTGAAAAATGCAAATTTTTTTGTGTTTTTGAAATATACATTTTTTGTGGATTTTTGAAATATACATGTTTTTATTGGAATTTTAAAATATGCAATTTTTTGTGGAGAAAATGCTGGTATTTGAGACAGTTCATCGATCTTTGTAGTTTGTCAAAACTCAAGTGGTAGATGCCACATGCAAAAATAAAGTTCCCTACCTAGAATCCTTCTAACCTTCTTCCTTTGATCGGCTTGGTTTCCACCTGGATTTGGTCAGTTTACCCTACACAAGGGGTTTAAGGAGGAAGAGTATAAAGGAAGTCGTTGATAGGGTTTGAAAATGTTGAGAGGGATTTCTCTACTCTCACTCAAATTACCCATTGGGGTTCGGCCTCTTTGGGTCTTTCCTATTTCTTTTGCTCTTTTCAATGTGGCACATATTTGGGCAGGTTTTTGACCCGTGGGGACATTGCCCATCTTTTAGTGCCTTTTGCCTTGACTATCATTCTGGGTACTCATTCGGACAGGTTGATCATTTTTATTTTTCTATCCTGAGGGGTTCATTGCCCATCTTTTGGCACCCTTTTGAACCCTCTGAGATGGCATCCTACTAGGGTGGGAGTGTTTTCGATACTACCCTCTCTAATATTCTCTCCCTATCTTGGACCGAGTAGAAGAGAATAGGGTAAGGGTACTCCTTCCATTTCTAGATTTCTACCTTGCCTTTCGTAAGTGTCGGGTTGTCTGGATTCTAGGATTGGGAAGTGTTGTGTGTGTAGGATGGTACCTACCATTGACTTCTCACGAACAACCTTGGATTGATGACTTGAGATTATACTAGTGGTTTCTCCAATTTTATGGAAAGTACTTTTTGAGGTAAACTCCATTCAAGGATGATTCAAATTTTCTCCATCTGCATTAGTCAATTCATATGCATTACCTGGATACTTTTCAATGATTACAAAAGGCCCTTCCCAGTTAGGTTGAACTTGTAGCGGGGACCCCCTGGCTTAACGAATATGCGTTTATCTACCATGTCACCTATTTCGAACTTTCTCTCGACCACCCTCTTTTGATAAAACCTTTTGAGTCTATTCTAGTAAGTCCGGGCATGCTCGGCGGCGGCTAGCCTTCTTTCATCCTAGAGTTCAAGCTGTGCAAGGAGAGATTCTCGTCTCTCATCAACAGGAATATCCCTGTCGAGCTGAACTTGGAGAGATGGAAGTAATACTTCGTAAGGGACCACTGCTTCAATCCCATATGCCAAAGCATACAGGGTTTGTCCAGTGGGAGTCCTTACAGATGTACGATAAGCCCATAGAGCATCTACAAGCTTATCAGGCCAATCGGCAAATTTGCTAGACTTACAAGATTTCTTGATGATTTTGATTAAGGTTTTATTGGTGGCTTCTACTTGACCATTGCCTTGAGGATAATATGGTGATGAATGATGCAATGAAATGCGATACCTATTGCAAAGATCACGCAGATCTTGAGAAAGAAATTGTGGCCCATTATCAGTGACGATGTCGCTGGGGATCCCGAACCTTGCCAGGACGTTGCGCTTGATGAAGGAGCAGACCGTTGACGCTTTAATCTCCACGAATGCTTCCGCTTCAGCCCACTTTGTGAAGTACTCCGTTGCTTCAAAATGAATGATTTGCGCATTTCAGAGTTGAGGTCACTCAAGAAGCCAATGATATCAAAAGCCCACATGGAGAAAGGCCATGGGGGCATGAATTGGATGAAGGGAAGATGCGGGAGAGTGAATCTTGTCGGCATTGAGTTGACATGAATGATAGTGCCGGACAAAGATGAAGAAGTCTTCTTCTAGAGTTGGCCAATAATACCCTTGTTGGATGATTTTCTTAGCAAGGGCTTGGGCATTCACATGACCACCACATATTCCAGAATGTGCTTCCTTCAGCACCAACTCAGCTTCTTCTTCATCAAGACACCTGAGTAAGATTCCACTTAGGCTTCTCTTATAGAGCACTCCTCCTAGGATTGTATACCTCTGGTATACTCTTCTAATTGCCTTCTTTTCTTTGGTGGTTGATCCAGGCGGATATGACTGATCTTTGCAATATCTCGCAATCTCGTCATTGTAGACACGCCAAATTGGCTTGATTCGGAGCCCTAGACTCTTATTCCATAGGCGATATATTTTATTTGACCGTTATCTGATCCGGATTATGTCGTGGACATGAGCTAAGGACATGGGTGGAGCCCCTCGCAAGTTGAGAATGGACCAATGATTTCCGGAATGATGTTGTAACCTTCAAGCGAGAGTCGCACGTGAACTGTAAAAACATAAAGCATGCTCGATGACCAACCTTAAATGTTCCATAATTGAAGTTCTCGGGAGTCCCGCATGTGTTCCGTAACATTCAGGGTTTCCGAGAAGTCATTTCGGTAGGCGTTAGTCAATGACGGCTTTCGTTATGGCTTTTTTCGATCTGTGCTGACACGGCTATCCCGGACCACACGTTAGGCCTTTTAGGTCATCACTGGGTCTTTTCGGGTCATCCGGGTCGATTCTAGCTGAATATTGTAATCAATCATAGCCATACGTCCGATTCGGTCAACTTTAGGGTTTCGCGACTTTTTCGAGTTTCAGTTCACGTTTACCGAGTTAATCTCAGATTTTTCGATGACTTCGGGTTTTACGATCATACCGAACTTGTTTGGTCATCATTTTAAGTCATCCTGTGTTGACCCGAGATTTTTAGATCAGAACCGTGTTCTTTCGGATCTTCGCCCCGGGTTTCGGCTTTCCGCGAGAGGGTAAAACGGTAGAAAGCCCCGTGCGAATGTCTCAGGAGTCATGCCAGATGATTTACCCACTTGAGGAGGTGCGGATTAAGGCCCTCTTTCCAACGCAACAAACGGTAGCCGAATCGGACATCCCATTTTCAAGATACGGCTCACGGAACACGCGCGCAGGAGAGAGAGTCTGCCGCGCCCTCGCTCCCCTTGAAAAGGGAGGGCGCACCCTGCGCGCCCTCAACCCGGGGGCGCGCCCTCAAACCGGAGGCACGTCCTGCGCGCCCCCGGTTCCTTTGAAAAGCGGGGGCGCGGTCAGTTTCTTTAAATCGCAAATTACCCCGATTAGCACCTTCTAAACTTGATTTTTGGAAGGTTTTCGGCGTTGATTTTCGTTTATTTGTACCGCACCCCCGGTTCGAGGGTGCATTACGTATGTCAAGTTGATTTTTAGCAACTTCCGGAAGATTCTGTCGATTTTTAGCAGTGAGACGCGTAACGCGCCCCCGCTTCCTTTGAAACAGAGGGGCGCGCAGACCGCGCCCTCGAACTGGGGGCGCGCCCTGCGCGCCCTTGGTTTGAGGGCGCGCCCTGCGCGCCCTCGTCCCCTTTGAAAAGCGGGGGCGCGGTCGGTCCAGTTTCCAAATTTTGCACCGGCTTCCTTCCCCTATAAGTTGAGGGCCATTCTCAACGACCCAAGGTTAATCCCCCATGCCTAGCTCATCTAGAGGTCATCCAAGCTCTTCTACAAAGCCATCCCGACGTCCAAAGGCGATCCGAAGTCAAGAGATCGATCCCGAGGTGAAGGAGAAGGCTCGATCCGGGTGTTCTGCATCAGCCAACTTCATCGACTTCTGAAGAAAATCCGAAACTACTTCTGAAAAAGTTTTCAACATAGAAGATGTTCATATCTTCGTCCTCTTTCATGTCCACCTGACGGTACTCAATTCTGACTTTCCGTTTGTTTGTGGTGATTGCTACACTGAGGGCGCGCATCCAGGTTCTATTTTTTATATCCTCCCAATTTCAGAATTTTTACAGACCTTTACAGGAGGATTTAGGAGAAGTCATCAACATAGTAACTCTTTCTCTCTGAGTCCTCTATCTACTCTAATAAACGGTACTCAATTCTGACATCAGGGTCGTCTGTAGCATCCTCTGCACCAAAGTCGCGCCAGAAGGGTGCAAAGGCTACCCGAACCGGCCTTCTTCAACCAACTCGGCTTCAACTCAAGCCGATCCATTCCATAAGCTTTATCAACTACCTTAACTCAGTTTACTTATTGTTTTAAAGCATCTTTTAGTTTATTTACATCATTTTTACATAATCAAAAATACAAAAAAAAAGGTTAGGACTCTCCCCAATCCGGTGAGTTCGATTCCAATTGCTTCTTTCTCATATTCTCTCTACAGTTACTACACTTCCCATAGTTCTAATCATTTTCTTTCACTTGGTTTATTTTTCTAGTTGAACAGGTTTATCAAGCTAGCATCGGTTGGAGACTCTTCTTCATCGGCCGGCCGATGAAGAAGAAGGTTGAACCCATATCCCGATCTCCCGCGCTAAGGTACTTGGTCAAATCAACTCATCTCTTGTTTTTATTCTATAAAGCGGAGCCCGCGTCTCCTGGCGACCACATTTTTCATGTTTTAATTTCATCTCCTCCTCACTCTCCTCCCACATGACCTGAACCATCTCCGGTGCTCGAGTGACGCCGTGAGATGAAAGTTCGGGGATCAATGTGAGTGTGGGATCGAGGTGAGGACATTTTACCGCTTTTCCGAGTGTTTTCAATTCACTCCCCCCTTTTTTCCCCTCTTCTATCTTTCACCTTCTTATCTTGAGGTGCCGATCCGGAACCCGTTTTCGGAGTCGACAGCTTTTTGGTGACCACGGTGGGACAACCAATGTCTTCAACCGTGCTAGCATGATTGTTTCGTGCAACTAGTTGTTTTCCGACTTGGTTCCCGCGTGAACCGGTTTGCTGTTTACTCTTCCTTTAAAGATTGTCCCCCATATGGACATGATTTTCTTGTCTTTAATTTCAATCCGGTTCCCGTGTGAACCACTTTTCTTCTTATAAACCAGTTCCTACGTGAACCACATTTCTTTTCCAACTCAGTTCCTGCGTGAACCAACTTATTTTCAAATCGGTCCCCGCGTGGACCACCCATTTGCAGCACCTTTAGATTGGCCCCACGTGGCCCTCTTTCTATTTTGTCAACACTTACACCAGTTCCCGCGTGAACCACCCATTTCTTCACAAAAAAACGGTTCCCGCATGAACCAAACCCTTTTCTAAACCGGTTCCCACGTGAACCAACCCACTTTCAAATCAGTCCCCGCATGGACCACCCTTTTGCACCACTTTAGATTGGCCCCACGTGGCCCTCCTTTCCTTTTTCCAATCAAACAAACCGGTTCCCGCGTGAACCACCCCTTTTCCTTCAAAAACCGGTTCTTGCGTGAACCACCTACTTTTCCAAAACTCGACTCCCGCGTGAGCCACTTTATTTTCAAATCGGTCCCCGCCTGGACCATCCTTTTACCTTTACTCCAGATTTTTCCCCACTTGGACACTCCAACACAAGCCGGTTCCCGCGCGAACCACCTTTTAGTTGCTAGTTGCTAGTTACTTGCTTACTTTATCATTGCTTGCCTTGATTGCATTCACTTACTTGATTTATTTAATAGCTTTCATTCATGTTTGCATATTGATTGCTTCTTCTCCTTTCACCCTCCATTTTTCATTTTTGCATTAGCTTTTTCATCGGGTACCGGACACGCTCCGATCCGTAGGGCATTCGAGGCGGGGGCTCTCTCTCCCAACACACCCTCACCCTCCAAACACCTTCTTGGTGGATTATTACCTCTCTTCTGGGATATTCCTTCCTAGTTGATTTGGTTGTTTCCATCAAGACCTCCGTAAGTCCCCATCCATGGAGTATTCCTCTCCGCATGATTGGGCCGGTTGTACCACTTTCCCGAAACCCGAAGAACCCAAGTACCTACTCGTGGTGATTGAGTGATAACCTTAGGTCTTGAAGATTGAAGCAATAGGAACCATACCTACTTGAGTGAACAATTGCTAACAATCTATCTAATCAAAGGTTTCAACCCAAAAATTGTCGAGTAGTCATTTTAAAACCTTGTTTGCATAACTTGCTTGCTCACAACAACTGAAAACAACCAAAAAATTCTTCTTCTTTCAAAACACCTAAAAAAAATCCCATTTAACTTTTGTGTTCAACTTGCTTGCAAAACAACCAAAGTGAAACCAAATCAAATCAAACAAACAATCATAACCAATCAAAAGTCTCTTTGCATTTACACATTTCATTTGCTTTCTTTCAACCATTTTGTAAGAAAATTTGACAGGATGCCCATGACACTAAGGTCCGGAAGACACGTCGGGATGTCGGACTACTACGGCCAAGAAGAGGAGTACGAGACGGGTCACTACGAACTTCAGAAAGCCATGGTCCAACCATATGGCCAAGTTAATGCCGTGATGGAACCTGAGGTCCAAGATCCCGCTCACCGATCCGCCTCAAAAAGTATAGAACAAACTCTCAAGGATCTATCTCTTCACCTTGATCCCGAGACCTTTGCAATTATCCAATCTGCCTCTAAGGGCAAGATGCCCGCCAATCAAGCTCCGATCGAGGAAAATTAAGCCCCCTCACCACCACAACCGGCATTCAGGCCCCTAATCATTTCTTCTCTATGGCAACCCTACCGTGTCTCCACTCACCCCGTTGTGGGGCATTCACATAACACTATTCCAGTTCCTGTTTCCAATCTACCTCTTCCAACTCAGTCACCTAAACACTTTGCTCCCGTGGCTCAGGAATCCAGCCTCACCCAAGCATTAATGAACAAATTTAACTAGATGGATGAGCGCTTTGAAGAGATGAGGCACCATCTCGATTCTAAAGCCATTCCATAAATCTCTGTCCCATCCTTCACAGTTCTACACCTTCCTCCTTCAGAGATGCCAGTCTTCCAACGTTACAATGGGACTGGTAATCCTTTCAACCATCTAAAGAGCTTTCTTTATGACTCCGCATTCTGGAAAAATGACCGCAAAGCCCTTGCCTTCCTATTCCGTCGGTCATTGGAGGGATCCCCCATGGACTGGTTCTATTCTCTTGATTCCATTGAGGCGGAAGATTTCGACATCGTCAAGGCAAAGTTTCTACAGAGGTACAAGGATCGGGTGGGGTCAGCCTGCTCGAAAACTGATTTAATTACCGAAAAGATGAGGCCGGATGAGGACTTTGCCAGATTTGCTGATCGGTGGAGGGGAATGGCTGAGAGGCTAGTGGATACCATCTCAGAGGGGAAACAGGTGAGGATGCTCATAGGGAACACCACGCCCAACCTTCGCAACCTCCTGATCATGCACCGCCCAACAACCATGAGTGAGTTGTGTGATAGCGCCCGCTTCCTCCAAGCCCACTTTAATGACGCATCCATGTTCAACCTACTCAACACCAAGCCCCGTAACACTAGAAAGCCTACACCTGTAGGACCCACCACCGAAGGGGTGGTAAACAATGAGAGCATCAATGCCATGGGTAACCAGGGTGGGTATCGCCAAAGCCAATACCGTAACCCACCACCCAATCAACAATACCGCCCAGCTCCTCAACCAGCTCCTCATCCCCAGCAGCAACTTGCATACAACCAAGCACCACCACAGCAACCCACCTACAACCAAGCGCCCCAACAACCAAATGCCTACAACTGAGCGCCTCAACAACAACATGTCTACAACCAACCCCAACCACAACAACAAGCCTACAACCAAGTGCCACCACCAGCCAACCGACCTAGGAGGGGGGGACCCAAGAGAGAATAGTATCCTCAACTGCCATTCCCCCTCACCGATATCTTTAATGCATTGATGGATGAACAGCAGTTGGAACTTCCAAAGGAGAGAGAAGGATGGCGGACCAATGTTGACACAACCAAGTAATGCACTTATCATCGGTATCCTGGGCATACAGTGGATGTTTGTTTCCAGTTTAAAGACTACATTCATGACCTCAATGATCAGGGGAACATTGACTGGGAATAGATGGGAGAATCCATACAAGCGATGAAGGCACGTCAGAATCAACCATGGCGACAGCAAGCACAACAGCAGCCCGGCCTGGGCATAGACCAAGATCCGCTCTCGGCACATGCACCCGTACAAGCACCGGCACCAGCACCACCAAACCAACGACTCGGCCTCGTCCACTCCGCCATCGAGGAGTCAACCCACCATTCCCAGGGTTGGCAGGTCGAGGATCAAATCACCTCCATGCCCACCATACTAACCCCACCTACAAACCGCACCATACTCTCCATACCAAGAGTTACCCCCAGCCCACAAAATCCCCAAACACCACCGACCCCAACAACCATCAACCCTCCACGGCGCCTAATCATTAGATCGCCACCAACATCCCAACTAGCATCGCAACCATCACCTAACCTACCAACCACCATTAATCCTCCTCGACATCTAATCATTAGACCGCCACCAACATCCCAACCATCACCCAACATACCGGCCTCCACCACTCCATGACCCCTCATCATTAGACCATCACCACCAACACTCCAACCATCACCCAATATACCGGCCTCCACCAATCCACGACCCCTCATCATCCGATCCTCACCACTCCTACCTACCATGGGCTCCTCAACCTACCAACCAACCCTACCATCACCATCATCACCACTTCCCCCTACCACGCTGGCGATGGTACTTCGTAGTGGGAGGATGTTCCAAAGGGTCTTCCCCCAGGCCAGGATGCAACCACAGGAGCAAGTAGAAGAGGAGGCAGTGGAAGAACCGTTGCCCGGCATGGCATATGACCTATTGAAGCACTTGGACAAAATGCCGGCACGGATTTCAATTCTGGAGCTGATAAAGAGGTCAAAGAACCATTAGGACATTCTACAACAATATCTGCAGTGGGTCACGGTCAATGAGGACCTCCCGCCCGAGAAGATCATTACTGTCCTGACCCCGAGGAGTGAACATCCGGCACTCACATTTACACAGGAGGAGTTGGCACGACCAGAGATCAGAAAGTATGCCTTGCGTGTCGCAGTAGTCATCCGAGGCGTGGAGATTAAATCTTGCTTGAATGACATCGGAGCATCGATAAATGTCATGCCGCCAGAAACATTGCAACTTTGCGGCATCTCCGATGAAGAAATCGAGCCTTCTGTCGTCACGGTGACAGCATATGACAACTCCCGGAAGCTGGCACGAGGGGTGGTTACATTGGAAGTAGGACTCGGACCGTGTGCTTTCACCACCGAGTTTCAGGTCGAGTGGACATCATTGTTCATTCGGAACTAACATTTTGATGAAAAGACAGGAATTGCTCGCGGAAATAGAAGAATGGACATGGGAAACCCCCATAACTTGCCGACTAGCATATGTGTCGTTAGTCGTATATTATTATCTTCTGCATTATTTGTTGAAGACCATGAGAGCAGAGAAGACTTGACCTGAGATCCCCTTCATCAAAATCTACGACGGTCGTGTCATCTCTAATGCTCACGGATAAGCTCAAAGTTGTGCTGTGAGGAACGATAGTTCCCGAAAGGGTATCTTGACCTCATAGACAATCTATATCTTCAACTATATGTTATACAAGCTTTGTTTTGTTTTCTTGAGCCCAGCATGCATCATGTAGCTCTAGTTGCATTACATTTTGTTTTGTCATTGCATACATCATTTCATAATCTTCACCTTCTCACCCTAATCTTTAAATCTTTTATCCTAATTCCGATCATTCTAAATCCCACCATGTTCTCTAATCCCACCAACCTCTCTAATATCCCACCGTGTCTGTTAATCCCACCGTGTTTGGTAATCACCTTATACCTCCAAATCCTCCATCACCCCTATGTCCATTGCAACACTTCTTTGCTATTCATCCCAGCATGGCAGTCACTTCCTCCCGCCAAGGGCCTTCTATTTTGATCAGAACTTGTACCATCACTATCTTCACGGTCTATGCTTAAACATTTTCCTTTCGAAATCTGAGATCATTCCATTCCGAATCAAATCTTGTCTCTTGGAAGACTTAAATGAATCAGAGAGCCTGAATGTGCTCGATTGGTGTTCTTTTACATTTTCAAAACAAATCTCTTTTTAAACTTTAGCCCATCACAGTACAGGAACACCGCAAAGATCGGGTTACCGGCTGATGATGAACCTACGAACCCATGTTTCGGGGACTCCCCACCACGTTGGGGGTTGGCTATTCTTCTCATGTGCCAATGGCACATCTTTTACCAATCGAACATAGGAATACTTGATGAAACATGGCGGCTAACCAAGGGACTTGAGGAGATTCGTCTTACCGAATTTGGTCGTTGAGCATGTCTATATCTACACCTTGATGCCACCTTTTCAGTCTATCACCATTTCACTCCACTACATTCCACTACGATCCATCTCGCTTCGCTACGCTTTCTCTATGTTTCACTCCGCTCTGCTACATGCCATTCCCTTGCAAATCTGACATCAAGGCGAGGCAAGCTGTAGACACACCAAATTGGCTTGATTCAGAGCCCTATACTCTTATTCCATAGGCGACATCTTTTATTTGACCGTTATCTGATTCAGATTACATCATGGAGATGAGCTAAGGGCATGGGTGGAGCCCCTCGCAAGTGGAGAATGGACCAATGATTTCCGGAATGAGGCCGAAACCTTCAAGCGAGAGCCAAGCGTGAAATGTAAAAACACGATGCCTGCTCGATGAACCGACCTTGAATGGTCCATAATTAAAGGTTTCAGGAGTCCCTCATGTGTTCCGTAACATTCAGGGTTTCTGAGAAGTCATTTCGGTAGGCATCGGTCAATGACCGCTTTCGTTATGGCTTTTTCGATCTGTACTGACACGGCTATCCCGGACCACGCGTTAGGCCTTTCCGGTCATCACCCAGTCTTTTTGGGTCATCCGGGTTGATTCTAGCCGAATATTTTCATCAATCATGGTCATACATCGGTTCGGTCAATTTTAGGGTTTCGCAGCTTTTACGATGTTCGGTTCACGTTTACAGGGTTAATCTCAGATTTTTTGATGACTTCGGGTTTTACGATCGTACCGGACTTGTTCGGTCGTCATTTTAAGTCATCCCGAGTTTACCCGAGATTTCTCGACTGGAACCGTGCTCTTTCGGATCTTCGCCACGGGTTTTGGCTTTCCACGAGAGGGTAAACCGGTAGAAAGCCCCGTGCGAACATCATGGGAGTCATGCCGGCTGGTTTACCGACTTGAGGAGGTGCAGTTGAAAGCCCTCTTTCCAACGCAACAAACGGGAGACGAATCGGACATCCCGTTTGCAATATACGGCTCGCGGAACACGCGCACAGGAGAGAGAGTGTACCGTGCCCCCACTCCGCTTGAAAGGGGAGGGCCCTGCGTGCCCTCAAACCGGGGGCACATCCTACGTGCCCCCAGTTCCTTTGAAAAGCGGGGGCACAGTCAATTTCTTTAAATCGCAAATTACCCCGATTAGCACCTTCTAAACCTAATTTTTGGAAGGTTTCCGGCGTTGATTTTCAATTTTTTGTACTGAGCCCCCGGTTTGGGGGCGCGTTACGTATGTCAAGTCGATTTTTAGCAATTTTCGGAAGATTCCGTCGATTTTTAGCAGTGAGACGCGTAACGCGCCCCCTCTACATTTGAAATAGGGGGGCATGTAGACCGCGCCCCCGAAGTGAGGGCGTGCCCTACGCGCCCTTGGTTTGAGGTCGCGCCCTGCGCGCCCTCGTCCCCTTTGAAAAGCGGGGGCGCGGTCGGTCCAGTTTCCATTTTTTGCACCGGCTTCCTTATCCAATAAATTGACGGCCATTCTCAATGACCCAAGGTTAATCCCTCATGCCTAGCTCATCCAGAGGTCATCCAAGCTCTTCTCCAAAGCCGTCCCGACGTCCAAAGGTGATCCGACATTGAGAGATCGATCCCGAAGTGAAGGAGAAGGCTCGATCTGGGCGTTCTGCATCAACCCACTTCATCGACTTCTGAAGAAAATCTGGGACTCTTGATGCAAAAGTCTTCAACATAGAAGTTGTTCCTCTCGTCGTGTTCTTTCATCTGCAACTGACGGCACTCAATTCCGACTTTCTGTTCGTTTGTGGCAGTTGCTGCACCAAGGGTGCGCATCCAGGTTCTGTTTTCCACATTTGCCCAATTTTATAATTTATACAGACTTCTACAGAAAGATTTTTGATAAATTATAAAAAAGGAACTCTTTCTCTCTGAGTCCTCTGTCTACTCCAACAAACTTCACTCGATTCTAAGATTAGGGTCGTCCGTAGCATCCACTACACCAAGGTCGCGCTAGGAGGGTGCAAAGCAACCCGAACTGGCTTTCTTCAACCAACTCGGCTTCAACTCAAGCCAATCCGTTTCATAAGCTTTCTCAACTCCCTTGACTCAGTTTATTTATTGTTAAAACATCATTTAGTTCATTTACATCATGTTTACATAATCAAAAATACACAGAAAAAGGGTTAGGACTCGCCCCAATCCGGTGAGTTCGATTCCAATTGCTTCTTTCTCATCTTCTTACTACAGTTACTACACTTCCCATAGTTCTAATCATTTTCTTCACTTGGTTTATTGTTCTAGTTGCTCAGGTTGATCAAGCTAGCATCGGTTGGAGACTCTTCTTCATCAGCCGGCCGAAGAAGAAGAAGGTTGAACCCATATCCCGATCTCCCGCGCTAAGGTACACGGTCAATTCAACTCATCTCTTGATTTATATTCCATAAAGCGGAGCCCGCGGCTCCTGGCGACCACCTTTTATTTATGTTCTAATTTCATCTCCTCCTCACTCTCCTCTCACATGACCTGACCATCTCCGGTGCTCGAGCGACGCCGTGATATGAAAGTTTGGTGATCAATGTGAGTGTGGGACCGAGGTGAGGACCTTTTATTGCTTTCTGAGTGTTTTTCCAATTCACTCCTTTCCCCAATTCCATCTTTCACCTTCTCTTGAGGTTCCAATCCAGAACCCGTTTTCGGAGTCGACAACCTCTCCTCTTGAATGTGCTTGATGGGCTTTCTAGCCTAATTCCCACCTCTTGGCTGGTATGGCCACCTAAATTGATTAATAGGCCTGAGAGCCCATTTAAATCTTCTTACCCTACTAGGCTTTTATGCCCACATGAAGCCAACACTGGGCCCGCATGCCCACCAATTGGGCCCATGTGCCCCTTAGAATTTCTCTTTTGTTTTGGGCTCGTATGCCCGTTTCTTGTTATTATGGGGCCCGCAAGCCCATTTTTCTTATTTTTTATTAAGCTTTTCATTTCTCATAGAGCCCCACTGGCTCATCCTCTTTTTCTTATTTAAAACACCAAAACAAAAATCTCTTCTCGCAAACTCACCTTTCCATTTAGGAGATGTCTCTACTTGTCTCAGAGGGTGCTCCCAACTAGGGACCGCTTTTCTTCGAATCATTGATCAATCTACTCGATCCTTCACCCACTATACAAACCGCCTTTTCAATTCCATCTTCTATAGGAGTAGTTAAGTTAAAGAAAAATAAAATTTGAGGTAAGCAAGTTCCAAAAAGATATCTCCATTAATTAGCTTAGAAATGCAAAGAATGTGCAAGGCTACCAAATTTTTTGTAAAATGCTATCTAGCTTGACAAAATTCAATATGAGGATGAATTCAGTGTAGATCATACACTAGGAGTCTATGGGTTGGTATCTGTAGACACGCCAAATTGTCCTGATTCGGAGCCCCAGACTCTTATTCCATAGGCGATATCCTTTATTTGACTATTATCTGATCCGGATTACCTCGTGGAGATGAGCTAAGGACGTTGGTGGAGCCCCTTGTGAGTTGAGAATGGACCGATGATTTCTGTAACAATGCCATTACCTTCAAGCGAGAGCCGCGCGTGAACTATAAAAACACGAAGCCTGCTCGATGAACCGACCTTGAATGGTCCATAATTGAAGGTCTCGAGAGTCCCGCATGTGTTTCGTAACATTCAGGGTTTCCGAGAACTCATTTTGGTAGGCGTCGGTCAATGACGGCTTTCGTTATGGCTTTTTTGATCTGTACTGACACGGCTATCCCAGACCATGCATTAGGCCTTTTCGGTCATCATCGGGTCTTTTCGGGTCATCCGGGTCGATTCTATATGAATATTTTCATCAACCGGGGCCATACGTCCGGTTCTGTCAATTTTAGGGTTTCGCGGCTTTTCCGATGTTCGGTTCACGTTTACTGGGTTAATCTCAGATTTTTTGATGATTTCAAGTTTTTTGATTGTACCGGACATGTTCGGTCATCATTTTAAGTCATCTCAAGTTGACCCAAGATTTCTCAATCGGAACCGTGCTCTTTCCGATCTTCGCCACGGGTTTCGGCTTTCCGCGAGAGGGTAAACCGGTAGAAAGCCCCGTGCGAACATCTCAGGAGTCATGCTGGCTAGTTTACTGACTTGAGGAGGTGCGTTTGAAGGACCTCTTTCCAACGCGACAAACGGGAGCCGAATCGGACATCCCGTTTGCAAAATACGGCTCGCGAAACATGCGCGCAGGAGAGAGAGTGTACCGTGCCCCCACTCTGCTTGAAAGGGGAGGGCGCGCCCTCAACCCGGGGGCGCACCCTGCATGCCCTCAAACTGGGGGCACGTCCTGCACGCCCCCGGTTCCTTTGAAAAGTAGGGGCGCAGTCAGTTTCTTTAAATCGCAAATTAGCACGATTAGCACCTTCTAAACCTGATTTTTGGAAGGTTTCCAACGCTGATTTTCGATTATTTGTACCGTGCCCCCGGTTTGGGGGTGCGTTACGTTTGTCAAGTAGATTTTTATAAATTATTGGAAGTTTCCAATGAATTTTAGCAGACGTGTACCGCACCTCCGAAGTGAGGGCGCGCCCT
Organism: Cryptocoryne crispatula var. balansae; assembly: GCA_036172225.1. Taxonomy (NCBI): domain Eukaryota; kingdom Viridiplantae; phylum Streptophyta; class Magnoliopsida; order Alismatales; family Araceae; genus Cryptocoryne; species Cryptocoryne crispatula. The sequence goes on from CM069925.1 coordinate 24,018,557, forward strand.
ACGCGCCCTCGTCTCCTTTGAAGAGTGGGGGCGCGGTCGGTCCAGTTTCCATATTTTGCACCGGCTTTCTTCCCCTATAAATTGTGGGCCATTCTCAATGACCCAAGGTTAAATCCCCCATGCCTAGCTCATCCAGAGGTCGTCCAAGCTCTTCTCCAAAGCTGTCCCGACGTCCGAAGGCGATCCGACATTGAAAGATCTATCCTGAAGTGAAGGAGAAGGCTCGATCCGGGCGTTCTGCATCAACATACTTCATCGACTTCTGCAGAAAATCTGGGATTACTTAAGCGAAAGTATTCAATATAGAAGTTGTTCCTATCTTCATCCTATTTCATCTCCAACTGACGGCACTCAATTCTGACTTTCCATTTGTTTGTGACGGTTGCTTCACCAAGGGCGCGCATCCAGGTTCTGTTTTCTTTATCCACCTACTTTTAGAATTTTTACAGACTTCGACAGGAGGATTTCTGAGAAATCATAAACATATGAACTCTTCCTCTCTGAGTCCTATGTCTACTCCAACAAATTACACTAGATTCTGACATTGGGGGTCGTCCGTAGCATCCTCTGCACCAAAGTCACGCCAGAAGGGTGCAAAGCTACCCAAACCGGCCTTCTTCAACCAACTCGGCTTCAACTCAAGCCGATCCACTCCATAAGCTTTCTCAGCTCATTTAACTCAGTTTATTTACTGTTTTAAAGCATATTTCAGTTCATTTGTATTATTTTTACATAATCAAGAACACACAAAAAAGGGGTTAAGGCTCACCCCGAAGCCGGTGAGTCCAATTCCAATTGCTTCTTTCTCATCTTCTTACTACAGCTACACTTCCCATAGTTCTAATCGTTTTCTTTCACTCGGTTTATTTTTATAGTTGCACAGGTTGATCAAGCTAGAATTGGTTGGAGACTCTTCTTCATTGGCCGGCTGAAGAAGAAGAAGGTTGAACCCATATCCTGATCTCCCGCGCTAAGGTTCACAGTCAAATCAACTCATCTCCTGTTTTTATTCCATAGAGCAGAGCCCGCGGCTCCTGGCGACCACCTTTCTTTTTATTCATGTTCTAAGTTAATTCACTCCTCACTCTCCTCCCACATGACCCGAACCGTCTCCGGTGCTCGAGCGACGTCGTGAGATGAAAGTTAGGGGATCAATGTGAGTATGGGACGTCGAGGTGAGGACCTGTCTACAACCAACCACAACCACAACAACAAGCTTATAACCAAGTGCCACCACCAGCTAACCGACCTAGGAGGGGGGAACCCAAGAGAGAATACTATCCTTAACTGTCATTCCCCCTCACCGATATCTTCAACGCATTGATGGCTGAACAGCAGCTAGAGCTTCCGAAGGAGAGAGAAGGATGGCCGGCGAATGTTGACATGACAAAATACTGCGCTTACCATCGGTACCTTGGGCACACAGTGGATGTCTGTTTCCAGTTTAAATGGTACATTCATGACCTCAATGATCAAGGGAACATTGACTGGGCACAGATGGGAGAAACTATTCAAGTAATGAAGGCACGTCAGAATCAACCACGGCGACAGCAAGCACAACAGCAGCCTGACCTGGGCATAGTCCAAGATCCGCTCCCGGTACATGCACCCGTACATGCACCGGCACCATCACCACCAAACCAACGACTCGGCCTCATCCACTCCGCCATTGAGGAGTCAACCCGCCATTCCCACGGTTGGCAGGTCGAGGATCAAATCACCTCCATGCCTGCCATACCAACCCCACCTACAAACAGCACCATACTCTCCATACCGAGAGCTGCCCCCAGCCCACAAACTACCCAAACACCACTGCCCCCAACAACCATCAACCCTCCACGATGCCTAATCATTAGACCGCCACCAACATCCGAACCAGCACCGCAACCATCACCTAACCTACCAACCACCATTAATCCTCCTCGACGTCTAATCATTAGACCGTCACCAACACCCCAAACGTCACCCAACCCACCAGTCGCCACCACTCCGCGACCCCTCATCATTAGACCATCACCAACAACACCCCAACTATCACCCAACCTACCAGTCACTGCCACTCCACGACCTCTCATCATTAGACCATCACCACCAACACCCCAACCATCACCCAACATACAGGCCTCCACCAATCCACGACCCCTCATCATCCGATCCTCACCACCCCTACCTGTCGACTCTGAAAATTCGACGGGGTCCTCTCCTTTTCAGGGAAGTCCGTGAACCCAGATCGTCACCTCAAGAGGGGATGAGGAAAGAAAGGGATAAAACTCGGAAAACAACTCTCACCTCGGTCCCACACTCACATTGATCCCCGAACTTTCATCCCTTGGCGTCGCTCGATCACCAAAGAGATGGTTCGGGTCATGTGGGAGGAGGGTGAGAAGAAATAAACGTGGTCGCCAGGAACCGTGGGTTCCAATTTATAGAATTAAAATGAAAGATGACCGTGTGTACCTTAGCGTGAAGAGTGTGAGTTTAAGCTTCTCCTTCTTCGGCCGGCCGATGAAGAAGAGTCCTCAACGTGGTGGGTGCTTGATGTTCTGTGCAACTAGACAAATAAACAAGTGAAATATACTATTAGAACTAGACAAAGTGGAGTATATGTAAAGAGAATGACATAAAACACACAATTGACTAGAAACTGACCGGATCAGGGTTATCTCTAACCCCTTTTTTTTATTTTTCGGATTAACAGAGTAAAAGTAATGAAAAAAAAATGTAAAAGAAATGATAGGATGATGGAGAATCACTAAACAAAGAGATAGGAAAAATAATTGAAAGATTCTGAGTTAAATAGAGGAAGATATAGTCAAATCTGTTTTGTCGAAAAAGCCGAGTAGCAGTGCAGGATCTGCCAGGCGCGACTTTGCTTCTGCGCTCGTCACGATCATCCCCGACCTCTGAATCAAGTGCCGTCGATTGGAAACTCAAGAAGACTTGAAGAGGAAGAACTTTGATGAAGAGAGCTCTGGCAGCAGACGTCCACACAAAGCTGTAGAGGCCGAACAAGAGAGAGTTGGCAGATCACCTGTAGAACAGTCTTCCTCTCTCTTGAACCGACTTTTCTCTCTCTAAAAAACTCGAAATTCTCTCTCTAAAAATCATAAAATCGATGCAGGAGGGAAGTTGGACGTCTTGAGATGCCTGGGGAGTCGTGCTCATCTCCTTGGAACGACCGGAATCAGACTCCATTTATAGGAGAACAGGTGATCTGATCCGGACTAAAAAATAGGGTGTATGCGCCCTGGTCCTGGGCCCATGCGCCCTGGTGCAGGGCGCATGCGCCCCACTGATGGGCGCATGCGCCCCCCAGGGGGGCACATCTTATCATCTCCGAAAAATTCGATCTTATCTCTTCCGTCTGTTCAGCAGCAGAGTCCGGGTGAAAGACTGACTCAAGGGTGGGGCGCATGTGCCCTCAAGTGAGGGCACATGGTCACGTGCCTCACTGGTAGGGCGCATGGGCACGTGCCCTGGGTCCCGGGCGCATGTGCCCTGGAACCCGGGCGCATCGGACTGGTTCTGCGCGTCCTTCTTCCGGAAGCCATTGCGAACACTCCCGAACTCGGAATTCGACGCCGTTTGTTGCGTTGGAAAGATAACAGGCCGAAGAAGCTTTCTATAGCATCGGATCAACCATCACACCCTCCAAAACTTCAGAATTTTACCCGGAAGTTAGGGCAGTGAACAGAAGGTCCGATATAGGTCAAAATGACTTCGACAGCAAACCGGAAAGGCACGGAATGCAACAAAACTTGTCCGGAGTGTGAATATGACCATAACCTTCAATGCATGATCATTAGGCATTGGTCATTCAGCCAATTTCCTTGTTCACACGATTTACGTGCGGCTTTCGCTCGGAAATTACGGCCTTTTGCGAAAAACGTCGGAAAACATCCGATTTCGTTCGGCGAAGCTCCAAATAAACTTAAAAGACCCGGCATCATCATATGATCAATCATGCGTGTTACCCTATAAAACATGAGTTTTATGCTCTGAATTAGGCGAATTTGGCGTGTCTACAGCTTGCCTCGCCTTGATGTCGGCTTTGTAAGGGAGTGGCATGTAATGAAGCGGAATGATTCAAAGTGAACTGTAATGGAATGTAAGTGAACATAGATGAATGTAGCGAAATGGAATGGTGATGGACTGAAAAGGTGGCATCAAGGTGTAGATATAGACACGCTTATCTACCCGATCCAGCAAAATGAATCTCTCTGAGTATTCTAGATCGCTTTCATGTTCTATCAAAACCTCATATGATTGACTGGTAAAAGACATGCCCTTGGCACGAGAGATGAAAAAGTAAGTGATAAAGGATAAAAGGATGTAGCCAACCCTCAGCGTGGTGAGGAGTCCTCGAATTCGTAGGTTCATCATCAGCCAAAGAACCCGAACTTTGCGGTGTTCTTGTACTGTGATGGGCTAAAGTTTTGTAAAAGAGAAGTTGATCTTAAAATGAAAAGAATACCAATCCATCATATTTGGAATCTCAAGTTCATTCAAGTTTCACCAAAAATACTCAGTTTTAATTCTGAGTGGAAGAACCTCAAGTTCTAAAAGGGTTCGTTTTAAGCAAAACAAAATTGCTCGGGTATCATGAAAACCATGAATCACGCTCAGGCAGAAAAATCAAGTATTTGGAAAACGACAAGACAGATTTAAGCCATAGTGAGATTGAAAGACAATGGTGGGACTAACATAGAATGAAGGGAAAGAAGAAACAATGGCATGACCAATTGCCATGACACGGTGGGATAAAAGACACGGTGGGATAAAAGAAAGGACAGAATAAAACATGGTGGAATAAAAAGAAAGGAATAAAACATGAAGGGATAAAAGAAAGAAGAAAACATGATGAAATAAAAGAAAGAGAAAACATAATGAAATAGAATTGGTAATGATGAAGAAAGAAAAGGAGATGGTCATGAACACACGAGAAAATCATGTAGAAAATAGTTGAAGATATAGATTGTCTATTGGAGGTCAAGACACCCGATTAGGAACCATCGTCCCTCCAATGTTCAATTTTGGCTTATCCGTGAGTGTGAAGAAATGACCAAGCCGTCGTAGATTTTGTTGAAGGGGACCTCGGGCCCGGTCATCTTCACTCTCAAGGTCTTCAACATTAATGCATATAATATGTATCAAATGGACCTAACATAGCTAGGTGACCAAATGGTAGGAGTGATGGGAAGTGCAAAAATGAAGTGATGGTGGTGATGTGATGTGAGATTGATGAGAAGATGAGGATGAAATCTTCGTGTAAGCCGCATCGACCGCCCGGTTCATCAGCATCTCTGGTCCATCCTTGTCTTGCCTTTTGACGGAATACAACACCATAAGGATGTTCAGCTGGGTGGTGCTTCCTCTCTTTGGCCACAAGGTTGGCATGGCATTCCTTGGGTAACATTGATCTCGCCAATTCACCTGTTAGGACTAAAAAGGTTGCCTGCACATTTTTAGTTAGTACCCAACAGACAGAATTGTCGTATGAATCAGATTGTTCATGAAATAATCAATTGAAGGTTTTACTATTTGAACCATCATTTGGAGCTCAAAACAAAGTTTTTGATGATGGTTCCTTTAGCAAAAATGTCAATTTTAACATTATAGACAATTTCTGATTTTTTGAGATTTTTCTGATCTTTTTGAATTTTTTTTTTCCATGTGCCCCCGATCGGGGGCACCTGGCCATGCGCCCAGGGGGTGGGGCACCTGGCCATGTGCCCCCAGATGAGGGCACATGCGCCCTATGGCCAATTTTTTTTTTTTTTTTTTTTGAAAAAAATGTACCTGATCGCCCTTCTCTTTTTTTGCTTTTTCAGCTCCTGAAAACACTTAAAAAATGATTAAAACTTCATTATGACTCATCCCTTTGCCTGTATATCGTATGCCTTGATTTTAAGTCAAAGGGAGGAGCCTTCTTAACAAGGTGGAATAAAACAAATAACTTAAATGAAATATGGGTAAGGGTTGAGAGAACTTACCTGCCATGGTGTGAATCCTCTCCTCTCCTATATTGAAATGCCTGAAACACTTGACAGAAGGAGATTAGATCTTCACCATGACTCATCCCTTTGCCTATTATGGTCAACTTTGACTTAGGTCAAAGGGAAGAGCCTTCTTAACAAGGTAATTAAAGTAGAAGGATATGCAATGTAGAAATGGAAATATGCATGACAATCAAATAAGCATGGATGCAACTAAGGCAATGATCATGACTAAGCAATCTTTTTTTTTTTGGGTTTTCTTGAAAACAATCATTTTTTTGGATTTTCAAAAGTATTCAATTTTTTTGTGATTTTTTTTTGAAATATGTATGTTTTTTGAGTTTTGAAATATGCAATTTTTTTGGGTTTTTGAAATATGCATTTTTTTTGGATTTTTGAAATATTCAACTTTTAGGATTTTTGAAATATTCAATTTTTTTGGTTTTTGAAATATGCATTTTTTTTGGACTTTTGAAATATGCATTTTTTGTGGAGAAAGTGCTGGTATTTGAGATAATTCATCGATCTTTGGGGTTTGTCAAGACTCAAGTGGTAGATGCCACGTGCAAAAATAAAGTTCCCTACCTAGAATCCTTCTAACCTTCTTCTTTTGATCGGCTTGGATTCCACCTGGATTTGGTCGGTTTACCCTTCCCTAGGGGTTTAAGGAGGAAGAGTACAGAGGAAGTCCTTGATAGGGTTTGAAGATGTTGAGAGGGATTTCTCTACTCTCACTCAAATTACCCATTGGGGTTCGGCCTCTTTGGGTTTTTCTTTCTTTTTTTGTTCTTTTCTATGTGGCACATATTTGGACAGGTTTTTTTTTGACCCGTGGGGACATTGCCCATCTTTTAATGCCATTTGCCTTGACTATCATTCTGGGTACTCATTCAGACAGGTTGATCATTTTTTTTTTCTAACCTGAGGGGTTCATTGCCCATCTTTTGGCACCCTTTTGTACCCTCTGAGACGGCCTCCTACTAGGGTGGCGAGTGTTTTCGATACTACCCCTCTCTAATCTTCTCTCCCCATCTTGGACCGAGTAGAAGAGAATAGGGTAAGCGTACTCCTTCCATTTCTAGATTTCTGCCTTGCCTTTCGCAAGTGTCGGGTTGTCTGGATTCTAGGATCGGGAAGTGTTGTGTGTGTAGGATGGTACCTACCCTTGACTTCTCATGAACAACCTAGGATCGATGACTTGAAATTATACCAGTGGTTTCTCCATTTTTATGGAAAGTACTTTTTGAGGTAAACTCCATTCCAAGGATGATTCAATTTTTCTCCATCTGCATTAGTCAATTCATATGCATTACCTGGATACTTTTCAGTGATTACAAAAGGCCCTTCCCAATTAGGTTGCAACTTGGAGCGGGGACCCCCTGGCTTAACGAATATGCGTTTGACTACCATCTCACCGATTTCGAATTTTCTCTCGACCACCCTCTTTTGATAAAACCTTTTGAGTCTATTCTGATAAGTCCGGGCATGCTCGGCAGCGGCTAGCCTTCTTTCATCCAAGAGTTCAAGCTGTGCAGGGAGAGATTCTCTTCTCTCACCAACAGGAATATCCCTATCGAGCTGAACTCGGAGAGATGGAAGTAATACTTCGTAAGGAACCACTGCTTCTATCCCATATGCCAAAGCATACGGGGTTTGTCCAGTGGGAGTCCTTACAGAAGTACGATAAGCCCATAGAGCATCTACAAGCTTATCAGGCCAGTCGGCAAATTTGCTAGACTTACAAGATTTCTTGATGATTTTGATTAAGGTTTTGTTGGTGGCTTCTGCTTGACCATTGCCTTGAGGATAGTATGGTGATGAATGATGCAATGAAATGTAATACTTGTTGCAAAGATCACGCAGATCTTGAGAAAGAAATTGTGGCCCGTTGTCGGTGACAATGTCGCTGGGGATCCCGAACCTTGCCAGGATGTTGCGCTTGATGAAGGAGCAAACTGTTGACGCTTTAATCTCCACGAATGCTTCCGCTTCAGCCCACTTTGTGAAGTACTCCGTTGCCGTCAGAATGAATGATTTTGAGCGCATTTCGGAGTTGAGGTCACTCAAGGGGCCAATGATATCAAAGGCCCACATGGCGAAAGGCCATGGGGCATGAATTGGATGAAGGGAAGATGCGGGAGAGTGAATCTTGTCGGCATGGAGTTGACATGAGTGACAATGCCGGACAAAGATGGAGCAGGCTTCTTCTAGAGTTGGCCAATAATACCCTTGTCGGATGATTTTCTTAGCAAGGGCTTGGGCATTCACATGACCACCACAAACTCCTGAATGTGCTTCTTTCGGCACCAACTCGGCTTCTTCTTCATCAAGACACCTGAGTAAGATTCCACTTAGGCTTCTCTTATAGAGCACTCCTCCTAGGATTGTATACCTCTCGGGATACTCTTCGATTGCCTTCTTTTCCTTGGTGGTTGATCCAGTGGATATGACTGATCTTGACAATATCTCGCAATCTCGTCATACCAAGGTCTCTCACCTTCTTCTAATTCTTCGAACTCAATCAAGGAGATTTCTTCTTTATGTTCCAAGTATTCCTTTCTGTTGAATCTCTCCTTAACCTTCAGAAAACGTCCATCCTCAATTGCTGGAATTGTCCTCTTACAGATGTGGATAGTTCGCACTTGCCTGCCTAGCGGGACAGATAGAGATGAAGCTAGTGAAGCCAAGGCATCGGCGAGGATATTCTGTGAGCGGGGGACATGAACAAAGGTGAGTTTGAAGAATAGCTTGATGTAGCAGGTGGTGAGCTCCTGGTAGGGCTTGAGATTTGGATGAGAAGTTCGGTACTTGGATAGGACCTGGCGTAGGATCAATTGACTATCACCTATCACCCTCGCCCGGTGGCACCATGGAAATGAGCGGCCTCCAGCCCGGCCAGCAAGGCTTCATACTCAGCTATGTTGTTGGTTGCTGGAAAGTTAAGCTGAAAAGCCCGTGGAATGGTGACACCTTCAGGTGACAGAAGGACAATACCTATCCCTCTACCATGAGAGTTCAGAGCCCCGTCAAAATATAATGTCCAAAGATTGGAAGATCGGACTGACATTAGTTCATCATCCGGGAACTCCGACCGGACTGGGTCAAAGACGGGTATGGGATGATGGGCAAGGTGTTCAGCAATAGCATAACCCTTGATTGCCTTCTGTGGGACATAAGTGATATCGAATTGGGAGAGGAAGCTCTGCCAACGCCCTAACCGATCAGTCAAGACTGTCTTCTCTAACAGAAACTTAATGGGATTGATACGAGCAATGAGCTTGACATGGTGAGCAAGGAAATAATGTTTGAGTTTCTGAACCACCCAAACAAGAGCAGCACAGGTCTTTTCCACCACAAGGTACTTCAGCTCACAAGCATCAAACATCTTAGACAAGTAGTAAGTAGCTCGTTCTTTCCCTTCTTCATCACCTTGTGCGAGGACTGCCCCAAGAGGGTGCTCAAGAACCGGAATGTAGAGGACCAAAGGTGTGTCGGGATTTGGTGGCCTAAGTTCACGGGGACTTTCCAGGTGTATTTTCAACCCATCAAACGCCTCCTGGCCCTTCGAATCCCATTTAAACTCGGCCCCCGCCTTGGTCAACTCATAGAAAGGTTTACACCTTTGGGAATGTTGTGAGATAAACCGGCGGACAAATTGTAGCCTCCCAATCAATCCTCGAAGCTCTTTCATATTCTTCGGAGGAGGCATACCAATAATTGCTTTGGCCTTGTTTGGGTCAATCTCTATGCCTCTTTTGCTTACTATGAACCCAAGTAGCTTTCCTGATGAAACTCCAAATGTACACTTCTTAGGGTTCATTTTTAGCTTGTATTCTCTAGCTCTTTGCAAGACCTTCCTTAGCACTTCAGAATGATCTTCCCGACTCTTGGACTTGATAACCAAATCATCCACATACACCTCTACAAGGGTGTGCATCATGTCGTGAAAGATAGCCATCATAGCCCTCTGATATGTAGCACCGGCATTCTTTAACCCAAAGGGCATGACAACATAGCAATATGTTCCCCAAGGTGTAGTGAATGAGGTCTTCTCTTGGTCCTCCTCGCCTAACCGGATCTGATTGTATCCAGAATAGCCATCCATGAATGAAAGCATTTCAAATCCAGCTGTGTTATCAACCAAAACATCGATATGAGGCAAAGGGAAATCATGCTTAGGACACGCTCGATTCAAGTCCCTGAAATCTATACAAATCCGAATTCGTCCATCCTTCTTCATAACAGGGACTATGTTAGCCACCCATTGCGGATATAGGACAACTTTAATAAATTTTGCTTGGTGTAATTTGTCGACCTCTTCTTTCATTTTGAGTGCAATATCAGGGTGGAACCTCCTGAGCTTTTGTTTAACTGGGGAAGTTCCAGGTTTCAAGGTTAATCTATGTTCAACCAATGAATTATCTAATCCCGGCATATCTTCATATGTCCATGCGAACGTGTCTTTATATTCTTCCAAAACTTTGATCAAACGTTGTTCTTCTGAGGGAGTGAGGTTTGCACTAATGAGGATAGTCTTAGGATCTTCCAGGGTTCCTAAATTCAGTTCCTTGGTCGGTTCATTCCCTGTGGCTGATGGTTCTTCAAATCTTCTAAGTCCAGATGCATATGCATCAGCCAAGTCCTCAATTTCATCCTCGGATTCGGGATCCTTCTCTGATACCACCTCATATACTCCCAAAGTATGATCTATGTTATGCTCATCCTCATATCGGATTTCATCTAGCTGGATAGTATTATCTAAAAAGTTTGGCAGCCTTACACACTCTACGCATTTCTGTGCCAATCAAGCGTATACCTATTTGGAACTTGCTTACCTCTGACTTTCCTATTTCCTAAACTAACTTGACCTACTGAAGATAAAGCTGGAAAGGTGGTATTTACAGTGGAGGGAGGATCGAGTAAATCGATTAATGGTTCAGAAAAGAGGGATCCCTGATTGGGAGCACCCTCTGGCATGAGTAGAGATGTCTCCTCGATGGAAATGTGAGTTTCAGAGAAGACGAATTTTTTTTGGAAAATTCATGTAAAAAGAGAGAATGAGCCGGAGTGACTCGAGGCTTGCTAGAAACTGACTGAATTAATAGAGAGAAAAACTTAAGAATAAAAGGGAAAAAGGGGCTCGTGGGCCCAATGGTAATAGAAAGTGGACATATGGGTCCAAAACTGATGGAAAAAGTAAACGGGTACATGGACCCGATCTTAGAAATAAATGGGCATGTTAGCCCATGTTGAGAAAAGCCCTCAGTTATGAAGTTGATGAGGGAAGCAAATGGGCAAGCTGGCCCAGTAAGAGTAGAAGGTTGAAGAGGGCACATGGGCCCAAAGAGGGTAAGTGGGCCCTGAAGCCCATCCAAAAGATCTAGAAATAAAGGTACGAGGTTCAAACATGGGATTGTTATATTTGGGCCTCGTGGAATGGTTTTGACTTGGGTAGTATGCTTAACTAGATGATCCAAGATTGGTCTGCCCTTGAGTGGTTCCTGGTACTCTTCCCCACTTGAGAACAGACGAGTTAAAGATAAGCATAAGTCTTCCAAGTCTTCTTCTTCTTCTTCTGGAGCCTTTCTTCTCTTGACAGCTATCACGGAACTTTTGCCATCTTCAGCCATCATCATGGTCTCCCCTTTGATAAAGAAGGTGTGGAGCCCCATGGCATATCCTGGCTGGAAGATCCTCCTTGGGATGGAACCCTCTTCATATCCCAACCCCTGCCTACGTGGCCTTTTCGCATTTTCAATTGGCTGAGTGATCCCTTGAAGATCCTTGCCTAAACCTCTTCCAGTCGATAGCCCAATTTCATCATCATCCGCCATCCCGGTGTCCGGTAGAGAGGCGGTCATGCATCCGACTTCCGGCAATTCTCCCACCGAGATCCGGGGTTGTATTGACGGACCTAGGGGTGATGTAAAAACATCATTCATCTCATCCCTCATAGGCATGCTAGTCACCTTGACCACCTGTCCTTTAAAGGGAAATTTTATGCACTGGTGGTTTGTTGAAGCCACAGCTCCTATTGCCTCCAAGTATGGCCTCCCAAGTATAGCCCGAAAAGTTGGATCTAATTCTAGAACATGAAATTCTGTTGTGACCGTACATGGTCCAAGTTTGACTTCTAGTGTGACCACCCCACGTGCAGACTTCTTGGAGTTGTCGTAGGCCATCACCATGGCACAGGATGGCTTGATTTCTTGCTCAGAAATGCCACACAACTGCAAAGTTTCTGGTGGCATAACGTTGATAGAAGCTCCAGTGTCAACCAAACATGACTTCACTTCAATATTACAGACAACCACAGCCACATGTAAAGCATATCTCCTGAAGTCTGGATCTGCTAATTCTTCCTGAGAGAAAGTGAGTGTTGGGTGCTCACTTCTAGGGGCTAACACTGTAGTGATCTTCTCAGGTGGGAGATCTTCATTCACCATGACCCTTTGCAAGTACTGTTGTAGAATCTCCTGGTGCACCTTTGATCTTTTCGATCAACTCAAGTATGGAAATACGGGCCGGTGTCTTATCTAAATGCTTTAACGGATCATAGGCCGTGCTCGGCATTGGTTCTTCCACTTGTTCCTCCTCCACTGGCTCCTGCAGTTGAGTTCCGGCTTGGGGAAAGAGCCGCTGGAACATCCTCCCACTCCGAAGCACCGGGGCTATTTGGCGGTCGGGTAGAGGTGACGGGTTAACTAGGGTGGGTTCTGGTGGAACAGGTGGTGTAGGTTCATGTATGATAGGTAATGGGATTGATGGTTCTGGGATGATGGGGTTAGTTGGTAGAGGGGTAGGATTTGGAGGTGGTAGTGATGGTGATACCGGTGGCCTAATAAGAAGAGGCCGGGGTGCAGGAGTGGTTGATGAGTTTAATGAAGGTTGTGGTGGCATGATAGGTTGTGGTGTTGGTGGTATGATAGGTTGGGGTTTTGAAGTGGTAGAGCTCATAGGTGGGGGTTCGTGTATGGTGGTGATTGAGGTGGTCGGATGAGCAAGGGCCGGTGTGTAGCAATGGTTGAAGGAGGCGTAGTTAGAGAGGGGGCTGGCCTAATGATGGGCCGGCGAGAAGAGGTGGCGGCAAGTGGTTGGGTTATTGAGCTTGGTAGTGGTTGTGGAGTGGCAGGTGCACGGATTATTTGTCTAGGAGGAGGCCTAGCAGAGACCTAGTCGGGTTGACAGCATGGTTGCATTTTGGTTTTCTAGTTGCCAACCTTGAGCACGATCGGCATCTCCCCGGACAATGGAGTGTACTAGACCAATTCCTGGGTTTGGATGTGCTGGTGCCGGTGTTGGAGCGGGAGCATGTAATGGGAGCGGATTCTGAACAATCCCCAAGCCCGGTTGTTGTTGAGGTTGAGCCGGTGGACGCCGGGCGCCGCCGCCGCCTAGCCTTCATAGCTTGTATGCATTCCCCCATTTGGACCCAATCAATGCTGCCTTGGTCATTCAGATCGTGGATGTAATCCTTGAATTGAAAGCACACCTCTACAGTGTGACCCGGACACCGGTGGTAAGCACAGTATCGGGACATATCTGCGTTTACTGGCCAAACCTCTCTTTCCTTGGGCAATTCCAACTGTTTCTCCGCCATGAGTACATTGAAGATGTCGGTCAAGGAGTAAGGGAGTTGCTGGTAGTTCTCTCTCCTAGGACCTCCCCTTCGTGGTGCCTGATTGGGTGGTGGCGGTGCCCTATTGTAAGTAGGTTGACGAGGTTGCTGGGGTTGTGCTACTGGTTGCGGGGGTTGTTGTGGTTGTCGTGGTTGTGGTGGCCTAACTTGTTGCTGAGGGGGGTAATAGGAAGGGTTCTGTGGTGGGTTTCTGAACTGGTTTTGACGGTTCCCTCCCTGGTTCCCTACAATGTTTATAACTTCGTTGTTGACCACTCCCTCAGTTGTAGGCCCAACTGGTGCAAAGGGGGTTTTCCTAAGGTTTCTAGTTTTAGGATCGAAAGGGTTTATCATTGTGGCATCCTTGAAGTGGGCTTGTAAGTATCGGGCACTGTCATAGAGTTCATTCATTGTGGTAGGACGGTGCATGATCAATACATTTCTCAGAGCAGGTGTAGTGTTGCCAATGAGCATCTTCACTTGTTCCCCTTCAGAAATAACATCTGTCAATTTCTCTGCCATTCCCCTCCAGCGATCAGCAAACTTTACGAAGTCCTCTTCGGGCTTCATCTTCTCAGCAATCAAGTCTGTAATGGAGCACGCTGGTGCCACCCGGTCTCTGTATCTCTGCAAGAATTTGGTCTTGACAATGTCGAAGTCTCCTGCCTCAAAGGAGTCGAGTGAGTAGAACCATTCCAATGCAGACCCTTCTAGTGATCGACGAAACAAGAAGGCAAGAACCCTACGATCATCTTTCCAGAATGAGGATTCGTAGAGAAAATCCTTAAGGTGGAGAAAAGGGTTGCCAGTACCATTGTAGCGGCGATAAACTGGTAGCTCAGAAGGTGGCAAGTGTAGTACTGGCAGAGAAGGGATGGAGATTTCAGGCACTGACTTGGAGTCCATGCGACATCTCAGCTCTTCATAACGCTCATTCATCTGGGTGAGCTGATCCATGATTGCCCTGGTGAGAGCAGGTTCTTGGTTTACTGGTGGGGGTATGTGGTTAGAGACATGACTCTGGAATTGAGGAGCATGACTTGAAGATTGTCCCATGACTTGATGGGCCAAGGGAGCAACATGGTTGAAATAAGATGGTTGGACAAATGAGGGTTGGACCACAGATGGTTGAACTGCAGATGGTTGAATCATAGGTTGTTGAACAACAGGAGGTTGAATCATAGATTGTTGAACAACAGGTGGTTGAATCATAGATTGTTGAATAACAGGTGGTTGAACAAAGGGTGACTGAATGAGTGGTGGTCGAACCAGAGGACGAGGAGATAAGGCAACTTGATTAGTTTCACCGATTCGATGCAATTTTGCCCTTCACCATGGATTGTATGCGGGCATAGGTTTCTGGGTCGGTATAGAGAGACAACTCCCTAAAGAGTTGTTCAACATCACGGGGAGCAGATGGTTGAGGGACCTCTTGCGCTTCTGACTGAATCGGTTGGTGACCCATCTCGTGCTCTCGATGTTCAGCTTGTTCCGCCATTCCAACGTGCCTTCCAGACCTTAGTTGCATTGAACTTCAAGAAGAAAGTAAAACAAACAAGTTGACAAAGTAAACAAAGAACCTTTTTGGTTTTTTTAGTATTTTGCAAAAAGTTAAAGGTTTGAATTTTTGTTTGACAAGCAAGTTATGCAAAGACTTGAAAGCAAGATTACGCAATGATTTTGATTAAACCTTAGGTTTATGAATTTTGTTAAGAATTGTTCTCTCAACAAATGGGTTAGGATCCTAACTCCAATCTCCAATGACCTAGGTTTCACACAATCTCACCACGTGTAGGTAACATAGGATGCTTCGGGTTTTGGGGAGTGGTACAACCAACCCGATCGCGAAGAGGAATACTCCACGTATGAGGAATTACGGAGGCCTTGATGAAAGCCAACCAAGTCAACTAGGAAGGAATATCCCAGAAGAGAGGTCAGAATCCACCAAGAGGGTGTTTTGGATGGGAGGGATAAATGGGAGAGTGAGCTCCCGCCTCAAAAAAAGTGTAAAAGAAGGAGGTTGAGAGAAGGAGTAGAGAATGCAATCAAGTAATAAAGCAAGTAATGAGCAAAGCATAAACTTAAACAAACATGCAATCAACACCAGACAAGCAATTAGAAACTAGACAAGCAACTAGAAACTAGAATCTAGACTTGTTTCTTATGTGAGCCAAATGGAGATAGTGAAAAGGTGATGGAAAGAAGAGGGTTCAGATCAGATAGCCAAGCAAAAGGGTGGTCCACGTGGGGACCGATGTGGGAACTGGGGTAGAAAGTAAAGGTGGTTCACGTGGGAACCGGTTTTGGGTAAAAGGGGGTGGTTCGCGTGGGAACCAGTTTGAATGGTCAAAAGAGGGCCACGTGGGGCCAATTAAGGTGAATAAAGATCTGATCCAAGTTGGGATAGATCTGAAGGAAAGTGGTTTGGTTCACGTAGGAACCGAAGTAAAGAAAGAGATTGGTTCACGTGGGAACCGGTTTAAGAAGAAAAGGGTGGTTCACGTGGGAACCGGTTTAAATAAAATGCAGAAAATAAATGGCATACTTGGCGCTTCAGATCTGATGAAAGATGGGTGAAATCAGAAATTATGAGATGGCATGAAGTTAAGAAAGGTGGAAGGAAGGAAAGGCTCACGTGGGAACCGGTCTAGAACTAGAACTAGTTGCAAAACAAAACACTAAGCACCCACGGTTGAAGACATTGCTTGTCCCACCGTGGTCGCCACAAAGCTGTCGACTCTGAAAATTCGACGGGGTCCTCTCCTTTTCAGGGAAGTCCGTGAACCCAGATCGTCACCTCAAGAGGGGATGAGGAAAGAAAGGGATAAAACTCGGAAAACAACTCTCACCTCGGTCCCACACTCACATTGATCCCCGAACTTTCATCCCTTGGCGTCGCTCGATCACCAAAGAGATGGTTCAGGTCATGTGGGAGGAGGGTGAGAAGAAATAAACGTGGTCGCCAGGAACCGTGGGTTCCAATTTATAGAATTAAAATGAAAGATGACCGTGTGTACCTTAGCGTGAAGAGTGTGAGTTTAAGCTTCTCCTTCTTCGGCCGGCCGATGAAGAAGAGTCCTCAACGTGGTGGGTGCTTGATGTTCTGTGCAACTAGACAAATAAACAAGTGAAATATACTATTAGAACTAGACAAAGTGGAGTATATGTAAAGAGAATGACATAAAACACACATTTGACTAGAAACTGACCGGATCAGGGTTATCTCTAACCCCTTTTTTTATTTTTCGGATTAACAGAGTAAAAGTAATGAAAAAAAAATGTAAAAGAAATGATAGGATGATGGAGAATCACTAAACAAAGAGATAGGAAAAAGAATTGAAAGATTCTAAGTTAAATAGAGGAAGATATAGTCAAATCTGTTTTGTCGAAAAAGCCGAGTAGCAGTGCAGGATCTGCCAGGCGCGACTTTGCTTCTGCGCTCGTCACGATCAGCCCCGACCTCTGAATCAAGTGCCGTCGATTGGAAACTCAAGAAGACTTGAAGAGGAAGAACTTTGATGAAGAGAGCTCTGGCAGCAGACGTCCACACAAAGCTGTAGAGGCCGAACAAGAGAGAGTTGGCAGATCACCTGTAGAACAGCCTTCCTCTCTCTTGAACCGACTTTTCTCTCTCTAAAAAACTCGAAATTCTCTCTCTAAAAATCATAAAATCGATGCAGGAGGGAAGTTGGACGTCTTGAGATGCCTGGGGAGTCGTGCTCATCTCCTTGGAACGACCGGAATCAGACTCCATTTATAGGAGAACAGGTGATCTGATCCGGACTAAAAAATAGGGTGTATGCGCCCTGGTCCTGGGCGCATGCGCCCTGGTGCAGGGCGCATGCGCCCCACTGATGGGCGCATGCGCCCCCCAGGGGTGCACATCTTATCATCTCCGAAAAATTCGATCTTATCTCTTCCGTCTGTTCAGCAGCAGAGTCCGGGTGAAAGACTGACTCAAGGGTGGGGCGCATGTGCCCTCAAGTGAGGGCACATGGTCACGTGCCTCACTGGTAGGGCGCATGGGCACGTGCCCTGGGTCCCGGGCGCATGTGCCCCGGGAACCCGGGCGCATCGGACTGGTTCTGCGCGTCCTTCTTCCGGAAGCCATTGCGAACACTCCCGAACTCGGAATTCGACGCCGTTTGTTGCGTTGGAAAGATAACAGGCCGAAGAAGCTTTCTATAGCATCGGATCAACCATCACACCCTCCAAAACTTCATAATTTTACCCGGAAGTTAGGGCAAGGAATGTAAGGTCCGATATAGGTCAAAATGACTTCGACAAAGAAACCGGAAAGGCACGGAATGCAACAAAACTTGTCCGGAGTGTGAATATGACCATAACCTTCAATGCATGATCATTAGGCATTGGTCATTCAGCCAATTTCCTTGTTCACACGATTTACGTGCGGCTTTCGCTCGGAAATTACGGCCTTTTGCGAAAAACGTCGGAAAACATCCGATTTCGTTCGGCGAAGCTCCAAATCAACTTAAAAGACCCGGCATCATCATATGATCAATCATGCGTGTTACCCTATAAAACATGAGTTTTATGCTCTGAATTAGGCGAATTTGGCGTGTCTACACTACCTACCACGGGCTCCTCAACCTACCAACAAACCCTACCATCACCATCATCACCACTTCCCCCTACCACGCTGGCGCCGGTACTTCGTAGCAGGAGGATGTTCCAAAGGGTCTTCCCCCAGGTTGGGATGCAACCACAGGAACAGGCAGAAGAGGAGGTAGTGGAAGAACCGTTGCTCGGCACGGCATATGACCTATTGAAGCATCTGGACAAAATGCCGGCACGGATTTCAATTCTGGAGCTGATAAAGAGGTCGAAGAACCATCAGGACATTCTACAACAATATCTGCAGCGGGTCATGGTCAATGAGGACCTCCCACCCGAGAAGATAATTAATGTCCTGACCCGGAGGAGTGAACATCCGGCACTTACATTTACACAGGAGGAGTTGGCACGGCCAGAGATTAGAAAATTTGCTTTGCGCGTTGCAGTAGTCATCAGAGGCGTGGAGATCGAGTCTTGCTTGATTGACACCGGAGCGTCGATAAATGTCATGCCGCCAGAAACATTGCAACTTTGCGGCATCTCCGATGAAGAAATCGAGCCTTCTGTCGTCACGGTGACAGCATATGACAACTCCTGGAAGCCGGCACGAGGGGTGGTTACATTGGAAGTAGGGCTCGGACCGTGTGCTGTCACCGCCGAGTTTCATGTTTTAGAACTGGACCCTACAATTAAAGCTATTTTGGGACACCCGTACCTTGAGGCAATAGGAGCTGTTGCCTCCACTAATCATCAGTGTCTGAAGTTCCCATACAAGGGCCAGGTGATTAAAGTAACCAACATCCCCATTCTGAATGACGTCGATGACCCCTCTTCTACACTGCAAATATCAAAATTTGTCCAGCCGTTGGTTTCCACTACAGAGCTGCCCGAGGTCATGATGTTAACGACGCCTTCAGATACAGTTGCATGGCGGATGATGAAAGGGATGGGCTATCAGCCAGGAAAGCGGTTGGGAAAGGAGCTGCAGGGGGTTGTGCACCCCATTAAAGCCAAACAAAGACCAAAGAGACACGGGCTTGGCTACGAGCCCAATTTCACTTCGAGGATGGTCTACGGCCAAAAAATGCCATGGGACTCCAAAAATTCTTTATCAAAGGGGAGACCATGATGATGGACGGGGACGAAAAAGAAGAACCAGTCAAGAGGAGGAAGGCACCAGAGCAAGAGAAGGAAGTGGACAACCTGAATTCATCTTTGGCTCGGTTGTTCAGAGAGGAGGAAGAACCAGTCAAGGGAAGTCCATTCTTAAACAACTTTTCCACTTTAACTCACCTCCAAATAACATTCCGCGTGAGCCGTATCCTATGGTCACATATTTCAAAGTCCTCATGCTCTCCCTCCTAGATTCACTTGATGGGCTATCTAGCCCAATTCCTACTTCTGGGCCAAAATGGCCACCTGAACTGATCACTGGGCCTGAGAGCCCATTCAAATCTTCTTACTCCACTGGGCTTCTATGCCCATTTCAATCCAACAACCTTGGGCCCGCGTGCCCACCAATTGGGCCCGCGTGCCCACCAATCGGGCCCGCGTGCCCTTTAGATTCCTTTTCTTACTTTGTGCCCACGTGCCCACCAATTGGGCCCACGTGCCCCTTAGGTTTCTTTTCTAGCTTTGGGCCCATGCGCCCGTTTCTTGCCTTTGTTGGGCCCGCGAGCCCATTTTTCTCTCTTTTACTTAAACTTTCTATTTCTGCTCGAGCCCCACTGGCTCATTCTCTTTCTGTTATTGAAAATACCCAAAACACCCAAAAAATAAAAACAACTTCTCGCAAACTCAGTTTTCTGTTGAGGAGACGTCTCTACTTGTCTCGGAGGGTGCTCCCAACCAGGGACCCCTCTTCTCTGACTCACTTATCGATCTGCTCGATCCTTCACCCATTGTAGATACCGTTTTTCCATTTCCGTCTTCTTTAGGAGTAGTTAGGGTAGGAAAGAAGAAAACCCGAGGTAAACGTGTTCCAGAAAGGTATCTCCAACAAATAGCTAAAAAATGTAAGGATTGTGCAAGGCTGCCAAGTTTTTTAGAAAATGCTATCCAGCTTGATGAAATCCAATATGAGGATGAATTCAATGCAGATCATACACTAGGAGTTTACGAGGTTTTATCAGAAAAAGATCCTGATTTCGAGGATGGAATTGAGGACTTGGCTGATGCGTATGCATCTGGACTTAAAAGGTTTGAAGAACCATTAGCCACGGTGGATGAACCGACAAAAGAATTAAATCTTGGAACACCGGAAGATACCAAGATAGTCCTCCTAAGTGCAAAGCTCACTCCCACTGAGGAACATAGCTTAGTTGAAATTTTGGAAGAATATAAGGACACGTTCTCATGGACATATGAAGACATGCCGGGGTTAGACAATTCTTTAGTTGAACATCGTCTAACTTTGAAACCTGGAGTTACCCCGGTCAAACAAAAATTAAGGAGATTCCACCCAGATGTTGCACTTAAGATGAAAGAAGAGGACGACAAGTTACATCAAGAAAGATTCATTAAGGTTGTCCTTTATCCGCAGTGGGTGGCAAACATAGTCCCTGTAATGAAAAAGGATGGACGAGTTCGGATTTGTATAGACTTCATGGACTTAAACCGAGCGTGTCCTAAAGATGACATTCCTCTACCTCATATTGATGTACTGGTTGATAACACTGCTAGATTCGAGATGTTGTCAATCATGGATGGCTATTCTGGATATAACCAAATCTGATTGGCCGAAGAGGACCAGGAGAAGACCTCGTTTACTACACCTTGGGGAACTTACTGCTATGTCGTCATGCCCTGTGGACTAAAGAATGCTGGTGCTACCTATCAGAGGGCAATGATGGCTATCTTCCATGACATGATGCATACCCTTGTAGAGGTGTACGTGGACGACCTGGTCGTTAAGTCCAAAAGCCGAGAAGATCACCCGGAAGTGTTAAGAAAGGTCTTGCAAAGGGCTAGGGAATATAAATTGAAGATGAACCCAAAGAAATGTACGTTTGGAGTATCCTCAGGAAAGTTATTAGGGTTCATAGTGAGCAAAAGGGGCATAGAGATCGACCCAAACAAGGCCTAGGCAATCATTGGTATGCCTCCTCCGAGAAATATGAAAGAACTTCAAGGATTAATCGGGAGGCTACAGTTTGTCCGCCGGTTCATCTCACAACACTCCCAAAGGTGTAAAACTTTCTATGAGTTGACCAAGGCGGGGGCCGAGTTCAAATGGGATTCGAAGTGCTAGGATGCATTTGATGGATTGAAAAGATACCTGGCTAGTCCCCCTGTGCTTAGACCACCAATCCCTGGCAAGCCCATAGTTCTGTACATCTCAATTTTGGAGAATTCTCTTGGGGCAGTCCTTGCACAAGTGGATGAAGAAGGGAAAAAGAGGGCAACCTACTACTTGTCAAAGATCTTTGATCCATGTGAGAAGAAATATATTGTAGTGGAGAAGACCTGTGCTGCACTAGTCTGGGTAGTTCAGAAGCTTAAACACTATTTCTTAGCTCATGAGGTCAATCTTATTGCCCGCATCAATCCTATCAAATTCCTACTAGAGAAAACTGTTCTAACTGATCGGTTAGGTCATTGGTAGAGCTTTCTTTCCCAGTTTGATATCACCTATGTCCCCCAGAAGGCGATTAAGGGCTATGCCATTGCCGAACATCTAGCCCATCACCCTATACCCCTCTTTGACCCGGTCCAATCGGAGCTCCCGGATGAAGAACTAATGTTGATCCGATCTTCCAACCTTTGGACATTATATTTTGATGGGGCCCTGAATTCACACAGTAAGGGAATAGGAATCGTCCTTCTATCACCCGAGGGTGTCACCATCCCACAGGCATTTCAGCTTGACTTTCCAGCAACCAACAATATAGCTGAATATGAAGCCTTGCTGGCCAGGCTGGAGGCTGCTCAGTTATATGGTGCCACGGAATTAGGGGTGATAGGTGATAGCCAACTAATCCTTCGCCAAGTCCTAACCAAATACCAAACTTCTCATCCAAACCTCAAACCTTACCAAGAACTTACCTCTTTCTACATCAAACTCTTTTCCAAACTCACTTTTGTTCATGTCCCTCGAGCTCAGAACATCCTTGCTGATGCCCTAGCCTCCTTAGCTTCATCTCTGTCAGTCGCGCTAGGTAGATAGGTGCGGACTATCCATGTCCATCGAACGTCGATGCCGGCGACTAAGGATGGTCGATTTCTAAAGGTCAATGAGAGATTTGGCAGGAAGGAATATCTAGAGCAGAAAGAGGAAGTTTCTCTAATCGAGTTGGAAGAGTTAGATGAGGGTGAGAGGCCTTGGTTTGATGAGATCGCGAGGTATTGTCATGATCAGTCGTATCCACCTGGATCCAATGCAAAAGAAAAGAAGGCCACCAGGAGAGTATCCCAGAGGTATACCATCCTAGGTGGGGTGCTCTACAAGAGAAGCCTGAGCGGAACTTTATTGAGATGCGTTGATGAAGAAGAGGCAGAATTGGTGCTTACGGAAGCACATTCCGGGGTCTGTGGGGGCCGTGTCAATGCTCAAGCTCTTGCCAAGAAAATCATCAGGCAGGGGTAATATTGGCCAACCCTAGAAGAGGATTACTCCATCTTTGTCAGGCACTGTCATTCTTGCCAACTCCATGCTGACAAGATCCATTCTCCCGCATTTTCCCATCATCCGATTCATGCCCCATGGCCCTTCACCATGTGGGCTTTCGATATCATTGGCCCTCTAAGTGATCTTAACTCTGAAATCCGTTCCAAATCGTTCATCCTTACGGCAACAGAGTACTTCACCAAGTGGGCAGAAGCGGAAGCGTTCATGGAGATCAAGGCATCAACACTGTGCTCCTTCATCAAACGCAATATCATCGCCAGGTACCACATTGCATTGATCTCCTTATTACCCGCAAGGCAATGGTCAAGCAGAAGCCACCAACAAAACTTTTATTAAAATCATCAAGAAAACCTGTAAGTCTAGCAAGTTCGCAGACTGGCCAGATAAGCTTCTAGATGCTCTATGGGCTTGTCACACTTCTGTACGGACCCCCACTAGTCAAACCCCGTATGCTCTCTCATATGGGATGGAAGCGGTGGTCCCGTACGAAGTACTCCTTCCATCACTCCGAGTTCAACTCGATAGGGACATCCCTGTCGATGAGTGGCGAGACTCTCTCCTTGCACAACTTGAACTCCTGGATGAAAGAAGGTTGGCCACCTCTGAGCATGCCCGGACTTATCAGAACCGATTAAAAAGGTTTTATCAAAAGAGGGTGGTAGAGAGAAAGTTCGAAATCGATGAGATGGTAGTAAAACGCATATTCGTTAAGCCGGGTGGTCCACGCTCTAAGTTGCAACCTAACTGGGAAGGGCCTTTTGTCATAACTGATAAATATTCAGGTAATGCATATGAGCTAACCAATGCCGATGAAGAAAAATTGAACCATCCATGGAACGGCGTCTACCTCAAAAAATATTTTCCTTAGAGAAGAAAAATGGAAAATTTCTGGTATGATATCAAGTCATCGATCCAAGGGTGTTAGCTAGAAGTCAAGGGTAGGTATCACCTTGCACACACAACACCTCCTGATCCCAGAATCTAGATAGCCCAACACTCGAGAGAGGCAAGGCAGAACCCTGAAGGCGGAAAGGAAACCTTACCTCATTCTCTTCTATTCGGTCCAAGATAGGTGAAGGGGACTAGAGGAGGATAGTATCGAAAATGCCCGCCACCTTAGTAAGAGGCTATCTCATAGGGTGCAAAAGGGTACCAAAAGATGGGCAATGAACCCCACAGGTTTAAACAAATATGGGCCTATCTGAATGAGTACCAGGAAGAATAGAAAATGAGGAAAAGGCAACAAAAGATGGGCAATGACCCCACAGGTCAAAGACTTGTCTAAATACGTGCCACATGTAGAAAAGACCCGAAGAGGCCGAACTCCAACGGGCAATTTGGGCATGAGTAGAGAAACCCTCCTCAACACCCCCGAATCCTATTAAGGACTTCCTTCATTCTTCCATCTTAAAACCCTAGGGTAGGGTAAACTATCTAAACTCGGGGGGAATCCAAACCGATCAAAAGAAGAGAGCAAGAAAGATTCTGGGTAGGGAACCTTATTTTCACGTGGTGCTTATTGCTTGAATCTTGATCAACACTCAAAGATCGATGAATTGTTTCAATACCGGCAAATTCTCCACAAAAATCCAAAAAAATGAATATTTTCAAAAATTCAAAAAAAATCGAATATTTTCAAAAAAGAAATTTGAATATTTTCAAAAATAAAAAAAAAGTTGAATATTTTCAAAAATAAAAAATTACTTTCTAAAAATCCAAAAAAATGCATCATTTTACTTGGCATAACCTTGATGTTTGTCTTTGCTAGCATTCATGTTTATTTTTATGTCTTGCATGTTTCATTTCTGCATCGCATATTTATCTTGATTATCACCTTATTAAGAAGGCTCCTCTCTTTGACCTCAGTCAAGGCAGACAGCAATAGGCAAAGAGATAAGCCATGGTGAAGATTTAATCCCCTTTATTAAGTGTTTCAGGATTCTGAGATCAAGAAGGGAGTGACTCTTGCCACAGCAGGTAAGCTCTCTTAACTTTTACCTTATTTGTCATTTTGTGCATTCTACCTTGTTAATAAGGCTACCCCCCTTGACATGTAAGCAAGGCAAGACAAAAATAGGCAAGGGGGTAAGCCATAGAGCAGATTTAATCCTTCTTTTAAGTATTTCAGGAAAGAAACACAAGTCAAGGAGGGGTGAGAATCTTGCCAACAGGTATGTCTCTTAACCCTACATCTATTATTTACTTTTATTATTTTGCCATCCCTTAGAAAGCTTCACCCCTTGACAAACTTGCAAGGGGCCAAGTCGGAATGCGATACTAACAATCCTTTTGAGAAATGTCAAGCAGATCAAACAACACTGAAGCAAGAAGTGCTATAACAAGGAAGAAAAGCAGCTACAACACCAGAAGAAGAATAAGCCTGCTACAGATATCAGTGTCTATTGCCACCGACTCCGGGAGAATGACCACGTAGAGAAGGCATGGAAACCGTGTCCACAAATACCGCCGCAACTGCCTCATTCCGGCGATACTCCAAAGGAGTGGCCAAGAAAATGCTCGCAGAAATGGAAGAGTGGACATGGGAAACCCCCATTTCTTGCCGGCTAACATATAAGTCGTTAGTCGTGTATTATTATCTTATGCATGATTTGTTGAAGACCATGAGTACGGAGAAGACTTGACCCGAGATCCCCTTCATCAAAATCTACGACGGTCAGGTCATCTCTGATGCTCACGGATAAGCCAAAGTTGTGCTGTGAGGGACGATGGTTCCCGAATGGGTATCTTGACCTCATAGACAATCTATATCTTCAACTATTTGTTATACAAGTTTTGTTTTGTTTTCTTGAGCCCAGCACGCATCATGTAGCATTAGTTGCATTACATTTTGTTTTGTCATTGCATACATCATTTCATAATCTTCACCTTCTCACCATAATCTTTAAACCTTTCATCCTAATTCCGATCATTCTAATCCCATTGTGTTTTCTAATCTCACTATGTTTTCTAGTCCCACCAACCATTCTAACATCTCACTGTGTCTGTTAATCCCACCGTGTTCGGTAATCACTTTATACCTCCAAATCCTCCATCACCACTGTGGCCATTGCAACACTTCTTTACTATTCATCCCACCATAGCAGCCAATTCGTCCTGCCAAGGGCCTCGTATTTGATCAGAACTTGCACCGTCACTATCTTCACGGTCTATGCTTAAACATTTGCCTTTCGAAATTTAAGATCATTCCATTCCGAATCGAATCTTGTCTCTTGAAAGACTTAAATGAATCTAAGAGCCTGAATGTGCTCGATTGGTATTCTTTTACTTTTTCAAAACAAATCTCTTTTTAAACTTTAGCCCATCACAGTTCAGGAACACCGCAAAGATCGGGTTACCGGCTGATGATGAACCTATGAACCCATGTTTTGGGGACTCCCCACCGCGTTGGGGGTTGGCTATTCTTCTCTCGTGCCAATGGCATATCTCTTACCAATAGAACATAGGAAGACTTGTTGAAACATGGCGGTTAACCAAGAGACTTGAGGAGATTCGTCTTGCCGAATTTGGGCGTTGAGCGTGTCTATATCTACACCTTGATGCCACCTTTTCAGTACATCACCATTTCGCTCCACTACATTCCACTACGATCCATCTCGCATCACTATGATTTCTCTACGTTTCACTCCGCTCTGCTACATGTCATTCCCTTGCAAAGCTGACATCAAGGCGAGGCAAGCTGTAGACAAGCCAAATTGGCCTGATTCAGAGCCCCAGACTCTTATTCCATAGGCGATATCCTTTATTTGACAGTTATCTGATCCGGATTACCTCGTGGAGATGAGCTAAGGATGTTGGTGGAGCCCCTTGTGAGTTGGGAATGGACCGATGATTTCCGGAACAATGCCATGACCTTCAAGCGAGAGCTGCGCGTGAACTGTAAAAACACGAAGCCTGCTTGATGAACTGACCTGACATGGCTATCTCGGTCTTGGGAGTCCCGCATGTGTTCCGTAACATTTAGGGTTTCCGAGAAGTCATTTCGGTAGGCGTCGGTCAATGATGGCTTTCGTTATGGCTTTTCGATTTGTACTGACACGGCTATCCCGGACCACGCATTAGGCCTTTATGGTCATCAACGGGTCTTTTTGGATCATCCGGGTCGATTCTAGCCAAATATTTTCTTCAACCGGGGCCATACGTTTGGTTCGGTCAATTTTAGGGTTTCGCGGCTTTTCCGATGTTCGGTTCACGTTTATAGGGTTAATCTCAGATTTTTCGATGATTTTTGGTTTATCGATCGTACCATACTTGTTCGGTCATCATTTTATGTCATCCTGAGTTGACCCGAGATTTCTCGATCGGAACCGTGCTCTTTCGGATCTTCGCCACGGGTTTCGGCTTTCCGCGAGAGGGTAAACCGGTAGAAAGCCCCATGTAAACATCTTGGGAATCATGCCGGCTGGTTTAATGACTTGAGGAGGTGCATTTGAAGGCCCTCTTTCCAACGCGACAAACGAGGGCCGAATCGGACATCCCGTTTGCAAGATATGGCTCGCGGAACACGCGCGTAGGAGTGAGAGTGTACCGCGCCCTCAAACCAGGGGCACGTCCTGCGCGCCCCCGGTTCCTTTGAAAAGCAGGGGTGCGGTCAGTTTCCTTAAATTTCAAATTACCCCAATTAGCACCTTCTAAACCTGATTTTTGGAAGGTTTCCGGCGCTGATTTTCGATTATATGTACCGCGCCCCCGGTTTGGGGGCGCATTACATTTGTCAAGTCAATTTTTAGCAATTTTCGGAAGTTTCCGACGAATTTTAGCAGTGAGACATGTACCGTTCCCCCAGTTTCAAAGAAACTGGGGGGCGTGCAGACCGCGCCCCCGAAGTGAGGGCGCGCCCTGCGCGCCCTTGTCTCCATTGAATAGTGGGGGCGCGGTCGGTCCAGTTTTCATATTTTGCACCGGCTTCCTTCCCCTATAAATTGAGGGCCATTCTCAACGACCCAAGGTTAACCCCCCATGCCTAGATCATCCAGAGGTCATCCAAGCTCTTCTTCAAAGTCGTCCTGACATCCGAAGGCGATCCGACATTGAGAGATCGATCCCGAAGTGAAGGAGAAGGCTCGATCCGGGCGTTCTGCATCAACCGTCTTCATCGACTTCTGTAGAAAATCCAGGATTTGTTCTTCGAAAGTCTTCAACGTATATGTTGTTTATTTCTTCGTCTTCTTTCATCTCCAACTGACGGCACTCAATTCTGAGTTGTCGTTTGTTCGTGACGGTTGCTACACCAAGGGCGCGCATCCAGGTTTTGTTTTCTATATACGCCCACTTAGAAATTTTAGAGACTTCTAAAGGAAGAGTTAGGAGAAATCATAAACATAGTAACTCTTCCTCTCTGAGTCCTCTATCTAATACAACAAATGGAACTTGATTCTGACATCGGAGTCGTCTGTAGAATTTTCTGCACCAAAGTCGCGCCAGAAGGGTGCAAAGCTACCCAAACCGGCCTTCTTCAACCAACTCGGCTTCAACTCAAGCAGATCCACTCCATAAGCTTTATCAACTCATTTAACTTAGTTTATTTACTGTTTTAAAGCATATTTCAGTTCATTTGAATTATTTTTACATAATCAAAAAAACACAAAAAAGGTGTTAAGGCTCACCCCGAAGCCGTTGAGTCCAATTCCAATTGCTTCTTTCACATCTTCTTACTACAGTTACTACACTTCCCATAGTTCTAATCATTTTCTTTCACTCGGTTTATTGTTCTAGTTTCACAGGTTGATCAAGCTAGCATCGGTTGGAGACTCTTCTTCATCGGCCGGTTGAAGAAGAAGAAGGTTGAACCCATATCCCGATCTGCCGCGCTAAGGTACACGGTCAAATCAACTCATCTCTTGTTTTTATTCCATAAAGCGGAGCCCGCTGCTCCTGGCGACCTCCTTTCTTTTTATTCATGTTCTAAGTTAATTCACTCCTCACTCTCCTCCCACATGACCCGACCCATCTTCGGTGCTAAGCGACGTCATGAGATGAAAGTTCGGGGATCAATGTGAGTATGGGACCGAGGTGAGGAGTCTTTACTGCTTTCCGAGTGTTTTCTGATCCACTCCTCCTTTTTCCCAATTCTATCTTTCACCTTTTCTTGAGGTGCCGTTCCGGAACCCGTTTCTGGAGTCGACAGTATCGAAAATAGATCTTGATTTCAAGGAAGGAATTGAGGACTTGACTGACGCGTATGCATCTGGACTGAAAAGGTTTGAGCAACTATCAGCCACAGTTGATGAGCCGACAAAAGAATTAAAGTTCACAACACCGAAAGATCCCAAGATCATCCTATTGAGTGCCAACCTCACTCCCACTGAGGAATGGAGCCTAATCAAAATTTTGGAAGAATACAAGGACACGTTAACATGGACATATAAAGATATGTCGGGGTTAAACAACTCATTGGTTGAACATTGTTTAACTTTGAAATCTGGAGCTACCCCGGTCAAACAAAAATTAAGGAGATTCCACCACAATGTTGCACTTAAAATGATAGAAGAGGTCAATAAGTTGCATCAAGAAAAATTTATTAAGGGCATTTTTTATCTACAAAGGGTGGCAAACACAGTCCTGATCATAAGGAATGATGGAGGAGTTCGGATCTGTATAGACTTCACTGACTTGAATCGAGCATGTCCTAAAGATGTCTTTCCTCTACCTCATATTGATGTATTAGTTGACAACACCACTGGATTTGAAATGCTTTCATTCATAGATGGCTACTCCGGGTATAATCAAATCTAGTTAGCTAAAGAGGACCAAGAGAAGACCTCGTTCACTACACCTTGGGGAACCTACTACTATGTCATCATGCCCTTTGGACTGAAAAATGTTGGTGCTACATATCAGAGGGCTATGTTGGCTATTTTCCATGATATTATGCATACCCTTGTAGAGATGTACGTAGATGATCTGGTCATTAAGTTCAAAATCCAAGAAGATCATTTTAAAGTGTTAAGAATGGTCTTAAAAAGGGCTAAGAAATATAAATTAAATATGAACCCAAAGAAATGCACATTTTGAGTATCCTCATGAAAGTTTTTGGGGTTCATAATGAGTAAAAGAGAGCATAGAGATCAACCCAAACAAGGCCAAAGCAATCATTGGTATGCCACCTTTAAAAAACATGAAGGAACTTCAAGGATTAATAGAGAGGCTACAATTTGTCTACTGATTTATCTCACAACATAACCAAAGGAGTAAACCTTTCTATGAGTTGACCAAGGCGGAGGGCGAGTTTAAATGGGATTCGAAGTGCCAGAAAGCATTTGATGGTTTGAAAAGATACCTGGCTAGTCCCCCTGTGCTTAGACCACCAGTCTCTGGCATGCCTTTAGTTTTATATATATTAGTTTTGGAGAATTCTCTTAGGGCAATCTTTGCACAAGTGGATGAAGAAGGGAAAGAGCGGGCAACTTACTATTTGTCCCAGATTTTTGATTCAAGTGAGCAAAAGTATATTGTAGTGGAGAAGACCTGTGCTGCACTAGTCTGGGTAGTTCAAAAGCTTAAACACTATTTTCTTGCTCATGAGGTCAACCTTATTGCTCGCATCAATCCCGTTAAATTCCTTCTGGGGAAAATTGTAATAATTGATCAATTAGGTCATTGGCAGAGCTTTCTTTCACAGTTCAATATTACCTATGTCCCCCAGAAGATAATTAAGGGCTATGCCATTGCCGAACATCTTTCCCACCACCTTATACCCATCTTTGACCCGGTCTAATTGGAGCTCCTAGATGTTGAACTAATGTTGATCTGATCTTTCAATATTTAGACATTATATTTGGATGAGGCTCTGAATTCACTCGGTAGGAGAATAGGAATCGTCCTTCTATCACCTGAAGGCATCACCATTCCACAGGCATTTCAGCTCAACCTTCCAGTAACCAACAACAAAAATAAATATGATGCCTCGCTGGCTGGCCTGGAGGCCGCTCACTTCTATGGTGCCACTGAACTGAAGGTGATAAGTGATAGCTGTCAACTCTAAAAATTCGATGGGGTCCTCTCCTTTTCAGGGAAGTCCGTGAACCCAGATCGTCACCTCAAGAGGGGATGAGAAGGAAAGGAAAAAAACTCGGAAAGCAACTCTCACCTCGGTCCCACACTCACATTGATCCCCGAACTTTTATCCCTTGGCATCGCTCGATCACCAAAGAGACGGTTCGGGTCATGTGGGAGCAGGGTGAGAAGAAGGAAACTAAGACATGTGGTCACCAGGAATAGCGGGTTCTGATTTAGGAATTTAAGATTGACCGTGTGTACCTTAGCATGAAGAGTGTGAGTCAAAGCTTCTCCTTCTTCGGCTGGCTGATGAAGAAGAGTCCTCAACGCGTGGGTGCTTTATCTTATATGAAACTAGAAAAACAAACAAGTGAAAAGACTATTATAACTAAACAAAGTGGAGTATATGTAAAGAGAATAACATGAAACACACAACTGACTAGAAACTGACTGGATTCGGGTTATCTCTAACCCCTCTTTTTCTATTTTCGTATAAAAAGACTAAAAATAATGCAAAAAATTGTAAAAAATAATAGGAGGATGAAGAATAACTATAAAAAGTTATAGGAAAAATAACAGCAACATTATGATAAGAATATATAGAGATATGGAAAAATCTGGGTTGTCGAAAAAGCCGAGCAGCAGTTCAGAATCTGCCAGGCGCGACTTTGCTTCTGCGCTCGTCACGACCAGTCCCGACCTCAGAATCAAGTTCCGTCGATTGAAAACTGAGGAAGACTTGGAGATGAAGAACTTTTATGAAGAGATCTTAGGAAGTAGACGTCCACATGCTTCTGTATAGGCCGAATAAGAGAGACCTGGAAGAACACCTGCAGACAAGCCTTCCTCTCTCTTAAACCGACTTCTCTCTATCTAAAAACTCAAAATTCTCTCTCTAAAAATCACAAAATCAATGCAGGAAGGAGGTTAGACGTCTTGAGATGCCTGGGGGGTAATGCCCAGGCCTTTGGAACAACTGAAATCAAAGCTTATTTATAGGAGAAAACTGTCGTGATCAACACTACAAAATAAGAGACCTTGTGCCCTACCCCAGGGCGCATGTGCCTCCAAGTGGGGCGCATGCTATCCATTCGAAAATTTTGGTCTTATCCACTTGATCCGTTCAGTGGTAGAGTCCTGGTGAAAAACTGGTTCCCTCGTGCCTCAAGGGTTGGGCGCATGTGCCCTCAAGTCAGGGCACGAGCTCACGTGCCTCAATGGTAGGGTGCATGGGCACGTGCCCTGGGTTCCAGGCGTATGTGAACAGGGACCCGGGCACATAGGACTGTTTTTGCGCATCCTTCTTCCAGAAGCCATTGTGGACACTCCTGAACTCGGAATTCGATGTCGTTTGTTGCGTTGGAAATATAACAGGTCGTAGAAACACTCTATTGCATTGGATCAGCCATCACACCTGTAAGCACCCGGAATGGGACATCCGCGGATCTCCCCCTCCCGGAACCCTTACGCCCGCCTCGGTGTGTGTTGGTGGGTGGTGTGTTATGTAGG
Organism: Cryptocoryne crispatula var. balansae; assembly: GCA_036172225.1. Classification (NCBI taxonomy): domain Eukaryota; kingdom Viridiplantae; phylum Streptophyta; class Magnoliopsida; order Alismatales; family Araceae; genus Cryptocoryne; species Cryptocoryne crispatula. Next base: position 24,050,898 of record CM069925.1, read on the forward strand.
TGTGGTCGCCAGGAACCAAAGGCTCCAAAATATGGTGGAATGAAAGAAAATGAAATAGAAAGATGACCGTCGTACCTTCGGAAGCGGGGAGATTGTTGAGTTCCGACTTCTCCTCTCTCGGCCGGCCGAAAGAAGAGAGCTTAGTGAATCCTTTGCCTTCAATCCGGTTGAAGCTCTGCCCCGATCGGATTTACCTAAGAATGTCCATAAGAAAACATAGAAACAAGTGAAAGGTTCATTAGTTCTAATGAAAGCATAGTATCGTGCTCAAATTTGAATTCAAACATGCAAATGGAAGGGGACTAACCGGATTGGGACGGAATCCCAACCCCTATTTTGGTAGGTTTTTAAACATATATAAGATGAAAAATGTTCTAAGACATGCCAAATAACATGATGATTAATGCTAGGATGAAAGAGGAAGACGAAAAACTCGATTAAACGGGCGATCGGAATTCAAAAATAACAAAACAAGCTTCTGTCCTTCCTGGTGTCCTGTATATAGGGCGCCAGGAGAAGGTACCCCCTTTATGGGGCGCGTTGACCAAGTCAAAGCGCCCTGTATACGGGGCACTAAGTCTGGCCCGAACAGATTTTCTTCTCCTCTTCGCGGCACCGCTCCAGAGTGCTGGGAGGCTTCTGGGACGAAGTAGGGGCTTCTCCTTATAGACAATATGCAAATGAAGCTAATAAAAGGTGGTTTGGATGCTGGATGTAAGAGGAGAGACGGATAGAGGCTCTCAAAGTTGGAGAAAAATCATGTTTCTGGGTGACAGAAACAGAAGGTTTTTAGGGTTTTTGGTGGACGATTTTGGATCGATTTGAAGGCTTGTGGGGGATGAGAATGGCTTAGAAACGTGGTGTTGGATGAGCTATAAGGTGGCACGAGGTTGGAACCTCCTCTAAGCTCTAAATGGGGGGCTATTTATAGCCCAAAAGAGGGCACTTTGGCCATTTCCGAAAAGCAGTGCCATGTGGCATAGCGCCCTATATATGGGGCGCCAGCATCATGAGATATGTCAGGTCGACAAGACAAGTCACTGCGGGGGGTCAAATCGGCCTGTCAAATCAATTTAATTTGGATCCAGGCGCCCTGTTTATAGGGCGCCTGGTGCCCTATAAACAGGGCGCCTGGTGCCCTATAAGTAGGGCACCAGGTGCCCTTATACACAGGGTTTTGCCCTCTTTGAAATGTGCCAATGACCTTAATTTTTCCGGAAAACTCGGTTCTCCTGAAAGGTTACTCAAATATACTTCATGAAAACAAGAATTTAAGCTCTTCAACTAGGCCAAAATTGCGTGTCTACAGCTTGCCTCGCCTTGGCGTTGGCTTTGTAGGGGAGTGACACGAATGAAGCGTAGGCGAATGTAGCGAAGCGTAATGAGACGTAGCGTAATGAAGTGGTAATGGACTGAAAAGGTGACGCCAAGGTGTAGATTTAGACACGCCCTCACTGGCCTAATTGAGTGGAATAAAACTTTAGCGGACTCCGAGATTACCTTTTGTCTTATCGAAACCTTCCCTCTAGTTGATTGGTTAAAGAGAAGAATAGCACTGAAAGTAAATAACTAAATTCCCATGTGGGGGAGAATTGTTACCGGCCAGGACCCGAATTGCATGGTGTGCTAGACTCGGTAGAAATGCATTGAAAAGTAAATTGCGAAAAGTAAAGAGGAGACAGCCAATCAACAAAGGTTGGGTTCTTCAAATTCATGAGGTTTACTCAGAAATACCGGTTCAGTTTGACATGGAAAAACTTCTTGTTTCGATGAAATCATTGTCAAAACCCGTTGGAAACCAATTCTCTGAAAAATCAAGACCTTCTCTAGGGGCTATAAGAGACCATCTTTAAAAGGGTGCATGATGCGACTGGAAGGAGGTTATAGCATTATTAGGAAGCGGGGAATGGTTATGGTGGGATAACGCATGTGATGATGCATGATGCATGCTGAGTTTAAAGAAATAAAAATAAGTATAAGAAAATAGTTGAAGATATAGGTTGAACATAACGGGTCAGGACATCTATGAAGAAACTGTCATCCCCGCATATCCAACTTTGGCCTATCCGCAAGCCTAGGGAATGACTGGGCCCTCACTGATTTTGTTGAAGGGGTTCTCAGGCTCAGCCCCCCTCTAGACTTGAGGTCTTCAACATCTCAAATATTACTTATTTTGATAGATGCAATACTAAATGCATGTCCTAATAGGGGTCGGGGTAGTCCACTTTTGTTTTTCAATTTTTGATTTTTTTGTTGTTTTTGCTTCCTATATGTTTCTGGGGATATGAAGCTGGCATGCCTTCTCCTATTCTTGCATCCACTTGAGAGAAGATATTAGAACTTTATTTTGGCTTAGTCCCTTGCAAGGAGAGGGCAAAGTTGCCTTGATCTTTTGTCAAGGGACATGGGCCTTATCAAGGTAAAGATAACAGAAAAACCAAAAGTATGCATAAAAGAAAATACGCAAGACTGAAATTAAACATGAATGCAAAGACAACTGATCAGTTTAGAAAGCAAACTTTTAGGTGTTTTGAAATTTTTGATTTGTTTGGGTTTTTGATGGTTTTATAATGTTTTTGATGTTTTGGAACTTTTATGATTTTTTGTTGTTTTGAATATTTAATTTTTAAGATTTTTGACTTTATAGATTTTGTTTGGTGTTTTTGAAGTATTCGATTTTTTTGTGTGTTCGGTGTGAAGGACACAACCATCTCATCCTTTGCCTTGCTTGCCGTAGGTGCCTCTCATTGTTACCTAAGGGTTAAGAGTAGGCATCACGTGTAAGAAAGTGCCTTGTTCGGAATCTTCTGACCTTCCGCCTTCGATAGGCTATGGCTCTTCTTGGACCTAGTCGGTCAACCCTATCCTTTGAGGTTAAAGAAGGAAGATGATTGGTGGTAAGTCCTTAGTAGAATTCAGGGATGTCGAACTGGTTTTTCTACTAATACCCACATTGCCCATTCGGGTTTTGACCTCTTCGGGTCCTTCCTTTTAGCCCATTTTCTTTGATGTCCCACATTCAGACAGGTCTTTCTTCTTTTTTGCTTGATTTTGACCTGAGGGGTCATTGCCCATCTTTTGGAGCCTTTTTCTTTTGGACTTTTGTTGGTACACATTCAGACAGGTCTATTCTTTTGCTGACCTGAGGGGTCATTGCCCATCTTTTGGCACCTTTTATTTTAATAAAAAGTCAGACCTTCAGAGGCATTTTCCAACTAAGGCAATGGGCATTTTCGATACTCCTCATTCTAACCCCTTTTATCTATTCTGGACCGAAACGAGAAGAGAATGGAATTGGGTTGACCTTCTTTTGCCAAGCGTTGCCTAGCTTTCTCTCTAACTTCCGATCATCGGATCTCAAGACTAGACGTGTAGTGTGTGCAGTATGATGCCTATCCTTATTTCCCTAAGTGACAAGTTGGTGCACCGAACAAGCAAGCGTTATATGTTATCATTATCCTTCACTCCTTGGATTTTATAGATTTTTTTGTGACTTTTGTTTTTAAGGGAAATATTTTTTGAGGTATACACCATTCCAGGGATGAGCTAGTTCTTCTCCTTCTGCATTAGTCAGCTTATATGAATTACCGGGATAAACAGCCGAAATCACATATGGACCTTCCCAATTAGGTTGAAGTTTGGAGCGGGGACCGCTTGGCTTAACAAATATTCTTTTAAGCATAACCTCACCGACTTCAAATTTTCTCTCCACCACCCTCTTCTGATAAAATCTTTTAAGTCTATTTTGGTAAGATCTAGCATGTTCGGCAGCGGCCAGCCTCTTTTCATCCAAGAGTTCGAGTTGCGCGAGAAGCAAATCTCGGCGTTCATCCATCGGGATATCTCGATCGATCTGGACTCGGAGGGAAGGAGTGATTACTTCGTATGGAACTACCGCCTCCATCCCAAATGCCAAGGCATGGGGGGTCTGACCCGTTGGCGCGGTAGGCCAGTCTGCCCCGTAGAGCATCAACTAGCTTATCTGGCCAGTCTGCGAATTTGCTGGACATACAAGTCTTCTTAATGATCTTTATCAGGGTCTTATTGGTGGCTTCTGCTTGACCGTTGCCTTGAGGATAATATGGAGATGAATGATGCAATCTGATGCAATACCTGTTGCAAAGGTTACGCAGCTCCTGAGAGATGAATTGTGGTCCATTGTTGGTGATGATGTCGCCTGGGATCCCGAACCTGGCAATGATGTTGCGCTTGATGAAGGTGCAGACTGTTGATGCCTTGATCTCCACATATGCTTCCTCTTCTGCCCACTTGGTGAAGTACTCCGTTGCAGTTAGAATGAAGGATTTGATTTTGTTTGTGGAGCTTGGGTCACCGAGGGGTCCGATAACATCAAAAGCCCACATAGCGAAGGGCCATGGGGCGTGGATCGGATGAAGGGAAGATGCGGGAGAGTGAATCTTGTCGGCGTGAAGTTGACATTGATGGTAGTGCCGGACAAAGATCGAGCAATCTTCTTCCAGAGTAGGCCAATAGTACCCTTGTCTGATGATCTTCTTGGCGAGGGCTTGAGCATTTACATGGCCTCCACATACTCCGGAGTGTGCTTCTTTAAGCACCAATTCAGCCTCTTATTCGTCTACACATCTTAATAGAACACCGGCCAAGCTCCTTTTGTAAAGTACTCCACCTAATATGGTGTTATAAGTTTTTTGAACTAACTGATGCATGTATCTTTCTGGAATTCTCCTACCTCTAATTTTTGTCCTATTTCTAAAGAAGAAGAAGATAAATAAGAGGAGGAAGAGGAGGTGGATGGAGAAGAATTTATTGGAGAGGATGGAGGGCAAAGAAGGCCAATCAAGGATCTGGTGGCTCCTTGGGTCGAATGCCCTTCCGAGGTAAGTTTAGATGTTTCCTTGATCGAAATTTGAGTTTCGAGGAGGACGTTGTTTTTTGAGGAGTGCTAAACATAAAGACAAATTGGGCTTCAGGTGCCCGATTTGGGTTGAGATCAACTACGGGGGTCAGAGTAGGCGAAGATATTGATAAAGAGGGGAAGACTTCGAGTAATATTTGATAGAGGGGGCTTTCGGGCCCAATGTTGACAGAAAGAGATGATGGGCCAGTAGGCCGAATGATCATAGAGGAAGATGGGTTCATGGACCCAATAAGAGGAGGATGCGGGATCAAAGGCCCAGGTTTAGGATATGGGCTCGAGGGCCCGAGAATTGGAGAAAATGGGCACAAAGGCCCGTATTTAGTAGAGGGGCTCGGTGGCCCAAGAGTTGGAGAAAATTGGCACAAAGGCCCAGATTCAATAGAGGGGCTCGATGGCCCAAGAGTTGGAGAAAATGGGCACAAAGACCCAGATTCAATAGAGGGGCTCGATGGCCCAAAAGTTGGAGGAAATGGGCACAAAGGCCCAGATTTAGTAGAGGGGCTCGGTGGCCCAAAAGTTGGAGGAAATGGGCACAAAGGCCTAGATTTAGTAGAGGGGCTCGGTGGCCCAAAAGTTGGAAGAAATGGGCACAAAGGCCTAGATTTAGTAGAGGGGCTCGGTGGCCCAAGAGTTGGAGGAAATGGGCACAAAGGCCTAGATTTAGTAGAGGGGCTCGGTGGCCCAAGAGTTTGAGAAAATGGGCACAAAGGCCCAGATTCAATAGAGGGGCTCAATGGCCCAAGAGTTGGAGGAAATGGGCACAAAGGCCCAGATTTAGTAGAGGGGCTCGGTGGCCCAAAAGCAGCAAGTGGGTTCATGGATCCATAAGTTGGGCCTGAGGGCCTAGAAATAGGGATCGGGCCAAGAAGCCCGGGGAGAGCATCATAGTGAGTTGGGGCATCGGCCCCAAAAGAGGAGATAATGAGGGAAGGCCCTCGCGGAGTTGGTTGGACTTTTTCTCGAGTCGGTTTGGCAATATGACCCTTGGGTGGGTCGACAGGTGGTTCAGCCTGGAGTGGTTCATTGCTTGACCCTTCTTCATCGGTGGAAAACAAAAGAGATATTTCAGGATACACGTCATCTTCAGGGTCGTTGGCTCTTCTTCTTTTGTCTTGCTCTAGCTCTTGTTCCTCCTTGTTCTCAGCCAGTTGAATGGTTTCTTTCTTGATGAAAAACTTTTGTAAGCATCCTGAAAAGTATTTGCTTTTGAGATTTTGACCATTGGTTGTCGTTCCGTCATATCCAACCCCGCTCTTTGGTTGTAACCTCACTGGATTGATTGGCTCAGCTATGCCTTGCAGTTCTTTGCCTAGTCCTTGGCCCTCCTGGTATCCCAAAATCTTCATTATATGCCACCCAATAGTTTCTTTTTCTTCTCTTTTCCTTCTCCACACTTGCTTGGGTTGCCTACTCATTTATGGAAGATCCAAGATTGTCAAAATTGGCTCGTTTGGCAACCCAAGGGGTGGTGGTGGAGAAGATGGATGATCTAGGGGCATGCTAGTCACCTTAATCACCTGTCCCTTGTAAGGGAATTTAAGACACTGGTGATTGGTGGAGGCGACTACCTCTAGTGCTTCCAAATAGGGCCGTACCAGAATAGCTTTGTAGGTTGGATCCATCTCAAGTATGTGGAAGTCAACAATGACTGTTCGAGGTCCAAGTTTTACATTTAATGTAATCATGCCATCGGCAGGCTTTTTCGAATTGTCATATGCAGTCACTGTTATTTGAGATGGCCGGATGTCTTCCTTGGAGAATCCACAAAGATGTAATGTTTCTGGTGGCAGAACATTAATGGTTGCTCTGGTATCGACTAAACATGACTTAATGCCTATGCCATTGATGTGGACTGTGATCCACAAGGCACATTTCCTTATTTCCGGGTCGCCCAACTCTTCCTTCGTGAATGTAAGGGCCGGGTACTCACTTCTCGGGACCAAAACTGATGAGATTTTTTCTGGGGGGAGGCTCTCGTTCACCATTACTCGCTGTAAGTACTATTGGAGAACCTCTTGATGGACTTTGGATCTTTTGATCAACTCTAAGATAGAGATCCGTGTCGGGGTTTTATCAAGATGCTTCAATAAGTCATAGGATGTCCCAGGCAACGGTTCTTCGATGTGTTCTTCTTCTGTTTCTGGTACCAACCCTGACTGACCAGCCTGGGGAAAGACCCTTTGGAACATGCGCCCACTCCTGAGTACTGTGGCAAGTTGAGGAGCTATAGCTGGGGTGGTAGTGGTGGGTGGCGGGTTAGGTCGAATGATGGGAGCTCTTGGGACGGGCGTAATGATGGTGGTTTGAGGCATGGTAGAGTAGGTAGGTATGTTTGCACGAGGCGGGATGATGATAGGTCCTAGTGGTGGTGATGTTTGTGGTGGATTAGCCGGGCGGGTTAGGGTCCGTCCCGATTGGAGTTGAATGGCTGGTGGTGTGATGATGGGTTGTGATGGTGTTCCGATGATGGGCATACTGTTTAATGTGATGGGATTATGTGACATAGTTGTTCGGGGTATAGAGTGGACGGTTCGGTTAGGAGGGTGAAGTAAGTTGATGTGCATGGAGTGTAGACACGCCAAATTGGCCTGATTCGGTGCCCTAGACTCTTATTCCATAGGCGATATCTTTTATCTGACCGTTATCTGATCTGGATTACCTCGTGGACATAAGCTAAGGACATTGGTGGAGCCCCTTGTGAGTTGAGAATGGACCGAAGATTTCCGGAATTATGCCGTAACCTTCAAGCGAGAGCCGCGCGTGAACCGATGACCGACCTTGAATGGTCCATAATCAAAGGTCTCGGGAGTCCCGCATGTGTTCCGTAACATTCAGGGTTTCCGAGAAGTCATTTCGGTAGGCGTCGGTTAATGACGGCTTTCGTTACGGCTTTTTCGATCTGTGCTGACACGGCTATCCCGGACCACATGTTAGGCCTTTCCGGTCATCACCGGGTCTTTTCAGGTCATCCGGGTCGATTCTAGCCGTATATTTTATCAACCGGGGCTATAAGGCCGGTTCGGTCAATTTTAGGGTTTCACGGCTTTTACGGCTTTCGATTCACGTTTACCGGGTTAATCTCAGATTTTTCGATGACTTCGGATTGTCCGATCATACCGGACTTGTTCGGTCATCATTTCAAGTCATCCCGAGTTGACCCGAGATTTCTCGACCGGAACCGTGCTCTTTCGGATCTTCGCCCGGGTTTCGGCTTTCCGCGAGAAGGTAAACCGGTAGAAAGCCCCGTACGAACATCTCGGGAGTCATGCGGCTGGTTTACCGACTTGAGGAGGTGCGGTTGAAGGCCCTCTTTCCAACGCGACAAACGGGAGCCGAATCGGACATCCGGTTTGCAAGATACGGCTCGCGGAACACGCGCGCAGGAGAGAGAGTGTACCGCGCCCCCGCTCCGCTTGAAAGGGGAGGGCGCGCCTTGCGCGCCCTCAACCCGGGGGCGCGCCCTCAAACCGGGGCGCGCCCCCGAGCGCCCTGGTTCCTTTGAAATGCGGGGGCGCGGTCAGTTGCTTTAAATCGAAAATTACCCCGATTAGCACCTTCTAAACCGGGTTTTTGGAAGGTTTCCGGGGAGGATTTTCACTTATTTGTACCGCGCCCCCGGTTCGGGGGCGCGTTATGTATATCAAGTCGATTTTTAGCAATTTCCGGAAGTTTTCGTCGATTTTTAGCAGTGAGACGCCGAACGCGCCCCCTCCCCCTTTGAAACAGGGGGGCGCGCAGACCGCGCCCCCTAACTGGGGGCGCGCCCTGCGCGCCCTTGGTTTGAGGGCGCGCCCTGCGCGCCCTCGTCTCCTTTGAAACGCGGGGGCGCGGTACATCCAGTTTCTAAATTTTGCACCGGCTCTCTTCCCCTATAAATTGAGGGCCATTCTCAACGACCCAAGGTTGAATCCCCCTTGCCTAGCTCGTCCAAAGGTCGTCCAAGCTCTTCTCCAAAGCCGTCCCGACGTCCAAAGGCGATCCGAAGTCAAGAAATCGATCCCGAGGTGAAGGAGAAGGCTCGATCTGGGCGTTCTGCATCCACCATCTTCATCGACTTCTGCAGAAAATCCGAGGCTTCTTCTGCAAACGTCTTCAACATAGAAGATGTTCATCTCTTCGTCCTCTTTCATCTCCAACTGACGGCACTCAATTCTGACTTGCCGTTTGTTCGTGGCGGTTGCTACACTGAGGGCGCGCATCCAGGTTCTGCTTTTGATATCCGCCCACTTTCATAATTTTTACTGACTTATACAGGAGGATTTCGGAGAAGTCATCAACATAGAAACTCTTCCCCTCTGAGTCCTCCGTCTACTCAAACCAACGAAACTTGATTCTGACATCGGGGTCGTCCGTAGCATCCTCTGCACCGAAGTCGCGCCAGAAGGGTGCAAAGCTACCCGAACCGGCCTTTTCTCAACCAATTCGGCTTCAACTCAAGCCGATCCATTCTATAAGCTTTCTCAACTCCATTAACTCTGTTTATTCATTGTTTTAAAGCATCTTTTAGTTTATTTACATCATTTTTACCTAATCAAAAATACAAAAAAAGGGGTTAGGACTCACCCCAATCCGGTGAGTTCGATTCCAATTGCTTCTCTCTCACATTCTCTCTACAGTTACTACACTTCTCACAAGTCTAACCAAACTCTTCACTTGGTTTATTGTTCTAGTTGCACAGGTTGATCAAGCTAGCATTGGATTGGAGACTCTTCTTCATTGGCCGGCCGAAGAAGAAGAAGGTTGAACTCACATCCCTTTCTCCCACGCTAAGGTACACACGGTCAACTTCTTTTTATTTCCATTACATAAAGCGGAGCCCGCGGCTCCTGGCGACCACACTTTCTTTTTATTCATGTTCTAAATTGATATCCTCCTCCCTCTCCTCCCACATGACCCGAACCATCTCCGGTGCTCGAGCGACGCCGTGAGATGAAAGTTTGGGGATCAATGTGAGTGTGGGACCGAGGTGAGGACAGTTTACTGCTTTTCGAGTGTTTTCAATTCACTCCTTTTTTCCCCAATTCTATTCCATCTTTCACCTTCTTATCTTGAGGTGCCGATCTGGAACCCGTTTCTGGAGTCGACAGCTTTTTGGCGACCACGGTGGGACAACCAATGTCTTTAACCGTGCTAGCTTGATTTGTTTGTGCAACTAGTTTCATTCTAATTCAATTCTAGTCACTAGATTGTTTGTTTTGTTGCATGATTGCTTGTGTTGTTTGCATATCGCATGCTCTATTTACTTCCTTTCATTTCATGTTCTTGCATATTGATTGCTTCTTCTCCTCCTACCCTCCATTTTTACTTTTGCATTAGCTTTTTGCATCGGGTACCGGACTTGTTCCGATCCATAGGGCATTCGAGGCGGGGGCTCTCTCTCCCAGCACACCCTCACCCTCCAAACACCTTCTTGGTGGATTCTTACCTCTCTTCTGGGATATTCCTTCCTAGTTGATTTGGTGGTTTCCATCAAGACCTCCGTAAGTCCCCATCCGTGGAGTATTCCTCTCTGCACGATTGGACCGGTTGTACCACTTTCCCAAAACCCGAAGAACCCAAGTACCTACTCGTGGTGATTGAGTGACAACCTTAGGTCTTGAAGATTGAAGCAATAGGAACCATACCTACTTGAGTGAACAATTGTTAACAATCTATCTAATCTAAGGTTTCAACCCAAAAATTGTCGAGTAGTCATTTTAAAAACTTGTTTGCACAACTTGCTTGCTCACAATAATTGAAAACAACCAAAAAATTTTTCTTACAAAACACCTAAACAAAACAAAACAAAAACCTTTTTAATTTTGTGTTCAACTTGTTTTCCAAACAACCAAATTGAAACAAAACAAAATCAAACAAAACAAAACATAAAAAATATCTTCAATTGTGTGCTTTGATTGCTCTCTTTTCTAACCATCTTTCTAGAAAGATTGACATGATGCCCATGATGCTAAAGTCCGGAAGCCACGTTGGGAGGTCGGACTACTACAAGCAACAAGAGTACGGGGAATGTCTCTACAAGCTCCAACAACAACCCGAGAGCCATGTCAATGCTGCTATGGAACCTGAAGTGCAAGGGGATGCCCATCAGTCCGCTTCATTTAGTATAGAACAGGCTCTTAAGGATCTATCTTTTCATCTTGATCCCAATACCTTGTCATTCATACAATCTATAGTGAAGGGCAAGATGCCTATTAATCATGGTGCAGCCAAAGTCAACCGAGCTGCCTCATCTCCCCAATCGGCGTTCAACCTCTTACCATAACCCCTCTGGGTAGCCCTGCCATGTTACTTCACCTACTCACCCCATTGTGGGTCATTCTTCAGCTCGCACACCAACTCACCTCCCTCCCATCCAGGTGCCACATGCACACCCCTGGTGAATTCCTCCCCACCTGTTGCCAAGAATAAAGAAACCATCGAATTCCCCCTCTATACTATCTACATTCCCCAATCACAAATGCCAACCTACCATCGCTACAATGGCTCAGGTGATCCCTTCACCCATGTCAATGATTTCCGATCAAATCATCTCGATGGCATAATGATAGAAAGACCCTTGCCTTTCTTTTTAGGAGATCTTTAGAGGGTGTAGCCCTAGATTGGTTTTTTTCATTGAACGAAGTAGAGATATGGGATTTCGAAATTGTCAAGGCCAAATTCTTGAAACGATATGGGCCAGGCTATTCAATAATTGGGAAAGCAAAAGAAGATGTGGAATTAATGCAATATTCTGATGAATTGAGGCCCAGACTTGAGAAGAGCATTGATGCTATGCACCAACCTAGGAGCCCTCTCCAACCTCATCCAGATCATCATCTTCAGCCAACTCCTCGACGTCAGTTGATTAGGCCACCCATGCCCCAACCTCAACCGGTCATGCAACCCATGTCAATGGCACAATCAATTGTGCACAATCAAGCTCCTCTTATCAATTGTGCCAATACCTCTTTACCTAAACTGGCTCCCCAACCTTCGACTCCACCAACATTTCTTAAGGTCCATCGGCCAATCATTCAACCATTGGCTTCTCAGCCTATTCCAACAACAACCCCTCGGCTAGCCATGCAAGCCTTGTCCCCTCAACCCACTTCACCAATGGTCCCTCGACCAATCATTCATCCTGAGCCGATCGAGCAAACCCCGGCTGCTCAACCAATCCCACCGCATAGGGATCCTCTTCAGTTGGTTGCACAACAACCAATCATTTCTTCTATTACTCTTGCCTCAACGAAGGAATCAATCACTACTACTATTCTTGCTCCTGCTGTAGTAGAAGATTCAGACACTTCGACCCTTCAAGCTCCTGCCCTTGCAGAGGAATTAATAACTCCAACCATTTGTGCTTCTGCCATGGCAGAAGAATCAGCTTCTCATCAAGATCAAAGTCAGCTAGTAGGGGAGGTCGAACCAAACCCTTCTACCTTTTTGGAATCCCCTAGACTAGGCATGCCCTCTTCTATAGAACATCCTGAGGAGAAGCCTACTATAGGGAGCTTAGATGAAGGAATCATAAACTTAGTTGATTGTCAATCCAATGATGGACTAGGCAAGGATTTTTCAGGCATTGATCAACTGTTACCATCATTGGAATTGATCAATGAAGATGGTCAGATTGAATTGACCCACGAACTGGGAAGTAAGGAGACCGAATTGGTCCATAAAATAGGGAATGAATCGACAAGCCTCCTGAAGGATGTAGACCTTAGCAAGGGGATATTGGGACCTCCTCCAACTAGGAAGGTAAATCCTTTAGCATCAATCTTAGGGCCACGACCCTTACCCCATTCTTCTCTTAAGCAACAATCTGGCCCATGGGCCCACGATCAATCAATCTTAGGGCCACGACCCTTTCTTTATTCTCCTCCAAATCAACGATCGGGCCCATGGGCCCACAATTCCTCAATCTTAGGGCCACTGCCCTTTCTTTATCCTTCTTACAACCATCAATCAGGCCCATGGGCCCAAAATTTGTCAATCTTAGGGCCACGGCCCACACTTTATCCCACTCAACTGGGCCCTTATGCCCCTTTCTCAGGCTCTTACGCCCCTTTTCATCAACTGGGCCCATGTGCCCCTTTCCATCAGCCGGGCCCACGTGCCCCCTTTATCCAACCGGGCCCATGTGCCCCTTTTAATCAACCGGGCTCTTATGCCCCTTTTCTTCAACCGGGCCCATGTGCCCCTTTTAACCAATCGGGCTTGCATGCCCCTTTCCTTCATCTGGGCCCATATGTCCCTTTTCCCCAACTGGGCCTTTGTGCCCCTTTCCTTCCATCAGGCCCGCGTGTCCATTATTCTTCCCAATCAGGCTCATGTGCTCTTAATTTTTCTAAATCGGGCCCACGTGCCCACAATTCACCTCAATCGGGCCCACGTGCCCATAATTCACCTCAACCGGGCTCACATGCCCATGTTTTTCTGCAACCGGGCCCATGTGCCCAAATTTCTTCTAAATTGGGCCCACGTGCCCACAATTCACCTAAATCGGGCCCACGTGCCCACAATTCACCTCAATCGGGCCCACGTGCCCATAATTCACCTCAACCGGGCTCACATGCCCATGTTTTTCTGCAACCGGGCCCATGTGCCCAAATTTCTTCTAAATCGGGCCCACGTGCCCGCAATTCACCTCAACCGGGCTCACATGCCCATGTTTTTCTACAACCGGGCCAATGTGCCCAAATTCCTCCTAAATCGGGCCCACGTGCCCACCTTCCATTAACTTTGGGCATACATGCCCACACTCCTTCAACCTCGGGCCTATATGCCCCCATGTCTTCACCATCGGGCCCGTGTTCCCATACTTCTTCAAAATCGGGCCCCCGTGCCCCCACTTCTTCGAATTCGGATTTGCGCACCCATACTCTTCAATGGCGCCAGCGAGCCCATCACAAATCACATTCTTGCTCCCAACCATCTAAATTGGGCTGGTGTGCCCGCTCTTTTCGTTGGGTCCCTCGGGCTCAACCTTCAATCGGGCCTTCGAGCCCATCACATCCAATTGGGCCCTCATGCCCATCAACATCAACCGGGCCCTGCGGCCCGCATTCAACTCTTGGGCTCACATACCTCTTGATTCCAACTACTCCCAGGCTTTCAAGCCCACTTTCAACTCTTCGGCCCAAGAGCCCACTTTAGCACACTTTTGTTTTCAAACATGTTTTTTTCCTTTTTGCATTCTCTTTCCTTTTCAAAATTTTATTTAAAAAAAAAAATCAACGTAGAGAAATTTCCTGGGTGATACCACAATCTTTGCCTTTTACATCATTAATTTTGACTTCGCCATGCTAAATCAGATCCTCCACATCTTTCACTTCATCCTATGACTATGAATCATCAATCCAATGCAATATGGTGCATATCAAAAGTGGAAGCAGTTGGGCAAGGCAAGGCAAGGCATGGCAGACAAGGCAAGGCAAGCACAAGCAAAGCCGTCATCAGCAATGAACTTCTTCTTCTCTCAGGTATTACATGAAATTGCATTCATCATCATTATGTCATCTGCAAAGCAATATTTTTTTTAAAAAAAATGATTTTGAATTTCACATGACAATTTTAATTGAGAGAAATTCATGACTGACGATATTTGTAGCTACCTTGTTCTTATTAAACAAATTTTTTACATTGCAAGGCATGTTTTCAATTGATTCACCTATGGAATGTAATCTACCTCAAAAATGGAGAGAACTACCAGTATGACTTAAGTCAACATGGTCTAGGTTGTTGTCTAGGAGTCGAGGGTAGATACCATTCTACACACACAACATGTCCCGATCCCAGAATCTGGATGACTTGACACCCGAGAGAAGCTAGGCAAAGCTTAGAGATGGAAGGAAAACCCTTACCCTACTCTCTTCTATTCGGTCCAAGATAGGTGAAGGGGATCAGAGGGGGAGAGTATCGAAAGCATCCGCCGCCCTAGTAGGAGGCCGTCTCAGAAGGTCCAACTTCTCAAATAAAAAAAAGGGGGTGCCAAAAGATGGGCAATGATCCCCACAGGTTTAAACAAATATGGGCCTGTCTGAATGAGTACCCAAAAATGCAGAAAATGAAAAAAGGCACAAAAAGATGGGCAATGACCCCACAGGTCAAAGCACCTGTCCGAATGTGTGCCACAAAAATAGGTTTGTCGATAAAGAAGAAAAGACCCGAAGAGGCCGAACCCCAACGGGCAATTGGGTGTGAGTAGAGAAATCCCTCTCGACATCTCCAAAGCCTATCAAGGACTTTCCCTCAATTCTTCATTCTTACCACCAAGGTGTGGGTGAACCAACCAAATCAAAGCTAAACTCTAGCCGATCAAAGGTTGAAGGTCAGAAAGATTCTGGGTAAGGAACCCCATTTTGCACATGGTGTCTACCAACGAACCTAGAAAAACAATCAACTGATGAGAACTTGTGTCAATACTGATTTTCTCTCTCCAAAAAAATATTTTCAAAAAAAAAAAAAAAAGTTCAACATTTCAAAAACTCCAAAAAAAAAAAAAGTTGAATATTTTCAAAAAAAAAAAACTACAAAAAAAAAAGTTGAATATCTTCAAAAACTCCAAAAAAAAATTAAATATTTTCAAAAACTCAAAAAAAATAAAATAGCATTTTCAAAAATCCCAAAAAAATTGAATCTTTTCAACAAAAAAGAAAACTTCTTTTTCAAATTCAACAAAAAATTTCAAATTTTTTTAAAATATTTTATCACCATGCTTGGTTTGAATTTTCGTCTTTACATTCATGTTTACTTTCAATCTCTCATGTTTCAAATTATTCATTGCATATTTTCTACTTGATTTTTACACTCCTAAGAAGGCTATACCCCTTGACAAAGGTCAAGGCATACTGCAACTTGCAAGGGGGATAAGCCGCATTTTTATTCTAATATCTTCCTTCTGAGTGTTTCAGGCACAAGAAAAACTTTACACCCCTTGACAAAGGTCAACGCATACTGCAACTTGCAAGGGGGATAAGCCATATTGGCATTCTAATCTTATTTTTCTAAGTGTTTCAGGCACAAACACGGAGAACTCTACACAACAAGGCGATGCTCGCCACTTCCCTCCCCTGAGGATTCTTAGGAGGAGGTGTCACCATAACCTCGGCCTTAATTTTGCCGAGAAACCTTTTTCAGGCGATGCTCGCCACTTCCCTCCCCTGAGGATTCTCAGGAGGAGGTGTCATCATTACCTCGGCCTCAACTTTGCCGAGAAGCTTTTGCTCTGTGTCCTCATTAGGACACATGAAATCTTTTGTGAGAATGCATGTCATCACACAGCAAACTCACCGTTATCATTTCTTTTCTTAGCATATATTAGGTGCATTATTATTTATTTTATGCATTGATGTTGAAGACCATGAGCATGGAGAAGACTTGACCTTAGATCCCCTTCATCAAAATCTACGACGGTCGGGTCATCTCTAATGCTCACGGATAAGCCAAAGTTGTGCTGTGAGGGACGATAGTTCCCGAATGGGTATCTTGACCTCATAGACAATCTATATCTTCAACTATTTGTTATACAAGTTTTGTTTTATTTTCTTGAGCCCAACATGCATCATGTAATATTAATTGCATTACATTTTCTTTTGTCATTGCATACATCACTTCCTAATCTTCACCTTCTCACCCTCTCGATCATTCTAAATCCCACCGTGTCATTCACCATATTCTCTAGTCCCACCAACCTCTCTAATATCCCACCGTGTCTATTAATCCCACCGTGTTCGGTAACCACTTTGTGCCCTGAAATCTTTTCACCACTATGGCCATTGCAACTTCTTTGCTATTCATCCCACCATGGCAGCCAATTCATCCCGCCAAGGGCCTTCTATTTTGATCAGAACTTGCACCGTCAATATCTTCACGGTCTGTACTTCAACATTTGCCTTTCGGAATCTGAGATCATTCCATTCCGAATCAAATCTTGTCTCTTGGAAGACTTAAATGAATCAGAGAGCCCGAATGTGCTCGATTGGTATTCTTTTACTTTTTCAAACAAATCTCTTTTAAAATTTTAGCCCATCACAGTACAGGAACACCGCAAAGATCGGGTTACCGGCTGATGATGAATCTACGAACCCATGTTTCGGGGACTCCCCACCGCGTTGGGGGTTGGCTATTCTTCTCTCGTGCCAATGACACATCTCTTACCAATCGAACATAGGAAGACTTGATGAAACATGGCGGTTAACCAGGAGACTTGAGGAGATTCGTCTTGCCGAATCTGGTCGTTAAGCGTGTCTATATCTACACCTTGATGCCACCTTTTCAGTCCATTGCCATTTCTCTCCACTACATTCCACTACGATTCATCTCGCTTCGCTATGCTTTCTCTACATTTCACTTCGCTCCGCTACATGCCATTCCCTTGCAAAGCCGACATCAAGGCGAGGCAAGCTGTAGACACGCCAAATTGGCCTGATTCGGAGCCCTAGACTCTTATTCCATAGGCGATATCTTTTATCTGACCGTTATCTGATCTGGATTACCTCGTGGACATAAGCTAAGGACATTGGTGGAGCCCCTTGTGAGTTGAGAATGGACCGAAGATTTCCGGAATTATGCCGTAACCTTCAAGCGAGAGCCGCGCGTGAACCGATGACCGACCTTGAATGGTCCATAATCAAAGGTCTCGGGAGTCCCGCATGTGTTCCGTAACATTCAGGGTTTCCGAGAAGTCATTTCGGTAGGCGTCGGTTAATGACGGCTTTCGTTACGGCTTTTTCGATCTGTGCTGACACGGCTATCCCGGACCACATGTTAGGCCTGTCCGGTCATCACCGGGTCTTTTCAGGTCATCCGGGTCGATTCTAGCCATATATTTTATCAACCGGGGCTATAAGGCCGGTTCGGTCAATTTTAGGGTTTCACGGCTTTTACGGCTTTCGATTCACGTTTACCGGGTTAATCTCAGATTTTTCGATGACTTCGGATTGTCCGATCATACCAGACTTGTTCGGTCATCATTTCAAGTCATCCCGAGTTGACCCGAGATTTCTCGACCGGAACCGTGCTCTTTCGGATCTTCGCCCCGGGTTTCGGCTTTCCGCGAGAAGGTAAACCGGTAGAAAGCCCCGTACGAACATCTCGGGAGTCATGCGGCTGGTTTACCGACTTGAGGAGGTGCGGTTGAACGCCCTCTTTCCAACGCGACAAACGGGAGCCGAATCGGACATCCGGTTTGCAAGATACGGCTCGCGGAACACGCGCGCAGGAGAGAGAGTGTACCGCGCCCCCGCTCCGCTTGAAAGGGGAGGGCGCGCCCTGCGCGCCCTCAACCCGGGGGCGCGCCCTGCGCGCCCTCAAACTGGGGGCGCGCCCTGAGCGCCCCCGGTTCCTTTGAAATGCGGGGGCGCGGTCAGTTGCTTTAAATCGAAAATTACCCCGATTAGCACCTTCTAAACCGGGTTTTTGGAAGGTTTCCGGGGAGGATTTTCACTTATTTGTACCGCGCCCCCGGTTCGGGGGCGCGTTATGTATATCAAGTCGATTTTTAGCAATTTCCGGAAGTTTTCGTCGATTTTTAGCAGTGAGACGCCGAACGCGCCCCCTCCCCCTTTGAAACAGGGGGGCGCGCAGACCGCGCCCCCTAACTGGGGGCGCGCCCTTGGTTTGAGGGCGCGCCCTGCGCGCCCTCGTCTCCTTTGAAACGCGGGGGCGCGGTACATCCAGTTTCTAAATTTTGCACCGGCTCTCTTCCCCTATAAATTGAGGGCCATTCTCAACGACCCAAGGTTGAATCCCCCTTGCCTAGCTCGTCCAAAGGTCGTCCAAGCTCTTCTCCAAAGCCGTCCCGACGTCCAAAGGCGATCCGAAGTCAAGAAATCGATCCCGAGGTGAAGGAGAAGGCTCGATCTGGGCGTTCTGCATCCACCATCTTCATCGACTTCTGCAGAAAATCCAAGGCTTCTTCTGCAAACGTCTTCAACATAGAAGATGTTCATCTCTTCGTCCTCTTTCATCTCCAACTGACAGCACTCAATTCTGACTTGCCGTTTGTTCGTGGCGGTTGCTACACTGAGGGCGCGCATCCAGGTTCTGCTTTTGATATCCGCCCACTTTCATAATTTTTACTGACTTATAAAGGAGGATTTCGGAGAAGTCATCAACATAGAAACTCTTCCCCTCTGAGTCCTCCGTCTACTCAAACCAACGGAACTTGATTCTGACATCGGGGTCGTCCGTAGCATCCTCTGCACCGAGGTCGCGCCAGAAGGGTGCAAAGCTACCCGAACCGGCCTTTTCTCAACCAATTCGGCTTCAACTCAAGCCGATCCATTCTATAAGCTTTCTCAACTCCATTAACTCTGTTTATTCATTGTTTTAAAGCATCTTTTAGTTTATTTACATCATTTTTACCTAATCAAAAATACAAAAAAAAGGGGTTAGGACTCACCCCAATCCGGTGAGTTCGATTCCAATTGCTTCTCTCTCACATTCTCTCTACAGTTACTACACTTCTCACAAGTCTAACCAAACTCTTCACTTGGTTTATTGTTCTAGTTGCACAGGTTGATCAAGCTAGCATTGGATTGGAGACTCTTCTTCATCGGCCGGCCGAAGAAGAAGAAGGTTGAACTCACATCCCTTTCTCCCACGCTAAGGTACACACGGTCAACTTCTTTTTATTTCCATTACATAAAGCGGAGCCCGCGGCTCCTGGCGACCACACTTTCTTTTTATTCATGTTCTAAATTCATATCCTCCTCCCTCTCCTCCCACATGACCCGAACCATCTCCGGTGCTCGAGCGACGCCGTGAGATGAAAGTTCGGGGATCAATGTGAGTGTGGGACCGAGGTGAGGACATTTTACTGCTTTTCGAGTGTTTTCAATTCACTCCTTTTTTCCCCAATTCTATTCCATCTTTCACCTTCTTATCTTGAGGTGCCGATCCGGAACCCGTTTCTGGAGTCGACAGCTTTTTGGCGACCACGGTGGGACAACCAATGTCTTTAACCGTGCTAGCTTGATTTGTTTGTGCAACTAGTTTCATTCTAATTCAATTCTAGTCACTAGATTGTTTGTTTTGTTGCATGATTGCTTGTGTTGTTTGCATATCGCATGCTCTATTTACTTCCTTTCATTTCATGTTCTTGCATATTGATTGCTTCTTCTCCTCCTACCCTCCATTTTTACTTTTGCATTAGCTTTTTGCATCGGGTACCGGACTTGTTCCGATCCATAGGGCATTCGAGGCGGGGGCTCTCTCTCCCAGCACACCCTCACCCTCCAAACACCTTCTTGGTGGATTCTTACCTCTCTTCTGGGATATTCCTTCCTAGTTGATTTGGTGGTTTCCATCAAGACCTCCGTAAGTCCCCATCCGTGGAGTATTCCTCTCTGCACGATTGGGCCGGTTGTACCACTTTCCCAAAACCCGAAGAACCCAAGTACCTACTCGTGGTGATTGAGTGACAACCTTAGGTCTTGAAGATTGAAGCAATAGGAACCATACCTATTTGAGTGAACAATTGTTAACAATCTATCTAATCTAAGGTTTCAACCCAAAAATTGTCGAGTAGTCAAAGCTAAATTCTTACAGAGATATCAAGATAGAGTCGGACCAACATATTCTATCACTGACCTCATGGCTGAAAGAATGAGAAATGATGAAGATTTTACCAGATATGCTGATAGGTGGAGGTCCATGGCAGAAAAGCTTACTGATTCCATTTCAGAGCCGGAGCAAGTAAAGATGATCATCACCAATGCCACTCCGGCCTTAAAGAATATGCTGGCTTTGCATCACCCCACCTCCATGAGTGAACTTTATGAGAGGGCACGGTACATTCAGACACAGCTTAGGGACTCACCTATCATGAACTTGTTTGATCCTAGACCCCGAGTCGTCAAGAAAACCACTTTTACCACAACCGGCCCAAAGGATCGAGGGCGTAGTGACAAACGAAAACCTTAACGTTGTAGGGAACCCACCTATAAATTATCAACACCAGTTCAGGAACCCTCAACAAAATCAACCATTTAGAAACCCTCGTCAACCTCAACATCAACTTCAGTTCCAGCCCCGTCAGCAACAAGCCCCGATCCCTCAGCGACCGCAGGCCCCAGTTCCCCAACCAGCGCGGTAACAACTGGCCAACTACAACCAGGCACCCCCTCCCATGGCCTATGAACCCCGAAAGGTTGGACCCAAGAGGAACGATTACCCGCCTTTGCCAGACTCTCTCGTGGATATCTTTAATGCACTCATGGCGGCAGGGCAAATTGCATTGCCAAGGGAAAAATTGGAATGGCCTCAGAATGCCAACACAGAGCGATACTGTTTGTTCCATAGATATCCTGGTCACACCGTGGAAAATTGTTTTCAGTTCAAAGACTATATCCACGATCTTAATGAGCAAGGCAGTATTGATTGGGACCAGATGGGGGAATACATCAGAACAGTGAAAAATCAACCGCAACGGCAGCATGCACCAGCTCAGCAGCAACAACAACAGAACCCCGGCCTGGGGATTATCCAAAACCCTCTACCTCTACATGCACCCACACCTGGGAATCAACATTTTAATCCCATCTTGATCTCTTCCGAGGAGTATCATCATCGGGGCCAGAATTGGCAAGTTGAGGGAGCCACCTCCGCCATGCATGTCAACCGAACCGTCCATTCTATACCCCAAGCTACATCAGCCAACCCCATTACTCTCAACCGGCCACCCATCATCCGAGCACCATCACGACCCATCATAACACCACCAACCACACAACTCCAATCGGGACGGACCCTAATCCGCCCGGTTAATCCACCACCACCACTAGGACCCATCATCATCCCGCCCCGAGCAACTGTACCTTCACAACCTACCTACCCAACTATGCCTCAAACCACCATCATTACACCCATCGCAAGAGCTCCCATCATTCGACCTAACCCACCACCCACCACTACCAACCCAGCCATAGCTCCTCAACTTGCCACAGTACTCAGAAGTGGGCGCATGTTCCAAAGGGTATTTCCCCAGGCCGGCCAATCAGGGTTGGCACCAGAAGCAGAAGAAGAACACATTGAAGAGCCGTTGCCTGGGACATCCTATGACTTATTAAAGCATCTTGATAAAACCCCGGCACGAATCTCTATCTTAGAGTTGATCAAAAGATCCAAAGTCCATCAAGAGGTTCTCCAACAAGATTTACAAACGAGTAATGGTAAATGAGAGCCTCCCCCCAGAAAAAATCTCATCAGTTCTGGTCTCGAGAAGTGAGTACCCGGCCCTTACATTCACTAAGGAAGAGTTAGCCGACCCAGAAATAAGGAAATGTGCCTTGTGCATCACAGTCCACATCAATGGCGTAGGCATCAAGTCATGTTTAATCGATACTGGAGCATCCATTAATGTTCTGCCACCAGAAACATTACATCTTTGTGGATTCTCCGAGGAAGACATCCGGCCATCTCAAATAACAATGACTGCATATGACAATTCAAAAAAGCCTACCGATGGCATGATTACATTAAATGTAAAGCTTGGACCTCGAACAGTCACTGTTAACTTTCACATACTTGAGATGGATCCAACCTACAAAGCTATTCTGGGACGACCCTATTTGGAAGCACTAGAGGCAGTCGCCTCCACCAATCACCAGTGTCTTAAATTCCCTCACAAGGGACAAGTGATTAAGGTGACGAGCATGCCCTTAGACCATCCATCTTCTTCACCACACCCCTTTGGGTTGCCAAACGAGCCAATTTTGACAATCTTGGATCTTCCAGAAATGAGTAGGCAACCCAAGCAAGTGTGGAGAAGGAAAAGAAAAGAAAATGAAACTATTGAATGGCATATAATGAAAAGTTTGGGATACCAGAAGGGCCGAGGACTAGGCAAAGAAGTGCAAGGCATAGCTGAGCCAATCAATCCAGTGAGGTTACAACCAAAGAGCGGAGTTGGATATGATGGAACGACAGCCAATGGTCAAAATCTCAAAAGCAAATACTTTTCAGGATGCTTACAAAGGTTTTTCATCAAGAAAGAAACCATTCAACTGGCTGAGAACAAGGAAGAACAAGAGATTGAGCAAGACAAGAGAAGAAGAACTGACGACCCTGAAGATAACTTGTATCCTAAAATATCTCTTTTGTTTTCCACTGATGAAGAAGGGTCAAGCAATGAACCACTCCAGGATGAACCACCTGTTGACCCACCTGAGGGTCATATTACCGAACTGACTCGAGAAAAGGTCCAACCAACTCCACGAGGGCCTTCCCTCATTATGTCATCTTTTGGGGCCGATGCCCCAGTTCACCGTGATGCTCTCCCCGGGCTTCTTGGCCCGATCCCTATTTCTAGGCCCTCAGGCTCAACTCATGGGTCCACGAACCCACTTGTTGCTTTTGGGCCACCGAGCCCCTCTACTAAATCTCGGCCTTTGTGCCCATTTTCTCAAACTCTTGGGCCACCGAGCCCCTCTACTAAATCTGGGCCTTTGTGCCCATTTCCTCCAACTTTTGGGCCATCGAGCCCCTCTACTAAATCTGGGCCTTTGTGCCCATTTTTTCAAACTCTTGGGCCACCGAGCCCATCTACTAAATCTAGGCCTTTGTGCCCATTTCCTCCAACTTTTGGGCCACCGAGCCCCTCTACTAAATCTGGGTCTTTGTGCCCATTTCCTCCAACTTTTGGGCCACCGAGCCCCTCTACTAAATCTGGGCCTTTGTGCCCATTTCCTCCAACTCTTGGGCCATCGAGCCCCTCTATTGAATCTGGGCCTTTGTGCCCATTTTCTCAAACTCTTGGGCCACCGAGCCCCTCTACTAAATCTGGGCCTTTGTGCCCATTTTCTCAAACTCTTGGGCCATCGAGCCCCTCTACTAAATCTGGGCCTTTGTGCCCATTTCTTCCAACTCGGGCCATCGAGCCCCTCTATTAAATCTGGGCCTTTGTGCCCATTTCCTCCAACTCTTGGGCCATCAAGCCCCTCTATTGAATCTAGGCCTTTGTGCCCATTTTCTCCAACTCTTGGGCCATCAAGCCCCTCTATTGAATCTGGGCCTTTGTGCCCATTTTCTCCAACTCTTGGGCCATCAAGCCCCTCTATTGAATCTGGGCCTTTGTGCCCATTTTCTCCAACTCTTGGGCCATCAAGCCCCTCTACTAAATCTGGGCCTTTGTGCCCATTTCCTCCAACTCTTGGGCCATCAAGCCCCTCTATTGAATCTGGGCCTTTGTGCCCATTTCCTCCAACTCTTGGGCCATCGAGCCCCTCTACTAAATCCGGGCCTTTGTGCCCATTTTCTCCAATTCTCGGGCCCTCGAGCCCATCTCCTAGACCTGGGCCTTTGATCCCGCATCCTCCTCTTATTGGGTCCATGAACCCATCTTCCTCTATGATCATCCGGCCTACTGGCCCATCACCTCTTTCTGTCAACATTAGGCCCGAAAGCCCCCTTTATCAAACATTACTCGAAGTCTTCCCCTCTTTATCAATATCTCCGCCTACTTTGGCTCCCGTAGGTGATCTCAACCCAAATTAGGCACCTGAAGCCTAATCTGTCTTTATGTTTAGCACTCCTCAAAAAACAACGTCCTCCTCGAAGCTCAAATTTCGATCAAGGAAACATCTCAACTTGCCTCGGAAGGGCATTCGACCCAAGGAGCCACCAGATCCTTAATTGACCTTCTTTGCCCTCCATCCTCTCCAATAAATTCCACTCCATCCACCCCCTCTTCCTCTTCTTATTTACTTCCTTCTTCTTTAAGTTTAGTTTCCAATAAAAATAGGACAAAAAAAAATCAGAGGTAGGAGAGTTCCAGAAAGATACCTGCATCAGTTAGCTCAAAAAGCTTAGAACACCATCTTAGGTGGCGTACTTTACAAAAGGAGCTTGGCCGGTGTTCTATTAAGATGTGTAGATGAAGAAGAGGCTGAATTGGTGCTTAAAGAAGCACACTCTGGAGTATGTGGAGGCCGTGTAAATGCTCATGCCCTCGCCAAGAAAATCATCAGGCAAGGGTACTATTGACCTACTCTGGAAGAAGATTGCTCGATCTTTGTCCGGCACTACCATCAATGTCAACTCCACGCCGACAAGATTCACTCTCCCGCATCTTCCCTTCATCCGATCCACGCCCCATGGCCCTTCGCTATGTGGGCTTTTGATGTTATCGGACCCCTCGGTGACCCAAACTCCACAAACAAAATCAAATCCTTCATTCTAACTGCAACGGAGTACTTCACCAAGTGGGCAGAAGCGGAAGCATATGTGGAAATCAAGGCATCAACAGTCTGCACCTTCATCAAGCGCAACATCATTGCCAGGTTCGGGATCCCAGGCGACATCATCACCGACAATGGACAGCAATTCATCTCTCAGGAGTTGCGTGACCTTTGCAACAGGTATTGCATCAAATTGCATCATTCATCTCCATATTATCCTCAAGGCAACGGTCAGGCAGAAGCCACCAATAAAACCCTGATAAAAATCATTAAGAAGACTTGTAAGTCTAGCAAGTTCGCAGACTGGCCAGATAAGTTAGTTGATGCTCTATGGGCCTACCGCACTTCTATTCGAACCCCAACGGGTCAGACCCCCTATGCCTTGGCATTTGGGATGGAGGCGGTAGTTACATACGAAGTAATCATTCCTTCCCTCCGAGTCCAGATCGATCGAGATATCCCAATGGATGAACGTCGAGATTCTCTTCTCGCGCAACTCGAACTCTTGGATGAAAGGAGGCTGGCCGCTGCCGAACATGCTAGATCTTACCAAAATAGGCGTAAAAGATTTTATCATAAGAGGGTGGTGGAGAGAAAATTTGAAATCGGTGAGGTTGTGCTTAAAAGAATATTTGTTAAGCTGGGCGGTCCTCGCACCAAACTTCAACCTAATTGGGAAGGTCCATATGTGATTTCGGCTGTTTATCCCGGTAATTCATATAAGCTGACTAGTGCAGAAGGAGAAGAACTAGCTCATCCCTGGAATGGTGTATACCTCAAAAAAAATATTTCCCTTAAAAAAAAAAGGTCACAACAAAAATCTATAAAATCCAAAGGTGTGAAGTATAATGATAGCATATAACGCTTACTTGCCCAGTGCATCAACTTGTCACTTAGGGAAATACGGATAGGCATCATACTGCACACACTACACACCTAGTTTTGAGATCCGATGATCTCAAGTCAGAGAGAAAGCTAGGCAACGATTGGCAAAAGAAGGTCAACCCAATCCCATTCTCTTCTCATTTCGGTCCAGAATAGATGAAAGGGGATAGAATAAGGAGTATCGAAAATGCCCATTGCCTTAGTTGGGAAATGCCTCCGAAGGTCTGACTTCTTAAAAAAGAAGAAAAGGTACCAAAAGATGGGCAATGACCCCTCAGGTCGGCAAAAGAATAGACCTGTATGAATGTGTACCAACAAAAGCCCAAGAAAAGGCTCCAAAAGATGGGCAATGACCCCTCAGGTCAAAATCAAGCAAAAAAGAAGAAAGACCTGTCTGAATGTGGGCCATCAAAGAAAATGGGCTAGAAGGAAGGACCCGAAGAGGTCAAAACCCAAATGGGCAATGTAGGTATTAGTAGAGAAACAAGTTAGACACCCCCGAATCCTAATAAGGACTTACCACCAATCCTCTTCCCTCTTTAACCTTACGGGTAAGGTTGACCGACTAGGCCCAAGAAGAGCCATAGCCTATCAAAGGCAGAAGGTCAGAAGAACTCGTACTAGGCACTCTCTTACACGTGATGCCTACCCTTAACCCTTAGGTAACGATGAGAGGCACCTATGGCAAGCAAGGCAAAGGATGAGATGGTCGTGTCCTTCACACCGAACACAAAAAATCGAATACTTCAAAAACACCAAACAAAATCTATAAAGTCAAAAATCTAAAAAATTAAATAAAAAATCATAAAAATACCAAAATACCAAAAACATTATAAAACCATCAAAGCCCAAACAAATCAAAAATTTTAAAACACCTAAAATTTGCTTCTTAAATTGGCTAGCTGCCTTTGCATTCATGTTTAATTTCAGTCTTGCATACTTTCTTTTGTGCATACTTATGTTTTTCTGTTATCTTTACCTTGATAAGGCCGATGTCCCTTGACAAAAGATCAAGGCAACTTTGCCCTCTCCTTGCAAGGGAGTAAGCCAAAATAAAGTTCTAATATCTTATCTCAAGTGGATGCAGGAATAGGAGAAGGCATGCCAGCTTCATATCCCCAGAAACATAGAGGAAGCAAAAACAACAAAAAAATCAAAAATTGAAAAACAAAAGTGGACTACCCCGACCCCTATTAGGACATGCATTTAGTATTGCATCTATCAAAATAAGTAATATTTGAGATGTTGAAGACCTCAAGTCTAGAGGGGGGCTGAGCCTAAGAACCCCTTCAACAAAATCAGTGAGGGCTCAGTCGTTCCTTAAGCTTGCGGATAGGACAAAGTTGAATATGCAGGGACGGCGGTTTCTTCATAGATGTCCTGACCCGTTATGTTCAACCTATATCTTCAACTATTTTCTTATACTTATTTGTATTTCTTTAAACCCAGCATGCATCATTTCATACATGCATCATCCCACCACAACCATTTCCTGCTTCCTTCCAGTCCCATCATGAACCTTTTTAAAGATGGTCTTTTATAGCCCCTAGAGGAGGTTTTGTTTTTCCGAAAAATCGGCTTTCAATATGTTTCAATGATGTTTTCATCAAAACAAGAAGTTTTTCCACGTCGAACTAAACCGGTATTGTTGAGTAAAACCTTATGAATTTGAAGAACCCAACTTTGGTTGATTGGCTGTCTCCTCTTTACTTTTCGCAATTTACCGCATTTCGCCGAGTCCAAGACACCATGCGGTTTGGGTCCTGGCCGGTAACAATTCTCCCCACGTGCGATTTTAGTTTTTTACTTTCGCATCGTTATTCTCTTTAACCAATCAACCAGAGGGAAGGTTTCGATAAGACAAAGGGTAATCTCGGAATCCGGTAAATTTTTATTCCACTCAACTAGGCCAATGAGGGCGTGTCTAAATCTACACCTTGGCGTCACTTTTCAGTCCATTACCATTTCATTCCGCTACGCCTCATTACGCTTCGCTACATTCGCCTACGCTTCATTCGTGTCACTCCCCTACAAAGCCGACGCCAAGGCGAGGCAAGCTGTAGACACGCAATTTTGGCCTAGTTGGAGAGTTCAAATTCTTGTTTTCATGAAGAATATTTGAGTAACCTTTCAAGGGAACCGAGTTTTCCGGAAAAATTAAGGTCTTTGGCACATTTCAAAGAGGGCAAAACCCTGTGTATAAGGGCACCAGGCGCCCTATAAATAGGGCACCAGGCGCCCTGTATACAGGGCACCAGGATCCAAATCTAATCGATGTGACAGGTTGATTTCACCCCCCGCAGTGACTTGTCTTGTCGATCTAACATATCTCATGATGCTGGCGCCTCATATATAGGGCGCTATGCCACATGGCACTGCTTTTCGGAAATGGCCAAAGTGCCCTCTTTTGGGCTATAAATAGACCCCCATTTGGAGCTTGGAGGAGGTTCCAACCTCGTGCCACCCTATAGCTCATCCAACACCACGTTTCTAAGCCATTCTCATCCCCCACAAGCCTTCAAATCGATCCAAAATCGTCCACCAAAAACCCTAAAAACCTTCTGTTTCTGTCACTCAGAAAAATGATTTTCCTCCAACTTTGAGAGCATCTACCCGTCTCTCCTCTTATATCCAGCACCCAAACCCTTTTCCATGGGCTTCATTTGAGTATTGTCTACAAGGGGGAGCCCCTACTTCGTCCCGGAAGCCTCCAAGCACTCCGGAGCGGCGCCGCGAAGAGGAGAAGAAAATCTATTCGCGCCAGACTTAGTGCCCCGTATACAGGGCGCTTTGACTTGGTCAACGCGCCCCATAAAGGGGGCACCTTCTCCTGGTGCCCTATATACAGGGCACCAGGAAGGACAGAAGCTTGTTTTGTTATTTTTGGATTCCGATCGTCCGTTTAATTGAGTTTTTGTCTTCCTTTTTCATCTTAGCACTGTTCATCAAGTTATTTAGCATGTCTTAGATCATTTTTCATCACATATATATATTTAAAACCTTCCAAATAGGGGTTGGGATTTAGTCCCAATCCGGTCAGTTCCTTCCCTCTTTCATGTTTACATTTGAATTTGAGCATGATTCTACATTGTCACGAGAACTAATGATCTTTTCACTTGTTTCTATGTTTTCTTATGGACATTCTTAGGTAAATCTGATTGAGGCGGAGCTTCAACCGGATCGAAGACGAAGGACTCACTAAGCTCTTTTCTTTCGGCCGGCCGAGAGAGAAGAAGTCGGAACCCAACAATCTCCCCACTTCCAAAGGTACGACGGTCATTTCTCTATTTCATTTCTTTTCATTCTACTATATTTTGGAGCCTTTGGCTCCTGGCGACCACACCCACTAACATCCCATCCACCAAGTCACCAAGGCGAGCGTAGGGGCCGGAAGGGGGATATCCGCGGATGTCCCATTTCGGGTGCCTACAACAATGATATGAAATTAAGCTAGGATGGAAGAAAGAACTAATTTAACTAAGCATGCTTTGAAAGATTTGTTAAAGGAGAACTAGACTTAGCAAAGAAGATGATATCTAAAATACTAAGGTGAAATAAGTTGATTAACAAAGTTGGAAATCAGATGGATATGCTTTTAAAAAGTTAAACGGAGGGCAAGTAAACTTGGAAGAAACAAGATGATGTTTCGAAGAAAAGTAAGCAACGTAAATAAGCAACAATGTAAGGAAATGGAAATGACTCACATGGAAATGAAAGTAAACATGATTTTCAGATGGACATTCTTAGAAAATAAAGTGGGATTTCACTAAAGCAAAGTCGGTCCCACCGTGGTCGCCAAAAGGTGTAAGCACCCGGAACAGGACATCCGCGGATCTCCCCCTCCCGGAACCCTTACGCCCGCCTCGGTGTGTGTTGGTGGGTGGTGTGTTATGTAGGTGTGGTCGCCAGGAACCAAAGGCTCCAAAATATGGTGGAATGAAAGAAAATGAAATAGAAAGATGACCGTCGTACCTTCGGAAGCGGGGAGATTGTTGAGTTCCGACTTCTCCTCTCTCGGCCGGCCGAAAGAAGAGAGCTTAGTGAATCCTTTGCCTTCAATCCGGTTGAAGCTCTGCCCCGATCGGATTTACCTATGAATGTCCATAAGAAAACATAGAAACAAGTGAAAGGTTCATTAGTTCTAATGAAAGCATAGTATCGTGCTTAAATTTGAATTCAAACATGCAAATGGAAGGGGACTAACCGGATTGTGACGGAATCCCAACCCCTATTTTGGTAGGTTTTTAAACATATATAAGATGCAAAATGTTCTAAGACATGCCAAATAACATGATGATTAATGCTAGGATGAAAGAGGAAGACGAAAAACTCGATTAAACGGGCGATCGGAATTCAAAAATAACAAAACAAGCTTCTGTCCTTCCTGGTGCCCTGTATATAGGGCGCCAGGAGAAGGTGCCCCCTTTATGGGGCGCGTTGACCAAGTCAAAGCGCCCTGTATACGGGGCACTAAGTCTGGCCCGAACAGATTTTCTTCTCCTCTTCGCGGCGCCGCTCCAGAGTGCTAGGAGGCTTCCGGGACGAAGTAGGGGCTTCTCCTTGTAGACAATATGCAAATGAAGCTAATAAAAGGTGGTTTGGATGCTGGATGTAAGAGGAGAGACGGATAGAGGCTCTCAAAGTTGGAGAAAAACCATGTTTCTGGGTGACAGAAACAGAAGGTTTTTAGGGTTTTTGGTGGACGATTTTGGATCGATTTGAAGGCTTGTGGGGGATGAGAATGGCTTAGAAACGTGGTGTTGGATGAGCTATAGGGTGGCTCGAGGTTGGAACCTCCTCCAAGCTCCAAATGGGGGGCTATTTATAGCCCAAAAGAGGGCACTTTGGCCATTTCCGAAAAGCAGTGCCATGTGGCATAGCGCCCTATATATGGGGCGCCAGCATCATGAGATATGTCAGGTCGACAAGACAAGTCACTGCGGGGGGTCAAATCGGCCTGTCAAATCAATTTAATTTGGATCCAGGCGCCCTGTTAAAGCTATTAGAAGAGTCCTCAACGCGTGGGTGCTTGATTTTCTGTGCAACTAGACAAACAAACCATTGAAAAGACTATTAGAACTAGACAAAGTGGAGTATATGTAAAGAGAATAACATGAAACACACAACTGACTAGAAATTGACCGGATTCGGGTTATCTCTAACCCCTCTTTTTCTATTTTCGAATAAACAGACTAAAAATAATACAAAAAATTGTAAAAAAATGATATAAGTATGGAGAATCACGAAATAAAGATATAGTAAAAAGAACATAAAGATTCTGAGTTGAATAGAGAAAGATATGGCCAAATCTGGGTTGTAAAAAAAGCCGAGCAGTAGTCCAGGATCTGCCAGGCGCGACTTTACTTCTGCGCTCACCACGACCAGCCCCGACCTTGGAATCAAGTGATATTGATTTCAAACTGAACAAGACTTGGAGGGAAATAACTTTGATGAAGAGAGCTTGGGCAGAAGACGTCCACACTCTTCTGTAGAGGCCTAAGAAGAGAGACCTAGCTGATCACCTGCGGAACAGCCTTCCTCTTTCTTTAACTGACTTTTCTCTCTCTAAAAACTCAAAATTCTCTCTCTAAAAAAACTCAAAATTCTCTCTCTAAAAATCACAAAATCAATGCAGGAGGGAGGTTGGACGTCTTTAGATGCCTGGGGGTCGTGCTCATGCCTTTGGAATGACCGGAATCAAAGTTTATTTATAGGAGAATGAACGGCGCGATCAAGACTAAAAAATAGAGCTCCTTGCACCCTACCCCTGGGCGCATGCGCCCTGGTGCAGGGCGCATGCACCCCACTGAGGGGCTCATGTGCCTCCCAGTGGGGGTGCATGGCACTGTTCCCAAAAATTTCGACCTTATCCGGTCGATCGGTTCAGTGGTAGAGTACAAGTGAAAAATTGGTTCTCTCGTGCCTCAAACGTAGGGCGCATGTTCCCTCAAGTGGGGGCACGAGGTCACGTGCCTCACTGGTAGGGCGCATGGGCACGTGACCTAGGTTCCAGGCACATGTGACTAGGGACCTGGGCGCATGGGACTGTTTTTGTGCGTCCTTCTTCCGGAAGCCATTGCGAACACTCCTGAACTCGGAATTCTATGCCGTTTGTTGCGTTGGAAAGATAACAGGCCGAAGAAGATTTATATAGCATTGTATCAGCCATAACACCCTCCAAAACTTCAGAATTTTGTCCGGAATTTAGGGCAGTGACCAGAAGATCCGATACAGGTCAAAATGACTCCGACGGCAAACCGGAAAGGCACGGTATGCAACAAAACTTGTCTGAGGTGTGAATATGACCAAAACCTTCAATGCATGATCATTAGGCATTGGTCATTCAACCAATTTCTGTGTTTACACGATTTAAGTGTGACTTTCGCTCGAAAATTATGGCTTTGTGCGGAAAACTTCAGAAAACATCTGATTAAGTTCGGCGAAGCTCCAAATCAATTTTAAAAGACCCAGCATCATTATAAGGTCAATCAAACATGTTACCCTGTAAAGAGTAAGTTTTATGCTCTGAATTAGGTGAATTTGGCATATCTACAGCTTGCCTCGCCTTGATGTCGGCTTTGTAAAGGAGTGGTATGTAATGAAGCGGAGTGATTCAGAGTGAACTATAATGGAATGCAAGTGAGCGTAGATGAATGTAACGGAATGGAATGGTGACGGACTGAAAAGGTGGCATCAAGGTGTAGATATAGACACGCTTATCTACCCGATCCAGCAAAATGAATCTCACTAAGTATTTTAGATCACTTTCATGTTCTATCAAAACCTCACATAATTGACTAGTAAAAGACATGCCCTTGGCACAAGAGATGAAAAAGTAAATGATAAAGGATAAAAGGATGTAGCCAACCCTCAGCGTGATGAGGAGTCCTCGAATTCGTAGGTTCATCATCAGCCAGCAACCCGAACTTTGCGGTGTTCTTGTACTTTGATGGGCTAAAGTTTTAAAAGTGAAATTGATCTTAAAATGCAAAGAATACCAATCAATCATATTTGGAATCTCAGGTTCATTCAAGTTTCACCAAAATACTCAGTTTAATTCTGAGTGGAATAATCTCAAATTCTAAAAGGGTTCGTTTAAGCATAACAAAATTGCTTGGGTATCGTGAAAACCATGAATCACACTCTGGTAAAAAATTGAGTATTCGGAAAATGACAAAACAGACTTAAGCCATAGTGGGATTGAAAGATAATGGTGGGACTAACATAGAATGATGGGACAGAAGAAACAATGGCATGACAATTGCCATGGTGGAAAAAAATAAAAGACACGGTGGGATTAAAGAAAGGACAGAATAAAACATGGTGGAATAAAAATAAAGTAATGAAACATGAAGGGATAAAATTAGTAATGATGAAGAATGAAAAGGACATGGATGTGAACACATAGAAAATCATGTAGAAAATAGTTGAAGATATAGATTGTCTATTGGAGGTCAATACACCCGATTAGGAATCATCGTCCCTCCAATGTTCAATTTTGGCTTATCCGTGAGTGTGAAGAAATGACCAAGCCGTCGTAGATTTTGTTGAAGGGGATCTCGGGCCCAGTCATTTTCACTCTCAAGGTCTTCAACATTAATGCATATAATATGTATAAAATGGCCCTAATATAACTAGGTGACAGATAGTAGGAGTGATGTGAAGTGCAAAAAATGAAGTGATGGTTATGATGTGAGATTGATGAGAATGTGGATTTGAATGAAGTCTTCAGGCGTGATTTATCTATTTGTATCGATTGCCTGATTCATCAGTATCTCTGATCCATCCTTGTCTTGTCTTTTGACGGAATACAGCACCACGATAATGTTCAGTTCGGTGGCACTTCCTCTCTTCTCGCCACAAGGTTGGCATGATGTTCCTTGGGGAACACTGATCTCACTACTTCACCTGTTGGACTTAAGAGGTTGCCTGATAGCCCTTTTCTTTTGCTTCTTTAGCTCCTTAAAACACTTAACAAAGATGATTAAATTTTCATCATGACTCATCCCTTTGCCTGTATACCGTTTGTCGTGATTTTAATTCAAAGGGAGGAGCCTTCTTAACAAGGTAGAATAAAACAAATGACTTAAATGAAATAGAGGTAAGGGTTAAGAGAACTTACCTACCGTGGTGTGAATCCCCTCCTCTCCTACATTGAAATGCCTGAAACACTTGATAAAAGGGGATTAGATCTTCACCACGACTCATCTCTTTGCCTATTATGGTCAACTTTGACTTAGGTCAAAGGGAAGAGCCTTCTTAAGAAGGTAATTAAAGTAAAAAAAATGGATATGCAATGCAGAAATGGAAGTATGCATGACAATCAAATAAGATGGATGCAACAAAGGCAATGATCATGACTGAGCATTTTTTTGGATTTTCTTGAAAAAATCATTTTTTTTGAATTTTTGAAATATTCACATTTTTTGGATTTTTGATATATGCAATTTTTTATTTTTGAAATATTCATCTTTTTTTTATTTTTTACTTTTTTTTAAAATATGCATTTTTTTTTATTTGAAATATTGACTTTTTTTATTTTGGAAATATTCACTTTTTTGGGTTTTTGAAATTTTCAAGTTCTTTGGTACCACGTGGGGTTTGTTAAGACTCAAGACAAGTCATCGGTCTTTGGGGTTTGTCAAGACTCAAGTGGTAGATGCCACATGCAAAAATAAAGTTCCCTACCTAGAATCCTTCTAACCTTCTTCCTTTGATCGGCTTGGGTTCCACCTGGATTTGGTCGGTTTACCCTTCCCTAGGGATTTAAGGAGGAAGAGTATAGAAGAAGTCCTTGATAGGGTTTGAAGATGTTGAGAGGGATTTCCCTACTCTCACTGCAATTACCCATTGGGGTTCGGCCTCTTTGGGTTTTTCTTTCTTTTTTTGCTCTTTTCTATGTGGCACATATTTGGACAGGGTTTTGACCCGTGGGAACATTGCCTATCTTTTAGTGCCTTTTGCCATGCCTATCATTCTGGGTACTCATTCAGACAGGTTGATCATTTTTTTTTTCTAACTTGAGGGGTTCATTACCCATCTTTTGGCACCCTTTTGCACCCTCTGAGACGGCCTCCAACTAGGGTGGCGAGTGTTTTCGATACTACCTCTCTCTAATCTTCTCTCCCTATCTTGGACCGAGTAGAAGAGAATAGGATAAGGGTACTCCTTCCATTTCTAGATTTCTGCCTTGCCTTTCACAAGTGTTGGGTTTTCTGGATTCTAGGATCGGGAGGTGTTGTGTGTGTAGGATGGTACCTACCCTTGACTTCTCACGAACAACCTAGGATCGATGACTTGAGGTTATACCAGTGGTTTCTCCATTTTTATGAAAAGTACTTTTTGAGGTAAACTCCATTCCAAGGATGATTCAAATTTTCTCCATCTGCATTAGTCAAATCATATGCATTACCTGGATACTTTTTAGTGATTACAAAAGGCCCTTCCCAGTTAGGTTGCAACTTGGAGCGGGGACCCCCTGGCTTAATGAATATGCATTTGACTACCATCTCACCGATCTCGAATTTTCTCTTGACCACCCTCTTTTGATAAAACCTTTTAAGTCTATTCTAATAAGTCCGGGCATGCTCAGCGGTGGCTAGCCTTTTTTCATCCAAGAGTTCAAGCTGTGTAGGGAGAGATTCTCGTCTCTCATCAACAGGAATATCCCTGTCGAGCTGAACTCGGAGAGATGGAAGTAATACTTCGTAGGGAACCACTGCTTCCATCCCATATGCCAAAGCATATGGGGTTTGTCCAGTGGGAGTCCTTATAGAAGTACGATAAGCCCATAGAGCATCGACAAGCTTATCAGGCCATTCGGCAAATTTGCTAGACTTACAAGATTTCTTGATGATTTTGATTAAGGTCTTATTGGTGGCTTCTGCTTGACCATTGCATTGATGATAGTATGGTGATGTATGATGCAATGAAATGTGATACCTGTTGCAAAGATCGCGCAGATCATGAGAGAGAAATTGTGGCCCATTGTCGGTGACGATGTCGCTGGGGATCGCGAACCTTGCTAGGATGTTGCGCTTTATGAAGGAGTAGACTGTTGACGCTTTAATCTCCACGAATGCTTCCGCTTCAGCCCACTTTGTGAAGTACTCCGTTGCCGTCAGAATGAATGATTTTGAGTGCATTTCAGAGTTGAGGTCACTCAAGGGGCCAATGATATCAAAAGCCCACTTGGTGAAAGGCCATGGGGCATGAATTGGATAAAGGGAAGATGAAGGAGAGTGAATCTTGTCGGCATGGAGTTGACATAAATGACAGTGCCAGACAAAGATTGAGCAGTCTTCTTCCAGAGTTGGCCAATAATACCCTTGTCGGATGATTTTCTTAGCAAGGGCTTGGGCATTCACATGACCACCACATACTCCAGAATGTACTTCCTTTAGCACCAACTCAGCTTCTTCTTCATCAAGACACCTGAGTAAGATTCCACTTAGGCTTCTCTTATAGAGCACTCCTCCTAGGATTTTATACCTCTGGGATACTCTTCTAATTGCCTTCTTTTCTTTGGTGGTTGATCCAGGCGGGTATGACTGATCTTGGCAATACCTCGCAATCTCGTCATACCAAGGTCTCTCACCTTCTTCTAATTCTTCAAACTCAATTAGGGAGATTTTTTCTTTATGTTCCAAGTATTCCTTTCTGTTGAACCTCTTCTTAACCTTTAGAAAACGTCCATCCTCAATTGCTGGAATTGTCCTCTTACAGATGTGGATAGTTCGCACTTGCCTGCCTAGCGGGACAGATAGAGATGAAGCTAGTGAAGCTAAGGCATCGGCAAGGATATTATGAGAGCGGGGGACATGGACAAAGGTGAGTTTGAAGAATAGCTTGATGTAGTTTGTCGACCTCTTCTTTCATTTTGAGTGCAATATCAGGGTGGAACCTCCTAAGCTTTTGTTTAACCGGTGTAGTTCCAGATTTCAAGGTTAATCTATGTTCAACCAATGAATTATCTAATTCTGGCATATCATCATATGTCCATGCGAATGTGTCCTTATATTCTTCCAAAACTTTGATCAAACGTTGTTCTTCTGAGGGAGTGAGGTTTGCACTAATGAGGATAGTCTTAGGATCTTCCAGGGTTCCTAAATTCTGTTCCTTAGTCGGTTCATTCCCTATGGCTGATGGTTCTTCAAATCTTCTAAGTCCAGATGCATATGCATCAGCCAAGTCCTCGATTTCAACCTCGGATTCAGGATCCTTCTCTTATACCACCTCATATACTCCCAAAGTATGATCTATGTTATGCTCATCCTAATATCGGATTTCATCTAGCTGGATGGTATTCTCTAAAATGTTTGGCAGCCTTGCACACTCTACGCATTTCTGTGCCAATTGTTGCAGATACCTGTTTGGAACTCGTTTACCTATAACTTTTCTATTTCCTAACCTAACTTGATCTACTGAAGATAAAGCTGAAAAGGTGGTATTTACAGTGGAGGGAGGATCGAGTAAATCGATCAATGATTCAGAAAAGAGGGATCCCTGATTGGGAGCGCCCTCTGGGATGAGTAGAGACGTCTCCTCGATGGAAATGTGAGTTTCAGAGAAGATGTTTTTTTTTTGGAAATTTCAAGTAAAAAGATAGAATGAGTCAGCATGACTCGAGGTTTGCTGGAAACTGACTGAATTACCAGAGAGAAAAACTTAAGAATAAAAGGGAAAAAGGGGCTCGTGGGCCCAATGGTAACAGAAAGTGGACACATGGGTCCAAAACTGATGAAAAAAGTAAACGGGTACGTGGACCCGATCTTAAAAATAAATGGGAATGTAAGCCCATGTTGGGAAAAGCCCTTAGTTCTGAAGTTGATGAGGGAAGCAAATGGGCAAGAAGACCCATTAAGAGTGGAAGGTTGAAGAGGGCATATGGGCCCAAAGTGGGTAAGTGGGCCCTGAAGCCCATCCAAAAGATCTAGAAACAATGGTACGAGGTTCAAACATGACATTGTTGTATTTGGGCCTCGTGGAATGGTTTTAACTTGGGTATTTAACTAGATGATTCAAGATTGGTATGCCCTTGAGTGGTTCCTGGTGCTCTTCCCCACTTTAAAACAGACGAGTCAAAGATAAGCATAGGTCTTCCAAGTCTTCTTCTTCATCTGGAGCCTTCCTTCTCTTGACAACTATAATGAAACTCTTGTCATCTTCAGCCATCATCATGGTCTCCCCTTTGATAAAGAAGGTGTGGAGTCCCATGGCATATCCTGGCTAGAAGATCCTCCTTGGGATGGAATCCTCTTTGTATCCCAACCCCTGCCTGCGTAGCCTTTCCATAGTTTGAATCGACTGAGTGATTCCTTGAAGATCCTTGCCTAAACCTTTTCCAGGATGATAGCCTAGTTTCGTCTTCATCCGCCATCCCACTGTGTCAGGTAGAGAGGCGGTCATACATCTGACTTCTGGTAAATCTCACATTGAGATATGGGGTTGTATTGACAAACCAAGGGGTGTAAAAGTAGGATCATTCATCACGTCCCTTATAGGCATGCTAGTCACTTTGACCACTTGTCCTTTAAAAGGAAACTTTATGCACTGGTGGTTTGTTGAAGCCACAGCTCCTATTGCCTCCAAGTATGGCCTCCCAAGTATAGCCCAAAATGTTGGATCTAATTCTAGAACAAGAAAATCCGTTGTGACCGTACATGGTCCAAGTTTAACTTCTAGAGTGACCACCCCACGTGCAGACTTCTTGGAGTTGTCGTAGGCCGTCACCATGGCACAGGATGGCTTGATTTCTTGCTCAGAGATGCCGCACAACTGCAAAGTTTCTGGCGGCATAACGTTGATAGAAGCTTCAATGTCAACCAAACATGATTTCACTTCGACATTGCTGATGATAACTGCCACATGAAAAGCACATCTCCTGACCTCTGGATCTATTAATTCTTCCTGAGAGAAAGTGAGTGTTGGGTGCTCACTTCTAGGGGCTAACACGGTAGTTATCTTTTCAGGTGGGACATCTTCACTCACCATGACCCTTTGCAAGTACTGCTGTAGAATCTCCTAGTGCACCTTTGATCTTTTGATCAACTCAAGTATGGAAATACGGGCCGGTGCCTTATCTAAATGTTTCAACAGATCATAGGTCGTGCCCGGCAATGGTTCTTCTACTTGTTCCTCCTCCACTGGATCCTGCGGTTGAGTACCTGCTTGGGGAAAGAGTCGCTGGAACATCTTCCCACTCCAAAGCACCGGGGCTATTTGGTGGTCGGGTAGAGGTGACGGGTTAACTTGGGTAGATTGTGGTGGAACAAGTGGTGTTGGTGCAGGTATGATAGGTAATGGGATCGATTGTTCTGGGATGATGGGGTTAGTTGGTAGAGGGGTAGGATTTGGAGGTGGTAGTGATGGTGATACTGGTGGCCTGATAAGAAGAGGCCAGGGTGCAGAAGTGGTTGATGGGTTTAATGAAGGTGTAGGTTGTGGGATTGGTTGTGGTGTTGGTGGTATGATAGGTTGGGGTTTTGGAGTGGTAGAGCTCGTAGGCTTGGGGTTCAGGTTTGGTAGTGATTGTGGTGGTCGGATGGGCAAGGGTCGGTGTGTAGCAATGGTTGAAGGAGGTGTAGTTAAGGAGGGGGCTGGCCTAATGATGGGTCGGCGAGAAGAAGTGGCGGCCAGTGGTTGGGTTATTGAGCTTTGTGGTAGTTGTGGAGTAGAAGGTGCACGAATTATTTGTCTAGGAGGGTTCCTACTAGGAGACCTAGTTGGGTTGACAGGCATGGTTGCATTTTTGTTTTCTAGTTGCAAACCTTGAGCATGGCTGGCATCTCCCTGGACAATGGACTGTACTAGACCAATTCCAGGGTTTGGATGTGCTGGTGCCGGTGCTGGAGCGGGAGCATGTAATGGGAGCAGATTCTGAACAATTCCAAAGCCAGGTTGTTGTTGAGGTTGAGCCGGTGGACGCTGCCGCTGCTGCTGCCTAGCCTTCATAGCTTGTATGCATTCCCCCATTTGAGCCCAATCAATGTTGCCTTGGTCATTCAGATCATGGATGTAATCCTTGAATTGAAAGCACACTTCTACAGTGTGACCAAGACACCGGTGGTAAGCACAGTATCGGGACATATCTACATTTGTTGGCCAAACCCCTCTTTCCTTGGGAAATTCCAACTATTTCTCCGCCATGAGTACATTGAAGATGTTGGTCAAGAAGTAAGGGAGTTGTTGGTAGTTCTCTCCCATAGGACCTCCCCTTCGTGGTGCCTGATTGGGTGGTGGTGGTGCCCTATTGTAGGTAGGTTGATGAGGTTGCTGGGGTTGTGCTACTGGTTGCGGGGGTTGTTGTGGTTGTCGTGGTTGATGTGGCCTAACCTGTTGTTGAGGGGAGTAATAGGGAAGGTTTTGTGGTGGGTTTCTGAACTGGTTTTGACGGTTCCTTCCCTAGTTCCAAACAATGTTTATAGCTTTGTTGTTGACCACTCCCTCGGTTGTAGGACCAACTGGTGCAGAGGGGGTTTTCCTGAAGTTTATAGGTTTAGGATCAAAAGGGTTTATCATGGTGGCATCTTTGAAGTGGGCTTGCAAGTATCGGGCACTGTCATAGAGTTCGTTCATGGTGGTAGGATGGTGCATGATCAACACATTCCTCAAGGCAGGTGTAGTGTTTCCAATAAGCATCTTTACTTTTTCCCCTTCATAAATCACATCTATCAATTTCCCTGCCATTCCCCTCCAGCGATCAGCAAACTTTATGAAGTCCTCTTCGGGCTTCATCTTTTCAGCAATCAAATCCGTGATGGAGCATGATGGTGCCACCCGGTCTCTGTATCTTTGCAAAAATTTGGTCTTGACAATATCGAAGTCTCCTACCTCAAAGGAGTCGAGCGAGTAGAACCATTCCAATGCAGACCCTTCTAGTGATCGACGGAACAAGAAGGCAAGAACCCTACGATCATTTTTCCAGAACGAGGACTCATAAAGAAAATCTTTTAAGTGGAGAAAAGGATTGCCAGTACCATTGTAGCGGCGATAAACTAGTAGCTTAGAAGGTGGCAGGTGTAGGACTGGCAGAGAAGGAATAGAAATCTCAGGAACTGACTTGGAGTCCAGGCGACATCTCAGCTCTTCATAACATTCATTCATCTGGGTGAGCTGATCCATGATTGCCTGGGTGAGAGCAGGTTCTTGGTTTACTAGTGGGGGTATGTGGTTAGAAGTATGGTTTTGGTATTGAGGAGCATGACTTGGAAAATTTACTGAAGATTGTCCCATGACTTGATGGGCCAAGGGAGCAACATGGTTGAAATAAGATGGCTGAACAAATGAGGGTTGGACCACAGATGGTGGAACTATAGATGGTTGAGCTACAGATGGTTGAACTATAGATGGTTGTGTTAATGATGGTTGAATCATAGATTGTTGAACAATAGGTGGGAGAACAAAGGGTGATTGAATGAGTGGTGGTCGAACCATAGGACAAGGAGATGAGGCAATTTGATTGGCTTCAGCCTGATCAAAGGCAATCTTTCCCTTCACCATGGATTGTATGCGGGCGTAGGTTTTTCTGTCGGTATATAGAGACAACTCTCTAAAGAGTTGTTCAACATCACGACGAGCAGATGGTTGAGGGACCTCTTGCGCTTCTGACTCAAACAATGGATTAACAAGACCATCTAATGGAATTGGTTGATGACCCATCTCGTGCTCTCGATGTTCAGCTTGCTCCACCATTCCAACGTGCCTTCCAGACCTTAATTGCATTGAACAAGTTGGCAAAATAAACAAAGAACTTTTTCTGGTTTTTAGTATCTTGCAAAAAATGTTAGAGGTTTGAATTTTTGTTTGACAAACAAATGATGCAAAGACTTGAAAGCAAGATTACGCAATGATTTTGATTAAACCTTAGGTTTATGTATTTTGTTAAGAATTGTTCTCTCAACAAATGGGTTAGGATCCTAACTCCAATCTCCAATGACCTAGGTTTCACACAATCTCACCACGTGTAGGTAACATAGGATGCTTCGGGTTTTGGGGAGTGGTACAACCAATCCGATCATGAAGAGGAATACTCCACGTATGAAGAATTACGAAGACCTTGATAAAAGCCATCCAAGTCAACCAGGAAGGAATATCCCAGAAGTGAGGTCAGAATCCACCAAGAGGGTGTTTTGGATGAGAGGGGTAAATGAGAGAGTGAGCTCCCGCCTCAAAAAAAGTTTAAACAAAGGACGTAGAGAGAAGGAGCAGAGAATGCAATCAAGTAATAAAGCAAGTAATAAGCAAAACATAAACTTAAATAAACAAGCAATGACACAAGGAAAGTAACTAGAAACTAGACAAGCAACTAGAAACTAGAATCTAGACCTTGTTTCTTATGTGAGCCAAATGGAGAAAGTGAAAAGTGATGGAAATAAGAGGGTTCAGATCTGATAGCCAAGCAAATGGGTGGTCCACATGGGGACCGATGTAAGTGGTTCACGTGGGAACCGGGGTAAAAGTAAAGGTGGTTCACGCGGAAACTGGTTTTGGGTAAAAAAGGGTGGTTCACGTGGGAACCGGTTTGAATGGTCAAAAGAGGGCCACGTGTGGCCAATTAAAGGTGAACAAAGATCTATTCCAAGTTGGGATAGATATGAAAAAAATTAGTTTGGTTCACGTGGGAACCGAAGTAAAGAAAGAGATTGGTTCACGCGGGAATCGATTTAAAAGGAAAAGGGTGGTTCACGTGGAAACCGTTTTAAATAAAATGACAGAAATTAAATGGCATACTTGACACCTCAGATCTGATGAAAGATGGGTGAAATCATAAATTTTGAGATGCCATGAAGTTTAAGAGAGGTGGAAAGAAGAAAAGGCTCACGTGGGAACCAGTCTAGAACCAGAACTAGTTGCAAACAAAACACTAAGCTCCCACGATTGAAGACATTGCTTGTCCCACCATGGTCGCCACAAAGCTGTCGACTCTGAAAATTTGACAGGGCCTTCTTCTTTTCAGGGAAGTCCATGAATCTAGACCGTCACCTCAAGAGGGGATGAGAAAGAAAAGAAGCAAACTCGTAAAACAACTCATACCTTGGTCCCACACTCACATTGATCCCCGAACTTTCATCCCTTGGCGTCGCTCGATCACCAAAGAGACGGTTCGGGTCATGTGGGAGGAGGGTGAGAAGAAATAAATTAAGACATGTGGTCGCCAAGAACCGCAGGTTCCTATTTATGAAATTAAATTGATTGTGTATACCTTAGCGTGAAGAGTGTTAGTCAAAGCTTCTCGTTCTTCGGCCGGCCGATGAAGAAGAGTCTTCAACGTGTGGGTGCTTGATATTCTATGCAACTATATAAACAAACAAGTGAAAATACTATTAGAACTAAGCAAAGTGGAGTATATGTAAAGAGAATAACATGAAACACACAATTGACTAGAAACTGACCAGATTCGGGTTATCTCTAACCCCATATTTTTTATTTTCGGATAAACAGACTAAAAATGTTGCAAAAAAATGTAAAAAAATTATAGGAGGATTGAGAATCACGAATCAAAGAGATTAAAAAAATAACAGAAAGATTCTGAGAAGAATGGAGGGAGATATGGCCAAATCTGTGTTGTCAAAAAAGTCGAGCAGCAGTCCAGGATCTGCCAGGCGTGACTTTGCTTCTGCACTCATCACGACCAGCCCTGACCTTGGAATCAAGTTCCATTGATTGAAAACTGAAGAAGACTTGGAGAGGAATAACTTTGAAGAAGAGAGCTCGGGTAGCAGACATCCACACGCTGCTGTAGAGGATGAAGAAGAGAGACCTGGCTGATCACCTGTAGAACAGTCTTCCTCTCTCTTGAACCAACTTTTCCCTCTCTAAAAACCCCAAATTCTCTCTCTAAAAATCTCAAAATAAGATCAGGAGGGAGGTTGGATGTCTTGAGATGCCTGGGGGTCCTGCTCATGCCTCTGGAACGACCAGAATCAGAGTCAATTTATAGGAGAATAAATGACGCGATCAAGACTGAAAAAACGGCTACCTTGCGCCCTACCCTAGGGCGCATGCGCCCTGGTGCAGGGCGCATGCGGCCCACTGAGGGGCGCATGTGCCTCCCAGTGGGGGCGCATGGCACTTTTTCTGAAAATTCGATCTTATCCGGTCAATCTGTTCAGCGGTAGAGTCTCGGTGAAAAACTGGTTCTCTCGTGCCTCAAAGGTAGGGCGCATGTGCCCTCAAGTGAAGGCACAAGGTCACGTGCCTCACTGGTAGGGTGCATGGGCATGTGCCCTGGGTCCTGGGCGCATGTGACCAGGGACCTGGGCGCATGGGACTGTTTTTGC
Organism: Cryptocoryne crispatula var. balansae; assembly: GCA_036172225.1. Lineage (NCBI taxonomy): Eukaryota > Viridiplantae > Streptophyta > Magnoliopsida > Alismatales > Araceae > Cryptocoryne > Cryptocoryne crispatula. The sequence goes on from CM069925.1 coordinate 24,095,126, forward strand.
GCGTCCTTCTTCCGGAAGCCATTGCGAACACTCCCGAACTCGGAATTTGACACCGTTTGTTACATTGGAAAGATAACAGGCCGAAAAAGCTTTATATAGCATTGGATCAGCCATCACACCCCAAAAAACTTCAGAATTTTTTCCGGAAAATTTAGGGCAGTGCACAAAAGATCCGATACAGGTCAAAATTACTCCGAAGGCAAACCAGAAAGGCACGGTATGCAACAAAACCTGTCTGGGGTGTGAATATGACCATAACCTTCATTGAATGATCATTAGGCATTGGTCATTCAGCCAATTTCCATGTTTACATGATTTACGTGTGGCTTTCACTCGAAAATTATGGCTTTTTGCCGAAAACTTCGGAAAACATCCGATTTCGTTCGGCGAAGCTCCAAGTCAACTTTAAAGGACCCGGCATCATTATAAGGTCAATCATACATGTTACCCGATAAAACATGAGTTTTATGCTATGAATTAGGTGAATTTGGCGTGTCTACAATATGCAGCACCAGCATTCTTTAACCCAAAGGGCATGACAACATAGCAATATGTTCCCCAAGGTGTAGTGAACGAGGTCTTCTCTTGGTCGTCCTCGGCTAACCGGATTTGATTGTATCCAGAATAGCCATCCATGAATGAAAGCATTTCAAATCCAACTGTGTTATCAACCAAAAGTCCAAAATGAGGTAAAGGAAAAAAAATCCTTAGGACACGCTCGGTTCAAGTCCCTGAAATCTATACATATCCGAACCCATCCATCCTTCTTCATAATAGGGACTATGTTAGCCTCCCATTGCGGATATAGGATGACTTTAATAAATTTTGCTTGATGTAATTTGTCGACCTCTTTTTTTATTTTGAGTGCAATATCAGGGTTGAACCTCCTGAGTTTTTGTTTAACTGGGGTAGTCCCAGGTTTCAAGGTTAATCTATGTTCAACCAATGATTTATCTAATCCCGGCATGTCTTCATATGTCCATGCGAATGTGTCCTTATATTATTCCAACACTTTGATCAAACGTTGTTCTTGTGAGGGAGTGAGGTCTGCACTGATGAAGATAGTCTTAGGATCTTCCAGGGTTCCTAAATTCAGTTCCTTGGTTGGTTCATTCCCTGTGGCTGATGGTTCTTCAAATCTTCTAAGTCCAGATGCATACGCTTCGACCAAGTCCTCAATTTCATCCTCAAATTCGGGATCCTTCTCTGATACCTCCTCATATGCTCCCAAAGTATGATCTATGTTATGCTCATCCTCATATTGGATTTCATCTAGCTGGATGGTATTCTCTAAAAAGTTTGGCAGCCTTGCACACTCTACGCATTTTTGTGCCAATTGTTGCAGATACGTATTTGGAACTCGTTTACCTCTGACTTTCCTATTTCCTAACCTAACCTGACCTACTGAAGAAAAAGTTAGAAATGTGGTATTTACAGTGGAGGGAGGATCGAGTAAATCGATCAATGATTCAGAAAAGAGGGATCCTTGATTGGGAGCACCCTTTGGGATGAGTAGAGACGTCTCCACGATGGAAATGTGAGTTTCAGAGAAGACGTTTTTTTTTTGGAATTTTCTAATAAGAAGACAGACTGAGCCTGAGTGACTCAAGGATTGCTAGGAGCTGACGAAATTAACAGAAAGAAAAACTTAAAGATGAAAGGGAAAAAGGGGCTCGTGGGTCCAATGGTAATAGAAAATGGACACATGGGTCCAAAACTGATAAAGAAAGTAAACGGGTACGTGGACCCGATTTCATAAATAGATGGGCATGTGAGCCCATGCTGGGAAGAACCCTCAGTTCTGAAGTTGATGAAAGAAGTAAATGGGCAAGCTGGCCCAATAAGAGTGGAAGGTTGAAGAGGGCACATGGGCCCAAAGTGGGTAACTGGGCTCTGAAGCCCATCCCAAAGATCTAGAAACAAAGGTACGAGGTTCAAAAATGGGATTGTTGTATTTGGGCCTCAAGGAATGGTTCTGACTTGGGTGGCATACTTAACTAAAAGATCCAAGATTGGTCTTCCCTCGATTGGTTCTTGGTGCTCTTCCCCACTTAAGAACAAACGAGTCAAAGATAAGCTTAGATCTTCCGAGTCTTCTTCTTCTTCATATGGAGCTTTCCTTCTCTTGACAAGTATCATGAAACTCTTGTCGTCTTCAACCATCATCATGGTCTCCCTTTTGATAAAGAATGCGTGGAGTCCCATGGCATATCCTGGCTGGAAGATCCTTCTTGGGATGGAATCCTCTTCGTATCCCAACCCCTGCCTGCGTGGCCTTTTCACAGTTTGAATCGGCTGAGTGATTCCTTGAAGATCATTGCCTAAACCTTTTCCAGGCTGATAGCCCAGTTTCATCATCATCCACCATCCCACTGTGTCAAGTAGAGAGGCGGTCATGCATCTGACTTCTGGTAAATCTCCCATTGAGATCTGGGGCTGTATTGACAGTCCTAAGGGCAAAGAAGCATCATTCAGCATGTCCCTTACAGGCATGCTAGTCACCTTGACAACTTGTCCTTTAAAGGGAAACTTTATGCACTAGTGATTTGTTGAAGCCACAGCTCCTATTGCCTCCAAGTATGGCCACCCAAGTATAGCCCGAAAAGTTGGATCCAATTCTAGAACATGAAAATTCGTTGTGACTATACATGGTCCAAGTTTGACTTCTAAAGTGACCACCCCATGTGCACACTTCTTGGAGTTGTCGTAGGCCGTCACCATGGCACAGGATGGCTTGATTTCTTGCTCAGAAATGCCGCACAACTGCAAAGTTTCTGGCGGCATAACGTTGATAGAAGCTCTAGTGTCAACCAAACATGATTTGACTTAGACATTGCATATGATAACAGCCACATGCAAAGCATATCTCCTGACCTCTGGATCTGCTAATTCCACCTGAGAGAAAGTGAGTGTTTGGTGCTCACTTCTAGGGGCTAACACTATAGTGATCTTCTCAGGTGGGAGATCTTCACTTACCATGACCCTCTGTAAATACTATTGTAGAATCTCCTGGTGCACCTTTGATCTTTTGATCAATTCAAGTATAGAAATACGGGCCGGTGTCTTATCTAAATGCTTCAACAGATCATACGCCATGCCTGGCAAGGGTTCTTCCACCTGTTCCTCCTCCACTAGATCTTGCGGTTGAGTACTGGCTTGGAGAAAGAGCCGCTGGAACATCCTCCCACTCCGAAGCACCGGGGCTATATGGCGGTTGGGTAGAGGTGATGGGTTAACTGAGGTGGGCTGTGGTGGAATAGGTGCAGGTATGGTAGACAATGGGATTGGTGGTTCTGAGATGACTGGGTTAGTGAGTAGAGGGGTAGGATTTGGAGGTGGTAATGATGGTGATACTGGTGGCCTGATAAGAGGAGGCTGGGGTGCAGGAGTGGTTGATGGGTTTAATGAAGGTGTTGGTAATGTGGTAGGTTGTGGAGTCGGTGGTATAATAGATTGTGTTTTTGGAGTGACAAAGCTCATAAGCTGGTGGTTCAGGTTCGGTGGTGATTGTAGTGGTCAGATTAGCAAGGGCCGGTGTGTAGTAATGGTTGAAGAAGGTGGAGTTAAGGAGGGGGCTGGCCTAATGATGAGTCGGCGAGAAGAAGTGGCAGCTAGTGGTTAGGTTATTGAACTAGGTGGTGGTTGTGGAGTAGCAGGTGCACGGATTATTTGTCTAGGAGGGTTCCTAGCAGGAGGCCTAGCTGGGTTGACTGGCATGGTTGCATTTTGGTTTTCTAGTTGCCAACCTTGAGCATGGCTGGCATCTCCCTGGACAATGGAGTGTACTAGACCGATTCCTGGGTTTGGATGTGCCGGTGCTGGGGCTGGAGCAGGAGCATGTAATGGGAGAGGATTATGGACAATCCCCAAGCCGGGTTGTTGTTGAGGTTGAGCCGGTGGACGCTGCCGCTGTTGCTTCCTAGCCTTCATAGCCTGTACGCATTCCCCCATTTGGACCCAATCAATGCTGCCTTGATCATTCAGATTGTGGATGTAATCCTTGAATTGAAAACACACTTCAACAGTGTGACCACGACACCGGTGGTAAGCACAGTATCGGGACATATCTGCGTTTGCTAGCCAAACCTCTCTTTCCTTGGGAAATTCCACCTGTTTTTCTGCCATGAGTACATTGAAGATGTCGGTCAAGGAGTAAGGGAGTTTTTGGTAGTTCTCTATCTTAGGACCTCCCTTTCGTAGTGCCTGATTGGGTGGTGGCGGTGCCCTGTTGTAGGTAGGTTGACGAGGTTGCTGGGGTTGTGCTACTGGCTGAGAGGGTTGTTGTGGTTGTCGTGGCTGTGGTGGCTTAACCTGTTGTTGAGGGGGGTAATCAGAATGGTTTTTGATGGGTTTCTGAACTGGTTTTGACGGTTCCCTCCCTGGTTCCCCACAATGTTTATAGCTTCGTTGTTGACCACTACCTCGGTTGTACGACCAACTGGTGCAGAGAGGGTTTTCCTGAAGTTTCTAGGTTTAGGATCAAAAGGGTTTATCATGGTGGCATCTTTGAAGTGGGCTTGCATGTATCAGGCACTGTCATAGAGTTCATTCATGGTGGTAGGATGGTGTATGATCAATACATTCCTCAAGGCAGGTGTAGTGTTTCCAATAAGCATCTTTACTTGTTCCCCTTCAGAAATCACATCTATCAATTTCTCTGCCATTCCCCTCCAGCGATCAGCAAACTTTATGAAGTCCTCTTCGGGCTTCATCTTTTCAGCAATCAAATCCATGATGGAGCATGATGGTGCCACCCGGTCTCTGTATCTTTGCAAAATTTTTGTCTTGACAATATCGAAGTCTCCTGCCTCAATGGAGTCGAGCGAGTAGAACCATTCCAATGCAGACCCTTCTAGTGATCGACGGAACAAGAAGGCAAGAACCCTACGATCATTTTTCCAGAATGAGGATTCATAGAGAAAATATTTAAGGTGAAGAAAAGGATTGCTATTACCATCGTAGCGGCGATAAACTGGTAGTTCAGAAGGTGACAAGTGGAGAACTGGTAAAGAAGGAATAGAGATCTCAGGAACTGACTTGGAGTCCAGGCGACATCTCAGCTCTTCATAATGCTCATTCATCTGCTTGAGCTGATCTATGATTACTTGGGTGAGAGTAGGTTCTTGGTTTACTAGTGGGGGTATGTGGTTAGAAGTATGGTTTTGGTATTGAGGAGCATGACTTGGCAAATTTACTGAAGATTGTCCCATGACTTGATGGTCCAAGGGAGCAACATGGTTGAAATAACATGGCTGAACAAATGAGGGTTGGATCACAGATGGTTAAACTATAGATGGTTGAACTACAGTTGGTTGAACTATAGATGGTTGTGTTAATGATGGTTGAATCATAGATTGTTAAACAATAGGTGGGTGAACAAAGGGTGATTGAATGAGTGGTGGTCGAACCATTGGACAAGGAGATGAGGCAATTTGATTGGCTTCAGCCTGATCAGAGGCAATCTTGCCCTTCACCATGGATTGTATGTGGGCGTAGATTTCTGTGTCGGTATAGAGAGACAACTCTCTAAAGAGTTGTTCAACTTCACGAGGAGCAGATGGTTGAGGGACCTCCTGCGCTTCTGACTCAAACAATGGATTAACAAGACCATCTAACGGAATTGGTTGATGACCCATCTCGTGCTCTCAATGTTCAGCTTGTTCTGCCATTCCAACGTGCCTTCCATACCTTAATTGCATTGAACAAGTTGGTAAAATAAACAAAGAACTTTTTTCTGGTTTTTAGTATCTTGCAGAAAATGTTAGAGGTTTGAATTTTTGTTTGACAAACAAATGATGCAAAGACTTGAAAGCAAGATTACGCAATGATTTTGATTAAACCTTAGGTTTATGGATTTTGTTAAGAATTGTTCTCTCATCAAATGGGTTAGGATCCTAACTCCAATCTCCAATGACCTAGGTTTCACACAATCTCACCACGTGTAGGTAACATAGGATGCTTCGGGTTTTGGGGAGTGGTACAACCAACCCGATCGTGAAGAGGAATACTCCACATATGAATAATTACGGAGACCTTGATGAAAGCCATCCAAGTCAACTAGGAAGGAATATCCCAGAAGAGATGTCAGAATCCACCAAGAGGGTGTTTTGGATGGCAGGGGTAAATGAGAGAGTGAGCTCCCGCCTTAAAAAAAGTTTAAACAAAGGACGTAGAGAGAAGGAGCAGAGAATGCAATCAAGTAATAAAGCAAGTAATAAGCAAAACATAAACTTAAATAAACAAGCAATGACACAAGGAAAGTAACTAGAAACTAGACAAGCAACTAGAAACTAGAATCTAGACCTTGTTTCTTATGTGAGCCAAATGGAGATAGTGAAAAGTGATGGAAATAAGAGGGTTCAGATCTGATAGCAAAGCAAATGGGTGGTCCACATGGGGACCGATGTAAGTGGTTCACATGCGAACCGGTGTAAAGAGTAAAGGCGGTTCACGCGGGAACCGATATTGGGTAAAACAAAGGGTGGTTCACGTTGGAACCATTTTGAATGGTTGAAAAAGGGCCACATAGGTCCACTTAAAAGTGAATAAAAATATGATACAAGTGGGGATATATCTGAAGGAAAGTGGTTTGGTTCACGTGGAAACCGAAGTAAAGAAAGAGATTGGTTCACGCGAGAACCGATTTAAAAGGAAAAGGGTGGTTCACGCGGGAACCGGTTTAAATAAAATGATAGAAATTAAATGAGGTACTTGGCACTTTAGATATGATGAAAGATGGGTGAAATCAGAAATTTTGAGATGGCATGAAGTTTAAGAGAGGTGGAAAGAAGGAAAGGCTCACGTGGGAACCGGTCTAGAACTAGAACTAGTTGCAAACAAAACACTTAGCACCCACGGTTAAAGACATTGCTTGTCCCACCGTGGTCGCCACAAAGCTGGCGACTGTGAAAATTCGACGGGGTCCTCTCCTTTTCAGGGAAGTCCGTGAACCCAGATCGTCACCTCAAGAGGAGATGAGAAAGAAAAGAAGAAAACTCGGAAAGCAACTCTCACCTCGGTCCCACACTCACATTGATCCCCGAACATTCATCCCTTGGCGTCGCTCGATCACCAAAGAGACGGTTCGGTTCATGTGGGAGGAGGGTTCAGTCATGTGGTCACCAGGAACCGCGGGTTCCGATTTAGGAATTTTAGATTGACCGTGTGTACCTTAGCGTGAAGAGTGTGAGTCAAAGCTTCTCCTTCTTCGGCCAGCCGATGAAGAAGAGTCCTCAACCCATGGGTGCTTGATCCTCTATGCAAATATACAAACAAACAAGTGAAAAGACTATTAGAACTAAACAAAGTGAAGTATATATAAAGAGAATAACATGAAACACACAATTGACTAGAAACTGACCGGATTTAAGTTATCTCTAACCGCTCTTTTTCTTTTTTCGAATAAAAATAATGAAAAAAATGTAAAAAAATTATAGGTGGATGGAGAATAACTAAATAAAGTGATAGCAAAAAGAACAGCAAGATTTTTATAGGAATAGAGAGAGATATGGCCAAATCTGGGTTGTTGAAAAGGCCGAGCAGCAGTTCAGGATCTGCCACGTGCGACTTTGCTTCCTCGCTCGTCACGACCAGTCCTGACCTCAGAATAAAGTGCCATTAATTGAAAACTGAAGAAGACTTGGAGAGGAAGAACTTTTATGAAGAGATCTCAGGTAGAAGACATCCACACGCTGCTGCAGAGGCCGATGTAGAGAGACCTGGCAGATCACCTGCAGACAAGCCTTCCTCTCTCTTAAACCGATTTCTCTCTCTCTAAATACTCAAAATTCTCTCTCTAAAAGTCACAAAATAAATGCAGGTGAGATGTTGGACATCTTGAGATGCCTGAGGGGTCGTGCACATGCCTTTGGAATGACCGGAATCAGAGTTTATTTATAGGATAAACCTGTCGCAATCAACACTACAAAACAGGAGACCTTGTGCCCTACCCCAGGGCGCATGTGCCTCCTAGTGGGGGCGCATGCTATGCATTTAAAAATTTTGGTCTTATCCACTCGATCCGTTCAGCGGAAGAGTCCTGGTGAAAAACTGGTTCCCTCGTGCCACAAGGGTAGGGCGAATGTGCCCTCAAGTCAGGGCACGAGGTCACATGCCTCAATGGTAGGGCGCATGGGCACGTGCCCTGGGTTCTGGGCGCATGTGACCAGGGACCCGGGCTCATAGGACTGTTTTTGCGCGTCCTTCTTCCGAAAGCCATTGCAGACATTCACAAACTTGGAATTCGACGCCGTTTGTTGTGTTGGAAAGATAATAGGCCGAAGAGGCTTTTTATAGCATTGGATCAGCCATCACACCCTCCTGAAGTTAGGACAGTGAACAGAAGATCCGATACTGGTCAAAATGACTCCGACGGCAAATCGGAAAGGCACGGTATGCAACAAAACTTGTTCGGAGTGTGAAACTGACCATAACCTTCAATGCACGATCATTAAGCATTGGTCATTCAGCCAATTTCTGTGTTTACATGATTTACGTGTGGCTTTCGCTCTGAAATTATGTCTTTTTGCGGAAAACTTTGGAAAACATTCGATTTCATTCGGCACAGCTCCAAATGAACTTTAAAAAGACCCGGCATTATTCTAAGGTCAATCACACATGTTACGCTATAAAACATGAGTTTTATGCTCTGAATTAGGCGAATTTGGCATGTCTACAGCTTGCCTCGCCTTGATGTCGGCTTTGTAAGGGAATGGCATGTAATGAAGCGGAGTGATTCGGAGTGAACTGTAACGGAATGCAAGTGAGCGTAAATGAATGTAGCGAAATGGAATGGTGATGGACTGAAAATGTGGCATCAAGGTGTAGATATAGACACGCTTATCTACCTGATCCAACAAAATGAATCTCTCTAAATATTCTAGATCGCTTTCATGTTCTATCAAAACCTCACATAATTGATTGGTAAAAGACATGCCATTGGCACGAGAGATGAAAAGTAAAGGATAATGGATGTAGCCAACCCTCAATGTGGTGAGGAGTCCTCTAATTTGTAGGTTCATCATCAGCCAGCAACCTGAACTTTGCGGTGTTCTTATACTGTGATGGGCTAAAGTTTTAAAAGAAAAATTGAGTTTAAAATGAAAAGAATACCAATCCATCATATTTGGAATCTCAAGTCAAAATACTCAGTTTAATTCTGAGTGGAATAACCTCAAATTCTAAAAGGGTTCGTTTAAGCATAACAAAATTGCTCGGGTATCATGAAAACCATGAATCACGCTCTGGCAGAAAATCAGGTATTCGGAAAATGACAAAACAAACTTTAAGCCATAGTGGGATTGAAAGATAATAGTGGGACTAACATAGAATGAAGAGACAGAAGAAACAATGGCATGACAATTGCCATGGTGGGATAAAATAAAAGACATGGTGGGATAAAAGAAAGGAAAGAATAAAACATGATGGGATAAAAGCAAGAACAGACATGGTGGGATAAAATTGGCAATGATGAAGAATGAAAAGGAGATGGATGTGAAAATATAGAAAATTATGTAGAAAATAGTTGAAGATATAGATTGTCTATTGGAGGTTAAGACACCCGATTAGGAACCATACTCCCTCCAATGTTCAATTTTGGCTTATCCGTGAGTGTGAAGAAATGACCAAGCTGTCGTAGATTTTGTTGAAGGGGACCAAGCCCAGTCATTTTCACTCTCAAGGTCTTCAACATTAATGCATATAATATGTATCAAATGGACCTAACATAACTAAATGACAAATGGTAAGAGTGATGTGAAGTGAAAAATGGAGTGATAGTGATGATGTGAGATTGATGAGAATGTGGATGAAATCTTCAGGCATGTTTATCAACATGCATCGACTTCCTGATTCATCAACATCTCTGGTCCATCCATGTCTTGCCTTCTAACAGAATACAACACTATGATAATGTTTAGCTGGGTGGCGCTTCCTCTCTTTTCGCCATAGGGTTGGTATGTCGCTCCTTCGGGAACACTGATCTCACTACTTCACCTGTTGGACTTAAGAGGTTGCCTGATGGCCCTTCTCTTTTGCTTCTTCAGCTCCTGAAAACACTTAACAAAGATGATTAAATTTTCATCATGACTCATTCCTTTTCCTGTATATCATTTGCCTTGATTTTGAGTCAAAGGGAGGAGCCTTCCTAACAAGGTGGAATAAAACAAATGCTTAAAATGAAATGGAGGTAAGGGTTGAGAGAACTTACCTGTCGTGGTGTGAATCCTCTCCTCTCCTGCATTGAAACGCCTGAAACACAAGATAGCAAGGGTATTATATCTTCATCATGACTCATCCCTTTGCCTATTATGGTCAACTTTTGACTTAAGTCAAAGGGAAGAGCCTTCTTAACAAGGTAATTAAAGCAAAAGGATATGCAATGCAGGAATGGAAATATGCATGACAGTCAAATAAACATGGATGCAACTAAGGCAATGATAATGACTGAGCTAATGAGCAATTTTTTTGGATTTTCTTGAAAACTATCATTTCTTTTAGATTTTCAAAAATATTCAAAAAAAAATTTGGATTTTATAAATATGAATTTTTTTTGAATTTTTGAAATATGCATTTTTTGGGTTTTTGAAATATTTCGGTTTTTGAAATATGCAATTTTTTGGATTTTTGAAATATAAAAATTTCTTTGGGAAAAATACTAGTATTTGAGACAATTCATCTGTCTTTGGAGTTTGTCAAGACTCAAGTAGTAGATGTCACGTGCAAAAATAAAGTTCCCTACCTAGAATCCTTCTAACCTTCTTCCTTTGATCGGCTTGGATTCTACCTGGATTTGGTTGGTTTACCCTACCCAAGGGGTTTTAAGGAGGAAGAGTATAGAAGAAGTCCTTGATAGGGTTTGAAGATGTTGAGAGAGATTTCTCTACTCTCACTCGAATTACCCATTGGGGTTCGGCCTCTTTGGGTCTCTCTTATTTTTTTGCTCTTTTCTATGTGCCACATATTTGGATAGGTTTTTTGACCCATGGAGACATTGCCCATCTTTTAGTGCCTTTTGTCTTGACTATCATTCTAGGTACTCATTCAGACAGGTTGATCATTTTCTCTTTTCTATCCTGAGGGATTCATTGCCCATCTTTTGGCACCCTTTTGTACCCTCTGAGACGGCCTCCTACTAGGGTGGCGAGTGTTTTCAACACTACCCCTTTCTAATCTTCTCTCCCTATCTAGGACCGAGTATAAGAGAATAGGGTAAGGGTACTCCTTCCATTTCTAGATTTCTGCCTTGCCTTTCGCCAGTGACGGGTTGTCTGGATTCTTGGATCGGGAAGTGTGGTGTGTGTAGGATGGTACCTACTCTTGACTTCTTAGGAACAACCTAAGATCAATGACTTGAGATTATACCAGTGGTTTCTCCATTTTTATGGAAAGTACATTTTGAGGTAAACTCCATTCCAAGGATTATTCAAATTTTCTCCATCTGCATTAGTCAATTCATATGCATTGCCTGGATACTTTTTAGTGATTACAAAAGGTCCTTCCCAGTTAGGTTGCAACTTGGAGCGGGGACCCCCTTGCTTAACGAATATGCGTTTGACTACCATCTCACCGATCTCGAATTTTATCTCAACCACCCTCTTTTGATAAAACTTTTTAAGTCTATTCTGATAAGTCCGGGCATGCTCGGTGGTTTCTAGCCTTCTTTCATCCAAGAGTTCAAGCTGTGCAAGGAGAGATTCTCGTCTCTCATCAACAGGAATATCCCTGTCGAGCTGAACTTGGAGAGATGGAAGTAATACTTCGTAAGGGACCACTGCTTCCATCCCATATACCAAAGCATACGGGGTTTGTCCAGTGGGAGTCCTTACAGAAGTATGATAAGCCCATAGAGCATCTACAAGCTTATCAGGCTAGTCGGCAAATTTGCTAGACTTACAAGATTTCTTGATGATTTTGATTAAGGTTTTATTGGTGGCTTCTGTTTGACCATTGCTTTGAGGATAGTATGGTGATGAATGATTCAATGAAATGCGATATCTATTGCAAAGATCAAACAGATCTTGAGAAAGAAATTGTGGTCCATTATCGGTGACGATGTCATTGGGGATCTCGAACCTTGCTAGGATGTTGCGCTTGATGAAGGAGCAGACTGTTGATGCTTTAATCTCCACGAATGCTTCCGCTTCAGCTCACTTTGTGAAGTACTCTGTTGCCGTCAGAATGAATGATTTTGAGCACATTTTGGAGTTGAGGTCACTCAGAGGGCCAATGATATTAAAAGCCCACATGGCGAAAAGCCATGGGGCATGAATTGGATGAAGGGAAGATGCGGGAGAGTGAATCTTTTCAGCATGGAGTTGACATGAATGACAATGCCGGACAAAGATGGAGCAGTCTTCTTCTAGAGTTGGCCAATAATACCCTTGCCGGATGATTTTCTTAGCAAGGGCTTGGGCATTCACATGACCACCACAAACTCCAGAATGTGCTTCTTTCAGCACCAACTCGGCTTCTTCTTCTTTATAGAGCACTCCTCCTAGGATTGTATACCTCTGGGATACTCTTCGATTGCCTTCTTTTCCTTGGTGGTTGATCCAAAGCGGATATGGATGTATCTTGACAATACCTCGCAATCTCGTCATACCAAGGTCTCTCACCTTCTTCTAATTCTTCCAACTCAATTAGGGAGATTTCTTCTTTATGTTCCAACTATTCCTTTCTGTTGAACCTCTCCTTAACCTTCAGAAAACATCCATCCTCAATTGCTGGAATTATCCTCTTATAGATGTGGATAGTCCGCACTTGCCTGCCTAGCGGGACAGATAGAGATGAAGCTAATGAAGCTAAGGCATCGGCGAGGTTATTCTAAGAACGGGGGACATGGACAAAGGTGAGTTTGAAGAATAGCTTGATATAGCAGGTGGTGAGCTCCTGGTAGGGTTTGAGGTTTGGATGGGAAGTTCAGTATTTGGATAGGACATGGCATAGGATCAATTGACTATCACTTATCACCCTCAGTTCGGTGGCACCATGGAAATGAGCGGCCTCCAGCCCGGCCAGCAAGGCTTTATACTCAACTATGTTGTTGGTTGCTGGAAAGTTAAGCTGAAGAGCCTGTGGAATGGTGACACCTTCAAGTGACAGAAGAACAATACCCATCCCTCTACCAAGAGATTTCAGAGCCCCGTCAAAATATAATGTCCAAAGATTGGAAGACCGGACTGACGTTAGTTTGTCATCCGGGAACTCCGACTGGACTGGGTCAAAGACGGGTATGGGATGATGGGCAAGGTGTTCAGCAATAGCATAGCCTTTAATTGCCTTCTATGGGACATAAGTGATATCAAATTGGGATAAGAAACTCTGCCATCCCCCTAACCGATCAGTCAAGACTGTCTTCTCTAATAGAAACTTTATAGGATTGATACGAGCAATGAGCTTGACTTGGTGAGCAAGAAAATAATGTTTGAGTTTCTAAACCACCCAAACAAGAGTAGCACAGGTCTTTTCTACCACAGTGTACTTCAACTCACAAGCATCAAACATCTTAGACAAGTAATAAGTAGCTCGTTCTTTCTCTTCTTCATCAACTTGTGCAAGGACTGCACCAAGAGAGTTCTCAAGAACTGAAATGTAGAGGACCAAGGGCTTGTCAGGAATTGGTGCACTAAGTATAGGGGGACTTGCCAGGTATGTTTTCAACCCATCAAATGCCTCCTGGCACTTCGAATCCCATTTAAAGTCAGCCCCCGCCTTGGTTAACTCATAGAAAGGTTTACACCTTTGGGAATGTTGTGAGATAAACCGATGGACAAATTGTAGTCTCCTAATCAATCCTCAAAGCTCTTTCATATTCTTTAGAGGAGGCATACCAATAATTGCTTTGGCCTTGTTTGGGTCGATCTCTATGCCCATTTTGCTTACTATGAACCCAAGTAGCTTTCCTGATGAAATTCCAAATGCACACTTCTTAGGCTTCATTTTCAGCTTATATTCTCTAGCTCGTTGCAAAACTTTTCTTAGCACTTCAGAATGATCTTCCCGATTATTGGACTTCATAACCAAATCGTCCACATACACCTCTACAAGGGTGTGCATCATGTCATGAAAGATAGCCATCATAGCCCTCTGATATGTAGCACCAGCATTCTTTAACCAAAAGCGCATGACAACATAGAAATATGTTCCCCAAGGTGTAGTGAATGAGGTCTTCTCTTGGTCCTCCTCAGCTAACCGGATCTGATTGTATCCAGAATAGCCATCCATAAATGAAAGCATTTCAAATCCAGCTGTATTATCAACCAAAATATCGATATGTGGTAAAGGAAAATCATCCTTAGGACACGCTCGGTTCAAGTCCCTGAAATCTATACAGATCCGAACACGTCCATCCTTCTTCATAACAGGGACTATGTTAGCCACCCATTGCGGATATAGGACAACTTTAATAAATTTTGCTTGATGTAATTTGTCGACCTCTTCTTTCATTTTGAGTGCAATATTAGGGCAGAACCTCCTGAGCTTTTGTTTAACCGGGGTAGTTCAAGGTTTCAAGGTTAATCTATGTTCAACCAATGATTTTTCTAATCCCGGAATGTCTTCATATGTCCATGCGAACGTGTCCTTATATTCTTCCAACACTTTGATCAAACGTTGTTCTTGTGATGGAGTGAGGTTTGCACTGATGAGGATAGTCTTAGGATCTTCCAGGGTTCCTAAATTCAGTTCCTTGGTTGATTCATTCCCTGTGGCTGATGGTTCTTCAAATCTTCTAAGTCCAGATGCATATGCATCGGCCAAGTCCTCAATTTCATCCTCAAATTTTGGATTCTTCTCTGATACCACCACATATGCTCTCAAAGTATGATCTATGTTATGCTTATCCTCATATTGGATTTCATCTAGCTGAATGGTATTCTCTAAAAAGATTGGCAGCCTTGCACACTCTATGCATTTTTGTGCCAATTGTTGAAGATACCTATTTGTAACTCGTTTACCTCTGACTTTCTTATTTCCTAACCTAACCTTACCTAGTGAAGAAAAAGTTGCAAATGTGGTATTTACAGCGGAGGGAGGATCGAGTAAATCGATCAATGATTCAGAAAAGAGGGATCCTTGATTGGGAGCAGCCTCTGGGATGAGTAGAGATGTCTCCTCGATGGAAATGTGAGTTTCAGAGAAGACGTTTGTTTTTTGGAATTTTATAATAAGAAGACAGACTGAGCCTGAGTGACTCAAGGCTTGCTAGGAGCTGACAAAATTAACAGAAAGAAAAACTTATGGATAAAAGGGAAAAAGGGGCTCGTGGGCCCATTGGTAATAGCAAATGGACACATGGATCCAAAATTGATGAAGAAAGTAAACGGGTACGTGGACCCGATTTCATAAATGGATGGGCATGTGAGCCCATGCTGGGAAGAACCCTCAGTTATGAAGTTGATGAGGGAAGTAAATGGGCAAGCTGGCCCAGTAAGAGTGGAAGGTTGAAGAGGGCACATGGGCCCAAAGTGGGTAACTGGGTAATTGGGCTCTGAAGCCCATCCAAAAGATCTAGAAACAAAGGTACGAGGTTCAAACATGGGATTGTTGTATTTGGGCCTCGTGGAATGGTTCTGACTTGGGTGGCATACTTAACTAGATAATCCAAGATTGGTCTGCCCTCGAGTGGTTCTTGGTGCTCTTCTCCACTTAAGAACAAACGAGTCAAAGATAAGCATAGATCTTCCCAGTCTTCTTCTTTTTCATCTGGAGCTTTCCTTCTCTTAACAACTATCATGGAACTCTTGTTGTCTTCTGCCATCATCGTGGTCTCCCCTTTGATAAAAAATGCATGGAGTCCCATGGCATATCCCGGCTGGAAGATCCTTCTTGGGCTGGAATCCTCTTCGTATCCCAACCCCTGCCTGCGTGGCCTTTTCATAGTTTGAATCGGCTGAGTGATTCCTTGAAGATCCTTGCCTAAACCTTTTCCAGGCTGATAGCCCAGTTTTATCATCATCCGCCATCCCAATGTGTCAAGTAGAGAGGCGGTCATGCATCTGACTTCTGGTAAATCTCCCATTGAGATCTGGGGTTGTATTGATAGTCCTAAGGGCAAAGAAGCATCATTCAGCATGTCCCTTACAGGCATGCTAGTCACCTTGACCACTTGTCCTTTAAAGGGAAACTTTATGCACTAGTGATTTGTTGAAGCCACAGCTCCTATTGCCTCCAAGTATAGCCTCCCAAGTATAGCCCGAAAAGTTGGATCCAATTCTAGAACATGAAAATATGTTGTGACTATACATGATCCAAGTTTGACTTCTAAACTGACCACCCCATGTGCACACTTCTTGGAGTTGTCGTAGGCCGTCACCATGGCACAGGATGGCTTGATTTCTTGCTCAGAAATGCCGCACAACTGCAAAATTTCTGGCGGCATAACGTTGATAGAAGCTCCAGCGTCAACCAAACATGATTTGACTTCGACATTGCAGATGATAATAGAAACATGCAAAGCATATCTCCGACCTCTGGATCTGCTAATTCCTCCTGAGAGAAAGTGAGTGTTGGGTGCTCACTTCTAAGGGCTAACACTGTAGTGATCTTCTCAGGTGGGAGATCTTCACTTACCATGACCCTCTATAAATACTGTTTTAGAATCTTCTGGTGCACCTTTGATCTTTTGATCAACTCAAGTATGGAAATACGGGCCGGTGTCTTATCTAAATGCTTCAACAGATCATACGCTGTGCCTGGCGAGGGTTCCTTCACTTGTTTCTCCTCCACTAGATCCTGCGGTTGAGTACCGGCTTGGGGAAAGAGCCGCTGGAACATCCTCCCACTCCGAAGCACAGGGGCTATTTGGCGGTTGGGTAGAGGTGATGAGTTAACTGGGGTATTTTATACAATGGGATTGGTGGTTCTGGGATAATTGGGTTAGTGGGTAGAGGGGTAGGATTTGGAGGTGGTAATGATGGTGATACTGGTGGCCTGATAAGAGGAGGCTGTGGTGTAGGAGTGGTTGATGGGTATAAAGAAGGTGTTGGTAATGTGGTAGGTTTTGGGGTCGGTGGTATGATAGATTGAGGTTTTGGGGTGACAAAGCTCATAGGCTGGTGGTTCAGGTTTGGTGGTGATTGTGGTGGTCAGATGAGCAAGGGCCGGTGTGTAGTAATGGTTGAAGGAGGTGTAGTTAGGGAGGGGGCTGGCCTAATGATGAGTCGGCGAGAAGAAGTGGCAGCTAGTGGTTAGGTTATTGAACTAGGTGGTGGTTGTGGTGTAGTAGGTGCACGGATTATTTGTCTAGGAGGGTTCCTAGCAAGAGGCCTAGCTAGGTTGACTGGCATTGTTGCATTTTGGTTTTCTAGTTGCCAACCTTGAGCACGGCTGGCATCTCCCTGGACAATGTAGTGTACTAGACCGATTCCTGGGTTTGGATATATCTGTGCTAGTGCTGGAGCAGGAGCATGTAATGGGAGCAGATTATGGACAATCCCCAAGCCGGGTTTTTGTTGAGGTTGAGCCGGTGGACGCTGCCGCTGTTGTTGCCTAGCCTTCATAGCCTGTATGCATTCCCCCATTTGGACCCAATCGATGCTACCTTGGTCATTCAGATCGTGGATGTAATCTTTGAATTGAAAACACACTTCAACAGTGTGACCAGGGCACCAGTGGTAAGCACAATATTGAGACATATCTGCGTTTTCTAGCCAAACCTCTCTTTCCTTGGGCAATTCCAATTGTTTTTCTGCCATGAGTACATTGAAGATGTCGGTCAAGAAGTAAGGGAGTTGTTGGTAGTTCTCTCTCCAAGGACCTCCCCTTCGTAGTGCCTGATTGTGTGGTGGTGGTGCCCTATTGTAGGTAGGTTGACGAGGTTGCTGGGGTTGTGCTACTGGCTGAGAGGGTTGTTGTGGTTTTCGTGGTTGTAGTGGCCTAACCTGTTGTTGAGGGGGGTAATAGGAAAGGTTTTGTGGTGGGTTTCCGAACTGGTTTTGACGGTTCCCTCTCTAGTTCCCAACAATGTTTATAGATTCGTTGTTGACCACTCCCTCGATTGTAGGACCAACTGGTGCAGAGGGGGTTTTCCTGAAGTTTCTAGGTTTAGGATCAAAAGGGTTTATCATGGTGGCATCTTTGAAGTGGGCTTGCAAGTATCGGGCACTGTCATAGAGTTCGTTCATGGTGGTAGGATGGTGCATGATCAACACATTCCTCAAGGAAGGTGTAGTGTTTCCAATAAGCATCTTTACTTTTTCCCCTTCATAAATCACATCTATCAATTTCTCTGCCATTCCCCTCCAGCGATCAGCAAACTTCATGAAGTCCTCTTCGGGCTTCATCTTTTCAGCAATCAAATCCGTGATGGAGCATGATGGTGCCATCCGGTCTCTGTATCTTTGCAAAAATTTGGTCTTGACAATATCGAAGTCTCCTACCTCAAAGGAGTCGAGCGAGTAGAACCATTCCAATGCAGACCCTTCTAGTGATCGACGGAACAAGAAGGCAAGAACCCTACGATCATTTTTCCATAATGAGAATTCATAGAGAAAATCTTTGTGGTGAAGAAAAGGATTTCCAGTACCATCGTAGCAGCGATAAACTGGTAGTTCAGAAGGTGGTAGGTGCAGAACTGGTAAAGTAGGAATAGAGATCTCTGGAACTGACTTGGATTCTAGGCGACATCTCAGCTCTTCATAACTTTCATTCATCTGCGTGAGCTGATCCATGATTGCCTGGGTGAGAGCAGGTTCTTGGTTTACTAGTGGGGGTATGTGGTTAGAAGTATGGTTTTGGTATTGAGGAGCATGACTTGGCAAATTTACTGAAGATTGTCCCATGACTTGATGGGCCAAGGGAGCAACATGGTTGAAATAAGATGGCTGAACAAATGAGGGTTGGACCACAGATGGTTGAACTATAGATGGTTGAACTACAGATGGTTGAACTATAGATGGTTGTGTTAATGATGGTTGAATCAAAGATTGTTGAACAATAGGTGGGTGAACAAAGGGTGATTGAATGAGTGGTGGTCGAACCATTGGACAAGGAGATGAGGCAATTTGATTGGCTTCAGCCTGATCAGAGGCAATCTTGCCCTTCACCATGGATTGTATGTGGGCGTAGATTTCTGTGTCGGTATAGAGAGACAACTCTCTAAAGAGTTGTTCAACTTCACGAGGAAAGCGGTATGGTTGAGGGACCTCCTGCGCTTCTGACTCAAACAATGGATTAACAAGACCATCTAACGGAATTGGTTGATGACCCATCTCGTGCTCTCAATGTTCAGCTTGTTCCGCCATTCCAACGTGCCTTCCATACCTTAATTGCATTGAACAAGTTGGCAAAATAAACAAAGAACTTTTTTCTGGTTTTTAGTATCTTGCAAAAAATGTTTGAGGTTTGAATTTTTGTTTGACAAACAAATGATGCAAAGACTTGAAAGCAAGATTACGCAATGATTTTGATTAAACCTTTGGTTTGTGGATTTTTTTAAGAATTGTTCTCTCAACAAATGGGTTAGGATCCTAACTCCAATCTTTAAGGACCTAGGTTTCACACAATCTCACCACGTGTAGGTAACATAGGATGCTTCGGGTTTTGGGGAGTGGTACAACCAACCCGATCGTGAAGAGGAATACTCTACGTATGAAGAATTACGGAGGCCTTGATGAAAGCCAACCAAGTCAACCAGGAAGGAATATCCCAGAAGAGAGGTCAGAATCAACCAAGCGGGTGTTTTGGATGGGAGGGGTAAATGGGAGAGTGAGCTCCCGCCTCAAAGAAAGTGTAAACGAAAGAGGTAGAGAGAAGGAGCAGAGAATGCAATCAAGTAATAAAGCAAGTAATAAGCAAAACATAAACTTAAATAAACAAGCAATGACACAAGGAAAGTAACTAGAAACTAGACAAGCAACTAGAAACTAGAATCTAGATCTTGTTTCTTATGTGAGCCAAATGGAGATAGTGAAAAGTGTTGGAAATAAGATGGTTCATATCTGATAGCCAAGCAAATGGGTGGTCCACGTGGGCACCGATGTAAGTGGTTCACGTGAGAACCGGGGTAAAAACTAAAGGTGGTTCACGCGGGAACCGATTTTGGGTTAAAAAAAGGGTGGTTCACGTGGGAACCGGTTTGAATGGTTGAAAAAGGGCCACGTTGGGCCAATTAAAAGTGAATAAAGATCTGATCCAGGTGGGGATAGATCTGAAGGAAAGTGGTTTGGTTCACGTGGGAACCGAAGTAAAGAAAGAGATTTGTTCACGCGGGAACCGATTTAAAAGGAAAATGGTGCTTCACACGGGAACCGGTTTAAATAAAATGATAGAAATTAAATGAGGTACTTGGCACTTCAGATATGATGAAAGATGGGTTAAATCATAAATTTTAAGATGGCATGAAGTTTAAGAGAGGCGGAAAGAAGGAAAGGCTCACGTGGGAACCGGTCTAGAAGTAGAACTAGTTGCAAGCAAAACACTTAGCACCCATGGTTAAAGACATTGCTTGTCCCACCGTGGTCGCCACAAAGCTGTCAACCCTGAAAATTCGACGGGGTCCTCTCCTTTTTAGGGAAGTCCGTGAACCCAGATCGTCACCTCAAGAGGGGATGAGAAAGAAAGGAAGAAAACTCGGAAAGCAACTCTCACCTCGGTCCCACACTCACATTGATCCCCGAACTTTCATCCCTTGGCGTCGCTCGATCACCAAAGAGACTGTTTAGATCATGTGGAAGGAGGGTGAGAAGAAGGAAACTATGACATGTGGTCGCTAGGAACCGCAGGTTCCGATTTAGGAATTTAAGATTGACCATGTGTACTTTAGCATGAAGAGTGTGAGTTAAAGCTTCTCCTTCTTCGTTCGGCCGATTAATAAGAGTCCTCAACGCGTGGGTGCTTGATATTATATGCAACTAGACAAATAAACAAGTGAAAAGACTATTAGAACTAAACAAAGTGGAGTATATGTAAAGAGAATAACATTAAACACACAACTGACTAGAAAGTGACCGGATTCGGGTTATCTCTAACCCCTCTTTTTCTATTTTCGTATTAACAGAGTAATAATAATGCAAAAAATTGTAAGAAAATGATAGGAGGATGTATAATTACTAAAAAAAGAGATAGGAAAAAGAACAATAAGGTTCTGATAAGAATAGAGAGAGATATGGCCAAATCTGGGTTGTCGAGAAAGCAGAGCAGCAGTTCAGGATGTGCCAGGTGAGACTTTGCTTCTGCAATCGTCACAACCATCCCCAACCTCAGAATCAAGTTCCGTCAATTTAAAACTTAAGAAGACTTGGATAGGAAGAACTTTGATGAAGAGAGCTCAGGCAGCAGACGTCCACACGCTGCCGTAGAGGCCGAAGAAGAGAGACCTAGCAGATCACCTGTAGACATGCCTTCCTCTCTCTTAAACTGACTTCTCTCTCTCTCAAAACTCGAAATTCTCTCTCTAAAAATCACAAAATCAATGCAGGAGAGAGGTTGGATGTCTTGAGATGCCTGGGGGGTCATGCACATGCCTTTGGAACGACCGGAATCATAGTTTATTTATTAGAGAAAACTGTCGCGATCAACACTACAAAATAGGAGACCTTGTGCCCTACCCCAGGGCGCATGTGCCTCCAAGTGGGGGCGTATGTGCCTCCATTCGAAAATTTTTGTCTTTTCCACATGATCCGTTCAGCGGTAGAGTCCAGGTGAAAAACTGGTCCCCTCGTGCCTCAAGGGTAGGGCGCATGTGCCCTCCAGTCAAGGCACGAGGTCACGTGCCTCAATGGTAGGGCGCATGGGCACGTGCCCTGGGTTCCGGGCGCATGTGACCAGGGACCCGGGCACATGGGACTGGACACTCCCGAACTCGGAATTCGACGCTGTTTGTTGCGTTGGAAAGATAACAGGCCGAAGAAGCTCTCTATAGCATTGGATCAGCCATCACACCCTCCAAAACATCCGAATTTTGTCCGGAAGTTAGGACTATGAACAGAAGATCTGATACTGGTCAAAATGACTCCGACGGCAAACTGGAAAGGCACGGTATGCAACAAAACTTGTTCGGAGAGTAAAACTGACCATAACCTTCAATGCATGATCATTAGGCATTGGTCATTCAGCCAATTTCCGTGTTTACACGATTTACGTGTGGCTTTCTTTCAGAAATTATGGCTTTTTGTGGAAAACTTCAAAAAACATTCGATTTCATTCGGCGAAGCTCCAAATGAACTTTAAAAAGACCCGGCATTATTCTAAGGTCAATCACACATGTTACCCTATAAAACATGAGTTTTATGCTCTGAAATAGGCGAATTTGGTATGTCTACAATAGCCAACTAATTCTGTGCCAAGTCCTAACTAAATACCAAACTTCTCATCCAATCCTCAAACCCTACCAAGAACTCACCTCTTGCTACGTCAAGCCGTTCTCCAAACTCACTTTTGTTCATCTTCTTCGAGCTCAGAATATCCTTGACGATGCCCTAGCCTTCTTAGCTTTATCTCTACTAGTCCCGCTAGGCAGACAGGTGTAGACTATTCATGTCCATAGGAGGTTGATGCCAGGGATTAAGGATGGATGATTTTTGAAGGTCAAAGAGAGGTTTGGCAGGAAGGAATACATAAAGCAAAAAGAGATCTCTCTGGTTCAGCAGGAAGAACTAGATGAGGGTGAGAGGCCGTGGTATGATGAGATTGCAAGGTATTGTCAAGATCAGTCTTATCTGCCTAGATCCAATGCAAAAGAGAAGAAGGCCATCAGAAGAGTATCCAGAGGTATTCCATTTAGGAGGAGTGCTATATAAGATGAGCTTGAGTGGAATATTATTCAGATATGTTGATGAAGAAGAAGCATAGTTGGTGCTTAAGGAAGCACATTCTGAGGTCTGTGGGGGCCTTGTCAATGCTCAGGCTTTTGCCAAAAAGATCATCTGGTAAGGGTATTATTGGCCAACCCTAAAAGAAAACTTCTCTATCTTTGTCCAGCACTATCACTCTTGCCAACTACATGCCGACAAGATTCATTCTCCCGCGTATTTCCTTCACCCAATTCATGCCCCATGGCCCTTCGCCATGTGGGCTTTTGATATCAATGGCCCTCTAAGTGATCTTAACTATGAAGTCCACTCTAAATCATTCATCCTAATGGCTACAGAGTACTTCACCGAGTGGGCAAAAGCAAAAGCATTTGTTGAGATAAAGGCATCAACACTATGCTCCTTCATCAAGCACAACATCATCACCAGGTTTGGGATTTCCAGCGACATCATCACTGACAATAGACCACAATTTCTCTCTCAAGATCTACGTGATCTCTACAAGTACCACATTGGATTGCATCATGCATCTTCATACTACCCACAAGTCAATGGTGAAGTAGAAGCCACCAAAAAAACCTTAATTAAGATTATCAAGAAAACTTGTAAGTCTAGCAAGTTCGTAGACTATCTAGATAAGCTCATAGATGCCCTATGGGCTTATTGTACTTTTGTGCGGACCCCCACTAGTCAAACCCCGTATGCCCTCGCATATGAGATGGAAGCAGTGGTCCCATATGAAGTACTTCTTCCATCACTCTGAGTTCAGTTCGAAAGGGATATCCCCATCAATAAGAGACAAGAATCTCCCCTTGCACAACTTGAACTCCTAGATGAAAGAAAGTTTGCCGCCTACGAGCATGCCCAAACCTATCAGAACAGACTCAAAAGGTTTTATCAAAAGAGGGTGGTAGAGATAAAATTTAAAATTGGTGAGATGGTAGTCAAATGTATATTCGTTAAGCCGGGTGGTCCCCGCTCCAAGTTGCAACCTAACTGGGAAGGGCCTTTTGTTATCACGGAAAAATATCCAAGCAACACATATGAGCTAACCAATGCCGATAGAGAGAAATTGAATCATCCATGGAATGGTGTTTACCTCGAAAAATATTTTTCTTAAAAAAATGAAGAATCTCTAGGTTGATATTAAGTCATCGATCTCAAAGTGATCGCTAGAGGACAAGGGTAGACAACACTTTGCACATACAACAACTCCCAATCCCATAATCTAGATAGCCCGACACTCGAAAAAGGCAAGGCAGAACCCTGAAGGTAGAAAGGGACCCTTACTCTATTCTCTTTTGTTTAGTTAAAGATAGGTGAAAACGATTAGAGAAGGATAATATCAAAAATGCTCACCACCATAGTAGGATGTCATCTCATAGTGTGTAAAAGGGGGCCAAAAGATGGGCATTGAACCCCACAAGTTTAAACAAATATGGGTTTGTCTGAATGAGTACCTAGAAAAGTAGAAAATGAGAAAAGGCACCAAAATATGGGTGTTGGCATCAAATTTTTCTGCATAGCTTGCTTAATACAAATTTCAGCAATGCTGAAGCCAGTGCAGAAAAATCTGACCGAGATTTGAAAAATTCAAGAATAGATGATGCAAACAGGCTTTGGAAATACCTTGGCATAACTTTATATGCTACAAATGACCAAGATAATGTGCTCATTGCATAGCCCTAGTCGAGAGCTTTGCAACGGTGCCCAAAACATGGAAAACGGACACCGGAAGGCCGAAATGACCATTTTGCCCGCGACACTTAGGGACAAGTTGGGACTCTAACATGGAATTCCAACTTTACCACATTGTCAAGGTTGGATAGAGCTAGGCAATGCTCCAAATGATTTGAAAATCCAACCACCGGATAAAGAGATATGCAAAAAGATCAAATCTGGACGGATAGACTTATGTCATCACACCAGGGGCATGATGGTCCGATTAGCTCCCGGATTGATCCATGGGCTGAAATTTCAATTTTCATGGACCAAAACATTTATCTCATAAATATTGATGCATGAAAAATTAAATTTTTCCAATGGGTGGAGGTAATTGCATTCAATTATAGTTTCCAGCATTATTGATGACCGAGATCGCACCGATCAGAGAAATCGGTAAAATCAGAAATCCTGGGCAATTTGGGAGATCTCAGACACACATTTGAATGTATCATAAGATCAATGGTCATCAATGATTGTCCCATATTTTTATGATTTAATTTTGGCTGTGTTTAATCATTTTTTTGCCGAAATTAATGGTAGTCGTCGGATCAGGAGTCTTTTAGATGAACGATCTAGATTGGATCACTCTCTCTCTCTCTTCCCTCCACTTGGCTGGCTGAACTCCTCCCCATCTTCCATGTGCACAATACCCTACAAGTTAGGGAGTTGGCCGAACTCCCCATCTGATGGCATGGCTAGCAACTTTGGCTTATCTCCCTCAACCACCTCAACAAAGCTCAACAACCACCAAGGTTTATCCTTATCCCTCTCAACAACCCATGGCCTATCCCCATATGATGGCTGGCCGAACCAGCCTTCCCACTTCCTTACGCGTTCAATCTCATAGAAGATAGGGGCTGGCCGAACAGCCTTCTCTCCCTCTCTTTCTAGTTGGCACACAACCTCAACAACCTCAACCATCTTGCCTTACTCCACTCAAAAACCTCAACCATCTTTTCTTACTACACTCAACAACCTCAACAGCCCTAACCTTATCCCCATCTGCGGATGGTGCCCTCAGCCCCTATAAAAGCCCCCTCAGCTGGCCATGTTCAAAAAAGGCTGATCACCCTGCGGAAGCCCTGCCTCTCCTTCCCCTCACCATCTCTGGTCGAACCAGGACTCATCTCCTCTTGCTTGGATGTCTTAAGCAGCAAGTTAGCAAGCTTTTCTTTTTCCCTTTGATGTGCCAAGTGTCGACTCCGAAAACGGGTTCCGGATCGGCACCTCAAGATAGGAAGGTGAAAGATGGAATTGGGGAAGAAAGGGGGAGTGAATTGAAAACACTCGGAAAGTGGTAAAATGTCCTCACCTCGGTCCCACACTCACATTGATCCCCGAACTTTCATCTCACGGCGTCGCTCGAGCACCGGAGATGGTTCGGGTCATGTGGGAGGACAGTGAGGAGGAGATGAAATTAAAGCATGAAAATGTGGTCACCAGGAGCCGCGGGCTCCGCTTTATGAAATAAAAGCATGATTGAGTTGATTTGACCGTGTACCTTAGTGTGGGAGATCGGGATATGGGTTCAACCTTCTTCTTCTTCGGCCGGCCGATGAAGAAGAGTCTCCAACCGATGCTAGCTTGATAGACCTGTGCAACTAGAACATTAAACCAAGTGAAGAGATTGATTAGAACTATGGGAAGTGTAGTAACTGTTGAGAGAAGATGAGAAGGAAGCAATCGGATTCGAACTCACCGGATTGGGGTGAGCCTTAACCCTTTTTTTTGTATTTTTTTTATTATGTAAAAATGATGCAAACAAACTTAAATATGCTTTAAAACAGTAAATGAACTGAGTTAAATGAGTTGAGAAAGCTTATGGAATGGATCGGCTTGAGTTGAAGCCGAGTTGGTTGAGAAAAGGCCGGTTCGGGTAGCTTTGCACCCTTCTGGCGCGACTTCGGTTCAGAGGATGCTACGAATGACCCCGATGTCAGAATCGAGTTTCGTTTGTTGGAGTAGACCGAGGACTCAGAGAGGAAGAGTTCCTATGTTGATGACTTCTCTGAAATCTTCCTGTATAAGTCAGTAAGAATTCTGAAATTGTGAGGATATAGAAAATAGAACAATGGATGCGCGCCCTCAGTGTGGCAATTGCCACGAACAAATGGCAAGTCGGAATTAAGTGCCGTCAGTTGGAGATGAAAGAGGACGAAGAGAGAAACATTTTGTATGTTTAAGACTTTTGCAGAAAAAGCCCCGGATTTTCTGAAGAAGTCGATGAAGATGGTTGATGAAGAACACCCGGATCGAGCCTTCTCCTTCACCTCGGGATCGATTTCTTGACTTCGGATCGCCTTTGGACGTCGGGACGGCTTTGGAGAAGAGCTTGGATGACCTCTGGACGAGCTAGGCACCGGGGGTTTTTTTTGGGTCGTTGAGAATGGCCCTCAATTTATAGGGGAAGGAAGCTGGTGCAAAATTTAGAAACTAGACCTACCGCGCCCCCGTGTTTCAAAGAGGACGAGGGCGCGCCCTCAAACCCAGGGCGCGCAGGGCGTGCAGGGCGCGCAGGGCGCGCAGGGTGTGCCCCCAGTTCGGGGGCGCGGTCTGCGTGCCCCCCTGTTTCAAAGGATGCGGGGGCACGTTACGTGTCTCACTGCTAAAAATCGATGGAATCTTCCGGAAATTGCTAAAAATCGACTTGACATACGTAACGCGCCCCCGAACCGGGGGCGCGGTAAAAATGATCAAAAATCCTCCGTGGAAACTTCCCAAAAATCCAGTTTAGAAGGTGCTAATTGGGGTAATTTGTGATTTAAAGAAACTGACTGCGTCCCCGCCTTTCAAAGGAACCGGGGGCGCGCAGGGCGCGCCCCCATTTTGAGGGGGCGCAGGGCGCGCCCCCGGGTTGAGGGCGCGCAGGGCGCACCCTCCTATTTCAAAGGGAGCGGGGGCGCAGTACACTCTCTCTCCTACGCGCGTGTTCCGCGGGCCGTATCTTGCAAACGAGATGTCCGATTTGGCTCCCGTTTGTCACGTTGGAAAGAGGGCCTTCAACCGCACCTCCTCAAGTCGGTAAACCAGCCGGCATGACTCCCGATATGTTCTCACGGGGCTTTCTACCGGTTTACCCTCTCGCGGAAAGCCGAAACCCGGGGCGAAGATCCGAAAGTGCACGGTTCCGGTTGATAAATCTCGGGTCAACTCGGGATGACTTAAAATGATGACCGAACAAGTCCGGTACAACCGGAAAACCCGAAGTCATCGAAAAATCTGAGACTAACCCGGTAAACGTGAACCGAAACTCGGAAAAGCCGCAAAACCCTAAAATTGACCGAAATGGCCGCATAGCCCCGGTTGATGAAAATATTCGGCTAGAATCGACCCGGATGACTTGAAAAGACCCGGTGATGACCGGAAAGGACTAACATGTGGTCCGGAATAGCCGTGTCAGCACAGATCGAAAAAGCCGTAACGAAAGCCGTCATTGACCGACGCCTACCGAAATGACTTCTCAGAAACCCTGAATGTTACGGAACACATGCGGGATTCCCGAGACCTTCAATTATGGACTATTCAAGGTCGGTCATCGAGCAGGCTTCGTGTTTTTACAGTTCACGTGCGACTCTCGCTTGAAGGTTACGGCAATATTCCGGAAATCATCGGTCCATTCTCAACTTGCAAGGGGCTCCACCCATGTCCTTAGCTCATCTCCACGAGGTAATCCGGATCAGATAACGGTCAAATAAAGGATATAGCCTATGGAATAGGAGTATAGGGTTCCGAATCAAGCCAATTTGGCGTATCTACAGCTTGCCTCGCCTTGATGTCGGCTTTGCAAGGGAATGGCGTGTAGCGGAGCGGAGTGAAACGAAGAGAAAGCGTAGTGAAACGAGATGGATCGTAGTGGAATGTAGTGGAGTGAAATGGCGATGGACTGAAAAGGTGGCATCAAGGTGTAGATATAGACACGCTCAACGACCAGATTCGGCAAGACGAATCTCCTCAAGTCTCCTGGTTAACCGCCATCTTTCATCAAGTCTTCCTATGTTCGATTGGTAAGAGATGTGTCATTGGCACTAGAGAAGAATAGCCAACCCCCAACGCGGTGGGGAGTCCCCGAAACATGGATTCGTAGGTTCATCATCAGCCGGTAACCCGATCTTTACGGTGTTCCTGTACTGTGACGGGCTAAAATTTAAAGAGATTTATTTTGAAAGAGTAAAAGAATACCAATCGAGCAAATTCAGGCTCTCAGATTCATTTAAGTCTTTCATGAGACAAGATTCAATTCGGAATGGAATGATCTCAGATTCCGAAAGGCAAATGTTTAAGCATAGACCGTGAAGATATTGACGGTGCAAGTTCTGACCAAATAGAAGGCCCTTGGCGGGATGAATTAGCTGCCATGGTGGGATGAATAGTAAAGAAGTTGCAATGGCCACCGTGGTGAAAAGAAATGAAAGATTTAAGGGCACAAAGTGGTTACCGAACACGGTGGTATTAATAGACACGGTGGGACCATAAAATATGGTGGGACCAGAAAATATGGTGGGATTAGAAAACATGGTGGGATTAGAAAAACACGGTGGGATTTAGAATGATCGAGAGAGTGAGAATGATGTATTCAATGATAAAACAAAATGTAATGCAATTAACGCTACATGATGCATGCTGGGCTCAATAAAACAAAACAACACTTGTATAACAAATAGTTGAAGATATAGATTGTCTATGAGGTCAAGATACCCATTCGGGAACCATCGTCCCTCATAGTACAACTTCGGCTTATCCGTGAGCATTAGAGATGACCCGACCGTCGTAGATTTTGATGAAGGGGATCTCGGGTCAAGTCTTCTCCATACTCAAGGTCTTCAACAAATAATGCATAAGATAATAATACACGACTAGCGACATATATGCTAGTCGGCAAGTTATGGGGGTTTCCCATGTCTATTCTTCTGTTTCTGCGAGCAATTCCTGTCTTTCATCAAAATGTTAGTTTCGAATGGACAATAATGTACACTCAATTTTAATAAAGGCCAAACATAAATAAATTTAATTTAGCAAAATTTCTTGAATTTTTTTCTGATTTTTCCTGAATTTTTGAGGAATTTTGGAAGAATTTGACCGAACGCGCCCCCGAACCAGGGGCGCGGCCTGAGCGCCCTGGGTTGGGGGGCGCGGCCTGCGCGCCCCCACTTTGGGGGCGCGTTCGATCCTGGGCTTCGTTTTGACCGGATCCGAATCCGGTTCAAATCGGGACCGATTTCCCCTATATAAACACCTCTTAGGACGACCAAATCATCCTACCAAGACCCAGGATGGCTCCTCTTTTGAAAAAGAAGCGTGTTGGCTCGGTTCAAGGTATTTCAAGCGTCCCGGGTCATCTGAAGGCCAGAATCGGCGCCGACTTGGTAAGTTCGCTGCCAATTTTAGCTTTCAACCACTCTCTTCTTCTTTTTCTTAAAAAAAATTTCTCTTACGTCTTGTTTGGGTGTAGGATTACCCAAACTTCCCTGGGCCTCGCCGGTATTGCTCTCCTTCCTGGCTTTCCGGCTTGCTTGACGTCCTCGGCTTGTCGGTCAGAGCGATTCTTCGAGATTGGGGCTTAACCGGACTCTTGATCCATGCCAAGCAATATTCAGGCTACTCCCTTGACTTCGGTTTGATGGGAGCTTTTGTTGAGTTGTGGCACCCCGACACTCACACGTTTGTGTTCGGCAGCTTTCAGTGTACAGTTCTTCTTGAAGAAGCAGAGCTCCTTCTCGTCCTCCCTCGGACTAAGAAGGGAGAAACTGAAGGTATGTTCATCCCTTCAGGACCCCTCTCTTGCTTGGAATTCTTGCAGGATTTTGTCGAGGCTCGGCAGATCATTACCTTTTTGGCCGGCAAGAGAATTAGTGTTCCAAAGTTGGCGGCTTGGACAATCTCTCTTCTGACGGCTCCTGGTCTGGACGAGGACCGGATTCTGCGCGGTGCAAAGGGTTTCGCGGCTTGCCTTGCCACGGTGTTCTTGTTTCCTGCGGAGGATGGTTTCCTGGAGGTTGATCAACTCTCGTGCATCCGCGGCATCTGGAGCGATGCATGGTTAGGGCCTTCAGTTTTGGGCTACTTGTACTGCGGACTGTCCGCAGCTTGCGTGGGCCGTCCTCCCTTCGGCAGTGCGCTTCTACTGGCTTGCTGGGCCGATCTTCACTTTAAGTTCGATCCAGCCGGTGAGGTGGCCACCAGGTCGCAGCTCTTCCGCCGTAGCCCCTTGTTCCCATATGCCGATGCGCTTGGCTTCGGTGAGAGAGTCGCCAATAGGCGTGCATCAGTGAAGAAGAGGCCGGACTGGCGTGCTCACTTTGCCTCCATGAACCGTTCTAGCTTCTTCCACTCTTCTGCTTCCTTGATCCAGAAGGACTTCCAGGTGTGCTTTGTGCCCGGCGTTGATCTCCGCCTGGTTACAGGTTCGGCCTTTGTGTTGTACAACGCTCACCATTGGCACTCAAAGATCGGCTTGCCTCGGTATGAGTTGCCCAAGCTGTCCCACCTGCCACCTATCAAGGGTAGGCAGCTTGGCTCCGCGGATGACGAGGAGGAGGCGATCTCAGTCATTGCCTTGTGGGAGACGAGTCGGGTGTGCCGCCCAGGCCTCCTGATTGAGGACCCTGACCGGAAGCGCCGCTACATCTCTGCGTTGAAGCTTCTACTTGCCTGAGAGTCTTCTTTTCCTGCTTTAACTTGTCAGCCATGTTGTTTTTATTTTGAATAAACAATGAATTATTTATAGCAAGTTTGAGTGAAAATTCAAAAAAAAATTACCTTGTTTCGGAAAAATGCAAGACAGATGTTGACAATTATGATAAATATGCGTTGTTATTTTTCAACACCTTGAATATTTTTTAACGTGAAACAAGATATTTTTGAAAGGTTTTAACATGCCTTTTTTCTTTAGGTAATTTTTCAGAGCAAACCGTGTGGCTGATGAATTTTCTTTTGGTGACTCCTTGATCGGCTCGACTTTTTGAACAGCTTGGTGCTTTCTGAAATTTTCGCCACTTTTATCAATTTTGCTCCTGAAAAATACATTTTCAGCCATTTCTGACTAATAAATGTATAGAATTTTCTCCTGACCCCTGAAAAATGTTAGCTAGTGATGATAAAAAACATGAATATGTCTAGCTAATTTGGGAATTGAGACATTCAAAGTTATGTGAAAAGAGGGATTTTTGGTAAGAATTTAAAGAGAATTTTTCTTCACAAAATTATTTTGAGCAAACCGTGCATCAGATCGGAATTCTTTCAGTGGCGTTGCGATCAGCTCGATTTTGTAAACCTTGGGTGATATTTTCAAATTTATCCCATTTTCACATTTTTACTCTCTATAAATACCCCCTGGGGGTAAGAATATCTCATTTCCACCTGTACACTATCTCTCCTCGCGCCAGAAGCTCTAGAGTTCCATTTCAGATATGGAGTCCAAAACGTCGTCAAATGTTAGTGCCCCTGTCATAAAAAATGTAGATCGGGTTATGCTCTTCGATTTGGTTCAAGTTTCACGCGATTCCGAGTTGATTTGATGAAGTTATCTCAAAAATAAGGATCGATCAGTTGAGAGGGTGCGGTCAACGCAAAACGTTGACCGCGCCCCCAAGAGGAGGGCGCGGTCAGCGCGCCCTCAAATGGAGGGCGCGTTCGGCTGTTTTTTTTTTTAATGAAATAAATAAAAATGTATGATATCAACTTCCCTTTTGGCACAGATGTCGAGACGTGTTCTCCGCCACGACTCCGATTCCGAGGAGCCCGAGCTTCCGGCAGTCCGAGAGGTACATTTTCTTTTCCTGCACTTAATGATTAGCTCCTTTGCATTTTGACAATAAAAATTGAGTGAACTAATGAAATGATTCTTTTGCAGGCCCGGATAAAATCCCGGATCTCGTGGGACCTGGTGCATGCTGCCTACCTAGGCCTACCGGACTTTCAGCAGGTTCGGTTAGAGGAGATGGGGTTTGGGCCCATCCTCCGGGTGACTCCTTTTTGGGAGGACCTACCACTGGTGCAGGTCCTCCGTGAGTCCTGGGACCCAAACTCCTTCGTGTTTCTGTTCCTATGGGGGCACATGGTGCCCTCCATAGAGGATGTTGCACACATCACCGGTCTTCGTGTTTACGGTAGGCCGGTGGTGTGTGCCACCTCTTCCAACTATTCACGGGAGTTTCGGGCCCTCTTCGCATATGAGCCCTAGTTCGACCCGGAGGATGGCCTACGCACTATCGCCAGACTAGAGGCTGGTGAGATGGTAGGCTTGGTGGATGTCGAGCGTGTCCGTGGCGAGAGCCAGGACAGCTTTTTCTGCCGCATGGTCGGCTAGGCTGCAGCGGCATTTACCGGGTTACCTGGCTCTTTGGAGGCATTTGTAGACCTGCGCCGCTTCCTCCTCTTCTTCTTCGGGCGCCTTCGGTTGGGCTCGAAGACGGACCGCATCCATCTGCGGTTCCTCCCTTTGCTTGCTGACCTGGAGCAGGTTGGCACGTACGCGTGGGGGGCAGCGATGCTCGCCCATTTGTTCTGTGGCCTCCAGCCTAAGGCGGGTTCTGTTTCGGTTGCCAGCTTCTCTCCTTTTCCTCAGGTGACTTTTAGCAGCTTTCCTTTCTTGTACACTTGTATTGCTCTGCTTTGCTCTGACGAGTTGTGCTTTTTACAGGTCTGGAGCTACCTCTACTTCCCCCTGGTTCGGGCACAGTAGTCCTACCCCGACCTCCTCCCCCTGATGGCTTGTTGGGAGCCTATACGCCCTACTGGTGGCCATCGCAGCCAGTTGGCTTCGATTCGTGCACAGATTCTCCGCTTCCCACACACTGAGGTATGTGTTTAATTTGTGTATCAATATTCTTCTATTGAAATAATAATCATGATTTTGCTTTCCACAGGTGTGTTGGAGGCCATATCTCATGACCGATGACCATCTCCAGCCCTGGATTGCCCACGCTGGTCGTGTCTTCGGCCGCGATCTTCATCTTCTGTGCATCAATGAGCTGGCGCCACTGTGGCTTCGGTTCTCGGCACGTGCCCTCGGTCTGGAGCAGGACTGGTTGGAGCCTCCTCCTCCTCTTCCCCTAGTTGGTGCTCGTCCCAGGCGCCTTCTCCTCCCCGTGGACTGGGTGGAGAGGCACCACGCCTCGATCACATTGTGGTATGAAGGCGGCGAGGTAGTTATTGGCTGGGAAGAGGATAGCCGAGACTACCTTCGTCGATACGCAGAGGCGTACGGCCACTTGTTCGTTCTAGAGGGTTAGGTAAATGCTTCTCACTTTCCTTTAATTCTGTGTTGTTGTTCTCTTCTGACCTTCTTGTCATTTCAGGAGGCTCGAGCTCTACTGTTACGCCAACAGCTGGAGATTGTTGACCTTCGGCAGGAGGTGGCCACTCTTCGTGGCATGCTGGAGACTGAGGTAGACACTGCCTTTGACCTTCATTTGTATCCTCAACATGTGATTGCCTTGCTCTGATGTGTTTTTCTTCTGTTCACAGCGGAAGGCTCGTGCTGAGGGTTCACCTCCTTCTCTGTCGAGGGAGGAGGTGGCTGAGCTCCACCAACGTCTTAGTGAGGCGAGAGAGGCGCTGACGACCAAGGAGGCAGATGTATCTTTCATTGTTGTCTATTGTGGTTGTTGATTTTTCTTGGTTCATATACTTCCTCTTCTTCCAGGTTGCCGAGCTTCAGAGTAGCTTGTCCTCCCGTATCCAGTCCTTGGAGTCTGAGGTGGAGACATTGCGGTCTGCCCCAGCCGATCTTCGTTCCCAGATGATCGTCTCGGATCTCCACCTTCAGCACGAGAGAGCCATGCGTGAGATGGAGCGCCAGCATAGCCAGGCCATGCGATCTCTGGAGCAGATGCACCTGCAGGCACAGGTTCGTTTGTTGGCAGCAGAGGCGACATTGCAGGTTTACCGCCAGGGCATCCCTCCACAGCCGAGCCAGAGTTGCACCCATCAGACCAGCTCCCATCGGAGTGGCACACACCTGAGTGGCGGCGCTGCTCGTAGTCGGGGTCACCACGGGCAGAGCCAGCAGGGGCAGAGTGGCCAGAGCCAGAGCCATGAGCACGGTGCTTCTGCGTTCCTGGCCACTTCTTCAGAGCGTCGCCGCAATGAGGCATCCGCAGCAGCTTTGGCGGACACGGCTACCATGCCTCCTCCACGTGGTCATTCTCCTGGAGGGGGTAGCAGCAGGCACTGA
Source organism: Cryptocoryne crispatula var. balansae (assembly GCA_036172225.1). NCBI lineage: Eukaryota > Viridiplantae > Streptophyta > Magnoliopsida > Alismatales > Araceae > Cryptocoryne > Cryptocoryne crispatula. The sequence continues at coordinate 24,129,773 of CM069925.1, forward strand.
TTTCTGTAGTAGGCTTAGCTTTTCTGATGTTGTAGCTGCTTTTCTTCTTTGTTGTAGCACTTAATGGCATAATCAGATCTTCACCTGTTTGCTTCAGTGTTTATTTGATCTGCTTGACATCGCTCAAAAGGGTAGTTAGTATCACATTTCGGCTTAGCCCCTTGCAAGTTTGTCAAGGGGCGAAGCCTTCTAAGGGATAGCAAATAATAAAAATAAGTAATAGATGTAGGGTTAAGAGACATACCTGTTGGCGAGATTCTCACACCTCCTTGACTTGTGTTTCTTTTTTGAAATACTCAATAGAAGGGTTAAATCTGTTCTATGGCTTACCCCCTTGCCTATTGTCATCTTGCCTTGCTTATATGTCAAGGGGGGCAGCCTTATCAACCAGGTAGAATGCACAAAATGACAGACAAGGAAAAAGTTGAGAGAGCTTACCTGCTATGGTGAGAGTCGCTCCCTTCTTGATCTCAGAATCCTGTCGTTTTTAAAGTCCCTGAAAACACTTGATAAAAGAGGATTAGATCTTCACAACAACTCATCCCTTTGCCTATTGTGGCCAAATTTGACTTAGGTCAAAGGGAGGAGCCCTCTTAATGGGGTGATAATGAAGGTAAATATGCAATGCGGAAATGAAACATGCAAGACATAAAGATAAACATGAATGCTAACAAAGGCCAAAATCAAGGTTATGCCAAGTTAGATGGTGCATTTTTTTTTAAGATTTTTGGAAAGTATTCAATTTTTTTTATTTTTGAAGATATTCAACTCTTTATTTTTATTTTTATTTTTTTGGATTTTTTTTAAAATATTCATTTTTTTGGATTTTTGAAAATATTTGATTTTTTTGGATTTTTGAAAATATTCATTTTTTTAAAAAAAAATTTGTGGAGAATGTGCCAGTATTGAAACAATTCATCGATCTTTGAGTGTTAATCAAGATTTAAGTGATAAACACCACGTGAAAATAAGGTTCCATACCCAAAATCTTTCTTGCCCTCTTCTCTTGATCGGTTTGGATTCCCCCTGAGTTTGGACAGTCTACCCTACCCTAGGGGTTTTAAGATGGAAGAATAATAGAGGAAGTCTTTGATAGGATTTGGGGGTGTTGAGGAGGGTTTCTCTACTCATGCCCAAATTGCCCGTTGGGGTTCGGCCTCTCTGGGTCTTTTATACATGTGGCACTTACGTAGACAAGTCTTTGACCTGTGGGGTCATTGCCCATCTTTTGGTGCCTTTTCTTCATTTTCTATTCTTTCGGGTACTCATTCAGACAGGCCCATATTTGTTTAAACATGTGGGGTTCATTGCCCATCTTTTGGCATCCTTTTGCACCCTATGAGACGGCCTCCTACTAAGGCGGCGGGCATTTTCGATACTATCCTCCTCTAGTCCCCTTCACCTATCTTGGACCGAATAGAAGAGAATATGGTAAGGTTTCCTTTCCGCCTTCAGGGTTCTGCCTTGCCTCTCTTGAGTGTTGGGCTATCTAGATTCTGGGATCGGGAGGTGTTGTGTGTGCAAGGTGATGTCTACCCTTGACTTCTAGCTAACACCCTTGGATCGATGACTTAATATCATACTAGAAATTCTCCATTTTCTTTTATAAGGAAAATATTTTTTGAGGTAAACGCCGTTCCATGGATGGTTCAATTTTTCTCCATTGGCGTTGGTTAGCTCATATTCATTGCCTGGATATTTTTCAGTTATAACAAAAGGCACTTCCCAGTTAGGTTGCAACTTAGAGTGGGGACCACCCGACTTAACGAATATGCGTTTAACTACCATCTCACCGATTTCGAACTTTCTCTCTACCACCCTCTTTTAATAAAACCTTTTCAATATGTTCTGATAAGTCCAAGCATGCTCAGAGGTGGCCAACCTTCTTTCATCTAGGAGTTCAAGTTGTGCAAGGAGAGATTCTCGCCTCTTATCGATAGGGATGTCCCTATCGAGTTGAACTCGGAGTGATGGAAGGAGTACTTCGTACGGGACCACCGCTTCCATCCCATATGCGAGAGCATACTAGGTTTGACCAGTGGGGGTCCGTACAGAAGTACGATAAGCCCATAGGGCATCTACAAGCTTATCTGGCCAGTCTGCGAACTTGCTAGACTTACAGGTTTTCTTAATGATTTTAATCAAAGTTTTGTTGGTGGCTTCTGCTTGACCGTTGCCTTGCGTGTAATAAGGAGATGAATGATGCAATGCAATGCGGTACCTGTTGCAAAGATCACGCAGATCTTGAGAGATAAATTGTGGTCCGTTGTCGGTGATAATGTCGCTGGGTATCCCGAACCTGGCGATGATGTTGCGTTTGATGAAGGAGCACAGTGTTGATGCCTTGATCTCCACGAATGCTTCCGCTTCTGCCCACTTGGTGAAGTACTCTGTTGCCGTCAGGATGAATGATTTGGAACGGATTTCAGAGTTAAGATCACTTAGAGGGCCAATGATATCGAAAGCCCACATGGCGAAGGGCCATGGGGCATGTATCGGATGAAGGGAAGATGCGGGAGAATGGATCTTGTCGGCATGGAGTTGGCAAGAATGACAGTGCCGGACAAAGATGGAGCAATCCTCTTCTAGGGTTGGCCAATAATACCCCTGCCTGATGATTTTCTTGGCAAGAGCTTGAGCATTGACATGGTCCCCACAGACCCCGGAATGTGCTTCCTTAAGCACTAATTCTTCCTCTTCTTCATCAACGCATCTCAATAAAATTCCACTCAGGCTCCTCTTGTAGAGCACCCCTCCTAGGATGGTATACCTCTGGGATACTCTCCTGATGGCCTTCTTTTCTCTTGCATTTGATCCAGGTGGATATGTCTGATCTTGACAGTACCTTGCGATCTCATCAAACCAAGGCCTCTCACCCTCATCTAACTCTTCTAACTCGATTAGAGAAATCTCCTCTTTCTGCTCTAAATATTCCTTCCTGCCAAATCTCTCCTTGACCTTCAGAAATCGACCATCCTTAATCGCTGGCATCGACCTTCTACGGACATGAATAATCTGCACCTGTCTACCTAGAGGGACTGATAGAGATGAAGCTAAGGAGGCTAGGGCATCAGCAAGGATGTTCTAAGCTCGAGGAACATGGACAAAAGTGAGTTTGGAAAAGAGCTTGATGTAGCAAGAGGTGAGTTCTTGGTAAGGTTTGAGGTTTGGATGAGAAGTTCGGTATTTGGTTAGGACTTGGCGAAGAATTAGTTGGCTATCACCTATCACCATCAATTCTGTGGCACCATAGAAATGAGCGGCCTCCCGGCCCGGCCCAAGAAGGCTTCGTATTCAGCTATATTGTTGGTTGCTGGGAAGTCAAGCTGAAATGCCTGTGGAATGGTGACACCCTCGGGTGATAGAAGGATGATTCCTATTCCCTTACCGTGAGAATTCAGAGCCCCGTCAAAATATAATGTCCAAAGGTGGGAATATCGGATCAACATTAGTTCGTCATCCGGGAGCTCCGATTGGACCGGGTCAAAGAGGGGTATAGGGTGATGGGCTAGATGTTCGGCAATGGCATAGCCCTTAATTGCCTTCTGGGGGACATAGGTGATATCAAACTGGGAGAGGAAGCTCTGCCAACGACCTAACCGATCAGTTAGAACAATTTTCTCCAGAAGGAATTTGATGGGATTGATGCGGGCAATAAGATTGACCTCATGAGCTAAGAAATAGTGTTTAAGCTTCTGAACTACCCAGACTAGTTTGGGTCGATCTCTATGCCCCTTTTACTCACTATGAACCCCAACAATTTTCCTGAGGATACTCCGAACGTGCATTTCTTTGGGTTCATTTTCAATTTATATTCCCTAGCCCTTTGCAAGACCTTTCTTAACACTTCAGGATGATCTTCTCGGCTTTCGGACTTAACGACCAGGTCGTCCACGTACACCTCTACAAGGGTATGCATCATGTCATGAAAGATAGCCATCATTGCCCTCTGATAGGTAGCACCAGCATTCTTCAGTCCAAAGGGCATGACGACATAGCAGTAGGTTACCCAAGGTGTGGTGAACGAGGTCTTCTCCTGGTCCTCTTCGGCCAACCGGATTTGATTATATCCAGAATAGCCATCCATGAATGATAGCATCTCGAATCCAGCAGTGTTATCAACTAGTACATCAATATGAGGTAGAGGAAAGTCATCTTTAGGACATGCTCGGTTTAAGTCCCTGAAGTCTATACAGATCTGAACTCGGCCATCCTTCTTCATGACAGGGACTATGTTTGCCACCCATTGCGGATAAAGGACGACTTTAATGAATCTTGCTTGATGTAACTTGTCGACCTCTTCTTTCATCTTAAGTGCAACATCAGGGTGGAATCTCCTTAATTTTTGTTTCACCGGGGTAGCTCCAGGTTTCAAAGTTAGACGATGTTCAACTGACGAGTTGTCTAACCTCGGCATGTCCTCGTATGTCCATGCGAACGTGTCCTTATATTCTTCCAAAATTTTAATTAAACTCTGTTCCTCAGTGGGAGTGAGGTTTGCGCTTAGGAGGATTGTCTTGGGATTTTCCGGTGTTCCGAGATTCAATTCTTTTGTCGGTTCATCCACCGTGGCTAATGGTTCTTCAAATCTTTTAAGTCCAGATGCATACGCATCAGCCAAGTTCTCAATTCCATCCTCGAAATCAGGATCTTTTTCTGATAAGACCTCGTAAACTCCCAGTGTATGATCTACATTGAATTCATCCTCATATTGGATTTCATCAAGTTGGATAGCATTTTCCAAAAACCTTGGCAGCCTTGCACATTCCTTGCATTTTTGAGCTATTTGTTGGAGATATCTCTCTGGCACACGTTTACCTCGAATTTTCTTCTTTTCTACCCTAACTACTCCTAAACAAGACGGAATTGAAAAGGTGGTATTTACAATGGGTGAAGGATCGAGCAGATCGATCAGTGAGTTGGAGAAGAGAGGTCCCTGGTTGGGAGCACCCTCCGAGACAAGTAGAGACGTCTCCTCAATGGAAAACTGAGTTTGTGAGAGGACATTTTTTTGGGTATTTTGGGTATTTTCAATAATAAAAAGAGAATGAGCCGATGGGGCTCGAGCAGAAATAGAAAGCTTAAGCAAATGGAAGAAAAATGGGCTCGCGGGCCCGATGATGATAAGAAATGGGCAAATAGGCCCAAAGCTGGTGAAAAGATCTAAGGGGCACGTGAGCCCAAATGGTGGGCACGCGGGCCCAAAGCAAGAAAATAAATCTAAAGGGCACGTGGGCCCGACTGGTGGGCACGCGGGCCCAAGGTTGTTGGATTGGAATGGGCATAGAAGCCCAGTGGAGTAAGAAGATTTGAATGGGCTCTCAGGCCCAATGATCAGTTCAGGTGGCCATTTCGGCCCAGAAGTGGGAATTGGGCTAGATAGCCCATCAAATGAATCCAAGAGGGATAGAGTGAGGATTTTTAAATACGTGACCGTAGGATACGGCTCACGCGGGATGTTGTTTGGAGGTGGGATCGAGTGGACAAGTTGTTTAGAGATGGACTTGCCCTTGACTGGTTCTTCCTTCTCTATGAACAACCGAGCCAAAGATTAACTCAGGTTGTCCACTTCCTCCTCTTGCTCTGGTGCCTTCTTCCTCTTGACTGGTTCTTCTTATTTGTCCCCGGCCATCATCATGGTCTCCCCTTTGATAAAGAATTTTTGGAGTCCCAAGGCATTTTTTGGCCGGTAGACCATCCGCGGAGTGAAACTGGGCTCATAGCAAGCCCGTGTCTCTTTGGTCTTTGTACGGCTTCAATGGGGTGCACAACCCCCTGCAGCTCCTTTCCCAACCCCTTTTCTGGCTGATAGCCCATCCCTTTCATCATCCGCCATGCAACTGAATCTGGAGGCGTCGTCAATACCAGGACCTCAGGTAGCTCTGTAGTTAAAACCAACGGCCGGACAGATTTTGATATTGGTAGTGCGAAGAGGGGTCATCCACGTCATTCGTAATGGGGATGTTGGTTACTTTGATCACCTGGCCCTTGTATGGGAACTTCAGACACTGATGATTAGTGGAGGCAACAGCTCCTATTGCCTCAAGGTACGGGCATCCCAAGATAGCTTTGAATGTAGGGTCCAATTCTAGAACGTGAAACTCGGTGGTGACAGCACACGGCCCGAGCCCTACCTACAATGTAACCACTCCTCATGCCGGCTTCTGGGAGTTGTCATATGCGGTCACCGTGACGGCAGAAGGCTCGATTTCTTCATCGGAGATGCCACAAAGTAGCAATGTTTCTGGCGGCATGACATTTATGGATGCTCCGGTGTCAATCAAGCAGGACTTGATCTCCTCGCCTCGGATGACTACTGCGACACGCAAGGCATACTTTCTGATCTCTGGCCGTGCCAACTCCTCCTATGTAAATGTGAGTGCCGGATGTTCACTCCTCGGGGTCAGGACAGTAATGATCTTTTCAGGCGGGAGGTCCTCATTGACCATGACCCACTGTAGATATTGTTGTAGGATGTCCTGATGGTTCTTTGACCTCTTTATCAGCTCCAGAATTGAAATCCGTGCTGGCATTTTGTCCAGATGCTTCAATAGGTCATATGCCGTGCCAGGCAACGGTTCTTCTACCACCTCCTCTTCTGCCTGTTCCTGTGGTTGTATCCCGACCTGGGGGACGACCCTTTGGAACATCCTCCCGCTACGAAGTACCGGCGCCAACGTGGTAGAGGGAAGTGGTGATGATGGTGATGGTAGGGTTGGTTGGTAGGTTGAGGAGCCCATGGTAGGTAGGGGTGGTGAGGATCGGATGATGAGGGGTCGTGGATTGGTGGAGGCCGGTATGTTGGGTGATGGTTGGGGTGTTGGTGGTGATGGTCTAATGATGAGGGGTCGTGGGGTGGCGGATCGGTAGGTTAGGTGATGTCTCTGGGTGTTGGTGGCGGTCTAATGATTAGACGCCGTGGAGGATTAATGGTGGTTGGTGGGTTAGGTTGGGGTGATGGGTGGGGTGCTGGTTGGGAGGCTGGTGGCGGTCTAATGATTAAGCGCCGTGGAGGGTTAATGGTTGATGAGGGTAGTGGTGTTTGGGTACTTGGTGGGCTGGGGGAAGCTCTCGGTATGGAGAGTATGGTGCGGTTTGTAGGTGGGGTTGGTATGGCGGGCATGGAGGTGATTTGATCCTCAACCTGCCAACCCTGGGAATGGTGGGTTGACTCCTCGATGGCGGAGTGGACGAGGCCGAGTCGTTGGTTTGGTGGTGCTGGTGCCGGTGCCTGTATGGGTGCATGTACCGGGAGCGGATCTTGGACTATGCCCAGGCCGGGCTGCTGTTGTACTTGTTGTCGCCGTGGTTGATTCTGATGTGCCTTCATTGCTTGAATAGACTCCCCCATTTGTGCCCAGTCAATGTTCCCTTGATCATTAAGGTCATGGATGTAGTCTTTAAACTGGAAACATACATCCACCGTGTGCCCAGGATATCGATGATAAGCGCAGTACTTGGTTGTGTCAACATTGGTCGGCCATCCTTCTCTCTCCTTGGGAAGCTCCAACTGTTGTTCCGCCATCAATGCATTAAAGATATCGGTGAGGGGGAATGGTAGTTGAGGGTAATACTCTCCCTTGGGTCCCCCCCTCCTAGGTCGGTTGGCTGGTGGGGGCACTTGGTTGTAGGCTTGTTGTTGTGGTTGGGGTCGGTTGTAGACATGTTGTTGTTGAGGCTCTCGGTTGTAAGCATTTGGTTGCTGGGGCACTCGGTTGTAGGTGGGTTGCTGTGGTGGTGCTCGGTTGTATGCAAGTTGTGGCTGGGGCTGAGGAGCTGGTTGAGGAGCTGGGCGGTATTGTTGATTGGGTGGTGGGTTACGGTATTGGCTTTGGCGATACCCACCCTGGTTACCCATGGCATTGCATTGTTTACTACCCCTTCGGTGGTGGGTCCTACAGGTGTAGGCTTTCTAGTGTTACGGGGCTTGGTGTCGAACGGGTTGATCATGGATGCATCCTTAAAGTGGGCTTGGAGGTAGCGGGCGCTATCACACAACACACTCATGGTTGTTGGGCGGTGCATGATCAAGAGGTTGCGAAGGTTGGGCGTGGTGTTCCCTATGAGCATCCTCACCTGCTCCCCCTCTGAGATGATATCTACTAGCCTCTCAGCCATTCCCCTCCACCGATCAGCAAATCTGGCAAAGTCTTCATCCGGCCTCATCTTTTCGGCAATCAAATCAGTTATCGAGTAGGCTGGCCCCACCCGATCCTTGTACCTCTATAGAAACTTTGCCTTGACGATGTCAAAATCTGCCGCCTCAATGGAATCAATAGAATAGAACCAGTCCAGGGCGGATCCCTCCAATGACCGACGGAATAGGAAGGCAAGGGCTTTGCGGTAATTTTTCCATAATGCGGAGTCGTAGAGAAAGCTCTTTAGATGGTTGAAAGGATTACCAGTCCCATTGTAACGTTGGAAGACTGGTATTTCTGAAGGAGGAAGGTGCAGAACAGGGAAGGATGGGACAGAGATTTCAGGGATATCTTTAGAATCGAGGCGATGCCTCATTTCTTCAAAGCGCTCATCCATCGGGTTGAGTTTGTTCATTAATGCCTGGGTGAGGCTGGATTCCTGAGCCACGGGAGCAAAGTGTTTAGGTGGCTGAGTTGGAGGAGGTAGGTTGGAAACAGGAATTGGAACAGAATTATGTGAATGCTCCATAATAGGGTGAGTGGAGACACGGCAGGGTTGTCCAGAGAAGAGATGATCTGGGGCCTGACTGCTGATTGAGGTGGTGAGGGGGCTTGATTTCCCTCGACCGGATCTTGATTGGCGGGCATCTTGCCCTTTGTCAAGGATTGCACAAGCGAAAAAGATTCGGGGTCTAGATGAAGAGATAGACCCTAGAGGAGTTGCTCCACGCTAAGTGATGCAGGTTGATGAGTAGGATTTTGAATTTCTGGCTCCCTGACGGCGTTGACATGGCCCTCTGGTTGGACCACGGGTTGCCGAAGCTCGTAGTGACCCGTCTCGTACTCCTCTTCTTGGCCGTAGTAGTCCGACATCCCGACGTGTCTTCCGGACCTTAGAGTGGGCATCCTGTCAAATTTCCTTACAAAATGGTTGAAAGAAAGCAAATGAAGGGTGTAAATACAAAGAGAGTTTTTGTTTGGTTATGGTTGTTTGTTTGATTTGATTTGGTTTCAATTTGGTTGTTTGGCAAGCAAGTTGAACATAAATATTAAAGGGATTTTTTTTAGGTGTTTTGAAAGAGGAATTTTTTTATTTTCAATTGTTGTGAGCAAGCAAGTTATGCAAATAAGGTTTTAAAATGACAACTTGACAATTTTTGGGTTGAAACCTTAGATTAGATAGATTGTTAGCAATTGTTCACTCAAATTGGGTATGGTTCCTATTGCTTCAATCTTCAAGACCTAAGGTTATCACTCGATCACCACGAGTAGGTACTTGGGTTCTTCGGGTTTTGGGAAGTGGTACAACCGGCCCAATCGTGCGGAGAGGAATACTCTACGGATGGGGACTTACGGAGGTCTTGATGGAAACCACCCAATCAACTAGGAAGGAATATCCCAGAAGAGAGGTTAGAATCCACCAAGAAGGTGTTTGGAGGGTGAGGGTGTGTTGGGAGAGAGAGCCCCTGCCTCGAATGCCCTACGGATCGGAACGAGTCCGGTACCCGATGCAAAAGCTAATGCAAAAATAAAAAATGGAGGGTAGAAGGAGAAGAAGCAATCAATATGCAAACATGAATGAAAGCTATTAAATAAATCAAACAAGTGAATGCAAGCAAGACATGCAATGATAAAGTAAAACAAATAACTAGCAACTAGCAACTAAAAGGAGGTTCACGCGGGAACCGGCTTGTGATGGAATGAACAAGTGGGGACAAATCTGAAGTGAAGGTAAAAGGATGGTCCACGCGGGGACCGATTTGAAAATAAAGTGGCTCACGCGGGAGCTGAGTTTTTAGAAAAGTAGGTGGTTCATGCGGGAACCGGTTTTTGAAGGAAAAATGGGTGGTTCACGCGGGAACCGGTTTGTTTGATTGGAAAAAGGAAAGGAGGGCCACGTGGGGCCAATCTAATTGGTGAAAAGGGGTGGTCCACGCGGGGACCGATGTGAAAGTGAGTTGGTTTACGCGGAAACCGGTTTAGAAAAGGGTTTGGTTTACGCGGGGAACCGGTTTTAATGAAGAAAGGGGGTGGTTCACGTGGGAACCGATGTAAGAGTTGACAAAATAGAAGGAGGGCCACGTGGGGCCAATCTATAGGTGCTGTAAAGAGGCGGTCCATGCGGGGACCGATCTTAAAATAAGTTGGTTCACGCAGGAACCGAGTTGGAAAAGAAAGGTGGTTCACGTGGGAACCGGTTTATAAGAAGAAAAGTGGTTCACGCGGGAACCGGGTTGAAATGAAAGACAAGCAAATTAAGTCCACATGGGGGACAATTTTAAAGAAAGAGTAAATGGTATGTTTAAAGGTAAATTGACATGGAAGATAAAAGACAAGCCGGTTCACGCGGGAACCAAGTTGGAAAACCATTAGTTGCACGGTTGAATCAAGCTAGCACGGTTGAAGACATTGGTTGTCCCACCGTGGTCGCCAAAAATCTGTCGACTCCGAAAACGGGTTCCGGATCGGCACCTCAAGATAGGAAGGTGAAAGTTGGAATTGGGGAAAAAAGGGGGAGAGAATTGAAAACACTCGTAAAGCGGTAAAATGTCATCACCTCGGTCCCACACTCACATTGATCCCCGAACTTTCATCTCACGGCGTCGCTCGAGCACCGGAGATGGTTCGGGTCATGTGGGAGGAGAGTGAGGAGGATATGAAATTAAAGCATGAAAAATGTGGTCACCAGGAGCCGCGGGCTCCGCTTTATGAAATAAAAGCAAGATTGAGTTGATTTGACCGTGTACCTTAGTGTGGGAGATCGGGATATGGGTTCAACCTTCTTCTTCTTCGGCCGGCCGATGAAGAAGAGTCTCCAACCGATGCTAGCCTGATAGAGCTGTGCAACTAGAACAATAAACCAAGTGAAGAGATTGATTAGAACTATGGAAAATGTAGTAACTGTACAGAGAAGATGAGAAAGAAGCAATCGGAATCGAACTCACCGGATTGGGGTGAGCCTTAACCCCTTTTTTTGTATTTTTTTTGATTATTTAAAAATAATGCAAATAAACTTAAATATTTTTTAAAACAGTAAATTAACTTAGTTAAATGAGTTGAGAAAGCTTATGGAATGGATCGGCTTGAGTTGAAGCCGAGTTGGTTGAGAAAAGGCCGGTTCGGGTAGCTTTGCACCCTTCTGGCGCGACTTCGGTGAAGAGGATGCTACGAACGACCCCGATGTCAGAATCGAGTTCCGTTTATTGGAGTAGACGGAGGACTCAGAGGGAAAGAGTTCCTATGTTGATGACTTCTCTGAAATACTCCTGTATAAGTCACTAAAAATTCTGAATGTGGGCAGATATAGAAAACAGAACCTTGATGCGCGCCCTCAGTGTAGCAATTTCCACGAACAAACGACAAGTCGGAATTGAGTGCCGTCAGTTGGGGATGAAAGACGACGAAGAGAGGAACAATTTTTATGTTGAATACTCTGGCAGAAGAAGCCCCGGATTTTCTGCAGAAGTCGATGAAGATGGTTGATGAAGAACACCCGGATCGAGCCTTCTCCTTCACCTTGGGATCGATTTCTTGACTTCGGATCGCCTTTGGACGTCGGGATGGCTTTGGAGAAGAGCTTGGATGACCTATGGACGAACTAGGCACCGGGGATTTTTTTTTGGGTCATTGAGAATGGCGCTCAATTTATAGGGGAAAGAAGCCGGTGCAAAATTTAGAAACTAGACCTACCGCGCCCCCGTGTTTCAAAGAGGACGAGGGCGCGCAGGGCACGCCCTCAAACCAAGGGCGCGTAGCGCGCGCCCCCAGTTCGGGGGCGCGGTCTGCGCGCCCCCCTGTTTCAAAGGAAGCGGGGGCGCGTTACGCGTCTCACTGCTAAAAATCGATGGAATCTTCCGGAAATTGCTAAAAATCGACTTGACATACGTAACGCGTCCCCGAACCGGGGGCGCGGTACAAATGATCGAAAATCCTCTGCGGAAACTTTCCTAAAATCCAGTTTAGATGGTGCTAATCGGGATAATTTGCGATTTAAAGAAACTTACCGCGCCCCCGCCTTTCAAAGGAACCGGGGGCGCGTAGGGCGCGCCCCCATTTTGAGAGCGCGCAGGGTGCGCCCTCCTATTTCAAAGGGAGCGGGGGCGCAGTACACTCTCTCTCCTGCGCGCATGTTCCGTGAGCCGTATCTTGCAAACGGGATGTCCGATTTAGCTCACGTTTGTCACGTTGGAAAGAGGGCCTTCAACCGCACCTCCTCAAGTCGTTAAACCAGCCGGCATGACTCCCGATATGTTCGCACGGGGCTTTCTACTGGTTTACCCTCTCGCGGAAAGCCTAAACCCGGGGCGAAAATCCGAAAGAGCACGGTTCCGGTCGATAAATCTCGGGTCAACTCGGGATGACTTAAAATGATGACCGAACAAGTCCGGTACAACCGGAAAACCTGAAGTCATCAAAAAATCTGAGACTAACCCGGTAAACGTGAACCGAAACTCGGAAAAGCCGCAAAACCCTAAAATTGACCGAAATGGCCGCATAGCCCCGGTTGATGAAAATATTCGGCTAGAATCGACCCGGATGACTTGAAAAGACCCGGTGATGACCGGAAAGGCCTAACATGTGGTCCGGGATAGCCGTGTCAGCACAGATCGAAAAAGCCATAACGAAAGCCGTCATTGACCGACGCCTACCGAAATGACTTCTCGAAAACCCTGAATGTTACGGAACACATGCAGGATTCCCGAGACCTTCAATTATGGAATATTCAAGGTCGGTCATCGAGTAGGCTTTGTGTTTTTACAGTTCACGTGCGACTCTCGCTTGAAGGTTACGGCAATATTCCGGAAATCATCGGTCCATTCTCAACTTGCGAGGGGCTCCACCCATTTCCTTAGCTCATCTCCACGAGGTAATCCGGATCAGATAACGGTCAAATAAAGGATATCGCCTATGGAATAAGAGTCTAGGGTTCCGAATCAAGCCAATTTGGCGTGTCTACACCAAGTGAAGGGGAAGAAGGGGGAATCAAGCTAGCTCCAGCAAGTACGCCAGCAGCAGGTGCAACCAGCCCACCTGATTGGTGTGCCAACTTCAGCAAATGTAGCAAGCTCTCTTCATCCCCTTGCTCCCTCCATCAACATCAGAAAGAAAAAGACCCCTTTTCTCATCCAACAGAAATATAATAAGGGTTTGGTGACACATTCAGCCCATCACCTTCATCTCCACCTGCAGTGCAAGAGAGAAGAAAAAAACGGTGAGTAGGTGAGTAGGATAAGCATGCTCCGATGTAGTCCTTTAATTCTAGTCTTCCCCGTCTCTTCTCTACCCCTCTTAATGGTGGCATACCCACTATGTAATGCCCATTCATCCCCTTTGAGTGCCCTCCACGTTGGTCTATAGAGAGCCATCTTTTAGCCCTAAGGGTACCCTCCATTTGGCCATCACAAAAACAGCCCCTTGCTGTCCCTGAAAATAGGCCTCTGAACCAGCCCCTTTGTGCACCCTTTTGGCCCTCCATTTCGGCCCTGAAACCTTTCACTATCATGCCTTGTTCGACCCCACTTATGGTCACTTGAACATGCACCTACTGCCTCTCCCAATCAGGTCCCCAATGGCATGCAAAACAGGCCCCCTTGCTGGCCCAAGTTCTACCCCCTTGTGAGTACCCATGTCAGGCCCCTTTGATGGCTTTGAAACCAGAACCTATTTAACCATTATGATGGTCATATAAATAGGTACGGAATCACCCCATTCCTATCTCCATTCAGGCCTCTTTGAGTGCCCTTTAGGCCTTCCCTTGATCAGCCGTTGTCAGGTCCTTTTAAAACAGCCCCTCTGCTGGCCACCCAAACATCTCCTTACATAGCCTGCCATCAGACCCCTTGTTGGCCATCTAAACAAAACCCAATCAGCCCTATTTTATTCTATACACATCCCCCCTTACCCATTGAGGAGGATAAAGTGATTTCGCGGGCATTCTTGGATCCGCAAGATGGGCCAAGTCTCCCCCAGGCGGGCTCTTGATCCCTTTTTTTGGCTGGAGGAAAGGGTGATGTCCTGGGAATTCTTAGAATCTATACAACGGGCCAAGTCTCTCTCAAGAGGATTCTCAACTTCAACCAAGACAGCCCCCTTTGTGTGGCCTTCTTTATTTCAATACCAAACAGCCCCTTTGTACAGCACCTAATCAACCCTTCAAAACTTGTCTTAAACCTGCCCTTTGGGCAGTCCCCTTTCCAACTCTTCCAAGCAGCACCTCCACAGATCCATTCCAGCCCCTCTAAGGCTTCCTTTCCCCACTGCTATAGCAAGAAGACAAACACCAGAAGTCAAATTCTGCAGATCATCAAAATAGGCCATTTTGGCCCTTGGAGATCAAAACAGGTGCTGCAAAAAAGTTCAACAAAATGAGGCTACAGAAGGTCCTTGTAAGGACTACGTTGGGGTGATGGCCTGATCCCCCTTTGCTCACATGATGGGTCAAGGGCTTGAGAAGGTGGCTCTCAATTCTAGTCCAAACAAGGTGTAAACAGGCCAACTGGGCCATGAAGACATGAAGCTTGAATTGGGCCAACCGGGCCGACATGACATGAAGCCAGCCTTCTTAGGCAACGAGACATGAAGAGCAGCCCATTGTGCTGATGAAAATGGTCCATTGGGCCTTGGACACTTAAAATAAACCTTAACTAAATCTGAAGGCGAAATGCCAAAATTAAATGAGTTAGTCCACAACTGGACACTCCATTGGGCGGCAATAAAAATAACCATTGTACCTTTGGAAGCGGGGAGATTGTTGGGTTCCGACTTCTCCTCTCTCAGCTGGCCGAAGGAAGAAAGCTTAGTGAGTCCTTTGTCTTCGATCCAGTTGAAGCTCCGCCTCAGCCGTATTTACCTAAAAATGTCCATAAGAAAACATAGAAACAAGTGAAAAGATCATTAGTTCTAGTGAAAGTGTAGAATTATGCTCAAATTCGAACTTAAACATGCAAAAAGAAAGGAACTAACCTGATTGGGACTAAATTCCAACCCCTATTTTTGATAGGTTTTTAAAGAGGTATGAAGATGCAAAGATGTAGCCTAATGCATGTTAGATGTCATGATAATGGAAGCTAGAATGGAAGGAAGGAGTAACGGATCACTGGAAAGGTAAACAAACTAAAAAAAAATACAAAACGGGGTCTGTCCCTGCTAGTGCCCCATATATGGGGTGCTAGCTGTAGGTGCCCCCTTTATAGGGTGCGTTGACCAAGGTCAAAGCGCCCCATTTATGGGGCACCAGGGTCTGGCGCAGGCAGATCTTCTTCCCCCCTTTGCAATGTCACCTCGGAGTGTAGGAAGACCTCCAAAATAGAAGAAGGACTTCATCAAGCAGCCAATACTCACGTGAAGCTAATGGAAGAGTGTTTTGGCACTAGATGTAAAGGAAATGGAGTGTAGAGGCACTCAAAGTTGGAGAAAAATCATATTTCTGAAGAAAAAAACTGTGGGTTTTCGGGTTTTTGGGGAAAGATTTTGGGATGGTTTAAAGACTTGGGGAGAGGTTGTGAGGCTTTGAGAATGTAGTGGTAGATAAGGAGTGAGGGACGGACTTGGAACCTCCTAAACCTTCAGATGGGAATCTTTCTACAGCACAAAAGATGGTAACTTCATTCTGCTAGACTATTCCTTTAAGAAGCAACTATGGTTTTTTTGGGTTTTAGAAGAGGGTTATGGGACAGTTTGAGAGCTTAGAGAGAGGTTGTAAAGCATTGGGAGTGTTGTGGTGGATGAGAGGGTTTGGGGGGCGCCCTTGGTGTGTCCTCAAGCCTCCAAATGGGGGTCCTTTTATAGCCAAGAAAATGGCAACTTTATCTGAAGAACTGTCCTATCAATCTATCCAGTCAGTCAGACCAGGTGCAGGTGCCCCACCAGTGGGGTGCCTAGTGCCCTATTAACAGGGTACCCAGTGCCCTATTTATAGTTTGCTTTGACTTGGTCAAAGTGCCCCGTTAAGGGGGCACTAGGCCCAATTTGGCCGAAACATGCAAGGAAGTTCTGATTTTTCGAAAAACATGGTTTCCTTGAAAGAATACTCAAATATATTTCATAAAAACAGGAATTTAGGCTCTCCAACAAGGCCAAAATTGCGTGTCTATAGCTTGCCTCGCCTTGGCGTCGGCTTTGCAAGGGAGTGACATGAGTGAAGCGTAGGCGAATGTAGTGAAGCATAGTGAGGCGCAGTGGAATGATGTGGTAACAGACTGAAAAGGCCACGCCAAGGTGTAGATTTAGACATGCCCTCATTGTCCTAGTTGAGTGGAATAAAACTTTACCAGACTTCGAGATAACCCTTTGCCTTATCGAAATCTTCCCTATGGTTGATTGGCTAAAGAGAAGAATAGTACTTAAAAGTAAATAACTAAAATCCCACGTGGAGGAGAATTGTTACCGGCCATGACCCGAACTGCATGGTGTGTTGGACTCAGTAGAAATGCATCGAAAAGTAAATTGCGAAAAGTAAAGAGGAGACAGCTAATCAACCAAGGTTGGGTTCTTTAAAATCATAAGGTTTACTCAAAAATACTGGTTCAGTTAGAAATGGAATAACTTCTTGTTTTGATGAAATCATTGTTAAAACATGGTAGAAACCGATTCTGCGAAAAATCAAGACCTCCTCTATGGGCTATAAAAGACCATCTTTAAAAGGGTTCACGATGTGACTAGAAAGAGGTTATGGCAAGATTAAGAACAGGAAATGGTTGTGGTGGGATGATGTATGATGGTGTATGAAATGATGCATGTTGGGTTTAAAGAAATACAAATAAGTATAAGAAAATAGTTGAAGATATAGGTTGAACATAACGAGTCAGGACATCCACGAAGAAACCGTCATCCCCGCATATTCCACTTGGCCTATCCGCAAGCCTAGGGAATGACTGAGCTTCACTAATTTTGTTGAAGGGGTTCTCAGGCTCATCCCCCTCTAGACTTGAGGTCTTCAACATCTTAAATATTATTTATTTTGATAGATGCAATACTAAATGCAAGTCCTAATAGGGGTTGGGATAGTCCACTTTTGGTTTTTTTTCAAATTGATGATTTTTTGTCATTTTTACTTCCTCCAAGTGTCTGGAGATATGAAGATAGTATGCCTTCTCCTGTTCTTGCATCCACTCGAGAGAAGATATTAGAACTTTATTTTGGCTTAGTCCCTTGAGAGAAGGCAAAGTTGCCTTGATCTTTTGTCAAGGGACATAGGCCTTTTCAAGGTAAAGATAACAGAAAAACATAAGTATGCACAAAAGGAAATATGCAAGAATGAAATTAGTCATGAATGCAAAGGCAACTAGTCAATTTAGAAAGCAAATTTGTTAGGTGTTTACATAAATTTTTAATAATGTTTTTGGTATTTTGGCATTTTTATGATTTTTTGGTGTTTTGGATATTTAATATTTAGAATTTTTGATTTTATGAATTTGCTTGGTGTTTTTGAAATATTTAATTTTTTTTATTCGGTGTGAAGGACACGACCATCTCATCCTCTGCCTTGCTTGTTGTAAGTGTCCCTCATTGTTATCTAAGGGTTAAGACTAGGCATCACGTGTGAGAAAGTGCCTTGTTCGGAATCTTCTGACCTTCTGCCTTTGATAGGCTATGGCTCTTCTTGGACCTAATTGGTCGAACCTGCCCCCAAGGTTAAAGAAGGAAGATGATTGGTGGTAAGTCCTTAGTAGGGTTCAGGGATGTCGAACTTGTTTCTTTACTAGTGCCAACATTGCATATTGGGATTTGACCTCCTCGAGTCCTTCCTTCTAGCCCGTTTTATTTAATGGCCCACATTCAAACAAGTTTTCTGTTTTGCTTGATTTTGACTTGCCCATCTTTTGGAGCCTTTTTCCTTTTTGGGCTTTTGTTGGTACACATTCAGATAGGTCTATTCTTTTGCCAACCTGAGGGGTCATTGTCCATCTTTTGGCACCTTTTCTTTTAAGAAGTCAGACCTTTAGAGGCGTCCTCCTACTAGGGCGATGGGCACTTTCGATACTCATCATTCTAATCCCTTTCATCTATTTAGAACTGAAATAAGAAGAGAATAGGATAGGGTCGACCTTCTTTAGCCAAGTGTTGCCTAGCTTTCTCTCTGACTTCCAATCATCGGATCCCAAAATCTAAGTGTGTTTTGTGTGCAGTATGGTGCCCATCCTTATTTCCCTGAGTGACAAGTTGGGGCACCGAACAAGCAAGCAATAGATGTTACTACGATTCTTCACACCTCTGAATTTTACAAATTTTTTGTGATATTTTTTAAGGAAAATATTTTTTGAGGAATACACCATTCTAGGGATGAGCTAATTTTTCACCTTCTGCATTAGTTAGCTTATATGAATTAGCAGGATAAACTACTGAGATTACATATGGACCCTCCCAATTAGGTTGAAGTTTGGAGCGGGGACTGCCCGGCTTAACGAATATTCTTTTAAACACAACCTCACCGATTTCAAATTTTCTCTCCATCACCCTCTTCTGATAAAATCTTTTAAGTCTATTCTAATAAGATCTAGCATGTTCGGCAGCAGCCAGCCTCCTTTCGTCCAAGAGTTAGAGTTGTGCGAGAAGGGAATCTCGGCGTTCATCCATCGGGACGTCTCGATCGATCTGGACTCGGGGGGAAGGAATGAGTACTTTATATGGGACTACTGCCTCCATCTCAAATGCCAAGGCATAGGGAGTTTGACCTGTTGGGGTTCGAACAGAAGTGTGGTAGGCCCATAGAGCATCAACTAACTTATCTGGCCAGTCTGTGAACTTTCTAGACTTACACGTTTTCTTGATGATTTTTATCAGAGTTTTATTTGTGGCTTCTGCTTGACCATTGTCTTGAGAATAATATGGAGATGAATGATGCAATTTGATGCAATACCTGTTACAAAGGTCCCGCAATTCCTGAGAGATGAATTGAGGTATGTTGTCAATGATGATGTCACCTAGGATCCCGAACCTGGCAATGATGTTGCGTTTAATGAAAGTGTAGACTGTTGATACCTTGATTTCCACGTATGCTTCCACTTCTGCCAACTTGGTGAAGTACTCCTTTACCGTTAGGATGAAAGATTTACTTTTGTTTGTGGAGTTTCGGTCACCAAGGGCTCTGATAACATCAAAAGCCCACATGGCGAAAGGCCATGGGGCATGAATCGGGTGAAGGGAAGATGCAGGAGAGTGAATTTTGTTAGGATGAAGTTGACATTGATGACAATGCTAGACAAAGATTGAGCAATCTTCTTCCAGAGTAGGCCAATAATACCCTTGCCTAATGATCTTCTTGGCGAGGGCTTGAGCATTTACGTGGCCTCCACATACTCCGGAATGTGCTTCTTTTAGCACCAACTCAGCCTCTTCTTCATCTATGCATCTTAATAAAATGCCAGCCATGCTCCTTTTGTAAAGCACTCCTCCTAAGATGGTGTATCTTTGAAAGACTCTTCTAATAGCTTTCTTTTCTTCAGTGGTTGACCCTGATGGCTATGTCTGATCCTGACAGTAATTCGCAATCTCATAATACCAAGGTTTCTCACCTTCTTCTAATTCTTCCAACTAGACCAAAGATACCTCCTCCTTTTGCTCAATGGATTCCTTCCTTTCAAACTCTTCTTTAACCTTCAAGAATTGTGCATCTTCTACTACCGGAATGGTACGTCGGCGGACATAAATCGTCCTAACCTATCTACCAAGCGAGATAGATAGCGAAGATGCCAGAGAAGCGATAGCATCGGTAAGAATGTTTTGAGTGCGAGAGACATGGACAAATTCGAGTTTGGAGAATAACTTGATGTAATAAGCGGTGAGTTCTTGGTACAGTCTGAGTCCAAGATGAGATGTGCGGTATTTGGCAAGCACTTGGCGGAGAATCAATTGACTATCATGAATCACCTGCAGTTCGGTGGCACCATAGAACTGAGCGGCCTCCAGTCCGGCCAGCAAGGCTTCATACTCAACTATATTGTTTGTTGCTGAAAAATGGAACTGAAAAGCCTACGTGATGGTGACACCTTCGGGTGACAGGAGAACAATCCCTATCCCTCTACCTTGAGAGTTTAATGCCCCTTCGAAATATAAAGTTCATAGATTGGATGATCGAATAGATATCAATTCTTCATCGAGGAACTCTGATTGGATAGGGTCAAAGATTGGGATGGGATGATGGTCCAGATGTTCAATAATCTCATAGCCCTTGATTGCGTTTTGTTGGGTGTAGGTGATGTGAAATTGACAAAGAAAGCTTTTCCATTATGCCAATCGGTCAGTCAAGACAGATTTTTCTAGAGGAAACTTGATGGGATTTATGGGAGCAATGAGAGTAACCTCGTGTGCTAGAAAGTAGTGCTTAAGCTTCTAGACTACTCAAACTAGGGCAGCACAGGTTTTCTACATGGTTGTGTACTTCTGCTCACAAGGATCAAAGATTTTAGATAGCTAATATGCTATTTACTCTTTCCCTTCATCATCTAACTGTGTCAATACTGCCTTGAGGGATCCTTCCAAAATTGAGATGTATAAGATTAAGGGTTTGCTAGGAACTGGAGGTTTGAGCACAGGTGGGCTTGACAAGTACTTCTTTAAACCATTGAATGCCTTCAAACATCTTGAATCCCATCTGAATTCGGCCTTTGCCTTGGTTAACTCATAGAAATGTTTGCACCTTTGGGAGTGTTGTGAGATGAACCAGCGAACAAACTATAGCCTACCAATAAACCCTCTCAACTCTTTCAAGTTTCTTGGTGGAGGCATATTAATGATGGCTTTGGCCTTGTTGGGATTGATCTCAATGCCTCTTTTGCTGACGAGGAACCCAAGTAGCTTTCTGGATGAGACTCCAAACACACACTTCTTGGGGTTCATCTTAAGCTTATATTCCCTGGCTCACTGCAAAACCCTTTTTAACACCTCAACATGCTCATCTCGGGTCCGAGATTTAACCACCAAATCATCTACATACACCTCCACAAATTTATGCATCATGTCATGAAATATCGCCACCATGGTCCTTTGATAAGTTGCTCTGCCATTCTTTAATCCAAAGGGCATGACGACGTAGCAATAAGTTCCCCAAGGTGTAGGGAATGAGGTCTTTTCTTGATCCTCTTCTGCTAGCCGGATTTGATTATACCCTGAATATCTATCCATGAATGATAGGGTTTCATGTCCGGCTGTATTATCAACAAAAATATCAATATGAGGGAGGGGGAAATCATCCTTTGGACACGCTCAGTTTAAGTCCCTCAGATCAATGCAAATTCGCACCTTTCCATCTTTCTTCATAACTGAGACTATATTCACCACCCATTGCGGATAAAGGATGACTCTAATGAATTTTGCTTGGCGTAGCTTATCGACCTCTTCCTTTAATTTTAATGCTATGTCCAGGTGGAATCTTCTTAACTTTTGCTTGACCAGGGTAGCTTTAGGTTTTAAGGTCAATCGACGCTCCACCAGTGCTTTGTCTAACCCCGACATATCTTCATATGTCCAAGCGAACGTGTCCTTGTATTCTTGTAGTGCCCCCATTAGATTTTTCTCTTCCAAAGGGGTGAGGTTGGCACTGATGAGGATATTCTTAGGATCTTCCCGTGTTCCAAGATTAAGTTCCTTAGTTGGTTCATCTACCATGGTTGACGGCTCTTCAAACCTTTTTAATCCGGATGCATAAGCATCAGTCAAATCCTCTTCTTCATCCTCAATATCAGGATCCTTTTCTAACACCACCTCATAGACCCCTAAAGTTCAATCAATGTTGTCATTATCCTCATATCGGATCTCATTTAGCTAGATTGCATTATCTAGGTATTCTGGTAGCTTGGCACATCCTATGCTTTTCTGTGCTAATTGATGCAGGTATCTTTCTGGAACTCTCCTACCACTGATTTTTGTCCTATTTTTATTGGAACCTAAACCTAAATAAGAAGATGGTAAATAAGGAGAGGAAGAGGAGGTGGAGGGAGTGGAATTTATTGGCAAAGGAGGTCAATCAAGGATCTGGTGGCTCCTTGAGGCGAATGCCCTTTGGGGCAAGTTGAAATGTTTCCTCGATCGAAATTTGAGTTTCAAGGAAGACGTTTTTTTTTGGGAAGTGCTAAACATAAAGATAGAATGGGCTTCAGGTGTCCAGTTTGGAGTGAGATTTGTTATGGGAGCTAGAGTAGGCGAAGATATTGATAAAGAAGGAAAAACTTCAAGCAATGTTTGATAGAGGGGGCTTTTGGGCTCAACGTTGATAGAAAGAGGTGATGGGCCAGTAGGCCAGATAATCATGGAAGAAGGTGGGTTCATGGACCCAATAAGAAGAAGATGGGCTCGAGGGCCTGGGTTTAGGAGATGGGCTTGAGGGCCCAAGAGTTGGAGAAAATGGGCACAAAGGCCGGTGTCGACTCCAAAAATGGGTTCCGTATCGGAACCTCTAGAAAAGGTGAATGATAGAATATAGGAAAAAGGAGTGAATCGAAAAACACTCGAAAAGCAGTAAAAAGTCCTCACCTTGGTCCCACACTCACATTGATCCCCGAAGTTTCATCTCACGGCGTCGCTCGAGTACTGTAGACACGCAATTTTGGCCCAGTTGGAGAGTTCAAATTCTTGTTTTCATAAAGAATATTTAAAGCACATCGTGTTTTCCGGACAGATCAAGTTTTGGCACATTCCGAAGGTGGGTCCATCAAGCAACCAGACCAGCCGAATGCCCCAAGAATAGGGCACCTGGCGCCCTGTTTATAGGGCACCAGGCGCCCTATATATAGGGCACCTGGCGCCCTATTTATAGGGCACCAGGCGCCCTATAAACAGGGCACCTGGCGCCCTGTATACAGGGCACCTGGCGCCCTGTTTATAGGGCACCAGGCGCCCTATAAACAGGGCGCCTGGAACCAAATCCGATCGATTTGACAGCCTGATTTGACCCCCCGCAGTGACTTGTCTTGTCGATCTGACATATCTCATGATGCTAGCGCCCCATATACAGGGCGCTATGCCACATGGCACTGCTTTTCGGAAATGGCCAAAGTGCCCTCTTTTGGGCTATAAATAGAGCCCCATTTGGAGCTTGGAGGAGGTTCCAACTCCGTGCCACCCTAGAGATCATCCAACACTACGATTCCAAGCCACATTCACCCTCCAAAAGCCTCCAAAACCGATCCAAAATCTTCCACCAAAAACCCCAAAACCCTCTGTTTCTGTCACCCAAAAATATGATTTTTCTCCAACTTTGAGAGCTTCTACCCGTCTCTCCTCTTATATCCAGCACCCTAACCCTCTTCCATGGGCTTCATTTGAGTATTGTCTACAAGGAGGAGCCCCTACTTCGTCCTGGAAGCCTCCCAAAGACTCCCGGAGCAGCGCCGCGAAGAGGAGAAGAAAGTCTGTTCGGGGCAGGCTTAGTGCCCCGTATACAGTGCGGTTTGACTTGGTCAACGCGCCGTATAAAGGGGGCACCTTCTCCTGGCGCCCTATATACAGGGCACCAGGAAGGACAGAAGCTTGTTTTCGTTATTTTTAGATTCCGATCGTCCGTTTAACCGAGTTTTGTCCCCCTTTTTCGCTTTTGCACCGATCATCAAGTTATTTAGCACGTCTTAGAGCATCTTTGCATTTCATATACGTGTAAAACCTACCAAAAATAGGGGTTGGGATTTCGTCCCAATCCGGTTAGTCTTTTCCCATTTGCATGTTTGAATCTAAATTCGAGCTCGATGCTATGCTTTCGTTAGAACTAATGAAACCTTCACTTGTCTACATGTTTTCTTATGGACATTCTTAGGTAGATCCGATCGAGGCGGAGCTTCAACCGGATTGAAGGCAAGGGATTCACTAAGCTCTCTTCTTTCGGCCGGCCGAGAGAGGAGAAGTCGGAACTCAACAATCTCCCCGCTTCCGAAGGTACGACGGTCATCTTTCTATTTCATTTTCTTTCATCCCATCATACTTTGGAACCTTTGGTTCCTGGCGACCACACACAAAACACACCACACCACCCACCGACGAACACCGAGGCCGGGCGTGAGGGGGTTCCGGGGGGGAGATCCGCGGATGTCCCGTTCCGGGTGCTTACACCTTTTGGCGACCACGATGGGACCGACTTTGCTTTAGTGAAATCCCACTTTATTTTCCTAAGAATGTCCATCTGAAAATCATGTTTACTTTCATTTCCATGTGAGTCATTTCCATTTCCTTACATTGTTTGCTTGTTTACGTTGCTTACTTTTCTTCGAAGCATCATCTTGTCTCTTCCAAGTTTACTTGCTCTCCGTTTATCTTTTAAAAAGCATATCCATCTGATTTCCAGCTTTGATAATCAACTTATTTCACCTTAGTATTTTAGATATCATCTTCTTTGCTAAGTCTAGTTCTCCTTTAAATCTTTCAAAGCATGCTTAGTTAAATTAGTTCTTTCTTCCATCCTAGCTTAATTTTATATCATTGCCTTTTTCACTTGCTTCCTACAAACATCTCATTAATCATTGTATGCTTTTATTTTCTTCTTGGTTGCTTCTTATTCCTTGAAATTTCACTTGCATTTAGTTTGCATCGGAGCTTCGGGTCCGCCCGTCTCCTTAGGACATCCGAGAAGGGAGGCTCTCTCCTCCCAAAGCCCCACACATCCAAACACCCCTCTTGGTGGTTGCCAACTCCTCCTCCGGGATTCCCTCTCGGAAGGACCGGGTAGCTTCCATCAAGACCTCCATAAGTCCCCGTACGTGAAGGATTCCCTCTTCATCGATCGGGCTGGTTGTACCACTTTATCCCAAAACCCGGAATACCTATTACCCATCGTTGTGAAAAGAGTGACAACCTTAGATTGCTCGGTGTTGTGAGAGCATAGGGTCCTACCCATTTATTTGAGTGGACAATATTTCTCTTAACAAGCCATTAATTTGAGATTGAAACAAAAAAATTGCGTTAATCATTCCAAGTCTTTGCTATTACTTGTTTGCAAACAAAAACCGAAAACTAAACAAAAATCCCAAAATCACCTCGAAAAGAACCAAAACAAAAAATTTTACTTGAGGTTAATTTGCTTGACAACTTGCTTGTCCAAACACAAGAAAATCAAAACAAAAGAGGTCGAAAATCAAAACCAAAAAATTCTTGAACTTTTATTTGCCAACCTTCTTTTCTCGTCGTGTTTATGAACTTGAGGTCGTGTCGAGTTATCGGAATGGCGGATCAAAGATGCGAGCAATCGCAATTGGAATACGACCGGTCTTACTTCTACCCCGATGCCGTATGTGCCGTCAACGAACCCGAAGTCCTCCCCGAACCTAGTCAAACTTCTCCTCGTCCCAATCCAAATTCACTTTGGGGGGCATTCTCTCGGGCCGCCCCTACCCAACTCCAGGCTATCAAAGCCATTCTCAAGGGCAAGTCCCCCACCGACCACATTCCTACCGAATGTGGCCTTCATATCTCTACCCCTCGGTCAGTGGCACACCAACCCAATGTGCCCACTCATGGCCATTCCCATACCGGGCTCCTAGCCCCAATTTCACCTCATCCGGTGGCTAATCTAGATCACCCCCATACGAATGTGGTCGTCCCTTCTAGACCACCAGTTTATTCTTCTAATCATCTCAACCCTACTCCCCCTTTTGTACATCCCCCAATCTACCCTTCTCATCCGGTCACTTCGGCCCACCAAATCCCGATCCCGGTACACCAAGCACCCGCTCCTCCTCCTCCTCTTGGGGAACCCTCTGTCGATCTAGCTATGATCAATAAAATCAATCGCATGGACGAACAATATAGAGAACTCCGACGTTTGATCGACGCCAAGGCAGCCCCCGAAATTTCTCTTCCTTTTCTCCCTACTTTTCATCTACCCCCCTCTGAGATGCCGGTATACCGTCGCTACAACGGAACCGGTAATCCCTTCATTCATGTTAAAGACTTTCTCTATGAGTCAGTAATGTGGCAGAACGATCCGAGGGCCCCGGCTTTTCTTTTCCGAAGATCATTGGAGGGCTCAGCTTTAGAATGGTTTTACTCACTTGACCCTCCGGATGCAAGTAACTTTGAAGTCGTCAAGGCCAAATTTTTGCAAAGATATCAAGATAGGGTCGGACCAACTTATTCCATCACCGACCTCATGGCTGAAAGGATGAAGAATGATGAAGATTTTATCGTGTATGCTGATAGGTGGAGAGCAATGGCGGAAAGATTGACAAATGCACCGTCTGAATCGGAACAAGTTAAGATGATCATCACCAACGCCACTCCCGCTTTAAAAAATGTATTGGCATTACATCACCCTGCCACGATGAGCGAACTCTATGAGAGAGCACGGTATATCCAAACACAGCTCCGAGACTCTCCCATTATGAATCTTTTCGACCCTAGGCCCCGAGTCACCAAAAAAACAACCACCACCACTTCTGGGCCCGTGACTGAAGGCGTGGTAACCAACGAACACGTCAATATCCTAGGGAACCCGCCCATCAACCACCAACAGCAATACAGAATCCCCGGTATAGAAACCCACGCCAAATCCAACCGGCACCTCGCCCCCGCATCCAACCCCAACCTTTCCGCCACCAAGCGCCGAACCAATACCCCCAACAACCAATACGGACACCGGTCCCCCGGCAACCCGGCGGTTGGCCGTACGGACCTTTGCACCTCAACCTCCCCGCCGGCCGACCACCTACAACCGAGCACCTCCCCCGGCACCTATGTACCACGAAGAGTAGGGCCTAGGAGAAATCATTACCCGCCATTACCATACTCTCTCGTAGATATTTTTAACGCTCTTATGGCGGCGGGCAGATCTCATTGCCGAGAGAAAAGTTGGAGTGGCCACAGAATGCCAACACGGACAAGTACGCTTGTACCACGTATTCCCGGGGCATACAGTGGAGAACTGCTTTCAGTTTAAAGATTACATCCATGACCTCCACGAGCAAGGGAGCATTGACTGGGGCCAAATGGGCGAATACATCAAAGCAGTGAAAAACCAACCCCAGCAGCAGCAGCAGGCACCAGCTCGACAACAACAACAGGAACCCGGCCTGGGAATTATTCAGAACCCGCTACCCGCGCACGCACCGGCAACAGCACCAGAAAACCAGAGGGTTAACCCTATCTTAACCTCCACTGATGAACCCCGCGATAGAGGTCAAAATTGGCAAATAGAGGGACCTGCTTCCTTCATAAACACCAACCCTCCAAACCACGTTAACCGAACCGTTCACTCCATACCCCGAGTTATCCCCGCCAGAAGAAGCCAACCGCCGATTATCCGCACGCCACTACAACCAACCATAACACCACCAGCCATACAACTCCAACTGGGTAGGACCTTGATCCGCCCAGTCGAGCCCCCACAAATACCACCGCCACTAGGACCCATCATTGTACCACCTCGTGCAACCATGCCACCACAATCCACTCGTACCCCTACAACTCGGACCATCATCACTACACCCCCGCCTAGGCCTCCTATCATCCGACCTAACCCTCCGTCTATCTCCACTACACCAACCATAACTCCCCAGCTCGCCACGGTGCTTAGAAGCGGGCGTATGTTCCAAAGAATTTTTCCCCGTGCCGGTCAACCGGGACGACCGCAAGAAGAAGAAGAAGAACACCGGAAGAGCCGGTACCAGGAACATCTTATGATTTGTCAAGCACCCGGATAAAACCCCTGCGCGAATTTCCATTCCGGAGCTAATTAAAAGGTCCAAAGCTCATCAAGAAGTACTTCAACAATATCCGCAAAGAGTGATGGTCAATGAAACTCTCCCCCGTAAAAGATTACATCGGTTCTAACCCCAAGAAGTGAACATCCTGCTCTCATTTTCACTAATGAAGAATTGGCCGAACCAGAAACAAGAAAATATGCATTATGTATCACTATCGGTATCAACGAACGTATATTGAATCTTGTCTAGTTGACACCGGTGCATCTATTAATGTCTTACCACCAGAAACACTACAGTTGTGTGGAATCCCAGAAGAAGATATTCGGCCGTCGCAAATCACCGTGACAGCATACGATAATTCCAAGAGGCCCGCCCATGGCATGGTCACACTTGAAGTCAAACTCGGACCCCGGGTTGTTACTGTCGACTTCCATGTTTTGGATATGGATCCAACTTACAAAGCCATCCTGGGAAGGCCTTACTTGGAAGCATTAGAGGCCGTAGCTTCAACCAATCATCAGTGCATCAAATTTCCCTTCAAGGGACAAGTTGTCAAAGTAGTGAGTATGCCCGTGGATTGCTTGGTTACTCTCCCCACAGCTTGCCGAATCAACCAAGATTTACAATCCTTGATCTACCAAGGGATAAAAGACAAGTCTAGGCAAGTTTGGAGAAAGAAGAAAGATAACGCCAAAACCCTTGGGTGGCGTATGATGGAGAGTCCGGGATATCAAGAAGGCCTAGGACTGGGGAAAGAACCGCAAGGCATCACGTAACCCATTCGGCTAGTGAAGACGACATCAAGGAATGGGGTAGGGTATGATGGGACACGTGATAATGGCCGTAAAAACGGCCAAAAATACTTCCAAGGATGTCTCGCGCAAGTTCTTTGATAAAAGAGAAACAATACAAATGATTGAAGAGCAGGAACCACAAGAACAAGTGAAGAGGAAGAAGGTGGGCGACCTAGGGGATGAGACACATATTGACGTATCATGGTTATTTGCCGAAAAAGGGTCAAGTGATGAACCGTTCGCACCGAGCCTTCTAACAGTCAAAGTCTAGGGCATTCAACGAGTGTCATCTTCTCGGATCTAGCAGACTCATTCCCGACGGATCCATTGTCAGTTCTAGATGACAAAGACGGATGCCCTCTTTACCCGTCCTTGCTTGACTTGTTCCCCTCTCTATCAATATCTCACCCCGAAACAACAACCCACCCCACCCCCCCTCTATTTATGTTTAGTACTTCTCACAAAGTTCAAAAAAAAACGTCCTTTTCTCAAACCAAATCTCGCTCGAAGAAACATCCCAACTCGCTCCGAAGGACAACCCGAATCAGGAGGCCACCCGATCTCTGATCGATCTCCTTTGCCCTTCGTCAATAAATTCCACTCCATCCACCTCCTCCTCACCTCCTTATTTACCTTCTTCTTCTTTAGGTTTAGTTTACAGCAAAAGCAAAACAAAAATCAGAGGTAGAAGAGTTCCAGGGAGATATCTGCATCAGTTAGCTCAGAAAAGCTTAAAATGCGCCAAGCTACCGGAATATTTAGAGGATGCAATCCAGATAGGAGAAATTCGATATGAGGAGAGAAACAATGTTGATCCAACTTTGGGGGTCTACGAGGTTGTATCAGAAAAGGATCCTGACACCGAGGATGAAGAGGAGGATTTGGCTGATGCCTATGCATCCGGTTTAAGAAGATTCGAAGAACCATCAGCCACGGTGGATGAACCGACTAAGGAACCGAATCTTGGAACACCGGAAGATCCTAAGAATATCCTCATCAATGCCAACCTCGCCCCTTTAGAAGAACGAATCTAATGGGGGTATTGCAAGAATACAAAGACACGTTCGCTTGGACATACGAGGATATGCCGGGGCTAGATAAATCATTGGTAGAACATCGACCGACTTTAAAACCCGAGGCTACCCCGGTCAAGCAAAGGTTAAGAAGATTCCACCCGTACGTGGCATTAAAGATGAAGGAAGAGGTCGATAAGTTGCACCAAGCAAAATTCATTAGAGTCGTCCTCTATCCACAATGGGTGGCAAATATAGTCCCAGTCATGAAAAAGGATGGAAAGATTCGAATTTGCATTGACTTCAGGGACTTAAACCGAGCGTGTCCAAAAGATGATTTCCCCCTTCCTCATATCGATGTTCTTGTTGACAACACATACGAAACCCTATCATTCATGGATGGATACTCAGGGTATAATCAAATCCGGTTAGCATAAGAGGATCAAGAGAAGACCTCATTCACTACACCTTGGGGAACTTATTGTTACGTTGTCATGCCCTTCGGATTAAAGAATGCCGGAGCAACTTATCAAAGGGCCATGGTAGCAATATTTCATGATATGATGCATAAATTTGTAGAGGTGTACGTGGATGATTTAGTGGTCAAATCTCGAACCCAAGAGGAGCATGCTGAGGTATTGAAAAGGGTTTTGCAACGAGCCAGGGAATATAAGCTCAAGATGAACCCCAAGAAATGTGTGTTTGGAGTATCGTCCGGAAAGTTACTTGGGTTCATTGTCAGCAAAAGAGGCATCGAAATCGATCCCAACAAGGCCAAAGCTATTATTGACATGCCTCCACCAAAGAACCTAAAAGAGCCGAGAGGGTTGATTGGCGAGTTACGGTTCGTTCGCCGGTTTATCTCACAAAGACTCCCAAAGGTGCAAACCTTTCTATGAGTTAACCAAGGCGAAGGCCGAATTCAGATGGGATTCGAGGTGTCAAGAGGCATTCAATGGTTTGAAGAAATATTTGTCAAGCCCACCTGTGCTCAAACCTCCGGTTCCCGGCAAACCCATGATCTTATACATCTCAGTCTTGGAGGGATCCTTGGGAGCAGTGTTGGCACAAGTAGATGATGAAGGGAAAGAGCGAGCGGCATACTATCTGTCCAAAATCTTTGATCCTTGTGAACAAAAGTATACAACCATGGAGAAAACCTGTGCCGCCCTGGTTTGGGTGGTCCATAAGCTCAAACATTACTTTCTGGCTCACGAGGTTAATCTCATTGCTCGCATGAACCCCATCAAATTTCTCCTTGAAAAATCTGTCCTGACTGATCGTTTGGCACGCTGGCAGAGTTTCCTCTCCCAATTTGACATCACCTACACCCAACAGCAGGCAATCAAGGGCTATGCAATTGCCGAGCACCTTGCCCATCATCCTATCCCAACTTTTGACCCTATCCAGTCAGATTTTCCCGATGAAGAATTGATGTCCATTCGATCTTCTAATCTGTGGACTCTATATTTTGACGGGGCATTAAACTCCCAGGGTAGAGGGATAGGGATTGTTCTTCTGTCTCCCGAAGGTGTCACCATTCCACAGGGTTTTCAGCACCATTTTCCAACAACAAACAATATAGCTGAGTATGAAGCCTTGTTGGCCGGACTGGAGGCCGCTCACTTCTATGGTGTCACTAAACTAAGGGTAATTGGTGATAGTCAGTTGATACTTCGCCAAGTACTGGCCAAATATCGCACATCTCATCCTGGGCTCAAACCATACCAAGAACTCACCACTTGCTACATCAAGCTATTCTCCAAACTCGAATTCATTCATGTCCCTCGTGCTCAAAATATTCTTGCCGACGCTCTTGCCTGTCTGGCATCTTCACTATCTGTCCCGCTAGGCGTACGGAGTTAGGACGATCTATGTCCGCCGACGTACCATTCCCGCAGTAGAAGATGCACGGTTCTTAAAGGTTAAGGAAGAGTTTGAAAGGAAAGAGTACATTGAGCAAAAGGAGGAAGTATCTTTGGTCGAGTTGGAGGAACTAGAAGAAGGTGAGAAACCATGGTATTATGAGATTGCGAATTCGTCGTGATCGTACGTACCCACCGTAATCAATCGCCGAAGAAAAGAAAGCCATAAGGAGGGTCTCCCGTAGATACACCATCTTAGGCGGGATACTTTACAAAAGGAGCTTGGCCGGTGTTCGTTAAGATGCGTAGATGAAGAGGAAGCTGAATTGGTGCTTAAAGAAGCACACTCCGGAGTATGTGGAGGCCATGTAAATGCTCAAGCCCTCGCCAAGAAGATCATCGTGCAAGGGTATTATTGGCCTACTCGGAAGAAGATTGCTCGATCTTTGTCCGGCCCTGTCATCAATGTCAACTCCACGCCGACAAGATTCACTCTCCCGCATCTTCCCTTCATCCGATCCACGCCCCATGGCCTTTCGCTATGTGGGCTTTTGATGTTATCGGACCCCTCGGTGACCCAAACTCCGCAAACAAAACCAAATCATTCATCCTAACTGCAACGGAGTACTTCACCAAATGGGCGGAAGCGGAAGCATATGCGGAGATCAAGGCATCAACGATCCGCACCTTCATCAAGCGCAACATCATTGCCAGGTTCAGGATCCCAGGCGACATCATCACCGACAATGGACCGCAATTCATCTCCCAAGAGCTGCGTGACCTTTGCAACAAGTAATGCATCAGATTGCATCATTCATCTCCATATTATCCTCAATGCAATGGTCAAGCAGAAGCCACCAATAAAACTCTGATAAAAATCATTAAGAAGACTTGTAAGTCTAGCAAGTTCGCGGATTGGCTGGATAAGTTAGTTGATGCTCTATGGGCCTACCGCATTTCTATTCGAACCCCAACGGGTCAGACCCCCTATGCCTTGGCATTTGGGATGGAGGCGGTAGTTCCATACGAAGTAATCATTCCTTCTCTCCGAGTCCAGATCGATCGAGATATCCCAATGGATGAACGTCGAGATTCTCTTCTCGCGCAACTCGAACTCTTGGATGAAAGGAGGCTGGCCGCTGCCGAACATGCTAGATCTTACCAAAATAGACTTAAAAGATTTTATCAGAAGAGGGTAGTGGAGAGAAAATTTGAAGTCGGTGAGGTTGTGCTTAAAAGAATATTTGTTAAGCCGGGCGGTCCCCGCTCCAAACTTCAACCAAATTGGGAGGGTCCTTATGTTATTTCGGTCATTTATCCCGGTAATTCATATAAGCTGACTAATGCAGAAGGAGAAGAGCTAGCTCATCCCTGGAATGGTGTCTACCTCAAAAAATATTTTCCTTAGATCACAAAAAATCTATAAAATCCAAAGGTGTGAAGTATAATGATAACATCCAACGCTTACTTGCCCGGAGCATCAACTTGTCGCTTAGGGAAATAAGAATAGGCATCATACTGCACACACTACACACCTAGCTTTGAGATCCGATGATCACAAGTCAGAGAAAAAGCTAGGCAACGCTTGGCAAAGGAAGGTCAACCTAATCCCATTCTCTTCTTGTTTCGGTCCAGAATAGATGAAAGGGGTTAGGATGAGGAGTATCGAAAATACCCATTGCCTTAGTTGGAAAATGCCTCTGAAGGTCTAACCTTTTTATTAGAAGGAAAGGTGCCAAAAGATGGGCAATGACCCCTCAGGTCAGCAAAAGAATGGACCTGTCTGAATGTGTACCAACAAAAGTCCAAAAGAAAAGGGCTCCAAAAGATGGGCAATGACCCCTCAGGTCAAAAATTAAGCAAAAAGAAGAAAGACCTGTCTGAATGTGGGCCATCAAAGAAAATGGGCTAGAAGGAAGGACCCGAAGAGGTCAAAACCCAAACGGGCAATGTGGGTATTAGTAGAGAAACAAGTTCGACATCCCCGAATTCTACTAAGGACTTACCACCAATCATCTTCCTTCTTTTGATTAGGTTGACCGACTAGACCCAAGAAGAACCATAGCCTATCAAAGGCAAAAGGTCGTGAGATCTCGTGCTAAGCACTTCCTTACACGTGATGCCTACTCTTAACCCTTAGGTAACAATGAGAAGCACCTATGGTAGGTAGGGCAGAGGATGAAATAATCGTGTCCCTCACACCAACAAAAAAACCAAATACTTTGGAAAATACCAAACGAATCTTAAAAATCAAAATTCTAAAAAAAGAGAGAATATTCAAAACCCAAACAAATCAAAATCCCAAAACACAAAAAAATTATAAAACCATCAACACTCAAACAAATCGAAAATCCCAAAACACCTAAAAAATTTGCTTTGCTAGTTGCCTTTGCATTCATGTTTAATTTCGGTCTTGCATGTTTCCTTTCTATGCACACTTATGTTTTTCGTTATTTTACCTTGATAAGGCCTATGTCCCTTGACAAAAGATCAAGGCAATTTCGCCCTTTTCTTGCAAGGGACTAAGCCTGAATAAATTTCTAATCGCCCTTCGAGTAAAAGCAGGGAGTCAGGAAAAGAAGTCAACAACCATCACTATGGAAAAACAAAGTACATCAAAGATAGGAGGGGGTCGGCACATCACAAATCGCCGCCTCCCTCTGCTGGTGCCTGATCATCCGGAGGTGGCATGGCAAGTCTCTCCTCATCTCGCCTCCTACGACTACCGGACCGAGAGGAACCCGAGCGGGCGGTGTCCCCTCGGTGTGGTCCCTCGAGAATCGGAGCGGTGGGAGTGGCTCCGAGATCGCAACGCTTGCATCATCAACCGACGATGCTCGGCCTCCACCCGGTGGAGCTCTGCGGAATGCTCAAGACGAAGAAGGAGGATGCGCTCGGACTGCGGCCGTGACAACTCGACCACACGAGTCTCCGGTCTCCCGACCTACGAGATGACAAAGAGATACATCGATTCTGAGAAAAAGCGACTTAAGGAAAAAGAATCGGACATGTACCTCCCGTGTCGGCTCCTCTATCCTCCGAGCGATGCAGTGGAAACCAAAGAAGACGTCGGTCAAGCATTTCCGGTTTGAAATCATAATAAAAACATCGCACCTCGGAAGTAGAGGAACCGGGATCCGGAATGCCTACGAGGGGCTCGAGCCCGAGCTCCCTCTCGTAGCTCCATCACCTACCGGGAAAATGTCGGGAAAGAAAGAAAATGATAACAAGCGAGAGCGAGAAAATTATGTACCTTGTCTTGAAAACCCAAGGGATCATCGGTAGAACGCGGCTGAAAACCCAAGGGATCACCAGTAGGAGGCGGAGCACCCCCTACGGGAAGGTCAGAAATCCTCGCCCAAAGATCCTTGTTCTACAAAAGAAAAATGGTAGAATCAAGCAAAGCGAGTAAGAGAAAGTCAAGGAGATTCACCTCGGTAGTAAGGGCCTCCACCCGTTGCTTCAGGTGGGCAATCTGGAAGAAAAGAAAAGATTAGCAAGGTAAATGAAGAAAGAAGACAATATAAGTAAAAGCAGTAATCACCTCAAGAAGGAAGCCCGTCTCAGAAGAACTGCTCCCAGGATCGGCAGGAATGAAGGGAGGAGGGTCGACCGGCAAAGGGTGAGACGGTAACTCGGGACCCGTAGGCTGACCAAAGTCAAACGGCTCGAAGGGAGGCTCATCAAAAGCTGTCGGCTCAGGGGCAGCCGGATGGGAACCCAACTCCAGTTCGGCCACGCGCTCGCGGAGCCGAGAGATCTGAAAGGAAATAGAGGAGACAGTCAACAACACTCATTCGTGGAATTAAGGAGAAATAAAGAGTGTTACCTGCCGGCGGGAACCTCGGTAGCGACGTCGCTGAAAGAAAGAAGAAAGAAATGTCAGTTAACCAACAATGGAAAGGTGCAAAGTACAGAAGATACCTGTCGCTCCAAATCAGCCTCCAAAGATGCTGTCCCCGCCCTCAAACGAGACAGCTCCGCCTGAATGCTCTGAAAGCAACATACAGTTAGACATCAAAGCAAAGGAAGAACAGTGGTGAAAACAACAAGTGCGTACCTCTCCACCCTCGGTGAAAAGGTGGGCAAATGTCGCCACATAGCGACGCGTATAGTCATCACTATCGAGGCACCGGAAGTCACCGGGGTGCCACCCCTCTTCCGTATCCGGACAGCGAACCGGCCTTCCTTCTTCCAACAATCTCCCGGATCGTGCCGCGAGTAGAACGACCCAAGTGTGGGTAAGGTGGAAGATCCACCCACTCCTGGTGAAGCCCCAATGAGCGCATCGTAAGACGCACCCAAAGTGGCTCCATCTCGTTCGTGCATCAAGAAGGTGTCACGGCCAAAAGCCGGACGACCCTCCAAAACCCACGGCTGCCGATCCAAGTGAAGATCTGAAAAAGGTTGCCATACCACCTGAAAAAGCAAGGCAGAGCAATAAACAAGAAGAACCAAGAGTTAAGAAGGAGAAAAGTAACGAGAATACCTCGTGATGAGGGAAGCGAGCAGTGCCTCCTCGTGTTCTCCACCCGGTAAGGATGGGAGGAAGCGCATCGTGTAGCAACCCAGCTCCCGATGAGACGGTACTCGGGGCCATCCCACAGCAGAGCACGACCCAGGGGGATGTAATAGTAACTCCATACCTGTTAAATAAAAGCTCAGTTAGTCACAGAAAAAAAGACAAGGCAGAATTAATAGTGAACAAAAGAACAAGGCATACCTGAAGGAATGGAGTAAAGCCGGCTACTGAAACCGGACCACTCTCCATCGCCAGCGAGGAGAACAGATGAGCCAGCATGGCGGCACCCCACGCATACTCACCAACCTTCGACAGGTCGGCAAGAAAAGGGAGGAACCGCAAGTGCACCCGTCCGTCTTCGAGGCTAGAAGAAGACGGGTGAGGAAGAAGAGAAGGAACCGGCGGAGATCCCGGCCGGCCTCAACAGTGCCCTCCTCACCGACCAGGGAGCGCTCGACGCGTTTCGTCAACTCGTCGAGCACAACCGCCACTACGTCATCCTTACCCACACTGGCGTTGCCCAGACCAAGCAGGTTCCCGACAGCTGTGCGCTTCATAACGCGCAGTCCGCCGGGGCAGTGTGGGATCGGATGACCCAGAAAATCCCGGACCATGGCCGAGTAATCGCGATAGGTCTTGCCGGTGACGGCACGACCGTGAACACGAAGACCCGTGATCCGGGAGACATCCTCCAAGGAAGGGACCATATGCCCCCGGGGAAGAGGAAGGAATGGGTGGTGGAGTCCCATCTCTCCCTCAAGGCCCGGATCGTAGGGAGGTCCTCCCGAAAGCCGAACAACGAAGCAATGGGCCAAAACCCATTGCATCAAGCCGTGCCTTCGGAAGTCCTTCAACCCCCGGTAGGCATGGAAGACCATCTCCCGGGATATCCGGGACTTGATCTTCCCCGCACAATCAAACAATCATGTTAGGAACGAAGCAATCATGAATAAATTCAAAAGGGAAAGTCGAGATTCGGTTACCGACACGGTCGGAGGAGGATGAAGAGTAGGTAGCTCCGATGAGCCGGCACCGGCGGGGGAAGAAGCGCCGGCGAAGAAGAAGCACCGGCGGAGGAAGAGGCCCCGGCGGCACCTGAAGCGTCAACGCGAGACCTTTTCGTCATCTGCAAAGCATTAGAACGAGTCAAGAATAGCAAAACGGAGGAGATAGGGGCCTGATGTTCAGGTGCCCCATCAAGGGGGCGCCGGGCCAGGCGCCCCATTGATGGGACGCCTAGCGCCCCATTGATGGGGCGCCAGGCAGAGCCTAGCGCCCCATCATAGGGGCGCTAGGCGGCTCAGCCCCCTTCTCTCTTCCCGTTCCGATCCGGAACGACTCCGGAACGGTTCGGACCCTTCTGCGAAAATAAAGATAACGAAATAAATTACAAGTTTGCAATTGGAAGCAACTTACCGTGGGATCCGCACGATGCGCTGCACTTCCCGAAAGTTCCCGCCCAATAGAAAAAGTAGAAAAAGATAATGGTAAAATGAAGAAAGGTGCATGGGTGAAAATATAAAGTGTTTTGGTCAAAATTTTCAAAATTCTTAGAACGTGTCCACAAGCAATATTCTTCGTGAAAAATACAATTTCATTGCCAAAACATTGATATTCTATTACTTTTGCATATTTTGTTGTTCTTCGACACCGACAGACTAGGACAACTGAAAAGAAACTGCATCAAGCAAATCCTACACCTCCATTGACCAAAGTCCTAGACACAACAAAAGCAAACAAAATACATCTGGACACAACAAAAGCAAACTACAACTGGATACAATCAAAGGGCAGAGACACATGTCAACCACCGCGCGGCTTCCTCGGCCCTCGCCACGTACCGGCTCTTCCGGACCTCGTCTTCATCCATATAAGCACTCGGCGAGAAGCTCTTGCAGATTCCCCGGATCGCAAGGATGCTCCGGCACTCCTCAACATCCGCCGCCGTGCCCGTCCGACGATCCTTGACGGATGAAATGTGAGAGAGACGAGGAACCTTGAGCCGCGGCCGGCCCAATCGAAGAGGACATCGGTGAGGATTGTAGATAATGAAGGAGGTACCGCTAATCAACAGGAGCTCCACTCCGGGGGTGGGAGAGGCACGAACATTCTCGCCCATAACCGCCTCTCGTGGGACGTACAAAGCCGCCGTCGCTCATCGCCGAAAAGTACAAACGCCGGTCGGCACGGGTCTTCACCGAGGGGCACTTGTTACGAACCTTATATTCCATGCAAAGGCGGTTGGTGAGAGGCTGAAGTGGGCTCCGAGCGAAAAGTTGAGAAGCGGTGGCCGGTCCGAAGCACACGTCAAACTTAAAGTGCCGGTCAACCCAAAGACACGAACAAGAGAATGTCGCCAAACATAGGCCTCGCCAACACTAGCGAAGTCGAGGCCGTCATAAAGGTAGCCCGGCACCGAGTGGGCTATGCACTCATTGGACCAAATGCCCCGAATGCAAGGGAGGCAGTAGGATCAAGCCACCCGTCCTCACACGGGTATAGGAGCACTGAGGCAAGGCAAGCGGCGACGCCTTTGGCACCGGGCAGCAAAAGGTCCTCATTGTCACCGGCGCCTTGAATCACGCCAATGGACCAATCCGCCAGCGCTTCGGTGTAAATACGGCCGCCTACCATGATGGATCGGGCCTCTCCGGTGGTCATAAAGCCACGGAGGAAGTCTGAACCGGTGATCGGTCCAACAGGGATAAACATGGCCTGACCATACCCCGGCATGGCACGAAGCCCCAGAACGGCTCCACCTCCTCCAAAAGAACGGTACATTCGAAAGAGTCAAAAACAAAAGTGTGTGTATCGGGATGCCACATCTCGAGAAGAGCACCCGCCAAGGAAAAATCCCAGAAATATTTGAGGAGGTGGTTGGCGTGAACGAGGATGCCATTGAAGCCCCACCCGCTAAGAATGGTCCGCACATGAATGTTGACAGCAGCCATTAAGCGGGCTATCCATAGCACCTGGCCGTATCGGCGAGCCCCGGGAAAATTCGGAAGATCCTGCAAAATAACCGCGCAATTAGAAAGGGTTTTGAGACGTAACGAAGAAGGGTGCCTAATAAAGACACTACCACTCCCATGGACACTCGGTTCCGAATATGACACGGCACTTCGGAAAAACTTTTCATCTCATTTGAACCGATCGGGCGGGAGGAGGAAGAAGCCATCGAAGCAAAGGAAGGGGCAAGAGGCACTGTAGCTGGTGTGGAGGAGAAGAAGGGGGGGACCCCCCCTTCTTATAGAAGCCAAAACCGCCTCGGGAAGGAGCGGCACTGAAATCCGCGCAGGTGCCCCACTTATAGGGCGCCCGGCGCCCTATAAGTAGGGCGCCCGGTGCCTGTAAGTAGGGCGCCTGGCGCCCTATAAGTAGGGCGCCTGGAGCCCTATAAATGGGGCACCCGGTGCCCCATAAATAGGGCGCCCGGAGCCCTATAAGCAGGCGCCCGGGAGCCCGTAATTTTGCATGTATTATCATATATCTCGCATGTATATCGTTGAAGACCTCGAGTCTAAAAGGGCCGAGTCGAAGAACCCCTCCAACAAAATCGATGAAGGATTCAGTCACCTTTTAGACCCGCGGTTAAGCCAAAGTCAGATGAACGGGGACGACGGTATCTTCACGGATGTCCTGACCCGTTATGTTTGACCTATATCTTCAACTATTTTCTTATATTTATTTCTATTTCTTTAAACTCAGCATACATCATGCATTATCATGCAGCATACATCATGCATTATCATACATCATGCATTGTCATACAGCATACATCATGCATTATCTTTTCCATCACCATCTTTCTATGGCTCCTCTAGAAGGTTTTGATCTATCCGGAAGATCCAATCGAAACAAGAAGTTTTTTCCATGTCAAACTGAACCAGTATTCTTGAGTAAAACCCAATGAATTTGAAGAACCCAACCTTGGATGATTGGCCTTTTTCTCTTTACTTTTCGCAAT
The DNA here is from genome assembly GCA_036172225.1 of Cryptocoryne crispatula var. balansae. Classification (NCBI taxonomy): domain Eukaryota; kingdom Viridiplantae; phylum Streptophyta; class Magnoliopsida; order Alismatales; family Araceae; genus Cryptocoryne; species Cryptocoryne crispatula. Next base: position 24,169,694 of record CM069925.1, read on the forward strand.
TTACTTCCGCCGAGTCCAGCACACCATGCAGTTCGGGTCCTGGCCGGTTACAGTTCTCCCCACGCGGGATTTTAGTTGTTTACTTAACCAATCAACAAAAGGAAGGGTTTCGATAAGACAAAGGGCAATCTCGGAGTCCGGTAAAGTTTTGTTTTACTCAACTAGGCCAATGAGGGCGTGTCTAAATCTACACCTTGGCGTCACCTTTTCAGTCCACTACCACTTCATTTCGTTACGCCTCATTACGCTTCGCTACATTCACCTACACTTCATTCATGTCACTCCCCTACAAAGCCGACGCCAAGGTGAGGCAAGCTGTAGACACGCAATTTTGGCCCAGTTGGAGAGTTCAAATTCTTGTTTTCATAAAGAATATTTAAAGCACATCGTGTTTTTCGGACAGATCAAGTTTTGGCACATTCCGAAGGTGGGTCCATCAAGCAACCAGACCAGCCGAATGCCCCAAGAATAGGGCACCTAGCGCCCTGTTTATAGGGCACCAGGCGCCCTATATATAGGGCACCTGGCGCCCTATTTATAGGGCACCAGGCGCCCTATAAACAGGGCACCTGGCGCCCTGTATACAGGGCACCTGGCGCCCTGTTTATAGGGCACCAGGCGCCCTATAAACAGGGCGCCTGGAACCAAATCCGATCGATTTGACAGGCCGATTTGACCCCCCGCAGTGACTTGTCTTGTCGATCTGACATATCTCATGATGCTAGCGCCCCATATACAGGGCGCTATGCCACATGGCACTGCTTTTCGGAAATGGCCAAAGTGCCCTCTTTTGGGCTATAAATAGAGCCCCATTTGGAGCTTGGAGGAGGTTCCAACTCCGTGCCACCCTAGAGATCATCCAACACTACGATTCCAAGCCACATTCACCCTCCAAAAGCCTCCAAAACCGATCCAAAATCTTCCACCAAAAACCCCAAAACCCTCTGTTTCTGTCACCCAAAAATATGATTTTTCTCCAACTTTGAGAGCTTCTACCCGTCTCTCCTCTTATATCCAGCACCCTAACCCTCTTCCATGGGCTTCATTTGAGTATTGTCTACAAGGAGGAGCCCCTACTTCGTCCTGGAAGCCTCCCAGCACTCCGGAGCAGCGCCGCGAAGAGGAGAAGAAAATCTGTTCGGGCCAGACTTAGTGCCCGGTATACAGGGCGCTTTGACTTGGTCAACGCGCCCTATAAAGGGGGCACCTTCTCCTGGCGCCCTATATACAGGGCACCAGGAAGGACAGAAGCTTGTTTTCGTTATTTTTAGATTCCGATCGTCCGTTTAACCGAGTTTTGTCCCCCTTTTTCGCTTTTGCACCGATCATCAAGTTATTTAGCACGTCTTAGAGCATCTTTGCATTTCATATACGTGTAAAACCTACCAAAAATAGGGGTTGGGATTTCGTCCCAATCCGGTTAGTCTTTTCCCATTTGCATGTTTGAATCTAAATTCGAGCTCGATGCTATGCTTTCGTTAGAACTAATGAAACCTTCACTTGTCTACATGTTTTCTTATGGACATTCTTAGGTAGATCCGATCGAGGCGGAGCTTCAACCGGATTGAAGGCAAGGGATTCACTAAGCTCTCTTCTTTCGGCCGGCCGAGAGAGGAGAAGTCGGAACTCAACAATCTCCCCGCTTCCGAAGGTACGACGGTCATCTTTCTATTTCATTTTCTTTCATCCCATCATACTTTGGAACCTTTGGTTCCTGGCGACCACACACAAAACACACCACACCACCCACCGACGAACACCGAGGCCGGGCGTGAGGGGGTTCCGGGGGGGAGATCCGCGGATGTCCCGTTCCGGGTGCTTACAAGTACCGGAGATGGTCCGGGTCATGTGGGAGGAGAGTGAGGATGAGATGAACTTATAACATTAATAAAAAGGTGGTCGCCAAGAGCCGCAAGCTCCGCTTTATGGAATAAAAACAAGATTGAGTTGATTTGTTCGTGTGTACCTTAGCGTGGAAGATTGGGATGTGAGTTCAACCTTCTTCTTCTTCGGCCAGCCAATGAAGAAGAGTCTCCAACCAATGCTAGCTTGATCAACCTGTGCAACTAGAACAATAAACCAAGTGAAAGAAACTGACTAGAACTATGGGAAGTGTAGTAACTATAGAATAAGAGATGAAACAAAGACGCAATTGGAATAGAACTCACCAGATTGGGGCGAGCCCTAACCCCTTTTTTGTATATTTTTTTGTGATGATGAAAAACAGAATAAAAATGATGCTTAAATATGAACTAAATTATATGAATGAAGAATTAGCAAAAATAATATGGACTATTAAAGATCACACAACCTAGGCAAAGTGGCAATCAAGTTGGACAAATTCAATGTAAACTGGCGTAACTCGGATGTAGAGATCGTAATAGATAGCACCAACGTCATAATCGAGTGCCGTTTGTTTCAAAATAAAGATAACTCACTGAGAGTGGTTTGATATGAAGACAAGTTTGCTTGAATCTTATGATAAATAATTTGAATTTACCTGATAAGCCGGATCTTGGACAGTGAAGTTCCAGAAACTCCCAGCACAATGTCGATGTAGGAGATGCTATGGGCACCACAGATATCTGAATTGAATGATTCTTTTTATAAATAAAAGAGAACTCACCGGGAAATAATTTCTATGAAGAATGTATAGGCTGAATACACCATTAAATTTACTGAAATTGATTGAGAAGACGATGACTTAGAAGAGAACACTTTGGATCTGTCTGTGCAGCGTCGGTGTTGAAGTTCTTATGAAGGAAGTCTAGCCATAAAATGACTATAAAGATCTGTAGATGCCGATGATCAGCAGTGCAGCACGTCGGAGCATAGACCGGCTTCTTCTCCACTTTGGGATGATCTCCGGGCAACGGGACGAAGATAGAACAATTTGGGAAGGTTGGGATGAGCCTAGGGTGTCTGGAGGACAAGGAGAGGAGTGCTGGAGGATGAGAATTCCCTTCTTAGGTCATTTATATGAGTCTCCCGTTATAGGGGATGAAAAATAGGTCAAAAAATAGCAAGTTTTGATACATCCGACCATAGGTTGGATTTCCTCCATTTAATGTTGCTAATTTTCATCCTGAGGCATCTGGAAACTTACCCAAATGATTGAGAGAGATTGAAAACCATGGATCACCTTCCCCATGTTCAAAATATGTCTCCACTTGAAGAGGAAACAAATATGGTCTAAAAATAGCAAGTTTTGATATACAAGACAACAAGTTGGATTGCCATCATTTGATGATGCTAATTTCGACCATGAAGCTTCCAGATACTATAAAAAGTGATATGGAGGAGGAAGAAGGAAGTTAAGGTCATGAATTGGTCATATATGTGCCCAATGGGCTGGGCTTGCATGCAATTGGGCTTGATCGGTGCTGCGTGCGGACAGAACTGCGCATCTGAATTCCAAAGGCGCTGTAGACAAATGGTAGATCAGAATTGAATACCGTTTGTTGCAATGGAAAGATAACTCAGAGAAGAAGATTATTATTGTTGAAAATATTTTCATTATACGTCTATATAATCCTGTGAAAAAATTTCCAAATAGAGGATATGCTGGGAAAAGCATAATCTGTCACACCACCAAGAGTCTCTTGTTCGGCAAACACGGATTTGATTAGAAATTAGAAAATCATTCTCATATTTTCAATAAGCACCTCAGCTCATCCAAAAGGGTGGTTAATAATAATTTTTATGGTCTAAAAGAGATGTTGCCAATGGAATAATGGTTTAAGCTTTAAATAAGGCCAAATTGGCGTGTCTACAGCCGGGATTTAATAGAGGGGCTCGATGGCCCAACAAGTGAGTACACAGACCCATAAGTTGGGCCTGGGGCCCAAAAATAGGGACTAGGCCAAGAAGCCCAGGGAGAGCATCACAGTGAGTTGGGGCATCGGCCCCAAAAGATGAGATAATGAGGGATCGTGGAGTTGGTTAGACTTTTTCTTGAGTCAATTTTGAAATATGACCCTTGGGTGGGTTAACAGGTAGTTCAGCTTGGAGTGGTTATTTGCTTGACCCTTTTTCATCAATGGAAAACAAAAGAGATATTTCAGGATACACGTCATCTTCAGGGTCGTCAGTTCTTCTTCTTTTATCATGTCCCAACTCTTTCTCTTCCTTGTTCTTAGCCAGTTGAATGGTTTCTTTTTATGAAAAAGTTTTGTAAGCATCCAGAAAAGTATTTACTTTTGAGATTCTGACCATTGGCAGTTGTTCCGTCATACCCAACCCAACCTTTTGGTTGTAACCTCATTTGATTGATTGGCTCAGATATGCGTTGTAGTTCTTTGCCTAGTCATCAGCCCTTCTGGTATCCCAAACTCTTCATTATGTGCCAACCAACAGTTTCATTTTTCTCCCTTTTCCTTTTCCACACTTGCCTAGGCTACCTACTTATTTCTGGAAGATCCAAGATTGCCAAAATTGGCTCGTTTGGCAACCCAAGGGGTGGTGGTGAAGAAGATAGATGGTCTAAGGGCATGCTCATCACTTTAATCACTTGTCTCTTGTAAGAGAATTTAAGACACTAGTGATTGGTGGACACGACTGCCTCTAGTGCTTCCAAATAAGGTCATCCCAGAATAGCTTTGTAAGTTGGATCTATCTCTAGTATGTGAAAGTCGACATTGATTGTCCGTGGCCCAAGCTTGGCATCCAAGGTAATCATGCCATCAGCGGGCTTCTTTGAGTTATCATATATGGTCACTGTTATTTGAGATGGCTGGACATCCTCTTCAGAAATTTCACCAAGACCTAATGTTTCTGGTGGCAGAACATTAATGGAGGCTCCGGTATCGACCAAACATGACTTCATGCCTACTCCATTGATGTGGAATGTGATGCATAAGGCACATTTTCATATTTCCGGGTGGGCCAACTCTTCCTTTGTGAATGTAAAGGCCGAGTATTCACTTCTCGGGACCAGAACTGATGAGATTTTTTCTGGGGGAGGCTCTCATTCACCATCACCCACAGTAAGTATTATTGGAGAACCTCTTGATGGACTTTGGATCTTTTGATCAACTCTAAGATAGAGATCCGTGCCGGGGTTTTATCAAGATGTTTCAACAAGTCATAGGATGTTGTCGACTCCAAAAACAAGTTTCGGATCGGCACCTCAAGAGAAGGTAAAAGATAGATTTAATAAGGGAAAAGGGAGTGAATCAAAAAACACTTGGAACGCGGTAAAGATCCTCACCTCGATTCCACACTCACATTGATCTCCAAACTTTCATCTAACAGCGTCGCTCGAGCACCGGAGATGGTTCGGGTCATGTGGGAGGAGAGTGAGGAGGAGATGAAATTAGAACATAAATAAAAGGTGGTCACCAGGAACCGCGGGCTCCGCTTTATAGAATAACAACAAGATTGAGTTGTTTTGACCGTGTACCTTAGCGCGGGAGATCGGGATATGGGTTCAACCTTCTTCTTCCTCGGCCGGCCGATGAAGAAGAGTCTCCAACCGATGCTAGCTTGATAAACCTGTGCAACTAGAATAATAAACCAAGTGAAAGAAAATGATTAAAACTGTGGGAAGTATAGTAACTGTAGAGAGAATATGAGAAAGAAGCAATTGGAATTGGACTCACCGGCTTCGGGGTGAGCCTTAACCCTTTTTTTTGTATTTTTGATTATGTAAAAAGGATGCAAATGAACTGAAATATTCTTTAAAACAGTAAATAAACTAAGTTAAATGAGTTGAGAAAGATTATGGAATGGATCGGCTTGAGTTGAAGCCGAGTTGGTTGAAGAAGGCCGGTTCGGGTAGCTTTGCACCCATCTGGCCCGACTTTGGTGCAGAGGATGCTACGGATGACCCCGATGTCAGAATCGAGTTCCGTTTGTTGGAGTAGATAGAGAACTTTGAGAGTAAGAGTTCCTATGTTAATTATTTCTCCGAAATACTCCTTTAAAATATTTAAAAATTATTAAAGTGGGCGGATGTGGAAAACAGAACCTGGATGCACGCCCTTGGTGAGCAATCGCCAAGAACGAACGGCAAGTCAGAATTGAGTGACGTCAGTTGGGGATGAAATATGACGAAAATATGAACATCTTCTATGTTGAAGACTTTAGCAGCAAAAGTCCCAGATTTTCTGCAGAAGTCGATGAAGTTGGTTGATGCAGAACGCCCGGATCGAGCCTTCTCCATCACTTTGGGATCGATCTCTGAATGTCGGATCGCCTTTGGACGTCGGGACGACTTTGGAGAAGAGCTTGGATGACCTATGGACGAGCTAGGCATGGGGAATTAACCTTGGGTCGTTGAGAATGGCCCTCAAGTTATAGGGGAAGGAAGCCGGTGCAAAAAATAGAAACTGGACCGACTACGCCCCGCTTTTCAAAGGAACTGGGGGCGCGCAGGACGTGCCCCCGGTTTGAGGGCGCGCAGGGCGCGCCCCCGGGTTGAGGGCGCGCAGAGCGCGCCCTCCCCTTTCAAGCAGAGTGGGGGCGCGGTACACTCTCTCTCCTGTGCGGGTGTTCCGCAAGCCATATCTTGCAAACGGGATGTCCAATTCGGCTCCCGTTTGTCGCGTTTGAAAGAGGGCCTTTAACTGCACCTCCTCAAGTCGGTAAACCCGCCGGCATGACTCCTGAGATGTTCGCACGGGGCTTTCTACCGGTTTACCCTCTCGTGGAAAGCCGAAACCCGAGGCGAAGATCCGAAAGAGCACGGTTCTGATCGAGAAATCTCGGGTCAACTCGGGATGACTTAAAATGATGTGCAAACAAGTCCGGTACGACTGGAAAACCCGAAGTCATCGAAAAATTTGATATTAACACGGTAAACATGAACCGAAACTCGGAAAAGCCGCGGAACCCTAAAATTGACCGAAATGGCCATATGGCCCAGGTTGATGAAAATATTCGGCTAGAATCGACCCGGATGACCTGAAAAGACCCGGTGATGACCGGAAAGGCCCAACATGTGGTCCGGGATAGCCGTGTCAGCACAGATCGAAAAAGCCATAACGAAAGCTGTCATTGACTGACGCCTACCGAAATGACTTCTCGGAAACCCTGAAGGTTACGGAACACATGCGGGACTCCGGAGACCTTCAATTATGGACCATTCAAGGTCGGTCATCAAGCAGGCTTCATGTTTTTACAGTTCACGCACTTCTCTCGCTTGAAGGTTTCGGCATCATTCCGGAAATCATTGGTCCATTCTCAACTCACAAGGGACTCCACCAATGTCCTCAGCTCATGTCCACGAGGTAATCTGGATCAGATAACGGTCAAATTGCCATGTTTCATCAAGTCTCCTGGTTAATTGCCATGTTTCATCAAGTCTTCTTATGTTCGATTGGTAAAAGATGTGCCATTATCACGAGAGAAGAATAGCCAACCCCCAACGCGGTGGGGAGTCCCCGAAACATGGGTTCATGGGTTCATCATCAGCCGGTAACCCGATCTTTGCGGTGTTCCTGTTCTGTGATGGGCTAAAATTTAAAAAGAGATTTGTTTTGAAAAAGTTAAAGAATACCAATCGAGCACATTTAGGCTCTCTGATTCATTTAAGTCTTACAAGAAACAAGATTTAATTCGGAATGGAATGATCTCAGATTCCGAAAGGCAAATGTTTAAGCATAGACCGTGAAGATAGTGACGGTGCTAGTTCTGATCAAAATAGAAGGCCCTTGGCGGGATGAATTGGCTGCCATGGTGGGATGAATAGCAAAGAAGTGTTGCAATGGCCACAGTGGTGATAGAAATGAAATAATTGAGGGCCCAAAGTGATTATCGAACGCGGTGGGATTAATAGACACGGTGGGATATTAGAGAGGTTGGTGGGACTAGTAAACATGGTGGGACTAGAAAACACGGTGGGATTCAGAATAATCGGAATTAGGATAAAAGGTTTAAAGACTATGGTGAGAAGGTGAATTAGGATACCAGATGAAAGGATGTATGCAATGACAAAACAAAATGTAATGCAATCAACGCTACATGATGCATGTTGGGCTCAATAAAACAAGACAAAACTTATATAACAAATAGTTGAAGATATAGATTGTCTAAGAGGTCAGGATACCCATTCGGGAACCATCGTCCCTCACAGTACAACTTTGGCTTATCCGTGAGCATCAAAGATGACTCGACCGTCGTAGATTTTGATGAAGGGGATCTCAGGTCAAGTCTTCTCTGCTCTCATGGTCTTAAACAAAAAATGCATAAGATAATAATACACGACTAACAAAATATATGCTAGTCAGCAAGTTATGGGGGTTTCCCATGTCGATTCTTCCGCTTCTGTGAGCAATTCCTATTGGCAAGATTTCCTCCTCCTTGACTTGTGTTTCTTTCCTGAAATACTTAATAGAGGGGTTAAATCTGCTCTATGGCTTATCCCCTTGCCTATTGTCATCTTGCCTTGCTTACATGTCAAGGGGGGTAGCCTTATTAACAAGGTAACATGAACAAAATGACTAACAAGATAAGCAAGGTGAAAGTTAAGAGAGCTTACCTGCTATGGCGAGAGTTACTCCCTTCTTGATCTTAGAATCCTAAAACACTTATTGAAGGGGATTAAATCTTCACCATGCATTATCTCTTTGCCTATGGTTGTCTACCTTGACTTAGGTCAAAGAGAGGAGCCTTATTAACAAGGTATAAAAATAGACTAGATGACTGAAATGAAATGGTTAAGAGAACTTACCTGTCGTTGAGAGAACCTTCTCCTCTTATTTTAAAGTCCCTGAAAACACTTGATAAAAGAGGATTAGATCTTCACAACGACTCATCCCTTTGCCTATTATGGCCAATTTTGACTTAGGTCAAAGGGAGGAGCCCTCTTAATGGGGTGATAATGAAGGTAAATATGCAATGCGGAAATGAAACATGCAAGACATAAAGATAAACATGAATGCTAGCTAAGGCAAAAATCAAAGTTATGCCAAGTTAGATGATGCATTTTTTTAGATTTTTGGAAAGTATTCATTTTTTTTATTTTTGAAGATATTCATTTTTTTTTTGATTTTTTAAAATATTCAATTTTTAAATATTTTTAAAATATTTAATTTTTTTTGGATTTTTGAAAATATTCATTTTTTTATATATTTTTGAAAAGCTGTCGACTCCAAAAACGGGTTCCGGATCATCACCTCAAGAGAAGGTGAAAGATGGAATAGGGGAAAAAGGGGAGTGAATCTGAAAACACTCGGAAAGCTGTAAGAGATCCTCACCTCGGTCCCACACTCACATTGATCCCCGAACTTTCATCTCACGGCGTCGCTTGAGCACCGGAGATGGTTTGGGTCATGTGGGAGGAGAGTGAGGAGGAGATGAAATTAGAACATAAATAAAAGGTGGCCGCCAGGAGCCGCGGGCTCCGCTTTATAAAATAACAACAACATTGAGTTGTTTTGACCGTGTACCTTAGCGCGGGAGATCGGGATATGGGTTCAACCTTCTTCTTCCTCGGCCGGCCGATGAAGAAGAGTCTCCAACCGATGCTAGCTTGATAGACCTGTGCAACTAGAACAATAAACCAAGTGAAAAAAATGATTAGAACTATGGGAAGTGTAGTAACTGTAGTAAGAAGATGAGAAAGAAGCAATTGGAATCGAACTCACCGGATTGGGGCGAGTCCTAACCCCTTTTTTGTGTATTTTTGATTATGTAAATATGATGTAAACGAACTAAAAGATGCTTTAAAACAATAAATAAACTGAGTTAAGGTAGTTGAGAAAGCTTATGGAACGGATCGGCTTGAGTTGAAGCCGAGTTGGTTGAAGAAGGCCGGTTCGGGTAGCCTTTGCACCCTTCTGGTGCAACTTTAGTGTAGAGGATGCTACGGACGACCCTGATGTCAGAATCGATTGCCGTTTGTTGGAGTAGACAGAGGACTCAGAGTGAAAGAGTTTATATTTCTATGACTTCTCCTAAATCCTTCTTTAGAAGTCTGTAAAAATTCTGAAATTAGGCGGATATAGAAAATAGAGTCTGGATGTGCGCCCTCAGTGCAGCAATTGCCAAGAACGAACGGCAAGTCGGAATTGAGTTCCGTCAGTTGAAGATGAAAGAGGAAGAAGAGATGAACATCTTCTATGTTAAATACTTTTGAAGAAAAAGTCCCGGATTTTTTGCAGAAGTCGATGAAGTTGGTTGATGCAGAACGCCCGGATCGAGTCTTCTCCTTCACTTCGGGATCGATCTCTCAATGTCGGATCACCTTTGGACGTCGGGATGGCTTTAGACAAGAGCTTGGATGACCTCTGGAAGAGCTAGGCATGGGGGGTTCACCTTGGGTCGTTGAGAATGGCCCTCAAGTTATAGGGGAAGGAAGCCGGTGCAAAAAATGGAAATTTAACCGACCGTGCCCCCGCTTTTCAAAGGAGACGAGGGTGCGCAGGGCGCGCCCTCAAACCAAGGGCGCGAGGGCGCGCCCCCACTTCAGGGGTGTGGTCTGCGCCCCCCCCTGTTTCAAAGGGAGCAGGGGCACGTTACGCGTCTCACTGCTAAAAATCGATAGAATATTCCAGAAATTGCTAAAAATTGACTTGACAAACGTAACGCGCCCCCGAACCGGGGGCACGGTACAAATAATCGAAAATCAGCGCCGAAAAGCTTCCAAAAATCCGATTTAGAAGGTGCTAATTGGGGTAATTTCCGATTTAAAGAAACTGACCGCGCCCCCGCTTTTCAAAGGAACCGGGGGCGCGCATGACGTGCCCCCCGGTTGAGGGCGCGCAGGGCGCGCCCTCCCCTTTCAAGCGGAGCGGGGGCGCAATACACTATCTCTCCTGCGCGCGCGTTCCGCGAGCCGTATCTTGCAAACGGGATGTCCGATTCGGCTCCCGTTTGTTGCGTTGGAAAGAGGACCTTCAACCGTACCTCCTAAAGTCGGTAAACCAGCTGGCATGACTTCCAAGATGTTCGCAAGGGGCATTCTACCAGTTTACCCTCTCGCGGAAAGCCGAAACAAGTGGCGAAGATCCGAAAGAGCACGGTTCCGGTTGAGAAATCTTGGGTCAACTCGGGATCACTTAAAATGATGACCGACCAAGTCCGGTACGATCAGAAAACCCGAAATCATCGAAAAATATGAGATTAACCCGGTAAACGTGAACCGGAAATCGGAAAAGCTGCGGAACCCTAAAATTGACCGAAATGGCCATATGGCCCCGGTTGATGAAAATATTCGGCTAGAATCGACCCGGATGACCCGAAAAGACCCGGTGATGACCGGAAAGGCCTAACATGTGGTCTGGGATAGCCGTGTCAGCACAGATCGAAAAAGTCGTAACGAAAGCTGTCATTGACCGACGCCTATCGAAATGACTTCTCGGAAACCCTGAATGTTACGAAACACATGCAGGACTCCTGAAGACCTTCAATTATAGACCATTAAAGGTCAGTCATCGAGCAGGCTTCGTGTTTTTATAGTTCATGCGCTTCTCTCGCTTGAAGCTTTCGGCATCATTCCGGAAATCATTGGTCCATTCTCAACTCACAAGGGGCTCCACCAATGTCCTCAGCTCATGTCCATGAGGTAATATGGATCAAATAATGGTCAAATAAGAATATTGCGTATGGAATAAGAGTCTGGGGATCTGAATCAGGCCAATTTGGCGTGTCTACTGCTTGCCTCGCCTTGATGTCGGCTTTGCAAGGAAATGGCCTGTAGCAGAGCGAAGTAAAACGTAGAGAAAGCGTAGCGAAGCGATATGTATCGTAGTGGAATGTAGTGGAGTGAAATGGTGATGGACTGAAAAGGTGGCATCAAGGTGTAGATATAGACACGCTTAACGACCAGATTTGGCAAGACGAATCCCCTCAAGTCTCCTGGTTAACTGCCATGTTTCATCAAGTCTTCCTATGTTCGATTGGTAAAAGATGTGCCATTATCACGAGAGAAGAATAGCCAACCCCCAACGCGGTGGGGAGTCCCCGAAACATGGGTTCGTGGGTTCATCACCAGCCGGTAACCCGATCTTTGCGGTGTTCCTGTACTGTGATGGGCTAAAATGTAAAAAGAGATTTGTTTTGAAAAAGTTAAAGAATACCAATCGAGCACATTCAGGCTCTCTGATTCATTTAAGTCTTACAAGAGACAAGATTTGATTCGGAATGAAATAATCTCAGATTCTGAAAGGCAAATGTTTAAGCATAGACCGTGAAGATAGTGACGATGCTAGCTCTGATCAAAATAGAAGGCCCTTGGCGGGATGAATTGGCTACCATGGTGGGATGAATAGCAAAGAAGTGTTGCAATGGCCACAGTGGTGATGGAGGATTTGGAGGCATAAGGTGATTACCGAACACGGTGGGATATTAGAGAGGTTGGTGGGACCAGAAAATATGGTGGGATTAGAAAACACGGTGGGATTTAGAATGATCGAGAGAGTGAGAAGGTGAAGTTTAGGAAATGATGTATGCAATGACATAACAAAATGTAATGCAATTAACGCTACATGATGCATGTTGGGCTCAATAAAACAAGACAAAACTTTTATAACAAATAGTTGAAGATATAGATTGCCTATGAGGTCAAGATACCCATTTGGGAACCATCATCCCTCACAGCACAACTTTGGCTTATCCGTGAGCATCAGAGATGACCCGACCATCGTAGATTTTGATGAAGGGGATCTCGGGTCAAGTCTTCTTCGTACTCATGGTCTTCAACAAAAAATGCATAAGATAATAATATACGACTAACGACATATATGCTAGTCGACAAGTTATGGGGGTTTCCCATGTCCATTCTTCCATTTCTGCCAGCATTTTCTATTGGCGAGATTTCCCCCTCCTTGACTCGTGTTTCTTTTCTGAAATTCTGAATAAAGAGGTTAGATCTGCTCTATGGCTTACCCCCTTGCCTATTGTCATCTTGCCTTGCTTATATGTCAAGAAGGGTAGCCTTCTTAACAAGGTAATATGAACAAAATGACTGAAAATGAATAAGATAAGGGTTAAGAAAGCTTACCTGCTATGGTGACAGTCACACCCTTCTTGATCTTAGCATTCTGAAGCACTTGATAAAAAGGGGATTAAATCTTCACCATGGCTCATCTCTTTGCCTATTGCTGTCTGCCTTGACTTAGGTTAAAGAGAGGAGCCTTATTAACAAGGTATAAAAATAGACTAGATGACCGAAATGGAATGGTTAAGAGAACTTACCTGTCGTTGAGAGAACCTCCTCCTCTTACTTTAAAGTCCTTGAAAATACTTGATAAAAGAGGATCAGATCTTCACAACGACTCATCCCTTTGCCTATTATGGCCAACTTTGACTTAGCTCAATGGGAGGAGCCCTCTTAATGGGGTGATAATGAAAGTAAATATGCAATGCGGAAATTAAACATGCAAGACATAAAGGTAAACATGAATGCTAGCAAAGGCAAAAAATCAAAGTTATGCCAAGTTAGATGATGCATTTTTTAGATTTTTGGAAAGTATTCAATTTTTTATTTTTGAAGATATTCAACTTTTTTTAAATTTTTAAAAATATTCAATTTTTTTAATTTTTTAAAATATTTGATTTTTTGTATTTTTTGAAAATATTCATTTTTTTTGGATTTTTGTGGAGAATGTGCCGATATTGAAACAATTCATCGATCTTTGAGTGTTGATCAAGATTCAAGCAATAAGCTCCACGTGTGAATAAGGTTCCTTACCCAGAATCTTTTTGCCCTCTTCTCTTGATTGCTTTGGATTCCCCCTGAGTTTGGACAGTTTACCCTACCCTAGGGGTTTTAAGATGGAAGAATAATAGAGGAAGTCTTTGATAGGATTTAGGGGTGTTGAGGAGGGTTTCTCTACTCATGCCCAAATTGCCCGTTGGGGTTCGGCCTCTTCGGGTCTTTTCTACATGTGGCACTTACTTAGACAAGTCTTTGACCTGTGGGGTCATTGCCCATCTTTTAGTGCTTTTTTTTCATTTTCTATTCTTCTGGGTACTCATTCAGATAGGCCCATATTTGCTTAAACCTGTGGGGTTCATTGCCCATCTTTTGGTACCCTTTTGCACCCTATGAGACGGCCTCCCACTAAGGCGGCGGGCATTTTCGATACAATCCACCTCTAGTCCCCTTCACCTATTTCGGACAGAATAGAAGAGAATAGGGTAAGGTTTCCTTTTCGCCTTCAGGGTTCTGCCTTGCCTCTCTTGAGTGTTGGGCTATCCAGATTCTGGGATCGAGAGGTGTTGTGTGTGCAAGGTGATGCCTACCCTTGACTTCTAGCTAACACCCTTGGATCGATGACTTAATATCATACCATAAATTCTCCATTTTCTTTTCTAAGGAAAATATTTTTTGAGGTAAACGCCGTTCCATGAATGGTTCAATTTTTCTCCATCGGCGTTGGTTAGCTCATATGCATTACCTGGATATTTTTCAGTTATAACAAAAGGCCCTTCCTAGTTAGGTTGCAACTTGGAGCGGGGACCACCCGGCTTAACGAATATGCGTTTTACTACCATCTCACCGATTTCGAACTTTCTCTCTACCACCCTCTTTTGATAAAACCTTTTCAATCGGTTCTGATAAGTCCGGTTATACTCAGAGGCGGCCAACCTTTTTTCATCTAGGAGTTCAAGTTGTGCAAGGAGAGATTCTCGCCACTCATCGACAGTGATGTCCCTATCGAGTTGAACTCGGAGTGATAGAAGGAGTACTTCGTACGGGACCACCGCTTCCATCCCATATGCGAGAGCATACGGAGTTTGACCAGTGGGGGTCCACGATAAGCCCATAGGGCATCTACAAGCTTATCTGGCCAGTCCGCGAACATGCTAGACTTACAGGTTTTCTTGATGATTTTAATCAAAGTTCTGTTGGTGGCTTCTGCTTGATTGTTGCCTTGCGGATAATAAGGAGATGAATGATGCAATGCAATGCGGTACCTGTTGCAAAGATCACGCAGATCTTGAGAGAGAAATTGCGGTCCGTTGTCGGTGATAATGTCGCTGGGTATCCCGAACCTGGCGATGATGTTGCGTTTGATGAAGGAGCACAGTGTTGATGCCTTGATCTCCACGAACGCTTCTGCTTCTGCCCACTTGGTGAAGTACTATGTTGCCGTCAGGATGAATGATTTGGAACGGATTTCAGAGTTAAGATCACTTGAGCATTGATGATTTCTTCGAAAGAGCTTGAGCATTGACGTGGCCCCCACAGACCCCGGAATGTGCTTCCTTAAGCACCAATTCTGCCTCTTCTTCATCAACGCATCTAAGCAAGATTCCACTCAAGCTCCTCTTGTAGAGCACCCCTCCTAGGATGGTATACCTCTGGGATACTCTCCTGATGGCCTTCTTTTCTTTTACATTGGATCCTGGTGGATACAACTGATCTTGACAATACCTTGCAATCTCATCAAACCAAGGCCTCTCACCCTCATCTAACTCTTCCAACTCGATTAGAGAAATCTCCTCTTTCTGCTCTAAATATTCCTTCCTTCTAAATCTCTCCTTGATCTTCAGAAATCGACTATCCTTAATCGCCGGCTTTGACCTTCCACGGACATGGATAGTCCGCACCTGTCTACCTAGCGGGACTGACAGAGATAAAGCTAAGGAGGCTAGGGCATCAACAAGGATGTTCTGAGCTCGAGGAACATGGACAAAAGTGAGTTTGGAAAAGAGTTTGATGTAGCAAGAGGTGAGTTCTTGGTAAGGTTTGAGGTTTGGATGAGAAGTTCGGTATTTGGCTAGGACTTGGTGAAGGATTAGTTGGCTATCACCTATCACCCTCAATTCTATGTCACCATAGAAATGAGCGGCCTCCAGCCCAGCCAGCAAGGCTTCGTATTCAGCTATATTATTGGTTGCTGGGAAGTCAAGCTGAAATGCCTATGGAATGGTGACACCCTTGGGTGATAGAAGGACGATTCCTATTCCCTTACCGTGTGAATTCATAGCCCCATTAAAATATAATGTCCAAAGGTGGGAAGATCGGATCAACATTAGTTCGTCATCCGGGAGCTCCAATTGGACCAAGCCAAAGAGGGGTATAGGGTGGTGGGCTAGATGTTCGGCAATGGCATAGCCCTTAATCGCCTTCTGGGGGACATAGGTGATACCAAACTGGGAAAGGAAGCTCTGCCAACAACCTAAGCAATCAGTTAGAACAGTTTTCTCTAGAAGGAATTTGATGGGATTGATGCGGGCAATAAGATTGACCTCATGAGCTAAAAAATAGTGTCTAAGCTTCTGAACTACCCAGACTAGTGCAGCACAGGTCTTCTCCACTACAGTATACTTCTGCTCACATGGATCAAAAAATTTTGACAAGTAGTAAGTTGCCCTCTCTTTCCCTTCTTCATCCACTTGTGCAAGGACTTCCCTAAGAGAATTCTCCAAAACCGAGATGTATAAAACTAAAGGCTTGCCAGGGACTGGTGGTCTAAGCACAGGGGGACTAGCCAGGTATCTTTTCAATCCATCAAATGCATCCTGGCACTTCGAATCCCATTTGAACTCGGCCCCCGCCTTGGTCAACTCATAGAAAGGTTTACACATTTGAGAGTGTTGTGAGATGAACCGGCGGACAAACTGTAGCCTCCCGATTAATCCTCGAAGTTCTTTCATATTTCTCGGAGGAGGCATACCAATGATTTCTTTGGCATTGTTTGGGTCGATCTCTATGCCCCTTTTGCACACTATGAACCCCAATAACTTTCCTGAGGATACTCCAAATGTACATTTCATTGGGTTCATCTTCAATTTATATTCCCTAGCCCTTTGCAAGACCTTTCTTAACACTTCCGGGTGATTTTCTCGGCTTTTAGACTTAACAACCAGGTCGTCCACGTACACCTCTACAAGGGTATGCATCATGTCGTGAAAGATAGCCATCATTGCCCTCTGATAGGTAGCACCAGCATTCTTCAATCCAAAGGGCATGACGACATAGCAGTAGGTTCCCCATGGTGTAGTAAACGAGGTCTTCCCCTGGTCCTCTTCGGCCAACCAGATTTGATTATAACCGGAATAGCAATCCATGATTGACAACATCTCGAATCCAGCAGTGTTATCAACCAGTACATCAATATGAGGTAGAGGAAAGTCATCTTTAGGACACGCTCGGTTTAAGTCTCTGAAGTCTATACAGATCCGAACTCTACCATCCTTCTTCATGACAGGTGTCGACTCTGAAAATTCAACGGGGTCCTCTCCTTTTCAGGGAAGTCTATGAATCCAGATCGTCACCTCAAGAGGGGATGAGAAAAGAAAGGAATAAACATCGGAAAGCAACTCTCACCTCGGTCCCACACTCACATTGATCCCCGAACTTTCATCCCTTGGCGTCGCTTGATCACCAAAGAGACGGTTCGGGTCATGTGAGGGGAGGGTGAGAAGAAATAAACGTGGTCACCAGGAACCGTGGGCTCCTATTTATAGAATTAAAATGACCGTATGTACCTTAGCGTGAAGAATGTGAGTTAAAGCTTCTCCTTCTTCGGCCGGCTGATGAAGAAGAGTCCTCAACGTGTGGGTGCTTGATATTCTGTGCAACTAGACAAATAAACAAGTGCAATATACAATTATAACTAGACAAAGTGGAGTATATGTAAAGAGAATAACATAAAAAACACACAATTGACTAGAAACTGACCGGATTCGGGTTATCTCTAACCCCTTTTTTATTTTCGGATAAACTAAATAAAAGTATTGAAAAAAAATGTAAAAAAAAAGATATGAAGATGGAGAATCACTAAACAAAGAGATAGGAAAAATAACTGAAATATTCTGAGTTGAATAGAGGAAGATATAGCCAAATCTGTGTTGTCAAAAAAGCCGAGCAGCAGTCCAGGATCTGCCAGGCGCGACTTTTCTTCTGTGCTCGTCACGACCAGCCCCAACCTCGGAATCAAGTGCCGTCGATTGTAAACTCAAGAAGACTTGGAGAGGAAGAACTTTGATGAATAGATAACTGGCATAAGACGTCCACACACTTCTGTAGAGGCATAATAAGAGAGATTTGGCAGATCACCTGCAGAACAGCCTTCCTCTCTCTTGAACCGACTTTTCTCTCTCTAAAAACTCGAAATTCTCTCTCTAAAAATCACAAAATAGATTCAGGAGGGTGGTTGGACGTCTTGAGATGCCTGGGGGTCGTGCTCATGCCTTTAGAATGACCGGAATCAGAGTTAATTTATAGGAGAACAGACGGTGTTATCCGGGCTAAAAAACAGGGGCCTTGCGCCCCACCCCTGGGCGCATGCGCTCTGGTTCAGGGCGCATGCGCCCCACTGAGGGGCGCATGTGCCCCCCAATGAGGGCGCATGGGCACAAATCCCGAGGAAATAGGCCTTATCCGATCGTCGGTTCAGTGGCAGAGTCCCGGTGAAAAACTAGGTCCCTCGTGCCTCAAGGGTGGGGCGCATGTGCCCTCAAGTGAGGGCACAAGGTTGTAAGGAATCGTCCATTAAAATTTGGTGCAGCAGAAGAGACGATTCCTATGGGTTCTTTTAGAATCCGTCTCAATCAGAACCGAACGACGAAAACCGAAAACCGATCAAATCGGGTTCGAATATACCTGATAGGGATTCATATAATCCTATGGAGAGGAAGGAGATGAGCTTCTCAAGCTCTTCAAACCGTTCAAGTGTCCGGTCTCCAGCAGTATCCACACGAACTTCATCCACAGCAGGTTCTCCCTTCGCGCCGGCCTCGAGAACTCTTCCCGAACGGAGCTCCATCGACCATGGACACCTTCTAGAGAGAGGAGGAGGTAGGGAGGAGGCTAGGGACGTGGTTTTCACCCTTGGCTTGATAGGATTTGGCTGAAACCATTGATATTTATAGAGAATTATGGAATTTTTCATAAAAACCCAAAATCTCTATAAATTACGCCCTTGCCCCTGTACTTGTGGATAAGTCCTTTTGTGTGTGACCCACTAGGCCCAATAACCTATTTAGTTGAGGCCTAAATAAAATAGAACAATTCTATTTAATTTTAATTAAATCCGTTATCCGATAACGGATTAATCGGCCTACCGATCATGAAGGGTACAAGCCACATCCCATGATCCCAAATGATTATGGGGATAATCTCATCTCCATTGAGCCTTTCCATCATCAGTTACCACATGGATATAAACTCTCATCCATACAATGTCCCGGTCGGAAAGGAGTACGGCATCGACTGTCAACTCCTTAGTGTACCGAATCTATAGGATCCTGTACTCGGAATTGGATCAATTGGAAAACTCCTTTTCCAATTATCCTATCTACCCTGGCCAAGGATTTAGAGTACTATCCCATAGGACATACACTCTCACTTACCGAGAGTGGACGATCCCTTGTTGTCCGCTCAATTGCCTCCATCGGATTTCCTTGTACCCGATCCATCGCTATATAGGACCATCTAAATTGTGATCCATAAGTCAATGGTCAAAGCACAAGTTCCATCTAACAAGGCATCTTTGGCGACTCAGGTCAAAGGTCCAACCATGCAACCGTGATGATAGAAAACCCTGATAGACAGTTCGGTAAGATACCATTCAGGGTTTCTAATTCGGTCAGTTCAGTGAACTCATTCAACTAATGAGCACATGTATGTGTATCTCAGTGTCTCCACACTAATGACCAATGAGATCGGTCGTCCTCATCACATGAGAAGACATCACATACACTAGTCTATCCGGATCCTTGATGTCCCGTCTCAAGTACCCTATGACTAGGAACATTTAGATCAAATACCTCTAGATGATCAATCTCATTATCATGATATCATCATGATTTAATCATCATTGTATTTGATCAAGTACTTCATTATGATATTCGCTTTTAATAAGAGCTTATAATGAAGATTTGCCTAATTAATTGAATAAGATATTTCTAGAAATGTCGAATCATATCATATATGATTGGCTTGTAGGGCATACATTTCTATCAAAGGTCACGTGCCTCATGTAGACACGCAATTTTGGCCTAGTTGGAGAGCTTAAATTCTTGTTTTCATGAAGTATATTTGAGTAACCTTTCAAGGGAACCGAGTTTTCCGGAAAGATTAAGGTCTTTGGCGCATTTCGAAGCAGGCAATACCCTGTGTATAAGGGATCCTGGCGCCCTACTTATAGGGCACCAGGCGCCCTATAAATAGGGCACCAGGCGCCCTGTTTATAGGGCACCAGGCGCCCTATAAACAGCGCCACTGGGGCCCAGTATACAGGGCACCAGGCGCCCGGTATACAGGGCACCAGGCGACCTATAAATAGGGGGTCAGGATCCAAATTAAATTGATTTGACAGGTTGATTTGACCCCCGCGGTGACTTGTCTTGTCGATTTGACATATCTCATGATGCTAGCGCCCCATATACAGGCGCTATGCCACATGGCACTGTTTTTCGAAAATGGCCAAAGTGCCCTCTTTTGAGCTATAAATAGAGCCCCATTTGAGACCAAAGGGAGGTTCCAACTCCGTGCCACCCTATAGCTCATCCAACACCACGTTTCTAAGCCATTATCATCCCCCACAAGCCTTCAAATCGATCCATAACCATCCACCAAAAACCCTAAAAACCTTTTGTTTCTGTCACCCAGAAACATGATTTTTCTCCAACTTTGAGAGCCTCTATCCGTCTCTCCTCTTACATCCAGCATCCAAACCCTCTTCCATGGGCTTCATTTGAGTATTGTCTACAAGGAGGAGCCCCTACTTCGTCCCGGGAGCCTCCCAAAGCACTCCGGAGCGGCGCCGCGAAGAGGAGAAGAAAATCTGTTCGGGCCGGACTTAGTGCCCCGTATACAGGCGCTTTGACTTGGTCAACGCGCCCCATAAAGGGGCACCTTCTCCCCGGCGCCCTATATACAGGGCACCGGGAAGGACGAAGCTTGTTTTGTTATTTTTGAATTACGATCGCCCGTTTAATCGAGTTTTTGTCCTCCTTTTTCATCTTAGCACTGTTCATCAAGTTATTTAGCATGTCTTAGATCATTTTGCATCACATATATATATTCAAAACCTTCCAAATAGGGGTTGGGATTTAGTCCCAATCCGGTCAGTTCCTTCCCTCTTTCATGTTTACATTTGAATTTGAGCATGATTCTACACTATCACGAGAACTAATGATCTTTTCACTTGTTTCTATGTTTTCATATGGACATTTTTAGGTAAATCCGATTGGAGTGGAGCTTCAACCGGATCGAAGACGAAGGACTCACTAAGCTCTCTTCTTTCGGCCGGCCGAGGGAGGAGAAGTCGGAACCCAACAATCTCACCGCTTCCAAAGGTACGACGGTCACTTTCATCTTTCTATTTCATTTCCTTTCATTCTACTATATTTTGGAGCCTTTGGCTCTTGGCGACCACACCCACTAACATCCCATCCACCAAGTCCCCAAAGCAAGCGTAAGGGGTTCCGGAGGGGGGAGATCCGCGGATGTCCCGTTCCGGGTGCTTACACCTTTTGGCGACCACGGTGGGACCGACTTTGCTTTAGTGAGTTCTTCTTTTTTTTTTTCCTAAGAATGTCCACTTGAAAACATGCTTCTTTTCAATCTAGTTCTCATTTAAGCCATTTCTATTTCTTTGCATTTCTATTTGCTTGCTTACATGCTTGTTTATTTCCTTGAAGCATTATCTTGTTCCTTCCGATTTACTTGCCTTCCGTTGGTCCTTTTGAAAACATACAATCTGGTTTCCAACTTTGTTAATCAACTTATTTCACCTTAGTATTTTAGATATCATCTTCTTTCATCCCTTGTTAAGCATACTTGCCTATTTCTTTCTAAGTCTAGTTCTCCTTTAGCAAATCTTTCAAAGCATGCTTAGTTAAATTAGTGCTTTCTTCTATCCTAGTTTAATTTCATATCATTGTCTTGTCCACTTGTTTCCTACAACGTCTCATTAATCATTGTATGCTTTTATTTTCTTCTTGGTTGCTTCTTATTCCTTGACATTTCACTTGCATTTAGTTCGCATTGGAGTTTCGGGTTCGCCTGTCTCCTTAGGACATCCGAGAAGGGAGACTCTCTCCTCCCAAAGCCCCACACATCCAAACACCCCTCTTGGTGGTTGCCAACTCCTCCTCCGGGGATTCCCTCTCGGAAGGACTGGGTAGCTTCCATCAAGGCCTCCGTAAGTCCCCATACGTGAAGGATTCCCTCTTCACTGATCGGGCTGGTTGTACCATTTTATCCCAAAACCCGGAGTACCTATTACCTATCATTGTGAAAAGAGTGACAACCTTAGATTGCTTGGCGTTGTGAGAGCATAGGGTCCTACCCATTTATTTGAGTGGACAATATTTCTCTTAACAAGCCATTAATTTGAGGTTGAAACAAAAAAAAATTTGCGTTAATCATTCCAAGTCTTTGCTATTACTTGTTTGCAAACAAAAATTGAAAATTAAACAAAAATCCCAAAATCACCTAAAAAGAACCAAAACAAAAATTTGCTTGAGGTTAATTTGCTTGACAACTTGCTTGTCTGACAAAAGAAAATCAAAACAAAAAGGGGTAAAAAATCAAAACTAAAAAAATCCTTAAGCTTTTATTTGTCAACCTTCTTTTTCTATTGTGTTTATGAATTTAAGGTCAGGTCGAGTTATCGGAATGGCGGATCAAGGATACGAGCAACTACAATTGGAATACGACCAGTCTTATTTCTACCCTGATGCCGTATGTGCCGTCAATGAACCTGAAGTTCTCCCTGAACCTAGTCAAACTTCTCCTCGACCCAATCCAAATTCACTTTGGGAGGCATTCTCTCATGCCGACCCTACCCAACTCCAGGCTATCAAAGCCATTCTCAAGGGCAAGTCCCCCACCGACCACATTCCTACCGAAGGTGGCCTTCATATCTCTACTCCTCGGTCAGTGGCACACCAACCCAATGTGCCCACTCATGGCCATTCCCATACCGGGCTCCTAGCCCCAATTTCTCCTCATCCGGTGGCTAATCTAGATCATCCCAATCCAAATGTCTTTATTCCTTCTAGACCACCAGTTTATTCCTCTAATCATCTCAACCCTACTCACCCTTTGGTGTATCCCCCAATGTACCCTTCTTATCCAGCCACTTCGGCCCATCAAATCCCAATTCCGGTGCGCCAAGCACCCACTTCTCCTCCTCCTCTTAGGGAACCTTCTGTCGATCGTGCCATGATTAACAAGATCAATCGCATGGATGAGCAAGATAGAGAGCTCGGACGTTTAATCGACCCCAAGGCAGTCCCCGAAATTTCTCTTCCTTCCCTCCCTACTTTTCATCTACCTCCCTTCCGAGATGCCGGTATACCGTCGCTACAACGGAACCGGTAATCCCTTCATTCATGTCAAGGACTTTCTTTATGAGTCGGTAATGTTGCAAAATGATCCGAGGGCCCTTGCTTTTCTTTTCAGAAGATCATTAGAGGGCTCACGTCTAGAGTGGTTCTACTCGCTTGACTCTTTGGATGCGAGTAACTTTGAAACTGTCAAAGCTAAATTTTTGCAGAGATATCAAGATAGGGTCGGACCAACATATTCCATCACCGACCTCATGGCTGAAAAAATGAGAAATGATGAAGATTTTATCAGGTATGCTGATAGGTGGAGAGCAATGGCGGAAAGATTAACAAATGCACTGTCCGAATCGGAACAAGTTAAGATGATCATCACCAACGCCACTCCGGCCTTAAAGAGTATGCTGGCTTTGCATCACCCCACCTCCATGAGTGAACTTTATGAGAGGGCACGGTACATTGAGACACAGCTTAGGGACTCACCTATCATGAACTTGTTTGATCCTAGACCCCGAGCTGTCAAGAAAACCACTTTTACCACAACCGGCCCAGACTGAGGGCGTAGTGACAAATGAAAACCTTAACGTTGTAGGGAACCCACCTATAAATTATCAACACCAGTTCAGGAACCCTCAACAAAATCAACCATTTAGAAACCCTCGTCAACCTCAACCTCAACGGCAGCATGCACCAGCTCAGCAGCAACAACGACAGAACCCCGGCCTGGGGATTATCCAAAACCCTCTACCTCTACATGCACCCGCACCTGGGAATCAACATGTTAATCCCATCTTGATCTCTTCCGAGGAGTATCATCATCGGGGCAGAATTGGCAAGTTGAGGGAGCCACCTCCGCCATGCTTGTCAACCGAACCGTCCATTCTATACCCCAAGCTACATCGATCAACCCCATTACTCTCAACCGGCCACCCATCATCCGAGCACCATCACGACCCATCATAACACCACCAACCACACAACTCCAATCGGGACGGACCCTAATCCGCCCGGTTAATCCACCACAAATATCACCACCACTAGGACCCATCATCATCCCGCCCCGAGCAACTGTACCTTCACAACCTACCTACCCAACTATGCCTCAAACCACCATCATTACGCCCGTCCCAAGAGCTCCCATCATTCGACCTAACCCGCCACCCACCACTACCAACCCAGCCATAGCTCCTCAACTTGCAACAGTACTCAGAAGTGGGCGCATGTTCCAAAGGGTATTTCCCCAGGCCGGCCAATCAGGGTTGGCACCAGGAGCAGAAGAAGAACACATTGAAGAGCCGTTGCCTGGGACATCCTATGACTTGTTGAAACATCTTGATAAAACCCCGGCACGGATCTCTATCTTAGAGTTAATCAAAAGGTCCAAAGTCCATCAAGAGGTTCTCCAACAGTACTTACAGCGAGTAATGGTAAACGAGAGCCTCCCCCCAGAAAAAATATCATCAGTTCTGGTCCCGAGAAGTGAATACCCGGCCCTCACATTCACAAAGGAAGAGTTGGCCGACCCAAAAATAAGGCAATGCGCCTTGTGCATCACAGTCCACATCAACGGAGTAGGCATTAAGTCATGTTTGGTCGATACCGGAGCATCCATTAACGTTCTGCCACCAGAAACATTACATCTTTGTGGAATCTCCGAAGAGGACATCCGGCCATCTCAAATAACAGTGACCGCATATGATAATTCAAAGAAGCCCGCTGACGGCATGATTACATTAAATGTGAAGCTTGGACCTCGAACAGTCACTGTTAACTTCCACATACTTGAGATGGATCCAACCTACAAAGCTATTCTGGGACGGCCCTATTTGGAAGCACTAGAGGCAGTCGCCTCCACCAATCACCAGTGCCTTAAATTCCCTTACAAGGGACACGTGAATAAGGTGACTAGCATGCCCTTAAACCATCCAGCTTCTCCACCACCACCCATTGGGTTGCCAAACGAGCCAATTTTTACAATCTTGGATCTTCCGTAAATGAGTAGGCAACCCGTGCAAGTGTGGAGAAGAAAAAGAAAGGAAAATGAAGCCATTGGATGGCACATATTGAAGATTTTGGGATACCAGGAGGGCCGAGGACTAGGCAAAGAACCGCAAGGCATAGCCGAGCCAATCAATCCAAAGGAGGTTACAACCAAAGAGCGGGCTTGGATATGATGGAACGACAGCCAATGGTCAAAATCTCAAAAGCAACTACTTTTCAGGATGCTTACAAAAGTTTTTCATCAAGAAAGAGACCATTCAACTGGCTGAGAACAAGGAAGAACAAGAGCTAGAGCAAGACAAAAGAAGAAGAACTGACGACCCTGAAGATGATGTGTATCCTGAAATATCTCTTTTGTTTTCCACCGATGAAGAAGGGTCAAGCAATGAACCACTCCAGGCTGAACCACCTGTCGACCCACCCAAGGGTCATACTGCCAAACCGACTCGAGGAAAAGTCCAACCAACTCCGCAAGGGCCTTCCTTCATTATCTCCTCTTTTGGGGCCAATGCCCCAACTCACTATGACGCTCTCCCCGGGCTTCTTGGCCCGATCCCTATTTCTAGGTCCTCAGGCCCAACTTATGGGTCCACGAACCCACTTGTTGCTTTTGGGCCACCGAGCCCCTCTACTAAATCTGGGCCTTTGTGCCCGTCTTCTCCAACTTTTTGGCCATCGAGCCCCTCTACTAAATCTTGGCCTTTGTGCCCATTTTCTCCAACTCTTGGGCCACCGAGCCCCTCTACTAAATCTGGGCCTTTGTGCCCATCTCCTCCAACTTTTTGGCCATCGAGCCCCTCTACTAAATCTGGGCCTTTGTGCCCATTTTCTCCAATTCTTGGGCCCTCAAGCCTGTCTCTTAAACCCAGGCCTTCGAGCCCACATCCTCCTCTTATTGGGTCCATAAACCCACCTTCTTCCATGATCATCCGGCCTACTGGCCCATCACCTCTTTCTGTCAACATTGGGCCCGAAAGCCCCCTCTATCAAACATTGCTCGATGTCTTCCCCTCTTTATCAATATCTCCGCCTACTTTGGCTCCCGTAGTTGATCTCAACCCAAATCGGGCACCTGACGCCCATTCTCGTCTTTATGTTTAGCACTCCCCAAAAAACAATGCCCTCCTCGAAACTGAAATTTCGATCGAGGAAACATCTCAACTTGCCTCGGAAGGGCATTCGACCCAAGAAGCCACCAGATCCTTGATTGACCTTCTCTCCAATAAATTCTACTCCCTCTACCTCCTCTTCCTCCTCTTATTTACCTTCTTCTTCTTTAGAAATAGAACAAAAATCAGAGGTAGAAGAGTTCCAGGAAGATACTTGCATCAGTTAGCTCAGAAAAGCTTAGAATGTGCCAAGCTACCGGAGTATCCAGAAAATGTGATTTAGCTGGATGAAATTCGATATAAAGAGAAGGATAACATTGATCAATACTCTGGAAGAAGACTGCTCGATCTTTGTCCGGCACTGTCATCAATGTCAATTTCACACTGACAAGATTCACTCTCCCGCATCTTCCCTTCATCCGATCCACGCCCCATGGCCCTTCGCTATGTGGGCTTTTGATGTTATCGGACCCTTCGGTGACCCAAGCTCCGCAAACAAAATCAAATCCTTCATTCTAACTGCAACGGAGTACTTCACCAAGTGGGCGGAAGCGGAAGCATATGTGGAGATCAAGGCATCAACAGTCTGCACCTTCATCAAGCGCAACATCATTGCCGAGTTCGGGATCCCGAGCGACATCATCACCGACAATGGACCGCAATTCATCTCTCAGGAGCTGCGTGACCTTTGCAACAGGTATTGCATCAAATTGCATCATTCATCTCCATATTATCCTCAAGGCAACGGTCAAGCTGAAGCCACCAATAAAACCCTGATAAAAATCGTTAAGAAGACTTGTAAGTTTAGCAAGTTCGCAGACTGGCCAGATAAGTTAGTTGATGCTCTATGGGCCTACCGCACTTCTATTCGAACCCCAACGGGTCAGACCCCCTATGCCTTGGCATTTGGGATGGAGGCGGTAGTTCCATACGAAGTAATCATTCCTTCTCTCCGAGTCCAGATCGATCGAGATATCCCAATGGATGAACGTCGAGATTCTCTTCTCACGCAACTCGAACTCTTGGATGAAAGGAGGCTGGCCGCTGCCGAACATGCTAGATCTTATCAGAATAGACTTAAAATATTTTATCAGAAGAGGGTGGTGAGAGAAAATTTGAAGTCGGTGAGGTGGTGTTTAAAAGAACATTTGTTAAGCCGGGCGGTCCCCGCTCCAAACTTCAACCTAATTGGGAGGGTCCATATGTAATTTCGGCTGTTTATCCCGGTAATTCTTATAAGCTAACTAATGCAGAAGGAGAAGAGCTAGCTCATCCCTGGAATGTTATATACATCAAAAAAAAAAAAAAAAAAATATTTCCCTTAAAATAAAAAAAAAATCACAAAAACCTATAAAATCCAAAGGTGTGAAGTGGAATGATGGAAACATCTAACGCCTGCTTGCTCGGTGCACCAACTTGTCACTTAGGATAGACACCATACTGCACACACTACACGCCTAGATTTCGAAATCTGATGATCGGAAGTCAGAGAGAAAGCTAGGCAACACTTGGTAAAAGAAGGTCGACCCTAACCCATTCTCTTCTCGTTTCGGTCCGTAATAGATGAAAGGGGTTAGAATGAGGAGTATCGAAAGTACCCGTTGCCTTAGTAGGAGCATGCCTCGATAAGAAAAGGTGCCAAAAGATGGGCAATGACCCCTCAGGTCAGCAAAAGAATAGACCTGTCTGAATGTGTACCGACAAAAGCCCAAAAGAAAAAAGGCTCCAAAAGATGGGCAATGAACCCCTCAGGTCAAAATCAAGCAAAAGAAAAAAGACCTGTCTGAATGTGGGCCATCAAAGAAAAGGGCTAGAATGAAAGACCCAAGGATGTCGAATCCCGAACGGGCAATGCAGGCACTAGTAGAGAAACAAGTTCGACATCCCTGAATTCTACTAAGGACTTACCACCAATCATCTTCCTTCTTTAACCTCAAAGGAGAGGGTTGACCGACTTGGTTCAAGAGGAGCCATTGCCTATCAAAGGCAGAATGCCAGAAGATCTCGGACTAGGCACTCTCTTACACATGATGCCTACTCTTAACCCTTAGGTAGCAATGAGAGGCACCTATGGCAAGCAAGGCAAAGGATGAGATGGTCGCTTCCCTCACACCGAACACAAAAAAATCAAATACTTCAAAAACACCAAACAAAATCTACAAAGTCAAAAATCTTAAAAATTAAATATCCAAAATACCAAAAACATTATAAAACCATCAAAACCCAAACAAGTCAAAAATTTCAAAACACTTAAAAGTTTGCTTTCTAGACTGATTAGTTGCCTTTGCATTCATGTTTAATTTCAGTCTTGCATATTTTCTTTTATGCATACTTTTGTTTTTTCTGTTATCTTTACCTTGATAAGGCCTATGTCCCTTGACAAAAGGTCAAGGCAACTTTGCCCTCTCCTCGCAAGGGACTAAGCCAAAATAAAGTTCTAACCTCTTTTCTCAAGTGGATGCAGGAACAGGAGAAGGCATGCCAACTTCATATCCCCAGACACTTGGAGGAAGCAAAAACAACAAAAAATCAAAAATTGAAAAACAAAAGTGGACTACCCCGACCCCTATTAGGACTTGCATTTAGTATTGCATCTATCAAAATAAATAATATTTGAGATGTTGAAGACCTCAAGTCTAGAGGGGGCTAAGCCTGAGAACCCCTTCAACAAAATCAGTGAGGGCTCAGTCATTCCCTAGGCTTGCGGATAGGCCAAAGTTGAATATGCGGGGACGACGGTTTCTTCATAGATGTCCTGACCCATTATGTTCAACCTATATCTTCAACTATTTTCTTATGCTTATTTTTATTTCTTTAAACCCAGCATGCATCATGCATCATCACATGCATTATCCCACCATAACCATTCCCCGCTTCCTAATAATACTATAACCTCCTTCCAGTCACATCGTGCACCCTTTTAAAGATGGTCTTTTATAGCCCCTAGAGGAGGTCTTGTTTTTCCGAAAAATCGGCTTTCAATATGTTTCAACGATGTTTTCATCAAAACAAGAAGTTTTTCCACGTCGAACTAAACCGGTATTGTTGAGTAAAACCTTATGAATTTGAAGAACCCAACCTTGGTTGATTGGTCGTCTCCTCTTTACTTTTCGCAATTTACCGCATTTCTACCGAGTCCAAAGACACCATGCGACGGGTCCCGGCCGGTAACAATTCTCCCCACGTGGGATTTTAGTTATTTACTTTCGCATCGTTTTTATCTTTAACCAATCAATCGAGGGAAGGTTTCGATAAGACAAAGGGTAATCTCGGAGTCCGGTAAAGTTTTATTCCACTCAACTAGGCCAATGAGAGCGTGTCTAAATCTACACCTTGCCGTCACCTTTTCGATCCATTACCACTTCACTCCGCTACGCCTCATTACGCTTCGTTACATTCGCCGACGCTTCATTCGTGTCACTCCCCTACAAAGCCGACGCCAAGGCGAGGCAAGCTGTAGACACGCAATTTTGGCCTAGTTGGAGAGCTTAAATTCTTGTTTTCATGAAGTATATTTGAGTAACCTTTCAAGGGAACCGAGTTTTCCGGAAAGATTAAGGTCTTTGGCGCATTTCGAAGGTGCAATACCCCGTGTATAAGGGCTCCCGGCGCCCTACTTATAGGGCACCGGGCGCCCTATAAATAGGGCACCAGCGCCCCGTTTATAGGGCACCGTGCGCCCTATAAACAGGCACCGGCGCCCGTATACAGGCACCGGGCGCCCCGTATACAGGCACTGTGCGCCCTACAGGCACCGGGCGCCCTATAAATAGGGCGCCCGGATCCAAATTAAATTGATTTGACGAGGTTGATTTGACCCCCGCAGTGACTTGTCTTGTCGATTTGACATATCTCATGATGCTAGCGCCCCATATACAGGGCGCTATGCCACATGGCACTGTTTTTCGAAAATGGCCAAAGTGCCCTCTTTTGAGCTATAAATAGAGCCCCATTTGAGACCAAAGGGAGGTTCCAACTCCGTGCCACCCTATAGCTCATCCAACACCATGTTTCTAAGCCATTATCATCCCCCACAAGCCTTCAAATCGATCCATAACCATCCACCAAAAACCCTAAAAACCTTTTGTTTCTGTCACCCAGAAACATGATTTTTCTCCAACTTTGAGAGCCTCTATCCGTCTCTCCTCTTACATCCAGCATCCAAACCCTCTTCCATGGGCTTCATTTGAGTATTGTCTACAAGGAGGAGCCCCTACTTCGTCCCGGGAGCCTCCCAAAGCACTCCGGAGCGGCGCCGCGAAGAGGAGAAGAAAATCTGTTCGGGCCGGACTTAGTGCCCCGTATACAGGCGCTTTGACTTGGTCAACGCGCCCCATAAAGGGGCACCTTCTCCCCGGCGCCCTATATACAGGCACCAGGAAGGACGAAGCTTGTTTTGTTATTTTTGAATCCCGATCGCCCGTTTAATCGAGTTTTTGTCCTCCTTTTTCATCTTAGCACTCGTTCATCAAGTTATTTAGCATGTCTTAGATCATTTTGCATCACATATATATATTCAAAACCTTCCAAATAGGGGTTGGGATTTAGTCCCAATCCGGTCAGTTCCTTCCCTCTTTCATGTTTACATTTGAATTTGAGCATGATTCTACACTATCACGAGAACTAATGATCTTTTCACTTGTTTCTATGTTTTCATATGGACATTTTTAGGTAAATCCGATTGGAGTGGAGCTTCAACCGGATCGAAGACGAAGGACTCACTAAGCTCTCTTCTTTCGGCCGGCCGAGGGAGGAGAAGTCGGAACCCAACAATCTCACCGCTTCCAAAGGTACGACGGTCACTTTCATCTTTCTATTTCATTTCCTTTCATTCTACTATATTTTGGAGCCTTTGGCTCCTGGCGACCACACCCACTAACATCCCATCCACCAAGTCCCCAAAGCAAGCGTAAGGGGTTCCGGAGGGGGGAGATCCGCGGATGTCCCGTTCCGGGTGCTTACACCTCACTGGTAGGGCGCATGGGCACGTGCCCTGGGTCCCGGGCGCATGTGACCAGGAACCCGGGTGCATGGGACTGCTTTTGCGCGTCCTTCTTCCGGAAGCCATTGCGAACACTCCCGAACTCGGAATTCGACGCCGTTTGTTGCGTTGGAAATATAACAGGCCGAAAAAGCTTTCTATAGCATTAGATCAGACATCACACCCTCCAAAACTTCATAATTTTGTCCGGAAGTTAGGGCAGTGAACAGAAGATCCGATACTGGTTAAAATGACTCCGACAGCAAACCGGAAAGGCACGGTATGCAACAAAACTTGTCCGGAGTGTGAATATGACCATAACCTTCAATGCATGATCATTAGGCATTGGTCATTCAGCCAATTTACATGTTTACATGACTTACGTGTGGCTTTCGCTCGGAAATTACGGCTTTTTGCGGAAAACATCGGAAAACATCCGATTTCGTTCGGCGAAGCTCCAAATCAACTTTAAAAGACCCAGCATCATTATAAGGTCAATCATACAGGTTACCCTATAAAACATGAGTTTTATGCTCTGAATTAGGCGAATTTGGCGTGTCTACAGCTTGCCTCGCCTTGATGTCGGCTTTGTAAGGGAGTGGCATGTAATGAAGCGGAGTGATTCGGAGTGAACTGTAATGGAATGCAAGTGAGTGTAGATGAATGTAGAGAAATGGAATGGTGATGAACTGAAAAGGTGGAATCAAGGTGTAGATATAGACACGCTTATCTGCCCGATCCAGCAAAATGAATCTCTCTGAGTATTCTAGATCGCTTTCATATTCTATCAAAAGCTCATATAATTGACTGGTAAAAGACATGCCCTTGGCATGAGAGATGAAAAGTAAATGATAAAGGATAAAAGGATGTAGCCAACCCTCAGCATGGTGAGGAGTCCTCGAATTCGTAGGTTCATCATCAGCCAGCAACCCGAACTTTGCGGTGTTCTTGTACTGTGATGGGCTAAAGTTTGTAAAAGAGAAGTTGATCTTAAAACGAAAAGAATACCAATACATCATATTTGTAATCTCAAGTTCATTCAAGTTTCACCAAAATACTCAGTTTAATTCTGAGTGGAATAATCTCAAATTCTAAAGGGGTTCTTTTAAGCATAAAAAAATTGCTCGGGTATCGTGAAAACCATGAATCACGCTCTGGCAGAAAACCCGGTATTCGGAAAATGACAAAAAAGATTTAAGCCATAGTGGGATTGAAAGATAATGGTGGGACTAACATAGAATGATGGGAAAGAAGAAACAATGGCATGACAATTGCCATGACACGGTGGGATAAAATAAAAGACACGGTGGGATAAAAGAAAGGACAGAATAAAACATGATGAAAAAAATAAAGGAATAAAACATGAAGAGATAAAATTGGTAATGATGAAGAATGAAAAGGAGATGGATGTGAAAACATAGAAAATTATGTAGAAAATAGTTGAAGATATAGATTGTCTATTGGAGGTCAAGACACCTGATTAGGAACCATCGTCCCTCCAATGTTCAATTTTGGCTTATCCGTGAGTGTGAAGAAATGACCAAGCCATCGTAGATTTTGTTGAAGGGGACCTCGGGCCCAGTCATCTTCACTCTCAAGGTCTTCAACATTAATGCATATAATACGTATCAAATGGACCTAACATAACTAGGTGACAGATAGTAGGAGTGATGTGAAGTGAAAAAAAAGAAGTCTTGGTGATGATGTAATGTGAGATTGATGAGAATGTGGATTTGAGTAAAATCTTCAGGCGTGGTGCATCGACCAGCATCTCTGGTCTATCCTTGTCTTGCCTTCTGACGGAATACAACACCATGAGAATGTTCACCTGGGTGGTGCTTCCTTTCTTTTCGCCGCAAGGTTGGCATGACATTCCTTGGGGAACACTGATCTCGCCAATTCACCTGTTAGGACTAAAAAGGTTGCCTGCACATTTCTGGTTAGTACCCAACAAACAGAATTGTCATATGAAGCAGATTGTTCATGAAATGATCAATTGAAGATTTTACTATTTGAACCATCATTTGGATGTCAAAACAATGTTTTTGATGATGGTTCCTTTAGAAAAAATGTCACTTTTAACATTATAGACAATTTCTGAAATTTTGAGATTTTTCTGAATTTTTCGAATTTTTTGTCTATGTGCCCCCGATCGGGGGCACCTGGCCATGCGCCCTGGGGTGGGGCACCTGGCCATGTGCCCCCAGATGAGGGCACATGCGCCCTAAGGCCAAAATTTTTTTTTTTTCAGAAAAAATTGTACCTGATCGCCCATCTCTTTTTGCTTCTTTAGCTCCTGAAAATACTCAATGAAAATGATTAAATTTTTATCATTACTCATCCCTTTGCCTGTATATCATTTGCCTTGATTTTGAGTCAAAGGGAGGAGCCTTCTTAACAAGGTGGAATAAAACAAATGACTTAAAATGAAATGGGGGGTTGAGAGAACTTACCTGTCATGGTGTGAATCCTCTCTTCTCCTGTATTGAAATGCCTGAAACACTTGACAGAAGGAGATTAGATCTTCATCAGGACTCATCCCTTTGCCTATTATGGTCAACTTTGACTTAGGTCAAAGGGAAGAGCCTTCTTAACAAGGTAATTAAAGTAAAAATGGATATGCAATGCAGAAATGAAAATATGCATGACAATCAAATAAGCATGGATGCAACTAAGGCAATGATCATGACTAAGCAAATTTTTTTTGGATTTTATTTAAAACAATCATTTGGATTTTCAAAAGTATTCAAAAATTTTTTTGGATTTTTAAAATATGTTTTTTTTTGAATTTTTGAAATATTCATTTTTTTGGATTTTTGAATTTTTATATATTTTTTTGATTTTTGAAATATGATTTCTTTTTGGATTTTTGAAAAATTCATTTTTTTGGATTTTTGAAATTTTTATATATTTTTTTGATTTTTTAAATATGAATTTTTTTAGATTTTTGAAATATGCATTTTTTTGGGTTTTTGAAATATGCATTTTTTTAAAATTTTGAAATATGCAACTTTTTGTTGTTGAGAAAATGCTGGTATTTGAGACAGTTCATCGGTCTTTGGAGTTTGTCAAGACTCAAGTGGTAGATGCCACGTGCAAAAATAAAGTTCCCTACCTAGAATCCTTCTAACCTTCTTCCTTTGATCGGCTTGGGTTCCACCTGGATTCGGTCAGTTTACCCTACCCAAGGGGTTTAAGGAGGAAGAGCATAGAGGAAGTCCTTGATAGGGTTTGAAGATGCTGAGAGGGATTTCTCTACTCTCACTCAAATTACCCATTGGGGTTCGGCCTCTTTGGTTTTTTTTTCTCTTTTCTGTATGGCACATATTTGGACAGGTTTTTGACCCGTGGGGACATTGCCCATCTTTTAATGCCATTTGCCTTGACTATCATTCTAGGTACTCATTCAGACAGGTTGATCATTTTTCTTTTTATAACCTGAGGGGTTCATTGCCCATCTTTTGGCACCCTTTTGCACCCTCTGAGACGGCCTCCTACTAGGGTGGGAGTGTTTTCGATACTATCCCTCTATAATCTTCTCTCCCTATCTTGGACCGAGTAGAAGAGAATAGGGTAAGGGTACTCCTTCCATTTCTAGATTTCTGCCTTGCCTTTCGCAAGTGTCGGGTTGTCAGGATTCTAGGATCGGGAAGTGTGGTGTGTGTAGGATGGTACCTACCCTTGACTTCTCACGAACAACCTAGGATCGATGACTTGAGATTATACCAGTGGTTTCTCCATTTTTTATGGAAAGTACTTTTTGAGGTAAACTCTATTCCAAGAATGATTAAATTTTTCTCCATCTGCATTAGTCAATTCATATGCATTACCTGGATACTTTTCAATGATTACAAAAGGCCCTTCCCAGTTAGGTTGCAACTTGGAGCGGGGACCCCCTGGCTTAACGAATATGCGTTTGACTACCATCTCACCGATCTCGAATTTTCTCTCTACCACCCTCTTTTGATAAAACCTTTTGAGTCTATTCTGATAAGTCCGGGCATGCTCGGCGGCGGCTAGCCTTCTTTCATCCAAGAGTTCAAGCTGTGCAAGGAGAGATTCTCGTCTCTTATCAACAGGAATATCCTTGTCGAGCTGAACTCGGAGAGATGGAAGCAATACTTCGTAAGGGACCACTACTTCCATCCCATATGCCAAAGCATACGGGGTTTGTCCAGTGGGAGTCCTTACAGAAGTACGATAAGCCTATAGAGCATCTACAAGTTTATCAGGCCAGTCGGCAAACTTGCTAGACTTACAAGATTTCTTGATGATTTTGATTAAAGTCTTATTAGTGGCTTCCGCTTGACCATTGCCTTGAGGATAGTATGGTGATGAATGATGCAATGAAATGCGATACCTGTTGCAAAGATCACGCAGATCCTGAGAAAGAAATTGTGGCCCATTATCGGTGACGATGTCGCTGGGGATCCCGAATCTTGCCAGGATGTTGCGCTTGATGAAAGAGCAGACTGTTGACGCTTTAATCTCCACGAATGCTTCCACTTCAGCCCACTTTGTTAAGTACTCCGTTGCCATCAGAATGAATGATTTTGAGCGCATTTCGGAGTTGAGGTCACTAAAGGGGCCAATGATATCAAAAGCCCACATAGCGAAAGGCCATGGGGCATGAATTGGATGAAGGGAAGATGCGGGAGAGTGAATCTTGTCGGCATGGAGTTGACATGAATGACAATGCCGGACAAAGATGGAGCAGTCTTCTTCTAGAGTTGGCCAATAATACCCTTGTCGGATGATTTTCTTAGCAAGGGCTTGGGCATTCACATGACCACCATAAACTCCAGAATGTGCTTCTTTCAGCACCAACTCAGCTTCTTCTTCATCAAGACATCTAAGTAAGATTCCACTTAGGCTTCTCTTATAGAGCACTCCTCCTAGGATTGTATACCTCTGGGATACTCTTCTGATTGCCTTTTTTTCCTTGGTGGTTGATCCAGGCGGATATGACTGATCTTGACAATACCTCGCAATCTCGTCATACCAAGGTCTCTCACCTTCTTCTAATTCTTCTAACTCAATCAAGGAGATTTATTCTTTATGTTCTAAGTATTCCTTTCTATTGAACATCTCCTTAACTTTTAGAAAATGTCCATCCTCAATTGCTGGAATTGTCCTCTTACAAATTTGGATAGTCCGCACTTGCCTGCCTAGCGAGACAGATAGAGATGAAGCTAGTGAAGCTAAGGCATCGGCGAGGATATTCTGAGAACGGGGAACATGGACAAAGGTGAGTTTGAAGAATAGCTTAATGTAGCAGGTAGTGAGCTCCTGGTAGGGCTTGAGGTTTGGATGAGAAGTTCGGTACTTGGATAGGACCTAGCGTAGGATCAATTGACTATCACCTATCACCCTCAGTTCGGTGGCACCATGGAAATGAGCGGCCTCCAGCCCGGCCAGCAAGGCTTCATACTCAGCTATGTTGTTGGTTGCTGGAAAGTTAAGCTGAAAAGCCTGTGGAATGGTGACACCTTCAGGTGACAGAAGGACAATACCTATCCCTCTACTATGAGAGTTCTGAGCCCCGTCAAAATATAATGTCCAAAGATTAGAAGATCAGACTGACATTAGTTCGTCATCCGGGAACTCTGACCGGACTGGGTCAAAGATGGGTATGGGATGATGGGCAAGGTGTTCAGCAATAGCATAACCCTTAATTGCCTTCTGTGGGACATCAGTGATATCAAATTGGGATAAGAAACTCTGCCATCGCCCTAACCGATCAGTCAAAACTATACACATTTCTGTGCCAATTGTTGCAGATATCTGTTTGGAACTCCTTTACCTCTGACTTTCCTATTTCCTAACCTAACTTGACCTACTGAAGATAAAGCTAGAAAGGTGATATTTACAGTGGAGGGAGGATCGAGCAAATCGATCAATGATTCAGAAAAGGGGGATTTCTGATTGGGAGAACCCTCTGGGATGAGTAGAGACGTCTCCTCGATGGAAATGTGAGTTTCAAAGAAGACATTTTTTTTTGGGATTCTCAAGTAAAAAGATAAAATGAGCCTGAGTAACTCGAGGCTTGCTAGAAGATGACTGAATTAATAGAAAAAAAAACTTAAGAATAAAGGGGAAAAAGGGGCTCGTGGGCCCAATAGTAACAGAAAGTGGACACATGGGTCCAAAATTGATGAAAAAAGTAAACGGGTACGTGGACCCGATTTCAGAAATAAATGGGCATGTGAGCCCATGTTGGGAAAAGCCCTCCGTTCTGAAGTTGATGAGGGAAGCAAATGGGCAAGCAGGCCCAATAAGAGTGGAAGGTTGAAGAGGGCACATGGGCCCAAGGTGGGTAAGTGGGCCCTGAAGCCCATCCAAAAGATCTAGAAACAATGGTACGAGGTTCAACCATGGCATTATTGTATTTGGGCCTCGTGGAATGGTTTTGACTTGGGTAACATGTTTAATTAGATGATTCAAGATTGGTCTGCCCTTGAGTGGTTCTTGATACTCTTCCCCACTTGAGAACAAATGAGTTAAAGATAAGCACAGGTCTTCCAAGTCTTCTTCTTCTTCATCTGGAGCTTTCCTTCTCTTGACTGCTATCACGGAACTTTTGCCGTCTTCAGCCATCATCATGGTCTCCCCTTTGATAAAGAATGTATGGAGCCCCATGGCATATCCTAGCTGGAAGATCCTCCTTGGGATGGAACCCTCTTCATATCCCAACCCCTGCCTGCGTGGCCTTTTCACAGTTTCAATTGGCTGAGTGATCCCTTGAAGATCGTTGCCTAAACCTCTTCCAGGCTGATAGCCCAATTTCATCATCATTCGCCATCCCAATGTGTCTGGTAGAGAGGCGGTCATGCATCTGACTTCTGGCAATTCTCCCACTGAGATCTGGGGTTGTATTGACAGACCTAGGGGTAAAGAAACATCGTTCAGCTCGTCTCTTATAGGCATGCTAGTCACCTTGACCACCTGTCCTTTAAAGGGAAACTTTATGCACTGGTGGTTTGTTGAAGCCACAGCTCCTATTGCCTCCAAATATGGCCTCCCAAGTATAGCCAGAAAAGTTGGATCCAATTCTAGAATATGAAAATCTGTTGTGACCGTACATGGTCCAAGTTTGACTTCTAGAGTGACCACACCATGTGCAGACTTCTTGGAGTTGTCGTAGGCCGTCACCATGGCACATGATGGCTTGATTTCTTGTTCAGAAATACCGCACAACTGCAAAGTTTCTGGCGGCATAACGTCGATAGAAGCTCCAGTGTCAATCAAACATGATTTTACTTCGATATTGCAGATGATAACAGCCACATGCAAAGCATATCTCCTGACCTCTGGATCTGCTAATTCTTCCTGAGAGAAAGTGAGTGTTGGGTGCTCACTTCTAGGGGCTAACACTGTAGTGATCTTCTCAGGTGGGAGATCTTCATTCACCATGACCCTTTGCAAGTACTGCTGTAGAATCTCCTGGTGCACCTTTGATCTTTTGATCAACTCAAGTATGGAAATACGAGCCGGTGTTTTATCCAAATGCTTTAACAGATCATAGGCTGTGCCTGGCAATGGTTCTTCTACTTGTTCCTCCTCCCCTTGATCCTGCGGTTGAGTACTAGCTTGGGGAAAGAGCTGCTGGAACATCCTCCCACTCTGAAGCACCGGGGCTATTTGGCGGTCGGGTAGAGGTGATGGGTTAACTGGGGTGGGAACATGTGGTGTAGGTGCAGGTATGGTAGGCAATGGGATTGGTGGTTCTAGGATGATTGGGTTAGTTGGTAGAGGGGTAGGATTTGGAGGTGGTAGTGATGGTGATACCGGTAGCCTAATAAGAAGAGACCGGGGAGCAGAAGTGGTTGATGAGTTTAATGAAGGTGTTGGTAATGTGGTAGGCTGTGGGGTTGGTGGTATGATAGGTTGGGGTTTTGGAGTGGCAGAGCTCATAGGCTGGGGGTTCAGGTTTGGTGGTGATTGTGGTGGTCGAACGAGCAAGTGCCGGTGTGTAGCAATGGTTGAAGGAGGTGTAGTTAAGGAGGGGGCTGGCCTAATGATGGGTCGGCGAGAAGAAGTGGCAGCCAGTGGTTGGGTTATTGAGCTTTGTGGTAGTTGTGGAGTAGCAGGTGCACGGATTATCTGTCTAGGAGGGTTCCTAGCAGGAGGCGTAGTTGGGTTGGCAGGCATGGTTGTATTGTGGCTTTCTAGTTGCCAACCTTGAGCACGATTGGCATCTCCCTGGACAATGGAGTGTACTAGACCAATTCCTGGGTTTGGATGTGCTGGTGCCGGTGCTGGAGCGGGAGCATGTAATGGGAGCGGATTCTGGACAATCCCCAAGCCAGGTTGTTGTTGAGGTTGAGCCGGTGGACGCTGCCGCTGCTGCTGCCTAGCCTTCATAGCTTGTATGCATTCCCCCATTTGGACCCAATCAATGCTTCCTTGGTCATTTAGATCGTGGATATAATCCTTGAATTGAAAGCACACAAGTGTGACCAGGACACCGGTGGTAAGCACAGTATCGGGACATATCTGCGTTTGCTGGCCAAACCTCTCTTTCCTTGGGCAATTCCAATTGTTTTTCTGCCATGAGTACATTGAAGATGTCGGTCAAGGAGTAAGGGAGTTGCTGGTAGTTCTCTCTCCTGGGACCTCCCCTTCGTGGTGCCTGATTCGGTGGTGGCGGTGCCCTATTGTAGATAGGTTGATGAGGTTGCTGGGGTTGTGCTACTTGTTGCGGGGTTTGTTGTGGTTCTCGTGGTTGTGGGGGCCTAACCTGTTGTTGAGGGGGGTAATAGGAAAGGTTTTGTGGTGGGTTTCTAAACTGGTTTTGACGGTTCCCTCCCTGGTTCCCCACAATGTTTATAGCTTCGTTGTTGACCACGCCTTCGGTTGTAGGCCCAACTGGTGCTGAGGGGGTTTTCCTGAGGTTTCTAGGTTTAGGATCAAAAGGTTTTATCATGGTGGCATCCTTGAAGTGGGCTTGCAAGTATCGGGCACTGTCATAGAGTTCATTCATTGTGGTAGGATGGTGCATGATCAAAACATTCCTCAAGGCAGGTGTAGTGTTGCCAATGAGCATCTTCACTTGTTCCCCTTCGGAAATCACATCTGTCAATTTTTCTGCCATTCCCCTCCAGCGATCAGCAAACTTTATGAAGTCCTCTTCGGGCTTCATCTTCTCAGCAATCAAATCCGTAATGGAGCATGCTGGTGCCACCCGGTGTCTGTATCTCTACAAGAATTTTGTCTTCACAATATCAAAGTCTCCTGCCTCAAAGGAGTCGAGTGAGTAGAACCATTCCAACGCAGACCCTTCTAATGATCGACGGAACAAGAAGGCAAGAACCCTACGATCATTTTTCCAGAATGAGGATTCATAGAGAAAATATTTAAGGTGGAGAAAAGGGTTGCCAGTACCATTGTAGCGGCGATAAACTGGTAGCTCAGAAGGTGGCAGGTGTAGGACTGGCAAAGAAGGAATGGAAATCTCAGGAACAGACTTGGAGTCCAGGTGACATCTCAGCTCTTCATAAAGTTCATTCATCTGGGGGAGCTGATCCATGATTGCCCTGGTGAGACCAGGTTCTTGGTTTACTGGAGGGGGTATGTGGTTAGAGACATGATTTTGGAATTGAGGAGCATGACTTGAAGATTGTCCCATGACTTGATGGGCCAAGGGAGCAACATGGTTGAAATAAGATGGCTGAACAAATGAGGGTTGGGCCACAGACGGTTGAACTATAGAGGGTTGAACTACAGATGGTTGTGCTAGTGCCAATGATGGTTGAATCATAGATTGTTGAACAACAGGTGGTTGAACAAAGGGTGGCCGAATGAGTGGTGGTTGAACTAGAGGACGAAGAGATAAGGCAACTTGGTTAACTTCAGCTTGATCTGAGGCCATTTTGCCCTTCACCATGGATTGTATGCGGGCATAGGTTTCTGGGTCGATATAGAGACACAACTCCCTAAAGAGTTATTCAACATCACGAGGAGCAGATGGTTGAGGGACCTCTTGCGCTTGTGACTCAAATAATGGATTAACACGACCATCTGACGGATTTGGTTGATGACCCATCTCGTGCTCTCGATGTTCAACTTGTTCCGCCATTCCAATGTGCCTTCCAGACCTTAGTTGCATTGAACTTCAAGGAGAAAGTAAAACAAACAAGTTGACAAAGTAAACATAGAACTTTTTTTTTTGGTTTTTAGTATTTTGCAAAAAGTTAGAGGTTTAAATTTTTGTTTGACAAGCAAGTGATGCAAAGACTTGAAATTATGCAATGATTTTGATTAAACCTTAGGTTTATTAATTTTGTTAAGAATTGTTCTCTTAACAAATGGGTTAGGATCCTAACTCCAATCTCCAATGACCTAGGTTTCACAAAATCTCATCACGTGTAGGTAACATAGGATGCTTCGGGTTTTGGGGAGTGGTACAACCAACCCGATCGTGAAGAGGAATACTCCACGTATGAGGAATTACGGAGGCCTTGATGAAAGTCAACCAAGTCAACTAGGAAGGAATATCCCAGAAGAGAGGTCAGAATCCACCAAGAGGGTGTTTTGGATGGGAAGGATAAATGGGAGAGTGAGCTCCCGCCTCAAAAAAGTGTAAAAGAAGAAGGTAGAGAGAAGGAGCAGAGAATGCAATCAAGTAGTAAAACAAGTAATGAGCAAAACATAAATTTAAATAAACAAGCAATCAACACCAGACAAGCAATTAGCAACTAGACAAGCAACTAGAAACTAGAATCTAGACTTGTTTCTTATGTGAGCCAAATGGAGATAGTGAAAAGGTGATGGAAAGAAGAGGGTTCAGATCTGATAGCCAAGCAAAAGGGTGGTCCACGTGGGGACCGATGTGGGAACTGGGGTAAAAAGTAAAGGTGGTTCACGTGAGAACCGGTTTTGGGTAAAAAGGGTTGGTTCACGTGGGAACCGGTTTGAATGGTCAAAAGAGGGCCACGTGGGGCCAATTAAAGGTGAATAAATATCTGATCCAAGTGAGGATAGATCTGGAAAGAAAGGGGTTTGGTTCACGTGGGAACCGAAGTAAAGAAAGGGATTGGTTCACGTGGGAACCGGTTTAAAAGGAAAAGGGTGGTTCACGTGGGAACCGGTTTAAATAAAATAACAGAAATTAAATGGCATACTTGGCACTTCAGATCTGATGAAAGATGGGTGAAATCAGAAATTATGAGATGGCATGAAGTTAAGAAAGGTGGAAGGAAGGAAAGGCTCACGTGGGAACCGGTCTAGAACTAGAACTAGTTGCAAACAAAACACTAAGCACCCACGGTTGAAGACATTGCTTGTCCCACCGTGGTCGCCATAGCTATCGACTCTGAATATTCGATGGGGTCCTCTCCTTTTCAGGGAAGTCCGTGAATCCAGATCGTCACCTCAAGAGGGGATGAGAAAAGAAAGGAATAAAACATCGGAAAGCACCTCTCACCTCGGTCCCACACTCACATTGATCCCCAAACTTTCATCCCTTGGCGTCGCTTGATCACCAAAGAGATGGTTCGGGTCATGTGGGAGGAGGGTGAGAAGAAATAAATGTGGTCGTTAGGAACCTTGGGCTCCGATCTATAGAATTAAAATAACCGTGGGCTCCGATTGAAGAATGTGAGTTAAAGCTTCTCCTTCTTCGGCCGACCAATGAAGAAGAGTCCTCAACGTGTGGGTGCTTGATATTCTGTGCAACTAGACAAATAAACAAGTGAAATATACAATTAGAACATGACAAAGTGGAGTATATGTAAAGAGAATAACAAAAAAACACACAATTGACTAGAAATTGACCGGATTCGGGTTATCTCTAACCCCTTTTTTATTTTCGGATAAACAGAATAAAAGTAATGAAAAAAATGTAAAAAAAATTATAGGAGTATGTAGAATCACTAAAACAAGATATAGGAAAAAGAACTAAAAGATTCTGAGTTGAATAGAGGAAGATATAGCCAAATCTGTGTTGTCGAAAAAGCCGAGCAGCAGTTCAGGATCTGCCAGGCGCGACTTTTCTTCTGCGCTTGTCACGACCAGCCCCGACCTCAGAATAAAGTTCTGTCTATTGCAAACTCAAGAAGACTTGGAGAGGAAGAACTTTGTTGAAGAGAGAACTGGCAGAATACGTCCACACACTTATCTATGGGCAGAAGAAGAGAGACTTGGCAGATCACCTGCAGAACAGCCTTCCTCTCTCTTGAATTGACTTTTCTCTCTCTAAAAACTCAAAATTCTTTCTCTAAAAATCACAAAATCGATGCAGGAGGGTGGTTGGACGTCTTGAGATGCTTGTGGGGTCGTGCTCATGCCTTTGGAACGACCGGTATCAGAGTTAATTTATAGGAGAACAGACGGTGTTATCCGGGCTAAAAAACAGGGGCCTTGCGCCCCACCCCTGGGCGCATGCGCCCTGGTGCAGGGTGCATGCGCCCCACTGAGGGGCGCATGTGCCCCCCAATGAGGGCGCATGGGCACAAATCCCGAGGAAAGAGGCCTTATCCGATCGTCGGTTCAGTGGCAGAGTCCCGGTGAAAAAATGGGTCCCTCGTGCCTCAAAGGTGGGGCGCATGTGCCCTCAAGTGAGGGCACAAGGTCACGTGCCTCACTGGTAGGGCGCTTGGGCACGTGCCCTGGGTCCCGGGAGCATGTGACCAGGAACCCGGGCGCATGGGACTGGTTTTGCGCGTCCTTCTTCCGGAAGCCATTGCGAACATCAGGGGAATTCGACGCCGTTTGTTGCGTTAGAAAGATAACAGGACGAAGAATCTTTATATAGCATTATATCAGCCATCACACCCTCCAAAACTTCAGAATTTTGTCCGGAAGTTAGGGCAGTGAACAGAAGATCCGATACAGGTCAAAATGACTCCGACGGCAAACCGGAAAGGCACGGTATGCAACAAAACTTGTCTGGAGTGTGAATATGACCATAAACTTCAATGCATGATCATTAGGCATTGGTCATTCAGCCAATTTCCGTGTTTACATGACTTACGTGTGGCTTTCGCTCGGAAATTATGGCTTTTTGCGTAAAACATCGGAAAACGTCCGATTTCGTTCGGCGAAGCTACAAATCAACTTTAAAAG
Source organism: Cryptocoryne crispatula var. balansae (assembly GCA_036172225.1). NCBI lineage: Eukaryota > Viridiplantae > Streptophyta > Magnoliopsida > Alismatales > Araceae > Cryptocoryne > Cryptocoryne crispatula. Next base: position 24,214,043 of record CM069925.1, read on the forward strand.
ACCCGGCATCATTATATGGTCAGTCATACAGGTTACCCTATAAAACATGAGTTTTATGCTCTGAATTACGCGAATTTGGCGTGTCTACAACAAGGACTATGTTTGCCACCCATTGCGGATAAAGGACGACCTTAATGAATCTTGCTTGATGTAACTTGTCGACCTCTTCTTTCATATTAAGTGCAACATCAGGGTGGAATCTCCTTAATTTTTGGTTGACTGGGGTAGCTCCAGGTTTCAAAGTTAGACGATGTTCAAATAACGAGTTGTCTAACCCCAGCATGTCCTCATATGTCCATGTGAACGTGTCCTTATATTCTTCCAAAATTTCAATTAAGCTCTGTTCCTCAGTGGGAGTGAGGTTTGCACTTAGGAGGACTGTTTTGGGATCTTCCGGTGTTCCAAGATTCAGTTCTTTTGTCGATTCATCCACTGTGATTAATGGTTCTTCAAATCTCTTATGTCCAGATGCATACGCATCAGCCAAGTCCTCAATTCCATCCTCGAAATCAGGATCCTTTTCTGATAAAACCTCGTAAACTCTCAGTGTATGATCTACATTGAATTCATCCTCATATTGGATTTCGTCAAGCTGGATAGCATTTTCCAAAAGCCTTGGTAGCCTTGCACATTCCTTGCATTTTTGAGCTAATTGTTGGAGATATCTTTCTGGAACACATTTACCTCGAATTTTCTTCTTTCCTATACTAACTACTCCTAAAGAAGACAGAATTGGAAAGGTGGTATCTACAATGGGTGAAGGATCGAGCAGATCGATCAGTGAGTTGAAGAAGAGGGGTGTAGACACGCCAAATTGGCTTGATTCGGAGCCCTAGACTCTTATTCCATAGGCGATATCTTTTATTTGACCGTTATCTGATCTGGATTACCTTATGAAGAAGAGCTAAGGACATTGGTGGAGCCCCCCTTGTTAGTTGAGAATGGACCAATGAATTCCGGAATATTGTCGTAACTTTCAAGCGAGAGCCGCACGTGAACTGTAAAAACACGAAGCCTGCTCGATGACCGACCTTGAATGGTCCATAATTGAAGGTCTTGGGAGTCCCGCATGTGTTCCGTAACATTCAGGGTTTCCGAGAAGTCATATCGGTAGGCGTCGGTCAATGATGGCATTCATTACGGCTTTTTCGATTTGTGCTGACACGGCTATCCCGATCCATGTATTAGGCTTTTTCGGTCATCACCGGATCTTTTCGGGTCATCCGGGTCGATTCTAGCCGAATATTTTCATCAACCGGGGCCATACAACCGGTTCGGTCAATTTTAGGGTTTCACGGCTTTTACGGCTTTTGATTCACGTTTACCGGGTTCATCTCAGACTTTTCGATGACTTCGGATTGTCCGATCGTACCGGACTTGTTCGGTCATCATTTTAAGTCATACCGAGTTGACCCGAGATTTCTCGATCGGAACCGTGCTCTTTCGGATCTTCGCCCTGGGTTTCGGCTTTCTGCGAGAGGGTAAACCGGTAGAAAGCCCCGTGCAAACGACTCGGGAGTCATGCCAGCTGATTTACCGATTTGAGGAGCTGTGGTTGAAGGCCCTCTTTCCAACGCGACAAACGGGAGCCAAATCAGACATCCCGTTTGCAAGATACGGCTTGCGGAACACGCGCGCAGGAGAGAGAGTGTACTGCGCCCCCGCTCCCTTTGAAAGAGGAGGGCGCGCCCTGAGCGCCCTCAACCCAAGGGCGCGCCCTGCGCGCCCTCAAACTGGGGGCGCGCCCTGCGCGCCCCCGGTTCCTTTGAAAGGCGGGGACGCGGTCAGTTTCATTAAATCACAAATTACCCCGATTAGCACCTTCTAAACCGGATTTTTGGAAGGTTTCCACGGAGGATTTTCGATTATTTGTACCACGCCCCCGGTTCGGGGGCGCGTTACGTATGTCAAGTCGATTTTTAGCAATTTCCGGAAGTTTCCGTCGATTTTTAGCAGTGCGACGCGTAACGTGCCCTCGCTTCCTTTGAAATAGGAGGGCGCGCAGACCGCGCCCCCGAACTGAGGGCGCGCCCTTGGTTTGAGGGCGCGCCCTGCGCGCCCTCGTCCTCTTTGAAACGCGGGGGCGCGGTCGGTCCAGTTTATAAATTTTGCACCGGCTTCCTTCCCCTATAAATTGAGGGCCATTCTCAATGACCTGAGGTTAACCCCCGGTGCCTAGCTCGTCCAGAGGTCGTCCAAGCTCTTCTCCAATGCCGTCCCGACGTCCAAAGGCGATCCGAAGTCAAGAAATTGATCCCGAGGTGAAGGAGAAGGCTCGATCCGGGTGTTCTTCATCAACCATATTCATCGACTTCTGCAGAAAATCAGGATCTTCTGATGCAAAAGTCTTTAACTTATAAATTGTTCCTCTCTTCGTCCTCTTTCATCTCCAACTGACAGCACTCAATTCCTCCTTTCCGTTTGTTCGTGGCGATTTCTACACTGAGGGCGTGCATCCAGGTTCTGTTTTCTATATCCGCCCACTTTAAGAATATTTACTGACTTTTACAAGAGGATTTTGGAGAAGTCATCAACATAGGAACTCTTCCTCTCTGACTCTTCCGTCTACTCCAATAAACGGAACTCGATTATGACATCAGGGTCGTCCGTAGCATTCTCTGCACCGAAGTCGCGCCAGAAGGGTGCAAAGCTACCCGAACCGGCCTTTTTCAACCAACTCGGCTTCCTCTCAAGCCGATCCATTCCATTAGCTTTCTCAACTCATTTAACTCAGTTTATTTACTGTTTTAAAGCATATTTCAGTTCATTTTCATCATTTTTACATAATCAAAAACACAAAAAAGGGGTTAAGGCTCACCCCAATCCGGTGAGTTCGATTCCGATTGCTTCTTTCTCATCTTCTCTCTATAGTTACTACACTTCCCATAGTTCTAATCAATCTCTTCACTTGGTTTATTGTTCTAGTTGCACAGGTCTATCAAGCTAGCATCGGTTGGAGACTCTTCTTCATCGGCCGGCCGAAGAAGAAGAAGGTTTAACCCACATCCCAATCTCCCACACTAAGGTACACGGTCAAATCAACTCAATCTTGCTTTTATTTCATAAAGCGGAGCCCGCGGCTCCTGGCGACCACATTTTTCATGCTTTAATTTCATCTCCTCCTCACTCTCCTCCCACATGACCCGAACCATCTCTGGTGCTCGAGCGACGCAGTGAGATGAAAGTTCGGGGATCAATGTGAGTGTGGGACCGAGGTGAGGAGTCTTTTACCGCTTTCCGAGTGTCTTACGATTCACTCCCCTTTTCCCCTATTCCATCTATCTTTCACCTTCTTATCTTGAGGTGCCGATCCGGAACCCGTTTCGGAGTCGACAAGGGGTCCCTGGTTGCGAGCACCCTCCGGACAAGTAGAGACGTCTCCTCAACGAAAAACTGAGTTTGAGAGAAGACATTTTTTGGGGGTGTTTTGTGTGTTTTCAATAACAAAAAGAGAATGAGCCGATGGGGCTCGAGCAGAAATAGAAAGCTTAAAAAAATGGGATAAAAATGGGCTCGCGGGCCCGATGATGACAAGAAATGGGCAGATAGGCCCAAAGCTAGTGAAAAGATCTAAGGGGTACGTGGGCCGGAATGGTGGGCACGCGGGCCCAAAGCAAGAAAATAAATATGAAGGGCACGTGGGCCCAATTAGTTGGCACGCGGGCCCAAGGTTGTTGGATTGGAATGGGCATAGAAGCCCAGTGGAGTAAGAAGATTTGAATGGGCTCTCAGGTCCAATGATCAGTTCAGGTGGCCATTTTGGCCCAGAAGTAAGAATTGGGCTAGATAGCCCATCGAGTGAATCTAAGAGGGAGAGTGTGAGGATTTGGAAATACGTGATCGTAGGATACGGCTCACGCGGAATGTTGTTTGGAGGTGGGTTCAAGTGGACAAGTTGTTTAAGAATGGACTTGCCCTCGACTGGTTCTTCCTCCTCTATGAACAACCGAGTCAAAGATGAACTCAGGTTGTCCACTTCCTCCTCTTGCTCTGGTGCCTTCTTCCTATTGACTGCTTCTTATTCTTCGTCTCCGGCCATCATCATGGTCTCCCCTTTGATGAAGAATTTTTGGAGTCCCATGGCATTTTTTGGCCGGTAGACCATCCTCGAAGTGAAATTGGGCTCATAGCCAAGCCCGTGTCTCTTTGGTCTTTGTACGACTTTAATGGGGTGCACAACCCCCTGCAGCTCCTTTCCCAACCCCTTTCCTGGCTGATAGCCCATCCCTTTCATCATCCGCCATGCAACTGTATCTGGAGGCGTCGTTAACATCATGACCTCGGGCAGCTCTGTAGTGGAAACCAACGGCTGGACAAATTTTGATATTGGCAGTGCAGAAGAGGGGTCATCCATGTCATTTAGAATGGGGATGTTGGTTACTTTGATCACCTCGCCCTTGTATGAGAACTTCAGACACTGATGATTAGTGAATGCAATAGCTCCTATTTCCTCAAGGTACGGGCGTCCCAAAATAGCTATGAATGTAAGGTCTAGTTCTAGAACATGAAACTCGGTGGTGACAGCACACGGTCCGAGCCCTACTTCCAACGTAACCACCCCTCGTGCCGGCTTCCGGGAGTTGTCATAGGCTATCACCGTGACGAAAGAAGGCTCGATTTCTTCATCGGAGATGCCGCAAAGTTGCAATGTTTCTTGCGGCATGACATTTATCGACGCTCTTGTGTCCATCAAGCAAGATTTAATCTCCACACCACGGATGACTACTGCGAGGCATACTTTCTGATCTCTGGCCGTGCCAACTCCTCCTTCGTAAATGTGAGTGCCGGATGTTCACTCCTTGGGGTCAGGATAGTAATGTTATTCTCGGGTGGGAGGTCCTCATTAACCATGACCCGCTGCAAATATTGTTGTAGAATGTCCTGATGGTTCTTTGACCTCTTTATCAACTCCAGAATTGAAATCCGTGCCGGCATTTTGTCCAAGTGCTTCAATAAGTCAAATGCCATGCCAGGCAATGCATCTTCTACTGCCTCCTCTTCTACCTGCTCCTGTGGTTGCATCCCAGCCTGAGGGAAGACCCTTTGGAACATCCTCCCACTACGAAGTACCGGCGCCAGCGTGGTAGGGGGAAGTGGTGATGATGGTGATGGTAAGGTTGGTTGGTATGTTGAGGAGCCCGTGGTAGGTAGGGGTGGTGAGGATCGGATGATGAGGGGTCGTGGATTGGTGGAGGCCGGTATGTTGGGTGATGGTTGTGGTGTTAGTTGGGATGCTGGTGGCGGTCTAATGATGAAGGGTTGTGGAGTGGTGGTGACTGGTGGGTTGGGTGATGGTCGGATAATGAGAGGCCGAGGGGTGGTGGAGGCTGGTAGGTTAGGTGATAGTTGGGGTGTTGTTGGTGATGGTCTAATGATGAGGGGTTGCAGAGTGGTGGCGACTGGTGGGTTGGGTGACGTTTGGGGTGTTGGTGATGATCTAATGATTAGACGTTGAGGAGGATTAATGGTGGGTGGTGGGTTAGGTTGGGGTGATGGTTGGGAGGCTGGCAGCGGTCTAATGATTAGGCACCGTGGAGGGTTAATGGTTGGTGAGGGTAGTGGTGTTTGGGTAGTTTGTGGGCTGGGGGCAGCTCTCGGTATGGAGAGTATGGTGCGATTTGTAGGTGGGGTTGGTCAAGCGGGCATGGAAGTGATTTGATCCTCGACCTGCCAACCCTGGGAATGGTGGGTTGACTCCTCGATGGCGGAGTGGACGAGGCTGAGTCGTTGTTTTGGTGGTGCTGGTGCCGGTGCTTGTACGGGTGCATGTATCGGGAGCGGATCTTGGACTATGCCCAGGCCGGGCTGCTGTTGTGCTTGTTGTCGCCGTGGTTGATTCTGACGTGTTTTCATCGCTTGAATGGATTCTCCCATCTGTGTCCAGTCAATGTTCCCTTGATCATTGAGGTCGTGAATGTAGTCTTTAAACTGGAAACATACATCCACTGTGTGCCCAGGATACCGATGATAAGGGCAGTACTTTGTTGTGTCAACATTGGCCCTGCCATCCTTCTCTCTCCTTTGGAAGTTCCAACTGATGTTCAGCCATTAGCGCATTAAAGATATCGGTGAGGTGGAATGGCAGTTGAGGATAGTATTCTCTCTTGGGTCCCCCCCTCCTAGGTCGGTTGGCTGGTGGTGGTACTTGGTTGTAAGCTTGTTGTTGTGGTTGTGGTCGGTTGTAAACATGTTGTTGTTGAGGCACTCGGTTGTAGGTATTTAGTTGCTGGGGCGCTCGGTTGTAGGCGGGTTGCTGTGGTGGTGCTCGGTTGTATGCAAGTTGCTGCTGGGGCTGAGGACCTGGTTGAGGAGCTGGGCGGTATTGTTGGTTGGGGGGTGGGTTATAGTATTGGCTTTGACAATACCCACCCTGGTTACCCATGGCATTGATGCTCTCATTGTTTACTACCCCTTCGGTGGTGGGTCCTACAGGTGTAGGCTTTCTAGTGTTACGGGGCTTGGTGTCGAACGGGTTGATCATGGATGCATCCTTAAAGTGGGCTTGGAGGTAGCGGGCGCTATCACTCAACTCACTCATGGTTGTTGGGCGGTGCATGATCAGGAGGTTGCGAAGGTTGGGCGTGGTGTTCCCGATGAGCATCCTCACTTACTCCCCCTCTGAGATGGTATCCATTAGCCTCTCAGCCATGCCCCTCCACCGATCAACAAATCTGGCAAAGTCCACATCCGGCCTCATCTTTTCAGCAATTAAATTAGTTATCGAGTAGGCTGGCCCCACCCGGTCCTTGTATCTCTGTAGAAAGTTCGCCTTGACAATGTCGAAATCCACTGCCTCAATGGAATCAAGAGAATAGAACCAGTCTAGGGCGGATCCGTCCAATGACTGACAGAATAAGAAGGCAAGAGCTTTGCGGTCATTTTTCCAGAACGCGGAGTCATAGAGAAAGCTCTTTAGATGGTTGAATGGATTACTAGTCCCATTGTAATGTTGGAAGACTGGTATCTCTGAAGGAGGAAGGTGTATAACTGGGAAGGATGGGACAAATATTTCAGGAATGGCTTTAGAATCGAGACGGTGCCTCATCTCTTCAAAGAGCTCATCCATTTGGTTAAATTTGTTCATTAATGCCTGGGTGAGGCTGGATTCCTGAGCCATGGGAGCAAAGTGTTTAGGTGAATGGGTCGAAAGAGGTGGGTTGGAAACAGGAACTGGAATAGTGTTATGTGAATGCCCCACAACGGGGTGAGTGGAGACGCAGCAGGGTTGCCCAAAAGAAGAAATGATTAGAGGCCTGACTGCCGGTTGGGGTGGTGAGGGGGCTTGATTTCCCTCGATCGGATCTTGATTGGCGGGCATCTTGCCCTTAGTGGCAGATTGGATAATTGCAAAGGTCTCGGGATCAAGGTGAAGAGATAGATCCTTGAGAGCTTGTTCTATACTATGTGAGGCGGATCGGTGAGCGGGATCTTGGACCTCAGGTTTCATCACGGCATTAACATGGCCATCTGGTTGGACCATGGGTTGCTGAAGCTTGTAGTGACCCGTCTCGTACTCCTCTTCTTGGCCGTAGTAGTCCGACATCCCGATGTGTCTTCCGGACCCTAGTGTTATGGGCATCCTGTCAAATTTTCATAAAAAAATGGTTGAAAGAAAGCAAATAAAAGGTGTAAATGCAAAGAGGATTTTTTTGTTTGGTTATGATTGTTTGTTTGATTTGATTTGGTTTCACTTTGGTTGTTTGGCAAGAAAGTTGAACACAAAAATTAAAGGGATTTTTTTTGTTTTAGGTGTTTTGAAAGGAAAGAATTTTTTGGTTGTTTTCAATTGTTGTGAGTAAGCAAGTTATGCAAACAAGGTTTTAAAATGACTACTCGACAATTTTTGGGTTGAAACCTTAGATTAGATAGATTGTTAGCAATTGTTCACTCAAGTAGGTATGGTTCCTATTGCTTCAATCTTCAAGACCTAAGGTTATCACTCAATCACCACGAGTAGGTACTTGGGTTCTTCGGGTTTTGGGAAGTGGTACAACCGGCCCAATCGTGCGGAGAGGAATACTCCATGGATGGGGACTTACGGAGGCCTTGATGGAAACAACCAAATCAACTAGGAAGGAATATCCCAGAAGAGAGGTTAGAATCCACCAAGAAGTTGTTTGGAGGGTGAGGGTGTGTTGGGAGAGAGAGCCCCCGCCTCGAATGTCCTACGGATCGAAGCAAGTCCAGTACCCGATGCAAAAAGCTAATGCAAAAAATGAAAAATGGAGGGTAGGATAAGAAGAAGCAATCAATATGCAAACATGAATGAAAGCTATTAAATAAATCAAACAAGTGAATGCAAGTAAGACAAGCAATGATAAAGTAAAACAAATAACTAGCAACTAGCAACTAGCAACTAAAAGGTGGTTCACGCTGGAACCGGCTTGTGTTGGAGTGTCCAAGTGGGGACAAATCTGAAGTAAAGGTAAAAGTATGGTCCACACGGGGACCGATTTGAAAATAAAGTGGCTCACACGGGAGCCGAGTTCTGGAAAAGTAGGTGGTTCACGCGGGAACCGATTTTTTTGAGGGAAAAGGGGTGGTTCACGCGAGAACCGATTTGTTTGATTGGAAAAAGGAAAGGAGAGCCACTTGGGGCCAATTTAAAGTGGTGCAAAAGGGTGGTCCACGCGGGGACTGATCTGAAAGTGTGTCGGTTCACGCGGGAACCAGTTTAGAAAAGGGTTTGGTTCACGCGGGAATCGGTTTTTAATGAAGAAAGGGGTGGTTCACACGGGAACCGGTGTAAGAGTTGACAAAATAGAAAGAGGGCCATGTGGGGCCAATCTAAAGGTACTGTAAAGAGGTGGTCCACGCGGGGACCGATCTGAAAATAAGTTGGTTCACGCGGGAACCGAGTTGGAAAAGACAGGTGGTTCACGCGGGAACCGGTTTATAAGAAGAAAAGTGGTTCACGCAGGAACCGGGTTGAAATTAAAGACAAGTAGCTCAAGTCCACATGGAGGGACAATCTTAAAAGAAGAGTAAACAGAAAGTTTAAAGGTAAATTGACATGGAAGATAAAAGACAAGCCGGTTCGCGCGGGAACCAAATTGGAAAACAACTAGTTGCACGGTTGAATCAAGCTAGCACGGTTGAAGACATTGGTTGTCCCACCGTGGTCACCAAAAAGCTGTCGACTCCATAAACAGGTTCCAGATCAGCACCTCAAGAGAAGGTAAAAGATGGAATAGGGGAAAAAGGGGAGTGAATCTGAAAACCCTCAGAAAGCTGTAAAAGATCCTCAACTCGGTCCCACACTCACATTGATCCCCGAACTTTCATCTCACGGCGTCGCTCGAGCACCGGAGATGGTTCGGGTCATGTGGGAGGAGAGTGAGGAGGAGATGAAATTAGAACATAAATAAAAGGTGGTCGCCTTGAGCCGCGGGCTCCGCTTTATAAAATAACAAGATTGAGTTGTTTTGACCGTGTACCTTAGCGCGGGAGATCGGGATATGAGTTCAACCTTCTTCTTTCTCGGACGGCCGATGAAGAAGAGTCTCCAACCAATGCTAGCTTGATAGACCTGTGCAACTAGAACAATAAACCAAGTGAATAAAATGATTAGAACTATGGGAAGTGTAGTAACTGTAGTAAGAAAATGAGAAATAAGAAATTGGAATCGAACTCACCGGATTGGGGCGAGTCCTAACCCCTTTTTTGTGTATTTTTGATTATGTAAAAATGATGTAAATAAACTAAAATATGCTTTAAAACAATAAATAAACTGAGTTAAGGTAGTTTAGAAAGCTTATGGAACGGATTGGCTTGAGTTGAAGCCGAGTTGGTTGAATAAGGCCGGTTCGGGTAGCCTTTGCACCCTTCTGGCGCGACTTTGGTGCAGAGGATTCTACAGACGACCGCAATGTCAGAATCAAGTGCCGTTTGTTTGAGTAGACAGAGGACTCAGAGAGGAAGAGTTCCTATGTTTATGACTTCTCCGAAATCCTCTTGTAGAAGTCTATAAAAATTCTGAAATTGGGCGGATATAGAAAACAGAATCTGTATGCGCGCCCTCAGTGCAGCAATCGCCACGAACGAACGGCAAGTCGGAATTGAGTGCTGTCAGTTGGAGATGAAAGAGGACAAAGAGATGAACATATTCTATGTTGAATACTTTGGAAGCAAAAGTCCCGGATCTTCTGCATAAGTCGATGAAGTTGTTTGATAAAGAACGCCAGGATCGAGCCTTCTCCTTCACTTCGGGATCGATCTCTCAATGTCGGATCGCCTTGGGACGTTGGGACAGCTTTGGAGAAGAGCTTGGACAACCTCTGGACAAGCTAGGCATGAAGGGTTCACCTTGGGTCGTTGAGAATGGCCCTCAATTTATAGGGGAAATAAGCCGGTGCAAAAAATGGAAACTGGACCGACCGCGCCCCCGCTTTTCAAATGAGACGAGGGCGCGCAGGGCGCGCCCTCAAACCAAGGCCGCGCAGGGCGCGCCCCCACTTCGGGGGTGCGGTCTGCGCTCCCCCCTGTTTCAAAGGGAGCGGGGGAGCGTTACGCATCTCACTGCTAAAAATCAACGGAATCTTCCGGAAATTGCTAAAAATTGACTTGACAAACGTAACGCGCCCCCGAACCGGGGGCACGGTACAAATAATCGAAAATCAGCACCGGAAACCTTCCAAAAATCCGGTTTAGAAGGTGCTAATAGGTGTAATTTCCGATTTTAAGAAACTGACTGTGCCCCCGCTTTTCAAAGGAACCGGGGGCGCGCAGGACGTGCCCCCGGGTTGAGGGCGCGCAGGGCGCGCCCTCCCCTTTCAAGCGGAGCGGGGGCGCGGTACACTCCCTCTCCTACGCGCGCGTTCCACGAGCCGTATCTTGCAAACGGGATGTCCGATTCGGCTCCCGTTTGTTGCGTTGGAAAGAGGACCTTCAACCTCACCTCCTCAAGTCAGTAAACCAGATGGCATGACTCTTGAGATGTTCGCATGGGGATTTCTACCGGTTTACCCTCTCGCGAAAAGTCGAAACCCGTGGCGAAGATCTGAAAGAGCACAGTTCCGGTCGAGAAATCTCGGGTCAACTCGGGATGACTTAAAATGATGACTGAACAAGTCCGGTATGATTGGAAAACCCGAAATCATCGAAAAATCTGAGATTAACCCGGTAAACGTGAACCGAAACTCGGAAAAGCCGCGGAACCCTAAAATTGACCGAAATGGCCATATGGCCCCGGTTGATGAAAATATTCAGCTAGAATCGACCCGGATGACCCAAAAAGACCCGGTGATGACTGGAAAGGTCTAACACGTGGTCCGGGATAGCCATGTCAGCACAGATCGAAAAAGCCGTAACTAAAGCCGTCATTGACCGACGCCTACCAAAATGACTTCTCGGAAACCCTGAATGTTACGGAACACATGCGGGACTCCCGAGACCTTCAATTATGGACCATTCAAGGTCGGTCATCGAGCAGGCTTCGTGTTTTTACAGTTCACGCGCGGCTCTCGCTTGAAGGTTTCGGCATCATTCCGGAAATCATTGGTCCATTCTCAACTCACAAGGGGCTCCACCAATGTCCTTAGCTCATCTCCACGAGGTAATCCGGATCAGATAATCAGTCAAATAAAATATATATTTTATGGAATAAGTGTCTAAGGCTCCGAATCAAGCCAATTTGGCGTGTCTACAGATGTCCCAGGCAACAGCTCTTCAATGTGTTCTTCTTCTACTTCTAGTGCCAACCCTAATTGACTGGCCTGGGGAAAGACCCTTTGGAACATTCCCCCACTCTTGAGTACTGTGGCAAGTTGAGGAGCTATAGTTGAGATGGTAGTGGTGTGTGGTTGGTTAGGTCGAATGATGGGACCTCTTGGGATGGGTGTAATGATGGTGGTTTGAGGCATGGTAGGGTAGGTAGGTTGTGAAGGTGTAGTTGCTCAGGGTGGGTTGATGATGGGTCCTAGTGGTGGTGATGTTTGTGGTGGATCACCCTAGCGGATTAGGGTCCATCCTGGTTGGAGTTGTATGGCTGGTGGTCTTACAATTGGTTGTGATGGTGCTCGGATGATGGGTGGCCAGTTGACAATAATGGGGTTGGCTGATGTAGCTCGAGGTATAGAATGGACGGTTCAATTGATGTGCATGGCGGACGTGGCTCCCTCAACTTGCCAATTCTAGCCCCGATGATGATACTCCTCATAAGAGATAAAGATGGGATTAATGTGTTGATTCCCAGGTGCGGGTGCATGTGGAGGCAGAGGGTTTTGGATAATCCCCAGGCCGGGGTTCTGTTGTTGTTGCTGCTGAGCTGGTGCGTGCTGTCGTTGAGGTTGATCTTTCACTATTTTGATGTATTCCCCCATCTGGTCCCAGTCAATAATACATTGCTCATTAAGGTCGTGGATGAAGTCTTTGAACTGAAAGCAAGTTTCCACGGTGTGCCCAGGATATCTGTGAAATAGGCAGTATCGTTCTGTGTTGGCATTTTGAGGCCACTCCAGCTTATCCCTTGGCAATGCAATTTGCCCTACCACCATGAGTCCATTAAAGATGTCCATGAGAGAGTATGGCAAAGGTGGATAGTGGTTTCTCTTAGGTCCTATTTTTCAGGGTTCATAGGCCATGGGAGGGAGTGCTTGGTTGTAGTTGGCCAGTCATTGTCGTGCTGGTTGGGGAACTGGAGCTTGTATGGCTGGTTGTCTTGCCCACTGAGGAATTGGAGCTTGTTGCTGGCAGAGCTGGAACTGAGGTTGAGGGTAAGGCTGAGGTTGACGAGGGTTTCTATATGGTTGATTTTGTTGAGGGTTATTGAGCTAGGTGGGTTCCCTACAATGTTGAGATTTTCGTTGGTCACTACGCCCTCAGTCACTAGGCCGGTTGTGGTAAAAGTGGTTTTCTTGACAGCTCGGGGTCTAGGATCAAACAAGTTCATGATAGGTGAGTCCCTAAGCTGTGTTTGAATGTACCGTGCCCTCTCATAGAGTTCACTCATGGAGGTGGGGTGATGTAAAGCCAACATGTTCTTTAAAGTTGAAGTGGCATTGGTGATGATCATCTTCACTTGCTCCAGTTCTAAAATGGAATCAGTAAGCCTTTTTGCCATTGACCTCCATCTATTAGCATATTTGATAAAGTCTTCATCATTTCTCATTCTCTCAACCATTAGGTCGGTGATAGAATACGTTGGTCCGACCCTATCTTGATATCTCTGCAAGAATTTAGCTTTGACAGTTTCAAAGTTACTCGCCTCCAAAGAATCAAGCGAGTAGAACCACTCTAAAGCTGACCGTCTAATGATCTTATGAAAAGAAAAGCAAGGGCCTTTGGGTCATTTTACAACATTATCGACTCATAAAATAAGTCCTTGATATGAATGAATGGATTATCGATTCCGTTGTAACGGCGGTATACTGACATCTCAGAGGGAGGTAGATGAAAAGTAGGGAGGGAAGGAAGAGAAATTTCAGGGGTTGCCTTTGGGTCGATCAAACGTCTAAGCTCTCTATACTGCTCATCCATGCGATTGATCTTGTTAATCATGGCTAGATCGACAGAAGGTTCCCGAAGAGGAGGAGGAGGAGGAGGAGTGGGTGCTTGGTGCATCGGAATTGGGATTGGATGGGCCGAAGTGGCCGGATAAGAAGGGAACATTGGGGGATGCACTAAAGGCTGAGCAGGGTTGAGATGATTAGAAGAATAAACTGGTGGCCTAGAAGGAACAGCATTCGGATCGGGATGATCTAGATTAGCCACCGGTGAGGAGAAATTGGGGCTACGAGCCTAGTATATGAATGGCCATGAATGGGCACATTGGGTTGACGTGCCACTGATCGAGGGGTAGAGATGTGAAGACCACCTTCGGGAGGAATGTGGTCGATGGGCGACTTGCCCTTGAGGATGGCTTCGATAGCCTGAAGTTGGGTCGGGTCGGCATAAGAGAATGCCTCCCAAAGTGAATTTGGATTGGGTTGAGGAGAAGTTTAACTAGGTTCAGGGAGGACTTCGGATTCATTGATGGCACATATGGCATTAGGGTAGAGATAAGACTGGTCATACTCCGCCATTACGATAACTCGTCCTGACCTTAAATTCATAAACACAACAGAAAAAGAAGGTTGACAAATAAAAGCTCAAGGATTTTTTTAGTTTTGATTATTGACCCCTTTTTTGTTTTGATTTTCTTTTGTCGGACAAGCAAGTTATCAAGCAAATTAACCTCAAGCAAAAAAAATTTGGTTCTTTTTAGGTGATTTTGGGATTTTTTTTCAATTTTCAGTTTTTGTTTACAAACAAGTAATAGCAAAGACTTGGAATGATTAATGCAATTTTTTTGTTTCAACCTTAAATTAATGGCTTGTTAAGAGAATTATTGTCCACTCAAATAAATGGGTAGGACCCTATGCTCTCACAACGCTGAGCAATCTAGGTTGTCACTCTTTTCACAATGATAGGTAAAAGGTACTGCGGGTTTTGGGGTAAAAAGGGTACAACCAGCCCGATCAGTGAAGAGGGAATCCTTCACATCTAGGGACTTGCAATGGTCTTGATGAAAGCTACTCAGTCCTTCTGAGAGGGAATCCCCAGAGGAGGAGTTGGTAGCCACCAAGAGAGGTGTTTGTATGTGTAGGGCTTTGGGAGGAGAGAGCCTCCCTTCTTGGATATCCTAAGAAGACAGGTGAACTCGAAACTCCAAAGCAAACTAAATGCAAGTGAAATTTCAAGGAAAAATAAGCAAGCAAGAAGAAAATAAAAGCATGCAATGATTAACAAGATGCTTGTTGGCATCAAATTTTTCCACTTAGCTTGCTTGATACAGATTTCAGCAATGCCGAAGCCAGTGCAGAAAATTTGACCCAGATTTAGAAAATTCAAGAATAGATGATGCAAACAGGCTCTGTAAATGCCTTGGCAGGGCTTTACATGCTAAAAATGGCCAACATGATGTGCTCATTGCATAGCCCCAGTTGAGAGCTTCGCAACGGTGCCCAAAACACAGAAAACAGACACCGGAAGGCCAAAATGACCATTTTGCCCCCAACACTTTGGGACAAGTTGGGACTCTAACATGGAATTAAAACTTTACCACATTGTCAAGGTTGTATAGAGCTAGGCAATACTCAAAACGGATCGAAAATCCGACCACCGGATGAAGAGATATGCAAGAAAGATCAAATTTGGACGGAAAGTCGTATGTCATCGCACCAGGGGCATAATGGTCCGATCAACTCCCAGATCGAACCATGGGCTAAAAATATCAATTTTCATGGCTCAAAACATTTATCTCATGAATATTTATGCCTGAAAAATAAATTTTTCCAATGGGAGGAGGTAATTGCATTCAATTACAGTTTCCGACATTATCGACAACCGAGATTGCACTGATAAGAGAAATCGGTACAATCAGAGATCCAGAGCAATTTGGAAGATCTAAGCCACACATATTGGTGGATCACATGATCAATGGTCATCATAGCTCATTCCATATTTTTCAGGATTAATTCAAGGTGTATTTAATTGATTTCGGTTAGGATTTATTGTATTCGTCGGATCGGGAGCACTTCGATCAAACCCGGGTTAAAATTAACCCAAATTGGGCTAACCCAAGCTGCATCTGGAAGAACCCAGCTCTTTCACACCTTCATTTAACGTTCAATGCCTTGAAATATAGGATTGGGTGCGCCAACACCCTACAATGTAGGGGCAGGTGCGCCAGCTTCTCATCCTCAACCACCTCAACCTCCCATGGCTTATCCTTATCACCCTCAACCACTCCCTTGATTTCTCCTCATCCCAACTGACCCTACAAAAACCCGTGGCATATCCCCATATGATGGCTGGCTGAACCAACCTCCCAACTTTCATGGTGCACTCAAACCCCTAGAAGATAGGAGGCTGGCCGAACATGCTCTCCCAAGGTTGGTGCGCACCACCCTTAACAACCTCTAGCTCAACCAACTGTGGGTTATCCTTATCACTCTCAACCTCCCCCATGGCCTATCCTTATCCACCCACAGCAGCACATGGCTTATCCCCTTCTGCATATGGTGCCCTCAGCCCCTATAAAAGCCCCCCTCAGCTGGCCATGTTCAGGACAAGCTGATCACCCTGCGGAAGTGCTGCCTCTCCTTTCCCTCACCATCTCTGGTCGAACCAGGCCTTCCTCATCTTGCTTGTATGTCTTCAACATCAAGTCATCAAGCTCTCCTACCCATTTTTGGTGTGCCAAGTGAATAATAAGAAGAATAAAAAGGCTTTCTCCAGCAGGTGCGCCAGCAGTAGGTGCAACCAGCCCACCTGATTGGTGTGCCAACTTCAGCAAGTGCATCAAGCTCTCTTCATCCCTTTGCTCCATCCATAAACATAAACAAGGATAAGACCCCCTTTTCTCATCCAACAGCAAGATAATAAGGGTTTGGCGGCACCTTCAGCCTATCATCTTCAACACCACCTGCAGTGCAAGAGAGAAGAAAAAACCAGTGAGTAGGAGAAGCATGCTCCGATGTAGTCCTTTAATTCTACTCTTCCCCTTCTCTTCTCTACTCATCACCCTATGAGTAATGCCCATTCATCCCCTTTGAGTTCCCTTCACGTTGGTCTACAGAAAGCCGTCCTTTAGCCCCAAGGGTACCCTCTATTTGGCCATCACAAAAACAACCCCTTGCTGTCTCTTAAAACAGGCCTCTGAACCAGCCTTTTTGTGCACCGCCCTCCATTTCAGCTCCTAAACCTTCCACTATCATGCCTTGTTCGACCCCACTTATGGTCACTTGAACATGCACCTCCTGCCTCCCCAATCAGGGGCCAAATGGCATCCATAACAGGCCCCCTTGCTGGCCCAAGTTCTACCCCCCTTGTGAGCACCCATGTCAGGCCCCTTTGATGGTCACCTAGTTTGCCCTATGTGCAATGCACCCAATACAGCTCCTACAGCACCCCCAAACATACCAAACATCCTCTTTGATGTGTTGAAGGAGGGGTGACAGCCCGGGCCTCTTGAAATCCACCGGACGGGCCAAGAGTTAAGCCGAGTGGCTCTGATTTCTACATGTTAAAATGCCCTTGTGCTACCCCTAAATCAAACTCCATGTGTCTTATTCTCCTTCCCCTTAGAGTATAGGATGAAGGTTGATGTTTTCGGACTCTTGGAACCCGCCGAACGGGCTGAGACTACTCAGGCGGGCCTTCAATTCTCATGCCCTTTGTGCATTCCTAAACCAGTCCTAGTTCACACCTAAACCTGCCCCATGTGCAGTCCTACCAAAAGCCCACCTAAACAGCACCTTAGCCAATCCATTCCAGCCCCTCTGAGGTTCACCTACCCCACTACTACAGAAAGATGTCAAGGTGAAAAAATAGAGTGCAAATCAGGCCAACCGGGCCATGGAGGTGCAAATCAGGCCCATTGGGTCATGAAGCTCAAAGCAGGCCATCAGGGCCCATGAAGCTCAAGATTGGGCCAACCGGGCTAACATGATATGAAGCCGGCCATCTCAAGCCATGAGACATGAAGACCAGCCGATTGTGCTGATGAAGCTGGCCTATTGGGCCTTGGACATTAAAAATCATATTTAACTAAATCTGAGGGCAAGATGCCAAAATTAAATAAAGAGTTAGCACCACCACGTGGGCGCTCCACATTGGGTAGTTAGCCCGGACTCGTATCCGGTATGTTGACCTAGACATAGGCATGGGGACATGTTTCCCACTGCAGATGGACTCTTCCCACTACTTGGAAAGTCAAATGACTATGCCTTGTAGGATGGGTAAAATTCCACACTGATTGGAAAAATAAGGCGGCATGCTGCCAAACTTTTCTCAATCAAGTGGATTTTACACCAAGGGAAGGACATTCACACATTTTCACCATTGACAGCATTGAACATGGCATATGAACTATCACATCTGATGTACACCAGCATGAACATAAATATTCAATGAACATTTCAAGTGCCGAGTTGATTGCATGTGACTGGGCATCGACACTAACCCAACAGACCGGATGTGATGCAAACTGAACAAGAGTTAACCAAATCTGAAGTTAACTTAATTAAATCTAAAAATACATTCAAAACAACCTTAAACACACTTAAAACAAGTCATTAAAACCATAAAATTTAATAGGAATAATATTTAATACAATTTAGAAAAATTGATTCAATGCACTTAATCCATTGCAATTCAATTTCCTAAACAAGTGAAAACAAAATGATTTCTAACCAATTGAAAAGAACACTTAAAGAAAATATTAATGCATCTGAAATTCATCTTAAAACATGTCAAATTTAGATCATTAACAATCTAAAGTTTAAGTTTAATCAATTTGAACCAAACTTCAAAATATTTAAAACATACCAAACACACCTGAATTGGTATTAAAACACCAACCAATATAAGAAAATCACGTGAAAATGACTCAACACATGTCAACTAAAGTTAAGCAAATCAAATTGATCAACACATCTAAAATATCAAGTCCAAACAAAAAATAAAATAAACTTCAACCAATTGAAGTAAAACAAACCAAACAATTCAAACAAACTCAAAACAAATAACATTCAAATACTAGTCAAATTGAATTAGGAAATTAACATTTCAAACCAAATCAAAATAAATTCATAAATAAACATAAGTCAACTTCAAACCAAATCTAATCAAACTTGTTTGCATCTCATCGGGCCTAAAAGGCCAGGGCCCTTTGTGTTCTTTATATGTTGTGAATGTGCATGCTCTCGTCAAACAAGATCGCTTTCGCTGTTAATCATGGGTGTTCGAGTGTTTGCTCGATGTAAATGAACATCGGATATTCGCACCATCCAATGGAGAGAGGTCAAAAATATTTTCACAGAACCTGAACCTCAGTTCTTTACTCTTCTAATATCACCTGGACAATCTAGTATTTTTATAGTTTATCACCTACTTTACTAGAAAATTTGGGTATGATATTTCAACATTCAAAAACAAATATTTTAAACACTTTTTTTTAAAAAACAAAACAAAAGATTCCTGAGGTTTCCACAATGGGCAATGACCCCACAGGTCAAAGACTTGTCTAAATAAGTGCCACATGTATAAAATGAAAAAGACCAGAAGAGGCCTAACCTCAATAGGCACTTGGGCATGAGTAGAGAAACCCTCCTCGACATCTCCAAATCCTATCAAGGACTTCCTGTCAACTCCAGAAATGAGTTTCGGATCAGCACCTCAAGAGAAGGTGAAAGATAGAATAGAGGAAAATTGGGAGTAAATCAGAAATGCCCGGAAAGCAGTAAAGAGTCCTCACCTCGGTCCCACACTCACATTGATCCCCAAACTTTCATCTCACGGTGTCGCTCGAGCAGCGGAGACGGTTTAGGTTATGTGGGGAAAGGAGTGAGGAATGGATTAACTTAGAACATGATAAGAGGTGGTCGCAGGATCCACGGGTTCCGCTTTATGGAATGTAAATCAAGAGATGAGTTGACCGTGTGTACCTTAGAGCAGGAGATGATATGTGGGTTAAACCTTCTTCCTCGTCGGCCGGCCGATGAGGGAGAGTCCAACCAATGCTAGCTTGATCAATATGTGCAACTTAAGACAATAAAATAAGTGAAGAGTTTGATTAGACTTGTGAGAAGTGTGGTAACTATAGTAAGAAGATAAGAAAGGAAGCAATTGGAATCAGACTCACTGGCTTCGGGGTGAGCCTTAACCCCTTTTTGTGTTTTTAATTATGTAAAAATAATGAAAATGAACTAAAAGATGTTCTAAAACAGTAAATAAACTGAATGAAATGAGTTAAGAAGAACTTATGAAGTGTATGGCTTGAGTTGAAGCCAAGTTGGTTGAAGAAGGTCGGTTCGGGTAGCCTTGCACCCTTCTAGCGTGACTTTGGTGCAAAAAATGTTACGAACGACCCCAATGTCAGAATTGAGTACTGTTTATTTCTATGGATGGAGAACTTGGAGAGAAATATATCTTCAGTTGATGAATTCTCCGGAATCTATCTATAAAATCCTGTAAAATTTTTGAAAATGTACAGATGTGGAAAAAGGAACCTGGATGCGCGCTCTCAGTGCAGCAATCTCCATGAACAGACGGCAAGTCGGAATCAAGTGCTGCTACTTGCAAATGAAAGAGGACGAAGACTCCTCTATTGAAGACTTTTGCAGAAGGAGCTTCATATTTTTTACAGAAGTCGATGAAGTCGGTTGATGCAGAACACACGGATCGGGTTTCTCTTTCACTTTGGGATTGATCTCTCGACGTCGGATCGGCTTTGGACATCGGGACGGCCTTGGAAGAGAGCTTGGACGACCTCAGGATGAGCTAGGCATAGGGGATTAACCTTGGGTCATTGAGAATGACCCTCAATTTATAGGGAATGGAAACCGGTGCAAAGCATGGAAATTGGACCAACCGCGGCCCCGCATTTCAAAGGAGATGAGGGCGCGCAGGGCGCGCCCTCACTTTGGGGGCGCGGTCTGCGCGCCCCCCAGTTTCAAAGAAACCGAGGGCGCGTTACAGGTATTATTGCTAAAATCCATTGGAATCTTCCGGAAATTGCTAAAAATCCGACTTGACAAGCGTAATGCGCCCCTGATCCGGGGGCATGGTACAAATAATCAAAAATTATCGATGGTAACCTTCCAAAAATCCGGTTTAGAAGGTGTAAATCGGGGCAATTTCTGATTTTCGGAAATTGACCGCACTCCCATGTTTCAAAGGAATCGGGGGCGCGCAGGGCCCGCCTCTAAGTTGAGGGCGCGGTCACCGCGCCCTCCCATTTCAAAGGGGGCGAGGGCGCAGTACACTCTCTCTCCTGTGTGCACGTTCTGCGGGCCGTAACTTGCAAACGGGATGTCCGATTCGGCTCCCGTTTGTTGTGTTGGAAAGAGGGCCTTCAACCGCACCTCCTAAAGTCAGTAAACCAGCCGGAATAACTCTTTAGACGTTTGCATGGGGCTTTCTACCGGTTTACCCTTTCGTGAAAAGCCAAAAACCATGGCGAAGATCCGAAAGAGCACGATTCCGGTCGAGGAATCTTGGGTCAGCTCGGGATGAGTTAAAATGATGACTGAACAAGCATGGTACAGTCATAAAACCCGAAATCATCGAAATATTTGAGATTAACCCGGTAAACGTGAACCGAACATCAGAAAAGCTGGGAAACCCTAAAATTGACTGAAATAGCCATATGGGCCCAGTTGATGAAATATATGGCTAGGATCAACCCGGACGACTCAAAAATACTAGGTGATAACCGAAAGGGCCTAATGCATGGTCCCGGATTGCCATGTCAGTACAGATCGAAAAAGCCATAACGAAAGCCGTCATTGACCGATGACTTCTCGAAAACCCTAAATGTTACAGAACACATGCGAGACTTCCGAGACCTTCAATTAAAAACCATTCATGGTCGGTCATTGAACAATCTTCGTGATTTCATGGTTCATGCATGGCTCTCGCTTGAAGGTTACGGCATTATTCCGGAAATCATCGGTCCATTCCCAACTCACAAGGGGCTCAACCAATGTCCATAGCTCATCTCCACGAGGTAATACGAATCAAATAATCAGTCAAATAATGGATATCGCCAATGGAATAAGATTCTCAAGCTCCAAATCAGGCTAATTTGGCATGTCTACAGCTTGCCTCGCCTTGATGTTGGCTTTGCAAAGGAATGGCATGTAGCGGAGCGGAGTGAAATGTACAGATGGCATAGTGGATTGGCATGTAGCGGATCGTAGTGGAATGCAGTGGAGCGAAATGGTGATGGACTGAAAAGGTGGCGTCAAGGTGTAGATATAGACACGCTCAACAACTAAATTCGGTAGGACAAATCTCTTCAAGTCTCCTAGTTAACCGCCATGTTTCATCAAGTCTTCCTATGTTCGATTGGTAAGATATGTGACATTGGCACGAGAGAAGAATAGCCAACCACCAACGCGGTGGAGAGTCCCCGAAACATGGGTACGTAGGTTCATCATCAGCCGGTAACCCGATCTTTGCAATGTTCCCGTACTATGATGGGCTAAAATTTAAAATGAGATTTGTTTTAAAAAAATTAAAAGAATACCAATCGGGCACATTCAGGCTCCTAGATTCATTTTAGTCTTCCAAGAGACAAGATTTGATTCAGAATGGAATGATCTCAGATTCCAAAAGGCAAATGTTGAAGTACAGACCATGAAGATAGTGACAGTGCAAGTTCTGATCAAATAGGAGGCCCTTGGCGGGATAAGTTGACTGCCACAGTGGGATAAATAGCAAGAAGGTTGTTGCAGTGGCCATAGTGGTGATAGAAATGAAGGAGTTGGAGACACAAGGTGATTACTGAACACGGTGAGATTAACAGACACGGTGGGATATCTGAAGGGTCGGTGGGACTAGAGAACACGGTGGGATTAGAAAATATGGTGGGGTTCAGAATGATCAGAATTAGGGTAAAAGATTTATAGACTAAGGTGAGAAGGTGAAGATTATGAAAGGATGTATGCAATGACAAAACAAAATGTAATGCAACACTGAGGGCCATTCTTATATTGTTGCCCTATGTCCTCCTTTCCATAACATTTTTCATAAAATCATCACCACTTTAACCATTCTGATTATGGTGCTACAAGCCTCTATCACTCACGCCTGTTCAGACTTAGTGATGCTTTGAACTCCCACCACCTTGATCAATTTGATTTTAGTGGTTTACAAAAATATTCCCCAGCCTTGGCTTTTCAGCCCACATGGCCCAACAAAAAAAAACAAACACATACACACACACACCACTTTCCTCCCATTTCAGATGACTCCCAACACTTTTACCATCTTGGCCATTCTGGCCCATATGGCCCTAAAACCTCTACTACCCTGATCACCCTGATCTTGGTAGCCTACTCAACTTGCTACCTTGACCAGTCGTTCATGCAGCGAGGCTATTGTAAATGCCTCTTTGGCTTCAATAGTCTCTCTCATTCTTGCCTTTTGTGCAAACCTTTAAATCAGCCCCTTTGAGGCTATCTCTCTCATTGGTCTCTCTGTGACCATCTCTTCCCTCTATGCAAGCCTTCCATAAAGTCCATCACATTAAGGCTCCTCTTCGCCCCTTTGTGGCACCTTAGTTCTACCCTTTGTGTAGACCCTTGGGAATATAGCCCCCTTGAGGCTCCCATTTGCCCCCTTTGTGGCATTTTAGTTCTACCCATTGTGTAGACCCTTGGGAATCCAGCCTTTTTGAGACTCCCTTTTGCCTCTTTGTAGAAATTTAGTCATACCCTTTGTGTTGACACTTGGGAATCTCGCCCCTTTGAGGCTCCCTTTCGCCCTTTGTGGCATTTTAGTCTTACCCTTTGTGTAGACACTTGGGAATCCATCCCCTTGAGGCTTCCATTTGCCCCCTTTGTGGCATTTTAGTTCTACCATTTGTGTAGACACTTGGGAATCCAGCCCCTTGAAGCTCCCATTTTCCCCTTTGTGGCATTTTAATTCTACCCTTTGTGTAGACCCTTGGGAATCCAGCCCCTTTGAGGCTCCCTTTTGCCCCTTTGTGGCATTTTTATTCTACCCTTTGTGTAGACACTTGGGAATCCATCCCCTTGAAGCTCCCATTTTGCCCCTTTGTGGCATTTTTATTCTACCCTTTGTGTAGACCCTTGGGAATCCAGCCCCTTTGAGGCTCCCTTTTGCCCCTTTGTGGCATTTTACTTCTACCCTTTGTGTAGACACTTGGGAATCAGACCCTTGAGGTTCCCATTTGCTTCTTGGCAGCATTTTAGTTCTACCATTTGTGTAGACCTTTGGGAATTCAGTCCCTTTGAGGCTCCCTTTTGCCCCTTTGTGGCATTTTACTTCTACCCTTTGTGTAGACTCTTGGGAATCCAGCCCCTTTGAGGCTCCCCTTTGCCCCTTTGTGGCATTTTAGTCCTACCCTTTGTGTAGACCCTTGGAAATCTAGCCCCTTTGTGGCTCCCTATTTAGCCATTATGAGGCTCTTTATTGGTCCCTCTATGACCTCTTATTTCTTCCATTTGTGCTAGCTTTTCTTAAAAATCTAGTCTCTTTGAGACTCCATGCTCACCCCTTTGAGACTTTGTTTCTGCCTTTAGTGCAAATGTTTACAAAAGGATAGCTCCTTTGTGGTTCCTTACTAGCCCCATTGTGGCTCTTAAACATTGCTTTTTAGGCAAGATTGAAGCTCCTTTGTGTTAGCTTCATGAGCCTTCATTAGACCTTCATGCCAAGTTGCCTTTCATACTTGGATTGGTCTTATCTTTTTTTCTTCCCCTTTGAGTAGGTTTCAAATTTTGACCCTCAGGCTAAGTTACCTTTCTCACTTGGATTGGCCTTATCCTGCTGAGGAAACACCTTTATAATGGTTTCTCCACTTATCCATTTAAAACCTCCCTTTTGTGTCAGTTTGAAGATTAGACCCACATGCCAAGTTGCCCTCCGCACTTGGATTGGCCTCATCCCCTTGAGAAATCCCCTTTGTGTCAGTTTCTCCATTCACCTAGCTAAAGCCCCCTTGTGTTAGGTATCTCAACTCTTCTCGAACCCCCATGTTGAATTACCTCTAATTTTGACTTGGTTCATTCTTCTGGAATATGGCTTGAGGGAAGCCTTAATTCCCTACAAAAAAAATAGAAAAAGAGATGAAAAAAAAAACAGAGAATGGGATAAAAATGGAGATGCCTGACAGACTTAGTTGGTCAAACACAGTGATTGGCTAAGGGTAAAAATGTCAAAATAATCCAGTCAAGGTGGAAACCTGCAAAGGAGCCTTGAGCAAAATTGGATAACCCTGCTGTGTGAAAATCTCACAATGGGATGCACAGGCAAAATTGAAAAGGGGTCAGCCTGGGTGAAAACTCCACAAAGGAGCAGTCAGGTTGATTTAAAAAAAAAAAAAATCTTGGCCATGGTTAGTTAGTCTCCATGGCTCATAAAAAATTTTCAGTCCATCATGATCCTCCCGGTATGCACGGTTTGAAAGGTCATCCAAACTTGTACCATCTTGACCACTCAAGTCATTTTGGTTCACAAGACCTCTATGTCATCCCGACCACTCCGGTCTTGATGATCTACAAAAAAAAAAGAACATTCTCAAAGTTGTCTGGAACCTTATTCTGGGCGATTTCAAAACCCACACCACCTTGGCTACTCCAACTTTGGTGGTCCAAAGAAAAAGCTTCTCATCCTTGGGGCCACTACAGCTCCTTTGGATTCATCCCCAGGGCC
Organism: Cryptocoryne crispatula var. balansae; assembly: GCA_036172225.1. Taxonomy (NCBI): domain Eukaryota; kingdom Viridiplantae; phylum Streptophyta; class Magnoliopsida; order Alismatales; family Araceae; genus Cryptocoryne; species Cryptocoryne crispatula. The sequence continues at coordinate 24,239,207 of CM069925.1, forward strand.
ACAACAGCTCCTTGGAACACCAAGTTATCCTTAGGGCCACCACAGCTCCTTTGGATTCATCCCCAGGGCCACAACAGCTCCTTGGAACACCAAGTTATCCTTAGGGCCACCACAGCTCCTTTGGATTCATCCCCAGGGCCACAACAGCTCCTTGGAACACCAAGTTATCCTTAGGGCCACCACAGCTCCTTTGGATTTCATCCCTAGGGCCACAACAGCTCCTTGGAACATCAAACTATCCTTAGGGCCACTACCGCTCCTTTGGATTCATCCCTAGGGCCACAACAGCTCCTTCAGACATCAAAATTATCCTTAAGACCACTACAGTTTCTTTGTATTTGTCCCTTGGGCCACAACAACTACTTTGGACACAAAACTTATCCCCAGGGCTATTACAACTCATTTGGATATGTCCTTAGGGCCATAACAGTTCCTTCGGATTTAAAAAGCTATCCTTAGAATCACTACAACTCCTTTGGATATCAAACCTATCCTTACAACCACTACAGTTTCTTTGGATACATCCTTAGGACCACAACAGCCCCTTTGTGGCACTCTATTCCTACACCCTGTGTAGACTCATGGGACACCAGCCCCTTTGAGGCTCCCATTCGCCCCGTTGTGGCACTCTATTCCTACACCTTGTGTAGACCTATGGGACACCAGCCCCTTTGAGGCTCCCATTCGCCCCTTTGTGGCACTCTATTCCTACACCCTGTGTAGACTCATGGGACATCAGCCCCTTTGAGGCTCCCATTAGCCCCTTTGTGGCACTCTATTCCTACACCTTGTGTAGACCCATGGGACACCAACCCCTTTGAGGCTCCCATTCGCCCCTTTGTGGTACTATTGGTCCTACCCTTTGTGTGGACCCCTTAAGATTTCCTATCGGACCCTTTGTAGTTCACAAACCTTGCCTTGTAGACAAGCCTAAAACCCCATTGTGTTGGTTTTACAACCTTATTAGGCCCCCATGCCAAGTTACCTTCTGTACTTGGATTGGTCTCATATACATTAGACCCTCATGCCAAGTTTCCCCTAGCACTTGGATTGGTCTCACATTCACTCGACCCTCATGCCAAGTTGTTTTCCCCTACTTGGATTGGTCTTACCTTGATTGAAACTCCCTCTGTGTCAGTTTCAAAATTTGACCCTCATGCCAAGTTGCCCCTAGCACTTGGATTGGTCTCACATTCACTCGGCCCTCATGCCAAGTTGCCCCTAGCACTTGTATTGGTCTCACATTCACTCGGCCCTCATGCCAAGTTGCCCCTAGCACTTGGATTGGTCTCACATTCACTCGACCCACATGCCAAGTTGCTTTCCCCTACTTGGATTGGTCTTGCCTTGATTGAAACTCCCTCTGTGTCAGTTTCAAAATTTGACCCTCATGCTGAGTTGCCTTAGGCACTTTGATTGGTCATATCTTGTTTGAAACCCCCTTTGAGATGGTTTCGGTATTAGTCCTCCATGCCAAGCGGTCTGCACTTGGATTGGTCTTATCCTCTTCAGAACCCCCTTTGCATTGGTTTCGTACCTATTTGATTAGTCCCTAGTGCCAAGTAGCCTTCTGCACTTGGATTGGTCTTGTCCTTGTCAGGAACCCCCGCTGTGTTGGTTTCTCCACTCACTTGTTTGAAGCCCCTTGATTGGTTTCACAACTTTGGTTGGACCCCCGTGTTGAGTTATCGCAAATCTCAACCTAGTTCATTCTATTTGCATATGGCTTGAGGGAAGCCTTAATTCCTATACAACAGAGAGAGAAAGAAAGAAAAGAAGAAAAAAAGAAGAAAAAGAGAAAAAAAAAAGAAAAGAAAAAAAAGAGAAGAAAAGAAGAGAGAAAACCCGGCTAGAGTGAAAACCTGAAAGGGCACTCTAGGTAAAATCAGGTAACCCCGCTACATGAAAACCTCTCTGGAGGCGTGTAGGCAAAACATCAAGGGGGCTGGTCTGGGTGAAAATCTTGCAAGAGACAGTCAGATCAGTAAGAAAAAAAAACAAAGAAAAACAAAAAAAACAAAAAAATGAAAGACTGGCTCATTCAAAAAGCTTGCTGGGGAGCATGCAAGAATTGACACCATCAGATATGCCTATTGAATGGAGGATGGGCAACCAAACACAAAAAGGAAGCCAAGGCTGGTCATGTACAAGGGCCCAAGCCCTTCTCAGTCCTAAAGAAAGCTCATGTAGCAGAAGCAGTGGATAAATTGCCAGGGACAATGCAGAACAAATACCGGAGGCCAACATACATGGGCGGTCCCTTCTTGACTCCCATCTCCAAGAAACTACCCATGGGGGCATTTGTTGGCATCAAATTTTTCCGCTTAGCTTGCTTGATACAAGTTTCGGCAATGCCGAAGTCGGTGCGTAAAATCGACCTGCATTCGGAAAATTCATGAATAGTTGATGTAAACAGGCTTTGGAAATGCCTTGGCATGGCCTTACATTCTAAAAATGGCCAAGATAATGTGCTCATTACATAGCCCCGGTCAAGAGCTTCGCAACGGTGCCCAAAACATGAAAAACGGACACCGGAAGGCCGAAATGACCATTTTGCCCCTGACACTTTGGGGCAAATTGGGACTCTAACATGGAATTCCAACTTTACCACATTGTCAAGGTTGGATAGAGCTAGTCAACGCTCAAAACGGATCGAAAATCCGACCCCCGGGTGAAGAGATATGCAAGAAAGAGCAAATCCGGACGGAAAGCCGTATGTTCTCGCACCAGGGGCATAATGGTCCAATTAGCTCTGGATCGACCCATGGGATGAAAATTTCAATTTTCATGACCCAAAACTTTGATCTCATGAATATTGATGCATGAAAAATAAATTTGGCCAATGGGAGAAGGTAATTACACTCAGATACAGTTTTTGGCATTATCGACGGCCGAGATCGCACCGATCGGAGAAACTTGCTAAATCAGGAGATCCGTTGCAATTCAAGTGATCTCAACCACACATCAGGATTGAGCATAAGATCAATGGCCATCAGGGCATGATCTGGAATTTTTTGAAGTCAATTTAAGATTTATTTAATTGGTTTTGGTCGGAATTAATGCTAGCCGTTGGATCGGGAGCACTTTGATTAAACCAGGGTTAAACCTAACCCAATATGGGCTAACCCAACCTGTCATGGTCGAATTCCATCCTCCCTCATCTGATGTGTGCGCAAGAAGCCCTATAAAATAGGGGAGGGAGGCGCACCCACCTCCTCCTTCCTTGGCTAGTGGGTCCCACTCAACCACTTCCCTCAACCACCTCCCATGGCTTATCCCTATCTCTCCCTTGGTTTATCTTCATCCTAACTAATCCTAAAACTAACCAAGCTTATCCTCATCCAAGCCTTGGTCGAACCAGCCTTATCTCCTCCTGGAGATGGCGCCCCTCAGCCCCTATAAAATCCCCCTCAGCTGGCCATGTGCAGGACAGGCTGATCATCCTGCGGAAGCCCTGCCTCTCCTCCCTCTACCCTGCTCCAAGAGAACTTCTCCTTGCTTGGACGTCTTCATCAGCAAGTCAGCAACCTCTCCAGCCCCCTTGTGGTGTTCCAAGTGAAGAATAAGAAGGAGAAAAGGCCTCCCTCCAGCAGGCGCGCCAGCAGCAGGTGCAACCAGCCCACCTGATTGGTGTGCCAACTTCAGCAAGTGCAGCAAGCTCTCTTCATTCCTTTGCTCCATCCATCAACATCAGCAAGGAGAAGACCCCCTTTTCTCATACAACAGAAAGATAATAAGGGTTTGGTGGCACCTTCAGCCCATCATCTTCAACACCACCTGCAGTGCAAGAGAGAAGAAAAAACCGGTGAGTTGAAAAAGTGTGTTCCAATGTAGCCTTTTAATTCAACTCTTTCCCTTCTCTTCTCTACCCCTCTCCATGGTGGCATACCCTCTGAGTAATGCCCATTCAGCCACTTTGAGTGCCCTACACATTTGTCTACATAAAGCCCCAAGTGTACCCTCTATTTGGCCATCACAAAAAACAGCCCCTTGCTGCCCCTTAAAATAGACCTCTGAACCAGCCCCTTTGTGCACCCTTTTGGCCCTCCATGTTGGCCTCTAAACCTTCTACTATCATGCTTGGTCTGACCCCACTGATGGTCACTTGGACATGCACCTCCTGCCTCCCCCAATCAGGCCCCGAATGGCATGCAAAACAGGCCCCCTTGCTGGCCCAAGTTCTGCCCCCATGTCAGGCCCCTTTGATGGTCACCTAGTTTGCCCTATGTGCAACACGCCCAATCAGCACTATTCTCTACACAGATCCCTTACCCATTGAGGAGGATGGAGTGATGTCCCGGGCATTCTTGGATCCACAAGATGGGCCAAGTTTTTCCCGGGCGGGCTCTTGATCCATCGTTTTGGCTGGAGGAGAGGGTGATGTCCTGGGAATTCTTGGAATCCGTACGACGGGCCAAGTCTGTCTCTCAGGCGGATTCTCAACTTCAACCAAGACAGCCCATTTGTGTGGCCTTCCTTATTTCAACACCAAACAGCCCCTTTGAGGCATTGAAATCCTTTTCAACATGCCCTTTGTGCAGCACCTAATCAACCCTTCCAAACTTGCCTTAAACCTGCCCCTTGTGCAGTCCTACCAAAAGCCCACCTAAACAGCACCTTAGCCAACCCATTCCAGCCCCTCTGAGGCTCACCTACTCCGCTGCTACAGCAAGATGTCAAGGTGCAAAAATGGAGTGCAAATCAGGTCAATCGGGCCATGGAGGTGCAAATAAGGCCCATTGGGTCATGAAGCTCAAAGCAGGCCGCCAGGGCCCATGAAGCTCAAGATTGGGCCAACCGGGCCAACATGGCATGAAGCCGGCCTTCTCAGGCCATGAGACATGAAGACCAGCCCATTGTGCTGATGAAGCTGGCCCATTGGGCCTTGGACACTTAAAATAAACCTTAACTAAATCTGAAGGCGAAATGCCAAAATTAAATAAGGAGTTAGTCCACAACTAGACGCTTCATTGGGCGGCTCATCCGGCATGCACCGGAATGTTGACCCGGGCGTAGGCATGGGACACGCTTCCCACTGCAGACGGACCCTTCCCACTACTTGGAAAGTCAAATGACTATGCCTTGTAGGATGGGTAAAATTCCACACCGATTGGAAAATAAGGCGGCATGCTGCCAAAAATTTCCCAATCAAGTGGTATTTTACACCAAGGGAAGGACATTCACACATTTGCACTTCGACCAGCATTATTCTTGGCATATGAACTGCCACATCTGATGTACACCAGCATGAACATGAATATTCAATTAACATTTCAAGTGCCGAGTTGATTACATGTGACTGGACATCGACACTAGCCCGACAGACCGGATGGGATGCAAACCGAACAAGAGTTAACCAAATCTGAAGTTAACTTAATTAAATCTAAAAATACATTCAAACCAACCTTAAAACATGCTTAAAACAGATCATTAAAGCTTTAACATTCAACAAAAATCAGATTTAATACAATCTGGAAGAATTGATTCAATACACTTAATCCATTGGAATTCAATTTCCTAAACAAGTGCAAATCAAATAATCAAACCAATTGAAAAGAACACATGAAGAAAACATTAATGCATATGAAATTCATCTTAAAACATGTCAAATTAGATCATTGACAATCTTAAATTCAAGTTTAATAAATTTGAACCAAACTTCAAAACATCTAAAACATACCGAACACACCCGAATTGGTATGAAAACACCAACCGACATGAGAAAATCACATAAAAATTACTCAACACATGTCAACTAAACTTAAACAAGTCAATTTGATAAACACATCTAAATTATCAAGTTCAAACAAAAAATAAACTTCAACTAATTGAAGTAAAACAAACCAAACAAATCAAACAAGCTCAAAACAAATAACATTCAAATCCAAGTCAAAATGGAAATCTGAAATTAACATTTCAAACCACATACAAATCAATTCTTAAATCAAACATAAATCAACTTCAAACAAAATCTAATCAAAATTGTTTGCATCTCATCGGGCCTGAAAGGCCAGGGCCCTTTGTGTTCTTTATAAATTGTGGATGTGCACGCTCTCGTCAAACAAGATCGCTATGGCAGTTAATCAAGGGTGTTCGAGTGTTTGCTCGATGTAAAGGAACATCGGATATTCGCACCATCCGATGGAGAGAGGTCAAAAAAATATTTTCACAGAACCCGAACCTCGGTTCTATACTCTTCTAATATCACCTGGACTATCTAGTAGTTTTTATGGTCTATCACCTATTTTACTAGAAAATTCAGGTACGATATTTTCAACATTCAAAAACAAATCTTTTAAACACATTTCAAAGAATCAAAACGATTCCCGAGGTTCCCACAAATTGGCACGCCCGGTGGGACCTCTCTTTCCCTTCATCTCTTTGCCATAGCGATCTGAGAAAGTGCACATCCACTACCTCTTAAAAGCACTCTAATCAAGTCAACCTTTTTACAGGTTCAGCGGCGGCTTGTGAAGGTGTCATTTACCTAAAAACTTATGTTGACAATGCAGTGTCGGCTCAATCACGTTGGTGATCCATTTCAGCAAATTTGCAAAGACCGTGTTACTCTTGGACCGGCTCGACACCGTCTTGGAGTCACCACCTGCTGTTGAGGACATAACAATGCTACCCCTCACTTTCTACTCCCTAATGCATCTCCAAAAGCTTGGCCTGGACACCGCCAAGTTGCTTCTAGAAAATGTTCTGTTGTCTCCCCCACGTGAGACTTTCATGGTGAATCAGATCACCCTTGAATTTGGGCCCGCACCCACACCCACAGTCATAGTACCTACTCAACTTGCTGCCCTGGCACCTACTCTGTCTGCCGCAACATTTGTGCCTACACCTGCTGCCATGCTGACACCTGCTACAACACCCCTCAACCTGAGGAAGAACATGAGTGAGTGAGGATCCTTTCGGCACCTCAACATCAACAATGTGTGTTGCTCGTGGGACCACACCCACCAAGCGATGCCTATCAAGACTCCTTCTAAGCTTATGGAGGAGAAGCGTAGATGACTACAACCTGTTATCTTGCCACTTGTCGACAGTTCTTCACTCTGGATTGGCTAGATTACAACAATGGGACCCTTGCTGTGCCTAATGTTAATGCACCAGATGCAAGGAGGAAGTGTAGACCTTCTGCCTGCCCCAAGAAATCCAACAAACCAGCAGCTAGAAAAGGCCATGGAGAGGGGGCAGCCCTCCCTTCTGAACTTAGAAGACTCAAAAAGGACAATACAAGCAAGGGATCAGCCCTCAGCCTGCCATACTTCGTTAGACTGAGCAGTGGTCTGAGATGACAAGACCCCACAACTTATCCAACTGGGGGCAGCCTCTCCATCGGATTTGCCCTTCATCTAGCTAACCGATCAGTGGTTCAATGTACAAGGGCTTGACAACAACCACCGCCATAAAAAAGAGAGAGACATCGGTAGTCGGCCATGACACCGAATCACCTTGGCACTCAATTACGCCGCCTAGGGGCAAATCCCCATATGAGCTAATGCTATGGAGCGCGGGGGAACAACCCTCTCCTGTGAGTTCTGAAAGCAGGGGCTGGACAGCAGTTCCAAAAATGGCAGCGCAGGCAAAGAACCATCCCTCAGCCCTCCTTCCCTCATTCGACCAATCAGCGGTCCAAGATGAGGAGAACTGGCAGGTGCCACCACCTACTAGCCAGGAATCACCTGTAGTTGGTCAGCCCATTGGCAACTTTTTTTTCAGCTCTCTACTTAGCTGATCAGGGGCAACATTCTTGTCAGATCCTCTCATCATTGGGCTGGCCAATCAGCGATTGGAGATGCCAGAAGAGGGGGCAGCCCTCTCCTCTAAATTATGAAGTCATATGCTGATCAGCAGCTCTAAAGACAACAACTCGGGTGAGGGACCAGCCCTCGACCAGCCTTCCTGCATCGGACTGACCAGCAGTCCAAGCTGAACAGAACTTGTAGGTGCCACCACCTACCATGGAAAAAATTCTTTGTGAATGGTTGGCTCATTGACCACCCTTTCAAGTTCACTACTCAACCGACTGTGGGTAGACTCCCCGTAGGTCATTCCCTTCACCTGGCTGACCGATCAGTGGTCTGGCCCATGAAGACACAGCGGCAGCCACTTGTCATGATGAAAACATCAATTAGCCCAGCTGTTGGCTTACTACTTCGGCACCCAGCTCCGCTGATTGGGGGCATGTTCCCCACACAATTTATTCCTCACGGGTAAGTCCATCCAATGGATCCCCTTGCAGACCGGGGGCAAGGTGCTAGACCCTCTACCAGGGTCCCTAGCTGAATTTGGCTTTTCCTCAATGGAACCAACCTCTATCAAGGTTTGTTGTTCACCATTCCTAGATGAGGGGCTTACGGGCAGAAATCCTAATAGCTGCCACTGCTGAGTACCATGCATGATGCTCCACTGCAGTTTAGGCTACCCCAGCTTAGCTAATTAGGGGAAGCTCCTTGTTGGTCCTTTCCTTCTTCACGTCGACTAGCTAGCAGTCCGACCCACGAGGATTCAACAGCAAATGCCTGCCGTGAAATTAAACACCAGCAGTTTGAGCCTGCGCCTGCAAAACAACAATAGTAGAGTCTCTTCAAGATTTGAGTGAGAGATTAGTCTTGCCATCACCTGAGGGGTTGCAATGTGCATTGCCCCTGGAATCTCACTCTCCTGGCTGCCTTCATCCAAACACGACGAGCTCAACTCATTGATCTACTACTTGACAACCAGTTTCTTACTTTCGAGTGGTTGAATGTCAAAGATAGGGCCCATGACATGCGCACCATTGTTGCTGCACTAGCTATACAATAGAAGCTCAAGTCTTCTATCCAACTTAAGAAGATCGGCCGACCAATGGCCAAGCAGGACAAGGAGTGGGGACAGCCCTCTCCTTTGAAACTTGAAAACACGAGCTAACGTATGGCTATAAAGGTGGCAGTCCACGTGAGGGATCAGCTCTTAGCCCATTTTCCTCAACTAGACCGATCAGCGGTCCGACCAGGAGAGAGTTGGCAGGCCCCAAACACTTGCCATCAGAAAATTCCTTACATTTGGTTAGTCTGCCGACCGACTCTTCCAACACTTTGCTCTACTGACTGGTGGCAAGTTCCCCGTTCAAGCTACTCCATGCCTAGGGTCCCAGACAGTGGACTCTCATGCCGACCGAGGGCAAGGTTCCAGACCCTCTTTATATAAATTTGACCGATCAGTGGTCTGACTTGAAGATAGCTAGCAGACAGCAACACCTGCTGTTAGAAAATTCTAGCAATTGAGGAGCCAGCTGATCAACATTGTCCATGCTCGGCTCAAGCAACTAAGGGCAGCCCTCTTGTCCAAGCCACTCTCCAACAAGCTGACTGACCAGTAGTCTAGTCCTTAGGTCATCCTACTAACTTACCATTGCTGATTGGTGGCAAGTTTCCCGCACAAGCTACACCTCACCGAGAGCCCCGGACAGCGGACTCTCGTACCGACCGGGGGCAAGGATCCAAACCCTCTGCCCCAGTCCTCAAAAAATGTGGCTGCCAAATACCAACGTTTCCCCAGTGGAGCTTCTACCTTCTAAGCTTGGTCATTTACAACGCTTGGATGCAAGCCCTTCCAGGTTGAAACCCTGGCCTTGACCACACTAAGGGCCATTCTTATATTGTTGCCCTATGTCCTCCTTTCCATAACATTTTTCATAAAATCATCGCCACTTTAACCATTCTGATTATGGTGCTACAAGCCTCTATCACTCACGCCTGTTCAGACTTAGTGATGCTTTGAACTCCCACCACCTTGATCAATTTGATTTTAGTGGTTTACAAAAATATTCCCCAGCCTTGGCTTTTCAGCCCACATGGCCCAACAAAAAAAAACAAACACATACACACACACACCACTTTCCTCCCATTTCAGATGACTCCCAACACTTTTACCATCTTGGCCATTCTGGCCCATATGGCCCTAAAACCTCTACTACCCCGATCACCCCGATCTTGGTAGCCTACTCAACTTGCTACCTTGACCGATCGTTCATGCAGCGAGGCTATTGTAAATGCCTCTTTGGCTTCAATAGTCTCTCTCATTCTTGCCTTTTGTGCAAACCTTTAAATCAGCCCCTTTGAGGCTATCTCTTTCATTGGTCTCTCTGTGACCATCTCTTCCCTCTATGCAAGCCTTCCATAAAGTCCATCACATTAAGGCTCCTCTTCGCCCCTTTGTGGCACCTTAGTTCTACCCTTTGTGTAGACCCTTGGGAATACAGCCCCCTTGAGGCTCCCATTTGCCCCCTTTGTGGCATTTTAGTTCTACCCATTGTGTAGACCCTTGGGAATCCAGCCTTTTTGAGACTCCCTTTTGCCTCTTTGTAGAAATTTAGTCATACCCTTTGTGTTGACACTTGGGAATCTCGCCCCTTTGAGGCTCCCTTTCGCCCTTTGTGGCATTTTAGTCTTACCCTTTGTGTAGACACTTGGGAATCCATCCCCTTGAGGCTTCCATTTGCCCCCTTTGTGGCATTTTAGTTCTACCATTTGTGTAGACACTTGGGAATCCAGCCCCTTGAAGCTCCCATTTGCCCCTTTGTGGCATTTTAATTCTACCCTTTGTGTAGACCCTTGGGAATCCAGCCCCTTTGAGGCTCCCTTTTGCCCCTTTGTGGCATTTTTATTCTACCCTTTGTGTAGACACTTGGGAATCCATCCCCTTGAAGCTCCCATTTTGCCCCTTTGTGGCATTTTTATTCTACCCTTTGTGTAGACCCTTGGGAATCCAGCCCCTTTGAGGCTCCCTTTTGCCCCTTTGTGGCATTTTACTTCTACCCTTTGTGTAGACACTTGGGAATCAGACCCTTGAGGTTCCCATTTGCTTCTTGGCAGCATTTTAGTTCTACCATTTGTGTAGACCTTTGGGAATTCAGTCCCTTTGAGGCTCCCTTTTGCCCCTTTGTGGCATTTTACTTCTACCCTTTGTGTAGACTCTTGGGAATCCAGCCCCTTTGAGGCTCCCCTTTGCCCCTTTGTGGCATTTTGGTCCTACCCTTTGTGTAGACCCTTGGAAATCTAGCCCCTTTGTGGCTCCCTATTTAGCCATTATGAGGCTCTTTATTGGTCCCTCTATGACCTCTTATTTCTTCCATTTGTGCTAGCTTTTCTTAAAAATCTAGTCTCTTTGAGACTCCATGCTCACCCCTTTGAGACTTTGTTTCTGCCTTTAGTGCAAATGTTTACAAAAGGATAGCTCCTTTGTGGTTCCTTACTAGCCCCATTGTGGCTCTTAAACATTGCTTTTTAGGCAAGATTGAAGCTCCTTTGTGTTAGCTTCATGAGCCTTCATTAGACCTTCATGCCAAGTTGCCTTTCATACTTGGATTGGTCTTATCTTTTTTTCTTCCCCTTTGAGTAGGTTTCAAATTTTGACCCTCAGGCTAAGTTACCTTTCTCACTTGGATTGGCCTTATCCTGCTGAGGAAACACCTTTATGATGGTTTCTCCACTTATCCATTTAAAACCTCCCTTTTGTGTCAGTTTGAAGATTAGACCCACATGCCAAGTTGCCCTCCGCACTTGGATTGGCCTCATCCCTTGAGAAATCCCCTTTGTGTCAGTTTCTCCATTCACCTAGCTAAAGCCCCCTTGTGTTAGGTATCTCAACTCTTCTCGAACCCCCATGTTGAATTACCTCTAATTTTGACTTGGTTCATTCTTCTGGAATATGGCTTGAGGGAAGCCTTAATTCCCTACAAAAAAAATAGAAAAAGAGATGAAAAAAAAAACAGAGAATGGGCTAAAAATGGAGATGCCTGACAGACTTAGTTGGTCAAACACAGTGATTGGCTAAGGGTAAAAATGTCAAAATAATCCAGTCAAGGTGGAAACCTGCAATGGAGCCTTGAGCAAAATTGGATAACCCTGCGGTGTGAAAATCTCACAATGGGACGCACAGGCAAAATTGAAAAGGGGTCAGCCTGGGTGAAAACTCCACAAAGGAGCAGTCAGGTTGATTTAAAAAAAAAAAATCTTGGCCATGGTTAGTTAGTCTCCATGGCTCATAAAAAATTTTCAGTCCATCATGATCCTCCCGGTATGCACGGTTTGAAAGGTCATCCAAACTTGTACCATCTTGACCACTCAAGTCATTTTGGTTCACAAGACCTCTATGTCATCCCGACCACTCCGGTCTTGATGATCTACAAAAAAAAAAGAACATTCTCAAAGTTGTTTGGAACCTTATTCTGGGCGATTTCAAAACCCACACCACCTTGGCTACTCCAACTTTGGTGGTCCAAAGAAAAAGCTTCTCATCCTTGGGGCCACTACAGCTCCTTTGGATTCATCCCCAGGGCCACAACAGCTCCTTGGAACACCAAGTTATCCTTAGGGCCACCACAGCTCCTTTGGATTCATCCCCAGGGCCACAACAGCTCCTTGGAACACCAAGTTATCCTTAGGGCCACCCCTGCTCCCTTGGATTCATCCCCTGGCCACAACAGCTCCTTGGAACACCAAGTTATCCTTAGGGCCACTACCGCTCCTTTGGATTTCATCCCTAGGGCCACAACAGCTCCTTGGAACATCAAACTATCCTTAGGGCCACTACCGCTCCTTTGGATTCATCCCTAGGGCCACAACAGCTCCTTCAGACATCAAAATTATCCTTAGGACCACTACAGTTTCTTTGGATTTGTCCCTTGGGCCACAACAACTACTTTGGACACAAAACTTATCCCCAGGGCTATTACAACTCATTTGGATATGTCCTTAGGGCCATAACAGTTCCTTCGGATTTAAAAAGCTATCCTTAGAATCACTACAACTCCTTTGGATATCAAACCTATCCTTACAACCACTACAGTTTCTTTGGATACATCCTTAGGACCACAACAGCCCCTTTGTGGCACTCTATTCCTACACCCTGTGTAGACTCATGGGACACCAGCCCCTTTGAGGCTCCCATTCGCCCCGTTGTGGCACTCTATTCCTACACCTTGTGTAGACCTATGGGACACCAGCCCCTTTGAGGCTCCCATTCGCCCCTTTGTGGCACTCTATTCCTACACCCCGTGTAGACTCATGGGACATCAGCCCCTTTGAGGCTCCCATTAGCCCCTTTGTGGCACTCTATTCCTACACCTTGTGTAGACCCATGGGACACCAACCCCTTTGAGGCTCCCATTCGCCCCTTTGTGGTACTATTGGTCCTACCCTTTGTGTGGACCCCTTAAGATTTCCTATCGGACCCTTTGTAGTTCACAAACCTTGCCTTGTAGACAAGCCTAAAACCCCATTGTGTTGGTTTTACAACCTTATTAGGCCCCCATGCCAAGTTACCTTCTGTACTTGGATTGGTCTCATATACATTAGACCCTCATGCCAAGTTTCCCCTAGCACTTGGATTGGTCTCACATTCACTCGACCCTCATGCCAAGTTGTTTTCCCCTACTTGGATTGGTCTTGCCTTGATTGAAACTCCCTCTGTGTCAGTTTCAAAATTTGACCCTCATGCCAAGTTGCCCCTAGCACTTGGATTGGTCTCACATTCACTCGGCCCTCATGCCAAGTTGCCCCTAGCACTTGGATTGGTCTCACATTCACTCGGCCCTCATGCCAAGTTGCCCCTAGCACTTGGATTGGTCTCACATTCACTCGGCCCTCATGCCAAGTTGCCCCTAGCACTTGGATTGGTCTCACATTCACTCGACCCACATGCCAAGTTGCTTTCCCCTACTTGGATTGGTCTTGCCTTGATTGAAACTCCCTCTGTGTCAGTTTCAAAATTTGACCCTCATGCTGAGTTGCCTTAGGCACTTTGATTGGTCATATCTTGTTTGAAACCCCTTTGAGATGGTTTCGGTATTAGTCCTCCATGCCAAGCGGTCTTACGCACTTGGATTGGTCTTATCCTCTTCGTAACCCCCTTTGCATTGGTTTCGTACCTATTTGATTAGTCCCTAGTGCCAAGTAGCCTTCGCACTTGGATTGGTCTTGTCCTTGTCGGGAACCCCGCTGTGTTGGTTTCTCCACTCACTTGTTTGAAGCCCCTTGATTGGTTTCACAACTTTGGTTGGACCCCCGTGTTGAGTTATCGCAAATCTCAACCTGGTTCATTCTATTTGCATATGGCTTGAGGGAAGCCTTAATTCCTATACAACAGAGAGAGAAAGAAAGAAAAGAAAAAAAAAAGAAGAAAAAGAGAAAAAAAAAAGAAAAGAAAAAAAAAGAGAAGAAAAGAAGAGAGAAAACCTAGCTAGAGTGAAAACCTGAAAGGGCACTCTAGGAAAAATCAAGTAACCCAGCTACATGAAAATCTCTCTGGAGGCATGTAGGCAAAACATCAAGAGGGATGGTCTTGGTGAAAATCTTGCAAGAGACAGTCAGATCAGTAAGAAAAAAAACAAAGAAAAAAACAAAAACAAAAAAATGAAAGATCGGCTCATTCAAAAAGCTTGTGGGGAGCATGCAAGAATTGACACCATCAGATATGCCTATTGAATGGAGGATGGGCAACCAAACACAAAAAGGAAGCCAAGGCTGGTCATGTACAAGGGCCCAAGCCCTTCTCAGTCCTAAAGAAAGCTCATGTAGCAGAAGTAGTGGATAAATTGCCAGGGACAATGCAGAACAAATACCGGAGGCCAACATACATGGGCAGTCCCTTCTTGACTCCCATCTCCAAGAAACTACCCATGGGGGGCATTTGTTGGCATCAAATTTTTCCGCTTAGCTTGCTTGATACAAGTTTCAGCAATGCCGAAGCTGGTGCAGAAAATCTGACCCAGATTCGGAAAATTCATGAATAGTTGATGTAAACAGGCTTTGGAAATGCCTTGGCATGGCCTTACATTCTAAAAATGGCCAAGATAATGTGCTCATTACATAGCCCCGGTCAAGAGCTTCGCAACGGTGCCCAAAACATGGAAAACGGACATCAGAAGGCCAAAATGACCATTTTGCCCCTGACACATTGGAACAAATTGGGACTCTAACATGGAATTCCAACATTAACACATTGTCAAGGTTGGATAGAGCTAGTCAATGCTCAAAACGGATCGAAAATCCGACCCCCGAATGAAGAGATATGCAAGAAAGATCAAATCCGGACGGAAAGCCGTATGTTCTCGCACCAGGGGCATAATGGTCCAATTAGCTCTGGATCGACCCATGGGATGAAAATTTCAATTTTCATGACCCAAAACTTTGATCTCATGAATATTGATGCATGAAAAATAAATTTGGCCAATGGGAGAAGGTAATTACACTCAGATACAGTTTTTGGCATTATCGACGGCCGAGATCGCACCGATCGGAGAAACTTGCTAAATCAGGAGATCCGTTGCAATTCAAGTGATCTCAACCACACATCAGGATTGAGCATAAGATCAATGGCCATCAGGGCATGATCTGGAATTTTTTGAAGTCAATTTAAGATTTATTTAATTGGTTTTGGTCGGAATTAATGCTAGCCGTTGGATCGGGAGCACTTTGATTAAACCAGGGTTAAACCTAACCCAATATGGGCTAACCCAACCTGTCATGGTCGAATTCCATCCTCCCTCATCTGATGTGTGCGCAAGAAGCCCTATAAAATAGGGGAGGGAGGCGCACCCACCTCCTCCTTCCTTGGCTAGTGGGTCCCACTCAACCACTTCCCTCAACCACCTCCCATGGCTTATCCCTATCTCTCCCTTGGTTTATCTTCATCCTAACTAATCCTAAAACTAACCAAGCTTATCCTCATCCAAGCCTTGGTCGAACCAGCCTTATCTCCTCCTGGAGATGGCGCCCCTCAGCCCCTATAAAATCCCCCTCGGTGGCCATGTGCAGGACAGGCTGATCATCCTGCGGAAGCCCTGCCTCTCCTCCCTCTACCCTGCTCCAAGAGAACTTCTCCTTGCTTGGACGTCTTCATCAGCAAGTCAGCAACCTCTCCAGCCCCCTTGTGGTGTTCCAAGTGAAGAATAAGAAGGAGAAAAGGCCTCCCTCCAGCAGGCGCGCCAGCAGCAGGTGCAACCAGCCCACCTGATTGGTGTGCCAACTTCAGCAAGTGCAGCAAGCTCTCTTCATTCCTTTGCTCCATCCATCAACATCAGCAAGGAGAAGACCCCCTTTTCTCATACAACAGAAAGAGAATAAGGGTTTGGTGGCACCTTCAGCCCATCATCTTCAACACCACCTGCAGTGCAAGAGAGAAGAAAAAACCGGTGAGTTGAAAAAGTGTGTTCCAATGTAGCCTTTTAATTCAACTCTTTCCCTTCTCTTCTCTACCCCTCTCCATGGTGGCATACCCTCTGAGTAATGCCCATTCAGCCACTTTGAGTGCCCTACACATTTGTCTACATAAAGCCCCAAGTGTACCCTCTATTTGGCCATCACAAAAAACAGCCCCTTGCTGCCCCTTAAAATAGACCTCTGAACCAGCCCCTTTGTGCACCCTTTTGGCCCTCCATGTTGGCCTCTAAACCTTCTACTATCATGCTTGGTCTGACCCCACTGATGGTCACTTGGACATGCACCTCCTGCCTCCCCCAATCAGGCCCCGAATGGCATGCAAAACAGGCCCCCTTGCTGGCCCAAGTTCTGCCCCCTTGTGAGCACCCATGTCGTGCCCCTTTGATGGTCACCTAGTTTGCCCTATGTGCAACACACCCAATCAGCACTATTCTCTACACAGATCCCTTACCCATTGAGGAGGATGGAGTGATGTCCCGGGCATTCTTGGATCCACAAGATGGGCCAAGTTTCCCCCGGGCGGGCTCTTGATCCATCGTTTTGGCTGGAGGAGAGGGTGATGTCCTGGGAATTCTTGGAATCCGTACGACGGGCCAAGTCCGTCTCTCGGGCGGATTCTCAACTTCAACCAAGACAGCCCAGTTGTGGGGACTTGCTTATTTCAACACCAAACAGCCCCTTGGAGGCATTGAAGTCCTTTTCAACATGCCCTTTGTGCAGCACCTAATCACCTCTTCCAAACTTGCCTTAACCCTGCGCCTTGAGCGGTCCTACCAAAAGCCCACCTAAACAGCACCTTAGCCAACCCATTCCAGCCCCTCTGAGGCTCACCTACTCCGCTGCTACAGCAAGATGTCAAGGTGCAAAAATGGAGTGCAAATCAGGTCAATCGGGCCATGGAGGTGCAAATAAGGCCCATTGGGTCATGAAGCTCAAAGCAGGCCGCCAAGGCCCATGAAGCTCAAGATTGGGCCAACCGGGCCAACATGGCATGAAGCCGGCCTTCTCAGGCCATGAGACATGAAGACCAGCCCATTGTGCTGATGAAGCTGGCCCATTGGGCCTTGGACACTTAAAATAAACCTTAACTAAATCTGAAGGCGAAATGCCAAAATTAAATAAGGAGTTAGTCCACAACTGGACGCTTCGTTGGGCGGCTCATCCGGCATGCACCGGAACGTTGACCCGGGCGTAGGCATGGGACACGCTTCCCACTGCAGACGGACCCTTCCCACTACTTGGAAAGTCAAATGACTATGCCTTGTAGGATGGGTAAAATTCCACACCGATTGGAAAATAAGGCGGCATGCTGCCAAAAATTTCCCAATCAAGTGGTATTTTACACCAAGGGAAGGACATTCACACATTTGCACTTCGACCAGCATTATTCTTGGCATATGAACTGCCACATCTGATGTACACCAGCATGAACATGAATATTCAATTAACATTTCAAGTGCCGAGTTGATTACATGTGACTGGACATCGACACTAGCCCGACAGACCGGATGGGATGCAAACCGAACAAGAGTTAACCAAATCTGAAGTTAACTTAATTAAATCTAAAAATACATTCAAACCAACCTTAAAACATGCTTAAAACAGATCATTAAAGCTTTAACATTCAACAAAAATCAGATTTAATACAATCTGGAAGAATTGATTCAATACACTTAATCCATTGGAATTCAATTTCCTAAACAAGTGCAAATCAAATAATCAAACCAATTGAAAAGAACACATGAAGAAAACATTAATGCATATGAAATTCATCTTAAAACATGTCAAATTAGATCATTGACAATCTGAAATTCAAGTTTAATAAATTTGAACCAAACTTCAAAACATCTAAAACATACCGAACACACCCGAATTGGTATGAAAACACCAACCGACATGAGAAAATCACATAAAAATTACTCAACACATGTCAACTAAACTTAAACAAGTCAATTTGATAAACACATCTAAATTATCAAGTTCAAACAAAAAATAAAATAAACTTCAACTAATTGAAGTAAAACAAACCAAACAAATCAAACAAGCTCAAAACAAATAACATTCAAATCCAAGTCAAAATGGAAATCTGAAATTAACATTTCAAACCACATCCAAATCAATTCTTAAATCAAACATAAATCAACTTCAAACAAAATCTAATCAAAATTGTTTGCATCTCATCGGGCCTGAAAGGCCAGGGCCCTTTGTGTTCTTTATAAATTGTGGATGTGCACGCTCTCGTCAAACAAGATCGCTATGGCAGTTAATCAAGGGTGTTCGAGTGTTTGCTCGATGTAAAGGAACATCGGATATTCGCACCATCCGATGGAGAGAGGTCAAAAAAATATTTTCACAGAACCCGAACCTCGGTTCTATACTCTTCTAATATCACCTGGACTATCTAGTAGTTTTTATGGTCTATCACCTATTTTACTAGAAAATTCAGGTACGATATTTTCAACATTCAAAAACAAATCTTTTAAACACATTTCCAAGAATCAAAATGATTCCCGAGTTTCCCACACACATGGACCCGATTGTGATTTCTGATAGGCTCGTTGGCGCCATTGAAGAGTATGGGTGCACAATCCCAAAGTTGGAGAAGTGAGGGCACAGGGGCTCGATTTCGAAGAAGTATGGGCACGCGGGCCCAATGGTGAAGAAATGGGGGCATACAGGCCCAAAGTTGAAGGAGTGTGGGCATGTGTGCCCGAGGTTGATGAAAGGTGGGCACGTGGGCCCGATTTAGAAGAAATTTGGGCACATGGTCCTGGATGCAGAAAAACATAGGCATGTGAGCCCGGTTGAGGTGAATTACGGGCACATGGGCCTGATTGAGGTGAATTATGGGCACGTGGGCCCGATTTAGAAAAATTAAGGGCACATGGGCCCGATTGGGGAGAATTATGGGCATGTGGGCCTGATGGAAGGAAAGGGGCACGTAGGCCCATTTCGGGAAAACGGGCGCATGGGCCCAGTTGAAGGAAAGGGGCATGCAATCCCGATTGATTAAAAGGGGCACGTGGGCCCAGTTGAAGAAAAGGGGCATAAGAGCCCGGTTGATGAAGAGGGGCACATGGGCTCGGTTGGATAAAAGGGGCACGCAGGCCCGGTTGATGGAAAGGGGCACATGGTGTAAGGAATCGTCCATTAAAATTTGGTGCAGCGGAAGCGACGATTCCTATGGGTTCCTTTAGAATCCGTCTCAATCAGAACCGAACGACGAAAACCGAAAACCGATCAAATCGGGTTCGAATATACCTGATAGGGATTCATATAATCCCAAGGAGAGGAAGGAGATGAGCTTCTCAAGCTCTACAAACCGTTCAAGTGTCCGGTCTCCAGCAGTATCCACACGAACTTCACCCATAGCAGGTTCTCCCTTCGCGCCGGCCTCGAGAACTCTTCCCGAACGGAGCTCCATCGACCATGAACACCTTCTAGAGAGAGGAGGAGGTATGGAGGAAGCTTGGGACGTGGTTTCCACCCTTGGCTTGATGGGGTTTGGCTGAAACCATTAGTATTTATAGAGAATTATGGAATTTTTCATAAAAACCCAAAATCTCTATAAATTACGTCCTTGCCCCTGTACTTGTGGATAAGTCCTTTTGTGTGTGACCCACTAGGCCCAATAACCTATTTGGTTGAGGCCTAAATAAAATAGAACAATTCTATTTAATTTTAATTAAATCCGTTATCCGATAACAGATTAATCGGCCTACCGATCATGAAGGGTACAAGCCACATCCCATGATCCCAAATGGCTATGGGGATAATTTCATCTCCATTGAGCCTTTCCATCATCAGTTACCACATGGATATAAACCCTCATCCATCCAATGTCCCGGTCGGAAAGGAGTACGGCATCGACTGTCAACTCCTTAGTATACCGACTCTATAGGATCCTGTACTCGAAATTGGATCAATTGAAAAACTCCTTTTCCAATTATCCTATCTACCCTGACCAGGGATTTAGAGTACTATCACATAGGACATTCACTCTCACTTACCGAGAGTGGATGATCCCTTGTTGTCCGCTCAATTGCCTCCATCGGATTTTCCTTGTACCCGATCCATCGCTATATAGGACCATCTAAATTGTGATCCATAAGTCAATGGTCAAAGCACAAGTTCCACCCAACAAGGCATCTTTGGCGACTCAGGTCAAAGGTCCAACCATGCAACCGTGATGATAGAAGACCCTGATAGACAGTTCGGTAAGATACCATTCAGGGTTTCTAATTTGGTCAGTTCAGTGAACTCATTCAACTAATGAGCACCTGTATGTGTATCTCAGTGTCTCCACACTAATGACCAATGAGATCGGTCGTCCTCATCACATGAGAAGACATCACATACACTAGTCTATCCGGATCCTTGATGTCCCATCTCAAGTATCCTATGACTAGGAACATTTAGATCAAATACCTCTAGATAATCAATCTCATTATCATGATCTCATCATGATTTAATCATCATTGTATTTGATCAAGGACTTCATTATTATATTCGCATCTAATAAGAGCTTATAATGAAGATTTGTCTAATTAATTGAATAAGATATTTCTAGAAATGTCGAATCATATCATATATGATTGGCTTGTAGGGCATACATTTCTATCAATCTCCCACTTGCACTAAAGCCAATCACCCATCTGGCTGATCTATATCAGCTCAAGGTGAAGCTCAAACACTCTTTGAGTAATCGCTTCGATTAGTGGATCTGCAATGTTATTAACGGTAGATACTTTATCTTTAATTATATCTCTATAAGATGCAATCTCTCTGATTGTATGGTATCGCCACAGAAGTTCTAAACTTCTGATGAGACATCGGCTCTACTTCATTGTTTTCTCAAAACAATGATACACTTTCAGAGAAAATTGAGACAATCCCATATCAAATATGTAGATGAAAAACTTCATCTAGACTACTTCTGAAGTAGTGTGCAACCACTATGTAAACTTGTTTACATATGTTGTAGAACTTACAATGTTCTATCACATAGAACTCTTTCAACTCACTGCACCACCATTATTCTGACTTAATATCAAACTTATTTGATTAGAAGCTTGTGTTTGTAAAACTACAAGACTTCAAGTCTTATCCTCCAAAGTGTATAGAGATACATTCTCAGTGCTTCTCAAGTACCAAATGATATATCTCTAAACTATCCAGTGACTCTCACTTGGATCTGCCTGATGAATGCTCATAACACTTAGAGCATTGATTACATCATGTACGTAGCATCATATAAATAATAGACCTTATGACAAAGGCATAAGGGCTCTATTTATGTGATCTCTTTATCTTTCAAGAAGTCTACAAAGACAACACTTTACAGAGATCAACTCCACACTACATAGGTAAGAAACCTATCTTGGAGTTTATCATGTCAAACCCTTTGACAATGGTGACTGCGTACATTAATCAAGCATTGATTTTAGATCTATCTCCATAGATCTTAAAACCCAAATTGCGTTTGGAGGATCAATATGATAGCTAGGCTCACTTATGATAACACACCTACTTCATTCTTAATGAGTAGTACGTCATCAACATAAAATGTCAAGAAAGTAACAGCACTCTCACTTATCTTGTTGAATACACAAGGCTCCCCTTCATTCTTAACGAAGTCATAAGATTTAATCTCATTAAACCTTATATATGATCTATGGGAAATTTTACTTTAGTCCATAAATGAACTTAATACACACTCTTCTTGGATGTTATTGGGACTTGATTCCCTATAGTTGTATCATATACACCTATTCCTCAAAATACTTTAGAGGAACACTATCTTAACATCCAATTAGCTTATCTCATAATCATAGAGTGTAACAATCAAAATCCGAATGGATTAATCAATGGAATAGGTAAAAGATCTCATCATAGTCAACCATTTGACTTCAATGATATCCTTTTCAACTATTCTCACATTTGAAGGTATCTACCTTCTAATCAACTCCAATCTATTCTTTAGTGATCCATTTATTCCTTATGGATACTATATCCTTAGGTGGATCTATCAAGTTCTAAACTTGATTAGAATAGATAAAGTTTATATCGGATTTTATTGTCTTTTCCCATTAATGAATCAATATCTCATATTGGTTCTATATAGATCGTAGGATCAATATCCTTATTATCTTATGCCTCATTTCATCTATCAGAGATATGTCTCACGTATCTCTTAGGTAGAATGGACATAAGTAAAGACCTATGATTTGTCCTTGTGTAATTATTAACTAGCACCTTAATAGAAGTGTTATTGGGTTGTGGGACTGGAACATCTTCCATATATACCTTGCTCCCACTATCTTTCTTAAGAAGGAACTTTTCCTTTAGAAATATAGTGAGCTGAGCAACACATACCCTTATACATAAGGGTCGTATATTTAATATCCAAAAGTTTCCTTAGGATATTCCACAAGCCAACACTTCATAGTCTTATATTCCAACTTGTTAGAGTTATACTTCTTCACCAGGTCGGACATTCCGAAACCTTAACTTGCTTAAGGTCAAGTTTTAACCCCTTTTCCATATCCTATATGGAATAGTCAGAACAGATTTAGAAGGTACCTTTTAAAATCAAGTGGTTATAACGAGTACTTAACCAAAATTAGACAAAGAGGAAATTTGCAAAGTTTGTCATTGTTCATATTATGTCTTACATAATATGACTTCTCATTTTAGCTACTCAATTAAGCTAAAATGTGTAAAGAGGTGTCCATTAGATTCTAATATCCTTCAATTATATGTGAATTATGTACTTAAGTATTCCTCTCTTTGATCTCATCAAAGAGTTCTAATACTAGTTCCATTAGTATCTCTACTTCATTCTTAATCTCAGATAATTTCTCAAAGGTCTTAGATTTGTACTTCATAAAGTACATGTATCCATACCTAGAGACATCATCTTTGAAATAATGAAGTAGAAATATTCTTCTTTAGCCTTACTAGATATGGGCTAACATACATCTAAATGTACGAGTTCTAATAACTCATTAACCCATTCTCCATGTCTATATAAAGCTAAAGTGTAGATTGATCTAAATCAACCCATTTCCTTTTAAAAGGAATATTTACACATAACATGAGAGCTAACATATCAAATATGATTAAACAATTCATTAAGCTCCCACTGGCAAACACTTTGCCATTCAATCTATTAGAACATCTATCAATTCCATAACTTAGAATAAATCAATATTTATTCAAGTAGGAAATCATATAAAGTTCTTGTAGAAGGATATAATAGCAATATTAATTATTAAGACATCTCCATAAGGCTATTAAAGAATTGCACCTCCCGCTAATAATGATGCAACTTTTGCACCATTTCATATGTAGGTCAATATCTTCTTTATTAAGCCTTCATTTACTTGTCATCATCTACAACTCCTTGTAGATATAAGATGCATATCTGGTATCTCATACCATTAGATGCATCCATAGTATCTAATATTATGATATACACATATAGTATCTAATACTATTAAGTGTATATTTAAAACAAGTAAGTGTCAATGACTTGGATACATGAAGCTTCTCAAGCTCCACCTTTGCATTATATACAAAAACACTTTGTACTTTCTCTTCCACTTATCATCATCATGACAGTGTAAGAATCCTGTCTTATTCTGGCTTTATTATCTTGACCACCTTCTTTTACTATTAACTATCTCCTATTTCTATCTAATGATTTTACTTTTTTTTACTATTGGTCTTACCAACAAGAAGTAATTAAGATGTATTGTTGATCTAAGTTGCCCTTTAGTTAGCTCATCACTATGAGCCATGATGGATCTCATATCCATCTATCCATGTTGTCTCTATAATTATGTCTCATAGAGACTAACATCTAGTTTAAGGCAAACAATGCATCTTGTCTATGAGATAAGATCTTATCTTTCTTTCATATCACTAGATAATTTAGGAGACACCTACTTCTCAAGTAGAATAGTTAATTGGTCAACTATGAGAACAATTCTCTTAGTTCTAAACCAGTCTAAGAAGTGTGAGCCATTAAGCTATTTGACATCTAATATGTCATACTAATGGTGGTTTATTATTGTATTCTACAACAGAGATATAATTTTATCAATATAACATTGCAAACATTCATTAAAATTAAGATATGGTCTTTCATCCTAATTTATGCTCCCACTAATTTTCGACGAATTTGCATAACCCTCATTATGCAAAGACGGGATATCACGATGAAATCCTAGTGGGGACTAAGACCCTATTAACTTTATGGTGATGACCTTGTGGTAGCACAACAAATCACCCCATACTTAATAGGTAGGCAACTATTGCCGCTGCAACTCTTGCAACTCTTAGTCATTTAGCCTCTAGAGTTATGACCTTGTGGTAGCACAACAAGCCATATACTCTAGTTAGGTCAAACCCGCTTGTTACGTTATGAGAATGGATTCTTCACACAGCCCTTGTGGTAGCACAACAAAGCCATGCAAATGGTCCACCCCAAGGTTCGGCAAATGCCTTAGCCATGATCACCAATCCCTTGCTGAATGAGTCTTGTGGTAGCACAACAAACCCATCCAATCTAAGATTGGCTCATCAAGACCATAACAACGGAAGGCTACGTGAGTCATTCTTAATGTCACACGTTTATCAACCTAATTATGACAAGGAGGGATTTTATTTTAGTCTCATCAATAATATGTGCTAAGTATATATAATACCTTTGGAATATCATATATCTAAGGTATAACCAGTAGCACACATCCACATATCAAATATGCACAAAATCATGTGATCATGGACTTAACCCTAAGCATGCACCTAAGGCACCCCTATAGGTGCAAATCCTTGCTTCAGATGCTTGAGTTGGTATGCTCCCACTTCGAAGGGTGCTTCTCCAAGTGGTCCCGCTCTCCAACCTTCCACGAACCAGCTTCTAACTCTTACAAGCGGCTTAAGGGTAAGCAGACCCACAAATGTACATAACTCAATAAGAAACCTTGGTTTTAACCAAGGGGAGTACATTAATGGAGGGAGGTAGAATGTACAATCAGATTGTATAGAGAGAGAGGAGGCACACGCAGGCCCCATTTAATAACATAACCAACATAATTAAAAGCAATCACAAGCCAAGCACAATTAAGTCCATGATCACCTCCATACACACACTAACATTCATCACATGAACATAGAGCGCATACGTGATAATTATATGAGATATATCATATATATCAGCATAAAATTATATAATTTATTTTTGAAATTCTCAATTTCATGCATGTCGAATTTTTCATGAAATAAATAACATGAAAATAACATGACAATAACATATAAACAATTTATATGAAATGAACATACAAAACTAAACTATTTAGAACATTCATGCATTCCCAATACTGTGCAAGGTCAGAAATTAATGTCCCAATTTATATTCTGTAAAATCTCATTTTACATAATTAATTAAGACACTAATAATTTAAGTTAAACCTTTAAAACAATTTTAAAGTTTAACCATGAGTGAATCTATGTAAATAGGGGTAAACATCATCTAACATGTCACTAAACACTTTAAAACATGTTAAATAATATTATAGAATTTTTCAGAATTTTTATGGATTTTTCTGGCATTTTTTCGGATTTTTCTATGATTTTAAACACTTAAAATCACTTGAGAAAGAACTGGCGCATTGCGCCAAGCTCGCTGGCGCACAGCGCCCTTTTTTGCGTGTACCCGCCTGGTGCGCCGGCCCGCGGCTACTGTAGCGACCGGGTCCAAATCAGACCTGGTCATTGTCTTCTCCGCCCAATAAGGGCCGCGGTAGGTGCACTGTTCATCCGGGAGGAGTGTTTCCATAAAACCAGGTCTCTAACTCCCTATACCGGACTCCGAAAAATCCGGAAAAATATGCGTTGGAATCCATATCAAATAAGGAATCCAAAACAGTCGACCACATATCCAGTAAAAATCCCAGTCGACCGAAAAATGAGGAGGAAGAGGCGGCGGTCACCCAAATTCCGTAACAGAAATCTCAATTTTGTAACGAGGATAACTCTTTATCCAGGAAGAAAAATATTCTCCAAAAATACAATTTAGAATCCTCATCATATGAAGTATCCAAATATGTATATATCCCTTCAGATAAAAATTCTCTATCAACGGGAAATCAGGAAGAAACAAGTCGGCGCCGCCAGATTCCGCAGAACCCTAGTTCGTCGGAAAACTCAAAAATTCTCATCCTCCGCCGTCGTTCAAAGCTGTATATCAAAGGTAAAGGTTAGTTAATCATATTACCCATCTTATAAACCTTTTCCAAGCCTCAATTTCTTCTGTGGACGGAGATTTCACAAAATCCCCAAATCCGGGTGTTGGTTCGGGCATGACAGAAACACCAAATTTTGAGGCTTCTCCCGAACACTACAGATATCCAAACTTCAAACTGGTTGCGGAGTTGGAAAACCCTATGTCACGATATTATACCAAGGCTAACCAATCTATTATCTGAGTCATACACAGAATATGGTGGCCTCGTCAAAACAGACGTTTGCACAGATTCGGGAACACATAAATAACATGAAATAATGTCGATTCGACGTCGGTTTCGACCGACACTTGAACCTGGCTCTGATAACACTGTAAGGAATCGTCCATTAAAATTTGGTGAAGCGGAAGCGACGATTCCTATGGGTTCCTTTAGAATCCGTCTCAATCAGAACCGAACGAGGAAAACCGAAAACCGATCAAATCGGGTTCGAATATACCTGATAGGGATTCATATAATCCCAAGGAGAGGAAGGATATGAGCTTCTCAAGCTCTACAAACCGTTCAAGTTTCCGGTCTCCAGCAGTATCCACACGAACTTCACCCATAGCAGGTTCTCCCTTCGCGCCGGCCTCGAGAACTCTTCCCGAACGGAGCTCCATCGACCATGGACACCTTCTAGAGAGAGGAGGAGGTAGGGAGGAAGCTTGGGACGTGGTTTCCACCCTTGGCTTGATGGGGTTTGGCTGAAACCATTAGTATTTATAGAGAATTATGGAATTTTTCATAAAAACCCAAAATCTCTATAAATTATGTCCTTGCCCCTGTACTTGTGGATAAGTCTTTTTGTGTGTGACCCACTAGGCCCAATAACCTATTTGGTTGAGGCCTAAATAAAATAGAACAATTCTATTTAATTTTAATTAAATCCGTTATCCGATAACAGATTAATCGGCCTACCGATCATGAAGGGTACAAGCCACATCCCATGATCCCAAATGGCTATGGGGATAATTTCATCTCCATTGAGCCTTTCCATCATCAGTTACCACATGGATATAAACCCTCATCCATCCAATGTCCCGGTCGGAAAGGAGTACGGCATCGACTGTCAACTCCTTAGTATACCGACTCTATAGGATCCTGTACTCGAAATTGGATCAATTGAAAAACTCCTTTTCCAATTATCCTATCTACCCTGACCAGGGATTTAGAGTACTATCCCATAGGACATTCACTCTCACTTACCGAGAGTGGATGATCCCTTGTTGTCCGCTCAATTGCCTCCATCGGATTTTCCTTGTACCCGATCCATCGCTATATAGGACCATCTAAATTGTGATCCATAAGTCAATGGTCAAAGCACAAGTTCCACCCAACAAGGCATCTTTGGCGACTCGGGTCAAAGGTCCAACCATGCAACCGTGATGATAGAAGACCCCGATAGACGGTTCGGTAAGATACCATTCGTGGTTTCTAATTTGGTCATTTCAGTGAACTCATTCAACTAATGAGCACCTGTATGTGTATCTCAGTGTCTCCACACTAATGACCAATGAGATCGGTCGTCCTCATCACATGAGAAGACATCACATACACTAGTCTATCCGGATCCTTGATGTCCCATCTCAAGTATCCTATGACTAGGAACATTTAGATCAAATACCTCTAGATAATCAATCTCATTATCATGATCTCATCATGATTTAATCATCATTGTATTTGATCAAGGACTTCATTATTATATTCGCATCTAATAAGAGCTTATAATGAAGATTTGCCTAATTAATTGAATAAGATATTTCTAGAAATGTCGAATCATATCATATATGATTGGCTTGTAGGGCATACATTTCTATCACATGGGCCCAGTTGATGAAAAGGGGCATAAGAGCCCAATTGATGAAAAGGGCATAAGTGCTTGAAAATGGGGCATAAGGGCCCAAAACTGGGGCATAAGGGCTCAATTGAGTGGGATGGGGTGTGGGCCATGGCCCTAAGATTGACAGATTTTGGACCCATGGGCCTGATTGATGGTTGTAAGAAGGATAAAGAAAGGGCAGTGGCCCTACGATTGAGGAATTGGGGGCCCATGGGCCCGATCGTTGATTTGGAGGAGAATAAAGAAAGGGTCGTGGCCCTAAGATTGGTTGATTGTGGGCCCATGGGCCGGATTGTTGCTTAGAAGAAGAATAGGGTAAGGGTCGTGGCCCTAAGATTGATGCTAAGGGATGGGATTTACCTACCTAGCTGGAGGAGGTCCTAGTATCCCCTTGCTAAGGTATGCATATTCTTTCTATAGGTTTATAGACTCCTTTCCCATTTCACTGACCAATTTGGTCTCCTTACTTCCTAGCTCAGCGGTCAATTCAATCTGACAAACTTCAGAGATCAATTCCAGTGATGACAATAGTTGATATATACTTGAAGAATCCTTGCCTAGTTCTTGACAATCAACAAAATTTATGATCTCCTCACCTAAGCTCCTTACAGTAGGCTTCTCCTTAGGTTGTTCTGGGGAAGAGGGCATGCCTAGTTTAGGGGATTCTAAAATGATAGAAGAGTTTGGTTCGACCTCCCCTACTGGCTGACTTTGATCTTGAGAGAGAGCAAGGATATGTTGAGGAGTTGATTCCTCTGCCAGGGCAGGAGCACAAATCATTGGAGTGATTGATTCCTCTGCCAGGGTAGGAGCTTGAAAGGTCAAAGTGTCTAAATCTTCTACTACAGCAGGAGCAAGAATAGTAGGAGTGATTGATTCCTTTGTTGGGGGCAAGAGTAATAGAAGAAATGATTGGTTATTGTGCAACCAACTGAGGAGGATCCCTATGCAGTGGGATTGTTTGATAAGTCAGGGTTTGCTCGATCGGCTCAGGATGAATGATTGGCCGAGGGACCGTTGGTGAAGTGGGTTGAGGGGCCAAGGCTTACGTGGCTAGCCGAGGGGTTGTTGTTGGAATAGGCTGAGAAGCCAATGGCTAGCTGATTGGCCAATGGACCTTAAGAAATGTTGGTGGAGTCGAAGCAGGGGAGCCGGTTGAAGTAATGGAGTATTCGCACAAGCAACAAGAGGAGCTTTATTAAGCGTGGTTGGTTGTGCCATTGACATGGGTTGCATAACTGGCTGAGGTTAGGGCATGGGTGGCCTAATCAACTGGCGTCTAGGAGTTGGCCGATGATGATGATCTGGATGAGGTTGGAGAGGGTTCCTAGGTTGGTGCATAGCATCAATGCTCCTCTCGAGCCTGGGCCTCAATTCATCAGAATATTGCATTAATTCCACATCTTCTTTTACTTTCCCAATTATTGAATAGCTTGGCCCATATCGTTTCAATAATTTGGCCTTGACAATATCAAAATCCCATATCTCTACTTTGTTCAATGAAAAAAAACCAATATAGGGCTGCACCCTCTAAAGATCTCCTAAAAAGAAAGGCAAGGGTCATTCTATCATTCTGCCATCGAGATGATTTGCTCAAGAAATCATTGACATGGGTGAAGGGATCACCTAAGCCATTGTAATGATGGTAGGCTGGTGTTTGTGATGGGGAAATGTAGATAGTATAGAGGGGAAATTCAAGGGTTTCATGATCCTTGGCAACAAGTGGGGAGGAATTCACCAGGGGGTGTGCATGTGGCACTCGGATGGGAGGGGGTGGGTTGGTGTGCAAGCTAAATGAAGTAGCATGGCAGGACTGCCCAGGTGGGGTTATGGTAAGAGGTTGAACTACTAATTGGGGAGGTGAGGCAGCTCGGTTGACTTTGGCTAGACCATGATTGACAAGTGTCTTGCTCTTTGCTAGGGACTGCACAATTGAGAAGGATTTAGGATCAAGGCAGAGAGATAGACCCTGAAGGAGTTGCTCCATGCTGAGCGGAGCAGGCTGATAGGTGGGATCTTGAATTTTGGGTTCCCTGATGACATTAACATGGCCCTCTGGTTGGACCATGAGTTTTTGTAGCATGTAGTGACCCGTCTTGTAGTTGTCCAGCATCATGGGCATCATGTCGATCTTTCTTCAAAGATGGTTAAAAAAAGAAGGGCAAGTCAAGCACACAATCGAAGATTTTTTTGTTATGTTTTGTTTTGTTTGATTTTTTGTTTCAATTTGGTTGTTTGGAAAACAAGTTTTACACAAAAATAAAGAGTTTTTTGTTTTGTTTCTTTAGGTGTTTTGCAAGAAGAAATATTTGGTTTTTTTCAATTTTTTGTGAGCAAGCAAGTTATGCAATCAAGGTTTTAAAATGACTACTCGACAATATTTGGGTTGAAACCTTAGATTAGATAGATTGTTAGCAATTGTTCACTCAAATGGGTATGGTTCCTATTGTTTCAATCTTCAAGACCTAAGGTTGTCACTCAATCACCACGATTAGGTACTTGGGTTCTTCGGGTTTTGGGAAAGTGGTACAACCGGCTCAATCGTGCAGAGAGGAATACTCCACGGATGGGAACTTACGGAGGTCTTGATGGAAACCACCAAATCAACTAGGAAGGAATATCCCAGAAGAGAGGTAAGAATCCACCTAGAAGGTTTTTGGAGGGTGAGGGTGTGTTGGGAGAGAGAGCCCCCGCCTCAAATGCCCTACGGATCGGAGAAACTACGGTACCCGATGCAAAAGCTAATGCAAAAATAAAAATAGAGGGTAGGAGGAGAAGAAGCAATCAATATGCAAACATGAATGAAAGCTATTAAATAAATCAAACAAGTGAGTGCAAGCAAGACAAGCAATGATAAAGTAAAACAAATAACTAGCAACGGTTCGCGCAGGAATCGGCTTGTGATGGAGTGTCCAAGTGGGGACAAATCTGAAGTAAAGGTAAAAGGATGGTCCATGCGGGGACCGGTTTGAAAATAAAGTGGCTCACACGGGAGCCAAGTTTTGGAAAGGTAGGTGGTTCACGCGGGAACCGGTTTTTGAAGGAAAAGGGGTGGTTCACGCGGGAACCGGTTTGTTTGATTGGAAAAATGAAAGGAGGGCCACTTGGGGCCAATTTAAAGTGGTGCAAGAGGGTGGTCCACGTGGGGACTGATCTGAAAGTGGGTTGGTTCACACGGGAACCAGTTTAGAAAAGGGGTTGGTTCATGCGGGAACCAGTTTTAATGAAGAAAGTGGTTCACGCGGGAACTGGTGTAAAAGGTGACAAAATGAAAAGAGGGTCACGTGGGGCCAATCTGAAGGTGCTGTAAAGAGGTGATCCATGCAGGGACTGATTTGAAAATAAGTTGGTTCATGCGGGAACCGAGTTGGAAAAGAAAGGAGGTTCACGCGGGAACCAGTTTATAAGAAGAAAAGAGTGGTTCATGCGGGAACCGGGTTGAAATTAAAGACAAGTAAGTCAAGTCCGCATGGGAGACAATCTTAAATAAAGAGTAAACATCAAGTTTAAAATTAAATTGACTTGGAAAAGGTAAAGGACAGGCTGGTTCGTGCGGGAACCAAATCGGAAAACAACTAGTTGCACGGATCAATCAAGCTAGCACGGTTGAAGACATTGGTTGTCCCACTGTGGTCGCCAAAAAGCTGTCGACTCCAAAAATGGGTTCCGTATCGGCACCTCAAGTGAAGGTGAAAGATAGAATAGTGGAAAAAGGGAAGTGATTTGGAAAATGCCCGAAAAGCAGTAAAGAGTCCTCACCTCGGTCCCAAACTCACATTGATCTCGGAACTTTCTTCTCACGGTGTCGCTCGAGCACCGGAGACAGTTTGGGTCATGTGGGGAAGAGAGTGAGGAATGAATTAACTTATAACATGATAAGAGGTGGTCGCCAGAAGCCGCAGGCTCCACTTTATGGAATGTAAATCAAGAGATGAGTTGACCGTGTGTACCTTAGCGTGGGAGATGATATGTGAGTTAAACCTTCTTCCTCGTCGGCCGGACGACGAGGGAGAGTCCAACCGATGCTAGCTTGATCAATATGTGCAACTTAAGACAATAAAACAAGTGAAGAGTTTGATTAGACTTGTGAGAAGTGTAGTAACTGTAGTAAGAAGATAAGAAAGGAAGCAATTGTAATCGGACTCACCAGCTTCGGGGTGAGCCTTAACCCCTTTCTTATGTTTTTAATTATGTAAAAATGATGCAAGTAAACTAAAAGATGTTCTAAAACAGTAAATAAACTGAATGAAATGAGTTAAGAAGAACTTAAGAAGTGTATGGCTTGAGTTGAAGCCAAGTTGGTTGAAGAAGGCCGGTTCGGGTAGCCTTGCACCCTTTTGGCGCGACTTTGGTGCAGAAAATTTTACGAATGACCCCAATGTTATAATTCAGTGATGTTTATTTCTATAGATGGAAAACTTGGAGTGAGTGATATATTCAGTTGATGACTTCTCCGGAATCTATTTGTAAAAGCCTGTAAAAATTCTGAAAGTGGATGAATGTGAAAAACAGAACCTGGATGCGTGCTCTCAGAGAAGCAATCACCACGAACAGACGGCAAGTTGGAATTGAGTGCCACTAGTTGAAAATGAAAGAGGACGAAGAGAGGAACAACTCCTATGTTGAAGACTTTTGCAGAAAGAGCTCCATATTTTATACAGAAGCTGATGAAGTTGGTTGATGCAGAATGCACGGATTGTGCTTCTCCTTCACTTCGAGATCGATCTCTCGACGTCGGATCGGCTTTGGACATCGGGACGGCCTTGGAAGAGAGCATGTACGACCTCAGGATGAGCTTGGCATTGGGGATTAACCTTGGGTCATTGAGAATGGCTCTCAATTTATAGGGAATGGAAACCGGTGCAAAACATGGAAACTAGACCGACCGCAGCCCCACATTTCAAAGGAAATGAGGGCAGGCAGGGTGCACCCTCGACTTGAGGGCGCGCAGGGCGTGCCCTCACCTTGGGGGCACGGTATGCGCACCCCCCAGTTTCAAAGAAATTGAGGGTGCATTATGCGTGTTATTGCTAAAATCCACCGAAATCTTCCAGAAATTGCTAAAAATCCGACTTGACAAACGTAACGCACCCCTGACCCGAGGTCGTGGTAAAAATAATCGAAAATTATTGATGGTAACCTTCCAAAAATCCGGTTTAGAAGGTGTAAATCGGGGCAATTTATGATTTTCAGAAATTGACCGCTCCCCCGCGTTTCAAAAGAATCAGGGGCGCGCAGGGTGCACCCCTGGACTGAGGGTGTTGGGTGCGCCCCAGGTTGCCCTCCCATTTCAAAGGGGGCGGGGGAGCGGTACACTCTCTCTCCTATGCGCGCATTCTGCGGGCTATAACTTGCAAACAGGATGTCCGATTCAGCTCCCATTTGTTGCGTTGGAAAGAGGGCCTTCAACCGCACCTCTTCAAGTCAGTAAACCAGCCGACATGACTCCCGAGACATTCGCACGGGGCTTTCTACCAGTTTACCCTCTCGTTAAAAGCCAAAAATCATGGCGAAGATCCGAAAGAGCACGGTTCCGGTCGAGGAATCACGGGTCAGCTCGGGATTGTCGACTCCGGAAACTGGTTCCGGATCGGCACCTCAAGATAAGGTGAAAGATAGAATGGGGGAAAAAAGGGAGTGAATCGGAAAACACTCGGAAAGCGGTAAAAAGTCCTCACTCGGTCCCACACTCACATTAATCCCCGAACTTTCATCTCACAGCGTCGCTCGAGCACCGGAGATGGTTTGGGTCATGTGGGAGGAGAGTGAGGAGGAGATGAACTTAAAACATAAATAAAAGGTGGTCGCCAGGAGCCGCGGGCTCCGCTTTATAGAATAACAACAATATTGAGTTGATTTGACCGTGTACCTTAGCGCGGGAGATCGGGATATGGGTTCAACCTTCTTCTTCTTCGGCCGGCCGATAAAGAAGAGTCTCCAACCGATGCTAGCTTAATAGACATGTGCAAATAGAACAATAAACCAAGTGAAAGAAACCAATTAGAACTATGGGAAGTGTAGAAACTATATAAGAAGAGATGAAACCAAGAAGCAATTGGAATCGAACTCACCGGATTGGGGCGAGCCCTAACCCCTTTTTGTGTATTTTTTGTAATATAAAATTATGCAAAAACTAAATAAAATGATACTAAAATGATTATGGATGAGTGACGAAGACATAGAAACTTGAATGGCTAAAATCGGAGCTAAAATGGAGAAGATATCACCAATATGGCCAGACAGCACATTGGACTGAACGTGCCCTGGGTTTGGGGGCGTGGTGGGCGCGCCCTAGGTGTGAGGCCGCGGTCTGCGCGCCCTTGGTTCAGGGGTGCGTTGCACTGTCTGGCGCGACTTCAGTGCAGAGCTCGCCACAGGAAGTCCTGATGTCAAAATTGAGTGCCGTTTGTTGAAGTAGACATAAGACTTTGAGAGGAAAAGTTTCTATGTTGATGACCTCTCCAGAATACGCCTGTAGAAGTCTGTAAAACTTATTAAATTAGACAGATATAAAAAGTAAAACCTGGATGCATACACTCAGTGCAGCAATCACCAGGAACAAACGGCAAGTCATAATCGAGTGCCGTCAGTTGTAGATGAAAGAGGACGAAGAGAGGAACAACTTCTATGTTGAAGACTTTCGCAGAAAAAGTCCCGGATTTTCTTAAGAAGTCGATGAAGTCGGTTGATGCAAAATGCCCGGATCGAGCCTTCTTCTTTACTTCGGGATCGATCTCTCAATGTCGGATCGCCTTTGGACGTCAGGACAGCTTTGGAGAAGAGCTTGGACAACCTATGGACGAGCTAGGCATGAGGGATTAATCTTGGGTCATTGAGAATGGCCCTCAATTTATAGGGGAAGGAAGCCGGTGCAAAAAATGGAAACTGGACTGACCGCGCCCCAACTTTTCAAAGGGGACGAGGGCGCACAGGGCCCTCTTATCTTTGTTATCACCCCATTAAGAGGGATCTTCCCTTTGATCTACATCAAAGTAGGCCATAATAGGCAAAGGGATGAGTCGTTGGAAGATTTGATCCTCTTTTATCAAGTGTTTCAGGGCCTTTAAAGTGTGAGGGGAAGGTTCTCTTGATGGCAAGTTCTTTTAACCATTTCATTTCAGTCATTTTTTTTATTTTATTACACCTTGTTGAGAAGGCTCCGCTCTTTGACCTAAGTAAAGATAGAGGACAATAGGTAAAGGGATGAGTCATGGTGAAGATTTAATCTCCTTTATCAAATGTTTCAAGAATGTAAGTGTAAAAAGGGAGTGATTCTCACCATGGCAGGTAAGTCCTCTCAACCCTTCTCACATCTTATTCTTTTTAGTTAATTATTTGTCCCACCTTGTTAATAAGGCTACCCCTTGACATATAAGCAAGGCAAGATGACAATAAGCAAGAGGGTAAGACATGGTGCAGATCTAACCCCTTTATTAAGCATTTCAGAAAAGAAACACGAGTCCGAGGAAGACCAAGAAGGAGCTTTGCCTCCTTAAGAAGAATTGTGCACTCAAAGATGCTAAACACGAATGTGTGAGTGTCGAGATGCCACAGCTCAACAAGAGCTCCCATCAAGCCGAAGTCGAGTGAATAGCCAGAATACTGCTTATCATGGATCAAGAGTCCGGTCAAGCCCCAATCCCGAAGGGTCACTCTGACTGACAAGTCGAGGACGTCAAGCAAGCCGATAAGCCAAGGAGGAGAGCAATACCGGCGAGGCCCTGGGAAATTTGGGTAATCCTACAACTAAATAGAAGGTAACAGGTAAGTGCATTGAGGAGAAGAAAAAAAAAGGTGTGAAAGCTAAAATTGGAAGCAAACTCACCAAGTTGGCACCGATTCTTGAAATACCTCTAACCAAGCCAACATGCTGTTTCTTCAAAGGAGGAGCCATCCTGGGTGCTGGTAAGATGTTCTGGGCATATAGGGTGTTTATATAGGGTGGATCGGTCCCAGTTTGAGCCAAAATTGGATCTGGATCAAAAATGAAAACTGGGACTAAACGTGCCCCCAATCCAAGGCGCAATCGATTAAATTCATAAAAATTCTACCAAAAATTCCAAAAAAATTTAAAAAAATTTAAAAAAATGATAAAATTTTGATAAATCAATTTTTTTATGTTTTATCTTTATTAAGGCCAAGTGGACATCATTGTCCCTTCATAACTAACATTTTGATGAATGTAAGGAATTGCCCATGGAAATGGAAGAATGGACATGGGAAACCCCCATGAGGTCCCGACTAACTTATGAGTCATTTGTCATATATCATTATTTATTATTGTTGAAGACCGTAGGTGTGAAGATGATCTGACCCGATATCCCTTTCATCAAAAACTATGATGGTCAGGTCATCCTTCGTGCTTATAGATAAGCCAAAATTTTGCATTGAGGGACAATAGTTCCCGACTGGGTATCTTGACCTCTGTTGACATCAAATTTTTCCGCTTAGCATGCTTGATACAAGTTTCAGCAATGTCGAAGCCGGTGCAGAAAATCTGACCAAGATTCGAAAAATTCGTGAATAGATGATGTAAATAGGCTTTGGAAATGCCTTGGCATGGCCTTACATGCTACAAATGACCAAGATAATGTGTTCATTACATATCCCCGGTCAAGAGCTTCGCAACGGTGCCCAAAACATGAAAAACGGACACCGAAAGGCCGAAATGACCATTTTGCCCCTGACACTTTGGGACAAATTGGAACTCTAACACGGAATTACAACTTTACCACATTGTAAATATTGGATAGAGATAGGCAACGCTCAAAACAGATCGAAAATCCGACCCCCGGATGAAGAGATATGCAAGAAAGAGCAAATCCGGACGGAAAGCCGTATGTTCTCGCACCAGGGGCATAATGGTCCGATTAGCTCTGGATCGACCCATGGGCTGAAAATTTCAATTTTCATGACCCAAAAATTTTATCTCATGAATATTGATGCATTAAAAATAAATTTGGCCAATGGGAGAAGGTAATTGCACTCAGATACAGTTTTCGACATTATCGATGGCCGAGATCGCACCGATCAGAGAAACTAGCTAAATTAAGAGATCCGTTGCAATTCAAGTGATCTCAACCACACATCAAGATGGAGCATAAGATAAATGGCCATCAGGGCATGATCTGGAATTTTTTGAAGTCAATTTGAGATTTAGTTAATTGGTTTTGGTCGAAATTAATGCTAGCCGTTGGATCGGGAGCACTCTGATTAAACCAGGTTTAAACCTAACCCAATATGGTCTAACCCAACCTGTCATGGCCTAATCCCATCCTCCCTCATCTGATGTGTGCGCAAGAAGCCCTAGAAAATAGGGGAGGGAGGCGCACCCACCTCCTCCTTCCTTGGCTGGTGGGTCCCACTCAACCACTTCCCTCAACCACCTCCCTTGGCTTATCCCTATCTCTCCCTTGGTTTATCTTCATCCTAACTAATCCTACAAATAACCAAGCTTATCCTCATCCAAGCCTTGGTCCAACCAGCCTTCTTTCCACATGTCATGTGCGCACACCTCCTTGAAAGGAGGAGATGGTGCGCACCCTTCTCTCCCTCTCTTTCTAGTTGGCGCACAATCACCTCAACAACCTCCCTTGAGTTATCCTTATCATCCTCAACCTCCCTTGAGTTATCCTTATCTACTCTCAACAACATCCAGCCTTATCTTCTCCTGGAGATGGTGCCCCTCAGCCCCTATAAAAGCCCCCTCAGCTGGCCATGTGCAGGAGAAGCTGATCACCCTGCGGAAGCCCTACCTCTCCTCCCTCTACCCTGCTCCAAGACAGCTTCTCCTTGCTTGGACGTCTTCATAATAAAGTCATCAACCTCTCCAGCCCCCTTGTGGTGTTCCAAGTGAAGAATAAAAAAGAGAAAAGGCCTCCCTCCAGCAGGCGCGCCAGCAGCAAGTGCAACCAGCCCACCTGATTGGTGTGCCAACTTCAGCAAGTGCAGCAAGCTCTCTTCATTCCTTTGCTCCATCCATCAACATCAGCAAGGATAATACCCCTTTTTCCCATCCAACAGCAAGATAATAAGGGTTTGGTGGCACCTTCAGCACATCATCTTCAACACCACCTGCAGTGCAAGAGAGAAGAAAAAACCGGTGAGTTAAAAAAGTGTGTTCCAATGTAGCCTTTTAATTCAACTCTTCCCCTTCTCTTCTCTAACCCTCTCCATGGTGGCATACCCTCTGATTAATGTCCATTCATCCCCCTTTGAGTGCCATTCACGTTTGTCTACAGAAAGCCCCAAGTGTACCCTTTATTTGGCCATCACAAAAAACAGCCCCTTGCTGCCCCTTAAAACAGGCCTCTGAACCAGCCCCTTTGTGTACCCTTTTGGCCCTCCATGTTGGCCTCTAAACCTTGTACTATCATGCTTGGTTTGACCCCACTGATGGTCACTTGTACATGCACCTCCTGCCTCTCTCAATCTGGCCCCAAAATGGCATGCAAAACAGGCCCCCTTGCTGGCCCAAGTTCTGCCCCCTTGTGAGCACCCATGTCAGGCCCCTTTCATGGACACCTAGTTTGCCCTATGTGCAACACACCCAATACATCTTCTACAGCACCCACAAACAAACCAAACATCCTCTTTGATGTGTGGAAGGATGGGTGATAGCCCGGGCCTCTTGGAATCCGCCGGACGGGCCAAGAGTTAAGCCGGGTGGCCCTGATTTCTACATGTCAAAATGCCCTTTGTGCATTCCTAAACCATCCTAGTTCACACCTAAACCTGCCCCTTGTGCAGTC
Source organism: Cryptocoryne crispatula var. balansae (assembly GCA_036172225.1). NCBI lineage: Eukaryota > Viridiplantae > Streptophyta > Magnoliopsida > Alismatales > Araceae > Cryptocoryne > Cryptocoryne crispatula. The sequence continues at coordinate 24,278,304 of CM069925.1, forward strand.
CTACCAAAAGCCCACCTAAACAGCACCTTAGCCAACCCATTCCAGCCCCTCTGAGGCTCACCTACTCCGCTGCTACAACAAGATGTCAAGGTGCAAAAATGGAGTGCAAATCAGGTCAATCAGGCCATGGAGGTGCAAATCAAGCCCATTGGGTCATGAAGCTCAAAGCAGGCCACCAGGGCCCATGAAGCTCAAGATTGGGCCAACCAGGCCGACATGGTATGAAGCCGGCCTTCTCAGGCCATGCGACATGAAGACCAGCCCATTGTGCTGATGAAGTTGGCTCATTGGGCCTTGGACATTTAAAAAGCACACTTAAATAAATATGAAGGCGAAATGCCAAAATTAAATAAGGAGTTAGTCCACAACTGGACGCTTCATTGGGTGGCTCATCCGGCATGCACCGGAACGCTAACCCGGGCATAGGCATGGGACACGCTTCCCACTGCAGATGGACCCTTCCCACTACTTGGAAAGTCAAATGACTATGCCTTGTAGGACGGGTAAAATTCCACACCGATTGGAAAATAAGGCGGCATGCTGCCAAAATTTTCCCAATCAAGTGGTATTTTACACCAAGGGAAGGACATTCACACATTTGCACCATTGACAGCATTGAACATGGCATATGAACTGCCACATCTGATGTACACCAGCATGAGCATGAATATTCAATGAACATCTCAAGTGCCGAGTTGATTGCATGTGACTGGGCATCGACACTAGCCCGACAAACCGGATGTGATGCAAACCAAACAATTAAAACAAATCAAAACAAATAACATTCAAATCCAAGTCAAATCAAAATATGAAATCAACATTTCAAACTACATCAAAAATCAATTCATAAATCAGCATAAACCAACTCCAAACCAAATCTAACCAAACTTGTTTGCATCTCATCGGGCTTGAAAGGCCAGGGCCCTTTGTGTTCTTTATACATTGTGGATGTGCACGCTCTCGTCAAACAAGATCGCTATGGCAGTTTTCGCACCATCCGATGGAGAGAGGTCAAAAATATTTTCACAGAACCCGAACCTCGGTTCTATACTCTTCTTTTTATCACCCGGACTATCTAGTATTTTTATGGTCTATTACCTACTTTACTAGAAAATTCGGATGTCTATATTTCAAAACATACAAAAAACAAAAAAATCTTTTCCAAGAATCAAAAAAGATTCCCGAGGTTCCCACAACCTCACAAACAATTTATATCTTCAACTAATTATTAGGCGAGTCTTGTTTTCATTGTTTTTGAGACCAGCACGCATCATGTAGTATTAGTCTCATTGCATTTTGCATTGTCATTGCATACATTTCATCATAATCATCACCTTCTCACCGTGATCTTTGAACCCCACCGGGTGCACTTTCCCATTGTTTACCTCAATTCTGATCTTTTCTATATACTACTATTTCCGTTAATTCCACTATCTATCACCTATCGTAATCACCCTTTTGCTTTTCTACATCTTTCATCTCTACCCCACCACAGCCATTGAAAAACTTTCTTGTTGTTCATCTCACCGTGACAGTCATCTCACCATGCGTACCTCTTTGATCATTGTTCTTGTGTTACCATCATCCTTACGGTCTATTGATTGCTTTTAAACAGTTTGCCCTATGGAATTTAAGATCATTCTATTATGAATCAAATCATGTCTTTTATAAAACTTAAACAAATCTGAGAACCTAAAAATGTTGATTGGTATTCTTTTATTTTACAAAACAAATCTCTTTCTAAACTTTTAGAGCTTAAACCCTAATTCCATTGGCAATACTCTTTATCTGACCATTATCCGATCCAGATCACCTTGTAAAAATGAGCCAGGGACATCAGTGGAGAGCCGGGTGAGTTTAGAATGGATCGAAGATTTCTGAAGCAATGACAACCTTCAAACAAGAGCCATGCATTAATAGTGGAAACATGAAGTTTGCTTAATGATCGACCCTTAAAAGGTCCATAATTGATGGTCTCAGAAGTCCGGCATAAATTTTGCAACATTTGGGTTTCCAACAAGTCATTTTGGTAGTTGCAGGTCTATAATGGCTTTTATCATGGCTTTTCTGATCCGTACTATCATGGCTAGCCCAGACCATGTGCTACATCTCTCCAATCATCACTGGGCCTTTCTGGGTCCGACAGGTCAACCCTAGCCGTATATTGTCGCCAACCGGTGTCGTACCATCATTTCGGTTGATTTTATGGTTTCTCGGTTATTCCTGACTTTTTCACGGTTCATGATTTTATGTTTACCGGGTTATTCATGGTTCTTTCAATGATTACAAGTTTTATGATCATACCAAACTTGTTAGGTCATTGTTTTAAGTCATCCCGAGCTAGCCCTAGGCTCCTTGATCGAAACTATGTCTTTTTGGATCATCACTCTGGCTTTCAGCATCATTGGAATCATAAACTAGAGGTTAAAATCCCATACAAAAGTTTTGGGATGCGTTCTGGCTGGTTTACCAATTTGAGGAACTACATTTATGAGTCCTCTTTTATACACAACAAACGGGAGTCAAAACAGACATCCTGTTTGCAAGTTAGGTCTCCCGGACGTAGGGCGCACAGGAGAGAGAACTAAACACACCCCCGAACCGGGGGCGCGATCAGCGTGCGCTCAATGTGAGGGCTCAGTCTGTGCGCCCTCAGACCGAGGGCATAGTTAGCGCACCCTCTATCTGAGGGTGCAGTTGATTCCAAAAACCAAAAATTTACCCCAGTTTGGACTTTCCAAACCGATTTTCGAGAAGTTTTCTTCTCTTAAAACGCTTATTTTGACAGTGCCCCCGATTCGGGGGCGCGTTCATTTTGTCAACCCCATTTTTAGCAATTTTATAGAGTTTTCCAAAGATTTTTAGAAATAATACATTGAACACACCCCCAAAGTGGGGGGCACTCACCGCACCCTCAACCTAAGGGCGTGGCCTGCGCACCCCCAACTCGGGGGCGCGGTCGGTTTCTTTCTATAGTTTGCACTAGTCTTGCTTCTTCTATAAATTGAGAGTCATTCTCAATGACCGGGGGTGACAATGCACGCTCTAGCACATCCATAGATCGTCCAAGCTCTTCTCCAAGCTCTCTTTCACATTCTACTCTGATCCATTGGTGAGAGATCGACCCCAATGTGAAGGAGGAGGCCCAATTCAGGCTCTTTACATCAACGTTTCATAGGCCTCTACAGAATTCTTGGGATGCATACTACCAAAGTAGTCAATAGAAGAAAGCTTCATCTATACGTTCTCTTTCATTTGTAACCAGAAGCACTTGATTCCAATGTGTCATTTTTTTGTGGTGATTGTTGCATCGAGGGTGCACAACCAGTTTCTGATTTCACATTTGATCACTTCCAAAAAATTTATAAATCTGTACGGGCACATTCTGGAAAAGTTCTCAACATAGGATCTCTTTCTCTTCAAGTTATATATCTTTAGGAACAAACGGAACTCGATTCCAACATCAGGGTTGACTGTAGCAGCTTCTGAACCGAAGTTGCACCAACAGGATAATGCACTCACCCAAGAGCAGGCCATCTGAACTGACTTCTTTTGCTCATTCCAGCTTCGATCCGAGCCATCCTACTCTCTAAGTCTTTTATATTACATTTAGATCATATTTAGCTAATTTTAATTTATTTTTTTATCATTTTTATCATCTAAAAATATAAAAAATGGGGTTAGGGCTCACCCCAATCCGGTGAGTTCAAATCTAATTGCTCCTTTCCTTATCTTTCTCCTTACAGTTTCTACACTTCACCTAGTTCTAATCAATTTTTTTCACTTGGTTCATTATTCTAGTTGCATAGGTTTATTAAGCAAGCATCGGTTAGAGACTCTTCTTCATCGGCCGACCGAAAAAGAAGAAGGTTGAACCTGCACACACTTTTTCCCACACTAAGGTACACACAGTCTTCCTTTACTCAATTTGCATTGTATGTCATTTAAAGTGGCGCCCATGGTTCCTGGCGACCACCTACTTTCATTCCTTCATGCATTAAGTTCTTGTATTATGTACTCACTCTCCTCCTACATGACCCGAACCGTCTCTTTGGTGCTCGAGCGACGCCTAGAAATTAAAGTTCGGGGATCAATGTAAGTGTGGGACCGAGGTGAGAGATTTTTTGTGTTTTTATCCTTATCTTTCTCATCACTCCTTTTGTGGTGGCAATCTGGATAACGATAAACCCATTTTCAGATTCGACAGGAGCAAGGTACATATATGGAAGGTGTTCCATTCACACAACCTAGTGACACTTTTATTATGGTACCAGTTGTCGACTCCAGAAACGGGTTCCAGTTCGGCACATCAAAAAAAGGTGATGATAGAATAGGGGAAAAGGGAGTGAGTCAGAAAACACTCAGAAAGTGGTAAAATCTTCACCTCAGTCCCACACTCACATTGATCCCTGAACTTTAATCTCTCGGCGTCGCTCGAGCACCAAAGATACGGTTCGGGTCATGTAGGAGGAGAGTGAGGAATGAATTGACTTAAAGCATGAATAAAAGAGGTCGTTGCCAGGAATCGTGGGCTCCACTTTATGGAATTGAACAAGAGATTAAGTTAGATGACCGTGTGTACCTTAGCGCGGGAGATTGAGATGTGAGTTCAACCTCCTTCTTCTTTGGCCGGCCGATGAAGAAGAGTCCAACCGATGCTAACTTGATCGATCTGTGCAACTTAAAACAATGAATCAAGTAAAGAGTTTAATTAGACTTGATAAAAGTGTAGAAACTATAACAAAATATGAGAAATAAGCAATTGAAACCGAACTCACCGGCTTCGGGGTAAGCCTTAAACCCTTTTTTTGTGTTTTTAGTTACATAAAAATGATGCAAACTAAACTAAAAGATGTTCTAACAAATAAAGAGACTGAATGAAATGAGTTAAGAAGAATTATGAAGTGAATTGGCTTGAGTTGAAGCCGAGTCGGTTGAAGAAGGCCAGATCGGGTAGCCTTGCAACCTTCTGGCGCGACTATGGTATAAAGAATTCAACGTACGACCCTGATGTCAAAATCAAGTACCGCTTGTTTCTATGGATGGAGAACTCAAACAGGAACAGATCTCCTGTTGATGACTTCTCCAGAATGGATCCTTACAAGCCTCTAGAAAAGCCGAAACTGGATGGATAGAAAAGTAGAACCTGGATGCATACCCTTGGTGCAGCAATCACCACAGACAAATGACAAGTCAGAATCAAATGTTGTTAGTTGTAAATGAAGGAGGATGAAGAGCAAAACAATTCTTCTATTGAAGACTTTTGTAGAAGAAGGTTCAGATTTTCTGTAGAAGTTGATGAAGTCAGTTGATGTAGAACACACGGATTGAGCCTTCTCCTTCGCTTCGAGATCAATCTCTCAACATCAGCATGGATTTGAATGTAGGGATCGCTTTGGGAGGGAGCTTGGATGACCTCAGGATGAGCTAGGCATGGGGGGTTAACCTTGGGTCATTGGGAATAGCCCATAATTTATAAAGAATGGAAATCAGTGCAAAATATAGAAATTAGCCCAACCGCACCCCCGATATTCAAAGGAAGTGAGGGTGCACCCTCCACCTGAGGGCGCGCAGGGCGCACCCTCACCTTCTGGGTGCTGTCTGCGCACCCCCCTATTTCAAAGGAGGAAAGGGCGCGTTACGCGTCTCCTTACTAAAAATCGTTGGAACCTTCCGAAAATTGCTAAAAATCGGACTTAATAAGATGAACATGCCCCCAAACCAGGGGCGCAGTCGAAATAAATGATATTAAGTGTGGGAAACTTTCCAAAAATCCAATTTAGAAGGCGCTAATTGGGTAATTTATGATTTCCAAAAAAAGACTACGCCCCCACCTTTCAAAAAGAGCGAGGGCGTGCAGGGCACGCCCCCGGACTGAGGGCTCTCCCCCAATGTGAGGGCACGGTGACTGCACCCTCCCATTTCAAGGGGATCGGGGGTGCGGTACACTCTCTCTCTTTAGCACTGTAGACACGCAAAATTTGCCTAATTCGGAGCCCCAAATTCTTATTCCATTGGCAATATCTATTATTTGACCGTTATCTAATCCGGATTACCTAGTGGAGATGAGCTAAGGATGCTGGTGGAGCCCCTTATGAGTTTGGAATGGACCGATGATTTCCGGAATAATACCGTGACCTTCAAGCGAGAGCCACACGTGAATTGTGAAAACACGGAGCTTGCTCGATGACCGATCTTGAATGGTCCTTAATTGAAGATCTCGGGAGTCCAGCATGTGTTCCGTAATATTTAGGGTTTTCGAGAAGCCATCTCGGTAGTCGGTCAGTCAATGACAGCTTTCGTTATGGCTTTTTCGATCTGTACTGACACGACTATCCTGGACAACGCGTCAGGCCTTTCTGGTCATCATTAGGTTTTTTCGAGTCATCTGGGTCAATCCTAGCCGTATATTTCATCAACCGGGGCCAAACGGCCATTTTGGTCAATTTTAGGGTTTCCCAGCTTTTTCAATGTTCGGTTCACGTTTACCGGGTTAATTTTAGATTTTTCAATGATTTCGGGTTTTCAGACCGTACCAGACTTGTTCGGTCATCGTTTTAAGTCATACCGAGTTGACCCAAGGTTCCTCGACCAGAACCGTGCCCTTCCGGATCTTCGTCACAGTTTTTAGCTTTTCACGAGAGGGTAAACCGATAGAAAACCCCGTGCGAACGTCTCAGGAGTCATGCCGTCTGGTTTACCGACTTGAGGAGGTGTGGCTTTAGGCCCTCTTTCCAATGCAACAAACGGGAGCCGAATCGGACATCCCTTTTGCAAGTTACGGCTCGCGGAACACGCGCGCAGGAGAGAGAGTCTACCGCGCCCCCGCTCCCCTTGAAAGGGGAGGGTGCGCCCTGCGCGCCCTCAACCCGGGGGTGAGCCCTGCGCGCCCTCAAACTGGGGGCACCTCCTGCGCGCCCCCGCTTCCTTTGAAACACAGGGGCGCGGTACGTTTTTAAAAATCTGAAATAACCCTGATTAGCACCTTCTAAACCGGTTTTTTGGAAGATTTTTGTCGCTGATTTTCATTTATTTTGACCGCACCCCTAGTTCAGGGGCGCATTACATTTGTCAAGTCGATTTTTAGCAATTTCCGGAAGATTCCGGTGAATTTTAGCAATAAGACGCGCAACGCGCCCTAAATCCTCTATAAATTGAGGGCCATTCTCAACGACCCAAGGTTAATCCCTGTGCCTAGATCGTACTGAGGTCATCCAAGCTCTCTCCCAAAGCCATCCTGACGTCCAAAGCCGATCCGACATCGAGAGATCGATCCCGAGGCGAAGGAGAAGCCCGATCCATGTGTTCTGCATCAACCAACTTCATCGGCTTTTACATAAAATATGGGGCTCCTACTGCAAAAGTCTTCAACATAGGAGTTGTTTCTCTCTTCTTCCTCTTTCATTTTCAACTGACGACACTCAATTCTGACTTGCCGTTTGTTCGTGGCGATTTCTGCACTGAGGCGCACATTCAGGTTCTATTATCCACATCCACCCAATTTCATAATTTTTACAGGCTTCTACAGACAGATTCCGGATACGTCATAAAAAAAAGATCTCTTCCTCTCCAAGTTCTCCATCCATAGAAACAAACATCACTCGATTCTGACATTGGGGTCATCCGTAGCATTCTCTACACCAAAGTCGCGTCAGAAGGGTGCAAAGCTACCCGAACCGGCTTATTTCACTCATCTCGGCTTCAACTCAAGCCGTTTCATTCTATAAGTTTCTCTTAACTCAGTTTATTTAATTGTTAGAGCATATTTTACTTAGTTTGCATCATTTTTACATAACCAAAAACACAAAAAAGGGGTTAGGGCTCGCCCCAATCCGGTGAGTTCTATTCCAATTGCTTCTTTGTTTCATCTCCTCTTCTATAATTTCTACACTTCCCATAGTTCTAATCGGCTTCTTTCACTTGGTTTAGTGTTCTAGTTGCATAGGTTGATCAAGCTAGCATCGGTTGGACTCTCCCTCATCGGCCACCCGACGAGGAAGATGATTTAACCCACATATCACCTCCCACGCTAAGGTACACATGGTCAACTCATCTCTTGATTTACATTCCATAAAGTGGAGCCCGCGGCTCCTGGCAAGCACAATTTATCTTACCATGTTCTAAGTTATTCTATTCCTCACTCTCCTCTGACATGACCCGAACCATCTCTGGTGCTCGAGCGACGCCGAGAGATGAATGTTCGGAGATCAATGTGAGTGTGGGACTGAGGCGAGGACCTTTTACTACTTTCCGAGTGTTTTCCGATTCACTCACCATTTTCCTCCCATTCTATCTTTCACCTTCTCTTGAGGTGCCGATCCGAAACCCATTTTCGGAGTCGACACGCACGTGTTCCGTGAGCCGTAACTTGCAAACGGGATGTCCGATTCGGCTCTCGTTTGTTGCGTTGGAAAGAGGGCCTTCAACTGCACCTCCTCAAGTCAGTAAACCAGTCGGCATTACTCCCGAGATGTTCGCATGGGGCTTTCTACCGGTTTACCCGCTCGTGGAAAGTCGAAAACTGTGGCATAGATCTGAAAGGGCATGGTTCCGTTCGAGGAATCTCTGGTCAACTCAAGATGACTTAAAAGGATGAGCAAAAAAGTCTGGTACGGTTGGAAAACATGAAATCATCGAAAAGTTTGAGGTTAACCCAGAAAATGTGAACCGAAGCTCAAAAAAGCTAGGAAACCCTAAAATCAACCAAAATGGCCGTATGGCCTCAATTGATGAAAATATTTATCTAGGATCGATCCAGATGACCCAAAAAGACCCGGTGATGACCGAAAATGCCTAACACGTAGTCCAGGATAGCTGTGTCAGTACAGATCGAAAAGCCATAACGAAAAAGCCGTTATAGACCAACGCCTACTGAAATGACTTCTTGGAAACCCTAAATGTTACGAAACACATAGAGGACTCCCGAGACATTCAAGTATGGATCATTCAAGGTCGGTCATTGAGTAGGCTTCGTGTTTTCACAGTTCACGTACGGCTCTCGCTTGAAGGTTACGGCATTATTACAAAAATCATCGATCCATTCCCAACTCACAAGGGGCTTCACCAACGTCCTTAGCTCATATTCACAAGGTAATCTAGATTAGATAACGATAAAATAAAGGATATCACCAATGGAATAGGAGTATGGGGCTCCGAATCAAGCCAATTTGGCGTGTCTACACTAGTTAATAATTACATAAGGGAAAATCATAGATCTTTTCTTATTTCTTATCAACCTAAGAGGTATGTGAGACATATCTTTGATGGAATAAATGAGACATAAGATAAAAGGATAATGATCCTAAGATCTATATTAAAGTAATATAAGATATTGACTCAAAATGGGTAGAAACAATAAAATCCAATATAAACTTTATCTATTCTAATCAAGTTTAGCACTTGATAGATCCACCTAAGGATATAGTAAAGTATAAATGGATCACTAAAGAATAGATTGAAGTGGATTGGAAGGTAGAGAACTTTAAGATAAGGATATTGTAGACACGCCAAATTTGTCTAATTCAGAGCATAAAACTCATGTTTTATAGGGTAACATGTGTGATTGACCTTATAATGATGCCGGATCTTTAAAAAGTTGATTTGGAGCTTCGCCGAACGAAATCGGATGCTTTCCGAAGTTTTCCGCAAAAAGCCGTAATTTCCGAGTGAAAGCCACACGTAAATCGTGTAAACACGGAAATTGGCTGAATGACCAATGCCTAATGATCATGCATTGAAGGTTATGGTCATATTCACACCCCGGACAAGTTTTGTTGCATACCGTGCCTTTCCGGTTTGCCGTCGGAGTCATTTTGACCTGTATCGGATCTTCTGTTCACTGTCCTAACTTCCAGACAAAATTCTGAAGTTTTGGAGGGTGTGATGGCTGATCCAATGCTATAGAAAGCTTCTTCGGCCTGTTATCTTTCCAATGCAACAAACGGCATCAAATTCCGAGTTAGGGAGTGTTCGCAATGGCTTCCGGAAGAAGGACGTGCAAAAATAGTCTCATGCGCCCGGGTTCCTGGTCACATGCGCCCGGGACCCAGGGCACGTGCCCATGCACCCTACCAGTGAGGCACGTGACCTCGTGCCCTCACTTGAGGGCACATGCGCCCTACCCTTGAGGCACGAGGGAACCAGTTTTTCACCGGGACTCTACCGCTGAACAGATCGACCGGATAAGGTCGAATTTTTTGGACAGGATAGGATGCGCCCCTTCCAGGGCGCATGCGCCCAGGGGTAGGGCGCAAGGAGCCCAATTTTTTAGTCTGGATCGCGCCGTCTGTTCTCCTATAAATTAACTCTGATTCTGGTCATTCCAGAGGCATGAGCATGACCCCCCCAGGCATCTCAAGACGTCCAACCCCCCTCATGCATTGATTTTGTGGTTTTTAGAGAGAGAATTTCGAGTTTTTAGAGAGAGAAAAGTTGGTTCAAGATAGAGGAAGGTTGTTCTACAGGTGATCAGCCAGGTCTCTCTTCTTCAGCCTCTACAGCAGCGTGTGGACATCTTCTGTCCAAGCTATCTTCATCAACGTTCTTCATATCTAAGTCTTCTTGAGTTTACAATCGACGGAACTCTATTCCGAGGTCGGGGCTGGTCGTGATGAGCGCAAAAGCAAAGTCGCTCCTGGCAGATCCTGGACTGCTGCTCGGCTTTTTCGACAACCCAGATTTGGCCATATCTCTCTCTATTCAACTCAAAATCTTTCTGTTCTTTTACCTATATCTTTGTTTCATGATTCTCCATCCTCCTATCTTTTTTTACATTTTTTTGCATTATTTTTCCTCTATTATTCCGAAAATAAAAAAGAGGGATTAGAGAACCCGAATCCGGTCAGTTTCTAGTCAATTATGTGTTTCATGTTATTCTCTTTACATATACTCCACTTTGTTTAGTTCTAATTGTCTCTTTCACTTGTTTGTTTGTCTAGTTTAACAGAAGATCAAGCACCCACCACGTTGAGGACTCTTCTTCATCGGCCGGCCGAAAAAGGAGAAGCTTAAACTCACATTCTTCACGCTAAGGTACACACGGTCATTTTAATTCTATAAATCGGAACCCACGGTTCCTGGCGACCACATTTATTTCTTCTCACCCTCCTCCCACATGACCCGAACCGTCTCTTTGGTGATCGAGCGACGCCAAGGGATGAAAGTTCGGGGATCAATGTGAGTGTGGGATCGAGGTGAGATTTGCTTTCCGAGCTTTATTCCTTTCTTTTATCATTCCCTCTTGAGGTGACGATCTGGATTCACGGACTTCCCTGAAAAGGAGAGGACCCCGTCGAATTTTCAGAGTCGACAGATAGCTAAAAGGGATATCATCTAAGTCAAATGGTTGACTATGATAAGACTTTTTAACTATGCCATAAATTTAGTATATTCAAATTTTGATTGTTACACACTATAACTATAGGATATGTCAATTGGATGTTTAGATAATGTTTCTCTATGGTACTTAGAGATATAGGTGTATATGATACAACCTTTTGGTATTAGGTTTCAATAACATCTAAATAGTGTGTGTATAAGGTCCATTTATGAAATAAAGTAAAACTTCCCATAGATAGTAGATAAGTCTTGATGAGATTAAATCTTTTGACTTCATTGAGAACAAAGAGGTGCCTTGTGTGTTTATATAAGATAAGTGGGAGTGCTATTATCTTCTTGACATTATTTGTGGATGACATACTACTCATTAAGAATGCTATAGGTATGTTATTATAAGTGAGCCTAGCCATCAATTTAAATCCTCCAAACAAAATATGGGTTTTAGGAACTACAAAGATAGATCTAAAAGGTTGCTTGACCTAACCTAGCTAATGTATGTAGTCACCATAGTTAAAGGGTTTGACATAGTAAACTCCAAGATAGGCCTCTCACCTATGTAGTATACAGTTGATCTCTTTAAAGAGATGTCTTTGTAGACTTTTTAAGAGATAAAAAGAAATCACATGAGTAGTGCCCTTAAGGTTTTGCAATAAGGTCTATCACATTTGTGATGCTACGTACATGACTTAATAATGCTCTAAGTGTTATAAGCATTCATCAAGTATATCCATGTAAGAGTCACTAGATAATTAAAAGATGTATCCTTGAGTACTTGAGAAGCACTAAAGATGTATCTCTAAAGTATGAAAGATAAGACTTGAAGTCTTAAAGTTTTATCAACACAAGCTTGTCAAATAAGTCTGATAATAAGTCTAAATAATGGTGGTACAGTAAGCTAGAAGAGTTCTATGCAAGAGAACACAAGTAATCTACAATTAATCTAAAGTAGATTGCATAATGGTTGTATACTACTTTAGAACCATTCTAGATGAAAATGTTCATCTAAAAGTGGGATTGTCCCAACCTTCTCTGAAAGAGTACCATTGTTTTGGGAAAACAATGGGTAGAGCCAAAGTCTCATTAGAAGTTTAAAACTTATTTAGCAATACCATAAAATCAAAAAGATTGTACCATATAGAGATATAATTAAAGAAAGATTATATTTCACTAATAATATTATAGATCCACTAATTGAAGCAGTTACTCAAAGGGTGTTTGAGCTTCACCTTGAGTTGATAAAAATCGGCCAGATGGGTGATTGGCTATAATGCAAGTGGAAGATTGATAGAAATGTTTGCACTACAAGTCAATCATATATGATATTATTCGACATTTCTAGTAATATCTCATTCAAATAATTAGGCAAAATTTCATTACTAGCTCTTATTAGATGCGAATATCATAATGAAGTTCTTGATCACATGCAATAATAATTGAATTATCATAGGATCATGATAATGAGATTGATCATCTAGAGATATATGATATAAATGTTCCTTGACATGGGACATCAATGATCGGAATAGACTAGTGTGTTTAATGTCTTCTCATGTGATGAGAATGACCGATCTTATTGGTCATTAGCGTGGAGATACTAAGATACACACATAGGTGCTCGTTAGTGGAATGAGTTTATTGAACTAACCAATTTATGAAAAATCTGATCGGAATCTTACCGAACTATCTATCAGGTTATTCTTACATCACAAAAGCATGGTTGGATCTTTGACCTGAGTCGCAAAAGATAGTTTGCTAGATGTATCTTATACTTTGATTATTGACTTATGGACCATCATCTTGATGGTTTAGTATAGTTGATGTATTGAGTGCAAGAGAAACCCGGTGAAGGTAATTGAGTGAACAACAAGGGATTGTTCACTCATGGTAGGAGAGAGAGAATGTCCTATGAGATAGTAATCTAGATCCTTGGCCAAGATATTTAGAATAATTGAAAAAAGAGTTTTCCAATTGATCTGAACCTAAGTACAGGATCTTATAGAGTCAGATTATTTAGGGGTTGATACTTACTGTTGAACCCCTGACCAACCGAGACATTGTATGAACGAAGATTTAAATATATGTGATAATTGATGATGCAAAGGCTCAATGGATGTTATTTAACTCTCCAAAGATATTTAAGATCATAGTATGTGGCTTGTACCCTTTATGATCAGAAAGGCGTAAAAATTGTTATTGGATCATAATTTTGATTTAATTTAAAAGAACTACTCTTTTAAATAAATTAAGACTTCAACCAAATTGACTACTAGACCTAATGGGTCACACACATTAAATCTAGTCAATAAGATGAGGGCACAGGGGTAAATTTATAAAAGTTTTAGGTTTCTGTGAAAGATTTCATCTTCTATAAATAAAAGGCTGATGAAGCCAAACCTTAACAAGTCATAGGGCTGGAGCATGTCTCAAGTAGCCTCTCTCTCTCCTCTCTGTTCAAGAAGGTGATCTCTCATAGTCAAGTTTGGAAAAGGAAGATTTCTCGAGAGTTGAAGGAAGGGAGAACTCATCCATTGAAGCAGATCATGTAGATACTGCTAGAGACCGTCCACTTGAATAGTTTTCAACAAGGCGGAATGTCCTCTCTTTATCCATGGTGAGACATTTTGAAAATTCCATGAAATACTCTTTTTCTACTTCATATTCGGTTTCCTGATTTTAATAGTTCAGCATCAACCAAGGCAAAGGTCATGGTTTTATGGAATCAAAAAATTTTCTGTTGCCATAGATTAATTCTTTACACTATGTAGAATATGCTTCTAGGGAGAAATTTGCATGGTCTTGCTTCCTTGTAGGCATTGAAGTCTTTGCAAGTATGTGCATTTCTTTTAATCTTCAACATTATCCATTCATTGAAAAGTACTTAAAATCCACAACTTTTGATCTACCTTTCCAAAGCTTGCTCTGAGAAGTGTAAGAAGTGCCCCATTTGATGGGTCAACCTTTTACTTATTACTTTGTATTTAAATGGTCGCTTTGGTTTTATCTAGGCAATTTAAGGTGTATTCTAAAAACTTCATTGTTGCTTTTATTATTTTATTATGAGTTACTTTATGTATATTTAATTTGTAAGACTCTTATTTCAATCATTACTTCTTGTATGTTTAATTTGTAAGTTTACATATTTAGTTTTTTATATTAGCATTAATTTGAGAGAGGTCTTTTCTACTGAAGCTAGTGTAATAGGCACTGCATGGTTGGTTTGTCTTGGTAATAGGCCATTTACTTTTTTCACAAGGTTTCTCTCTTCTAGTCCTAGCATCAAGCATATAGTGTATGCTATAAAATTGAATATTACATTTTATGATGTTTACTTAATCTTGCCTTTTTACAGCATTCAGCTAGATGGTTCTCTAGCACAACATTAAAGCTACTTTCTTTGAGAGTGAAAACTTCGTTCTTGTTGATCATCACCAAAAGAAGTGCAGAAAGGATACTGAAATCTCTTATTGAATGCTTTGAGAAGTTGAAGAAATTGGATGCTCTCAACAAAATGCTTGAACAGAATGTTAAAAATTTAGATCACATTATGTCTGATGATGTTGATTCCTAGAAACCTGTATGAAGCATCCTTTGTTTCATTCCTGCATTACTTTTTGAAGGTTGGGTTAGATGGAAAGTTTTCTCCTCAGTAGATCGCACAAGAAAGGAACTACTTTTATGTACTTTCACTATTAGTGAGTCTAGTTTAGGATCACAATCTTCTTCCATCTCTTGTCCATCAAAAATCATGGTATCTTTTACCATTTGACTCCCATTAAATTTGTACTTTTAGCAAGGTGAATCAAAAATGATAGTATGATTTTTGCAAGAGCCATGGTTTTCAGCTCAAAGCTTCTGCTTAATGGTATAGTCACTAAAAACTGGAATTTGAAAGGTTTGCATCTCTATACATTTTTCTTGATGCCACTTTTAACTTATTTTTTACCTTTTCTTATTCATCTTACCCATCAATATGCAGACACCATCTTTTCCTGGATCATGTCAAGAGGATGCGCTCAACCATCTAGTTAAGAAATGAGCATTGAGCGTGGTAGCAGCTTTCTTCCCATAAAAAAGAGCACATAGTCTTTTTCATGTTCTAAACATGTGTGTTCTTAAAACTTTTATGGTGAAGGTGCATAGTTATGTTTATACACAATTTTATAACCCATTGTTTTTCTCTTTTTTTGTGGAAGATCTTGTATAATAGTGTTTTATAACTCCTTTTGTATCTTCAAGGCAGTTGGTTTATGCTAATTTATCACATCTTAATGGATCACTTTGTGCTCATTCATCACTCTACATTTTAATGAAAAAAGACATGTTAAAACAACATTGTGTTATATCCACATTTCTCTTCATTTTTCAATATGCTTGGTATAACAATAAGAGCAAGAAATATATTGAATGGAGAACAAACAAATGGCAAGATGTGGCTTGTGGATTTGGTTGGCAGTGAGAGGCTTGAAAAGACATGTCCAAGGAGAAAGGAGAAAGGAAGCACAAAATATTAGGCCATGTTCAGTAACATTATTAAATATCTCTATCACTATCAATTTTAAAATTGACATTGATAGTAATCACATAGAAGTGTTTGGCTAATAGTATCAATTTTAAAATTTACAGTGCAAAACAAAATAGTTATGTAATCTAAGTTTCTACCGGTATCAATTTTGATATTGATACTTTAACTTCTAGAAATATCAATATAAATACTAATAAGGTATCATTTTTTATACTCAAGCTAAATAGGCTATTAACCTGCTTTGGTGCTATTAACCTGCTTTGGTGCTACTTGTTATCTATGTTTTTTTCTAGAAGCTAGAAAAATAATCATAGGTAGTCCTAATTAAACAATCATGTAAATAGCAAGAAGATCCTGTACATATATATCATGTAAATAGTAAGTTGTATCGTGTAAAGTTACTATTAACATGAATCAAAGACAATGGTAAAGACTTTATTTTTCCTTTAAGTAATCGATGTTCGGTGTGTGCTAGCTAATGAAATAATTTCTTATTTTCTTTCAACAACATTTGTTCGTTCAGATCTTTTCGATGCATGATTTTTTCTATCACAGAGGTTATCATGCAATTTCATTAGCTAATAGCTCTTATGATGATGATTTGATAATATTTATAATTAGCACTTATGATTAGATAAATATTGATATTATATTTTAAAATTATATTTATTTATATTTTCAAATTTATATTTTTAAAAGAAATTATTTATTTTTTATTATATTTTATATTTGTTATACAACTATGTAAGTTGGATAAGAAGATCTTTATGAATTTGTTATGGAAAATAAAATAAAATGATATAAAACAACAAAGGTAAACATATAAAAATATAATGTCATTTCCAAATTTAGCTTTGTTATACCAAACATAGGACAATGTTATCCTCTAAACCTATCAAAATTCAAACCAAACATAATAGGGATAGAGTTAACTACAAGGATTGGTTTATCCTTATCTCCATCAATTTTATCTCAATATCAAACCGGGTTTAAAGGTTCATTCGATTACGTATAGTCTTAGAATTTGAGGATATCTCAATCGCTTTTCAATGAAATATAAAATAAAGTAGGTTATTTGTTAGCTCGTAGAATAATTTTTCAATAAACATGTTTCATTTTGTATGTCACTTTTATAGTGAAAAAATTATAATACTTTTGATTTTTAAAAAAACTTTAAAACTTATTATCAAGCAATTATGATTTAAAACTCATTATTCAATAAAATATTATATTTAAATAATATTTTTAAAATTATATTTCTTATATTTATATTTTTTAAATAAAAATTAAATTTTTTATTTGTTAATTTAGAAAGTTAGCATTTAGTTTAGGATAAAATAAAAAATAAAAAAATTATTTTAAATAATATTAATATTTTAAAAAAAAGTAAATACAAATAACTCATTTTCTGCATAAAATAAAATAATAAAAAATGTGTTTTATTATGTGGTTACTTGTAAACATTTTCATATTATTTAACTCTTTGAAAATATTGTAACTATCTATAAAGAACAACGTATATAAAATTTATCTTTTATATATATATATTAAAACTAATGCGTATTATTTAGAGGAAATTCACAGCCAGTCCTATTCTAAAGCAGTGTCTTTCATGAATAGTCAGAAATAGTATAATGATAGGTCATCTTTATCTAAATTTTTTTACTCCGACTCCAATCTTCACTCTTTTCGTCACTGCAGTGTTCGATGATAGGTAATGTGACAACTTTGCCTCCCCCCGTATCATTATACTATTTCTGACTATTCATGAAAGACACTGCTTTAGAATAGGACTGGCTGTGAATTTCCTCTAAATAATACGCATTAGTTTTAATATATATAAAAGATAAAATTTAGAAACGTTGTTCTTTATAGATAGTTACAATATTTTCAAAGAGTTAAATAATATGAAAATGTTTACAAGTAACCACATAATAAAACACATTTTTAATTATTTTATTTTATGCTGAAAATGAGTTATTTGTATTTACTTTTTTAAAAATATTAATTTTATATAAAATATTTTTTTATTTTTATTTTATCCTAAACTAAATGCTAACTTTCTAAATTAACGAATAAAAAATTTAATTTTTATTTAAAAATATAAATATAAATATAAATATATTTTTAAAAATATTATTTAAATATTAACTGAATCAATAAATATAATTAAAATAATATAATAAATAGATTACTATTAATTAATTTATTATATTTATATTTTTATATAAATAAATTATAATGAATTTTTTACACATTATATTATTTTTGCATTATAGAATAAATTAATTAATATTTATTAACATTGTAGTAGTATTGAAAAAATCTAGCATAAAAATATACTTTTAGTTTTATGACCGGCCATCATACTACTTTCATGTAGCCCTAAACAAAATAAAAAATATCAAATTAATATTTTATATTTTATATCATATTAAATTTTTTAAAATAAATCAAGTCTAATAAATTTTGCCATAAAAAAATTGATATTTTAATAAGATAAAAATAATAAATATATTTGTAGTATTATTTTTGATCATGATATTATTTTGTAATTATAAATTAATTAAAAGCAGCAGCACATGATAAATAATTTAAAATTTAATTATTTTTACTATTTTTTATTTTAAACTAAATTTTATAGGGTATTTTGTTTTACGTATAATAGCAAATTATTGTTAAGTTACAGAAGAAATGAAACAATACTATTTATCCGTAAGAAAGCAATGAAAATTGTAGAAGGTTCACAATCTACGAAGAATAAATGTGTCATTTTCCATTTTATGTGATGATAAAGTAACCGAAAAGATCGTGCTTTAAAAAAGTTCAAAGTATTGAACCATTGACAAAGTGAATTTCGTCAACGAACTAATGGTTAACACCCTGTTTGGTAACACTATGAAGTACCTCTATCATTATCAATTTTAAAATTGATATTCATAGGAACCATTAAGAGGTATTTGGTTAATTGTATCAATTTTAAAATTTGTAGTGCAAATAAAGCATATTATGTAATACTAGTGTCAACTTGTATTAATTTTGATATTGATACTCCAACATTCGAAAGTATTAATATCAATATTGATATAGTACCAAAATTGAAACTCTAACCAAACGGGGCATAAAGCAGTATTGTTAATCGGAGCGGGAATCAATTTTTCCTATTATTTATCTATTCATATTCTTGAAACATGCGATCGATTCCCTGCTGATGCCGGGCTACCCCCAAGGGGGGTGGATTCTGTGGAGATAGAGTGGCAACACTTGATCCTTTATCTGCACGCAGCTGGTCGTTGCGCCATGTGTTCAAAAAAAATTTTGAAAATAAAATAGATCATTAAAATAGTAGCACATCACACCTTTGGGTTACTCACGGAAAAGGACATCCGGAGGATTGTTCGGGGATGCCGAGTGTAGGACTCTCGTACCAGTCGTGGCCCATGTAGCCCGTTTCACAAGGCCTCAAATGGAACATTACTGTAATTGGACGCTAGTTTAGGACTGTCAATTGGCAGGACCCCGAGCTAAAGGTAACCCGGCAAAGGTCTGACCTACAAAATTTTAGGGCAGCCAACTCCACCCGTACTACATTTTTGATCCAGCTTAAGCCTTCTCGTTCAAAAGTATAACTTTCGCTTCATCTGCCCCGGCCCAACTGATACTTAGTAAATATATCATTATCAAATCAACAAACTTGGTTGTAAATGATACATCATACCGTTGACAATAGCTCCAATTAAAACATATTTTTAATGAATAAAAGCGATAGTGTGTAAAGAGCTTTAAATAAATGTGCAATACCCAGGGGCTGCAACAAAAGATAGACGTGGTATGTGAGCAACTAAGAAGGTGGAGCGAAGAAAGTCAAGTGTTGAGACAAGATTATCCTATAGCGAAGTCTTAAATCCGTTTTGACCCATTGTGGCCCTCTTCCAGTCTTCCGCTTGCGGCCTCCGTAAGATCCACACGTTGCAGAAGATATCTCTAGTCCGTACGTGTGTTATTCGGCGGCAGGAATGAACCATTATTAATTGGACTAAAATGACGTTTGATTAGATTTAATTTAAAAATTTTATGTTTAAGCTCTTAATGAATGATAAAAAAATTTTAATTTGATTAATAAATAATTGATTTTTGTTATTTGATAAAAATTTTAAATCACCTACTTAAATGACATCTGATTTAATATAAATATTTAACTCTTAATTTTATGATTAATATCTTAATTAGTGATAAAAAATACTTAACTCGATTAAGATATAAGTGACTTCTTTAGACAAAAATATGACTTAAATTATATTATTTTAAAATATATTTATAATAAAAATTTAATTTATGGCACTATTATTTATTTTATTAAAAATAAATTAAATTTGTTTACGAGCCAAAAATTTCTCTTGAAATAAATCTTTAACATCATTGCACGTTGTGTAACCAAGGTAAAGCAATAAGGGCATGCAGCAATAACAAATGTAGCGGTGAAACGTTGAAAGAGAAAAAGTTTTATTTTATATCTAAATGATAAGACATTCGATCAGAGATTAAGTAAGGCCCTGTTTGATTACGCTGAACGAAGCTCTATTGTCTGATTGGGTCAGACATTTACAAATTCAGCTTGTTTGATAATGCATCTGATCTAATGTCTGATTGTACCTCTTGTATCCGAATAAGCTCTGATCAGTTCAGATGTGAGATTTAGCTTTTTCTCGTTCAGAGGTTGTAACGTTGGACATTTCTTAGCATTGACAGACATCACAACATAACAGAGTTGGTCAGATAGAAATGTTTTTATTTAAAATTTTATTTAAATATTATACTCCAGTAACTTTTTTATCAAACTCATTTCCTATATTTGGCAAATATTTGATCAGTGAATAACTTTAATTTGAAGATAATAAAGTTGTTGACAAATTAAAATTTTATTATAAATGTATACTCTTAAAATAAATTTTATAAAATTTTTATTTGATAATTTTGTAAAAAAAATATTTTATTAACGTTCTTGTCAAACAAAATGTCACCTTAGATATTTTATCAAACAAATTTGTCACTTATATCTTAATCAAATTAAGTACTTTTTTACCACAAGTTAAGATATTAGAAATGAAATTAAGAGTTAAGATATTTAGATTAAGCCTAATCAAACACTACCTAAGATAAATTATCAAACAACATGAAAATTTTAAAATCTGACCAAATCAGAATTCAAATATCCGTTCAGTGTTATCAAACCCAACCTAAGATGATATTTGTTTTGACTTAATCTGAAAGTTTAAACACTTAATTTCACATGTAATCTCTTAATTTGTGGTAAGAAAGTACTTATTTTTATTAAACTATAAATGACAGTTTTGTATAAAACATGCAGATCTTCTCATGGTGCACTCATATCGTATTTGATAAAACATCAAAACAAGAGTCAATGAAACTTATTTTATATTTATAATATTTTATAGAATATGTTTGATAAATAATCAAAATTAATACCTTAATAAAAATATAATCTACACCTTTAGATCATAGTTAATCCTTAAAAATTTTAAATAATTAAAAATATTGTTTTAATATATTATCATTATAAATATAATTGTTTCCCAAATCAATAAAAATATATCTAATTTCTGATAAAAATATAAAAATAAAATAAAAACATGATTAACACTTTGTTTGTTGGAAAATCATCGTAGCTACAGTTGTTTGCTGTCAATGTCACGTTGTTGTTACACATATTTTTTTTCCCTTTTCTTTGTGGTTGACTGTGACTATTACACATCCTGGATGCCACGGCAATGACCACTGAACATGAAAAAACGATTCTTGCCATCTTAATTATTCAGATGATTTTTAAACATTATGTTCATATTCATACATGTCTACAGACATTTTTTAAAATCTCTGACCAAATCAGAGATAAGGCAGTCGTTCAGTGTTATCCAACGGAGTCTAAGCAAACACCCTAGTTTTATGCATGTCTTGAGTTGAGCACATCTATTAAAATTATGATCTTGAGAGTGATCCTAGTGATTCGAGGGCTACATTTTGCATTCATGGGCTGATCCAATAAAATTCTCTCTTTCATCCAATATGAGCACACATGTATTTTGGATCTGATCCTATCGTGCACCCGGTTCGATAAAACAGATGCGTCAGTCCAACTTGATTTTGGTTGTGGCGACATTTGGTGTAGTGATTTTGAGACAATAGAATTTTGAGATTTTAAAATATAAAGTTTGAATGCTTATGGAGTGTTTGTTTGCATGCTAAATTAGATTTTCTAATAATTTTATATTTTTGTAACAAAAATTGTTTAAAGAGACGTTAATGGGGTGTTTGGTTGCATGATAATTTTTTGTACACTTTCATGATAAAAAATTGTATTAAAATAAAAAATAAACCAACTCATGACATAAAATTATCATGTTTGGAGGGATGTGATTACAAAAAAGAGTAACCACCGCACATGACCAAATAAAGTGGGGACCACAAGAAAAAAAGAAAGAGGTGAGATCCTCTTTTTTTGTTTAAGAAGAAAATCACTTTCAAAACATAAAATTGTCATGGCTGTCAAACACCTCTTTTAACAAGTTTTCATATAATTTTTAAAAATTAAAATAAAAACCTCAATTATCATGCAACCAAACACCCCCTAAGCAATCAATACAATTTTATGTTTTTAAAGAAATTTTCTTCTTAAACCAAAAATAGAGAATGCCATCTTTTTTTTGTCTTGTGGTCTCCACCTTTTTTAGTTGTGTGCTATCCACTCTTTTTTGTTTTCAACATGAAAAATCAGGTCAGGACACGGGTTGCGACCCGGGCCCAACATGGTCAATTTTGATCACAACAGGCCCGGTCGCGACCTGGTTGGCCCGACCCATCAGCCGGGTCATGAAATTGCGACCAGGTCGCGTGACCCCAAGCGGATTGTTGTAGACCGGCAACGGTCACCAATTTGGCATCGATCTTTTATATGTTTAAGTTACTTAGTTTATTAGTTAATAGTTAGATAGTACTTACTTATTTAATTAGATATTCAACTAGTTTATTAACTAGTTCATCATTTACTTAAGTAAGTTACTAATTACTTAATTAGTAACTTAATTTGTTATTTTATTATTATTTTAGTTTTAAGTAGTTAATAGTTATTTAGTTAAGTTAATTAGATATGTTACTTAAAAATATCTTCTCCAAGCCGAATAACTCAAACTACCGGCACGAGTCAGAGTGATCCGGTTTGGTTACATTGTAGCTTGATCACTACGATAGAGAGAAAAGTGCAATGTAAATATCGTGACAAAGTTATATTCGGTGGTATTTACCGTTTGAAATTTCATCATGCAAGTATGAAGGGTAATGTTCTTCCTTGCACACGGACTCCACCGAAGGTGAGAGCTCAATTTTGTAAGCACCAACAAGCGATGAAGCAAGTTAAGGGAACTAGTAAACGGCATAAGGAGACCATTTGGGAAGAGAGGCTGGATATTCTCCGAGACAAAGACTACGATAACAATATATTTGTATTACTCATAAAAGTATTTCACTCTCCTATTTTATTGATCATTAAGTAGTTAAATATTTTTTAAATAGATGTCCCTTTGGCTGAAGAATATCAGATCCCTCTCTCCCTAGCAAAGCAACAAAGGACCGGAGAAGGAACTAGTCGAGGTACGCAAAGTAAAAACAAAGGTAAACAAGTTATGACTGATCCTGTTGATATTGCAAATGCAGATATAGTTGAAGACGATCAAGAAGATATGCCGGAGCCAAACATTCGAGTGCAGTATCAAACTTCTCAAGATTCTTCGTCAAAGAGTAGCAGCGACAGTGGAACGAGATACGAGGGTGCCATCGCTTCACAAATACAAGGGACCCTAGATCCTCCTATATCTTTTACAATGTCTCTTCGTTTTACCAACGAGGAGCAATACACCTATGTGACCCAAGATGTCTATCATAGTACAAGGGTGAAAAAAATCGTCCATAAAAGTTTGGTGCAGCGGAAGCGACGATTCCTATGGGTTCCTTTAGAATCTGTCTCAATCAGAACCAAACGACGATAACCGAAGACCGATCAAATCGGGTTCGAATATACCTGATAGGAATTCATATAATCTTATGGAGAGGAAGAAGATGAACTTCTTAAACTATTCAAAGTGTTCAAGTGTCTGGTCTCCAGCAGTATCCACACGAACTTCATCCACAGCAGGTTCTCCCTTCGCACCAGCCTCGAGAACTCTTCCCGAACGGAGCTCCATTGACCATGGACACCTTCTAAAGAGAGGAGGAGGTAGGGAGGAGATTTGGGACGTGGTTTTCACCCTTGGCTTCATTGGGTTTGGCTAAAACCATTAGTATTTATAGAGAATTATGGAATTTTTCATAAAAAACTAAAATCTCCATAAATTACGCCCCTGCCCCTGTACTTGTGAATAAGTCATTTTGTGTGTGACCCACTAGGCCCAATAGCCTATTTGGTTGAGACTTAAATAAAATAGAACAATTCTATTTTATTTAATTAAATCCATTATCCGATAACAGATTAATCGACCTACCGATCATGAAGAGTACAAGCCACATCCCATGATCCCAAATGGCTATGGGGATAATCTCATCTCCATTGAGCCTTTCCATCATCAGTTACCACATAGATATAAACCCTCATCCATCCAATGTCCCGGTCAGAAAGGAGTACAACATCGACTATCAACTCCTTAGTGTACCGACTCTATAGGATCATGTACTCGGAATTGGATCAATTGGAAAACTCCTTTTCCAATTATCCTATCTACCCTGGCCAGGGATTTAGAGTACTATCACATAGGACATTCACTTTCACTTACCGAGAGTGGACGATCCCTTATTGTCCGCTCAATTGTCTCCATCGGGTTTTCCTTGTACCCGATCCATCGCTATACTGGACCGTCTAAATAGTGATCCATAAGTCAATGGTCAAAGCACAAGTTCCACCCAACAAGGTATCTTTGGCGACTCAGGTCAAAGGTCCAACCATGCAACCGTGATGATAGAAAACCCTGATAAATAATTCGGAAAGATACCATTCAAGGTTTCTAATTCGGTCAGTGAAGTGAAGTCATTCAACTAATGAGTACTTGTATGTGTATCTCAGTGTCTCCACACTAATGACTAATGAGATCGGTCGTCCTCATCACATGAGAAGACATCACATACACTAGTCTATCCGGATCCTTGATGTCCCGTCTCAAGTATCCTATGACTAGGAACATTTGGATCAAATACCTCTAGATGATCAATCTCATTATCATGATCTCATCATGATTTAATCATCATTGTATTTGATCAAGGACTTCATTATGATATTCGCATCTAATAAGAGTTTATAATGAAGATTTGCCTGATTAATTGAATAAGATATTTCTAGAAATGTCGAATCATATCATATATGATTGGCTGGTAGGGCATACATTTCTATTAAAGGGTGCAATGTGGAAGAGCTCACCGTACCCAGGGAGCTAGAGGACAATACCGCGATGTCACCAACTATACATATGATTCATCCTAAGGCTCTTGATTCCCCACATATGGCCAAGAGCATTATGTGGATTCATCAGACACTTCGATCCAATTGATCTATGCCTACGATAGCTACGGTGGCTCATTTGGATTAAGTTCTATGATAATTTTCCAAAGGACTGACGAATATGATTGTTATGTATATATGTATCAAACTTTGTACTCAACCCAAATGGCACGGGGGAGAGTATATAAACTACCTATAAAATGTAGAACATGTGGAATAAATTTCATGAATTATTTATTTAAATTATGTCATTTAAAATTTTTTCTCATTTTGTGTATTTTTTAGATTTTTTTTAAAATTTTTCTTGATTTTTTAAGATTTTCAAAAAAGATTAAAAAATAGGGATCACAACCTGGTTAGATCAGGTCAGCCTAGGGTCCGACTAACCTGGTTGTAACCCCTGACCCATCTTTTCTTAGTTTTCATATTATTTCAAATATGATAATTTTATGTCATTAATTATCTCACATTTCCTTTTAATATAATTTTTATCACGAAAATGTATAAAAAATTATTATGCAACCGAATACCCCATTAACGTTCAAGTTTTAAAGTATTAACCTTTTATAGTATTATTTATTAGTTAGTGCAATCCACACTCTAAATATATTTACGGCAGAAATCATCAAGTGGCAACTTCTTTTCCAAGTAAAATACAATTCCTTCATGATATTTCTAAAAGCAATTATACAGCTTTACTTAATTTGAGCTTGTAGACAATTGAAAGTATTCATTTTTCGTATTTACCTAATGATTTCTTAGTTTTCAATGACTGAGTCATCAAATGAGATAATGAAAAAAATCAAGTGCAAGCATATATCCTTACACTACGAGAAATCATATTGCTACTGGCGCAAATAAGTTTGTTAGCAAAGGTTGAGAGAAGTTGTTATCGCACTTGTTCAAGCACGGACGACAACTTATTTAAATCATCGTTGGATGTAATATTAGCAACAGAGGAAGTCTTCGTGGAAACAAAAAAAAAGAAAAATAAATCTAATGGGGAGTGGCTGCACTAAGGGTCCGTTTGGTTCCCGTAAAAGTATAATCATTGAAAATATTTTTCACGAACTACCTTTTCCAAGGAGATTGAAAACATTACTTATCATTTGGTTTCTTGTAATTCATTTTCTTTGAAAATATTTTTGGTTATTTAGTTTTCTATAAATTATTTTCTCGAAAATATTTTTAGTTATTTGATTGTATGTAAATTTATTTCAATGATTTCATATATTGAAATTTGATATTAAAAAGATATAAAGTAGAAAAAATAAATAAAATTAATTTTTATAACAATTAACTATTCTATCAATTATTATAAATTTTATATAATACAACATTATCTTTAAAAAATTATAAGTTATTATTTTAAAATTTAAAATGTTTCAATAATTAAAATAAAATATATTCTTTATATGTAATCAACATTTGGAATATGTGTAAATAACTTATTAAAAATTAAACAAAAATTATTATCTTAATATCTTAATAAAAAATTAATGTCTAAACAAAACTCAACGAAAGAATGCAGCGATGTGGGACTCCTCGAATCCCAGCACCGTAGCATTTGGCTTCAAAACTTTCCTCCGACGTTGAAACAGACGCAAAACGGGAGCCCACGGAAAACAGCGTCCTATCCAAAATTTTGGAGGTCGAAATCACTATTTTAGACGGTCAAAGTAAAAGATGGTACGTTGACCAAAACTTTTACTGACAAACAAATAATAGTAGCAAAAAATATATCGAGAAAACTTGATCCAAAAAATAGTTTTACCGGGAAATAAACAGACCCTAAGTTGTTGCTGGTGCACACTCTAAAATAGAAGAGATGTTAATGACAATTCAAAACCATGGCCATTGAGGAGTTATTGGTGTAATATTTAGTTAAAAATAATTATATTTATATATAAGGAGACGTCGCCACCGCCTTGCGAATTGGCCCAATGCCCCCCCCCCCACCCCCCCCCCCCCCCCCCTCTTTTCCTCCCCCCCTCGTTGCACTGCCTCCCCATCCCCCTCGCGCTCATTGCCCTCATCGCACCGTCTCTCTCTCTCCCTTCGTGTTCGTCGCCTCACTGCCTCAGTCATCTCTCTCTCTCTCTCCTCTCTCGTGTTGCCACTGCATGCGCCTCCCGCTTGTCACCTACCTCCCGCCTCCTGCCTCCTGCCTCCGGCTCGCGTCGCCTGGCTCTCCTGCCCTCCTTGGCCACACACCCACGCACCTGAATTCATGCAGCCACCGCGCATCACCCGTCCACCGCGGCCGTCTGTATTGTTACGATATTTTTAATAGTTTTTATTATAATAATTATTTTGATATTATTATATATTATAATTACTCACTCTGGACAACTCCTCGTGTTTTCCTCCTCTCTATCTGTTGTAACCCCCCTGTCGTAACTCTCCCACCCCATCTGTTGTACCCCTGTCTCGCTCGCTCTCTATCTCTATCTCCCTCGTGCATGTAGGCATCAGCCGCCCATCAGCCGCCCAGAAGTTTTCCGCGAGTGGATGCCATCGCCCTTCTGTGCAACTCACCGACATGCAAACCCCGCCGTGCGCACCTGCGGCCTCCCGCCGTCGCCTGCTCCCTGTGTTGGCACCGTGGCCGCCTGCCGTTGATCACTGCCCGGCCGCCTACGTCAGCCCGTCGCGTGGCCTCGCCGCTTGTCCGCCCGCCGCCTCAGCGTTGACCCGGCTCCCACCCGTCGCCTCCCTCCGCATAAGCGCGCGCGAGCTCGGCCGCCGCCGCTAGCCACCTCAGCGGCCGCTGGCGCCCGCCAGCGTCTGCCCCGCACCTTGAAGCCGTCTTCCACCGTGCCAACGTCACCTCGGTCCCCGAACTTGTCGTTGCCCCTTCTGCCATGCGCGAGCGCGCACCTGGGCATCGTCGCCACGCTTCGGTCGCTGTTGACCGCATGGGCTGCCCTTTTGACCGGTAAATCTTCTTTTTCTCTTTTTGATCTAAATTTAAAAATAAAAGAGATAAGGTGTTTGGTTGCAACTTTAAACTACTGTCTCATTTTTAAAATTGGGATACTCTATGTACATAATCTCTTCTAAAATAAAAACAAGGCAGGACTTGTTTTATTTTTGAGATAGACGCGGAGGCATGACGTGGGAGGCGAGACGGGGCGGCTTCGCTTGCGGGGGGGGGGGGGGGGGGAGGGACACCGGCGGGGGGAGGGGGGAAGGGCCGCCGGCGGGGGATCGGATAGCGCGGGGGGCTTTGCCGGGGGAGGGCTGTTGGCGGGGGGAGCACCACGGCGAGCGCCGCCGCGGGGGAGGGCCGCCGGCGGGGAGCGGACACGGTGCGGGCAAGGGGGGGGCTTCGGCGGCGGGGGGGGGGGAGCATGGCAGCGCGGGGAGCATCGCGGCGAGCGCCGCCGCGAGGGGAGGGCCGCCGGTAGGGGGAGCGGACACGGCGTGGGCGGAGGGGGGCTTCGGCCGGCGGGGGGAAGCACCGCGGTGGGGGCGCCGCTGCGGTGGGGAGGGCCGCCTGCGGGGGGAGGCTTCGTTGGCGGGGGAGCACCGCGGCGGGGCGCGTCGCCGCGGGGGTGAGGGCCGTCCGCGGGGGGAGCGGACACGGCGCGGGCGAGGGGGGGCTTCGGCGGCGGGGGGAACACCGCGGCGGGGGGTGCCGCCGCAGGGGGAGGGCCGCCGGTGGGGGGAGCGGACAGCGGGGGGAGGGCCGCCGGCAAGGGGGGCCTTCGCTGGCGGGGGGAGTGGACAACGCGGGGGTGGGGAGGCTTTGCTGCTGGGGGAGAGCACCGCGGGGAGGAGGGAGGCAAACGACACTGCGAGGGAGTCTTCGCGGAGCTGTATGTTCTCTCTACGAAGGGAGTCTGAGAGAGTTTCGTAGAGTCGCTGATCATA
The DNA here is from genome assembly GCA_036172225.1 of Cryptocoryne crispatula var. balansae. Lineage (NCBI taxonomy): Eukaryota > Viridiplantae > Streptophyta > Magnoliopsida > Alismatales > Araceae > Cryptocoryne > Cryptocoryne crispatula. The sequence continues at coordinate 24,307,598 of CM069925.1, forward strand.
ACCAAACACTACTGTCTAATTTTTAAAAAGTATGATGATTTTTCCAAACACCAAATAATTAGACTATTTTGATTTTAAAAATAAAATTAAGAAGTCAAATAATTTTGATTTCAAAAACAATGTTATCTTAAAATTAAAAATGCTACCAAACACCCTATTACTTTCAATGTTTCTCCTCGTACCTTACGCATCGACTAAGAACACTCAGACTCAATTTTTCATCGTCGTGACTATCACATTCTTTTTCGATCAATCTCTTTAAAATTTCGTGCGTCATATGTTGTCGTCGTTATGATTGGTATCACGGGTATTTTTGACACTCATATATATTTGATTAAACCGTACAATATGTTAGATCACCATGATTAATAGAATATATTTAGTAGATTATTTTTGATTTAATAGCATGTTTAGATAGAGTTAGATTAACTTGTTTAACTATACATATTTAGATTGATTCAATTATCCATATGTGTCAATCAGCATGTCAGATTTTCCTATGATTAAGTTTAATTAACTTAGCATGTTTATATTACGGAGATCTTTAATATATATATTTTGAATTGTTAAAAAGCCAATATGAGGAGTTAAGCATTGTAATGATATCATTTAGTTTTGTATCATATAGATTGTGGATAGTAGAGACTATCAATGTATGCACTTGGTAAGTTAGTTGTAAACTTATATAATTTTAAATTAGATGCATCATATGGTTAGATTGTTCTAGTTGTATTAAACTATGATGTTGTATGTATATATGTGGTGCATTGATCTATTGTTGTCCGTAAATGTAACCATGGATAGATTGTCATTGGCATGCTGGTTAAATGGTTGATTGTTTGATTTAATTATGTGCTTTCATCTTAAGAGATATAGTACGCAGTGGGTTGCATTGTAATATAATTTTACTTCACCAGACTATAGTTCGTAACCTATGAGCAGTAGATGAATTAGAACAATCCAGAGAATCCATCGATCCCCAATACCACAGCTTATCCTAAGTACACCCCTGCTTAGGTGTACTATGAGATTTAGCTTATTATATGTTGCTTCTATATATGGTAGATCTGATGTTAATTTTGTTACATTAACTACAATGTCCAAGTGGAGTATATAACTTACTCAGACAAATGGTTTATTTATGTATTTTTGGCATGTATGATAGTAGATTAGATGGGTCTTTTTTATTATGATAGGTCAATGTAGTGCATTCATACCTAGTTCAGCTAAAGATGCAGGTTATGTTAGGTTTAATGCATATAGAATTTTGCTAGTCTTCTCGGTAGTGGAAAAATACATTAACAACTTTAAATGAAGATATAAAAATGGTATAAACTTTAAAGGAGAAATTTTAGGCTTATTATTTTTAATATTAATAGAAAATCAATATTATAGTAGGGTAGTCCGGGTGTAAGTCCTACTGAGTTTGTGGTGACTCAATCCTTCCATTCTTTAATATTTTTAGGTTTACAAGTTTAGCACAGCAGAAGCGTAGTGATGTTTTGGAATCCGAGGAGCTAGTGGATTACTCATTTAGTGTTGATATTTAATTTGTTTAGATAGATGTTTGTTGTGCTAATAGGTTGTAATGATTGGAATTGTGACTTTGAACTGTGATTTCGTCATATTTGGTTCTAAATCGATATACTTCAAAGGTTACTGTCGACTCCGAAAATGGGTTCCGTATTGGCACCTCAAGAGAAGGTGATGATGGAATAGGGGAATGGAAGTGAATCAAAAAACACTCGGAAAGCGATAAAGAGTCCTCACCTCAGTCCCACATTCACATTGATCCCCAAACTTTCATCTCACGGCATCGCTCGAGCACTGGAGATGGTTCGAGTCATGTGGGAGGAGAGGGAGGAGTAGAATGACTTAAAACATGAGAAGATTGAAGAAGTGGTCAACAGGATCCGTGGGCTCCACTTTATGTAATGGAAATAGAAAGAGTTGACCGTGTGTACCTTAGCACGGGAGAGTGTGTGGGTTAAACCTTCTTCTTCTTCGGCCGGCCGATGAAGAAGAGTCTCCAACCGATGCTAGCTTGATAAACTTATGCAAACTACTAAACAAAGAAGACAAGAAAAATAAGTGAAACAAATATTAGAACTGGGTGAAGTGTAGTAACTGTAAAAATAATAACATAAAACAACAATTGGAAATGAACTCACCAGATTCGGGGTTAGCCCTAACCCCTTTTTTGATTTTTTTATGATGTGTGAAATGATGAAAAATTGAATAAAAATGATGCTTTAATATGAACTAAATGATATGAACGAAGAGTTAGCAAAGGTAATATGAATGATTAAAGGCAACACAACTTAGACAAAGTGGCAACCGGGTTGGACAGATTCAATGTAAACTACACGGCTCTGATGTAAAGACTGCAATGGACAACACCAATGTCAGAATTAAGTTTTGCTTGTTTCAAAATAAAGATAACTCATAGAGGGTGGTTTGATATTAAGACAAGTTTTCTTGAATCCTTTCAGAAGTGGTAAGAATTTACCTGAAAGTTCTGTTGTTGAAAGTGAAGATCTGAGAACCACTAGCGCGATGTTGATGCAAGATGTACCACGGGCACCACAGATATTGGAATTGAATGATTCTTATTTTAAATGAGAGAGAACTCATTGGGGAAAAATTATATGAAGGAATTATAGGCTGAATCTGCAAGTAAGTTCAGTGAAATTGATTGAGAAGACGATGGCCAAAAAAAGAAGACTTCAGATCTGTTTGCGCAATGCCGGTTTAGAAGCCTACAAGAACCAAGGTGATGTCATAATTGATCCATGTTTGTTGGAGATGAAAGATAGCTTGATGAGTCACACTTCTTATTAAGAAATATTTGCCATAAAATGATAATAAAGATCTGTAGAAGCCGATGATCAGAAGTATAGCATGTCAAAGCATAGACCGGCTTCTTCTTCACTTTGTGATGATCTTCGGGCACTAGGACGAAAAGAGAACGATTTTGGGAGGTTGGTAAGAGCCTAGGGTGTCTGGAAGATGAAGAGAAGAGTGATGGAGGATGGGGATGCCCTTCTTAGGTCGTTCATATGAGTCTCTCTTTATAGGGGATGAGAAATAAGCCAAAAAATAGCAAGTTTTGATACATATGACCTTAGGTTGGGTTTCCTCCATTTAATGATGCTAATTTTAATCATGATGATTCTAGAAACTTACCCAAAAAATTTAGAGGGATTGAAAATCATGGAAAACCTTCCCCATGTTCAAAATATGTCTCTGCTTGAAGAGGAAACAAATCTGGTCTAAAAATAACAAGTTTTGATGTATAAGACAACAAGTTGGATTGCCATCATTAGATGATGCTAATTTCGACCATGAAACTTCCAGATACTTTACCAAGTGATATGTAGGAAGAAAAAGGAAGGTAAGGTCATGAATCAGTCAGATATGTGCCTAAGGGGCTGTGCTTGCATGCAATTGGGCTTGATCGGTGCTACATGTGGACAGAACTGCGCGTCTGACTTTTAAAGGACGCTGCGAACAAATGGGAGATCAGAATTGAATGTCGTTTATTGCATTGAAAATAGGACTCATAGAGGAAGATTATTTATGTTGAAGACTTCTTCATTGGACGTCCACAGAATCCTGTGAAAAATTTTAAAGTAGAGAATTTGCTGGGAAATGCATAATTTGGCACACAACCAAGCAGCGTGACCTTGGTGCAAAGACCACCAAGAGCAACATGGAAGTTAGTATGGGCTCTCATTTGAAAAAATAAATTTTATTAGAGATAAACACCTCTTTCTTAGATTTCTAGTGAACTCCTTGGCTCATCTAAATGAATCATTCAACTTGATTTTGATGGTCTAAAAGAGATGTTGCCAATGGAATAAGTGTTTAAGTCCCAAATAAGGTCAAATTGGCGTGCCTACAGTTATGTTGTCGGATTATCTTTCACCGTGCACGTCAAAATCTGGGTGTTGCCATTGCATGCGCCTCCCACTTGTCACGTACCTTCCACCTCTTGACTACGACTCGTGTCGCCTTGCCCTCATGCCTATCGACTTTGAAAATTCGACGGGGTCCTCTCCTTTTCAGGGAAGTCCGTGAACCCAGATCGTCACCTCAAGAGGGGATAAGAAAGAAAGGAATAAAGCTCGGAAAGCAACTCTCACCTCGGTCCCACACTCACATTGATCCCCGAACTTTCATCCCTTGGCATCGCTCGATCACCAAAGAGACGGTTCGGGACATGTGGGAGGAGGGTGAGAATAAATTAAGACATGTGGTCGCCAGGAACTGTGGGTTCCGATTTATAGAATTAAAATTGACCGTGTGTACCTTAGCGTGAAGAATGTGAGTTAATGCTTCTCCTTCTTCGGCCGGCCGATGAAGAAGAGTCCTCAACGTGGTGGGTGCTTGATATTATGTTCAACTAGACAAATAAACAAGTGAAAGATACTATTAGAACTAGACAAAGTGGAGTATATGTAAAGAGAATAACATAAAACACACAATTAACTAGAAACTGACCGGATTCGGGTTATCTCTAACCTCTTTTTTTATTTTCGGAATAACAGAGTAAAAGTAATGCAAAAAATGTAAAAAAATGATAGTAGGATGTAGAATCACTAAATAAAGATATAGGAAAAATAACTGAAAGATTCTGAGTTGAATAGAGGAAGATATAGCCAAATCTGTGTTGTCGAAAAAGTCGAGCAGCAGTCCAGGATCTGCCAGGCGCGACTTTGCTTCTGCGCTAGTCACAACCAGCCCCGACCTCGGAATCAAGTTCCGTTGATTGAAAACTCAATAAGACTTGGAGAGGAAGAACTTTTATGAAGAGATCACTGGCAGAAGACGTCCACACACTGCTGTAGAGGCCAAGGAATAGAGACTTGGCAGATCACCTGCAGAACAGCCTTCCTCTCTCTTGAACCGACTTTTCTCTCTCTAAAAACTCGAAATTCTCTCTCTAAAAATCACAAAATCGATGCAGGAGGGTGGTTGGACGTCTTGAGATGCCTGGGGGGTCGTGCTCATGCCTTTGTAACGACCGTAATCAGAGTTAATTTATATGAGAACAGACGGCGTTATCCGGGCTAAAAAATAGGGGCCTTGCGCCCCACCCGTGGGCGCATGCGCCCTGGTGCAGGGCGCATGGGCACAAATCCCGAAAAAATTGATCTTATCCGATCGTCGGTTCAGTGGTAGAGTCTCGGTGAAAAACTGGGTCCCTCGTGCCTCCAGGGTGGGGCGCATGTGCCCTCAAGTGAGGGCACAAGGTCACGTGCCTCACTGGTAGGGCGCATGGGCACGTGCCCTGGGTCCCGGGCACATGTGACCAGGAACCCGCGCGCATGGGACTGGTTTCGCGCGTCCTTTTTCCGGATGCCATTGCGAACACTCTCGAACTTGGAATTCGATGCCGTTTGTTGCGTTGGAAAGATAACAGGCCGAAGAAGCTTTCTATAGCATCGAATCAGACATCACATCCTCCAAAACTTCAGAATTTTATCCGGAAGTTAGGGCAGTGGACAGAAGATCCGATACAGGTCAAAATGACTCTGACGGCAAACCGGAAAGGCACGGTATGCAACAAAACTTGTTCGGGGTGTGAATATGACCATAACCTTCAATGCATGATCATTAGGCATTTGTCATTCAGCCAACTTCCGTGTTTACACGATTTACGTGTGGCTTTCGCTCGGAAATTACGGCTTTTTGCGGAAAACATCAGAGAACGTCCGATTTCGTTCGGCGAAGCTCCAAATCAACTTTTAAAAGACCCGGCATTATTATAAGTTCAATCGCACATGTTACCCTATAAAACATGAGTTTTATGCTCTGAATTAGGCGAATTTGGCGTGTCTACAGCTTGCCTCGCCTTGATGTCGGCTTTGTAAGGGAGTGGCATGTAATGAAGCAGAGTGATTCGGAGTGAACTGTAATGGAATGCAAGTGAACGTAGATGAATGTAGAAGAATGGAATGGTGATGGACTGAAAAGGTGGCATCAAGGTGTAGATATAGACACGCTTATCTACCTGATCCAGCAATATGAATCTCGCTGAGTATTCTAGATCGCTTTCATGTTCAATCAAAACCTCATATAATTGACTGGTAAAAGACATGCCCTTGGCACGAGAGATGAAAAAGTAAATGATAAAGGATAAAAGGATGTAGCCAACACTCAGCGTGGTGAGGGGTCCTCGAATTCGTAGGTTCATCATCAGCCAATAACCCGAACTTTGCGGTGTTCTTGTACTGTGATGGGCTAAAGTTTGTAAAAGAGAAGTTGATCTTAAAACAAAAAGAATACCAATCCATCATATTTGGAATCTCAAGTTCATTCAAGTTTCACCAAAATACTCAGTTTAATTCTGAGTGGAATAATCTCAAATTCTAAAAGGGTTCGTTTTAAGCATAACAAAATTGCTCGGGTATCGTGAAAACCATGAATCATGTTCTGGCAGAAAACCCGGTATTCGGAAAATGACAAAACAGACTTAAGCCATAGTGAGATTGAAAGATAATGGTGGGACTAACATAGTATGATGGTAAAGAAGAATAGCAATGGGATGACAATTGCCACGGTGGGGCGGGATAAAAGACACGGTGGGATAAAAGAAAGGACAAAATAAAACATGGTGTAATAAAAAGAAAGGAATAAAACATGAAGGGATAAAATTAGTAAAGGAGATGGATGTGAAAACATAGAAAATTATGTAGAAAAATAGTTGAAGATATAGATTGTCTATTGGAGGTCAAGACACCCGATTAGGAACCATCGTCCCTCCAATGTTCAATTTTGGCTTATCCGTGAGTGTGAAGAAATGACCAAGCCGTCGTAGATTTTGTTGAAGGGGATCTCGGGCCCAGTCATTTTCACTCTCAAGGTCTTCAACATTAATGCATATAATACGTAACAAATGGACCTAACATAACTAGGTGACAGATAGTAGGAGTGATGTGAAGTGCAAAAATGAAGTGATGGTTATGATGTGAGATTGATGAGAATGTGGATTTGAGTGAAGTCTTCTGGCGTAGTGCATCGACCACCTGATTAATCAGCATCTCTGGTCCATCCTTGTCTTGCCTTCTGACGGAATACAACACCATGAGAATGTTCAGCTAGGTGGTGCTTCCTTTCTTTTCGCCGCAAGGTTGGCATGACGTTCCTTGGTGTCGACTCCAGAAACGGGTTCCGGATCGGCACCTCAAGAGAAGAAGGTGAAAGATGGAATTGGGGAAAAAGGGAGTGAATCAGAAAACACTCGGAAGGCGGTAAAGACTCCTCAACTCGGTCCCACACTCACATTGATCCCCGAACTTTCATCTCACGGCGTCGCTCGAGCACCGGAGATGGTTCGGGTCATGTGGGAGGAGAGTGAGGAGGATATGAATTTAGAACATGAATAAAAAGAAAGTGTGGTCGCCAGGAGCCGCGGGCTCCGCTTTATGTAATGGAAATAGAAAGAAGTTGACCGTGTGTACCTTAGCGTGGGAGAAAGGGATGTGAGTTCAACCTTCTTCTTCTTCGGCCGGCCGATGAAGAAGAGTCTCCAATCCAATGCTAGCTTGATCAACCTGTGCAACTAGAACAACAAACCAAGTGAAGAGTTTGGTTAGACTTGTGAGAAGTGTAGTAACTGTAGTAAGAAGATAGGAAAGAAGCAATTGGAATTGGACTCACCGGCTTCGGGGTGAGCCTTAACCCCTTTTTTTTGTATTTTTTTGATTATGTAAAAATGATTTAAATGAAATAAAATATGATTTAAAACATTAAATAAACAGAGTTAATGGAGTTGAGAAAGCTTATAGAATGATTTGGCTTGAGTTGAAGCCGAGTTGGTTGAAGACAGCCGGTTCGGGTAGCTTGGTACCCTTCTGGCGCGACTTTGGTGCAGAGTATGTTACGGACGACCCCGATGTCAGAATCGAGTGCCGTTTGTTGGAGTAGACGAAAAACTCAGAGAGGAAGAATTCCTATGTTTATGACTTCTCCGAAATCCTCCTGTAGAAGTCAGTAAAAATTATGAAAGGGGGCGGATGTGGAAAACATAATCTGGATGCGCGCCTGGGTGTAGCAATTGTCACGAACAAACGGCAAGTTGGAATTGAGTGCCGTTAGTTGGAGATGAAATATATATTGATGATACACACTTAATATGAAGGAAGTCAGGCCATAAAATGACTATAAAGATCTGTATAAGTCGATGATCAGCAGTGCAGCACGTTGGAGCATAGACCGGCTTCTTCTTCACTTTGGGATGATCTCCGGGCACCGGGATGAAGAGAGGACGATTTGGGGAGGTTGAGAAGAGCCTAGGGTGGCTGGAGGACGAAGAGAGGAGTTCTGGAGGATGGGGATGCCATTCTTAGGTCGTTCATATGAGTCTCCCTTTATAGGGGATGAGAACCAGGTCAAAAAATAGCAAGTTTTGATACATCCGACCTTAGGTTGGATTTCCTCCAATTAATGTTGATGATTTTCATCCTGAGGTATCTAGAAACTTACCTAAATGATTGAGAGAGATTGAAAACCGTGGATCACCTTCTCCATGCTCAAAATATGCCTCCACTTGAAGAGGAAACAAATCTAGTCTAAAAATGGCAAGTCTTGATATACAAGACAACAAGTTGGATTGCCATCATTAGATGATGCTAATTTCGACCATGAAGCTTCCAGATACTATAAAAAGTGATGTGGAGGAGGAAAAATGAAGGTAAGGTCGTGAATTGGTCAGATATGTGCCCAATGGGCTGGGCTTGCATGCAATTGGGCTTGATTGGTGCTGCGTGCGGACAGAACTGCGCATCTGACTTCTAAAAGGTGCTGCGGACAAATGGGAGATCAGAATTGAATGCCGTTTGTTGCAATGGAAATATAACTCAGAGAAGAAGATTATTCATGTTGAATACTTCTTCATTGGAAGTCCACAGAATCCTGTGAAAAATTTCCAAATAGAGGATATGCTGGGAAAAGCATAATATGGCACACCACCAAGAGTCTCTTGTTCGGCAAACACGGATTTGATTAGAAATTAGAAAATCATCCTCATATTTTCAATAAGCACCTCAGATCATCCAAAAGGGTGGTTCATCATGATTTTGATGGTCTAAAATAGATGTTGCCGGTGGAATAATGGTTTAAGCTCTAAATAAGGCCAAATTGGCGTGTCTACAGCTTGCCTCGCCTTGATGTCGGCTTTGCAAGGGAATGGCATGTAGCGTAGCGGAGTGAAATGTAGAGGAATGTAGAGAAGCGAAATGAGTTGTAATGGAATGCAGTGGAGCGAAATAGCGATGGACTGAAAAGGTGGCATCAAGGTGTAGATATAGACACGCTCAACGACCAAATTCGGCAAAGAGAATCTCTTCATGTCTTCTGGTTAACTGCCATGTTTCATCAAGTCTTCCTATGTTCGATTGGTAAGAGATGTGCCATTGGCACGAGAGAAGAATAGCCAACCCCCAACGCGGTGGGGAGTCCCTGAAACATGGGTTCGTAGGTTCATCATCAGTCGGTAACCCGATCTTTGCGGTGTTCCTGTACTGTGATGGGCTAAAGTTTAAAAAGAGATTTGTTTTGAAAAAGTAAGAGAATACCAATCGAGCACATTCAGGCTCTTAGATTCATTTAAGTCTTTCAAGAGACAAGATTCAATTCGGAATGGAATGATCTCAGATTCCGAAAAGCAAATGTTTAAGCATAGACCGTGAAGATATTGACGGTGCAAGTTCTGACCAAATAGAAGGCCCTTGGCGGGATGAATTGGCTGCCATTGTGGGATGAATAGCAAAGAAGTTGCAATGGCCATAGTGGTGAAAATATTTCAGGGCACAAAGTGGTTACCGAACACGGTGGGATTAATAGACACGGTGGGATATTAGAGAGGTTGGTGGGACTAGAGATCATGGTGGGATTAGAAAACACAGTGGGATTAGAAAACATGATGGGATTCGTAATGATCGAATTAGGATAAAATATTTAGAGACTAAGGTGAGAAGGTGAAGATTTTGAAAGAATGTATGCAATGATCATGAAATATGCAATGCAACTAATACTATATGATGCATGCTGGGCTCAAGAAAACAAAAACAAAACTTGTCTAACAATTAGTTGAAGATATAGATTGTCTATGAGGTCAGGATACCCATTCGGGAACCATCGTCCCTCACTGCACAATTTTGGCTTATCCGTGAGCACAAAGAATGACCCGACCGTCATGGATTTTGATGAAGGGGATCTCGGGCCTGGTCTTCTTTGCATTCACGATCTTCAACATCAATGCATAAAATAAATAGTAATGCACCTATTATATGCTAAGAAAGGAAATGATAACGGTGAGTTTGCGGTGTGATGACATGCATTCTCACAAAAGAGTTCATGTGTCCAAATGAGGACACGAGCAAAAGCTTCTCGGCAAAGTTGAGGCCGAGGTTATGATGACACCTCCTCCTGAGAATCCTCAGGGGAGGGAAGTGGTAAGCATTGACTTACTGATATTTTGAAAAAAGGCTCCTCGGCGAAGTTGAGGTCGAGGTCATGGTGGCACCTCCTCCTAAGAATCCTTGGGGAGGGAAGTGGGGAGCTTCGCATTGTTGAGAAGTTCTCCTCATTTGTTCTTCGTGCCTAAAACACTAGAAAAAGGAGATTAGAATGCCAATATGGCTTATCCCCCTTGCAAGTTGTAGTATTCCTTGACCTTTGTCAAGGGGTGTAAAGTTTTTCTTGTGCCTGAAACACTTAGAAGGAAGAGATTAGAACAACAATGCGGCTTATCCCCCTTGCAAGTTGCAGTATGCCTTGACCTTTGTCAAGGGGTATAGCCTTCTTAGGAGTGTAAAAATCAAGTAGAAAATATGCAATGAAGAATTTGAAACATGAGAGATTAAAAGTAAATATGAATGTAAAGACGAAAATCCAAACCAAGCATGTTGAAATATTTTTTTTTTAAATTTTGTTGGAATTTGAAAAGAAGTTTTGTTAAAAGATTAAAATTTTTTGGGATTTTGAAAATATTCAATTTTTTTGAGTTTTTGAAAATATTTAATTTTTTGGAGTTTTTAAAAATATTCAACTTTTTTGTAGTTTTTTGAAAATGTTTTTTTTGGGAGAGAAAAATCAGTATTGACACAAGTTCTCATCACTTGATTGTTTTTCTAGGTTCGTTGGTAGACACCATGTGCAAAATGGGGTTCCTTGCCCGGTAATCTTTCGACCTATAACCTTTGATCGGCTAGAGTTTAGCTTTGATTTGGTTGGTTCACCGACACCTTGGGGGTAAGAATGAAGAATTGAGGGAAAGTCCTTGATAGACTTTGGAGATGTCGAGGGGATTTCTCTACTCACATCCAATTGCCTGTTGGGGTTTGGCCTCTTCGGGTCTTTTCTTCTTTATCAACAAACCTATTTTTGTGGCACACATTCGGACAGGTGCTTTGACCTGTGGGGTCATTGCCCATCTTTACATGCCTTTTTTTATTTTCTGCATTTTTGGGTACTCATTCAGACAGGCCCATATTTGTTTAAACCTGTGGGGATCATTGCCCATCTTTTGGCACCCTTTTTTTATTTGAGAGGTTGGACCTTCTGAGACGGCCTCCTACTAGGGCGGCGGATGCTTTTGATACTCTCCCCCTCTAGTCCCCTTTGCCTATCTTGGACCGAACAGAAGAGAATATGGTGAGGGTTTTCCTTCCATCTCTAAGCCTTGACTAGCTTCTCTCGGGTGTCGGAGTTATCCGGATTACAGGATCGGGACGTGTTGTGTGTGTAGAATGGTATCTACCCTCGACTCATAGACAACAACCTAGAACATGTGGACTTAAGTCATACTGGCAGTTCTCTCCATTTTTGAGGTAGATTACGTTCCAGAGGTGAATCAATTGTTTGTATGCCTTACAATGTAAAAAATTTGTTTAATAAGAACAAGGTAGCTACAAATGTCGTCAGTCATGAATTTCTCTCCATTAAGATTGTGAAGTTCAAAATCATTTCAAAAATATTGCCTTGCGGATGACATAATGATGATGAATGCAATTTCATGTAATACCTGAGAGAAGAAGAATTTCATTGTTGATAACGGCTTTGCTTGTGCTTGCCTTGCCTTGCCTTGCCCAACTGCTTCCACTTTTGATATGCACCATATTGCATTGGATTGAAGATTCATAGTCATAGGATGAAGTGAAAATGTGGAGGATCTGATTTAGCATGGCAAAGTCAAAATTAATGATGTAAAAGGCAAAGATTGTGGTATCACCCAGGAAATTTCTCTACTTTGATTTTTTTTTTGAAAATAAATTTGGAAAAGGAAAGAGAATGCTTAAAGGAAAAGAAACATGTTTGAAAACAAAAGTGTGCTAAAGTGGGCTCTTGGGCAGAAGAGTTGATAGTGGGCTTGAAAGCCCGGGAAGGGTTGGAATCAGGGGGCACGTGGGCCTAAGAGTTGAATGCGGGCCAGAGGGCCCGATTGATGTTGATGGGCATAAGGGCCCAATTGGATGTGATGGGCTCGAAGGCCCGATTGAAGGTTGAGCCCGAGGGACCCAACGAAAAGAGCGGGCACACCAGCCCAATTTAAATGGTTGGGAGCAAAATTGTGATTTGTGATGGGCTCGCCGGCGCCATTGAAGCGTATGGGTGCGCGAGCCGAATTCGAAGAAGTGGGGGCACGGGAGCTCGATTTTGAAGAAGTATGGGCACGTGGGCCCGATGGTGAAGAAATGAGGGCATACACGCCTGAAGTTGAAGTGTGGGCATGTGTGCCCGAGTTTGTTGGAAGGTGGGCACGTGGGCCCGATTTAGAAGAAATTTGGGCACATGGGCCCGGTTGTAGAAAAACATGGGCATGTGAGCTCGGTTGAGGTGAATTGTGGGCACATGGGCCCGATTTAGAAAAATTAAAGGCACATGGGCCCGATTGGGGAGAATTATGGGCACGTGGGCTCGATGGAAGGAAAGGAATATGTAGGCCCAATTGGGGAAAAGGGGCATATGGGCCCAGTGGAAGGAAAGGGGCATGCAAGCCCGATTGATTAAAAGGGGCACGTGGGCCCGGTTGAAGAAAAGGGGCATAAGAGCCCGGTTGATTAAAAGGGGCACAGGGGCCCGGTTGGATAAAGGGGCACATGGGCCCGATTGGATAAAGGGGGCACATGGGCCCGGATGATGGAAAGGGGCACATGGGCCCAGTTGATGAAAAGGTGCATAAGAGCCCGAAAATGGGGCATAAGGGCTCGATTGAGTGGGATGGGGTGTGGGCCATGGCCCTAAGATTGACAGATTTTGGACCCATGGGCCTGATTGATGGTTGTAAGAAGGATAAAGAAAGGGCGGTGGCCCTAAGATTGAGGAATTGTGGGCCCATGGGCCTGATTTTTGATTGGGATGAGGGTAGAGAAAGGGTCGTGGCCCTAAGATTGATTGATCGTGAGCCCATGGGCCGGATTGTTGCTTAGGAGAAGAATGGGGTAAGGGTTGTGGCCCTAAGACCGATGCTAAGGGATTTGCCTGCCTAGCTGGAGGAGGTCCTAGTATCCCTTTGCTAAGGTTTACATCCTTCAGGAGGCTTTTCGATTCATTCCCCATTTCACTGACCAATTCGGTCTCCTTACTTCCTAGCTCAGGGGTCAATTCAATCTGACCATCTTCATTGATCAATTCCAATGATGGTAACGAGTTGATCAATGCCTGACAAATCCTTGCCTAGTCCATCATTGGATTGACAATCAACTAAGTTTATGATTCCTTCGTCTAAGCTCCCTATAGTAGGCTTCTCCTCAGGATGTTCTATAGAAGAGGGCATGCCTAGTCTAGGGGATTCGAAAAAGGTAGAAGGGTTTGGTTCGACCTCCCCTACTAGCTGACTATGATCTTGATGAGAAGCTGATTCTTCTGCCATGGCAGGAGCACAAATAGTTAGAGTTATTAATTCCTCTGCAAGGGCAGGAGCTTGAAGGGTCGAAGTGTCTGAATCATCTACCATGGCAGGAGCATGAATAGTAGGAGAAGAAATGATTGGTTGTTGTGCAACCAACTGAGGAGGATCCCTATGCAGTGGGATTGATTGAAGTGGTGCTGACATAGAAGTCAGTTCAGGCTGGGGAGCTATTGATGTAATTAGTTGAGGAGTCATGGCTTGGATGGTTGGCTGAGGAGTTGTGGGTGGAATAGGCTGAGAAGCCAAGGGCCGGATAATTGGCCGAGGGGTTGTTGGTGGAATAGGTTGGGAAGCCAAGGGCCGGATAATTGGCCGAGGGGTTGTTGGTGGAATAGGTTGGGAAGCCAAGGGCCGTATGATTGGCTGATGGACCTTAAGAAATGTTGGTGGAGTCGAAGGCTGGGGAGCCGGTTGAAGTAATGGAGTATTTGCATAAGCAACAAGAGGAGCTTTATTAAGCGTGGTTGGTTGTGCCATTGACTCGGGTTGCATGGTAGGCTGTGGTTGGGGCATGGGTGACCTAATCAACTAGCATCGAGGAGTTGGCCGATGATGATGATCTGGATGGGGTTGGGGAGGGCTCCTAGGTTGGTGCATAGCATCAATGTTCTTCTCAACCATGGGGCTCAATTCATCATGATATTGCATTAATTCCACATCTTCCTTTACTTCCCCAATTATTGAATAGCCTGGCCCATATCGTTTCAAGAATTTGACCTTGACAATTTCAAAATCCCATATTTCTATTTCCCCTAGTGAAAAGAACCATTCTAGGGCTGCACCATCCAATGATCGCTTAAAAAGAATAGCAAGAGCTCTTCGATCATTTAGCCATTGAGACGATTTGCTCAAGAAATCATTGACATGGGTGAAGGGATCACCTGAGCCATTGTAGCGATAGTAGGCTGGTGTTTGTGATGGAGGGATATGTGGGACTTGGAATGATGGAGCAGATATTTTAGGGATGGCCTTCGAGTCCAAACGGTGCCTTAGCTCTTCAAAGTGCTCATCCATTTGGTTGAGTTTGTCCATGAATGCTTGAGTGAGGCTGGGTTCCTGAGCCACCGGTGCAAGGTATTTAGATGAATGGGTTGGAAGAGGTGGCTTCAAAGTAGGAACTGGCATAGAATTATATGAATGCCCCACAACGGGGTGAGTAGAGGCACTACGGGGTTGCCTAGGAGAGGAGATGATGAGGGGCACTGTTGTCGATTGGGGTGGTGAGGGGGCTTGATTTCCCTCGACCGGATCTTCATTGGTGGGCACCTTTCCCTTTGTTAAAGATTGCACAAGTGAAAAGGATTCGGGATCTAGATGGAGGGATAGACCCTGGAGGATTTGTTCTACACCGAGTGATGCGGGTGGATGAGTAGGATTTTGAACTTCGGGTTCCACGATGGCATTAACATGGCCCTCTGGTTGGACCATGGGTTGTTGCAGCTTGTAGTAGTCCGACCTCCCAATGTGGCTTCCGGACCTTAGCATCATGGGCATCATGTCGATCTTTCTACAAAGATGGTTAAAAAAGAGAGCAAGCAAAGCACACAATTGAAGATTTTTTTTTGTTTTGTTTTGTTAGAATTTTTTTTGTTTCAATTTGGTTGTTTGGAAAACAAGTTGAACACAAAATTAAAAATGTTTTTTTTGTTGTTTTAGGTGTTTTGAAAGAAGAAAATTTTTTTTGGTTGTTTTCAATTTTTGGTGAGCAAGCAAGTTATGCAAACAAGTTTTTAAAATGACTATTCGACAATTTTTGGGTTGAAACCTTAGATTAGATAGATTGTTAGCAATTGTTCACTCAAATGGGTATGGTTCCTATTGCTTCAATCTTCAAGACCTAAGGTTGTCACTCAATCACCACGAGTAGGTACTTGGGTTCTTCGGGTTTTGGGAAGTGGTACAACCGGCCCAATCGTGCGGAGAGGAATACTCCACGGATGGGGACTTACGGAGGTCTTGATGGAAACCACCAAATCAACTAGGAAGGAATATCCCAGAAGAGAGGTAAGAATCCACCAAGAAGGTGTTTGGAGGGTGAGGGTGTGTTGGGAGAGAGAGCCCCCGCCTCGAATGCCCTACGGATCGGAGCAAGTCCGGTACCCGATGCAAAAGCTAAAGAAAAAGTAAAAATGGAGGGTAAGAGGAGAAGAAGCAATCAATGTGCAAAAAATTGAAATGAAATGAAGTAAATAGAGCATGCGATATGCAAACAAGACAAGCAATCATGCAACAAAACAAACAATCTAGTGACTAGAATTGAATTAGAATGAAACTAGTTGCACAAACAAATCAAGCTAGCACGGTTAAAGACATTGGTTGTCCCACCGTGGTCGCCAAAAAGCTGTCGACTCCGGAAACGGGTTCCGGATCGGCACCTCAAGAGAAGAAGGTGAAAGATGGAATTGGGGAAAAAGGGAGTGAATCAGAAAACACTCGGAAGGCGGTAAAGACTCCTCAACTCGGTCCCACACTCACATTGATCCCCGAACTTTCATCTCACGGCGTCGCTCGAGCACCGGAGATGGTTCGGGTCATGTGGGAGGAGAGTGAGGAGGATATGAATTTAGAACATGAATAAAAAGAAAGTGTGGTCGCCAGGAGCCGCGGGCTCCGCTTTATGTAATGGAAATAGAAAGAAGTTGACCGTGTGTACCTTAGCGTGGGAGAAAGGGATGTGAGTTCAACCTTCTTCTTCTTCGGCCGGCCGATGAAGAAGAGTCTCCAATCCAATGCTAGCTTGATCAACCTGTGCAACTAGAACAATAAACCAAGTGAAGAGTTTGGTTAGACTTGTGAGAAGTGTAGTAACTGTAGTAAGAAGATAGGAAAGAAGCAATTGGAATTGGACTCACCGGCTTCGGGGTGAGCCTTAACCCCTTTTTTTGTATTTTTTTGATTATGTAAAAATGATTTAAATGAACTAAAATATGATTTAAAACATTAAATAAACAGAGTTAATGGAGTTGAGAAAGCTTATAGAATGATTTGGCTTGAGTTGAAGCCGAGTTGGTTGAAGACAGCCGGTTCGGGTAGCTTGGTACCCTTCTGGCGCGACTTTGGTGCAGAGTATGTTACGGACGACCCCGATGTCAGAATCGAGTGACGTTTGTTGGAGTAGACGAAAAACTCAGAGAGGAAGAATTCCTATGTTTATGACTTCTCCGAAATCCTCCTGTAGAAGTCAGTAAAAATTATGAAAGGGGGCGGATGTGGAAAACATAATCTGGATGCGCGCCCTGGGTGTAGCAATTGTCACGAACAAACGGCAAGTTGGAATTGAGTGCCGTCAGTTGGAGATGAAATATATATTGATGATACACACTTAATATGAAGGAAGTCAGGCCATAAAATGACTATAAAGATCTGTATAAGTCGATGATCAGCAGTGCAGCACGTTGGAGCATAGACCGGCTTCTTCTTCACTTTGGGATGATCTCCGGGCACCGGGATGAAGAGAGGACGATTTGGGGAGGTTGAGAAGAGCCTAGGGTGGCTGGAGGACGAAGAGAGGAGTTCTGGAGGATGGGGATGCCCTTCTTAGGTCGTTCATATGAGTCTCCCTTTATAGGGGATGAGAACCAGGTCAAAAAATAGCAAGTTTTGATACATCCGACCTTAGGTTGGATTTCCTCCAATTAATGTTGATGATTTTCATCCTGAGGTATCTAGAAACTTACCTAAATGATTGAGAGAGATTGAAAACCGTGGATCACCTTCTCCATGCTCAAAATATGCCTCCACTTGAAGAGGAAACAAATCTAGTCTAAAAATGGCAAGTCTTGATATACAAGACAACAAGTTGGATTGCCATCATTAGATGATGCTAATTTCGACCATGAAGCTTCCATATACTATAAAAAGTGATGTGGAGGAGGAAAAATGAAGGTAAGGTCGTGAATTGGTCAGATATGTGCCCAATGGGCTGGGCTTGCATGCAATTGGGCTTGATTGGTGCTGCGTGCGGACAGAACTGCGCATCTGACTTCTAAAAGGTGCTGCGGACAAATGGGAGATCAGAATTGAATGCCGTTTGTTGCAATGGAAATATAACTCAGAGAAGAAGATTATTCATGTTGAATACTTCTTCATTGGAAGTCCACAGAATCCTGTGAAAAATTTCCAAATAGAGGATATGCTGGGAAAAGCATAATATGGCACACCACCAAGAGTCTCTTGTTCGGCAAACACGGATTTGATTAGAAATTAGAAAATCATCCTCATATTTTCAATAAGCACCTCAGATCATCCAAAAGGGTGGTTCATCATGATTTTGATGGTCTAAAATAGATGTTGCCAGTGGAATAATGGTTTAAGCTCTAAATAAGGCCAAATTGGCGTGTCTACAGCTTGCCTCGCCTTGATGTCGGCTTTGCAAGGGAATGGCATGTAGCGTAGCGGAGTGAAATGTAGAGGAATGTAGAGAAGCGAAATGAGTTGTAATGGAATGCAGTGGAGCGAAATAGCGATGGACTGAAAAGGTGGCATCAAGGTGTAGATATAGACACGCTCAACGACTAAATTCGGCAAAGAGAATCTCTTCATGTCTTCGGTTAAACGCCATGTTTCATCAAGTCTTCCTATGTTCGATTGGTAAGAGATGTGCCATTGGCACGAGAGAAGAATAGCCAACCCCCAACGCGGTGGGGAGTCCCTGAAACATGGGTTCGTAGGTTCATCATCAGTCGGTAACCCGATCTTTGCGGTGTTCCTGTACTGTGATGGGCTAAAGTTTAAAAAGAGATTTGTTTTGAAAAAGTAAGAGAATACCAATCGAGCACATTCAGGCTCTTAGATTCATTTAAGTCTTTCAAGAGACAAGATTCAATTCGGAATGGAATGATCTCAGATTCCGAAAAGCAAATGTTTAAGCATAGACCGTGAAGATATTGACGGTGCAAGTTCTGACCAAATAGAAGGCCCTTGGCGGGATGAATTGGCTGCCATTGTGGGATGAATAGCAAAGAAGTTGCAATGGCCATAGTGGTGAAAATATTTCAGGGCACAAAGTGGTTACCGAACACGGTGGGATTAATAGACACGGTGGGATATTAGAGAGGTTGGTGGGACTAGAGATCATGGTGGGATTAGAAAACACAGTGGGATTAGAAAACATGATGGGATTCGGAATGATCAGAATTAGGATAAAATATTTAGAGACTAAGGTGAGAAGGTGAAGATTTTGAAAGAATGTATGCAATGATCATGAAATATGCAATGCAACTAATACTATATGATGCATCTTTGGGCTCAAGAAAACAAAAACAAAACTTGTCTAACAATTAGTTGAAGATATAGATTGTCTATGAGGTCAGGATACCCATTCGGGAACCATCGTCCCTCACTGCACAATTTTGGCTTATCCGTGAGCACAAAGAATGACCTGACCGTCGTGGATTTTGATGAAGGGGATCTCGGGCCTGGTCTTCTTTGCATTCACGATCTTCAACATCAATGCATAAAATAAATAGTAATGCACCTATTATATGCTAAGAAAGGAAATGATAACGGTGAGTTTGCGGTGTGATGACATGCATTCTCACAAAAGAGTTCATGTGTCCAAATGAGGACACGAGCAAAAGCTTCTCGGCAAAGTTGAGGCCGAGGTTATGATGACACCTCCTCCACGAGAATCCTCGGGGAGGGAAGTGGTAAGCATTGACTTGCTGATATTTTGAAAAAAGGCTCCTCGGCGAAGTTGAGGTCGAGGTCATGGTGGCACCTCCTCCTAAGAATCCTTGGGGAGGGAAGTGGGGAGCTTCGCATTGTTGAGAAGTTCTCCTCATTTGTTCTTCGTGCCTAAAACACTAGAAAAAGGAGATTAGAATGCCAATATGGCTTATCCCCCTTGCAAGTTGTAGTATTCCTTGACCTTTGTCAAGGGGTGTAAAGTTTTTCTTGTGCCTGAAACACTTAGAAGGAAGAGATTAGAACAACAATGCGGCTTATCCCCCTTGCAAGTTGCAGTATGCCTTGACCTTTGTCAAGGGGTATAGCCTTCTTAGGAGTGTAAAAATCAAGTAGAAAATATGCAATGAAGAATTTGAAACATGAGAGATTAAAAGTAAATATGAATGTAAAGACGAAAATCCAAACCAAGCATGTTGAAATATTTTTTTTTAAATTTTGTTGGAATTTGAAAAGAAGTTTTGTTAAAAGATTAAAATTTTTTGGGATTTTGAAAATATTCAATTTTTTTGAGTTTTTGAAAATATTTAATTTTTTGGAGTTTTTAAAAATATTCAACTTTTTTTGTAGTTTTTTTTTTGAAAATGTTTTTTTTTGGGGAGAGAAAAATCAGTATTGACACAAGTTCTCATCACTTGATTGTTTTTCTAGGTTCGTTGGTAGACACCATGTGCAAAATGGGGTTCCTTGCCCAGAATCTTTCTGACCTATAACCTTTGATCGGCTAGAGTTTAGCTTTGATTTGGTTGGTTCACCGACACCTTGGGGGTAAGAATGAAGAATTGAGGGAAAGTCCTTGATAGACTTTGGAGATGTCGAGGGGGATTTCTCTACTCACATCCAATTGCCTGTTGGGGTTTGGCCTCTTCGGGTCTTTTCTTCTTTATCAACAAACCTATTTTTGTGGCACACATTCGGACAGGTGCTTTGACCTGTGGGGTCATTGCCCATCTTTACATGCCTTTTTTTATTTTCTGCATTTTTGGGTACTCATTCGAACGAGGCCCATATTTGTTTAAACCTGTGGGGATCATTGCCCATCTTTTGGCACCCTTTTTTTATTTGAGAGGTTGGACCTTCTGAGACGGCCTCCTACTAGGGCGGCGGATGCTTTTGATACTCTCCCCCTCTAGTCCCCTTTGCCTATCTTGGACCGAACAGAAGAGAATATGGTGAGGGTTTTCCTTCCATCTCTAAGCCTTGACTAGCTTCTCTCGGGTGTCAGGTTATCTGGATTCTGGGATCGGGACGTGTTGTGTGTGTAGAATGGTATCTACCCTCGACTCATAGACAACAACCTAGAACATGTGGACTTAAGTCATGCGCGAGTTCTCTCCATTTTTGAGGTAGATTACGTTCCGAGAGGTGAATCAATTGTTTGTATGCCTTACAATGTAAAAAATTTGTTTAATAAGAACAAGGTAGCTACAAATGTCGTCAGTCATGAATTTCTCTCCATTAAGATTGTGAAGTTCAAAATCATTTCAAAAATATTGCCTTGCGGATGACATAATGATGATGAATGCAATTTCATGTAATACACGAGAGAAGAAGAATTTCATTGTTGATAACGGCTTTGCTTGTGCTTGCCTGCCATGCCTTGCCTTGGCTTGCCCAACTACTTCCACTTTTGATATGCACCATATTGCATTGGATTGAAGATTCATAGTCATAGGATGAAGTGAAAATGTGGAGGATCTGATTTAGCATGGCAAAGTCAAAATTAATGATGTAAAAGGCAAAGATTGTGGTATCACCCAGGAAATTTCTCTACTTTGATTTTTTTTTTTTTGAAAATAAATTTGGAAAAGGAAAGAGAATGCTTAAAGGAAAAGAAACATGTTTGAAAACAAAAGTGTGCTAAAGTGGGCTCTTGGGCAGAAGAGTTGATAGTGGGCTTGAAAGCCCGGGAAGGGTTGGAATCAGGGGGCACGTGGGCCTAAGAGTTGAATGCGGGCCAGAGGGCCCAGTTGATGTTGATGGGCATAAGGGCCCAATTGGATGTGATGGGCTCGAAGGCCCGATTGAAGGTTGAGCCCGAGGGACCCAACGAAAAGAGCGGGCACACCAGCCCAATTTAAATGGTTGGGAGCAAAATTGTGATTTGTGATGGGCTCGCTGGCGCCATTGAAGCGTATGGGTGCGCAAACCCGAATTCGAAGAAGTGGGGGCACGGGAGCTCGATTTTGAAGAAGTATGGGCACGTGGGCCCGATGGTGAAGAAATGAGGGCATACACGCCTGAAGTTGAAGTGTGGGCATGTGTGCCCGAGTTTGTTGGAAGGTGGGCACGTGGGCCCGATTTAGAAGAAATTTGGGCACATGGGCCCGGTTGTAGAAAAACATGGGCATGTGAGCTCGGTTGAGGTGAATTGTGGGCACATGGGCCCGATTTAGAAAAATTAAAGGCACATGGGCCCGATTGGGGAGAATTATGGGCACGTGGGCTCGATGGAAGGAAAGGAATATGTAGGCCCAATTGGGGAAAAGGGGCATATGGGCCCAGTGGAAGGAAAGGGGCATGCAAGCCCGATTGATTAAAAGGGGCACGTGGGCCCGGTTGAAGAAAAGGGGCATAAGAGCCCGGTTGATTAAAAGGGGCACATGGGCCCGGTTGGATAAAGGGGGCACATGGGCCCAGTTGGATAAAGGGGGCACATGGGCCCGGATGATGGAAAGGGGCACATGGGCCCAGTTGATGAAAAGGTGCATAAGAGCCCGAAAATGGGGCATAAGGGCTCGATTGAGTGGGATGGGGTGTGGGCCATGGCCCTAAGATTGACAGATTTTGGACCCATGGGCACGATTGATGGTTGTAAGAAGGATAAAGAAAGGGCGGTGGCCCTAAGATTGAGGAATTGTGGGCCCATGGGCCTGATTTTTGATTGGGATGAGGGTAGAGAAAGGGTCGTGGCCCTAAGATTGATTGATCGTGAGCCCATGGGCCGGATTGTTGCTTAGGAGAAGAATGGGGTAAGGGTTGTGGCCCTAAGACCGATGCTAAGGGATTTGCCTGCCTAGCTGGAGGAGGTCCTAGTATCCCTTTGCTAAGGTTTACATCCTTCAGGAGGCTTTTCGATTCATTCCCCATTTCACTGACCAATTCGGTCTCCTTACTTCCTAGCTCAGGGGTCAATTCAATCTGACCATCTTCATTGATCAATTCCAATGATGGTAACAGTTGATCAATGCCTGACAAATCCTTGCCTAGTCCATCATTGGATTGACAATCAACTAAGTTTATGATTCCTTCGTCTAAGCTCCCTATAGTAGGCTTCTCCTCAGGATGTTCTATAGAAGAGGGCATGCCTAGTCTAGGGGATTCGAAAAAGGTAGAAGGGTTTGGTTCGACCTCCCCTACTAGCTGACTATGATCTTGATGAGAAGCTGATTCTTCTGCCATGGCAGGAGCACAAATGGTTGGAGTTATTAATTCCTCTGCAAGGGCAGGAGCTTGAAGGGTCGAAGTGTCTGAATCATCTACCATGGCAGGAGCATGAATAGTAGGAGAAGAAATGATTGGTTGTTGTGCAACCAACTGAGGAGGATCCCTATGCAGTGGGATTGATTGAAGTGGTGTTGACATAGAAGTCAGTTCAGGCTGGGGAGCTATTGATGTAATTAGTTGAGGAGTCATGGCTTGGATGGTTGGCTGAGGAGTTGTTGGTGGAATAGGCTGAGAAGCCAAGGGCCGGATAATTGGCCGAGGGGTTGTTGGTGGAATAGGTTGGGAAGCCAAGGGCCGGATAATTGGCCGAGGGGTTGTTGGTGGAATAGGTTGGGAAGCCAAGGGCCGTATGATTGGCTGATGGACCTTAAGAAATGTTGGTGGAGTCGAAGGTTGGGGATCCGGTTGAAGTAATGGAGTATTTGCATAAGCAACAAGAGGAGCTTTATTAAGCGTGGTTGGTTGGGCCATTGGCTCGGGTTGCATGATTGGGCCGAGGTTGGGGCATGGGTGGCCTAATCAACTGGCGTCGAGGAGTTGGCCGATGATGATGATCTGGATGGGGTTGGGGAGGGCTCCTAGGTTGGTGCATAGCATCAATGTTCTTCTCAACCATGGGGCTCAATTCATCATGATATTGCATTAATTCCACATCTTCCTTTACTTCCCCAATTATTGAATAGCCTGGCCCATATCGTTTCAAGAATTTGACCTTGACAATTTCAAAATCCCATATTTCTATTTCCCCTAGTGAAAAGAACCATTCTAGGGCTGCACCATCCAATGATCGCTTAAAAAGAATAGCAAGAGCTCTTCGATCATTTAGCCATTGAGACGATTTGCTCAAGAAATCATTGACATGGGTGAAGGGATCACACGAGCCATTGTAGCGATAGTAGGCTGGTGTTTGTGATGGAGGGATATGTGGGACTTGGAATGATGGAGCGAGATATTTTAGGGATGGCCTTCGAGTCCAAACGGTGCCTTAGCTCTTCAAAGTGCTCATCCATTTGGTTGAGTTTGTCCATGAATGCTTGAGTGAGGTGGGTTCTGAGCCACCGGTGCAAGGTATTTAGATGAATGGGTTGGAAGAGGTGGCTTCAAAGTAGGAACTGGCATAGAATTATATGAATGCCCCACAACGGGGTGAGTAGAGGCACTACGGGGTTGCCTAGGAGAGGAGATGATGAGGGGCCTGTTGTCGATTGGGGTGGTGAGGGGGCTTGATTTCCCTCGACCGGATCTTCATTGGTGGGCACCTTTCCCTTTGTTAAAGATTGCACAAGTGAAAAGGATTCAGGATCTAGATGGAGGGATAGACCCTGGAGGATTTGTTCTACACTGAGTGATGCGGGTGGATGAGTAGGATTTTGAACTTCGGGTTCCACGATGGCATTAACATGGCCCTCTGGTTGGACCATGGGTTGTTGCGGCTTGTAGTAGTCCGACCTCCCAACGTGGCTTCCGGACCTTAGCATCATGGGCATCATGTCGATCTTTCTACAAAGATGGTTAAAAAAGAGAGCAAGCAAAGCACACAATTGAAGATTTTTTTGTTTTGTTTTGTTAGAATTTTTTTTGTTTCAATTTGGTTGTTTGGAAAACAAGTTGAACACAAAATTAAAAATGTTTTTTTTGTTGTTTTAGGTGTTTTGAAAGAAGAAAATTTTTTTTGGTTGTTTTCAATTTTTGGTGAGCAAGCAAGTTATGCAAACAAGTTTTTAAAATGACTATTCGACAATTTTTGGGTTGAAACCTTAGATTAGATAGATTGTTAGCAATTGTTCACTCAAATGGGTATGGTTCCTATTGCTTCAATCTTCAAGACCTAAGGTTGTCACTCAATCACCACGAGTAGGTACTTGGGTTCTTCGGGTTTTGGGAAGTGGTACAACCGGCCCAATCGTGCGGAGAGGAATACTCCACGGATGGGGACTTACGGAGGTCTTGATGGAAACCACCAAATCAACTAGGAAGGAATATCCCAGAAGAGAGGTAAGAATCCACCAAGAAGGTGTTTGGAGGGTGAGGGTGTGTTGGGAGAGAGAGCCCCCGCCTCGAATGCCCTACGGATCGGAGCAAGTCCGGTACCCGATGCAAAAGCTAAAGAAAAAGTAAAAATGGAGGGTAAGAGGAGAAGAAGCAATCAATGTGCAAAAAATTGAAATGAAATGAAGTAAATAGAGCATGCGATATGCAAACAAGACAAGCAATCATGCAACAAAACAAACAATCTAGTGACTAGAATTGAATTAGAATGAAACTAGTTGCACAAACAAATCAAGCTAGCACGGTTAAAGACATTGGTTGTCCCACCGTGGTCGCCAAAAAGCTGTCGACTCCAGAAACGGGTTCCGGATCGGCACCTCAAGAGAAGAAGGTGAAAGATGGAATTGGGGAAAAAGGGAGTGAATCAGAAAACACTCGGAAGGCGGTAAAGACTCCTCAACTCGGTCCCACACTCACATTGATCCCCGAACTTTCATCTCACGGCGTCGCTCGAGCACCGGAGATGGTTCGGGTCATGTGGGAGGAGAGTGAGGAGGATATGAATTTAGAACATGAATAAAAAGAAAGTGTGGTCGCCAGGAGCCGCGGGCTCCGCTTTATGTAATGGAAATAGAAAGAAGTTGACCGTGTGTACCTTAGCGTGGGAGAAAGGGATGTGAGTTCAACCTTCTTCTTCTTCGGCCGGCCGATGAAGAAGAGTCTCCAATCCAATGCTAGCTTGATCAACCTGTGCAACTAGAACAATAAACCAAGTGAAGAGTTTGGTTAGACTTGTGAGAAGTGTAGTAACTGTAGTAAGAAGATAGGAAAGAAGCAATTGGAATTGGACTCACCGGCTTCGGGGTGAGCCTTAACCCCTTTTTTTTGTATTTTTTTGATTATGTAAAAATGATTTAAATGAACTAAAATATGATTTAAAACATTAAATAAACAGAGTTAATGGAGTTGAGAAAGCTTATAGAATGATTTGGCTTGAGTTGAAGCCGAGTTGGTTGAAGACAGCCGGTTCGGGTAGCTTGGTACCCTTCTGGCGCGACTTTGGTGCAGAGTATGTTACGGACGACCCCGATGTCAGAATCGAGTGACGTTTGTTGGAGTAGACGAAAAACTCAGAGAGGAAGAATTCCTATGTTTATGACTTCTCCGAAATCCTCCTGTAGAAGTCAGTAAAAATTATGAAAGGGGGCGGATGTGGAAAACATAATCTGGATGCGCGCCCTGGGTGTAGCAATTGTCACGAACAAACGGCAAGTTGGAATTGAGTGCCGTCAGTTGGAGATGAAATATATATTGATGATACACACTTAATATGAAGGAAGTCAGGCCATAAAATGACTATAAAGATCTGTATAAGTCGATGATCAGCAGTGCAGCACGTTGGAGCATAGACCGGCTTCTTCTTCACTTTGGGATGATCTCCGGGCACCGGGATGAAGAGAGGACGATTTGGGGAGGTTGAGAAGAGCCTAGGGTGGCTGGAGGACGAAGAGAGGAGTTCTGGAGGATGGGGATGCCCTTCTTAGGTCGTTCATATGAGTCTCCCTTTATAGGGGATGAGAACCAGGTCAAAAAATAGCAAGTTTTGATACATCCGACCTTAGGTTGGATTTCCTCCAATTAATGTTGATGATTTTCATCCTGAGGTATCTAGAAACTTACCTAAATGATTGAGAGAGATTGAAAACCGTGGATCACCTTCTCCATGCTCAAAATATGCCTCCACTTGAAGAGGAAACAAATCTAGTCTAAAAATGGCAAGTCTTGATATACAAGACAACAAGTTGGATTGCCATCATTAGATGATGCTAATTTCGACCATGAAGCTTCCATATACTATAAAAAGTGATGTGGAGGAGGAAAAATGAAGGTAAGGTCGTGAATTGGTCAGATATGTGCCCAATGGGCTGGGCTTGCATGCAATTGGGCTTGATTGGTGCTGCGTGCGGACAGAACTGCGCATCTGACTTCTAAAAGGTGCTGCGGACAAATGGGAGATCAGAATTGAATGCCGTTTGTTGCAATGGAAATATAACTCAGAGAAGAAGATTATTCATGTTGAATACTTCTTCATTGGAAGTCCACAGAATCCTGTGAAAAATTTCCAAATAGAGGATATGCTGGGAAAAGCATAATATGGCACACCACCAAGAGTCTCTTGTTCGGCAAACACGGATTTGATTAGAAATTAGAAAATCATCCTCATATTTTCAATAAGCACCTCAGATCATCCAAAAGGGTGGTTCATCATGATTTTGATGGTCTAAAATAGATGTTGCCGGTGGAATAATGGTTTAAGCTCTAAATAAGGCCAAATTGGCGTGTCTACAGCTTGCCTCGCCTTGATGTCGGCTTTGCAAGGGAATGGCATGTAGCGTAGCGGAGTGAAATGTAGAGGAATGTAGAGAAGCGAAATGAGTTGTAATGGAATGCAGTGGAGCGAAATAGCGATGGACGAAAAGGTGGCATCAAGGTGTAGATATAGACACGCTCAACGACCAAATTCGGCAAAGAGAATCTCTTCATGTCTTACGGTTAATCGCCATGTTTCATCAAGTCTTCCTATGTTCGATTGGTAAGAGATGTGCCATTGGCACGAGAGAAGAATAGCCAACCCCCAACGCGGTGGGGAGTCCCTGAAACATGGGTTCGTAGGTTCATCATCAGTCGGTAACCCGATCTTTGCGGTGTTCCTGTACTGTGATGGGCTAAAGTTTAAAAAGAGATTTGTTTTGAAAAAGTAAGAGAATACCAATCGAGCACATTCAGGCTCTTAGATTCATTTAAGTCTTTCAAGAGACAAGATTCAATTCGGAATGGAATGATCTCAGATTCCGAAAAGCAAATGTTTAAGCATAGACCGTGAAGATATTGACGGTGCAAGTTACGACCAAATAGAAGGCCCTTGGCGGGATGAATTGGCTGCCATTGTGGGATGAATAGCAAAGAAGTTGCAATGGCCATAGTGGTGAAAATATTTCAGGGCACAAAGTGGTTACCGAACACGGTGGGATTAATAGACACGGTGGGATATTAGAGAGGTTGGTGGGACTAGAGATCATGGTGGGATTAGAAAACACAGTGGGATTAGAAAACATGATGGGATTCAGAATGATCAGAATTAGGATAAAATATTTAGAGACTAAGGTGAGAAGGTGAAGATTTTGAAAGAATGTATGCAATGATCATGAAATATGCAATGCAACTAATACTATATGATGCATGCTGGGCTCAAGAAAACAAAAACAAAACTTGTCTAACAATTAGTTGAAGATATAGATTGTCTATGAGGTCAGGATACCCATTCGGGAACCATCGTCCCTCACTGCACAATTTTGGCTTATCCGTGAGCACAAAGAATGACTCGACCGTCGTGGATTTTGATGAAGGGGATCTCGGGCCTGGTCTTCTTTGCATTCACAGTCTTCAACATCAATGCATAAAATAAATAGTAATGCACCTATTATATGCTAAGAAAGGAAATGATAACGGTGAGTTTGCGGTGTGATGACATGCATTCTCACAAAAGAGTTCATGTGTCCAAATGAGGACACGAGCAAAAGCTTCTCGGCAAAGTTGAGGCCGAGGTTATGATGACACCTCCTCCTGAGAATCCTCAGGGGAGGGAAGTGGTAAGCATTGACTTACTGATATTTTGAAAAAAGGCTCCTCGGCGAAGTTGAGGTCGAGGTCATGGTGGCACCTCCTCCTAAGAATCCTTGGGGAGGGAAGTGGGGAGCTTCGCATTGTTGAGAAGTTCTCCTCATTTGTTCTTCGTGCCTAAAACACTAGAAAAAGGAGATTAGAATGCCAATATGGCTTATCCCCCTTGCAAGTTGTAGTATTCCTTGACCTTTGTCAAGGGGTGTAAAGTTTTTCTTGTGCCTGAAACACTTAGAAGGAAGAGATTAGAACAACAATGCGGCTTATCCCCCTTGCAAGTTGCAGTATGCCTTGACCTTTGTCAAGGGGTATAGCCTTCTTAGGAGTGTAAAAATAAAGTAGAAAATATGCAATGAAGAATTTGAAACATGAGAGATTAAAAGTAAATATGAATGTAAAGACGAAAATCCAAACCAAGCATGTTGAAATATTTTTTTTTTAAATTTTGTTGGAATTTGAAAAGAAGTTTTGTTAAAAGATTAAAATTTTTTGGGATTTTGAAAATATTCAATTTTTTTGAGTTTTTGAAAATATTTAATTTTTTGGAGTTTTTAAAAATATTCAACTTTTTTGTAGTTTTTTTTTGAAAATGTTTTTTTTTGGGGAGAGAAAAATCAGTATTGACACAAGTTCTCATCACTTGATTGTTTTTCTAGGTTCGTTGGTAGACACCATGTGCAAAATGGGGTTCCTTGCCCAGAATCTTTCTGACCTTTAACCTTTGATCGGCTAGAGTTTAGCTTTGATTTGGTTGGTTCACCGACACCTTGGGGGTAAGAATGAAGAATTGAGGGAAAGTCCTTGATAGGCTTTGGAGATGTCGAGGGGGATTTCTCTATTCACATCCAATTGCCTGTTGGGGTTTGGCCTCTACGGGTCTTTTCTTCTTTATCAACAAACCTATTTTTGTGGCACACATTCGGACAGGTGCTTTGACCTGTGGGGTCATTGCCCATCTTTACGTGCCTTTTTTTATTTTCTGCATTTTTGGGTACTCATTCGGACGAGGCCCATATTTGTTTAAACCTGTGGGGATCATTGCCCATCTTTTGGCA
Organism: Cryptocoryne crispatula var. balansae; assembly: GCA_036172225.1. Lineage (NCBI taxonomy): Eukaryota > Viridiplantae > Streptophyta > Magnoliopsida > Alismatales > Araceae > Cryptocoryne > Cryptocoryne crispatula. The sequence goes on from CM069925.1 coordinate 24,337,373, forward strand.
CCCTTTTTTTATTTGAGAGGTTGGACCTTCTGAGACGGCCTCCTACTAGGGCGGCGGATGCTTTTGATACTCTCCCCCTCTAGTCCCCTTTGCCTATCTTGGACCGAACAGAAGAGAATATGGTGAGGGTTTTCCTTCCATCTCTAAGCCTTGACTAGCTTCTCTCGGGTGTCGAGTTATCTGGATTACGGGATCGGGACGTGTTCCGTGTGTAGAATGGTATCTACCCTCGACTCATAGCCAACAACCTAGAACATGTGGACTTAAGTCATACTGGCAGTTCTCTCCATTTTTGAGGTAGATTACGTTCCAGAGGTGAATCAATTGTTTGTATGCCTTGCAATGTAAAAAATTTGTTTAATAAGAACAAGGTAGCTACAAATGTCGTCAGTCAAGAATTTCTCTCCATTAAGATTGTGAAGTTTAAAATCATTTCAAAAATATTGCCTTGCGGATGACATAATGATGATGAATGCAATTTCATGTAATACCTGAGAGAAGAAGAATTTCATTGTTGATAACGGCTTTGCTTGTGCTTGCCTGCCATGCCTTGCCTTGCCTTGCCCAACTGCTTCCACTTTTTATATGCACCATATTGCATTGGATTGAAGATTCATAGTCATAGGATGAAGTGAAAATGTGGAGGATCTGATTTAGCATGGCAAAGTCAAAATTAATGATGTAAAAGGCAAAGATTGTGGTATCACCCAGGAAATTTCTCTACTTTGATTTTTTTTTTTGAAAATAAATTTGGAAAAGGAAAGAGAATGCTTAAAGGAAAAGAAACATGTTTGAAAACAAAAGTGTGCTAAAGTGGGCTCTTGGGCAGAAGAGTTGATAGTGGGCTTGAAAGCCCGGGAAGGGTTGGAATCGGGGGCACGTGGGCCTAAGAGTTGAATGCGGGCCGGAAGGGCCCAGTTGATGTTGATGGGCATAAGGGCCCAATTGGATGTGATGGGCTCGAAGGCCCGATTGAAGGTTGAGCCCGAGGGACCCAACGAAAAGAGCGGGCACACCAGCCCAATTTAAATGGTTGGGAGCAAAATTGTGATTTGTGATGGGGTCGGCGGCGCCATTGAAGCGTATGGGTGCGCAAACCCGAATTCGAAGAAGTGGGGGCACGGGAGCTCGATTTTGAAGAAGTATGGGCACGTGGGCCCGATGGTGAAGAAATGAGGGCATACACGCCTGAAGTTGAAGTGTGGGCATGTGTGCCCGAGTTTGTTGGAAGGTGGGCACGTGGGCCCGATTTAGAAGAAATTTGGGCACATGGGCCCGGTTGTAGAAAAACATGGGCATGTGAGCTCGGTTGAGGTGAATTGTGGGCACATGGGCCCGATTTAGAAAAATTAAAGGCACATGGGCCCGATTGGGGAGAATTATGGGCACGTGGGCTCGATGGAAGGAAAGGAATATGTAGGCCCAATTGGGGAAAAGGGGTATATGGGCCCCGGTGGAAGGAAAGGGGCATGCAAGCCCGATTGATTAAAAGGGGCACGTGGGCCCGGTTGAAGAAAAGGGGCATAAGAGCCCGGTTGATTAAAAGGGGCACATGGGCCCGGTTGGATAAAGGGGCACATGGGCCCGGTTGGATAAAGGGGCACATGGGCCCGGATGATGGAAAGGGGCACATGGGCCGATTGATGAAAAGGTGCATAAGAGCCCGAAAATGGGGCATAAGGGCTCGATTGAGTGAGATGGGGTGTGGGCCATGGCCCTAAGATTGACAGATTTTGGACCCATGGGCCTGATTGATGGTTGTAAGAAGGATAAAGAAAGGGCGGTGGCCCTAAGATTGAGGAATTGTGGGCCCATGGGCCTGATTTTTGATTGGGATGAGGGTAGAGAAAGGGTCGTGGCCCTAAGATTGATTGATCGTGAGCCCATGGGCCGGATTGTTGCTTAGGAGAAGAATGGGGTAAGGGTTGTGGCCCTAAGATCGATGCTAAGGGATTTGCACACTTCTAGCTGGAGGAGGTCCTAGTATCCCTTTGCTAAGGTTTACATCCTTCAGGAGGCTTTTCGATTCATTCCCCATTTCACTGACCAATTCGGTCTCCTTACTTCCTAGCTCAGGGGTCAATTCAATCTGACCATCTTCATTGATCAATTCCAATGATGGGAACAAGTGATCAATGCCTGACAAATCCTTGCCTAGTCCATCATTGGATTGACAATCAACTAAGTTTATGATTCCTTCGTCTAAGCTCCCTATAGTAGGCTTCTCCTCAGGATGTTCTATAGAAGAGGGCATGCCTAGTCTAGGGGATTCGAAAAAGGTAGAAGGGTTTGGTTCGACCTCCCCTACTAGCTGACTATGATCTTGATGAGAAGCTGATTCTTCTGCCATGGCAGGAGCACAAATGGTTGGAGTTATTAATTCCTCTGCAAGGGCAGGAGCTTGAAGGGTCGAAGTGTCTGAATCATCTACCATGGCAGGAGCATGAATAGTAGGAGAAGAAATGATTGGTTGTTGTGCAACCAACTGAGGAGGATCCCTATGCAGTGGGATTGATTGAAGTGGTGCCGACATAGAAGTCGGTTCGGTACAGGGAGCTATTGATGTAATTAGTTGAGGAGTCATGGCTTGGATGGTTGGGTGAGGAGTTGTTGGTGGAATAGGTGAGAAGCCAAGGGCCGGATAATTGGCCGAGGGGTTGTTGGTGGAATAGGTTGGGAAGCCAAGGGCCGGATAATTGGCCGAGGGGTTGTTGGTGGAATAGGTTGGGAAGCCAAGGGCCGGATAATTGGCCGAGGGGTTGTTGGTGGAATAGGTTGGGAAGCCAAGGGCCGTATGATTGGCTGATGGACCTTAAGAAATGTTGGTGGAGTCGAAGGCCGGGGAGCCGGTTGAAGTAAGGGAGTATTTGCATAAGCAACAAGAGGAGCTTTATTAAGCGTGGTTGGTTGTGCCATTGACTCGGGTTGCATGACCGGGCTGAGGTTGGGGCATGGGTGGCCTAATCAACTGGCGTCGAGGAGTTGGCCGATGATGATGATCTGGATGGGGTTGGGGAGGGCTCCTAGGTTGGTGCATAGCATCAATGTTCTTCTCAACCATGGGGCTCAATTCATCATGATATTGCATTAATTCCACATCTTCTTTTACTTCCCCAATTATTGAATAGCCTGGCCCATATTGTAGACACGCCAAATTGGCCTGATTCGGAGCCCTAGACTCTTATTCCATAGGCGATATCTTTTATCTGACCGTTATCTGATCTGGATTACCTCGTGGAGATGAGCTAAGGACATGGGTGGAGCCCCTCGCAAGTTGAGAATGGACCGAAGATTTCCGGAATAATGCCGTAACCTTCAAGCGAGAGCCGCGCGTGAACCATAAAAACACGAAACCTGCTCGATGACCGACCTTGAATGGTCCATAATTGAAGGTCTCGGGAGTCCCGCATGTGTTCCGTAACATTCAGGGTTTCCGAGAAGTCATTTCGGTAGGCGTCGGTCAATGACGGGTTTCGTTACGGCTTTTTCGATCTGTGCTGACACGGCTATCCCGGACCACATGTTAGGCCTTTCCGGTCATCACCGGGTCTTTTCAGGTCATCCAGGTCGATTCTAGCCGTATATTTTATCAACCGGGGCTATAAGGCCGGTTCGGTCAATTTTAGGGTTTCGCGGCTTTTATGGCTTTCGATTCACGTTTACCGGGTTAATCTCAGATTTTTCGATGACTTCGGATTGTCCGATCGTACCGGACTTGTTCGGTCATCATTTCAAGTCATCCCGAGTTGACCCGAGATTTCTCGACCGGAACCGTGCTCTTTCGGATCTTCGCTCGGGTTTCGGCTTTCCGCGAGATGGTAAACCGGTAGAAAGCCCCGTACGAACATATCGGGAGTCATACGGCTGGTTTACTGACTTGAGGAGGTGCGGTTGAAGGCCCTCTTTCCAACGCGACAAACGGGAGCCGAATCGGACATCCCGTTTGCAAGATACGGCTCACGGAACACGCGCGCAGGAGAGAGAGTGTACCGCGCCCCCACTCTGCTTGAGAGAGGAGGGCGCGCCCTGCGCGCCCTCAACCTGAGGGCGCGCCCTGCGCGCCCTTAAAACGGGGGCGCGCCCTGCGCGCCCCCGGTTCCTTTGAAAGGCGGGGGCGCGGTCAGTTGCTTTAAATCGGAAATTACCCCGATTAGCACCTTCTAAACCGGGTTTTTGGAAGGTTTCCGGGCGAGAATTTTCACTTATTTGTACCGCGCCCCCGGTTCGGGGGCGCGTTACGTATGTCAAGTCAAGTTTTAGCAATTTCCGGAAGTTTCCGTCGATTTTTAGCAGTGAGTCCCCGGACGCGCCCCCGCCTCCTTTGAAACAGGAGGGCGCGCGGACCGCGCCCCCGGGCGGGGCGCGCCTGCGCGCCCTTGGTTTGAGGGCGCGCCTGCGCCCCCTCGTCTCCTTTGAAACGCGGGGGCGCGGTACATCCAGTTTCTAAATTTTGCACCGGCTCTCTTCCCCTATAAATTGAGGGCCATTCTCAATGAACCAAGGTTGAACCCCGGTGCCTAGCTCGTCCCAAGGTCGTCCCAGCTCTTCTCCAAAGCCGTCCCGACGTCCAAAGGCGATCCGAAGTCAAGAAACCGATCCCGAGGTGAAGGAGAAGGCTCGATCCGGGTGTTCTTCATCAACCATCTTCATCGACTTCTGGAGAAAATCCGAGGCTTCTGCTGCAAAAGTCTTCAACATTAAAATTGTTACTCTCTTCGTCCTCTTTCGTCCCCAACTGACGGCACTCCATTCCGACTTTCCGTTTGTTCGTGGCGGTTGCTACACTGAGGGCGCGCATCCAGGTTCTGTTTTTGATATCCGCCCACTTTCATAATTTTTACTGACTTCTACAGGAGGATTTCGGAGAAGTCATCAACATAGGAACTCTTCTTCTCTGAGTCCTCCGTCTACTCCAACAAACGGCACTCAATTCCGACATCGGGGTCGTCCGTAACATCCTCTGCACCAAAGTCGCGCCAGAAGGGTACCAAGCTACCCGAACCGGCTGTTTTCAACCAACTCGGCTTCAACTCAAGCCAAATCATTCCATAAGATTTCTAAACTCCATTAATTCTGTTTATTTACTGTTTTAAAGCATATTTTAGTTCATTTACATCATTTTTACATCATCAAAAACACAAAAAAAAGGGTTAGGACTCACCCCAATCCGGTGAGTTCGATTCCAATTGCTTCTCTCTCATATTCTCTCTACAGTTACTACACTTCACAAGTCTAACCAAACTCTTCACTTGGTTCATTGTTCTAGTTGCACAGGTTGATCAAGCTAGCATTGGATTGGAGACTCTTCTTCATCGGCCGGCCGAAGAAGAAGAAGGTTGAACTCACATCCCTTTCTCCCACGCTAAGGTACACACGGTCAACTTCTTTCTCTTTCCATTACATAAATCGGAGCCCGCGCCTCCTGGCGACCACACTTTATTTTTATTCATGTTCTAAATTCATATCCTCCTCACTCTCCTCCCACATGACCCGAACCATCTCCGGTGCTCGAGCGACGCCGTGAGATGAAAGTTCGGGGATCAATGTGAGTGTGGGACCGAGGTGAGGAGTCTTTACCGCTTTCCGAGTGTCTTACGATTCACTCCCCTTTTTTTTTCCCAATTCTTCTATCTTTCACCTTCTCTTGAGGTGCCGATCCGGAACCCGTTTTCGGAGTCGACAGCTTTTTGGCGACCACGGTGGGACAACCAATGTCTTCAACCGTGCTAGCTTGATTGATCCGTGCAACTAGTTGTTTTCCGACTTGGTTCCCGCGTGAACCGGCTTGTCCTTTACCCTTTTCCATGTCAATTTACTTTTAAAAACTTGCTGATTACTCTTCCTTTAAGATTGTCCCCCATGTGGACTTGATTTCTTGTCTTTAATTTCAGCCCGGTTCCCGCGTGAACCACTTTTCTTCTTATAAACCGGTTCCCGCGTGAACCACCTTCCTTTTCCAACTCGGTTCCCGCGTGAACCAACTTACTTTCAGATCGGTCCCCGCGTGGACCACCCCTTTGCAGCACCTTTAGATTGGCCCCACGTGGCCCTCCTTTCCCTTTTTCCAATCAAACAAACCGGTTCCCGCGTGAACCACCCATTTTCCTTCAAAAACCGGTTCCCGCGTGAACCACCTTTCTTTTCCAACTCGGTTCCCGCGTGAACCAACTCACTTTCAGATCGGTCCCCGCGTGGACCACCCCTTTGCACCAATTAGATTGGCCCCACGTGGCCCTCATTTCCTTTTTCCAATCAAACAAACCGGTTCCCGCGTGAACCACCCATTTTTCCTTCAAAAACCGGTTCCCGCGTGAACCACCTACTTTTCCAAAACTCAGCTCCCACGTGAGCCACTTTATTTTCAATTCGGTCCCCGCGTGGACCATCCTTTTACCTTTACTTCAGATTTGTCCCCAATTGGACATTCCAACACAAGCCGGTTCCCGCGCGAACCACCTTTTAATTGCTAGTTTCTAGTTACTTGTTTTACTTTCTCATTGCTTATCTTGTTTGCATTCACTTGCTTGACTTATTTAATAGCTTTCATTCATGTTTGCATATTGATTGCTTCTTCTCCTTCTACCCTCCATTTTTCATTTTTGCATTAGCTTTGCATCGGGTACCGGACTCGTTCCGATCCGTAGGGCATTCGAGGCGGGGGCTCTCTCTCCCAACACACCCTCACCCTCCAAACACCTTCTTGGTGGATTCTTACCTCTCTTCTGGGATATTCCTTCCTAGTTGATTTGGTGGTTTCCATCAAGACCTCCGTAAGTCCCCATCCGTGGAGTATTCCTCTCCGCACGATTGGGCCGGTTGTACCACTTTCCCAAAACCCGAAGAACCCAAGTACCTACTCGTGGTGAATGAGTGATAACCTTAGGTCTTGAAGATTGAAGCAATAGGAACCATACCCAATTTGAGTGAACAATTGCTAACAATCTATCTAATCTAAGGTTTCAACCCAATAATTGTCGAGTAGTCATTTTAAAACCTTGTTTGCATAACTTGCTTGCTCACAACAATTGAAAAGAAAAAAAAAATCTCTTTCAAAACACCTAAAAAAAAAAAAAAAATCCCTTTAATTTTTATGTTCAACTTGCTTGCCAAACAACAAAATTGAAACCAAATCAAATCAAACAAACAACCATAACCAAACAAAAAAAAAACTCTCTTTGCATTTACACCCTTCATTTGCTTTCTTTCAACCATTTTGTAAGGAAATTTGGCAGGATGCCCACTCTAAGGTCCGGAAGACACATCGGGATGTCGGACTACTGCGGCCAAGAAGAGGAGTACGAGATGGGTCACTACGAGCTTCAGCAACCCATGGCCCAACCAGATGGCCATGTTAATGCCGTGATGGAACCCGAGGTCCAAGATCCCTGCTCACCGATCCACTTCACATATTATAGAACAAGCTCTCAAGGATCTATCTCTTCACCTTGATCCCGAGGCCTTTGCAATTGTCCAATATGCCACTAAGGGCAAGATGCCCACCAATCAAGCTCCGATCGAGGGAAATCAAGCCCCCTCACCACCCCAACCGGCGGCCAGGCCCTTAATCATCTCTTCTCCTGGGCAACCTTGCCGTGTCTCTACTCACCCCGTTGTGGGGCATTCACACAATTCTGCACCAGTTCCTGTTTCCAACCCACCTTTTCCAACCCAATCAAGTAAACACTTTGCCCCCGCGGCTCAGGAATCCAGCCTCACCCAGGTGTTAATGAACAAGATCAACCGGATGGATGAGCGCTTCGAAGAGATGAGGCACCGCCTCGATTCTAAAGCCATCCCTGAAATCTCTGTCCCATCTTTCCCAGTCCTACACCTTCCTCCTTCAGAGATACCAGTCTTCCAGCGTTACAACGGGACTGGTAATCCTTTTAACCATCTAAAGAGCTTTCTCTATGACTCCTCATTTTGGAAAAATGACCGCAAAGCCCTTGCCTTCCTATTCCGTCGGTCATTGGATGGAGCCGCCCTTGACTGGTTCTATTCTCTTGATTCCATTGAGGCGGCGGATTTCGACATTGTCAAGACAAAGTTTCTACAGAGGTACAAGGATAGGGTTGGGCCAGCCTGCTCGATAACTGACTTAATTGCTGAAAAGATGAGGCCGGATGAGGACTTTGCCCGATTTGCTGATCGGTGGAGGGGAATGGCTGAGAGGCTTGTGGATACCATCTCAGAGGGGAGCGGTGAGGATGCTCATTGGGAACACAACGCCTAACCTTCGCAACCTTCGATCATGCACCGTCCAACAACCATGAGTGAATTGTGTGATAGCGCCCGCTACCTCCAAACCCACTTTAAGGATGCATCCATGATCAACCCGTTCGACACCAAGCCCCGTAATACTAGAAAGCCTACACCGGTAGGACCCACCACCGAAGGGGTAGTAAATAATGAGAGCATCAATGCCATGGGTAACCAGGGTGGGTACCGTCAAAGCCAATACCGTAACCCACCACCCAATCAACAATACCGCCCAGCTCCTCAACCAGCTCCTCAGCCACAGCAACAACTTGCATACAACCAAGCACCACCACAGCAACCCACCTACAACCGGGCGCCCCAGCAACCAAATGCCTACAACCGAGCGCCTCAACAACAACAGGTCTACAACCGACCACCACCACCACAACAAGCCTACAACCAAGTGCCACCACCAGCCAACCGACCTAGGAGGGGGGGACCCAAGAGAGAATACTACCCTCAACTGCCATTCCCCCTCACCGATATCTTCAACGCATTGATGGCTGAACAGCAGCTAGAGCTTCCAAAGGAGAGAGAAGGATGGCCAACAAATGGTGACATGACAAAATACTGCGCGTACCATGGGTATCCTGGGCACACGGTGAGTGGCTGCTTCCAGTTTAAAGGTTACATTCATGACCACAACGACCAGGGGAACATTGACTGGGCACAGATGGGAGCGTCTATACAAGCCATGAAGGCACGGCAGAATCAACCTCGGCGACAGCAAGTACAACAGCAGCCCGGCACGGGCATAGTCCAAGATCCGCTCCCGGTACATGCACCCATACAAGCACCGGCACCAGCACCACCAAACCAACGACTCGGCCTCGTCCACTCCGCCATCGAGGAATCCACCCACCGTTCCCAGGGTTGGCTGGTCGAGGATCAAATCACCTCCATGCCCGCCATACCAACCCCACCTACAAACCGCACCATACTCTCCATACCGAGAGCTGCCCCCAGCCCACAAACTATCCAAACACCACTACCCTCACCAACCATTAACCCTCCACGACGTTTAATCATTAGACCTCCACCAGCCTCCCAACCAGCACCCCAACCTAACCCACCAACCACCATCAATCCTCCGCGGCGTCTAATCATTAGACCGCCACCAACACCCGAGACATCACCTAACCTACCGATCACCGGCCACCCCACGACCCCTCATCATTAGACCATCACCACCAACACCCCAACCATCACCCAACATACCGGCCTCCACCAATCCACGACCCCTCATCATCCGATCCTCACCACCCCTACCTACCATGGACTCCTCAACCTACCAACCAACCCTACCATCACCATCATCACCACTTCCCCCTACCACGCTGGCGCCGGTACTTCATAGCGGGAGGATGTTCCAAAGGGTCTTCCCCCAGGTCGGGATACAACCACAGGAACAGGCAGAAGAGGAGGTGGTAGAAGAACCGTTGCCCGGCACGGCATATGACCTATTGAAGCACTTGGACAAAATGCCGGCACGGATTTCAATTACGGAACTTATAAAGAGGTCGAAGAATCATCAGGACATCTTGCAACAATATTTGCAGCGGGTCATGGTCAATGAGGACCTCCCGCCTGAGAAGATCATTGCTGTCCTGACCCCGAGGAGTGAACATCCGGCACTCACCTTTACACAGGAGGAGTTAGCACGGCCAGAGATCAGAAAATACGCCTTGCGCGTTGCAGTAGTCATCCGAGGCGTGGAGATCAAGTCTTGCTTGATTGACACCGGAGCATCCATAAATGTCATGCCGCCAGAAACGTTGCAACTTTGCGGCATCTCCGATGAAGAAATCGAGCCTTCTGCCGTCACGGTGACCGCATATGACAACTCCCGGAAGCCGGCACGAGGGGTGGTTACATTGAAAGTAGGGCTTGGGCCGTGTGCTGTCACCGCCGAGTTTCACGTTTTAGAATTAGACCCTACATTCAAGGCTATCTTGGGACGCCCGTACCTTGAGGCAATAGGAGCTGTTGCCTCCACTAATCATCAATGTCTGAAGTTCCCATACAAGGGTCAGGTGATCAAAGTAACCAACATCCCCATTCTGAATGACGTGGATGACCCCTCTTCTGCACTACCAATATCAAAATCATCCGGCCGGTGGTTTCAACTACGAGCTACACGAGGTCATGGTATTGACGACGCCTCCAGATTCGGTTGCGTTGCGGATGATGAAAGGGATGGGCTATCAGCCGGGAAAGGGGCAGGAAAGGAGGCTGCGGGGGTTGTGCACCCCATTGAAGCCGTACGAAGACCAAAGAGACACGGGCTTGGCTATGAGCCCAGTTTCACTCCGCGGATGGTCTACCGGCCAAAAAATGCCATGGCACTCCAAAAATTCTTTATCAAAGGGAAGACCATGATGATGGTCGGCGACAAAGAAGAAGAACCAGTGAAGAGGAAGAAGGCAACAGAACAAGAGGAGGAGGTGCACAACCTGAGGTCATCTTTAGCTCGGTTGTTCATAGAGGAGGAAGAACCGATCAAGGGCAAGTCCATCTCTAAACAACTTGTCCACTCGAACCCACCTCCAAACAACATCCCGCGTGAACCGTATCCTACGGTCACGTATTTCAAAATCCTCACTCTATCCCTCTTGGATTCGCTTGATGGGCTATCTAGCCCAATTCCCACTTATGGGCCAAAATGGCCACCTGAACTGATCAATGGGCCTGAGAGCCCATTCAAATCTTCTTACTCCACTGGGCTTCTATGCCCATCCAACAAACTTGGGCCCGCGTGCCCACCAGTCGGGCCCACGTGCCCTTTAGATTTATTTTCTTGCTTTGGGCCCGCGTGCCCACCGTTTGGGCCCACGTGCCCCTTAGATCTGTTCACCAGCTTTGGGCCTATCTGCCCATTTCTTGTCATCATCGGGCCCGCGAGCCCATTTTTCTTCCATTTACTTAAGCTTTCTATTTCTTCTCGAGCCCCATCGGCTCATTCCCTTTTTGTTATTGGAAATACCCAAAATACCTAAAAAAACGTCCTCTCACAAACTCAGTTTTCCATTGAGGAGACGTCGCTACTTGTCTCGGAGGGTGCTCCCAACCAGGGACCCCTCCTCTCCAACTCACTGATCGATCTATTCGATCCTTCACCCATTGTTAATACCACCTTTTCAATTCCGTCTTCTTTAGGAGTAGTTAGGATAGGAAAGAAGAAAATTCGAGGTAAACGTGTGCCAGAGAGATATATCCAACAAATAGCTCAAAAATGCAAGGGATGTGCAAGGCAGCCAACTTTTTTGGAAAATACTATCCAGCTTGATGAAATCCAATATGAGGATGAATTCAATGTAGATCATACACTGGGAGTTTACGAGGTCTTATCAGAAAAAGATCCTGATTTCGAGGATGGAATTGAGGACTTGGCTGATGCGTATGCATCTGGACTTAAAAGATTTGAAGAACCATTAGCCACGGTGGATGAACCGACAAAAGAATTGAATCTCGGAACACCGGAAGATCCCAAGACAATCCTCCTAAGCGCAAACCTCACTCCCACTGAGGAACAGAGTTTAATTGAAATCTTGGAAGAATATAAGGACACGTTCGCATGGACATACGAAGACATGCCGGGGTTAGACAACTCGTTAGTTGAACATCGTCTAACTTTGAAACACAGGAGTTACCCCGGTCAAACAAAAATTAAGGAGATTCCACCCTGATGTTGCACTTAAGATGAAAGAAGAGGTCGACAAGTTACATCAAGCAAGATTCATTAAAGTCGTCCTTTATCCGCAATGGGTGGCAAATATAGTCCCTGTCATGAAGAAGGATGGTCGAGTTCGGATCTGTATAGACTTCAGGGACTTGAACCGAGCGTGTCCTAAAGATGACTTTCCTCTACCTCATATTGACGTACTGGTTGATAACAACTGCTTGGATTCGAGATGTTGTCGTTCATGGATGGCTATTCTGGATATAATCAAATCCGGTTGGCCGAAGAGGACCAGGAGAAGACCTCGTTCACCACACCTTGGGGAACCTACTGCTATGTCGTCATGCCCTTTGGACTGAAGAATGCTGGTGCTACCTATCAGAGGGCAATGATGGCTATCTTCCATGACATGATGCATACCCTTGTAGAGGTGTACGTGGACGACCTGGTCGTTAAGTCCAGAAGCCGAGAAGATCCCCCGGAAGTGTTAAGAAAGGTCTTGCAAAGGGCTAGGGAATATAAATTGAAGATGAACCCAAAGAAATGCACGTTTGGAGTATCGTCAGGAAAATTGTTGGGGTTCATAGTGAGCAAAAGGGGCATAGAGATCGACCCAAACAAGGCCAAAGCAATCATTGGTATGCCTCCTCCGAGAAATATGAAAGAACTTCGAGGATTAATCGGGAGGCTACGGTTGTCCGCCGGTTCATCTCACAACACTCCCAAAGGTGTAAACCTTTCTATGAGTTGACCAAGGCGGGGGCCGAGTTCAAATGGGATTCGAAGTGCCAGGATGCATTCGATGGTTTGAAAAGATACCTGGCTAGTCCCCCTGTGCTTAGACCACCAGTCCGTGGAAAGCCCTTAGTGTTGTATATCTCTGTTTTGGAGAATTCTCTTGGGGCAGTCCTTGCACAACTTGATGAAGAAGGGAAAGAGAGGGCAACTTACTATTTGTCAAAGATCTTTGATCCATGCGAGCAGAAGTATACTGTAGTGGAGAAGACCTGTGCTGCACTAGTTTGGGTAGTTCAGAAGCTTAAACACTATTTCTTAGCTCATGAGGTCAATCTCATCGCCCGCATCAATCCCATCAAATTCCTTCTGGAGAAAACTGTTCTAACTGATCGGTTAGGTCGTTGGCAGAGCTTCCTCTCTCAGTTTGATATCACCTATGTCCCTCAGAAGGCGATTAAGGGCTATGCCATTGCCGAACATCTAGCCCATCACCCTATACCCCTCTTTGACCCGGTCCAATCGGAGCTCCCGGATGACGAACTAATGTTGATCCGATCTTCCCACCTTTGGACATTATATTTTGACGGGGCTCTGAATTCACACGGTAAGGGAATAGGAATCGTCCTTCTATCACCCGAGGGTGTCACCATTCCACAGGCATTTCGGCTTGACTTCCCAGCAACCAACAATATAGCTGAATATGAAGCCTTGCTGGCCGGGCTGGAGGCTGCTCATTTCTATGGTGCCGCAGAATTGAGGGTGATAGGTGATAGCCAACTAATCCTTCGCCAAGTCCTAACCAAATACCAAACTTCTCATCCGAACCTTAAACCTTACCAAGAACTCACCTCTTGCTACATCAAGCTCTTTTCCAAACTCACTTTTGTCCATGTTCCTCGAGCTCAGAACATCCTTGCTGATGCCCTAGCCTCCTTAGCTTCATCTCTATCAGTCCCGCTAGGTAGACGAGTGCGGACTATTCATGTCCGTAGAAGGTCGATGCCGGCGATTAAGGATGGGCGATTTACGAAAGTTAAGGAGAGATTTGGCAGGAAGGAGTATCTAGAGCAGAAAGAGGAAGTTTCTCTAGTCGAGTTGGAAGAGTTAGATGAGGGTGAGAGGCCTTGGTTTGATGAGATCGCAAGGTATTGTCAAGATCAAACATATCCACCTGGATCAAATGCAAAAGAAAAGAAGGCCATCAGGAGAGTATCCCAGAGGTATACCATCCTAGGAGGGGTGCTCTACAAGAGGAGCCTGAGCGGAATCTTATTGAGATGCGTCGATGAAGAAGAGGCGATTGGTGCTTAAGGAAGCACATTCCGGGTCCGTGGGGGCCATGTCAATGCTCTAGCTCTTGCCAAGAAAATCATCGAGCGAGGGTATTATTGGCCAACCCTAGAAGAGGATTGCTCCATCTTTGTCCGGCACTGTCATTCTTGCCAACTCCATGCCGACAAGATTCATTCTCCCGCATCTTCCCTTCATCCGATTCATGCCCCATGGCCCTTCGCCATGTGGGCTTTCGATATCATTGGCCCTCTAAGTGATCTTAACTGCGAAATCCGTTCCAAATCGTTCATCCCGACGGCAACAGCAGTACTTCACCAAGTGGGCGAGCGGAAGCGTTCGTGGAGATCAAGGCATCAACACTGTGCTCCTTCATCAAACGCAACATCATCGCCAGGTTCGGGATACCCAGCGACATTATCACCGACAACGGACCACAATTTCTCTCTCAAGATCTGCGTGATCTTTGCAATAGGTACCGCATTACATTGCATCATTCATCTCCTTATTACCCGCAAGGCAATGGTCAAGCAGAAGCCACCAACAAAACTTTGATTAAAATCATCAAGAAAACCTGTAAGTCTAGCAAGTTCGCAGACTGGCCAGATAAGCTTATAGATGCCCTATGGGCTTATCGTACTTCTGTACGGACCCCCACTGGTCAAACCCCGTATGCTCTCGCATATGGGATGGAAGCGGTGGTCCCGTACGAAGTACTCCTTCCATCACTCCGAGTTCAACTCGATAGGGACATCCCTGTCGATGAGAGGCGAGAATCTCTCCTTGCACAACTTGAACTCCTAGATGAAAGAAGGTTGGCTGCCTCCGAGCATGCCCGGACTTATCAGAACCGATTGAAAAGGTTTTATCAAAAGAGGGTGGTAGAGAGAAAGTTCGAAATCGGTGAGACGGTAGTTAAACGTATATTCGTTAAGCCGGGTGGTCCCCGCTCCAAGTTGCAACCTAACTGGGAAGGGCCTTTTGTTATAAGCGAAAAATATCCAGGCAATGCATATGAGCTAACCAATGCCGATGGAGAAAAATTGAACCATCCATGGAACGGCGTTTACCTCAAAGAATATTTTCCTTAGAAAAGAAAATGGAGAATTTCTAGTATGATATCAAGTCATCGATCTAAGGGTGTTAGCTAGAAGTCAAGGGTAGACATCACCTTGCACACACAACACCTCCCGATCCCAGAATCTAGATAGCCCAACACTCAAGAGAGGCAAGGCGGAGACACGAAGGCGGAAAGGAAACCTTACCCTATTCTCTTCTATTCGGTCCAAGATAGGTGAAGGGGACTAGAGGAGGATAGTATCGAAGATGCCCGCCGCCTTAGTAGGAGGCCGTCTCGTAGGGTGCAAAAGGGTGCCAAAAGATGGGCAATGAACCCCACAGGTTTAAACAAATATGGGCCTGTCTGAATGAGTACCCGGAAGAGTAGAAAATAAAGAAAAGGCACGAAAAGATGGGCAATGACCCCACAGGTCAAAGACTTGTCTAAGTAAGTGCCACATGTAGAAAAGACCTGAAGAGGCCGAACCCCAACGGGCAATTTGGGCATGAGTAGAGAAACCCTCCTCAACACCCCCAAATCCTATCAAAGACTTCTTTTATTATTCTTCCATCTTAAAACCCCTAGGGTAGGGTAGACTGTCCAAACTCAGGGGGAATCCAAACCGATCAAGAGAAGAGGGCAAGAAAGATTCTGGGTAAGGAACCTTATTCACACGTGGTGCTTATTGCTTGAATCTTGATCAACACTCAAAGATCGATGAATGGTCTCAATACTGGCACATTCTCCACAAAAATCCAAAACAATGAATATTTTAAAAAAAAAAATCCAAAAAAAAAAAACAAATATTTTCAAAAACTCCAAAAAATCAAATATTTTCAAAAATTCAAAAAAATTGAATATTTTCAAAAATAAAAAAAAATTGCATTATTTAGCTTGGCATAACCTTGATTTTTGCCTTTGCTCGCATTCATGTTTATTCTTATGTCTTGCATGTTTCATTTCTGCATCGCATATTTATCTTGATTATCACCCCATTAAGAGGGCTCCTCCCTTTGACCTAAGTCAAAGTTGGCCATGATAGGCAAAGGGATGAGTCGTTGTGAAGATCTAATCCTCTTTTATCAAGTGCTTTCAGGGACTTTAAAATAAGAGGAGAAGGTTCTCTCAACGACAGGTAAGTTCTCTTAACTATTTCATTTCGGTCATTTAGGTTATTACACCTTGTTAAGAAGGCTCCTCTCTTTGACCTAAGTCAAGGCATACAACAATAGGCAAAGAGATAAGCCATGGTGAAGATTTAATCCCTTTTATTAAGCGTTTCAGGATTCTGAGATCAAGAAGGGAGCAACTCTCGCCATAGCAGGTAAGCACTCTTAACTTTTACCCTGTCTGTCATTTTGTTCATATTACCTTGTTAATAAGGCTACCCCCTTGACATGTAAGCAAGGCAAGATAACAATAGGCAAGGGGGTAAGCCATAGAGCAGATCTAACCCCTTTATTAAGTATTTCAGGAAAGAAACACAAGTCAAGGAGGGGGAAATCTTGCCAACAGGAATTGCTCGCGGAAACGGAAGATTTGACATGGGAAACCCCCATAACTTGCCGACTAGCATATATGTCGCTAGTCGTGTGTTATTATCTTATGCATTATTTGTTGAAGACCATGAGTACGGAGAAGACCTGACCCGAGATCCCCTTCATCAAAATCTACGACGGTCGGGTCATCTCTAATGCTCACGGATAAGCCAAAGTTGTCTTTGTGAGGGACGATAGTTCCCGAATGGGTATCTTGACCTCATAGACAATCTATATCTTCAACTATTTGTTATACAAGTTCTGTTTTATTTTCTTGGGCCCAACATGCATCATGTAGTATTAATTGCATTACATTTTGTTTTGTCATTGCATACATCATTTCCTAATCTTCACCTTCTCACCCTCTCGATCATTCTAAATCCCACCGTGTCATTCACCATATTCTCTAGTCCCACCAACCTCTCTAATATCCCACCGTGTCTATTAATCCCACCGTGTTCGGTAACCACTTTTTGCCCTCAAATCTTTCAATTCTTTTCACCACAGAGGCCATTGCAACTTCTTTTGCTACTTATCCCACTGTGGCAGCCATTTCGTCCCGCCAAGGGCTTTCAATTTTGATCAAAACTTGCACCGTCAATATCTTCACGGTCTTTGCTTAAACATTTGCCTTTCAGAATCTGAGATCATTCCATTCCGAATTGAATCTTGTCTCTTGAAATACTTAAATGAATCAGAGAGCCCGAATGTGCTCGATTGGTATTCTTTTACTTTTTTCAAAACAAATCTCTTTTTTAAACTTTAGCCCATCACAGTACAGGAACACCGCAAAGATCGGGTTACCGGCTGATGATGAACCTACGAACCCATGTTTCGGGGACTCCCCACCGCGTTGGGGGTTGGCTATCCTTCTCTCGTGCCAATGGCACATCTTTTACCAATCGAACATAGGAGGACTTGATGAAACATGGCGGTTAACCAAGAGACTTGAGGAGATTCGTCTTGCCGAATCTGGTCGTTAAGCGTGTCTATATCTACACCTTGATGCCACCTTTTCAGTCCATCGCCATTTCACTCCACTACATTCCACTGCGATCCATCTCGTTTCACTACGCTTTCTCTACGTTTCACTTCGCTCCGCTACATGTCATTCCCTTGCAAAGCCGACATCAAGGCGAGGCAAGCTGTAGACACGCCAAATTGGCCTGATTCGGAGCCCTAGACTCTTATTCCATAGGCGATATCTTTTATCTGACCGTTATCTGATCTGGATTACCTCGTGGAGATGAGCTAAGGACATGGGTGGAGCCCCTCGCAAGTTGAGAATGGACCGAAGATTTCCGGAATAATGCCGTAACCTTCAAGCGAGAGCCGCGCGTGAACCATAAAAACACGAAACCTGCTCGATGACCGACCTTGAATGGTCCATAATTGAAGGTCTCGGGAGTCCCGCATGTGTTCCGTAACATTCAGGGTTTCCGAGAAGTCATTTCGGTAGGCGTCGGTCAATGACGGCTTTCGTTACGGCTATCCCGGACCACATGTTAGGCCTTTCCGGTCATCACCGGGTCTTTTCAGGTCATCCGGGTCGATTCTAGCCGTATATTTTATCAACCGGGGCTATAAGGCCGGTTCGGTCAATTTTAGGGTTTCGCGGCTTTTACGGCTTTCGATTCACGTTTACCGGGTTAATCTCGGATTTTTCGATGACTTCGGATTGTCCGATCGTACCGGACTTGTTCGGTCATCATTTCAAGTCATCCCGAGTTGACCCGAGATTTCTCGACCGGAACCGTGCTCTTTCGGATCTTCGCTCCGGGTTTCGGCTTTCCGCGAGATGGTAAACCGGTAGAAAGCCCCGTACGAACATATCGGGAGTCATACGTCTGGTTTACTGACTTGAGGAGGTGCGGTTGAAGGCCCTCTTTCCAACGCGACAAACGGGAGCCGAATCGGACATCCCGTTTGCAAGATACGGCTCGCGGAACACGCGCGCAGGAGAGAGAGTGTACCGCGCCCCCGGTTCCTTTGAAAGGCGGGGGCGCGGTCAGTTGCTTTAAATCGGAAATTACCCCGATTAGCACCTTCTAAACCGGGTTTTTGGAAGGTTTCCGGGCGAGAATTTTCACTTATTTGTACCGCGCCCCCGGTTCGGGGGCGCGTTACGTATGTCAAGTCAAGTTTTAGCAATTTCCGGAAGTTTCCGTCGATTTTTAGCAGTGAGACGCCGAACGCGCCCCCGCCTCCTTTGAAACAGGAGGGCGCGCAGACCGCGCCCCCGGGCGGGGCGCCCTGCGCGCCCTTGGTTTGAGGGCGCGCCCTGCGCGCCCTCGTCTCCTTTGAAACGCGGGGGCGCGGTACATCCAGTTTCTAAATTTTGCACCGGCTCTCTTCCCCTATAAATTGTGGGACATTCTCAACGAACCAAGGTTGAACCCCGGTGCCTAGCTCATCCCAAGGTCGTCCCAGCTCTTCTCCAAAGCCGTCCCGACGTCCAAAGGCGATCCGAAGTCAAGAAACCGATCCCGAGGTGAAGGAGAAGGCTCGATCCGGGTGTTCTTCATCAACCATCTTCATCGACTTCTGGAGAAAATCCGAGGCTTCTGCTGCAAAAGTCTTCAACATTAAAATTGTTACTCTCTTCGTCCTCTTTCGTCCCCAACTGACGGCACTCCATTCCGACTTTCCGTTTGTTCGTGGCGGTTGCTACACTGAGGGCGCGCATCCAGGTTCTGTTTTTGATATCCGCCCACTTTCATAATTTTTACTGACTTTTACAGGAGGATTTCGGAGAAGTCATCAACATAGGAACTCTTCTTCTCTGAGTCCTCCGTCTACTCCAACAAACGGCACTCAATTCCGACATCGGGGTCGTCCGTAACATCCTCTGCACCAAAGTCGCGCCAGAAGGGTACCAAGCTACCCGAACCGGCTGTTTTCAACCAACTCGGCTTCAACTCAAGCCAAATCATTCCATAAGATTTCTAAACTCCATTAATTCTGTTTATTTACTGTTTTAAAGCATATTTTAGTTCATTTACATCATTTTTACATCATCAAAAACACAAAAAAAGGGGTTAGGACTCACCCCAATCCGGTGAGTTCGATTCCAATTGCTTCTCTCTCATATTCTCTCTACGGTTACTACACTTCACAAGTCTAACCAAACTCTTCACTTGGTTCATTGTTCTAGTTGCACAGTTGATCAAGCTAGCATTGGATTGGAGACTCTTCTTCATCGGCCGGCCGAAGAAGAAGAAGGTTGAACTCACATCCCTTTCTCCCACGCTAAGGTACACACGGTCAACTTCTTTCTCTTTCCATTACATAAATCGGAGCCCGCGGCTCCTGGCGACCACACTTTATTTTTATTCATGTTCTAAATTCATATCCTCCTCACTCTCCTCCCACATGACCCGAACCATCTCCGGTGCTCGAGCGACGCCGTGAGATGAAAGTTCGGGGATCAATGTGAGTGTGGGACCGAGGTGAGGAGTCTTTACCGCTTTCCGAGTGTCTTACGATTCACTCCCCTTTTTTTTTTCCCAATTCTTCTATCTTTCACCTTCTCTTGAGGTGCCGATCCGGAACCCGTTTTCGGAGTCGACACATATCGTTTCAAGAATTTGACCTTGACAATTTCAAAATCCCATATTTCTATTTCCCCTAGTGAAAAGAACCATTCTAGGGCTGCACCATCCAATGATCGCTTAAAAAGAATAGCAAGAGCTCTTCGATCATTTAGCCATTGAGACGATTTGCTCAAGAAATCATTGACATGGGTGAAGGGATCACGTGTGCTCTTGTTGCGATAGTAGGCTGGTGTTTGTGATGGAGGGATATGTGGGACTTGGAATGATGGAGCAGATATTTTAGGGATGGCCTTCGAGTCCAAACGGTGCCTTAGCTCTTCAAAGTGCTCATCCATTTGGTTGAGTTTGTCCATGAATGCTTGAGTGAGGCTGGGTTCCTGAGCCACCGGTGCAAGGTATTTAGATGAATGGGTTGGAAGAGGTGGCTTCAAAGTAGGAACTGGCATAGAATTATATGAATGCCCCACAACGGGGTGAGTAGAGGCACTACAGGGTTGCCTAGGAGAGGAGATGATGAGGGGCCTGACTGTCGATTGGGGTGGTGAGGGGGCTTGATTTCCCTCGACTGGATCTTCATTGGTGGGCACCTTTCCCTTTGTTAAAGATTGCACAAGTGAAAAGGATTCAGGATCTAGATGGAGGGATAGACCCTGGAGGATTTGTTCTACACTGAGTGATGCAGGTGGATGAGTAGGATTTTGAACTTCAGGCTCCCTGATGGCATTAACATGGCCCTCTGGTTGGACCATGGGTTGTTGCAGCTTGTAGTAGTCCGACCTCCCAACGTGGCTTCCGGACCTTAGCATCATGGGCATCATGTCGATCTTTCTACAAAGATGGTTAAAAAAGAGAGCAAGCAAAGCACACAATTGAAGATTTTTTTTTGTTTTGTTTTGTTAGAATTTTTTTTGTTTCAATTTGGTTGTTTGGAAAACAAGTTGAACACAAAATTAAAAATGTTTTTTTTGTTGTTTTAGGTGTTTTGAAAGAAGAAAAATTTTTTTGGTTGTTTTCAATTTTTGGTGAGCAAGCAAGTTATGCAAACAAGTTTTTAAAATGACTATTCGACAATTTTTGGGTTGAAACCTTAGATTAGATAGATTGTTAGCAATTGTTCACTCAAATGGGTATGGTTCCTATTGCTTCAATCTTCAAGACCTAAGGTTGTCACTCAATCACCACGAGTAGGTACTTGGGTTCTTCGGGTTTTGGGAAGTGGTACAACCGGCCCAATCGTGCGGAGAGGAATACTCCACGGATGGGGACTTACGGAGGTCTTGATGGAAACCACCAAATCAACTAGGAAGGAATATCCCAGAAGAGAGGTAAGAATCCACCAAGAAGGTGTTTGGAGGGTGAGGGTGTGTTGGGAGAGAGAGCCCCCGCCTCGAATGCCCTACGGATCGGAGCAAGTCCGGTACCCGATGCAAAAGCTAAAGAAAAAGTAAAAATGGAGGGTAAGAGGAGAAGAAGCAATCAATGTGCAAAAAATTGAAATGAAATGAAGTAAATAGAGCATGCGATATGCAAACAAGACAAGCAATCATGCAACAAAACAAACAATCTAGTGACTAGAATTGAATTAGAATGAAACTAGTTGCACAAACAAATCAAGCTAGCACGGTTAAAGACATTGGTTGTCCCACCGTGGTCGCCAAAAAGCTGTCGACTCCAGAAACGGGTTCCGGATCGGCACCTCAAGAGAAGAAGGTGAAAGATGGAATTGGGGAAAAAGGGAGTGAATCAGAAAACACTCGGAAGGCGGTAAAGACTCCTCAACTCGGTCCCACACTCACATTGATCCCCGAACTTTCATCTCACGGCGTCGCTCGAGCACCGGAGATGGTTCGGGTCATGTGGGAGGAGAGTGAGGAGGATATGAATTTAGAACATGAATAAAAAGAAAGTGTGGTCGCCAGGAGCCGCGGGCTCCGCTTTATGTAATGGAAATAGAAAGAAGTTGACCGTGTGTACCTTAGCGTGGGAGAAAGGGATGTGAGTTCAACCTTCTTCTTCTTCGGCCGGCCGATGAAGAAGAGTCTCCAATCCAATGCTAGCTTGATCAACCTGTGCAACTAGAACAATAAACCAAGTGAAGAGTTTGGTTAGACTTGTGAGAAGTGTAGTAACTGTAGTAAGAAGATAGGAAAGAAGCAATTGGAATTGGACTCACCGGCTTCGGGGTGAGCCTTAACCCCTTTTTTTTGTATTTTTTTGATTATGTAAAAATGATTTAAATGAACTAAAATATGATTTAAAACATTAAATAAACAGAGTTAATGGAGTTGAGAAAGCTTATAGAATGATTTGGCTTGAGTTGAAGCCGAGTTGGTTGAAGACAGCCGGTTCGGGTAGCTTGGTACCCTTCTGGCGCGACTTTGGTGTAGAGTATGTTACAGACGACCCCGATGTCAGAATCGAGTGCCGTTTGTTGGAGTAGACGAAAAACTCAGAGAGGAAGAATTCCTATGTTTATGACTTCTCCGAAATCCTCCTGTAGAAGTCAGTAAAAATTATGAAAGGGGGCGGATGTGGAAAACATAACCTGGATGCGCGCCCTGGGTGTAGCAATTGTCACGAACAAACGGCAAGTTGGAATTGAGTGCCGTCAGTTGGAGATGAAATATATATTGATGATACACACTTCATATGAAGGAAGTCAGGCCATAAAATGACTATAAAGATCTGTATAAGTCGATGATCAGCAGTGCAGCACGTTGGAGCATAGACCGGCTTCTTCTTCACTTTGGGATGATCTCCGGGCACCGGGATGAAGAGAGGACGATTTGGGGAGGTTGAGAAGAGCCTAGGGTGGCTGGAGGACGAAGAGAGGAGTTCTGGAGGATGGGGATGCCCTTCTTAGGTCGTTCATATGAGTCTCCCTTTATAGGGGATGAGAACCAGGTCAAAAAATAGCAAGTTTTGATACATCCGACCTTAGGTTGGATTTCCTCCAATTAATGTTGATGATTTTCATACTGAGGTATCTAGAAACTTACCTAAATGATTGAGAGAGATTGAAAACCGTGGATCACCTTCTCCATGCTCAAAATATGCCTCCACTTGAAGAGGAAACAAATCTAGTCTAAAAATGGCAAGTCTTGATATACAAGACAACAAGTTGGATTGCCATCATTAGATGATGCTAATTTCGACCATGAAGCTTCCAGATACTATAAAAAGTGATGTGGAGGAGGAAAAATGAAGGTAAGGTCGTGAATTGGTCAGATATGTGCCCAATGGGCTGGGCTTGCATGCAATTGGGCTTGATTGGTGCTGCGTGCGGACAGAACTGCGCATCTGACTTCTAAAAGGTGCTGCGGACAAATGGGAGATCAGAATTGAATGCCGTTTGTTGCAATGGAAATATAACTCAGAGAAGAAGATTATTCATGTTGAATACTTCTTCATTGGAAGTCCACAGAATCCTGTGAAAAATTTCCAAATAGAGGATATGCTGGGAAAAGCATAATATGGCACACCACCAAGAGTCTCTTGTTCGGCAAACACGGATTTGATTAGAAATTAGAAAATCATCCTCATATTTTCAATAAGCACCTCAGATCATCCAAAAGGGTGGTTCATCATGATTTTGATGGTCTAAAATAGATGTTGCCAGTGGAATAATGGTTTAAGCTCTAAATAAGGCCAAATTGGCGTGTCTACACTTGGGGAACACTGATCTCGCCAATTCACCTGTTAGGACTAAAAATATTGTCTGCACATTTTTTGTTAGTACCCAACAGACGAAATTGTCATATAAAGCATATTATCCTGAAATGAACAACTAAAGTTTTCACTATTAGAACCATCATTTATAGGTCAAAACAATGTTTTTGATGATGGTTCCTTTAGCAAAAATGTCATTTTCAACATTCTGAACAATTTCTGAATTTTTGAGATTTTTCTGAATTTTTCGAAATTTTTGGTCCATGTGCCCCCGATCGGGGGCACCTGGCCATGCGCCCTGGGGTGGGGAACCTGGCCATGTGCCCCCAGATGAGGGCACATGCGCCCTGAGGCAATTTTTTTTTCATAAAAATTGTACTTGATTGCCCTTCTCTTTTTGCTTCTTCAACTCCTGAAAACACTTAACAAAGATGATTAAATTTTCGTCATTACTCATCCCTTTGCCTATATATCATTTGCCTTGATTTTGAGTCAAAGGGAGGAGCCTTCTTAACAAGGTGGAATAAAACAAATGACCTAAATGAAATAGGGGTAAGGGTTAAGAGAACTTACCTGTCATGGTGTGAATCCTCTCCTCTCCTGCATTGAAATGCCTGTAACACTTAATAAAAGGGGATTAGATCTTCACCATGACTCATCCCTTTGCCCATTATGGTCAACTTTGACTTAGGTCAAAGGGGAGAGCCTTCTTAACAAGGTAATTAGAGCAAAAATGGACATGCAATGCAGAAATGAAAATATGCATGACAATCAAATAAGCATGGATGCAACTAAGGCAATGATCATGACTAAGCAAAAATTTTTTTTTGGATTTTCTTGAAAACAATCATTTGGATTTTCAAAAGTATTCAATTTTTTTTGGATTTTTGAAATATGTATATTTTTTTGAATTTTTGAAATATTCATTTTTTTTGGGGTTTTTGAAATATTCGATTTTTTGGGCTTTTGAAATATGCATTTTTTTTAGGTTCTTGAAATATGCATTTTTTTTGGGTTTTTGAAATATGCAATTTTTTTTTGGTTTTTTTGAAATATGCATTTTTTGTGGAGAAAATGCTGGTATTTGAGATAGTTCATCGGCATTTGGAGTTTGTCAAGACTCAAGTGGTAGATGCCACGTGCAAAAATAAAGTTCCCTACCAAGAATCCTTCTAACCTTCTTCCTTTGATCGGCTTGGATTCCACCTGGATTTGGTTAGTTTACCCTACCCAAGGGGTTTAAGGAGGAAGAGTATAGAGTAAGTCCTTGATAGGATTTGAAGATGTTGAGAGGGATTTCTCTACTCTCACTCAAATTACCCATTGGGGTTCGGCCTCTTTGGGTTTTTTTTTATTTTTTTTGCTCTTTTCTATGTGGCACATATTTGAACAGGTTTTTGACCCGTGGGGACATTGCCCATCTTTTACTGCCATTTACCTTGACTATAATTCTGGGTGCTCATTCAGACAGGTTGATCATTTTTTTTTTCTTTTCCTAACCTGAGGGGTTCATTGCCCATATTTTGGCACCCTTTTGTACCCTCTGAGACGGCCTCCTACTAGGGTGGCGAGTGTTTTCGATACTATCCCTCTCTAATCTTCTCTCCCTATCTTGGACCGAGTAGAAGAGGATAGGGTAAGGGTACTCCTTCCATTTCTAGATTTCTGCCTTGCCTTTCGCAAGTGTCGGGTTGTCTGGATTCTAGGATCGGGAAGTGTTGTGTGTGTAGGATGGTACCTACCCTTGACTTCTCACGAACAACCTAGGATCGATGACTTGAGATTATACCAGTGGTTTATCTATTTTTATGGAATGTACTTTTTGAGGTAAACTCCATTCCAAGGATGATTCAATTTTTCTCCATCTGCATTAGTCAATTCATATGCATTACCTGGATACTTTTCAATGATTACAAAAGGCCCTTCCCAGTTAGGTTGCAACTTGGAGCGGGGACCCCCTGGCTTAACGAATATGCGTTTGACAACCATCTCACCAATCTCAAATTTTCTCTCGACCACCCTCTTTTGATAAAACCTTTTGAGTCTATTCTGATAAGCCCGTGCATGCTCGGCGGCGGCTAGCCTTCTTTCATCCAAGAGTTCAAGCTGTGCAAGGAGAGATTCTCTTCTCTCATCAACAGGAATATCCCTGTCGAGCTGAACTCGGAGAGATGGAAGTAATACTTCGTAAGGGACCACTGCTTCCATCCCATATGCCAAAGCATACGGGGTTTGTCCAGTGGGAGTCCTTACAGAAGTACGATAAGCCCATAGAGCATCTACAAGCTTATCGTGCCGCCGACAAATTTGCTAGACTTACAAGATTTCTTGATGATTTTGATTAAGGTTTTTTTGGTGGCTTCTGCTTGACCATTGCCTTGAGGATAGTATGGTGATGAATGATGCAATGAAATGCAATACCTATTACAAAGATCATGCAGATCTTGAGAGAGAAATTGTGGCCCATTATCGGTGACGATGTCGCTGGGGATCTTGAACCTTGCCAGGATGTTGCGCTTGATGAAGGAGCAGACTGTTGACGCTTTAATCTCCACGAATGCTTCCGCTTCAGCTCACTTTGTGAAGTACTCCGTTGCCGTCAGAATGAATGATTTTGAGCGCATTTCTGAGTTGAGGTCACTCAAGGGGCCAATAATATCAAAGGCCCACATGGCGAAAGGCCATGGGGCATGAATTGGATGAAGGGAAGATGCGGGAGAGTGAATCTTGTCGGCATGGAGTTGACATGAATGACAGTGCCGGACAAAGATGGAGCAGTCTTCTTCTAGAGTTGGCCAATAATACCCTTGTCGAATGATTTTCTTAGCAAGGGCTTGGGCATTCACATGACCACCACAAACTCCAGAATGTGCTTCCTTCAGCACCAACTCAGCTTCTTCTTCATCAAGACACCTGAGTAAGATTCCACTTAGGCTTCTCTTGTAGAGCACTCCTCCTAGGATTGTATACCTCTGGGATACTCTTCTGATTGCCTTCTTTTCTTTGGTGGTTGATCCAGGAGGATATGACTGATCTTGGCAATACCTCGCAATCTCGTCATACCAAGGTCTCTCACCTTCTTCTAATTCTTCCAACTCAATCAAGGAGATTTCTTCTTTATGTTCTAAGTATTCATTTCTGTTGAATCTCTCCTTAACCTTTAGAAAACGTCCATCCTCAATTGCTGGAATTGTTCTCTTACAGATGTGGATAGTCCGCACTTGCCTGCCTAGCGGGACAAATAGAGATGAAGCTAGTGAAGCTAAGGCATCGGCGAGGATATTCTGAGAACGGGGGACATGGACAAAGGTGAGTTTGAAGAATAGCTTGATGCAGTAGGTGGTGAGCTCCTGGTAGGGTTTGAGGTTTGGATGGGAAGTTCGGTACTTGGATAGGACCTGGCGTAGGATCAATTGACTATCACCTATCACCCTCAGTTCGGTGGCACCATGGAAATCAGGGGCCTCCAGCCCGGCCAGCAAGGCTTCATACTCAGCTATGTTGTTGGTTGTTGGAAAGTTAAGCTGAAAAGCCAGTGGAATGGTGATACCTTCAGGTGACAGAAGGACAATACCTATCCCTCTACCATGAGAGTTCAGAGCCCCGTCAAAATATAATGTCCAAAGATTGGAAGATCAGACTGACATTACTTCGTCATCCGGGAACTCCGACCGGACTGGGTCAAAGACGGGTATGGGATGATGGGCAAGGTGTTTAGCAATAGCATAACCCTTGATTGCCTTCTGTGGGACATAAGTGATATCAAATTGGGATAAGAAACTCTGCCATCGCCCTAACAGATCAGTCAAGACTATCTCCTCTAACATAAACTTAATGGGATTGATACGAGCAATGAGCTTGACTTGGTGAGCAAGGAAATAATGTTTGAGTTTCTGAACCACCCAAACAAGAGCAACACAGGTCTTTTCTACCACAGTGTACTTCAGCTTACAAACATCAAACATCTTAGACAAGTAATAAGTAGCTCGTTCTTTCCCTTCTTCATCAACTTGTGCAAGGACTGCCCCAAGAGAGTTCTCAAGAACCGAAATGTAGAGGACCAAGGGCTTGTCGGGAATTGGTGGTCTAAGTACAGGGGGACTTGCCAGGTATGTTTTCAACCCATCAAACGCCTCCTAGCACTTCGAATCCCATTTAAACTCGGCCCCCGCCTTGGTTAACTCATAGAAAGGTTTACACCTTTGGGAATGTTGTGAGATAAACCGGCGGACAAATTGTAGCCTCCCAATCAATCCTCGAAGTTCTTTCATATTCCTCGGAGGAGGCATACCAATAATTGCCTTGGCCATGTTTGGGTCGATCTCTATGCCCCTTTTGCTTACTATGAACCCAAGTAGCTTTCCTGATGAAACTCTAAAGATACACTTCTTAGGGTTCATTTTCAGCTTGTATTCTCTAGCTCGTTGCAAAACTTTCCTTAGCACTGTAGAATGGTCTTCCCGACTCTTGGATTTGATAACCAAATCATCCACATACACCTCTACAAGGGTGTGCATCATGTCATGAAAGATAGCCATCATAGCCCTCTGATATGTAGCACCAGCATTCTTTAACCCAAAGGGCATGACAACATAGCAATATGTTCCCCAAGGTGTAGTGAATGAGGTCTTCTCT
Organism: Cryptocoryne crispatula var. balansae; assembly: GCA_036172225.1. Classification (NCBI taxonomy): domain Eukaryota; kingdom Viridiplantae; phylum Streptophyta; class Magnoliopsida; order Alismatales; family Araceae; genus Cryptocoryne; species Cryptocoryne crispatula. The sequence goes on from CM069925.1 coordinate 24,365,795, forward strand.
TGGTCCTCCTCAGCTAACCGGATCTGATTGTATCCAGAATAGCCATCCATGAATGAAAGCATTTCAAATCCAGTTGTGTTATCAACCAAAACATCGATATGAGACAAAGGGAAATCATCTTTAGGACACACTCGGTTCAAGTCCCTGAAGTCTATACAAATCCGAATTCGTCCATCCTTCTTCATAACAGGGACTATGTTAGCCACCCATTGCGGATACAGGACAACCTTAATAAATTTTGCTTGATGTAGTTTGTCGACCTCTTCTTTCATTTTGAGTGCAATATCAGGGTGGAATCTCCTGAGCTTTTGTTTAACCGGGGTAGTTCCAGGTTTCAGGGTTAATCTATGTTCAACAAATGAATTATCTAATCCCGGCATGTCTTCATACGTCCATGCGAACGTGTCCTTATATTCTTCCAAAACTTTGATCAAACATTGTTCTTCTAAGGGAGTGAGGTTTGCACTGATGAGGATAGTCTTAGGATCTTCCAGGGTTCCTAAATTCAGTTCCTTGGTTAGTTCATTCCCTGTGGCTGATGGTTCTTCAAATCTTCTAAGTCCAGATGCATATGCATCAGCCAAGTCCTCGATTTCATCCTCGGATTCGGGATCCTTCTCTGATACCACCTCATATACTCCCAAAGTATGATCGATGTTATGCTCATCCTCATATCGGATTTCATCTAACTGAATGGTATTCTCTAAAAAGTTTGGCAGCCTTGCACACTCTACGCATTTCTGTGCCAATTGTTGCAGATACCTATTTGGAACTCGTTTACCTTTGAATTTCCTATTTCCTAACCTAACTTGACCTACTGAAGATAAAGCTGGAAAGGTGGTATTTACAGTGGAGGGAGGATCGAGTAAATCAATCAATGATTCAGAAAAGAGGGATCCCTGATTGGGAGCACCCTCTGGGATGAGTAGAGACGTCTCCTCAATGGAAATGTGAGTTTCAGAGAAGACGTTTTTTTTTTGTATTCTCAAGTAAAAAGATAAAATGAGCCTGAGTGACTCGAGGCTTGCTAGAAGATGACTGAATTAATAGAGAAAAAAACTTAAGAATAAAGGGGAAAAAGGGGCTCGTGGGCCCAATAGTAACATAAAGTGGACACATGGGTCCAAAATTGATGGAAAAAGTAAACGGGTACGTGGACCCGATTTCAGAAATAAATGGGCATGTGAGCCCATGTTGAGAAAAGCCCTCAGTTCTGAAGTTGATGAGGGAAGCAAATGGGCAAGCTGGCCCAGTAAGAGTAGAAGGTTGAAGAGGGCACATGGGCCCAAAGTGGGTAAGTGGGCCCTGAAGCCCATCCAAAAGATCTAGAAATAAAGGTACGAGGTTCAAACATGACATTGTTGTATTTGGGCCTCGTGGAATGGTTTTGACTTGGGTGGTATGCTTAACTAGATGATCCAAGATTGGTCTGCCCTTGGGTGGTTCTTGATACTCTTCCCCACTTGAGAACAAACGAGTCAAGGATAAGCATAAGTCTTCCAATTATTCTTCTTCTTCATCTGGAGCCTTTCTTCTCTTGACAGCTATCATGGAACTTTTGCCATCTTCAGCCATCATCATGGTCTCCCCTTTGATAAAGAGTGTATGGAGCCCCATGGCATATCCTGGCTGGAAGATCCTCCTTGGGTTGGAACCCTCTTCATATCCCAACCCCTGCCTGCGTGGCCTTTTCACAGTTTCAATTGGTCGAGTGATCCCTTGAAGATCCTTGCTTGAACCTCTTCCAGGCTGATAGGCCAATTTCATCATCATCCGCCATCCCAGTGTGTCTGGTAGAGAGGCGGTCATGCATATGACTTCTGATAAATTTCCCACTATGATATGAAGTTGTATTGACAGACCTAGGGGTAAATAAGCATCGTTCAGCTCGTCCCTTATAGGCATGCTAGTCACCTTGACCACCTGTCCTTTAAAGGGAAACTTTATGCACTGGTGGTTTGTTGAAGCCACAGCTCCTATTGCCTCCAAGTATGGCCTCCCAAGTATAGCCCGAAAAGTCGGATCTAATTCTAGAACATGAAAATCTGTTATGACCGTACATGGTCCGAGTTTGACTTTTAGAGTGACCACCCCATGTGCAGACTTCTTGGAGTTGTCATAGGTTGTCACCATGGCACATGATGGCTTGATTTCTTGCTCAGAAATGCCACACAACTGCAAAGTTTCTGGCAACATAACATTGATAGAAGCTCCAGTGTCGAGCAGACATGATTTCACTTCAATATTACAGATGATAACAGCCACATGAAAAACATATCTCCTAAAGTCTGGATCTGCTAATTCTTCCTGAGAGAAAGTGAGTGTTGGGTGCTCACTTCTAGGGGCTAACACTGTAGTGATCTTCTCAGGTGGGAGATCTACATTCACCATGACCCTTTGCAAGTACTACTGCAGAATCTCCTGGTGCACCTTTGATCTTTTGATCAACTCAAGTATGGAAATACGGGCCGGTGTTTTATCTAAATGTTTCAACAAATCATACGCCGTGCCCGGCAATGGTTCTTCCACTTTTTCCTCCTCTACTGGATCCTTCGGTTGAGTACTAGCTTGGGGAAAGAGCCGCTGGAACATCCTCCCACTCCGAAGCACCGGGGCTATTTGGCGGTCGGGTAGAGGTGACGGGTTAACTGGGGTGGGAACAGGTGGTGTAGGTGCAGGTATGGTAGGCAATGGGATTGGTAGTTCTAGGATGATTGGGTTAGTTGGTAGAGGGGTAGGATTTGGAGGTGGTAGTGATGGTGATACCGGTGGCCTAATAAGAAGAGGCCGGGGTGTGGGAGTGGTTGATGGGTTTAATGAAGGTGTTGGTAATGTGGTAGGTTGTGGTGTTGGTGGTATGATAGGTTTGGGTTTTGGAGTGGTAGAGCTCGTAGGCTGGGGTTCAGGTTTGGTGGTGATTGTGGTGGTCGGATGAGCAAGGGTTGGTGTGTAGCAATGGTTGAAGGAGGTGTAGTTAGAGAGGGGGCTGGCCTGATGATGGGTCGGCAAGAAGAAGTGGCGGCCAATGGTTGGGTTATTGAACTTTGTGGTAGTTGTGGAGTAGCAAGTGCACGGATTATCTGTCTAGGAGGGTTCCTAGCAGGAGGCCTAGCCGGGTTGACAGGCATGGTTGCATTTTGGTTTTTTAGTTGCCAACCTTGAGCACGACTGACGTCTCCTTGGACAATGGAGTGCACTAGACCAATTCCTGGGTTTGGATGTGTTGGTGCCGTCGCTGGAGCGGGAGCATGTAATGGGAGCGGATTCTGGACAATCTCCAAGCCAGGTTGTTGTTGAGGTTGAGCTGGTGGACGCTGACGCTGCTGCTGCCTAGCCTTCATTACCTATATGCATTCCCCCATTTGAGCCCAATCAATGCTGCCTTGGTCATTCAGATCGTGGATGTAATCCTTGAATTGAAAGCACACTTCTACAGTGTGACCAGGACACCGGTGGTAAGCACAGTATCGGGACATATCTACATTTGTTGGCCAAACCTCTCTTTCCTTGGGCAATTCCAACTATTTTTCTGCCATGAGTACATTGAAGATGTCGATCAAGGAGTAAGGGAGTTGCTAGTAGTTCTCTCTCCTAGGACCTCCCCTTCGTGGTGCCTGATTGGGTGGTTGCGGTGCCCTATTGTAGGTAGGTTGTCGAGGTTGCTGGGGTTGTGCTACTGGCTGAGGTGGTTTTTGTGGTTGTCGTGGTTGTGGTGGCCTAACCTGTTGTTGAGGGGGGTAATAGGAAGGTTTCTGTGGTGGGTTTCTGAACTGGTTTTGACGGTTCCCTCCCTGGTTCCCCACAATGTTTATAGCTTCGTTGTTGACCACTCCTTCGGTTGTAGGCCCAACTGGTGCTGAGGGGGTCTTCCTGAAGTTTCTAGGTTTGGGATCAAATGGATTTATCATTGTGGCATCCTTGAAGTGGGCTTGCAAGTATCGGGCACTGTCATAGAGTTCATTCATTGTGGTAGGACGGTGCATGATCAAGACATTCCTCAAGGCAGGTGTAGTGTTACCAATAAGCATCTTCACTTGTTCCCCTTCAGAAATCATATCTGTCAATTTCTCTGCCATTCCCCTCCAGCGATCAGCAAACTTTATGAAGTCCTCTTCGGGCTTCATCTTCTCAGCAATCAAGTCTGTAATGGAGCATGCTGGTGCCACCCGGTCTCTGTATCTTTGCAAGAATTTGGTTTTAACAATATCGAAGTCTCCTGCCTCAAAGGAGTCGAGTGAGTAGAACCATTCCAATGCAGACCCTTCTAATGATTGACGGAACAAGAAGGCAAGAACCCTACGATCATCTTTCCAGAACGAGGATTCGTAAAGAAAATCTTTAAGGTGGAGAAAAGGGTTGCCAGTACCATTGTAGCGGCGATAAACTGGTAGCTCAGAAGGTGGCAGGTGTAGGACTGGCAGAGAAGGAATGGAAATCTCAGGATCTAACTTGGAGTCCAGGCGACATCTCAGCCCTTCATAACGTTCATTCATCTGGGTGAGCTGATCCATGATTACCCTGGTGAGAGCAGGTTCTTGGTTTACTGGTTGGGGTATGTGGTTAGAGACATGGTTCTGAAATTGAGGAGCATGACTTGAAGATTGTCCCATGACTTGATGGGCCAAGGGAGCAACATGGTTGAAATAAGATGGCTGAACAAATGAGGGTTGAACCACAGATGGCTGAACTATAGAGGGTTGAACTGCAGATGGTTGTGCTAGCGATGGTTGATTAATAGATTGTTGAACAACAGGAGGTTGAACAAAGGGTGATTGAATGAGTGGTGGTCGAACCAGAGGATGAGGAGATAAGGCAACTTGATTGGTTTCAGCCTGATCTGAAGCAATTTTGCCCTTCACCATGGATTGTATACGGGCATAGGTTTCTGGGTCGGTATAGAGAGACAACTCCCTAAAGAGTTGTTCAACATCATGAGGAGCAGATGGTTGAGGGACCTCTTGTGCTTCTGACTCAAACAATGGATTAACACGACTATCTGATGGATTTGGTTGATGACCCATCTCATGTTCTCGATGTTCAGCTTGTTCCGCCATTCCAACGTGCCTTCCAGACCTTAGTTGCATTGAACTTCAAGGAACAAACAAGTTGACAAAGTAAACAAAGAACTTTTTTGGTTTTTTTAGTATTTTGCAAAAAGTTAGAGGTTTGAATTTTTGTTTGACAAGCAAGTTATGCAAAGACTTGAAAGCAAAATTACGCAATGATTTTGATTAAACCTTAGGTTTATGAATTTTGTTAAGAATTGTTCTCTCAACAAATGGGTTAGGATCCTAACTCCAATCTCCAATGACCTAGGTTTCACACAATCTCACCACGTGTAGGTAACGTAGGATGCTTCGGGTTTTGGTGAGTGGTACAACCAACCCGATCGTGAAAAGGAATACTCCACGTATGAGGAATTACGGAGGCCTTGATGAAAGCCAACCAAGTCAACTAGGAAGGAATATCCCAGAAGAGAGGTCAGAATCCACCAAGAGGGTGTTTTGGATGGGAGGGGTAAATGGGAGAGTGAGCTCCTGCCTCAAAAAAGTGTAAAAGAAGGAGGTAGAGAGAAGGAGCAGAGAATGCAATCAAGTAATAAAACAAGTAATGAGCAAAACATGAACTTAAATAAACAAGCAATCAACACCAGACAAGAAACTATAAACTAGACAAGCAACTAGAAACTAGAATCTAGACTTGTTTCTTATGTGAGCCAAATGGAGATAGTGAAAAGTGATGGAAAGAAGAGAGTTCAGATCTGATAGCCAAGCAAAAGGGTGATCCACGTGGGGACCGATGTGGGAACTGGGGTAAAAAGTAAAGGTGGTTCACGTGGGAACCGGTTTTGGGTAAAAAGGGGTGGTTCACGTGGGAACCGGTTTGAATGATCAAAAGAGGGCCACGTGGGGCCAATTAAAGGTGAATAAATATCTGATCCAAGTTGGGATAGATCTGGAAAAAAGGGTTTTGGTTCACGTGGGAACCGAAGTAAAGACAGAGATTGGTTCACGTGGGAACCGGTTTAAAAGGAAAAGGGTGGTTCACGTGGGAACCGGTTTAAATAAAATGCAGAAATTAAATGGCATACTTGGCACTTCAGATCTGATGAAAGATGGGTGAAATCAGAAATTTTGAGATGGCATGAAGTTAAGAAAGGTGGAAGGAAGGAAAGGCTCACGTGGGAACCGGTCTAGAACTAGAACTAGTTGCAAAGAAAACACTAAGCACCCACGGTTGAAGACATTGCTTGTCCCACCGTGGTCGCCACAAAGCTGTCGACTCTGAAAATTCGACGGGGTCCTCTCCTTTTCAAGGAAGTCCGTGAACCCAGATCGTCACCTCAAGAGGGGATAAGAAAGAAAGGAATAAAGCTCGGAAAGCAACTCTCACCTCGGTCCCACACTCACATTGATCCCCGAACTTTCATCCCTTGGCGTCGCTCAATCAACAAAGAGATGGTTCGGGACATGTGGGAGGAGGGTGAGAATAAATTAAGACATGTGGTCGCCAGGAACCGTGGGTTCCGATTTATAGAATTAAAATTGACCGTGTGTACCTTAGCGTGAAGAATGTGAGTTAAAGCTTCTCCTTCTTTGGCCGGCCGATGAAGAAGAGTCCTCAACGTGGTGGGTGCTTGATATTCTGTGCTACTAGACAAATAAACAAGTGAATGAGACTATTAGAACTAGACAAAGTGGAGTATATGTAAAGAGAATAACATAAAACACACAATTGACTAGAAACTGACCGGATTCGGGTTATCTCTAACCCTTTTTTTATTTTATGAATAAAAGAGTAAAAGTAATGCAAAAAAATGTAAAAAAATGATAGGAGGATGGAGAATCACTAAATAAAGATATAAGAAAAAGAACTGAAAGATTCTGAGTTGAATAGAGGAAGATATAGCCAAATTTGTGTTGTCGAAAAAGCCGAGCAGTAGTCCAGGATCTGCCAGGCGCAACTTTTATTCTGTGCTCGTCACGACCAGCCACGACCTCGGAATCAAGTTCCGTCGATTGAAAACTCAAGAAGACTTGGATAGGAAGAACTTTTATTAAGAGAGCACTGGCAGAAGACGTCCACACACTGCTGTAGAGGCCGAAGAAGAGAGACTTGGCAGATCACCTGCAGAACAGCCTTCCTCTCTCTTGAACCGACTTTTCTCTCTCTAAAAACTCGAAATTCTCTCTCTAAAAATCACAAAATCGATACAGGAGGGTGGTTGGACGTCTTGAGATGCCTGGGGGGTCATGCTCATGCCTTTGGAACGACCGGAATCAGAGTTAATTTATAGGAGAACAGACGGCGTTATCCGGGCTAAAAAATAGGGGCCTTGCGCCCCACCCCTGGGCGCATGCGCCCTGGTGCAGGGCGCATGCACCCCACTGAGGGGCGCATGTGCCCCCCAGTGAGGGCGCATGGGCACAAATCCCGAAAAAATTGGTCTTATCCGATCATCGGTTCAATGGTAGAGTCCCGGTGAAAAACTGGGTCCCTCGTGCCTCCAGGGTGGGGCGCATGTGTCCTCAAGTGGGGGCACAAGGTCACGTGCCTCACTGGTAGGGCGCATGGGCATGTGCCCTGGGTCCCGGGCACATGTGACCAGGAACCCGGGCGCATGAGACTGGTTTCGCGCGTCCTTCTTCCGGAAGCCATTGCGAACACTCCCGAACTCGGAATTCTATGCCATTTGTTGCGTTGGAAAGATAACAGGACGAAGAAGCTTTATATAGCATCATATCAGACATCAAACCCTCCAAAACTTCAGAATTTTATCCGGAAGTCAGGGCAGTGAACAGAAGATCCGATACAGGTCAAAATGACTCCGACGGCAAACCGGAAAGGTACGGTATGCAACAAAACTTGTTCGGGGTGTGAATATGACCATAACTTTCAATGCATGATCATTAGGCATTGGTCATTCAGCCAACTTCCATGTTTACACGATTTACGTGTGGCTTTCGCTTGGAAATTATGGCTTTTTGCGGAAAAAATCAGAGAACGTCCGATTTCGTTCGGCGAAGCTCCAAATCAACTTTTAAAAGACCCAGCATTATTATAAGTTCAATCGCACATGTTACCCTATAAAACATGAGTTTTATGCTCTGAATTAGGCGAATTTGGCATGTCTACACTGCCCTCCTTGGCCACACACCCATGCACCTAAATGCATGCAGCCATCGCGCATCACCTGCCCACCACAGCCATCTCCCGAAAACACCTCCCGCCTTATGTGTGTCACCCACCTTGTCGCTGCCATATGCTTGTGCCCGCGCCAATTGTCAGAGACTCACTGACATCAAGCCCCGCCAGGACTAGCCAGCCCCATGCGCGAACCCAAGTAGTGCCGTGCACCCTTTGCCTTCCCTACGTGGACATGCACCTCCACCTATCCAGCATCGTAAGCCCCTCTCTCTCCTATCTCTTCTCTTCTTTCTCTATTATCTCTTATATATTCCTCTTATTTTTTCCCTTTTTCTTCTCTCACTCCCTCATGGTTCGATGGCATGTTCCCCTATTCCATCTTTCTTTTCCAGCAACCTTGGTGGAAGGAGATAGGTAATTTTGTTAGATCGGATTGTGTGCTCCATCACCGATGTCTAATATTACCTTTGGTCATTGATCCTTGAGTTTTCTAGCATTGTTTCGATAGGTACTCTTGATGTGTCTACTACCATTAAAAATATGTATTTTAAATACTCCATGGATTGTGGTGATTGGTATAATTTAATTAGTTAGGTTAATGTTGCATGTTGGAGTTAATTAATATTATTAGCGGTGTTACTTTCTTTTGCATGTATTAGAGATCATGTTAGGATGAAGTTATATTGTCTACGGCATGTTAATTGATAAATTTTGGTTGGTCATATTTCTTTTAGTTTTAACATGCATTTATCTAATCATTGTTACTTTTTGAGTTAATTTTATATATGTGTGTAGTGATAGGTTAACAAGATTAGATAATGCTTATCTAGCTTAATTAAATCTTATTTTTAGTTATGTGTGTCATTTAACTGGGTGGTAAGATCTAATTAGGTATGGTCTTATCATGCAATGCTAAGCATATGTTGTTATGTTATGTTAGCTCTTATTTATTCTTGTTATTTTAGAGTTCTAGCATCATGAATAGATTGTTTAGATGTTGTTTGTGATAATTGCATTGGTGATATATTTGTCATGGCATAGTATTGTTGATCTTCATTAGTCTTGTATAATTATGGTCTTAGCATGGCATGTGATGTGTTATTTGAATGCATGAGTGCATTAAATGTAAATGGAAGACTAAGCTACACCATACTAGCTAGTCGTGACTTGAGGGCAGCGGAGATCAGAATGGTTCGGTGCATCCTTCAATCCCAGATAACACGATTTGTCCTAAGCCACCACTTCCTAGGTGCACTATAGGATTTCGTTTAGCTATATTGTACTGCTATATATGGTAGATCTAGTATTAGTTAGTTGAGATGGTAAGATAACACATTCCTTGCTAATAAGAAAAGATTTGGTCTCTTATTAGAGGATATGTGTATCTATTGCATAATAGTGTGTATAAGGTTTGGTGATGTCCATTAGTTTATCTTAATCAAGTTGTGTTGCATAGTATGCATGGTCTAACTCATTTGTAATAATATCATTATAATGATATCATTGTATAGAGCATGTAGTATGTGTTCAGGCATGTGTTATCCATTTTAATCTAGGTTGTTTTAGGTGCCTTTAGAGGCTGGTTGGTGTGCTTTTAGAGGATGGTTGGTGGTATAAAACAAGTGAATAAGTCATATATTTAATATATTGTTTAGTTATATACTTATATATAATGGGTGTAGGTCTGGATACATATTTAATTATTATGTAGGGACGTTTGGCTATTTGATATGGCAGATGACAGGGTGCCTACTATAGACATGCAAATTTGGCCTTATTTGGGGCTTAAAACTTTAATTCCATTGGTAATACTCATTATTTGACCATTATCAGATCTGGATCACCTTGTAGAGATGAGCTAAGGATGCCAGTGGAGAGCCACATGAGTTGAGAATGGGCCAAAGATTTCTGAAACAATGCCATAACCTTCAAGTGAGAACCACGCGTTAATCGTGGAAACATGAAGCCTACTCAATGACTGACCCTTAACGATCCATAATTGAAGGTTTCAAGTCCTACGTGAGTTTTACAACATTCAAGGTTTCCGACAAGTCATTTCGACAATCGTCATTCTATAACGACTTTTATCATGGCTTTCCAATCTGTACCCTCACAGCTATCCCAGACCACGTATTATGTCTTTTCAATTATCACCAGGCCTTTATGGGTCGTCCGGGTCAACCTAAGCCATTTATTGTCACCAACCAGTGCCATACAACCCTTTTGGTCGATTTTAGGGTTTCTCAGTTATTCTTAACTTTTCCAAGGTTCGTTTCATGTTGATCAGGTTATTCTTGGATTTTTTGTTGATTTTAAGTTTTCCAATCATACCGGACTTGTTAGGTCATGGTTTTAAGTCATCCTAAGTTGACCTTGGGATTCTTGACCGAAATCATGCCTTTTTAGATCACTGCCTCGGTTTTCGGCATTCCATGAGAGGGTAAACCAGTAGTCAAAGCCCTGTATGGAAGACTCAGGAGTCATGCCAGCTGGTTTACTAACATTAGGAGCAGTGGTTGAGAGCCCTCTTTCCAACGCAACAAACAGGAGTCAAATCGGGCATCCCATTTGCAGGTTACGGCTCGCGGAACATGTGCGCACAGGAGAGAGAGTGTGAGGGCGCAGCCTGCACGCCCTTAGACCGAGGGCATGGTCAGCGTGCCCCCAGCTTGTGGGTGCGGTCAGTTTTGAATACTGGAAATTTCCCCGATTTGGACCTTTCAAACCGGTTTTCGATGCTTTCCTCCTCTCAAAAATGATTATTCTGACCACGTCCCCAGGTCGGGGGCATGTTCATTTTGTCAATTGAATTTTTAGTAGTTTTCTAGAATTTTCAGAAAATTTTTAGAAGTAATACGCCGAACGCACCCTCTAAGTGGGGGCACGCTGACTGCACCCTCACCCTGAGGGCGCAGCCTGTGCACCCTCGGGTTGAGGGTGCGGCTTGCGCGCCCCCAACCCGGGGGCGCGGTTGTTTTCTTGCTATGTTTTGCACCGGTCTTGCTTCCCCTATAAATTCTGGCCTACTTTCAATGAAACAAGGTTTCCCCAGACACCCTAGCATGTCCAGAGGTCATCCAAGATCTCTCCCATGGACGTCCTAACATCCGAATCTAAGCCGACATCAAGAGATCGATCCCGAGGCGAGGAAGGAGGTCTGATCCGTGCTCTCTACATTGATAGACTTCATCAAATTATGTAGAAGTCTCAGGGCATATGCTGCAAAAATAGTCAATAGAATAATTCTTCCTCTCCTCAGCCTCTTCTATTTGCAATAGACAACACTTGATTCCAACGTACTGTTTGTCTTTGATCAGTGCACCGAGGGCGCATAACTAGGTTCTGTCATCTACATCCATCTACTTTCACAAATTCTACAGGTAAGGACAGACACCTTCTGGAGAAGTCACCAACAGGATATCTCGTCCTCTTCAAGTTCTCTGTCCATTTCAACAATTGGCACTTGATTCTGACAATGGGGTTGTCCAACTAGCTTTTGCACCAAAGTCGTGCCAGAAGGGTGCAAAACCACCTAAACTGGCCATTTTCACTCATTTTGGCTTCAAATCAAGTTGTTTCACTCCATAAGTCTTTCTTCCTTCAGTTTATTTACTTGTTAAGAAATTTTTCAGTTAGTTTGCATAATTTTATATAATCAAAAACACAAAAAAAAGGTTAGGGCTCGCCCCAATCTGGTGAGTTCAACTCCGATTGCTCTTTTTCTCATTTTCCTTCTTATAGTTTCTAGATTTCATATCGTTCTAATCGGTTTCTTTCACTAAAATTATTATTCTAGTTGCATAGATACATCAAGCTAGCTTTGGTTGGAGACTCTCTCTCATCGGCTAGCTGATGAGGAAGAAAGTTGAACCCACATATCATCTCCCGCGCTAAGGTACACACAATCAACTTCACCCCTTGTTTCAATTGCATAAAGCGGAGCCCGCAGTTGTTGGCGACCACCTCTTCAATACTCTTATACTTTAAGTCATTTATTCCTCACTCTCCTCCCACACGACCTGAACCATCTTCGATACTCGAGCGATGCCGTGAGATGAAAGTTCGGGGAAAAACATGAGTGTGGGACCGAGGTGAGGGTTTTACCATTTTCCAAGTTATTTTCGACTCCACTCCCTTTCCTTTCTTTTCTCTCCCTTTCTTGAGGTGCTGATCCGTAAGATGACAAACCTATTTTTAGGGTCAATAGCTTTCTGGCGACCACGGTGGGACAACCAATGTCTTCAGCCATGCTAGCTTGATTTATCCGTGCAACTAGTTGTTTTCCAATTTGGTTCCCGCGCGAACCGGTTCATCTTTCTCCTTTCCCATATCATTCACCTTAAAGCTTGTTGTTTACCTTTCCTTTTAATATTTTCCCCATGTGGATCTGATTTGCTCTCTTTTAATTAAAAACTGGTTCCCACGTGAATCACACTTTTCTTCTTGAAAACCGGTTCCCACATGAACCAACCCTCTTTTTCAACCTGGTTCTCGCATGAACCAACCTATTTTAAGATCGGTTCCTGCGTGGAACACCATATTGCACTACTTTTAGATTGGCCCCATGTGGCCCTCTTTCTTTTTTGTCATCTTTTACACCAGTTCCCATATGAACCACCCTTTTCTTCTTAAAAATTGGTTCCCGTGTGAACCAACCTCCTTTTATAAACAAGTTCCCACATGAACCAACCCACTTTCAGATCGGTCCCCACGTGTACCACCCCTTTGCACCTTTAAATTGGCCCCACGTGGCATTCCTTTCCTTTTCCAATCAAACAAACCGGTTCCCGCGTGAACCATCCTTTTCCTTCAAAAAAAATGGTTCCCGTGTGAACCACCCACCTTTCTAAAATTCGGCTGTCGTGTGAGTCACTTTGTTTTCAGTTCAGTCCCCACGTGGACCACTCTTTTTTCTTTCCACTTCAAATTTGTCTCCATGTGGACACTCATTCACAAACTGGTTCCCTCACGAACCACCTTTTAGTTACTAGTTTCTAGTTACTTGTCTTGTTTCATGATTACTTGTTTTGCTTGCATTTTATAGCTTAATTTCATTTCATGTTTGTGCATATTGATTTCTTCTCCTTTTACTCTCCATTTTTACTTTTGCATTAGCTTTTGCATCAGGTACCGGACTTGTTCTGATCCATAGGACATTCGAGGCAGGAGCTCTCTGTCCCAACACACCCTCACCCTCCAAACACTTTCTTGGTGGATTCTAACCTTTCTTCTGGCATATTCCTTCTTAGTTGATTTGGTTGTTTCCATCAAGGTCTCCGTAAGTCCCCATCTATGGAGTATTCCTCTCTGCACGATTGGGCTGGTTGTACCATTCATCCTAAAACCCAAAGAACCCAAGTACCTAATCGTAGTGATTGTGTGGCAACCTTAGGTCTTGAAAATTGGAGCAATAAGAACCACACCCAACTTGAGTGAACAATTGCTAACAATTTATCTTATCTAAGATTTGAGCACAAAAATTGTCGAGTAGTCAATCTAAGAACTTGTTTACATAACTTGCTTGCTCACCCAAATTGAAAACAACAAAAAAAATTCCTTCATTAAATCACCTAAACAAATCTCTTTAATTTTGTGTACAACTTTTTTACCAACCACAAATTTGAAACAATAAAAAAATTCAAGCAAAACACAATAAAAAAAACTTTTTTCAATTGCACATTCCACTTGCTCTCTTTCAACCATCTTCTTAGAAGGTTTGACAGGATGCCCATGATGCTAAGGTCCGGAAGACACATCGGGATGTCAGACTACTACGGGCAAGAAGAAGAGTACGAGACAGGTCACTACGAGCTACAGCAACCCATGGTACAACTAGAGGACCATGTTAACACCGTCAGGAAACTCGAAATTCAAGATCCCACCCATCAACCTGCTACGCTTAGCATGAAGCAACTCCTCTAGGGTCTATCTCTCCACTTTGATCTTGAATCTTTCCCAATCCTGCAGTCCCTAGCAAAGGGCAAGATGCTCACCAATCAAGGCCCCCTCACCACCTCAATCGGAAGCTAGGCCCCTCATCATCAACTCTCCTACACAATCTTGCTATTCTACCTTGCCTATTCACCCTGTTTGTGGGGCACACACCTGATTCCATGCCACTTCCTACTTCAAACCCGCATCTTCCAGCCCATTCACCCAACTACCATGCACCGGTGGTTCATGAACCCAACCTCACTCAAGCATTCATGGACAAACTCAACCAAATGGATGAGCGCTTTGAAGAGCTTAGGCATTATTTGGACTCGAAGACCACCCTTGAAATATCTGTTTCATCTTTCCCAGTCCTACATCTTCCTTCTTCCGAAATGCCAGTCTTCCAACGCTACAATGGAACCTGGAATCCCTTTAACCATTTGAAGAGCTTCTTGTATGACATCGCTTTCTGGAAGAATGACCCCAAGTCAGTCATTGGAAGGGTCCGCTCTTGATTGTTTCTATTCTTTAGATTCCCTTAAGGCAGTGGGATTTTACATAGTTAAGACAAAGTTTCTACAAAGGTACAAAGACCTAGTGGGGCCAACCTACTCAATCATGGATCTAATTGCTGAAAAGATGAGGTCGGATGAAGACTTTGCCAAATTTGCTAACCGGTGGAGAGGAATGGCTGAAAAGCTTGTTGACACCATTTTAGAGGGGGAACAAGTGATAATGCTCATTGGGAATACCACACCAAACCTTCGCAACCCAGAAAGCCTACACCTGCAGGACCTACCACCGTGGGGCTAGTGAATAACGAGAGTGTCAACTCCATAGGGAACCAGGGTGGGTATCACCAAAACCCATATTGAAACCCCCTATTGAACCAACAATATTGACAACCTCCTCCACTGGCTCCTCAACCAACCCAACAACCACAGCAGCAACCTGCCTACAACCGAGCGCCTTAGCAGCAACCTTCCTACAACCGAGCACCACCACAACAACAACTTGCCTACAACTAAGTGCCACCACTAGCCAATCAACCTAAGAGGGGGGACCAAAGAAAAAGTACTATCTTCAACTGCCCTTCCCCCTCACTGATATTTTCAATGCATTGATGACTGAACAGCAATTGGATCTCCCGAAAGAGAGAGAAGGATGGCCGAAAAGTGCAGACATGTCAAAGTACTATGCCTACCATCGGTGCCCAGGGCATACTATGGAAGTTTGCTTCCAATTTAAAGATTACATTCATGATCTTAACGACTAAGGTAACATCGACTGGGCATAGATGGAGGAGTCTATACAGGCAATGAAAGCACGACAGAATCAACCACGGTGCCAACAACAACAAGCACAGTAGTAGCCCGGCCTAGGCATTTTTTAAGATTCACTCCCGATACATGCACCCACTCAAGCACCGGTACCAACCCCACCAAACCAACGAATCGGCCTTGTCCATTCTACCATCGGGGAGTCAACCAACCACTCCCAGGGTTGGCAGGTGGAGGATCGAATAGCCACCATGCCAGCAAGACCAGCTATACCTACAACCCGTACCATACTCTCCGTACCTAGAGCCACCCCTGGCCACAAATTAACCAAACACCCCAAAGCCCAACCTTGTTGATAATGTCAGCACCAACCACCATTCCTCCTCGGCGCCTAATCATTAGACCACTCCCGACATATAAACCATCACCTTACCTACCAGTAACCACCACTTTGTGACCCCTCATCATCCAACCATCACCACCAACACCCCAACCATCACCTAACCTACCAGTCACCACCACTTTGCGACCTCTCATCATCTGGCCATCACCACCAACACCTCAACTATCACCTAACCTACCAGTCACCACCACTCCATGACCTCTCATCATCCGATCATCACCACCAACACCTAAACCATCACCTAACCTACTGGCAACCACCACACCACGACCTCTTATTATCCGATCCTCACCATCCCAACCTACCTCGGGCCCTTCAAAATCCCAACCAACCGTACCATCACCACCTTCACCACTACCCCTACCACGCTGGCACTGATACTTTAGAGTGGGAGGATGTTCCAAAGGGTCTTTCTCAAGGTTGGGATGCAGTCGCAGGAGTAGGCAGAAGAGAAGGTAATAGAAGAACCATTGCCTGGCACGGCATATGACTTGTTGAAACATCATGACAAAATACTAGCATGGATTTTGATTCTGGATCTCATTAAAAGGTCGAAGACTCATTAGGAGATTCTACAACAATACTTGTAGCGGGTCATGTTCAATGAGGACCTCCCGCACGAAAATATCATCACTGTCTTGACCCCTAGGAGTGAGCATCCATCACTCATGTTCACACAAGAGGAGTTGGCATGGCCAACAATTAGAAATACGCCTTATGGGTTATAGTAGTCATCAGAGGCATAGAGATTAAGTCCTGCTTGATTGACACTGGAGCATCTATAAATGTCATGCCGCCAGAAACATTGTAGCTTTGTGCTATCTCCAATGAATAAATCAAGCCTTCCGCCATCACGGTGAAAGCCTATGACAACTCTAGGAAGCAAGCATGAGGGGTGGTTACGTTGGAAGTAAGGCTCAAACTGTGTACTGTCACCACTGAGTTTCATGTTCTAGAACTGGACCCCACATTTAAAGCCATATTGGGATTCCTGTATCTTTAGGCAATAGGAGTTTTGCCTCGATCAATAATCAATGTGTGAAATTCCCACACAAAGGGTAGGTCATCAAGGTAACCAACGTCCCAATTCCAAATGATGTAACCTCTCTTCTGCATTGATAGTATCATAATCTGTCCAACTGCTAGTTTCAACTATAGAGCTACCCAGAATCATGGTTTTGATGACCTCGCCTCCAGATATAGTTTCTTGGTGGATGATGAAAAGAATGGAATATCAACTAGGAAAAAGGGTTGGGTAAGGAGCTGCAGGGTGTTGTATGCCCCATCGAAGCGGTGCAAAGACCAGGAAGGTGAGGGCTCGGCTATGAGCCAAGTATTCTTCCTAGGATGGACTACTGGCCAAAACATTCCATGGGGCTCCAGAAATTCTTCATAAAAGGGAAGACCATGATGATGGCCGAAGACAAGGAAGAACTAGATACTACCACCAAGAGGAGGAGGGCTACAGAACATGAGGAAGAAGTAGATAACCTTCATCTCTATCTTGGTTGTTCATGGAGGAGGAAGAGGAGAAAGAACCACTCAAGGGTGAGTCCATTTCTAAACAATTCGTCAACTCGAGCAATCATCCATACAGCATCCCGCATAAGCCACATCCTATGGTCACGTATTTCAAGATCCTTACGTGCTCCCTCCTAAATTCGCTTGATGGGCTTCCTAGCCCAATTCTCACCTCTAGGCTGGTATGGCCACCCAAATTTATCACTAGGCCAGAGAGCCCATCCTTCTACTCCACTGGGTTTCTACGCTTGCATAAAGCCAACCTTGGGCCAGTGTGCCCACCAATTGGGCCTTTGTGCCCCTTAGAGTTTTTCCCTAGTTTTTGGCCTATATGCCCATTTCTTGTTATTGTGGGGCCCGCAAGCCTATTTTCCTCATTTATACTCAAGCTTTTCATTTCTACTCAAGCCCCACTGGCTCATTCTCTTTTTGTTATTGAAAATACCAAAAGAAATGTCTTCTCGCAAACTCACCTTTCCGTTGAGGAGACATCTCAACTTGTCTTGCAGGGTGCTCCCAACTAGGCACCATTCTTCTCCAAATCACTGATCAACCTACTCGATCCTTCACCCACTATGTATACCACCTTTTCAATTCCATCTTCTATAGGAGTAGTTAGGTTAAATAAAAATAAAATCCAAGGTAAATGAGTTTCAAAGAGATATCTCTAGCAACTAGCTTAGAAATACAAAGAATGTGCAAGGCTACCAAATTTCTTGGAAAATGCTATCTAGCTCAACGAAATCCAATATGAGAATGAATTTATTGTAGATTATATACACTAGGAGTCTATGAGGTGGTATCGAAAAAGGATCTTGATTTAAAAGAAGGAATTGAGGACTTGGTTGATGCGTATTCATCTAGACTTAAAAGGTTTGAGAAATCATCAGCCAACAATGAATGAACGAACAAAAGAATTAAATCTTGGAACACTGGAAGATCCCAAGACTGTCCTCTTAAATGCAAACCTCACTCCCTTTGAGGAATAGATCTTAATTAAAATCTTGGAAGAATACTAGGACACATTCACATGGACATATGAAGATATGCCGGGGTTAGACAACTCATTGGTTGAACATCGTTTAACTTTGAAATCTGGAGCTACCCCGATCAACTAAAAATTAAGGAGATTCCACCCCAATGCTGCACTTAAATTGAAAGAAGAGGTAGACAAGGTGCATCAAGCAATGTTTATTAAGGTCATCCTTTATTTGTAATGGGTGGCAAACATAGTTGTCGACTCCAGAAATGGGTTCCGGATCGGCACCTCAAGAGAAGGTGAAAGATAGAATAGGGGAATAGGAGTGAATCGGAAAACACTCGGAAAGCGGTAAAATCCTCACCTCGGTCCCACACTCACATTGATCCCCGAACTTTCATCTCACGGCGTCGCTCGAGCACCGGAGATGGTTTGGGTCATGTGGGAGGAGAGTGAGGAGGAGATGAACTTAGAACATTAATAAAAGAGGTGGTCGCCAGGAGCCGTGGGCTCCGCTTTATGGAATAAAAATAAGATTGAGTTGATTTGACCGTGTGTACTTTAGCATGGGAGATTGGGATGTGAGTTCAACCTTCTTCTTCTTCGGCCGGCCGATGAAGAAGAGTCCAACCAGTGCTAGCTTGATGTATTTGTGCAACTAAAAGACAATAAGACAAGAAAACAAGTAAAGAAGGATTAGAAATGAGTGAAGTGTAGTAACTTGTAAAAACAATAACATAAAATGGCAATTGGAAACAAACTCACCGGATTCGGGGTTAGCCCTAACCCTTTTTTTTTGTTTTTTGTGATATATGAAATGATGAAAAATAGAATAAAATTATGTTTAAATATAAACTAAATTATATGAATGAAGAATTAGCAAAGATAATATGGACGATTAAAGATAACACAACCTAGGCAAAGTGGCAACCGGGTTGGACAGATTCAATGTAAACTGGCATAACTCTGATGTTGAGACCGTAATAGACAGCACCGATGTCAAAATCAAGTGTCATTTGTTTCAAAATAAAGATAACTCACCGAGGGTGGTTTGATATGAATACAAATTTGCTTGAATCTTATGATAAGAAATCTGAATTTACCTGATAAGCCGGATCTTGGACAGTGAAGTTCTGGAAACTCCAAGCACAATGTCGATGTAGGACATGCTATGGGAACCCCAGATATCTGAATTAAATGATTCTTGTTGTAAATAAAAGAGGACTCACCAGGGAACAATTTTTATGAAGGATGTATGGGCTTAATCCACCATTAAGTGTACTGAAATTGACTAAGAAAATGATGACTTAGAAGAGAAGGCTTCGGATCAGTCTATGCAGCGCCGGTGTTGAAGCCGTAACAAACCTAGGGAATGTCAGAATTGATCTAAGTTTGTTGGAGATGAAATATATCTTGATTAACCACATTTCTTATGAAGGAAGTAAGGCCATAAAATGACTATAAAGATCTATAAAAGCCAATGATCAGCAGTGCAGCACGTCGGAGCATAGACTGGCTTCTTCTTCACTTTGGGATGATCTCGGGGCACCGGGATGAAGAGAGAACGATTTGGAGAGGTTGGTATGAGCCTAGGGTTGATGGTGGACGAGTATAATAGTGTTGTATGATGTATATTCCCTTCTTAGGTCCTTCATATGAGTCTCTCTTTATAGGGGATAAAAAACAGGTAAAAAATAGCAAGTTTTGATACATCCGACCATAGGTTGGTTTTTCTCCATTTAATGTCGCTAATTTTTATTCTGAGGCATCTAGAAACTTACCCAAATGATTGAGAGAGATTGAAAACTATGGATCACCTTCCCCATGTAAAAAAAAAGCCTCCACTTGAAGAGGAAACAAATCTGGTCCAAAAATAGCAAGTCTTGATATACAAGACAACAAGTTGGATTGGCTTCATTAGATGATGCTAATTTCGACCATGAAGCTTAAAGATACTATAAAAAGTGATATGGAGGAGGAGAAATGAAGGTAAGGTCGTGAATTGGTCATATATGTGCCCAATGAGCTGGGCTTGCATGCAATTGGGCTTGATCGGTGCTGCGTGTGGACAGAACTGCACATCTGACTTCTAATAGGCGCTGCTGACAAATGGTAAATCAGAATTGAATGCCGTTTGTTGCATTGAAAAGAGGACTCATAGAGGAAGATTATTTATGTTGAATACTTCTTCATTGTAAGTCTACATAATCTTGTGAAAAATTTATAAATAGAGGATATGTTGGGAAAAGCATAATCTAGCACACCACCAAGAGTCTCTTGTTCGGCAAACACGAATTTGATTAGAAATTAGCAAATCATCCTCATATTTCCAATAATCACCTCGGATCATCCAAAAGGGTGGTTCATCATGATTTTTATGGTCTAAAAGAGATGTTGCCAATGGAATAATGGTTTAAGCTCTAAATAAGGCCAAATTGGCGTGTCTACAGCTTGCCTCGCCTTGATGTCGGCTTTGCAAGGGAATGACATGTAGTGTAGCGGAGTGAAATGTAGAGAAAGCATAGCGAAGCGAGATGGATCGTAGTGGAATGTAGTGGAGTGAAATAGTGATGGACTGAAACGGTGGCATCTAGAGATATAGACACGCTCAACGACCAAATTCGGCAAAGAGAATCTCTTCAAGTCTCCTAGTTAACCACCATGTTTCATCAAGTCTTCCTATGTTCGATTGGTAAAAGATGTGCCATTGGCACGAGAGAAGAATAGCCAACCCCCAATGCGGTGGGGAGTCCACGAAACATGGGTTCGTAGGTTCATCATCAACCGGTAACCCGATCTTTGCGGTGTTCCTGTACTGTGATGGCTAAAGTTTAAAAAGAGATTTGTTTTGAAAAAGTAAAAGAATACCAATCGAGCACATTCGGGCTCTTAGATTCATTTAAGTCTTCCAGGAGACAAGATTCAATTCGGAATGGAATGATCTCGAATTCCAAAAGGCAAATGTTTAAGTACAGACCATGACGGTGCAAGTTTAGATTGAATAGGAGGCCCTTGGCAGGAGGAAGTGACTGCCACGGTGGGATGAATAGAAAAAGAGTGTTGCAGTGGTCATAGTGGGGGTAGAAGTGAAAGATTCGGAGGCACAAGGTGATTACCGAACACGGTCATGGTGAGTTTAGAAAACACAATGGGATTAGAAAACATGATGGGATTCAGAATGATCGGAATTATGATACAAGAGAGTGAGAAGGTGAAGCTTTTGAAAGGATGTATGCAATGATAATGAAAAATGCAATGCAACTAATACTATATGATGCATGCTGGGCTCAAGAAAACAAAAACATAACTTGTCTAACAATTAGTTGAAGATATAGATTGTCTATGAGGTCAAGATACCCATTCGGGAACCATCATCCCTCACTGCACAATTTTGGCTTATCCGTGAGCACAAAGAATGACCTGACCATCATGGATTTTGATGAAGGGGATCTCGGTCCTGGTCTTCTTTGCATTCACGATCTTCAACATCAATGCATGAAATAAATAGTAATGCACCTAACATATGCTAAGAAAGAAAATGATAACGGTGAGTTTGCAGTGTGATGACATGCATTCTCACAAAAGAGTTCATGTGTCCTAATAAGGACACAGAGTAAAAACTTCTCGGCAAAGTTGAGGCCGAGGTAATGATGACTCCTCCTGCTGAGAATCCTCAGGGGAGGGAAGTGGCGAGCATCACCTTATTGAAGTTTTGCAAGGAAAGCTCCTCGGTAGAGTTGAAGCCGAGGTTTTGGTGACACCTCCTCCTAAGAATCCTTAGGGGAGGGAAGTGGCGAGCATCGCCTTGTTGTGTAGTTCTCCTCGTTTGTTCTTCGTGCCTAAAACACTCGAAAAAGGAGATTAGAATGCCAATATGGCTTATCCCCCTTGCAAGTTGCAGTATGCCTTGACCTTTTTCAAGGGGTGAAAAGTTTTTCTTATGCCTGAAACAGTTCGAAGGAAGAGTTTAGAACAACAATGCGGCTTATCCCCCTTGCAAGTTGCAGTATGCCTTGACCTTTGTCAAGGGGTGTAAAATTTTTCTTGTGCCTGAAACACTTAGAAGGAAGAGATTAGAACAACAATGCGGCTTATCCCCCTTGCAAGTTGTAGTATGCCTTGACCTTTATTAAGGGGTGTAGCCTTCTTAAGGGTGTAAAAAAAAATAAAGCAGCAAATATGCAATGAAATATTTAAAACATGAGAGACTAAGAAAAAAAATATAAATGTAAAGACAAGAATTCAAACCAAACATGGCGAAATTTGTTTTGAAAATTTTGTTGGAATTTGACAAAGAAGTTTTGTGAAAAGATTCATATTTTTTGGGGATTTTAAAAATATTCATTTTTTGGAGTTTTGAGATTTTTTTTGGAGTTTTAAAGATATTAAGCCTTTTTTTGGATTTTTTTGAAAATATTTTTTTTGGGAGAGAAAATTCAGCATTGACCCAAGTTCTCATCACTTGGTTGTTTTTCTAGGTTCACTGGCAGATACCATGTGCAAAATGGGGTTCCTTACCTAGAATCTTTCTGACCTTCAACCTTTGATCGGCTAGAGTTTAGCTTTGACTTGGTTGGTCCACCCGCACCTTGGGGGGTTAAGAATGAAGAATTGATAAGGAAATCCTTGATAGGCTTTGGAGATGTTGAGAGGGATTTCTCTACTCACACCTAATTGCCTATTGGGATTCGGCCTCTTCAGGTCTTTTCTACATGTGGCACTCACTTAGACAAGTCTTTGACCCGTGGGGTCATTACCCATCTTTTGGTGCCTATTTTTTCATTTTCTACTTTTCTGGGTACTCATTCAGGCTGGCCCATATTTGTTTAAACTTGTGGAGTTCATTGCCCATCTTTCAGCACCCTTTTCTTTTGAGAAGTTCGAACTTTTGAGACGGCCTCCTACTAAGGCGGTGGATGCTTTCGATACTCTCCCCCTCTAGTCCTCTTTGCCTATCTTAGACCGAACAAAAGAGAGTAGGGTGAGGGTTTCCTTCCACCTCTGAGCCTTGACTAGCTTCTCTCGAGTGTTGGGTCATCCGGATTATGGGATCAGGACATGTTGTGTGTGTAGAATGGTATCTACCCTCGACTCCTAGACAACAATCTAGAACATGTGGACTTAAGTCATACTAGTAGTTCTTTCCATTTTTTTGAGGTAGATTACATTCCATAGGTGAATCAATTGAAAACATGCCGTGCAATGTAAAGAATTTGTTTAATAAGAACAAGGTAGCTACAAATGTCGTCAATCATGAATTTCTCTCAATTAAAATTGTCATGTGAAATTCAAAATCATTTTTTTAAAATATTGCTTTGCAGATGACATAATGATGATGAATGCAATTTCATGTAATACCTGAGAGAAGAAGAAGTTCATTGCTGATGACGGCTTTGCTTGTACTTGCCTTGCCTTGTCTGCCATGCCTTGCCTTGCCTTGCCCAACTACTTCCACTGTTGATATGCACCATATTGCATTGGATTGAAGATTCATAGTCATAGGATGAAGTGAAAATGTAGAGGATCTGATTTAGCATGGCGGAGTCAAAATTAATAATGTAAAAGGCAAAGATTGTGGTATCACCCAAGAAATTTCTCTACCTTGATTTTTTTGTTGAAAGTAAAACTTGGGAAAAGAACGAGAATTCAAAAAGGAAAGAAACATGCTTAGAAACAAAAGTGAGTTAAAATGTGCTCTTGGGCCCGTGAGTTGAAAGTGGGCTTGAAGACCCAAGAGTAGTCGGAATCAAGAGGCACGTGAGCCCAAAATTTGAATGTGGGCTAGAGAGGCCGGTTGATGTTGATGGGCATAAGGGCTCAATTGGAGGTGATGGGCTCAAAGACCCAATTGGAGGTTGAGCCCGAGGGACCCAACGAAAAGAGTGGGCACACGGGCCCGATTTAGATGGTTGGGAGCAAGATTGTGATTTGTGATGGGCTCGCGGCACCATTGAAGAGTATGGGTGCGCAAACCCGATTTCGAAGAAGTATGGGCACGTGGGCCCGATGGCGAAGAAATGGGGGCATATAGGCCTGAGGTTGAAGAAGTGTGGGCATGTGTGCCAGAGGTTGATGGAAGGTGGGCACGTGGGCCCGATTTAGGAGGAATTTGGGCACATTGGCCTGATTGCAGAAAAACATGGGCATGTGAGCCCGGTTGAGGTGAATTGTGGGCACGTGGGCCTGATTTAGAAAAATTAAGGGCACATGGGCCCGATTGGTGAGAATTATGGGCACGTGGGCCCGATGGAAGAAAAGGGGCACGTAGGCCCAGTCGGGGAAAAGGGGCACATGGACCCAGTTGAAGGAAAGGGGCATGCAAGCCCGATTGATGAAAAGGGGCACGTGGGCCCGATTGAAGAAAAGGGGCATAAGAGCCTGGTTGATTAAAAGGGGCACATGGGCCTGGTTGGATAAAGGGGGCACGTGGACCCGGCTGATGGAAAGGGGCACATGAGCCCAGTTGATGAAAAGGGGCATAAGAGCCCGATTGATGAAAAGGGGCATAAATGCTCAAAAATGAGGTATAAGGGCCCAAAAATGGGGTATAAGGGCCCAATTGAGTGGGATGGGGTGTGGGTCATGGCCCTAAGATTGACAGATTTTGGACCCATGGGCCTGATTGATGGTTGTAAAAAGTATAAAGAAAGGGTAGTGGCCCTAAGATTGAGGAATTGTGGGCCCATGGGCCCGATCGTTGATTTGTAAGAGAATAAAGAAAGGGTCGTGGCCCTAAGATTGATTGATCGTGGGCCCATGGGCCGGGTTATTGCTTAGGATAAGAATGGGGTAAGAGTCGTGGCCCTAAGATTGATGCTAACGGATTTGCCTGCCTATCTGGAGGAGGTCCCAGTATCCCTTTGTCTATGCCCTTCTGGAGGCTTGTCAATTCATTTTCCATTTCACTGACCAATTCTATCCCTTTATTTTTTTTGTTCAGGGGTCAATTCTATCTCCCCAACTTCAGGGATCAATTCTAATGATGACAACATTTGATCTATACCTGGAGAATCCTTGCCTAGTCCTTGACAATCAACTAAATTTGTGATCCCCTCATCTATTCTCCCTACAGTAGGCTTCTCCTTAGGTTGCTCTGGGGAAGAGGGCATGCCTAGTTTAGAGGATTCTAGAATGATAGAAGAGTTTGGTTCGACCTCCCCTACTGGCTGACTTGGATTTTGAGAAATAGCAACAATATGCTGAGGGGTAGAAACTGATTTCTCTACCGGGGCAAGAGCGCAAATGGTTGGAGTGATTGATTCCTCTGCCAGGGCAGGAGCTTGAAGGGTCGAAGTGTCTGAATCTTCTACTACAGCAGGGCAAGAATAGTAGGAGTGATTGATTCCTTTGTTGAGGCAAGAGTAATAGAAGAAATGATTGTTTGTTGTGCAACCAACTGAGGAGGATCCCTATGTGGTGGGATTGGTTGAGAAGCTGGGGTTTGCTCGATCGGCTTAGGATGAATGATTGGCCGAGGGACCGTTGGTGAAGTGGGTTGAGGGGCCAAGGCTTGCATGGCTAGCCAAGGGGTTGTTGTTGGAATATGCTGAGAAGCTAATGGTCGGATGATTGGCCGATGGACCTTAAGAAATGTTGGTGGAGTCGAATGCTAAGGAGCCGGTTTAGGTAACGAAGTATTTGCACAAGCGACAAGAGGAACTTGATTGTGCACAGTTGGTTTCGCCATTAGCACAGGTTGCATGACCGGCTGAGGTTGGGGCATGGGTGGCCTAATCAACTGGCGTCGAGGAGTCTGCTGAAGATGATGATCTGGATAAGGTTGGAGAGGGCTCCTAGGTTGGTGCATAGCATCAATGCTCTTCTCAAGCCTAGGCCTCAATTCATCAGAATATTGCATTAATTCCACATCTTCTTTTACTTCCCCAATTATTGAATAGCCTGGCCCGTATCGTTTCAAGAATTTGTCCTTGACAATTTTGAAATCCCATATCTCTATTTCCCCTAGTGAAAAGAACCATTCTAGGGCTGCACCATCCAATGATCTCTTAAAAAGAATAGCAAGAGCTCTTCGATCATTAAGCCATTAAGACGATTTGCTCAAGAAATCATTAACATGGGTGAAGGGATCACCTGAGCCATTGTAGCAATGGTAGGCTGATGTTTGTGATGGAGGGATATGTGGGACTGGGAAAGATGGAGCAGATATTTTAGGGATGGCCTTCGAGTCCAAACGGTGCCTTAGCTCTTCAAAGTGCTCATCCATTTGGTTGAGTTTGTCCATGAATGCTTGAGTGAGGTTGGGTTCCTAAGCCACCGGTGCAAGGTATTTAGATGAATGGGTTGGAAGAGGTGGCTTCAAAGTAGGAACCGGCATAGAATTATATGAATGCCCCACAACGGGGTGAGTAGAGGCACGACAGGGTTTCCCAAGAGAGGAGATGATGAGGGGCCTGACTGTCGATTGGGGTGGTGAGAGGGCTTGATTTCTCTCGACCGGATCTTGATTGGTGGACATCTTGCCCTTTGTTAAAGATTGCACAAGCGAAAAGGATTTAGGATCTAGATGGAGGGATAGACCCTGGAGGAGTTGTTCCACACTAAGGGAAGCATGTGGATGTGTAGGATTTTGAACTTCAGGTTCTCTGACAGCATTGACATGGCCCTCTGGTTGGACCATGGGTTGTTGCAGCTCGTAGTAGTCCGACCTCCCAACATGGCTTCCAGACCTTAGCATCATGGGCATCATGTCGATCTTTCTACAAAGATGGTTAAAAAAAGAGCAAGCAAAGCACACAATTAAATATTTATTGTTATGTTTTATTTTGTTTGATTTTTTTGTTTCAATTTGGTTGTTTGGAAAACAAGTTGAACACAAAATTAAAAAGGTTTTTTTTGTTTCTTTTTAGGTGTTTTGAAAGAAGAAATTTTTTTTGGTTGTTTTCAATTGTGGTGAGTAAGCAAGTTATGCAAACAAGGTTTTAAAATGACTACTCGACAATATTTGGGTTGAAACCTTAGATTAGATAGATTGTTTGCAATTGTTCACTCAAGTAGGTATGGTTCCTATTACTTCGATCTTCAAGACCTAAGGTTGTCACTCAATCACCACGAGTAGGTACTTGGGTTCTTCAGTTTTTAGGAAAGTGGTACAACCGGCCCAATCGTGAGGAGAGAAATACTCCACGGATGGGGACTTACGGAGGCCTTGATGGAAACAACCAAATCTACTAGGAAGGAATATCCCATAAGAGAGGTTAGAATCCACCAAGAAGGTGTTTGGAGGGTGAAGGTGTGTTGGGAGAGAGAGTCCCCGCCTCGAATGTCCTACGGATCGGAGCAAGTCCGGTACCCGTTGCAAAAGCTAATGCAAAAATGAAAAATGTAGGGTAGGAGGAGAAGAAGCAATCAATATTCAAACATGGATGAAAGCTATTAAATAAATCAAACAAGTGAATGCAAGCAAGACAAGCAATGATAAAGTAAAACAAGTAACTAGCAACTAAAAGGTGGTTCGCGCAGGAACCGGCTTGTGTTGGAGTGTCCAAGTGGGGAAAAATATGAAGTGAATGTAAAAGGATAGTTCATGCGGGGACCGATTTGAAAATAAAGTGGCTCACGTGGGAGCCGAGTTTTAGAAAGGTAGGTGGTTCACGCGGGAACTGGTTTTTGAAGGAAAAGAGGTGGTTCACGCAGGAACCGGTTTGTTTGATTGGAAAAAGGAAAGGAGGGCCACTTGGGGCCAATCTAAAGTGGTGAAAAGGGGTGGTCCATGCGGGGACCGATCTGAAAGTGGGTTGGTTCATGCGGGAACCGGTTTAGAAAAGGGGTTGGTTCACGCGGGAACCAGTTTTAAGGAAGAAAGGGGTGGTTCATGCGGGAACCAATGTAAAAAGTGAAAAAATAAAAAGAGGGCCACGTGGGGCCAATCTGAAGAAGCTGCAAATGGGTGGTCCACGTGGGGACCGATTTGAAAATAAGTTGGTTCACGCGGGAACCGAGTTCGAAAAGAAAGGTGGTTCACGCGGAAACTGGTTTATAAGAAGAAAAGGGTGGTTCACATGGGAACCAGGTTGAAATTAAAGACAAGCCATTCAAGTCCACATGGGGGAAAATCTTAAAGAAAGAGTAAACAGCAAGTTTAATGGTAAATTGACATAGAAGAGGTAAAGGACAAGCCGGTTCGCATGGGAACCAAATCGGAAAACAACTAGTTGCACAGATCAATCAAGCTAGCACGGTTGAAGACATTGGTTGTCCCACCGTGGTCACCAAAAAGCTGTCGACTCTAGAAACGGGTTCCGGATTAGCACCTCAAGAGAAGGTGAAAGATAGAATAGGGGAATAGGAGTGAATCGTAAAAAACTCGGAAAGCGGTAAAATCCTCACCTCGTCCCACACTCACATTGATCCCCGAACTTTCATCTCACGGAGTCGCTTGAGCACCGGAGACAGTTTGGGTCATGTGGGAGGAGAGTGAGGAGGAGATGAACTTAGAACATGAATAAAAGAGGTGGTCGCCAGGAGCCACGGGCTCCGCTTTATGGAATAAAAACAAGATTGAGTTGATTTGACTGTGTGTACCTTAGCGTGGGAGATTGGGATGTGAGTTCAACCTTCTTCTTCTTCGGCCGGCCGATGAAGAAGAGTCCAACCAGTGCTAGCTTGATGTATTTCTGCAACTAGAACACAATAAGACAAGAAAAAAAGTGAAGAAGGATTAGAACTGGGTGAAGTGTAGTAACTTGTAAAAACAATAACATAAAATGGCAATTGGAAACAAACTCACCGGATTTGGGGTTAGCCCTAACCCTTTTTTTGTTTTTTGTGATATATGAAATGATGAAAAATAGAATAAAATTATGTTTAAATATAAACTAAATTATATGAATGAAGAATTAGCAAAGATAGTATGGACGATTAAAGATAACACAACCTAGGCAAAGTGGCAACCGGGTTGGACAGATTCAATGTAAACTGGCATAACTCTGATGTAGAGACCGTAATAGACAGCACCGATGCCATAATCAAGTGTCGTTTATTTCAAAATAAATATAACTCACCGAGGGTGGTTTGATATGAATACAAGTTTTCTTGAATCTTATGATAAGTAATCTGAATTTACCTGATAAGCCGGATCTTGGACAGTGAAGTTCTGGAAACTCCCAGCACAATGTCGATGTAGGACATGCTATGGAAACCCCATAAATCTGAATTAAATGATTCTTGTTGTAAATAAAATAGGACTAAACAGGGAACAATTTCTATGAAGGATGTATGGGCTTAATCCACTATTAAGTGTACTGGAATTGACTAAGAAAATGATGACTTAGAAGAGAAGACTTCGGATCAGTCTGTGCAGCGCTGGTGTTGAAGCCGTAACAAGCCTAGGGAATGTCAAAATTGATCTTTGTTTGTTGGAGATGAAATATATATTGATGAACCACACTTATTATGAAGTAAGTCAGGCCATAAAATGAGTGTAAAGATCTGTATAAGCCAATGATCAGCAGTGCAGCACGTTGGAGCATAGACCGGCTTCTTCTTCACTTTGGGATGATCTCAGGGCACCGGGATGAAGAGAGAACGATTTGGAAAGGTTGGGATGAGCCTAGGGTGGCTGGAGGACGAGGATAAGAGTGTTGGATGATGGAGATGCCCTTCTTAGGTCGTTCATATGAGTCTCTCTTTATAGAGGATGAAAAACAGGTCAAAAATAGCAAGTTTTGATACATCCGACCATAGGTTGGATTTCCTCCATTTAATGTTGCTAATTTTTATTCTGAGGCATCTAGAAACTTACCCAAATGACTGAGAGGGATTGAAAACCATGGATCACCTTCCCCATATTCAAAATATGTCTCCACTTGAAGAGAAAACAAATCTGGTCCAAAAATAGCAAGTCTTGATATACAAGACAACAAGTTGGATTGCCTTCATTAGATGATACTAATTTCGACCATGAAGCTTAAATATACTATAAAAAGTGATATGGAGGAGGAAAAAGTAAGGTAAGGTCGTGAATTGGTCAGATATGTGCCCAATGGGCTGGGCTTGCATGCAATTGGGCTTGATCGGTACTACGTGTGGACAGAACTGCACATCTGACTTATAAAAGGCGCTGCGGACAAATGGTAGATCGTAATTGAATACCGTTTGTCGCACTGAAAAAAGGACTCATAGTGGAAGATTATTGATGTTGAAGACTTCTTCATTGGAAGTACACATAATCTTGTGAAAAATTTATAAATAGAGGATATGCTGGGAAAAGCATAATCTGGCACACCACCAAGAGTCTCTTGTTCGGCAAACACGGATTTGATTAGAAATTAGCAAATCATCCTCATATTTCCAATAAGCACCTAGGATCATCCAAAAGGGTGGTTCATCATGATTTTTATGGTCTAAAAGAGATGTTGCCAATGGAATAATGGTTTAAGCTCTAAATAAGGCCAAATTGGCGTGTCTACAATAGTCCCTGTCATGAAGAAGGATGGACGAGTTTGGATCTGTATAGACCTTCGGGACTTAAACCAAGTGTGTCATAAAGATGACTTTTTTATACCTCATATTGATGTACTGGTTGACAATACCATTGGATTTGAAATACTTTTCTTCATGGATGGCTATTCCAGGTACAATCAA
Source organism: Cryptocoryne crispatula var. balansae (assembly GCA_036172225.1). NCBI lineage: Eukaryota > Viridiplantae > Streptophyta > Magnoliopsida > Alismatales > Araceae > Cryptocoryne > Cryptocoryne crispatula. The sequence goes on from CM069925.1 coordinate 24,396,663, forward strand.
ATCCGGTTAGCCGAAGAGAACCGAGAGAAGTCCTCGTTCACTACACCTTGGGGAACCTACTGCTATGTCATCATGCCCTTTGGATTGAGAATGCTATTGCTACGTATGAGAGGGCTATGATGGCTATTTTTTATGACATGATGCATACTCCTATAGATGTGTATGTTGACGATTTGGTTCTTAAATCCAAAATCCGAGAAGATCATCCTAAAGCGTTAAGAAAAGTCTTACAAAGGGCTAGGGAATATAAATTGAAGATGAACCCATAGAAATGCACATTTGGAGTATCCTCTGAAAAATTGTTGTGGTTCATAGTGAGCAAAAGGGGCATAGAGATCGAATAAAACAAGGTCAAAGCAATCATTGGTATGCCTTCTCTAAAAAATATGAACGAACATCGAGGATTAATTTGGAGGCTACAGTTTGTCTGCCAGTTTATCTCACAACATTTAGAAAGGTGTAAACCTTTCTATGAGTTAACCAAGGTAGTGGCTGAGTTTAAATGTGATTTGAAGTGCTAGGAAGCCTTTGATAGTTAGAAAAGATACCTGGCTAGTCTCTGTCGACTCTGAAAATTCGATGGGGTCCTCTCCTTTTCAGGGAAGTCCGTGAACCCAGATCGTCACCTCAAGAGGGGATGAGGAAAGAAAGGAATAAAGCTCGGAAAGCAATTCTCACCTCTGTCCCACACTCACATTGATCCCCGAACTTTCATCCCTTGGCGTCGCTCGATCACCAAAGAGATGGTTCAGGTCATGTGGGAGGAGGGTGAGAAGAAATAAACGTGGTCGCCAGGAACCGTGGGTTCCGATTTATAGAATTAAAATGAAAGATGACCGTGTGTACCTTAGCGTGAAGAATGTGAGTTAAAGCTTCTCCTTCTTCGGCCGGCCGATGAAGAAGAGTCCTCAACGTGTGGGTGCTTGATATTCTGTGCAACTAGACAAATAAACAAGTGAAATAGACAATTAGAACTAGACAAAGTGGAGTATCTGTAAAGAGAATAACATAAAACACACAATTGACTAGAAACTGACCGGATTCGGGTTATCTCTAACCCCTTTTTTTATTTTCGGAATAACAGAGTAAAAGTAATGCAAAAAAATGTAAAAAAATGATAGGATGATGGAGAATCACTAAACAAAGAGATAGAAAAAATAACAGAAAGATTCTGAGTTGTATAGAGGAAGATATAGCCAAATCTGTGTTGTCGAAAAAGCCGAGTAGCAGTCCAGGATCTGCCAGGCGCGACTTTGCTTCTGCACTTGTCACGATCAGCCCCGACCTCTGAATCAAGTGCCGTCGATTGTAAACTCAAGAAGACTTGGAGAGGAAGAACTTTGATGAAGAGAGCTCAGGCAGAAGACGTCCACACACTGCTGTAGAGGTCTAAGAAGAGAGACTTGGCAGATCACCTGTAGAACAGCCTTCCTCTCTCTTGAACCGACTTTTCTCTCTCTAAAAACTCGAAATTCTATCTCTAAAAATCATAAAATTGATTCAGGAGGGAGTTTGGACGTCTTGAGATGCCTGGGGAGTCGTTCTCCTCTCCCTGGAATGACCAGAATCAGAGTCCTTTTATAGGAGAACAGGTGATCTTATCGAAGCTAGAAAATAGGGATGAATGCGCCCCACCCCTGGGCGCATGCACCCTGGTGCAGGGCGCATGCGCCCCACTGAAGGGCGCATGCGCCCCCCAGGGGGGGCACATCTTATCTTCTCCGAAAAAATCGATCTTATCCGGTCCGTCGGTTGAGCGGTAGAGTCCGGGTGAAAAACTGGTTCCCACGTGCCTCAAAGGTGGGGCGCATGTGCCCTCAAGTGAGGGCACATGGTCAGGTGCCACACTGGTAGGGCGCATGGCCATGTGCCCTGGGTCCCGGGCGCATGTGCCCTGGAACCTGGGCGCATGGGACTGGTTTCGCGCGTCCTTCTTCCGGAAGCCATTGCGAACACTCCCGAACTCGGAATTCGACGCCGTTTGTTGCGTTGGAAAGATAACAGGCCGAAGAAGCTTTATATAGCATCGGATCAGCCATCACACCCTCCAAAACTTCAGAATTTTATCCGGAAGTTAGGGCAGTAAATAGAAGATCCGATACAGGTCAAAAAGACTTCGACGGCAAACCGAAAAGGCATGGAATGCAACAAAACTTGTCTGGAGTGTGAATATGACCATAACCTTCAATGCATGATCATTAGGCATTGGTCATTCAGCCAATTTCCGTGTTCAAATGATTTACGTGCAGCTTTCGCTCGGAAATTACGGCCTTTTTTGCGGAAAACATCGGAAAACATCCGATTTCGTTCGGCGAAGCTCCAAATCAACTTTAAAAGACCCGGCATCATTATAAGGTAAATCATGCGTGTTACCCTATAAAACATGAGTTTTGTGCTCTGAATTAGGCGAATTTGGCGTGTCTACAGCTTGCCTCGCCTTAATGTCGGCTTTGTAAGGGAGTGGCATGTAATGAAGCGGAGTGATTCGGAGTGAGCTGTAATGGAATGCAAGTGAGCGTAGATGAATGTAACGGAATGGAATGGTGATGGACTGAAAAGGTGGCATCAAGGTGTAGATATAGACACGCTTATCTACCTGATCCAGCAATGTGAATCTCTTTGAGTATTCTAGATCGCTTTCATGTTATATCAAAACCTCATATAATTGACTGGTAAAAGACATGCCCTTGGCACGAGAGATGAAAAAGTGAGTGATAAAGGATAAAAGGATGTAGCCAACCCTCAGCGTGGTGAGGAGTCCTCGAATTCGTAGGTTCATCATCAGCCAGCAACCCGAACTTGGCGGTGTTCTTGTACTGTGATGGGCTAAAGTTTGTAAAAGAGAAGTTGATCTTAAAATGAAAAGAATACCAATCCATCATATTTGGAATCTCAAGTTCATTCAAGTTTCACCAAAATACTCAGTTTAATTCTGAGTGGAATAATCTCAAATTCTAAAAGGGTTCGTTTAAGCAAAACAAAATTGCTCGGGTATCGTGAAAACCATGAATCATGCTCTAGCAGAAAATCAAGTATTCGGAAAACGACAAGACAGATTTAAGCCATAGTGGGATTGAAAGACAATGGTGGGACTAACATAGAATGAAGGGAAAGAAGAAACAATGGCATGACCAATTGCCATGACACGGTGGGATAAAAAGACACGGTGGGTTAAAAGAAAGGACAGAATAAAACATGGTGGAATAAAAAGAAAGGAATAAAACATGAAGGGATAAAGGAAAGAATAAAACATGATGAAATAAAAGAAAGAGAAAACATAATGAAATAGAATTGGTAATGATGAAGAAAGAAAAGGAGATGGCTGTGAACACACAGAAAATCATGTAGAAAATAGTTGAAGATATAGATTGTCTATTGGAGGTCAAGACACCCGATTAGGAACCATCGTCCCTCCAATGTTCAATTTTGGCTTATCCGTGAGTGTGAAAAAATGACCAAGCCGTCGTAGATTTTGTTGAAGGGGACCTCGGGCCCAGTCATCTTCACTCTCAAGGTCTTCAACATTAATGCATATAATATGTATAAAATGGACCTAACATAACTAGGTGACAGATAGTAAGAGTGACGTGAAGTGCAAAAATGAAGTGATGATGGTGATGTGATGTGAGATTGATGAGAATCTGAGGATGAAATTTTCAGGTAAGCTGCATCGACCGCCTGGTTCATCAGCATCTCTGGTCCATCCTTGTCTTGCCTTCTGACGGAATACAACACCATAAGGATGTTTAGCTGGGTGGTGCTTCCTTTTCGCTGCAAGGTTGGCATGACGTTCCTTGGGGAACATTGATCTCACCAATTCACCTGTTAGGACTAAAAAGGTTGCCTGCACATTTCTGGTTAGTACCCAACAGACAGAATTGTCATATAAAGCAGATTATTCATGAAATGATTAATGGAAGATTGTACTATTAGAACCATCATTTGGAGGTCAAAACAAAGTTTTTAATGATGGTTCCTTTAGCAAAAATGTCATTTTTAACATTATAGACAATTTCTGAATTTTTGAGATTTTTCTGAATTTTTCGAATTTTTTTGTCCATGTGCCCCCGATCGGGGGCACCTGGCCATGTGCCCCCAGATGAGGGCACATGCGCCCTATGGCCAATTTTTTTTTTTTTTTTGAAAAAAATGTACCTGATCGCCCTTCTCTTTTTTTGCTTTTTCAGCTCCAGAAAACACTTAATGAAAAATGATTAAAACTTCATTATGACTCATCCCTTTGCCTGTATATCGTATGCCTTGATTTTAAGTCAAAGGGAGGAGCCTTCTTAACAAGGTGGAATAAAACAAATGACTTAAAATGAAATGGGGGGTTGAGAGAACTTACCTGTCATGGTGTGAATCCTCTCCTCTCCTGTATTGACATGCCTGAAACACTTGACAGAAGGAGATTAGATCTTCATTAGGACTCATCCCTTTGCCCATTATGGTCAACTTTGTCTTAGGTCAAAGGGAAGAGCATTCTTAACAAGGTAATTAAAGTAAAAAATGGATATGCAATGCAGGAATGGAAATATGCATGACAGTAAAATAAACATGGATGCAACTAAGGCAACGATCATGACTAAGCAAATTTTTTTTTTGGATTTTCTTGAAAACAATCATTTGGATTTTCAAAAGTATTCAATTTTTTTTGGATTTTTGAAATATGTGTTTTTTTTTTGAATTTTTGAAATATTCAATTTTTTTGGGTTTTCGAAATATTCAATTTTTTGGGTTTTTTTAAAAAAATATGCATTTTTTGTGGGTTTTGAAATATATATATTTTTTTGGATTTTTGAAATATGTATTTTTTTGTGGAGAAAATGCAGGTATTTGAGACAGTTCATCGGTCTTTGGAGTTTGTCAAGACTCAAGTGGTAGATGCCACGTGCAAGAAATAAAGTTCCCTACCTAGAATCCTTCTAACCTTCTTCCTTTGATCGGCTCGGGTTCCACTGGATTTGGTCGGTTTACCCTACCTAAGGGGTTTAAGGAGGAAGAGTATAGAGGAAGTCCTTGAAAGGGTTTGAAGATATTGAGAGGGATTTCTCTACTCTCACTCAAATTACCCATTGGGGTTCGGCCTCTTTGGGTTTTTCTTTCTTTTCTTGTTCTTTTCTATGTGGCACATATTTGGACAGGTTTTTTTTTTTGACCCGTGGGGACATTGCCCATCTTTTAGTGCCTTTTGCCTTGACTATCATTATGGGTACTCATTCAGACAGGTTGATCATTTTTCTTTCTAACCTGAGGGGTTCATTGCCCATCTTTTGGCACCCTTTTGCACCCTCTGAGACGGCCTCCTACTAGGGTGGCGAGTGTTTTCGATACTACCCCTCTCTAATCTTCTCTCCCTATCTTGGACCGAGTAGAAAAGAATAGGGTAAGGGTACTCCTTCCATTTCTAGATTTCTGCCTTGCCTTTCGCAAGTGTCGGGTTGTCCGGATTCTAGGATCGGGAAGTGTTGTGTGTGTAGGATGGTACCTACCCTTGACTTCTCACGAACAACCTAGGATCGATGACTTGAGATTATACCAGTGGTTTCTCCATTTTTATGGAAAGTACTTTTTGAGGTAAACTCCATTCCAAGGATGATTTAATTTTTCCCATCTGCATTAGTCAATTCATATGCATTACCTGGATACTTTTCAGTGATTACAAAAGGCCCTTCCCAGTTAGGTTGCAACTTGGAGCGGGGACCCCCCGGCTTAACGAATATGCGTTTGACTACCATCTCACCGATTCCAAATTTTCTCTCGACCACCCTCTTTTGATAAAACCTTTTGAGTCTATTCTGATAAGTCCGGGCATGCTCGGCGGCGGCTAGCCTTCTTTCATCCAAGAGTTCAAGTTGTGCAAGGAGAGATTCTCGTCTCTCATCAACAGGAATATCCCTGTCGAGCTGAACTCGGAGAGATGGAAGTAATACTTCGTAAGGGACCACTGCTTCCATCCCATATGCCAAAGCATACGGGGTTTGTCCAGTGGGAGTCCTTACAGAAGTACGATAAGCCCATAGAGCATCTACAAGCTTATCAGGCCAGTCGGCAAATTTGCTAGACTTACAAGATTTCTTGATGATTTTGATTAAGGTTTTGTTGGTGGCTTCTGCTTGACCATTGCCTTGAGGATAGTATGGTGATGAATGATGCAATGAAATGTAATACCTGTTGCAAAGATCACGCAGATCTTGAGAAAGAAATTGTGGCCCGTTGTCGGTGATGATATCGCTGGGGATCCCGAACCTTGCAATGATGATGCACTTGATGAAGGAGCAGACTGTTGACGCTTTAATCTCCACGAATGCTTCCGCTTCAGCCCACTTTGTGAAGTACTCCGTTGCCGTCAGAATGAATGATTTTGAGCGCATTTCGGAGTTGAGGTCACTCAAGGGACCAATGATATCAAAGGCCCACATGGCGAAAGGCCATGGGGCATGAATTGGATGAAGGGAAGATGCGGGAGAGTGAATCTTGTCGGCATGGAGTTGACATGAATGACAATGCCGGACAAAGATGGAGCAGTCTTCTTCTAGAGTTGGCCAATAATATCCTTGTCGGATGATTTTCTTAGCAAGGGCTTGAGCATTCACATGACCACCACATACTCCAGAATGTGCTTCCTTCAGCACCAACTCAGCTTCTTCTTCATCAAGACATCTGAGTAAGATTCCACTTAGGCTTCTCTTATAGAGCACTCCTCCTAGTATTGTATACCTCTGAGATACTCTTCTGATTGCCTTCTTTTCCTTGGTGGTTGATCCAGGTGGATATGACTGATCTTGGCAATACCTCGCAATGTCGTCATACCAAGGTCTCTCACCTTCTTCTAATTCTTCAAACTCAATCAAGGAGATTTCTTCTTTATGTTGCAAGTATTCTTTTCTGTTGAATCTTTCCTTAACCTTCAGAAAACGTCCATCGTCAATTGCCGGAATTGTCCTCTTACAAATGTGGATAGTCCGCACTTGCCTGCCTAGCGGGACAGATAGAGATGAAGCTAGTGAAGCTAAGGCATCGGTGAGGATATTCTGAGAATGAGGGACATGGACAAAGGTGAGTTTGAAGAATAGCTTGATGTAGCAAGTGGTGAGCTCCTGGTAGGGCTTGAGGTTTGGATGAGAAGTTCGGTACTTGGATAGGACCTGGCGTAGGATCAATTGACTATCACCTATCACCCTCAGTTCGGTGGCACCATGAAAATGAGCGGCCTCCAGCCCGGCCAGCAAGGCTTCATACTCAGCTATGTTGTTGGTTGCTGGAAAGTTAAGCTGAAAAGCCTGTGGAATGGTGACACCTTCAGGTGACAGAAGGACAATACCTATCCCTCTACCATGAGAGTTCAGAGCCCCGTCAAAATATAATGTCCAAAGATTGGAAGATCGGACTGACATTAGTTCGTCATCCGGGAACTCCGACCGGACTGGGTCAAAGACGGGTATGGGATGATGGGCAAGGTGTTCAGCAATAGCATAGCCCTTAATTGCCTTCTGTGGGACATAAGTGATATCAAATTGGGATAAGAAACTCTGTCATCGCCCTAACCGATCAGTCAAGACTGTACACATTTATGTGCCAATTGTTGCAGATATCTGATTGAAACTTCTTTACCTCTGACTTTCCTATTTCCTAACCTAACTTGACCTACTGAAGATAAAGCTGGAAAGGTGGTATTTACAGTGGAGGGAGGATCGAGCAAATCGATCAATGATTCAGAAAAGGGGGATCCCTGATTGGGAGTACCCTCTGGGATGAGTAGAGACGTCTCCTCGATGGAAATGTGAATTTCAGAGAAGACGTTTTGGAAATTTCAAGTAAAAAGATAGAATGAGCCTGAGTGACTCGAAGCTTGCTAGAAGATGACTGAATTAATAGAGAGAAAAATTTAAGAATAAAGGGGAAAAAGGGGCTCGTGGGCCCGATGGTAACAGAAAGTGGACACATGGGTCCAAAACGGATGAAGAAGGCAAACGGGTACGTGGACCCGATCATAGAAATAAATGGGCATGTGAGCCCATGTTGAGAAAAGCCCTCAGTCATGAAGTTGATGAGGGAAGCAAATGGGCAAGCAGGCCCAGTAAGAGTGGAAGGTTGAAGAGGGCTCATGGGCCCAAAGTGGGTAAGTGGGCCCTGAAGCCCATCCAAAAGATCTAGAAATAAAGGTACGAGGTTCAAACATGACATTGTTGTATTTGGGCCTCGTGGAATGGTTTTGACTTGGGTGGTATGCTCAACCAGATGATCCAATATTGGTCTGCCCTTAAGTGGTTCTTGATACTCTTCCCCACTCCAGAACAGACGAGTCAAAGATAAGCATAAGTCTTCCAAGTCTTCTTCTTCTTTCGTCTGGAGCTTTTCTTCTCTTGACAGCTATCACGGAACTTTTACCATCTTCAGCCATCATCATGGTCTCCCCTTTGATAAAGAAGGTGTGGAGCCCCATGGCATATCCTGGCTGGAAGATCCTCCTTGGGATGGAACCCTCTTCATATCCCAACCCCTGCCAGCGTGGCCTTTTCACAGTTTCAATTGGCTGAGTGATTCCTTGAAGGTCCTTGCCTAAACCTCTTCCAGGCTGATAGCCCAATTTCATTATCATCCGCCATCCCAGTGTGTCTGGTAGTGAGGCGGTCATGCATCTGACTTCTGGCAATTCTCCCACTGAGAACCGGGGTTGTATTGACAGACCTAGGGGTAAAGAAGCATCGTTCAGCTCGTCCTTTATAGGCATGCTAGTCACCTTGACCACCTGTCCTTTAAAGGGAAACTTTATGCACTGGTGGTTTGTTGAAGCCACAGCTCCTATTGCCTCCAAGTATGGCCTCCCAAGTATAGCCCGAAAAGTTGGATCCAATTCTAAAACATGAAATTCCGTTGTGACCGTACATGGTCCAAGTTTGACTTCTAGTGTGACCACCCCACGTGCAGACTTCTTGGAGTTATCATAGGCTGTCACCATGGCACAGGATGGCTTGATTTCTTGCTCAGAAATGCCACACAACTGCAGAGTTTCTGGCGGCATAACATTGATAGAAGCTCCAGTGTCAACCAAACACGATTTCACTTCAATATTACGAATAACCACGGCCACATGCAAAGCATATCTTCTAAATTCTGGATCTGCTAATTCTTCCTGAGAGAAAGTGAGTGTTGGGTGCTCACTTCTAGGGGCTAACACTGTAGTGATCTTCTCGGAGTGGGAGATCTTCATTCACCATGACCCTTTGCAAGTACCGCCGTAGAATCTCCTGGTGCACCTTTGATCTTTTGATCAACTCAAGTATAGAAATGCGGCCGGTGTTTTATCCAAATGCTTTAACAGATCATAGGCTGTGCCTGGCAATGGTTCTTCTACTTGTTCTTCCTCCACTGGTTCCTGCGGTTGAGTTCCGGTTTGGGGAAAGAGCCGCTGGAACATCCTCCCACTCCGAAGCACCGGGGCTATTTGGCGGTCGGGTAGAGGTGACGGGTTAATCGGGGTGGGTTACGGTGGAACAGGTGGTGTAGGTGTAGGTATGATAGGTAATGGGATTGATGGTTCTCGGGATGATGGGGTTAGTTGGTAGAGGGGTAGGATTTGGAGGTGGTAGTGATGGTGATACCGGGGGCCTAATAAGAAGAGGCCGGGGTGCGGGAGTAGTTGCTGAGGTTAATGAAGGTGTAGGTTGTGGGATTGGTTGTGGTGTTGGTGGTATGATAAGGTGGGGTTTTGGAGTGGTAGAGCTCGTAGGTCGGGGGTTCGAGTTTGGTGATGATTGTGGTGGTCGGATGAGCAAGGGCCGGTGTGTAGCAATGGTTGAAGGTGGCATAGTTAGAGAGGGGGCTGGCCTAATGATGGGCCGGCGAGAAGAAGTGGCGGCCAGTGGTTGGGTTATTGAGCTTTGTGGTAGTTGTGGAGTAGCAGGTGCACGGAGTATCTGTCTAGCAGGGTTCCTAGCAGGAGACCTAGCTGGGTTGACAAGCATGGTTGCATTTTGGTTTTCTAGTTGCCAACCTTGAGCATGGCTGGCATCTCCCTGGACAATGGAATGTACTAGACCAATTCCCGGGTTTGGATGTGCTGGTGCCGGTGTTGGAGCGGGAGCATGTAATGGGAGCGAATTCTGGACAATCCCCAAGCCAAGTTGTTGTTGAGGATGAGCCGGTGGACGCCGCGCCGCCGCCGCCTAGCCTTCATTACTGTATGCATTCCCCCATTTGAACCCAATCAATGCTGCCTTGGTCATTCGGATCGTGGATGTAATCCTTGAATTGAAAGCACACCTCTACAAGATGACCAGGACACCGGTGGTAAGCACAATATCGGGACATATCAACATTTGTTGGCCAAACCTCTCTTTCCTTGGGCAATTCCAACTGTTTCTCTGCCATGAGTACATTGAAGATGTCGGTCAAGGAGTAAGGGAGTTGCTGGTAGTTCTCTCTCCTAGGACCTCCCCTTCGTGGTGCCTGATTGGGTGGTGGCGGTGCCCTATTGTAGGTAGGTTGACGAGGTTCTTTGGGGTTGTGCTACCGGGCCGAGGTGGTTGTTGTGGTTGTCGTGGTTGTTGTGGCCTAACCTGTTGTTGAGGGGGGTAATAGGAAGGGTTCTGTGGTGGGTTTCTGTACTGATTTTGACGGTTCCCTCCCTGGTTCCCCACAATGTTTATAGCTTCGTTGTTGACCACTCCCTCGGTTGTAGGACCAACTGGTGCAAAGGGGGTTTTCCTAAGGTTTCTATGTTTAGGATCGAAAGGGTTTATCATGGTGGCATCCTTGAAGTGGGCTTGCAAGTATCGGGCACTGTCATAGAGTTCATTCATTGTGGTAGGACGGTGCATGATCAAGACATTCCTCAAGGCAGGTGTAGTGTTTCCAATGAGCATCTACACTTGTTCCCCTTCAGAAATCACATCTGTCAATTTTTCTGCCATTCCTCTCCAGCGATCAGCAAACTTTATGAAGTCCTCTTCGGGCTTCATCTTCTCAGCAATCAAATCCGTGATGGAGTATGCTGGTGCCACCCGATCTCTGCATCTTTGCAAGAATTTTGTCTTGACAATGTCGAAGTCTCCTGCCTCAAAGGAGTCGAGTGAGTAGAACCATTCCAATGCAGACCCTTCTAGTGATCGGCGGAACAAGAAGGCAAGAACCCTACGATCATCTTTCCAGAATGAGGATTCATAGAGAAAATATTTTAGGTGAAGAAAAGTATTGCCAGTACCATTGTAGCGGCGAAAACCGGTAGCTCGTAAGGTGGCGAGTGTAGGACGCGAGAGAAGGAATAGAAATCTCGGTGCACCGACTTGGAGTCCATGCGACATCTCGGCTCTTCATAACGCTCATTCATCTGGGTGAGCTGATCCATGATTGCCCTGGTGAGAGCGAGGTTCTTGGTTTCTTGGTTGGGGTATGTGGTTAGAGACGTGGTTACGGAATTGAGGAACATGATTTGAAGATTGTCCCATGGCTTGGTGGATTGGGGGAACAACATGGTTGAAATAAGATGGTTGGACAAATGAGGGTTGGACCACAGATGGTTGAACTGCAGATGGTTGAATCATAGGTTGTTGAACAACAGGAGGTTGAATCATAGATTGTTGAACAACATGTGATTGAACAAAGGGTGACTGAATGACTGGTGGTTGAACTAGAGGACGAGGAGATAAGGCAACTTGATTGGTTTCAGCCTGATCTGAAACAATTTTGCCCTTCACCATGGATTGTATACGGGCATAGGTTTCTGGGTCAGTATAGAGAGACAACTCCCTAAAGAGTTGTTCAACATCACGGGGAGCAGATGGTTGAGGGACCTCTTGCACTTCTGACTGAATCGGTTGGTGACCCATCTCGTGCTCTCGATGTTCAGCTTGTTCCGCCATTCCAACGTGCCTTCCAGACCTTAGTTGCATTGAACTTAAACAAGTTGACAAAGTAAACAAAGAACTTTTTTCTGTTTTTTTAGTATTTTGCAAAAAGTTAGAGGTTTGAATTTTTGTTTGACAAACAAGTTATGCAAAGACTTGAAAGCAAGATTACGCAATGATTTTGATTAAACCTTAGGTTTATGAATTTTGTTAAGAATTGTTCTCTCAACAAATGGGTTAGGATCCTAACTCCAATCTCCAATGACCTAGGTTTCACACAAACTCACCACGTGTAGGTAACGTAGGATGCTTCGGGTTTTGGGGAGTGGTACAACCAACCCGATCGTGAAGAGGAATACTCCACGTATGAGGAATTACGGAGGCCTTGATGAAAGCCAACCAAGTCAACTAGGAAGGAATATCCCAGAAGAGAGGTCAGAATCCACCAAGAGGGTGTTTTGGATGGGAGGGGTAAATGGGAGAGTGAGCTCCCGCCTCAAAAAGTGTAAAAGAAGGAGGTAGAGAGAAGGAGCAGAGAATGCAATCAAGTAATAAAGCAAGTAATGAGCAAAACATGAACTTAAATAAACATGCAATCAACACCAGACAAGCAATTAGAAACTAGACAAGAAACTAGAAACTAGAATCTAGACTTGTTTCTTATGTGAGCCAAATGGAGATAGTGAAAAGGTGATGGAAAGAAGAGGGTTCAGATATGATAGCCAAGCCAAAGGGTGGTCCACGTGGGGACCGATGTGGGAACTGGGGTAAAAGGTAAAGGTGGTTCACGTGGGAACCGGTTTTGGGTAAAAAGGGGTGGTTCACGTGGGAACCGGTTTGAATGATCAAAAGAGGGCCACGTGGGGCCAATTAATGGTGAATAACGATCTGATCCAAGTGGGGATAGATCTGAAGGAAAGTGGTTTGGTTCACGTGGGAACCGAAGTAAAGAAAGAGATTGGTTCACGTGGGAACCGGTTTAAAAGGAAAAGGGTGGTTCACGTGGGAACCGGTTTAAATAAAAATGCAGAAATTAAATGGCATACTTGGCACTTCAGATCTGATGAAAGATGGGTGAAATCAGAAGTTTTGAGATGGCATGAAGTTTAAGAGAGGTGGAAAGAAGGAAAGGCTCACGTGGGAACCGGTCTAGAACTAGAACTAGTTGCAAACAAAACACTTAGCACCCACGGTTGAAGACATTGCTTGTCCCACCGTGGTCGCCACAAAAGCTGTCGACTCTGAAAATTAGACGGGGTCCTCTCCTTTTCAGGGAAGTCCATGAACCCAGATCGTCACCTCAAGAGGGGATGAGGAAAGAAAGGAATAAAGCTCGGAAAGCAATTCTCACCTCTATCCCACACTCACATTGATCCCCGAACTTTCATCCCTTGGCGTCGCTCGATCACCAAAGAGATGGTTCGGGTCATGTGGTAGGAGGGTGAGAAGAAATAAACATGGTCGCCAGGAACCGTGGGTTCCGATTTATAGAATTAAAATGAAAGATGACCGTGTGTACCTTAGCGTGAAGAATGTGAGTTAAAGCTTCTCCTTCTTCGGCCGGCCGATGAAGAAGAGTCCTCAACGTGTGGGTGCTTGATATTCTGTGCAACTAGACAAATAAACAAGTGAAATAGACAATTAGAACTAGACAAAGTGGAGTATCTGTAAAGAGAATAACATAAAACACACAATTGACTAGAAACTGACCGGATTCGGGTTATCTCTAACCCCTTTTTTTTATTTTCGGAATAACAGAGTAAAAGTAATGCAAAAAATGTAAAAAAATGATAGGATGATGGAGAATCACTAAACAAAGAGATAGAAAAAAGAACAGAAAGATTCTGAGTTGTATAGAGGAAGATATAGCCAAATCTGTGTTGTCGAAAAAGCCGAGTAGCAGTCCAGGATCTGCCAGGCGCGACTTTGCTTCTGCGCTTGTCACGATCAGCCCCGACCTCTGAATCAAGTGCCGTCGATTGTAAACTCAAGAAGACTTGGAGAGGAAGAACTTTGATGAAGAGAGCTCAGGCAGCAGACGTCCACACACTGCTGTAGAGGTCGAAGAAGAGAGACTTGGCAGATCACCCGTAGAACAGCCTTCCTCTCTCTTGAACCGACTTTTCTCTCTCTAAAAACTCGAAATTCTCTCTCTAAAAATCATAAAATTGATGCAGGAGGGAGTTTGGACGTCTTGAGATGCCTGGGGAGTCGTTCTCCTCTCCCTGGAACGACCAGAATCAGAGTCCTTTTATAGGAGAACAGGTGATCTTATCGAAGCTAGAAAATAGGGATGAATGCGCCCTACCCCTGGGCGCATGCGCCCTGGTGCAGGGCGCATGCGCCCCACTGAAGGGCGCATGCGCCCCCCAGGGGGGGCACATCTTATCTTCTCCGAAAAAATCGATCTTATCCGGTCCGTCGGTTGAGCGGTAGAGTCCGGGTGAAAAACTGGTTCCCACGTGCCTCAAAGGTGGGGCGCATGTGCCCTCAAGTGAGGGCACATGGTCAGGTGCCTCACTGGTAGGGCGCATGGCCATGTGCCCTGGGTCCCGGGCGCATGTGCCCTGGAACCCGGGCGCATGGGACTGGTTTCGCGCGTCCTTCTTCCGGAAGCCATTGCGAACACTCCCGAACTCGGAATTCGACGCCGTTTGTTGCGTTGGAAAGATAACAGGCCGAAGAAGCTTTATATAGCATCGGATCAGCCATCACACCCTCCAAAACTTCAGAATTTTATCCGGAAGTTAGGGCAGTAAATAGAAGATCCGATACAGGTCAAAAAGACTTCGACGGCAAACCGAAAAGGCACGGAATGCAACAAAACTTGTCTGGAGTGTGAATATGACCATAACCTTCAATGCATGATCATTAGGCATTGGTCATTCAGCCAATTTCCGTGTTCACACGATTTACGTGCAGCTTTCGCTCGGAAATTACGGCCTTTTTTTGCGGAAAACATCGGAAAACATCCGATTTCGTTCGGCGAAGCTCCAAATCAACTTTAAAAGACCCGGCATCATTATAAGGTAAATCATGCCTGTTACCCTATAAAACATGAGTTTTATGCTCTAAATTAGGCGAATTTGGCGTGTCTACAGCTTGCCTCGCCTTAATGTCGGCTTTGTAAGGGAGTGGCATGTAATGAAGCGGAGTGATTCGGAGTGAGCTGTAATGGAATGCAAGTGAGTGTAGATGAATGTAACGGAATGGAATGGTGATGGACTGAAAAGGTGGCATCAAGGTGTAGATATAGATACGCTTATCTACCTGATCCAGCAATGTGAATCTCTTTGAGTATTCTAGATCGCTTTCATGTTATATCAAAACCTCATATAATTGACTGGTAAAAGACATGCCCTTGGCACGAGAGATGAAAAAGTGAGTGATAAAGGATAAAAGGATGTAGCCAACCCTCAGCGTGGTGAGGAGTCCTCGAATTCGTAGGTTCATCATCACCAAAGAACCCGAACTTGGCGGTGTTCTTGTACTGTGATGGGCTAAAGTTTGTAAAAGAGAAGTTGATCTTAAAATGAAAAGAATACCAATCCATCATATTTGGAATCTCAAGTTCATTCAAGTTTCACCAAAATACTCAGTTTAATTCTGAGTGGAATAATCTCAAATTCTAAAAGGGTTCGTTTAAGCAAAACAAAATTGCTCGGGTATCGTGAAAACCATGAATCATGCTCTAGCAGAAAATCAAGTATTCGGAAAACGACAAGACAGATTTAAGCCATAGTGGGATTGAAAGACAATGGTGGGACTAACATAGAATGAAGGGAAAGAAGAAACAATGGCATGACCAATTGCCATGACACGGTGGGATAAAAAGACACGGTGGGTTAAAAGAAAGGACAGAATAAAACATGGTGGAATAAAAAGAAAGGAATAAAACATGAAGGGATAAAGGAAAGAATAAAACATGATGAAATAAAAGAAAGAGAAAACATAATGAAATAGAATTGGTAATGATGAAGAAAGAAAAGGAGATGGTCATGAACACACGTAAAATCATGTAGAAAATAGTTGAAGATATAGATTGTCTATTGGAGGTCAAGACACCCGATTAGGAACCATCGTCCCTCCAATGTTCAATTTTGGCTTATCCGTGAGTGTGAAGAAATGACCAAGCCGTCGTAGATTTTGTTGAAGGGGACCTCGGGCCCCAGTCATCTTCACTCTCAAGGTCTTCAACATTAATGCATATAATATGTATAAAATGGACCTAACATAACTAGGTGACAGATAGTAAGAGTGATGTGAAGTGCAAAAATGAAGTGATGATGGTGATGTGATGTGAGATTGATGAGAAGCTGAGGATGAAATTTTCAGGTAAGCTGCATCGACCGCCTGGTTCATCAGCATCTCTGGTCCATCCTTGTCTTGCCTTCTGACGGAATACAACACCATAAGGATGTTTAGCTGGGTGGTGCTTCCTTTTCGCTGCAAGGTTGGCATGACGTTCCTTGGGGAACATTGATCTCACCAATTCACCTGTTAGGACTAAAAAGGTTGCCTGCACATTTCTGATTAGTACCCAAATGCATGTAATTGTCATATAAAGCAGATTATTCATGAAATGATTAATGGAAGATTTTACTATTAGAACCATCATTTGGAGGTCAAAACAAAGTTTTTAATGATGGTTACTTTAGCAAAAATGTCATTTTTAACATTATAGACAATTTCTGAATTTTTGAGATTTTTCTGAATTTTTCGAATTTTTTTGTCCATGTGCCCCCGATCGGGGGCACCTGGCCATGTGCCCCCAGATGAGGGCACATGCGCCCTATGGCCATTTTTTTTTTTGAAAAAAATGTACCTGATCGCCCTTCTCTTTTTTTGCTTTTTCAGCTCCTGAAAACACTTAATGAAAAATGATTAAAACTTCATTATGACTCATCCCTTTGCCTGTATATCGTATGCCTTGATTTTAAGTCAAAGGGAGGAGCCTTCTTAACAAGGTGGAATAAAACAAATGACTTAAAATGAAATGGGGGGTTGAGAGAACTTACCTGTCATGGTGTGAATCCTCTCCTCTCCAGTATTGACATGCCTGAAACACTTGACAGAAGGAGATTAGATCTTTATTAGGACTCATCCCTTTGCCCATTATGGTCAACTTTGTCTTAGGTCAAAGGGAAGAGCATTCTTAACAAGGTAATTAAAGTAAAAAATGGATATGCAATGCAGGAATGGAAATATGCATGACAGTAAAATAAACATGGATGCAACTAAGGCAACGATCATGACTAAGCAAATTTTTTTTTTTGGATTTTCTTGAAAACAATCATTTGGATTTTCAAAAGTATTCAATTTTTTTTGGATTTTTGAAATATGTGTTTTTTTTTGAATTTTTGAAATATTCAATTTTTTGGGTTTTCGAAATATTCAATTTTTTGGGTTTTTTTAAAAAAATATGCATTTTTTGTGGGTTTTGAAATATATATATTTTTTTGGATTTTTGAAATATGTATTTTTTTGTGGAGAAAATGCAGGTATTTGAGACAGTTCATCGGTCTTTGGAGTTTGTCAAGACTCAAGTGGTAGATGCCACGTGCAAGAAATAAAGTTCCCTACCTAGAATCCTTCTAACCTTCTTCCTTTGATCGGCTCGGGTTCCACCTGGATTTGGTCGGTTTACCCTACCTAAGGGGTTTAAGGAGGAAGAGTATAGAGGAAGTCCTTGAAAGGGTTTGAAGATATTGAGAGGGATTTCTCTACTCTCACTCAAATTACCCATTGGGGTTCGGCCTCTTTGGGTTTTTCTTTCTTTTCTTGTTCTTTTCTATGTGGCACATATTTGGACAGGTTTTTTTTTTTGACCCGTGGGGACATTGCCCATCTTTTAGTGCCTTTTGCCTTGACTATCATTATGGGTACTCATTCAGACAGGTTGATCATTTTTCTTTCTAACCTGAGGGGTTCATTGCCCATCTTTTGGCACCCTTTTGCACCCTCTGAGACGGCCTCCTACTAGGGTGGCGAGTGTTTTCGATACTACCCCTCTCTAATCTTCTCTCCCTATCTTGGACCGAGTAGAAAAGAATAGGGTAAGGGTACTCCTTCCATTTCTAGATTTCTGCCTTGCCTTTCGCAAGTGTCGGGTTGTCTGGATTCTAGGATCGGGAAGTGTTGTGTGTGTAGGATGGTACCTACCCTTGACTTCTCACGAACAACCTAGGATCGATGACTTGAGATTATACCAGTGGTTTTTCCATTTTTATGGAAAGTACTTTTTGAGGTAAACTCCATTCCAAGGATGATTTAATTTTTCCCATCTGCATTAGTCAATTCATATGCATTACCTGGATACTTTTCAGTGATTACAAAAGGCCCTTCCCAGTTAGGTTGCAACTTGGAGCGGGGACCCCCCGGCTTAACGAATATGCGTTTGACTACCATCTCACCGATTCCAAATTTTCTCTCGACCACCCTCTTTTGATAAAACCTTTTGAGTCTATTCTGATAAGTCCGGGCATGCTCGGCGGCGGCTAGCCTTCTTTCATCCAAGAGTTCAAGCTGTGCAAGGAGAGATTCTCGTCTCTCATCAACAAGAATATCCCTGTCGAGCTGAACTCAGAGAGGTGGAGGTCATACTTCGTAAGGGACCATCGCTTCCATCCCATATGCCAAAGCATACGGGGTTTGTCCAGTGGGAGTCCTTACAGAAGTACGATAAGCCCATAGAGCATCTACAAGCTTATCAGGCCAGTCGGCAAATTTGCTAGACTTACAAGATTTCTTGATGATTTTGATTAAGGTTTTGTTGGTGGCTTCTGCTTGACCATTGCCTTGAGGATAGTATGGTGATGAATGATGCAATGAAATGTAATACCTGTTGCAAAGATCACGCAGATCTTGAGAAAGAAATTGTGGCCCGTTGTCGGTGATGATATCGCTGGGGATCCCGAACCTTGCAATGATGATGCACTTGATGAAGGAGCAGACTGTTGACGCTTTAATCTCCACGAATGCTTCCGCTTCAGCCCACTTTGTGAAGTACTCTGTTGCCGTCAGAATGAATGATTTTGAGCGCATTTCGGAGTTGAGGTCACTCAAGGGGCCAATGATATCAAAGGCCCACATGGCGAAAGGCCATGGGGCATGAATTGGATGAAGGGAAGATGCGGGAGAGTGAATCTTGTCGGCATGGAGTTGACATGAATGACAATGCCGGACAAAGATGGAGCAATCTTCTTCTAGAGTTGGCCAATAATATCCTTGTCGGATGATTTTCTTAGCAAGGGCTTGAGCATTCACATGACCACCACATACTCCAGAATGTGCTTCCTTCAGCACCAACTCAGCTTCTTCTTCATCAAGACATCTGAGTAAGATTCCACTTAGGCTTCTCTTATAGAGCACTCCTCCTAGTATTGTATACCTCTGAGATACTCTTCTGATTGCCTTCTTTTCCTTGGTGGTTGATCCAGGTGGATATGATCGATCTTGGCAATACCTCGCAATGTCGTCATACCAAGGTCTCTCACCTTCTTCTAATTCTTCAAACTCAATCAAGGAGATTTCTTCTTTATGTTGCAAGTATTCTTTTCTGTTGAATCTTTCCTTAACCTTCAGAAAACGTCCATCCTCAATTGCCGGAATTGTCCTCTTACAAATGTGGATAGTCCGCACTTGCCTGCCTAGCGGGACAGATAGAGATGAAGCTAGTGAAGCTAAGGCATCGGTGAGGATATTCTGAGAATGAGGGACATGGACAAAGGTGAGTTTGAAGAATAGCTTGATGTAGCAAGTGGTGAGCTCCTGGTAGGGCTTGAGGTTTGGATGAGAAGTTCGGTACTTGGATAGGACTTGGCGTAGGATCAATTGACTATCACCTATCACCCTCAGTTCGGTGGCACCATGAAAATGAGCGGCCTCCAGCCCGGCCAGCAAGGCTTCATACTCAGCTATGTTGTTGGTTGCTGGAAAGTTAAGCTGAAAAGCCTGTGGAATGGTGACACCTTCAGGTGACAGAAGGACAATACCTATCCCTCTACCATGAGAGTTCAGAGCCCCGTCAAAATATAATGTCCAAAGATTGGAAGATCGGATTGACATTAGTTCGTCATCCGGGAACTCCGACCGGACTGGGTCAAAGACGGGTATGGGATGATGGGCAAGGTGTTCAGCAATAGCATAGCCCTTAATTGCCTTCTGTGGGACATAAGTGATATCAAATTGGGATAAGAAACTCTGTCATCGCCCTAACCGATCAGTCAAGACTGTACACATTTATGTGCCAATTGTTGCAGATATCTGATTGAAACTTCTTTACCTCTGACTTTCCTATTTCCTAACCTAACTTGACCTACTGAAGATAAAGCTGGAAAGGTGGTATTTACAGTGGAGGGAGGATCGAGCAAATCGATCAATGATTCAGAAAAGGGGGATCCCTGATTGGGAGTACCCTCTGGGATGAGTAGAGACGTCTCCTCGATGGAAATGTGAATTTAAGAGAAGACGTTTTGGAAATTTCAAGTAAAAAGATAGAATGAGCCTGAGTGACTCGAAGCTTGCTAGAAGATGACTGAATTAATAGAGAGAAAAATTTAAGAATAAAGGGGAAAAAGGGGCTCGTGGGCCCGATGGTACGTAAAGTGGACACATGGGTCCAAAACGGATGAAGAAGGCAAACGGGTACGTGGACCCGATCATAGAAATAAATGGGCATGTGAGCCCATGTTGAGAAAAGCCCTCAGTCATGAAGTTGATGAGGGAAGCAAATGGGCAAGCAGGCCCAGTAAGAGTGGAAGGTTGAAGAGGGCTCATGGGCCCAAAGTGGGTAAGTGGGCCCTGAAGCCCATCCAAAAGATCTAGAAATAAAGGTACGAGGTTCAAACATGACATTGTTGTATTTGGGCCTCGTGGAATGGTTTTGACTTGGGTGGTATGCTCAACCAGATGATCCAATATTGGTCTGCCCTTAAGTGGTTCTTGATACTCTTCCCCACTCCAGAACAGACGAGTCAAAGATAAGCATAAGTCTTCCAAGTCTTCTTCTTCTTTCGTCTGGAGCTTTTCTTCTCTTGACAGCTATCACGGAACTTTTGCCATCTTCAGCCATCATCATGGTCTCCCCTTTGATAAAGAAGGTGTGGAGCCCCATGGCATATCCTGGCTGGAAGATCCTCCTTGGGATGGAACCCTCTTCATCTCCCGACCCCCGCCTGCGTGGCCTTTTCACGGCTTCAATTGGCCGAGTGATTCCTTGAAGGTGCTTGCCTAAACCTCTTCCAGCATGATAGCCCAATTTCATTATCATCCGCCATCCCAGTGTGTCTGGTAGTGAGGCGGTCATGCATCTGACTTCTGGCAATTCTCCCACTGAGATCCGGGGTTGTATTGACAGACCTAGGGGTAAAGAAGCATCGTTCAGCTCGTCCTTTATAGGCATGCTAGTCACCTTGACCACCTGTCCTTTAAAGGGAAACTTTATGCACTGGTGGTTTGTTGAAGCCACAGCTCCTATTGCCTCCAAGTATGGCCTCCCAAGTATAGCCCGAAAAGTTGGATCCAATTCTAAAACATGAAATTCCGTTGTGACCGTACATGGTCCAAGTTTGACTTCTAGTGTGACCACCCCACGTGCAGACTTCTTGGAGTTATCATAGGCTGTCACCATGGCACAGGATGGCTTGATTTCTTGCTCAGAAATGCCACACAACTGCAGAGTTTCTCGCGACATAACATTGATAGAAGCTCCAGTGTCAACCAAACACGATTTCACTTCAATATTACGAATAACCACGGCCACATGCAAAGCATATCTTCTAAATTCTGGATCTGCTAATTCTTCCTGAGAGAAAGTGAGTGTTGGGTGCTCACTTCTAGGGGCTAACACTGTAGTGATCTTCTCAGGTGGGAGATCTTCATTCACCATGACCCTTTGCAAGTACTGCTGTAGAATCTCCTGGTGCACCTTTGATCTTTTGATCAACTCAAGTATAGAAATACGGGCCGGTGTTTTATCCAAATGCTTTAACAGATCATAGGCTGTGCCTGGCAATGGTTCTTCTACTTGTTCTTCCTCCACTGGTTCCTGCGGTTGAGTTCCGGTTTGGGGAAAGAGCCGCTGGAACATCCTCCCACTCCGAAGCACCGGGGCTATTTGGCGGTCGGGTAGAGGTGACGGGTTAACTGGGGTGGGTTCTGGTGGAACAGGTGGTGTAGGTGTAGGTATGATAGGTAATGGGATTGATGGTTACGGGATGATGGGGTTAGTTGGTAGAGGGGTAGGATTTGGAGGTGGTAATGATGGTGATACCGGTGGCCTAATAAGAAGAGGCCGGGGTGCGGGAGTAGTTGATGAGTTTAATGAAGGTGTAGGTTGTGGGATTGGTTGTGGTGTTGGTGGTATGATAGGTTGGGGTTTTGGAGTGGTAGAGCTCGTAGGCTGGAGGTTCAGGTTTGGTGATGATTGTGGTGGTCGGATGAGCAAGGGCCGGTGTGTAGCAATGGTTGAAGGTGGCGTAGTTAGAGAGGGGGCTGGCCTAATGATGGGCCGGCGAGAAGAAGTGGCGGCCAGTGGTTGGGTTATTGAGCTTTGTGGTAGTTGTGGAGTAGCAGGTGCACGGATTATCTGTCTAGGAGGGTTCCTAGCAGGAGACCTAGCTGGGTTGACGGGCATGGTTGCATTTTGGTTTTCTAGTTGCCAACCTTGAGCACGGCTGGCATCTCCCTGGACAATGGAGTGTACTAGACCAATTCCTGGGTTTGGATGTGCTGGTGCCGGTGCTGGAGCGGGAGCATGTAATGGGAGAGGATTCTGGACAATCCCCAAGCCAGGTTGTTGTTGAGGTTGAGCCGGTGGACGCTGCCGCTGCTGCTGCCTAGCGTTCATTACCTGTATGCATTCCCCCATTTGAACCCAATCAATGCTGCCTTGGTCATTCAGATCGTGGATGTAATCCTTGAATTGAAAGCACACCTCTACAGTATGACCAGGACACCGGTGGTAAGCACAGTATCGGGACATATCAACATTTGTTGGCCAAACCTCTCTTTCCTTGGGCAATTCCAACTGTTTCTCTTCCATGAGTACATTGATGATGTCGGTCAAGGAGTAAGGGAGTTGCTGGTAGTTCTCTCTCCTAGGACCTCCCCTTCGTGGTGCCTGATTGGGTGGTGGCGGTGCCCTATTGTAGGTAGGTTGACGAGGTTGCTGGGGTTGTGCTACTGGCTGAGGTGGTTGTTGTGGTTGTCGTGGTTGTTGTGGCCTAACCTGTTGTTGAGGGGGGTAATAGGAAGGGTTCTGTGGTGGGTTTATGTACTGATTTTGACGGTTCCCTCCCTGGTTCCCCACAATGTTTACAGCTTCGTTGTTGACCACTCCCTCGGTTGTAGGACCAACTGGTGCAAAGGGGGTTTTCCTGAGGTTTCTATGTTTAGGATCGAAAGGGTTTATCATGGTGGCATCCTTGAAGTGGGCTTGCAAGTATCGGGCACTGTCATAGAGTTCATTCATTGTGGTAGGACGGTGCATGATCAAGACATTCCTCAAGGCAGGTGTAGTGTTTCCAATGAGCATCTTCACTTGTTCCCCTTCAGAAATCACATCCGTCAATTTTTACGCCATTCCTCTCCAGCGATCAGCAAACTTTATGAAGTCCTCTTCGGGCTTCATCTTCTCAGCAATCAAATCCGTGATGGAGTATGCTGGTGCCACCCGATCTCTGCATCTTTGCAAGAATTTTGTCTTGACAATGTCGAAGTCTCTTGCCTCAAAGGAGTCGAGTGAGTAGAACCATTCCAATGCAGACCCTTCTAGTGATCGGCGGAACAAGAAGGCAAGAACCCTACGATCATCTTTCCAGAATGAGGATTCATAGAGAAAATATTTTAGGTGAAGAAAAGGATTGCCAGTACCATTGTAGCGGCGATAAACTGGTAGCTCAGAAGGTGGCAGGTGTAGGACTGGCAGAGAAGGAATAGAAATCTCAGGCACTGACTTGGAGTCCATGCGACATCTCAGCTCTTCATAACGCTCATTCATCTGGGTGAGCTGATCCATGATTGCCCTGGTGAGAGCAGGTTCTTGGTTTACTGGTTGGGGTATGTGGTTAGAGACGTGGTTCTGGAATTGAGGAACATGATTTGAAGATTGTCCCATGGCTTGGTGGATTGGGGGAACAACATGGTTGAAATAAGATGGTTGGACAAATGAGGGTTGGACCACAGATGGTTGAACTGCAGATGGTTGAATCATAGGTTGTTGAAC
This sequence comes from Cryptocoryne crispatula var. balansae, assembly GCA_036172225.1. NCBI lineage: Eukaryota > Viridiplantae > Streptophyta > Magnoliopsida > Alismatales > Araceae > Cryptocoryne > Cryptocoryne crispatula. Next base: position 24,420,738 of record CM069925.1, read on the forward strand.
AACAGGAGGTTGAATCATAGATTGTTGAACAACATGTGATTGAACAAAGGGTGACTGAATGACTGGTGGTTGAACTAGAGGACGAGGAGATAAGGCAACTTGATTGGTTTCAGCCTGATCTGAAGCAATTTTGCCCTTCACCATGGATTGTATACGGGCATAGGTTTCTGGGTCGGTATAGAGAGACAACTCCCTAAAGAGTTGTTCAACATCACGGGGAGCAGATGGTTGAGGGACCTCTTGCACTTCTGACTGAATCGGTTGGTGACCCATCTCGTGCTCTCGATGTTCAGCTTGTTCCGCCATTCCAACGTGCCTTCCAGACCTTAGTTGCATTGAACTTAGGAGAAAGTAAAACAAGTTGACAAAGTAAACAAAGAACTTTTTTTCTGGTTTTTTTAGTATCTTGCAAAAAGTTAGAGGTTTGAATTTTTGTTTGACAAACAAGTTATGCAAAGACTTGAAAGCAAGATTACGCAATGATTTTGATTAAACCTTAGGTTTATGAATTTTGTTAAGAATTGTTCTCTCAACAAATGGGTTAGGATCCTAACTCCAATCTCCAATGACCTAGGTTTCACACAAACTCACCACGTGTAGGTAACGTAGGATGCTTCGGGTTTTGGGGAGTGGTACAACCAACCCGATCGTGAAGAGGAATACTCCACGTATGAGGAATTACGGAGGCCTTGATGAAAGCCAACCAAGTCAACTAGGAAGGAATATCCCGTAAGAGAGGTCAGAATCCACCAAGAGGGTGTTTTGGATGGGAGGGGTAAATGGGAGAGTGAGCTCCCGCCTCAAAAAGTGTAAAAGAAGGAGGTAGAGAGAAGGAGCATAGAATGCAATCAAGTAATAAAGCAAGTAATGAGCAAAACATGAACTTAAATAAACAGGCAATCAACACCAGACAAGCAATTAGAAACTAGACAAGAAACTAGAAACTAGAATCTAGACTTGTTTCTTATGTGAGCCAAATGGAGATAGTGAAAAGGTGATGGAAAGAAGAGGGTTCAGATCTGATAGCCAAGCCAAAGGGTAGTCCACGTGGGGACCGATGTGGGAACTGGGGTAAAAGGTAAAGGTGGTTCACGTGGGAACCGGTTTTGGGTAAAAAGGGGTGGTTCACGTGGGAACCGGTTTGAATGATCAAAAGAGGGCCACGTGGGGCCAATTAATGGTGAATAACGATCTGATCCAAGTGGGGATAGATCTGAAGGAAAGTGGTTTGGTTCACGTGGGAACCGAAGTAAAGAAAGAGATTGGTTCACGTGGGAACCGGTTTAAAAGGAAAAGGGTGGTTCACGTGGGAACCGGTTTAAATAAAAATGCAGAAATTAAATGGCATACTTGGCACTTCAGATCTGATGAAAGATGGGTGAAATCAGAAGTTTTGAGATGGCATGAAGTTTAAGAGAGGTGGAAAGAAGGAAAGGCTCACGTGGGAACCGGTCTAGAACTAGAACTAGTTGCAAACAAAACACTTAGCACCCACGGTTGAAGACATTGCTTGTCCCACCGTGGTCGCCACAAAAGCTGTCGACTCTGAAAATTCGACGGGGTCCTCTCCTTTTCAGGGAAGTCCATGAACCCAGATCGTCACCTCAAGAGGGGATGAGGAAAGAAAGGAATAAAGCTCGGAAAGCAATTCTCACCTCTATCCCACACTCACATTGATCCCCGAACTTTCATCCCTTGGCGTCGCTCGATCACCAAAGAGATGGTTCGGGTCATGTGGGAGGAGGGTGAGAAGAAATAAACATGGTCTCCAGGAACCGTGGGTTCCGATTTATAGAATTAAAATGAAAGATGACCGTGTGTACCTTAGCGTGAAGAATGTGAGTTAAAGCTTCTCCTTCTTCGGCCGGCCGATGAAGAAGAGTCCTCAACGTGTGGGTGCTTGATATTCTGTGCAACTAGAAAAATAAACAAGTGAAATAGACAATTAGAACTAGACAAAGTGGAGTATCTGTAAAGAGAATAACATAAAACACACAATTGACTAGAAACTGACCGGATTCGGGTTATCTCTAACCCCTTTTTTTATTTTCGGAATAACAGAGTAAAAGTAATGCAAAAAAATGTAAAAAAGTGATAGGATGATGGAGAATCACTAAACAAAGAGATAGAAAAAAGAACAGAAAGATTCTGAGTTGTATAGAGGAAGATATAGCCAAATCTGTGTTGTCGAAAAAGCCGAGTAGCAGTCCAGGATCTGCCAGGCGCGACTTTGCTTCTGAGCTTGTCACGATCAGCCCCGACCTCTGAATCAAGTGCCGTCGATTGTAAACTCAAGAAGACTTGGAGAGGAAGAACTTTGATGAAGAGAGCTCAGGCAGCAGACGTCCACACACTGCTGTAGAGGTCGAAGAAGAGAGACTTGGCAGATCACCCGTAGAACAGCCTTCCTCTCTCTTGAACCGACTTTTCTCTCTCTAAAAACTCGAAATTCTCTCTCTAAAAATCATAAAATTGATGCAGGAGGGAGGTTGGACGTCTTGAGATGCCTGGGGAGTCGTTCTCCTCTCCCTGGAACGACCAGAATCAGAGTCCTTTTATAGGAGAACAGGTGATCTTATCGAAGCTAGAAAATAGGGATGAATGCGCCCCACTGAAGGGCGCATGCGCCCCCCAGGGGGGGCACATCTTATCTTCTCCGAAAAAATCGATCTTATCCGGTCCGTCGGTTGAGCGGTAGAGTCCGGGTGAAAAACTGGTTCCCACGTGCCTCAAACGTGGGGCGCATGTGCCCTCAAGTGAGGGCACATGGTCAGGTGCCACACTGGTAGGGCGCATGGCCATGTGCCCTGGGTCCCGGGCGCATGTGCCCTGGAACCTGGGCGCATGGGACTGGTTTCGCGCGTCCTTCTTCCAGAAGCCATTGCGAACACTCCCGAACTCGGAATTCGACGCCGTTTGTTGCGTTGGAAAGATAACAGGCCGAAGAAGCTTTATATAGCATCGGATCAGCCATCACACCCTCCAAAACTTCAGAATTTTATCCGGAAGTTAGGGCAAGAAACGTAAGATCCGATACAGGTCAAAATGACTTCGACGGCAAACCGAAAAGGCACGGAATGCAACAAAACTTGTCTGGAGTGTGAATATGACCATAACCTTCAATGCATGATCATTAGGCATTGGTCATTCAGCCAATTTCCATGTTCACACGATTTACGTGCAGCTTTCGCTCGGAAATTACGGCCTTTTTTTGCGAAAAACATCGGAAAACATCCGATTTCGTTCGGCGAAGCTCCAAATCAACTTTAAAAGACCCGGCATCATTATAAGGTAAATCATGTGTGTTACCCTATAAAACATGAGTTTTATGCTCTGAATTAGGCGAATTTGGCGTGTCTACAGTCTCCTTGTGCTTAGACCGCCAGTCCCTAGCAAGCCTTTAGTTCTATATATCTCATTTTTGGAGAATTCTCTTGGGGAAGTCCTTGCACAAGTGAATGAATAAGGTAAAGAGCAGGCAACTTACTATTTGTCCAAGATTTTTGATTCATGTGAGCATAAGTATACTATAGTGGAGAAGACCTATGTTGCACTAGTTTGGATAGTTCAGAAGTTTAAACACTATTTTTTAGCTCATGAGGTCAACCTTATTACTCGCATCAATCGCATCAAATTCCTTCTTAAGAAAACTATTCTAACTGATCGGTTAGGTCGTTGGCAGAGCTTTCTTTCACAATTCGATATCACCTATCTACTCTAGAAGGCGATTAAGTGCTATGCCATTGCTGAACATCTTGCCCACCATCTTGTACCCATCTTTAACTCAGTCCAGTCGGAGCTCCCAGATGACGAACTAATGTTGATCCGACCTTCCAATGTTTGAACATTATATTTTGATGAGGCTCTGAATTCACTCAGTAGGGGAATAGGAATCGTTCTTCTGTCACTTGAAGGTGTCACCATTCCACAAACATTTCAACTTAACTTTTCAGCAACCAACAATATAGCTGAATATGAAGCCTTGATGGCTAGGCAGGAGGCTGCTCACTTCTATAGTGCCACTGAACTAAAGGTTATAGGTGATAGCCAACTGATTCTGCACTAAGTCCTAACAAAATACCGAAGCTCTCGTCCGAACCTCAAACCCTACCAAGAACTCACCTTTTTCTACATCAAGTTGTTCTCACAACTCACTTTTGTCCATGTTCCTCGAGCTCAGAATCTTCTAGCTGATGCCCTAGCCTCTTTAGCTTTATCTCTATCAGTCCCGCTAGGCAGACATGTGTGGACTATCCATATCCATAGGAGGTCGATGTTGGCAATTAAGGATGGACGATTTCTAAAGATCAAGAAGAGGTTTGGCAGGAAGGAATACCTAGAGCAGAAAGAGGAGATCTCTCTGGTCGAGTTGGAAGAACTAAATGAGGGTGAGAGGCCTTGGTATGATGAGATTTGGTATGATGAGATTGCACGGTATTGCCAAGATCAGTCTTATCCACCTAGATCCAATGCAAAAGAGAAAAAGGCCATTAGAAGAGTATCCCAGAGGTATACCATCTTGGGAGGGATGCTCTACAAGAGGAGCTGAGTGAAATCTTACTCAGATGAGTTGATGAGAAATAAGCATAGTTGGTGCTTAAGGAAGCACATTCTGGGGTCTGTGGGTGCCATGTCAATGCTCAGGCTCTTTCTAGAAAGATCATCTGATAAGGGTATTATTGGCCAACCCTAGAAGAAGGCTGCTCTATCTATGTCTGGAATTATCACTCTTGCCAACTCCATGCTGACAAAATCCATTCTCTTACATTTGCCCTTCACCCGATTCATACCCCCATGGCCCTTCTCCATGTTGGCTTTTGATATCATTGGCCCTCTAAGTGATCCTAACTATGAAGTCCACTACAAATCATTCATTCTAACAGCCACAGATTACTTCACCAAGTGGGCAAAAGTGGAAGCATTTGTGGAGATCAAGGCATCAACACTATGCTCCTTCATCAAGCGCAACATCATCACCAGGTTCGAGATTCCCAGTGACATCATTACTGTCAATAAACCACAATTTCTTTCTCAATATCTACATGATCTTTGCAACAGGTACCAAATCGCATTGCATAATTCATCTTTGTACTATGAGCAAGGTAATGGTCAAGTAGAAGCCACCGATAAAACCTTGATTAAGGTTATCAAGAAAACCTGTAAGTCTAGCAAGTTCGTGACTGGCCAGATAAGCTTGTAGATGCCCTATGGGCTTATCTTACTTTCATGTGGACCCCCACTGGTCAAACCCCATATGCCCTCCCATATGGGATGGATGCAGTGGTCCCATAAAAAATACTCCTTCCATCACTCCAAGTTCAACTCAACAGGGAAATCCCCGTCGATAAGAGACGAGAGTCTCTCCTTGCACAACTTGAACTCCTAGATGAAATAAGGTTGGCCACCTCCAAGCATGCTCAGACTTATCAGAATAGACTCAAAAGGTTTTATCAAAAGAGGGTGGTAGAGAGAAAATTTGAAATCAGTGAGATGGTAGTCAAACGCATATTTGTTAAGCCTGGTGGTCCCCGCTCCAAGTTGCAATCTAACTAAGAAGGGCCTTTTGTTATCACTGAAAAATATCCTAGTAATGCATATAAGCTAATCAATGCCAATGGAGAGAGTGAATCATCCATGGAACAACGTTTACCTCAAAAAATATTTTCCTTGAAAAAAATAGAGAATCTTTGGTATGATATTAGGTCATCGATCTCGGAGTTTTCGCTAGAGGACAAGGGTAGACAACACTTTACACACACAACACCTCCCGATCCCATAATCTAGATAGCCTGCTACTCTAGAGAGGCAAGGCAGAACCTTGAAGGCAGAAAGGGACCCTTATCCTATTCTCTTCTGTTTAGTCCAAGATGAGTGAAGGTGACTAGAGGAGGAGAGTATCAAAAATGCTCACCACCCTAGTAGGATGCTGACTCATAGGATACAAAAGGGTGCAAAAAGATGGGCAATGAATCCCACATGTTTAAACAAATATGGGCCTATCTGAATGAGTACCTGAAAAGGTAGAAAAGGAATAAAAGACACCAAAAGATGGGCAATGACCCCACATGTTTGTCGACTCTGAAAATTCGACGGGGTCCTCTCCTTTTCAGGGAAGTCCGTGAATCCAGATCATCACCTCAAGAGGGGATGAGAAAAGAAAGGAATAAAGCTCGGAAAGCAAATCTCACCACGATCCCACACTCACATTGATCCCCGAACTTTCATCCCTTGGCGTCGCTCGATCACCAAAGAGACGGTTCAGGTCATGTGGGAGGAGGGTGATAAGAAATAAATTAAGACATGTGGTTGCCAGGAACCGTGGGTTCCGATTTAAAGAATTAAAATGACCGTGTGTACCATAGCGTGAAGAATGTGAGTTAAAGCTTCTCCTTCTTCGGCCGGCCGATGAAGAAGAGTCCTCAACGTGTGCGTGCTTGATATTCTGTGCAACTAGACAAATAAACAAGTGAAATAGACAATTAGAACTAGACAAAGTGGAGTATATGTAAAGAGAATAACATAAAAAACACACAATTGACTAGAAACTGACCGGATTCGGGTTATCTCTAACCCCTTTTTTATTTTCGGATTAACGGAGTAAAAGTAATGAAAAAAATGTAAAAAAATTATAGGAGGATGGATAATCACTAAATAAATATATAGGAAAAAGAACAGCAATATTCTGAGTTGAATAGAGAAAGATATAGCCAAATCTGTGTTGTCGAAAAAAGCCGAGTAGCAGTCCAAGATCTGCCAGATGCAACTTTGCTTCTGCGCTCGTCACGACCAGCCTCGACCTCAGAATCAAGTGACATCGATTGAAAACTCAAGAAAACTTGGAGAGGAAGAACTTTGATGAAGAGAGCATTGGCAGAAGACGTCCACACACTGCTGTAGAGGCCAAAGAAGAGAGACTTGGCAGATCACCTGCAGAACAGCCTTCCTCTCTCTTGAACCGACTTTTCTCTCTCTAAAAACTCGAAATTCTCTCTCTAAAAATCACAAAATAGATGCAGGAGGGTGGTTGGACGTCTTGAGATGCCTGGGGGGTCGTGCTCATGCCCTTGCAATGACCGGAATCAGAGTTAATTTATAGGAGAACGAGCAGTGTTATCAAAGCTAAAAAATAGGGGCCTTGCGCCCCACCCCTGGGCGCATGCGCCCTGGTGCAGGGCGCATGCGCCCCACTGAGGGGCGCATGTGCCCCCCAGTGAGGGCGCATGGGCACAAATCTCGAGAAATTAGGCCTTATCCGATCGACGGTTAGTGGTAGAGTCCCGGTGATAAACTGGGTCCCTCGTGCCTCAAAGGTGGGGCGCATGTGCCCTCAAGTGAGGGCACAAGGTCACGTGCCTCACTGGTAGGGCGCATGGCCAGGTGCACTGGGTCCCGGGCGCATGTGACCAGGAACCCGGGCGCATGGGACTGGTTTCGCGCGTCCTTCTTCCGGAAGCCATTGCGAACACTCCCGAACTCGGAATTCGACGCCGTTTGTTGCGTTGGAAAGATAACAGGCCGAAGAAGCTTTATATAGAATAGGATCAGCCATCACACTCTACAAAACTTCAGAATTTTATCCGGAAGTTAGGGCAGTGAACAGGAGATCTGATACAGGTTAAAATGACTCCGACGGCAAACCGGAAAGGCACGGTATGCAACAAAACTTGACCGGGGTGTGAATATGACCATAACCTTCAATGCATGATCATTAGGCATTGTTCATTTAGCGAACTTCCGTGTTTACACGATATACGTGTGGCTTTCGCTCGAAAATTACAGCTTTTTGCAGAAAATTTCGGAAAACATCCGATTTCGTTTGGCGAAGCTCCAAATCAACTTTAAAAGACCCATGATCATTCTAAGGTCAATCACACATGTTACCCTATAAAGCATGAGTTTTATGCTCTGAATTAGGCGAATTTGGCGTGTCTACAGCTTGCCTCGCCTTGATGTCGGCTTTGTAAGGGAGTGGCATGTAATGAAGCGGAGTGATTCGGAGTGAACTATAATGGAATGCAAGTGAACGTAGATGAATGTAGCGGAATGGAATGGTGATGAACTGAAAAGGTGGCATCAAGGTGTAGATATAGACACGCTTATGTACCTGATCCAACAAAATGAATCTCTCTGAGTATTCTAGATCGCTTTCATGTTCAATCAAAACCTCATATAATTGACTGGTAAAAGACATGCCCTTGGCACGAGAGATGAAAAAGTAAATGATAAGGGATAAAAGGATGTAGCCAACCCTCAGCGTGGTGAGGAGTCCTCGAATTCGTAGGTTCATCATCAGCCAGTAACCCGAACTTTGCGGTGTTCTTGTACTGTGATGGGCTAAGGTTTGTAAAAGAGAAGTTGATATTAAAATGAAAAGAATACCAATCCATCATATTTGGAATCTCAAGTTCATTCAAGTTTCACCAAAATACTCAGTTTAATTCTGAGTGGAAGAACCTCAAGTTCTTAAAGGGTTCGTTTTAAGCATAACAAAATTGCTCGGGTATCGTGAAAACCATGAATCATGCTCTAGAAGAAAATTGAGTATTCGGAAAACGACAAGACAGATTTAAGCCATAGTGGGATTGAAAGATAATGGTGGGACTAACATAGAATGATGGGAAAGAAGAGACAATGGCATGAAAAATATGACACGGTGGGTAAAATAAAAGACATGGTTGGATAAAAGAAAGGAAAGAATAAAACATGATGGGATAAAAGGAAAGGAATAAAACATGAAAGGATAAAATTAGTAAAGGAGATGGATGTGAAAACATAGAAAATTATGTAGAAAATAGTTGAAGATATAGATTGTCAATTGGAGGTCAAGACACCTGATTAGGAACCATCGTCCCTCCAATGTTCAATTTTGGCTTATCCGTGAGTGTGAAGAAATGACCAAGCCGTCGTAGATTTTTTTGGAAGGGGATCTCGGGCCCAATCATTTTCACTCTCAAGGTCTTCAACATTAATGCATATAATATAAATGAACCTAACATAACTAGGTGACAAATGTTAAAAGGTGATGTGAAGTGAAAAATGGAGTGTTGGTGATGATGTGAGATTGATGCGAAGCTGAGTGAAGTCTTCAGGCGTGGTCTATCAACTTACATCGACCACCTGATTCATCAGTGCCATGATAATATTTGACTAGGTGGCGCTCCCTTTCTTTTCGTCGCAGAGTTGGCATGACGTTCCTTCTGGAACACCGATCTCACCAATTCACCTGTTGGACTTAAAAGGTTGCCAGCACATTTCTGGTTAGTACCCAACAGACGAAATTGTCATATAAAGCAGATTGTTCATGAAATGATCAACTGAAGATTTTACTATTAGAACCATCATCTAGAAGTTAAAACAAAGTTTCTGATGATGGTTCCTTTAGCAAAAATGTCATTTTTAACATTATAGACAATTTCTGAATTTTTGAGATTTTTCTGAATTTTTCGAATTTTTTGTCCATGTGTCCCCGATCGGGGGCACCTGGCCATGTGCCCTAGGGTGGGGCACCTAGCCATGTGCCCCTAGAGGAGGGCACATGCGCCCTGAGGCCATTTTTTTTTTTTTTTAGAAAAAAATTGTACCTGATCGCCCTTCTCTTTTTGCTTCTTCAGCTCCTGAAAATACTTAATGAAAATGATTAAATTTTTATCATTACTCATCCCTTTGCCTGTATATCGTATGCCTTGATTTTGAGTCAAAGGGAGGAGCCTTCTTAACAAGGTAATTAAAGTAAAAAGGGTATGCAATGCAGGAATGGAAATATGCATGACAGTCAAATAAACATGGATGCAACTAAGGCAATGATCATGACTGAGCAAAATTTTTTTTAGATTTTCTTGAAATATCATTTTTTTTGGATTTTTGAAATGTTCAATTTTTTTGGATTTTGAAATATGCAAATTTTGTTTGAAGTTTTAAAATATGCATTTTTTTTAATTTTTGAAATATGTATTTTTTTGGATTTTTGAAATATGTATTTTTTTGGATTTTTGAAATATGTATTTTTTGTAAATTTTTGAAATATTCCTTTTTTTGGGTTTTTGAAATATTCCTCTTTTTTTGGGTTTTTGAAATATGCATTTTTTTGGGTTTTTGAAATATGCATCTCTTTTTGTGGAGAAAATGCTAGTATTTGAGACAATTCATCAGTCTTTAGGGTTTGTCAAGACTCAAGTGGTAGATGCGACGTGCAAAAATAATGTTCCCTACCTAGAATCCTTCTAACCTTCATCCTTTGATCGGCTTGGGTTCCACCTGGATTTGGTCGGTTTACCCTACCCAAGGGGTTTAAGGAGGAAGAGTATAGAGGAAGTCCTTGATAGGGTTTGAAGATGTTGAGAGGGATTTCTCTACTCTCACTCAAATTACCCATTGGGGTTCGGCCTCTTTGGGTTTTTCTTTCTTTTTTTTTGCTCTTTTCTGTATGGCACATATTTGGACAGGTTTTTGACCCGTGGGGACATTGCCCATCTTTTAATGCCATTTGCCTTGACTATCATTCTGGGTACTCATTCAGACAGGTTGATCATTTTTATTTTTCTAACCTGAGGGGTTCATTGCCCATCTTTTGGCACCCTTTTGCACCCTCTAAGACGGCCTCCTACTAGGGTGGGAGTGTTTTCGATACTACCCCTCTCTAATCTTCTCTCCCTATCTTGGACCGAGTAGAAAAGAATAGGGTAAGGGTACTCCTTCCATTTCTAGATTTCTGCCTTGCCTTTCGCAAGTGTCGGGTTGTCTGGATTCTAGGATCGGGAAGTGTTGTGTGTGTAGGATGGTACCTACCCTTGACTTCTCACGAACAACCTAGGATCGATGACTTGAGATTATACCAGTGGTTTCTCCATTTTTATGGAAAGTACTTTTTGAGGTAAACTCCATTCCAAGGATGATTTAATTTTTCCCATCTGCATTAGTCAATTCATATGCATTACCTGGATACTTTTCAGTGATTACAAAAGGCCCTTCCCAGTTAGGTTGCAACTTGGAGCGGGGACCCCCCGGCTTAACGAATATGCGTTTGACTACCATCTCACCGATTCCAAATTTTCTCTCGACCACCCTCTTTCGATAAAACCTTTTGAGTCTATTCGGATAAGTCCGGGCATGCTCGGCGGCGGCTAGCCTTCTTTCATCCAAGAGTTCAAGCTGTGCAAGGAGAGATTCTCGTCTCTCATCAACAGGAATATCCTTGTCGAGCTGAACTCGGAGAGATGGAAGTAATACTTCGTAAGGGACCACTGTTTCCATCCCATATGCCAAAGCATACGGGGTTTGTCCAGTGGGAGTCCTTACAGAAGTACGATAAGCCCATAGAGCATCTACAAGCTTATCAGGCCAGTCGGCAAATTTGCTAGACTTACAAGATTTCTTGATGATTTTGATTAAGGTTTTATTAGTGGCTTCCGCTTGACCATTGCCTTGAGGATAGTATGGTGATGAATGATGCAATGAAATGTAATACATGTTGCAAAGATCACGCAGATCTTGAGAAAGAAATTGTGGCCCATTATCGGTGACGATGTCGTTGGGGATTCCGAACCTTGCCAGGATGTTGCGCTTGATGAAGGAGCAGACTGTTGATGCTTTAATCTCCACGAATGCTTCCACTTCAGCCCACTTTGTGAAGTTCTCCGTTGCCGTCGGAATGAATGATTTTGAGCACATTTCGGAGTTGAGGTCACTAAAGGGGCCAATGATATCAAAAGCCCACATAGCGAAAGGCCATGGGGCATGAATTGGATGAAGGGAAGATGCGGGAGAGTGAATCTTGTCGGCATGGAGTTGACATGAATGACAATGCCGGACAAAGATGGAGAAGTCTTCTTCTAGAGTTGGCCAATAATACCCTTGTCGGATGATTTTCTTAGCAAGGGCTTGGGCATTCACATGACCACCACAAACTCCAGAATGTGCTTCCTTCAACACCAACTCAGCTTCTTCTTCATCAAGACATCTGAGTAAGATTCCACTTAGGCTTCTCTTATAGAGCACTCCTCCTAGGATTGTATACCTCTGGGATACTCTTCTGATTGCCTTCTTTTCTTTGGTGGTTGATCCAGGTGGGTATGACTGATTTTGGAAATACCTCGTAATCTCGTCAAACCAAGGTCTCTCACCTTCTTCTAATTCTTCCAACTCAATTATGGAGATTTCTTCTTTATGTTCCAAGTATTCTTTTCTATTGAATCTTTCCTTAACCTTCAGAAAACATCCATCCTCAATTGCTGGAATTGTCCTCTTACAGATGTGGATAGTCCGCACTTGCTTGCCTAGCGGGACAGATAGATATGAAGCTAGTGAAGCTAAGGCATCGGCGAGGATATTCTGAGAATGGGGGACATGGACAAAGGTGAGTTTGAAGAATAGCTTGATGTAGCAGGTGGTGAGCTCCTGGTAGGGTTTGAGGTTTGGATGAGAAGTTCGATACTTGGATAGGACCTGGCGTAGGATCAATTGACTATCACCTATCACCCTTAGTTCGGTGGCACCATGGAAATGAGCGGCCTCCAGCCCAGCCAGCAAGGCTTCATACTCAGCTATGTTGTTGGTTGCTGGAAAGTTAAGCTGAAAAGCTTGTGGAATGGTGACACCTTCAGGTGACAGAAGGACAATACCTATCCCTCTACCATGAGAGTTCAGAGCCCCGTCAAAATATAATGTCCAAAGATTGGAAGATCGGACTGACATTAGTTCGTCATTCGGGAACTCCGACCGGACTGGGTCAAAGATGGGTATGGGATGATGGGCAAGGTGTTCAAATTGGGATAAGAAACTCTGCCATCGCCCTAACCGGTCAGTCAAGACTGTCTTCTCTAACAGAAACTTAATGGGATTGATACGAGCAATGAGCTTGACTTGGTGAGCAAGGAAATAGTGTTTGAGTTTCTGAACCACCCAAACAAGAGCAGCACATGTCTTTTCTACCACAGTGTACTTCAGCTCACAAGCATCAAACATCTTAGACAAGTAGTAAGTAGCTCGTTCTTTCCCTTCTTCATCAACTTGTGCAAGGACTTCCCCAAGAGAGTTCTCAAGAACCGAAATGTAGAGGACCAAGGGTTTGTCGGGAATTGGTGATCTAAGTACAGGGGGACTTGCCAGGTATGTTTTCAACCCATCAAACGCCTCCTGGCACTTCGAATCCCATTTAAACTCGGCCCCCGCCTTGGTTAACTCATAGAAAGGTTTACACCTTTGGGAATGTTGTGAGATAAACCGGCGCACAAATTGTAGCCTCCCAATCAATCCTCGAAGCTCTTTCATATTCTTCGGAGGAGGCATACCAATAATTGCTTTGGCCTTGTTTGGGTCGATCTCTATGCCCCTTTTGCTTACTATGAACCCAAGTAGCTTTCCTGATGAAACTCCAAATGTACACTTCTTAGGGTTCATTTTCAGCTTGTATTCTCTGGCTCGTTGCAAAACCTTCCTTAACACTTCAGAATGATCTTCCCGATTCTTGGACTTGATAACCAAATCATCCACATACACCTCTACAAGGGTGTGCATCATGTCATGAAAGATAGCCATCATAGCCCTCTGATATGTAGCACCAGCATTCTTTAACGCAAAGGGCATGACAACATAGCAATATGTTCCCCAAGGTGTAGTGAATGAGGTCTTCTCTTGGTCCGCCTCAGCTAACCGGATCTGATTGTATCCAGAATAGCCATCCATGAATGAAAGCATTTCAAATCCAGCTGTGTTATCAACCAGAAAATCGATATGAGGTAAAGGAAAATCATCCTTAGGACACGCTCGGTTTAAGTCCCTGAAGTCTATACAAATCCGAATTCGTCCATCCTTCTTCATAACAGGGACTATGTTAGCCACCCATTGCGTATACAAGACAACTTTAATAAATTTTGCTTGGTGTAGTTTGTCGACCTCTTCTTTCATTTTGAGTGCAATATCAGGGTGGAACCTCCTGAGCTTTTGTTTAACCGGGGTAGTTCCAGGTTTCAAGGTTAATCTATGTTCAACCAATGAATTATCTAATCCCGGCATATCTTCATATGTCCATGCGAACGTGTCCTTATATTCTACCAAAACTTTGATCAAACGTTGTTCTTCTGAGGGAGTGAGGTTTGCACTAATGAGGATAGTCTTAGGATCTTCCAAGGTTCCTAAATTTAGTTCCTTGGTCGGTTCATTCCCTGTGGCTGATGGTTCTTCAAATCTTCTAAGTCCAGATGCATATGCATCAGCCAAGTCCTTGATTTCATCCTCGGATTCGGGATCCTTCTCTGATACCACCTCATATACTCCCAAAGTATGATCTATGTTATGCTCATCCTCATATCGGATTTCATCTAGCTGGATAGTATCATCTAAAAAGTTTGGCAGCCTTGCACACTCTACGCATTTCTGTGCCAATTGTTGCAGATACCTATTTGGAACTCGCTTACCTCTGACTTTCCTATTTCCTAACCTAACTTGACCTACTTAAGATAAAGCTGGAAAGGTGGTATTTACAGTGGAGGGAGGATCGAGTAAATCGATCAATGATTCAGAAAAGAGGGATCCCTGATTGGGAGCACCCTCTGGGATGAGTAGAGACGTCTCCTCGATGGAAATGTGAGTTTCAGAGAAGGCGTTTTTTTTGGGAATTTCAAGTAAAAAGATAGAATGAGTCAGCATGACTCGGGACTTGCTAGAAGATGACTGAATTAATGGAGAGAAAAACTTGAGAATAAAGGGGAAAAAGGGGCTCGTGGGCCCAATGGTAACAAAGGGTGGACACATGGGTCCAAAACTGATGAAAAAAGCAAACGGGTGCGTGGACCCGATCATAGAAATAAATGGGCATGTGAGCCCATGTTGAGAAAAGCCCTCAGTTCTGAAGTTGATGAGGGAAGCAAATCGGCAAGCAGGCCCAATAAGAGTAGAAGGTTGAAGGGGGCACATGGGCCCAAAGTGGGTAAGTAGGCCCTGAAGCCCATCCAAAAGATCTAGAAACAATGGTACGAGGTTCAAACATGACATTGTTGTATTTGGGCCTCGTGTAATGGTTTTGACTTGGGTGGTATGCTCAACCAGATGATCCAATATTGGTCTGCCGTTGAGTGGTTCCTGGTGCTCTTCCCCACTTGAGAACAAACGAGTTAAAGATAAGCACAGGTCTTCCAAGTCTTCTTCTTCTTCGTCTGGAGCTTTCCTTCTCTTGATAGCTATCATGGAACTTTTGCCATCTTCAGCCATCATCATGGTCTCCCCTTTGATAAAGAAGGTGTGGAGCCCCATGGCATATCCTGGCTGGAAGATCCTCCTTGGGATGGAACCCTCTTCATATCCCAACCCCTGCCTGCGTGGCCTTTTCACAGTTTCAATTGACTGAGTGATCCCTTGAAGATCCTTGCCTAAACCTCTTCCAGGCTGATAGCCCAATTTCATCATCATCCGCCATCCCAGTGTGTCTGGTAGAGAGGCGGTCATACATCTGACTTCTGGTAAATCTCCCATTGAGATCTGGGGCTGTATTGACAGACCTAGGGGTGATGTAAAAACATCATTCATCTCATCCCTCATAGGCATGCTAGTCACTTTGACCACTTGTCCTTTAAAAGGAAGCTTTATGCACTGGTGGTTTGTTGAAGCCACAGCTCCTATTGCCTCCAAGTATGGCCTCCCAAGTATAGCCCGAAAAGTTGGATCCAATTCTAGAACATGAAAATCTGTTGTGACCGTACATGGTCCAAGTTTGACTTCTAGAGTCACCACCCCACGTGCAGACTTCTTGGAGTTATCATAGGCCGTCACCATGGCACATGATGGCTTGATTTCTTGCTCAGAAATGCCACACAATTGCAAAGTTTCTGGCGGCATAACGTTGATAGAAGCTCCAGTGTCAACCAAACATGATTTTACTTTGACATTGCTGATGATAACAGCCACATGCAAAGCATATCTCCTAAATTCTGGATCTGCTAATTCTTCCTGAGAGAAAGTGAGTGTTGGGTGCTCACTTCTAGGGGCTAACATTGTAGTGATCTTCTCATGTGGGAGATCTTCATTCACCATGACCCTTTGCAAGTACTGCTGCAGAATCTCCTGGTGCACCTTTGATCTTTTGATCAACTCAAGTATGGAAATACGGGCCGGTGTCTTATCCAAATGTTTTAACAGATCATACGCCGTGCCTGGCAATGGTTCTTCCACTTGTTCCTCCTCCACTGGCTCCTGCGGTTGAGTTCCGGCTTGGGGAAAGAGCCGCTGGAACATCCTCCCACTCCGAAGCACCGGAGCTATTTGGCGGTCGGGTAGAGGTGACGGGTTAACTAGGGTGGGTTGTGATGGAACAGGTGGTGTAGATGCATGTATGATAGGTAATGGGATCGATGGTTCTGGGATGATGGGGTTAGTTGGTAGAGGGTTAGGATTTGGAGGTGGTAGTGATGGTGATACCGGTGGCCTAATAAGAAGAGGCCGGGGTGCAAAAGTGGTTGATGAGTTTAATGAAGGTGTAGGTTGTAGGATTGGTTGTGGTGTTGGTGGTATGATAGGTTGGGGTTTTGAGTGGTAGAGCTCGTAGGCTGGGGGTTCAGGTTTGGTGGTGATTGTGGTGGTCGGATGAGCAAGGGCCGGTGTGTAGCAATGGTTGAAGGAGGTGTAGTTAGAGAGGGGGCTGGCCTAATGATGGGCCGGCGAGCAGAAGTGGCGGCCAGTGGTTGGGTTATTGAGCTTTGTGGTAGTTGTGGAGTAGCAGGTGCACGGATTATCTGTCTAGGAGGGTTCCTAGCAGGAGGCCTAGCCGGGTTGACAGGCATGGTTGTATTGTGGTTTTCTAGTTGCCAACCTTGAGCACGATTGGCATCTCCCTGGACAATAGAGTGTACTAGACCAATTCCTGGGTTTGGATGTGCTGGTGCCAGTGCTAGAGTGGGAGCATGTAATGGGAGCGGATTCTGGACAATCCCCAAGCCAGGTTGTTGTTGAGGTTGAGCTGGTGGACGCTGCCGCTGCTGCTGCCTAGCCTTCATAGCTTGTAAGCATTCCCCCATTTGGACCCAATCATTGCTGCCTTGGTCATTCAGATCGTGGATGTAATCCTTGAATTGAAAGCACACTTCTACAGTGTGACCAGGACACCGGTGGTAAGCACAGTATCGGGACATGTCTACATTTGTTGGCCAAACCTCTCTTTCCTTGGGCAATTCCAACTGTTTCTCTGCCATGAGTACATTGAAGATGTCGGTCAAGGAGTAAGGGAGTTGCTGGTAGTTCTCTCTCCTAGGACCTCCCCTTCGTGGTGCCTGATTGTGTGGTGGCGGTGCCCTATTGTAGGTAGGTTGACGAGGTTGCTGGGGTTGTGCTACTTGTTGCGGGGGTTGTTGTGATTGTCGTGGTTGTTGTGGCCTAACCTGTTGTTGAGGAGGGTAATAGGAATGGTTTTGTGGTGGGTTTCTGAACTGCTTTTGACGGTTCCCTCCCTGGTTCCCCACAATGTTTATAGCTTCGTTGTTGACCACTCCTTCGGTTGTAGGCCCAACTGGTGCTGAGGGGGTCTTCCTAAAGTTTCTAGGTTTGGGATCAAATAGATTTATCATTGTGGCATCCTTGAAGTGGGCTTGCAAGTATCGGGCACTGTCATAGAGTTCATTCATTGTGGTAGGACGGTGCATGATCAATACATTCCTCAAGGCAGGTGTAGTGTTGCCAATAAGCATCTTCACTTGTTCCCCTTCAGAAATCACATCTTTCAGTTTCTCTGCCATTCCCCTCCAGCGATCAGCAAACTTTATGAAGTCCTCTTCGGGCTTCATCTTCTCAGCAATCAAATCTGTAATGGAGCATGCTGGTGCCACCCGGTCTCTGTATCTTTGCAAGAATTTTGTCTTCACAATATCGAAGTCTCCTACCTCAAAGGAGTCGAGTGAATAGAACCATTCCAACGCAGACCCTTCTAATGATCGACGGAACAAGAAGGCAAGAACCCTACGATCATCTTTCCAGAACGAGGACTCGTAAAGAAAATCTTTTAAGTGGAGAAAAGGATTGCCAGTACCATTGTAGCGGCGATAAACTGGTAGCTCAGAAGGTGGCAGGTGTAGGACTGGCAGAGAAGGAATGGAGATTTCAGGAACTGACTTGGAGTCCAGGCGACATCTCAGCTCTTCATAACGTTCATTCATCTGGGTGAGCTGATCCATGATTGCCCTGATGAGAGCAGGTTCTTGGTTTATTGGTTGGGGTATGTGGTTAGAGACATGATTTTGGAATTGAGGAGCATGACTTGAAGATTGTCCCATGACTTGATGGGCTGGGTGAGCAACATGGTTAAAATAAGATGGTTGAAAAAATGAGGGTTGGACCACAGATGGTTGAACTATAGATGGTTGAACTACAGATGGTTGTGCTAGCGATGGTTGATTCATAGATTGTTGAACAACAGGAGGTTGAACAAAGGGTGATTGAATGAGTGGTGGTTGAACTAGAGGACGAGGAGATAAGGCAACTTGGTTAACTTCAGCTTGATTTGAGGCCATTTTGCCCTTCACCATGGATTGTATGCGGGCATAGGTTTCTGGGTCGGTATAGAGAGATAACTCCCTAATGAGTTGTTTAACATCACGAGGAGCAGATGGTTGAGGGACCTCTTGCGCTTGTGACTCAAATAATGGATTAACACGACCATCTGACGGATTTGGTTGATGACCCATCTCATGTTCTCTATGTTCAGCTTGTTCCGCCATTCCAACGTGTCTTCCAGACCTTAATTGCATTGAACTTAGCGTGAAAGTAAAACAAACAAGTTGACAAAGCAAACAAAGAACTTTTTTCTATTTTTTTTAGTATCTTGCAAAAAGTTAGAGGTTTGAATTTTTGTTTGACAAACAAGTTATGCAAAGATTTGAAAGCAAGATTACGCAATGATTTTGATTAAACCTTAGATTTATTAATTTTGTTAAGAATTTTTCTCTCAACAAATGGGTTAGGATCCTAACTCCAATCTCCAATGACCAAGGTTTCACACAATCTCACCACGTGTAGGTAACGTAGGATGCTTCAGGTTTTGGGGAGTGGTACAACCAACCCGATCGTGAAGAGGAATACTCCACGTATGAGGAATTACGGAGGCCTTGATGAAAGCCAACCAAGTCAACTAGGAAGGAATATCCCAGAAGAGAGGTCAGAATTCACCAAGAGGGTGTTTTGGATGGGAGGGATAAATGGGAGAGTGAGCTCCCGCCTCAAAAAAAGTGTAAAAGAAGGAGGTAGAGAGAAGGAGCAGAGAATGCAATCAAGTAATAAAACAAGTAATGAGCAAATCATAAACTTAAATAAACAATCAATCAACACCAGACAAGCAATTAGAAACTAGACAAGCAACTAGAAACTAGAATCTAGACTTGTTTCTTATGTGAGCCAAATGGAGATAGTGAAAAGTGATGGAAAGAAGAGGGTTCAGATCTGATAGCCAAGCAAAAGGGTGGTCCACGTGGGAACCGATGTGGGAACTGGGGTAAAAAGTAAAGGTGGTTCACGTCGGAACCGGTTTTGGGTAAAAAAGGGGTGGTTCACGTGGGAACCGGTTTGAATGATCAAAAGAGGGCCACGTGGGGCCAATTAAAGGTGAATAAAGATCTGATCCAAGTTGGGATAGATCTGAAGGAAAGTGGTTTGGTTCACGTGGGAACCGAAGTAAAGAAAGAGATTGGTTCACGCGGGAACCGGTTTAAAAGGAAAAGGGTGGTTCACGTGGAAACTGGTTTAAATAAAATGACAGAAATTAAATGGTATACTTGGCACTTCAGATCTGATAAAAGATGGGTGAAATAAGAAATTATGAGATGGAATGAAGTTTAAGAAAGGTGGAAAGAAGGAAAGGCTCACGTGGGAACCGGTCTAGAACTAGAACTAGTTGCAAACAAAACACTAAGCACCCACGGTTGAAGACATTACTGGTCCCACCGTGGTCACCACAAAGCTGTCGACTCTGAAAATTAGACGGGGTCCTCTCCTTTTCAGGGAAGTCCGTGAATCCAGATCATCACCTCAAGAGGGGATGAGAAAAGAAAGGAATAAAGCTCGGAAAGCAAATCTCACCTCGATCCCACACTCACATTGATCCCCGAACTTTCATCCCTTGGCGTCGCTCGATCACCAAAGAGAAGGTTCGGGTCATGTGGGAGGAGGGTGAGAAGAAATAAATTAAGACATGTGGTTGCCAGGAACCGTGGGTTCCAATTTATAGAATTAAAATGACCGTGTGTACCTTAGTGTGAAGAATGTGAGTTAAAGCTTCTCCTTCTTCGGCCGGCCGATGAAGAAGAGTCCTCAACGTGTGGGTGCTTGATATTCTGTGCAACTAGACAAATAAACAAGTGAAATAGACAATTATAACTAGACAAAGTGGAGTATATGTAAAGAGAATAACATAAAAAACACACAATTGACTAGAAATTGACCAGATTCGGGTTATCTCTAACCCCTTTTTTATTTTCGGATTAACGGAGTAAAAGTAATAAAAAAATGTAAAAAAATGATAGGAGGATGGATAATCACTAAATAAGTAGATAGGAAAAAGAACAGCAAGATTCTGAGTTGACTAGAGAAAGATATAGCCAAATCTGTGTGGTCGAAAAAAGCCGAGCAGCAATCCAGGATCTGCCAGGCGCGACTTTGCTTCTGCTCTCGTCACGACCAGCCTCGACATCGGAATCAAGTGACGTTGATTGAAAACTCAAGAAGACTTGGAGAGGAAGAACTTTGGTGAAGAGAGAACTGGCAGAAGACGTCCACACACTTCTGTAGAGGCGGAAGAAGAAAGGCTTGGCAGATCACCTGCAGAACAGCCTTCCTCTCTCTTGAACCGACTTTTCTCTCTCTAAAAACTCGAAATTCTCTCTTTAAAAATCACAAAATTGATGCATGAGGGTGGTTGGATGTCTTGACATGCCTGGGGAGTCGTGCTCATGCCCTTGGAACGGCCGGAATCAGAGTTAATTTATAGGAGAACGAGCAGTGTTATCAAGGCTAAAAAATTGGGGCCTTGCGCCCCACCCCTGGGCGCCCCACCCCTGGGCGCATGCACTTTCGCGCGTCCTTCTTCCGGAAGCCATTGCGAACACTCCCAAACTCGGAATTCGACGCCGTTTGTTGCGTTGGAAAGATAACAGGCCGAAGAAGCTTTCTATAACATAGGATCAGCCATCACACTCTCCAAAACTTCAGAATTTTATCCGAAAATTAGGGCAGTGAACAGAAGATCCGATACAGGTCAAAATGACTCCGACGGCAAACCAGAAAGGCACGGTATGCAACAAAACTTGTCCGGGGTGTGAATATGACCATAACTTTCAATGCATGATCATTAGGCATTGGTCATTCAGCCAACTTACGTGTTTACACGATATACGTGTGGCTTTCGCTTGGAAATTATGGCTTTTTGCGGAAAACTTCGGAAAACATCCGATTTCGTTCAGCGAAGCTCCAAATCAACTTTAAAAGACCCGGCATCATTCTAAGGTCAATCACACATGTTACCCTATAAAACATGAGTTTTATGCTCTGAATTAGGCGAATTTGGCGTGTCTACAATGTTAAAGACTTATCTAAATGAGTGCCACATATAGAAAAGACTTGTAAAGGTTGAAGCCCAATGGGCAACTTGGGCATAGTAGAGAAACCCTCCTCGACATTGTAGATAGGCCAAATTTGCCTAATTCAGAGCATAAAACTCATGTTTTATAGGGTAACATGTTTGATTGTTCTTAGAATGATGCCGGGTTGTTTAATATTGATTTGGAGCTTTGCCAAATTAAATCAGATATTTTCTGAAGTTTTCCATACAAAGCCATAATTTCCAAGCGAAAGCCACATATAAATGGAGTAAAGACAGAAATTGGCTGGGTGACCCATGCCTAATGATCATGCATTGAAGGTTATGGTCAGATTCATGCTCCAGACAAGTTTTGTTTCATGTTGTGTCTTTCCGGTTAGCCGTCAGAGTTATTCTGATCAGTATAGAATCTTTCATTCGCTATCCTAACTTCCAAACAAAATTCTAAAGTTTTGGAGAGTGTGATGGCTGATCTGTTGTTGTAAAAAGCTTCTTTGGCCTGTTATCTTTCCAACGCAACAAACAGCGTCGAATTCCAAGTTCGGGAGTGATCACAATGGCTTCCGAAAGAAAGACGCGTAGAATAAATCCCATGAGCCCTGGTCCTTGGGCACATGTGCCCTGGACCCAGGACACGTGGCCATGCACCCTAACCCTGAGGCACATGGCCATGTGCCCCAGATCGGGGACATGAGGTAACCGGTTTTCAACCAGGACTCTACCTTTGACTGGATCAGATCAAATTATTCGGCCGGATCAAATCGACTTTGTAGGGTGCATAGGATGCGTCCCCTCCAGGGGGCGCATGCGCCCAGGACCAGGGATCAAGGCCCCTATTTTTTTACACAGATGAGACTGGTTGTTCTCCTATAAATTAAGACCAATTCTGGTTGTTCCAGAGGCTGGTTCATGACCCCCCGGGCATCTCAACATGTCCAAGCTCCTTTCTGCATCGATTTTGTAATTTTTAGAGAAAGAATTTTGAGTTTTTAGAGAGAGAGAAGTCGGTTCAGGAGGAAGGCTGATCTGCAGGTGATCTGTCAGGTCTCGCTTCTTCAACTTCTACAGCAGCGTGTCGACTTATGCTTCCAGAGCTCTCAACATCAAAGTTCTTCCTCTTTGAGTCTTCTTCTATTTTCAATTGACGGTATGTGATTCTGAGGTTAGGTCTGGTCATGGCAAGCACTGAAACAAAGTTGCACCTGACAGATCCTGGACTACTGCTTGGCTTTTTCGACAACACAGATTTGGCCATATCTCTTTCTATTCTTATCAGAATCTTTCTGTTCTTCTTCTTATCTCTTTGTTTCATGATTCTCCATATACCTATATTTTTTTAACATTTTTGCATTATTTTTAGTCTGTTAATCTAAAAATAAAAAAGGGGTTAGAGATAACCCGAATCCGGTCAGTTTCTATTTAGTTGTGTGTTTTATGTCATTTTCTTTACATATACTCTACTTTGTTTAGTTCTAATTTCCTTTTCATTTGTTTGTTTGTCTAGTTGCATAGAAAATCAAGCACCTACGTGTTGAGGACTCTTATTCATTGGCCGGCCGAAGAAGGAGAAGCTTTGACCTGCACTCTTCACGTTAAGGTACACATGGTCATTTACATTGTATAAATCAGAACCCGCGGTTCCTGGTGACCACATGTCTTAATTTTACTGCTTCTTATCCTCCTCCCACATGACCCGAACCATCTCTTTGGTGATCGAGTGTCGCCAAGGGATGAAAGTTCGGGGATCAGTGTGAGTGTGGAACCGAGGTGAGAGTGCTTTCCATGTTTTCTTCCTCTCTTTCTCATCACCTCTTGAGGTGACGATCCGGATTAACAGACTTCCCTGAAAAGAAGAGCTACATTGTGTTTTTCAGAGTCGACAGCTTTGTGATGACCACAGTGGGATAAGCAATGTCTTTAACCGTGGGTGCTTAATGTTTCTTTGCAACTAGTTCTAGTTCTAAACCGGTTCCTGCGTGAGCCTTTCCTTCTTTCCACCTTTCTTGATTTCATGCCATCTCTAAATTTATGATTTCATCCATATTTTATCAGATATGAAGTGCCAAGTAACTCATTTAATTTTTGTCATTTTATTTCAGCCGGGTCCCGCGTGAACTCAGCTTTGCTTTTAAAACTGGTTCTCGCGCGAACCATCTCTCTTCTACAAACCGGTTCCCATGTAAACCAACATTTATTTTAAGCCATTCAAATCAGGTTTTTTTTTCATCTTTGCTGCAGTTTATCACCCTCAAATTGGTCACCGCGTGACCCTCTTTTATTTCCAGTTGCCATTTAAACCGGTTCCCGCGTGAACCAACCATTTTTCCTTTCAAACCGGTTCCCGCGTGAACCAATCTCTTTCTTTACTTCGGTTCCCACGTGAACCAAACCCTTTTCTTCAGATCTTTCCCCACTTGGATCAGATCTTTATTCATCTTTAATTGGCCCCACGTGGCCTTCTTTCAATCATTCAAACCGGTTCCCGCATGAACCACCCCTTTGCTACCCAAAACCGGTTCCCACATGAACTACCTTCACTTTTATCTTGGTTCCCACATGAACCAGCTTATTCTTACATCGGTCCCCATGTGGACCACCCTTTTTGCTTGGCTATCAGATCTGAACCTCATCTTTTCATCACTTTTCACTATCTCCATTTGGCTCCCGTGTGAAACAAGGTCTAGATTCTAGTTTCTAGTTGCTTGTCTAGTTTCTAGTTACTTCCCTTGTGTCATTGTTTGTTTATTTAACTTTATGTTTTCCTTATTACTTGATTGCATTCTCTTCTCCTTCTCTCTACCTCCTTCTTTTACACTTTTTTACTTTTGAGGCGGGAGCACACTCTCCCATTTACCCCTCCCATCCAAAACACCGTCTTGGTGGATTCTGACCTCTCTTCTGGGATATTCCTTCCTAATTGACTTGGAGTATTCTTCTTCACGATCGGGTTGGTTGTACCACTCCTTAAAACCTGAAGCATCCTATGTTACTTACACGTGGTGAGATTGTGTGAAACCTAGGTCATTAGAGATTGGAGTTAGGATCCTAACCCATTTTTTAAGAAAACAATTCTTAAAAAATCTATAAACCTAAGGTTTAATCAAAATCATTGCGTAATATTTCTTTCAAGTCTTTGCATCACTTGTTTTTCAAATAAAAATTCGAAACTCTAACATTTTTGCAAGATACTAAAAACCAAAAAAAAATTTATTTTGTTTTGCCAACTCGTTTGTTTTACCCTCTTCTTGAAGTTGAAGGTGTAGACACGCCAATTTGGCCTTATTTGGAGCTAAAACACTTATTCCATTGGCAACATCTCTTTTAGACCGTTAAAATCATGATGAACCACCCTTTTGGACGAGCCGAGGAGCTTATTGGAAATATGAGGGTGAGTTGCTAATTACTAGTCAAATCTATGTTTGTCAAATGAGAGCCCATCCTAAATTCCATGTTAATCTTGGTGGTCTTTGCACCAAGGCCGCACCCCTTGTTTGTATGCTAGATTATTCATTTTGTTGCATCTTTTCTATTTGAAAGTTTTTCACATGAATAATCTTCCTCTTTGAGTCATATTTTTATTGCAACAAACGGCATTCAATTCTTATCTCCCATTTATTTGCAACACCCTTCAGAAATCAAATGCGTAATTCTGTATGCACACCCCCTGATCAAGCCCAATTGCATGCAAGCCCCAGCCCATTGGGTACATCTCTGACCAATTCATGACTTTACCTTTTTTTTCCTCATTCATACTACTTGGTAATGTATCTATAAGCTTCATGGCCAAAATTAGCATCATCAAATGATGGCAATCCAACTTGTTGTCTTATACATCAAAACTTGCCATTTTAGACCAGATTTGTTTTCTCTTCAAGTAGAGACATATTTTGAACATGGGGAAGATGATCCATGGTTTTAAATCCCTCTCAATCATTTGGGTAAGTTTTTATAATCCTCAAGATGAAAATTAGCAACATTAAATGGAGAAAATCCAACCTATGGTCGTATGTATCAAAACTTACTATTTTTTGACCTGTTTCTCATCCCCTATAAAGAGAGACTCATATGAATGACCTAAGAAGGGCATCCTCATCCTCCAGAACTCTTACCCTCATCTTCCAGCCACCCTAGGCTCATCCCAACCTCTCCAAATTGTTCTCTCTTCATCCTGGTGCCAGGAGATCATCCCGAAGTGAAGAGAAGACGGTTTATGCTCTAACATGCTGCATTTCTGATCATCGGCTTCCACAGATATCCCTAATCATTTTTTTGGGCTTCCTCTAGAAGAAGTGTTCCTCATCTAGCTATCTTTCATCTGCAACAAACATAGATCAATTCTAACATCACCTCGGCTCTTTGTGACTTCTACACCGGCACTGCACAGACAGATCCGAAGTCTGCTCTTCTAAGTCCTCATCTTATCAGTCAATTTATGTACATTTAACAATGGATTCAGACAATGTATCCTTCATTGAAACTGTTCTTATTTGAGTCCTCTTTAATTTAAAATAAGAATCATTTAATTTGGATATCTATGGTGCCCGAGGCAAATCTTGCATCAACATTGCGCTAGTGGTTCTTACATCTTGAGCTTTTAACAATCGAACTTTTAGGTAAATTCATACCACTCATGAAAAGATTCAAGCAAACTTGTCTTAATATCAAACCACCCTCGGTAAGTTATCTTTATTTTAAACAAATGGCACTTGATTCTGACATTGGTTCTGTCCGTTACGGTCTCTGCATCAGAGACACGCAGTTTACATTGAATCTGTCCAACCTGGTTGCCACTTTGCTTGAGTTGTGTTATCTTTAATCATTTATATTATCTTTGCTAACTCTTCATTCATATCATTTAGTTCATATTTAAGCATTATTTTTATTCAGTTTTGCATCATTTCATACATTGTAAAGAAACTAAAAAAGGGGTTAGGGCTAACCCCGAATCCGGTGAGTTTGTTTCTATTTGCCATTTTATGTTATTGTTTTTACAGTTTCTACACTTCACTCAGTTCTAATCCTTTTTTTCACTTGTTTTCTTGTCTTCTTTGTCTACTAGCTGCACAAGTACATCAAGCTAGCATTTGTTGGACTCTTTCTCATCGGTCAGCCGAAGAGAAAGAAGGTTGAACTCACACATCATCTCTCACGCTAAGGTACACATGGTCATTTCTTCTTTCTATTCCATAAAGTGGAGCCCGCGGCTCCTGGTGACCACTTATCTTCAATATTCTCATGCATTAAGTTATTTATTCCTCACTCTCTTCCCACACGACCCAAACCATCTCCAGTGCTCGAGCGACGCCGTGAGATAAAAGTTCGGGGATAAATGTGAGTGTGTGACCGAGGTGAGGATTTCACTCCCTTTTCCCTATTCTATCATCATCATATTTTCTTGGGGTGCTGATCCGGAACCCATTTCCAGAGTCGACAGAAGGGTGACAATGCAATTAAGGTTTGGAAGGCACGTTGGAATGGCGGAACACGCTGAACGTCGAGAGCATGAGATGGGTCACCAACCAATTCCGTCAGATGGTCATGTTAATCCCTTGTTTGAGTCAGAAGCGCAAGAGGTCCCTCAACCATCTGTTCCCCGTGATGTTGAACAACTTTTTAGAGAGTTGTCTCTTTAAACTGACCCAGAAACCTATTCCCTTATGCAATCCATGGTGAAGGACAAAACTACCTCTGATCAGGCTGAAGCCAACCAAGTTGCCTCATCTCCTTGTCTTATGGTTCGACCACCACTCATTCAATCATCCTTTGTTCAACCACCTATTGTTCAGCAATCTATGATTCAACCATCACTAGCACACAACCATCTGTAGTTCAACCATCTGTGGTTCAACCATCATTTGTTCAGCCACCTTATTTCAACCATGTTGCTCCATTGGCCCACCAAGTCATGGGACAATCTTCAGAGAATTTGCCAAATCATGCAATTCAATTCCAGAATCACGCATTTAACCACATACCTCTACCAGTAAACCAAGAACCTGCTCTCACCCAGGCAATCATGGATCAACTCACCCAGATGAATGAACGTTATGAAGAGCTAAAATGTCGCTTGGACTCCAAGTCAATTCCTGAGGTCTCTATTCCTTCTTTGCCAGTTCTTCACCTACCACCTTCTGAACTAGCAGTTTATCGCCGCTACAATAGTATTGGCAATCCTTTTCTCCACCTTAAAGATTTTCTCTATGAGTCCTCATTCTAGAAAAATGATCGTAGAGTCCTTGCTTTCTTGTTCAACCGATCATTAGAAGGGTCTGCATTGGAATGGTTTTACTCACTCGACCCCTTTTAGGTAGGATATTTTGAAATTGTCAAGACCAAACTTTTGCAAAGGTACATAGACCGGGTGGCACCATCATGCTCCATTACAGATTTGATTGCTAAGAAGATGAAGCCCGAAGAAGACTTCATAAAGTTTGCTGATCACTAGAGGGGAATGGCAGAGAAACTAACAGATGTTATTTCTGAAGGGGAACAAGTGAAGATGCTCATTGGAAACACTACACCTACCCTGAGGAATGTCTTGATTATGCACTATCCTACCACTATGAATGAACTTTATGACAGTGCCCGATATTTACAATCCCACTTCAAAGATGCCACAATGATAAATCCATTTGATCCCAAACCTAGGAACATCAGGAAGGCCCCCTCTGCACCAGCTGGGCCTACAACTGAGGGAGTAGTCAACAATGAAGCTATAAACATTGTGGGGAACCAGGGAGGGAACCGTCAAAACCAGTTTAGGAACCCACCGCAAAAACTTTCTTACCACCCCCCTCAACAACAGGTTAGGCCACAACAACCACGACAACCACAACAACCCCCTCAACATGTAGAGCAACCCCAACAACCTCGTCATCTTACCTACAACAGGGCACCACCACCACCCAATCAGGCACCATGAAGGGAGGTCCTAGGAGAAAGAATTACCGACAACTCCCTTACTCCTTGACCGACATCTTCAATGTACTTATTGATAGAAATGTATGCCCTATAAGCCAATCATATATGATATGATTTGACATTTCTACATATATCTCATTCAATTAATTCGGTAAATCTTCATTATAAGCTCTTATTAGATACGAATATCATAATGAAGTTCTTGATCAAATACAATGATGATCAATTCATGATGAGATCATGATAATGATAATGAGAGTCACTGGATAGTTTAGAGATATATCATTTGGTACTTGAGAAGTACTAAGAATGTATCTCTATACACCGGAGGATAAGACTTGAAGTCTTGTAGTTTTACAAACACAAGCTTCTAATCAAATATGTTTGATATTAAGTCAAAATATTGGAGGTACAGTGAGCACAGAAGAGTTATATACAATATAACACTATAAATTAAACAATATATGTAAATAAGTTTACGTAGTGGTTGCACACTACTTGAGAAGTAGTCTAGATGAAGATTTTCATCTACATCTTAGCTATGGGATTGTCCCAATTTTCTCTAAAAGTGTACCATTGTTTTAAGAAAATAATGGGGTAGAGCCGATGTCTCATCAGAAGTTAAAAACTTCTGTGACAATACCATAAAATTAGAGAGATTACAGCTTATAAAGATATAATTAAAAATAGAGTATCTACCGCTGATAACATTGTAGATCCACTAACTGAAGCAGTTACTCAAAGAGTGTTTGAGCTTCACCTTGAGCTGATACAGATCAGCCATATGGGTGATTGGCTTTAGTGCAAGTGGGAGATTGATAGAAATGTATGCCCTACAAGCCAATCATTTAGATGATTCGACATTTCTAGATATATCTCATTCAATTAATTAGGCAAATCTTTATTATAAGCTCTTATTAGATGCGAATATTATAATGAAGTCCTTGATCAAATACAATGATGATTAAATCATGATTAGATCATGATAATGAGATTGATCATCTAGAGCTATTTGATCTAAATGTTCCTAGTTATAGGATACTTGAGATGGGACATCAAAGATCCGAATAGACTAGTGTATATGATATCTTCTCATGTGTTGAGGATGATCGATCTCATTAGTCATTAGTGTGGAGACATTGAGATACACATACAAGTGCTCATTAGTTGAATGAGTTCACTGAACTGACCAAATTAGAAACCTGAATGGTATCTTACCGAACTGTCAATCAGGGTTTTCTATCATCACGGTTGCATGGTTTGACCTTTGACCTAAGTCGCCAAAGATATCTTGTTGGGTGGAACTTGTGCTTTGACCATTGACCTATGAATCATCATTTAGATGGTCCAGTATAGCGATGGATCGGGTATAAGAAAAACCCGACGAAGGTAATTGAGCAGACAACAAGGGATCGTCCGCTCTCGGTAAGTGTGAGTGAATGTCCTATGGGATAGTACTCTAAATCCCTGGCCAGGATAGATAGGATGATTGGAAAAGGAGTTTTCTAATTGATCCAATTCCGAGTACAGGATCCTATAGAGTCGGTACACTAAGGAATTGACAATCGATGTCGTACTCCTTTCCGACCGGGACATTGGATGGATTAGGGTTTATATCCATGCGGTAACTGATGATGGCAAGGCTCAATGGAGATGAGATCATGAGATGTGGCTTGTACCCTTCATGATCGATAGGCTGAATAATCTTTCATCGGATAATAGATTTAAATAAATTAAATAGAATTATTCTATTTTATTTAGGCCTCAACCAAATAGGCTATTGGGCCTAGTGGGTCACACACAAAAGGACTTATCCACAAGTACAAGGGCAAGGGCATAATTTATAGAGATTTTGGGTTTTTATGAAAAATTTCAAAATTCTCTATAAATACTAATGGTTTCGGCCAAACCCTATCAAGCCAAGGGTGAAAAACACGTCCCTAGCCTCCTCCCTACCTCCTCCTCTCTCTAGATGGTGTCCATGGTCGATGGAGCTCTGTTCAAGAAGAGTTCTCAAGGCTGGCGCGAAGGGAGAACCTGCTATGGATGAAGTTCGTGTGGATACTGCTGGAGACCGGACACTTGAACGGTTTGAAGAGCTTGAGAAGCTCATCTCCTTTCTCTCCATGAGATTATATGAATCCCTATTCGGTATATTTGAACCCAATTTGATCAGTTCTTGAAGAGCATCAAGAATCACTCAAGGGCAAACCAATCTTGGATCATCCTGTTGAGCAAGCTACCAATCAAGTCAAAACTATTCCACGAGGCCCAAATACAACAATCCCATGTTTAAACCTCGTGCCATTTTTTTAGATCTATGGGATGGACTTCCAAGCCCACTCTCTTCCACCAAACTGACAACTTACTATGGGCCCATGTGCCCTCTTCAGCCTTCTATTCTCACTGGGCTTGCTTGCCCATTTACTTCCCTCATTAGCTTCAGGACTGAAGGCTCTTCTCAGCATGGGCTCACATGCCCATTCATTTCCAGAACCAGGTCCACGTACCCGTTTACGTTTTTCATCAGTTTTGGGCCTATGTGCCCATTTTCTATTACCATTGGGCCGACAAGCCCCTTTTTCCTCTTTATTGTTAAGTTTTTATCTCTATTAATTCCATTAGCTTCTAGCAAGCCTCGAGTCACTCAGGCTCAGTCTATCTTCTTACTTGAAAATCCAAAAAAAAAAGCCTTCTCTGAAACCCACATTTTCATCGAGGAGATATCT
Organism: Cryptocoryne crispatula var. balansae; assembly: GCA_036172225.1. Taxonomy (NCBI): domain Eukaryota; kingdom Viridiplantae; phylum Streptophyta; class Magnoliopsida; order Alismatales; family Araceae; genus Cryptocoryne; species Cryptocoryne crispatula. The sequence goes on from CM069925.1 coordinate 24,451,953, forward strand.
CTACTCATCCCAGAGGGTGCTCTCAATCAGGGATCCCTCTCTTCTGAATCATTGATCGATTTATTTGATTCTCCCTCGATTGTAAATACCACCTTTCCATATTTATCTTCAGTAGGTCATTTAGGTTAGGAAATAGGAAAACCAGAGGTAAACGAGTTCCAAGTAGATATCTACAGCAATTGGCGCAGAAATGTGTATAGTGTGCAAGGCTGCCAAACTTTTTAGAGAATACCATCCAGCTGGATGAAATACGATATGAGGATGAGCATAACATAGATCATACTTTGGGAGTATATGAGGTGGTATCAGAGAAGGATCCTGAATCTGAGGATGAAATTGAGGACTTGGCTGATGCATATGCATCTAGACTTAGAATATTTGAAGAACCATCAGCCACAGGGAATGAACCAACCAAGGAACTGAATTTAGGAACCCTGTAAGATCCTAAGACTATCCTCATCAGTGCAAACCTAACTCCCTCAGAAGAACAATGTATGATCAATGTTTTTGAAGAATAAAAGGACACGTTCACATAGATATATGAAGACAAGTCGGGACTAGATAATGCATTGGTTGAACATAGGTTAACTTTGAAACCGTGAATACCCCGGTTAAACAAAAGATCAGGAGATTCCACCTTGATATTGCACTCAAAATAAAAGAAGAGGTCGACAAACTACACCAAGCAAAATTTATTAAAGTCATCCTATATCCGCAATGGGTGGCTAACATAGTCCCTGTTTTGAAGAAGGATGGATGGGTTCGGATTTGCATAGACTTCAGGGACTTGAACTGAGCATGTCCTAAGGATGATTTTCCTTTGCCTCCTATCGATGTTTTGGTTGTTAACACAACTGGATTTGAAATGCTTTCATTCATGGATGGTTGTTCTGGATACAATCAGATCCGGTTAACCGAGGAGGAGCGAGAGAAGACCTTGTTCAGTACACCTTGGGGAACATATTGCTATGTTGTCATGCCCTTTGGATTAAAGAATGCTGGTGCTACATATCAGAGGGCTATGATGGCTATATTTTATGACATGATGCACACCCTTGCAGAGGTGTATGTGGATGATTTAGTTATCAAGTCCAAGAGTCAGGAAGATCATGCTGAAGTACTAAGGAAGGTTTTGCAACGAGCTAGAGAATACAAGCTGAAAATGAAACCTAAGAACTGTACATTTGGAGTTTCATTAGAAAAGATACTAGGGTTCTTAGTAAGCAAAAGGGGCATAGAGATTGACCCAAACAAGGCCAAAGCAGTTATTGCTATGCCTCTGCCAAAGAATATGAAAGAGCTTCGAGGATTGATTAGGAGGCTACAATTTGTCTGCCGGTTTATCTCACAACAGTCCCAAAGGTGTAAACCTTTCTATAAGTTAACCAAGGCGGTGGCCGAGTTTAAATTGGATTCAAAGTGCCAGGAAGCATTTGATGGGTTGAAAACATATCTGGCAAGTCGCCTTGTGCTTAGACCACCAATTCCCGACAAGCCCTTGGTCCTCTACATTTCGGTTCTTGAGAACTCTCTTGGTGCAGTCCTTGCCCAAGTTGATGAAGGAGGAAAAGAACGAGCTACTTACTACTTGTCCAAGATCTTTGATGCTTGTGAGATGAAATACACGGTGGTAGAAAAGACCTGTGCTGCTCTTGTATGGGTGGTTCAGAAACTCAAGTATTATTTTCTTGGTCACCAAGTCAAGCTCCTTGCTCGTATCAATCCCATCAAGTTTTTGTTAGAGAAGATAGTTTTGACTGATCGGTTAGGGTGATTGCAGAGTTTCTTGTCCCAATTTGATATCACCTATGTTCTACAGAAGGCAATCAAGGGCTATGCTATTGCTAAACACCTTGCCCATCATCCTATACCCATCTTTGACCCAGTCAAGTTAGAGTTCCCGGATGACAAACTAATGTCAGTTTGATCTTCCAATCTTTGGACATTATATTTTGACGGGGCTCTGAACTCTCATGGTAGAGGGATAGATATTGTCCTTCTATCACCTGAAGGTGTCACCATTCCACAAGCTTTTCAGCTCGACTTTCCAACAACCAAGAACATAGCTGAGTATGAAGCCTTATTGGTCGAGCTAGAGGCTGCTCACTTCCATGGTGCCATTGAATTGAGGGTGATTGGCAATAGTCAATTGATCCTACGCCAAGTCCTATCCAAGTAAAAAACTTCCCATCCAAACCTCAAACCCTACCAGGAGCTCAGCACCTGCTACATCAAGCTATTCTTCAAACTCACCTATGTCCATGTCCCTCGTGCTCAAAATATCCTCACCGATGCCTTAGCTTCACTAGCTTCAGCTTTATCTGTCCCACTAGGCAGGCAAGTGCGAACTATCCACATCTGTAAGAAGTCAATACCAACAATTGAGGATGGATGTTTTATAAATGTTAAGGAGAGGTTCAACAAAAAGGAATACTTGGAACACAAAAAAGAAATCTTTTTAATAGAAATGGAAGAACTAGAAGAAGGTGAGAGACCATGGTATGATGAGATTGCGAGGTATTGCAAAGATCAGTCATATCCACCTGGATCAACCACCAAGGAAAAGAAGGTAATTAGAAGAGTATCCCAGAGGTATACAATCTTAGGAGAAGTGCTCTACAAGAGAAGCCTAAGTGGAATCTTACTCAGGTGTCTTGAGGAAAAAGAAGCTGAGTTGGTGCTAAAGGAAGCACACTCTGGAGTTTGTGGTGGTCATGTGAATGCCCAAGCCCTTGCTAAAAAAATCATCCTACAAGGGTATTATTGGCCAACTCTAGAAGAAGACTGCTCCATCTTTGTCCGGCATTTTCATTCATGTCAACTCCATACTGACAAGATTCATTCTATCGCATCTTCCCTTTATCTAATTCATGCCCCATGGCCTTTTGCCATGTGAGCTTTTGATATCATTGACCCCTTGAGTGACCGTGGGCTAAAGCGGAAGCGATCGTGGAGATCAATGCGACAACAGTCTGCTCCTTCATCAAGCGCAACATCATGGCAAAGTTCGGGATCCCCGGCGACATAGTCACTGATAATAGGCCACAATTTCTCTCTCAAGATCTATATGATCTTTGCAACAGGTATCACATTTCATTGTATCATTCATCACCATACTATCCTCAAGGCAATGGTCAAGCAGAAGCCACTAATAAGACCTTAATCAAGATCATCAAGAAATCTTTTAAGTCTAGCAAGTTTGTCGACTTGCCTGATAAGCTTGTAGATGCTCTATGGGCTTATCGTACTTTTGTAAGGACTCTCACTGGACAAACCCCGTATGCTTTGGCATATGGGATGGAAGCAGTGGTCCCCTACGAAGTATTACTTCCATCTCTCTGAGTTCAACTCGACAAGGATATTCCTGTCAATGAGAGATGAGAATCTCTCTTTGCACAACTTGAACTCTTGGACGAAAGAAGGCTAGCCACCACCGAGCATGCCCGGACATACCAGAACAGACTTAAAATTTTTTATCATAAGAGGGTGGTAGAGAAAAAATTAGAGATCGGTGAAATGGTCATTAAAAAAATTTTCATTAAGCCAGGGGGTCCTCGCTCCAAATTGCAACCTAACTGGGAAGGGCCTTTTGTAATCACTTAAAAGTATCTAGGCAATGCATATGAGTTAACTAATGCTGATGGAGAAAAATTGAATCATCCTTAGAATGGAGTTTACCTGAAAAAGTACTTCCCATAAAACATGGAGAAACCACTAGTATAATATCAAGTCATTGATTCTAGGCTGTTCGTGAGAAGTCAAGGGTAGGTACCATCATACACACACAACACCTCTTGATCCTAGAATCCAGACAACCTGACTCGTGCGAAAGGCAAGGTAGAAATCTAGAAATGGAAGGAGTACCCTTACCCTATTCTCTTCTACTCGGTCCAAGATAGGGAGAAAAGATTAAAGAGGGGTAGTTTCAAAAACACTCGCCACCCTAGTAGGAGGCCATCTTGGAGGGTGCAAAAGGGTGCCAAAAGATGGGCAATGAACCCCTTAGGTTAGAAAAAGAAAAATGATCAACCTATCTAAATGAGTACCTAGAATAATAGTCAAGGTAAAAGGCACTAAAAGATGGGCAATGTCCCTATGGGTCAAAAACCTATCCAAATATGTGCCACATAGAAAAGAACAAAAAAATAGGAAAGACCCAAAGAGGCCGAACCCCAATGGGCAATTTGAGTGTGAGTAGAGAAATCCCTCTCAACATCTCCAAATCCTATCAAAGACTTTGTAGACACGCCAAATTGGCATGATTCGGAGCCCCAAACTCTTATTCCAGGGGCGATATCTTTTATTTGACTGTTATCTGATCCGGATTACCATGTGGAGATGAGCTAAGGACATTGGTGGAGCCCCTTGTAAGTTGAGAATGGGCCAATGATTTCCGGAATTATGCCGTAACCATCAAGCGAGAGCCGCGCGTGAGCTGTAAAAACATGAAGCCTGCTCAATGACCGACCTTGGTTTGATGGCGTGCCCTGCGCGCCCTCGTCCCCTTTGAAAAGCGGGGGCGCGGTCGGTACAGTTTCCATTTTTTGCACCGGCTTCTTTCCCCTATAAATTGAGGGCCATTCTCAACGACCCAAGGTTAATCCCCCGTGCCTAACTCGTCCAGAGGTCATCCAAGCTCATCTCCAAAGCCGTCCCGATGTCCAAAGGCGATCCGACATTGAGAGATCGATCCCGAGGTGAAGGAGAAGGCTCGATCCGGGCGTTCTGCATCAGCCAACTTCATCGACTTCTGAAGAAAATCCGGGACTCCTGCTACAAAAGTATTCAACATAGAAGTTGTTCCTCTCTTCGTCCTCTTTTATCTCCAACTGACTGCACTCAATTCCAACTTGCCGTTTGTTCATGGAAATTGCTTCACCCAGGGCGCGCATACAGGGTCGTCCGTAGCATCCTCTACACCAAAGTCGTGCCAGAAGGGTGCAAAGCTACCCGAACCGGCCTTCTTCAACCAACTCGGCTTCAACTCAAGTCGATCCACTCCATAAGATTTTTCAACCCAATTTATTCAGTTCATTTACTGTTTTAAAGCATATTTTAGTTCATTTGCAACATTTTTTCATAATCAAAAAATACAAAAAAAAGGGGTTAAGGCTCACCCCGAAGCCGGTGAGTCCAATTCCAATTGCTTCTTTCTCATCTTCTTACTACAGTTACTACACTTCCCATAGTTCTTATCGTTTTCTTTCACTTGGTTTATTATCTTCTAGTTGCACAGGTCTATCAAGCTAGCATCGGTTGGAGACTCTTCTTCATTGGTCGGCCTAAGATGAAGAAGGTTGAACCCATATCCCGATCTCCCGCGCTAAGGTACACGGTCAATTCAACTCATCTCTTGATTTATATTCCATAAAGCAGAGCCCGCGGCTCCTGGAGACCACCTTTTATTTATGTTCTAATTTCATCTCCTCCTCACTCTCCTCCCACATGACCCGAACCATCTCCAGTGCTCGAGCGACGCCGTGAGATGAAAGTTCGGCGATCAATGTGAGTGTGGGACCGAGGTGAGGACCTTTTATTGCTTTCCGAGTGTTTTTACGATTCACTACCCCCTTTTCCCATATTCTATCTTTCACCTACTCTTGAGGTGCCGATCTGGAACCCGTTTCTGGAGTCGAAAGCTTTTTGGCTACCACAGTGGGACAACCAATGTCTTCAACCGTGCTAGCTTGATTGATTTGTGCAACTAGTTGTTTTCCGATTTGGTTCCCGCGTGAACCGGCTTATCCTTTACCTTTTCCATGTCAATTTAACTTTAAACTTGCTGTTTACTCTTTGTTTAAGATTGTCCCCCATGTGGACTTGACTTGCTTGTCTTTAATCTCAACCCGGTTCCCGCGTGAACCACCCTTTTCTTCATATAAACCGGTTCCCGCGTGAACCACCTTTCTTTTCCAACTCGGTTCCCGCTTGAACCAACTTATTTTCAGATCGGTCCCCGCATGGACCACCTCTTTATAGCACCTTTAGATTGGCCCCACGTGGCCCTCTTTCTATTTTGTCAACTCTTACACCGGTTCCCGCGTGAACCATCATTTTCTTCACAAAAACCGGTTTCCGCATGAACCAACCCTTTTCTAAACTGGTTCCCGCGTGAACCAACCCTTTTCTAAACCAGTTCCCGCATGAACCAACCCACTTTCAGATCGGTCCCCGTGTGGACCACCCTTTTGAACCACTTTAAATTGGCCCCAAGTGGCCCTCCTTTCATTTTTCAAATCAAACAAACCGGTTCCCGCGTGAACCACCCCTTTTCCTTCAAAAACCGGTTCCCGTGTGAACCACCTACCTTTCCAAAACCCGGCTCCCGCGTGAGCCACTTTATTTTCAAATCGGTCCCTGCATGGACCATCCTTTTACCTTTACTTCAGATTTTTCCCCACTTGGACACTCCAACACAAGCCGGTTCCCATGCGAACCACCTTTTAGTTGCTAGTTGCTAGTTACTTGTTTACTTTATCATTGCTTGTCTTGCTTGCATTCACTTGTTTTATTTATTTAATAGCTTTTATTCATGTTTGCATATTGATTGCTTTTTCTTCTCCTACCCTTCATTTTTCATTTTTTTCATTAGCTTTTGCATCGGGTACCAGACTTGCTCCGATCCGTAGGACATTCAAGGAGGGGGCTCTCTCTCCCAACACACCTTCACCCTACAAACACCTTCTTGGTGGATTCTAACCTCTCTTCTGGGATATTCCTTCCTAGTTGATTTGGTTGTTTCCATCAAGGCCTCCATAAGTCCCCTTCCGTGGAGTATTCCTCTCCACATGATTGGGCCGGTTGTACCACTTTCCAAAACCCGAAGAACCCAAGTACCTACTCGTGGTGATTGAGTGATAACCTTAGGTCTTGAAGATTGAAGCAATAGGAACCATACCTACTTGAATGAACAATTGCTAACAATCTATCTAATCTAAGGTTTCAACCCAAAAATTGTCGAGTAGTCATTTTAAAACCTTGTTTGCATAACTTGCTTGCTCACAACAATTGAAAACAACCAAAAAATTCTATCCTTTCAAAACACCTAAAACAAAAAAAAACAAAAAAAAAATCTCTTTAATTTTTGTGTTCAACTTGCTTGCCAAACAACCAAATTGAAACCAAATCAAAATCAAACAAACAATCATTACCAAAAAAAAAAGTCTCTTTGCATTTACACCTTTCATTTGCTTTCTTTCAACCATTTTTTTAAGAAAATTTGACAGGATGCCCATAACACTAAGGTCCGGAAGACACATCGTGATGTCGGACTACTAGGGCCAAGAAGAGGAGTACGAGATGGGTCACTACGAGCTTCAGCAACCCATGGTCCAACCAGATGGCCATGTTAATGCCGTGATGGAACCTGAGATCCAAGATCCCGCTCACCGATCAACCTCACATAGTATAGAACAAGCTCTCAAGGATCTATCTCTTCACCTTGATCCCGAGACCTTTGCAATTATCCAATCTGCCACTAAGGGCAAGATGCCCACCAATCAAGATCCAATAAAGGGAAATCAATCCCCCTCACCACCCCAACCGGCAGTCAAGCCCCTAATCATTTCTTCTCCTGGGCAACCCTGCCGTGTCTCCACTCACCCCATTGTGGGGCATTCACATAACACTATACCAGTTCTTGTTTCCAACCCACCTCTTTCGACCCATTCACCTAAACACTTTGCTCTCATGGCTCAGGAATCTAGCCTCACCCAGGCATTAATGAACAAACTTAACCAGATGGATGAGCGCTTTGAAGAGATGAGGCACCGCCTCGATTCTAAAGCCATCCCTGAAATCTCTGTCCCATCCTTCCCAGTTCTACACCTTCCTCCTTCAGAGATACCAGTCTTTCAACATTACAACGGGACTGGTAATCCTTTCAACCATCTAAAGAGCTTTCTCTATGACTCCGTGTTTTGGAAAAATGACCGCAAAGCCCTTGCCTTTCTATTCCATCAGTCATTGGAGGGATCCGCCTTGTACTGGTTCTATTCTCTTGATTCCATTGAGGCGGCGGATTTCGACATTGTCAAGGCGAAGTTTCTACAGAGGTACATGGATCGGGTGGGACCAGCTTGCTCGATAACTGATTTAATTGCTGAAAAGATGAGGCCGGATGAGAACTTTGCCAGATTTGCTGATCGGTGGAGGGGAATGGCTGAGAGGCTAGTGGATACCATCTCAGAGGGGGAGCAGGTGAGGATGCTCATCGGGAACACCACGCCCAACCTTCGCAACCTCCTGATCATGCACCACCCAACATGCATGAGTGAGTTGTGTGATAGCACCCGCTACCTCCAAGCCCACTTTAAGGATGCATCCATGATCAACCCATTCGACACCAAGCCCCGTAACACTAGAAAGCCTACACCTGTAGGACCCACCACCGAAGGGGTAGTAAACAATGAGAGCATCAATGCCATGGGTAACTAGGGTGGGTATCGCCAAAGCAAATACCGTAACCCACCACCCAATCAACAATACCGCCCAGCTCCTAAGCCCCAGCAGCAACTTGCATACAACCGAGCACCACCACAGCAACCCACCTACAACCGAGCGCCCCAGCAACCAAATGCCTACAACCGAGCGCCTCAACAACAACCCATCTACAACTGACCACAACCACAACAACAAGCTCACAACCAAGTGCCACCACCAGTCAACTGACCTAGGAGGGGGCACCCAAGAAAGAATACTATCCTTGACTGCCATTCCCCCTCACCGATATCTTTAATGCATTGATGGCGGAACAACAGTTGGAGCTTCCAAAGGAGAGAGAAGGATGGCCGGCAAATGTTGACACAACAAAGTACTACGCTTATCATCGGTATCCTGTGCACACGGTGGATGTCTGTTTCCAGTTTAAAGATCACATTCATGACCTCAACGATCAGGGGAACATTGACTGGGAACAGATGGGAGAATCTATTCAAGCAATGAAGGCACGTCATAATCAACCACGGCGACAGCAACCACAACAGCAGCCCAACCTAGGCATAGTCCAAGATCCACTCCCGGTACATGCACCCGTACAAGCACCGGCACCAATACCACCAAACCAACGACTCGGCCTCGTCCACTCCGCCATCGAGGAGTCAACCTACCATTCCCAGGGTTGTCAGGTCGAGGATCAAATCACCTCCATACCCGCCATACCAACCCCACCTACAACCGCACCATACTCTCCATACCGAGAGCTTCCCCCAGCCCACAAACTACCCAAACACCACTTCCCCCAACAACCATCAACCCTCCACGGCGCCTAATCATTAGACCGCCACCAACATCCCAACCAGCACCGCAACCATCACCTAACCTACCAACCACCATTAATCCTCCTCGATGTCTAATCATTAGACCGTCACCAACACCCCAAACGTCACCCAACACACCAGTCACCACCACTCCGCGACCCCTCATCATTAGACCATCACCAACAACACCCCAATCATCACCCAACATACCGGCCTCCACCAATCCATGACCCCTCATCATCCGATCCTCACCACCCCTACCTACCACGGGCTCCTCAACCTACCAACCAACCCTACCATCACCATCATCACCACTTCCCCCTACCACGCTGGCGCTGGTACTTCGTAGCGGGAGGATGTTCCAAAGGGTCTTCCCCTAGGTCGGGATGCAACCACAGGAACAGGCAGAAGAGGAGGTAGTGGAAGAACCGTTGCTCGGCATGGCATATGACCTATTGAAGCATCTGGACAAAATGCCGACACGGATCTCAATTCTGGAGCTGATAAAGAGGTTAAAGAACCATCAAGACATTCTACAACAATATCTGCAGAGGGTCATGGTCAATGAGGACCTCCCGCCTGAGAAGATCATTACTGTCCTGACCTCGAGGAGTGAACATCCGGCACTCACATTTACACAGGAGGAGTTAGCACGGCCAGATATCAGAAAGTATGCCTTCCGTGTCGCAGTAGTCATCCGAGGCTTGGAGATTAAGTCCTGCTTGATTGACACCGGAGCATCTATAAATGTCATGCCGTCAGAAACATTGCAACTTTGCGGCATCTCTGATGAAGAAATCGAGCCTTCTGCCATCACGGTGATAGCCTATGACAACTCCCGGAAGCCAGCACGAGGGGTGGTTACATTGGAAGTAGGGCTCGGACCGTGTGCTGTCACCGCCGAGTTTCATGTTCTGGAACTGGACCCTACAATCAAATCTATTTTGGGACGCCCGTATCTTGAGGCAATAGGAGCTATGGCCTCCACTAATCATCAGTGTCTGAAGTTCCCATACAAGGGCCAGGTGATTAAAGTAACCAATGTCCCCATTCTAAATGACGTGGATGACCTCTCTTCTGCACTGCCAATATCAAAATTTGTCCAGCCGTTGGTTTCCACTACAGAGCTGACCGAAGTCATGATGTTCACGACGCCTCCAGATATAGTTGCATGGCGGATGATGAAAGGGATGGGCTATTAGCCAGGAAAGGGGTTGGGAAAGGAGCTGCAAGGGGTTGTGCACCCCATTAAAGCCGAACAAAGACCAAAGAGACACGGGCTTGGCTACGAGCCCAATTTCACTTCGAGGATGGTCTACCGGCCAAAAAATGCCATGGGACTCCAAAAATTCTTCATCAAAGGGGAGACCATGATGATGTCCGGAGACGAAGAAGAAGAACCAGTCAAAAAGAAGAAGGCACCAGAGGAAGAGGAGGAAGTGGACAACCTGAGTTCATCTTTGACTCGGTTGTTCATAGAGGAGGATGAACCAGTCAAGGGCAAGTCCATTCTTAAACAACTTGTCCAATCAAATTCACCTCCAGATAACATTCCATGTGAGCCGTATCCTACGGTCACATATTTCAAAGTCCTCATGCTCTCCCTCCTAGATTCACTTGATGGCTATCTAGCCCAATTCCTACTTCTGGGCCAAAATGGCCACCTAAACTGATCACTGGGCCTGAGAGCCCATTCAAATCTTCTTACTACACTGGGCTTCTATGCCCATTTCAATCCAACAACCAATCGGGCCCGCGTGCCCACCAATTGGGCCCACGTGCCCCTTAGGTTTCTTTTCTAGCTTTGGGCCCATGCGCCCGTTTCTTGCCATTGTAGGGCCCGCGAGCCCATTTTTCTCTTTTTTACTTAAACTTTCTTTTTTTGCTCGAGCCCCACTGGCTCATTCTCTTTCTGTTATTGAAAATACCCAAAACACCCAAAAAAAACATCTTCTCACAAACTCAGTTTTCTATTGAGGAGACGTCTCTACTTGTCTCGGAGGGTGCTCCCAACCAGGGACCCCTCTTCTCTGACTCACTGATCTATCTGCTCGATCCTTCACCCATTGTAGATACCATTTTTCCATTTCCGTCTTCTTTAGGAGTAGTTAGGGTAGGAAAGAAGAAAATTCGAGGTAAACGTGTTCCAGAGAGATATCTCCAACAAATAGCTCAAAAATGCAAGGAATGTGCAAGGCTACCAAGGTTTTTGTAAAATGCTATCCAGCTTGATGAAATCCAATATGAGGATGAATTCAATGTAGATCATACACTGGGAGTTTACGAGGTTTTATCAGAAAAAGATCCTGATTTCGAGGATGGAATTGAGGACTTGGTTGATGCGTATGCATCTGGACTTAAAAGGTTTGAAGAACCATCAGCCACGGTGGATGAACTAACAAAAGAATTAAATCTTGGAACACCGGAAGATCCCAAGACAGTCCTCCTAAGTGCAAACCTCACTCCCACTGAGGAACAGAGTTTAATTGAAATTTTGGAAGAATATAAGGACACGTTTGCATGGACATACGAAGACATGCCGGGGTTAGACAACTCGTTAGTTGAACATCGTCTAACTTTGAAACTTGGAACTACCCCGGTCAAACAAAAATTAAGGAGATTCCATCCTGTTGTTGCACTTAAGATGAAAGAAGAGGTCAACAAGTTACATCAAGCAAGATTCATTAAGGTTGTCCTTTATCCGCAATGGGTGGCAAACATAGTCCCTGTCATAAAGAAAGATGGTAGAGTTTGGATCTGTATAGACTTCAGGGACTTAAACCGAGCGTGTCCTAAAGATGACTTTCCTCTACCTCATATTGACGTACTGGTTGATAACACTGCTGGTTTCAAGATGCTATCATTCATGGATGGCTATTATAGATATAACCAAATCTGATTGGCCGAAGAGGACCAGGAGAAGACCTCGTTCACTACACCTTGGTGTAGACACGCCAAATTCGCCTAATTCAGAGCATAAAACACATGTTTTATAGGGTAACATGTGTGATTGACCTTATAATGATGCCGGGTCTTTTAAAAGTTGATTTGGAGCTTCGCCGAACGAAATCGGATGTTTTCCGATGTTTTCCGCAAAAAGCCATAATTTCCGAGAGAAAGCCACACTTAAATCGTGTAAACCCGGAAATTGGCTGAATGACCAATGCCTAATGATCATGCATTGAAGGTTATGGTCATATTCACACTCCGGACAAGTTTTGTTGCATGCCGTGCCTTTCCGGTTTGCCGTCGGAGTCATTTTGACCTGTATCGGATCTTCTGTTCACTGCCCTAACTTCCGGATAAAATTCTGAAGTTTTGGAGTGTGTTATGTCTGATCCGATGCTATAGAAAGCTTCTTCGTCCTGTTATCTTTCCAATGCAACAAACGGCATCGAATTCCGAGTTCGGGAGTGTTCGCAATGGCTTCCGGAAGAAGGACGCGCGAAACCAGTCCCATGCGCCCGGGTTCCTGGTCACATGCGCCCGGGAGCCAGGGCATGTGCCCATGCGCCCTACCAGTGAGGCACGTGACCTTGTGCCCTCACTTGAGGGCACATGCGCCCCACCCTGGAGGTACGAGGGACCCAGTTTTTCACCGGGACTCTACCACTGAACCGCCGATCGGGTTAGACCAAAATTTTCGGGAATTGTGCCCATGCGCCCTCACTGGGGGGCACATGCGCCCCTCAGTGGGGCACATGCGCCCAGGGGTGGGGCGCAAGGCCCCTAATTTTTAGCCCGGATAACGCCGTTCGTTCTCCTATAAATTAACTCTGATTCCAGTCGTTCCAAAGGCATGGGCACAACCCCCCAGGCATCTCAATACGTCCAACCTCCCTCCTACATTGATTTTGTGATTTTTAGAGAGATAATTTCGAGTTTTTAGAGAGAGAAAAATCAGTTCAAGAGAGAGGAAGGTTGTTCTGCAGGTGATCTTCCAAGTCTCTCTTCTTAGGCCTCTACAGAAGTGTGTGGACGTCTTCTGCCTGAGCTTTCTTCATATAAATTCTTCCTCTCCAAGTCTTCTTGAGTTTGAAATCGACGGCACTTGAATCGAAGGTCGGGGCTGGTCGTGACGAGTGCAGAAGCAAAGTCGCGCCTGGCAGATCCTGGACTGCTGCTCGGCTTTTTCGACAACACAGATTTGGCTATATCTTCCTCTATTCAACTCAGAATCTTTCTGTTATTTTTCCTACCTCTTTGTTTAGTGATTCTACATACTCCTATTATTTTTTTACATTTTTTTGCATTACTTTTATACTGTTATTCCGAGAAATAAAAAAAAGGGTTAGAGATAACCCGAATCCGGTCAGTTTCTAGTCAATTGTGTGTTTTATGTTATTCTCTTTACATATACTCCACTTTGTCTAGTTATAATAGTCTCTTTCACTTGTTTGTTTGTCTAGTTGCACAGAATATCAAGCACCCATTGCGTTGAGGACTCTTCTTCATCGGCCGGCCGAAGAAGGAGAAGCTTTAACTCACATTCTTCATGCTAAGGTACACACGGTCATTTTAATTCTATAAATCGGAACCCACGGTTCCTGGAGACCACATTTATTTCTTCTCACTCTCCTCCCACATGACCCAAACCGTCTCTTTGGTGATTGAGCGACGCCAAGGGATGAAAGTTCGGAGATCAATGTGAGTGTGGGACCGAGGTGAGAGTTGCTTTCCGAGCTTTATTCCTTTCTTTTCTTATCCTCTCTTGAGGTGACAATCTGGATTCACGGACTTCCCTGAAAAGGAGAGGACCCCGTCGAATTTTCAGAGTCGACAGCTTTGTGGAGACCACGGTGGGACAAGCAATGTCTTCAACCGTGGGTGCTTAGTGTTTTGTTTGCAACTAGTTCTAGTTCTAGACCGGTTCCCACGTGAGCCTTTCCTTCTTTCCACCTCTCTTAAACTTCATGCCATCTCAAAATTTATGATTTCACTCATCTTTCATCAGATCTGAAGTGCCAAGTATGCCATTTAATTTCTGCATTTTATTTAAACCGGTTCCCACGTGAACCACCCTTTTCCTTTTAAACCGGTTCCTGCGTGAACCAATCTCTTTCTTTACTTCGGTTCCCACGTGAACCAAACCCCTTTATTTCCATATCTATCCAAACTTGGATCAGATCTTTATTCACCTTTAATTGGACCCACGTGGCCCCCTTTTGACCATTCAAACCGGTTCCCACGTGAACCATCCCTTTTTACCCAAAACCGGTTCCCACGTGAACCACCTTTACTTTTTACCCCAGTTCCCACATCGGTCCCCACGTGGACCACCCTTTTGCTTGGTTATCAGATCTGAACCCTCTTCTTTCCATCACTTTTCACTATCTCCATTTGGCTCACATAAGAAACAAGTCTAGATTCTAGTTTCTAGTTGCTTGTCTAGTTTCTAATTGCTTGTCTGGTTTTGATTGCTTGTTTATTTAAGTTTATGCTTTGTTCATTACTTGTTTTATTACTTGATTGCATTCTCTGATCCTTCTCTCTACCTTCTTATTTTACACTTTTTTTGAGGTGGGAGCTCACTCTCCCATTTATCCCTCCCATCCAAAACACCCTCTTGGTGGATTCTGACCTCTCTTCTGGGATATTCCTTCCTAGTTGACTTGGTTGGCTTTCATCAAGGCCTCCGTAATTCCTCATACGTGGAGTATTCATCTTCACGATCGGGTTGGTTGTACCACTCCCCAAAACCCGAAGCATCCTACGTTACCTACACGTGGTGAGATTGTGTGAAACCTAGGTCACTGGAGATTGGAGTTAGGATCCTAACCCATTTGTTGAGAGAAAAATTCTTAACAAAATTCATAAACCTAAGGTTTAATCAAAATCATTGCGTAATTTTGCCTTCAAGTCTTTGCATAACTTGTTTGTCAAACAAAAATTCAAACCTCTAACTTTTTGCAAAATACTAAAAAAACCAAAAAAAGTTCTTTGTTTACTTTGTCAACTTGTTTGTTCCTTGAAGTTCAATGCAACTAAGGTCTGGAAGGCACGTTGGAATGGCGGAACAAGTTGAACATCGAGAGCACGAGTTGGGTCATCAACCAAATCTGTCAGATGGTCGTGTTAATCCATTGTTTGAGTCAGAAGCACAAGAGGTCCCTCAACCATCTGCTCCTCGTGATGTTGAACAACTCTTTAGGGAGTTGTCTCTCTATACCGACCCAGAAACCTATGCCCGTATACAATCCATGGTGAAGGGCAAAATTGCTTCGCATCAAAGTTGAAACCAATCAAGTTGCCTTATCTCCTCGTCCTCTGGTTCGACCACCACTCATTCAATCACCCTTTGTTCAACCTCCTGTTGTTCAACAATCTATGAATCAACCATCGCTAGCACAACCATCTGCAGTTCAACCATCATTTGTTCAGCCATCTTATTTCAACCATGTTGCTCCTTTGGCCCATCAAGTCATGGGACAATCTTCAAGTCATGCTCCTCAATTTCAGAACCATGTCTCTAACCACATACCCCCATCAGTAAACCAAGAACCTGCTCTCACCAGGGCATTCATGGATCAGGTCACCCAGATGAATGAACGTTATGAAGAGCTGAGATGTCGCCTGGACTCCAAGTCAGTTCCTGAGATCTCCATTCCTTCTCTGCCAGTCCTACACCTGCCACCTTCTGAGCTACCAGTTTATCGCCGCTACAATGGTACTGGCAATCCTTTTCTCCACTTAAAAGATTTTCTTTACGAGTCCTCGTTCTGGAAGGGACTGCATTGGAATGGTTCTACTCACTCGACTCCTTTGAGGCAGGAGACTTCGATATTGTGAAAACCAAATTCTTGCAAAGATACAGAGACCGGGTGGCACCAGCATGCTCCATTATAGATTTGATTGCTGAGAAGATGAAGCCCGAAGAGGACTTCATAAAGTTCGCTGATCGCTGGAGGGGAATGGCAAGGAAATTGACAGATATGATTTCTGAAGGGGAACAAGTGAAGTTGCTTATTGGTAACACTACACCTGCCTTGAGGAATGTCTTGATCATGCACCGTCCTACCACAATGAATGAACTCTATGACAGTGCCCGATACTTGCAAGCCCACTTCAAGGATGCCACAATGATAAATCCATTTGATCCCAAACATAGAAACTTTAGGAAGACCCCCTCTGCACCAGTTGGGCCTACAACCGAGGGAGTGGTCAACAACGAAGCTATAAATATTGTAGGGAACCAGGGAAGGAACCATCAAAACCAGTTCAGAAACCCACCACAGAACCCTTCCTATTGCCCCCCTCAACAACAGGTTAGACCACCACAACCACGACAACCACAACAACCACCTCAGCCAGTAGCACAACCCCAGCAACCTCGTCAACCTACCTATAATAGGGCACCGCCGCCACCCAATCAAGCACCACGAAGAGGAGGTCCTAGGATAGAGAATTACCAACAACTCCCTTACTTCTTGACCAACATCTTCAATGTACTCATGGTAGAAAAATGGTTGGAATTGCCCAAGGAAAGAGAGGTTTGGCCAACAAATGTAGATATGTCCCGATACTGTGCTTACCACCAGTGTCCTGGTCACACTGTAGAAGTGTGGTTTCAATTCAAGGACTACATCCATGATCTGAATGACCAAGGCAGCATTGATTGGGCTCAAATGGGGGAATGCATACAGGTAATGAAGGCTAGGCAGCAGCAGCGGCAGCGTCCACCGGCTCAACCTCAACAACAACCTGGCTTGGGGATTGTTCAGAATCCACTCCCATTACATGCTCCCGCTCCAGCGCCAGCACCAGCAAATCCAAACCCAGGAATTGGTCTAGTAAACTCCATTGTCCAGGGAGACGCCAGTCGTGCTCAAGGTTGGCAACTAGAAAACCAAAATGCAATCATGCCTGTCAACCCGGCTAGGCCTCCTGCTAGGAACCCTCCTATACAGATAATCCTTGCACTTGCTACTCCACAGCTACCACACAGTTCAATAACCCAACCACTGGCCACCACTTCTTCTCGCCGGCCCATCATTAGGCCAGCCCCCTCTTTAACTACACCTCCTTCAACCAATGCTACTCACCGGCCCTTGCTCATCCGACCACCACAATCACCACCAAACCTGAACCCCCAGCCTACGAGCTCTACCACTCCAAAACCCCAACCTATCATACCACCAACACCACAACCAATCCCACAACCTACACATTCATTAAATTCATCAACCACTTCTGCACCCCGGCCTCTTCTTATTAGGCCACCGGTATCACCATCACTACCACCTCCAGATCCTACCCCTCTACCAACTAACCCCATCATCCCAGAACCATCGATCCCATTACCTATCATACCTGCATCTACACCACCTGTTCCACAACAATCCACCCCAGTTAACCCGTCACCTCTACCCGACCGCCAAATAGCCCCGGTGCTTCGGAGTGGGAGGATGTTCCAGTGGCTCTTTCCCCAAGCTAGTACTCAACCGCACGATCAAGTGGAGGAGGAACAATTAGAAGAACCATTGCTGGGCACGGCGTATGATTTGTTAAAGCATTTAGATAAAACACCGGCCCGTATTTCCATACTTGAGTTGATCAAAAGATCAAAGGTGCACTAGGAGATTCTACAGTAGTACTTGCAAAGGGTCATGGTAAATGAAGATCTCCCACCTGAGAAGATCACTACAGTGTTAGCCCCTAGAAGTGAGCACCCAACACTCACTTTCTCTCAGGAAGAATTAGCAGATCCAGACTTTAGGAGATATGCTTTGCATGTGGCTGTTATCATCTGTAATATTGAAGTGAAATCATGTCTGGTTGACACTGGAGCTTCTATCAACGTTATGCCGCCAGAAACTTTGCAGTTATGTGGCATTTCTGAGCAAGAAATCAAGCCATCCTGTGCCATGGTGACAGCCTATGATAACTCCAAGAAGTCTGCACGTGGGGTGGTGACTCTAGAAGTCAAACTTGGAGCATGTACGGTCACAACGGAATTTCATGTTCTAGAATTGGATCCAACTTTTCGGGCTATACTTGGGAGCCCATACTTGGAGGCAATAGGAGCTGTAGCTTCAACAAACCACCAGTGCATAAAGTTTCCCTTTAAAGGACAGGTGGTCAAGGTGACTAGCTTGCCTATAAGGGACGAGCTGAACGATGCTTCTTTACCCCTAGGTCTGTCAATACATGCTTGAAAGCTCCATATGGGTCTGAAAGCTCCAGATGATGAAGAAGAAGACTTGGAAGACTTATGCTTATCTTTGACTCGTCTGTTCTCAAGTGGGGAAGAGTATCAAGAACCACCCAAGGGTAGACCAATCTTGGATCATCTAGTTAAGCATATCACCCAAGTCAAAACCATTCCACGAGGCCCAAATACAACAATGTCATGTTTGAACCTCGTACCTTTATTTCTAGATCTTTTGGATGGGCTTCAGGGCCCACTTACCCACTTTGGGCCCATGTGCCCTCTTCAACCTTCTACTCTTACTGGGCCAGCTTGCCCATTTGCTTCCCTCATCAACTTCAGAACTGAGGGCTTTTCTCAACATGGGCTCACATGCCCATTTATTTCTGAAATCGGGTCCACGTACCGGGTGGTTGGACATCTTGAGATGCCTGGGGGGTTGTGTTCATGCCTTTGGAAGGACCAGAATCAGAGTTAATTTATAGGAGAACAGACAGCGTTATCCGGGCTAAAAAACATGTGCCTTGCGCCCCACTGAGGGGCGCATGTGCCCCCCAGTGAGGGCGCATGGGCACAAATCTCGAGAAAAGAGGCCTTATCCGATCGACGGTTAGTGGTAGAGTCCCGGTGAAAAACTGGGTCCCTCGTGCCTCAAAGGTGGGGTGCATGTGCCATCAAGTGAGGGCACAAGGTCACGTGCCTCACTGGTAGGGCGCATGGGCACGTGCCCTGGGTCCCGGGCGCATGTGACCAGGAACCCGGGCGCATGGGACTAGTTTCGCGCATCCTTCTTCCGGAAGCCATTGCGAACACTCCCGAACTCGGAATTCAACGCCGTTTGTTGCGTTGGAAAGATAACAGGCCAAAGAAGCTTTATATAGCATCGTATCAGACATAAAACCTTCCAAAACTTCAGAATTTTATCCGGAAGTTAGGGCAGTGAACAGAAGATCCGATACAGGTCAAATGACTCCGACGGCAAACCAGAAAGGCACGGTATGCAACAAAACTTGTTCGGGGTGTGAATATGACCATAACCTTCAATGCATGATCATTAGGCATTGGTCATTCAGCCAATTTCCGTGTTTACACGACTTACGTGTGGCTTTCGCTCAGAAATTATGGCTTTTTGCGGAAAACATCAGAGAACGTCCTATTTCGTTCGGCGAAGCTCCAAATCAACTTTAAAAGACCCGGCATAATTATAAGGTCAATCATACATGTTACCCTATAAAACATGAGTTTTATGCTCTGAATTAGGCGAATTTGGCGTGTCTACAGCTTGCCTCGCCTTGATGTCGGCTTTGTAAGGGAGTGGCATGTAATGAAGCGGAGTGATTCGTAGTGAACTGTAATGGAATGCAAGTGAACGTAGATGAATGTAGCAGAATGGAATGGTGATGGACTGAAAAGGTGGCATCAAGGTGTAGATATAGACACGCTTATCTGCCCGATCCAGCAAAATGAATCTCTCTGAGTATTCTAGATTGCTTTCATATTCTATCAAAACCTCATATAATTGACTGGTAAAAGACATGCCCTTGGCACGAGAGATGAAAAGTAAATGATAAAGGATAAAAGGATGTAGCCAACCCTCAGCGTGGTGAGGAGTCCTCGAATTCGTAGGTTCATCATCAGCCAGCAACCCGAACTTTGCGGTGTTCTTGTACTGTGATGAGCTAAAGTTTGTAAAAGAGAAGTTGATCTTAAAATGAAAAGAATACCAATCCATCATATTTGGAATCTCAAGTTCATTCAAGTTTCACCAAAATACACAGTTTAATTCTGAGTGGAATAATCTCAAATTCTAAAGGGGTTCGTTTAAGCATAAGAAAATTGCTCGGGTATCGTGAAAACCATGAATCACGCTCTGGCAGAAAATCGAGTGTTCGGAAAACAACAAGACAGATTTAAGCCATAGTGGGATTGAAAGATAATGGTGGGACTAACATAGAATGATGGGAAAGAAGAAACAATGGCATGACAATTGCCACGGTGGGGCGGGATAAAAGACACGGTGGGATAAAAAAAAGGACAGAATAAAACATGGTGGAACAAAAAGAAAGGAATAAAACATGAAGGGATAAAAGAAAGAATAAAACATGATGAAATAAAAGAAAGAGAAAACATAATGAAATAGAATTGGTAATGATGAAGAAAGAAAAGGAGATGGCTGTGAACACATAGAAAATCATGTAGAAAATAGTTGAAGATATAGATTGTCTATTGGAGGTCAAGACACCCGATTAGGAACCATCGTCCCTCCAATGTTCAATTTTGGCTTATCCGTGAGTGTGAAGAAATGACCAAGCCGTCGTAGATTTTGTTGAAGGGGACCTCGGGCCCAGTCATCTTCACTCTCAAGGTCTTCAACATTAATGCATATAATATGTATCAAATGGACCTAACATAGCTAGGTGACAAATGGTAAAAGGTGATGTGAAGTGCAAAATGGAGTGTTGGTGATGATGTGAGATTGATGCGAAGCTGAGTGAAGTCTTTAGGCGTGGTCTATCGACTTGCATCGACTGCCTGATTCATCAGCATCTCTGGTCCATCCTTGTCTTGCCTTCTGACGGAATACAACACCATGAGAATGTTCAGCTGGGTGGTGCTTCCTTTATTTTCACCGCAAGGTTGACATGACATTCCTTGGGGAACACTGATCTCACCAATTCACCTATTAGGACTAAAAAGGTTGCCTGCACATTTCTGGTTAGTACCCAACAGACAGAATTGTCATATGAATCAGATTGTTCATGAAATGATCAATTGAAGATTTTACTATTTGAACCATCATTTGTATGTCAAAACAAAGTTTTTAACGATGGTTCCTTTAGCAAAAATGTCAATTTTAACATTATAGACAATTTCTGATTTTTTGAGATTTTTCTGAATATTTCGAATTTTTTTGTCCATGTGCCCCCGATCGAGGGCACCTGGCCATGCACCCTGGGGTGAGGCACCTGGCCATGTGCCCCCAGATGAGGGCACATGCGCCCTGAGGAATTTTTTTTTTTTTTTTGAAAAATTGTACCTGATCGCCCTTCTCTTTTTGCTTCTTCAGCTCCTGAAAATACTTAATGAAAATGATTAAATTTTTATCATTACTCATCCCTTTGCTTGTATATCGTATGCCTTGATTTTGAGTCAAAGGGAGGAGCCTTCTTAACAAGGTGGAATAAAACAAATGACTTAAATGAAATAGGGGTAAGGGTTAAGAGAACTTACCTGCTGTGGTGTGAATCTTCTCCTCTTCTACATTGAAATGCCTGAAACACTTGATAAAAGGGGATTAGATCTTCATCAGGACTCATCCCTTTGCCTATTATGGTCAACTTTGACTTAGGTCAAAGAGAAGAGCCTTCTTAACAAGGTAATTAAAGTAAAGATGGATATGCAATGCAGAAATGGAAATATGCATGACAGTCAAAAAAGCATGGATGCAACTAAGGCAATGATCATGACTAAGCAATTTTTTTTTTGGATTTTCTTGAAAACAATCATTTGGATTTTCAAAAATATTCATTTTTTTTGGATGTTTAAAATATGTGTTTTTTTTGAATTTTTGAAATATTCATTTTTTTGGGTTTTTGAAATATTCAATTTTTTGTGTTTTTGAAATATGCATTTTTTTGGGGTTTTTGAAATATGCATTTTTTTTGGGTTTTTGAAATATGCATTTTTTTTAAATTTTGAAATATGCAACTTTTTTGGTGGAGAAAATGCTGGTATTTGAGATAATTCATCGGTCTTTGGGGTTTGTCAAGCCTCAAGTGGTAGATGCCACGTGCAAAAATAAAGTTCCCTACCTAGAATCCTTCTAACCTTCTTCCTTTGATCGACTTGGGTTCCACCTAGATTTGGTCGGTTTACTCTACCCAAGGGGTTTAAGGAGGAAGAGTATATAGGAAGTCCTTGATAGGGTTTGAAGATGTTGAGAGGGATTTCTCTACTCTCAATCAAATTACCCATTGGGGTTCGGCTTCTTTGGGTTCGGCTCTTTTCTGTATGGCACATATTTGGACAGGTTTTTGACCCGTGGGGACATTGCCCATCTTTTAATGCCATTTGCCTTGTCTATCATTCTGGGTACTCATTCAGACAGGTTGATCATTTTTATTTTTCTAACCTGAGGGGTTCATTGCCCTTCTTTTGGCACCCTTTTGCACCCTCTGAGACGGCCTCCTACAAGGGTGAGAGTGTTTTCGATACTACCCCTCTCTAATCTTCTCTCCCTATCTTGGACCGAGTAGAAGAGAATATGGTAAGGGTACTCCTTCCATTTCTAGATTTCTGCCTTGCCTTTCGCAAGTGTCGGGTTGTCTGGATTCTAGGATCCGGAAGTGTTGTGTGTGTAGGATGGTACCTACCCTTGACTTCTCACGAACAACCTAGGATCGATGACTTGAGATTATACCAGTGGTTTCTCCATTTTTATGGAAAGTACTTTTTGAGGTAAACTCCATTCCAAGGATGATTCAATTTTTCTCCATCTGCATTAGTCAATTCATATGCATTACCTGGATACTTTTCAGTGATTACAAAAGGCCCTTCCCAGTTAGGTTGAAACTTGGAGCGGGGACCCCCTGGCTTAACGAATATGCGTTTGACTACCATCTCACCGATCTCGAATTTTCTCTCGACCACCCTCTTTTGATAAAACCTTTGGAGTCTATTCTGATAAGTCCGGGCATGCTCGGCGGCGGCTAGCCTTCTTTCATCCAAGAGTTCAAGCTGTGCAAGGAGAGATTCTCGTCTCTCATCAACAGGAATATCCCTGTCGAGCTGAACTCGGAGAGATGGAAGTAATACTTCGTAAGGGACCACTGCTTCCATCCCATATGCCAAAGCATACGGCGTTTGTCCAGTGGGAGTCCTTACAGAAGTACGATAAGCCCATAGAGCATCTACAAGCTTATCAGGCCAGTCGGCAAATTTGCTAGACTTACAAGATTTTTTGATGATTTTGATTAAGGTCTTATTAGTTGCTTCCGCTTGACCATTTCCTTGAGGATAGTATGGTGATGAATGATGCAATGAAATGTAATACCTGTTGCAAAGATCACGCAGATCTTGAGAGAGAAATTGTGGCCCATTATCGGTGACGATGTCGCTGGGGATCCCGAACCTTGCCAGGATGTTGCGCTTGATGAAGGAGCAGACTGTTGACGCTTTAATCTCCACGAATGCTTCCGCTTCAGCCCACTTTGTGAAGTACTCCGTTGCCGTCAGAATGAATGATTTTGAACGCATTTCGGAGTTGAGGTCACTCAAGGGGCCAATGATATCAAAGGCCCACATGGAGAAAGGCCATAGGGCATGAATTGGATGAAGGGAAGATGCGGGAGAGTGAATCTTGTCGGCATGGAGTTGACATGAGTGACAATGCCGGACAAAGATGGAGCAGTCTTTTTCTAGAGTTGGCCAATAATACCCTTGTCGGATGATTTTCTTAGCAAGGGCTTGGGCATTCACATGACCACCACAAACTCCGGAATGTGCTTCCTTCAAAGACCAACTCAGCCTTCTTCTTCATCAAGACACTCGAGTAAGATT
Organism: Cryptocoryne crispatula var. balansae; assembly: GCA_036172225.1. Lineage (NCBI taxonomy): Eukaryota > Viridiplantae > Streptophyta > Magnoliopsida > Alismatales > Araceae > Cryptocoryne > Cryptocoryne crispatula. The sequence continues at coordinate 24,475,917 of CM069925.1, forward strand.
CCACTTAGGCTTCTCTTATAGAGCACTCCTCCTAGGATTGTATACCTCTGGGATACTCTTCTGATTGCCTTCTTTTCTTTGGTGGTTGATCCAGGCGGGTATGACTGATCTTGGCAATACCTCGCAATCTCGTCATACCAAGGTCTCTCACCTTCTTCTAATTCTTCCAACTCAATCAAGGAGATTTATTCTTTATCTTCTAAGTATTCCTTTCTGTTGAACCTTTCCTTAACCTTCAGAAAACTTACAAATGTGGATAGTCCGCACTTGCCTGCCTAGCGGGACAGATAGAGATGAAGTTAGTGAAGCTAAGGCATCGGCGAGGATATTCTGAGAACGGGGGACATGGACAAAGGTGAGTTTGAAGAATAGCTTGATGTAGCAGGTAGCGAGCTCTTGGTAGGGCTTAAGGTTCGGATGAGAAGTTTGGTACTTGGATAGGACCTGGCGTAGGTTCAATTGACTATCACCTATCACCCTCAGTTCGGTGGCACCATGGAAATGAGCGGCCTCCAGTCCGGCCAGCAAGGCTTCATACTCAGCTATGTTGTTGGTTGCCGGAAAGTTAAGCTGAAAAGCCTGTGGAATGGTGACACCTTCAGGTGACAGAAGGACAATACCTATCCCTCTACCACGAGAGTTCAGAGCCCCGTCAAAATATAATGTGCAAAGATTGGAAGATCGGACTGACATTAGTTCGTCATCCGGGAACTCCGACCGGACTGGGTCAAAGATGGGTATGGGATGATGGGCAAGGTGTTCAGCAATAGCATAACCCTTAATTGCCTTCTGTGGGACATAAGTGATATCAAATTGGGATAAGAAACTCTGCCATCGCCCTAACCGATCAGTCAAGACTGTCTTCTCTAACAGAAACTTAAAGGGATTGATACGAGCAATGAGCTTGACTTGGTGAGCAAGGAAATAGTGTTTGAGTTTCTGAACCACCCAAACAAGAGCAGCACATGTCTTTTCTACCATAGTGTACTTCAGCTCACAAGCATCAAACATCTTAGACAAGTAGTAAGTAGCTCGTTCTTTCCCTTCTTCATTAACTTGTGCAAGGACTGCCCCGAGAGAGTTCTCAAGAACCGAAATGTAGAGGACAAAGGGCTTGTCGGGAATTGGTGGTCTAAGTACAGGGGGACTTGCCAGGTATGTTTTCAACCCATCAAACGCCTCCTGGCATTTCGAATCCCATTTAAACTCGGCCCCCGCCTTGGTTAACTCATAGAAAGGTTTACACCTTTGGGAATGTTGTGAGATAAACCGGCGGACAAATTGTAACCTCGCAATCAATCCTCGAAGTTCTTTCATATTCTTCGGAGCAGGCATACCAATAATTGCTTTGGCCTTGTTTGGGTCGATCTCTATGCCTCTTTTGCTTACTATGAACCCAAGTAGCTTTCCTGATGAAACTCCAAATGTACACTTCTTAGGGTTTATTTTCAGCTTGTATTTTCTGGCTCGTTGCTAAACCTTCCTTAACACTTCAGAATGATCTTCCCGATTCTTGGACTTGATAACCAAAATCATCCACATACACCTCTACAAGGGTGTGCATCATGTCATGAAAGATAGCCATCATAGCCCTCTGATATGTAGCACCGGCATTCTTTAACCCAAAGGGCATGACAACATAGCAATATGTTCCCCAAGGTGTAGTGAATGAGGTCTTCTCTTGGTCCTCCTCAGCTAACCGGATCTGATTGTATCCAGAATAGCCATCCATGAATGAAAGCATTTCAAATCCAGCTGTGTTATCAACAAAAACATCGATATGAGGCAAAGGGAAATCATCCTTAGGACACGCTCGGTTCAAGTCCCTGAAGTCTATACAAATCCGAATTCGTCCATCCTTCTTCATAACAGGGACTATGTTAGCCACCCATTGCGGATACAGGACAACCTTAATAAATTTTGCTTGATATAGTTTGTCGACCTCTTCTTTCATTTTGAGTGCAATATCAGGGTGGAATCTCCTGAGCTTTTGTTTAACTAGGGTAGTTCCAGGTTTCAAGGTTAATCTATATTCAACTAATGAATTATCTAATCCCGGCATATCTTCATATGTCCATGCGAACGTGTCCTTATATTCTTCCAAAACATTAATCAAACATTGTTCTTCTGAGGGAGTGAGGTTTGCACTAATGAGGATAGTCTTAGGATCTTCCAGGGTTCCTAAATTCAGTTCCTTGGTCGGTTCATTCCCTGTGGCTGATGGTTCTTCAAATCTTCTAAGTCCAGATGCATATGCATCAGCCAAATCCTCGATTTCATCCTCGGATTCGGGATCCTTCTCTGATACCACCTCATATACTCCCAAAGTATGATCTATGTTATGCTCATCCTCATATCGGATTTCATCTAGCTGGATAGTATCATCTAAAAAGTTTGGCAGCCTTGCACACTCTACGCATTTCTGTGCCAATTGTTGCAGATACCTATTTGGAACTCGCTTACCTCTGACTTTCCTATTTCCTAACCTAACTTGACCTACTGAAGATAAAGCTGGAAAGGTGGTATTTACAGTGGAGGGAGGATCGAGTAAATCGATCAATGATTCATAAAAGAGGGGTCCCTGATTGGGAGCACCCTCTGGGATGAGTAGAGACGTCTCCTCGATGGAAATGTGAGTTTCAGAGAAGTCGTTTTTTTTTGGAAATTTCAAGTAAAAAGATAGAATGAGCCTGAGTGACTCGAGGCATGCTGGAAACTGACAGAATTACCAGAGAGAAAAACTTAAAAATAAAGGGGAAAAAGGGGCTCGTGGGCCCAATGGTAACAGAAAGTGGACACATGGGTTCAAAACTGATGAAAAAAGTAAACGGGTACGTGGACCCGATCTTAGAAATAAATGGGCATGTGAGCCCATGTTGGGAAAAGCTCTCAGTTCTGAAGTTGATGAGGGAAGCAAATGGGCAAGCTGGCCTAATAAGAGTGGAAGGTTGAAGAGGGCACATGGGCCCAAAGAGGGTAAGTGGGCCCTGAAGCCCATCCAAAAGATCAAGAAACAAAGGTACGAGGTTCAACCATGGGATTGTTGTATTTGGGCCTCGTGGAATGGTTTTGACTTGGGTAACATGCTTAACTAGATGATCCAAGATTGGTCTGCCCTTGGGTGGTTCTTGATACTCTTCCCCACTCGAGAACAGACGAGTCAAAGATAAGCACATGTCTTCCAAGTCTTCTTCTTCTTCATCTGGAGCCTTTCTTCTCTTGACAGCTATCATGGAACTTTTTCCATCTTCAGCCATCATCATGGTCTCCCCTTTGATAAAGAATGTATGGAGCCCCATGGCATATCCTGGCTGGAAGATCCTCCTTGGGATGGAACCCTCTTCATATCCCAACCCATGCCTGCATGGCCTTTTCACAGTTTCAATTGGCTGAGTGATCCCTTGAAGATCCTTGCCTAAACCTCTTCCAGGCTGATAGCCTAGTTTCATCATCATCCGCCACCCCAGTGTGTCTGGTAGAGAGGCAGTCATGCATCTGACTTCTGGCAATTCTCCCACTGAGATCTGGGGTTGTATTGACAGACCTAGGGGTAAAGAAACATCGTTCAGCTTGTCTCTTATAGGCATGCTAGTCACCTTGACCACCTGTCCTTTAAAGGGAAACTTTATGCACTGGTGTTTTGTTGAAGCTACAGCTCCTATTGCCTCCAAGTATGGCCTCCCAAGTATAGCCCGAAAAGTTGGATACAATTCTAGAACATGAAAATCTGTTATGACCGTACATGGTCCCAGTTTGACTTGTAGTGTGACCACCCCACGTGTAGACTTCTTGGAGTTATCATAGGCCGTCACCATGGCATAGGATGGCTTGATTTCTTGCTCAGAAATGCCACACAACTGCAAAGTTTCTGGCGGCATAACGTTGATAGAAGCTCCAGTGTCAACCAAACATGATTTCACTTCAATATTACAGATAACCACAGCCACATGCAAAGCATATCTCCTAAATTCTCGGATCTGCTAATTCCTCCTGAGAGAAAGTGAGTGTTGGGTGCTCACTTCTAGGGGCTAACACTGTAGTGATCTTCTCAGGTGGGAGATCTTCATTCACCATGACCCTTTGCAAGTACTGCTGTAGAATCTCATGGTGCACCTTTGATCTTTTGATCAATTCAAGTATGGAAATACGGGCCGGTGTTTTATCTAAATGCTTTAACAGATCATAGGTTGTGCCTGGCAATGGTTCTTCTACTTGTTCCTCCTCCACTTGATCCTGCGGTTGAGTACTAGCTTGGGGAAAGAGCCGCTGGAACATCCTCCCACTCCGAAGCACCGGGGCTATTTGGCGGACGGGTAGAGGTGATGGGTTAACTGGGGTTGGAACAGGTGGTGTAGGTGCATGTATGATAGGTAATGGGATCGATGGTTCTAGGATGATTGGGTTAGTTGGTAGAGGGGTAGGATCTGGAGGTGGTAGTGATGGTGATACCGGTGGCCTAATAAGAAGAGGCCGGGGTGCAGAAGTGGTTGATGAGTTTAATGAAGGTGTAGGTTGTGGGATTGGTTGTGGTGGTATGATAGGTTGGGGTTTTGGAGTGGTAGAGCTCGTAGGCTGGGGGTTCAGGTTTGGTGGTGATTGTGGTGGTCGAATGAGTAAGGGCCGGTGTGTAGCAATGGTTGAAGGAGGTGTAGTTAAGGAGGGGGCTGGCCTAATGACGGGTCGGCGAGAAGAAGTGGCGGCCAGTGGTTGGGTTATTGAGCTTTGTGGTAGTTGTGGAGTAGCAGGTGCACGGATTATCTGTCTAGGAGGGTTCCTAGCAGGAGGCCTAGTTGGGTTGGTAGGCATGGTTGTATTGTGGCTTTCTAGTTGCCAACCTTGAGCACGATTGGCATCTCCCTAGACAATGTGCTGGTGCCGGCGCTGGAGCGGGAGCATGTAATGGGAGTGGATTCTGAACAATCCCCAAGCCAGGTTGTTGTTGAGGTTGAGCCGGTGGACGCTGCCGCTGCTGCTGCCTAGCCTTCATTACCTGTATGCATTCCCCCATTTGGACCCAATCAATGCTGCCTTGGTCATTCAGATCGTGGATGTAATCCTTGAATTGAAAGCACACTTCTACAGTGTGACCAAGACACCGGTGGTAAGCACAGTATCGGGACATGTCTACATTTGTTGGCCAAACCTCTCTTTCCTTGCGCAATTCCAACTGTTTCTCTGCCATGAGTACATTGAAGATGTCGGTCATGGAGTAAGGGAGTTGCTGGTAGTTCTCTCTCCTAGGACCTCCCCTTCGTGGTGCCTGATTGGGTGGTGGCGGTGCCCTATTGTAGGTAGGTTGACGAGGTTGCTGGGGTTGTGCTACTTGTTGCGGGGGTTGTTGTGATTGTCGTGGTTGTTGTGGCCTAACCTGTTGTTGAGGAGGGTAATAGGAATGGTTTTGTGGTGGGTTTCTAAACTGGTTTTGACAGTTCCCTCCCTGGTTCCCCACAATGTTTATAGCTTCGTTGTTGACCACTCCTTCGGTTGTAGGCCCAACTGGTGCTGAGGGGGTCTTCCTAAAGTTTCTAGGTTTGGGATCAAATGGATTTATCATTGTGGCATCCTTGAAGTGGGCTTGCAAGTATCGGGCACTGTCATAGAGTTCATTCATTGTGGTAGGACGGTGCATGATCAATACATTCCTCAAGGCAGGTGTAGTATTGCCAATAAGCATCTTCACTTGTTCCCCTTCAGAAATAACATCTGTCAGTTTCTCTGCCATTCCCCTCCAGCGATCAGCAAACTTTATGAAGTCTTCCTCTGGCTTCATCTTTTCAGCAATCAAGTCTGTAATGGAGCATGCTGGTGCCACCCGGTCTCTGTATCTCTGCAAGAATTTTGTCTTGACAATGTCGAAGTCTCCTGCCTCAAAGGAGTCGAGTGAGTAGAACCATTCCAATGCAGACCCTTCTAGTGATCGGCGGAATAAGAAAGCAAGAACCCTACGATCATCTTTCCAGAATGAGGACTCGTAGAGAAAATCTTTAAGATGAAGAAAAGGATTGCCAGTACCATTGTAGCGGCGATAAACTGGTAGCTCAGAAGGTGGCAGGTGTAGGACTGGCAGTGAAGGAATGGAAATCTCAGGAACTAGCTTGGAGTCCAGGCGACATCTCAGCTCTTCATAACGTTCATTCATCTGGGTGAGCTGATCCATGATTGCCCTGGTGAGAGCAGGTTCTTGGTTTACTGGAGGGGGTATGTGGTTAGAGACATGATTTTGGAATTGAGGAGCATGACTTGGCAAATTTACTGAAGATTGTCCCATGACTTGGTGGATTGGGGGAGCAACATGGTTGAAATAAGATGGCTGAACAAATGATGGTTGAACCACAGACGGTTGAACTACAGATGGTTGAACTACAGATGGTTGTGCTAGTTCCAATAATGGTTGAATCATAGATTGTTGAACAACAGGTGGTTGAACAAAGGGTGGCCGAATGAGTGGTGGTTGAACTAGAGGACGAGGAGATAAGGCAACTTGGTTAACTTCAGCTTGATCTAAGGCCATTTTGCCCTTCACCATGGATTGTATGCGGGCATAGGTTTCTGGGTCGGTATAGAGAGACAACTCCCTAAAGAGTTGTTCAACATCACGAGGAGCAGATGGTTGAGGGACCTCTTGCGCTTCTGACTCAAACAATGGATTAACACGACCATCTGACGGATTTGGTTGATGACCCATCTCGTGCTCTCGATGTTCAGCTTCTTCCGCCATTCCAACGTGCCTTCCAGACCTTAGTTGCATTGAACTTCAAGGAGAAAACAAACAAGTTGACAAAGTAAACAAAGAACCTTTTTGGTTTTTTTAGTATTTTGCAAAAAGTTAGATGTTTGAATTTTTGTTTGACAAGCAAGTGATGCAAAGACAAGATTTGAAAGCAAGATTACGCAATGATTTTGATTAAACCTTAGGTTTATGAATTTTGTTAAGAATTGTTCTCTCAACAAATGGATTAGGATCCTAACTCCAATCTCCAATGACCTAGGTTTCACACAATCTCACCACGTGTAGGTAACGTAGGATGCTTCGGGTTTTGGTGAGTGGTACAACCAACCCGATCGTGAAAAGGAATACTCCACGTATGAGGAATTACGGAGGCCTTGATGAAAGCCAACCAAGTCAACTAGGAAGGAATATCCCAGAAGAGAGGTCAGAATCCACCAAGAGGGTGTTTTGGATGGGAGGGGTAAATGGGAGAGTGAGCTCCTGCCTCAAAAAAGTGTAAAAGAAGGAGGTAGAGAGAAGGAGCAGAGAATGCAATCAAGTAATAAAACAAGTAATGAGCAAAACATGAACTTAAATAAACAAGCAATCAACACCAGACAAGAAACTAGAAACTAGACAAGCAACTAGAAACTAGAATCTAGACTTGTTTCTTATGTGAGCCAAATGGAGATAGTGAAAAGTGATGGAAAGAAGAGAGTTAAGATCTGATAGCCAAGCAAAAGGGTGATCCACGTGGGGACCGATGTGGGAACTGGGGTAAAAAGTAAAGGTGGTTCACGTGGGAACCGGTTTTGGGTAAAAAGGGGTGGTTCACGTGGGAACCGGTTTGAATGATCAAAAGAGGGCCACGTGGGGCCAATTAAAGGTGAATAAATATCTGATCCAAGTTGGGATAGATCTGGAAAAAAGGGTTTTGGTTCACGTGGGAACCGAAGTAAAGAAAGAGATTGGTTCACGTGGGAACCGGTTTAAAAGGAAAATGGTGGTTCACGTGGGAACCAGTTTAAATAAAATGACAGAAATTAAATGGCATACTTGGCACTTCAGATCTGATGAAAGATGGGTGAAATCATAAATTTTGAGATGGCATGAAGTTAAGAAAGGTGGAAGGAAGGAAAGGCTCACGTGGGAACTGGTCTAGAACTAGAACTAGTTGCAAACGAAACACTAAGCACCCACGGTTAAAGACATTGCTTGTCCCACCATGGTCGCCACAAAGCTGTCGACTCTGAAAATTCGACGGGGTCCTCTCCTTTTCAGGGAAGTCCATGAACCCAGATCGTCACCTCAAGAGGGGATGAGAAACGAAAGGAATAAAACTCGGAAAGCAAATCTCACCTCGGTCCCACACTCACATTGATCCCCGAACTTTCATCCCTTGGCGTTGATCGATCACAAATAAGATGGTTCGGGTCATGTGGGAGGAGGGTGATAAGAAATAAATTAAGACATGTGGTCACCAGGAACCGTGGGTTCCGATTTATAGAATTAAAATGACCGTGTGTACCTTAGCGTAAAGAATGTGAGTTAAAGCTTTTCCTTCTTCGGCTGGCCAATGAAGAAGAGTCCTCAACGCGGTGGGTGCTTGATATTCTGTGCAACTAGACAAACAAACAAGTGAAATAGACAATTAGAACTAGACAAAGTGGAGTATATGTAAAGAGAATTGTAGACACGCCAAATTGGCCTGATTCGGAGCCCTAGACTCTTATTCCATAGGCGATATCTTTTATCCGACCGTTATCTGATCTGGATTACCTCGTGGACATAAGCTAAGGACATTGGTGGAGCCCCTTGTGAGTTGAGAATGGACCGAAGATTTCCGGAATTATGCCGTAACCTTCAAGCGAGAGCCGCATGTGAACTGTAAAAACACGAAGCCTGCTCGATGACCGACCTTGAATGGTCCATAATGGAAGGTCTCGGGAGTCCCGCATATGTTCCATAACATTCAGGGTTTCCGAGAAGTCATTTCGGTAGGCGTCGGTCAATGACGGCTTTCGTTACGGCTTTTTCGATCTGTGCTGACACGGCTATCCCGGACCACATGTTAGGCCTTTCCGGTCATCACCGGGTCTTTTCAGGTCATCCGGGTCGATTCTAGCCGTATATTTTATCAACCGGGGCTATAAGGCCGGTTCGGTCAATTTTAGGGTTTCGCGGCTTTTACGGCTTTCGATTCACGTTTACCGGGTTAATCTCAGATTTTTCGATGACTTCGGGTTGTCCGATCGGACCGGACTTGTTCGGTCATCATTTTAAGTCATCCCGAGTTGACCCGAGATTTATCGACCGGAACCGTGCTATTTCGGATCTTCACCCCGGGTTTCGGCTTTCCGCGAGAGGGTAAACCGGTAGAAAGCCCCGTGCGAACATATCGGGATTCATGCCGGCTGTTTTACCGACTTGAGGAGGTGCGGTTGAGGGCCCTCTTTCCAACGCGACAAACGGGAGCCGAATCGGACATCCCGTTTGCAAGATACGGCTCGCGGAACACGCGCGCAGGAGAGAGAGTGTACCGCGCCCCCGCTCCGCTTGAAAGGGGAGGGCGCGCCCTGCGCGCCCTCAACCCGGGGGCGCGCCCTGCGCGCCCTCAAACTGGGGGCGCGCCCTGCGCGCCCCCGGTTCCTTTGAAAAGCGAGGGCGCGGTCAGTTGCTTTAAATCGGAAATTACCCCGATTAGCACCTTCTAAACCGGGTTTTTGGAAGGTTTCCGGGGAGGATTTTCACTTATTTGTACCGCGCCCCCGGTTCGGGGGCGCGTTACGTATGTCAAGTCGATTTTTAGCAATTTCCGGAAGTTTCCATCGATTTTTAGCAGTGAGACGCCGAACGCGCCCCCGCCCCCTTTGAAACAGGGGGGCGCGCAGACCGCGCCCCCGAACTGGGGGCGCGCCCTGCGCGCCCTTGGTTTGAGGGCGCGCCCTGCGCGCCCTCGTCTCCTTTGAAATGCGGGGGCGCGGTACATCCAGTTTCTAAATTTTGCACCGGCTCTCTTCCCCTATAAATTGAGGGCCATTCTCAACGACCCAAGGTTGAACCCCCGGTGCCTAGCTCGTCCCAAGGTCGTCCAAGCTCTTCTCCAAAGCCGTCCCGACGTCCAAAGGCGATCCGAAGTCAAGAAATCGATCCCGAGGTGAAGGAGAAGGCTCGATCCGGGCGTTCTGCATCCACCATCTTCATCGACTTCTGGAGAAAATCCGAGGCTTCTGCTGCAAAAGTCTTCAACATACAAATTGTCCCTCTCTTCGTCCTCTTTCGTCCCCAACTGACGGCACTCCATTCCGACTTGTCGTTTGTTAGTGGCGGTTGCTACACTGAGGGCGCGCATCCAGGTTCTGTTTTTTGATATCCGCCCACTTTCATAATTTCTACTGACTTATACAGGAGGATTTCGGAGAAGTCATCAACATAGGAACTCTTCCCCTCTGAGTCCTCCGTCTACTCAAATAAACGGAACTCGATTCTAACATCGGGGTCATCCGTAGCATCCTCTGCACCGAAGTCGCGCCAGAAGGGTGCAAAGCTACCCGAACCGGCCTTTTCTCAACCAACTCGGCTTCAACTCAAGCCGATCCATTCTATAAGCCTTCTCAACTCCATTAACTCTGTTTATTCATTGTTTTAAAGCATCTTTTAGTTTATTTACATCATTTTTACCTAATCAAAAATACAAAAAAAGGGGTTAGGACTCACCCCAATCCGGTGAGTTCGATTCCAATTGCTTCTTTCTCATATTCTCTCTACAGTTACTACACTTCCCATAGTTCTAATTATTTTCTTCACTTGGTTTATTTTTCTAGTTGAACAGGTTTATCAAGCTAGCATTGGATTGGAGACTCTTCTTCATCGGCCGGCCGAAGAAGAAGAAGGTTGAACTCACATCCCTTTCTCCCACGCTAAGGTACACACGGTCAACTTCTTTCTATTTCCATTACATAAAGCGGAGCCCGCGGCTCCTGGCGACCACACTTTATTTTTATTCATGTCTTAATTTCATCTCCTCCTCACTCTCCTCCCACATGACCCGAACCATCTCCGGTGCTCGAGCGACGCCGTGAGATGAAAGTTCGGGGATCAATGTGAGTGTGGGACCGAGGTGAGGACTTTTTACCGCTTTCCGAGTATTTTTCGATTAACTCTCTTTTTTTCCCAATTCCATACATCTTTCACCTTCTTCTCTTGAGGTGCCGATCCGGAACCCGTTTCTGGAGTCGACAAGAATGACATAAAACACACAATTGGTTAGAAATTGACCAGATTCGGGTTATCTCTAACCCCTTTTTTTATTTTTTCAGAATAACAGAATAAAAATAATGCAAAAAAATGTAAAAAAATTATAGGAGGATGTAGAATCACTAAAAAAAGAGATAGGAAAAAGAACTGAAAGATTCTGAGTTGAATAGAGAAAGATATAGCCAAATCTGTGTTGTCGAAAAAGCCGGGCAGCAGTCCAGGATTTGCCAGGCGCGACTTTGCTTCTGCACTCGTCACGACCAGCCCCGACTTCTGAATCAAGTGACGTCGATTGAAAAATCAACAAGACTTGGAGAGGAAGAACTTTTATGAAGAGAGCACTGGCAGAAGACGTCCACAAACTTCTGTAGAGGCCGAAGAAGAGAGACTTGGCAGATCACCTGCAGAACAGCCTTCCTCTCTCTTGAACCGACTTTTCTCTCTCTAAAAACTTGAAATTCTCTCTTTAAAAATCACAAAATCGATGAAGGAGGGTGGTTGGATGTCTTGAGATCCCTGGGGGGACGTGCTCATGCCTTTGGAACGACCGGAATCAGAGTTAATTTATAGGAGAACGAGCAGCGTTATCAAGGCTAAAAAATAGGGGCCTTTCGCCCCACCCCTGGGCGCATACGCCCTGGTGCAGGGCGCATGCGCCCCACTGAGGGGCGCATGTGCCCCCCAGTGAGAGCGCATGGGCACAAATCTCGAGAAAAGAGGCCTTATCCGATCGATGGTTAGTGGTAGAGTCCCAGTGAAAAATTGGGTCCCTCGTGCCTCAAAGGTGGGGCGCATGTGCCCTCAAGTGAGGGCACAAGGTCACGTGCCTCACTGGTAGGGCGCATGGGCGCGTGCCCTGGGTCCCAGGCGCATGTGACCAGGAACCCGGGCGCATGGGACTGGTTTCGCGCGTCCTTCTTCCGGAGGCCATTGCGAACACTCCCGAACTCGGAATTTGACGCCGTTTGTTGCGTTGGAAAGATAACAGGCCGAAGAAGCTTTAACAGGCCATCACACCCTCCAAAATTTCAGAATTTTATCTGGAAGTTAGGGCAGTGAACAGAAGATCCGATACAGGTCAAATGACTCCGACGGAAAACCGGAAAGGCACGGTATGCAACAAAACTTGTTCGGGGTGTGAATATGACCATAACCTTCAATGCATGATCATTAGGCATTGGTCATTCAGCCAATTTCCATGTTTACATGACTTACGTGTGCCTTTCGCTCGGAACTTACGGCTTTTTGCGGAAAACATCAGAGAACGTCCGATTTCGTTCGGCGAAGCTCCAAATCAACTTTAAAAGACCCGGCATCATTATAAGGTCAATCATACATGTTACCCTATAAAACATGAGTTTTATGCTCTGAATTAGGCGAATTTGGCGTGTCTACAGAGTGCTCTACAAGAGAAGCCTAAGTGGTATCTTACTCAGATGTCTTGATGAAGAAGAAGTTGAGTTGGTGCTGAAAGAAGCACATTCTGGAGTTTGTGGTGGTCATGTGAATGCCCAAGCCCTTGCTAAGAAAATCATCCGACAAGGGTATTATTGGCCAACTCAAGAAGAAGACTGCTCCATCTTTGTCCGGCACTATCATTCATGTCAACTCCATGCCGACAAGATTCACTCTCCCGCATCTTCTCTTCATCCAATTCATGCCCCATGGCCTTTCGCCATGTGGGCTTTTGATATCATTGGCCCCTTGAGTGACCTCAACTCCGAAATGCGCTCAAAATCATTCATTCTGACGGCAACGGAGTACTTCACAAACTGGGCTGAAGCGGAAGCATTCGTGGAGATTAAAGCGTCAACAGTCTGCTCCTTCATCAAGTGCAACATCCTGGCAAGGTTCGGGATCCCCAGCGACATCGTCACCGATAATGGGCCACAATTTCTTTCTCAAGATCTGCGTGATCTTTGCAACAGGTATTACATTTCATTGCATCATTCATCACCATACTATCCTCAAGGCAATGGTAAAGCGGAAGCCACCAATAAGACCTTAATCAAAATCATCAAGAAATCTTGTAAGTCTAGCAAGTTTGTCGACTGGCCTGATAAGCTTGTAGATGCTCTATGGGCTTATCGTACTTCTGTAAGGACTCCCATTGGACAAACCCCGTATGCTTTGGCATATGGGATGGAAGCAGTGGTTACTTACGAAGTATTACTTCCATCTCTCCGAGTTCTGCTCGACAGTGATATTTCTGTTGATGAGAGAAGAGAATCTCTACTTGCACAGCTTGAACTCTTGGATGAAAGAAGGCTAGCCGCCGCTGAGCATGCCCGGACTTATCAGAATAGACTTAAAAGGTTTTATCAAAAGAGGGTGGTCGAGAGAAAATTCGAGATCGGTGAGATGGTAGTCAAACGCATATTCGTTAAGCCGGGGGGTCCCCGCTCCAAGTTGCAACCTAACTGGGAAGGGCCTTTTGTAATCACTGAAAAGTATCCAGGTAATGCATATGAATTGACTAATGCAGATGGAGAAAAATTGAATCATCCTTTGAATGGAGTTTACCTCAAAAAGTACTTTCTATAAAAATGGAGAAACCACTGGTATAATCTCAAGTCATCGATCCTAGGTTGTTCGTGAGAAGTCAAGGGTAGGTACCATCCTACACACACAACACTTCCCGATCCTAGAATCTAGACAACCTGACACTTGCGAAAGGCAAGGCAGAAATCTAGAAATGGAAGGAGTACCCTTACCCTATTCTCGTCTACTCGGTCCAAGATAGGAAGAGAAGATTAGAGAGGGGTAGTATCGAAAACACTCCCACCCTAGTAGGAGGCCGTCTCAGAGGGTACAAAAGGGTGCCAAAAGATGGGCAATGAACCCCTCAGGTTAAAAAAAAATGATCAACCTGTCTGAATGAGTACCCAGAATGATAGTCAAGGCAAATGGCATTAAAAGATGGGTAATGTCCCCACGGGTCAAAAACCTGTCCAAATATGTGCCACATAGAAAAGAACAAAAAAAAACCCAAAGAGGCTGAACCCCAATGGGTAATTTGAGTGAGAGTAGAGAAATTCCTCTCAGCATCTTTAAACCCTATCAAAGACTTCCTCTATACTCTTCTTCCTTAAACCCCTTGGGTAGGATAAACCGACCAAATCCAGGTGGAATCCAAGCCGATCAAAGGAAGAAGGTTAGAAGGATTCTAGGTAGGGAACTTTATTTTTGCACGTGGCATCTACCACTTGAGTCTTGACAAACTCCAAAGACCGATGAACTGTCTCAAATACCAGCATTTTCTCCACAAAAAAATGCATATTTCAAAAACCCAAAAAAATTGCATATTTCAAAAACCCAAAAATTGAATATTTCAAAAAAAACCCAAAAAAATTGAATATTTCAAAAATTCAAAAAAAATATTCATATTTCAGAAATCCAAAAAATTGAATACTTTTGAAAATACAAATGATTGTTTTCAAGAGAACCCAAAAAAAAAATTGCTTAGTCATGATCATTGCCTTAGTTGCATCCATGTTTATTTTACTGTCATGCATATTTCCATTCCTACATTGCATATCCTTTTACTTTAATTACCTTGTTAAGAAGGCTCTCCCCTTTGACCTAAGTCAAAGTTGACCATAATAGGCAAAGGGATGAGTCATGGTGAAGATCTAATCCCCTTTTATCAAGTGTTACAGGCATTTCAATGTAGAAGAGGAGAAGATTCACACCACGGTAGGTAAGTTCTCTTAACCCTTACCCCTATTTCATTTAAGTCATTTGTTTTATTCCACCTTGTTAAAAAGGATCCTCCCTTTGACTCAAAATCAAGGCAAACCATATACAGGCAAAGTGATGAGTCATGATGAAAAATTAATCATCTTTGCTAAGTGTTTGCAGGGGTTGAAGAAGCAAAAAGAGAAGGGCGATCAGGTACAATTTTTTTTTGAAAAAAAAATTTTTGGCCTCAGGGCGCATGTGCCCTCATCTGGGGGCACATGGCCAGGTGCCCCACCCCAGGGCGCATGGCCAGGTGCCCCCGATCGGGAGCACATGAACAAAAAATTCAAAAAATTCAAAAAAATCTCAAAAAATCAGAAATTGTCCATAATGTTAAGAATGACATTTTTTCTAAATAAACTATCATCAAAAACATTTTTTTGACCTTAAAATGATGATTTTAATAGTAAAAACTTAAATTGTTCATTTCAGGAACAATATGCTTCATATGACAATTTCGCCTGTTGGGTACTAACCAGAAAGGTGCAGGCAATCTTTTAAGTCTTAACAGGTGAATTAGCGAGATCAGTGTTCCCCAAGGAACATCATGCCAACCTTGTGGCGAAAAGAGAGGAAGCGCTACCTATCGTGGTGTTGTATTCCGTCAGAAGGAAAGACAAGGATGGACCAGAGATGCTGATGAATCAGGCAGTCGATGCAAGTCGATAGACCACGCCTGAAGACTTCACTCAAATCCACATCATCACCATTTTGCACTTCACATCACCTTTTACTATTTGTCACCTAGTTATGTTAGGTCCATTTGATACATATTATATGCATTATTGTTGAAGACCTTGAGAGTGAAAATGACTGGGCCCGAGATCCCCTTCAACAAAATCTACGACGGCTTGGTCATTTCTTCACGCTCACGGATAAGCCAAATTGAACACTGGAGGGACGATGGTTCCTAATCGGGTGTCTTGACCTCCAATAGACAATCTATATCTTCAACTATTTTCTACATAATTTTCTATGTTTTCACATCCATCTCTTTTTTTATTCTTATCATTACCAATTTTATCTCTTCATATTTTATTCCTTTCTTTTTATCCCATCATGTTTTATTCTTTCCTTTCTTTTATCCCACCGTATCTTTTATCCCAACGTGTCATGGCAATTGTCATGCCATTGTTTTTTCTTTCCCATCATTCTATGTTAGTCTCACCATTATCTTTCAATCCCACTATGGCTTGAATCTGTCTTGTCGTTTTCCGAATACTTTATTTTCTGCTAGAGCGTGATTCATGGTTTTCATGATACCCGAGCAATTTTGTTTTGCTTAAAACGAACCCTTTAAGAACTTGAGGTTCTTCCACTCAGAATTAAACTGAGTATTTTGGTGAAACTTGAATGAACTTGAGATTCCAAATATGATGGATTGGTATTCTTTTATTTTAAGATTAGACTTCTCTTTTACAAACTTTAGCCCATCACAGTACAAGAACACCGCAAAGTTCGGGTTGCTGGCTGATGATAAACCTACGAATTCGAGGACTCCTCACCACGTTGAGGGTTGGCTACATCCTTTTATCCTTTATCATTTACTTTTTCATCTCTCGTGCCAAGGGCATGTCTTTTACCAGTCAATTATATGAGGTTTTGATATAACATGAAAGTGATCTAGAATACTCAGCGAGATTCATTTTGCTGGATCAGGCAGATAAGCGTGTCTATATCTACACCTTGATGCCACCTTTTTAGTCCATCACCATTCCATTCCGCTACATTCATCTACGTTCACTTGCATTCCATTACAGTTCACTACGAATCACTTCGCTTCATTACATGCCACTCCCTTACAAAGCCGACATCAAGGCGAGGCAAGCTATAGACATGCAAAATTCACCTAATTCAGAGCATAAAACTCATGTTTTATAGGGTAACATGTGTGATTGACCTTATAATGATTCCGGGTCTTTTAAAAGTTGATTTGGAGCTTCGCCGAACGAAATCGGATGTTTTCCGACGTTTTCCGCAAAAAACCGTAATTTCCGAGCGAAAGCCACACGTAAATCGTGTAAACACGGAAATTGGCTGAATGACCAATGCCTAATTATCATGCATTGAAGGTTATGGTCATATTCACACTCCGGACAAGTTTTGTTGCATACCGTGCCTTTCTGGTTTGCCGTCGGAGTCATTTTGACATGTATCGGATCTTCTGTTCACTGCCCTAACTTCCGGATAAAATTCTGAAGTTTTGGAGGGTGTGATGTCTGATACTATGCTATTTAAAGCTTCTTCGTCCTGTTATCTTTCCCACGCAACAAACGGCGTCGAATTCCGAGTTCGGGAGTGTTCGCAATGGCTTCCGGAAGAAGGACGCACGAAACCAGTCCCATGCGCCTGGGACCCAGGGCACGTGCCCATCCGCCCTACCAGTGAGGCACGTGACCTTGTGCCCTCACTTGAGGGCACATGCGCCCCACCCTGGAGGCACGAGGGACCCAGTGTTTCACCGGGATTCTACCACTGAACCGCCGATCGGATAAGACCAAAATTTTCGGGATTTGTGCCCATGCGCCCTCATTGGGGGGCACATGCGCCCCTCAGTGGGGAGCATGCGCCCTGCACCAGGGCGCATGCGCCCATGGGTGGGGCGCAAGGCCCCTATTTTTTAGCCCGGATAACGCCATTCGTTCTCCTATAAATTAACTCTGATTCCGGTCATTCCAAAGGCATGGGCATGACCCCCCAGGCATCTCAAGACGTCCAACCTCCCTTCTGCATTGATTTGGTGATTTTTAGAGAGAGAATTTCGAGTTTTTAGAGAGAGAAAAGTCGGTTCAAGAGAGAGGAAGGTTGTTCTGCGGGTGATCTGCCAAGTCTCTCTTCTTCGGCCTCTACAGCAGTGTGTGGACGTCTTCTGCCTAATCTATCTTCATAAAAATTCTTCCTCTATAAGTCTTCTTGAGTTTTCAATTGACGGAACTTGATTCCAAGGTCGGGGCTGGTCGTGACAAGCGCAGAAGCAAAGTCGCGCCTGGCAGATCCTGGACTGCTGCTCGGCTTTTTCAACAACACAGATTTGGCTATATCTTCCTCTATTCAACTCAGAATCTTTCAGTTCTTTTTCCTACCTCTTTGTTTAGTGATTCTCCATACTCCTATCATTTTTTTACATTTTTTTGCATTACTTTTATACTGTTATTCCGAAAAATAAAAAAAGGGGTTAGAGATAACCCGAATCCGGTCAGTTTCTAGTCAATTGTGTGTTTTATGTTATTCTCTTTACATATACTCCACTTTGTCTAGTTCTAATAGTCTCTTTTACTTGTTTGTTTGTCTAGTTGCACAGAATATCAAGCACCCACCGCGTTGAGGACTCTTCTTCATCGGCCGGCAGAAGAAGGAGAAGTTTTAACTCACATTCTTCACGCTAAGGTACACACGGTCATTTTAATTCTATAAATCGGAACCCACGGTTCCTGGCGACCACATTTATTTCTTCTCACCCTCCTCCCACATGACCCGAACCGTCTCTTTGGTGATCGAGCGACGCCAAGGGATGAAAGTTCGGGGATCAATGTGAGTGTGGGACCGAGGTGAGAGTTGCTTTCCGAGCTTTATTCCTTTCTTTTCTTATCCCCTCTTGAGGTGACGATCTGGATTCACGGACTTCCCTGAAAAGGAGAGGACCCCGTCGAATTTTCAGAGTCGACACTTGGGGAACCTACTGCTATGTCGTCATGCCCTTTTGGACTAAAGAATGTTGGTGCTACCTATCAGAGGGCAATGATGGCTATCTTCTATAACATGATGCATACCCTTGTAGAGGTGTATGTGGATGACCTGGTCATTAAGTCCAAAAGCCGAGAAGATCATCTTGAAGTGTTAAGAAAGGTCTTGCAAAGGGCTAGGGAATATAAATTGAAAATGAACCCAAAGAAATGTACGTTTGGAGTATCCACAGGAAAGTTATTGGGATTCATAGTGAGCAAAAGGGGCATAGAGATCGACCCAAACAAGGCAAAGGCAATCATTGGTATGCCTCCTCCAAGAAATATGAAAGAACTTTGAGGATTAATCAGGAGGCTACAGTTTGTCCGCCGGTTCATCTCACAACACTCCCAAAGGTGTAAACATTTCTATGAGTTGACCAAAGCGGGGGCCGAGTTCAAATGGGATTCAAAGTGCCAGGATGCATTTGATGGATTGAAAAGATACCTGGCTAGTCCCCCTGTGCTTAGACCACCAGTCCTTGGCAAGCCCTTAGTTTTATACATCTCGGTTTTGGAGAATTCTCTTGGGAAGTCCTTGCACAAGTGGATGAAGAAGGGAAAGAGAGGGCAACCTACTACTTGTCAAAGATCTTTGATCCTTGTGAGAAGAAGTATACTGTAGTGGAGAAGACCTGTGCTGCACTAGTCTGGGTAGTTCAGAAGCTTAAACACTATTTCTTAGCTCATGAGGTCAACCTTATTGCCCGCATCAATCCCATCAAATTCCTTCTCGAGAAAACTGTTCTAACTGATCGGTTAGGTCGTTGGCAAAGCCTCCTTTCCCAGTTTGATATCACCTATGTCCCCCAGAAGGTGATTAAGGGCTATGCCATTGCCGAACATCTAGCCCATCACCCTATACCCCTCTTTGACCCGGTCCAATCGGAGCTCCCGGATGACGAACTAATGTTGATCCGATCTTCCAACCTTTGGACATTATACTTTGACGGGGCTCTGAATTCACACGGTAAGGGAATAGGAATTGTTCTTCTATCACCCGAGGGTGTCACCATTCCACAGGCATTTCAGCTTGACTTCCCAGCAACCAACAATATAGCTGAATACGAAGCCTTGCTGGACGGGCTGGAGGCCACTCATTTCTATGGTGCCACAGAATTGAGGGTGATAAGTGATAGCCAATTAATCCTTCTCCAAGTCCTAACCAAGTACCGAACTTCTCATCCAAACCTCAAACCTTACCAAGAACTCACCTCTTGCTATATCAAACTCTTTTCCAAACTCACTTTTGTCCATGTTCCTCGAGCTCAGAACATCCTTCCTGATGCCCTAGCCTCCTTAGCTTCATCCCTATCAGTCCCACTAGGTAGACAGGTGCGGACTATCCATGTCTGTAGGAGGTCGATGCCAGCGATTAAGGATGGGCGATTTCTGAAGGTCAAGGAGAGATTTGGTAGAAAGGAATATCTAGAGCAGAAAGAGGAAGTTTCTCTAGTCGATTTGGAAGAGTTAAACGAAGGTGAGAAGCCTTGGTTTGATGAGATTGCAAGGTATTGTCAAGATCATACATATCCACCTAGATCAAATGCAAAAGAAAAGAAGGCCATCAGGAGAGTATCCCAGAGGTATACCATCCTAGGAGGGGTTCTCTACAAGAGGAACCTGAGCGGAATTTTATTGAGATGCGTTGATGAAGAAGAGGCGGAATTGGTGCTTAAGGAAGCACATTCCGGGGTCTATGGGGGCCATGTCAATGCTCAAGCTCTTGCCAAGAAAATCATCAGGAAGGGGTATTATTGGCCAACCCTAGAAGAGGATTGCTCCATCTTTGTCCAGCACTGTCATTCTTGCCAACTTCATGCCGACAAGATCCATTCTCCCGCATCTTCCCTTCATCCGATACATGCCCCATGGCCCTTCGCCATGTGGGCTTTCGATATCATTGGCCCTCTAAGTGATCTTAACTCTGAAATCTGTTCCAAATCATTCATCCTGACGGCAACAGAGTACTTCACTAAGTGGGTAGAAGCGGAAGCGTTCGTGAAGATCAAGGCATCAACACTGTGCTCCTTCATCAAATGCAACATCATCGCCAGGTTCGGGATACCCGGCGACATCATCACCGACAACGGACCGCAATTTCTCTCTCAAGATCTGCGTGATCTTTGCAACAGGTACCGCATTGCATTGCATCATTCATCTCCTTATTACCCGCAAGGCAATGGTCAAGCAGAAGCCACCAACAAAACTTTGATTAAAATCATCAATAAAACCTGTAAGTCTAGCAAGTTCGCAGACTGGCCAGATAAGCTTGTAGATGCCCTATGGGCTTATCGCACTTCTGTACGGACCCCCACTTGTCAAACCCCGTATGCTCTTGCATATGGGATGGAAGCGGTGGTCTCGTACGAAGTACTCCTTCCATCACTCCGAGTTCAACTCGATAGGGACATCCCTGTCGATGAGAGGCGAGAATCTCTCCTTGCACAACTTGAACTCCTAGATGAAAGAAGGTTGGCCGCCTCTGAGCATGCCCGGACTTATCAGAACCGATTGAAAGGTTTTATCAAAAGAGGGTGGTAGAAAGAAAGTTCGAAAACGGTGAGATGGTAGTAAAACGTATATTCGTTAAGCCGGGTGGTCCCCGCTCCAAGTTGCAACCTAACTGGGAACGTCCTTTTGTTATAACTGAAAAATATCCAGGTAATGCATATGAGCTAACCAATGCCAATGGAGAAAAATTGAACCATCCATGGAATGGCATTTACCTTAAAAAATATTTTCCTTAGAAAAGAAAATAGAGAATTTCTGGTATGATATTAAGTCATCGATCCAAGGGTGTTAGCTAGAAGTCAAGGGTAGGCATCACCTTGCACACACAACACCTCCCGATCCCAGAATCTAGATAGCCCAACACTCGAGAGAGGCAAGGAAGAACCCTGAAGGCAAAAACGAAACCTTACCCTATTCTCTTCTATTCTGTCCGAAATAGGTGAAGGGGACTAGAGGAGGATAGTATCGAAAATGCTTGCCGCCTTAGTAGGAGGCCATCTCATAGGGTGTAAAAGGGTGCCAAAAGATGGGCAATGAAACCCACATGTTTAAACAAATATGGGCCTGCCTGAATGAGTACCCGGAAGAATAGAAAATGAAGAAAATGCACCAAAAGATGGGCAATGACCCCACAGGTCAAATACTTGTCTAAGTAAGTGCCACGTGTAGAAAAGACCCAAAGAGGCCGAACCCCAACGGGCAATTTGGGCATGAGTAGAGAAACCCTTCTCAACACCCCCAAATCCTATCAAAGACTTCCTCTATTATTCTTCCATCTTAAAACCCCTAGGGTAGGGTAAACTGTCCAAACTCAGGGGGAATCCAAACCGATCAAGAGAAGAGGGCAAGAAAGATTCTGGGTAAGGAACCTTATTCACACGTGGTGCTTATTTCTTGAATCTTGATCAACACTAAAAGATCGATGAATGGTCTCAATACCGGCACATTCTCCACAAAAATCCAAAAAATGAATATTTTAAAAAAATCCAAAAAAAATCAAATATTTTCAAAAATTTAAAAAATTTAAATATTTCAAAAAATCCAATATCTTCAAAAATAAAAAATTGAATACTTTCCAAAAATCTAAAAAAATGCATCATCTAACTTGGCATAACCTTGATTTTTTGCCTTTGCTAGCATTCATGTTTATCTTTATGTCTTGCATGTTTCATTTCCGCATTGCATATTTACCTTCATTATCACCCCATTAAGAGGGCTCCTCCCTTTGACCTAAGTCAAAGTTGGCCATAATAGGCAAAGGGATGAGTCATTGTGAAGATCTGATCCTCTTTTATCAAGTATTTTCAGGGACTTTAAAGTAAGAGGGGGGGTTCTCTCAATGACAGGTAAGTTCTCTTAACCATTTCATTTCGGTCATCTAGTCTATTTTTATACCTTGTTAATAAGGCTCCTCTCTTTAACCTAAGTCAAGGTAGACAGCAATAGGCAAAGAGATGAGCCATGGTGAAGATTTAATCCCCTTTTTATCAAGTGTTTCAGGATGCTATGATCAAGAAGGGTGTGACTCTCACCATAGCAGGTAAGCTTTCTTAACCCTTATTCATTTTCAGTCATTTTTTTCATATTACCTTGTTAATAAGGCTACCCCCCTTGACGTGTAAGCAAGGCAAGACAACAATAGGCAAGGGGGTCAGCCATAGAGCAGATCTAACCCCTTTATTGAGTTTTTCATAAAAGAAACACGAGTTAAGGAAGGGGAAATCTTGCCAACAGGTAAGTTTCTTAACCTTACTGTCTTCTTTATTAACAATTACCATCTTCAAGAGGCTTCTGCCCCTTGACAAGGCAATTTTCTGAAACAAGGTAAAATTCTATTGAATTTTCACTCAAACTTGTTACAAAAAAAACTCGTTGTTTATTCAAAATAAAAACAACATGTCTGAAAAGTTAAAGCAGGAAAAGAAGACCCTCAAGCAAGCAAAAGCTTCAATGCGGAGATGTAGCGGCGCTTCTGGTCAGGGTCCTCCTCAATCAGGAGGCCTGGACGGCACACCCGACTCATCTCCCACAAGGCAATGGCTGAGATTACCTCCTCCTCGTCGTCCACTAAGCCAAGTTGCCTGCCCTTGATAGGTGGCAAGTGGGATAGCTTGGGCAACTCGTAACGAGGCAAGCCGATCTGAGAGTGGCAACGGTGAGCGTTGTACAACACGAAGGCCGAACCAGTAACCAGGCGGAGATCAACGCCAGGCGCAAAGCACACCTGGAAGTCCTTCTGCATCAGGGCAGCAGAAGAATGCAAGAAGCTGGAACGGTTCATGGAGGCAAAGTGAGCACGCCACTCTGGCCTCTTCTTCACCGATGCACACTTGTTGGCGACTCTCTCGCCGAAGCCAAGTGCATCGGCATATGGGAACAAGGGGCTACGGCGGAAAAGCTGCGACCTGGTGGCCACCTCACCGGCTGGATCAAACTTGAAGTGAAGATCGGCCCAACAAGCCAATAGAACCGCACTGCCAAAGGGAGGACGACCCACACAAGCTGCAGACAATCCGCAGTACAAGAAGCCCAGGACTGAAGGCCCCAACCGTGCACCGCTCCAGATGCCACGGATGCACGAAAGCTGATCAACCTCCAGGAAACCATCCTCCACGGGAAAAAAGAACACCACGGCAAGGCAAGCCGCGAAACCCTTCGCACCGTGCAGAATCCGGTCCTCGTCCAGACCAGGAGCCGTCGGAAGAGAGATTGTCCAAGCCACCAACTTGGGGACACTGATTCGCTTGCCGGCTAACAAGGTGCTAATCTGCCGAGTCTCGACGAAATCCTGCAAGAATTCCAAGCAAGAGAGGGGTCCTGAAGGGATGAACATACCTTCAGTTTCTCCCTTCTTAGTTCGAGGGAGGCCGAGAAGGAGCTCCACCTCTTCAAGAAGAACCATACTCTCAAAGCTGCTGAACACGAACGTATGAGTGTCGGGATGCCACAAATCAACAAGAGCTCCCATCAAGCCGAAGTCAAGGGAGTAGCCTAAATATTGCTTAGCATGGATCAAAAGCCCAGTTAAGCCCCAATCTCGAAAAATCGCTCTGACCGACAAGCCAAGGACGTCAAGCAAGCTGGAAAGCCAGGGAGGATAGCAATATCGGCGAGGCCCAGGGAAGTTTAGGTAATCCTACACCCAAACAAGAGGTAAGAAAAATTCTTTAAGAAAAAAGAAGAAGAAAGTGGTTGAAAGCTAAAATTGGCAGCGAACTTACCAAGTCGGCGCTGATTCTGGCCTTCAAATGACCCGGGACGCTTGAAATACCTCGAACCGAGCCAACACGCAGCTTTTTCAAAGGAGGAGCCATCCTGGGTGTTGGTAGGACAATCTGGTCGTCCTAAGAGGTGTTTATATAGGGGGAATCGGTCCCGATTTGAATCAGATTCGGATCCAGTCAAAACAGGAAACTGGGATCGAACACGCCCCCAAAGTGGGGGCGCGCAGGCTGCGCCTCCAAACCTAGGGCGCGCTGGCCGCGCCCCCCAACTGAGGGCTCGTAGGCCACGCCCCCGGTTCGGGGGCACGTTCGGTCAAATTCTTTGAAAATTCCTCAAAAATTCAGAAAAATTCAGAAAAATTCAGAAAAAAATGTTAAATTAAATATATTTATGTTTGATATTTATTAAAGTCAAGTGGACATCATTGTCCATTCGGAACTAACATTTTGATGAAAGACAAGAATTGCTCGCGGAAACAGAAGAATGGACACGAGAAACCCCCTGTGGGAACCTCGGGAATCGTTTTGTTTCTTGAAATGTGTTTAAAAGATTTGTTTTTTGAATGTTGAAAATATCATACCTGAATTTTCTAGTAAAATAGGTGATAGACCATAAAAACTACTAGATAGTCCAGGTGATATTAGAAGAGTATAGAACCGAGGTTCGGGTTCTGTGAAAATATTTTTTGACCTCTCTCCATTGGATGGTGCGAATATCCAATGTTCATTTACATCGAGCAAACACTCGAACACCCTTGATTAACTGCCATTAAGATCTTGTTTGACGAGAGCGTAACATCCACAACATATAAAGAACACAAAGGGCCCCGGCCTTTTAGGCCCGATGAGATGCAAACAAGTTTGATTAGATTTTGTTTGAAGTTGATTTATGTTTGATTTAATAATAGATTTTGATGTGGTTTGAAATGTTAATTTCATATTTCCATTTGACTTGGATTTGAATGTTAAGTGTTTTGAGCTTGTTTTAATTGTTTGGTTTGTTTTACTTCAATTGGTTGAGGTTTATTTTATTTTTTTTGTTTGAACTTGATATTTTAGATGTGTTGATCAAATTGACTTGTTTAATTTTAGTTGACATGTGTTGAGTCATTTTAATGTGGTTTTCTCATGTCGGTTGGTGTTTTCATACCAATCCGGGTGTGTTCGGTATGTTTTAAATGTTTTGAAGTTTGGTTCAAATAGATTAAACTTGAATTTCATATTGTTAATGATATGAATTTGGCATGTTTTAAGATGAATTTCATATACCTTAATGTTTTCTTTATGTGTTCTTTTCAATTGGTTTGATTTGCACTTGTTTAAGCATTTGAATTCAAATGGATTAAATGTATTGAATCAATTTTTCCAGATTGTATTAAATCTGATTTTTGTTGAATGTTAAAGCTTTAATGATCTATTTTAAGCATGTTTTAAGATTAGTTTGAATGTATTTTCAGATTTAATTAAGTTAACTTCAGACTTAAGTAATTCTTGTTCGGTTTGCATCACATCCGGTCTGTCGGGCTAGTGTCGATGCCCAGTCATATGCAATCAACTCGGCAATAGAAATGTTCATTGAATATTCATGTTCATGCTGGTGTACATCAGATGTGGCAGTTCATATGTCATGTTCAATGCTGTCAATGGTGCAAATGTGTGAATGTCCTTCCCTTGGTGTAAAATACCACTTGATTGGGAAAATTTTGGCAGCATGCCGCCTTATTTTCCAATCGGTGTGGAAGTTTACCCGTTCTACAAGGCATAGTCATTTGACTTTCCAAGTAGTGGGAAGGGTCCGTCTCACAGCGGGGAAGCGTGTCCCATGCCTACGCCCAGGTCAACGTTCCAGTGCATGCCGGATGAGCCACCCAATGAAGCATCCAATTGTGGACTAACTCCTTATTTAATTTTGGCATTTCGCCTTCAGATTTAATTAAGGTTTATTTTAAGTGTCCAAGGCCCGATGGGCCAGCTTCATCAGCACAATGGGCTGGTCTTCATGTCTCATGGCTTGAGAAGGCCGGCATCATGTCATGTTGGCCCGGTTGGCCCAATTCAAGCTTCATGTCTCCATGGCCCGGTTGGCCTGTTTTACACCTTGTTTGGACCAGAATCGAGAGCCACCTTCTCATGCCCTTGACCCATCATGTGAGCCAAGGGGGATCAGGCCGTCACCCCCAACCTGGTCCTTACAAGGACCTGTTGTAGCCTCGGTTTGTTGCACTTGTTCGCAGCACCTGTTTTGATCTCCAAGAGCCAGAATGGCCTGCTTTGACAATCTGCAGAATTTGATTTCTAGTGTTTGCCTTATTGCTGTAGTAGTGGGCAAAGGAAGCCTCAGAGGGGCTGTAATGGATCTGTGGGGGTGCTACTTGGAAGAGTTGGAAAGGGGACTGCACAAGGGGCAGGTTTAAGGCAAGTTTGGAAGGGTTGATTAGGTGCTGCACAAAGGGCATGTTGGAAAGGATTTCAATGCCTCAAAGGGGCTGTTTGGTATTGAAATAAGGAAGGCCACACAAATGGGCTGTCTTGGTTAAAGTTGAGAATCCGCCTGAGAGAGACTTGACCCGTCGTACGGATTCCAAGAATTCCCAGGACATCACCCTCTCCTCCAGCCAAAACAAGGGATCAAGAGCCCACCCGGGGGAGACTTGGCCCATATTGTGGATCCAAGAATGCCCGGGACATCACTCCACCCTCCTCAGTGGGTAAGGGATCTGTGTAGAGAATAGGGCTGATTGGGTGCTGTTTAGATGGCCATCAGAGAGGGTAAGTAGGTGCTGGTTTCCAAGCCACAGAGGGGCCTGATTTGGGTGTCTTCTGAAGTTCGTCCACTTGGGCAGCAAGGATGGTCGAACATAGCCTGATTAGGAGCATGTTCAAGAGCCTAATTGGCTGCTAGAGGGATGTCAACAAGAGGCATGGTGTTAGGTGACAACACGGTGTTGCTTGGGGATGCCAAATGGGCTGTTTACAGACCACCTATGGGTTGTGTACACATGGACAGCAAGGAGTCTAAAATGAGGGGCTCAAAGAGGCTGATTTTTGATGGCTTGTGGATCCAACATTGGGAAGTTGAACATGGGCTTTAAGTGGTACCAACAAGGCTGAGTTTTTGGAGCTTCTTGAATGGCCATAGAGAAGGCCGAGGGGAAGAGAAAGAAGAGGGGAGGAAAGGAACTAGAAAGTACTACATCTTCCCTCACCTTTTTTGCACAATCCTTGTTGGATATTGAAGGAGAATATGACTGGTCTTATACCCTTCTTCTTCTTCTTTTTTTGTTGCTGAAAATGGGGCTGCAATCAGTGCTCCAAGAAGGAACACCTGTTGTTGGAATCAGTGCACCACCGATTGGGCTGCTGCTGGCGCACCTGCTGGAGGGAGGCCTTTTATCCTTCTTCTTCTTCACTTTGTACACAACAAGGGGGCTGGAGAGGTTTATGACTTTCTGATGAAGACGTCCAAGCAAGGAGAAGCTGTCTTGGATCAGGGTAGAGGGAGGAGAGGCAGGGCTTCCGCAGGGTGATCAGCTTGTCCTGCACATGGCCAGCTGAGGGGGCTTTTATAGGGGCTGAGTGGCGCCATCTCCAGGAGGAGATAAGGCTGGAGGTTGTTGAGAGGAGATAAGGATAACTCAAGGGAGGTTGAGGATGATAAGGATAACTCAAGCGAGGTTGTTGAGGTGATTGTGCGCCAACTAGAAAGATAGGGAGAGAAGGGTGCGCACCATCTCCTCCTTTCAAGGAGGTGTGCGCACATGACATGTGGATAGAAGGCTGGTTAGACCAAGGCTTGGATGAGGATAAGCTTGTTTAGTTGTAGGATTAGTTAGGATGAAGATAAACCAAGGTAGAGATAGGGATAAGCCATGGGAGGTGGTTGAGGGAAGTGGTTGAGTGGGACCCACCAACCAAGGAAGGAGGAGGTGGGTGCGCCTCCCTCCCCTATTTTAGGGCTTCTTGCGCACACATCAGATGAGGGAGGATGGGATTCGGCCATGATAGGTTGGGTTAGCCCATCTTGGGTTAGGTTTAACCCTGGTTTAATCAGAGTGCTCCCGATCCAACGGCTAGCATTAATTTCGACCAAAACCAATTAAATAAATCTCAAATTGACTTCAAAAAAATTCCAGATCATGCCCTGATGGCCATTGATCTTATGCTCCATCCTGATGTGTGGTTGAGATCACTTGAATTGCAACGGATCTTTTAATTTAGCTAGTTTCTCTGATCGGTGCGATCTCGGCTGTCGATAATGTCGAAAACTGTATCTGAGTGCAATTACCTTCTCCCATTGGCAAAATTTATTTTTCATGCATCAATATTCATGAGATAAAAGTTTTGGGTCATGAAAATTGAAATTTTCAGCCCATGGGTCGATCCAGAGCTAATCGGACCATTATGCCCCTGGTGCGAGAACATACGGCTTTCCGTCCGGATTTGCTCTTTCTTGCATATCTCTTCATCCGGGGGTCGGATTTTCGATCCCTTTCAAGCGTTGCCTAGATATATCCAATCTTGAAAATGTGGTAAAGTTGGAATGCCATGTTAGAGTCCCAATTTGTCCCAAAGTGTCAGGGGCAAAATGGTCATTTCGGCCTTCCGGTGTCCGTTTTTCATGTTTTGGGCACCGTTGCGAAGCTCTTGACCGGGGCTATGTAATGAACACATTATCTTGGCCATTTGTAGCATGTAAGGCCATGCCAAGGCATTTTAAAAGCCTATTTACATCATCTATTCATGAATTTTTTGAATCTGGGTCAGATTTTCTGCACCGGCTTCGGCATTGCTGAAACTTGTATCGAGCAAGCTAAGCAGAAAATTTTGATGCCAAAAAATGCCCCCCATGGGAAGTTTCTTGGAGATGGGAGTCGAGAAGGGACTGCCCATGTAAGTTGGCCTCCGATATTTGTTCTGCTTTGTCCTTGGCAATCTATCCACTACTTCTGCTACATGAGCTTTCTTCAGGACTGAGAAGGGCTTGGGCCCTTGTACATGACCAGCCTTGGCTTCCTTTTTGTTTGGTTGTCCATCCTCCATTCAATAGGAACATTTGATGGTGTCAATTCTTGCATGCTCCCCAACAAGCAAGCTCTCTGAATGAGCTAGTCTTTCATTTTCTTTGTTTTTTTTTGTTTTTGTTTTTGTTTTTTTTACTGACCTGACTGTCTCTTGCAAGATTTTCACCCAGACCAGCCCCCTTGATGTTTTGCCTACACGCCTCCAGAGAGGTTTTCATGTAGCGGGGTTACCTGATTTTACGTAGAGTGCCCTTTCAGGTTTTCACTCTAGCCAGGTTTTCACTCTTCTTTTCTTCTCTTTTTCTTCTTTTTTTTTCCTTTTCTTTTTTTTCTCTTTTCTCTCTTTTTTATTTTCTCTTTTTTCTTCTTCTTTTTCACTTTATTTTTTTCTCTCTCTCTATTGTATAGGGAATTAAGGCTTCCCTTAAGCCATATGCAAATAGAATGAACTAGGTTGGGATTAGTGATAACTCAACACGGGGGTCCAACCAAAGTTGTGAAACCAATCAAGGGGCTTCAAACAAGTGAGTGGAGAAACCAACACAGAGGGGGTT
Source organism: Cryptocoryne crispatula var. balansae (assembly GCA_036172225.1). Taxonomy (NCBI): domain Eukaryota; kingdom Viridiplantae; phylum Streptophyta; class Magnoliopsida; order Alismatales; family Araceae; genus Cryptocoryne; species Cryptocoryne crispatula. Next base: position 24,505,659 of record CM069925.1, read on the forward strand.
CCTGACAAGGATAAGACCAATCCAATTGTAGAAGGCTACTTGGCACGAGGGACTAATCAAATAGGTGTGAAACCAACGCAAAGGGGTTTTTGAAGAGGATAAGATCAATCCAAGTGTAGAAGGCTGCTTGGTATGGAGCACCAATACGTAAACCATCTCAAAGGGGGTTTCAAACAAGATATGACCAATGAAAGTGCCTAAGACAATTCAACATGAGGGTCAAATTTTTTGAAACTGACACATAGAGAGTTTCAATCAAGGCAAGACCAATCCAAGTAGGGGAAAGCAACTTGGCATGAGGGTCGAGTGAATGTGAGACCAATCCAAGTGCTAGGGGCAACTTGGCATGAGGGCCTAATCAAATAGGTTGTAAAACCAACACAAAGCGGTTTTAGGCTTGCCTACAAGGCAAAGTTTGCGGACTACAAAGGGTCCGATAGGAAATCTCAAAGGGTTGGTTTCCTAGGGGTCCACACAAAGGGTAGGACTAATAGTGCCACAAAGGGGTGAATGGGAAACACAAAGGGGCTGGTGTCCCATGAGTCTACACAAGGTGTAGGAATAGAGTGCCACAAAGGGGCGAATGGTAACCTCAAAGGGGGCTGATTTCCTAAGGGTCCACACAAAGGGTAGGACTAAAGTGCCACAAACGGGCAAATGGGAGCCCCAAAGGGGCTGGTGTCCCACGGGTCTACACAAAGTGTAGGAATAGAGTGCCACAATGGGGAGAATGGGAGCCTCAAAGGGGCTGGTGTCCTATGGGTCTACACAAGGTGTAGGAATAGTAGGGCTATGGAAGCCAAAGTGGAATTGTAGAAGCCTTGTTGGGAGCCTCAAGAACAAGTAGTCAAGGCAACTTGTTGTGTAGGCTACCGAGATCAGGATGATCATGGTAGTGAAAGTTTTAAAGCCATACAAGACCAACCTCGCCAAGATGGTTAGTTTGTTGAAGGTTGCCTAGAATGATGGTCCAGATGATGCATGTTTTGTGGGTCATCAAGGCCAGAGTGGTCATGACAACGTGGAAGCTTGTAGACCAACAAGACTGGAATGGTCAGGGTGGTATGGGTTTGAATTAATTTTCAAAAAAAATTTCAGACCAGGAAGGGTCATGACAGTATGAGTTTTTATGGGACGTGTGGGCTGAATAGTCAAGATCGGAGAAAGTTTTTTATTTATGGACCATCAGGATTGGAATGATCAAGATGGTGAAATTGCTAAAGTCAAAAGAATGACTTAAGAGGTAAGAATGAGTGAGAGTAGAGTAGGGTATTACCCTTCGTCCCTTTCAAAATGAAGTGTGGGAACTTCCCCCGAATTTTAAAGGTGGGAGATGGTCTTCCTCGTCGCCTCAGGTATGGTCTCTCTAGCATATTTCTACTACAAGGTAGATGAGCCTATGAGAGCCTTTTCGTCATTGGCAACTCGGACCTCCTCCCTAATAAAATTAGGGGAATGAACCCACCCATCTTGTTAGGTTGGGGGGCTCGCCCTAGTTGATTATTATTATTTTTTGTTTTGTTTTTTGTTTGTTTTTTTTATCAACCTGATTGCTCCTTTAGGGAGTTTTCACCCAGGCTGACCACTTTTCACTTTTGCCTGTGCGCCCTATTGCAGGATTTTCACACAGCAGGGTTATCCAATTTTGCCCAAGGCGCCTTTGCAGGTTTTCACCTTGGTTGGATGTTTTGACATTTTTGCCCTTGGCCATCCATTGTGCATGATCGACAAAGTCTGTCGGGCATCTCTATTTTTAGCCCCATTTTTTTTTCTCTCTCTGTTTTTTTTTAAGTGAAGTGAGAAAAGACTTAGCTTTCAATGTTGGTGGCCTCTATGTGGAACTCATGGTCAGGGGGGTAGTACCTTTTAAGGTGTTTGCCATTGAGCGGTGGGAAAGGGGTTTCCCCTTGTCTTGTCTACTACCGCATAGGCTCCGCCTTCAAAGACCCGATCAACAATGTAGGGTCCTAACCAGTTTTGGAGGAACTTGTTCTTGGGACGACCAGCCATGGCATCCCTCTGCTTGACCATCACAAGGTCACCTTTTTGGAATGCCTTGTCTTTGACCAGCTTGTCATAAGCTCGAGTCATCCTGGCTTGATAAACTTTGAGATGTTGGTAAGCCTTGACCCTATCACCCTCCAGTTTCTCAAGTTCCATGAACCTTCTATGCACTTCATCGGGCTCATCGGATGGGAGGCCATGATGGACGGCAATTCGTTAAGAGGCCAGCTCTATCTCCACTGGAACAACAGCCTCACTCCCATACACTAGGGAGAATGGAGAGCAACCTGTGGGGGTCTTGTAAACTGTACGGTAAGCCCAGAGTGCTTCCTACATTTTTTCATCCCAATTTTCTTTCTTGCTTCCGACCACCTTGACCAGAAGTTTGCAAAGAGCCTTTGAATTAATTTTCAAAAAAAATTTCAGACCAGGAAGGGTCATGACAGTATGAGTTTTTATGGGACGTGTGGGCTGAATAGTCAAGATCGGAGAAAGTTTTTTATTTATGGACCATCAGGATTGGAATGATCAAGATGGTGAAATTGCTAAAGTCAAAAGAATGACTGAAGAGGTAAGAATGAGTGAGAGTAGAGTAGGGTATTACCCTTCGTCCCTTTCAAAATGAAGTGTGGGAACTTCCCGGAATTTTAAAGGTGGGAGATGGTCTTCCTCGTCGCCTCAGGTATGGTCTCTCTAGCATATTTCTACTACAAGGTAGATGAGCCTATGAGAGCCTTTTCGTCATTGGCAACTCGGACCTCCTCCCTAATAAAATTAGGGGAATGAACCCACCCATCTTGTTAGGTTGGGGGCTCGCCCTAGTTGATTATTATTATTTTTTGTTTTGTTTTTTGTTTTTTTTTTATCAACCTGATTGCTCCTTTAGGGAGTTTTCACCCAGGCTGACCCCTTTTCACTTTTGCCTGTGCGCCCTATTGCAGGATTTTCACACAGCAGGGTTATCCAATTTTGCCCAAGGCGCCTTTGCAGGTTTTCACCTTGGTTGGATGTTTTGACATTTTTGCCCTTGGCCATCCATTGTGCATGATCGACAAAGTCTGTCGGGCATCTCTATTTTTAGCCCCATTTTTTTTCTCTCTCTGTTTTTTTTTAAGTGAAGTGAGAAAAGACTTAGCTTTCAATGTTGGTGGCCTCTATGTGGAACTCATGGTCAGGGGTAGTACCTTTTAAGGTGTTTGCCATTGAGCGGTGGGAAAGGGGTTTCCCCTTTGCTGTCTACTACCGCATAGGCTCCGCCTTCAAAGACCCGATCAACAATGTAGGGTCCTAACCAGTTTTGGAGGAACTTGTTCTTGGGATGACCAGCCATGGCATCCCTCTGCTTGACCATCACAAGGTCACCTTTTTGGAATGCCCTGTCTTTGACCAGCTTGTCATAAGCTCGAGTCATCCTGGCTTGATAAACTTTGAGATGTTGGTAAGCCTTGACCTTATCACCCTCCAGTTTCTCAAGTTCCATGAACCTTCTATGCACTTCATTGGGCTCATCGGATGGGAGGCCATGATGGACGGCAATTCGTTAAGAGGCCAGCTCTATCTCCACTGGAACAACAGCCTCACTCCCATACACTAGGGAGAATGGAGAGCAACCTGTGGGGGTCTTGTAAACTGTACGGTAAGCCCAGAGTGCTTCCTACATTTTTTCATCCCAATTTTCTTTCTTGCTTCCGACCACCTTGACCAGAAGTTTGCAAAGAGTCTTGTTGAAGGCCTCTGCTAGGCCATTGGCTTGAGGGTTGTAAATGGTTGAAGTCCTCCAATCAATGTGGAACTTAGCTGTCATCTTGTAGACTGTCTGATTTCTGAATGGGGTCCCATTGTCTGACATGATTCGACTAGGAACACCATATCTGTAGATGATGTTTTGCCGAACAAAGCGAGATACCACCTCGCCTGTAACTTCTCTGGAAGCTACAGCCTCAGCCCACCTATAAAAATAATCCGTGGCTGCTAGGATGAACCTAGATCCTTGGGCAGATGACTTGAATGGTCCAACTATGTCCATTCCCCATTCGGCAAAAGGCCAAGTTGGGGTAGTTGGATGCAACTTCGTGTGTGGGAGTCGAGGAATGGTCCCGAAGGCCTGGCACTCATGACAACTCTTGGCGAACTCGTCGCAATCAGTGAACATCGTCGGCCAGTAGTAACCTTTTAACTTGATGGCGATCTTCATTTTGGGTCCGGATTGGTGAGCACCACACAATCCGCTATGGACCTCTCTCATGATTTGGATAGCTTCCCTCTTGGATATGCACCTAGCAAGGACAACCCGTTCTTTTTCTGGCACAAGTCGATACAACTCCCCATGAATGAGCTGGTAAGAAGTTGCCCTTCGAGCCAACTGTACATGCTGAGCGCGATCTTTAGGAAGAGTCCCATTCTTGAAGTCAATAATGGGTTGTCGCCAATCGACTGCGTCAGGTTCATCTTCATTGTCTTGAATGGCATTGGCCTCCAACAGGGTGAAGCCATCTGCACGTCTACTTTTGCCTGGAAGGAGTCGTCGACATTTGACAACAATCTCCAACTTCCCATCTGGTGGAAGCTTGATCGCAGAGGCGAGCTTAACCAAAGCATCAGCCTGGGAATTCTGTCCCCTTCTGATGTGTTCAATGTTGAAAAGATAGAACTTCTTTGACAAGTGGATGGCAGCTGTGTGGTATGGAACCAACTCTGGCTTGCGAACTTCAAAGATGCCCAACATTTGTTGCACTACTAGCATAGAGTCTCCAAATACCTGGATACACCTGATTCCCATGTCAAGGGAAATCTCAAGGCCGACGACGAGTGCTTCATACTCGGCTTCATTGTTTGTATAGATTCCTGAGAGGGAACATGACTCATGTAGTACACCCCCGTCAGGGCTGAGTACAATGCCCGCACCTGCTCTGGGCCTAGCTTTTTCTATTGTCCTTCTTTCAACACTAGAAGCACCATCAAAGAACAATTTCCAATGCTTGACATTGATTTGTTGGGCTTCTTTTGCTTCTCTCAAAGTTTCTTCATCTTGTAATTGAAGATTGAGAGGGGAATCTTCTGAAATAGGGTGAGCGGCGAGGAAGTCTGCCATCCCTTGACCTTTGATAGCTTTCTGGGAGATATACTGGATATCAAACTCCATGAGCAAGAGAGCCCACTTACCCAAACATCCGGTAGGGACAGGCTGCTTCAACATGTACTTAAGAGGATCAAACTTGGATATTAAGCTAACCTCGTGATCCAGGAGATAGTGCCTCAATTTCTTAGCTGTAAAGACTAGGGCAAGACACATCTTTTCCATGGGAGAATACTTGTGTTCGGGACCTACCAACCTTCTGCTAAGGCAGTAAAGTGGCTGCTCCTTCCCCTCATCATTCAACTGGGCAAGCATTGCCCCCAGGGAGGCATCTAGTGCTATGATATAGAGAATCAAGAGACGACCTTTGACAGGTTCCCCCGGCACTGGCTGGTTAAGAAGATACCGCTTAAGCCCATCAAGGGAGGCTTGACAACTATCATCCCAAATAAAAGGGGTGCCTTTCTTGGCTAGCCTAGAGAAAGGCTGGCACCTGCCAGAGAGATTGGCGATAAAGCACCGGATGTAGGCAATCTTGCCTTGAAGAGACCTTAACTCACGTATGTTCCGAGGCGGAGGTAATTCTCTGATAGCCTTGATTTTATCAGGGTCAATCTCAATACCCCGATATCTGACAATGAACCCCAAAAACTTGCCACTAGAGACACCAAAAGCACATTTCATTGGATTCATTTTCAATTTATACAGGCGAAGTCTTTCAAAGACTGTTTCCAAGTGACCTAAATGGTCGGCCCGCATTTTAGTTTTAACAACAAGGTCATCTACATAACACTCCACCAAATCATGCAACATTTCATCAAAGATCTTTGTCATGGCTCGTTGGTATGTTGCCCCTGCATTCTTCAAGCCGAATGGCATCCGCTTGTAGTTAAATATACCCTTGGGGGTACGGAATGCCATGAAGTTCTTGTCCTCCTCCGACATCAATATCTGATTGTAGCCAGATGACCCATCCATGAAGGACAAAACCTTGTGTTCCATGGTCACATCCACCATATTCTCCGGTATTGGCAAAGGAAAGTCATCCTTTGGGCAGGCCTTGTTTAGGTCCCGGTAGTCTATGCACACCCGAATCTGCCCATTCTTCTTCTTGACAGGAACAATGTTGGCGAGCCAGACTGGATAAGTGCAAGGCTAGATGAAGTCCACATCCCTGAGCTTGTCGACCTCTGCATTGACCTTTAGTTCTAGGTCAGCACGCATCCGTCGTTGGGCTTGCTTGATCGGTTTGACAGTCGGGAGGATGGCAAGATTGTGGACTGCCACCTCAGGGGCTAAACCTGGCATTTCATCATAGGACCATGCAAAGCAATCCTTGTATTCTCCGAGAAGAGCTCTGTACCGGTTTCTTTCTTCTTCAGTGAGAAGGGCACTGATAAAGGTTGTCCTAGGGTCATCTGGAGTCCCCAAGTCAATTTCCAGGAGATCATCGACCGTTGCCTGGACACCGTCTTCAATTTCTTACGGAGCCGGGCTGAGGTCCATGAACTCAACATCATCATCTTGCTCATACTCACTAAGAGGGGCTTCAACTTGTGCAGGGGAGGTAGAGGCTTGCTGTACAAATAGCTTGGCATTAGTCTGGCTGCTACCAAGGCCTTGAATCAATATTTCTTCATCCCCGGATGACTCATCAAAGACAAGGATGGAGCTGCTAGGCTCACCACCATGCTGGATGCTGATCATTTCTACAGCATAATGGACTGGCGTCTCATAGTCAGAGTCATATGCCAGGCCAGGATGCTTGCTGGTCGTGTTTTGGCCATCATGGGGATTACACATGTTGTAAAAAGCATGGGCCTTCTTCCGGGACTGCCTCTGGGGAATTCCCATATTCCGATACATGTGGAGAATACTAGGGGAGACCCCCGGTGATGGCTGAATCGTCACTGACTGAGAATCTGAATGCTCAGGCCACCCAAAGTCATCTTTTCAGTCTCGCTTCTTCTTCATTTTAGCTTTGTAAAATGTCAGGCTAGGGCCAGGTGGGTAGGAGACTATAAATGTGGTGAGCTTTTCAACAGTTCACAGCTCACGGTCCCTTGTCAACCACAACAAATCTTGAGGCATGCATATGCTATCCTCAATCTCTCTTGTGACTGAATTTGCATTGAAGCTAGTCGGGTGCCATTCTTTGTGATACGCCTGGGTCGTGGGACCTTGGGATTTTAATGAAAGTCGGAGCATCTTGGCTTTGACTTCATCAACTTGAATCTCATCATCCTGGGGGTCTTCAGCCTCCATCTTTTCTTTTCCTTTATTGGGCACAGGTTTTGGCGGCCCAGTCTGAAAGTATGGGATGGCATCAGCAAGGTGACACTCCGCAATCTCAAACGGGGACTGATCAGCCTCAATTCTATTCTGCCTCCCCTCCTTGTTGTACTTTATGCATTGGTGGAATGTGGACGGCACAACACAATTGCCATGAATCCAAGGATGTCTTAACAATGCCCTATAAGTTGTGTCAGCATCAATGACGTAGAAGGTGGTCTTAGCCATCAAACCTCCTACATCCAACTCCACATCAACTCGACTTAAAGCCTCCTCAGAGTCTTGATTAAGCCAGAGATGGTCACTCCAGGGGCCTTCTGTAGATAGGGTGTCAAGAACAGAGACCAGAATGTCTTGATGGGCATGAGATTGCATGTTGAACCGGCATCAATCATGATGCGATTCATCTCATACCCATTTATGGATCCTTTCATGTATAATGCTCTATTATGAAAAGCACTAGGAAATACTATGTCCTCGTCTGTGAATGACATAGAAGCCGCATAGGCATCAAACTGTCCAAGCTTGGCAATGTGAGCTTCATACACCTCCGGTTGCTGCAGAACTGTTATCAGGGTATCACGAAGCTCTTTGTTCAAGGAGAGCACTTCCCAAATACTGAGGCGTATAGGTAGCCTCCTGATCTTAGATAGCAGGGAGGTGTTGACTCGATCTCTGGTTTCTGTTGTTGTTGGATACCTGGCCACAAGGGGGTGAGGCTGGTCCACCTGAAAGTTTGATGTAGCGAAGGGCTGCAAAGGGCTTGGGCCCTCATCTTCATCCACAGAATGATTTAACTGAGAGGAACTAGGCTGGTTGGCCTCTCTGGCATATGTGTCTTGAACATGGGCTGATGTCAATGGCGCGTCTGACCCGGTGCTTGGCACACTTGGACCACTGGCAGATCCATTTAAATTAGTGTTGTGCCCAGGGGGCTATCTGATGATTGGAGTAGGCACTGGGCCATGTCCCTCATCATCAAGGTAGATAACCTTACTTGTAAGCTGGATTTGACCTCCACGCTTCTTTTGGGATATTCGTTCACTTCTCCTCGGTGCTGAGAGGTTGATCTGAGGACCCCGACGAGCCCGTCCTTGACTTTTATAGGAAGTTGGAGGAGGGTAATTTACCATGTTGCAGGAGAAGGTCTGAAACTGGGCCATGAGCTCCTCTACGTTAGGCTCCTCTGCACCATCTTCCCAAAAATCTGCAATTAGGGCTAGGGCTATCTCCTCACCAATCCCCGCCCTCTGCCTAAGGTTAAGTAGACAATTGGTGAATCTTTGGCACATGGCCAATCACCCCAAGGGATGAAATCATCAAGAGTCAGGGGTCCTGAAGGCTGCTTTGGAACATACTCCTCAAGTTGGTCAATCAACTTCTGGAGCTTCTGAACTGGAGTCAAGCTCTGTTGCTGAGCTTCAATCTTTCTCAGGTGTTCTTCCTACCGCTGAGCTCTTATCTTCTCTGCTTTTCTCTTATTCTTGAGCTGCTTCCTCCGGTGTGTAGCATCAGATGGGCCATGCGGTGGAGCTACTTGATTGTTTTGACCCTCGGCGGTACCTTGGTCCTCAGCCTTACGTAAGGCAACTTCTGCTCGAACTCGAGCCCTCTCTTCCCGCGTAGGGATAACTTTCCAAGGTCTCTCAGGGTCCTCGGCTGCTTCTTGGATCTTGCATTGGCGTTGAGCCTCGGCCTCAACATTTTTATGTATAAGCTCACAAGGGAGCTTCTGATAACTAGAGAAGAATTGGGGGCGCACAGAACTTTGTGAGGTTCCCCTAGCCATATGTTTCTTTGGCCTACCAACTTCATGGGTGGCGTGAATGGCATAGGAAGAACTTGCCGGGCTTGAGTTGACGTGGGGCCGCGGTGGTTGAACGAGGTAATGTCCGATCTTAAGGACCTCATTTCTGATCAAGTCTTCAAGGTGCTTCTTGACTGCCCGACAGTCCTCGATGGAGTGTGATTGTGAGGACATGAAGTGGAAGCCCCTAGGAAAGGACATGAAGTGGAAGCCCCTATCCGGATGTGGTTCCATCAGGCCTCCCCTTGCAACCACCTCATAGAGATGGCATGTCATTGCCTGAGGAAAGAAATACCGTGAGTAAACATGATACCGTTGACGCTTCTTCGGCCTATCCAGCTGCGGTGCTTCAACAGGTGCCCTCGGGGAGCATGCAGAGGAAGCTTCAGGCTCTGCCTCGTACTGATCAGCGCTTCCCCAAAGCTCATCGGGTTGATTAACAGTTTGCCCTGATGGCTGAGATGAGTTAGCAAAAGATATCCCCTGGGCTTGCAGAGGAGGGGGGAAATCTTCTTCATACGTCATCTCGTCAGTGAGCAACTCGGTGACATTAGCCATGGTGGCCATAATGTCTGCCTCTAGGTGTACACATCTAACCCGGAATCCCTCCAGAATGGAACGGACTCGGAACGCCATTTGCTAAACCGTGGGGTGCGGAAGCCGTTCCATGTCAGGACGCCATCGTCGTTCAGGTGGAGGAGGAGGAAGCCCCGGAACAGGATGCTCCGGTCTGTAATGTACCACATTGACCGCAAAGTTCGTCGGGGGTCGAGGCTTGACATGAGGTTGTGGGAGCTGCACTAGTCGGTTCCCCAAATTAAGAACTTGGTCCTGGATTAATTTTTCGGCCAAGTCCTTGAACTGGTAACAGTCTTCGATCATATGCCCCAATAGTCTATGGTACGGGCAGAAGTTCAGCTCTTGACTCTTAGCAGCATCCTCCGGGCGTCGACTCGTCGGCAGGCTAATCAGTCCATTCTTCATACAGGCATCAAATAATTTCTTTGTATAATCTCATGTGAAGGAATAGGGCTTCAAAGCACGTTCTTCCCATGTGGGCCTTGGAGCAATATTGGTGGTATTCCTCTGAGGGGGTGCCGTGGTAGCACTTTTGCCTCCAGCATTATTATAGGGTCTAGAAGATGATGAGACATCCACCGTATTGACATCCCTAGAAATTGGCTCTTTGTCCTTCATTGGCCTTGATCTTGCATCTGCCACCAAAGGGTTATTGACATAGAAGTGTTCTATGTCAGCAACCGTGACATTCAAGTCATCAAAGGATTGGATACGTGTCCCCAACACCTTTTCTCGGATCTCGGCAAGGCCTCTCTTACACAATGCAACTGCCTCCTCATGCAAAGGTGGATTGGCACACTTCATGCATACATTTCTCCAGCGGCGAATATAGTCGACTGCCGATTCGTTTCATCCCTGGAACATAGTGGTCAACTCGACCACGGTATGCGGCCGCTCAAAGAAACTAAACCTCTCAATAAACTTTATTTGTAGATCAGGCCAGTCTACTACTGATCCAGGCTTCAACTTAGAAAACCACTCAAAGGCTGTGCCCGTTAGAGTGGTGGCGAAGTACTTAAGCAAGTACGATTTGCAATGTGCTAACTCACCCATGTGAGTGTAATATAAAGCCAAATGCTCCCTGGGGTACCCACGCCCATCAAACTTGGAGCACTTGGGCACCTTAGAGACATCAGGAGGAAGCTTCACATACTGATGATGTGGTGGGTATGGGACTTGGTAGAGGCCCACCACACCTTGTTCATCGTCATGTTGCGCCAAACGCATAGAAATCATTTGATCTATCATAGCCCGCTGAGAAGACTCAAGAAAATCTTGCTGCGGTGGAGGCAGAGGGGCTTGGTACTGTGGTTGAATGAAGATCTCATCATCCATGGGTGGTCTAGGAGCCATATGCATGGGAGTAGTAGGACGAGGTTGTGCTACAGGTGGAAGTTCTCCTTGAGTAATACGGGGCCCATCTGAAGCCTCGGTGGCACCTGATGCTTGTGCTGGTTGAGAATGGAGCAAGACGGAACTGGCAAGGAGAGCCCGGAGCTGTTGATTCTCCCTCCAAAGATCTTCTAATTTCATGGCCGGTTGCATGACCACTACTTCATCGCTTGGCACAATATCCTTGTCCTTACGACGACGTGCGCCCTCCGCGGTGATGGTAGATTGACGTTCGGCCATACTACGTGTGACGGGCCCAACATGAACTATAGTCTGAGAGTCCTCTAGAACATCATCAGGGTGACCAGCACCTGCAGTGTAGCAAGTGTATACTCGCATCAGGCCTCCTGGCCCCCGTGCTACTTGGCGTTTGGGGGTAGTGTCAGACAACATAACTCGGTCAAGGACTGACCCTCTTCTGTGTGGTAGCTCCCGCGGAGTAGTGGTCGCATGACCATCATCAAAATGATAAAACTGCCACCGGTGGGGCGGTGCAAACTGAACCTTCAGCCAAATAGAATTGGCCTTTGGTTGCTGCGGGGGGTTGAATACAGCCCTCGGCTGTGGCCGTGGTTGGGACTTCAGCCCAGAAGGCCCCTTGTCTGGGTGAGGTTGATGACAGGCTTTGGAGACAAGTGGTTTTGCAAGGGGAATGCTGGCCATAGGGCACCAAACCTTCTGGATCGGGATAGAGTGTCTGAATCCCTGCCCCCGGTGGGCACGAGTGTTCAATGTCCGTGACTCTCGGAGAAAAGACGCTTGAATGGGGGCCGTGCCCCCAATCAGTGGAACCGGTTGCCGAAATGAAAAGTCAGTATTTGGGCTGATTGCCTGAGTCTTCAGTACAGCAGGAGGCTGCTGCCGGGTCTTCTTGGGCTGGACCATTGAGCGGTCAGCCGGGTGAGCCAAAAACTTCATGGGGAGTTTGCCCCTGGTTGGTTGGGCAGAGAACCGAAATGGTTGGTCAGCAAATCGACTGTTTACATAGAACTTTTGATAGGCAGGTGGTAGCACCTGCAGGTTCTCTTCGACATAGACCTCTGATCGGTCCAAGGATGAAAGACAAGCCAAGGGATGGCCCCTCGCCCGAGCTGATATATTGAAAGCCGCTGATCGGCTCGAGTCTTCAAGTTTTTTAGGAGAGGGCTGCCCCCTCTCAACAGCATCCCCGGCCACTGGTCGGCCGGTCTTCCTGGAACGGGCAAAAGGTTGACTCTTCCCCCATACAGTTGGCATGTTCTTAATAACGGGCGTAGCAGGGGCCCGTAACTCATCATCTAACTGGCTCAGAGCAACGAACCGGTTGACAAGGGGTAGAACAATAAGCCGCGGTCGGCGGCGCTTCTCTTCCCTAAACTCAGAGGGAGTCTTGATGAAAGTGGCTGGGCGGGTACAGTTCCAAGGGCACCGTACGTTACCAACCTCCAAGTTACGATGGGAGCCATGTTCAAGCCGAAGCTTGCGCAGACTCGACTGAGGAGATGCGGGCGCGGGCCCGGAGTTAACGGTGATAACATTCACTAAAAATGGCTCCTGAAGAGGAGCTGGTTGAGGTGACTTTGGGAGGGAAGCCTCAAAGAGTAGGGAGGCATCTGCAGAAGCTATTTGAAGTTCTTGGAGGGTATGGACCTCCTCCTCAGAAGCGAATGGCTCCTCCAGTGTGGCACCAAGACGGTCAGGGTGTAGCACAACTTTGGGGAAATAGCCAAAAGTGATGCCGGTGGTGACGGCACCAATGCAACGGCTGTTGATGTAGGCCTCGGAATAATGAACACCATTGTCAAACTCCATTGAACCTGCAAAAACATACAAGGCCGACCTGATCAGATGAAGAGAGTCTTTAAAGAGATAGTGGGTGTGCACTTTCTCAGATCGCTATGGCAGAGAGATGAAGGGAAAAAGAAGTCCCACCGGACGTGCCAATTTGTGGGAACCTTGGAAATCGTTTTATTTCTTGAAATGTGTTTAAAAGATTTGTTTTTTGAATGTTGAAAATATCGTACCTGAATTTTCTAGTAAAATAGGTGATAGACCATAAAAACTAATAGATAGTCCAGGTGATATTAGAAGAGTATGTCGACTCTGAAAATTCGACGGGGTCTTCTCCTTTTCAGGGAAGTCCGTGAATCTAGATCGTCACCTCAAGAGGGGATGATAAAAGAAAGGAATAAAACTCAGAAAGCAAATCTCACCTCGGTCCCACACTCACATTGATCCCCGAACTTTCATCCCTTGGCGTCGCTCGATCACCAAAGAAACGGTTTGGGTCGTGTGAGAGGAGGGTGAGAAGAAATAAATGTGGTCGCCAGGAACCGCGGGTTACGATTTATGACATTAAAATGACCGTGTGTACCTTAGCGTGAAGAATGTGAGTTAAAGCTTCTCCTTCTTCGGCCGGCCGATGAAGAAGAGTCCTCAACGCGGTGGGTGCTTGATATTCTGTGCAACTAGACAAACAAACAAGTGAAATAGACAATTATAACTAGACAAAGTGGAGTATATGTAAAGAGAATAACATAAAACACACAATTGACTAGAAACTGACCGGATTCGGGTTATCTCTAACCCCTTTTTTATTTTTCGGAATAACAGAATAAAAGTAGTGCAAGAAAAATGTAAAAAAATAATAGGAATATGTAGAATCACTAAACAAAGAGATAGGAAAAAAGAACTAAAAGATTCTGAGTTGAATAGAGAAAGAAATAGCCAAATCTGGGTTGTCGAAAAAAGCCGAGCAGCAGTCCAGGATCTGCCAGGCGCGACTTTGTTTATGCACTCGTCACGACCAGCCCCGACCTTGGAATCAAGTACCATTGATTGTAAACTCAAGAAGACTTGGAGAAGAAGAACTTTTATGAAGAGAGCTCAGGCAGAAGACGTCCACACACTGATGTAGAGGCCGAAGAAGAGAGACTTGGCAGATCACCTGCAGAACAGCCTTCCTCTCTCTTGAACCGACTTTTCTCTCTCTAAAAACTCGAAATTCTCTCTCTAAAAATCACAAAATCAATGCAGGAGTGATATTGGACGTCTGGGGGGTCGTGCTCATGCCTGTGGAATGACCGGAATCAGAGTTAATTTATAGGAGAACGAACGGCGTTATCTGGACTAAAAAATAGGGGCCTTGCGCCCCACTGAGGGGCGCATGTGCCCCCCAATGAGGGCGCATGTGCAAAAATCCCGAGAAAAAATGTCTTATCCTATTGGCGGTTTAGTGGTAGAGTACCGGTGAAAAATTGGGTCCCTCGTGCCTCCATGGTGGGGCGCATGTGCCCTCAAGTGAGGGCACAAGGTCACGTGCCTCACTGGTAGGGCGCATGGGCACGTGCCCTGGGTCCCGGGCGCATGGGACTGTTTTTTCGCGTCCTTCTTCCGGAAGCCATTGCGAACACTCCCGAACTCGGAATTCGACGCCGTTTGTTGCGTTGGAAAGCTAACAGGACGAAGAAGCTCTATATAGCATATGATCAGCCATCATACCCTATAAAACTTCAGAATTTTATCCATAAGTTAGGGCAGTGAACAGAAGATCCGATACAGGACAAAATGACTCCGACGGCAAAACAGAAAGGCACGGTATGCAACAAAACTTGTCCGGGGTGTGAATATGACCATAACCTTCAATTAATGATCATTAGGCATTGGTCATTCAGCCAATTTCCGGGTTTACACGATTTACGTGTGGCTTTCGCTCGGAAATTACGGCTTTTTACGGAAAACTTCGGAAAACATCCGATTTCGTTCGGCGAAGCTCCAAATAAACTTTAAAAGACCCGGCGTTATTATAAGTTCAATCGCACATGTTACCCTATAAAACATGAGTTTCATGCTCTGAATTAGGCGAATTTGGCGTGTCTACAGAGTATAGAACCGAGGTTCGGGTTGTGTGAAAATATTTTTTGACCTCTCTCCATTGGATGGTGCGAATATCCAATGTTCATTTACATCGAGCAAACACTCGAACACCCTTGATTAACTTCCATTGCGATGTTCTTTGACGAGAGTGTGACATCCACAACATATAAAGAACACAAAGGGCCCCGGCCTTTTAGGCCCGATGAGATGCAAACAAGTTTGATTAGATTTTGTTTGAAGTTGATTTATGTTTGATTTAATAATGGATTTTGATGTGGTTTGAAATGTTAATTTCATATTTCCATTTGACTTGGATTTGAATGTTAAGTGTTTTGAGCTTGTTTTAATTGTTTGGTTTGTTTTACTTCAATTGGTTGAGGTTTATTTTATTTTTTTGTTTGAACTTGATATTTTAGATGTGTTGATAAAATTGACTTGTTTAAGTTTAGTTGACATGTGTTGAGTCATTTTAATGTGGTTTTCTCATGTCGGTTGGTGTTTTCATACCAATCCGGGTGTGTTCGGTATGTTTTAAATGTTTTGAAGTTTGGTTCAAATTGATTAAACTTGAATTTCAGATTGTTAATAATATGAATTTGGCATGTTTTAAGATGAATTTCATATACCTTAATGTTTTATTTATGTGTTCTTTTCAATTGGTTTGATTTGCACTTGTTTAAGCAATTGAATTCAAATGTATTAAATGTATTGAATCAATTTTTCCAGATTGTATTAAATCTGATTTTTGTTGAATGTTAAAGCTTTAATGATCTATTTTAAGCATGTTTTAAGATTAGTTTGAATGTATTTTCAGATTTAATTAAGTTAACTTCAGATTTGAGTAACTCTTGTTCGGTTTGCATCACATCCGGTCTCTCGGGCTAGTGTCGATGCCCAGTCATATGCAATCAACTCGGCACTAGAAATGTTCATTGAATATTCATGTTCATGCTGGTGTACATCAGATGTGGCAGTTCATATGCCATGTTCAATGCTGTCAATGGTGCAAATGTGTGAATGTCCTTCCCTTGGTGTAAAATACCACTTGATTGGGAAAATTTTGGCAGCATGCCGCCTTATTTTCCAATCGGTGTGGAATTTTACCCATCCTACAAGGCATAGTCATTTGACTTTCCAAGTAGTGGGAAGGGTCCGTCTGCAGTGGGAAGCGTGTCCCACGCCTACGCCCAGGTCAACGTTCCGGTGCATGCCGGATGAGCCACCCAATGAAGCGTCCAGTTGTGGACTAACTCCTTATTTAATTTTGGCATTTCGCCTTCAGATTTAATTAAGGTTTATTTTAAGTGTCCAAGGCCCGATGGGCCAGCTTCATCAGAACAATGGGCTGGTCTTCATGTCTCATGGCCTGAGAAGGCCGGCTTCATGTCATGTTGGCCCGGTTGGCCCAATTCAAGCTTCATGTCTCCATGGCCCGGTTGGCCTGTTTTACACCTTGTTTGGACCAGAATCGAGAGCCACCTTCTCATGCCCTTGACCCATCATGTGAGCCAAGGGGGATCAGGCCGTCACCCCCAACCTAGTCCTTACAAGGACCTGTTGTAGCCTCGGTTTGTTGCACTTGTTCGCAGCACCTGTTTTGATCTCCAAGAGCCAGAATGGCCTGCTTTGACAATTTGCAGAATTTGATTTCTAGTGTTTGCCTTCTTGCTGTAGTAGTGGGCAAAGGAAGCCTCAGAGGGGCTGGAATGGATCTGTGGGGGTGCTTCTTGGAAGAGTTGGAAAGGGGACTGCACAAGGGGTAGGTTTAAGGCAAGTTTGGAAGGGTTGATTAGGTGCTGCACAAAGGGCATGTTGGAAAGGATTTCAATGCCTCAAAGGGGCTGTTTGGTATTGAAATAAGGAAGGCCACACAAATGGGCTGTCTTGGTTGAAGTTGAGAATCCGCCTGAGAGAGACTTGACCCGTCGTACGGATTCCACGAATTCTCAGGACATCACCCTCTCCTCCAGCCAAAACAAGGGATCAAGAGCCCGCCCGGGGGAGACTTGGCCCATCTTGTGGATCAAAGAATGCCCGGGACATCACTCCACCCACCTCAGTGGGTAAGGGATCTGTGTAGAGAATAGGGCTGATTGGGTGCTGTTTAGATGGCCATCAGAGAGGTTAAGTAGGTGCTGGTTTCCAAGCCACAGAGGGGCCTGATTTGGGTGTCTTCTGAAGTTCGTCCACTTGGGCAGCAAGGATGGTCGAACATAGCCTGATTAGGAGCATGTTCAAGAGCCTAATTGGCTGCTAGAGGGATGTCAACAAGAGGCATGGTGTTAGGTGACAACACGGTGTTGCTTGGGGATGCCAAATGGGCTGTTTACAGACCACCTATGGGCTGTGTACACATGGACAGCAAGGGGTCTGAAATGAGGGGCTCAAAGAGGCTGATTTTTGATGGCTTGTGGATCCAACATTGGGAAGTTGAACATGGGCTTTAAGTGGTACCAACAAGGCTGAGTTTTTGGAGCTTCTTGAATGGCCATAGAGAAGGCCGAGGGGAAGAGAAAGAAGAGGGGAGGAAAAGAACTAGAAAGTACTACATCATCCCTCACCTTTTTTGCACAATCCTTGTTGGAGATTGAAGGAAAAGATGACTGGTCTTATACCCTTCTTCTTATTCTTATTTTGTTGCTGAAAATGGGGCTGCAATCAGTGCTCCAAGAAGGAACACCTGCTGTTGGAATCAGTGCACCACCGATTGGGCTGCTGCTGGCGCACCTGCTGGAGGGAGGCCTTTTATCCTTCTTATTCTTCACTTGGTACACCACAAGGGGGCTGGAGAAGTTTATGACTTTCTGATTAAGACGTCCAAGCAAGGAGAAGCTGTCTTGGATCAAGGTAGCGGGAGGAGAGGTAGGGCTTCCGCAGGGTGATCAGCTTGTCCTGCACATGGCCAGCTGAGGGGGCTTTTATAGGGGCTGAGGGGCGCCATCTCCAGGAGGAGATAAGGCTGGAGGTTGTTGAGAGGAGATAAGTATAACTCAAGGGAGGTTTATGATGATAAGGATAACTCAAGGGAGGTTGTTGAGGTGATTGTGCGCCAACTAGAAAGAGAGGGAGAGAAGGGTGCGCACCATCTCCTCCTTTCAAGGAGGTGTGCGCACATGACATGTGGAAAGAAGGCTGGTTCGACCAAGGCTTGGATGAGGATAAGCTTGGTTAGTTGTAGGAATAGTTAGGATGAAGATAAACCAAGGGAGAAATAGGGATAAGCCAAGGGAGGTGGTTGAGGGAAGTGGTTGAGTGGGACCCACCAGCCAAGGAAGGAGGAGGTGGGTGCGCCTCCCTCCCCTACTTTCTAGGGCTTCTTGCGCACACATCAGATGAGGGAGGATGGGATTCGGCCATGACAGGTTGGGTTAGCCTATCTTAGGTTAGGTTTAACCCTGGTTTAATCAGAGTGCTCCCGATCCGACGGCTAGCATTAATTACGACCAAAACCAATTAAATAAATCTCAAATTGTCTTCAAAAAATTACATATCATGCCCTGATGGCCATTTATCTTATGCTCCTTCCTTATGTGTTGTTGAGATCACTTGAATTGCAACGGATCTCTTAATTTAGCTAGTTTCTCTGATCGGTGCGATCTCGGTCGTCGATAATGTCGAAAACTGTATCTGAGTGCAATTACCTTCTCCCATTGGCCAAATTTATTTTTCATGCATCAATATTCATGAGATCAAATTTTTGGGTCATGAAAATTGAAAATTTCAGCCCATGGGTCGATCCAGAGCTAATCGGACCATTATGCCCCTGGTGCGAGAACATACGGCTTTCCGTCCGGATTTGCTCTTTCTTGCATATCTCTTCATCCGGGGGTCGGATTTTCGATCCGTTTCGAGCATTGCCTAGCACTATCCAATCTTGAAAATGTGGTAAAGTTGTAATGCCATGTTAGAGTCCCAATTTGTCCCAAAGTGTGAGGGGCAAAATGGTCATTTCGGCCTTCCGGTGTCCGTTTTTCATGTTTTGGGCACCGTTGCGAAGCTCTTGACAGGGGCTATGTAATGAACACATTATATTGGCCATTTGTAGCCTATAAGTCCATGCCAAGGCATTTCCAAAGCCTATTTACATCATCTATTCATGAATTTTTTGAATCTGTGTCAGATTTTCTGCACCGGCTTCGGCATTGCTGAAACTTGTATCGAGCAAGCTAAGCGGAAAAATTTGATGCCAACACCCCCATAACTTGTCGACTAGCATATATGTCGCTAGTCGTGTATTATTATCTTATGCATTATTTGTTGAAGACCATGAGTACGAAGAAGACTTGACCCGAGATCCCCTTCATCAAAATCTATGACGGTCGGGTCATCTCTGATGCTCACGGATAAGACAATGTTGTGCTGTGAGGGACGGTGGTTCCCGAATGAGTATCTTGACCTCATAGACAATCTATATCTTCAACTATTTGTTATACAAGTTTTGTCTTGTTTTATTGAGCCCAGCATGCATCATGTAGCGTTAGTTGCATTACATTTTATTTTTTTATCACATACATCCATTCATAATCTTTACCTTCTCACCCTCTTGTATCCTAAATACCCGATCATTCTCAATCCCACCGTGTTTTCTAATCCCACCATGTTTTCTAGTCCCACCAACCTCTCTAATATCCCACCGTGTCTGTTAATCCCACCGTGTTCGGTAATCACCTTATACCTCCAAATCCTCCATCTCCACTGTGGCCATTGCAACACTTCTTTGCTATTCATCCCACCATGGCAGCCAATTCATCCCGCCAAGGGCATTCTATTCAATCAGAACTTGCACCGTCACTATCTTCACGGTCTATGCTTAAACATTTGCCTTTCGGAATCCGAGATCATTCTATTCCGAATCAAATCTTGTCTCTTAGAAGACTTAAATGAATCTAAGAGCCTGAATGTGCTCGATTGGTATTCTTTTACTTTTTCAAAACAAATCTTTTTAAAAACTTTAGCCCATCACAGTATAGGAACACCGCAAAGATCAGGTTACCGGCCGATAATGAACCTATGAAGCCATGTTTCGGGGACTCCCCGCCGCATTGGGAGTTGGCTATTCTTATCTCTTGCCAATGGCACATCTTTTACCAATCGAACATAGGAAGACTTAATGAAACATGGCGGTTAACCAGGAGACTTGATAAGATTCGTCTTGCCGAATCTAGTCGTTAAGTGTGTCTATATCTACACCTTGATGCCACCTTTTCAGTCCATCACCATTTCACTCCACTACATTCCACTACAATCCACCTTGCTTCGCTATGCTTTCTCTGCATTTCACTCCGCTCCGCTACATGTCATTCCCTTGCAAAGCCGACATCAAGGCGAGGCAAGCTGTAGACACGACAAATTGGCCTAAGTCGGAGCCCCAAACTTTTATTCCATGGGAGATATCTTTTATTTGACCGTTATTTGATCCGGATTACCTTGTGGAGATGAGCTAAGGACATTCGTAGAGCTCCTTGTAAGTTGAGAATGGACCAATGATTTCCGGAATTATGCTGTAACCTTCAAGCGAGAGCCGCATGTGAACTGTAAAAACACGAAGCCTGCTCGATGACCTACCTTGAATGGTCCATAATTGAAGGTCTCTAGAGTCCCGCATGTGTTTCATAACATTCAGGGTTTCCGAGAAGTCATTTCGGTAGGCGTCGGTCAATAACGGCTTTCGTTACGGATTTTTCGATCTGTACTGACATGGCTATCCCGGATCACGCATTAGGCCTTTCCGGTCATCACCGGGTCTTTTCAGGTCATCCGGGTCGATTCTAGCCTAATATTTTCATCAATCATGGCCATACGTCCGGTTCAGTCAATTTTAGGGTTTCCCGATTTTCCCATGTTTGGTTCACGTTTACCGGGTTAATCTCAGATTTTTCGATGATTTCAGGTTTTCCGATCGTACCGGACTTGTTCGGCCATCATTTTAAGTCATCCCGAGTTGACCCGAGATTTCTCGACCGGAACCGTGCTCTTTCGGATCTTCGCCACGGGTTTCGGCTTTCCACGAGAGGGTAAACTGGTAGAAAGCCCCGTGCGAACATATCAGGAGTCATTCCGGCTCGTTTACTGACTTGAGGAGGTGAGGTTGAAGACCCTCTTTCCAACGTGACAAACGGGAGCCGAATCGGACATCCCGTTTGCAAGATACGGCTCGCGGAACACGCACGCAGGAGAGAGAGTGTACCGCGCCCCCACTCCGTTTGAAAGGGGAGGGCGCGCTCTGCATGCCCCCGGTTCCTTTGAAAAGTGGGGGCGCGGTCAGTTTCTTTAAATCGCAAATTACCCCGATTAGCACCTTCTAAACCTGATTTTTGGAAGTTTTTCAGCACTGATTTTCGATTATTTGTACCGCACCCCCGGTTCGGGGGCACGTTACGTATGTCAAGTCAATTTTTAGCAATTTCCGGAAGATTCTGTCGATTTTTAGCAATGAGACGCGTAACGCACCCCCGCTCCCTTTGAACCAGGGGGGCGCGCAGACCGCACCCCCGAAGTGAGGGCGCGCCCTGCGCGCCCTTGGTTTGAGGGCGCGCCCTGCGCGCCCTCGTCCCCTTTGAAAAGCGGGGGCACGGTCGCTCCAGTTTCCATTTTTTGCACCGGCTTCCTTCCCCTATAAATTGAGGGCCATTCTCAATGACACAAGGTTAATCCCCCGTGCCTAACTCGTCCAAAGGTCGTCCAAGCTCATCTCCAAAGCCATCCCGATGTCCAAAGGCGATCCGACTGTAGACACGTCAATTTGGCCTTATTTAGAGCTTAAACCATTATTCCATTGGCAACATCTCTTTTTGACCATCAAAATCATGATGAACCGCCCTTTTGGATGAGCTGAGGTGCTTATTGGAAATATGAAGATGATTTGCTAATTTCTAATCAAATATGTGTTTGCCGAACAAGAGACTCTTGGTGGTGTGCCAGATTATACTTTTCCCAGCATCTCCTCTATTTGTAATTTTTCACAGGACTATATGGACGTATAATGAAGAAGTATTCAACATGAATAATCTTCCTCTCTGATTCCTCTTTTCAATGCAACAAACGGCATTCAATTCCAATCTACCATTTGTCTGCAGTGCCTTTTATAAGTCAGACATGCAGTTCTGTCCGCACGCAGCACCTATCAAGCCCAATTGCATGCAAGCCCAGCCCATTGGGCACATATCTGACCAATTCACTACCTTACCTTCCTTTTTCCACATCCATATCACTTATTATAGTATCTTTAAGCTTCATGGTCGAAATTAGCATCATCAAATGATGGCAATCCAACTTGTTGTCATGTATATCAATACTTGCTATTTTTGGACTAGATTTGTTTCCTCTTCAAGTGGAGACATATTTTGAACATGGGGAAGGTTATCCACGGTTTCCAATCTCTCTCAATCATTTAGGTAAGTTTCTAGATGCCTCAGTATGAAAATCAGCAACATTAAATGGAGGAAATCCAACCTATGGTCGGATGTATCAAAACTTGCTATTTTTTGACCTGGTTCTCATCCCCTATAAAGGGAGACTCATATGAACGACCTAAGAAGGGCATCCCCATCCTCCAGAACTCTTCTCCTCACCCTCAATCCACCCTTTTCTCGTCCCAACCTTCCCAAATCATCCTCTCTGCGTCCCGGTGCCCGTAAAACATCCCAAAGTGAAGAAGAAGCCGGTCTATGCTCCGACGTGCTGCACTTCTGATCATCGGCTTCTACAGATCTTTATAGTTATTTTTCGGCCTGACATTCTTCATAATAAGTGTGTTTCATCAAGATATATTTCATATCCAACAAAATTATATCAATTATGACATTCCCTCGGTTTGTTATGGCTTCAACACCGGCGCTGTACAAACAGATCTGAAGTCTTCTCTTCTAAGTCATTGTTTTCTCAGTCAATTTCAGTACCATTAATGGTAAATTCAGCCCATACATCCTCCATATAAATTGTTCCCTGGTGAGTCCTATTTTATTTACAACAAGAATCATTCAATTCAGATATCTGTGGTTCCCATGGCATGTCCTACATCGACATTGTGCTGGGAGTTTCCAGAACTTCATTGTCCAAGATCCGAATTATCAGGTAAATTCAGATTACTTATCATAAGATTAAAGCAAACTTTTATTCATATCAAACCACCCTCGGTGAGTCCTCTTTATTTTGAAACAAACATCACTTTATTCTGACATTGGTGCTGCTCTTTATGGTCTCTGCATCAGAGTTGCGCAGTTTACAATGAATCTGTCCAACCCGATTGCCACTTTGCCTGGGTTGTGTTATCTTTAACCATTCATATTCTCTTTTCTAACTCTTCATTCATATCATTTAGTTCATGTTTAAGCATCATTTTTATTCAGTTTTACATCATTTCATACATCATAAAAAAACCAAAAAAAAGGGTTAGGGCTAACCCCGAATCCGGTGAGTTTGTTTCCAATTGTCGTTTTATGTTATTACTTTTACAAGTTACTACATTTCACTCAGTTCTAATCCTTCTTCACTTGATTTCTTGTCTTATTGTTTTCTAGTTGCACAAATACATCAAACTAGCATTGGTTGGACTCTTCTTCATCGGCCGGCCGAAGAAGAAGAAGGTTGAACTCACATCCCAATCTCCCATGCTAAGGTACACACGGTCAAATCAACTTCTTTCTATTTTCATTACATAAAGCGGAGCCCGTGGCTCCTAGCGACCACAATTTCTCTTATCATTTTATAAGTTCATCTCCTCCTCACTCTCCTCCCACATGACCCGAACCATCTCCGGTGCTCGAGCGACGCCGTGAGATGAAAGTTTGGGGATCAATGTGAGTGTGGGACTGAGGTGAGGACTTTTTACAGCTTTCCGAGTGTGTTTTCGATTCACTCCCCTTTTCCCAAATTCTATCTTTCACCTTCTTATCTTGAGGTGCCGATCCGGAACACGTTTTCAGAGTCGACACCGACATTGAGAGATCGATCCCGAGGTGAAGGAGAAGGCTCGATCTGGGCATTCTGCATCAGCCAACTTCATCAACTTCTGCAGAAAATTTGGGAGTCCTGCTGCAAAAGTCTTCGACATAGAAGTTGTTCCTCTCTTCGTTGTCTTTCATCTCCAACTGACGGCACTCAATTCCAACTTGCCATTTGTTCATGGAAATTTCTACGCCCAGGGCGTGCATCCAGGGTCATCCGTAGCATCCTCTGCACCAAAGTCGCGTCAGAAGGGTGCAAAGCTACCCGAACCGGCCTTCTTCAACCAACTCGGCTTCAACTCAAGTTGATCCACTCCATAAGCTTTATCAACCCACTTTATTCAGTTCATTTACTATTTTAAAGCATCTTTTAGTTCATTTGCATCATTTTTTCATAATCATAAATACAAAAAAAGGGGTTAAGGCTCACCCCGAAGCCGGTGAGTCCAATTCCAAATGCTTCTTTCTCATCTTTTTACTACAGTTACTACGCTTCCCATAGTTCTAATTGTTTTCTTTCACTTGGTTTATTGTCTACTAGTTGCACAGGTCTATCAAGCTAGCATCGGTTGGAGACTCTTCTTCAACGGCCGGCCGAAGAAGAAGAAGGTTGAACCCATATCTTGATCTCCCACGCTAAGGTACACGGTCAATTCAACTCATCTCTTGATTTATATTCCATAAAGAGGAGCCCGCGGCTCCAAGCGACCACCTTTTATTTATGTTCTAATTTCATCTCCTCCTCACTCTCCTCCCACATGACCCGAACCATCTCCGGTGCTCGAGCGACGCCGTGAGATGAAAGTTCGGGGATCAATGTGAGTGTGGGACCGAGGTGAGGACCTTTTATTGATTTCCGAGTGTTTTTCCGATTCACTCCCCCTTTTTCCTATATTCTATCTTTCACCTTCTCTTGAGGTGCCAATCCGGAACCCGTTTCTGGAGTCGACAGACTTCTCTATGATCTTCCTCCTTAAACCACTAGGGTAGGGTAAACCAACCGAATCCAGGTGGAACCCAAGCCAATCAAAGGAAGAAGGTTAAAAGGATTCTAGGTAGGGAACTTTATTTTTGCATGTGGTATCTATCACTTGGGTCATGACAAACCTCAAAGACTGATGAACTGTCTCAAATACAGCATTTTCTCTGTCAAAAAAATTAAATATTTCAAACAAAGATCCAAAAAAACATTTTTTTAAAAATACAAAAAATGCATATTTTAAAAATCCAAAAAAAATAGAAAATTTTAAAAATCCAAAAAAATACATATTTTAAAAATTCAAAAAAATTGAATTTTATAATAATCTAAAAAAATGCATATTTCAAAAATACAAAAAAAATGAATATTTTAAAAATCCAATAAAATAAATATTTTTAAGAAAACCCAAAAAATGCATCTGTTTTTAACTTAATCATGATCATTGCCTTTGTTGCATCCATGTTTATTTTTCTGTCATGCATATTTCTATTTCTGCATTGCATGTCCATTTTGGCTTTAATTATCTTGTTAAGAAGGCTCTCCTCTTTGACCTAAGTCAAATTTGACCATAATATGCAAAGGGATGAGTCGTGGTGAAGATCTAATTCCCTTTTATCAAGTGTTTTAGGGACCTCAATATAGAAGGGAAAGATTCTCACCACGGCAGTTAAATTCTCTCAACCCTTACCACCATTTCATTTAAGTCATTTATTTGATTCCACCTTGTTAAAATGGCCCATCCCTTTGACTCAAAATCAAGGCAAATGATAAACAGGCAAAGGTATGAGTAATGATGAAAATTTAATCATTTTTATTAAGTATTTGCAAGAGCTGAAGAAGCAAAAGAGAAAAGCCATTAGGTACATTTTTATTTTGTAAAAAAAAATGGCCTAGGACGCATGTGCCCTCATCTAGGGACACATGGCTAGGTGCCCCACCCCCTGGGCGCATGGGCACGTGCCCCCGATCGAGGGCACATGGACAAAAAAATTCAAAAAACTCAAAAACATTTCAAAAAATCAGAAATTGTCCAGAATGTTGAAAATGACTTTTTTGCTAAAGGAACCATCATCAAAAATATTGTTTTGAACTCCAAATTATGGTTCTAATAGTGAAAACTTCAGTTGTTCATTTTTGGAAAAATATGCTTCATATGACAATTTTGTCTATTAGGTACTAATCAGAAATGTGCAAGCAACATTTTAAGTCCTAACAGGTGAATTGGTGAGATCAGTGTTCCCAAAGGAACGTCATGCCAATCCTGTGGCAAAAAGAGAGGAAGCGCCACCCAGCTGAACATCATCATGGTGTTGTATTCTATCAAAAGGCAGGCAAGGATGGACTAGAGATGCTGATGCAAGTTGATGGACCACACTTGAAGACTTCACTCAAATTCACATTCTCATCCTCACATCATTTGTCATATTCTCACTTCACATCACCTTTACCATTTGTCATTTAGCTATGTTAGGTTCATTTAATATGTATTATATACATTGATGTTGAAGACCTTGAGGGTGAAGATGACTGGGCCCGAGATCCCCTTCAACAAAATCTACGATAGCTTATCATTTCTTCACCTTACGGATAAGCCAAAATTGAACATTTGAGGGACAATGATTCCTAATCAGGTGTCTTAACCTCCAATAGACAATCTATATCTACAACTATTTTCTACATATTTTTCTTTGTTTTCACATCCATCTCTTTTTCATTCTTCATCATTACCAATGTTGTCCCATCATATTTTACTCTTTTATCCCACCATGTCTTTTATTTTATCCTACCATGTTTTTAATTTATCCCATCATGTTTTACTCTTTTACCCCACTATGTCTTTTATTTTTATCCTACTGTGTATTCTATTCTATCATATTTGTCATGCCATTGTTTATTCTTTCCCATCATTCTCTATTAGTTCCACCATTATCTTTCAATCCCACTATGGCTTAAGTCTATTTTGTTGTTTTCTGAATAACCGGGTTTTCTGCCAGAGCGTGATTCACGATTTTCATAATACCTGAGCAATTTTGTTATGCTTAAACGAACCCTTTTAGAATTTGAGGTTATTCCACTCAGAATTAAATTGAGTATTTTGGTGAAACTTGAATGAACTTGAGATTCCAAATATGATGGATTGGTATTCTTTTCATTTTAAAATCAAATTAATCTTTCAAACTTTAAGCCCATCACAATACAAGAACACCGCAAAGTTCGGGTTGCTGGCTGATGATGAACCTACGAATTTGAGGACTCCTCACCATGCTGAGGGTTGGCTACTCATTTATCCTTTTATTTTTCATCTCTCGTGCCAATGGTGTAGACACGCCAAATTCGCCTAATTCAGAGCATACAACTCATGTTTTATAGGGTAACATTGTGATTGACCCTATAATGATGCCGGGTCTTTTAAAGTTGATTTGGAGCTTCGCCGAACGAAATCGGATGCTTTCCGAAGTTTTCCGTAAAAAGCCGTAGTTTTCGAGCGAAAGCCATACGTAAATCATGTAAACACGGAAATTGGCTGAGTGACCAATGCCTAATGATCATTCATTTAAGGTTATGGTCATATTCACACCCCGGACAAGTTTTGTTGCATACCGTGCCTTTCCAGTTTGCCGTCGGAGTCATTTTGACCTGTATCAGATCTTCTGTTCACTGCCCTAACTTCCGGACAAAATTTTTAAATTTTGGAGGGTGTGATGGATGATCCAATGCTAATGAAAGCTTCTTCGGCCTGTTATCTTTCTAACGCAACAAACGGCGTTGAATTCCGAGTTTGGGAGTGTTCTCAATGGCTTCCAGACGAAGGACGCACAAAAACAGTCCCATGCACCCGGGTCCCTAGTCACATGCGCCCAGGACCCAGGGCACGTGCCCATGCGCCCTACCAATGAGGCACGTGACCTCATGCCCTCACTTGAGGGCACATGCGCCCTACCCTTGAGGCACGAGGGAACCAGTTTTTCACCGGGACTCTACCATTGAACCAATCAACCGGATAAGGTCGAATTTTTCGGGAACAGTGCCATGCGCCCCCACTGGGAGGCACATGCGCCACTCAGTGGGGCACATGCACCCTGCAGCAGGGCGCCTGCGCCCTGGGGTAGGGCGCAAGGAGCCCTATTTTTTAGTCTTGATCGCGCCGTTCGTTCTCCTTTAAATTGACTCTGATTCTGGTCATTCCAATGGCATGAGAATGACCCCCCAGGCATCTCAAGACGTCCAACCTCCCTCCTGCATTGATTTTGTGATTTTTAGAGTGAGAATTTTGAGTTTTTAGAGAGATAAAAGTCGGTTCAAGAGAGAGGAAGGTTGTTCTGCAGGTGATCAGCCAGGTCTTTTTTCTTAGGCCTCTACAGCAGCCTGTGGACGTCTGCTGCCAGAGCTCTCTTCATCAAAGTTCTTCCTCTCCAAGTCTTATTGAGTTTGCAATCAATGGCACTTGATTCCGAGGTCGGGACTGGACGTGACAAGTGCAGAAGAAAAGTCGCGCCTGGCAGATCCTGGACTACTGCTCGGCTTTTTCGACAACTCAGATTTGGCTATATCTTTCTCTATTCAACTCAGATTCTTTCTGTTCTTTTTTCTATCTCTTTATTTAGTGATTATCCATACATATAATATTTAAAAAAAAAATTATTATTTTTAGTTTGTTTATCTGAAAATAGAAAAAAGAGGGGTTAGAGATAACCCGAATCCGGTCAGTTTCTAGTCAATTGTGTGTTTCATGTCATTCTATTTACATATACTCCACTTTGTCTAGTTCTAATTGTATTTTTCACTTGTTTATTTGTCTAGTTGCACATAAGATCAAGCACCCACAAGTTGAGGACTCTTCTTCATCGGCTGGCCGAGGAAGGAGAAGCTTTAACCCGCACTCTTCACGCTAAGGTACACATGGTCATTTTATTTCATAAATTGGAACCCGTGGTTCTTGGCGACCACATGTCTTAATTTCCTTCTTTTCACCCTCCTCACATATGACCCGAACCGTCTCTTTGGTGATCGAGCGACGCCAAGGGATGAAAGTTCGGGGATCAATGTGAGTGTGGGACCAAGGTGAGAGTTGCTTCCCGAGTTTTCTTCCTTTCTTTATTATCCCCTCATGAGGTGATGATCTGGATTCACGGACTTCCCTAAAAAGGAGAGGACCCCGTCGAGTTTTCAGAGTCGAAAAATGGCATGTCTTTTACCGATCAATTATATGATATTTTAAAGGAACATGAAAGTGATTTAGAATATTCAGTAAGATTCATTTTGCTGAATCAGGTAGATAAGCGTGTCTATATCTACACCTTGATGCCACCTTTTCAGTCTTTCACCAATCCATTCCGCTACATTCATCTACGCTCACTTGCATTCCAGTACAGTTCACTCCGAATCACTCCGCTTCATTACATGTCATTCCCTTACAAAGCCGACATCAAGGCGAGGCAAGTTGTAGACACGCCAAATTTGCCTAATTTAGAGCATAAAACTCATGTTTTATAGGGTAACATGTGTGATTTATCTTAAAATGATGCTGGGTTGTTTAATATTGATTTGGAACTTTGCTAATGAGATCGGATGTTTTCCAAAGTTTTCCACATAAAGTCATAATTTCCAACCGAAAGCCACATATAAATCGTGTAAACATAGAAATTGGCTGGGTGACCCATGCCTAATGATCATGCATTGAATGTTATGGTCAGATTGATGATCCGGACAAGTTTTGATCCATGCCGTGTCTTTTCGGTTGGCCATCGAAGTCATTCTGATCAGTATCGAATTTTCTGTTCATTGTCCTAACTTCCGGATAAAATTTTGAAATTTTGGAGAGTGTGATGGCTGATCCGTTATTATAGAAAGCTTCTTCGGCCTGTTATATTTACAACACAACAAATGGCATCAAATTTTGAGTTCGGGAGTGGTGACCACAATGGTTTCCAGAAGAAAGATGCTCAGAATCAGTTCCATGCACCCTGGTCCCTAGGCACATGTGCCCTGGACCCAAGGCACGTGGCCATGCGCCCTAACTCTGGGGCACTTGGCCATGTGCCCCTGATCGGGGGCACGAGGTAACTGGTTTTCAACCAGGACTCTACCTCTGATCGGATCGGATCAAATTTTTTGGCCAGATCATACCGACTTTGTAGGGTGGATTGGATGCACCCCCTCTAGGGGGCACATGTGCCCAGTACCAGGGTGCAAGGCCTCGTTGTTCTTCGTTTAAATAAAATCATACCGACTGGTTATTCTTCTATAAATTAAGACCGATTCTGGTCTTTCCAGAGGCTGGTTCACGACCCCCAGGCATCTCAATATGTCCAAGCTTCTTCCTGCATCGATTTTGTAATTTTTAGAGAGAGAATTTTGAGTTTTTAGAGAGAGAGAAGTTGGTTTAGGAGAGAGGAAGGCTGGTCTACAGATGATCTGTCAGGTCTCTCTTCTTCGGCTTCTACAGCAGTGTGTGGATGTCTTCTGCCCGAGCTCTCAACATCAAAGTTCTTCCTCTTCGAGTCTTCTTATGTTTTCAATCAATGGCACATGATTCCGAGGTTGGGGCTGGTCGTGGAAAGCACTGAAGCAAAGTCGCACCTGGCAGATCCTAGACTGCTGCTCTGCTTTTTCGACAACCCAAATTTGGCCATATCTCTCTATTCTTATCAGAATCTTTATGTTCTTCTTTCTATCTCTTTGTTTCGTGATTATCCATACCCCTATCATTTTTACACATTTTTTGCATTATTTTTAGTCTGTTAATCCAAAAATAAAAAGGGGGTTAGAGATAACCCAAATCTGGACAGTTTCTATTTAGTTGTGTTTTATGTCATTTTATTTACATATACTTTACTTTGTTTAGTTTTAATTGCCTTTTAATTTGTTTGTTTGTCTAGTTGCATGGGAAATCAAGCACCCATGCGTTGAGGAATCTTCTTCATTGGCCAGCCGAAGAAGGAGAAGCTTTGACTCGCACTCTTCACGCTAAAGTACACACGGTCATTTTCATTGCATAAAACGAAACCCGCGGTTCTTGGTGACCACATGTCTTAACTTTACTTCTTCTCATCCTCCTCCCACATGACCCAAATCGTCTCATTTGTGATTGAGCGACGCCATTGGATGAAAATTCGGGAATCAATGTGAGTGTGAGACCGAGGTAAGAGTGCTTTCCGTGTTTTCTTCCTTTCTTTCTCATCCCCTCTTAAGGTGACGATCCAGATTCACAGACTTCCTTGAAAAGGAGAGCCCCGTTGTGTCTTTCAGAGTCGACAGACATCTCCAAATCCTATCAAGGACTTTCTCCACTATCCTTCCTTCTAAAACCCCAAGGGTAATGTGAACTGTCCAAATTCAAGGGAAACCCAAGCCAATCAAGAAAAGAAGGCAAGAAAGATTCTGGGTAGTGAATTCCATTCTCTTGTACTGTTTATCGCTTGAATCTTGATTAACACTCAAGGACCGATGAACTATCTCAATACCAAAGCATTCTCCACAAAAATCCAAAAAATTGAATATTTTCAAAAATATAAAAAAATAACATTTTTAAACAAACAAAAAAATGAATATTTTAAAAATACAAAAAAAATTGAATATTTTTAAAAATTCAAAAAAATATGAATATTTTTAAAAAAAATTAAAAAATTACATCATTTAACTTGGCTGAACCATGATTTCTGCCTTTGCTTGCATCCATGTTTATATTTTTCTCCTGCATGTTTCCATTTCTACATTGCATGTTTATTATCACCCCGTTAAGAGGGCTCCTCCCTTTGACCTAAATCAATGTTGGTAGTACTAGGCAAAGGGATGAGTCGTTGTGAAGATCTGATCCTCTTTTATCAATTGTTTCAAGAACTTTAAAGTAAGAGGGGAAGGTTTTCTCGATGGCAGGTGAGTTCTCTTAACCATTTCATTTTAGTCATTTAGTTTTTTTTTATTACACCTTGTTAAGAAGGCTCTGTAGACACGCAAATTTTGCTCATTTGAGGAGCTTAAGTTTTATGTTTTCTTAGAAGATACTTGAGTTTTTCGATAAACAAATCCAATCACCAAAAACTCGTAGAAAAAAATAGACTTTGGAAGGGAAGATGACCCGCCTGCCAGGTCACCAGGTGACCCGCCTGCCAGGTCACCATGTGACCCCCCTACCAGGTCACCTGGCGACTTGGTCACCAGGTCATCTCCCAATTCTCGTCAAATCCATATGTTCTGATGGTGGTAGGTGAGGGTCAAATCCGTTCAGGTACGGGAGGCATCTCGATCAATGAATCACTTGCCATTACAGAGCACGAACTGAATGGAGTGACCTATGAGCGGTGCACGCTTGTCCAGGCAGTTGGGACTAACCACATGTAGGCATCCCATCAGCCAGGATGCCTACCATTGTAGAAGGCTCGGACAGTGCACACCTGACTTTTGGCACATGCACATTTAATGCCATTTATGGTTCCGCAGGTGACACGTCAAGCGGGTCGCCTGTCGGGTCGCCCAATTACTCAGCAGATGGGTCATTTCCTATTCCAGATGACACCTGTTATACCTGAAATGTCCTGTGGCCTCTTTGCCTATGAAAGGAGACCCCCTAACCACATTTCAAAGGGTTGGAAGAGTGTAAGAAGGTTAAGAATATTCCCAATTTCCAAGAGAGAGACCTAGAGAGCTTCAAGCCATCTCCACCCTCCAAGCTTCATTACCTATAAGATTGAGAGCTTCCCACCCCATCCATGTCCGTAAACCCTCCAAGCTTCATTGCCCATAAGATTGAGAGCTTCCCACCCCATCCACGTCCGTAAACCGACGTTCTTCATTCCTTTTCTTCATTGACAGCCATTTTGAAGCTTCTCAAGCTCCTACATCCGAGGGGAGATCATCATCCATTTCCTGGGAGCTCTCAGGAGTCATCATCAAGCTTTGAAGGTCATCCAAAAGCATTGGGGGAGCATCTGAGAGCAAACCAGGTTCAGGCACAAGAGATGACCCAGCGCCATGTCGCCTAGTGACCCGTCTACCGGGTCGCACGGTGACCCATCTGTCGGGTCACATAGGGTCCCATATTGCCATTCTTGAAGTCAAAACTTGTTTTTCTTCCCCGTCTTCTAGCATTACTTTGTTTCTATGTCTTCCATCATAGATCATCATACAAAAAAACATAAAAATGGGAGTTAAGAGTCATTCCCAATCTAGTTAGTCCATTTCCATTTGTGGTTTTAGTTCATTTCTTTTGCAAGATGCTTCACTATTTTAGTTCTAATCCATTTTCACTTGTTTTGTGGCATAATTGTTTTTGTAGAAACAACTAAAGGTGCTTCAAGATCTTTCTTCTTGGCCGGCTGAAAAGGTAGAAGATGGAATCCATAATCTCCCAACACGTTCTCTCCACTTAGGTACACTTGGTCATTTCTTTTAATAATTACATTGTTCCTTTTCCTTCTACTCTTGGAACCCGCGACTCCTGGTGACCAGATACCAACATCCACTGGAACCCGAAGCCGAAAGAAGAGGAGTGGTAGCGCTCTCTAGCCGAGAGGACCGACAAGGGCATCCACAGGCTCCTCCCTTTGACCTAAGTCAAGGCAGATAACAAAAGGCAAAAGGATGAGTCATGGTGAAGATTTAATCTCTTTTATAAGTGTTTCAAGAATTTATGGATGAAAGGGGAGCAAGTCTCGCCATGACAAGTAAGTCCTATCGACCCTTCTCACATTTCATTCCTTTTAGTCATTGTTTTATTCCACCTTGTTAATAAGGTTTCTCTCTTGACATATAAGCAAGACAAGATGACAATAAGCAAGGGGGTAAGCCATGGCACAGTTCTAACCCTTTAATTGAGCATTTCTGAAAAGAAACACCAGTCAAGGAGGGGGGCGAGGTCTCGCCAGCAGATCGAACAACACTGAAGCAAGCAAATAAAAGTCTGAATACATCATCGAACACTACAACAAAGAATAAAAATAGATACAACGACAAAAGAGCAAAGCCTGCTACAAATATCAGTGTCCACTGCCACCCGCTCCAAGGGAACGACCACATGGAGGAGGCATGGAATCCTTGTCCGCTAACGCTGCCGTAGCCACCTTGTTCTGGTGACACTCAGAAGAAGTGGCCAAGTACGCGGTGGCGCCACTCGTGTGGCTCTAACTCTGACCGTGCAGCTCTATCTGTGGTGAGTCTAGCCACAAGGTGTGTCACCACTCCTATGTGTGCCACTCCAGTGGGAGCTACTCAGATGTGTACGACTCTGGCTCGGCTGAGCGGGAACGCCCTTGCAGTAAACCAACAATGTCACCTCTATTGTCGCCAAATGAACCTACGACTGTAGGTGCATCTGCTCCAAGGATCGGATGGACTAATTATGCTAGCACTGCATCTTGTGTATGGCTCTCTCATACTGAAGGTGGAGATGACAACCATCTGGGAACGAAGGTTGGCTGGGGCATACCACCATGTCTCCATCTTGGCCTCCAAGGACTGGATGCGGGTAGATGAAGAAGCAACAACACCCTGAATCTCGACAACCTGGAAGAAGAGAGAAGAACATAAGGCAAGAAGATCAAACAACCAAAAAAAAGAGAATCAACTAAGGATACCTCTGCCTCCCTAGTTGCCAAGGTCTCCTTCGCCTCACTCAAACGTTGGTGAAGATCGGCCACTTCTTCCCTCGACAACGAAGAAGGTGAACCCTCAACATAGGCTTTGTGCTGCAAGTAGAAAAGAGAACATGTTAAAGCTAGGCAAGTGATACAACAGAAATGGAAGTCAAGGCTAAATATTTACCACGGTCTCCAAAGTGGTGCGAAGAGAAGCCACCTCCTGCCAAAGACCAACTATCTCCAGCCTTTGGTGCAACAACAAAGCCCGAGCCTCCTAAAATGTCACAGAGGTCAAAAGATGCAACGATGCAGAATCAGGTTAAACGCAAAAGAAAGAAACATTACCTGACCCTCGGGTACGAAGAGGTGTCCGTATGCCTCCTCATAACGGCGAAGGTAGTCTAGGCTATCCTCCACCTCGCTGATAACTACCTCGCCACCCTCATACCATAATGCAATGAAGGCTTGGTACTTCTCCACCTAGTCCACAGGAAGGATCAGATGCCTAGTACAGGCCCCGATTGGCAAAAGATAGGGAGGAGGCTCCAACCAGTCTTGCTCCAAGCCCAAGGAGCATGCCGAGAAGCGGAGCCGCAAAAATGCCAGCTCGTTGATGCATAGGAGATGAATATCCTGACCGAAGACACAACCTAAATCAGCAATCCAGGGTTGAAGGTGGTTATCAGTCATGAGATAGGGCCACCAACACACCTGCATGAAGGAAAATCATGATTATCAATTCACCAAAAGAAGATTAATGCATTACTTAAATACACCTTAGTGTGTGGATAGTGGAACATCTATGCACGGATGGATGCCAGCTGGCTCTGGTGGCCCTCAAAAGGGTAGATAGGCTCCCAACGAGCCATCAAGGGGAGGAGATCTAGAAAGAACTGTTGTGCTCAGCCCAGGGAGAAGTTACGATAACTCCAGACCTACAAAAGGCATAACTCATTAGGAAACATATATAAGAACAAGAGTAGAGCATACAAGCATACAAAAAAGAAAGCTGCCAAGGTCACCTGAAGAAAGGGAGAGAAATCGACAATAGAGACAGAGATCTAACTCAGGGTGGAGGCCATAGAACAAGTGACCTCTGCTCCCCACATGTGCCAACCAGGTCAATCTTCAAGCCCAGCAACAGGGGCCCAAAGAAGAAGACGAATCGACGCAAGTCCACGTCTGCCTCCATGGTACCAGGTAAGCCGGTTAAAGCTACCATAGCCTGGCTGACAATGCAGCAAAAAAAGCCATCCTGGCTCGCCTCGAACTCGCTCGACGTCTACCAAGCCCACCATCTTGCCAGCTTCTAGTCTAGCAATGGTGAGTAGACCCTCCTCCGGTTTGAACTTGGGCTCGTAGGCAAAGAGGACCAGAAACTCCTGAGAATAATATGAAGAGGTGGCACATGCCACTGGCCTACCGACAACACGGAGACCAGTGATGTGTGCAACATCCTTAAGGGACGACACCATGTGCCCCCAAGGAAAGAGAAAAATGAAGGAATCTAGGTCTCATGACTCACTGAGGACCTGCACTAGAAATATGTCCTCTCAGAAGGGGGTCACCCAAAGGAGGTATCCAAACCCCATCTTCTCCAACCGAACCTACTGGAAGTCTGGAAGGCCGAGGTAAGCAGCATGCACGAAGTCCTATGAGATCAGGGATTTAACCTGGGCCTGCAAGAAGTTCATTTCATTAATGCAATGAATTCTATCATGGAAATGCAAAAGAACTAAGTTCATGGCAAAATAAAATGTACCTCGTGGTAAGCCGGGAGGTCAACCTTCTCGAACTCGGAGTCGTATCGATGGGCATGTTTCGACATTTGCATCAAAAGGGAAGTTAACATCAAATCATCTCATGAATAAGAATACTCATTAATTACTTAACAAATCAGTTAGTTAATTAATTGGTTTTCCTTTCTTTAAAAAACAAAGAAAATTATACCTGCCGCATTCACCGCGTCCCTAAACCCCCTTACCTCTCTTGGAGAGGGAGGGTGCATCCTACTGGGGCCGCATTCACCACGTCCCCCAACCAAGGGTGCAGTGACCGCACCCTGGGTTGAGGGTGCGGTCAACGTCGTGGTTGGCTGCATTGCCCTCAACCCCTTGATTCTTATTTTTGCGATAATTTGAGCAAATGAACACAAAATCTCATGAAACTTAAACCAAATCTAAAATAAAGTCCTAATTTACATTTCTTATAACAGGGGGCCTGACCTTTGAAGGCATCTTAGACTATAAAAATTAGCTAGAACTAACAAAGCTTCTAGGCGAGGAGAGATAGTGTGCAGGATGAAATGAAAATATTCTAACCTCGAGGGGTATTTATAGAGCATAAAAATGTGAAAATGAAATAAAATTGGAAAAATCACTCAAGGTTCAAAAAATCGAGCTGATCATGAAGCCACTAACAGAATTTCAATCCAACGCCTGATTTGCTGAGAAAAATTTTGTAAAAAAAAATCTTTTTTAATTTCCACCAAAAATGCCTATTTTAACATGACTTTGAATGCCTCAAGTTCTAAAATAGCTAGACATATTGGTACTTTTCATCATCTCTAGCTAACATTTTTTAGGTGATAGGAGAAAATTTTATGCATTTCTTAGCTAGAAATAGTTAAAAATGTATTTTTCAGGTTTAAAATTAACAAAAATGACAAAAATTTCAGAAGGTGCCATGCTATTCAAAAAATCAAGCTGATCAAGGAGCCACCAAAAGAAAATTCATCAGACTCACGGTTTGCTCTGAAAAAATAGTTAAAGAAAAAAACACTTTAAAATCTATGGAAAACACTTCATTTCATATTGAAAAATGTCCATGTGGTTGAAAAATAGCAAGACATATTCATCATAATTGTCAACACTTGTCCCAAAATTTTCTGAAACAAAATGAATTTTCATTGAATTTTTCTCAAACTTGCTATATAAACTTCATTGTTTATTCAAAAACAACCACAAATTGTCTGAAAAATGAGAACATGAAACAAGCCTTTCAGGAAAGAAAAAGCTCCAACTCAGAGATGCAATGGCACTTCTAATCAAGATCTTCCTCAATCAAGAGTCCCAGGCGGCACACCTGACTCGTCTTCCACAAGGCAACTACTGAAACTGCCTCCTCGTCGTCATCCATGGAATCGAGTTGCCTGTCTTTGATGGGTGGCAAGTGGGACAGCTTGGGCAACTCTTGGCAAGGCAAGCTGATAAGAGGATGGTAGTGGTGGGTGTTGTACAACACAAAAGTTGAACCGATGATAAAGTGGAGGTCCACGTCGAACGCAAAACACACCTAGAAATCTTTCTGCATCATGGCAATAGAAGAGTGCAGAAAGTCGGAACGGTTCATGGAGGCAAAATGTGCATACCACTCTGGTCTCTTCTTTATTGAAGCACACCTGATGGCGACCCTCTCGCCAAAGTCAAGTGTAGCAGCGTATGGTAACAAGGGACTGCGGTGAAAGAGCTATGACCTTGTAGTCATCTCACTGGCTAGATCAAACTTAAAGTGAAGATCGGCCCAGCAAGCCAGTAGGAGAGCACTGCCAAAGGGAAGACGACCCATGCAAACTGTGAACAGTCCGCAGTACAAGAAGCCCAAAACTGAAGGACCAAGCCGCACGCCACTCCAGATGCTGCTGATGCATAGTCGCTGATCAAGTTCCAGGAAGCCATCCTTCACAGGGAACAAGAACACCGTGGCAAGGCAAGCCACGAATCCCTTCGCACCTCGCAGAATCTGGTCCTTGTCTAGGCCAGGAGCCGTCAAAAGAGAAATCATCCAAGCCATCAGCTTGGGAATACTGATTCACTTGCCAGCCAACAAGAAACTAATCTACCCAGCCTCGACGAAGTCCTGTAGGAATTCCAAGCTAGAAAGTGATCCAGAAGGCATAAACATACCATCAGTTTCTCCCTTCCAAATTCAGGGAAGGCCAAGAAGGAGCTCCGCCTCTTCAAGAATAATTGTGCACTCGAAGCTACTAAATACGAATGTGTGTGTATTGGGATGCCACAACTCAACAAGTTCCCCCATCAAGCTGAAGTTGAGTGAATAACTGGAATACTGCTTAGCATGGATCAAGAGTCCGGTCAAGCCCTAGTCTCGAAGGATCACTCTTACCGACAAGTCGAGGACTTCAAGCAAGCCAGAAAGCCAAGGAGGAGAGCAATATCGGCGAGGCCCTAGGAAGTTTGGATAATCATGCACCAAAATAGGAGGTAAGTGGGAAGTACATTGAAGAAAAGGAAAAAAAAGGAGCATGTAAAAGCTAAAATTGACGACAAACTCACCAAATTAGCACAGATTCTGGCCTTCAAGTGACTCGGGACGCTTGAAATACCTCTAATCAAGCCAACATGCTATTTCTTCAAAGGAGGAGCCATCCTGGGTGTTGGTAAGACGTTCTGGTCATCCTATGGAATGTTTATATAGGGTGGATCGGTCTTGATTTGAACCAAAATTGGATCAAGATCAAAAATAGAAACTGGGACCGAAAGCGCCCCCGAAGTGGGGGCGCGGTGGCCACACCCCCAATCCAAGGGCGCACAGGCCGTGCCCCCGAACTGAGGGCGCGGTGATGCGTTTGGCTAAATTCATGAAAATTCTTTCAAAAATTCTAGAAAAAGCAGAAAAAAATAAGAAAAAATTGAGAAAAAATTTGATAAATCAAGTTTGTTCATGTTTTTGTCTTTATTAAGGCCAAGTCAACATCATTGTCCCTTCGGAACTAACATTTTTATGATTTTCAGGAATTGCTCATGGAAACAGAAGGGAGCCGGCTAACATATAAGTCGTTAGTCATGTGTCATTACTTATATATTATTGTTGAAGACCATAGGTGCGAAAAAAGACTAGACCTGAGATCCCCTTCATCAAAATCTACGACGGTCAGGTCATTCTTCGTGCACATGGATAAGCCAAAATTGTGCAGTGAGAGACGATAGTTCCCGGCTGGGTATCTTGACCTCACAAACAATTTACATCTTCAACAAATTGTTAAATAAGTTTTGTTTTGTTGTTTTTTTAGCCCAGCATGCATCATGTAGTAGTAGTCTAATTGCATTTTGCATTTGCATACATCTCATCATCACCTTCTTACCGTGACCTCTGAATCTCACCAAATCACTTCCTCTCATCCTTTATCTTATTTCTGATTTTTCCAACATCCCATCGTATCTGTTAATCCCACCGTGTCTTACCTATCAACTTTTTGCTCTACTACATCTTTTATCTTTATCCTACCATGGCCATTCTAATACTTTCTTGCTGTTTATCCCATTGTGGCAGTCACCTTATCCCACCATGGGCATCTATTTGATCACCATTCTGGCACCACCAATATCCTCACGGTCTATTTAGCTTAAATGTTTGCCTTATAGAATTCAAAGTCATTCTATTCCCAATCAAATCATGCTTTTTACAAAACTTAAATGAATCTGAGAGAATGAATATGCTCGATTGGTATTCTTTATTTTACAAAACAAATCTCTTTTTAAACTTTAGCCCATCACAGTACGGGAACACCACAAAAATTGGGTTGCGGACGAATGATGAACCTACGAACCCATGATTCAGGGACTCCGCACTGCAATGGGGTTTTGCTACACTTCTCGAATGCCCATGGCACATCCTTTACCAATCGGATATAAGAAGGCTTGATGAAATGTGACAGTAATCCAAGAAACTTGGGGAGATTCTCTTTGCTTAATTTGGTCAACGAGCATGCCTATATCTACACTTTGATGCCACCTTTTCAGTCCATCACCATTTCACTCCACTACACTCCATTACAATTCATTTTGCTTCACTACATTTCTCTACATTTCACTTCACTTCGCTACATATCATTCCCTTGCAAAGTCGACATTAAGGCAAGACAAGTTGTAAACACACCAATTTGGCTTTATTTGGGGTTTAAAACCCTTATTCCATTGGCTACTCATTATCTGACCATTATCAAATTTGGATCACCTTGTGGAGATGGGCTAAGGATGCCAGTGGAGAGTCACGTGAGTCGAGAATGGGCCAAAGATTTCTGAAGCAATGCCTTAACCTTCAAGTGAGAGCCACACGTTAATCATGGAAACACGAAGCCTACTCAATGACCGACCCCTAACGATCTATAATTGAAGGTATCAGAAGCCCTGTGTGAGTTTCACAACATTCAGGGTTTTCAACAA
The DNA here is from genome assembly GCA_036172225.1 of Cryptocoryne crispatula var. balansae. Classification (NCBI taxonomy): domain Eukaryota; kingdom Viridiplantae; phylum Streptophyta; class Magnoliopsida; order Alismatales; family Araceae; genus Cryptocoryne; species Cryptocoryne crispatula. Next base: position 24,546,348 of record CM069925.1, read on the forward strand.
GTCATCTTGGCAGTCATAGGTATATAACGGCTTCTGTGATGGCTTTTCGATCTGTACTGTCACAGCTATCTCGGACCACATATTATGTCTTTTCGTTCATCACCAGGCCTTTGCGAGTCCTCTAGGTCAACCTGAGCCATTTATTGTCACCAACCAGTGCCATACAGCCATTTCGATCGATTTTAGGATTTCTCAGTTATTCTCATCTTTTCTGAGGTTCGTTTTAGGTTTACCATGTTATTCTTGGATTTTTCGATGATTCTGAGTTTTTTGATCATACCAGACTTGTTTGGTCATGATTTTAAGTCATCCTGAATTTATCCTAGGTTCCTTGACTAAAATTATGCCTTTTTCAAATCACTGCCTCAGTTTTTAGTATTTCACGGGAGGCTAAACCGGTAGTCAAAGCCCCATATGGAAGTCTCAGAAGTCATGGCGGTTGGTTTATCGCCTTGAGGAGCTGCGATTGAGAGCCCTCTTTCTAACGCAACAAATGGGAGTCGAATCGGACGTCCGGTTTGTAAGTTAGGCTTGTGGAACACACGCATGCAGGAGAGAGAGTGTACCGTGCCCTTGAACTGGGGGCGCAGTCATATGAGGGCACGACCCATGTGCCCTCAGACCAAGGGAGTGGTCAACGCACCCCTGGTCTGAGGGCATGGTCAATTTCAAAAACTGGAAAGTACCTTGGTTTGGACCTTCCAAACCAGTTTTTGGAAGCTTTCATCCTCTCAAAAATGATTATTTTGACTGCGCCCCTGGGTTAGGGGCACGTTCATTTTGTCAACCACATTTTTAATAGTTTTCTAGAATTTTCGAACGATTTTTAGAAGTAATGCACCGAACGCGTCACCAAAGTGGGGGTGTGCTGACAGCACCCTCACCCTGAGGGCACGGCCTGGGTGCCCTCGGGTTGAGGGCGCGGCCTGTGCACCCCCGACCCACGGGCGCAGTCTTTTTCTTGCTATGTTTTGCGCCGATCTTGTTTCCCCTATAAATTTTGGGCTATTTTTAACAAAATGAGGTTACCTCAGACACCCTAGCATGTCCAAAGGTCATCCAAGCTCTCTCCCAAGGCCGTCCCGATGCCCGAATTAGAGCCAACGTCAAGAGATCAATCCTGAGGTGAGGAAGGAGGTCCGATCCATGCTTTCTACATCGACAGATTTCATTGGATTTTGTAGAAGTCTCAAAGCGTGTGCTGAAAAAGTGGTCAACAGAATAATTCTTTCTTTCCTCGTCCTCTTTTGTTTGCGATAGATGACACTTAATTCCAATGTACCATTTGTCCGTGGTGATCACTGCACCGAGGGCACGTAACCAGGTTCTATCATCTACATCTTTCCACTTTCACAAATTCTATAGGTCAGGACAGACACTTTCTAGAGAAGTTACTAGCAGGATATCTCTTCCTCTTTAAGTTCTCTGTTTGTTGCAACAAACAGCACTCGACCAAAGTACTAGCTTTTGACCAAAGTTGCACCAAAAAGGTGCAAAACCACCTGAACCGACCATTTTCACTCATTTTGGCTTCAAATCTAGTCATTTCACTCCATAAGTCTTTATTCCTTCAATTTATTTACTTGTTAGGACATTTTTCAGTTACTTTGCATATTTTTATATAATCAAAAATATAAAAAAGTGGTTAGGGCTCGCCCCAATACGTTGTGTTGAACTCTGATTGCTCTTTTTCTCATCTTCTTTCTTACAGTTTTTATACTTCACATAGTTTTAATCGGTTTATTTCACTTGATTTATTGTTCTAGTTAAGATACATCAAGCTAGCTTTGGTTGGAGACTCTCACTCATCAGTCGGCCGACGAGGAAGAAGGTTGAACCCGCATATCATCTCCTGCGCTAAAGTACACACAGTCAACTTCATCCCTTGTTTCAATTGTATAAACCAGAGCCCGTGGCTCCTGGAGACCACCTCTTTAATCGTCTCATGCTTTAAGTCATTTATTCTTCACTCTCCTCCCACACGACCTAAACCGTCTCCGGTGCTCGAGCGACGCTGTGAAATGAAAGTTCAGGGATCAACGTGAGTGTGAGACCGAGGTGAGGGTTTTACCGTTTTCCAAGTTATTTTTGACTCCACTCCCTTTCCTTTCTTTTCTCATCTCTTTCATGAGGTTCTAATCCGTAACATGACAAACCCATTTTCAGAGTCGACAACTACTGAGTCATTATGACTCACACCATGATTTATTTGTTTCAACAGGTCTTGAAGAGGAGGAGGATCCTGAAGCAGTTTTGGAAGAGAAGCCAGTGGAGAAGCCAAATTACACAAATCTAGATGACGTGTGATATTATCTTTTTGTGTTAGAGGTGGTTTATTTAGCACTCCATGATGTTAATTTTCAGCATACTATGGTGTTCCAACTTGGAGTTATTTTTAGACTTTGTGGTTGTGGTCAATTGGACATGCAAGTTTCCATGGAATTTGGAGTTGTTTCTTGGTTTTGCTTTTATTATTGGTGGTTGAATAGTTTTATTTTGCATAGTGAATGTGTTAATTATAACTTATGTTTTTGTTGTCAAACCTCTTGTAATCTAGGTTTTATCCTACTGTTACGTTCCAAAGAAAAAAAAATTGTTGCGTTTTATCAGGTCATGACAATTGAGGATAATTTTAAAGTTGTTGATGATATTCTCATTAGCGAGGGCTTTGTGAAATGGTCAATTAATATTAATTCACAATGGAATTTTTTGCAACAGTCTAGTGATTACATTGTAGCCATGGTCACTGTGTCTTTGTGATGACCATTGGCATATTTTCTTATAGTATAAACATTCAATCATTAAGTAATCATTAGATAAAAGTCAAGATAATTGAATGGACTTGTTCATTGCATATTGGCACATTGCTAAATAAGTATATATATTATTTATTATTAAACTTCTAGACATGGCATTTTTTAATTCAATATTGACACTTTTTAAGAATAATAGCATAAATAAAAAGTATTTTTCAACTCTCAAAATCCTTATGATTAATTATTTCACTTAAAATGAGAGGGTCCCTTGTATGATCGATTGATTTAAATGAAGAATTTGTTTTTGGGCCCTTTAGCTTAACTTTAATTTGAAAATAAATTATTTTATTCTTGAATTTCAAAATTAAATTAGATTTATTCTCTAATTGATATTGTACCAAACGGGCCTTAGAGAATCAAGTATAATAGTGTCTTGCATAGGGCTCCACATTGGGCTACCTAATATTTTGACTATACTAAATATATTGATATAGGTATATTAAATGATTAATATATATATATATATATATATATCTTCAGTTCATTGAGGCCATAGCATGAGCTGCACACTGACAAAGTTTGGACAATATATTAGATACAGACCTATGCATGGCTGCTATAGAGCGTGAGTGACATAGGGCCTCACAACTTAACAAACATGTGCCATCTAGAAAAAGAAAACTTAAACTCAAAGCCTTAGCATCAAATAATTGGGGTCGGTTATATAGATTTGTTTTTTCCATTCACCATGATCTTCCACTAAGTCTTCTCTTATGTTTAGTTCATCTAAGTCATACTGGATACGTCTATGCCAAGTTAACTTGGGTCTACCTCTTTGCGTATTCAACATTGGCAATACTAAGTTCTTGACTTGTCTAATAGGTGCCTCAAGAGGGTGACGTCAGATATTTCCAAACTAATGAAGTTGTCCCTTCTTTATAATATCCTCGATTCTCTTAACTCTCACTTTTTCCCTAATGTACTCATTACAGATTCTATCTACCTATGTGTGGCCACACATCTACCATACCATCATCATTTCAGCTACACTCAATTTGGCAATATGCTTCTTCTTCATAGCCCAACACTCACTACCGTAGAGAATGATAGGTCTTATAACCGTACGGTAGAATTTTATTTTCACCTTTTGAGAGATTTTACTATCACGTAGAATCGTTGTTGCCTGCCTCTAGTTGAGCCATCCCACTTTTATCTTATGATTGATATCTTCATCACATTCTCCATCCATATGTAAGATTGATTCCAAATATTTAAATTGGGTATATGGTGTGAGGACCTTTCTATCTAATGTTACTTTGACCACTTTAACTATCGGAGTTTCGCTAAATCTAAAATCTATATACTCTATCTTCGTCTTGCTAATTTTAAATCTTTTAACCTCTAACATGGTTCTCCACCATTCGACTTTCATGTTTCTTGAGTCTCATCAATTAGGGCAATATCATGAGCAAACATCATACACCAGGATAAACTCTCTCATATATCTTGGTTATTTCATCTATGACTATGATAAAAAGATACATACTTAGAGCATATCCTTGATGTAGCCTGGTTAATACAAGGAAGGCTCTTGACTCTCCTCCTGGGGATGGACCTAGGTGATGGCACCCTTATACATGTCCCTAATGATGTTAATGAATTCAGTAGGCACCATCTTCTTTCTTAACACCCACCAAAGTATCTCTCTTTTGCAAATCTATTATAAGTTTTTTTAAATAGAAAAAAATTATATGAAGATCTCTCTTTAGGTCTATGTACCTCTCTACCAATGATCTCGCTAAGAAGATGACCTTCGTAGTCGATCTACCTAGCATAAATCTAAATTGATTCCCTGAGATTTCCGTACACTCCCGAAGTCTCCTCTCTATAACTTTCTCTCACAACTTCATAGTCTGACATATGAGCTTGATACCTCTATAGTTCCCACAAACTTGAACATCCCATTTCCCCTTAAATATCGAGATGATGATGCTCTTTCTTCATTCATTTGGCATCTTTTCGAAGAAATATATTTTATTAAAAGAGAATAGTTAGCCACTCCACTACTCTTTCATTCAAACACTTCCAGACTTCTATCAGGAGCACACGTCTTTGAGATTCCTATTCTACCCAATGCAATATGCACTTCTAAAGGGATAACTTTTTTGGAGTACTTTGTCTCTTGCTTATGTTCTCCTTCCGATTCAACTATCCTTTACAAAGTAGGCTTATTGAAGAGCATTTCAAAGTAACATTTTCATTGTTCCTGGATGTCCTCATCTTAGGTTAACACCTTCTCCTCTTTGTCTTTAATACACTGATCATGTCATAAGTCCCAAGCTCCCCTCTCCCTCAAACTGGCCAAACGGTAAATATCCTTCTCACCTTCCCTCGAGTCCAATTTTTCGTATATCTTGTCACAAGCTAACTCCTTAGCCTATCTAACTACCCTTTTTGCCTCACTCTTAGCACTCTTATATTGTTCGAAGACTTCACTGGAGTTACGGTGTAGACAAGCTAATTTGGCCTTATTTGGAGTCTAAACCCTTATTCCATTGGCAACATCCCTTATAGACCATTAAAATCAAGTTGAACCATCCTTTTGGATAAGCCAAGGAGCTAACTGGAAATCTGAGGACGAGTTGTTGATCCCTGGTTGAATTTGTGTTTGCCAAATGAGTGCCCATTCTGACTTCCATGTTGCTCTTGGTGGGCTCTGCACCAAGGTCACGCCGCTTGGTTGTGTGCTAGATTATGCTTTTCCCAACATCTCCTCTATTTAAAAAATTTTCACAGGATTTTATGGATGTTTAATGAAAAAGTCTTTAGCATGAATAATCTTCCTCTCTAAGTCCTCTTTTCAGCACAACAAACTTCATTCAATTCCAATCTCTCGTTTGTCTGTAGTGCCCTTCAGAAGTCAGATGCACAATTTTGTCCACATGCAACACCGATCAAGACCAATGAAGTGCATGCGTAGCCCTTTGGCCACATCCCTGACCTAATTCATGACTTTACTTTTCTTTTTTCTCTTCTATATTATTTGGATAAGTTTCTAGAAGTCTCATGATAAAAATTAGCAACATTAAATGGAGGAAATCCAATCTATGGTCTGATATATCAAAACTTGCTATTTTTTGACCTATTTCTCATTCCCTATAAAAAGAGATCCATTTCAATGACCTAATAGGGTGTTTGGTTCCGATTGTTTACCATCCTTTTATCTTATTTTTAAAAATAGGAAAGATATGGTGTTTGGATGATCTTTTTTAGTGCTCTTTCTTTTTCAAAATCAGCGTCACTTCTTTGTTTCTTCTATTCCGGAAACAAAACAACCACATAGTTGTTTTATTTTGAGAAGAGAGCCGGCTCTTTCCGGACATCCCGCTTCTCTCTCCCGCACTCGAGACGGTCACGCTGGACTCCTCTTATACGACCACGGACGTCGGCAAATGATCAGCGGACGGCCTGCGGATGACCGGGGGATGAGTTGTGGACGCTGGTAGACGATCCGGTATGCCCTCGCATAGCATCATCACGAGGTGCATCGCATCGGCATCCTCGTAGGCGTGCCGGAGCGTGATGTACAGAAGCCGGAGGGGGGGCGGTGTTCGCCACAGAATGCCGGGGGGAGTTGTGCGGTAGAAGCTGGGGGAGGGGGAGTGCGAGGTACGGGGGGGAGTCCGAGAATGCGGGATGCGAGGGTGGGGGATGAGCCCGACACGGGTACGCCGGCGGTGGGGGGTAGAAGCTTGGCGGCGCGGCATCGCGGGGGCATTCACGACAGTACGCCGGCGTGGGGGGTAGAAGCTTGGCGGCGCCGGTGGGGGGATTCACGACACGTACGATGGCGGGGGGTTGAAGCTTGGCGATGCCGGGGGGGATTCGTCGGGGGGAGGGGGTTTTCTAATCTTTGGATTTGTTACATGGCCTTTTTTGGAATTTGATTTTTTAATTTTATTAAGCTGCGTGGTACAAAAAGTCGGCGTGGTTCCCTATTGACTAGAGAGCAAGGCTGGAATTTGATTTATTTAATCTTTGAATTTGCTACGTCATCTATTTTGTTGTTGTTTTATTTTTTTTTAAAATCTCCATATTGACTCAAGAGCATCTGATTAAACCATTTATGTATATGTGTATATGTGTATATGTGTACGTGTAAAATGATAGATGAATTAAACATAAATTTTTTATGCGAGCGAAAGTAATGACAGGATAAAGTGGGATCAAACATTTTTAACATGTGTAATAGAAAGTTTGATTTTAAAAACATAGCCAAACAATGCTCTATCAATTTTAAAATTGGTGACAATTTTGCCAAACACAAAAGAGTTATGTTTTTCTTATTTTAAATTTAAAACTACAAGATCAGATATTTCTGATTTCAAAAAAAAAGTTGTCTCAAAGTTAAAAAAGCTTCCAAACACCCTATAAGAAGAGAATCCCCATTCTCCAAGACCTTATCCTTATCTTCTAGCCACTCTAGGCTCGTCCCAACCTCTCCAAATTATTCTCTCTTCGTCCCGGTGTCTGGAGATCATCCCGAAGTGAAAGAGTAGTCGATCTATACTCCGACGTGCTGCTTTGTTGATCATCGGTTTCCACAGATCTCCCTGATCATTTTATGGTTAGGCTTTATTCATAATAAGTGTTCTCCATCAAGTTATCTTTAGTATTCAATAAACTGAGATTGATTCCAACATAGCCTCGGCTCATGGCGGCTTCTACGCCGGCGTTGCACAGACAGATCCAAAGTCTTCTTTTCCAAACCATAGTTTTTTAGTCAAATTCAATACATTTACCGACAGATTCATCCCATACATTCTTCATGAAAACTGTTCCCCGGTAAGTTCTCTTTCATTTACAACAAAAAATCATTTAATTCCAATATTTGTGGTGCCCGTAGCACATCCTACATCGACATTATGTTGGTGATTTCCAGAACTTCACTGCTTAAGATCCGACTTATCAGGTAAATTCAGATAATCTCTCATATGATTCAATCCAAAGTGTGTTAATACTAAATAACCATTTTTACGTCTTATTTATTTTACAACAAATAGGAGTACATTCTGATTTTTGGATTGTCTGTGGTGATCATTGAAAGGAATCGTCCATAAAAATATGGTGCAGTGGAAGCGACGATTCCTATGGGTTCCTTTAAAATCTGTCTCAATTGGAACCGAACGACGAAAATCGAAAACCGATCCTATCAGGTTCGAATATACCTGATAGGGATTCACATAATCCCATGGATAGGAACAAGATGAGCTTCTCAAGCTCTTCAAACTGTTCAAATGTCCGGTCTCCAGCAGTATCCACACGAACTTCATCCACAACAGGTTCTCTCTTCGCGCTGGTCTCGAGAACTCTTCCCGAATGGAGCTCCATCGACCATGGACACCTTCTAGGGAGAGGAGTGGGTAGGGAGGAGGCTAGGGACGTGGTTTTCACCCATGTCTTGATAGGGTTTGGCTGAAACTATTAGTATTTATAGAGAATTTTGGAATTGTTCATAAAAACCTAAAATTTCCATAAATTACAACCTTGTCCCTGTACTTGTGGATAAGTCCTTTTGTGTGTGACCCACTAGGCCCAATAGCCTATTTGGTTGAGGCCTAAATAAAATAGAACAATTCTATTTAATTTAATTAAATCTGTTATCTGATAACAGATTAATCAGCCTACCGATCATGAAGAGTACAAGTCACATCCCATGATCCCAAATGGCTATGAGGATAATTTCATCTCCATTGAGCCTTTACATCATCAATTACCGCATGGATATAAACCCTCATCCATTTAATGTCCCGGTCGGAAACGAGTATGGCATCGATTGTCAACTCCTTAGTGTACCGACTCTATAGAATTCTGTACTCAGAATTGGATCAATTGGAAAACTCCTTTTCCAATTATCCTATCTACCTTGGCCAGGTATTTAGATTTCTATCCCATAGGACGTTCACTCTCACTTACCGAGAGTGGACGATCCCTTGTTGTCCGCACAATTGCCTCCATCGGGTTTTCCATGTGCTCTATCCATCGCTATACTGGACCATCTCTATGGTGATCTATAAGACAATGGTCAAAGCACAAGTTCCACCCAACAAGGCATCTTTGGCGACTCAAGTCAATGATCCAACTATGAAACTGTGATGATAGAAAACCCTGATAGATAGTTCGGTAAGATACCATTCAGAGTTTCTAATTCGGTCAGTTTAGTGAACTCATTCAACTAATGAGCACCTGTATGTGTATCTCAGTGTCTCCACACTAATGACCAATGAGATCGGTCATCCTCATCACATGAGAAGATATTACATACACTAGTTTATCTAGATCCTTGATGTCCTGTCTCAAATATCCTATGACTAGGAATATTTAGATCAAATACCTCTAGATGATCAATCTCATTATCATGATCTTGTCATGATTTAATCATCACTGTATTTGATCAAGTACTTCATTATGATATTCGCATCTAATATGAGCTTATAATGAGGATTTACCTAATTAATTAAATAAGATATATCTTGAAATGTCAAATCATATCATATATGATTGGCTTGTAGGGCATACATTTCTATTAATCATTTCTTCAAAGTCACGCAATCTGGTATTGTTTCTAATTTTTGTCTACTTTTATAATTTATACAGGGCTGTACGGACATCCTTAGGAGAAGTTATTAGCATAAAAACTCTTCTTCTCCAAGTTCTCTGTCCATTTCAACAAACGACACTCAATTCCAACATCGGGACTGCCCATGGCAAGCTCTGCATCAAAGTCACACTAGATAGTGCCACCACGCCCCCAGACCTAGGGTGCGCCCACCGCGCTCTCAACCCTAGGGCGCACCCACCGTGCCCTCAAGTCAAGAGCACATTCACCCATATGTACTATCTGGCCAAATCAGTGATATCTCACCTGTTTTAGCTCTGATTTGAGCCATTCAAGCTTTTACTTCTGCGTCATTCATCTGACATCATTTATACATATCTTTTATTCAGTTTTTGCATCATCTCATATATCATGTACTATCTGGCTGAATCTGGTGAGTTTGTTTCCAATTGCCATTTTATGTTATTGTTTTTACAATTACTACACTTCACTCAGTTCTAATTCTTCTTTTACTTATTTTCTTGTCTTCTTTGTCTATTAGTTGCACAGGTACATCAAGCTAGCATCGGTTGGAGACTCATCTTCATCGGCTAGTCGAAGAAGAAGAAGGTTGAACCCGCACACACTCTTTCCCACGCTAAGGTACACGATCATTTTCTTTTTATTTCTATTACATAAAGCGGAACCCACGGCTCTTGGTGACCACATTCTTCAATCTCTTTATACATTAAGTTCTTTTTCTTTCTGTCCTCACTCTCCTCCCACACGACCTGAGCTATCTCTCCGTTGCTCGAGCGACACCGAGAGATAAAAGATTCGAGGATCAATGTGAGTGTGGGACCGAGGTGAGAGTAGTTTTTTCATATTTTCCTTCCTTCTTTCTCATCCCTTTCTTGAGGTGGTGATCCGGATAACGACAAACCCATTTTGGAAGTTAACATACGGTTAGGCAATTTCTTAAACCACTCTCTATTGCTCTCTATTGCTCATTGCACTTCTTTATTCCACCACCATGATTCCTTCATAGGAGGACCTTGCTTAATAGACTCACCAAAAACATTTTTTTCAATCATCTTAATCTTTGATGCCATGTTAGCCCACATTAACTCAACCTCTTTGTTCATATCCCATTCTTTAAGTTTAGAGACCTCATTCCTAAAAATCTCCAACTTGCTTCCTCTCATTTCATCCCATTTGATCTTAGGAATATTCTTTTGCCTTAGTGTTTGCAATTGCACTAGGATCATAAAAATCTAAGGCCAGGAGTTATATTGGGTTGTGAGTGCTTCACGAGGTATGACTTTGTAATCCTTACATAAAATGCGACTTGTTTTCCTAGTGAGGATAAAGTCAATTTAGCTCCTACTTCTTCCCTTCTTAAACATTATTAGGTGAGAGTCTCTTTTAATGAAGTGAGTATTAGTTAGGATCAGGCCGTGGGCCATCACAAACTCTAATTTACTTTTTCTCTCTTCATCGTGCTCTCCATGCCCAGAACCTCCATGGATGCTCTTAAATCCTCTTCTTTGGGACTTGACGTGACTATTGAGTTCACCACCTATCAAGTTGCTCTTCTCATTTAGTATGCCTTATATGATACCATTTATGTCCTCCCATAATTGAGTTTTGTACAAACTCCTACTTAGGGTGCATAGGCACTGATTATATTGATTACCTCTTGATGAGTAATCACCTTAATTGGGATGAACATATTCCTCACACATGTCACAAACAACACTTTGTCCTTATGGGTACTATTCAAGATAATCCCAACTCTATTTTTATTAGAAGTTTGTCCAGTATACTAGAGTTTGAAACCCAACTACTATAAAATAAAAGTTGTCAAAAATAGAATAGAAAAAAAGATTTAGTACATTCTTACTAGAGTTACATTTGGTGGGGATATAGAAAATATTTTGCCCAGTAAAATATCAAACATAGAATAGGATAATTCAATATAAATAGATTTTATCTATTTTAATCTTAAAATTGTGATCATCAAGTTTATATTTTTAAGTAAGGAAGATATAGAGTCATGTCGTCTCTTCTTTTACAACTTCTAAGAACTATCAACCAATAGAGATTATCAATTATTACAATATCCACACTATTATATAAAAAGAGATGGATACAGATTGTTTTTCGCGTCTTTCATGAAGTCAAAATAGCAAAGGATTTTTTAAACCAATCTTTATTTTTAAATTATATCTCAAAAAAATGGAAAACTTTGGATGCCCTTAAAACTTTATTCATTTACCACCGCGGTTTGCATTGTCTAGGAGCCCTTGAACGTAATTACTTCTGCGTCCTCAAATCCCGTACTCAATTGCCCAAGTAAGGACCACAGATCCAGCTTGCGCGGGTTGGCCTAGCCCAAGTTTACTGATATTGTCCAAAAGTGGGTGATTTGGGTCAACTCGATTCGAATCCAAATCAGGTTCGAACATTGGATGATCGTAGTCGACCCGAATCGCTCGATTATCATCCAAAAGCGGGCAATTTCGGTTGACTCGAATCGAATCCAAAATTAGATCCAAAAGGCGACCCAAATCGATTGAGTAGCCCAATTAGGCATCTGAGCCATGAGAGATCAAAAAGATATTTTAATCATTTTAAATTTTAGAGCAGATTAAGATTTTAAAAAATTTACGAAGGCACAGTTGAATGATAAGGAATTGAAGGCGCCAAAATGTCAGATTTACTTTAGAACTGATTTAGAGGAAGTGAGAAATGCAAAAAGACGATAATGGATAAAATACACTCGTTATGATTGTTAAAGTTGGTGAGTTCATTCAACACAAAATCTTAAGATAGTAAATTAAGTAAACTTTCAAATATATTTTCATAATTTTTTTGCATGTATTTAATATAATATTATTCTGACACTCTCTCATGTGCATATCAATCATCTATCTATATTTATCTCCAGAACATGGGATAAATGGTGGGAAAAAATAGAATCATAGAGAGAGAAAGTAAATTCTTAATCAAAAAACTTATAAGAATTATTGCTGTAAAAAATAAACAATTATTTATGTCCTATTTGATTAGAGTTTCATTTTTAGCACTAGCTCTGTTTGATAAAACTATTAGATATCTCTATCATTATTAATTTTTAAATTGATATTGATAAAAATTATTAAGAGGTGTTTAGTTAATTGTATCAATTTTAAAATTTGTATACAAACAAAGTATATTATTTAATACAAATATCAACTTGTATTACTTTTGATATTGATATTTTACCATTTGAAAATATTAATATCAATATTGATATAGTACCAAAAATGAAAATCTAACTAAACAGGACATAAAGTATCTTTTTTTTTGGACAACATGGCTCAGTGGCCAGGTGTGCGCCGCACTGCGCACCGGCGAGGGTTCGAGTGCTACCGGCGAGTACTCGAACCCCACAGGATGACCGAGCTTGGCTCGGTTGGCACGACGCCACCCCCGAGGGGGCCAGGGTGGCGGGGGTTCGAATTCCGGCTGTGTTCAGCCGGGCCACCCCTGCGGGCTGCGGGGCGGGGTGACCCGCAAAGGTTGACAGAGACACCTAATAATGTTACCAAGCAGGTCTTAACTTACGGTACTGTTGAAATTTTTTTTAGTGGCATCGTTTTATTTTGGAATAGCCGAAGATGGTAGACATTTTTTATTTTACGACGATAGAAAAAACAGAAAATCTGCATCTTCGATCACCTGCACCCCGGCTCACTACCTTTTCGCCACGCCCAAGGTTGCGTTGAAGCATTGGGGACACGATATGCTGCCGGGGTGCCGCCTGGCGTTTAAATGCCCGCAAAAATGCCCACATCGATACGAGGTTGCCCGCCAGGAGCCAAACTGGGAGCATCAAAGCCCGGCATTCGCTGCGCCCTCGCCGGACGTGGCTCCACCCCCCACTCGCCGACGGGGTCTCTCTCCTGTCACGTCGACTTGAAATTATTACGACCTCTTGGGAAAGACAGGTTGAGAGAGAAAAGCGAGGGGGAAAGACGGAGACGGAGACGAGTTGGACGTAGCGGAAGATTGAGGTGACGACCTGTTTCTCTCTCTATCTCTACTCTCTCTCTCTCTCTCGCGCGGTGGCCCTCTTTATTTTTCTCTGGTTGATGTCTGCAATGGGTTTTGGAGTGACTCGGGGCTTCCATGGAAGGAAGCGAGCAGAGATCGGCTGCCACCGTCTTAACCCCACCGGATCGTACGGTCTTGGTCAACGGCGACGACTGCTGCGGCCACAACATGGGTTGTGCTTGTGCCCGCAGCTGGTGCCAACTCCCAAAGCAGCTCCCCGCCACTCCTTCCCCCTCTTATATTCTACCCCCTCCTCTCTGATGAGTATGAGCATCTGGCTACAACTCCCCCACTGCAAGAGCGTGGATATCCGAGCCTTTTGAACTCCTTCCGACGCTGTCCTCTCTTCTTTTCCTCCTTTTGCATGAGGTGCATCACAATACCCGGACACTCGGGGTGCACCTCCCCTCTCTGTATCTATCTGCCTGCTTATGATCGACTGTTAGCAGCCGAAAAAATCCAGTTTAGGATGAGGACCAAGCGCCGGCCTTGTACGTGCCGAGACCGTTGATTCAACTATGGATCGTATCGACTGTAGCTGGAGCTGGAGCTCCCGTGAGACGCAGGAGAGAGAGAGATGATCGTAGGCATATCCATGACTACGGGAAGGGCATGATGTATCGGATCGATAACATCTTCTGCTCCCCCCTCCCGCCGATCCAGTTGTATTCCATGTGCTGACGGCCAGGATTGACGGGACCAGGAGTGGGTGGTGCTTCATTTACTTCGCGCTATTATACTCATGTGTAATAGCAGAGCTGGATGGAGAGGGAGTACGCGTACGTGGATGTGGAGAGAGGGCTTTGCTCGTATCGGCTTCCGTCCTTTTTCGTTCAAAGGGGGGATATGTGGGTCATATCAAGGTCAAAAAAGATTGCAAATTAAGACGTGCCATTATGAGTAAAGATTTGGGTCCAGAAGCTTTTCTTGTTTCATGTGACTCTCCATCTTAATATCTGTGAACAAGAAAATAGAAACCTAGCGTAGGCGGGAGAGAGAGTGTGCATGTGTTTTGCTAAAATGACTGCGCAATGGTGATCGATGTAAAGGCGGCTGGTGTCAGGGCTCTTCCGAAAACGGCTCGAGAGAGATGGCGTCTGGCCGTCGCCGGAAAGTGTAAATGCCAGCGCCGCGAGCGGTTCAAACCTAACCTTTTTGGGCAAAACTTACTTGTTCCCGGGATAAGACGATGGCATGCATTGTCTAATGGTTGTTGCATGACGATACAAACTAAAGCATATACATAAATACACAGCGTTTCATGCTTCGCCTTTCATGCAATGGGATCGATTCTCTGTGCGATGGCCTCCGTCCACGGATGCGCGCGCTGGCCGGCGCAGGCAGCCGAACCTTGGGCTTGTATGCTTTGCCGCCTGGCACTGCCAATACTTGTTTAGCAGGAATGATCATCTCGGGAGAAATGAAAAAGATATAACCAAGCTCACTGCTTTCTGCCATTCTTTTTTACGTTCATGCAAACAATTGACTTCGAAAAGTAGTATTGTGTTACATTTCATAAAACTCCCGTTTTCGGTTTGTTCTGGCAGGTCAAGAAGTTATAGGTGTAGGGAAAGCTCAGACGAAGAGAGCAAGGACAGAACTCCGCACAAATATGGCATGGGGTGTGTTGCAGAAAACGGCATAAATTACTCTCCATGCCAGTGATTACCCATGAGGTATATATTTTAGAGAATTTTGTTTATTAGTGGATAAGACATTCTCTGAATCTACTTTAATTTGATATTGAGAAATTTGATTAAAAATTAATTAGATAAGATATCTCGACTTTTATGTTCACCAAGCATATATATATTATCATGAGATATTTAACTTGCTCAAACACGGAACTCTATGCCTTGATAATATCACCGACGCTATGTAATGCCACCCAGGTGAGTTGGATTTATTAAAGTTTAATTTAATTTAAACTATAGATCATTTTCACTTGATTTCTAAAATCTTTCTAATCAAATCAAATTAATTAATTAAAATAATTTAATTTAAATAAATATATATTTTAAAACATGATAAATTTTATATACTTTTAAAATAAAAAGCTAAAATTTATAATTATACATATAAAATTTTAATATAAATTATTTAAAATAGATTAATTAATTTTATGGCTTGACATATACATATCTTAATGAAAAGTAATATAAACGATCAAAACTTCAACGTAATATAAACCAGATGAAATCAAACTTAACTTCGTTTTAAAAGGTAATTTGATTTAAGTTGGTTTAATAAAAACACTGGTGGGAAGCATGTAACAACCAGCCGCCGCATGCACTCGACCATCCAGACGCAAACACATCGCGCTTTTTAAGAGGAATTCATCCTGTTGTCTGTATCCGAATCAACGAAACTGCTGCCGAGTCTTGACCCGTCAAAACTTCGACGAGAGGCGTCGGTGTTTGGGTCTCGGAGTAGCTGAAGAGACACAACACAAGGACAAGAGGGATATAAGTATGGAGGGGTGAGAGGGAACCGTACGTGACAAACATTTCATCCCAAATTACGGAGTGGAGGCATTAAACAATCAGACAAACGAATTTTCAGTCACCACCAAGCACCCTCGATACATTAAACCCATCACAGTGCAAAGCCCGGACACAAGCGAGGGCTGCCGCCGCTGCCGCCGCGTTTTGCTCAAGAATAATCAACCGCCAAAAGAAAAAAAAAATGATCCCGCGCAGGGGAAGAGGGAGGGGGCAAGCGGTGGTAAGAGGGCACGCTGACCAATCGGTCTCGGCCGCCTTCTACAGTCAACGTTAGCAACCTTTGCCGTTCTGTCTCCCGCTATAGGTGGTGATGGCGGAGAGCTTCAGTAAAGTCTGTCATGTCAACAACGCCGCCGCCGCCTAATTCTCGACCCTCGTAATCGTCGTCACCGGACGCGTCATCACCACCGCCACTGCAGCTCCTGATCTCCTCCCCTTCGAGTCGGTCGGACATTTCAGTCTTGCTGGGGGACGAACAGCCCGCGCCGTCCGTCGGCCGATCGTTCGACGACGGGGCACCCATCTCCTCCATCAGAGCCGCCATCTTCCTCTTCCCGCTGTCGGTGAGAACAGCGGCTCCGCCGCGGCTGCCGACGGGAACGGGATCGGTGAGCGCCTTGCCATCTCGCGGGGGGTAGAAGACCACCGGCATATACTCGTCCGTATCGCAGGCGAACTTGGAATTCTTGAAGTGCTCTTTCAATGCCTCCAAACCCTACACCCAGAATCATACGTACCCTACACATGAAGCTAGCAACCCTCTCTAGAAGCGCAAAACAAACGGAGATTAGAATCTGCGCGAGAGAGAGATCTCAGACGGCCAAAATCCGAAAGAGCAGAAGTCGATGTAAACACGCACACAGACGTAGTCATTAATATATATACGTGAATTTAATCACCGGGCAGTAACTAAAACAACAGAGATTAGAATCTGGGAGGGCCATAACCGAGAACAAAACCTGATAGTTAATCAAACGCAAACACGGTAATATACTGGAATCACCGGGCAGTAACCAAAAAGGTGTTATAGATGAGACAACAATGCGGAGGGGGAGGGGGGGAGCACGGGGGCACGGTCGTAGAAGCCTGTGCAAGACCAGATTTAACAAGCATATATACCTGCAGGCGGGCATATGTAACTTGGCAGATTTTCCTGGAGTTGAAGACTTCCCACGGCTGCATATGGAAGGCCTTGTAGAACCTCCATGTGGCTTCTGGGGAGGTCAGATTGACGAACCCGTATCCCACGTTACACTTGTTGCTGGATTCGGCAAAGGGCAAACCACGAAGCATAAGTACAAGAGACCCACAGTGCTGTTATCAAGATCGAAGCCCCTTCACAGGCTAAGTTACAAGACAGCAATGAACACGAACAATTAACTACAAATCTGCTCGCTCGTTTTGCAGAGAGATTATACACAGATTAAATTACAACAGCTAGCCGTCTTTGGATGCGAGCTGCTATCTTTTTATAAAGAAATTAAAACACCTGAGGTGGAAATGGTAGCCCTCTTCTGTTTTTATATCTGAATCTTTTACAGTACCCCCCTCCCCCCGGCCCCCCCACTCCCTTGGTGACCAAAAAGCAGCTTTTCTTCTTTTCAGAATTCCCTGATCAGATTGATGGATTGAACGGGTGGGCTACGGAAAGCGAAAGCGAGCTGGTTAGCTTACTCTTTCGGACAAATTTTGGTCTCTTCCGCTTCCCACCCATATAAACTTCCTTCCGTTGATGCTGCAGGCTCCATTTCATCTGGGTTGTGATGTGTTTGTCGGTCCGTCGGTTATCTTCTTTAGGGTTTTCCACACAGTCGTCTTTTCTTCTTTTCCTTGGGCTTAAACCGACCTAATTTCAAAGATGGACTTGTCTTCTCTCGCTCGCTCAAGTGAAGATGTATGGCCACGGTGATGTTTATATATATATATACACATGATCAGATAAAGACTAGATACAAGAGAGTTTCTGGTGTGGCCTCGAGAAGGGAAGATCTAGGACTCACTTGAAATCAATGGGTAGATAGACGAAGTCATAGGCAGACGCGGGCTCGCTCTCATCACCATCCGCCGCGATCCTCTCGTTGCAGTGGATGCAGTGGTTATCCAACATATTCAGCAGCAGCTTCTGACTGCCGGTGCATGTCCCGAGCAGCGACATGGAAGGAAATTCTCACATAAAATCACAGCGAAATTCCCAAACTGCCGCTGGGTTACCGACTAGAAAATTAAACAGGAGAGCTCGCATACCTGTACTTGTTGGGGATGTTCTTTATCATCACGGTCGTCCGTGTATCAATGCAGGACGATGAGGAAGGGGACTCCGCCGACCCACCGGAGGAAGTTGCCTCCTTGATAAGGAATCTTGCTTCGGCGGCGGTCCGCCCCTTCCCGCCGAATGAGCTCTTCCAGCCCTTGTGCCTCCCGGACTGGAGCTTCGTCGACGAGGAACCGGCGCCCACACTCCTGCCCTTGCCCCGACGTGCGCCGATCTTGTCGGCTGCTGTGGCTTTGTCGGGCGTCGATTCGAGGCTGCATTCGCGGGCTATCGGAGCTGCCGGAGGAGAGCGAGAGGTGGCTCCAGCTCCGCTGGGCGAGGATGACTGGTCGGCGGAGAAGCTATGGGTGCGGGGGAGCCGGAGTAACCTAGGTGGCAACGGTGTCGCCGGGTGTGCGGAACCTTTCCTGCAGTAGCTGCCAGGGAGGTGGCCTCGTTAGAGCTGACAGAAGGTGGGAAGACACTCCTCGTGAGCAGTGCTGCGTGTAATGTGGAGAGGATCGATCGATCAGAGGGACAAGACGGTCACCTCCTGGCCTGCTGGCCGCCGGGCCTGCTGAACTCAATGACCATGCGCTTCCCAAATATTTCCTTGCCGTTCAGCTCACATAGCGCCCGGGCAGCGTCCCGGATGTCGAAGAACTCAACGAACCTGTGCCGGGGCTTCAATGGCGTCTCCCTCAGCTCCTTCACTGCGCCTGCATCAAAGCAGCAGGTCCTGATTAACAACCCATTATAACGTATTAATTCAAAACAGTAAGTTAATTTCACGAGCTCAGAGGCGATCTCTCTCCATCCCTTGTTAAATACTTAATACATGTGGGTATTGATCCTAGCTAGCAACGGAGAAGAAATGAGAGGGATTAGATCTGGATCGATCACTTCAAACGACTAGCAGCTAGCTGAACACCTACTTGACCACTTCTGCCGGGAAATAGAACAACGCCGAAGGACAGGATATCAAGATCGATGCTAGCTAGCAGCTGGACGTGCATAATATTATACTGGATCGCCGGAAGAAGCAAAGAGAGGTTAAGACAGAACAGAATCGTCGAGGGAAGAATCGAAAACGAAGAACGGAAATACGACGAGTAAGGTTTGTGCATAGAAGATGGAGGAGGGATCAATTATACTAGTAGCTAGACATGTATTTATACATGTAGAAATTTTTTAAAGGCAGCGTAGGTTTTCACTCAGAATAATATTAATAATGCTATCAACAAGAATCAAACGAAGGGGGAGAAGGAGATCGATCGCTCTACGACGTCTCTGAGGACAGAAGAGATCAACTGAATTGAGCGCTAGCTCTCTCGTCGACCAAGGGAAATAAGAAGGCAGAATCGGGGCAACGGGAGACGCGAAGAGGAGGAACAAAGGGACGACTGAAACCATCAAAGGTGGTATACCGAAGACTTGGAAGACATCCTTGAGAGCGGCGGAGGAGACATTGGAGTCCAAATTGAAGACGACGAGGGAGCCGTTGTTCGGGCCGTCGAGCCCCGGAGCCTCGGGGGCGAACTGGGCCCACACCGCCCTGCCGGCTAAGAGGCCTCGACCGGCCACCACCACCTGCCCGCCGCCGCCACAGTATCCGCCGATTCTGCCGCTACAGCTCTCCGCCCACCCCCCGGCCCAATTGGAGCTGCTACTGGCAGGGACCATCCCCACAAACCCGTATTGCTGGCCCATC
This sequence comes from Cryptocoryne crispatula var. balansae, assembly GCA_036172225.1. NCBI lineage: Eukaryota > Viridiplantae > Streptophyta > Magnoliopsida > Alismatales > Araceae > Cryptocoryne > Cryptocoryne crispatula. The sequence goes on from CM069925.1 coordinate 24,566,266, forward strand.
AGACTCTGCTGCCGCACGTGCTGCTCCCTGATCTCCGCCACCGCCGCCTGCGCGCTGCGCAGGTCGTAGAAGTGCACTGTTATCAGCCCCTCGCCGTGGAGCCTCCCCATCTCCACTGCCCGTACCCCGCCGAAGGCCTCCATCTCCACCCGCACCGTGCTCTCCATCGTCTGGGGCGCCACCGAGCTTAGCAGCAGCGATCGCGTCGGCTTCGTGTCCGGCAACGCCGCCGCGGGGCTCACGTACGGGCTAGGGTTCAGCTGAGTCGACGGATAAAAGGGCATCGGCAACGCCTGCGCCGGGGCAGCCCCATACGGGCAGTAAATTGCCGGCGGTGGCGGCAGGGAGAACTGGGCCGGAGCCACTGCCGGGTGGAACTCCTGGGCTGCCGGATCCAAAAAGTTCCCCGCCATGCCTCCCTCCATCCTTCTCTCTCTCTCTCTCTCTCTCAACCGGCAGTTCTATCTCCTTTATATAGAAAGACGGGAGGCATACAGATGTTCAGCGCGTAGAAATACAGACAAGATTAAGAAAATCAGAAGCTGAATGGTTCGGAAGCAAGAGAAGATTCCTCTTCGGAAAACAACGAAGGCCACATAGAGAGAGATTGAACAGCCATGTCTTCCATTCCGCTCTTATTGTGCCCTCAAGAACAAAACCCCCATCTCTCTTTCTCTCTCTCTCTCTCTCTCTTATCGCTCAGAGTGCAAGTTGCAGAGAGACACTCCCGGCGACGGCGAGGCCAGCAGCAGACTGTAAGCGGAGGGAGGGCTTGGGTGCGCCCTGTCGATGTTAAAAGAAATAAGAAAATTAATTGGAAGGACAGTGTGGGACGACGAGAACGGAAGGCCGAAATATGATGGGATTTAAATGCCGAGGCGGTTCGTGGGGCGCTGTAAATAGACCGGGAGCCCCTCGGCGCCCCATCTTCCCTTCATGCATTGCATCTTGACTGGTTCATCAAACTTCTTAACATATTACGTGGCAAACACCGACTAATTCTTTTATTAAAGAGCAGTTATTCGCAACTGCAAATGCGCATAATATAAGTCCAAAATTTTTAAAATTACTTATTTATGAAGAAACGCCGGATTGGAGATGAGTCAAAGGCAAAAAAATGCGATAAAATATTTAAATTAACTTTGAATTATAACATAGTCAAATTAGAAATTTAATTAAAATCAAACACAAAGGACAATTCAGAACATCCACTACAAATTTGAGTTTAAGTATCTAATATTTGATGAATACCCCCCTCTCTCTCTCTTTACAAACTCCAAAATCATTATTGTCAGAACGAAGAGTCCAAAAAATATAAGAAACCTAATTATAATATATTGACGTGAAATATTATCTACTATTTCAACACTTTTCACTGCTATAAACTAAAAAATTCTAAAATTATGATGTTGAAATTGAATAACTCAACAAATATAAACAATTGAATGTTCTTATAATCTCATGTGTGAACGTGAACATAATGAGGGCTTGAATCCAATGGATAATAGATGTGAGTATAGTCTTTGGAACCAAGCATGAGGAGCTTTCTTCAACCTATATAATGATTTCTTCAATTGACAAACATAATCCGGAAAAGACTTATCAACAAAGTTGGGTGGTTGTGTCATATAAAATTCTTTTTCTAATGTACTATAGAGAAAAGCATTGTTGACATCGAGTTGTCTAAGAGGCCAATTTGAACTTATAGCCATTGAAAGTATCATCCTTATAGTTGTTGGTTTAATAACGGGGCTGATTGTTTCATTATAATCAAACCCCATACTCTTGTGTAAATCCTTTGGCCAATAGTTGGGCTTTATATCTAGCCACTGTCCCATCAGAATTTCTTTTGATTTTGTATATCCACTTGCATCCTACAACGTTGGCATTGCTAGGAGTGGGGACTAGAACCCAAGTTCCATTATGTTGAAGAGTTAAAAATTCATCTGACATTGCCTGTCTCCAAGCAGATGACTTATTAGCAGAGGTGAAACAAGGGGTTCTTACTCACTTGGTTTCTCAATAAGTAGAGCATATTTGCTATGTTTTGACATTTGTCCTATGTCAGGCTTTGACAAGATCTCTTTAAGAGATTGAAACTTCTTGGGAGAGTTGCTATCAGGTTGATCATGAGACAAAGGAACTGGTATAATATCCAAAGGATTGCTTGCAGATGAAGTTGGAGAACGAGTGTGATGCAGGTATTCAGGTATGTCCTTTGACGACTGCTCAGTGATGGTAGGCATAACAGGACACTCTGCAGGCATAGGTTGAGGACTTGTAGTAGGAGGCACAAACTGATTTGTGCCGAGTATAGCAGAAGTGTCTGGAATAGTATGTTGAATCCGTGAAGTAATAGCAGGACTAGGTAAACCAAAACCAGAGTTTTTAGAGTGTGTAGTTTGTTGACCAAGAAGAGTTCCATATGAAAAAGTGTTCTCATCAAACACAACATTTATAATTATATAAGTTTTCCCAGTTGTAGGAGAGAAGCACTTGTAACCCTTGTGTTTGTTACTATAACCCAGAAACACACAGCAATCAGACTGAAAGGTGTATTTGTGCTTGTTATATAGTCTTAAATGGGGGTAGCAAACACATCCAAACACTTTTAGAAGACTGTAATAAGGTTGTTTTCCAAACAATTTCTCATAAGGAGATATATCATTTAAAACGTTAGTTGGTAGTCGGTTTATCACATATACAGTGCAGGTGACAGCTTCATCCCAGAAAGTATATGGCAGTTTTGCATTGCTTAAAAGAGATAATGAGGTTTCTATTATATGACGATACTTTCTCTCAGACAACCTATTTTGATGGTGAGTATAAGGACATGCAACTCTATGTGAGATACAACATTCGGAGAAGAATTTAGACAAGGCTTGAAATTCTCCTCCCCAATCACTTTGGAAATATTGTATTTTCTGAAAAAATAAATTATCAACTTGGTTCTTGAACTCAAGAAAGACATGAAATACATCACTTTTTAAGGCAATGGGGTATACCCAATAGTATCGACTATAATGGTTAATGAAACTTACATAGTATCTATAACCATTTGTGCTAACAAAAGGAGCTGAACCCCAAACATCGGATGTAGACAGCTCAAGTGGAGACTTAGAAACATAAGAAGAAGTAGGAAATGTCTGTTTGTGACTTTTGGCAAGTGCACAATGTGAACAAAAGAAATTACTATCAAAAGTAGAGAAAATGCCAATAGTATTAAGAATGTGCAGCATAGTCTTAAAAGTAGGATGACCTAGCCTTTTGTGCCATATCCTAGGTACCTTTGCAGTCAAAACCATTGGAGAGGCAGGAGCTTCACTGTTGAGACAGTAGAGCCCATTGAAAATATGTCCACAAGTCAAGATTTTCTTGCTCCGGATATCCTTAACAACATAATAGTTAGGGAAAAATTCAAATGAAACAGCATTATCCCTGGTGAATTGTGAGACTGATAGCAAATTTTTAGTAAGTAAAAGAACATGCAGTGTGTTGTAGAGATGAAAACTTTTGTAACCTGAATGACCAATATGCTGAATGTTTAAACCATCTTCGTTTCCAATGTGAACTTTGTCCTGTCCATGATAATCTGTAGGAGTCTGAAGTAAAGCTAAATTTGGGGTCATGTGATTATTGGCCCCAGTATCCGAGTACCATGATGGGTCAACAAATAGTTGATGATTAGTTGTGTTGGCAACATTTGCAGAAACTGAAGAGTAGTTGACTGGAGGAGGAGACTGATAATTGGTTGTGTTCTGAGCTGTCCTGAAATCATGGTCAAAACATTTCCAGCACTGTATGCCCCCTTTTTTCACATTACTGGCAGACAGGAGCAGGACCTTGAGAATGAAATTGATTCTGACCGAAACCACCATTGTTCTATCCATTTATCTGAGTTTGTTGAAATTGATTTCTGCTAGAATTATAGTAGGAGTTTCTATCATTTCTTCCATGGCCTCCACCTCTGCCTTGAGTGTTTCTTCCTCTTCCAGCATTACCATTATAGTTATTGGCTTGTTGAGAGTTATTGTTTAAGGTGGTCCCAGCTAAATTGGCCGTTAATTCATTCACACTTTGCTGTCGTTGAGTAAGGAAGATCTCATGACTTAATAACATTCCTTGAAGCTCATCAAAAGTAACTTGAGTACCACCTATTCTAGTAGTAAGGGCAGTGACAAATAGGTCATATTCAGGTCCTAAGCCATTAAACACATATAGGAGTAAGTCACTAGGTGACACATGATCTCCGGCCAACGCTAAAGTATTTGAGAGGTGCTTAATTTTCTATAGAAACTCAGTAACCTTGAGATTTCCCTTTTTCAGTTATTGAAGTTGAAGCCTCAATTGTAATAATTTAGCACTAGAGGAGGATCCAAATGTATTGACAATAGCTTTCCAAGCCTCGACAGATGTATTATAACCAACAATCATGGGCAGAATAGCATTACTAACAGAGGATATAATAAGGGTCATCACTAGGCCATCGTACTACTTCCAAATTTTAGGATTAGGATTTGGGACTAATTGAGATGTATTAGACATATCAGAAACAAAATCCGAAGGGCATGGGACAGTTCCATCAACTAATCCCAATAGATCATACATTCTGAGAAATGGTAAAAATTAGCCTCGCCATACTATAAAGTTGTCCGCATTGAGCTTCACCGGAAATCGATGAGAAATGCTCGGTAGAGAAGAGAAGCCCAATCTAGTAGCAAATGGTAGATTAGAGTTACCAACTAGTGCCATGTTGACATAATCAACTGTAGATTTCTCTATTTGATGTAGAAACCAAATAAAATTGAAGTAGCAGCGGAAAGCGAAGAAGGGGATCAGACTGGCGCTTTGATACCAAGTTGGATATGAGAATGCAATGCTGCAATTGCCTCAGATATGAAGATGAGCGAACCTAAAATAGAGAGATAGAGAAGACCCATACAGAAGGAATTGAGCGCGAAAAGAGCGGACAATCCCAATTGAGTGTCTGCCTCCCAAGTGTGTTTTCTCCTCTTATATTGAGTGTGAATTGTACATAATACAGATGAGTGACTTAATTGAGTCACACTGAACAAATGTAAATGAAATGAAGTACAAATACATCCACATCAGCTGTCCACCTCAGCCTGGATGCCACCTCATTGTGCATTGCCAAACAGGTGTTGGATAGAAACTTTAACATGATTAGAAGCCTTTGTATCAAGGCATCAGCTACACCAAGCAAAAATTGATTTCAAGGCTTGAACCATCAAGCAACTAAGTGTTTATACAAATTCAACAGGTCTATGAATTTCTTCTACTTAGGATAACATTAGATAAATCACAGATAATGGCATTAATTTCTAGTTACTATTATAAATTTTAATTTGTTTAATCTGTGAATACACTCTTTATTTCTTTCTTAGCCAAATCTCTTTGATAAATAAATTATTTTAAATTATTTTATTCTAGTTTGTTCACTCATATGATAGAAAAAATATAGTTGTTTAATTAAGTGTATTTTAAATAGTAGTATCAATGGGCCAGGTTTGGGCTATCTCTACCGAAGCTTGATTCAACCCATCTATATATAACCCAAGTCCAAACTCATATAGACAATCTATTAAGTCTAGATCTTGTAAATGAATTTTAGCCCACCAAAATTTGCTGGCCCGTTTTAGGCCGTTAGACAACATGAATCAACCTACAAAAAAAGGGGGAATGCATTGCCCATCTTTTTCTACTCTCCACCTTGTGAATAGACACCTCCAAGTTAAATTAAAAAGGCATATGGTTTTTCTTAGCTTATTATACCACTTTCTTGATCAAATTAACTTAGATTAGAATATAAATAATAGTAAATTTGAGTAAATTTCCCTAACAAATATTAATTTATATTAATCTAAGTTAGTATAGGTAATATTTTTCCGTAATCGTGAATAGGCAGAAGAACTATTTCGCATCATATCACATTTAATGTTGATATTTTTTACAAATTTGACTTTACAATCCTTACATATTTTAGATATGCTATATGTTTTTTGATAGAACATCGAATTCGTCCTCAACATCAGACGTAATTTATTTTCTCAATATTTTGAAATGAAGCTCATCAGATCTCTAGTAGTCAACAGCTCTCAGCAAGCTCCCTCGCCATCTGCTAATCTAGGTTGGTAGCAATGGCCAGATGATAGAAAAGATAAGCCACTATTTGCAATTCTGACTTAGAGCAGTTTCCCTTCTCCGAGATATGATGGTTTGGTTGGGTCCTTGGTAGTGGTGGCTATGCACCATTGTCCTACTGCTCAATGGTGCATCTCCTCTTCCTCCTATTACCGTTGCCATTTTGTTGCCAGTTTATAGCAATGAAACATGTTAAACTGAGTAGACAATATGTATTTTCTATATTTCTTATCTTATAAGAACAACATTGTAACTGTAACCTCATTTATGATACTTTGTAAACCTATGAGATACATATATATGTCATTTCAATTGTTTAACATTTTATGTTGGAGTTTCCAAATACAAAGGTCTTTGCTTTGTTCTTGTACGGCTCTTCTCAACTCTTGGGTTCTTAGGAGATTCTTCAACTCTCTGCTCTTTAGTTCTAAAAATTTTTTAATCTCTTTCATTCTTCACTTGGTATCAGAGTGGGAGGATATAGTTGATCCATCTTCCAATTCTTTCTTTGTCTCATAGGTTAGTCAAGCCATGTTAGTGGATGGGCTAATGACCCTTTCTTTTTACATCTATTGGACAATCCCTAAGTAATTTTTGTTTCTTCGCCTTTGTTGGAAGTAACTATCTAACTTGAAAAAGGGCAATGCCAATAACCCTATTAGCCAAGAAAAAAGTGGTTTTCATTGATGGCTTTATTAATAAGTGGTCACTCAAAGATAACTTTTTTGATTCTTTGAAACAAATGGATAGTATGGTGTTTTCTTGGCGGTTAACTTCAATTTTCTATGCTAAAAGTGCATTCTATGTTTGGAATGATTTGAAGGAATGTTTCTTTCCATCAAATAGGCCAAGAATCTACTCAATTGAGTGTTTAATTGCTACAATTCGTTAAGAAAATGAATCAATTACCAGATATTATACAACTTTTAAGGTGTTTTGGGATGAGTTGGCCTTATTTGGACTAAATATGCCTCCTATAATACGAAATCAGATGCAACTTCTATAGTTTTTGATGGGATTAAATGAGACTTACTCTCATCTTCAAAGTTAGTTTCTCTTGATGGATTCATTGCCTTCAGTTGGTAGAGCATATGCTCATGCTCTTCAAGGTGAGGCACAATGGACTATATGTGCTTCAATTCAACACGAAATTGCTATGTTAACTGAGGAAGTTGAGAAATTCAAGGATTATAAAAGCAAAGATGAATGTTCTAATTGTCATAAAGTTGGTCATTCTAAAGAACATTGCTACAAGTTAATATGATATCATGCACACTACAAGAATGTGAGAAAGAATGTTGATAAATTTGAGCTGTCTTAGCTTACAAAGGTAGATGTTGGACATATGTTGGCACCAAAAATTTTCATTTAGCACACTCAACTCAAATTTGAGCAATGCCAATGTCTGTTTGGAATTCTGACCCGAATTTAGTAAATTAAAGGTTGGTTTGTACAAATGGTGCAAACATGCTTTGAAATGCTTTGGTATGGCTTAATGGGCTTGAAATGACCAAGACGACAAGCCCATTGCATAGCCCTAGCCATAAGATTCGCAATGATGCCTAAAAAGCAAAAAGTAGACAGCAAAAAGTCAAAATGACTATTTTGCTCTTGACACTTCGAGACAAATTAGGACTTTATTGGAAAAATCAAACTTCACCATGTTATTCGTTTAAGATAGAGCTAGATAACGCTTGAGATGGATCAAAAATTCGACCACCAATCATAGAATTATTCAAGAAAGATCGAATCTGGATAGAAGTCTATACCTCATCACCTCAGTGGCATAATGTTCTGATCACCTTTCATATTGTCACACTAGTTGAAAATTGCACTTTTCCAGTTCCGATTGAAATTAATGATATCTATCAGATCAGGAGCCTTTTTTTATCGTACCCAAATTAAGATTAACCCAAATTAAACCAATCCCCATTTCTCTCTCTTGGCTGGTGTGCCAACATCTTAGCCTGGTGCGCACATTACCTTGCTTGGACTCCTCCTCCAGATAGAACACCTCCTTGGAAGACTCTCTCCCTAGTTGGAATTCCTACGAGGGAAGACTTCTTTGTGAGATATGATTCTTACTTTTATCCTATCTCCACCTTATCACTTAGACTCCTCAGTCAGCGGGAGACTGGGAGAGAAATCATGGTGTGCCATCCTTTTTCCCTCATCCTCCCTTGTGTGCACATACATCCTTGAACCTACTCCTTGCGCACACATCTCCTTGAAGACTCCATTTCCAGTTAGAATTCATCATGGATAGGACTTCTTAATGAGATAGAATTCTTTGTAGAAGACTTCTTCATGCATTAGAAGTTTAGTCTTTATCCTCCCTCAAGGATGATCTCTTAGACACCCCATTGGAAGGGAGACTTGGAAAAAAAAGGTTGGTGCGCTCTCTTCTTTCACCTCACCTACATTGTGTGCACCTGATCTGGCCGAAGCTCTCGCTCCTTTCCAGCCTGGTGTGACATCATCCTTTCTTTCCTCTCTCTTTGGTGTGCCGCAACATCACAAGAAGAAGAAGAAGAAGGTCAACCTATCTTTTTCAAGCAACAATAGCAAGATAGTAGGCACATCTCCCTTTCCACTATCACCAATAGTGCCAGAAGAAAAAGAAGGAACTTGATGATCCTTTTCCTTCTTGCGCTAACATCCAAAAATATTAGCCATCTTCATCCTACAACTTCTCCATCCATCAGCAGGAGCATCAGCATCAGCCACCAATAACAATAGCAGCAGGCTCTCCTAAAGCCTCCCTTGTGTGGCTTCATCTTCATCCTCCAGTAGCACCTATGCAACCTCATGTTCATCTTCCAGCAGAACTTAGTGACCTCATCTTCATCCTCCAGTAGCCTTGGCACTAAGAGAAGGAAAAGAAGAAGAAGAATCAAGTAGTTCTCCATCCTCTTGACAGAAACTGACATTACAAAGAAAAAGAAAAGGTGAGAAAGGAAGTCCATTATGTGATATTTGTTTTCTTCTCCTCTTCTCCTTTTCTCTATCTCTTTCCATGGCCAAACTTGCCATAAAGCAGCCCTTGTGCACCACTCTTATGGCCAACAAAACGGATCCCTAATCTATTCCATACACAACCCTTTGTGCAAGCTCTAAAACTGCCCCTTTACTGGCTCCTTCAAGTCACCTGTTCGGCCCCTTCCTAGCCTCACAAACAGGCCCTGAATAACCCCTTTCAGGCCACCCATGCAGCACCTAATCAGCCCCTATCTGATATATTGTGGTATCCATTTTCTGGCCTATAAGACAGGCCCTTAAATAGTTTCTCAAGCTGCCCTTGTTCAGCCTCTAAATGCCTATCCAAATGGCCTCTTTGTTGGATCCTTAAACAACACCTGTTAGCACTCCTTGTTGGCCCCAAAATCAGGTTTCTCAATAGCCCTATGCATGGCCCCCTGTGTGCCCTTAAACTTGTCCTATTCTTGACCCTTTAAATAAGTCAAAAAATTAGTTCTTCAAGTCCCCTCGGCCTCCCTTGATCGGGCCCCAAACAACAGCCAAACTACTCTTGTTTGGCCACCCAAATAGGTCCTCAATCAGCCCCTATTTGATCCCCAACATAGCTCCATATGCTACCCTAAAAAATAAACCCTAATGTCTCTTTCTCCTTCCTTTTAGAGCTTAAGGTGAGGGTCGACACTTTGAGATTCTAGGAATTCACCAGATAAGCCAAGACTACTCGGGTGGGCCCTCAATTCTCCTACCCTTTGTGCATCACCAAATATGTCCTAAAATTGTCCCCTATTTAGTTCCTTTGATAACCCATCCAAATAGGACTAGTTTAGGCTCACTTCATCCCCTTTGAGGCCCAATTAGCTCGTTGCTATAATAAGGATAGAGAGTGCACAAAATAGGTGCTGGATCAATGTTAAAATAGGTTCTGGTTTGGTCCCAAAACATGTGTTGGACCAATGTTAAAACAAGTGCCAATTTGGTCAAGGCAAAATAGGTCCTTGTGAGTACCAGTTTAGAGGTGACAGCTTGATCCCCCTTGGCTCACATGATGAGTCAAGGGATGAAAAAGTGACACTCAATTCCAATCCAAACAGGATGCAAAATAGGCCCTTACGGTGATTGAAGCTCCAAATAGGCCTCCTAGCCCTTTGATCTGAAGACCATCCCATTATGCCAATGTGAACTTGAAGACCAACCTATTGTGCCATTGGCACCACATGAAGCAAGCCCATTGGGCCTTGGACAAAAAAAACTTGAATAAAAATTTGAAATGTGAAATGCAACATTAAATAAGGAGGTAGTTGACAATTGGATGCTCCACCATAGACTACTAACCTGGGCCTAACCAAGCATGTTGCATCCAGGATGTAGGCATGGGCCAGATCCTATTGTCAATGGATCCTACTCCTGGTGTGGCAAGTGTTGGCGCCAAATTTTTTCATTCATATCGTTCACATATAGATTTGAGCAATGCCAAAGTCAGTCTGAAAATCTAACCTATATTTTGTAAAACAAGAACCATATGGTACAAACAAGCTATAGAAATGCCTCAACATGGCTTGATAGGCTCCAAATAGCCAAGATAATGAGCTCATTGCATAGCCTTGGTTAAGAGCTTCGCAACGGTGTCCAAAACATGGAAAATGGACATTGGAGGTCCGAAATGACCATTTTGCCCTCAACACTTTGGGATGAGTTGTGACTTTTATCAAAAAGATCTAACTTCACCATATTGTTAGTACAAGATAGAGCTAAACAACATTTAAAATGGATAGAAAATCCAACCATTGGTGTGTCGACTCTGAAAATTCGACGGGGTCTTCTCCTTTTCAGGGAAGTCCGTGAATCCAGATCGTCACCTCAAGAGGGGATGAGAAAGAAAGAAAGAAAACTCGGAAAGCAACCCTCACCTCGGTCCCACACTCACATTGATCCCCGAACTTTCATCCCTTGGCGTCGCTCGATTACCAAAGAGACGGTTCGGGTCATGTGGGAAGAGGGTGAGAAGAAATAAATTAAGACATGTGGTCGCCAGGAACCGTGGGTTCCGATTTATAGAATTAAAATGACCGTGTGTACCTTAGCGTGAAGAATGAGAGTTAAAGCTTCTTCTTCTTCGGCCGGCCGATGAAGAAGAGTCCTCAACGCGGTGGGTATTTGATATTATGTGCAACAAGACAAATAAACAAGTGAAAGAGACTATTAGAACTAAACAAGGTGGAGTATATGTAAAGAGAATAACATAAAACACACAATTGACTAGAAACTGACCGTATTCGGGTTATCTCTAACCCCTTTTTTTATTTTTGGAATAACAGAATAAAAGTAATGCAAAAAAATGTAAAAAAATTATAGGAGGATGTATAATAATGAAACAAAGATATAGGAAAAATAACTAAGGCCTTGTTTGGTATGGGGATAACCTAGGATAGACCTGGTTTATCCCCAATCTCCTGTTTGGTACACACTTAATATTGGGTTTAACCTGGATTAAGTTAATCCAGGTTATCCCCAAAATTAGGGATAAGTGTGGGGATAAATCATCCCACCTAATACTTGGGTTAAACTGATCCTGAAGTCACATTTAGGGGATACAACATCTGGGGGGGGGGGGCGCGCGGGGAGGGGGGGCCAGGGGCGAGCGCCGCCAGAGGGGAGGAGGGGGCCGAACTCCGGGGGGGGAGCCGCGGGTGGGGCGGCGACGCCGCCGGGGGGGGAGGGGGGAAGGAGGAGCCGAACGCCGCCCGGGGAGGGGGGCTCGGCCGGTGTCCACGGGCGCGGGGAGAGCCGGCGGGGGGACTCCGGCCGGTCCGGCCGGCGTGCGCGGGGGGCACGGGGAGGGGGCCGAACGCCGCCGGGGGAGGGGGGTGAACGCGCCGCCGGGGGGCTCGTCCGGCGTCCGCGAGCGCGGGGGTGCGGGGGAGCCGGCCGGGGGGTACTACGGCCGGCGTCGGCCGCCGGGGGGGGAGAGCCGGGGCGGGCGGGGAGGTGACTCCGGCCGGCGGGGGGGGGGGCTCTATCGTCCGCGGGGGAGGGGCCGAGCGCCGTCCGGGGGAGCCGCCGCGGGGGGGACGGGGGCGCTTCCGCGGGAGGGGGGCCGGGAGCTCCGGGGGAGGGGCTGAGCGCCGCCGTCCGGCGGGGAGCTGCCGCGGGAGGGGGAGGGCGCTTCCGCGGGAGGGGGAGCCGGCGCTCCGGGGGAGGGGGCTGAGCGCCGCCGTCCGGCGAGGAGCCGCCGCGGGGGAGGGGCTGAGCGCTGCCGCGGGGGGGGGGGGGGGGGCTTCGCCGGCCGATGCCGCCGCCGGGGAGCCCCGCCGTGGTCCGCCGGGAAGGGGGTGTTTGTTGACCGTCCGCCGGGAGTGCCGCCGCGGGCCGCCGGGGGGGCGCCGCCGCGATCCGCGGGGAAAGGGGGGGGCGCCGGGAAAGGGGGGGGCGCTGGGAAGGGGGGGGCACCGTGCATCTTTTATAATTTTTTTTATTAAGTCGATTTAAACGATTTGGTTTGATTTAAATCGATTTAGAGGTTTTCCAAACCGAACCAAATTGAACGGGTCCCAAACCGAACCGAATCGAACCGAACGCGGTCCGCCTGGGGGGCAGGGGGCGTCGATCTGCGGGGGGGGGGGGGGCGGCGGTCCGCCGGGGGGGGTGTGTCCGCCAATGGGGGCCGGGGGCCGGAGGGCGGGGAGCGGCTCCGCGGGGAGCACCGTCGGTCCGTCGGGGAGGGGGGCGGGGAGCGGCCACGGAGAGCACCGCCGGTCCGTGGGGGGGTCCGTCCGCCCGGGGGGCGGGGAGGGAGCATCGTCGGTCCGCCGAAGAGGGGGGCGGGGAGCGGCTCCGCAGAGAGCGCCATCGGTCCGCCGGGGGGGAGGGCTCCGTCCGTCGAGGAGGGGGGTGGGGAGCACCGTCGGTCCGCCGGGGGGGGGGTCCGTCCGACGGGTGGAGGGGAGGGGGCGCGAGGAACACACTTGCTTCCCGTTAAAATATTCCTCCTAATAAATTACATTATTTATATTTTCAAATTTATATTTTTAAGTTTTTTTTATTTATATATTTAAATAGAATTTTAAATTTATTATATAAATATGTAAGTGGGTTAAGATGTTTATGAATACGTTATGAGTAATAAAATATGATAATATAAATAAAGTAAAAATATAAAAATATAGGGTTATCCTTGAATTTATTGTTAACCTACCAAACATAGGATAGGGTTATCCCTAAACTTATCCTAAGTTAAACCAAACATGACGAGGATAGGGTTAACCATAAGGATTGGTTTATCCCTATCCCCATTAAATTTATCCCGATACCAAACGACGCCTAAAAGATTCTGAGTTGAATAGAGAAAGATATAGCCAAATCTGGGTTGTCAAAAAAGCCGAGCAGTTGTCCAGGATCTGCCAGGCGCGACTTTGCTTCTGCACTTGTCATGACCAGCCCCGACCTTGGAATCAAGTGCTGTCAATTGAAAACTGAAGAATACTTGGATAGGAAGAACTTTTATGAAGAGAGCTCAGGCAGAAGACGTCCACACACTGCTGTAGAGGCCGAAGAAGAGAGACTTGGCAGATCACCTGCAGAACAGCCTTCCTCTCTCTTGAAATGACTTTTATCTCTCTAAAAACTCGAAATTCTCTCTCTAAAAATCACAAAATCAATGCAAGAGGGAATTTGAATGTCTTGAGATGCCTGGGGGGTCATGCCCATGCTTTGGAATGACCGGAATCAGAGTTTATTTATAGGAGAACGAATGATGCGATCCAGACTAAAAAAAGGGTACCTTGCGCCCTACCTTTGGGCGCATGCGCCCTGATGCAGGGCGCATGCACCCCACTGAGGGGCGCATGTGCCCCCCAGTGAGGGCGCATGGCACTATTCCCGAAAAAGTTGTCCTTATCCGGTCGATCGGTGCAGTGGTAGAGTCCCGGTGAAAAACTGGGTCCCTCGTGCCTCCAGGGTAGGGCGCATGTGCCCTCAAGTGTGGGCACAAGGTCACGTGCCTCACTGGTGGGGCGCATGGGCATGTGCCCTGGGTCCCGGGCGCATGTGACCAGGAACCCGGGCGCATGGGATTGTTTTTTCGCGTCCTTCTTCTGGAAGCCATTGCGAACACTCCCGAACTCAGAATTCGACGCCGTTTGTTGCGTTGGAAAGCTAACATGCTGAAGAAGCTCTCTATAGCATTAGATCAGCCATAACACCCTCCAAAACTTCATAATTTTTTCCGAAAGTTAGGGCAGTGAACAGAAGATCCGATACTGGTCAGAATGACTTCGACGGCAAACCGGGAAGGCACGGAATGCAACAAAACTTGTCCGGAGTGTGAATATGACCATAACCTTCAATGCATGATCATTAGGCATTGGTCATTCAGCCAATTTCCGTGTTTACACGATTTACATGTGGCTTTCGCTCGGAAATTACGGATTTTTGCGGAAAACTTCGGAAAGCATCCGATTTCGTTCGGCGAAGCTCCAAATCAACTTTAAAAGACCTGGCATCATTATAAGGTCAATTGCACATGTTACCCAAGAAAACATGAGTTTTATGCTCTGAATTAGGCGAATTTGGCGTCTCTACATGGTGGAAAAGTTATTAAGGAAATATCAAATCTGTACAAAGTCCATGTCTTGTTAGATATAAACACGCTTCATCGACCAAATTTAGCAAAGTGAATCTCTTTAAGTTTCCTGGATTACTACGATGTTTCATCAAGCCTGCTTATATCCGATTGGTAAAAGATGCACCGTGAGCATGCGAGAAGTAAAATGAAAGAGTAGCCAACCCCCAACGTGGTGGGGAGTCCCTGAATCATGGGTTCGTAAGTTCATCATCAGCTAATAACCCAATCTTTGCAGTATTCCTATACTATGATGGATTAAAGTTTAAAAAGAGATTTGTTTTGTAAAATAAAAGAATACCAATCGAGCATATTTAGGCTCTCAGATTTGTTAAAGCTTTTTAAAAGACATGATTTGATTTGGAGTGAAATGGCCTCAGATTCCAAAAGGTAAATGTTAAAGCTCAATCAATAGACCGTGAGGATAACGGCGGTATAAGGGTTATGAAGAAAATGTAAGCCCCCTAGTGGGAGGAGTGATTGCCATGGTGGGATAAATAGCCATAAAGTGTTGCCAGAGATATGAAAGATGTCGTGTGACAAATGGCAATAGTAATAGAAGACAGATGTGGTGGGGCACAACATATGGTGGGATATTGAAAAGATCATAATTGAGATAAATGATGGCATGAAGAGACTTGGTGGGATTCAGAGAATTTAATGACCACAGAGGGATGCAGAAATGATAAGCAAGAATGTAATAGAACTAATGCAAAACTATATGATGCATGCTGAGCTTATAAAAGTCAAAACTTACTTAACAAACTTGTTGAAGATATAAATTGAACATCAGATATTAGGATACCCAATTAGGAACTGTCATCCCTTGATATTTAATTTTGTCTTATTCGCAAGCATAAAGAATGACTTGACCGTCGTCGATTTTGATGAAGGGTATCTCAAGTCTGGTCTTCTTCACACTCATGTTCTTCAACATCAATGCATAAAATAAATAGTAATGTACCTAATATATACTGAAAAAGGAAATGACAACAGTGAGT
This sequence comes from Cryptocoryne crispatula var. balansae, assembly GCA_036172225.1. Classification (NCBI taxonomy): domain Eukaryota; kingdom Viridiplantae; phylum Streptophyta; class Magnoliopsida; order Alismatales; family Araceae; genus Cryptocoryne; species Cryptocoryne crispatula. The sequence continues at coordinate 24,582,025 of CM069925.1, forward strand.
TATGTGCCCTGATGAGGACATAAAGTGTTGTTTGTTGAAATCTTGCAAAAGGTTCCTCGGTAAAGTTGAGGCTGAGGTTATGGTGACAGGTCCTCCTAAGAATCCTTAGGAGAGGGAAGTGGCAAGCATCGTCATATTGAAATATTTCAAAAAGTTCCTCGACAAAGTTGAGGCTGAGGTTATGGTGACACTTCCTCCTAAGAATCCTTAGGGGAGGGAAGTGGCGAGCATTGCAATGTTGTGTAAAGTTCTCCTTGTGCCTGAAACACTTAGAAAAAAGAGATTATAATTGCAATGTAGCTTATCTCCCTTACAAGTTGCAATCTTCCTTGACCTTGTCCAGGAAAGATAGCATTCTTAAGGGTGTAAAAACAAAGCATGAATATACAATGAAGGAAATGAGACAAGAGAGATACGAATGTAGTGATGATAATTTAAACCAAACATGGTGATGAACATTTTTAAATTTTGAAATTTTTTGTTGGAGTTTGAAAAGAAGCTTTTGTGAAAAGATTCATTTTGTTAGATTTTTAAAAATATTCAATTTTTTTTATTCTTTTGAAAATATTCATTTTTTTAAAATTTTAAAATTATTTAAATTTTTAGGAGATAAAAATCAGTATCGACAAAAGTCTTCAGCATTTAGTTGTTATTCTAAGCTCGGTGGTAGACATCACGTGCAAAAAGGGGTTCCTTACGTAGAATCTTTTTGACCTTCAATCTTTAATCAGCTAGAGTTTAGCTTTGATTTGGTTGGTCCACCCATACCTTGGAAGTTAAGAATGAAGAATTGATAAGGAAGTCCTTGATAGGTTCTATAGATGTCAAGAGGGATTTATCTTCTCACACCCAATTGCCCGTTGGGGTTTGGCCACTTCGGGTCTTTTCTTCTTTATCGACAAACCTATTTTCATGGCACACATTCAGACAGGTGCTTTGACCTATGGGGTCATTGCCCATCTTTTGGTACCTTTTTCATTTTCTACAATTTGGGTACTCATTCAGACATGCCTATTTTTGTTTAAATCTAAGGGGTTCATTGCCCATCTTTTGACACCCTTTTTTTCCTTCATTTCTTTTGAGCAGTTGGACCTTTTGAGATGGCCTCCTACTAGGGTGGCGGTTGCTTTAGATACTCTCCTACTCTAGTCCCCTTTGCCTATTTTGTATTGAACAAAAGAGAATAGGGTGAGGGTTTTCCTTCCACCTCTGAGCCTTGCCTAACTTCTCTCGGGAATCAAGTAATCTGGAATCTAGGATCAGGATGTGTTGTGTGTGTAGAATGGTATATATCCTTGACTCTTAGAAAACAATCCAAGATATATGGACTTAAGTCGTACCAGTAGTTCTCTCCATTTTTTATGGTAGATTACATTCCATGGGTAAATCAATTTTTTACATGCCTTTCAATGCAAAGAATTCATTTTGATAAAATCAAGATAGTTACAAATATCGTCAATCATGAAATTCTCTTAGTTAAATTGTCATGCAAATGTGAAACTTAAAATTATTTCATAAAAAAACATTGCCTTGCAAATAATTTAAGGATGATGAATGCAATTTCATGTAATACCTGAGAGAAGAAGGAGTTCATTGTTGGTGACAACGTTGCTTGTACTTGCCTTGCTTTGCCTTGCCTTATTGCTTCCACTTTTAATATGCTCCATATTCCATCAGATCAAAGAGTTGGAGTCATATGGTGAAACAAAGATATAGAAGATTTTATTTGGCATGGCCGAGTTAGGCGTGATGATGCAAAAAGGCAAAGATTGTGGTATCACCTAGGAAATTTCTCTACCTTTGATATTTGTAAAAACAAAAAACAATTTAGAAAAGGAGAGAGAATTAAAAAAGGAAAGAAACATGCTTGAAATTAAAAGTGAGTTAAAGTGGGCTCTTGGGCCTGAGAGTTGAGGGACCAACAAAAGGAATGATCATGAGAACTTGATTTAGGTGATTGAGAGCATGAATATAATTGTGATTTATGATGGGCTCACAGGCACCATTGAAAGGTATTGATGTGCAAACCCGAATTTGAAGAAGTGGAGGCACGGGGGCCTGATTTCAAAGAAGTTTGGGCATGCAGGCTGATTGTGAAGGAATGGGGGCATGCTGCCCTAAAGTTGAAGAAGTGTGGACGTGTGCCCGAAGTTGATGGAAGATGGGCATGTGGGCCCGATTTAGAAAAATTGAGGGCACGCGGGCCCGGTTGGATAAAAGGGACACATGGGCCCAGTTTAGAGAAGTTGTGGGCATGCGGGCCTAGTTAGATAAAAGGGGCACGTGGGCCTGGTTGTGAAAAGTTGTGGGCACATGGGCCCAATTGTGTAAAAGAGGCACATGGGCCCGGTTGAGAGAAGTTGTAGGCACACGGGACTAGTTGGATAAAAGGGGCACATGGGCCAAGTTTGGAGAAGTTGTGGGCACACAGGCCCAGTTGTGGAGAAATGTTGATGCGTTGGCCTGATTTAGAAAAATTCGGGGCACGTGAGCCTAGTTGAATAAAAGGAGCAATGTACCTAGTTGGATAAAAGGAGAACATGGGCCTGATTGAAGAAAGTTGTGAGCATGAGGGCTTGGTTGGATAAAAGAGGCAAGTGGGCCCGATTGAGGAAAAGGGGGTGATGGGCTCGGTTGGATAAAGGGGGCACACGGGCTTGGTTGATGGAAAGGGGCACATGGACCTGGTTGAGGAAAAGGGGTGATGGGCCTGATTGAATAAAGGGGGCACATGGGCCTAGTTGAGGGAAAGGGGCACATGGGCCGGGTTGGATAAAGGGGACACACGGGCCCGGTTGAGGGAAAGTGGCACATGGGCCCAATTGAAGGAAAGGGGCACATGGGACCAATTGATGAAATGAGGCACATGGGCTCGATTGATGAAAGGGGCCACATGGGCTAAGCTTGTGGAAAGAGGAATAAGAACCCGATTGTAGAAGAAGAGCATAAGGGTCCGATGGTATGGGATGAAGTATGGGATGTGGCCCTAGGATGAAAAGATTTTGGGCCCATGAACCTGTTTAATGATTGCAAAAAGAATGAAGAAAGGGTCATGGCCTTAAGATTGATGAATTATGGACCCATGGGCTCAATCATTGACTGGAAGAAGAATAAAGAAAGCGTCATGACCCTAAGATTGATGAATTGTGGGCCCATGGGCCTGATCATTGATAATGAGAAGAATGAGATATGGGTCGCTACCCAAAGATCGATTGATTGTAGGCCCATGGGCCGGATTGCTGCTTACTAGGAGAATAGGGCAAGGGTTGCAGCCCTAAGATTGATTCCGAGGAAATTTCCTACCTAGCTGGGTAAGGAATCAATCTAAGGATTTAAAATATTTTTGATTCCTTGAATTCAAGGTCTCAGCCTTAATTGCAACCAAAATGACAAAATTGGGAACTGATTAAGAAGGAGATCGAATATACCTTCTTGGGATTTGAAAAATACCTCACTAGAGATGAATAGTGAATGTTCCTTGTTGTTTTAAACTGTTCAAATGAACAGCTTCTAACGGTATCCACACAAACTTCTTCCAAGGACCGGTTCTTCTTTGCTCCAACCTCAAAAACTCTTCCAGAATAGAGTTGGACCATGCGGGGACTCCTTCCAGAGAAGAGAGAAGAGATAGAGTCTTCCAAGGACATTCTCCTACCCTTTGGCTTGATAGGGATTAGCTTCTGAAGCCTTTTATATATAGAAAATGCAATTTTTCACATAAACCTAAATCTTCTATATATTTACATCCTTGCCCCTATCCTTAAAATTAGTTCTTATGTGTGTCACCCACTAGACCCAATAGTTAATTTGGTTGAAGCCAAATTTAAAAAGAACAATTCTTATAAATTAAATCAAATCTATTATCTGATAACAGATTTGACGGCTTTTCGATCATAAAGGGTACAAGTCACATCCTATGATCCCAAATGACTTTGAGGAGTTAAATAACATCTCATGAGCCTTTCCATCATCAGTTACCACATGGATTTAGATCTTTGTTCATACAATGTCCCGGTCGGCCAGGGGTTCAGCACTGACTGTCAATCCTCTTAATAATATAACTCTATGGAGTCCTATACTCATGAATAGATCAATTGAAAAACTCCTTTTCCAATTATCCTATCTACCTTGGCCAAGGATTTAGAGTACTATTCTATAGGACTTTCTCTCTCTCTTAACGAGAGTGAACGATCTCTTGTTGTTTGTTCAATTGTCTTCACCGAGTTTCTCTTGCACCCAATTCATTAACTATACTGAACCATCAAGGTGGTGATCCATAAGTTAATAATCAAAGTACAGGGTACACTCAATAAGACATCTTTGGCGACTCAGATCAAAGATCCAACTATGCCACAATGATAATAGAATGCCTTGATAGATAGTTTAGTAAGATACCAATCATGATTTATATGATGGTCAGTTTAGTGAACTTATTCTATTAATGAGCACCTGTATATGCATCTTAGTGTCTCCACACTAATGACCAATGAGATCGATTATTCTCATCATACGAGAAGATATCACATACACCAGTCTATCCGGATCCTTAGTGTCCTATCTCAATGACCTATGACTTGGAACATTTAGATCACTAGCATCTAGATGGTTGATATTATTATCATGATCTCATCATGATTCAATCATCATTACATGTGATTTAGGACTTTATTATGATATGCGTATCTAAAGATAGATGGTAATGAATAAATGTCTTTTATTTTGAATAAGATGATACAAGAAATATATCACATATGATTGGTTTGTAGGGCATACATTTCTATCAATATCCCACTTGCACTAAAGCCAATCACCTACATGCTTGATCCCCATCAATTCAAGGTGACCCTCAAACACACTTTGAGTCAAAGCCTTAGTTGGTGGATCTACAATGTTATTAGCTGAAGATACTCTATCTTTCTATATATCTCCTTGAGCTACTATCTCTCTGATCAAATAATATCATCGTAGAATGTGCTTCAACTTTTGATGAGACCTCGGCTCCTTTGCTTGAGCAATTGCCCCATTGTTGTCACAAAATAATGGGACATGATAAGAGATAGTAGAGACAACCCTTAAATCTGAGATGAACTTCTTCAACCATATAACTTCTTTAGCAGCTTCTACAGTAGCTATGTACCCAACTTCAGTTGTAGAATCCGTAGTTGTCTCTTGCTTGGAACTCTTACAGCTCACTACACCACCATTCAAGGTAAATGCATACCTTGATGTTGATTTGTTGTCATCTTTATCTGACTGGAAACTTGAGTATATTTAACCTCAAAGTCTCAAGTCTGCTTCTCCATAAACTAGAAATGCATCCCTATTTCTTCTCAAGTACTTGAGGATGCACTTCACTGCTATCCAGTGACCCTCACCAGGATCTGCTGGATATCTGCTTATAACACTTAGAGCATATGCTACATCAGGCCGTGTACATAGCATGGCATACATGATGGATCCTATGGTTGAGGCATAGGGTACCCTACTCATGTATTGTCTCTCTTCAGGAGTTTTAGATGATAACTCCTTAAAAAGTTAAACTCCATGTCTCATAGGTAAGAAACCTCTGTTGGAGTTTTTCATACCAAATATTTTGACAATGGTGTCAATATACATCAATTGGGTCAAGCCAAGCATCCTTTTTGATCTATCGCTTTAGATCTTAGTCCTTGAAACATAGGATGCTTCACCTAAATCTTTTATGGAGAAGTTCTTTGACAGCTAGGCTTTCACTAATGATAACATACTTACATAATTCCCAATGAATAGTATGTCATCAACATACAGTACCGAGAACACTATAGCACTCCCACTAGTCTTCTTATAACACAGGGTTCATATTCATTTTGAAAGAAGTCATGAGATTTGATAGTCTCATAAAACTTTTTATTCTAGGTCTAGGAAGCCTGTTTTAGTCCATAAATGGTCCTTGGGATCTTATTGGGATTCATATCCCTGAGGTTGTATCATATACACCTCTTCTTCAAGATAACCATTGAGGAACATTGTTTTAAGATCTATTTGCCATATTTCATAGTCATAGTATGTAGCTATCGCAAGCAAAATCTGAATGGCTGAGGCATAGGGTACCTACTCATGTATTTTCTCTCTTCAGGAGTTTTAGAAGATAACTTCTTAGAAAGATAAATTTCATGTCTCCTAGGTAACAGACCTCTCTTGGAGTTTTCCATACCAAATCTATTGAAAATGGTGTCAATGTACATCAATTGGGTCAAGCCAAGCATCCTTTTAGATCTATCTCTATAGATCTTAATCCTCAAAACAAAGGATGCTTTACCTAAATCTTTCATGGAGAAGTTCTTTGACAACCAAGCGTTCACTGATGATTACATAGTTACATCATTCCCAATGAATAGTATTGTAAACACGCCAAATTTGCCTAATTCAGAGCATAAAACTCATGTTTGTTAGGGTAACATGTGTGATTGATCTTAGAATGATGTCGGGTCTTTTAATGTTGATTTGGAGCTTTGCTGAATGAAATCGAATGTTTTCCAGAGTTCTCCGCAGAAAGCCATAATTTCTAAGCGAAAGCCACACGTAAGTCGTGTTAGGGTTAGATTCACACTCTGAACAAGTTTTGCTTATGCCATGTCTTTCCGGTTGGCCATTGCAGTCATTCTGACCAATATCGGATCTTATGTTTGTAGACATGCCAAATTCGCCTAATTTAGAGCATAAAACTCGTGTTTTATAGGGTAACATGTGTGATCGATCTTATAATGATACCGGGTCTTTTTAAGTTAATTTTGAGCTTCGCCGAACAAAATCGGATGCTTTCCGAAGTTTTCCGCAAAAAGCCGTAATTTCCGAGCGAAAGCCACACGTAAATCGTGTAAACACGGAAATTGGCTGAATGACCAATGCCTAATGATCATGCATTGAAGGTTATGGTCATATTTACACCCCGGACAAGTTTTGTTGCATACCGTGCCTTTTCGGTTTGCCGTCAGAGTCATTTTTGACCTGTATCGGATCTTCTGTTCAATGCCCTAACTTCCGGACAAAATTATGAAGCTTTGGAGGGTGTGATAGCTGATATGATGCCATAGAAAGCTTCTTCGGCCTGTTATCTTTCTAACGCAACAAACGGCGTCGAATTCCGAGTTCGGGAGTGTTCGCAATGGCTTCCGGAAGAAGGACGCGCGAAACCAGTCCCATGCGCCCGGGTTCCTGGTCACATGCGCCCGGGACCCAGGGCACGTGGCCATGCGCCCTACCAGTGAGGCACGTGGCCTTGTGCCCTCACTTGAGGGCACATGCGCCCCACCTTTGAGACACGTGGGAACCAGTTTTTCACCCGGACTCTACCGCTCAACCGACGGACCGGATAAGATCGAAATTTTTGGAGAAGATAAGATGTGCCCTCACTGGGGGGCACATGCGCCCCTCAGTGGGGCGCATGCGCCTGGCACCAGGGCGCATGCGCCTGGCACCAGGGCGCATGCGCCTGGCACCAGGGCGCATTTAACTCTATTTTTTAGCTCCGATAAGACCTTCTGTTCTCCTATAAATGGACTCTGATTCTGGTCGTTCCAGAGAGAGGAGCACGACTCCACAGGCATCTCAAGACGTCCTAGCACCCTCCTGCATCGATTTTATGATTTTTAGGGAGAGAATTTAGAGTTTTTAGAGAGAGAAAAGTCGGTTCAAGAGAGAGGAAGGCTATTCTGCAGGTGATCAGCCATGTCCCTCTTCTTCGGCCTCTACAGCAGTGTGTGGACGTCTGTTGCCTGAGATCTCTTCATCAAAGTTCTTCCTCTCCAAGTCTTCTTGAGTTTACAATAGACGGAACTTGATTCAGAGGTCGGGGCTTGTCGTGACGAGCGCAGAAGCAAAGTCGCGCCTGGCAGATCCTGGACTGCTGCTCGGCTTTTTCGACAACACAGATTTGGCTATATCTTCCTGTATTCAACTCAGAATCTTTCAGTTCTTTTTCCTATCTCTTTGTTTCGTGATTCTACATCCTCCTATAATTTGTTTAAATTTTTTTTCATTACTTTTACTCTGTTATTCCGAAAATAAAAAAAGGGGGGTTAAAGATAACCCGAATCCGGTCAGTTTCTAGTCAATTGTGTGTTTTATGTTATTCTCTTTACATATACTCCACTTTGTCTAGTTATAATTGTCTATTTCACTTGTTTATTTGTCTAGTTGCACAGAATATCAAGCACCCACCGCGTTGAGGAGTCTTCTTCATCGGCCGGCCGAAGAAGGAGAAGCTTTAACTCACATTCTTCACGCTAAGGTACACACGGTCAATTTTAAATCGGAACCCACGGTTCCTGGCGACCACGTTTATTTCTTCTCACCCTCCTCCCACATGACCCGAACCGTCTCTTTGGTGATCGAGCGATGCCAAGGGATGAAAGTTCGGGGATCAATGTGAGTGTGGGACCGAGGTGAGAGTTGCTTTCCGAGCTTTATTCCTTTCTTTTCTCATCCCCTCTTGAGGTGATGATCTGGGTTCACGGACTTCCCTGAAAAGGAGAGGACCCCGTCGAATTTTCAGAGTCGACAATGTTCACTGTTCTAACTTCTGGATAAAATTCTGAAGTTTTAGAGGGTGTCATGGCTGATCCGTTGCTGTAGAAAGCTTCTTTGGTCTGTTATCTTTCCAACGCAATAAATGGCTTCGAATTCCAAGTTTAGGAGTGTCCACAATGGCTTTCGGAAGAAAGACGCGTAGAATCAATCTCATGCACCCAGGTCCCTGGGCATATGTGCCTTGGACCCAGGGCACGTGGCCATGTGCCCTGCCCCTGAGGCACATGGCCATGTGCCCCCGATCGGGGACATGAGGTAACCAGTTTTCAACCAGGACTGTACCTCTGACTAGATCAGATCAAATTTTTCGGCTGGATTAGACCGACTTTGTAGGGTGGATAGGATGCACCCCCTCTAGGGGGCGCATGCGCCCAGGACCAGGGCGCAAGGTCCCCTATTTTTTAGGACAGATCACGACGTTTTTCTTCTATAAATAGACTCCGATTTCGGTCATTCCAAAGGCTAGTTCACAACCCTATGGGCATCTCAAGACATCCAAGCTCCCTCCTGCATCGATTTTGTGATTTTTAGAAAGAAAATTTCAATTTTTTAGAGAGATAAAAGTCGATTCAAGAGAGAGGAAGGCTGGTCTACAGGTGATTTGCCAGGTCTCTCTTCTTTGGCTTCTACAACAGCGTGTGGATATCTTATGCCCAAGCTCTAAACATCAAAGTTCTTCCTCTCTAAGTCTTCTTCATTTTTCAATTGACAGCACATGATTCTGAGGTTAGGGTTGGTCGTGACAAGTGCAGAAGCAAAGTCGCGCCTGACAGATCTTGGACTGCTGCTCAGCTTTTTCGACAACACATATTTGGCCATTTCTTTCTCTATTCTTATCAAAATCTTTCTCTTCTTCTTCTTATCTCTTTTTTTCATGATTTTCCATCCTTCTATTATTTTTTTACATTTTTTTGCATTAGCTTTCGTCTGTTAATCCGAAAATAAAAAAAGGGGTTAGAGATAACCTGAATCCGGTCAGTTTCTTTTTAGTTGTGTGTTTTATGTCATTTTATTTACCTATACTCCACTTTTTTTAGTTCTAATTGTATTTTTCATTTGTATGTTTGTCTAGTTGCACAGAAAATCAAGCACCTATGCGTTGAGGACTCTTCTTCATCGGCCGGCTGAAGGAGAAGTTTTGACCCGCACTCTTCACACTAAGGTACACACGGTCATTTTCATTGCATAAATCAAAACCCACAGTTCCTGGCGACTACATGTCTTAATTTTACTTCTTATCATCCTCCTCCCACATGACCTGAATCGTCTCTTTGGTGATCGAGTGACGCCAAGGGACGAAAGTTTGGGGATCAATGTGAGTGTGGGACCTAGGATGAGTTGCTTTCCGTGTTTTCTTCCTTTCTTTCTCATCCCCTCTTAAGGTGACGATCCAGATTCACAGACTTCCCTAAAAAATAGAGCCCCGTCAAATTTTCAGAGTCAACAAGTATGTCATCCACATATAATACCAAGAAAACTATAGCACTCCCACTAGCCATTTTATATACACAGGTTCATATTCATTTTGAAAGAAGTCATAAGCTTTGATAGTCTCATAAAACCTTTTATTCCAGGTCTGAGAAGCTTGTTTTAGTCCATAAATAAATCTTAACAACTTGCATACTTTGTTTGGATGCTCTTGGGATTCAAATCCCTGAGGTTGTATCATATACACCTCTTACTTAAGATTACCATTGAGGAATGCAGTTTTAACATCCATTTGCCATATTTCATAGTCATAGTATGCTGCAATTGCAAGCAAAATCCGAATGGATTTAACCATAGCAACTGATGAAAAGGTTTCGTCATAGTCAACACCTTGCCTTTGACGATATCCTTTAGCAACCAATCTTGCTTTGAAGGTCTCCACCTTCCCATCTACTCCAATTTTATTTTTATAGATCCATTTACACCCAATAGGTATAACATCTTTAGGTAGATCTACCAAGTTCCAAACTTGATTGGAATACATGTGTCGAATCTGAAAATTCGACGGGGTCTTTTCCTTTTCAGGGAAGTCTGTGAATCTAGATCATCACCTCAAGAGGGGATGAGAAATAAAGGAAGAAAACATGGAAAGCAACTCTCACCTCGGTCACACACTCACATTGATCCCCGAACTTTCATCCCTTGGCGTCGTTCGATCACCAAAGAGATGGTTCGGGTCATGTGGGAGGAAAGGTGAGAAGAAGGAAATTTAAGACATGTGGTTGCCAAGAACCGTGGGTTCCGATTTATAAAATAAAGATTGACCGTGTGTACCTTAGCGTGAAGAGTGTGGGTTAAAGCTTCTCCTTCTTTGGACGGCCGATGAAGAAGAGTCCTCAACACATGGGTGCTTGATCTTCTATGTAACTAGATAAACAAACAAGTGAAAAAGACAATTAGAACTAGACAAAGTGGAGTATATGTAAAGAAAATAACATGAAACACACAATTGACTAGAAACTGACCGGATTTGGGTTATCTTTAACCTCTCTTTTTCTATTTTTGGATTAACAGACTAAAAATAATGCAAAAAATGTAAAAAATGATAGGAGGATGTAAAATCACGAAACAAAGAGATAGGAAAAAGAACAGAAAGATTATGAATAGAATAGAGAGAGATATGGCCAAATATGGGTTGTCGAAAAAGCCGAGCAGCAGTCCAGGATCTGCCAGGTGCGACTTTGCTTCTGTGCTTATCACGACCAGCCCCGACCTCAAAATCAAGTGATATTAATTTAAAACTGAAGAAGACTTGGAGAGGAAGAAATTTGATGAAGAGATCTCGGGCAGAAAACGCCCACACGCAGCTGTAGAGGCCGAAGAAGAGAGACCTAACAGATCACCTGCAGACCAGCCTTCCTCTCTCCTGAACCGATTTCTCTCTTTTTAAAAACTCGAAATTCTCTCTCTAAAAATCATAGAATAGATACAGGAGGGAAGTTGGACATCTTGAGATGCCTAGGGGGTCATGCCCATGCCTTTGGAACGACCGGAATCAGCCTCAATTTATAGGAGAATGACCGATCTTATCCAGTGCTAAAAAATAGGTGGATTGCGCCGTACCCCAGGGGCGCTTCTCATCCTTTTCGAAAATTTTGGTCTTATCCAGCTCGATCCGTTCAGCGGTAGAGTCCCGGTGAAAAACTGGTTCCCTCGTGTCTCAAGGGTACGGTGTATGTGCCCTTAAGTCAGGGCACAAGGTCACGTGCCTCAGGGGTAGGGCGCATGGGCACGTGCCCTGGGTCCTGGGCGCATGTTATAGGGACTCGGGCGCATGGGACTGTTTTGCGAGTACTTCTTCCAGAAGCAATTGCAGACATTCCCGAACTCGGAATTCGACGCCGTTTGTTGCGTTGGAAAGATAACAGGACGAATAAGCTCTATATAGCATTAGATTAGCCATCACACCCTCCAAAACTTCAGGATTTTGTCTGGAAGTTAGGACAGTAACAGAAGATCCGATACTGGTCAAAATGACTCCGACGGCAAACCGAAAACGCACGGTATGCAACAAAACTTGTCCAGGTGTGAATCTGACCATAACCTTCAATACATGATCATTAGGCATTGGTCATTCAGCCAATTTACATGTTTACATGATTTATGTGTGGCTTTCGCTCGGAAATTATGGCTTTATGCGGAGAACTCTGGAAAACATTCGATTTCATTCAGCAATGCTCCAAATCAACATTAAAAGACCCGACATCATTCTAAGATCAATCACACATGTTACCCTATAAAACATGAGTTTTATACTCTGAATTAGGCAAATTTGGTGTGTCTACAGCTTGCCTTACCTTGATGTCGGCTTTGTAAGGGAGTGGCATGTAATGAAGTGGAGTGATTCATAGTGAACTGTAATAGAATGCAAGTGAGCGTAGATTAATGTAGCAGAATGGAATGATGATGGACTGAAAAGGTAGCATCAAGGTGTAGATATAGACACGCTTATCTACCTGATCCAGCAAAATGAATCTCTAAGTATTCTAGATCGCTTTCATATTCCATCAAAACCTCATATAATTGATTGGTAAAAGGCATGCCATTGGCACGAGAGATAAAAAATAAAGGATAAAGGATGTATCCAACCCTCAACGCGGTGAGGAGTCCCCGAATTCATAGGTTCATCATCAGCCAGCAACCCGAACTTTGCGGTGTTCTTGTACTGTGATGGGCAAAAGTTTTAAAGAGAAGTTGATTTTAAAATGAAAAGAATACCAATCCATCATATTTGGAATCTCAAGTTCATTCAAGTTTCACCAAAATACTTAGTTTAATTTTGAGTGGAATAATCTCAAAAAGGGTTCGTTTTAAGCATAACAAAATTGCTCGGGTATCGTGAAAACCATGAATCACACTCTGGCAGAAAATCGAGTATTCAAAAAACGACAAAACAGACTTAAGACATAGTGAGATTGAAATATAATGGTGGGACTAACATAGAATAAAGGGAAATAAGAGACAATGGCATGACAAACATGACACGGTGGGATAAAATAAAAGACATAGTGGGATAAAAGAAAGAAAAGAATAAAACATGGTGGGATAAAAGAAAGGACAGAATAAAACATGGTGGGATAAAAGAAAGAACAGACATGGTAGGATAAAAATGGTAATGATGAAGAATAAAAAAGAGATGGATATGAAAACATAGAAAGTTATGTAGAAAATAGTTGAAGATATAGATTGTCTATTGGAGGTCAAGACACCCGATTAGGAACCATCGTCCCTCCAATGTTCAATTTTGGCTTATCCATGATTGTGAAGAAATGACCAAGCCGTCGTAGATTTTGTTGATGGGGACCTCGGGCCCAGTAATTTTCACTCTCAAGGTCTTCAACATTAATGCATATAATACGTATCAAATGGACCTAACATAACTAAATGACAAATGATATGAGTGATGTGAAGTGCAAAATGGAGTGATGGTGATGATGTGAGATTGATGAGAATGTAGATGAAATCTTTAGGCATAATTTATCAACTTGCATCGACTGCTTGATTCATCAGCATCTCTCGTCCATCCTTGTCTTGCCTTCTGACGGAATATAGCACCACGATAATGTACAGCTTGGTGGTGCTTCCTCTCTTTTCGCCACAAGGTTTGCATGACGTTCCTTGGGGAACAATGATCTCACCACTTCACCTGTTAGGACTTAAAAGATTGCCTGATGGCCCTTCTCTTTTTTTCTCTTCAGCTCCTGAAAACACTTATCAAAGATGATTAAATTTTCATCATGACTCATTCCTTTGCCTGTATATCGTTTGTCTTGATTTTGAGTCAAAGGGAGGAGCCTTCTTAACAAGGTAGAATAAAACAAATGACTAAAATGAAATGGGGGTAAGGGTTGAGAGAACTTACCTACTATGGTGTGAATCCTCTTCTCTCCTGTATTGAAATGCCTGAAACATTTGATAGAAAGGGGATTAGATCTTCACCACGATTCATCCCTTTGCCTATTATGGTCAACATTGACTTAGGTCAAAGGGAAGAGCCTTCTTAACAATGTAATTAAAGCAGAAATAGATATGTAATGCAGAAATGCATGACAGTTAAATAAACATGGATGCAACTAAGGCAATGATCATGACTAGCATTTTTTTTGAATTTCTTAGAAATATTCACTTTTTTTGGATTTTCAAAAATATTCAATTGTTTTCGATTTTTAAAACATGCATTTTTTTGGATTTTTGAAATATTCATCTTTTTTTGGATTTTTGAAATATTCACTTTCTTTTTTTTAGATTTTTGAAATATTCAATTTTTTTTAGATTTTTAAAATATTCACTTTTTTGGATTTTTGAAATATGCATTTTTTATGGTCTTTTTTGAAATATTCTCGTTTTTTGGGTTTTTAAAATATTCATTTTTTTGTTGGAAAAATGCTGGTATTTGAGACAATTCATCGGTCTTTGGAGTTTGTCAAGACTTAAGTGGTAGATGCCACGTGCAAAAATAAAGTTCCCTACCTAGAATCCTTCTAACCTTCTTCCTTTGATCGGTTTGGATTCCATCTGAATTTGGTCGGTTTACCCTACCCAAGGGGTTTAAGGAGGAAGAGTATAGAGGAAGTCCTTGATAGGGTTTGGAGATGTTGAGAGGGATTTCTCTACTCTCACTCAAATTACCCATTGGGGTTCGGCCTCTTTGGGTCTCTCTTATTTTTTTTGCTCTTTTCTATGTGGCACATATTTGGACAGGTTTTTGACCCGTGGGGACATTGCCCATCTTTTAGTGCCTTTTGCCTTGACTATCATTCTTGGTACTCATTCAGACAAGTTGATCGTTTTCCTTTTTTCTAACCTGAGGGGTTCATTGCCAATCATTTGGCACCCTTTTGCATCCTCCGAGACGGCCTCCTACTAGGGTGGCGAGTGTTTTCGATACTACCCCTCTCTAATCTTCTCTCCCTATCTTGGACCGAGTAGAAGAGAATAGGGTAAGGGTACTCCTTCCATTTCTAGATTTCTACCTTGCCTTTCTTCAGTGTCGGGTTGTCTGGATTCTAGGATCGGGTGGTGTTGTGTGTGTAGAATGGTACCTACCCTTGACTTCTCACGAACAACCTAGGATCGATGACTTGAGATTATACCAGTGGTTTCTCCATTTTTATGGAAAGTACTTTTTAAGGTAAACTCCATTCCAAGGATGATTCAATTTTTCTCCATCTGCATTAGTCAATTCAAATGCATTGCCTGGATACCTTTCAGTGGTTACAAAAGGCCCTTTCCAGTTAGGCTGCAACTTGGAGTGGGGACCCCTCGGCTTAACAAATATGCGTTTGACTACGATCTCACCGATCTCGAACTTTCTCTCAACCACCCTCTTTTGATAAAATATTTTAAGTCTATTTTAATAAGTCTAGGCATGCCTTCTTTCATCCAAGAGTTCAAGCTATGCAAGGAGAGATTCTCGTCTCTCATCAACAAGAATATCGTTGTTGAGCTGAACTCAGAGAGATGGAAGTAATACTTCGTAAGGGACCACTGCTTCCATCCCATATGTCAAAGCATACGGGGTTTGTCCAGTGGAAGTCCTTACAGAAGTACGATAAGCCCATAGAGCATCTACAGGCATATCAGGCCAATCGACAAATTTGCTAGACTTATAAGTTTTCTTGATGATTTTGATTAAGGTTTTATTGGTGGCTTATGCTTGAACATTGCCTTGGGGATAGTATGGTGATGAATGATGCAATGAAATGCGATACCTGTTGCAAAGATCACACAGATCTTGAGAGAGAAATTGTGGCCCATTATCGGTGACGATGTTGCTGGGGATCCTGAACCTTGCAAGGATGTTGCGCTTGATGAAGAAGCAGACTGTTGACGCTTTAATCTCCACGAATGCTTACACTTCAGCCCACTTTGTGAAGTACTTCGTTGCCGTCAGAATGAATGATTTTGAGCGCATTTCGGAGTTAAGGTCACTCAAGGGGCCAATGATATCAAAAGCCCACATGGCGAAAGGCCATGGGGCATGAATTAGATGAAGGGAAGATGAGGGAGAGTGAATCTTGTCGGCATGGAGTTGACATGAATGACAGTGCCAGACAAAGATGGAGCAGTCTTCTTCTAGAGTTGGCCAATAATACCCTTGTCGGATGATTTTCTTAGCAAGGGCTTGGGCATTCACACCACAAACTCCAGAATGTGCTTCCTTCAGCACCAACTCGGCTTCTTCTTCATCAAGACACCTGAGTAAGATTCCACTTAGGCTTTTCTTGTAGAGCACTTCTCCTAGGATTGTATACCTCTGGCATACTCTTCTTATTGCCTTCTTTTCTTTGGTGGTTGATCCAGGTGGGTATGACTGATCTTGGCAATACCTCGCAATCTCGTCATACCAAGGTCTCTCACATTCTTCTAATTCTTCCAACTTAATTAAGGAGATTTCTTATTTATGTTCCAAGTATTCCTTTCTGTTGAATCTCTCTTTAACCTTCAGAAAATGTTCATCCTCAATTGCTGGAATTGTCCTCTTATAGATATGGATAGTCCGCACTTACCTGCCTAGCGGGACAGATAGAGATAAAGCTAGTGAAGCTAAGGCATCGACGAGGATATTCTGAGAACGAGGGACATGGACAAAGGTGAGTTTGAAGAATAGCTTGATGTAGCAGGTGGTGAGTTCCTGGTAGGGTTTGAGGTTTGGATGGGAAGTTCGGTACTTGGATAGGACCTGGTGTAGAATCAACTGACTATCACCTATCACCCTCAGTTCGGTAGCACCATGGAAATGAGCGGCCTCCAGCCCAGCCAGCAAGACTTCATACTCAGCTATGTTGTTAGTTGCTGGAAAGTTAAGCTGAAAAGCCTGTGGATTGGTGACACCTTCAGGTGAAAGAAGGACAATACCTATCCCTCTACCATGAGATTTCAGAGCCCTGTCAAAATATAATGTCCAAAGATTGGAAGATCGAACTGACATTAGTTCTTCATCCGGGAGCTCTGACCGGACTGGGTCAAAGATGGGTATGGGATGATGGGCAAGGTGTTCAGCAATAGCATAGCCCTTAATTGCCTTCTGTGGGACATAAGTGATATCAAATTGGGATAAGAAACTATGCCATCACCCTAACCGATCAGTCAAGACTGTCTTCTCTAACAGAAACTTAATGGGATTGATACGAGCAATGAGCTTGACTTGGTGAGCAAGAAAATAATGTGAGTTTTTGAACCACCCAAACAAGAGCAGCACAGGTCTTTTCTACCACAGTGTACTTCAGCTCACAAGCATCAAACATCTTAGACAAGTAATAAGTTGCTTGTTCTTTCCCTTCTTCATCAACTTGTGCAAGGACTGCCCCAAGAGAGTTTTCAAGAACCGAAATGTAGAGGACCAAGGGCTTGTCGGGAATTGGTGGTCTAAGTACAGGGGGACTTGCCAGGTATGCTTTCAACCCTTCAAATGCCTCCTGGCACTTCGAATCTCATTTAAACTTGGCCCCCGCCTTGGTTAACTCATAGAATGTTTTACACCTTTGGGAATGTTGTGAGATAAACCGGTGGACAAATTGTAACCTCCCAATCAATCCTTGAAGCTCTTTCATATTCTTCGGAGGAGGCATACCGATAATTTCTTTGGCCTTGTTTGGGTCGATCTCTATGCCCCTTTTGCTTACTATCAACTCGAGTAGTTTTCCTGATGAAACTCCAAATGTGCACACCTTAGGGTTCATTTTCAGCTTGTATTCTCTAGCTCGTTGCAAAACTTTTCTTAGCACTTCATAATGATCTTCCCGACTCTTGGAGTTGATAACCAAATCATTCACATACACTTCTACAAGGGTGTGCATCATGTCGTGAAAGATAGCCATCATAGCCCTCTGATATGTAGCACCGGCATTCTTTAACCCAAAGGGCATGAAAACATAGCAATATGTTCCCCAAGGTGTAGTGAACGAGGTCTTCTCTTGATCCTCCTCAGCTAACCGGATATGATTGTATCCATAATAGCAATCCATGAATAAAAGCATTTCAAATCCAGCTGTGTTATCAACCAAAACATCGATATGAGGTAAAGGAAAATCATCCTTAGGACACGCTCGGTTCAAGTCCCTGAAATCTATACAAATCCGAACCCGTACATCCTTCTTCATAACATGGACTATGTTAGCCACCCATTGCAGATATAGGATGACTTTAATAAATTTTGCTTGTTGTAGTTTGTCGACCTCTTCTTTCATTTCGAGTGCAATATCAGGGTGGAATCTCCTGAGCTTTTGTTTAACTGGGGTAGTTTCAGATTTCAAGGTTAATCTATGTTCAACCAATGAATTATCTAATCCCGGCATGTCTTCATATGTCCATGCGAACGTGTCCTTATATTCTTCCAAAACTTTGATCAAACGTTGTTCTTGGGAGAGAGTGAGGTTTGCACTAATGAGGATAGTCTTGGGATCTTCCAGGGTTCCTAAATTCAGTTCTTTGGTTGGTTGATTCCCTGTGGCTGATGGTTCCTCAAATCTTCTAAGTCCAGATGCATACGCATCGTTCAAGTCCTCAATTTCATCCTCAAATTTGGGATCCTTCTCTGATACTACCTCATATGCTCCCAAAGTATGATCTATGTTATGCTCATCCTCATATCGGATTTCATCTAGCCAGATGGTATTCTCTAAAAAGTTTGGCAGCCTTGCACACTCTATGCATTTCTGTGCCAATTGTTGTAGATACCTAGTTGGAACTCGTTTACTTCTGACTTTCTTATTTCCTAACCTAACCTGACCTACTGAAGATAAAGATGGAAATGTGGTTTTACAGTGGAGGGAGGATCATGTAAATCGATCAATGATTCAAAAGAGAGGGATCCTTGATTGGGAGCACCCTTTGGGATGAGTAGAGACGTCTCCTCGATGGAAATGTGAGTTTTAGAGAAGACATTTTTTTTTTGTGATTTTCAAGTAAAAAGATAGAATGAGTCGGAATGACTCAGGATTTGCTAGAAGATGACTGAATTAATAGAAAGAAAAACTTAAGGATAAAGGGGAAAAAGGGGCTCATGGGCCCAACGGTAACAGAAAGTGGACACATGGGTCCAAAACTGATGAAAAAGTAAATGGGCATGTGAGCCCATGTTGGGAAAAGCCCTTAGTTCTAAAGTTGATGAGGGAAGTAAATGGGCAAGCAGGCCTAGTAAGAATAGAAGGTTTAAAAAGGCATATGGGCCCAAAGTGGGTGGTTAGTTTGGTGGAAGAGAGTGGGCTTGGAAGCCCATCCAATAGATCTAAGAACAATGGTACGAGGTTTAAACATGGGATTGTTGTATTTGGGCCTCGTGGAATGATTCTGACTTGGGTGGTATGCTCAACCAGATGATCCAAGATTGGTCTACACTTGAGTGGTTCTTGGTACTCTTCCCCACTTGAGAACAAACGAGTCAAAGATAAGCATAGGTCTTTCAAGTCTTCTTCTTCATCTGGAGCCTTCCTTCTTTTGATAGCCATCATGAAACTCTTATCATCTTCAGCCATCATTCCCTTTGATAAAGAATGTATGGAGTCCCATGACATATCCTGGCCTTGGGATGGAATCCTCTTCATATCCCAACCCCTGCCTGCGTGGCCTTTTCACAGTTTGAATCGGCTAAGTGATCCCTTGAAGATCCTTGCCTAAACCTTTTCCAGGTTGATAGTCCAATTTCATCATTATCCGCCATCCCGGTGTGTCTAGTAGAGAGGCGGTCATGCATCTAACTTCTGGTAATTCTCCCACTGAGATATGGGGCTGTATTGATAGACCTAGGGGTGATGTAAAAGTAGCATCATTCATCTCGTCTCTTATAGGTATGCTAGTCACCTTGACCACTTGTCCTTTAAAGGGAAACTTTATGCACTGGTGGTTTGTTGAAGCCACAGCTCCTATTGCCTCTAAGTATGGCCTCCCAAGTATAGCCCGAAAAGTTGGATTCAATTCTAGAACATGAAAATTCATTGTGACTGTACATGGTCCAAGTTTGACTTCTAAAGTGACCACCCCACGTGCAGACTTCTTGGAGTTGTCGTAGGCCATCAACATGGCACAAGATGGTTTGATTTCTTGCTCAGAGATGCCGCACAACTGCAAAGTTTCTGGTGGCATAACATTAATTGAAGCTCCAGTGTCAACCAAACATGATTTCACTTTGACATTGCAGATGATAACAGCCACATGCAAAGCATATCTCCTAACCTCTGGATCTGCTAATTCTTCCTGAGAGAAAGTGAGTGTTGGGTGCTCACTTCTAGGGGCTAACACTGTAGTGATCTTCTCAGGTGGGAGATCTTCACTCACCATGACCCTTTGCAAATACTGCTGTAGAATCTCCTAGTGCACCTTTGATCTTTTGATCAACTCAAGTATGTAAATATGGGCCGGTGTCTTATCCAAATGTTTCAACAAATCATACGCCGTGCCCGGCAATAGATCTTACACTTGTTCCTCCTCCATTGGATCATGTGGTTGAGTACTGGCTTGGGGAAAGAGCCGCTGGAACATCCTCCCACTCCGAAGCACCAGGGCTATTTGGCGGTCAGGTAGAGGTGATGGGTTAACCGGGGTGGACTGTGGTGGAACAGGTGGTGTAGGTGCATGTATGGTAGGCAATGGGATTGGTGGTTCTGAGATGATTGGGTTAGTGGGTAGAGGGGTAGGATTTGGAGGTGGTAGTGATGGTGATACTGGTGGCCTGATAAGAAGAGGCCGGGGTGCAGGAGTGGTTGATGGGTTTGATGAAGGTGTTGGTAATGTGGTAGGTTGTGGGGTCGGTGGTATGATAGATTGAGGTTTTTAAGTGACAAAACTCAGAGGCTGGGGGTTCAGGTTTGGTGGTGATTGTGGTGGTCGGATGAGCAAGGGTCGGTGTGTAGCAATGGTTGAAGGAGGTGTAGTTAAGGCAGGGGCTGGCCTAATGATGGGTCGGCGAGAAGTAGTGGCGGCCAGTGGTTGGGTTATTGAACTAGGTGGTGGTTGTGGGGTAGCAGGTGCACGGAATATTTGTCTAGGAGGGTTCCTAGCAGAAGGCCTAGCTGGGTTGACTGGCATGGTTGCATTTTGGTTTTCTAGTTGCCAACCTTGAGCACGGCTAGCATCTCCTTGGACAATGGAGTGTACTAGACCAATTCCTGGGTTTGGATGTGCTGGTGCCGGTGCTGGAGTGGGAGCATGTAATGGGAGCGGATTATGGACAATCCCCAAGCTGGGTTGTTGTTGAAGTTGAGCCGGTGGACGTTGTCGCTGCTGTTGCCTAGCCTTCATTGCATGTATGCATTCCCCCATTTGAGCCCAATCAATGCTGCCTTGGTCATTCAAATTGTGGATGTAATCCTTGAATTGAAAACGCAATTCTACGGTGTGACCAGGACTCCGGTGGTAAGCACAGTATCGGGACATATCTGCGTTTGTTGGCCAAACTCTCTTTCCTTGGGCAATTCCAACTATTTTTCTGCCATAAGTGTATTGAAGATGTCGGTCAAGGAGTAAGAGAGTTGTTGGTAGTTCTCTCTCCTAGGACCTCCCTTTCATAGTGCCTGATTGGGTGGTGGAGGTGCCCTATTGTAGGTAGGTGGACGTGGTTGCTGGGGTTGTGCTACTGGTCGAGGGGGTTGTTGTGGTTGTTGTGGTTGTTGCGGTCTAATCTGTTGTTGAGGGGGGTAATAGGAAAGGTTCTGTGGTGGGTTTCTGAACTGGTTTTGATGGTTCCCTCCCTGGTTCCTCACAATGTTTATAGATTCATTGTTGACCACTCCCTCGGTTGTAGGCCCAACTGGTACAGAGGGTGTTTTCCTGAAGTTTCTAGGTTTGGGATCAAAAGGGTTTATCATTGTGGCATCTTTGAAGTGGGCTTGCAAGTATCGGGCACTGTCATAGAGTTCATTCATGGTGGTAGGACGGTGCATGATCAATACATTCCTCAAGGCAGGTGTAGTGTTTCCGATAAGCATTTTCACTTGTTCCCCTTCAGAAATCACATATGTCAACTTCTTTGCCATTCCCTTCTAGCGATCAGCAAACTTTATGAAGTCCTCCTCGGGCTTCTTCTTCTTAGCAATCAAATCCGTGATGGAGCATGATGGTGCCACCCAGTATCTGTATCTTTGCAAAAATTTAGTCTTGACGATATCAAAGTCTCCTGCCTCAAAGGGGTCGAGTGAGTAGAACCATTCCAATGCAGACCCTTCTAGTGATCGGTGGAACAAGAAGGCAAGAACCCTACGATCATCTTTCCAGAATGAGGATTCATAGAGAAAATATTTAAGGTGGAGAAAAGGGTTGCCAGTACCATTGTCGCGGCGATAAACTGGTAGCTCAGAAGGTGGCAGGTGGAGAACTGGCAAAGAAGGAATAGAGATTTCAGGAACTGATTTGGAGTCAAGGCGACATCTCAGCTCTTCATAACGTTCATTCATCTAGATGAGCTGATCCATGATTGCCTGGGTGAGAGCAGGTTCTTGGTTTACTGGTGGGGGTATGTGGTTAGAGGCATGGTTCTGGAATTTAGGAGCATGACTTGGCAAATTTACTGAACATTGTCTCATGACTTGATGGGCCAAGGGAGCAACATGGTTAAAGTAAGATGGCTGAACAAATGATGGTTGAACCACAGATGGTTGAACTATAGATGGTTGAACTACAGATGGTTGTGCTAGTGATGGTTGAATCACAGATTGTTGAACAATAGGTGGTTGAACAAATGGTGATTGAATGAGTGGTGGTTGAACCAGAGGACAAGGAGATTAGGCAACTTGGTTGGCTTCAGCCTGATCTGAGGCAATTTTACCCTTCACCATAGATTTTATGCGGGCCTAGGTTTCTGGGTTGGTATAGAGAGACAACTCCCTAAAGAGTTGTTCAACATCACGGGGAGCAGATGGTTGAGGGACCTCTTGTGCTTCTAACTCAAACAATGGATTAACATGACCGTCTGACGGATTCGGTTGATGACCCATTTCGTGCTCTTGATGTTCAGCGTGTTCTGCCATTCCAACGTTTAATTGCATTGAACAAGTTGGCAAAATAAACAAAGAACTTTTTTCTTGTTTTTAGTATCTTGCAAAAAAAATGTTAGGGGTTTGAATTTTTGTTTGACAAACAAGTGATGCAAAGACTTGAAAAAAAGATTACGCAATGATTTTTTGATTAAACCTTAGGTTTACAAATTTTGTTAAGAATTGTTTTCTCAACAAATGGGTTAGGATCCTAACTCCAATCTCCAATGACCTAGGTTTCACACAATCTCACCACGCGTAGGTAACATAGGATGCTTTGGGTTTTGGGGAGTGGTACAACCAACCCGATCGTGAAGAGGAATACTCCACGTATGAGGAATTACGGAGGCCTTGATGAAAGCCAACCAAGTCAACTAGGATGGAATATCTCAGAAGAGAGGTCAGAATCCACCAAGAGGGTGTTTTGGATGGGAGGGGTAAATGGGAGAGGGAGCTCCCGCCTCAAAAAAGTGTAAAAGAAGGAGGTAGAGAGAAGGAACAGAGAATGCAATCAAGTAATAAAGCAAGTAATAAGCAAAACATAAACTTAAATAAACAAACAATCACACAAGGAAAGTAACTAGAAACTAGACAAGCATCTAGAAACTAGAATCTAGACCTTGTTTCTTATGTGAGCCAAATGGAGATAGTGAAAAGTGATGGAAAGAAGAAGGTTCAGATCTGATAGCCAAGCAAAAGGGTGGTCCATGGGCGACCGATGTAAGAACAAGCTGGTTCACGTGGGAACTAAGGAAAAAAGTAAAGGTGGTTCACGTGGGAACCGATTTTGGGTAAAAAAGGGTGGTTCACGTGGGAACCGGTTTGAATGATTGAAAGAAGGCCACGTAGGGCCAATTAAAGGTGAATAAGGATCTGATCCAAGTGGACATAGATCTGAAGGAAAGTGGTTTGGTTCACGTGGGAACCGAAGTAAAGAAAGAGATTGGTTCACGTGGGAACCGGTTTAAAAGGAAAAGGGTGGTTCACGTGGGAACCAGTTTAAATAAAATGACAGAAATTAAATGACATACTTGGCACTTCAGATCTTATGAGAGATGGGTGAAATCAGAAATTTTGAGATGGCATGAAATTTAAGAGAGGTGGAAAGAAGGAAAGGCTCACGTAGGAACCGGTCTAGAACTAGAACTAGTTGTAAACAAAACACTAAGCACCCACGGTTGAAGACATTGCTTGTCCCACCGTGGTCACCACAAAGCTGTCGACTCTAAAAATTAGACGGGGTCTTCTTTTTTTCAGGGAAGTCCGTGAATCCAGATCATCACCTCAAGAGGGGATGAGAAAGAAAGGAAGAAAACATGGAAAGCAACTCTCACCTCGGTCCCACACTCACACTGATCCCCAAACTTTCATCCCTTGGCGTCGCTCGATCACCAAAGAGATGGTTCGGGTCATGTGGGAGGAGGGTGAGAAGAAGGAAATTTAAGACATGTGGTCACCAGGAACTGCGGGTTCCAATTTATAAAATAAAGATTGACCGTGTGTACCTTAGCGTGAAGAGTGTGGGTTAAAGCTTCTCCTTCTTCGGTTGGCCAATGAAGAAGAGTCCTCAACACATGGGTGCTTGATATTCTATGCAACTAGACAAACAAACAAGTGAAAAAGACAATTATAACTAGACAAAGTGGAGTATATGTAAAGAAAATAACATGAAACACACAATTGACTAGAAACTGACCGGATTCGGGTTATCTCTAACCCCTCTTTTTCTATTTTCGGATTAACAGACTAAAAATAATGGAAAAAATATAAAAAATGATAAGAGGATGGAAAATCATGAAACAAAGAGATAGGAAAAAAAACATAAAGATTCTGAGTAGAATAGGGAGAGATATGGCAAAATCTGGGTTGTCGAAAAATCCGAGCAGTAGTCCAGGATCTGCCAGGCGTGACTTTGCTTTTGCGCTTGTCAAGACCAGCCCTGACCTTCGAATCAAGTTCTGTAAATTGCAAACTTAAGAAAACTTTGAGAGGAAGAACTTTGATGAAGAGATCTCTGGCAGAAGACGCCCACACGCTTCTGTAGAGGCCAAAGAAGAGAGACCTGATAGATCACCTGCAGACCAGCCTTCCCCTCTCTTGAACCGACTTCTCTCTCTCTAAAAACTCGAAATTATCTCTTTAAAAATCACAAAATGGATGCAGGAAGGAGGTTGGTTGTCTTGAATAGAAGATCCAATACTGGTCAAAATGAGTCCGACGGCAAACCGGAAAGGCACGGTATGCAACAAAACTTGTCCGTGGTGTGAATCTGACCATAACCTTGAATGAATGATCATTAGGCATTGGTCATTCAGCCAATTTCCATGTTTACACGATTTATATGTGGCTTTCACTCAAAAATTATGGCTTTTTACAGAAAACTTTAGAAAACATCCAATTTCGTTCGGTGAAGCTCCAAATCAACTTTAAAAGACCCGGTATCATTCTAAGGTCAATCACACATGTTACCCTATAAAACATGAGTTTTATACTCTGAATTAGGCAAATTTGACGTGTCTAAAACATGGGGTCCATTTCAAATTTCATTACTAATTCCCATTCCTTAGAGTTAATATCGGATATTGCCTCTTTATAGGTCTTAGGATCATCATCTTCAATATATTGCACCTGCCTCCTTCCATCAGAGATTTGTCCCACATATCTATCAGGTTGGATGGGCACACGTGTAGACCTACGAGGTACCTATATATTATCCTTTTCAAGTACCCTAACATAATTGTCCTTTAGTTGTGGATCTGGAACCTCTTCTAATTCTACCGTGCTCCCACAGTCTTCCTTAAGAAGGAACTCTTCCTTTAGGAATACAACTCTTTTAGCAATATAAACCCTTTGTTCATCAGGTGGTAGAAGTAGTATCTATAAGTCTTCTTAGGATACCCCACAAATCTACGCTTCTTAGTCTTGGATTCCAACTTATTAGGGTTATGCCTCTTTACATGGGCTAAGCAACCCCAGATCTTAACATGCTTAAGGCAAGGCTTTTTCCCTTTTCGTATCTCATATGGAGTAGATGGAACAGACTTGGATGATACTTTGTTCAAGATATATGTGGCAGTTCTAAGTGCATATCCTAAACAGACAAAGGTAACTTAGCAAAAGATGTCATTGCATATACCATGTCTAACAATGCACGATTTCTCCTTTCAGCTACTCCATTAAGCTGAGGATTGTATGGAGGTGTCTTTTGGGATAGCATCCCATTGTCCATCATGAGTTGTGTGAATTCAATACTATCGAAGAGTCTTAATACTCTTTCCTTGTTGCTTCTCTACTTCATTTTTATATTCTTGAAATTTCTCAAAGGCTTCAGATTTGTACTTTATTAAGTACACATACCCATACCTAGAGAAATCATCATTGAAAGTAATGAATTAGGAATATTCTCCTTTGGCTTGAGTTGACATAGAACCACATACATCTGAATGTATGAGTTCCAACAACTCAGTAGCTCTCTCTACATGTCCACTAAATGAAGAGTTGGTCATCTTACCTATGAGACAAGACTCATAAGTGGGCAATGATTTAAAATCATTTACCCTTATGCATCCATACTTATAGAGCTTTTTAGGTCTTTCCTCATTGATATGACCAAGCCTATGGTGCCATAATAAGGTTTTATCTACATCAACCCTTTTCCCCTTAGGAGGTGCATTCACACACATTATTCGAGCATGCATATCTAATATATACAAACCATTCATCAAACTTCCATTGGCAAACAATTTACCATTCATAGTTATGGAACAACTTCCATTTCCAAAGCTCACAATAAGTCCACATTTATTTAAGCATGAAATAGAAACAATTTTAAGTATGAAATAGAAACAATGTTCTTAACTATTGAAAAAAACATAATAACAACTATCTAATATTAAGACATCTCTTGAAGGTAACTTGAGGTGAGCTTGTCCCATAGCCAATGCTGCAACCTTTGCACCATTTTTCATGTATAGATCAATCTCTCCTCTTTGCAACCTTCTACTACTTGTCAACACCTGCAAGACATTGCATATATGAGATGCACATCCAGTATCTAATACCCATGTATGTAGACACGCCGATTTGGCCTTATTTGGGGCTTAAACCCTTATTCCATTGTCAATACTCATTATTTGACCATTATCTGATCCAGATCACCTTGTGGAAATGAGCCAGGGACATCAGTGGAGAACCGCGTGAGTTGAGAATGGACCTAAGATTTTTGGAGCAATGTCGTAACCTTCAAGCGAGAACCGCACGTTAATCATGGAAACACAAAGTTTGCTCAATGTTTGACCCTTAATGATACACAATTGAAGGTCTCGGAAGTCCTGCATGAATTCTGCAACATGTGGGTTTCCGACAAGTCATTTCGGCAGTTGCGGGTCTATAATGGCTTTTATCACGACTTTTTGATCCGTATCGTTATGGCTATCCTAGACCACGTGTTATGTCTTTCCAATCATCAAAGGGCCTTTCTGTGTCCTCCAAGTCAACCCTAGTCGTATATTGTCCCCAGCCGGTGCTGTACTATTGTTTCGGTTGATTTTAGGGTTTCCTGATTATTCTCAGTTTTTCCGAGGTTCGTTTCACATTTACTAGGTTATTCTAGGCTTTTTCGATGATTCAAAGTTTACTGATCAAACCTGACTTGTTTGGTCATCGTTTTAAGTCATCCTAAGCTGACCCTAGGCTCCTTGATCGAAATCGTGTCTTTACGGATCACTGTTCTGGCTTTCAACATCCTCAAAATCGTGAACTGAAGGTTAAAATCCCATACAAAAGTTTTGAGATGTGTGCCAATTGGTTTATCAATTTGGAAAGCTATGTTTACTAGTCCTATTTCATATGCAACAAACGAGAGTCGAAATGGACATCTTGTTTACAAGTTACGGCTCGCAGACATAGGGTGTGCAGAAGCGAGAACTGAATGCGCCCTGAACCGGGGGTGTGGTCAGCATGCTCCCGATTTGAGGGTGCGGTCAACATGCCCCCTATATGAGGGTGTGGTTGGTTTCAAAAACCAGAAACCTACCACCATTTGAACTTTCCAAACTGATTTTTTGGAGGTTTTCCCCTTAAAAGCGTTTATTTTGACTGTGTCCCTGAGTCACGGGTGCGTTCATTTTGTCAACCCTTTTTTATAATTTTCTAAATTTTATGATGATTTTTAAAAGTAATGCACCAAACGTGCCCCCGAGGTGGGGCGTACTCACTGCGCCCTCATCCCGCTGGTCTACACACCCTCAGGTTGTGGGCGCGGCCTGCGTGCCCCCAACCCGGGGGCGCGGTCAATTTCTTTTCTTAACTTGCATCGGCCTTGCTTTTCCTATAAATTGAGGGTCATTCTCAATGAACGGGGTTACCACACACACTCTAGCATGTAAAAAGGTCGTCCAAGCTCTTCCTCAAGCTCTCTTTCATGTTCTACACCGATCTGTTGGTGAGAGATCAACCCCAACGTGAAGGAGGAGGCCTGATTCGTACTCTCTACATTGATGTTCTTCATCAGCCTCTACAAAATTCTTGGGACACGTGATGCCAAAGTGGTCAACGGAAGCAATCTATATCGCTATGTCCTCTTTCATTTTCAACTAACATAACTCAATTCTGACATGTCATTTGTCTGTGGTTATTACTACATGGAGGGCGCACAACCAGGTTTTGATTTCACATCCGTTCACTTCCATAAATTCTACAAGTTTGTAAAAGAGTATTCTAGAGATGTCATCAACATAATGTCTCTTCCTCTCCAATTTCTCTGTCCTAAGAAATAAATGGCACTCAATTCCAACTTCAGGGTCGACTGTAGCATTTTATGCACCAAAGTCATGCCGGCCGAACACTACACTCACCCCAGAGCAGGCCATCCGAACTGGCTTCTTTTGCTCATTCCGGCTCCGATCCGAGCCATCCTACTCTCCAAGTCTTTTCTATTTCATTTAGAGAATATTTAGATTTTTTTAGTTTAATTTTGGATCATTTTTATCATCTAAAAATACAAAAAAAGGGGTTAGGGCTTGCCCCAATCCGATGAGTTCAAATCCAATTGTTCCTTTTCTTATCTTTCTTTTTACAGTTTCTACACTTCACCTAGGTCTAATAAATTTTCTTCACTTGGAACATTGTTCTAGTTGCACATATACATAAAGTTAGCATTGGTTGGAGACTCTTCTTCATTGGCTGCCGAAGAAGAAGAAGGTTGAACCCGCACACAATCTCTCCCATGCTAAGGTACACACGGTCAATTCTCATCTTTTATCTCCATTACATAAAGAGGAACCCACGGTTCCTGATGACCACATACTTTTATTCTTTCATGCATTAAGTTTCATTTCATCTTCCCTCCTCTCACACGACTTGGACCGTCTCCTCAGTGCTCAAACGACGTCGAGAGATGAAAGTTCGGGGATAAATGTGAGTGTGGGACTGAGGTGAGTATCTTTTTAGCATTTCTCCTTCATTCTTTCTCATCCATTTCTTGAGGTGGCGATCCGAAAGACAACAAACCCATTTTCAGAGTCAACAATGTAGATCTATAAGACAAATTGACATTAACAACAAAAATACCTGAAGCTTCTCCAAGCTTTCCTTTTGCCTTTTCTACAAGGTACAACTTGCAGTTTCTCTTCTAGTGGCCATATTTACGGCAATGGAAATATTGTCCTTTATCCTTTATGGGCTCTATCTTCTTGGCTACTTTCTTGACTTTAGCTTTGCCCTTCTTCTCCATCTGATTAGCTTTCCTTTTCTTGTTGGTCTTACCAACAAGTAGCACAGGAGGTTTCCCATTGTTTAGTGTGCCTTCAGCAATCTTCAACATATTTAGAAGCTCTACTAGAGAGAAGTCTAACTTATTCATGTTGAAGTTCATGATGAACTGGGAAAAGGAGAATGGTAAAGATTGGAGGATAGGGCCAACTGCCAACTCCTTGTTCATAGAGAACCCAAGCTCAGTTGACCTCTCCACCCACTATATCATTTTGAGAATGTGTGTCTACGTAGACGTTCCCTCAAACATCCTTGTCCTAAACAAATTCTTAGATATCTTATATCTCTCTATCCGACTATGTGCTCCAAATAGCTCCTCAAGATGAGTCAAGATGGATATGGCATCCATCCTTTTATGTTGCCTTTGCAACTCATTGTTCATAGAGAATAAAATGTAGCACTGGACAAGGGATTCATCCTATTTGTGCTTTTTAAAAGGTGATGATCACATCATCATTAGCATCATCAGATGGTTCATTTGGCAGTGGCTTCTCAAGCACATAGGCTATTTGCTCAGCAGTGAGAACAATTCTCAAATTATTGAGCTAGTTAAAGAAGTTAGGACTAGTGAGCTTGTTGGCATCGAGTATGCCACACAACGGGTGGTTCACCATTGAAATCTACAAGAAGATATAATTAAAATGAGATAACATTACAAATATTCATTAAATTTATGATAAGATCTTTTATCTTAATTTTATGCTCTTACTAATTTCACCAAATTTTTATAACCCTCAATATGCAAAGATGGGACATTTCGATGATGTCCTAGTGGGGACAAAGATTCCATTAACCTTATGGTGATGATCTTGTGGTAGCACAACAAATCATCCCATACTTAATAGGTAGGCAACCTTTGCCAATTGTAACTATTGCAATTCTTAGTCATGTTTAGCCTATAGAGTCATGATCTGGGGGTAACACAACAAATCATATACTCTAGTTAGGTCAAATCCACTTGCTATGTTATGAGTGTCGACTCTGAAAATTCGATGGGGCCTCTCCTTTTCAAGGAAGTCCATGAATCCAGATTGTCACCTCAAGAGGGGATGAGAAAGAAAAGAATAAAACTCGAAAAGCAACTCTCGCCTCGATCCCACACTCACTTTGATCCTCGAACTTTCATCCCTTGGTGTCGCTCGATCACCAAAGAGACGGTTTGGGTCATGTGGGAGGAGGGTGAGAAGAAGGAAATCAAGACATGTGGTCGCCAGGAACTGCGGGTTCCGATTTATGAAATTAAAGATGACCGTGTGTACCTTAGCGTGAAGAATGTGAGTTAAAGCTTCTCCTTCTTCGGCCGGCCGATGAAGAAGAGTCCTCAATGCGGTGGGTGCTTGATCTTATATGCAACTAGATAAACAAACAAGTGAAAAATACAATTAGAACTAGACAAAGTGGAGTATATGTAAAGAAAATGACATGAAACACACAATTGACTAGAAACTGACCAGATTCGGGTTATCTCTAACCCCTCTTTTTCTATTTTCGGATTAACAGACTAAAAATAATGCAAAAAATGTAAAAAAATGGTAGGAGGATGAAGAATCACGTAACAAAGAGATAGGAAAAAGAACAGAAAGATTCTTAGTAGAATAGAGAGAGATATGGCCAAATATGGGTTGTCAAAAAGGCCGAGCAGCAGTCCAGGATCTGTCAGGCGCGACTTTGCTTCTGCGCTCATCACGACCATCCCCGAACTCAGAATCAAGTGCCGTCTATTGAAAACTGAAGAGGACTTGGAGAGGAAGAACTTTGATAAAGAGAGCTCAGGTAGAAGACGTCCACACGCTGCTGTAGAGGCCGAAGAAGAGAGACCTGACAGATCACCTGCAGACCATCCTTCTTCTCTCTTGAACCGAATTTTCTCTCTCTAAAAACTCAAAATTCTCTCTCTAAAAATTACAAAATGGATGCAGGAGGGAGGTTTGATGTCTTGAGATGCCTGGGGGGTCATGCTCATGCCTTTGGAATGACCAAAATCAGAGTTAATTTATAGGAGAACGGACGATCTCATCAAGGTTAGAAAATAGGGCACATTGCACCCTACCCCAGGGCACATGCGCCCTGCACCACTGAGGGGCGCATGTGCCTCCCAGTGGGGGCACATGCTATCTTTTCCAAAAAAATCGGTCTTATCCGGTCGATCCATTCAGCGGTAGAGTCCCGGTGAAAAACTGGTTCCCTTGTGCCTCAAGGGTAGGGCGCATGTGCCCTCAAGTCAGGGCACAAGGTCACGTTCCTCAGGGGTAGGGTGCATGGGCACATGCCCTGGGTTCCGGGTGCATGTGACCAGGGACCCGGGCGCATGGGACTATTTTTGCGCGTCCTTCTTCCAGAAGCCATTGCGGATACTCCCGAACTCAGAATTCGACGCCGTTTGTTGCGTTGGAAAGATAACAGGCCGAAAAAGCTTTATATAGCATTAGATCAGCCATCACACCCTCCAAAAATTCAGAATTTTGTCCGGAAGTTAGGGCAGTGAATGGAAGATCCGATACTGGTCAAAATGACTTCGACGGCAAACCGGAAAGGCACGGAATGCAACAAAACTTGTCCGGAGTGTGAATATGACCATAACCTTCAATGCATGATCATTAGGCATTGGTCATTCATCCAACTTCCGTGTTTACACGATTTACGTGTGGCTTTCGCTCGGAAATTACGGCTTTTTGCGGAAAACGTTGGAAAACATCCGATTTCGTTCGGTGAAGCTCCAAATCAACTTTTAAAAGACCTGGCATCATTATAAGGTCAATCACACATGTTTCCCTATAAAACATGAGTTTTATGCTCTGAATTAGGCGAATTTGGCGTGTCTACAGCTTGTCTCGCCTTGATGTCGGCTTTGTAAGGGAGTGACATGTAATGAAGTGGAGTGATTTGGAGTAAACTGTAATTGAAAGCAAGTGAGTGTAGATGAATGTAGCAGAATGGAATGGTAATGGACTGAAAAGGTGGCATCAAGGTGTAGATATAGGCACGCTTATCTACACAATCCAGCAAAATGAATCTTTCTGAGTATTCTAGATCACTTTCATGTTCTATCAAAACCTCATAAAATTGACTAGTAAAAGACATGCCATTGGCACGAGAGATGAAAATTAAAGGATAAAGGATAAAGGATGTAGCCAACCCTCAGCGTGGTGAGGAGTCCTCGAAATCGTTGGTTCATCATCAGTCAACAACCTGAACTTTGCGGTGTTCTTGTACTATGATGGGCTAAAGTTTTTTAAAAGAGAAATTGATTTTAAAATGAAAAGAATACCAATCCATCATATTTGGAATCTCAAGTTCGTTCAAGTTTCACCAAAATACTCAGTTTAATTTTGAGTGGAATAATCTCAAATTCTAAAAGGGTTCATTTAAGCATAACAAAATTGCCCGGGTATCGTGAAAATCATGAATCATGCTCTGGTAGAAAATTGAGTATTCGGAAAAGGACAAGACATACTTTAAGCCATAGTGGGATTAAAAGATAATGGTGAGACTAACATAGAATGATGGGAAAGAAGAAACAATAGCATGACAATTGCCATGACACGGTGGGATAAAAGAAAGGATAGAATAAAACATGGTGGGATAAAATAAGGAAAAAATAAAACATGAAGGGATAAAATAAAGGAAAGAATAAAACATGAAGGGATAAAATTGGTAATGATGAAGAATGAAAAAGAAGATGGAGGTGAACACATAGAAAATTATGTAGAAAATAGTTGAAGATATAGATTGTCTATTGGAGGTCAAGATACCCGATTAGGAACCATCGTTCCTCCAATGTTCAATTTTGGATTATCCGTGAGTGTGAAGAAATGACCAAGCCGTCGTAGATTTTGTTGAAGGGGACCTCAGGCCCAGTCATTTTCACTCTCAAGGTCTTCAACATTAATGCATATAATACGTATCAAATGGACCTAACAAAACTAGGTGACAAATGGTAAGAGTGATGTGAAGTGGAAAATGGAATGCTGGTGATGATGTGAGGTGGATGAAATCTTCAGGCATGATTTATCAACTTGCATCGACTGCCTGATTCATCAGCATCTCTGGTCCATCATTGTCTTGCCTTCTGACGGAATACAGCACCACGATAATGTTTAGCTGGGTGGCGTTTCCTCTCTTTTCGCCACAAGGTTGTCATGTCGTTCCTTCCAGAACACCAATCTCACCACTTCACCTGTTAGGACTTAAAAGGTTGCATGATGGCCCCTCTCTTTTGCTTCTTCAGCTCCTAAAAATACTTAACAAAGATGATTAAAATTTCATCATGACTCATCCCTTTGCCTGTTTACTGTTTCTCTTGATTTTGAGTCAAAGGGAGGAGCCTTCTTAACCAGGTAGAATAAAACAAATGACTTAAATGAAAATGGGGTAAGAGTTGAAAGAACTTACCTGCCGTGGTGTGAATCCTCTACTCTCCAACATTGAAATGCCTGAAACACTTGATAGAAAGGGGATTAGATCTTCACCACGACTCATCCCTTTGCCAATTACGGTCAACTTTGACTTAAGTTAAAGGGAAGAGCCTTCTTAACAAGGTAATTAAAGCAAAAATGAATATGCAATGCAGGAATGGAAATATGCATAATAGAAAAATAAACATGAATGCAATTAAGGCAATGATCATTCCTGAGCATTTTTTTGGTTTTCTTAGAAATATTCATTTTTTTTGGATTTTCAAAAGTATTCAATTTTTTTTGAATTTTTGAAATATGCATTTTTTTGAATTTTTGAAATATGCAATTTTTTTGGATTTTTTTAAAATTCTAATTTTTTTGGATTTTTTGAAATATTCATTTTTTCGGATCTTTAAAGTATTTATTTTTTTGGATTTTTGAAATATTTATTTTTTGTGGGGAAAATGCTGGTATTTGAGACAATTCATCGATCTTTGGGGTTTGTCAAGACTCAAGTGGTAGATACCATGTGCAAAAATAAAGTTCCCTACCTACAATCCTTCTAACCTTCTTCCTTTGATCGGCTTGGATTCCACCTGAATTTGGTCGGTTTACCCTACCCAAGGGGTTTAAGGTGGAAGAGTATAGGGGAAGTCCTTGATAGGGTTTGGAGACGTTGAGAAGGATTTCTCTACTCTCACACAAATTGCCCATTGGGGTTCGGCCTCTTTGGGTCTCTCTTATTTTTTTGATCTTTTCTATGTGGCACATATTTAGACAGGTTTTTGACCTGTGGGGACATTGCCTATCTTTTAGTGCCTTTTGCCTTGACTATCATTCTGGGTACTCA
Organism: Cryptocoryne crispatula var. balansae; assembly: GCA_036172225.1. Lineage (NCBI taxonomy): Eukaryota > Viridiplantae > Streptophyta > Magnoliopsida > Alismatales > Araceae > Cryptocoryne > Cryptocoryne crispatula. Next base: position 24,617,067 of record CM069925.1, read on the forward strand.
TTTAGACAGGTTGATCTTTTTTTTTTTCTAACCTGAGGGGTTCATTGCCCATCTTTTGGCACCCTTTTGTACCCTCTGAGACGGCCTCCTACTAGGGTGGCGAGTGTTTTCGATACTACCCCTCTCTAATCTTCTCTCCCTATCTTGGACCGAGTAGAAAAGAATAGGGTAAGGGTAATCCTTCCATTTCTTAATTTCTACCTTGCCTTTCGCAAGTGTCAGGTTGTCTGGATTCTAGGATCGGGAAGTGTTGTGTGTGTAGGATGGTACCTACCCTTGACTTCACACGAACAACCTAGGATCGATGACTTGAGATTATACCAGCGGTTTCTCCATTTTTATAGAAAGTACTTTTAAGGTAAACTCCATTCCAAGGATGATTCAATTTTTCTCCATCTGCATTAGCCAATTCATATGCATTACCTGGATACTTTTCAATGATTACAAAAGGCCCTTCCCAGTTAGGTTGCAACTTGGAGCGGGGACCCCTTGGCTTAACGAATATGCGTTTGACTACCATCTCACCGATCTCAAATTTTCTCCGAACCACCCTCTTTTGATAAAACCTTTTAAGTCTATTCTGATAAGTCTGGGCATGATCGGCGGCGGCTAGCCTTCTTTCATCCAAGAGTTCAAGCTGTGCAAGGATAGATTCTCATCTCTCATCAACAGGAATATCCCTGTCGAGCTGAACTCGAAGAGATGGAAGTAATACTTCGTAGGGGACCACTGTTTCCATCCCATATGCCAAAGCATATGGGGTTTGTCCAGTGGGAGTCCTTATAGAAGTACGATAACCCCATAGAGAATCTACAAGCTTATCAGGCCAATCAGCAAATTTGCTAGACTTACAAGATTTCTTGATGATTTTAATTAAGGTTTTGTTGGTGGCTTCTGCTTGACCATTGCCTTGAGGATAATATGGTGATGAATGATGCAATGAAATGCGATACCTGTTGCAAAGATCACACAGTTCTTGAGAGAGAAATTTTGGCACATTGTCGGTGACGATGTCGCTAGGGATTCTGATCCTTGCCAGGATGTTACGCTTGATGAAGGAGCAGACTGTTGATGCTTTAATCTCCACGAATGCTTATGCTTCAGCCCACTTTGTGAAGTACTCCATTGCCGTCAGAATGAATGATTTTGAGCACATTTCGGAGTTGAGGTCACTCAAGCGGCCAATGATATCAAAAGCCCACATGGCGAAAGGCCATGGGGCCTGAATTGGATGAAGGGAAGATGCGGGAGAGTGAATCTTGTCGGCATGGAGTTGACATGAATGACAATGCCGGACAAAGATGGAGCAGTCTTCTTCTAGAGTTGGCCAATAATACCGTAGTCGGATGATTTTCTTAGCAAGGGCTTGTGCATTCAAATGACCACCACAAACTCCAGAATGTGCTTCCTTCAGCATCAACTCGGCTTCTTCTTCATCAAGACACCTGAGTAAGATTCCACTTAGGCTTCTCTTATAGAGCACTCCTCCTAGGATTGTATACCTCTGGGATTCTCTTCTAATTGCCTTCTTTTCTTTTGTGGTTGATCCAGGCGGGTATGACTGACCTTGGCAATACCTCGCAATCTCGTCATACCAAGGTCTCTCACCTTCTTCTAATTCTTCCAACTCAATTAAGAAGATTTCTTCTTTGTGTTCCAAGTATTCCTTTCTGTTGAACCTCTCCTTAACCTTCAGAAAATGTCCATCCTCAATTGCTGGAATTGTCCTCATACAGATGTGGATAGTTCACACTTGCCTGCCTAGAAGGACAGATAAAGATGAAACTAGTGAGGCTAAGGCATCGACGAGGATATTCTGAGAATGGGGGATATGGACAAATGTGTGTTTAAAGAATAGCTTGATGTAGCAGGTGGTGAGCTCCTGGTAGGGTTTGAGGTTTGGGTGGGATGTTCGATATTTGGATAGGACTTGGTAGAGGATCAATTGACTATCACCTATCACCCTCAGTTCAGTAGCACCATGGAAATGAGCGGCCTCCAGCCCGGCCAGCAAGGCTTCATACTCAGCTATGTTGTTGGTTGCTGGAAAGTTAAACTGAAAAGCCTGTGGTATGGTGACACCTTCAGGTGACAGAAAGACAATACCTATCCCTCTACCATGAGAGTTCAGAGCCCCGTCAAAATATAATGTCCAAAGATTGGAAGATCGGACTGACATTAGTTCGTCATCCGGGAACTCCGACTGGACTGGATCAATGATGGGTATGGGATGATGGGCAAGGTGTTCAGTAATAGCATAGCCCTTAATTGTCTTCTGTAGGACATAAGTGATATCAAATTGGGATATGAAACTCTGCCATCAAAACAGTCTTCTCTAACTTGATGGGATTGATACGAGCAATGAGCTTGACTTGGTGAACAAGGAAATAATGTTTGAGTTTCTGAACCACCCAAACAAGAGCAGCACAGGTCTTTTCTACCACAATGTACTTCAGCTCACAAACATCAAACATCTTAGACAAGTAATAAGTAGCTCGTTCTTTTCCTTCTTCATCAACTTGATCAAGGACTGCCCCAAGAGAGTTCTCAAGAACTGAGATGTAGAGGACCAAGGGCTTGTCGGGAATTGATGGTCTAAGTACAGGGGGACTTTCCAGGTATGTTTTCAACCCATCAAACGCCTCCTGGCACTTCGAATCCCATTTAAACTCGGTCCCTGCCTTGGTTAACTCATAGAAAGGTTTACACCTTTGAGAATGTTGGGAGATAAACCGGCGGACAAATTGTAGCCTTCCAATTAATCCTCGAAGCTCTTTCATATTCTTCGGGAGATGCATACCAATAATTGCTTTGGCCTTGTTTGGGTCGATCTCTATGCCCCTTTTTCTTACTATGAACCCAAGTAGTTTTCTTGATGAAACTCCAAATGTACACGTCTTAGGGTTCATTTTCAGCTTGTATTCTCTAGCTTGTTGCAAAACTTTCCTTAGTACTTCAGAATGATCTTCCCAACTCTTGGACTTGCTAACCAAATCATCCACATACACCTCTACAAGGCTGTGCATCATGTCGTGAAAGATAGCCATCATAGCCCTCTGATATGTAGCACCAGCATTCTTTAACCCAAAGGGCATGACAACATTGCAATATGTTCCCCAAGGTGTAGTGAACGAGGTCTTCTTTTGGTCCTCCTCAGCTAACTGAATCTGATTGTATCCAGAATAGCCATCCATGAATGAAAGCATTTCAAATCCAGCTGTGTTATCCACCAAAACATCGATATGAGGTAAAGGGAAATCATCCTTAGGACATGCTCGATTCAAGTCCCTGAAGTCTATACAAATCCGAATTCGTCCATCCTTCTTCATAACAAGGACTATGTTAGCCACCCATTGCGGATATAGGACGTCTTTAATAAATTTTGCTTGGTGTAGTTTGTCGACCTCTTCTTTCATTTTGAGTGCAATATCAGGGTGGAACCTCCTGAGCTTTTGTTTAACTGGGGTAGTTCTAGGTTTCAAGGTTAATCTATGTTCATCCAATGCATTATCTAATCCTGGCATGTCCTTATATGTCCATGCGAACGTGTCCTTATATTCTTCCAACACTTTGATCAAACGTTATTCTTGTGAGGGAGTGAGGTTTGCACTAATGAGGATAGTCTTAGGATCTTCTAGGGTTCCTAAATTTAGTTCTTTGGTTGGTTGATTCCCTGTGGCTGATGGTTCCTCAAATCTTCTAAGTCCAGATGCATATGCATCAGCCAAGTCCTCGATTTCATCCTCGGATTCGGGATCCTTCTCTGATACCACCTCATATACTCCCAAAGTATGATCTATGTTATGCTCATCCTTATATCGGATTTCATCTAGCTGGATGGTATTCTCTAAAAAGTTTGGCAGCCTTGCACACTCTATGCATTTCTATGCCAATTGTTGTAGATACGTATTTGGAACTCGTTTACCTCTGACTTTCCCATTTCCTAACCTAACTTGACATACTGAAGATAAAGCTGGAAAGGTGGTATTTACAGTGGAGGGAGGATCGAGTAAATCAATCAATGATTCAGGAAAGAGGGATCCCTTATTGGGAGCGCTCTCTGGGATGAGTAGAGATGTCTCCTTAATAGAAATGTGAATTTCAGAGAAGACGTTTTTTTTTTTGGAATTTTCTAATAAGAAGACAGACTGAGCCTGAGTGACTCGAGGCTTGCTAGGAGCTGACGGAATTAACAGAAAGAAAAACTTAAGGATAAAAGGGAAAAAGGAGTTCGTGGGCCCAATGGTAACAGAAAGTGGACACATGGGTCCAAAACTGATAAAAAAAGTAAACGGGTATGTGGACCCGATCTTAGAAATAAATGGGCATGTGAGCCCATGTTGGGAAAAGCCCTCAGTTCCGACATTGATGAGGGAAGTAAATGGGCAAGCTGGCCCCGTAAGAGTGGAAGGTTGAAGAGGGCACATGGGCCCAAAGTGAGTAAGTGGGCTCTGAAGCCCATCCAAAAGATCTAGAAACAATGGTACGAGGTTCAAACATGGGATTGTTTTATTTGGGTCTCGTGGAATGGTTATGACTTGGGTGGTATGCTCAACCAGATGATCCAAGATTGGTCTGCCCTTGAGTGGTTCCTGGTGCTCTTCCCCACTTGACAATAGATGAGTCAAAGATAAGCATAGGTCTTCCAAGTCTTCTTCTTCATCTGGAGCCTTCTCTTGACAACTGTAACGAAACTCTTGTCATCTTCAGCCATCATCATGGTCTCCCCTTTGATAAAGAATGTGTGGAGTCCCATGGCATATCCTGGCTGGAAGATCCTCCTTGGGATGGAATCCTCTTCGTATCCCAACCCCTGCCTGTGTGGCCTTTTCTCAGTTTGAATCGGCTGAGTGATCCCTTGAAGATCCTTGCCTAAACCTTTTCCAGGATGATAGTCCAATTTCATCATCATCCACCATCCCACTGTGTCAGGTGGAGAGGCGATCATGCATCTGACTTCCGGCAAATCTCCCACTGAGATCTGGGGCTGTATTGACAGACCCAGAGGTGATGTAAAAGTAGCATCATTCATCTCGTCTCTTATAGGCATGCTAGTCACCTTGACCACCTGTCCTTTAAAGGGAAACTTTATGCACTGGGGGTTTGTTGAAGCCACAGCTCCTATTGCCTCCAAGTATGGTCTCCCAAGTATAGCCCGAAAAGTTGGATCCAAATCCAGGATATGAAAGTCAGTTGTGACCACACATGGTCCAAGTTTAACCTCTAGAGTGACCACCCCACGTGCAGACTTCTTGGAGTTGTCATAGGCCGTCACCATGGCACAAGATGGCTTGATTTCTTGTTCAGAAATGCCGCACAACTGCAAAGTTTCTAGCGGCATAACGTTGATAGAGGCTCTAGAGTCAACCAAACATGATTTCACTTCAATATTACAAATAACCACAGCCACATGCAAAGCATATCTCCTAACCTCTGGATCTGCTAATTCCTCTTGAGAAAAAGTGAGTGTTGGGTGCCCACTTCTAGGGGCTAACACTGTAGTGATCTTCTCAGGTGGGAGATCTTCGCTCACCATGACCCATTGCAAATACTACTGTAGAATCTCCTGGTGTACCTTTGATCTTTTGATCAACTCAAGTATGGAAATACGGGTGTCGACTCTGAAAATTCAATGGTGCCTTCTCCTTTTTAGGGAAGTCCGTGAATCCAGATTGTCACCTCAAGAGGGGGTGAGAAATAAAGGAGAAAACATGAAAAGCAACTCTCACCTCGGTCCCACACTCACATTGATCCCCAAACTTTCATCCCTTGGTGTCGCTCGATCACCAAAGAGACGGTTCGGGTCATGTGGGAGGAGGGTGAGAAGAATTAAATTAAAACATGTGGTCGCCAGGAACCGTGGGTTCCTATTTATGAAATAAAATTGACCGTGTGTACCTTAGCGTGAAGAATGTGGGTTAAAGCTTCTCCTTCTTTGGCCGGCGGATGAAGAAGAGTCCTCAACGTGGTGGGTGCTTGATCTTCTGTGCAACTAGACAAACAAACAAGTGAAGTAGACAATTAGAACTAGACAAAGTGGAGTATATGTAAAGAAAATGACATGAAACACAACTTACTAGAAACAGACCGGATTCCGGTTATCTCTAACCCCTCTTTTTTCTATTTTCGGATTAATAGAGTAAAAATAATTCCAAAAAATGTAAAAAATAATTAGAAGATGGAGAATCACGAAACAAAGAGATAGGAAAAAGAACAGAAAGAATCTAAGTTGAATAGAGAGAGATATGGCCAAATATGGGTTGTCGAAAAAGCTGAGCAGCATTCCAGGATCCGCCAGCCGTGACTTTGCTTCTGCGCTGGTCACGACCAGCCCCGACCTCAGAATCAAGTGCCTTTAATTGCAAACTGAAGAAGACTTGGAGAGGAAGAATTTGATGAAGAGATCTTGGGCAGCAGACGTCCACACGTTGCTGTAGAGGCCAAAGAAGAGAGACCTGGCTGATCACCTACAGAACAGCCTTCCTCTCTCTTGAACCGACTTTTATCTCTCTACAAACTTAAAATTCTCTCTCTAAAAATCAAAAAATCAATGAAGGAGGGAGGTTGGACGTTTTGAGATGCCTGGGGGGTCGTGCTCATGCCTTTGGAACGACCAGAATCAAAGTTTATTTATAGGAGAAAAAACAGTCTTATCAAGACTAAAAAAAGGGGACTTTGCGCCCTACCCCAGGGTGCATGCGCCCTGGTGCAGGGCACATGCTCCCCACTGAGGGGTTCATGTGCCTCCCAGTGAGGGCACATGGCACATTTTCCGAAAAATTTGATCTTATCCGGTCGTCCGTTCAGCGGTAGAGTCCCGGTGAAAAACTAGGTCCCTCGTGCCTCCAGGGTAGGGCGCATGTGCCCTCAAGTGTGGGCACAAGGTCACGTGCCTCACTGGTGGGGCGCATGGGCATGTGCCCTGGGTCCCGGGCGCATGTGACTAGGAACTCGGGCGCATGGGACTATTTTTTCGCGTCCTTCTTCCGGAAGCCATTGCGAACACTCCCGAACTCGGAATTCGACACCGTTTGTTGCGTTGAAAAGATAACATGCTGAAGAAGATATATATAGAATTAGATCAGCCATAACACCCTCCAAAACTTCATAATTTTGTCCGGAAGTTAGGGCAGTGAACAGAAGATCCGATACTGGTCAGAATGACTTCGACGGCAAACCGGAAAGGCACGGAATGCAACAAAACTTGTCCGGAGTGTGAATATGACCATAACCTTCAATGCATGATCATTAGGCATTGGTCATTCAGCCAATTTCCATGTTTACATGATTTACGTATAACTTTCGCTCGGAAATTTTGGCTTTTTGCGGAAAACATCAGAAAACATCCAATTTCGTTTAGCGAAGCTCCAATTCAACTTTAAAAGACCCGGCATTATTATAAGGTCAATCATACATGTTACCTTATAAAACATGAGTTTTATGCTCTGAATTACGCGAATTTGGCGTGTCTACAGCTTGCCTCGCCTTGATGTCGGCTTTGTAAGTGAATGGCATATAATGAAACGGAGTGATTCGAAGTGAACTGTAATGGAATGCAAGTGAGCGTAGATGAATGTAGCGGAATGGAATGGTGATGGACTGAAAAGGTGGCATTAAGGTGTAGATATAGACACTCTTATCTACCCGATCCAGCAAAATGAATCTCACTAAGTATTCTAGATCACTTTCATGTTCTATCAAAACCTCACATAATTGACTGGTAAAAGATTTTCCATTGGCACGAGAGATGAAAAGTAAATGATAAAGGATAAAAGATAAAGGATGTAGACAACCCTCAGCGCGATGAGGAGTCCTCGAATTAGTTGGTTCATCATCAGCCAGCAACCCGAACTTTGCGGTGTTCTTATACTGTGATGGGCTAAAGTTTTAAAGGAGAAATTGATTTTAAAATGAAAAGAATACCAATCCATCATATTTGGAATCTCAAGTTCATTCAAGTTTCACCAAAATACTCAGTTTAATTTTGAGTGGAATAATCTCAAATTCTAAAAGGGTTCGTTTAAGCATAATAAAATTGCTCGGGTATCGTGAAAACCTTGAATCATGCTCTAGTAGAAAACTGAGTATTCGGAAAACGACAAGACAGACTTAAGCCATAGTGGGATTGAAAGATAATGTTGGGATTAACATAGAATGATGAGACAGAAGAAACAATGGTATGACAATTGCCATGGTGGGATAAAATAAAAGACACGGTGGGATAAAAGAAAGGAAAAAATAAAACATGATGGGATAAAAGAAAGAAAAGAATAAAACATAGAGGGATAAAATTGGTAATGATGAAGAATGTAAAGGAAGATGGATGTGAAAGCATATAAAATTATGTAGAAAATAGTTGAAGATATAGATTGTCTATTGGAGGTCAAGACACCTGATTAGGAACCATCGTCCCTCCAATGTTCAATTTTGGCTTATCCGTGAGTGTGAAGAAATGACCATGGCATCGCAGATTTTGTTGAAGGGGACCTCGGGCCCAGTCATTTTCACTCTCAAGGTCTTCCACATTAATGCATATAATACGTATCAAATTAACGTAACATAACTAGGTGACAAATGATAAGAGAGATGTGAAGTGCAAAATGAAATGATGGTGATGATGTAAGATTGATGAGAATGTGGATGAAATATTCTGGCATGATTTATCAACTTGCATCGACTGCCTGATTCATCAGCATCTTTGGTTCATCCTTGTCTTGCCTTTTGACGGAATACAGCACCACGATAATGTTCAGGTGGGTGGCGCTTCCTCTCTTTTTGCCACAAGGTTGGCATGACGTTCCTTGGGGAACACTGATCTCACCAATTCACCTGTTGGACTTCAAAGGTTGCCTAATAGCCATTCTCTTTTTTCCTCTTCAACTCCAGAAAACACTTAACAAAGTTGATTAAATTTTCATCATGACTCATCCCTTTGCCTGTTTATCGTTTGCCTTGATTTTGAGTCAAAGGGAGGAGCCTTCTTAACAAGGTAGAATAAAACAAATGACTGAAATGAAATGGGGGGTAAGGGTTAAGAGAACTTACCTGCCGTGGTGTGAATCCTTCCCTCTTACATTGAAATGCCTGAAACACTTGATAAAAGAGAATTAGATCTTCACCATGACTCATCCCTTTGTCCATTATGATCAACTTTGACTTAGGTCAAAGGGAAGAGCCTTCTTAACAAGGTGGAATAAAAAATATGGATATGCAATATAGAAATGGAACTATACATGACTGTCAAATAAACATGGATGCAACTAAGGCAATGATCATGACTGAGCATTTTTTTTTGGATTTTCTTGAAAACAATCAATTTTTTTGGATTTTCAATAGTATTCATATTTTTTTGGATTTTTGAAATATGTATTTTTTGATTTTTGAAATATGTATTTTTTGTGAATTTTGGAAATATTCACTTTTTTGTGGAGAAAATGCTGGTATTTGAGACAATTCATCGGTCTTTGGGGTTTGCCAAGACTCAAGTGGTAGATGCCACGTGCAAAAATAAAGTTCCCTACCTAGAATCCTTCTAACCTTCTTCCTTTGATCGGCTTGGATTCCACCTGGATTTGGTCGATTTACCCTACCCAAGGGGTTTAAGGAGGAAGAGTATAGAGGAAGTCCTTGATAGGGTTTAAAGATGTTAAGAGTGATTTCTCTACTCTCACTCAAATTACCCATTGGGGTTCGGCCTCTTTGGGTCTTTCCTATTTTTTGCTCTTTTCTATGTGGCACATATTTGGACAGGTTTTTGACTCGTGGGGACATTGCCCATCTTTTAGTTCCATTTGCCTTGACTATCATTCTGGGTACTCATTCAGACAGGTTGATCATTTTTCTTTTTCTAACCTGAGGGGTTCATTTCCCATCTTTTGGCACCCTTTTGTACCCTCTAAGACGGCCTCCTACTAGGGTGGCGAGTGTTTTCGATACTACCCCTCACTAATCTTCTCTCCCTATCTTGGACCGAGTAGAAGAGAATAGGGTAAGGGCACTCCTTCCATTTCTAGATTTCTGCCTTGCCTTTCGCAAGTGTCAAGTTGTCTGGATTCTACGATCGGGAAGTGTTGTGTGTGTAGAATGGTACCTACCCTTGACTTCTCACGAACAACCTAGGATCGATGACTTGAGATTATACCAGTGGTTTCTCCATTTTTATGGAAAGTATTTCTTTAGGTAAGCTCCATTCCAAGGATGATTCAATTTTTCTCCATCTGCATTAGTCAATTCATATGCATTACCTGGATACTTTTCAGTGATTACAAAAGGCCCTTCCCAGTTAGGTTGCAACTTGGAGCGGGGTCCCCCTGGCTTAACGAATATGCATTTGACTACCATCTCACCGATCTCGAATTTTCTCTTGACCACCCTCTTTTGATAAAACCTTTTAAGTCTATTCTGATAAGTGCGGGCATGCTCGGCGGCGGCTAGCCTTCTTTCATCCAGGAGTTCGAGCTGTGCAAGGAGAGATTCTCGTCTCTCATCAACAGGAATATCCCTATCGAGCTAAACTCGAAGAGATGGAAGTAATACTTCATAGGGGACCACTACTTCCATCCCATATGCCAAAGCATACGGGGTTTGTCCAGTAGGAGTCCTTACAGAAGTACGATAAGCCCATAGAGCATCTACAAGCTTATCAGGCCAATCGACAAACTTGCTAGACTTACAAGATTTCTTGATGATTTTGATTAAGGTTTTGTTGGTGGCTTCTGCTTGACCATTGCCTTGAGGATAGTACGGTGATGAATGATGCAATGAAATGCGATACCTGTTGCAAAGATCGCATAGATCTTGAGAGAGAAATTGTGGCCCATTATCGGTGACGATGTCGCTGGGGATCCCGAACCTTGCCAGGATGTTGCGCTTGATCAAGAAGCAGACTGTTGACGCTTTAATCTCCATGAATGCTTCCGCTTCAGCCCATTTTGTGAAGTACTCCATTGCCGTCAGAATGAATGATTTTGAGCGCATTTCGGAGTGGAGGTCACTCAAGGGGCCAATGATATCAAAAGCCCACATGGTGAAAGGCCATGGGATATGAATTAAATGAAGGGAAGATACGGGAGAGTGAATCTTGTCGGCATGGAGTTGACATGAATGACAATACCAGACAAAGATGGAGCAGTCTTCTTCTAGAGTTGGCCAATAATACTCTTGTCGGATGATTTTCTTAGCAAGGGCTTGGGCATTCACATGACCACCACACACTCCAGAATGTGCTTCCTTCAGTACCAACTCGGCTTCTTCTTCATCAAGACACCTGAGTAAGATTCCACTTTGGCTTCTCTTATAGAGCACTCCTCCTAGGATTGTATACCTCTGGGATACTCTTCTGATTGTCTTCTTTTCCTTGGTGGTTGATCCACGTGGGTATGACTGATCTTGGCAATACCTTGCAATCTCGTCATACCAAGGTCTCTCACCTTCTTCTAATTCTTCTAGTTCAATCAAGGAGATTTCTTCTTTATGTTCCAAGTATTCCTTTCTGTTGAACCTCTCCTTAACCTTTAGAAAACGTCTATCCTCAATTGCTGGAATTGTCCTCTTACAAATGTGGATAGTTCGCACTTGCTTGCCTAGCGGGAAAGATAGAGATGAAGCTAGTGAAGCTAAGGCATCGGTGAGGATATTCTGAGAACGGGGGACATGGACAAAGGTGAGTTTGAAAAATAGCTTGATGTAGCAGGTGGTGATCTCCTGGTAGGGTTTGAGTTTTGGATGGGAAGTTCGGTACTTGGATAGGACTTGGCGTAGGATCAATTGACTATCACCTATCACCCTCAGTTCAGTGGCACCATGGGAATGAGCGGCCTCCAGCCTGGCTAGCAAGGCTTCATACTCAGCTATGTTGTTGGTTGCTGGAAAGTTAAGCTGAAAAGCCTATGGAATGGTGACACCTTCAGGTGACAGAAGGACAATACCTATCTCTCTACCATGAGAGTTCAGAGCCCCGTCAAAATATAATGTCCAAAGATTGGAAGATCGGAGTGACATTAGTTCGTCATCCGGGAACTCTGACCGGACTGGGTCAAAGACCGGTATGGGATGATGGGCAAGGTGTTCAGCATTAGCATAACCCTTGATTGCCTTCTGTGGGACATAAGTGATATCAAATTAAGATAGAAAACTCTGCCATCGCCCTAACCAATCAGTCAAGACTGTCTTCTCTAACAGAAACTTAATGGGATTAATACGAGCAATGAGCTTGGCTTGGTGAGCAAGAAAATAATGTTTGAGTCTTTGAACCACCCAAACAAGAGCATCACAGGTTTTTTCTACCACAGTGTACTTCAGCTCACAGGCATCAAACATCTTAGACAAGTAATAAGTAGCTCATTGTTTTCCTTCTTCATCAATTTGTGCAAGGACTGCCCCAAGAGAGTTCTCAAGAACCGAAATGTAGAGTACCAAGGGCTTGTTGGGAATTGGTGGTCTAAGTACAGGGGGACTTGCCAGGTATGCTTTCAACCCATCAAACGCCTCCTGGCACTTCGAATCCCATTTAAACTCGTCCCCCGCCTTGGTTAACTCATAGAAAGGTTTACACCTTTGGGAATGTTGTGAGATAAACCGGTGGACAAATTGTAGCCTCCCAATCAATCATCGAAGTTCTTTCATATTCTTCGGAGGAGGCATACCAATAATTGCTTTGGCCTTGTTTGGGTCAATCTCTATGCCCCTTTTGCTTACTATAAACCCTAGTAGTTTTCCTGATGAAACTCCAAATGTGCACTTCTTAGGGTTCATTTTCAGCTTCTATTCTCTAGCCCTTTGTAAAACTTTCCTTAACACTTCAGGATGATCTTCTCGACTCTTGGACTTGATAACCAAATCATCCACATACACCTCTACAAGGGTGTGCATCATGTCGTGAAAGATAGCCATCATAGCCCTCTGATATGTAGCACCAGCATTCTTTAACCCAAAGGGCATGCCAACATAGCAATATGTTTCCCAAGGTGTAGTGAACGAGGTCTTCTCTTGGTCCTCCTCAGCTAACCGGATCTGATTGTATCCAGAATAGCCATCCATGAATGAAAGCATTTCAAATCCAGCTGTGTTATCAACTAAAACATCAATATGAGGTAAAGGGAAATCATCCTTAGGACACGCTTGGTTCAAGTCCCTGAAATCTATACAAATCCGAACCCGTCCATCCTTTTTCATAACAGGGACTATGTTAGCCACCCATTGCGGATATAGGACAACTTTAATGAATTTTGCTTGGTGTAGTTTGTCGACCTCTTCTTTCATTTTGAGTGCAATATTAGGGTGGAGTCTTCTGAGCTTTTATTTAACTGGGGTAGTTCCATATTTCAAGGTTAATCTATGTTCAACCAATGAATTATCTAATCCCGGCATATCTTCATACGTCCATGCGAACGTGTCCTTATATTCTTCCAAAACTTTGATCAAACGTTGTTCTTGTGAGGGAGTGAGGTTTGCACTGATGAGGATAGTCTTAGGATATTCCAGGGTTCCTAAATTTAGTTCCTTGGTCGGTTCATTCCCTGTGGCTGATGATTCTTCAAATCTTCTAAGTCCAGATGCATATGCATCAGCCAAGTCCTCGATTTCATCCTCGGATTCGAGATCCTTCTCTGATACCACCTCATAAACTCCCAAAGTATGATCTATGTTATGCTCATCCTCATATCGGATTTCATCTAGCTGGATGGTATTCTCTAAAAAGTTTGGCAGCCTTGCACACTCTACGCATTTCTGTGCCAATTGTTGCAGATACCTATTTGGAACTCGTTTACCCCAAACTTTCCTATTTCTTAATCTAACCTGACCTACTGAAGATAAAGCTGGAAAGGTGGTATTTACAGTGGAGGGAGGATCGAGTAAATCGATCAATGATTCAGAAAAGAGGGATCCCTGATTGGGAGAGCCCTCTGGGATGAGTAGAGATGTCTCCTCAATGGAGATGTGAGTTTCAAAGAAGACGTTTTTTATTTTGAGAATTTCATGTAAAAAGATAGAATGAGTCGGAATGACTCGAGGTTTGCCGAAGATGACTGAATTAATATAAAGAAAAACTTAAGGATAAAGGGGAAAAAGGGGATCGTGAGCCCAATGGTAACAGAAAGTGGACACATGGGTCCAAAACTGATGAAAAAAGTAAATGGGTACGTGGTCCCTATCTTAGAAATAAATGGGCATGTGAGCCCATGTTGGGAAAAGCCCTCAGTTCTAAAGTTGATGAGGGAAGTAAATGGGCAAGCTGGCCTAGTAAGAATGGAAAGTTGAAGAGGGCACATGGGCCCAAAGTGGGTAAGTGGGCTTTGAAGCCCATCCAAAAGATCTAGAAACAATGGTATGAGATTCAAACATGGGATTGCTGTATTTAGGCCTCGTGGAATGGTTTTGACTTGGGTACAATGCTTAACGAGATGATCCAAGATTGGTCTGCCCTTGAGTGGTTCCTGGTGCTCTTCCCCACTCAAGAACAAATGAGTCAAAGATAAGCATATATCTTACAAGTCTTCTTCTTCATCTGGAGCCTTCCTTCTTTTGATAGCTGTCATAGAACTCTTGTCATCTTCAACCATCATCATGGTATCCTCTTTGATAAAGAATGCGTGGTGTCCCATGACATATCATGGATGGAAGATCCTCCTTGGGATGGAATCCTCTTCGTATCCCAACCCCTGCCTACATGGCCTTTTCACAGTTTGAATCGGCTGAGTGATTCCTTGAAGATCCTTGCCTAAACCATTTCCAGGCTGATAGCCCAGTTTCATCATCATCTGCCATCCCACTGTGTCGGATAGAGAGGTGGTCATGCATCTGACTTCTGGAAATTCTCCCACTGAGATCTGGGGCTGTATTGATAGTCCTAAGGGTGATGTAAAAGTAGCATCATTTATTTCATCCCTTATAGGCATGCTAGTCACTGTGACCACTTATCCTTTAAAGGGAAATTTTATGCACTGGTGGTTTGTTGAAGCCACAGCTCCTATTGCCTCCAAGTATGGCCTCCCAAGTATAGCCCTAAAAGTTGGATCTAGTTCTAGAACAGGAAAATCTATTGTGACCGTACATGGTCCAAGTTTAACTTCTAGAGTGACCACCCCATGTGCAGACTTCTTAGAGTTGTCGTAAGCCGTCACCATGGCACATGATGGCTTGATTTGTTGTTCAGAAATGCCACGCAACTGCAAAGTTTCTGGCGGCATAACGTTGATAGAAGCTCCAGTGTCAACCAAACATGATTTCACTTCGATATTACAGATGATAACAGCCATATGCAAAGCATATCTCCTAACCTCTGGATCTGCTAATTCCTCCTGAGAGAAAGTGAGTGTTGGGTTCTCACTTCTAGGGGCTAACACTGTAGTGATATTCTCAGGTGGGAGATCTTCACTCTGCATGACCCTTTGTAAATACTGATGTAGAATCTCCTGGTGCACTTTTGATCTCTTGATCTACTCAGGTATGGAAATACGGGCCGGTGTCTTTTCCAAATGTTTTAACAGATCATAGGCTGTTCCTGGCAATGTTTCTTCCACTTGTTCCTCCTCCACTGGATCCTGCGGTTGAGTACCGGCTTGGGGAAAGAGCTGCTGGAACATCCTCCCACTCCGAAGCACCAGGGCTATTTGGCGGTTGGGTAGAGGTGATGGGTTAACTGGGGTGGACTGTGGTGGAACAGGTGGTGTAGGTGCAGGTATGGCAATGGGATTGATGGTTCTAGGATGATTGGGTTTATGGGTAGAGGGGTAGGATTTGGAGGTGGTAGTAATGGTGATATTGGTGGCCTGATAAGAAGAGGCCGGGGTGTAGGTTGTGGGGTTGGTTGTATGATGGGTTGGGGTTTTGGAGTGGTCATGCTTATAGGCTGGGGGTTTAGGATTGGTGGTGATTGTGGTGGTCGGATGAGCAAGGGTCGGTGTGTAGCAATGGTTGAAGGAGGTGTAGTTAAGGAGGGGGCTGTCCTAATGATGGGTCGGCGAGAGGAAGTGGCGGCCAGTGGTTGGGTTATTGAACTAGGTGGTGGTTGTGGAGTAGCAGGTGCACGGATTATTTGTCTAGGAGGGTTCCTAGCAGGAGGCCCAGCCGGGTTGACAGGCATGTTTGTATTGTTGCTTTCTAGTTGCCAACCTTGAGCACGGCTGGCATCTCCTTGGACATTGAAGTGTACTAGACCAATTCCTGGGTTTGGATGTGCTGGTGCCGGTGCTGGAGCGGGAGCATGTAATGGGAGCGGATTTTGAACAATCCCCAAGCCAGGTTGTTGTTGAGGTTGAGCCGGTGGACGCTGCCGCTGCTGCTGCCTAGCCTTCATAGCTTGTATGCATTTCCCCATTTGATCCCAATCAATGCTGCCTTGGTCATTAAGATCGTGGATGTAATCCTTGAATTGAAAACACACTTCTACAGTGTGCCCAGGACATCGGTGGTAAGCACGTTATCGGGACATATCTACATTTGTTGGCCAAACCTCTCTTTCCTTGGGCAATTCCAACTGTTTCTCCGCCATGAGTACATTGAAGATGTCGATCAAAGAGTAAGGGATTTGTTGGTAGTTCTCTCTCCTAGGACCTCCCCTTCGTGGTGCCTGATTGGGTGGTGGCGGTGCCCTATTGTAGGTAGGTTGACGAGGTTGCTGGAGTTGTGCTACTGGCTGAGGGGGTTGTTGTGGTTGTCGTGGTTTTTGTGGCCTAACCTGTTGTTGAGGGGGTAATAGGAAAGGTTCTGTGGTGGGTTTTTGAACTGGTTTTGATGGTTCCATCCCTGGTTCCCCACAATGTTTATAGCTTCGTTGTTGACCACTCCCTCGGTTGTAGGACCAATTGGTGCAGAGGGGGTTTTCCTGAAGTTTCTAGGTTTGGGATCAAAAGGATTTATCATGGTGGCATCTTTGAAATGGGCTTGCAAGTATCAGGCACTGTCATAGAGTTCATTCATGGTGGTAGGACGGTGCATGATAAATACATTCCTTAAGGCAGGTGTAGTGTTTCCAATAAGCATCTTCACTTGTTCCCCTTTAGAAATCACATCTGTCAATTTCTCTGCCATTCCTCTCCAGCGATCAGCAAACTTTATGAAGTCCTCTTTGGGCTTCATCTTCTCAGCAATCAAATCTGTGATGGAGCATGATGGTGTCACCCGGTCTCTGTATCATTGCAAAAATTTGGTCTTGACGATATCAAAGTCTCCTGCCTCAAAGGGGTCGAGTGAGTAGAACCATTCCAATGTAGACCCTTCTAGTGATCGACGGAACAAGAAGGAAAGAACCCTACGATCATCTTTCCAGAATGAGGATTCATAGATAAAATATTTAAGGTGGAGAAAAGGGTTGCCAGTACCATTGTCGCGGCGATAAACTGGTAGCTCAGAAGGTGGCAGGTGGAGAACTAGTAAAGAAGGAATAGAGATCTCAGGAACTGATTTGGAGTCCAGGCGACATCTCAGCTCTTCATAGCATTCATTCATTTGGGTGAGATGATCCATGATTGCCTAGGTGAGAGCAGGTTATTGGTTTACTGGTGGGGGTATGTGGTTAGAGACATGGTTTTGGAATTGAGGAGCATGACTTGGCAAATTCACTGAAGATTGTCCCATGACTTGGTGGGTCAGGGGAGCAACATGGTTAAAATAGGGTGGTTGAACTATAGATGGTTGAACTATAGATGGTTGTGTTAATGATGGTTGAATCATAGATTGTTGAACAATAGGTGGGTGAACAAAGGGTGATTGAATGAGTGGTGGTCGAACCATAGGACAAGGAGATGAGGCAATTTGATTGGCTTCAGCCTGATCAGAGGCAATCTTGCCCTTCACCATGGATTGTATGCGGGCGTAGGTTTCTGGGTCGGTATAGAGGGACAACTCCCTAAAGAGTTGTTCAACATCATGAGAGGCAGATGGTTGAGGGACCTCTTGTGCTTTTGACTCAAACAATGGATTAACAAGACCCTCTGATAGAATTGGTTGGTGACCCATCTCGTGCTCTCGATGTTCAGCTTGTTCTGCCATTCCAATGTGCCTTCCAGACCTTAATTGCCATGAACAAGTTGGCAAAATAAACAAAGAAATTTTTTTCTGGTTTTTTTTAGTATCTTGCAAAAAAATGTTAGAGGTTTGAGTTTTTGTTTGACAAACAAGTGATGCAAAGACTTGAAAGAAAAATTACGCAATGATTTTGATTAAACCTTAGGTTTATGAATTTTGTTAAGACTTGTTCTCTCAACAAATGGGTTAGGATCCTAACTCCAATCTCCAATGACCTAGGTTTCACACAATCTCACCACGTGTAGGTAACATAGGATACTTCGGGTTTTGGGGAGTGGTACAACCAACCCGATCGTTAGGAGGAATACTCCACGTATGAGGAATTACGGAGGCCTTGATGAAAGCCAACCAAGTCAACTAGGAAGGAATATCCCAGAAGAGAGGTCAGAATCCACCAAGAGGGTGTTTTGGATGGGAGGGGTAAATGAGAGAGGGAGCTCCCGCCTCAAAAAAAGTGTAAAATAAGGAGGTAGAGAGAAGGAGCAGAGAATGCAATAAAGTAATAAAACAAGTAATAAGCAAAACATAAACAAGCAATGACACAAGACAAGCAATTAGAAACTAGATAAGCAACTAGAAGCTAGAATCTAGACTTGTTTCTTATGTGTGCCAAATGAAGATAGTGAAAAGTGATGGAAAGAAGAGGGTTCAGATCTGATAGCCAAGCAAAAGGGTGTTCCACGTGGGGGGACCGATGTAAGAATAAGCTGGTTCATGTGGGAACCAGGGTAAAAAGTAAAGGTGGTTCACGCGGGAACCGGTTTTGGGTAAAAAAGGGTGGTTCACGTGGGAACTGGTTTGAATGATTAAAAGAAGGCCACGTGGGGTGAATTAAAGGTGAATAAATATCTGATCCAAGTTGGGATAGATATGAAGGAAAGTGGTTTGGTTCACGTAGAGCCGATGTAAAGAAAGAGATTGGTTCACGTGGGAACCGGTTTAAAAGGAAAAGGGTGGTTCACGTGGGAACCGGTTTAAATAAAATGACAGAAATTAAATGGCATACTTGGCACTTCAGATCTGATGAAATATGGGTGAAATCAGAAATTTTGAGATGGCATGAAGTTAAGAAAGGTGGAAAGAAGAAAAGGCTCACGTGGGAACCGGTCTAGAACTAGAACTAGTTGCAAACAAAACACTAAGCACCCACTGTTGAAGACATTGCTTGTCCCACCGTGGTCGCCACAAAGCTGTCGACTCCGAAAATTCGATGGTGCCTTCTCCTTTTTAGGGAAGTCCGTGAATCCAAATCGTCACCTCAAGAGGGGGTGAGAAAGAAAGGAGAAAACATGGAAAGCAACTCTCACCGTGGTCCCACACTCACATTGATCCCCGAACTTTCATTCCTTGGCGTCGCTCGATCACCAAAGAGACGGTTATGGTCATGTGGGAGGAGTGTGATAAGAAGTAAATTAAGGCATGTGGTCGCCAGGAACCGCGGGTTCCGATTTATGAAATAAAATACACCGTGTGTACCTTAGCGTGAAGAATGTGGGTTAAAGCTTCTCCTTCTTCGGCCGGCCGATGAAGAAGAGTCCTCAACGTGGTAGGTGCTTGATCTTTTGTGCAACTAGATAAACAAACAAGTGAAATAGACAATTAGAACCAGACAAAGTGGAGTATATGTAAATAAAATGACATGAAACACACAACTGACTAGAAACTGAACGGATTCGGGTTATCTCTAACCCCTCTTTTTTCCTTTTTCGGATTAAAAGGGTAAAAATAATTCAAAAAAATGTAAAAAATTGATATTAGGATGGATAATCATGAAATAAAGAGATAGAAAAAAGAACAAAAAGATTTTGAGTTGAATAGAGAGAGATATGGCGAAATCTGGGTTGTCGAAAAAGCCGAGCAGCAGCCCGGGATCTGCCAGGCGCGACTTTGCTTCTTCGCTCGTCACGACCAGCCCCGACCTCAGAATCAAGTTACTTAAATTTCAAACTGAAGAAGACTTGGAGAGGAAGAACTTTGTTGAAGATATCTTGGGCAGAAGACGTCCACACGCTGCTGTAGAGGCCGAAGAATAGAGACCTGGCTGATCACCTGCAGAACAACCTTCCTCTCTCTTAAACTGACTTTTATCTCTCTAAAAACTCTAAATTCTCTATCTAAAAATCACAAAATCAATGCAGGAGGGAGGTTGGACGTCTTGAGATGCCTGGGGGGTCGTGCTCATGCCTTTGGAACAACTAGAATCAGAGTTTATTTATAGGAGAACGAACAGTCTTATCAAGACTAAAAAGCGGGGACTTTGCGCCCTACCCCAGGGCGCATGCGCCCCATTGAGGGGTGCATGTGCCACCCAGTGAGGGCGAATGGCACATTTCTGGTCGATTCGTTCAGCGGTAGAGTCTCGGTGAAAAATTGGTTCCCTCGTGCCTCAAGGGTAGGGCACATGTGCCCTCAAGTGAGGGCACGAGGTCACGTGCCTCAATGGTAGGGTGCATGGGCACTTGCCCTGGGTCCTGGGCGCATGTGACCAGGGACCAGGGCGCATGGGACTGTTTTTGCGCGTCCTTCTTCCGGAAGCCATTGCGAACACTCCCGAACTTGGAATTCGACGCCGTTTGTTGCGTTGGAAAGATAACAGGCTGAAGAAGCTTTATATAGAATTGGATAAGACATCATACCCTTAAAAACTTCAGAATTTTGTCCGGAAGTTAGACAAGTGAATAGAAGATCCGATACTGGTCAAAATGACTCCGACGGCAAACCGGAAAGGCACGGTATGCAACAAAACTTGTCTGGAGTGTGAATCTGACCATAACCTTCAATGCATGATCATTAGGCATTGGTCATTCAGCCAATTTCCGTGTTTACACGATTTACGTGTGGCTTTCGCTCGAAAATTATGGCTTTTTGCAGAAAACTTTGGAAAACATCCGATTTCGTTCGGCGAAGCTCCAAATCAACTTTAAAAGACCTGGCATTATTATAACGTCAATCATACATATTACTTTATAAAACATGAGTTTTATGCTCTGAATTAGGTGAATTTGGCGTGTCTACAACGGGCCGGTGTTTTATCTAAATGTTTCAACAAATCATACGTCGTGCCTGGAAATGGTTCTTCCACTTGTTCCTCCTCCACTGGATCCTGTGGTTGAGTATTGGCTTGGGGAATAAGCCGCTGGAACATCCTCCCACTTCGAAGCACCAGGGCTATTTGGCGGTTGGGAAGAGGTGATGGGTTAACTGGGGTGGACTATGGTGGAATAGGTGGTGTAGGTGCAGGTATGGTAGGCAATGGGATTGGTAGTTCTGGGATGATTGGGTTTATGAGTAGAGGGGTAGGATTTGGAGGCGGTAGTGATGGTGATACTGGTGGCCTGAAAAGAAGAGGCCGGGGTGCAAGAGTGGTTGATGGGTTTGATGAAGGTGTTGGTAATGTAGTAGATTGTAGGGTTGGTGGTATGATAGATTGAGATTTTGGGGTGACAGAGCTTATAGACTGGTGGTTCAGGTTTGGTGGTGATTGTGGTGTCCGAATGAGCAAGGGCCGGTGTGTAGCAATGGTTGAAGGAGGTGTAGTTAAGGTGGGGGCTGGCCTAATGATGAGTCGGTGAGAAGAAGTGGCGGCCAGTGGTTGGGTTTTTGAACTAGGTGGTGGTTGTGGAGTAGAAGGTGCACGGATTATTTGTCTAGGAGGATTCCTAGAAGGAAGCCTAGCTGGGTTGACCGGCATGGTTGGATTTTGATTTTCTAGTTGCCAACCTTGAGCACGGCTAGCATCTCCGTGGACAATAGAGTGTACTAGACCAATTCCTGGGTTTGGATGTGCTGATGCCAGTGTTGGAGCGGGAGCATGTAATGGGAGAAGATTCTGAACAATCCCCAAGCCGGGATGTTGTTGAGGTTGAGTCGGTGAACGCTGCCGCCGCTGCTGCCTAACCTTCATTGCCTGTATGCATTCCCCCATTTGGACCCAATCAATGCTTCCTTGGTCATTCAGATCGTGGATGTAATTCTTGAATTGAAAACACACTTCAACAGTGTGGCCAGGGCACCAGTGGTAAGCACAGTATCGGGACATATTTGCATTTGTTGGCCAAAGCTCTCTTTCCTTGGGCAATTCCAACTATTTTTTTGCCATAAGTATATTGAAGATGTTGGTGAAGGAGTAAGGGAGTTGTTGGTAGTTCTCTCTCCTAGGACCTCCCCTTCGTGGTGCCTGATTGGGTGGTGGCGGTGCCCTATTATAGGTAGGTTGGCGAGGTTGCTGGGGTTGTGCTACTGGCTGAGGGGGTTGTTGGGGTTGTCGTGGTTGTGGTGTTCTAACCTGTTGTTGAGGGGGGTAATAAGAAAGGTTCTGTGGTGAGTTTATGAACTGGTTTTGACGGTTCCCTCCCTGGTTCCCCACAATGTTTATAGCTTCGTTGTTGACCACTCCCTCAGTTGTAGGACCAACTAGTGCAGAGGGGGTTTTCCTAAAGTTTCTAGGTTTGGGATCAAAAGGGTTTATCATTGTGGCATCTTTGAAATGGGCTTGCAAGTACCAGGCACTATCATAAAGCTCATTCATGGTGGTAGGATGGTGCATAATCAAGACATTTTTCAAGGCAGGTGTAGTGTTTCCAATAAGCATCTTCACTTGTTCCCCTTCAGAAATAACATCTGTCAATTTTTCTGCCATTCCCCTCCAGCGATCAGCAAACTTGATGAACTCCTCAGGCTTCATCTTCTCAACAATCAAATCCGTAATAGAGCATGATGGTGCCACCCAGTCTCTGTATCTTTGCAAAAATTTGGTCTTGACAATATCAAAGTCTCCTGCCTTAAAGGAGTCAAGCAAGTAGAACCATTCCAATGCAGACCCTTCTAGTGATCGGCGGAATAAGAAAGCAAGAACCCTACGATCATATTTCCAGAATGAGGATTCATAGAGAAAATCATTAAGGTGAAGAAAAGGATTGCCAGTACCATTGTAGCGGCGATAAACTGGTAGCTCAGAAAGTGGCAAGTGGAGAACTGGCAAAGAAGAAGTAGAGATCTCAGGAACTGACTTGGAGTCCAGGCGACATCTCAGCTCTTCATAGCGTTCATTCATCTGGGTGAGCTGATCCATGACTGCCTGGGTGAGAGAAGGTTCTTGGTTTACTGGTGGGGGTATGTGGTTAGAGACATGATTATGTAATTGAGGAGCATGACTTGGCAAATTTACTGAAGATTGTCCCATGACTTGATGGGCTAAGGGAGCAACATAGGGTGGCTGAACAAATGATGGTTGAACCACAGATGGTTGAACTATAGATGGTTAAACTACAGATGTTTGTGCTAGTGATGGTTAAATCACAGATTGTTGAACAATAGGTGGTTGAACAAATGGTGATTGAATGAGTGGTGGTCGAACCATAAGACAAGGAGATGAGGCAACTTGGTTGGCTTCAGCCTGATCTGAGGCAATTTTTCCCTTCACCATGGATTATATGCGGGCGTAGGTTTCTGGGTCGGTATAGAGACACAACTCCCTAAAGAGTTGTTCAACATCACGAGGGGAAGATGGTTGAGGGACTTCTTGCGCTTCTGATTCAAACAATGAATTAACATGACCATCTGACGGAATCGGTTGGTGACCCATCTCGTGCTCTTGATGTTCAGCATGTTCCGCCATTCTAATGTGTCTTCCAGACCTTAATTGCATTTGAACAAGTTGGCAAAATAAACAAAGAAGTTTTTTCTATTTTTTTTAGTATCTTGCAAAAAATGTTAGGGGTTTGAATTTTTGTTTGACAAACAAGTGATGCAAAGACTTGAAAGAAAAATTACGCAATGATTTTGATTAAACCTTAGGTTTATGGATTTTGTTAAGAATTGTTCTCTCAACAAATGGGTTAGGATTCTAACTCCAATCTCCAATGACCTAGGTTTCACACAATCTCACCACGCGTAGGTAACATAGGATGCTTCGGGTTTTGGGGAGTGGTACAACCAACCCGATCGTGAAGAGGAATACTCCACGTATGAGGAATTACGGAGGCCTTGATGAAAGCCAACCAAGTCAACTAGGAAGGAATATCCCAGAAGAGAGGTCAGAATCCACCAAGAGGGTGTTTTGGATGGGAGGGGTAAATGAGAGAGGGAGCTCCCGCCTCAAAAAAAGTGTAAAATAAGGAGGTAGAGAGAAGGAGCAGAGAATGCAATAAAGTAATAAAACAAGTAATAAGCAAAACATAAACAAGCAATGACACAAGACAAGCAATTAGAAACTAGATAAGCAACTAGAAGCTAGAATCTAGACTTGTTTCTTATGTGTGCCAAATGAAGATAGTGAAAAGTGATGGAAAGAAGAGGGTTCAGATCTGATAGCCAAGCAAAAGGGTGTTCCACGTGGGGGGACCGATGTAAGAATAAGCTGGTTCATGTGGGAACCAGGGTAAAAAGTAAAGGTGGTTCACGCGGGAACCGGTTTTGGGTAAAAAAGGGTGGTTCACGTGGGAACTGGTTTGAATGATTAAAAGAAGGCCACGTGGGGTGAATTAAAGGTGAATAAATATCTGATCCAAGTTGGGATAGATATGAAGGAAAGTGGTTTGGTTCACGTAGAACCGAAGTAAAGAAAGAGATTGGTTCACGTGGGAACCGGTTTAAAAGGAAAATGGTGGTTCACGTGGGAACCGGTTTAAATAAAATGACAGAAATTAAATGGCATACTTGGCACTTCAGATCTGATGAAATATGGGTGAAATCAGAAATTTTGAGATGGCATGAAGTTAAGAAAGGTGGAAAGAATAAAAGGCTCACGGGGGAACCGGTCTAGAACTAGAACTAGTTGCAAACAAAACACTAAGCACCCACTGTTGAAGACATTGCTTGTCCCACCGTGGTCGCCACAAAGCTGTCGACTCTGAAAATTCGACGATGCCTTCTCCTTTTCAGGGAAGTCCGTGAATCCAAATCGTCACCTCAAGAGGGGATGAGAAAGAAAAGAAGAAAACTCGGAAAGCAACTCTCGCCTCGATCCCACACTCACATTGATCCCCGAACTTTCATCCCTTGGTGTTGCTCGATCACCAAAGAGACGGTTTGGGTCATGTGGAAGGAGGGTGATAAGAATAAAATCAAGACATGTGGTCGCCAGGAACCGTGAGTTCCGATTTACGAAATTAAAGATGACCGTGTGTACCTTAGCGTGAAGAATGTGGATTAAAGCTTCTCCTTCTACGACCGGCCGATGAAGAAGAGTCCTCAACATGGTGGGTGCTTGATCTTATGTGCAACTAGACAAACAAACAAGTGAAATAGACAATTATAACTAGACAAAGTGGAGTATATGTAAAGAAAATGACATGAAACACACAACTGACTAGAAACTGACCGGATTCTAGTTATCTCTAACCCCTCTTTTTCCTATTTTCGGATTAAAAGAGTAAAAATAATTCAAAAAAATGTAAAAAAATGATATGAGGATGTATAATCATGAAACAAAGAGATAGGAAAAATAACAAGAAGATTTTGAGTTGAATAGAGAGAGATATGGCCAAATCTGGGTTGTCGAAAAAGCCGAGCAGTATCCCAGGATCTGCCAGGCGCGACTTTGCTTCTGCGCTCGTCACAACCAGTCCCGACCTCAAAATCAAGTTCCTTAAATTTCAAACTTAAGATGACTTGGAGAGGAAGAACTTTGGTGAAGATATCTTGGGCAGCAGACGTCCACACGCTGCTGTAGAGGCCGAAGAAGAGAGACTTGACTAATCACCTGCAGAACAGCCTTCCTCTCTCTTGAACCGACTTTTATCTCTCTAAAAACTCGAAATTATCTATCTAAAAATCACAAAATCAATGCAGGAGGGAGGTTGGATGTATTGAGATTCCTGGGGGGTCATGCTCATGCCTTTGGAACGACCAGAATCAGAGTTAATTTATAGGAGAATGGACGATCTCATCAAGGCTAGAAAATAGGGCACATTGCGCCCTACCCCAGGGCGCATCAAGGATTCCGGAATCGGAATCGGAATCGGAATCCGATTCCAATTCCAGGAAAGGGAATCGATTCCGGATCGGTCCGGAATCGGGTTTTTTTTTGAATTTTTTTTTCGTCAAAAAAATTCAAAAAATTCAGAAAAAATTCTAAAAAAATAGGAAATGAGTTAGAAAAAATTTTAAAAATAACCAATGCATTCATCCACAGGACCACATCGAATAAATACTAATGAACTCCAATTGAAGACTTGAAGTTAAGTACATATTCCAATTCCATTGATTCAAAAATCAAAGAGTTGATACATCATAAAAAAAGTTACATCATATCAATCTACTACCAATATCCAGGATATAGATATGGGTCTTCCTCCTCTCCCTGCTGCTCGTGATGCTCCTCCCTCGTGCTCAGTCTTGTATACTGTCCGGGACCATATCCATATGAAAATAATGCCGATGCCATGCCATCAAGGTCGTATGGATCGGACTGCGGGACGACCGGGACGTAAGCAGAGGATGGTGGAGCTAGTGGTGTAATCCACTGCTGGTCAGCCTGGCCAAATGCTGGATACTGTGGCTCCATAATATAAGAATGCGGTGTCTGCTCATCCAGCGTGTAATACGGCTTTGGAAGCCGTGAATCAGGAGACTCAGCTGCTGCTGATGGCTGCGTCGCTGGTATGCACTCCTCGTCATCATCACCTGAGGAGTGAGAAGGAGCCTGCGTGCTGTCATCTGGGCTGACAGGACGCCTGACCTCTAGCTTCCTTCTCTTCACCTCTTCAGCCATCTCTGAAGTACCAGAAGGACCGGAACCCAAAGTTTTTTTCAACTTTGCAAATCCTCCCATTTTCCGTGCAGTCACCTTTGTTTTCGTTTTCCCCGGACTGCGAATGGGCTGGGTAGCGGCTGCTGGGGGGACTGGAGCTGGAGCTGGGGCTAAAGCTGCAGGTGGCTGCTCTATAGCTGCAGGTGGCTGCTCTATAGCTGCTGGGGCAGAAGAAGGCCCTGCCTGAGCCTGAGAAGTAGATGGAGGTGGAGCTGGAGCATCCTCCTCGGCTTCAACACCATCCAACTCTCCTTCAGCCCATGCACGATCATCGGGATCAAACTCAGCTGCATGATCCCTGGCTTCCCTCTCCTCTATCCAGGAGGCAAGTGCATGCTCCTCCTGGAATATCTGGTCCATGTCCACCTCCTCGGGTGGTGGTGTGGCGGAGGAATGCCTCTGCTCGTACGGGCCACCTGCGAATCGTGCAAATCGTGCCTCGCTGATCTTCTGTCGATCCTTGATGTTCTTTATGCGCAGCCTCATGTTGTAATGACAGAAGACCAGCTTCTCCAGCCGGTCTGAGGTCAACCTGTTCCTCCTTTTCGTATGTATCAGGTTGAATGTACTCCAGTTCCTCTCACAATGGGAGGAACTGGTGCTCTGGCTGAGTATCCTGATACCGATGGCAGCAAGTGGATTCCATCCACTCCTGGTGTTCACCTGAACCCACCACTCAGCTGCAAGAAAAAAAGAAGAAGAGAAAAGGTAAACAATTAGCCCATCATCTACCATAACTTATATGAAAACAAAATAAAATCTTCATCAAGCTATTACTATACCAGGTGACACTTTGTCAACTGAATATTTAAGGTCAGCATTGTCGACTCTGAAAATTTGACGGGGTCCTCTCCTTTTCAGGGAAGTCCGTGAACCCAGATCGTCACCTCAAGAGGGGATAAGAAAAGAAAGGAATAAAAACATCGGAAAGCAAATCTCACCTCAGTCCCACACTCACATTGATCCCCGAACTTTCATCCCTTGGCATCGCTTGATCACCAAAGAGATGGTTCGGGTCATGTGGGAGGAGGGTGAGAAGAAAGAAATGTGGTCGCCAGGAACCGTGGGTTCCAATTTATAGAATTAAAATTGACCGTGTCTACCTTAGCGTGAAGAATGTGAGTTAAAGCGTCTCCTTCTTCGGCCGGCCGATGAAGAAGAGTCCTCAACACGGTGGGTGCTTGATATTCTGTGCAACTAGATAAATAAACAAGTGAAAGAGACTATTAGAACTAGACAAAGTAGAGTATATGTAAAGAGAATAACATAAAACACACAATTGACTAGAAACTGACCGGATTCGGGTTATCTCTAACCCCTTTTTTTATTTTCGGAATAACAGAATAAAAAGTAATGCAAAAAAATGTAAAAAATGATAGGATGATGGATAATCACTAAACAAAGATATAGGAAAAAGAACTGAAATATTCTGAGTTGAATAGAGAAAGATATAGCCAAATCTGTGTTGTCGAAAAATCCGAGCAGCAGTCCAGGATCTGCCAGGCGCGACTTTGCTTCTGCGCTCGTCACGACCATCCCCAACCTCGGAATCAAGTGCCGTCGATTGCAAACTTAATAAGACTTGGAGATGAAGAACTTTGATGAAGAGAGAACTGGCAGAAGACGTCCACACACTGCTGTAGAGGCCAAAGAAGAGAGACTTGGCAGATCACCTGCAGAACAGCCTTCGTCTCTCTTGAACCAACTTTTCACTCTCTAAAAACTCGAAATTCTCTCTCTAAAAATCACAAAATCAATGTAGGAGGGTGGTTGGACGTCTTGAGATGCCTGGGGGGTCGTGCTCATGCCTTTGGAATGACCGGAATCAGAGTTAATTTATAGGAGAACGAGCAGCGTTATCCGGGCTAAAAAATAGGGGCCTTGCGCCCCACCCCTGGGCGCATGCGCCCTGGTGCAGGGTGCATGCGCCCCACTGAGGGGTGCATGTGCCCCCCAGTGAGGGCGCATGGGCACAAATCTCGAGAAATGGGGCCTTATCCGATCGGCGGTTAGTGGTAGAGTCCCGGTGAAAAACTGGGTCCCTCGTGCCTCCAGGGTGGGGCGCATGTGCCCTCAAGTGAGGGCACAAGGTCACGTGCCTCACTGGTAGGGCGCATGGGCATGTGCCCTGGGTCCCAGGCGCATGTGACCAGGAACCCGGGCGCATGGGACTGGTTTCGCGTGTCCTTCTTCCGGAAGCCATTGCAAACACTCCCGAACTCGGAATTCGACGCCGTTTGTTGCGTTGGAAAGATAACAGGCCGAAAAAGATTTATATAGTATTAGATCAGCCATAACACCCTCAAAAAATTCAGAATTTTGTCCGGAAGTTAGGGCAGTGAATAGAAGATCCGATACTGGTCAAAATGACTTCGACGGCAAACCGGAAAGGCACGGAATGCAACAAAACTTGTCCGGAGTGTGAATATGACCATAACCTTCAATGCATGATCATTAGGCATTGGTCATCAGCCAACTTCCGTGTTTACACGATTTACGTGTGGCTTTCGCTCGGAAATTTTGGCTTTTTGCGGAAAACGTCGGAAAACATCCGATTTCGTTCGGCGAAGCTCCAAATCAACTTTTAAAAGACCTGGCATCATTATAAGGTCAATCACACATGTTGCCCTATAAAACATGAGTTTTATGCTCTGAATTAGGCGAATTTGGCGTGTCTACAGCTTGCCTCGCCTTGATGTCGGCTTTGTAAGGGAGTGGCATGTAATGAAGCGGAGTGATTCGGATTGAACTGTAATGGAATGCAAGTGAACGTAGATGAATGTAGCCGAATGGAATGATGATGGACTGAAAAGGTGGCATCAAGGTGTAGATATAGACACGCTTATCTGCCTGATCCAGCAAAATGAATCTCTCTGAGTATTCTAGATCGCTTTCATGTTTAATCACAACCTCATATAATTGACTGGTAAAAGACATGCCCTTGGCACGAGAGATGAAAAAGTAAATGATAAAGGATAAAAGGATGTAGCCAACCCTCAGCGTGGTGAGGAGTCCTCGAATTCGTAGGTTCATCATCAGCCAGCAACCCAAACTTTGCGGTGTTCTTGTACTGTGATGGGCTAAAGTTTTAAAAGAGAAGTTGATCTTAAAATGAAAAGAATACCAATCCATCAAATGTGGAATCTCAAGTTCATTCAAGTTTCACCAAAATACTCAGTTTAATTCTTAGTGGAAGAACCTCAAGTTCTTAAAGGGTTCGTTTTAAGCAAAACAAAATTGCTCGGGTATCATGAAAACCATGAATCATGCTCTGGAGAAAACTCGATATTCGGAAAACGACAAGACAGATTTAAGCTATAATGGGATTGAAAGATAATGGTGGGACTAACATAGTATGATGGTAAAGAAGAATCAATGGCATGACAATTACCATGACACAGTGGGTAAAATAAAAGACACGGTGAGATAAAAGAAAGGAAAGAATAAAATATGGTGGAACAAAAAGAAAGGAATAAAACATGAAGAGATAAAATTGGTAACGATAAGAATAAAAAAGGAGATGGATGTGAAAACATAGAAAATTATGTAGAAAATAGTTGAAGATATAGATTGTCTATTGGAGGTCAAGACACACGATTAGGAACCATCGTCCCTCCAATGTTCAATTTTGGCTTATCCGTGAGTGTGAAGAAATGACCAAGCCGTCGTAGATTTTGTTGAAGGGGATCTCGGGCCATCATCTTCACTCTCAAGGTCTTCAACATTAATGCATATAATATGTATCAAATGGACCTAACATAACTAGGTGACAGATAGTAAGAGTGATGTGAAGTGCAAAAATGCAATGATGGTGATGATGTAAGATTGATGAGAATGTGGATTTGAGTGAAGTCTTCTGGCGTAGTGCATCGACCACCTGATTAATCAGCATCTCTGGTCCATCCATGTCTTGCCTTCTGACGGAATACAACACCATGAGAATGTTTAGCTGGGTGGTGCTTCCTTTCTTTTCGCCGCAAGGTTGGCATGACGTTCCTTGGGGAACACTGATCTCGCCAATTCACCTGTTAGGACTAAAAAGGTTGCCTGCACATTTCTAGTTAGTACCCAACAGACGGAATTGTCATATGAAGCAGATTGTTCATTAAATGATCAACTGAAGATTTTACTATTAGAACCATCATTTGGAGGTCAAAACAAAGTTCTGATGATGGTTCCTTTAGCAAAAATGTCATTTTTAACATTATAGACAATTTCTGAATTTTTGAGATTTTTTTGAATTTTTCAAATTTTTTTGTCGGGGGCACCTGGCCATGCGCCCTGGGGTGGGGCACCTGGCCATGTGCCCCCAGATGAGGGCACATGCGCCCTGAGACAATTTTTTTTTTTCAGAAAAAAATGTACCTGATCGCCCTTCTCTTTTTTACTTCTTCAGCTCATGAAAATACTCAATGAAAATGATTAAATTTTTATCATTACTCATCCCTTTGCCTGTATATCGTATGCCTTGATTTTGAGTCAAAGGGAGGAGCCTTCTTAACAAGGTGGAATAAAACAAATGACTTAAATGAAATATGGGTAAGGGTTAAGAGAACTTACCTACCGTGGTGTGAATCTTCTCCTCTTCTACATTGAAATGCCTGAAACACTTGATAGAAAGGGGATTAGATCTTCACCGTGACTCATCCCTTTGCCTATTATGGTCAACTTTGACTTAGGTCAAAGGGGAGAGTCTTCTTAACAAGATAATTAAGGTAGAAGGATATGCAATGCAAGAATGGAAATATGCATAACAGTCAAATAAACATGGATGCAACTAAGGCAATGATCATGACTGAGCAAAAAATTTTATTTTTTGTGTTTTCTTGAAAACAATCATTTTTTTGGATTTTCAAAAGTATTCAAGTTTTTTTGGATTTTTGAAATATGTATATTTTTTTTTGAATTTTTGAAATATTCATTTTTTGGGTTTTTGAAATATGCATTTTTTTTGGGTTTTTGAAATATGCATTTTTTTTGGGTTTTTAAAATATGCATTTTTTTGGGTTTTTGAAATATGCATTTTTTTGTGGAGAAAATGCTAGTATTTGAGACAGTTCATCGGTCTCTGGAGTTTGTCAAGACTCAAGTGGTAGATGCCACGTGCAAAAATAAAGTTCCCTACCTAGAATCCTTCTAACCTTCTTCCTTTGATCGGCTTGGGTTTTACCTGGATTTGGTCGGTTTACCTTACCCAAGGGGTTTAAGGAGGAAGAGTATAGAGTAAGTCCTTGATAGGGTTTGAAGATGTTGAGAGGGATTTCTCTACTCTCACTCAAATTACCCATTGGGGTTCGGCCTCTTTGGGTTTTTCTTTCTTTTTTTGCTCTTTTCTATGTGGCACATATTTGGACAGGTTTTTGACCCGTGGGGACATTGCCCATCTTTTACTGCTATTTACCTTGACTATCATTCTGGGTACTCATTCAAACAGGTTGATCATTTTTCTTTTTCTAACCTGAGGGGTTCATTGCCCATCTTTTGGCACCCTTTTGCACCCTCTGAGACGGCCTCCTACTAGGGTGGGAGTGTTTTCGATACTACCCCTCCCTAATCTTCTCTCCCTATCTTGGACCGAGTAGAAGAGAATAGGGTAAGGGTACTCCTTCCATTTCTAGATTTCTGCCTTGCCTTTCGCAAGTGTCAGGTTGTCTGGATTCTAGGATCGGGAAGTGTTGTGTGTGTAGGATGGTACCTACCCTTGACTTCTCACGAACAGCCTAGGATCGATGACTTGAGATAATACCAGTGGTTTCTCCATTTTTATGGAAAGTACTTTTTGAGGTAAACTCCATTCCAAGGATGATTCAATTTTTCTCCATCTGCATTAGTTAATTCATATGCATTACCTGGATACTTTTCAGTGATTACAAAAGGCCCTTCCCAGTTAGGTTGCAACTTGGAGCGGGGACCCCCCGGCTTAACGAATATGCGTTTGACTACCATCTCACCGATTTCGAACTTTCTCTCGACCACCCTCTTTTGATAAAACCTTTTGAGTCTATTCTGATAAGTCCGGACATGCTCGGCGGCGGCTAGCCTTCTTTCATCCAAGAGTTCAAGCTTTGCAAGGAGAGATTCTCGTCTCTCATCAACAGGAATATCCTTGTCGAGCTGAACTCGGAGAGATAGAAGTAATACTTCGTAAGGGACCACTGCTTCCATCCCATATGCCAAAGCATACGGGGTTTCTCCAGTGGGAGTCCTTACAAAAGCACGATAAGCCCATAGAGCATCTACAAGCTTATCAGGCCAGTCGGCAAATTTGCTAGACTTACAAGATTTCTTTATGATTTTGATTAAGGTCTTATTGGTGGCTTCCGCTTGACCATTGCCTTGAGGATAGTATGGTGATGAATGATGCAATGAAATGTAATACCTGTTGCAAAGATCACGCAGATCTTGAGAAAGAAATTTTGGCCCATTATCGGTGACGATGTCGCTGGGGATCCCGAACCTTGCCAGGATGTTGCGCTTGATGAAGGAGCAGACTGTTGACGCTTTAATCTCCACGAATGCTTCCACTTCAGCCCACTTTGTGAAGTACTCCGTTGCCGTCAGAATGAATGATTTTGAGCGCATTTCGGAGTTGAGGTCACCCAAGGGGCCAATGATATCAAAAGCCCACATAGCGAAAGGCCATGGGGGCATGAATTGGATGAAGGGAAGATGCGGGAGAGTGAATCTTGTCGGCATGGAGTTGACATGAATGACAATGCCGGACAAAGATGGAGTAGTCTTCTTCTAGAGTTGGCCAATAATACCCTTGACGGATGATTTTCTTAGCAAGGGCTTGGGCATTCACATGACCACCACAATCTCCAGAATGTGCTTCCTTCAGCACCAACTCGTCTTCTTCTTCATCAAGACATCTGAGTAAGATTCCACTTAGGCTTCTCTTGTAGAGCACTCCTCCTAGGATTGTATACCTCTAGGATACTCTTCTGATTGCCTTCTTTTCTTTAGTGGTTGATCCAGGTGGGTATGACTGATCTTGGCAATACCTCGCAATCTCGTCATACCAAGGTCTCTTACCTTCTTCTAATTCTTCAAACTCAATCAAGGAGATTTCTTCTTTATGTTCCAAGTATTCTTTTATGTTGAATCTTTCCTTAACCTTCAGAAAACGTCCATTCTCAATTGCTGGAATTGTCCTCTTACAGATGTGGATAGTTCGCACTTGCCTACCTAGCGAGACAGATAGAGATGAAGCTAGTGAAGCTAAGGCATCGGCGAGGATATTCTGAGAGCGGGGGACATGGACAAAGGTGAGTTTGAAGAATAGCTTGATGTAGCAGGTAGTGAGATCCTGGTAGGGCTTGAGGTTTGGATGATAAGTTCGGTACTTGGATAGGACCTAGCGTAGGATCAATTGACTATCACCTATCACCCTCAGTTCGGTGGCACCATGGAAATGAGCGGCCTCCAGCCCGGCCAGCAAGGCTTCATACTCAGCTATGTTGTTGGTTGCTGGAAAGTTAAGCTGAAAAGCCTGTGGAATGGTGACACCTTCAGGTGACAGAAGGACAATACCTATCCCTCTATCATGAGAGTTCAGAGCCTCGTCAAAATATAATGTCCAAAGATTGGAAGATCGGACTGACATTAGTTCGTCATCCGGGAACTCCGACCGGACTGGGTCAAAGACGGGTATGGGATGATGGGCAAGGTGTTCAGCAATATCATAACCCTTGATTGCCTTCTGTGGGACATAAGTGATATCAAATTGTGATAAGAAACACTGCCATCGTCCTAACCGATCAGTCAAGACTGTCTTCTCTAACAGAAACTTAATAGGATTGATACGAGCAATGAGCTTGACTTGGTGAGCAAGGAAATAATGTTTGAGTTTCTGAACCACCCAAATAAGAGCAGCACACGTCTTTTCTACCACAGTGTACTTCAGCTCACCAGCATCAAACATCTTAGACAAGTAGTAAGTAGCTCGTTCTTTCCCTTCTTCATCAACTTGTGCAAGGACTGCCCCAAGAGAGTTCTCAAGAACCGAAATGTAGAGGACCAAGGGCTTGTCGGGAATTGGTGGTCTAAGTACAGGGGGACTTGCCAGGTATGTTTTCAACCCATCAATCGCCTCCTGGCACTTCGAATCCCATTTAAACTCGGCCCCCGCCTTGGTTAACTCATAGAAAGGTTTACACCTTTGGGAATGTTGTGAGATAAACCGGCGGACAAATTGTAGCCTCCCAATCAATCCTCGAAGTTCTTTCATATTCTTCGGAGGAGGCATACCAATAATTGCCTTGGCCTTGTTTGGGTCGATCTCTATGCCCCTTTTGCTTACTATGAACCCAAGTAGCTTTCCTGATGAAACTCCAAAGATACACTTCTTAGGGTTCATTTTCAGCTTGTATTCTCTAGCTCGTTGCAAAACTTTCCTTAACACTTCAGAATAATCTCCCCGATTCTTGGACTTGATAACCAAATCATCCACATACACCTCTACAAGGGTGTGCATCATGTCATGAAAGATAGCCATCATAGCCCTCTGATATGTAGCACCGGCATTCTTTAACCCAAAGGGCATGACAACATAGCAATATGTTCCCCAAGGTGTAGTGAATGAGGTCTTCTCTTGGTCCTCCTCAGCTAACCGGATCTGATTGTATCCAGAATAGCCATCCATGAATGAAAGCATTTCAAATCCAGCCGTGTTATCAACCAAAACATCGATATGAGGTAAAGGAAAATCATCCTTAGGACACTCTCGGTTCAAGTCCCAGAAGTCTATACAAATCCGAATTCGTCCATCCTTCTTCATAACAGGGACTATGTTAGCCACCCATTGCGGATACAGGACAACCTTAATAAATTTTGCTTGATGTAGTTTGTCGACCTCTTCTTTCATTTTAAGTGCAATATCAGGGTGGAATCTCCTGAGCTTTTGTTTAACCGGGGTAGTTCCAGGTTTCAAGGTTAATCTATGTTCAACCAATGAAGTATCTAATCCCGGCATGTCTCCATATTTCCATGCGAACGTGTCCTTATATTCTTCCAAAACATTGATCAAACATTGTTCTTCCGAGGGAGTGAGGTTTGCACTAATGAGGATAGTCTTAAGATCTTCTAGGATTCCTAAATTCAGTTCCTTGGTCGGTTCATTCCCTGTGGCTGATGGTTCTTCAAATCTTTTAAGTCCAGATGCATATGCATCATCCAATTCCTCGATTTCATCCTCGGATTCGGGATCTTTCTCTGATACCACCTCATATACTCCCAAAGTATGATCAATGTTATGCTCATCCTCATATCGGATTTCATCTAGCTGGATGGTATTATCTAAAAAGTTTGACAGCCTTGCACACTCTACGCATTTCTGTGCCAATTGTTGCAGATACCTATTTGGAACTCGCTTACCTCTGACTTTCCTATTTCCTAACCTAACTTGACCTACTGAAGATAAAGCTGGAAAGGTGGTATTTACAGTGGAGGGAGGATCGAGTAAATCGATCAATGATTCAGAAAAGAGGGATCCCTGATTGGGAGCACCCTCTGGGATGAGTAGAGACGTCTCCTCGATGGAAATGTGAGTTTCAGAGAAGACGTTTTTTTTTTTTTTTTGGAAATTTCAAGTAAAAAGATAGAATGAGCCTGAGTGACTCGAGGCTTGCTAGAAGATGACTGAATTAAAAGAGAGAAAAACTTAAGAATAAAGGGGAAAAAGGGGCTCGTGGGCCCAATGGTAACAGAAAGTGGACACATGGGTCCAAAACTGATGAAAAAAGTATATGGGTACGTGGACCCGATTTCAGAAATAAATGGGCATGTGAGCCCATGTTGAGAAAAGCCCTCAGTTCTGAAGTTGATGAGGGAAGCAAATGGGCAAGCTGGCCCAGTAAGAGTAGAAGGTTGAAGAGGGCACATGGGCCCAAAGTGGGTAAGTGGGCCCTGAAGCCCATCCAAAAGATCTAGAAACAAAGGTACGAGGTTCAACCATGGGATTGTTGTATTTGGGACTCGTGGAATGGTTTTGACTTGGGTGGTATGATTAACTAGATGATCCAAGATTGGTCTGCCCTTGGGTGGTTCTTGATACTCTTCCCCACTTGAGAACAAACGAGTCAAGGATAAGCATAAGTCTTCCAATTCTTCTTCTTCTTCATCTGGAGCCTTTCTTCTCTTGACAGCTATCATGGAACTTT
Organism: Cryptocoryne crispatula var. balansae; assembly: GCA_036172225.1. NCBI lineage: Eukaryota > Viridiplantae > Streptophyta > Magnoliopsida > Alismatales > Araceae > Cryptocoryne > Cryptocoryne crispatula. The sequence goes on from CM069925.1 coordinate 24,654,006, forward strand.
TGCCATCTTCAGCCATCATCCTGGTCTCCCCTTTGATAAAGAGTGTATGGAGCCCCATGGCATATCATGGCTGGAAGATCCTCCTTGGGATGGAACCCTCTTCATATCCCAACCCCTGCCTGCGTGGCCTTTTCACAGTTTCAATTGGCTGAGGGATCCCTTGAAGATCCTTGTCTAAACCTCTTCCAGGATGATAGCCCAATTTCATCATCATCCGTCATCCCAGTGTGTCTGGTAGAGAGGCGGTCATGCATATGACTTCTGGTAAATCTCCCACTAAGATCTGGGGTTGTATTGACAGACCTAGGGGTAAAGAAGCATCATTCAGCTCATCCCTTATAGGCATGCTAGTCACCTTGACCACCTGTCCTTTAAAGGGAAACTTTATGCACTGGTGGTTTGTTGAAGCCACAGCTCCTATTGCCTCCAAGTATGGCCTCCCAAGTATAGCCCGAAAAGTTGGATCCAATTCTAGAACTTGAAAATCTGTTGTGATCGTACATGGTCCAAGTTTGACTTCTAGTGTGACCACCCCACGTGCAGACTTCTTGGAGTTGTCATAGGCCATCACCATGGCACAGGATGGCTTGATTTCTTGTTCAGAAAGGCCGCACAACTGCAAGGTTTCTGGCGGCATAACGTTGATAGAAGCTCCAGTGTCAACCAAACATGATTTTACTTCGACATTGCAGATGATAATAGCCACATGCAAAGCATATCTCCTAAATTCTGGATCTGCTAATTCCTCCTGAGAGAAAGTGAGTGTTGGGTGCTCACTTCTAGGGGCTAACACTGTAGTGATCTTCTCAGGTGGAAGATCTTCATTCACCATGACCCTTTGCAAGTATTGCTGTAGAATCTCCTGGTGCACCTTTGATCTTTTGATCAACTCAAGTATGGAAATACGGGCCGGTGTTTTATCTAAATGCCTTAACAGATCATAGGCTGTGCCTGGCAATGGTTCTTCTACTTGTTCCTCCTCCACTGGATCCTGTGGTTGAGTACTGGCTTGGGGAAAGAGCCGCTGGAACATCCTCCCACTCCGAAGCACCGGGGCTATTTGGCGGTCTGGTAGAGATGACGGGTTAACTGGGGTGGGTTTTGGTGGAACAGGTGGTGTAGATGCATGTATGATAGGTAATGGGATTGATGGTTCTGGGATGATGGGGTTAGTTGGTAGAGGGGTAGGATTTGGAAGTGGTAGTGATGGGGATACCGGTGGCCTAATAAGAAGAGGCCGGGGTGTGGGAGTGGTTGATGGGTTTAATGAAGGTGTTGGTAATGTGGTAGGTTGTGGTGTTGGTGGTATGATAGGTTGGGGTTTTGGAGTGGTAGAGCTCGTAGGTCAGGGGTTCAGGTATGGTGATGATTGTGGTGGTCGGATGAGCAAGGGCCGGTGTGTAGCAATGGTTGAAGGAGGTGTAGTTAGAGAGGGGGCTGGCCTAATGATGGGCCGGCGAGAAGAAGTGGCGGCCAGTGGTTGGGTTATTGAGCTTTGTGGTAGTTGTGGAGTAGCAGGTGCACGGATTATCTGTCTAGGAGGGTTCCTAGCAGGAGGCGTAGTTGGGTTGGCAGGCATGGTTGTATTGTGGCTTTCTAGTTGCCAACCTTGAGCACGATTGGCATCTCCCTGGACAATGGAGTGTACTAGACCAATTCCTGGGTTTGGATGTGCTGGTGCCGGCGGTGGAGCGGGAGCATGTAATGGGAGCGGATCCTGAACAATCCTCAAGCCAGGTAGTTGTTGAGGTTGAGCCGGTGGATGCTGCCGCTGCTGCTGCCTAGCCTTCATAGCTTGTATGCATTCCCCCATTTGGACCCAATCAATGCTGCCTTGGTCATTCAGATCGTGGATGTAATCCTTGAATTGAAAGCACACTTCTACAGTGTGACCAGGACACCGGTGGTAAGCACAGTATCGGGACATATCAACATTTGTTGGCCAAACCTCTCTTTCCTTGGGAAATTCCAACTGTTTCTCCGCCATGAGTACATTGAAGATGTCGGTCAAGGAGTAAGGGAGTTGCTGGTAGTTCTCTCTCCTAGGACCTCCCCTTCGTGGTGCCTGATTGGGTGGTGGCGGTGCCCTATTGTTGGTAGGTTGACGAGGTTGCTGGGGTTGTGCTACTTGTTGCGGGGGTTGTTGTCATTGTCGTGGTTGTTGTGGCCTAACCTGTTGTTGAGGGGGATAATAGGAAAGGTTTTGTGGTGGGTTTTAAACTAGTTTTGACGGTTCCCTCCCTGGTTCCCCACAATGTTTATAGCTTCGTTGTTGACCACTCCTTCGGTTGTAGGCCCAACTGGTGCTGAGGGGGTCTTCCTAAAGTTTCTAGGTTTGGGATCAAATGGATTTATCATTGTGGCATCCTTGAAGTGGGCTTGCAAGTATCGGGCACTATCATAGAGTTCATTCATTGAGGTAGGACGGTGCATGATCAAGACATTCATCAAGGCAGGTGTAGTGTTACCAATAAGCATCTTCACTTGTTCCCTTTCAGAAATAACATCTGTCAGTTTCTCTGCCATTCCCCTCCAGCGATCAGCAAACTTTATGAAGTCCTCTCCGGGTTTCATCTTCTCAGCAATCAAGTCTGTAATGGAGCATGCTGGTGCCACCCGGTCTCTGTATCTTTGCAAGAATTTGGTTTTAACAATATCGAAGTCTCCTGCCTCAAAGGAGTCGAGTGAATAGAACCATTCCAATGCAGACCCTTCTAATGATCGACGGAACAAGAAGGCAAGAACCCTACGATCATCTTTCCAGAACGAGGATTCGTAAAGAAAATCTTTAAGGTGGAGAAAAGGGTTGCCAGTACCATTGTAGCGGCGATAAACTGGTAGCTCAGAAGGTGGCAGGTGTAGGACTGGCAGAGAAGGAATAGAAATCTCAGGCACTGACTTGGTGTCCAGGCGACATCTCAGCTCTTCATAACGTTCATTCATCTGGGTGAGCTGATCCATGATTGCCCTAGTGAGAGCGAGGTTCTTGGTTTCTTGGTGGGGGTATGTGGTTAGAGACATGGTTCTGAAATTGAGGAGCATGACTTGAAGATTGTCCCATGACTTGATGGGCCAAGGGAGCAACATGGTTGAAATAAGATGGCTGAACAAATGAGGGTTGGACAACAGACGGTTGAACTACAGATGGTTGAACTACAGATGGTTGTGCTAGTGCCAATGATGGTTGAATCATAGATTGTTGAACAACAGGTAGTTGAACAAAGGGTGGTCGAATGAGTGGTGGTTGAACTAGAGGACGAGGAGATAAGGCAACTTGGTTAACTTCAGCTTGATCTGAGGCCATTTTGCCCTTCACCATGGATTGTATGCGGGCATAGGTTTCTGGGTCGGTATAGAGAGACAACTCCCTAAAGAGTTGTTCAACATCACGAGGAGCAGATGGTTGAGGGACCTCTTGCGCTTGTGACTCAAATAATGGATTAACACGACCATCTGACGGATTTGCTTGATGACCCATCTCATGTTCTCGATGTTCAGCTTGTTCCGCCATTCCAACGTGCCTTCCAGACCTTAGTTGCATTGAACTTCAAGGAACAAACAAGTTAACAAAGTAAACAAAGAACTTTTTTTGGTTTTTTTAGTTTTTTGCAAAAAGTTAGAGGTTTGAATTATTGTTTGACAAGCAAGTTATGCAAAGACTTAAAAGCAAAATTACGCAATGATTTTGATTAAACCTTAGGTTTATGAATTTTGTTAAGAATTGTTCTCTCAACAAATGGGTTAGGATCCTAACTCCAATCTCCAATGACCTAGGTTTCACACAAACTCACCACGTGTAGGTAACGTAGGATGCTTCGGGTTTTGGGGAGTGGTACAACCAACCCGATCGTGAAGAGGAATACTCCACGTATGAGGAATTACGGAGGCCTTTATGAAAGCCAACCAAGTTAGCTAGGAAGGAATATCCCAGAAGAGATGTCAGAATCCACCTAGAGGGTGTTTTGGAAGGGAGGGGTAAATGGGAGAGTGAGCTCCCGCCTCAAAAAAAGTGTAAAATAAGGAGGTAGAGAGGAGGATCAGAGAATGCAATCAAGTAATAAAACAAGTAATGAGCAAAGCATAAACTTAAATAAACAAGCAATCAACCCCAGACAAGCAACTAGAAACTAGACAAGCAACTAGAAACTAGAATCTAGACTTGTTTCTTATGTGAGCCAAATGGAGATAGTGAAAAGTGATGGAAAGAAGAGGGTTCAGATCTGATAGCCAAGCAAAAGGGTGGTCCACGTGGGGACCGATGTGGGAACTGGGGTAAAAAGTAAAGGTGGTTTATGTGGGAACCGGTTTTGGGTAAAAAGGGGTGGTTCATGTGGGAACCGGTTTGAATGGTCAAAAGAGGGCCACGTGGGGCCAATTAAAGGTGAATAAAGATCAGATCCAAGTTGGGATAGATCTAGAAAGAAAGGGGTTTGGTTCACGTGGGATCCGAAATAAAGAAAGAGATTGGTTCACGTGGGAACCGGTTTAAAAGGAAAAGGGTGGTTCACGTGGGAACCGGTTTAAATAAAATGCAGAAGTTAAATGGCATACTTGACACTTCAGATCTGATGAAAGATGGGTGAAATCATAAATTTTGAGATGGCATGAAGTTTAAGAGAGGTGTAAAGAAGGAAAGGCTCACGTGGGAACCGGTCTAGAACTAGAACTAGTTGCAAACTAAGCACCCACGGTTGAAGACATTGCTTGTCCCACCGTGGTCGCCAGAAAGCTGTCAACTCTGAAAATTCGACGGGTTCCTCTCCTTTTCAGGGAAGTCCGTGAACCCAGATTGTCACCACAAGAGAGGATAAGAAAAGAAAGGAATAAAAACATCGGAAAGCAAATCTCACCTCAGTCCCACACTCACATTGATCCCCGAACTTTCATCCCTTGGCGTCGCTTGATCACCAAAGAGATGGTTAGGGTCATTTGGGAGGAGGGTGAGAAGAAAGAAATGTGGTCTCCAGGAACCGTGGGTTCCGATTTATAGAATTAAAATTGACCGTGTGCACCTTAGCGTGAAGAATGTGTGTTAAAGCTTCTCCTTCTTCGGACGGCCGATGAAGAAGAGTCCTCAACGCGGTGGGTGCTTGATATTCTGTGCAACTAGACAAATAAACAAGTGAAAGAGACTATTAGAACTAGACAAAGTGGAGTATATGTAAAGAGAATAACATAAAACACACAATTGACTAGAAACTGACCAGATTCGGGTTATCTTTAACCCCTTTTTTTATTTTCGGAATAACAGAATAAAAAGTAATGCAAAAAAATGTAAAAAAATTATAGGAGGATGGATAATCACAAAACAAAGATATAGGAAAAAGAACTGAAAGATTATGAGTTGAATAGAGAAGGATATAGCCAAATCTGTGTTGTCGAAAAAGCCGAGCAGCAGTCCAGGATCTGCCAGGCGCGACTTTGCTTCTGCGCTGCTCACGACCAGCCCCAACCTCGGAATCAAGTGCCGTCGATTGAAAACTCAATAAGACTTGGATATGAAGAACTTTGATGAAGAGAGAACTGGCAGCAGACGTCCACACACTTCTTTAGAGGCCGAAGAAGAGAGACTTGGCAGATCACCTGCAGAACAGCCTTCCTCTTTCTTGAACCGACTTTTCTCTCTCTAAAAACTCGAAATTCTCTCTCTAAAAATCCCAAAATAAATGCATGAGGGTGTTTGGACGTCTTGAGATGCCTGGGGGGTCGTGCTCATGCCTTTGGAATGACCGGAATCAGAGTTAATTTATAGGAGAACGAGCAGTGTTATCCGGGCTAAAAAATAGGGGCCTTGCGCCCCACCCCTGGGCGCATGCGCCCTGGTGCAGGGCGCATGTGCCCCACTGAGGGGCGCATGTGCCCCCCAGTGAGGGCGCATGGGCACAAATCTCGAGAAATGAGGCCTTATCCGATCGGCGGTTAGTGGTAGAGTCCCGGTGAAAAACTGGGTCCCTCGTGCCTCCAGGGTGGGGCGCATGTGCCCTCAAGTGAGGGCACAAGGTCACGTGCCTCCAGGGTGGGGCGCATGTGCCCTCAAGTTAGGGCGCATGGGCACGTGCCCTGGGTCCCGAGCCCATGTGACCAGGAACCCGGGCGCATGGGACTAGTTTCGCGCGTCCTTCTTCCGGAAGCCATTGCGAACACTCCCGAACTCGGAATTCGACGCCGTTTGTTGCGTTGGAAAGATAACAGGCCGAAGAAGCTTTCTATAGCATTATATCAACCATAACACCCTACCAAACTTCAGAATTTTGTCCGGAAGTTAGGGCAGTGAACAGAAGATTCGATACTGGTCAAAATGACTTCGACGGCAAACCGAAAAGTCACGGAATGCAACAAAACTTGTCTGGAGTGTGAATATGACCATAACCTTCAATGCATGATCATTAGGCATTGGTCATTTAGCCAACTTCCATGTTTACACGATTTACGTGTGGCCTTCGCTCGAAAATTACGGCTTTTTGCGGAAAACGTCGGAAAACATCCGATTTCGTTCGGCGAAGCTCCAATTCAACTTTTAAAAGACCAGGCATCATTATAAGGTCAATCACACATGTTGCCCTATAAAACATGAGTTTTATGCTCTGAATTAGGCAAATTTGGCGTGTCTACAAGCATCTGAGTATACCCCGACCCTCATCTTGTACTTTTGCATCTGAAAAATTTATAAAAAAAAATATTAGTTGCCTGGTAAGGCTACTCCAAGGTATTTAATGAACTCTAACTTACTTCTATCTCAGCCTCTATCCTGTCCTGCTGAGATCGGCACAGACGCTGAATAACTGCAAGTGTACCCCGCATCACCTCGTTGTCGTTCACCACCTGTCCTCCATATTGGATGCGGGGGTTCAAAAAATATCCTGCAAGATTTTATTAGTTAACACTGTGCATATAAGACAATTATACAACAAAAATAATTTTTTAACCAAGTTACCTGTAGCATAGACATCGTGGTGCAAGGTCTTGTCCCATCGGTCATCTATGATCTTCCACCACTTCTTGTAACCTCTGGGATTTTTTTCTTTGATTTTCAGCTTTGCCCGGTCCATGGTATCATACAACGTGCCCATCTGGTCCCTGTCATCTGAGTCTACCAACCTCAAGACAACTACCAGTGGCTCAATGATTGCCAAGTAGTTGGCAATCCTCTCCCAAAACCTCTTGTTTGATCTGCTTCTCAGACCTGACAAGAATCTCCAACTGTTCTTTCTTGTCATGCAGGTTGTCCACCATATAGTTGTAATACTCCTCGGACTGTGTGAACCTAACCAATGCATGCCTGTGCTGGTGTAAACTCTCCAGCGCAATGAAGTTCGTGGCAAATCGTGTCGGACCGGGCCTAAGAAGATCGTGCCCTCCTGTGTGAGATCTCATGATATGTAGGAGGCGGGGATGCGAATAAATAAAAGATATGATGGTCTGCACCTGCCTGACAAGTGTAGATACACCCTCCTCTTTGCCTATATCCTATAATATGAGATCTATGGAATGTGCTGCACAGGGCACCCAGAAGATGTGCTTCCTCTTCTCCATCAACTTCCTCCCAGCCGCCTTATATGATGGTTCGTTGTCAGTGACAACCTGAACCACATTGTCCTCCCCGATCTCCTCCACCACCCGATCCATCAGAGAAAAGATGAAGTCGGCATTTTTAATCTACCCAGAAGCATCTACCGACTTCAAGAATGTAGTCCCCTCAGAACAGTACACCAAGAAGTTTATCATACTCCTCTTGGTGATACCTGTCCACCCATCGCGCATAATTGTGCAACCCCTCTCCTTCCACACCAACTTAAACTCATCCATCCACTCCCTCAAATCTTGGACCTCCTCATCCAGGCCAGCGCCGTATATGTGTCTGCTGCCCGGGGCTTGCAAACCCGGTCCAGCCTCACCCACGGCATCCACCATCGTCTGGAAGTAGGGGCTGGTGGCTGCATGTGCTGGGATGCCTACATCAAGTTAAAAAAAATTGGGATCAGGCTAAAATTAAGTTTAAGTAAATAAAACACACATAATGTCAATTTTAATTTAAAAAGTGATACCTGCATGTAAAAACCATTTCACAATGTGGCGAACGGCTCTCTTTGCAGCCGTTCCTGTTGCCTTCACCCCTTTCATTGCCTGTTTTATCCCCATCTGCCCAGCACTCTGTTTCCTAAATAAATACTCGTCACTCGGTGTAAATCGAGTGCTGGTAGAAGTGGAACGGCGGTATGGCTCCTGTCTCCTGGGGTCAGTCTCTCGGTCCCGGTCCGGGCGAGCCGATGCTGATCGGCCCAAAGCTGGGTCAACTCTGGACCCAGACCCTCGTGCTCCCCTCCTCCCCTCCTCCTCCTCAGCAAATGCACGCTTGCTAGCGTGCCTAGCATGTCTAAGCTCGGAGTCTGTGGACTCGTCCTCGCTCTCTGGCTCCGGCTCAGCTGGTGCCTTCCCCTTGCCTTTCCCTTTGGAGGTAGGCAAATCGCGGTCCCTCCTCCTCTGGAGTAGCTCGTCGTGCAACTCCTCCCTCTGCTCGATCCTAACAGCCCGTTGAGAGGCTCTACCTGTCATGTAGCCTCTCATCTCCTCACTCTTCTCCCTGTGCACCTTGTCACATTTCTTGACATTCCCACCTGTTCCGGCAATATGTTGTTTCAGCCGGAACACCCCCCGTTCATCTCCTTCCCACACCATTTGCACTGTACCCTCTTCCTGACTAGGTCTACCATCTGCCCGTGTTCCCAACCCACGTCGGAAGCACGTGCTGCTGCTGCATCACCTTGATCGGCCATCGCTTATATCTGCAAAAATTGTAAACAATGCACTAAAAATGATTAGATAACATAAAAATTGATTTAGACGCTATTCGGGAAGCAGACAACCCAAGTAACACACCATTCGGTATGTTTAAAGGGTTACGTATTTGCCGGAAATAGTCGTAAATTAACGTACGAGATATTCGTAATTTTTCCCGTGCAAAATTGACTTAAACGGATAGTTCAAAACTTGGACGGACTTGTTCGGTCGGAAATCACAACGTTTAACGACGCTCGAACTCGTCGGAAACGCGTAAGAATGGACGTACGAAGCTTTCGGCGAAGAAATCTTACCAAAAACCAGTCAAAGATCGAAGAAGAGGTTGATTCGATGCCGGTCCGAGCTTGAATCGGCGGAATCCCTTGAAAACCTAGCTTGGAATCGTCGGAATCGCCGGAATCGCCGCCGGAATCGCCAGAATCGGTGGAATCGGGCAGGAATCGACGCTGGATCAACGAAATCGGCCGGAATCGACGCTGGATCGACGCTGAATCGCCGGAATCGCGCCGGAATCGCCTGCGCCTGCTTCTGCCGCCGCGGGATCGAGAGAATCGACCCCCGCGGGTCCAGAATCGAACCGGGAATCGAACCGGGCCGGTTGACCCAGTCTTCCTAAGGGATCAACCGATTCCACAAAGAATCGCCTGGAATCAGATCGATTCCGACCGATTCTAGGCGATTCATACCGATTCCACGGAATTCTTCCCGGAATCGGTCCTTCCGCCGGGAATCGGATCGGAACCGATCCGATCCCGGAATCGGTCGGAATCGGACCGATTCCACCGATTCTGCAATCTATGGGGCGCATGCGCCCTGGTGCAGGGTGCATGCGCCCCACTGAGGGGCGCATGTGCCTCCCAGTGGGGGCGCATGCTAACTTTTCCGAAAAATTTGGTCTTATCCGGTTGATCCGTTCAGCGGTAGAGTCCCGGTGAAAAACTGGTTCCCTTATGCCTCAAGGGTAGGGCGCATGTGCCCTCAAGTCAGGGCACAAGGTCACGTGCCTCAGGGGTGCGCATGGGCACGTGCCCTGGGTTCCGGGTGCATGTGACCAGGGACCCGGGCGCATGGGACTGTTTTTGCGCGTCCTTCTTCCTGAAGCCATTGCGGACACTCCCGAACTCGGAATTCGCCGCCGTTTGTTGCGTTGGAAAGATAACAGGCCGAGGAAGCTTTATATAGCATTGGGTCAGCCATCACACCCTCCAAAACTTCAGAAATTTTTTCTTAAATTAGGATAGTGAACAGAAGATCCGATACTGGTCAAAATGACTCCGACGGCAAACCGAAAAGGCACAGTATGCAACAAAACTTGTCTAGAGTGTGAATATAACCATAAAATTCAATGCATGATCATTAGGCATTGGTCATTCAGCCAATTTCTGTGTTTACACGATTTACGTGTGGCTTTCACTCGGAAATTACGGCTTTTTTGCGAAAAACTTCGGAAAACATCCAATTTTGTTCGGCGAAGCTCCAAATCAACTTTAAAAGACCTAGAATTATTCTTTGGTCAATCACACATGTTATCCTATAAAATATGAGTTTTATGCTCTGAATTAGGCAAATTTGGCGTGTCTACAAAGAGGTCTGAATTTACCTGATAAATTTGCTATTGGAAGTTGAAGATCTGAGAACCATTGGCGCGATGTTGGTGCAAGATGTGCTATGGACACCACAAATGTCAAAATTGAATAATTCTTGTTGGGAATGAAATATAATGCTTTGAGTATAGTTTTTATAACTCTAAAGATAGTATAAGGCTGAATTTATCAAGAAGTGTATGAAAATTGACTGAGAAGATGATGATAGCGTTTAGTCGACTCTGGATCCATCTGAGCAGTGCCAGTGTAGATGTTGCCATGAACCGAGCAGATGTTGGAATTGATATCCATTTGTTGGAGATGAACATTAACTTGACAAGGAACACTTATGCAGAAGACTTGGAAGAAAAATGCACTAGGAAATTTATGGAAGCCGATGATTAGTGAAACAACACGACAGAACATAGATCAGCTTCTCTTTCACATTGGAATAATTTTTAGGCACCGAGATGAAAAGAGGATGACATGGGGAGGTTGGGACAAGCCTAGGAAGGCTGGAGAATGTTGAATCCAGAAATGGGTTCCAGATTGGCACCTCAAGAAAAGGGTGAAAGATAGAATAGGGGAAAGGGAGTGAATCAAAAAACACTTGGAAAGCGGTAAAAATTCTCACCTCAGTCCCACACTCACATTGATCCCCAAACTTTAATCTCACAGTGTCGCTCGAGCACCGGAGATGGTTCGGGTCATGTGGGAGGAGAGTGAGGAATGAATTGACTTAAAGCATAAATAAAAGAGGTGGTCGTCAGGAGCCGCGGTCTCCACTTTATGGAATTAAAAAAATAAAAGATGACCGTGTGTACCTTAGTGCGGGAGATTGAGATGTGAGTTCAACCTTCTTCTTCTTTGGCCGGCCGATGAAGAAGAGTCCAACCGATACTAGCTTGATTGATTTGTGCAACTTAAAGACAATGAAAACAAGTGAAATAATGAATTAGACTTGAGTCAAGTGTAATAACTGAAATAAGAAGATGTGAAATTAGCAATTGAAACCGAACTCACCTGCGTGAGGGTGAGCCTTAACCCCTTTTTTGTGTTTTTTTAATTATGTAAAAATGATGTAAACTAAACTAAAAGATGTTCTAAAATAGTAAATAAACTGAATGAACAGGGTTGAGGAAGCTTGTGAAGTGAATCGGCTTGTGTTGAAGCCGAGATGATTGAAACAAGCCGGTTCGGGTAGCCTTGCACCCTTCTGGCGCAACTTTGATGCAGAGAACTCTACGGATGACCCCAATGTCAGAATTGAGTGACGTTTATTTATATGGATGGATAACTTAGAGAGGAAGAGATATACTGTTGATAACTTCTCTTAAATACACCTGTAGAAGTCTTTAAAAAATCTGACATTGGACACATATGGAAGAACAGAACCTGAATGCACGCCCTCAGTGTAGCAATCGCCACAGACAGACCAAAAATCAGAATTGAGTGACATCAGATGCAAATGAAAGAGGACGAGAACAAGAACAACTCTTCTGTTGAAGACTTTTGCATAAGGAGCTCCAGATTTTTTACAAAAGCTGATGAATTTAGGTTGCTGCAGAATGCATGGATCGGGCTTCTCCTTCGCTTCGGGATCGATCTCTCGACGTCGGATCAGCTTTGTACATTTAGACAGCCTTGGGAGAGAGCTTGTAAAACCTCAGGATGATCTAGGCATGGGGGGTTCAACCTTGGGTAGTTGAGAATGGCCCTCAATTTATAGAGAATGAAAATCGGTGCAAAATATGGAAACTGGACTGACCGCGTCCCCGCATTTCAAAGGAGGTGGGGGAGCGCAGGGCGCGCCCTCAAACCTGGGGGCGCGGTCTGTGCGCCCCTCTATTTCAAAGAGAGCGGGGGTGTGTACGCATCTTACTGCTAAAAACCATCAGAACCTTCCAGAAATTGCTAAAATTCGGACTTGATAAGATGAACGCACCCCTGACCTAGGGACGTGGTCAAAATAATCGATAATTAACAGCGGAAACCTTCCAAAAATCCAGTTTAGAAGGTGTAAACCGGGGTAATTTTCAATTTTTAGAAACTGACCACACCCCCACATTTCAAAGGAAGCGGGGGCACGCAGGGAATGCCCCTAGACTAAGGGCGTGCAAGCATGCCCCCAGGGTGAGGGCGCGATGACCGCGCCCTCTCATTTCAAAGGGGCGGAGGTGCGGAACACTCTCTCTCTTACACTTGTGTTCCGCTGGCCGTAACTTTGTGTTGGGAAGAGGTCATTAATCCGCACCTCTTCAAGTCGGTAAACCAGCCGACATTACTCCCAAGACGTTCACACATGGCTTTCTACCGGTTTACCCTCTCACGGAAAGCCAAAAACCTCGGTGGAGATCCGAAAGGGCACGGTTCCGATCGAGGAATCTCGGGTCAACTCGGGATGACTTAAAATGATAACCGAACAAGTTTGGTATGGTTGGAAAACCTAAAATCATCGAAAAATCTGAGATTAACCCGGTAAACATGAAACGAAGCTCGAAAAAGCCAAGAAATCGTAAAATTGACTGAAACAGCCGTATGACCCTGGTTGATGAAATATATGGCTAGGATCAACCTGGATGAGTCAAAAAGACCCGGTGATGACCGGAAAGGCCTAACACGTAGTCTGAGATAGCCGTGTCAGTACAGATCGAAAAAGCCATGGCGAAAGCCGTCCTTGACCGATGATTACCAAAATGACTTCTCGGAAACCTTGAATGTTATGGAACACATGCAGGACTCCCGAGACCTTCAATTAAGGACCATTCAAGGTCGGTCATTGAGCAGACTTCGTGTTTTCACGGTTCATGCGCGGCTCTCGCTTGAAGGTTACGGCATTATTCCAGAAATCATTGGTCCATTCCCAACTCACGAGGGGCTTCACCAACATCCTTAGCTCATGTCGATGAGGTAATATGGATTAGATAAAGGTCAGATAATGGGTATCGCCCATGGAATAAGAGTCTGGGGCTCCGAATCAGGTTAATTTGGCATGTCTACAGCTTGCCTCACCTTGATGTTGGCTTTGCAAGGGAATGACATGATAGAAATGTATGCCCTACAAGCCAATCATATATGATATGATTTGACATTTCTAGAAATATCTCATTCAATTAAATAAGAAAAACTTCGTTACTAGCTTTTATTAGAAGCGTATATCGTAATGAAGTCCTTAATCACATGCAATGATGATTGAATCATGATGAGATCATGATAATGAGATCGATCATCTAGAGGTATGTTATCTAAATGTTCCTAGTCATAGGATCCTTGAGGCGGGACATCAAGAATCCGGATAGACTAGTGTGTGTGATGTCTTCTCATATGATGAGAATGACCGATCTCATTGGTCATCAGTGTGGAGACACTGAGATACACACACAGGTGCTCATTAGTGGAATGAGTTCACTGAACTGACCAATTTAGGAAAACTTGATCGGTATCTTACCGAACTGTCTATCAGGTTATTCTTACATCTCAATAGCACGGTTGGATCTTTGACCTGAGTCACCAAAATGTCTTGCCAGGCATACTATGTACTTTGACTTTTGACTGATAGATCACTTAGTATTGTGGTCCAATATAGTTAATGGATTGGGTATATGGGAAACCTGGTGGAGGCAATTGAGCGGACAACAGGGGATCGTTCACTCTCGGTAGGAGAGAGAGAATGTCCTATGGATAGTACTCTAAATCCTTGGCCAAGGTAGATAGGATAATTGGAAAAGGAGTTTTCCAGTTGATCCATTCATGAGTAGAAGATTTCAAAGTGTGGAATACTTAGGGGTTGACAGTCAATGCCAAACCTCTGACCGATCGGGACATTGTAAGAATGAGGATTTAAATCCGTGTGGTAATTGATGATGGAAAGGCTCAATGGATGTTATTTAACTCCCCAAAGTCATTTGGGATAATAGGATGTGGTTTGTACCCTTTACGATCAGAAAGCCATAAAAACTGTTATAAGATAACGGTTTTGATTTAATTTAAAGGAATTGTTCTTTTAAATTAATTAAGGCTTCAACCAAATTGACTATTGGGCCTAGTGGGTCACACACAATAGATATGTTCAATAAGATGAGGGCATGGACGCAATTTTATAGAAGTTTTGGGTTTTTGTGAAAAATTCCATCTTTTATATATAAATGGCTTATGAAGCCATACCCTAACAAGCCATAGGGCTGGAGCACGTCCCAAGCCTCCTCTCTTCCTCCTCTCTCCTCTAGAAGGCGATCTCCCATGGTCAAGCTTGGATCTGGGAGGTTTCTGGAGGCCCGAAGGAAGGGAGAACTCGTCTATTGAAGCAGATCGTGTGGATACCGCTAGAGACCGGACACTTGAACGGTTTTCAGCAAGGAGGAATGTCCTCTCTTCATCCATGGTGAGGTATTTGAGAAATCCCATGAGGTACTCTCGTTCTACTTCATATTCGGTTCCCGGTTTTACTCGTTCGGCATCGATCAAGGCAAAGATCATGGTTTTATGGAATCAATATTTTTCCGCTGTCATGTATTGATTCCTTACAGTGGTATCAGAGCCCGGTTGTAGCCTTGGTCGAAGTTGAATCGAAATTGGCTTGATTTCATGTGATTTCTTGCTTTCCCGAAACTGTATATAGAGCTTTTTTGATTTGATCACCACAGTTTGTATGAGATACGAAACTGTGTGTGGTTAGATTCATTGGATTTTCGTGGATGATATCTTTCGAATGCTGCAAACCTCATGAATTTTGGACATCCGGAGAGTCCAGAATGAGTTCGGAAAGTTGCTAAGATGATCATATCCGAATATCCGGCCAAAATTAGGGGAGTTGATGAACTTACCTATTTGGACTCAAATACCTCTATATAATGACATAGGAAGATAGGAAATTAAGTTTCCTAGAGTTTTCATAAGTTATTGGACACTAAACGGCCCTTGGAAGTGCCGGATTTGAGAGGTATTTGCGGTTTGGTTTGATTGCGGCCGTGGCAACTTCCTCCAGAAACTGCTCATTGGATAGAATTTTTCATGAGATTAAACTTCTTTAAATAGAATCCTTATTGTTTAAGTATTCCAACGCATATTTTTTAGGATTTTTTGGACTCCGTTTGACCCCCCAAATAAGGCCCGAAAGTTGGCACTTTTCTAGGGTTTCCGCGCTCTGCCCAGCCCTTATCGGGCGAAGAAGACGGAGAGTCCGGATCGGATCCGGACCTGCCAGCGGGGGTGGGGTATGTGGCAATAGCGTTGCGCACCCAGGCGGGGTACGCGGCTGCCCCGCGTTGGCGCTGGGGGAGAGCAACGGCGCACGGCGCGCGGCCGCCAGTGCTTCGGCGCAAGCTGCGGGGGTACGTGGCCGGCGCCGACTGGCCGGCGCAATGCGCCGCCAGGTAAATAATTCGAAAATGATTTTTAAGTTGTTTAAAATTCATTTTTGATCCGAAAAATTGCCATAAAATTCCAGAAAAATTCTGAAAATTTTTAGAATTTATTTAATGAGTTATTAAAGTGTTTAATGACTTATTAAATAAAGTTTTACTATTTTGTCATTGAATTCTATTATTTTGATTTTAAAATTGTTTTAAGATCAAAATTAATGAAATTAATGATTATACAAGTTCTGAGAAATTATTTAATAGGTTTTTAAAATGTTTATAAACCTGTTAATTAGTTTTGGACTTTGGTTGCCATAGAATCATTTTATAAATGATTTTAAAATTGTTTTAAAATCTTTATTGATTAAATTAGTGTTCAAATAAATTCTGAAAAATGTGATTTTGAAGAATTATGATTTAGACATTAATTTATTGCTCTGAGAAATTTTGGAAAAGCATGAATCATATGAATATTTTATATTGCTTGTCTTATGCATGTAAATTGTTTATATGTGCATTTCATGTTATTTATTTTATGAAAATTTGACAAGCATGAAATTTGGAATTTCAAAATTACAGTATATAATTTTATGATGGTATATATGATATATCTCATATAATTATCACGTATGCGCTCTATGTTCATGTGATGAATGTTGGTGTGTATGGAGGTGATCATGGACTTAAATATGCTTTGCTTTTGATTGCTTGGTTAATTAAGTTGGTTATGTTATTAAATGGGGCCTGCATGTGCCTCCTCTCTCTCTATATAATCTGATTGTACATTCTACCTCCCCCCATTTGTGTACTCCCCTTGGTTGAAACCACGGTTGCTTATTATGAGTTGTACATTTGTGGGTCTATGTACCCTTTAGCTGTTTGTAATGGTTAGAAGCCGGCTCATGGTAGAATGGAGAGCGGGACCACTTGGAGAAGCACCCTTCTGAAGTGGGAGCATGCCAACTCAAGCTTCTGAAGAAAGGAATTGCACCTATAGGGGTGCCTTAGGTGTATGCTTAGGGTTAAGTCCATGATCACCTATGTTTTAATGCATATTTGATATGTGGTGTGTGCTACAGTTTATACCTTAAATATATGATATTCCAAAGGTATATTAATATTTATATGTAGCACCTATGTTGATGAGACTAAAATAAAATCCCTCCTCATTCTAATTAGGTCGATAAACGTGAGACCTTAAGAATGACTCACGTAGCCTTCCGTTGTTATGGTCTTGATGAGCCAATCTTAGATTTGATGAGTTTGTTGTGTTTCCCACAAGACTCATTCAGCAAGGGATTGGTGATAATGGCTAAGGCATTTGCCGAACTTTGGGGTGGACCATTGCATGGCCTTGTTGTGTTTCCCACAAGGGCTATGTTAAGAATCCATTCTCGTAACGTAACAAGCGAATTTGACCTAACTAGAGTATATAGCTTGTTGTGTTTCCCACAAGGTTATAACTCTAGAGGCTGAATGACTAAGAATTGCATGAGTTGCAATTGGTAAAAGTTACCTACCTATTAAGTATGGGATGACTTGTTGTGTTTCCCACAAGGTTATCACCATAAAGTTAGTAGGGTCTTGGTCCCCACTAGGATGTTATCGTGATATCCCGTCTTTGCATAATGAGGGTTATGCAAATTCGTCGAAAAGTTAGTGGGAGTATAAATTAGGATGAAAGACCATATCTTAATTTTATTGAATGTCTGTAATGTTGATATAATTATATCTCTGTTGTAGAATATTATAAACCACCATTAATCTAGCATGCTAGATGCTAAGTATTTTAATGGCTCACACTTCTTATATTGGTTTAGAACTAAGATAATAGTTCTCATAGTTGACTTATTGACTATCCTACTTGAGAAGTAGGTATCTCTTACACTATCTAATGATGTGAGAGAAGATAAGATCTTATCTCATTGAGATGATGTATTGATTGCCTTCTATCAGATGTTAGCCTCTATCAGATAAAATTAGTAGTGGCAACATGGATATATGGATTTGATATCCATCATGGCTCATAGTGATGAGCTAATTAAAAGCAAAGAACAATAATACATATTGAATACTTCTTATTGGTAAGACCAATAGAAAGAAGTAAGATCATTAGATAGAAATAGATGGTGATACTTAAAAGTCAAAGAAGTGAGTCAAGATATTATAACCCAAATTTGACATAGCATTCCTCTACTATCATGATGGTGGTAAGTAGAAGAAGAAATGCAAAGTGTATTGCACATAATGCAAAGGTGGAGATTGAGAAGCTCCATGTATCTATGTCATTAATATTTACTTGTCTTAGATACACATTTGATAGTATAAGATACTATGTATGTATATTCTAGTATAAGATACTAGGGGTGCATATAATAGTATGAGATACCAGAGAAGCATCATATATCTACAATGAGTTGTAGATAATAGCAAGTAAAAGAAGACTTAAAGAAGATTGTTATCCTACATATGAAATGGTACAAAATGTTGCATCATTACTAGTGGGAGATACAAATTTTCTATAGCCTTCTAGAGTTGTCTTAATTATCCTTCTAAAAGAATATTGTTTTCATTTCCTAGTTGAATAAATGGAGATTTATTCTATGGTATGAAAATGATAACTGGTAAAGTGTTTACCAGTAGGAGCATAATAAAGAGTTTATTCATATCAGATATGTATGCTCTTATAATATGTGTGAATAATCTTCATTAGGTGAAGTAGATTGATATTGATCAATCTATTGTTTAGTAGTACGGTCATATGTATAAGAAAAGACTTAAGGAGTACTATTCGGATAGAAACATATAGGTAAATGATTTAGAATCATTAACTATATGTAAGTCTTATCTTATTAAGCAAAATGACCAACTCTTCATTTGTTAGACATGGAGAGAGAGCTAAAGAGTTCATAGAACTCATGCATCTAGATGCATGTTAGCCCATATCTATTAATGATAGAGGATAATATTTCAACTTCATTAATTTTCAAAGATGACTTCTCTAGGTATGGACATATGTACTTTATGAAGTTCAAATCCAAAACCTTTGAGAAATTATTTGAGATTAAGAATGAAGAGGAAATATTAATGAAAAAAAAGGTATTAGAACTCTTTGATGAGATCAAAGAGGGGATACTTAAGTAATAATTCACACATAAAGGAATGATAGTATAATCTAATTTTGATGGACACCTCTTATACATTTTAGCTTAATTGAGCGGCTAAAATGAGAAGCCATATTGTGTAGGACATAATATGGACATTGACAACCTTTGCAAAATTCTTCTTTATCTGTTTAGGGGTTAGCACTCAATATAGACATTTGATCTTAAATTGGTACCTTTTAAGTCTATTCCAATTATTCCATATTAGATATGTAAAGGGATTAAAGCTTGACCTTAAGCAAGTTAAGGTTTCAGAATGTCTAGCTTGGTAAAGAAGTATAACCCTATCAAGTTGGAATATAAGACTACAAAGTGTTGGCTTGTGGGATATCCTGAGGAAACATAAGGATATTAATGCCTCCCTTAGGGAGAAGGGTATGAGTTGCTCATCTCTCCATATTTCTAGAGGAAGAGTCCCTCCTTTAGAAAGACAGTGGGAGCAAGGTATAAATGGAAGGTGTTCCGGTCCACAATCCATGGACACTTTTATTAAGGTACTAGTTTATATTTACACAAGGACAAATCATAGATCTTTTCTTATGTCCAATCAACCTAAGAGATATGTGAGACATATCTTTGATGGAAGAAATGAGACATAAGATAAAAGGATAATGATTCTAAGATCTATATTGAAGCAATATGAGATATTGATTCAAAATGGGAAGAAATAATAAAATCCGATATAAACTCTATCTATTCTAATCAAGTTCAAAACTTGATTGATCCACCTAAGGATTTAGTATCTATAGGGTATAAATGGATCACTAAAGAATAGATTGAAGTATATTAGAAGGTAGAGACCTTCAAAGTAAGGATAGTTAAAAGGGATATCATTTATGTCAAATAGTTGACTATGATAAGACCTTTTACCTATGCCATGGAATTAATCCATTCGGATTTGATTGTTACACACTATGACTATAGGATATGTCAAATGGATGTTAAGATAGTGTTTCTCTATGTTATTTTGAGAAACAGGTGTATATGATACAACCTTTGGGAATCAAGTTCCAAAACATCCAAATAGTGTGTGCATAAGGTCCATTTATGGACTCAAGTAAAACTTCCCATAGATGGTAGATAATGTTTAATGAGATTAAATCTTATGACTTCATTGAGAATGAAGATATGCCTTGTATTTTTATATAAGATAAGTGGGAGTGCTATTATCTTCTTGACATGATATATGCATGACATACTACTCATTGAGAATGAAGTAAGTATGCTATCATAAGTGAGCCTAGTTATCAATTAATCCTCCAAACTTAATATGGGTTTTAAGATCTATGGATATAGATCTAAAAGGTTTCTTGGCCTTACCCAATTCATGTGCATAAAAACCATAGTCAAAGAGTTTGACATGGTAAACTCCAAGATAGGTTTATTACCTATGAAGTGTGGAGTTAATATCTTTAAAGATATGTCTTTGTAGACTTCTTAAGAGATAAAGAGATCACATTAGTATAGCCCTTATGCTTTTGTAATAGGACCTATCACATTTGTGATGCTACGCACATGACTTCATGCTCTAAGTGTTATGAGCATTCATCAAGTAAATCCTTGTGAGAGTCACAGGATAATTTACAGATGTGTCCTTGAGTACTTGAGAAGCACTAAGGATATATCTCTAATGTATGGAGGATAAGACTTAAAGTCTTGTAGTTTTATGAACACAAGCTTCTAATCAGATAAGTCTGATAATAAGTCAATATAATGGTGGTGCAGTGAGCTGGAAGAGTTCCATGCACGAGAACACTGCTAATTCTACAACTAATCTAAAGTAGATTGAATAATGACTATATATTGCTTGAGAAGCTGACTAGATGAAGATGTTCATCTAGCTTATGGGATTATCCCAACTTTCTCTGAAAGTGTATTGTTTTGAAAAAACAATGGGGTAGAGCCAAAGTCTCATTAGAAGTTTCAAACTTCTATGGCAATACCATAGAATCAGAGAGAATGTAGTTGATAGAGATATAATTAAAGATAGAGTATCTTCCGTTAATAACAATACAGATCCACTAACTGAAGCAGATACTCAAAGAGTGTTTGAGCTTCACCTTGAGCTGATAGAGATCAGCCAGATGGGTGATTGGCTTTAGTGCAAGTGGGAGATTGATAGAAATGTATGCCCTACAAGCCAATCATATATGATATGATTCGACATTTCTAGAAATATCTCATTCAATTAAATAGGAAAAACTTCGTTACTAGCTTTTATTAGAAGCGTATATCGTAATGAAGTCCTTAATCACATGCAATGATGATTGAATCATGATGAGATCATGATAATGAGATCGATCATCTAGAGGTATGTGATCTAAATGTTCCTAGTCATAGGATCCTTGAGATAGGACATCAAGAATCCGGATAGACTAGTGTGTGTGATGTCTTCTCATATGATGAGAATGACCGATCTCATTGGTCATCAGTGTGGAGACACTGAGATACACACACAGGTGCTCATTAGTGGAATGAGTTCACTGAACTGACCAATTTAGGAAAACCTGATCGGTATCTTACCGAACTGTTTATCAGGTTATTCTTACATCTCAATAGCACGGTTGGATCTTTGACCTGAGTCACCAAAGATGTCTTGCCAGGCATACTATGTACTTTGACTTTTGACTGATGGATCACTTAGTATTGTGGTCCAATATAGTTAATGGATTGGGTATATGAGAAACCTGGTGGAGGCAATTGAGCGGACAATAGGGGATCGTTCACTCTCGGTAGGAGAGAGAGAATGTCCTATGGATAGTACTCTAAATCCTTGGCCAAGGTAGATAGGATAATTGGAAAAGGAGTTTTCCAGTTGATCCATTCATGAGTACAAGATTTCATAGTGTTGGAATACTTAGGGGTTGACAGTCAATGCCGAACTCCTGACCGACCAGGACATTGTAAGAACGAGGATTTAAATCCGTGTGGTAATTGATGATGGAAAGGCTCAATGGATGTTATTTAACTCCCCAAAGTCATTTGGGATCATAGGATGTGGCTTGTAGCCTTTCTGATCAGAAAGCCGTAAAAACTGTTATAGGATAACGGTTTTGATTTAATTTAAAGGAATTGTTCTTTTAAATTAATTAAGGCTTCAACCAAATTGACTATTGGGCCTAGTGGGTCACACACAATAGATCTGGTCAATAAGATGAGGGCATGGACACAATTTTATAGAAGTTTTGGGTTTTTGTGAAAAATTCCATCTTCTATATATAAATAGCTTATGAAGCCATACCCTAACAAGCCATAGGGCTGGAGCACGTCCCAAGCCTCCTCTCTTCCTCCTCTCTCCTCTAGAAGGCGATCTCCCATGGTCAAGCTTGGATCTGGGAGGTTTCTGGAGGCCCGAAGGAAGGGAGAACTCGTCTATTGAAGCAGATCGTGTGGATACCGCTAGAGACCGGACACTTGAACGGTTTTCAGCAAGGAGGAATGTCCTCTCTTCATCCATGGTGAGGGATTTGAGAAATCCCATGAGGTACTCTCGTTCTACTTCATATTCGGTTCCCGGTTTTAGTCGTTCGGCATCGATCAAGGCAAAGATCATGGTTTTATAGAATCAATATTTTTCCGCTGTCATGTATTGATTCCTTACATGACATATAGCGAAGCAGAGTGAAACATAGAGAAAGCGTAGCAAAGCGAGATGGAACGCAGTGGAATGTAGTGGAGCGAAATGGCGATGGATTGAAAAGGTGGCAATAAGGTGTAGATATAGACACACTCAACGATCAGATTCGGCAAGACGAATCTCCTCAAGTATCCCAGATGACTGCCATGTTTCATCAAGTCTTCCTATGTTCGATTGGTAAGAGATGTGCCATTGGCACGAGAGAAGAATAGCCAACCCCCAACGCGGTGGGGAGTCCTCGAAACATGGGTTCGTAGGTTCATCATCAGCCGATAACCTGATCTTTACGGTGTTCCTGTACTATGATGGGCTATAATTTTAAAAAGAGATTTGTTTTGAAAAATAAAAGAATACCAATCGAGCACATTCAAGCTCTCAAATTCATTTAAGTCTTCCAAGAGACAATATTCAATTCAGAATGGAATGATCTTGAATTAAAAAAGGCAAATGTTGAAGCATAGACCGTAAAGATAGTGATGACGCAAATTCTGATCGAACAGGAGGCCCTTAGCGGGATGAAGCAACTACCACGGTGGGATGAATAGCAAGGAAGTGTTGCAATGGCCACAGTGGTGATAGAAATGAAGAATTTGGAGGTACAAGGTGATTACCGAACATGGTGGGATTGACAATCATGGTGGGATTATTAAGCACGGTGGGATTAGAAACCACGGTGGGATATTAGAAAGATCAGAATTGGGGTATACGCTACGAGAATGTACCCGGTGGGAATGGTGAGAAAGTGATCATGATGAGATGCATGCAATGACAACGCAAAATATAATGCAACTATTACTACATGATGCATGCTAGGCTAAAGAAAACAAAAACAAGACTTAACAATTAGTTGAAGATATAGATTGTCTATGAGGTCAAGATACCCATTCGGGAACCATCTTCCCTCATAGCGTAACTTTGGCTTATTCGTGAGCATGAAAGATGACTGACCGTCGTAGTTTTTGATGAAGGGTATCTCAGGTCAAGTCTTCTCCGCATTCACGGTCTTCAACAATAATAAATAAAATAATAATACACGACTAACGACTTATATGTTAGTTAGCAACTTATGGTGGTTTCCCATGTCCATTCTTCTGTTTCCACGAGCAATTTGAGTGGTGCCACCATGTTCTTGGCCACTTCTTTTGAGCTAGGCGGCTGCAGTGGCATTAGCGGACATGGCTTCTGTGCCTCCTCCACATGGTCAATCCCCTGGAGAGGGTAGCAGCAGGCGTTGATATCTGTAGCAGGCTTAATCTTCTTCTATTGTAGTTGCTTTGTTTTATTGTTGTAGCACTTAATGGTGCAATCAAATCTTTATTTGTTTGCTTCAGTGTTGTTTGATCTGTTGGCGAGACCTCCCCCCTCTTAGACTCGTGTTTCCTTTTTGAAATACTCAATAAAGGGGTTAGATTTGCTCTATGGCTTACCCCCTTGCTTATTGTCATCTGTCGACTCCGAAACGGGTTCTGGATCGGCACCTCAAGAGAAGGTGATGGTAGATGGAATAGGGTAAAAGGGGAGTGAATCGTAAGACACTCGGAAAGCGGTAAAGACTCCTCACCTCGGTCCCACACTCACATTGATCCCCGAACTTTCATCTCATGGCGTCGCTCGAGCACCGGAGATGGTTCGGGTCATGTGGGAGGAGAGTGAGGAAAATATGAAATTAAAACATGAAAGAATGTGGTCGCCAGGAGCCACAGGCTCCGCTTTATGGGATGTAAATTAAGAGATGAGTTGAATTGACCGTGTACCTTAGCGTGGGAGATCGGGATATGGGTTCAACCTTCTACTTCTTCGGCCGGCCGATGAAGAAGAGTCTCCAATCAATGCTAGCTTGTTCAACCTGTGCAACTAGAACAATAAACCAAGTGAAGAAAATAATTAGAACTATGGGAGGTGTAGTAACTGTAGTAAGAAGATGAGAAAGAAGCAATCGGAATCGAACTCACCGGATTGGGGTGAGCCTTAACCCCCTTTTTTTGTATTTTTGATTATGTAAAAATGATGCAAATAAACTGAAATATGCTTTAAAATAGTAAATGAACTGAGTTAAATGAGTTGAAAAATCTTATGGAATGTATCGGCTTGAGTTGAAGCCGAGTTGGTTGAAAAAGGCCGGTTCGGGTAGCTTTGCACACTTCTGGCGCGACTTCTGTGAAGAGGATGCTACGGACAACCCCGATGTCAGAATTGAGTTCCGTTTGTTGGAGTAGACGGAGAACTCAGAGATGAAGAGTTCCTATGTTGATGACTTCTCCGAAATCCTCCTGTATAAGTCAGTAAAAATTCTGAAAGTGGGCGGATATAGAAAACAGAACCTGGATGTGCGCCCTCAGTGTAGAAATTGCCACGAACAAACGGCAAGTCAGAATTGAGTACTGTCAGTTGGAGATGAAAGAGGACGAAGAGAGGAATAATTTATATGTTGAAGACTTTCGCAGTAAAAGCCTCTGATTTTATTCATAAGTCGATGAAGATGGTTGATGAAGAACACCCGGATCGAGCCTTCTCCTTCACCTCGGGATCGATTTCTTGATTTCGGATCGCCTTTGGACGTCGGGACGGCTTTGGAGAAGGGCTTGGACGACCTCTGGACGAGCTAGGCACCGGGGATTAACCTTGGGTCATTGAGAATGGCCCTCAATTTATAGGGGAAGTAAGCCGGGGCAAAATTTAGAAATTGGACCGACCGCGCCCCCGCGTTTCAAAGAGGACGAGGGCGCGCAGGGCGCGCCCTCAAACCAAGGGCGTGCAGGGCGCGCCCCCAGTTCGGGGGCGCGGTCTGCGCGCCCCCCTATTTCAAAGGAAGCGGGGGCGCGTTACGCGTCTCACTGCTAAAAATCGACGGAAACTTCCGGAAATTGCTAAAAATCGACTTGACATACGTAACGCGCCCCCGAAACGGGGGCGCGGTACAAATAATTGAAAATCCTCCACGGAAACCTTCCAAAAATCCAGTTTAGAAGGTGCTAATCGGGGTAATTTGCGATTTAAAGAAACTGACCGCGCCCCCGCTTTTCAAAGGAACCGGTGGCGCGCAGGGCGCGCCCCCAGTTTGAGGGCGCGCAGGGCACGCCCCTGGGTTGAGGGTGCGCAGAGCGCACCCTCCTCTTTCAAAGGGAGAGGGGGCGCAGTACACTTTCTCTCCTGCGCGCGTGTTCCGCGAGCCGTATCTTGCAAACGGGATGTCCGATTCGGCTCCCGTTTGTCGCGTTGGAAAGAGGGCCTTCAACCGCACCTCCTCAAGTCGGTAAACCAGCCGGCATGACTCCCGAGACATTCGCACGGGGCTTTCTACTGGTTTACCCTCTCGCGGAAAGCCGAAACCTGGGGCGAAGATCCGAAAGAACTCGGGATGACTTAAAATGATGACCGAACAAGTCCGGTATGACCGGAAATCCTGAAAACATCGAAAAATCTAAGACTAACCCGGTAAACGTGAACCGAAACTCGGCAAAGTCGGGAAACCCTAAAATTGACCGAAATGGCCATATGGCCCCGGTTGATAAAAATATTCGGCTAGAATCGACCCGGATGACCTGAAAAGACCCGGTGATGACCCGAAAGGCCTAACATGTGGTCCGGGATAGCCGTGTCAGCACAGATCGAAAAAGCCGTAACGAAAGCCGTCATTGACCGATGCCTACCGAAATGACTTCTCGGAAACCCTGAATGTTACGGAATACATGCGGGATTCCCGAGACCTTCAATTATGGACCATTCAAGGTCGGTCATCGAGCAGGCTTCGTGTTTTTACAGTTCACGTGTGGCTCTCGCTTGAAGGTTACGGCAATATTCCGGAAATCATTGGTCCATTCTCAACTAACAAGGGGGGCTCCACCAATGTCCTTAGCTCGTTTCCACAAGATAATCCAGATCAGATAACGAACAAATAAAGGATATCGCCAATGGAATAAGAGTCTAGGGCTCCGAATCAAACCAATCTGGCATGTCTACATCATCCTGCCTTGTTTGTGTGTCAAGGGGGGTAGCCTTATTAACTAGGTAGAATGAACAAAATGACTGACAGAATAAACAAAGTAAAAGTTTAAGAGAGCTTACCTACTATGGCGAGAGTCACTCCATTCTTAATCTCAGAATCCTGAAACACTTGATAAAAGGGGATTAAATCTTCACCATGGCTCATTTCTTTGCCTATTACTGTCTGCCTTGACTTAAGTCAAAGAGAGGAGCCTTCTTAACAAGGTATAAAAATAAACTAAATGATCGAAATGAAATAGTTAAGATAACTTACCTGTCGTTGAGAAAACCTTCCCCTTTTACTTTAAAGTCACTGAAAACACTTGATAAAAGAGGATCAGATCTTCACAATGACTCATCCCTTTGCCTACTACGACTAACTTTGACTTAGGTCAAAGGGAGGAGCCCTCTTAACGGGGTGATAATAAAGATAAACATGCAATGCAGAAATGAAAAATGCAAGACATAAACATGAATGCTAGCAAAGGCAAAAAAAATCAAGGTTACGCCAAGTTAAATGATGCATTTTTTTGGATTTTTAAAGAGATTCAATTTTTTTTTGGATTTTTGAAAATATTCAATTTTTTTGGAATTTGAAAATATTCAAAACTTTTTTTTTTGGATTTCTGTGGAAAATGTGCCAACATTGAGACAATTCATCGGTCTTTGAGTATTAATTAAGATTCAAGCGATAAACATCACGTGAAAATAAGGTTCCCTACCAAGAATCATTCTTGCCCTCTTCTCTTGATCAGTTTGGATTCGCCCTGAATTTGGATAGTTTACCCTACCCTAGGGGTTTAAGATGGAAGAATAATAATGGAAGTCTTTGATAGGATTTAGGGGTGTTGAGGAGGGTTTCTCTACTCATGCCCAAATTGCCTGTTGGGGTTCGGCCTCTTCGGGTCTTTTCTACATGTGGCACTCACTTAGACAAGTCTTTGACTTGTGGGGTCATTGCCCATCTTTTGGTGCCTTTTTTCATTTTCTGCTCTTTCGGGTACTCATTCAGACAGGCCAATATTTGTTTAAACTTGTGGGGTTCATTGCCCATCTTTTGGTACCCTTTTTTACCATATGAGATGGCCTCCTACTAAGGCGGCGACATTTTTGATACTATCCTCCTCTAGTCTCCTTCAACTATCTTGGACCGAATAGAAGAGAATAGGGTAAGGGTTCTTTTATGCCTTCAGGATTTTGCCTTGCCTCTCTCGAGTATCGGGCTATCTGGATTCTGGGATCTGGAGGTGTTGTGTGTGTAGGGTGATGTCTACCCTTGACTTCTAGCTAACACCCTTGGATCGATGACTTAACATCATACTAGAAATTCTTCATTTATTCTCTAAGAAAAATATTTTTTAAGGAAAATATTTTTTGAGGTAAACGTTGTTCCACGGATGGATCAATTTTTCTTCATCGGTGTTGGTTAGCTCATATGCATTGCCTGGATATTTTTCAGTTATAATTAAAGGCCTTTCCCAGTTACGTTGTAACTTGGAGTGGGGACACCCAGCTTAACGAATATGCGTTTGACTACCAACTCACCGATTTTGAACTTTCTCTCTACCACCCTTTTTTGATAAAACCTTTTCAATCTGTTCTAATAAATCTGGGCATGCTCGGAGGTGGCCAACCTTCTTTCATCTAGGAGTTCAAGTTGTGCAAGGAGAGATTCTCGTCTCTCATTGACAGGGATGTCCCTATCGAGCTGAACTCGGAGTGATGGAAGGAGTACTTCGTACGGGGCCATCGCTTCCATCCCATATGCGAAAGCATACAGGGTTTGACCAGTGGGGGTCCGTACAGAAGTATGATAAGCCCATAGGGCATCTACAAGCTTATCTGGCCAATCTGCAAACTTGCTAGACTTACAAGTTTTCTTAATGATTTTAATCAAAGTTTTGTTGGTGGCTTCTGCTTGACTGTTGCCTTGCGGGTAATAAGGAGATGAATGATGCAATGCAATGCGGTACCTGTTACAAAGATCAAGCAAATCTTGAGAGAGAAATTGTGGTCCGTTGTTAGTGATGATGTTGCTGGGGATCCCGAACCTGGCGATAATGTTGCATTTGATGAAGGAGCACAGTGTTGATGCCTTGATCTCCACGAGCGCTTCTGCTTCTACCCACTTGGTGAAGTACTCTGTTGCCGTTAGGATGAACAATTTGTAACGGATTTCAGAGTTAAGATCACTAAGAGGGCCAATGATATCAAAAGCCCACATGGCAAAGGGCCATGGGGCATGAATCGGATGAAGGGAAGATGCGGGAGAATGGATCTTGTCGGCATGAAGTTGGCAAGAATGATAGTGCCAGACAAAGATGGAGCAATCCTCTTCTAGGGTTGGCCAATAATACCTCTACCTGATGATTTTCTTGGCAAGAGCTTGAGCATTGACATGGCCCCCATGTAGACACACCAATTTGGCCTTATTTAGAGCTTAAACCATTATTCCATTGGCAACATCTCTTTTAGACCATCAAAATCATGATGAACCATCCTTTTGGATGAGCCTAGGTGCTTATTGGAAATATGAGAATTGTTTGCTAATTTCTTATCAAATCCGTGTTTGCCGAACAAGAGACTCTTGGTGGTGTGCCAGATTATGCTTTTCCCAGCACATCCTCTATTTGAAAATTTTTCACAGGATTATATGTAAGTCTAATGAAAAGGTATTCAACATGAATAATATTATTATCTAAGTTATCTTTCCATTGCAACAAACAGCATTCAATTATGATCTCCCATTTGTCTGCAGCGCCCTTTGGAAGTCAAATGCGCAGTTCTGTCTGCACGCAGCACCGATCAAGCCCAATTGCATAAAAGCCCAGCTCATTGGGCACATCTCTGATCAATTCACGACCTTACCTTCCTTTTTCCTTCTCCATATCACTTTTTATAGCATCTGGAAGCTTCATGGTCTAAATTAGCATCATCAAATGATGGAAATCCAACTTGTTGTCTTATACATCAAAACTTGCCATTTTTTGACTAGATTTGTTTCCTCTTCAAGTGGAGACATATTTTGAACATGGGGAAGATGATCCATGGTTTCCAATCCCTATAAATCATTTGGGTAAGTTTCTATATGCCTCAGGATGAAAATTAACAACATTAAATGGAGGAAATCCAACCTATGGTCAGATGTATCAAAACTTGCTATTTTTTGACCTATTTTTCATCCCCTATAAAGGGAGACACATACGAACGACCTAAGAGAGCATACCCATCCTCCAGCACTCTTATCCTCATCTTCCAGCCACCCTAGGCTCATCCCAACCTCCCTAAATCGTCCTCTCTTCGTCCCGGTGCCCGGAGATCATCCCAAAGTGAAGAAGAAGCCAGTCTATGCTCCGACGTGCTGCACTGCTGATCATCAGCTTCTACAGATCTCTATAGTCATTTTACGGCCTTACTTCCTTCAAAAGAAGTGTGGATAATCAAGTTATATTTCATCTCCAACAAACGGAGATCAATTATTACATTCCCTCTGCTTTTTACGGCTTCAACACTGGTGCTGTACAGACAGATCCGAAGTCTTCTCTTCTAAGTCATTATTTTCTCAATCAATTTCAGTACATTTAATGGTGAATTCAGAATATACATCCTTCATAGAAATTGTTCCTAGGTAAGTTATATTTTATATCAAACAAGAATTATTCAATTCAGATATCTGTGGTGCCCATAGCACATACTACATCGACATTGTGCTAGGAGTTTCCAGAACTTCACTGTCCAAGATCCTGCTTATCAGGTAAATTCATATTACTTATCATAATATTCAAGCAAACCTGTCTTCATATCAAACCACCCTCGGTGAGTCCTTTTTATTTGAAGAAAACATCACTTTATTCTGACATTGATTCTGTTCGTTACAGTCTCTGCATCAGAGCCGCGCAGTTTACATTGAATCTGTCCAACCCAGTTGTCACTTTGCCTGGTGTAGGCACGCCAATTTGGCCTTATTTGAGGCTTAAATCCTTCTTCCATTAGTAACATCTCTTTTAGACTATAAAAATCATGATGAACCACCCTTTTGAATGAGCTGAGGTGCTTATTGTAAATATGAGGATGATTTGCTAATTTCTAATCAAATCCGTGTTTGCCGAACAAGAGACTCTTGGTGGTGTGCCAGATTATGCTTTTCCCAGCATATCCTCTATTTAGAAATTTTTAACAGGATTTTGTGGACTTCCAATGAATAAGTCTTCAACATAAATAATCTTCCTCTATGAGTCCAATTTTCAATGCAACAAACGGCATTCAATTCTGATCTCTCATTTGTCCGCAGCGCCTTTTAGAAGTCAGACGTGCAGTTCTGTCCGCACGCAGCACCGATCAAGCCCAATTGCATGCAAACCCAAACCATTGGGCACATATCTGACCAATTCATGACCTTACCTTTATTTTTACTTCTCCATATCACTTGTTATAGTATCTGTAAGCCTCATAGTCAAAATTAGCATCATCAAATGATGGCAATCTAACTTGTTGTCTTATACATCAAAACTTGCCATTTTTAGACTAGATTTGTTTCCTCTTCAAGTGGAGACATATTTTGAACATGGGAAAGGTGATCCACGGTTTAAAATCCCTCTAAATCATTTGGTTAAGTTTCTAGATGTATTAGGATAAAAATTAGCAATATTAAATGGAGGAAATCCAACCTAAGGTCGGATGTATCAAAACTTGCTATTTTTTGGACTGTTTTTCATCCCCTATAAAGGGAGACTCATATGAACGACCTAAGGAGGGCATCCCCTTCATCCAACACTCTTATCCTTGTCCTACAGACACCCTTGGCTCGTCCTAACCTCCCCAAATCGTCCACTCTTTATCCCGGTGCCCAGAGATCATCCCAAAGTGAAGAAGAAGCCGGTCTATGCTCCGACGTGCTGCACTGCTGATAATCGACTTATACAGATCTTTAGAGTCATTTTTCAGCCTGACTTCCTTCAAAATAAGTGTGGCTCATCAAGATATATTTCATAATCAACAAATATAGATCAATTCTGACAATCTCTCAGCTTGTTATAGCTTCAACACCGGCGCTGCACAGATAGATCCAAAGTCTTCTCTTCTAAGTCATCATCTTCCTAGTCCATTTCAGTACATTTAATGGTGGATTCAGCCTATACATCCTTCATAGAAATTGTTACCCAGTGAGTCCTATTTTATTTAAAACAAAAATCATTCAATTCAGATATCTGTGGTGCCCATAGCACATCCTACATCGATATTGTGCTGAGAGTTTCCAGAACTTCATTGTCCAAGATCCGGTTTATCAAGTAAATTAAAATTACTTATCATAAGATTCAAGCAAACTTTTATGCATATCAAACCACCCTCGGTGAGTCCTCTTTATTTTGAAACAAACATTACTTTATTCTGACATTGATGTTGTTTGTTACGGTCTCTGCATCAGAGCCGCGCAGTTTACATTGAATCTGTCCAACCCGGTTGCCACTTTGCCTAGGTTGTGTTGTCTTTAATCATTCATATTAACTTTGCTAACTCTTCATTCATATCATTTAATTCATATTTAAGCATCATTTTATTCTGTTTTTCATCTTTTCATATTTCACAAAAAATCAAAAAAAAGCGGTTAGGGCTAACCCTGAATCCGGTGAGTTGGTTTCCAGTTGTCATTTATGTTAATGTTTTTACAAGTTACTACACTTCACTCAGTTCTAATCCTTCTTCACTTGTTTTCTTGTCTTATTGTCTTCTAGTTGCACAGGTTGATCAAGCTAGCATCGGTTGGACTCTTCTTCATTGGCCGGCCGAAGAAGAATAAGGTTGAACCCACATCCCAATCTTCCATGCTAAGGTACACACGGTCAAATCAACTCAATCTTGTTTTTATTCTATAAAACGGAGCCCGCGGCTCCTGGCGACCCCCCTTTTATTCATGTTCTAAGTTTATCTCCTCCTCACTCTCCTCCCACATGACCCGAACCATCTCCGATGCTCGAGCGACGCCGTGAGATGAAAGTTCGGGAATCAATGTGAGTGTGGGACCGAGGTGAGGACCTTTTACTACTTTCCGAGTGTTTTCCGATTCACTCCCCTTTACCCTCATTCTATCTTTCACCTTCTCTTGAGGTGCCGATCCGGAACCCATTTTCGGAGTCGAGAGCTTTTTGGCGACCACGGTGGGACAACCAATGTCTTCAACTGTGCTAGCTTGATTGATTTGTGCAACTAATTGCAACTAATTGTTTTCCGACTTGGTTCCCGCGTGAACCGGCTTGTCCTTTACCTTTTCCATGATCATTTATCTTTAAAATTGCTGTTTACTCTTCCTTTAAGATTGTCTCCCATGTGGACTTGATTTGCTTGTCTTTAATTTCAACCCGGTTCCCACGTGAACCACTTTTCTTCTTATAAACCGATTCCCGCGTGAACCACCTTTCTTTTCCAACTCGGTTTCCGCGTGAACCAACTTATTTTCAGATCGGTCCCCGCGTGGACCACCTCTTTACAGCACCTTTAGATTGGCCCCACGTGGCCCTCTTTCTATTTTGTCAACTCTTACACCGGTTCCCGCGTGAACCACCATTTTCTTCACAAAAATCGGTTACCGCGTGAACCAACCCCTTTTCTAAACCGGTTCCCGCGTGAACCAACCCACTTTCAGATCGGTCCCCACGTGGACCACCCCTTTGCACCAATTAAATTGGCCCCACGTGGCCCTCCTTTTCTTTTTCCAATCAAACAAACCGGTTCCTGCGTGAACCACCCATTTTCCTTCAAAAACCGGTTCCCACGTGAACCACCTACCTTTTCAAAAAAAAACCGGCTCCCGCGTGAGCCACTTTATTTTCAAAATTGGTCCCCGCGTGGACCATCCTTTTAAATTTACTTCAGATTTGTCCCCACTTGGACACTCCAACACAAGCCGGTTCTCACGCGAACCACGTTTTAGTTACTAGTTGCTAGTTACTTGTTTACTTTATCATTGCTTGTCTTGATTGCATTCACTTGCTTGATTTATTTAATAGCTTTCATTCATGTTTGCATATTGATTGCTTCTTCTCCTCCTACGCTTTATTTTTCATTTTTGCATTAGCTTTTGCATCGGGTACCGGACTTGCTCCGATCCGTAGGACATTCGAGGTGGGGGCTCTCTCTCCCAACACACCCTCACCCTCCAAACACCTTCTTGGTGGATTCTATCATCTCTTATGGGATATTCCTTCCTAGTTGATTTGGTTGTTTCCATCAAGACCTCCGTAAGTCCCCATCCGTGGAGTATTCCTCTCCGCACGATTGGGCCGGTTGTACCACTTTTCCAAAACCCGAAGAACCCAAGTACCTACTCGTGGTGATTGAGTGACAACCTTAGGTCTTGAAGATTGAAGCAATAGGAACCATACCCATTTGAGTGAACAATTGCTAACAATCTATCTAATCTAAGGTTTCAACCCAAAAAATTGTCGAGTAGTCATTTTAAAACCTTGTTTGCATAACTTGCTTGCTCACAACAATTGAAAACAACCAAAAAAATTTCTTCTTTCAAAACACCTAAAACAAAAAAAAATCCCTTTTAATTTTTGTGTTCAACTTGCTTGCCAAACAACAAAAGTGAAATCAAATCAAATCAAACAAACAATCATAACCAACCAAACAAAAAAAGTCTCATTGCATTTACACCTTTCATTTGCTTTCTTTCAACCATTTTTTTAAGAAAATTTGACAGGATGCCCATAACACTAAGGTCCGGAAGACACATTGGAATGTCAGACTACTACGGCCAAGAAGAGGAGTACGAGACAGGCCACTACGAGCTGCAATAACCCGTGGTCCAACCAGAGGGCCATGTCAACACCGTCAGGTAGCCAGAAATTGAAAATCCTACTCATCAACTTGCTTCACTTAGCGTGGAGCAACTCCTCCAGGGTCTATCTCTCCATCTAGACCCTGAATCCTTTACACTTGTGCAATCCTTGACAAAGGGCAAGATGCCCGCCAATCAAGATCCGATCGAGGGAAATCAAGCCCCCTCACCACCTCAATCAGAAGTCAGGCCCTAAATCATCTCTTCTCCTGGGCAACCCTGCCGTGTCTCCACTTACCCCGTTATGGGGCATTCACATAATACTATTCCAGTTCCTGTTTCCAACCCACCTCTTCCAACCCAATCACCTAAACACTTTGCTCCCATTGCTCAGGAATCCAGCCTCACCCAGGCATTAATGAACAAACTTAACCAGATGGATGAGCGCTTTGAAGAGATGAGGCACCGCCTCGATTCTAAAACCATCCCTTAAATATCTATCCCATCCTTCCCAGTTCTACACCTTCCTCCTTCAGAGATACCAGTTTCCAACATTACAACGGGACTGGTAATCCTTTCAACCATCTAAAGAGCTTTCTCTACGACTCCACGTTCTGGAAAAATAACCGCAAAGCCCTTGCCTTCCTATTCCGTCGGTCATTGGAGGGATCCGCCTTGGACTGGTTCTATTCTCTTGATTCCATTGAGGCGGCGGATTTTGACATTATCAAGGCGAAGTTTCTACAGAGGTACAAGGATCGGGTGGGGCCAGCCTGCTCGATAACTGATTTAATTGCCGAAAAGATGAGGCCGGATGAGGACTTTGCCAGATTTGCTGATCGGTGGAGGGGAATGGCTGAGAGGCTAGTGGATACCATCTCAGAGGGGGAGTAGGTGAGGATGCTCATTGGGAACACCACGCCCAACCTTTGCAACCTCCTGATCATGCACCGTCCAACAACCATGAGTGAGTTGTGTGATAGCTCCCGCTACCTCCAAGCCCACTTTAAGGACACATCCATGATCAACCCATTCGACACCAAGCCCCTTAACACTAGAAAGCCTACACCTGTAGGACCCACCACCGAAGGGGTAGTAAACAATGAGAGCATCAATGCCATGGGTAACCAGGGTGGGTATCGCCAAAGCCAATACCGTAACCCACCACCCAACCATCAATACCGCCCAGCTCCTCAACCAGCTCCTCAGCCCCAGCAGCAACTTGCATAGAACCGAGCACCACCACAGCAACCCACGTACAACCGAGTGCCCCAGCAACCAAATACCTACAATCGAGTGCCTCAACAACAACGTGTCTACAACCAACCACAACCACAACAATAAGCTTACAACCAAGTACCACCACCAGCCAACCGACCTAGGAGGGGGGACCCAAGAGAGAATACTATCCTCAATTGCCATTTCCCCTCTCCAATATCTTTAATGCATTGATGGCAGAACAACAGTTGGAGCTTCCAAAGGTGAGAGAAGGATGGCTCGCGAATGTTGACATGACAAAGTACTGCGCTTACCATCTGTAGACACGCCAAATTCGCCTAAAAATCATGTTTTATAGGGTAACATGTATGATTGATCTTATAATGATGCCGGGTCTTTTTAAGTTGATTTGGAGCTTCATCGAACGAAATCGGATGTTTTCTGAAGTTTCCGCAAAAAGCCATAATTTCCGAGCGAAAGCCACATGTAAATCGTGTAAACACGGAAATTGGCTGAATGACCATTGCCTAATGATCATGCATTGAAGGTTATGGTCATATTCACACCCCGGATAAGTTTGTTGCATACCGTGCCTTTCCGGTTTGCCGTCGGAGTCATTTTGACCTGTATCGGATCTTCTGTTCACTGCCCTAACTTTCGGACAAAATTATGAAATTTTGGAGGGTGTGATGGCTGATCCAATGCTATATAAAGCATCTTAGGCCTTTTTTTTCCCAACACAACAAACGGCGTCGAATTCTGAGTTCGGGAGTGTTCGCAATGGCTTCCAGAAGATGGACGCGCAAAAATAGTCCCATGCGCCCGGGTTTCTGGTCACATGCGCCCGGGACCCAGGGCACGTGCCCATGCACCCTACCAGTGAGGCATGTGACCTTGTGCCCTCACTTGAGGGCACATGCACCCTACCCTGGAGGCACGAGGGACCCAGTTTTTCACCGGGACTCTACCACTGACCGATCGACCGGATAAGGACAACTTTTTCGGGAATAGTGCCATGCGCCCTCACTGGGGGGCACATGAACCCCTCAGTGGGCCACATGCGCCCTGCACCAGGGCGCAGGCGCCCAGGGGTAGGGCGCATTCAACCCTATCTTTTACTCTTGATCGCAGCAGTTTTCTCCTATAAATTGACTCTGATTCCGGTCATTCCAAAGGCATGGTAACGACCCCCCAGGCATCCCAAGACGTCCAACCACCCTGCTGCATTGATTTTGTGATTTTTGGAGAGATAATTTCGAGTTTTTAGAGAGAGAAAAGTCAGTTCAAGAGAGAGGAAGGCTGTTCTGCAGGTGATCTGCCAGGTCTCTCTTCCTCGGCCTCTACAGCAGTGTGTGGACATATTCTGCCAGAGCTCTCTTCATAAAAGTTATTCATCTCCAAGTATTCTTGAGTTTGCAATCGATGGAACTGGATTCCTAGGTCAGGGCTGGTCATGACGAGTGCAGAAGCAATGTCGCGCCTGGCAGATCCTGGACTGCTGCTCGGCTTTTTCGACAACCCAGATTTGGCTATATCTTTCTCTATTCAACTAAAAATCTTTATGTTCTTTTTCCTACCTCTTTGTTTCGTGATTATACATCCTCCTTTCATTGTTTTACATTTTTTTTATTACTTTTAGTCTGTTATTCCGAAAATAAAAAAAGGGTTAGAGATAACCCGAATCCGGTCAGTTTCTAGTCAGTTGTGTATTTCATGTTATTTTCCTTACATATACTCCACTTTGTTTAGTTATAATAGTCTATTTCACTTGTTTGTTTGTCTAGTTGCACAGAATATCAAGCACCCACACGTTGAGGACTCTTCTTCATCGGCTGGCCGAAGAAGAAGAAGCTTTAACCCACACTCTTCACGCTAAGGTACACACGGTCAATTTTAATTTCATAAATCGGAACCCGCGGTTCCTGGCGACCACATTTCTTTCTTATCATACTCCTCCCACATGACCTGAGCCATCTCTTTGGTGATCGAGCGACGCCAAGGGATGAAAGTTTGGGGATCAATGTGAGTGTGGGACCGAGGTGAGAGTTACTTTCCGAGTTTTATTCCTTTCTTTTCTCATCCCCTCTTGAGGTGACGATCTGGATTCACGGACTTCCCGGAAAAGGAGAGAACCCCATCAAATTTTCAGAGTCGACAGCTTTGTGGTGACCACGGTGGGACAAGCAATGTCTTCAACCGTGGGTGCAAAGTGTTTTGTTTGCAACTAGTTCTAGTTCTAGACAGGTTCCCACGTGACCCTTTCCTTCTTTCCACCTCTCTTAAACTTCATGCCATCTCAAAATTTCTGATTTAACCCATCTTTCATCAGATCTGAAGTGCCAAGTAAGCCATTTAATTTATGTCATTTTATTTAAACCGGTTCCCACGTGAACCACCCATTTCCTTTTAAATCTGTTCCCGCGTGAAACAATCTCTTTCTTTACTTCGGTTCCCACGTGAACCAAACCACTTTCCTTCAGATCTATCACAACCTGGATCAGATCTTTATTCACTTTTAATTGGCCTCATGTGGCCCTCTTATGACCATTCAAACCGGTTCCCACGTGAACCACCCTTTTTACCCAAAACCGGTTCCCGCGTGAACCACCTTTACTTTTTACCCCGGTTCCCACGTGAACCAGCTTATTCTTACATCGGTCCCCACGTGGACCACCCTTTTGCTTGGCTATCAGATCTGAACCCTCTTCTTTCCATCACCTTTTCACTATCTCCATTTGGCTCACATAAGAAACATGGTCTGGATTCTAGTTTCTAGTTGCTTGTTTAGTTTCTAATCGCTTGTCTTGGGTGATTACTTTTTTATTTAAGTTTATGTTTTGATCATTACTTGTTTTATTACTTTATTGCATTCTCTGCTCCTTCTCTCTACCTCATTCTTTTGCACTTTTTTTGAGGCGGGAGCTCACTCTCCCATTTATCCCTCCCATCCAAAACACCCTCTTGGTGGATTCTGACCTCTCTTCTGGGATATTCCTTCCCAGTTGACTTGGTTGGCTTTCATCAAGGCCTCCGTAATTCCTCATACGTGGAGTATTCCTCTTCATGATCGGGTTGGTTTTACCACTCCCCAAAACCCGAAGCATCCTACGTTACCTACACGTGGTGAGATTGTGTGAAACCTAGGTCATTGGAGATTGGAGTTATGATCCTAACCCATTTGTTGAGAGAACAATTCTTAACAAAATTCATAAACCTAAGGTTTAATCAAAATCATTGCGTAATCTTGCTTTCAAGTCTTTGCATCACTTGTTTGTCAAACAAAAATTCAAACCTCTAACTTTTTGCAAAATACTAAAAAAACATAAAAAAGTTCTTTGTTTACTTTGTCAACTTGTTTGTTTTGTTCCTTGAAGTTCAATGCAACTAAGGTCTGGAAGGCACGTTGGAATGGCGGAACAAGCTGAACATCAAAAGTGCGAGATGGGTCACCAACCAATTCCATCAGACAGTCTTGTTAATCCATTGTTTGAGTCAGAAGCGCAAGAGGTCCCTCAACCATCTGCTCCTCGTGATGTTGAACAACTCTTTAGGGAGTTGTCTCTCTATACTGACCCAGAAACTTACGCCCACATACAATCCATGGTGAAGGGAAAAATGGCCTCAGATCAGGCTGAAGTTATCCAAGTTGCCTCGTCTCCTTGTCCTCTGGTTCGACCACCACTCATTCAACCACCTATTGTTCAACAATCTGTGATTCAACCGTCATTGGCACTAGCACAACCATCTGTAGTTCAACCATCTATAGTTCAACCGTCTGTGGTCCAACCCTCATTTGTTCAGCCATCTTATTTCAACCATGTTACTCCCTTGACACATCAAGTCATGGGATAATCTTCAGTAAATTTGCCAAGTCATGCTCCTCAATTCCAAAACCATGCCTCTAACCACATACCCCAACCAGTAAACCAAGAACCTGCTCTCACCCAGGCAATCATGGATCAGCTCACCCAGATGAATGAACGTTATGAAGAGCTGAGATGTCGCCTGGACTCCAAGTCAGTTCCTGAGATTTCTATTCCTTCTTTACCAGTTCTCCACTTGCCACCTTCTGAGCTACCAGTTTATCGCCGCTACTGTTGACTCTAAAAATTCGATGGGGTCCTCTCCTTTTCAGGGAAGTCCGTGAATCCAGATCGTCACCTCAAGAGGGGATGAGAAAAGAAAGGAATAAAACTCGGAAAGCAACTCTCACCTCAGTCCTACACTCACATTGATCACCAAACTTTCATCCCTTGGAGTCGCTTGATTACCAAAGAGACTGTTCAGGTCATGTGGGAGGAGGGTGAGAAGAAAGAAATGTGGTCGCCAGGAACCGTGGGCTCCGATTTATAGAATTAAAATTGACCGTGTGTACCTTAGCGTGAAGAGTGTGGGATAAAGCTTCTCCTTCTTCGGCCGGCCGATGAAGAAGAGTCCTCAACGCGGTGGGTGCTTGATATTCTATGCAACTAGACAAACAAACAAGTTAAAGAGACTATTAGAACTAGACAAAGTGGAGTATATGTAAAGAGAATAACATAAAACACACAATTGACTAGAAACTGACCGGATTCGGGTTATCTCTAACCCCTTTTTTATTTTCGTAATAACAGAATAAAAGTAATGCAAAAAAATATAAAAAAAATGATAGGAGGATGGAGAATCACTAAACAAAGAAATATAAAAAAGAACAGAAAGATTCTGAGTTGAATAGAGAAAGATATAGCCAAATCTGGGTTGTCGAAAAAGACGAGCAGCAGTCCAGGATCTGCCAGGCGCGACGTTGCTTCTGCACTCATCACGACCAGCCCCGACCTCGGAATCAAGTTCTGTCGATTGAAAACTCAAGAAGACTTGAAGTGGAAGAACTTTTATGAAGAGATCTTGGGCAGCAGACGTCCACACACTGCTGTAGAAGCCGAAGAAGAGAGACTTGGCAGATCACCTGCAGAACAACCTTCCTCTCTCTTGAACCGACTTTTCTCTCTCTAAAAACTAGAAATTCTCTCTCTAAAAATCACAAAATCAATGCAGGAGGGTGGTTGGAAGTCTTGAGATGCCTGGGGGGTCATGCCCATCCTTTGGAACGACCGGAATCAGAGTTAATTTATAGGAGAACGAACGGTGTTATACGGGCTAAAAAATAGGGGCCTTGTGCCCCACCCCTGGGCGCATGCGCCCCACTGAGGGGCGCATGTGCCCCCCAGTGAGGGCGCATGGGTACAAATCCCGAGAAAAATGTCTTATCCGATCGGCGGTTCAGTGGTAGAGTCCCGGTGAAAAACTGGGTCCTTCGTGCCTCCAGGGTGGGACGCATGTGCCCTCAAGTGAGGGCACAAGGTCACGTGCCTCACTGGTAGGGCGCATGGGCACGTGCCCTGGGTCCCGGGCGCATGTGACCAGGAACCTGGGCGCATGGGACTGGTTTCGCGCGTCCTTCTTCTGGAAGCCATTGCGAACACTCCCGTACTCGGAATTTGATGCCGTTTGTTGCGTTGGAAAGATAACAGGCCAAAGAAGCTTTCTATAGCATCGGATCAGCCATCACACCTTCCAACACTTCAGAATTTTATCCGGAAGTTAGGGCAATGAACAGAAGATCCAATACAGGTCAAAATGACTCCGACGGCAAACCGGAAAGGGACGGTATGCAATAAAACTTGTTCGGAGTGTGAATATGACCATAACCTTCAATGCATGATCATTAGGCATTGGTCATTCAGCCAATTTCCGTGTTTACACGACTTACGTGTGGCTTTCGCTCGGAATTTACGGTTTTTTGCGGAAAACATCGGAAAACATCCGATTTCGTTCGGCGAAGCTCCAAATCAACTTTAAAAGACCCGGCATCATTATAAGGTCAATCATACATGTTACCCTATAAAACATGAGTTTTTATGCTCTGAATTAGGCGAATTTGGCGTGTCTACAGCTATAATGGTACGGGCAATCCTTTTCTCCACCTTAAAGATTTTCTCTACGAGTCCTCATCCTGGAAAAATGATCGTAGGGTTCTTGCCTTCTTGTTCCGCCGATCACTAGAAGGGTCTGCATTGGAATGGTTCTACTCACTCGATTCCTTTGTGGCAAGAGACTTCGATATTGTGAAAACCAAATTCTTGCAAAGATACAGAGACCGGGTGGCACCAGCATGCTCCATTACAGACTTGATTGCTGATAAGATGAAACCCGACGAGGACTTCATAAAGTTTGATGATCGCTTAAAGGGAATGGCAGAGAAATTGACAGATGTTATTTCTGAAGGGGAACAAGTAAAGATGCTCATTAGAAATACTACACCTGCTCTGAGAAATGTATTGATCATGCACCGTCCTACCACCATGAATGAACTCTATGACAGTGCCCGATACTTGCAAGCCCACTTCAAGGATGCCACCATGATAAACCCTTTTGATCCTAAACCTAGAAACTTCAGGAAAACTCCCTTTGCACCAGTTGGTCCTACAACCGAGGGAGTGGTCAACAACGAAGCTATAAACATTGTGGGGAACCAGGGATGGAACCGTCAAAACCAGTTCAAAAACCCAGGGCAGAACCTTTCCTATTACCCCCTCAACAACAGGTTAGGCCACAACAACCACGACAACCACAACAACCCCCTCAGCCAGTAGCACAACCCCAGCAACCTCGTCAACCTACCTACAATAGGGCACCGCCACCACCCAATCAGGCACCATGAAGAGGAGGTCCTAGGAGAGAGAACTACCAACAACTCCCTTACTCCTTGATCGACATCTTCAATGTACTCATGGCGGAGAAACAGTTGGAATTTCCCAAGGAAAGAGAGGTTTGGCCAACAAATGTAGATATGTTCCGATAATGTGCTTACCACCAGTGTCCTGGTCACACTGTAGAAGTGTGTTTTCAATTCAAGGATTACATCCACGATCTGAATAACCAAGGTAGCATTGATTGGGCTGAAATGAGGGAATGCATACAAGCTATGAAGGCTAGGCAGCAGCAGCGGCAGCGTCCACCGGCTCAACCTCAACAACAACCTGGCTTGGGGATTGTTCAGAATCCGCTCCCATTACATGCTCCCGCTCCAGCACCGGCACCAGCACATCCAAACCCAGGAATTGGTCTAGTACACTCCATTGTCCAGGGAGATGCCAGCCGTGCTCAAGGTTGGCAACTAGAAAGCCAAAATGCAACCATGCCTGTCAACCCAGCTAGGTCTCCTGCTAGGAACCCTCCTAGACAAATAATTTGTGCACCTTCTACTCCACAACTATCACAAAGCTCAATAACCCAACCACTGGCCGCCACTTCTTCTCGCTGACCCATCATTAGGCCAGCCCCCTCCTTAACTACACCTCCTTCAACCATTGCTACACACCGGCCCTTGCTCATCCGACCACCACAACCACCACCAAACCTGAACCCCCAGCCTATGAGCTCTACCACTCCGAAACCACCAACACCACAACCTACACCTTCATTAAACTCATCAACCACTCCTGCACACCGGCCTCTTCTTATCAGGCCACCAGTATCACCATCATTACCATCTCCAAATCCTACCCCTCTACAAACTAACCCCACCATCCCAGAACCATCGATCCCATTACCTATCATACATGCACCTAGACCACCTGTTCCACCACAATCCACCCCAGTTAACCTGTCACCTCTACCCGACCGCCAAATAGCCCTGGTGCTTCAGAGTGGGAGGATGTTCCAGCGGCTCTTTCCCCAAGCTAGTACTCAACCGCAGGATCCAGTAGAGGAGGAACAAGTGGAAGAACCATTGCCAGGCACAACCTATGATCTGTTAAAGCATTTAGATAAAACATCGGCTCGTATTTCCATACTTGAATTGATCAAAAGATCAAAGGTGCACCAGGAGATTCTACA
Source organism: Cryptocoryne crispatula var. balansae (assembly GCA_036172225.1). NCBI lineage: Eukaryota > Viridiplantae > Streptophyta > Magnoliopsida > Alismatales > Araceae > Cryptocoryne > Cryptocoryne crispatula. Next base: position 24,697,406 of record CM069925.1, read on the forward strand.
GCAGTACTTGCAAAGGGTCATGGTGAATGAAGATCTCCCACCTGAGAAGATCACTACAGTGTTAGCCCCTAGAAGTGAGCACCCAACACTCACTTTCTCTCAGGAAGAATTAGCAGATCCAGAATTTAGGAGATATTCTTTGCATGTGGCAGTTATCATCTGCAATGTCAAAGTGAAATCATGTTTGGTTGACATTGGAGCTTCTATCAACGTTATGCCGCCAGAAACTTTGCAGTTGTGTGGCATTTCTTAGCAAGAAATCAAGCCATCCTGTGCCATGGTGACGGCCTACGACAACTCCAAGAAGTCTGGACCTAGGGTGGTCACTCTAGAAGTTAAACTTGGACCATGTACGGTCACAACGGAATTTCATGTTCTAGAATTAGATCCAACTTTTCAGGATATACTTGGGAGGCCATACTTGGAGGCAATAGGAGCTGTGGCTTCAACAAACCACCAGTGCATAAAGTTTCCTTTTAAAGGATAAGTGGTCAAAGTGACTAGCATGCCTATAAGGGATGAGATTAATGATGTTTTTACATCACCCCTAGGTCTGTCAATACAGCCCCAGATCTCAATGGGAGATTTATCAGAAGTCAGATGTATGACCGCCTCTCTACCCGACACAGTGGGATGGCGGATGATGATGAAACTAGGCTATCAGCCTGGAAGAGGTTTAGGCAAGGATCTTCAAGGAATCACTCAGCCGATTCAAACTGTGAAATGGCCACGCAGGCAAGGGTTGGGATACGAAGAGGATTCCATCCCAACGAGAATCTTCCAGCCAGGATATGCCATGGGACTCCACACCTTCTTTATCAAAGGGGAGGCCATGATGATGGCTGAAGGCAACAAGAGTTCCATGATGACTGTCAAGAGAAAGAAATCTCCAGATGAAGAAGAAGAAGACTTGGAAGACTTATGCTTGACTCGTCTATTCTCAAGTGGGGAAGAGTACCAGGAACCACTCAAGGGCAGACCAATCTTGAATCATCTAGTTAAACATGTTACCCAAGTCAAAACCATTCCACGAGACCCAAATACAACAATTCCATGTTTGAACCTCATACCATTATTTCTAGATCTTTTGGATGGGCTTCAGGGCCCACTTACCCACTTTGGGCCCATGTGCCCTCTTCAACCTTCTACTCTTATTGGGCCTGCTTGCCCATTTACTTCCCTCATCAACTTCAGAACTGAGGGCTTTTCCCAACATGGGCTCACATGCCCATTTATTTCTGAAATTGGATCCACGTACCCGTTTACTTTTTTCATCAATTTTAGACCCATGTGTCCAGTTTCTGTTACCATTGGGCCCACGAGCCCCTTTTTCCCCTTTATTCTTAAGTTTTTCTTTCTATTAATTCAGTCATCTTCTAGCAAGCCTCAAGTCACTCAGGCTCATTCTATCTTTTTATTTGAAATTTCCAAAAAAAAAATGTCTTCTCTGAAACTCACATTTCCATCGAGGAGACGTCTCTACTCATCCCAGAGGGTGCTCCCAATCAGGGATCCCTCTATTATGAATCATTGATCGATTTACTCGATCCTCCCTCCACTGTAAATACCACCTTTACAGCTTTGTCTTAAGTAGGTCAGGTTAGATCAGGAAATAGGAAAGTTAGAGGTAAACGAGTTCCAAATAGGTATCTGCAACAATTGGCACAGAAATGCGTAGAGTGTGCAAGGCTGCCAAACTTTCTAGATAATACCATCCAGCTAGATGAAATCCGATATGAGGATGAGCATAACATAGATCAAACTTTGGGTGTATATGAGGTGGTATCAGAGAAGGATCCCGAATCCGAGGATGAAATCGAGGACTTGGCTGATGCATATGCATCTGGACTTAGAAGATTTGAAGAACCATCAGCCACAGGGAATGAACCGACCAAGGAACAGAATTTAGGAACCCTGGAAGATCCTAAGACTATCCTCATTAGTGCAAACCTCACTCCCTCAGAAGAACAACGTTTGATCAAAGTTTTGGAAGAATATAAGGACACGTTCGCATGGACATATGAAGATATGCCGGGATTAGATAATTCATTGGTTGAACATAGATTAACCTTGAAACCTGGAACTACCCCGGTTAAACAAAAGCTCAGGAGGTTCCACCCTGATATTGCACTCAAAATGAAAGAAGAGGTCGAAAAACTACATCAAGCAAAATTTATTAAGGTTGTCCTATATCCGCAATGGGTGGCTAACATAGTCCCTGTTATGAAGAAGGATGGACGAATTCGGATTTGTATAGACTTCAGGGACTTGAACCGAGTGTGTCCTAAGGATGATTTTCCTTTACCTCATATCGATGTTTTGGTTGATAACACAGCTGGATTTGAAATGCTTTCATTCATGGACGGCTATTCTGGATACAATCAGATTCGGTTAGCTGAGGAGGACCAAGAGAAGACCTCATTCACTACACCTTGGGGAACATATTGCTATGTTGTCATGCCCTTTGGGTTAAAGAATGCTGGTGCTACATATCAGAGGGCTATGATGGCTATCTTTCACGACATGATGCACACCCTTGTAGAGGTGTATGTGGATGATTTGGTTATCAAGTCCAAGAGTCGGGAAGATCATTCTGAAGTACTAAGGAAAGTTTTGCAACGAGCTAGAGAATACAAGCTAAAAATGAACCCTAAGAAGTGTACATTTGGAGTTTCATCAGGAAAGCTACTTGGGTTCATAGTAAGCAAAAGGGGCATAGAGATCGACCCAAACAAGGCCAAAGCAATCATTAGTATGCCTCCTCCAAAGAATATGAAAGAACTTCTAGGATTGATTGGGAGGCTACAATTTGCCCGCTGGTTTATCTCACAACATTCCCAAAGGTGTAAACCTTTCTATGAGTTAACCAAGGCGGGGGTCGAGTTTAAATGGGATTCGAAGTGCCAGGAGGCATTTAATGGGTTGAAAACATACCTGGCAAGTCCCCCTGTACTTAGACCACCAATTCCCGACAAGCCCTTGGTCCTCTACATTTTGGTTCTTTAGAACTCTCTTGGGGCAGTCCTTGCACAAGTTGATGAAGAAGGGAAAGAACGAGCTACTTACTACTTGTCTAAGATGTTCATGTTTGGGAGCTAAAGTACACTGTGGTAGAAAAGACCTGTGCTGCTCTTGTTTGGGTGGTTCAGAAACTCAAACATTATTTCCTTGCTCACCAAGTCAAGCTCATTGCTCGTATAAATCCCATTAAGTTCCTGTTAGAGAAGATAGTCTTGACTGATCGGTTAGGGCGATGGCAGAGTTTCTTATCCCAATTTGATATCACTTATGTCCCACAGAAGGCAATTAAGGGTTATGCTATTGCTGAACACCTTGCCCATCATCCCATACCCGTCTTTGACCCAGCACAGTCGAAGTTCCCGGATTACGAACTAATGTCAGTCCGATCTTCCAATCTTTGGACATTATATTTTGACGGGGCTTTGAACTCTCATGGTAGAGGGATAGGTATTGTCCTTCTGTCACCTGAAGGTGTCACCATTCCACAGGCTTTTCAGCTTAACTTTCCAGCAACCAACAACATAGCTGAGTATGAAGCCTTGCTGGCCAGACTGGAGGCCGCTCATTTCCATGGTGCCACCGAACTGAGGGTGATAGGTGATAGTCAATTGATCCTACGCCAGGTCCTATCCAAGTACCAAACTTATCATCCAAACCTCAAACCCTACCAGGAGCTCACCACCTGCTACATCAGGCTATTCTTCAAACTCACCTTTGTTCTTGTCCCCCGCTCTCAGAATATCCTCGCCGATGCCTTAGCTTTCCTAGCTTCATCTCTATCTGTCCCGCTAGGCAGGCAAGTGCGGACTATCCACATCTGTAAGAGGACAACTCCAGCAATTGAGGATGGATGTTTTCTAAAGGTTAAGGAGAGGTTCAACAGAAAGGAATACTTAGAACATAAAGAAGATATCTCCTTGATTGAGTTCGAAGAATTAGAAGATGGTGAGAGACCTTGGTATGATGAGATTGCGAGGTATTGCCAAGATCAGTCATACCCACCTTGATCAACCACCAAAGAAAAGAAGGTAATCAGAAGAGTATCCTAGAGGTATACAATCCTAGGAGGAGTGCTCTATAAGAGAAGCCTAAGTGGAATCTTACTCAGGTGTCTTGATGAAGAAGAAGCCAAGTTGGTGCTGAAGGAAGCACATTCTGGAGTATGTGGTGGTCATGTGAATGCCCAAGCCCTTGCTAAGAAAATCATCCGACAAGGGTATTATTGGCCAACTCTACAAGAAGACTGCTCCATCTTTGTCCGGCACTGTCATTCATGTCAACTCCATGCCGACAAGATTCACTCTCCCGCATCTTCCCTTCATCCAATTCATGCCCCATGGCCTTTCGCCATGTGGGCTTTTGATATCATTGGCCCCTTGAGTGACCTCAACTCCGAAGTGCACTCAAAATCATTCATTCTGACGGCAACGGAGTACTTCACAAAGTGGGCTGAAGCGGAAGCATTCGTGGAGATTAAACCATCAACAGTTTGCTCCTTCATCAAGCGCAACATCCTCGCAAGGTTCGGGATCCCCAGCGACATTGTCACCGATAATGGGCATTGATAAGCTTGTAGATGCTCTATGGGCTTATCGTACTTCTGTAAGGACTCTCACTGGACAAACCCCGCATGCTTTGGCATATGGGATGGAAGCAGTGGTCCCCGACGAAGTATTACTTCCATCTCTCCGTGTTCAGCTTGACAGGGATATTCCTGTTGATGAGAGACGAGAATCTCTCCTTGCACAGCTTGAACTCTTGGATGAAAGAAGGCTAGCCACCGCCGATCATGCCCAAACTTATCAGAATAGACTTAAAAGGTTTTATCAAAAAAGGGTGGTCGAGAGAAAATTCGAGATCGGTGAGATGGTAGTCAAACGCATATTCGTTAAGCTGGGGGGTCCTCGCTCCAAGTTGCAACCTAACTAGGAAGGGCCTTTTGTAATCACTGAAAAGTATCCAGGTAATGAATATGAATTGACTAATACAGATGGAGAAAAATTGAATCATTCTTGGAATGGAGTTTACCTCAAAAAGTACTTTCCATAAAAATGGGGAAACCACTGGTATAACCTCAAGTCATCGATCCTAGGTTGTTCGTGATAAGTCAAGGGTAGGTACCATCCTACACACACAACACTTCCCAATCCTAGAATCCAGACAACCCGACACTTGTGAAAGGCAAGGCAGAAATCTAGAAATGGAAGGAGTACCCTTACCCTATTCTCTTCTACTCGGTCCAAGATAGGGAGAGAAGATTAGAGAGGGGTAGTATCGAAAACACTCCCACCCTAGTAGGAGGCCGTCTCAGGGGGTGCAAAAGGGTGCCAAAAGATGGGCAATGAACCCCTCAGGTTAGAAAAAAAAATGATCAACCTGTCTAAATGAGTACCTAGAATGATAGTCAAGGCAAAAGGCACTAAAAGATGGGCAATGTCCCCACGGGTCAAAAACCTGTCCAAATATGTGCCACATAGAAAAGAGTAAAAATAGAAAAAAAAACCCAAAGTGGCCGAACCCCAATGGGTAATTTGAGTGAGAGTAGAGAAATCCCTCTCAACATCTCCAAACCCTATCAAGGACCTTCTCTATACTCTTCCTCCTTAAACCCCTTGGGTAGGGTAAACCGACCAAATCCAGGTGGAACCCAAGCCGATCAAAGGAAGAAGGTTAGAAGGATTCTAGGTAGGAAACTTTATTTTTGCATGTGGCATCTATCACTTGAGTCTTGACAAACCCCAAAGACCGATGACTTGTCTCAAATACTAGCATTTTCTCCACAAAAAAGAGGAATATTTCAAAAAATCCAAAAAAAGGAATATTTCAAAAACCCAAAAAAAAATGCATATTCAAAAACCCCAAAAAAATGAATATTTCAAAAATTCAAAAAAATTATACATATTTCAAAAATACAAAAAAAGTGAATACTTTTGAAAATCTAAATGATTGTTTTCAAGAAAACCCAAGAAAAAAAAATTTGCTCAGTCATGTTCATTGCCTTAGTTGCATCCATGTTTATTTGACTGTCAAGCATATTTCCATTCCTGTATTGCATATCCATTTTTTTACTTTAATTACCTTGTTAAGAAGGCTCTACCCTTTGACCTAAGTCGAAGTTACGATATACAGGCAAAGGGATGAGTCATGGTGAAGATCTAATCCCCTTTCTATCAAGTGTTTCAGGCATTTCAATGTAGAAGAGGAGAAGATTCACAACACGGCAGGTAAGTTCTCTTAACCCTTACCCCTATTTCATTTAAGTCATTTGTTTTATTCCACCTTGTTAAAAAGGCTCCTCCCTTTGACTCAAAATCAAGGCAAACGATATACAGGCAAAGGGATGAGTCATGATGAAAAATTAATCATCTTTGCTAAGTGTTTGCATGGGCTGAAGAAGCAAAAGAGAAGGGCCATTAAGTACAATTATTCTGCAAAAAAATAAAAAATTGCCTCAGGGCGCATGTGCCCTCATCTTGGGGCACATGGCCAGGTGCCCCACCCCAGGGCGCATGGCCAGGTGCCCCCGATCGGGGGCACATGGACAAAAAATTCAAAAAATTCAGAAAAATCTCAAAAATTCAGAAATTGTCTATAATGTTAAAAATGACATTTTTCATAAAGGAACCATCATCAGAAACTTTGTTTTGACCTCTAAATGTAGTTCTAATGGTGAAATCTTCAGTTCATCATTTCAAGAACAATTTGCTTCATATGACAATTCCGTTTGTTGGGTATTAACTGGAAGTGTGCAGGCAACCTTTTAAGTCCAACAGGTGAATTGGTGAGATCGGTGTTCCGGAAGGAACGTCATGCCAGCTCTGCGACGAAAAGAAAGGGAGCGCCACCTAGTCAAATATTATCATGGCGCTAATGAATCAGGCGGTCGATGCAGGTTGATAGACCACGCCTGAAGACTTCACTCAGCTTCACATCAATCTCACATCATCACCAACACTCCATTTTGCACTTCACATCACCTTTGACATCCGTCATTTAGTTATGCTAGGTCCATTTGATACATATTATATGCATTAATGTTGAAGACCTTGAGCGTGAAGATGACTGGGCCCGAGGTCCCCTTCAACAAAATCTGCGACGGCATGGTCATTTCTTCACACTCACGAATAAGCCAAAATTGAACATTGGAGGGACGATGGTTCCTAATCGGGTGTCTTGACCTCCAATAGACAATCTATATCTTCAACTATTTTCTACATAATTTTCTATGTTTTCACATCCATCTCCTTTTTTTTATTCTTATCATTACCAATTTTATCTCTTCATGTTTTATTCCTTTCTTTTTGTTCCACCATGTTTTATTCTTTCCTTTCTTTTATCCCACCGTGTCTTTTATTTTACCCATCGTGTCATATTTGTCATGCCATTGTTTCTTCTTTCCCATCATTCTATGTTAGTCCCACCATTGTCTTTCAATCTCACTATGGCTTAAGTTTGTTTTGTCGTTTTCCAAATACTTGATTTTCTGCTAGAGCGTGATTCATGGTTTTCACGATACCCGAGCAATTTTGTTTTGCTTAAAACGAACCCTTTTAGAATTTGAGATTATTCCACTCAGAATTAAACTGAGTATTTTGGTGAAACTTGAATGAACTTGAGATTCCAAATATGATGGATTGGTATTCTTTTCATTTTAAGATCAACTTCTCTTTTACAAAAATTTAGCCCATCACAGTACAATAACACCGTAAAGTTCGGGTTGCTGGCTGATGATGAACCTACGAATTCGGGGACTCCTCACCACGCTGAGGGTTGGCTACATCCTTTTATCCTTTATCATTTACTTTTTCATCTCTCGTACCAAGGGCAAGTCTTTTTACCAGTCAATTATGTGAGGTTTTGATAGAACATGAAAGTGATCTAGAATACTCAGAGAGATTCATATTACTGGATCGGGTAGATAAGCGTGTCTATATCTACACCTTGATGCCACCTTTTCAGTCATTCATGATTCCATTCCACTACATTCATCTACGCTCACTTGCATTCCATTACAGTTCACTACGAATCACTTCGCTTCATTACATACCATTCCCTTACAAAGCCGACATCAAGGCGAGGCAAGCTGTAGACACGCCAAATTCGCCTAATTCAGAGCAAAAAACTCATGTTTTATAGGGTAACATGTATGATTGATCTTATAATGATGCCAGGTCTTTTTAAGTTGATTTGGAGCTTCATCGAACGAAATCGGATGTTTTCCGAAGTTTTCGCAAAAAGCCGTAATTTCCGAGTGAAAGCCACACGTAAATCGTGTAAACACGGAAATTGGTTGAATGACCAATGCCTAATGATCATGCATTGAAGGTTATGGTCATATTCACACCCCGGACAAGTTTGTTGCATACCGTGCCTTTCCGGTTTGCCATCGGAGTCATTTTGACCTGTATCAGATCTTCTGTTCACTGCCCTAACTTACGGAAAAAATTATGAAATTTTGGAGGGTGTGATGGCTGATCCTATGCTATATAAAGCTTCTTAGGCCTGTTATTTTTCCAACACATCAAACGGCGTCGAATTCCGAGTTCGGGAGTGTTCAAAATGGCTTTCGGAAGGACGCACAAAAATAGTCCCATGCGCCCGGGTTCCTGGTCACATGCGCCCGGGACCCAGGGCACGTGCCCATGCACCCTACCAGTGAGGCACGTGACCTAGTGCCCTCACTTGAGGGCACATGCACCCTACCCTGGAGGCACGAGGGACCTAGTGTTTCACCGGGACTCTACCACTGACCGATCGACCGGATAAGGACAACTTTTTTGAGAATAGTGCCATGCGCCCTCACTGGGGGGCACATGCGCCCCTCAGTGGGGCGCATGCACCCTGCACCAGGGCGCATTTGCCAGGGGTAGGGCGCATTCAACCCTATTTTTTAGTCTTGATCGCGGCAGCTTTCTCCTATAAATTGACTCTGATTCCGGTCATTCCAAAGGCATGGGCACGACCCCCCAGGCATCTCAAGATGTCCAACCACCCTCCTGAATTGATTTTTTGATTTTTAGAGAGAGAATTTCGAGTTTTTAGAGAGAGAAAAGTCAGTTGAAGAGAGAGGAAGGCTGTTCTGCAGGTGATCTGCCAGGTCTCTCTTCTTCGGCCTATACAGTAGTGTGTGGACATATGCTGCCAGAGATCTCTTCATAAAAGTTATTCATCTCCAAGTATTCTTGAGTTTTCAATCGACGGAACTGGATTGCTAGGTCGGGGCTCGTCGTGACGAGTGCAGAAGCAAAGTCGCGCCTGGCAGATCCTGGACTGCTGCTCGGCTTTTTCCACAACCCAGATTTGGCTATATCTTTCTCTATTCAACTCAGAATCTTTATGTTCGTTTTCCTACCTCTTTTTTCGTGATTATACATCCTCCTATCATTTTTTACATTTTTTTATTACTTTTAGTCTGTTATTCCGAAAATAAAAAAAGGGTTAGAGATAACCCGAATCCGGTCAGTTTCTAGTCAGTTGTGTGTTTCATGTTATTTTCCTTACATATACTCCACTTTGTTTAGTTATAATAGTCTATTTCACTTGTTTGTTTGTCTAGTTTCACAGAATATCAAGCACCCACACGTTGAGGACTCCTCTTCATCGGCTGGCCGAAGAAGAAGAAGCTTTAACCCACACTCATGAGGTGATGAAAGTTCGGGGATCAATGTGATTGTGGGACCGAGGTGAGAGTTACTTTCCGAGTTTTATTCCTTTCTTTTCTCATCCCCTCTTGAGGTGACGATCTGGATTCACGGACTTCCCGGAAAAGGAGAGGACCCCGTCGAATTTTTAGAGTCGACAGCTTTGTGGAGACCACGGTGGGACAAGCAATGTCTTCAACCGTGGGTGCTAAGTGATTTGTTTGCACCTAGTTCTAGTTCTAGACCGGTTCCCACGTGAGCCTTTCCTTCTTTCCACCTCTCTTAAACTTCATGCCATCTCAAAATTTCTGATTTCACCCATCTTTCATCAGATCTGAAGTGCCAAGTATGCCATTTAATTTCTGTCATTTTATTTAAACCGGTTCCCACGTGAACCACCCTTTTCCTTTTAAACCGGTTCCCGCGTGAACCAATCTCTTTCTTTACATCGGTTCCCACGTGAACCAAACCACTTTCATTCAGATATATCCCAACTTGGATCAGATCTTTATTCACTTTTAATTGGCCCCACGTGGCCCTCTTTTGACCATTCAAACCGGTTCCCACGTGAACCACCCTTTTTACCCAAAACCGGTTCCCGCGTGAACCACCTTTACTTTTTACCCCGGTTCCCACGTGAACCAGCTTATTCTTACATCGGTCCCCACGTGGACCACCCTTTTTCTGGGCTATCAGATCTGAACCCACTTCTTTCCATCACCTTTTAACTATCTCCATTTGGCTCACATAAGAAACATGGTCTGGATTCTAGTTTCTAGTTGCTTGTCTAGTTTCTAATCGCTTGTCTTGTGTGATTACTTGTTTATTTAAGTTTATGTTTTGATCATTACTTGTTTTATTACTTGATTGCATTCTCTGCTCCTTCTCCCTACCTCCTTCTTTTACACTTTTTTTGAGGTGGGAGCTCACTCTCCCATTTATCCCTCCCATCCAAAACACCCTCTTGGTGGATTCTGACCTCTCTTCTGGGATATTCCTTCCTAGTTGACTTGGTTGGCTTTCATCAAGGCCTCCGTAATTCCTCATACGTGGAGTATTCCTCTTCACGATCGGGTTGGTTGTACCACTCCCCAAAACCCGAAGCATCCTACGTTACCTACACGTGGTGAGATTGTGTGAACCCTAGGTCATTGAAGATTGGAGTTAGGATCCTACCCCATTTGTTGAGAGAACAATTCTTAACAAAATTCATAAACCTAAGGTTTAATCAGAATCATTGCGTAATCTTGCTTTCAAGTCTTTGCATCATTTTTTTATCAAACAAAAATTCAAACCTCTAACCTTTTGCAAAATACTAAAAAACAAAAAAAAGTTCTTTGTTTACTTTGTCAACTTGTTTGTTTCGTTCCTTGAAGTTCAATGCAACTAAGGTCTGGAAGGCACGTTGGAATGGCGGAACAAGCTGAACATCAAGTGCGCGAGATGGGTCACCAACCAATTCCATCAGACAGTCTTGTTAATCCATTGTTTGAGTCAGAAGCGCAAGAGGTCCCTCAACCATCTGCTCCTCGTGATGTTGAACAACTCTTTAGGGAGTTGTCACTCTATACTGACCCAGAAACTTACACCCACATACAATCCATGGTGAAGGGCAAAATGGCCTCAGATCAGGCTGAAGTTATCCAAGTTGCCTCGTCTCCTTGTCCTCTGGTTCGACCACCACTCATTCAACCACCTATTGTTCAACAATCTGTGATTCAACCGTCATTGGCACTAGCACAACCATCTGTAGTTCAACCATCTATAGTTCAACCGTCTGTGGTCCAATCCTCATTTGTTCAGCCATCTTATTTCAACCATGTTACTCCCTTGACCCATCAAGTCATGGGACAATCTTCAGTAAATTTGCCAAGTCATGCTCCTCAATTCCAAAACCATGCCTCTAACCACATACCCCAACCAGTAAACCAAGAACCTGCTCTCACCCAGGCAATCATGGATCAGCTCACCCAGATGAATGAACGTTATGAAGAGCTGAGATGTCGCATGGACTCCAAGTCAGTTCCTGAGATTTCTATTCCTTCTTTACCAGTTCTCCACTTGCCACCTTCTGAGCTACCAGTTTATCGCCGCTACAATGGTGCTGGAAATCCTTTTATCCACCTTAAAGATTTTCTCTACGAGTCCTCATTCTGTAAAAATGATCGTAGGGTTCTTGCCTTCTTGTTCCGCCGATCACTAGAAGGGTCTGCATTGGAATGGTTCTACTCACTCGACTCCTTTGAGGCAGGAGACTTCGATATTGTGAAAACCAAATTCTTCCAAAGATACAGAGACCGGGTGGCACCAGCATGCTCCATTACAGACTTGATTGCTGAGAAGATGAAGCCCGAAGAGGACTTCATAAAGTTTGCTAATCGCTGGAGGGGAATGGCAGAGAAATTGACAGATGTTATTTCTGAAGAGGAACAAGTAAAGATGCTCATTGGAAATACAACACCTGCTCTAAGAAATGTATTGATCATGCACCATCCTACCACCATGAATGAACTCTATGACAGTGCCCGATACTTGCAAGCCCGCTTCAAGGATGCCACCATGATAAACCCTTTTGATCCTAAACCTAGAAACTTCAGGAAAACCCCCTCTGCACCAGTTGGGCCTACAACCGAAGGAGTGGTCAACAACGAAACTATAAACACTGTGGGGAACCAGGGAGGGAACCGTCAAAACCAATTCAAAAACCCACCACAAAACCTTTCCAATTACCCCCCTCAACAACAGGTTAGGCCACCACAACCACGACAACCACAACAACCCTCGCAACCAGTAGCACAACCCCAGCAACCTCGTCAACCTACCTACAATAGGGCACCGCCACCACCCAATCAGACACCACGAAGGGGAGGTCCTAGGAGGGAGAACTACCAACAACTCCCTTACTCCTTAACCGACATCTTCAATGTACTCATGGCGGAGAAATAGTTGGAATTGCCCAAGGAAAGAGAGGTTTGGCCAACAAACGCAGATATGTCCCGATACTGTGCTTACCACTCCAGCACAGTATTGAAACAAACCATGCGCCCTACCAGTGAGGCATGTTATCTTTCCAACGCAACAAACAGCGTCGAATTCTGAGTTCAGGAGTGTTCGCAATGGCTTCCGGAAGAAGGACGCACAAAAACAGTTCCATGCGCCGGGGTTCCTGGTCACATGCGCCCGGGACCCAGGGCACGTGCCCATGCGCCCTACCAGTGAGGCACGTGACCTTGTGCCCCCACTTGAGGGCACATGCGCCCTACCCTGGAGGCACGAGGGACCCAGTTTTTCGTCGGGACTCTACCACTGAACCGATCGACCAGATAAGGACAACTTTTTCGAGAATAGTGTCATGCGCCCTCACTGGGGGGCACATGCGCCCAGGGGTACGGCGCATTCAACCCTATTTTTTAGTCTTGATCGTGGCAGTTTTCTCCTATAAATTGACTCTGATTCCGGTCATTCCAAAGGCATGAGCACGACCCCCCAGGCATCTCAAGATGTCCAACCACCCTACTGCATTTATTTTGTGATTTTTAGAGAGAGAATTTTGAGTTTTTAGAGAGATAAAATTCGGTTCAAGAGAGAGGAAGGCTGTTCCGCAGGTGATCTGCCAGGTATCTCTTCTTCGGCCTCTACAACAGTGTGTAGACATATTCTGCTAGATCTCTCTTCATCAAAGTTCTTCATCTCCAAGTATTCTTATGTTTTCAATCGACGGCACTGGATTCCAAGATCAGGGCTGGTCGTGATGAGCGCAGAAGCAAAGTCGCGCCTGGCAGATCCTGTACTGCTGCTCGTCTTTTTCGACAACCCAGATTTGGCTATATATTTCTCTATTCAACTCAGAATATTTCTGTTATTTTTCCTACCTCTTTGTTTCGTGATTATCCATCCTCCTATAATTTTTTAAAATTTTTTTTATTACTTTTAGTCTGTTATTCCTAAAATAAAAAAAAGGGTTAGAGATAACCCGAATCCGGTCAGTTTCTTGTCAGTTGTGTGTTTCAGGTTATTTTCCTTACATATACTCCACTTTGTTTAGTTCTAATATTCTATTTCACTTGTTTGTTTGTCTAGTTGCACAGAATATCAAGCACCCACACGTTGAGGACTCTTCTTCATTGGCCGGCCGAAGAAGAAGAAGCTTTAACCCACACTCTTCACGCTAAGGTAAACACGGTCAATTTTAATTTCATAAATCGGAACCCGCGGTTCCTGGCAACCACATTTCTTTCTTCTCATACTCCTCCCACATGACCCGAGCCATCTCTTTGGTGATCAAGAGACGCCAAGGGATGAAAGTTCAGGGATCAATGTGAGTGTGGGACCGAGGTGAGAGTTACTTTCCGAGTTTCATTCCTTTCTTTTCTCATCCCCTCTTGAGGTGACAATCTGGATTCACAGACTTCCCTAAAAAGGAGAGGACCCCGTCGAATTTTCAGAGTCGACACCATCGGTATCCTGGGCATACGGTGGATGTATGTTTCCAGTTCAAAGACCTCAATGATCAGGGGAACATTGACTGGCACAAATGGGAGAATCCATTCAAGCGATGAAGGCACATCAGAATCAACCACGGAGAAAGCAAGCACAACAGCAGCCTGGCCTGGGCATAGTCCAAGATCCGCTCTCGGTACATGCACCCGTACAAGCACCGGCACCAGCACCCCCAAACCAACGACTCGAACTCGTCCACTCCGCCATCGAGGAGTCAACCCACCATTCCCAGGGTTGGCAGGTTGAGGATCAAATCACCTCCATACCCGCCATACCAACCCCACCTACAAACCGCACCATACTCTCCATACCGAGAGCTGCCCCCAGCCCACAAACTACCCAAACACCACTGCCCCCAACAACCATCAACCCTCCACGGCGCCTAATCATTAGACCACCACCAGCATCCCAACCAGCACCCCAACCATCACCTAACCTACCAACCACCATTAATCCTCCCCGGCGTCTAATCATTAGACCGTCACCAACACCCCAAACATCACCTAACCTACCAGCCTCCACCACCCCTCGGCCTCTCATTATCCGACCATCACCCAACCCACCAATCGCCACCATTCCACGACCTCTCATCATTAGACCATCACCACCAACTCCCCGACCATCACCCAACATACCGGCCTCCACTAATCCACGACCCCTCATCATCCGATCCTCACCACCCCTACCTACCACGGGCTCCTAAACATACCAACCAACCCTACCAACACCATCATCACCACTTCCTCCTACCACGCTGGCGCCGGTACTTCATAGCGGGAGGATGTTCCAAAGGGTCTTCCCCCAGGCCGGGATGCAACCACAGAAGCAAGTAGAAGAGGGGGCAGTGGAAGAACCGTTGCCCGACACGGCATATAACCTATTAAAACATCTGTACAAAATGCCGGCACGGATTTCAATCCTAGAGCTGATTAAAAGGTCAAAGAACCATCAAGACATTCTACAACAATACTTGCAGCGGGTCATGGTCAATGAGGACCTCCCACCCGAAAAGATCATTACTGTCCTGACCCCGAGGAGTGAACATCCGGCACTTACATTTACACAGGAGGAGTTGGCACGGCCAGAGATCAGAAAGTACGCCTTGCGCGTTGCAGTAGTCATCCGAGGCGTGGAGATCAAGTCTTGCTTGATTGACACCGGAGCATCTATAAATGTCATGCCGCCAGAAACATTGCAACTTTGCGGCATCTCCGATGAAGAAATCGAGCCTTCTGCCATCACGGTGACAGCCTATGACAACTCCCAGAAGCTGGCACGAGGGGTGGTTACATTGGAAGTAGGGCTCGGACTGTGTGCTGTCACCGCCGAGTTTCATGTTTTAGAACTGGACCCTACATTTAAAGCTATCTTGGGATGCCCATATCTCGAGGCAATAGGAGCTGTTGCCTCCACTAATCATCAGTGTCTGAAGTTGCCATACAAGGGCCAGGTGATTAAAGTAACCAACATCCCCATTCTAAATGACGTGGATGACCTCTCTTCTGCATTGCCAATATCAAAATTTGTCCAGCCGTTGGTTTCCACTACAGAGCTGCCCAAGGTCATGATGTTAACGATGACTCCAGATATAGTTGCATGGCGGATGATGAAAGGGATGGGCTATCAGCTAGGAAAGGGGTTGGGAAAGGAGCTGCAGGGGGTTGTGCACCCCATTAAAGCCGTACAAAGACCAAAGAGACACGGGCTTGGCTATGAGCCTAGTTTCACTCCGCGGATGGTCTACCGGCCAAAAAATGCCAAGGGACTCCAAAAATTCTTTATCAAAGCGGAGACCGTGATGATGGCCGGGGACAAAGAAGAAGAACCAGTCAAGAGGAAGAAGGCACCAGAGCAAGAGGAGGAGGTGGACAACCTGAGTTCATCTTTGGCTCGGTTGTTCACAGAGGAGGAAGAACCAGTCAAGGGCAAGTCCATTCTTAAACAACTTGTCCACTTGAACCCACCTCCAACCAACATCCCACGTGAGCCGTATCCTAAGGTCACGTATTTCAAAATCCTCACTCTATCCCTCTTGCATTCGCTTGATAGGCTATCTAGCCCAATTCCCACTTCTGGGCCAAAATGGCCACCTAAACTGATCATTGGGCCTGAGAGCCCATTCAACTCTTCTTACTCCACTGGGCTTCTATGCCCATTTCAATCCAACAACCTTGGGCCCGTGTGCCCACCAATCGGGCCTGTGTGCCCTTTAAATTCCTTTTCTTTCTTTGGGCCCACGTGCCCAGCATTTGGGCCCACGTGCCCCTTAGATCTTTTCTCTAGCTTCGGGCCTATCTGCCCCTTTCTTGTCATTGTTGGGCCCACGAGCCCATTTTTCTTATGTTTACTTAAGCTTTCTACTTCTACTCGAGCCCCACCGGCTCATTTTCTTTCTGTTATTGAAAATACCCAAAACACCAAAAAAAAAAACATCTTCTCGCAAACTCAGTTTTCCATTGAGGAGACGTCTCTGCTTGTCTTGGAGGGTGCTCCCAACCAGGGGCCCCTCTTCTCTAACTCATTGATCGATCTACTCGATCCTTCACCCACTGTACATACCACCTTTTCAATTCCATCTTCTTTAGGAGTAGTTAGGATTAGAAAGAAGAAAAGTCAAGGTAAATGTGTGCCAGAGAGATATCTCCGGCAAATAGCTCAAAAATGCAAGGAATGTGCAAGGCTGCCAAGGTTTTTGGAAAATACTATCCAGCTTGATGAAATCCAATATGAGGATGAATTCAATGTAGATCATACACTGGGAGTTTACGAGGTTTTATCATAAAAAGATCCCGATTTTGATGATGGAATTGAGGACTTGGCTGATGCGTATGCATCTGGACTTAAAAGGTTTGAAGAACCATCAGCCACGGTGGATGAACTGACAAAAGAATTAAATCTTGGAACACCGGAAGATCCCAAGGTAGTCCTCCTAAGTGCAAACTTCACTCCCACTGAGGAACATAGTTTAATTGAAATTTTGGAAGAATATAAGGACACGTTCGCATGGACATACGAAGACATGCCGGGGTTAGACAACTCGTTAGTTGAACATCGTTTAACTTTGATGAAAAATATCCAGGTAATGCATATGAGCTAACCAACGCCGATGAAGAAAAATTGAACCATCCATGGAACGGCGTTTACCTCAAAAAATATTTTCCTTATAAAAGAAAATGGAGAATTTCTGGTATGATATTAAGTCATCGATCCAAGGGTGTTAGCTAGAAGTCAAGGGTAGGCATCACCTTGCACACACAACACCTCCCGATCCCAGAATCTGGATAGCCCAACACTCGAGAGAGGCAAGGCAGAACCCTGAAGGCGAAAAGGAAACATTACCCTATTCTCTTTTATTCGGTCCGAAATAGGTGAAAGTGGACTAGAGGAGGATAGTATCAAAAATACCCGCCGCCTTAGTAGGAGGCCGTCTCATAGGGTGCAAAATTGTGCCAAAAGATGGGCAATGAACCCCCACATGTTTAAACAAATATGGGCTTGTCTTAATGAGTACCCGGAAGAGTAGAAAATAAAAAGAAGGCACCAAAAGATGGGCAATGAACCCCATAGGTCAAAGACTTGTCTAAGTAAGTGCCACATGTAGAAAAGACCCGAAGAGGCCGAACCCCAACGGGCAATTTGGGCATGAGTAGAGAAACCCTCCTCAAACACCCACAAATCCTATCAGAGACTTCCTTTATTATTCTTCTATCTTAAAACCCTAGGGTAGGGTGAACTATCCAAACTCAGGGGGAATTCAAACCGATCAAGAGAAGAGGGCAAGAAAGATTCTGGGTAGGGAACCTTATTTTCACATGATGTTTATCGCTTAAATCTTGATTAACACTCAAAGGTCGATGAATTGTTTCAATACCGGCACATTCTCCAAAAAAATCCAAAAAAATGATTTTTTTCAAAAAAATCAAAAAAAATGAATATTTTCAAAAATTCAAAAAAAAATTGAATATTTTCATAAAAAATTTGAATACTTTCTAAAAATCTAAAAAAATGCATCATCTAACTTGGCATAACCTTGATTTTTGCCTTTGCTAGCAGTCATGTTTATCTTTATGTCTTGCATGTTTCATTTCTGCATTGCATATTAACCTTCATTATCACCCCATTAAGAGGGCTCCTCCCTTTGACCTAAGTCAAAGTTGGCCGTAATAGGCAAAGGGATGAGTCGTTGTGAAGATCTGATCCTCTTTTATCAAGTATTTTTAGGGACTTTAAAGTAAGAGGGGGAGGTTCTCCCAACGACAAGTAAGTTCTCTTAACCAGTTCATTTCGGTCATCTAGTCTATTTTTATACCTTGTTAATAAGGCTCCTCTCTTTAACCTAAGCCAAGGCAGATAGTAATAGGCAAAGAGATGAGCCATGGTGAAGATTTAATCCCCTTTTATCAAGTGTTTCAGGATTCTAAGATCAAGAAGAGAGTAACTCTCGCCAAAGCAGGTAAGCTCTCTTAACTTTTACCTTGCTTATCTTGTTTGTCATTTTGTTCATGTTACCTTGTTAACAAGGCTACCCCCCTTGACATGTAAGCAAGGCAAGATGACAATAGGCAAGGGGGTAAGCCATAGAGCAGATCTGACCCGTTTATGATGTATTTCAGAAAAGAAACACGAGTCAAGGAGGGGGAAATCTAGGCAACAGGTAAGTTTCTTAACCTTACTGTCTTCTTTATTAACAGTTACCATCTTCAAGAGGCTTCCGCCCCTTGACAAGGCAATTTTCTGAAACAAGGTAAAATTCTATTGAAATTTCACTTAAACTTGCTATAAACAATTCATTGTTTATTCAAAATAAAAACAACATGTCTGACAAGTTAAAGCAGGAAAAGAAGACCCTCAAGCAAGCAAAAGCTTCAACACGGAGATGTAGCGGCGCTTCCGGTCAGGGTCCTCCTTAATCAGGAGGCCTGGGCGGCACACCCGACTCGTCTCCCACAAGGCAATGACTGAGATCGCCTTCTCCTCGTCATCCGCAGAGCCAAGCTGCCTGCCCTTGATAGGTGGCAGGTGGGACAGCTTGGGTAACTCGTACCGAGGCAAGCCAATCTGAGAGTGGCAACGATGAGCGTTGTATAACACAAAGGCCGAACCTGTAACCAGGCGGAGATCGACGCCGAGCACAAAGCACACCTGGAAGTCCTTCTGCATCAAGGCAACAGAAGAGTGCAAGAAGCTGGAACGGTTCATGGAGACAAAGTGAGCACGCCACTCTGGCCTCTTCTTCACCGATGCACACCTGTTGGCGACTCTCTCACCGAAGCCAAGTGCATCGGCATATGTGAACAAGGGGCTACGGCGGAAGAACTGCGACCTGGTGGCCACCTCACCGGCCGGGTCAAACTTGAAGTGAAGATCGGCCCGGCAAGCTAGTAGAAGCGCACTTCCGAAGGGAGGACGACCCACACAAGTTGCGAACAGTACGCAGTACAAGAAGCCCAAAACTGAAGGCCCCAACCACGCACCGCTCCACATGCCGCGGATGCACGAAAGCTGATCAACCTCCAGGAAACCATCCTCCGCAGGAAACAAGAACACCGTGGCAAGGCAAGCCGCGAAACCCTTTGCACCGCGCAGAATCCGGTCTTCGTCCAGACCAGGAGCCGTCAGAAGAGAAATTGTCCAAGCCGCCAACTTGGGAACACTGATTCGCTTGCCGGCTAACAAGGAGCTGATTTGCCGCTCCTCAACGAAATCCTGCAGGAACTATAGGCAAGAGAAGAGTCCAGAAGGGATGAACATACCTTCAGTTTCTCCTTTCTTAGTCCGAGGGAGGCCGATAAGGAGCTCTGGCTCTTCAAGAAGAATCGTACACTCAAAGCTGCTGAACACGAACGTGTGAGTGTCGGGGTGCCAAAACTCAACAAGCGCTCCCATCAAGCTGAAGTCAAAGGAGTAGCCTGAATATTGCTTAGCATGGATCAAGAACCCGGTCAAGCCCCAATCTCGAAGAATCGCTCTGACCGACAAGCCGAGGACGTCAAGCAAGTCGGAAAGCCAGGGAGGAGAGCAATACCGGCGAGGCCCAGGGAAGTTTGGGTAATCCTACACCCAAACAGGAGGTAAGAGAAAATTCTTTAAGGAAAAAGAAGAAGAAAGTGGTTGAAAACTAAAATTGGCAGCGAACTTACCAAGTTGGCGCCGATTCGGGTCTTCAAATGACCCGGGACACTTGAAATACCTCGAACCGAGCCAACACTTGCTTTTTAGAAGGAGGAGCCATCATGGGTGTTGGTAGGATGATCTGGTCGTCCTAAGAGGTGTTTATATAGGGGAAATCGGTCTCGATTTGAACTGAATTCGTATCCGGTCGAAACAGAAAACTGGGATCGAACGCGCCCCCGAAGTGGGGGCGCGTAGGCCGCGCCCCCAAACATAGGGCACGCTGGCCGCGCCCCCCAACTGAGGGCGCGCAGACCGCTCCCCCGGTTCGGGGGCACGTTCTGTCAAAATTCTTTGAAAATTCCTCAAAAATTCCAAAAAATTCGGAAAAAATTCATAAAAATTTGTTAAATCAAATCTGTTTATGTTTGGTCTTTATTAAGGTCGAGTGGACATCACTTTTCATTCAGAACTAACATTTTGATGAAAGACAGGAATTGTTCGCGGAAACAGAAGAATGGACATGGGAAACCCCCATAACTTGCCGACTAGCATATATGTTATTAGTCATGTATTATTATCTTATGCATTATTTGTTGAAGACCATTAGTACGGAGAAGACTTGACCTGAGATCCCCTTCATAAAAATCTACGACGGTCGGGTCATCTCTGATGCTCACGGATAAGCCAAAGTTGTGCTGAGGGATGATGGTTCCCGAATGGGTATCTTGACCTCATAGACAATCTATATCTTCAACTATTTGTCATAAAAGTTTTGTCTTGTTTTATTGAGCCCAGCATGCATCATGTAGCGTTAATTGCATTACATTTTGTTTTGACATTGCATACATCATTTCGTAATCTTCACCTTCTCACCATAGTCTCTGAATCTTTTATCCTAATTCTGATCATTTTGAACCCCACCGTGTTTTCTAATCCCCCATGCCTAGCTCGTCCAGAGGTTTTCCAATCTCTTCTCCAAAGCCATCTCAATGTCCAAAGGCGATCCGACATCGAGAGATTGATCCCGAAGTGAAGGAGAAGGCTCGATCCGGGCGTTCTGCATCAACCAATTTCATCGACTTCTTCAGAAAATATGGGACTCCTTCTGCAAAAGTATTATACATAGAAGTTGTTCCTATCTTCGTCCTCTTTCATATCCAACTGACGGCACTCGATTCTGACTTTCCGTTTGTTGGTGGCGGTTGCTGTACTGAGGGCGCGCATCCAGGTTCTATTTTCTACATCCTCCCAATTTTAGAATTTTTACAGACTTATAAAGGAGGATTTAGGAGAAGTCATCAACATAGGAACTCTTTATCTCTGAGTCTTCTGTCTACTCCAATAAACAAAACTTGATTCTGACATCGGGGTCGTCCGTAGAATTTTCTGCACCAAAGTCGCGCCAGGAGGGTGCAAGGCTACCCGAACCGGCTTGTTTCAACCATCTCGGCTTCAACTCAAGCCGATTCACTTTATAAGCTTTCTCAACTCATTTAATTCGGTTTATTTACTTTTTTAAAGCATTTTTTAATTCATTTGCATCATTTTTACATAATTAAAAATAGACAAAAAAGGGATTAAGGCTCACCCCGAAGCCGGTGAGTCCAATTCCAATTTCTACTTTCTCATCTTCACTCTACAGTTACTACACTTCCCATATTTCTAATCGTTTTCTTTCACTTGGTTTATTGTTCTAGTTGCACAGGTCTATCAATCTTGCATCGGTTGGAGACTCTTCTTCATTGGCCGGCCGAGGAAGAAGAAGGTTGAACCCATATCATGATCTCCCGCGCTAAGGTACACGGTCAAATCAACTCAATCTTGTTTTTAGTCTATAAAGCGGACCCCGCTGCTCCTGGCGACCACAATTTATTTTTATTTATGTTCTAATTTTATCTCCTCCTACTCTCCTCCCACATGACCCGAACCATCTCCGGTGCTCGAGCGACGCCGTGAGATGAAAGTTCGGGGATCAATGTGAGTGTGGGACCGAGGTGAGGAATCTTCTACAGCTTTCCAAGTGTTTTCCTATTCACTCCCCTTTTCCCTATTCTATCTTTCACCTTTTATTGAGGTGCCGATCCGGAACCTGTTTCTGGAGTCGACACCTGGGTTGTGTTGTCTTTAACCATTAATATTCTCTTTGCTAACTCTTCATTCAAATCTTTTAGTTCATATTTAAGCATCATTTTTATTCAGTTTTGCATCATTTCATACATCATAAAAAAAACTAAAAAAAGGGTTAGGGCTAAACCCGAATCCGGTGAGTTTGTTTCCAATTGCCCTTTTGTGTTATTGTTTTTACAATTACTACACTTCACTCAGTTCTAATCCTCCCTTCACTTGTTTTCTTGTCTTCTTTGTTTACTAGTTGCACAGGTACATTAAGCTAGCATCGGTTGGACTCTCCCTCATCGGCCGGCCGAAGAGGAAGAAGGTTGAACTCACATCCCAATCTCCCGCGATAAGGTACACATGGTCAAATCAACTCAATCTTGTTTTTTATTCCATAAAGCAAATCCCGCGGCTCCTGGCGACCACCTTTCATTTATGCTTTAAATTCATCTCTTCCTCACTCTCCTCCCACATGACCCGAACCATCTCTGGTGCTTGAGCGACGCTGTGAGATGAAAGTTCGAGGATCAATGTGAGTGTGGGACCGAGGTGAGGACTCTTCACAACTTTCCGAGTGTTTTCCAATTCACTCCTTTTTCCCTTATTCTATCGTTCACCTTCTCTTGAGGTGCCAATCCGGAACCCATTTTCGGAGTCGACAACTTTTTGGCGACAATGGTGGGACAACCAATGTCTTCAACCATGCTAGCTTGATTGATCCGTGCAACTAGTTATTTTTCGATTTGGTTCCCGCGCGAACCGGCTTGTCCTTTACCTCTTCCATGTCAATTTACCTTTAAACTTGCTATTTACTCTTTCTTTAATATTGTTCCCCATGTGGACTTGACTTGCTTGTTTATAATTTCAACCTGGTTCCCGCGTGAACCACTCTTTTCTTCTTATAAACCGGTTCCCACGTGAACCACCTTTCTTTTCCAACTCGGCTCCCACGTGAGCCACCTTATTTCCAAATTGGTCCCCATGTGGACCATCCTTTTACCTTCATTTCATATTTGTCCCCACTTGGACACTCCATCACAAGCCAGTTCCCGCGCGAACCACCTTTAAGTTGCTAGTTGCTAGTTACTTATTTTACCTTATCATTGCTTGTCTTGATTGCATTCACTTGCTTGATTTATTTTAATAGCTTTCATTCATGTTTGCATATTTATTGCTTCTTCTCCTCTTACCCTCCATTTTTATTTTTACATTAGCTTTTTCATTGGGTATCGGACTTGCTCCGATCTGTAGGGCACTCGAGGTGGGGGCTCTCTCTCCCAACACACCCTCACCCTCCAAACACCTTCTTGGTGGATTCTTACCTCTCTTATGGGATATTCCTTCCTAGTTGATTTGGTGGTTTCCATCAAGATCTCCATAAGTCCCCATCTGTGGTGTATTCCTCTCCGCACGATTGGGCCGGTTGTACCACATTTCCAAAACCCAAAGAACCCAAGAACCTACTCATGGTGATTGAGTGACAACCTTAGGTCTTGAAGATTGAAGTAATAGGAACCATACCCATTTGAGTGAACATTTGCTAACAATCTATCTAATCTAAGGTTTCAACCCAAAAAGTGTCGAGTAGTCATTTTAAAAACTTGTTTGCATAACTTGCTTGCTCACCAAAAATTGAAAACAACCAAAAATTTCTTCTTGCAAAACACCTGAAAAAAAAACAAAAAAAAACCTCTTTAATTTTATGTTCAACTTGTTTTTCAAACAACCAAATTGAAACTAAAAAATCAAACAAAACAAAACCTAACAAAAAAAATTTCAATTGTGTGCTTGACTTGCCCTTCTTTTTTTAACCATCTTTGAAGAAAGATCGACAGGATGCCCATGGTGCTAAGGTCTGAAAGACATGTCGGGATGCTGGACTACTACAAGACGGGTCACTACATGCTACAGAAACCCATGGTCCAACCAGAGGGCCATGTTAATGCCATCAGAGAACCTGAAGTTCAAAATCCTACTCATCCACCTGCTTCACTTAGTGTGGAACAAATCCTCCAGGGTCTATCCCATCATCTAGATCCTGAATCCTTTTCACTTGTGCAATCTTTAACAAAGGGCAAGATGCCCGCCAATCAAGATCCGGTTGAGGGAAATCAAGCACCCTCACCACTCCAATCGATAGTCAGGCCCCTCATCATCTCCTCTCCTGGACAACCCTGTCGTGCCTCTACTCACCCCGTTGTGTGGCATTCATATAATTCTATGCTAGTTCCTACTTTGAAGCCACCTCTTCCAACCCATTCATCTAAATACCTTGCACCGGTGGCTCCGGAACCCAGCCTCACTCAAGCATTCATGGACAAACTCAACCAAATGGATGAGCACTTTGAAGAGTTGAGGCATCGTTTGGACTCGAAGGCCATCCCTAAAATATCTACTCCATCTTTCCCAGTCCCACATATCCCTCCATCACAAACACCAGCCTACCATCGCTACAATGGCTCAGGTGATCCCTTCACCCATGTCAATAATTTCTTGATCAAATCATCTCGGTGGCAGAATGATAGAAAGACCCTTTCCTTTCTTTTTAGGAGATCTTTAGAGGGTGCAGCCCTAGATTGGTTTTTTTCATTGAATGAAGTAGAGATATGGGATTTTGAAATTTTCAAGGAAAATTCTTGAAATGATATGGGACGGGTTATTCAATAATTGGGGAAGCAAGAGAAGATGTGGAATTAATGCAGTATTCTGATGAATTGAGGCCCATGGCCGAAAGAAGCATTGATGCTATGCACAAACCAAGGAGCCCTCCCCAACCCCATCCATATCATCATCATCGGCCAACTCCTCGACACCAGTTGATTAGGCCACCCATGCCCCAACCTCAGACAGTCATGCAACCCGTGCTAATGGCGAAACCAACTGTGCACAATCAAGTTCCTGTTGTTGCTTGTGCAAATACTTCATTACCTAAACCAGCTCCCCAACCTTTGACCTCACCAACATTTCCAAAGGCCCCTTGGCCAATCATCCGACCCTTAGCTTCTCAATCTACTTCACCAACAACTCCTCAGCTAACCACACAAGCCTTGGCCCCTCAACCATGTTTACCAACAGCTCCTCAGCCTGGACCGACTTCTATGCCAACACCAATTAAACAACCCTTGGCTATTCAATCGACCCCTCAAAATAGGGTTCACCCTAAGTCGGTTAAGGCCCTTGTTTCTTCTATTGCTCCTGCCTTGGCAGAGGAATTAGTCACTCCTATCATTCATGCTCCTGCCATGGTAGAGTAACCAGTCATTCTGACCATTCATGCTTCTACCATGGTAGACGATTCAGTCCCTCTGACCCTTCATGCTCCTGCCCTAGAGGAATCAATCATTTTAACCATTTGTGCTTTTGCCATGGCAGAGGAATCAGCTTCTTAGCATATCGTTGCTATTTCTCAAGATCCAAGTCAGCTAGTACGAGAGGTTGAATCAAACCCTTCGATACTTCCGGAATCCCTTAGACTAGGCATGCCCTCTTCCATAGAACATCCTGAAGAGAAGCCTACTGTAGAGAGCATAGATGAGGGGATCACAAATTCAGTTGATTGTCAAGGACTAGGCAAGGATTTTTCAGGCATTGATCAACTATTACCATCATTGGAATTGATCAATGAAGATGGGGAGATAATATTGACCCTTGAACAAAAAAATAAGGGGATAGAATTGGTCAGTGAAATGGAAAATGAATTGACAAGCCTCCAAAAGGGCATAGACAAAGGGATACTGGGACCTCCTCCAGATAGGCGGGAAAATCCCTTAGCATCGATCTTAGGGCCACGACCCTTACCCCATTCTTCTCCTAAGCAACAATCCGGCCCATGGGCCCATGATCAATCAATCTTAGGGCCACGACCCTTTTTTTATTCTCCTCCAAATCAACGATCAGGCCCATGGGCTCATAATTCCTCAATCTTAGGGCCACTACCCTTTCTTTATCCATCTTACAACCATCAATCAAGCCCATGGGTCCAAAATCTATCAATCTTAGGGCCATGGCCCACACCCCACCCCACTCAATTGAGCCCTTATGCCCCATTTTTGGGCCCTTATGCCCCATTTTCGGGCACTTATGCCCCTTTTCATCAACTGGGCCCATGTGCCCCTTTCCATCAGCCGGGCCCACGTGCCCCTTTCCATCAGTCGGGCCCACGTGCCCCCTTTATCCAACCGGGCCCATGTGCCCCTTTTAATCAACCAGGCTCTTATGCCCCTTTTCTTCAACTGGGCCGGGCCCATGTGCCCCTTTTAATCTATCGGGCTTGCATGCCCCTTTCCTTCAACTGGGCCCATATGCCTCTTTTCCCCAACTGGGCCTATGTGCCCCTTTCCTTCCATCGGGCCCACAAGCCCATAATTCTCCACAATAGGGCCCATGTGCCCTTAATTTTTCTAAATTAAGCCCACATGCCCACAACTCACCTCAATCGGGCCCACGTGCCTGTAATTCACCTCAACTGGGCTCGTATGCCCATGTTTTTCTGCATCTGGGCCCATGTGCCCAAATTACTTCTAAATTGGGCCCACGTGCCCACCTTCCATCAACCTCGGGCATACAAGCCCACACTCCTTCAACTTCGGGCCTATATGCCCCCATTCCTTCACAATCAGGCTCGCGTGCCCATACTTCTTCGAAATCGGGCCCCTGTGCCCCCACTTCTTCAACTTTGGGATTGCGCACCCATACTCTTCAATGGCTCCAGCAAACCCATCACAAATCACAATTTTTCTCCCAACCATCTAAATCGGGTCCACATACCCATTCTTTTCGTTGGGTCCCTCGAGCTCAACCTTCAATTGGGCCATTGAGCCCATCACCTTTAGTTAGGCCCTCGAGCCCATCACCTTTAGTTAGGCTCTCAAGCCCATCAACATCAATTGGACCCTCTGGCTCGCATTCAACTCTTGGGACCATATGCCCCTTAATTCCAACCCTTCCCGAGCTTGCAATCCCACTATCAACTCCTGGGCCCAAAATCTTACTTTAATTCACTTTTCTTTTCAAGCATTCTCTATCCTTTTCCAAATTTTATTTTCAAAAAAAAATCAAGGGTAGAAAAATTTCCTGGGTGATACCACAATCTTTGCCTTTTACATCATTAATTTTGACTCCGCCATGCTAAATCAGATCCTAGACATTTTCACTTCATCCTATGACTATGAATCTTCAATCCAATGCAATATGGTGCATATCAAAAGTGGAAGCAGTTGGGCAAGGCAAGGCATGGCAGACAAGGCAAGGCAAGCACAAGCAAAGCCATCATCAACAATGAACTTCTTCTTCTCTCAGGTATTACATGAAATTTCATTCATCATCATTATGTCATCTGCAAAGCAATATTTAGAAAAAATTTATTTTGAATTTCACATGACAATTTTAATTAAGAGAAATTCATGACTGATGACATTTGTATCTACCTTGTTCTTATTAAACAAATTCTTTACATTGCAAGGCATGTTTTCAATTGATTCACCTATGGAATGTAATCTACCTCAAAAAAATGGAGAGAACTACTAGTATGACTTAAGTCCACATGTTCTAGGTTGTTGTCTAGGAGTCGAGGGTAGATACCATTCTACACACACAACACGTCCTGATCCCAGAATCCGGATGACCCAACACCCGAGAGAAGCTAGTCAAGGCTCAGAGGTGGAAGGAAAACCCTCACCCTACTCTCTTCTGTTCGGTCCAAGATAGGTGAAGAGGATTAGAGGGGGAGAGTATCGAAAGCATCCGCCGCCCTAGTAGGAGGCCGTCTCAGAAGGTCCAACTTCTCAAATAAAAAACAGGGTGCCAAATGATGGGCAATGAACCCCACAGATTTAAACAAATATGGGCCTATCTGAATGATTAACCAAAAATGCAGAAAATGAAAAAAAAAGAAACCAAAAGATGGGCAATGACCCCACAGGTCAAAGAACCTATCCGAATGTGGGCCCCAAAATAGGTTTGTCAATAAATAAGAAAAGACTCGAAGAGGCCGAACCCCAACGGGCAATTGGGTGTGAGTAGAGAAATCCCTCTCAACATCTCCAAAGCCTATCAAGGACTTCCTTATCAATTCTTCATTCTTAACCCCCCAAGGTGTGGGTGGACCAACCAAATCAAAGCTAAATTCTAGCCGATCAGAGGTTGAAGGTTAGAAAGATTCTGGGTAAGGAACCCCATTTTTCACATGGTATCTACCAATGAACCTAGAAAAACAACCAAGTGATGAGAACTTGTGTCAATACTAAATTTTCTATCCAAAAAAAAATATTTTAAAAAAACTCAAAAAAAAAGAACTGAATATCTTCTAAACTCCAAAAAAATGAATATTTTTAAAATTCCAAAAAAAAATTGAACCTTTTCATAAAACTTCTTTGTCAAATTCCAACAAAATTTTCAAAACAAAAAAAAATATTTCACCATGCTTGATTTGAATTCTTGTCTTTACATTCATATTTACTTTCAATCTCTCATGTTTCAAATTCTTCATTGCATATTTTCTACTTTATTTTTACGCTTCTAAGAAGGTTACACCCCTTGACAAAGGTCAAGACAGACTGAAACTTGCAAGGGGGATAAGCCACGTTGTTGTTCTAATCTCTTTCTTCTAAGTGTTTCAGGCACAAGGAGAACTTTACACCCCTTGACAAAGGTCAAGGCATACTGCAATTTGTAAGGGGGATAAGCCGTATTGTTGTTCTAATCTCTTGCTTCTAAGTGTTTCAGGCATAAGGAGAACTTATTACCCCTTGACAAAGGTCAACGCAGGTTGCAACTTGCAAGGGGGATAAGCCATCTTGTCATTCTAATCTCCTTTTCTTAGTATTTCAGGCACGAAGAACAAACAAGGAGAACTGCACAGCAAGGCGATGCTCGCCACTTCGCTCCCCCAAGGATTATTAAGAGGAGGTGTCACCATGACCTCAGCCCCAACTTTGCCGAGGAGCCTTTTTTCAAAATTTCAATAAGTCAATGCTCACCACTTCCCTCCGCTGAGGATTCTCAGGAGGAGGTGTCATCATAACC
Source organism: Cryptocoryne crispatula var. balansae (assembly GCA_036172225.1). NCBI lineage: Eukaryota > Viridiplantae > Streptophyta > Magnoliopsida > Alismatales > Araceae > Cryptocoryne > Cryptocoryne crispatula. The sequence continues at coordinate 24,726,820 of CM069925.1, forward strand.
TCGGCCTCAACTTTGCCGAGAAACTTTCACTCTGTGTCCTCATTAGGACATATGAACTCTTTTGTGAGAATGCATGTCATCACATCACAAACTCACTGTTATCATTTCCTTTCTTAGCATATGTTAGGTGCATTACTATTTATTTTATGCATTGATGTTGAAGACCATGAATGCAAAGAAGACCAGGCCCGAGATCCCCTTCATTAAAATCCACGACGGTCGGGTCATTCTTTGTGCTCACGGATAAGCCAAAATTGTGCAGTGAGGGATGATGGTTCCCGAATGGGTATCTTGACATCATAGACAATCTATATCTTCGACTAATTGTTAGACAAGTTTTGTTTTTGTTTTATTGAGCCCAGCATGCATCATATAGTATTAGTTGCATTGCATTTTTCATTATCATTGCATACATCCTTTCAAAAGCTTCACCTTCTCACCCTCTTTTATTATATTTCCAATCATTCTGAATCCCATCATGTTTTCTAATTCCACTGTGTTTTCTAATCCCACCGTGTTTTCTAGTCCCACCAACCTTTCTAATATCCCACCATGTTTGTTAATCTCACCATGTTCAGTAATCACCTTGTGCCTTCAAATCTTTTATGTCTATCCCCACTGTGGCCATTGCAACTCTTTTGCTATTCATCCCACTGTTGCAGTCACTTCCTCCCGCCAAGGGCCTCCTATTCGATCTAAACTTGCACCGTCATGGTCTGTACTTAAACATTTGCCTTTTGGAATTCGAGATCATTCCATTCCGAATTGAATCTTGTCTCCTATAAGACTTAAATGAATCTAAGAGCCTGAATGTGCTCGATTGGTATTCTTTTACTTTTTCAAAACAAATCTCTTTTTAAATTTTAGCCCATCACAGTACAGGAACACCGCAAAGATTGGGTTACCGGCTGATGATGAACCTACGAACCCATGTTTCAGGGACTCCCCACCGCGTTGGGGGTTGGATATTCTTATCTCGTGCCAATGGCCCATCTTTTTACCCATAGAACATAGGAAGACTTGATGAAACATGGTGGTTAACTAGGAGACTTGAGGAGATTCGTCTTGCCGAATCTGGTCGTTGAGCGTGTCTATATCTACACCTTGATGCCACCTTTTCAGTCCATCACCATTTTGCTCCACTACATTCCACTACGATCCACCCTGCTTCGCTATGCTTTCTCTACATTTTACTCCACTACGCTACATGCCATTCCCTTGCACAGTTGACATCAAGGCGAGGCAAGCTGTAGACATGCCAATTTGGCCTTATTTAGAGCTTAAACCATTATTCCATTGGCAACATCTCTTTTAGACCATAAAAATCATGATGAACCACCCTTTTGTATGAGCCGAGGTGCTTATTGGAAATATGAGGATGATTTTCTAATTTCTAATCAAATCCGTGTTTGCCGAACAAGAGACTCTTGGTGGTGTGCCAGATTATGGTTTTCCCAGCACATCCCCTATTTGAAAATTTTTCACAAGACTATATGGAAGTCTAATGAAAATGTATTCAACATAAATAATCTTCTTCTCTGAGTTATCTTTCCATTTCAATAAACATCATTCAATTCTGATCTTCCATTTGTTCGCAGCGCCCTTTGGAAGTCAGATGCGCAGTTCTGTCCGCACGCAGCACCGATCAAGCCCAATTTCATACAAGCCCAGCTCATTGGGCACATCTCTGATCAATTTACGACCTCACCTTCCTTTTTCCTTCTCCATATCACTTTTTATAGCATATGGAAGCTTCATGGTCGAAATTAGCATCATCAAATGATGGAAATCCAACTTGTTATCTTATACATCAAAACTTGCCATTTTTAGACTAGATTTGTTTCATCTTCAAGTAGAGACATATTTTAAACATGGGGAATATGATCCATGGTTTCCAATACCTCTCAATCATTTGGTTAAGTTTCTAGATGCCTCAGGATAAAAATTAGCAACATTAAATGGAGGAAATCCAACCTATGGTCGGATGTATCAAAACTTGCTATTTTTTGACCTGTTTTTCATCCCCTATAAAGGGAGACTCATATGAACGACCTAAGAGGGCATACCCATCCTCCAGCACTCTTATCCTCATATTCCACACACCCTAGGCTCATTCCAACCTCCCCAAATCGTCCTCTCTTCGTCCCGGTGCCCGGAGATCATCCCAAAGTGAAGAAAAGCCAGTCTATGCTCCGATGTGCTGCACTGTTTATCATCAGCTTCTAAAGATCTCTATAATCATTTTTCCAGCCTTACTACCTTCAGACTAAATGTGGATCATCAAGTTATCTTTCATCCCCAACAAACATAGATCAATTCTGACATTTCCTCTACTTGTTATGGCTTCAACACTGGTGCTGTACAGACAGATCCGAAGTCTTCTCTTCTAAGTCATTATTTTCTCAATCAATTTCAGTACATTTAATGGTGGATTCAGACTATACATCCTTCATAGAAATTGTTCCCAGGTGAGTTATATTTTATCTCCAACAATAATTATTCAATTCAGATATCTGTGGTGCCCATAGCACATGCTACATCGACATTTTGCTAGGAGTTTCCAGAACTTCACTGTCCAAGATCCTGCTTATCAGGTAAATTCATATTACTTATCATAATATTCAAGCAAACTTGTCTTCATATAAAACCACCCTTGGTGAGTCCTCTTTATTTTTAAGCAAACATCACTTTATTCTAACATTGGTTCTGTTCGTTACAGTCTCTGCATCAGAGCCGCGTAGTTTACATTTAATCTGTCCAACCCGGTTGCCACTTTGCCTGGGTTGTGTTGTCTTTAGCCATTAATATTCTCTTTGCTAACTCTTCATTCAAATCATTTATTTCATATTTAAGCATCATTTTTATTTAGTTTTGCATCATTTTATACATCATAAAAAAAACTAAACAAAAGGGGTTAGGGCTAAACCTGAATCCGGTGAGTTTGTTTCCAATTGCCCTTTTGTGTTATTGATTTTACAATTACTACACTTCACTCAGTTCTAATCCTCCCTTCACTTGTTTTCTTGTCTTCTTTGTTTACTAGTTGCACAGGTACATCAAGCTAGCATTGGTTGGACTCTCCCTCATCGGTCGGCCGAAGAGGAAGAAGGTTGAACTCACATCCCAATCTCCCGTGCTAAGGTACACACAGTCAAATCAACTCAATCTTGTTTTTTATTCCATAAAGCAGAGCCCACAGCTCCTGGTGACCACCTTTCATTTATGCTTTAAATTCATCTCTTCCTCACTCTCCTCCCACATGACCCGAACCATCTCCGGTGCTCGAGCGACGCCGTGAGATGAAAGTTTGAGGATCAATGTGAGTGTGGGACTGAGGTGAGGATTCTTCACAGCTTTCCGAGTGTTTTCCAATTCACTCCTTTTTCCTATATTCTATCTTTCACCTTCTCTTGAGGTGCTGATCCGGAACCCATTTTCGGAGTCGACACCCCACAGAACTCGGAATGTGCTTCCATAAGCACCAATTTTTCCTCTTCTTCATCAACACATCTAAGCAAAATTCCACTTAGGCTCCTCTTGTAGAGCACCCCTCCTAGGATGGTATACCTCTGGGATACTCTCCTGATGGCCATCTTTTCTTTTGCATTTGATCCAGGTGGATATGTCTGATCTTGACAATACCTCGCAATCTCATTAAACCAAGGCCTCTCACTCTCGTCTAACTCTTCCAACTCAACTAGAGAAATCTCCTCTTTCTGCTCTAGATGTTCCTTTCTACCAAATCTCTCCTTGATTTACAGGAATCGGCCATCCTTAATCACCGGCATCGACCTTCTACGGACATTGATAGTTCGCACCTGTCTACCTAGTGGGACTGATAGAGATGAAGCTAAGAAGGCTAGGGCATCAGCAGGAATATTCTGAGCTCGAGGAACATAGACAAAAGTGAGTTTGGAAACGAGTTTGATGTAGCAAGAGGTGAGTTCTTGGTAAGATTTGAGGTTTGGATGAGAAGTTCGGTATTTGGATAGGACTTGGTGAAGGATTAGATGGCTATCACCTATCACCCTTAATTCCATGGCACCATAGAAATGAGCGACCTCCAGCCCGGACAGCAAGGCTTTATATTTAGCTATATTGTTGGTTCCTAGAAAGTCGAGCTGAAATGCCTGTGGAATGGTGACACCCTCGGGTGATAGAAGGAAAATTCCTATTCCCTTATCGTGTGAATTCAGAGCCCCGTCAAAATATAATGTCCAAAGATGGGAAGATCGGATCAACATTAGTTCGTTATTTGGGAACTCCAACTGGACCGGGTCAAAGAGGGATATAAGGTGATGGGCTAGATGCTCGTTAATGGCATAACTCTTAATCACCTTCTGGGGGAAATAGGTGATATCAAACTGTGAAAGAAAACTCTGCCAACGACCTAATCGATCAGTTAGAACAGTTTTCTCCAGAAGGAATTTGATGGGATTGATGTGGGCGATAAGATTGACCTCATGAGCTAAGAAATAGTGTTTAAGTTTCTGAACTACCCAGACTAGTGCAGCACAGGTCTTCCCCACTACAGTGTACTTCTGCTCACATGGATCAAAAATCTTTGACAAATAGTAAGTTGCCCTCTCTTTCCCTTCTACATCCACTTTTGCAAGGACTGCCCCACGAGAATTTTCCAAAACCAAGATGTATAAAACTAAGGGTGTGCCAGGGACTGGTGGCCTAAGCACAGGGGGACTAGCCAGGTATCTTTTCAAACCATCGAATGCATCCTAGCACTTCGAATCCCATTTGAACTCGGCCCCCGCCTTGGTCAACTCATAGAAAGGTTTACACCTTTGGGAGTGTTGTGAGATGAACAGACAGACAAACTGTAGCCTCCCGATTAATCCTCAAAGTTCTTTCATATTTATCGGAGGAGGCATATCAATGATTGCTTTCGCCTTGTTTGGGTCGATCTCTAGTCTAGGCCCCTTTTGCTCACTATGAACCCCAACAATTTTCTTGAGGATACTCTGAATGTACATTTCTTTGGGTTCATTTTCAATTTATATTCCCTAGCCCTCTGCAAGTCCCTTTTGAGTATTCAGGATGATCTTCTCAGCTTTTGGATTTAAAGACCAAGTCATCCACATACACCTCTACAAGGGTATGCATTAAATGGAGCATACATTTGCCTCCACTCTCACTTGTCGACTCCTAAAATGGGTTCCAGATCGGCACCTCAAGAGAAGGTGAAAGATAGAATGGGGGAAAGGGAAGTGAATCGGAAAACACTCGGAAAGCGGTAAAAAGTCCTCACCTCGGTCCAACACTCACATTGATCCCCGAACTTTCATCTCACGGCGTTGCTCGAGCACCAGAGATGGTTCAGGTCATGTGGGAGGAGAGTGAGGAGGAAATGAACTTAAAACATAAATAAAATGTGGTCGCCAGGAGCCGCGGGCTCCACTTTATGGAATGAAAATAGAAAGAAAGTTGAATTTGACCGTATACCTTAGCGCGGGAGATTGGGATGTGGGTTAAACCTTCTTCTTCTTCAGCCGGCCGATGAAGAAGAGTCTCCAACCGATGCTAGCTTGATAGACCTGTGCAACTAGAACAATAAACCAAGTGAAAGAAACCGATTAGAACTATGGGAAGTGTAGAAACTATAGAAGAAGAGATGAAATAAAGAAGCAATTGGAATCGAACTCACCGGATTGGGGCAAGACCTAACCCTTTTTTTTGTATTTTTGGTTATGTAAAATGATGCAAATAAACTAAAAGATGTTCTAAAACAGTAAATGAACTGAATAAAGTGGGTTGAGGAAGCTTATAAAGTGAATCGGCTTGAGTTGAAGCTGAGATGGTTGAAACAAGCCGGTTCACTTTATAAGCTTCCTCAACCCACTTTATTCAGTTCATTTACTATTTTAGAACATCTTTTAGTTCATTTGAATCATTTTTACATAATTAAAAACACAAAAAAGGGGTTAGGGCTCGCCCCAATCCGGTGAGTTCGATTCTAATTGCTTCTGTGTTTCATCTCTTCTTCTATAGTTTCTACACATCCCATAGTTCTAATCGGTTTCTTTCACTTGGTTTATTGTTCTAGTTGCACAGGTATATCAAGCTAGCATCGGTTGGAGACTCTTCTTCATCGGCTGGCCGAAGAAGAAGAAGGTTTAACTCACATCCCAATCTCCCGCGCTAAGGTACACGGTCAAATTCAACTTTCTTTCTATTTTCATTCCATAAAGCGGAGCCCGCGGCTCCTGGCGACCACCTTTTATTTATGTTTTAAGTTCATCTCCTCCTCACTATCCTCCCACATGACCCGAACCATCTCCGGTGCTCGAGCGATGCCGTGAGATGAAAGTTCGGGGATCAATGTGAGTGTGGGACCGAGGTGAGGACATTTTACCGCTTTCCGAGTGTTTTCCGATTCACTTCGCTTTCCCCCATTCTATCTTTCACCTTCTCTTGAGGTGCCGATCCGGAACCCATTTTCGGAGTCGACAGCTTTTTGGTGACCATGGTGGGACAACCAATGTCTTCAACCGTGCTAGCTTGATTGATCCGTGCAACTAGTTGTTTTCTGACTTGGTTCCACGTGAACCGACTTGTCCTTTACTTTTTCCATGTCAATTTACCTTTAAACTTGCTATTTACTCTTGTTTTAAGATTGTCCCCCATGTGGACATGATTTACATGTCTTTAATTTCAACCCTGTTCCCGCGTGAACAACTTTTCTTCTTATAAACCGGTTCCCATGTGAACCACCTTTCTTTTCCAACTCTGTTCCCGCATTAACCAACTTATTTTCAGATTGGTCCCCGCGTGGACCACCTCTTTACAGCACCTTTAGATTGGCCCCACGTGGCCCTCTTTCTATTTTGTCAACTCTTACACCGGTTCCCGCGTGAACCACCCTTTTCTTCACAAAAACCGGTTCCCGCGTGAACCAACCCCTTTTCTAAACCGGTTCCCGCGTGAACCAACCCACTTTCAGATCGGTCCCCGCATGGACCACCCTTTTGCACCACTTTAAATTGGCCCCAAGTGGCCCTCCTTTCATTTTTCCAATCAAATAAACCGGTTCCCGCGTGAACCACCTCTTTTCCTTCAAAAATCTGTTCCCGCGCGAACCACCTACACTTTTCAAAACTCGGCTCCCGCATGAGCCACTTTATTTTCAAATCGGTCCCCGCGTGGACCATCCTTTTACTTTTACTTCAGATTTGTCCCCACTTGGACACTCCAACACAAGCCGGTTCCCGCGCAAACCACCTTTTAGTTGCTAGTTGCTAGTTACTTGTTTACTTTATCATTGCTTGTCTTGATTGCATTCACTTGCTTGATTTATTTAATAGCTTTCCTTCATGTTTGGATATTGATTGCTTCTTCTCCTCCTACCCTCCATTTTTCATTTTTGCATTAGCTTTTGCATCGGGTACCGGACTTGTTCCAATCCATAGGGCATTCGAGGCGGGGGCTCTCTCTCCCAACACACCCTCACCCTCCAAACACCTTCTTGGTGGATTCTAACCTCTCTTCTGGGATATTCCTTCCTAGTTGATTTGGTTGTTTCCATCAAGGCCTCCATAAGTCCCCATCTGTGGAGTATTCCTCTCCGCACGATTGGGCCGGTTGTACCACTTTTCAAAAACCCGAAGAACCCAAGTACCTACTCGTGGTGATTGAGTGAAAACCTTAGGTCTAGAAGATTGAAGCAATAGGAATCATACCCATTTGTATGAACAATTGCTAACAATCTATCTAATCTAAGGTTTCAACCCAAAAATTGTCGGGTAGTCATTTTAAAAACTTGTTTGCACAACTTGCTTGCTCATAAACAATTGAAAACAACCAAAAAAATTTTCTTATTTCAAAACACCTAAAAAAAATCCCTTTAATTTTTGTGTTCAACTTGCTTGCCAAACAAAAAAATTGAAACCAAATCAATTCAAACAAAAACAAAGCATAATCAAACAAAAACTCTCTTTGCATTTACCCTTTCATTTGCTTTCTTCAACCATTTTGTAAGAAAATTTGACAGGATGCCCATGACACTAAGGTCCGGAAGACACATCAGGATGTCAGACTACTATAGGCAAGAAGAGGAGTACAAGATGGGTCAGTACGAGCTTCAGCAACCCATGGTCCAACCAAATGGCCATGTTAATGCTGTGATGGAACCTGAGGTCCAAGATCTCGCTCATCGATCCGCCTCACATAGTATAGAACAAGCTCTCAAGAATCTATCTCTTCACCTTGATCCTGCGACCTTTGCAATTATCCAATCTGCCACTAAGGGCAAGATGCCTGCCAATCAAGATCCGATCGAGGGAAATCAAGCCCCCTCACCACCCCAATCGGCAGTCAAGCCCTTGATCATCTCTTCTCCTAGGCAACCTTGTCGTGTCTCTACTCACTCCGTTGTGGGGCATTCATATAATTCTGCACCAGTTCCTGTTTCCAACCCACCTCTTCCAACCCATTCAGCTAAACACTTTGCTCCCATGGCTCAAGAATCCAGCCTCACCCAAGCCTTCATTGATAAGCTCAACCGAATGAATGAGCGCTTTGAAGAATTAAAGCACCGTTTGGACTCCAAAACTTCTCCCAAAATCTCAATCCCATCCTTCCTAGTTCTACACCTTCCTCCTTCAGAGATACCAGTTTTTCAATGTTACAATGGGACTGGTAATCCTTTCAACCATCTGAAAGATTTCTTATATGACTTCGCATTCTGGAAGAATGACCACAAAGCACTTGCCTTCCTATTACGTCAGTCATTGGAAGGATCCTCCCTTGACTGGTTCTATTCTCTTGATTCTATTGAGGCAGCGGATTTCGATGTTGTCTAGGCGAAGTTTTTGCAGAGGTACAAGGATCGAGTGGGGCCAGCCTACTCAATAAAAGATTTAATTGCTGAGAAGATGAAGCCGGATGAAGACTTTGCCAAGTTTGCCGATCGGTGGAGGGGAATGGCTGAGAGGCTAGTTGATACCATCTCAGAGGGGGAGAAGGTGAGGATGCTCATTGGGAACACCACGCCTAACATCCGCAACCTCCTATTCATGCACCACCCGACAACCATGAGTGAGCTGTGTGATAGCGCCCGCTACCTCCAAGCCCATTTTAAGGATGCATCCATGATCAATCCATTTGACCCCAAACCCCGTAACACTAGAAAGCCTACACCTGTACGGCCCACCACCGAAGGGGTAGTAAACAACGAGAGCATCAATGCCATGGGTAATCAGGGTGGGTATCGCCAAAGCCGATATCGAAAGCCACCACCCAACCAACAATACCGCCCAGCTCCTCAACCAACTCCTCAGCCCCAGCAACAACTTGCATACAACCAAGCACCACCACAGTAACCCACCTACAACCGAGCACCCCAGCAGCAAAATGCCTACACCTGAGCGCCTCGACAACAACCCATCTACAACCGACAACCACCATAACAACAACAAGCTTACAACCAAGTGACACCACCAGCCAACCGACCTAGGATGGGGGACCCAAGAGAGAGTATTATCATCAACTGTCATTCCCCCTCACTGATATTTTCAATGCATTGATGGCTGAACAACAGCTAGAGCTTCCAAAGAAGAGAGAAGGATGGCCGGCGAATGTTGACATGACAAAGTACTGCACTTACCATCGGTATCTTGGGCACACGGTGGATGTCTGTTTCCAGTTTAAAGATTACATTCATGACCTCAATGATCAGGGGAACATTGACAGGGCAAAGATGGGAGAATCCATTCAAGCAATGAAGGCACATCAGAATCAACCTCGGCAACAACAACCTCAAGTACAACAGCAGCCCGGCTTGGGCATAGTCCAAGATCCGCTACCAGTACATGCACTTGTTCAAGCACCGGCACCAGCACCACTAAACTAATGACTCAGTCTTGTCCACTCCTCCATCGAGGAGTCAACCCACCATTCCCAGGGTTGGCAGGTCGAGGATCAAATCACCTCCATACCTTCCAGTCCAACCCCACCTACAAACCGCACCATACTCTCCATACCGAGAGCTGCCCCCAGCCCACAAACTACCCAAACACCACTGTCCCCAACAACCATCAACCCTCCACGGCGCCTAATCATCAGACCACCACCAGCATCCCAACCAGCACCCCAACCATCACCTAACCCATCAACCGCCATTAATCCTCCCCGGCGTCTAATCATTAGACTGCCACCAACACCCCAAACATCACCTAACCTACCAGCCTCCACCACCCCTTGGCCTCTCATTATCTGACCGTCACCTAACCTACCAGTTGCCACCACTATGTGACCCTTAATCATCCGACCATCACCAATAGCACCCCAACTATCACCCAACCTACCAGTCACTGCCACTCCGCGACCCCTCATCATTAGACCGTCACCACCAACACCCCAACCATCACCCAACATACCGGCCTCCACCAATCCACGACCCCTCGTCATTCGATCCTCACCACCCCTACCTACCACGGGCTCCTCAACATACCAATCAACCCTACCATCACCATCATCACCACTCCCCCCTACCATGCTGGCACCGGTACTTCGTAGCGGGAGGATGTTCCAAAGGGTCTTCCCCCAGGTCGGGATACAACCACAGGAATAGGCAGAAGAGGAGGGGTAGAAGAACTGTTGCCCGGCACGGCATATGACTTATTGAAGCACTTAGACAAAATGCCAGCACGGATTTTGATTCTGGAGCTGATAAAGAGGTGGAAGAACCATCAGGACATCCTACAACAATACTTGCAACAGGTCATGGTCAATGAGGACCTCCCACCCGAAAAGATTATTACTGTCTTGACCCCGAGGAGTGAACATCCGGCACTCACATTTACACAGGAGGAGTTGACACAGCCATAGATAAGAAAGTACGCCTTGCACGTTGCAGTAGTCATCAAAGGCATGGAGATTAAGTCCTGCTTGATTGACACCAGAGCATCTATAAATGTCATGCCGCTAGAAACATTGCAACTTTGCGGCATCTCCGATGAAGAAATCGAGCCTTCTGCCGTCACGGTGACAGCATATGACAACTCCCGGAAGCCAGCACGAGGGGTGGTTACATTGGAAGTAGGGCTCGGGCCGTGTGCTGTCACCGTCGAGTTTCATTTGCTAGAACTGGACCCTACATTTAAAGCTATTTTGGGATGCCCATACCTTGAGGCAATAGGAGCTGTTGCCTCCACTAATCATCAGTGTCTGAAGTTCCCATACAAGGGTCAGGTATTTAAAGTAACCAACATTCCCATTCTAAATAACATGGATGATCCCTCTTCTACACTGCCAGTATCGGAATTTGTCCAGCCATTAGTTTCAACTACAGAGCTGTCTGAGGTCATGATGATAACGACGCCTCCAGATATAGTTGCATGGCGGATAATGAAAGGGATGGGCTATCAGCCAGGAAAGGGGTTGGGAAAGGAGCTGCAGGGGGTTGTACACACCATTAAAGTCGTACAAAGACCAAAGAGGCACGGGCTTGGCTATGAGACCAGTTTCACTCCGAGGATGGTCTACCGGCCAAAAAATGCCATGGGACTCCAAAAATTCTTCATCAAAGGGGAGACCATGATGATGGCTAGAGATGAAGAAGAAGAACCAATCAAAAGAAGAAAGGCACTAGAGCAAGAGGAAGAGGTGGACAACCTGAGTTCATCTTTGGCTCGGTTGTTCACCTGAACTGATCACTAGGCCTGAGAGCCCATTCAAATCTTCTTACTCCACTGGGCTTCTATGCCCATTCCAATCCAACAACCTTGGGCCCACGTTCCCACCAATCGGGCCCACGTGCCCTTTATATTTATTTTCTTGCTTTGGGCCCACATGCCCACCATTTGGGCCCACGTGCCCCTTAGATCTTTTCACTAGCTTTGGGCCTATCTACCCATTTCTTGTCATCGTCGGGCCCGCGAGCCCATTTTTATCCCATTTGCTTAAGCTTTCTACTTCTGCTCGAGCCCCACCAGCTCATTTTCTTTCTGTTATTGAAAACACACAAAAAAATGTCTTTTCGCAAACTCAATTTTCTGTTGAGGAAACATCTCTTCTTGTCTCGGAGGGTGCTCCCAACCAGGGACCCCTCTTCTCCGAATCACTGATCAATCTACTCGATCCTTCACCCATTGTAGATACCACCTTTTTAATTTTGTCTTGTTTAGGAGTAGTTAGGGTAGAAAAGAAGAAAATTCGAGGTAAACGTGTTCCAGAGAGATATCTCCAGCAATTAGCTCAAAAATGTAAGGAATGTGCAACGCTGCCAAGTTTTTTAGAAAATACTATCCAGCTTGACGAAATCCAATATGAGGATGAATTCAATGTAGATCATACACTAAGAGTTTACGAGGTTTTATAGGAGAAGGATCCTGATTTTGAGGATGGAATTGAGGACTTGGCTGATGCGTATGCATCTGGACTTAAAAGATTTGAAGAACCATTAGCCATGTTGGATGAACCGATAAAAGAATTGAATCTCGGAACACCGGAAGATCCGAAGATAGTCCTCCTAAGTGAAAACCTCACTCCCACTGAGGAATAGAGATTAATTAAAATTTTGGAAGAATACAAGGACACGTTCGCATGGACATATGAAGACATGCTGGGGTTAGACAACTCGTTAGTTGAACATCGTCTAACTTTGAAACCTGGAGCTACCCCGGTTAAATAAAAATTAAGGAGATTCCACCTTGATGTTGCACTTAAGATGAAAGAAGAGGTCGACAAATTACATCAAGAAAAATTCATTAAGGTTCTCCTCTATCCGCAATGGGTGGCAAACATAGTCCCTATCATGAAGAAGGGTGGTCGAGTTCGGATCTGTATAGACTTTAGGGACTTGAACCGAGCGTGTCCTAAAGATGACTTTCCTCTACCTCATATTGATGTACTGGTTGATAACACTGCTGGATTCGAGATGTTGTCATTCATGGATGGCTATTCCGGTTATAATCAAATCTGGCTGGCCGAAAAGGACCAGGAGAAAACCTCGTTCACCACACCTTGGGGAACCTACTGCTATGTCATCATGCCCTTTGGACTAAAGAATGCTGGTGCTACCTATCAGAGGGCAATGATGGCTATCTTTCACGACATGATGCATACCCTTATAGAGGTGTACGTGGATGACCTAGTCGTTAAGTCCAAAAGCCGAGAAGATCACCCGGAAGTGTTAAGAAAGGTCTTGCAATGGGCCAGGGAATATAAATTGAAGATGAACCCAAAGAAATGTACATTCGGAGTATCCTCAGAAAAATTATTGGGGTTCATAGTGAGCAAAAAGGGCATAGAGATCGACCTAAACAAGGCCAAAGCAATCATTGGTATGCCTCCTCCAAGAAATATAAAAGAATTTCGAGGATTAATCGGGAGGCTATAGTTTGTCCGCCGGTTCATCTCACAACACTCCCAAAGGTGTAAACCTTTCTATGAGTTGACCAAGGCAAGGCCGAGTTCAAATGGGATTCGAAGTGCCAGGATGCATTCGATAGTTTGAAAAGATACCTGGCTAGTCCCCCTGTGCTTAGACCACCAGTCCCTGGAAAGCCCTTAATTTTGTATATCTCGGTTTTGGAGAATTCTCTTGGGGCAGTCCTTGCACAAGTGGATGAAGAAGGGAACGAGAGGGCAACTTACTACTTGTCAAAGATATTTGATCCATGTGAGCAGAAGTATACTGTAGTGGAGAAGACCTATGCTGCACTAGTCTGGGTAGTTCAAAAGCTTAAACACTATTTCTTAGCTCATGAGGTAAATCTTATTGCCCGCATCAATCCCATCAAATTCCTTCTGGAGAAAACTATTCTAACTGATCGGTTAGGTCATTGGCAGAGTTTCCTTTCACAGTTTGATATCACCTATGTCCCCCAGAAGGCGATTAAGGGCTATGCCATTATCGAACACCTAGCCCATCACCCTATACCCCTCTTTGACCCGGTCCAATCAGAGCTCCCAGATGACGAACTAACATTGAACCGATCTTCTCATCTGTGGACATTATATTTTGACGGGGCTCTGAATTCACATTCTGGGAGCTTGAGTGGGAATTGGTGCTTAAGGAAGCACATTCCGGGGTCTGTGGGGGCCATGTCAATGCTCAAGCTCTTGCCAAGAAAATCATCAGGCAGGGGTATTATTGGCCAACCCTAGAAGAGGATTGCTCCATATTTGTCCGGCACTGTCATTCTTGCCAACTTCATGCTGACAAGATCCGTTCTCCCGCATCTTCCCTTCATCTGATTCATGCCCCATGGCCCTTCGCCATGTCGGCATTCGACATCATTGTCCCTCTAAGTGATCTTAACTTTGAAATCCGTTCCAAATCTTTCATCCTGACGGCAACAGAGTACTTCACCAAGTGGGCAGAAGCGGAAGCGTTCATGGAGATCAAGGCATCAACGTTGTGCTCCTTCATCAAACGCACATCATCGCCAGGTTCGGGATACCCAGGGACATCATCACCGACCACGGACCGCAATTTCTCTCTCAAGATCTGCGTGATCTTTGCAACAGGTACCGCATTGCATTGCATCATTCATCTCCTTATTACCCGCAAGGTAATGGTCAAGCAGAAGCCACCAACAAAACTTTGATTAAAATCATTAAGAAAACTTGTAAGTCTAGCAAGTTCGCAGACTGGCCAGATAAGCTTGTAGATGCCCTATTGGCTTATCGTACTTCTGTACTGACCCCCACTGGTCAAACTCCGTATGCTCTTGCATATGGGATGGAAGCGGTGGTCCCGTACGAAGTACTCCTTCCATCACTCCGAGTTCAACTCAATAGGGGCATCCCTGTCGATGAGAGATGAAAATCTCTCCTTGCACAACTTGAACTCCTAGATGAAAGAATCTTGGCCGCCTCTGAGCATGCCCGGACTTATCAGAACAGATTGAAAAGGTTTTATCAAAAGAGGGTGGCAGAGAGAAAGTTCGAAATCGGTGAGAAGTTAGTAAAATGCATATTCGTTAAGCCGGGTGGTCCCTGCTCCAAGTTGCAACCTAATTGGGAACGGCCTTTTGTTATAACTGAAAATATCCAGGTAATGCATATGAGCTAACCAATGCCGATGGAGAAAAATTGAACCATCCATGGAACGGCGTTTACCTCAAAAAATATTTTCCTTAGAGAAGAAAAATGGAGAATCTCTTGTATGATATCAAGTCATTGATCCAAGGGTGTTAGCTAGAAGTCAAGGGTAGACATCACCCTGCACACACAACACCTCCTAATCCCATAATCCAAATAGCCCAACACTCGAGAGAGGCAAGGCAAAACCCTGAAGGCAGAAAGAAACCTTACCCTATTCTCTTTTATTCGGTCCAAGATAGGTGAAGGGGACTAGAGGAGGATAATATCAAAAATGCTCGCCGCCTTAGTAGGAGGCCGTCTCATAGGGTACAAAAGGGTGCCAAAAGATGGGCAATGAACCCTACAGGTTTAAACAAATATGGGCCTATCTGAATGAGTACCCAGAAGAATAGAAAATGAAGAAAAGGCACCAAAAGATGGGAAATGACCCCACAGGTCAAAGACTTGTCTAAGTAAGTGCCACTTGTAGAAACAACCCGAAGAGGCCGAACCCCAATGGGCAATTTGGGCATTGTCGACTCTAAAAATTTGACGGGGCCTTTTCCTTTTCAGGGAAGTCCGTGAACCCAGATCGTCACCTCAAGAGGAGATGAGAAAGAAATAAGAAAGCATGGAAAGCAACTCTCACCTCGGTCCCACACTCACATTGATCCCCAAACTTTCATCCCTTGGCGTTGCTCGATCACCAAAGAGACGGTTCGGGTCATGTGGGAGGAGGGTGAGAAGAATAAAATTAAGACATGTGGTCACCAAGAACCACAGGTTCTGATTTATGAAATAAAGATTGAAATATGACCGTGTGTACCTTAGCGTGAAGAGTGTGGATCAAAGCTTCTCCTTCTTCGGCTGGCCGATGAAGAAGAGTCCTCAACGTGTGGGTGCTTGATTTTCTGTGCAACTAGACAAACAAAGTAGTAAAATAGACTATTAGAACTAAACAAAGTGGAGTATATGTAAGGAAAATAACATGAAACACACAACTGACTAAAAATTGACTGGATTCGGGTTATCTCTAACCCTTTTTTATTTTCGGAATAACAGACTAAAAGTAATAAAAAAATGTAAAAAAATGATAGGAGGATGGATAATCACGAAACAAAGAGGTCGGAAAAAGAACATAAAGATTCTGAGTTGAATAGAGAAAGATATAGCCAAATCTGGGTTGTCGAAAAAGCCGAGCAGCAGTCCAGGATCTGCCAGGCGCGACTTTTCTTCTGCACTCGTCACGACCAGCCCTGACCTATGTAAAGAGACAAAGTGGAGTATATGTAAAGAGAAAAACATGAAACACACAATTGACTAGAAACTGACCGGATTCGGGTTATCTCTAACCCCTCTTTTTTTATTTTTGGATTAACATAGTAAAAATAATACAAAAAATGTAAAAAATGATAGGAGGATGGAGAATCACGAAACAAAGAGATAGGAAAAAGAACAACAAGATTCTGATTAGAATAGAGAAAGATATAGCCAAATCTATGTTGTAGAAAAAGCTGAGCAGCAGTCCAGGATCTGCCAGGCGCGACTTTGCTTCTGCGCTGGTCACGACCAGCCCCGACCTCAGAATCAAGTGCCATCAATTGAAAAATCAAGAATATTGGAGAGGAAGAACTTTTATGAAGAGAGCTCTGGCAGATGACGTCCACATGCTGTTGTAGAGGCCGAAGAAGAGAGATCTGGCTGATCACCTGCAGAACAGCCTTCCTCTCTCTTGAACCGACTTCTCTCTCTCTAAAAACTCGAAATTCTCTCTCTAAAAATCACAAAATCAATGCAGGAGGGAGGTTTGACATATTGAGATGCCTGGGGGGTCGTGCTCATGCCTTTGGAACGACCAGAATCAGAGTCAATTTATAGGAGAATGAACGGTGCGATCAAGACTAAAAAATAGGCCACCTTGCGCCCTACCCCAGGGCGCATGCACCCCACTGAGGGGCGCATGTGCCTCCCAGTGGGGCGCATGGCATGTTTTCCAAAAAATTCGGTCTTATTCGCTCGATCTATTCAGCAGTAGAGTCCCGGTGAAAAACTGGTTCTCTCGTGCCTCAAGGGTAGGGCGCATGTGCCCTCAAGTGAGGGCATGAGGTCACGTGACTCAATGGTAGGGCACATGGGCACGTGCCTTGGGTCCTGGGCGCATGTGACCAGGGACCCGGGCGCATGGGACTGTTTTTGCGCGTCTTTCTTTCCGAAGCCATTGCGGACACTTCCGAACTCGGAATTCGACGCCGCTTGTTGCGTTGGAAAGATAACAGGCTGAAGAAGCTTTCTATAGCATTGGATCATCCATAACACCCTCCAAAACTTAATAATTTTTTCCGGAAGTTAGGGCAGTGAACAGAAGATCCGATACAGGTCAAAATGACTCCGACGGCAAACCGAAAAGGCACGGCATGCAACAAAACTTGTCCGGAGTGTGAATATGACCATAACCTTAAATGCATAATCATTAGGAATTGGTCATTCAGCCAATTTCTATGTTAACACGATTTACGTGTGGCTTTCGCTCAGAAATTATGGCTTTTTGCGAAAAACTTCGGAAAATATTCGATTTCGTTCGGCGAAGCTCCAAATCAATATTAAAATATCCGGCATCATTCTAAGGTCAATCACACATGTTACCCTATGAAACATGAGTTTTTATGCTCTGAATTAGGCGAATTTGGCGTGTCTACAGCTTGCCTCGCCTTGATGTCGGCTTTGTAAGAGAATGGCATGTAATGAAGTGGAGTGATTCGTAGTGAACTGTAATGAAATGCAAGTGAGCGTAGATGAATGTAGCGGAATGGAATGGTGATGGACTAAAAAGGTGGCATCAAGGTGTAGATATAGACACGCTTATCTACCCGATCCAGCAAAATGAATCTCTCTGAGTATTCTAGATCACTTTCATGTTCTATTAAAACCTCACATAATTGATTGGTAAAAGACATGCCCTTGGCACAAGAGATGGAAAAATAAAGGATAAGGATAAAGGATGTAGCCAACCCTCAGCGTGGTGAGGAGTCCTC
The DNA here is from genome assembly GCA_036172225.1 of Cryptocoryne crispatula var. balansae. Taxonomy (NCBI): domain Eukaryota; kingdom Viridiplantae; phylum Streptophyta; class Magnoliopsida; order Alismatales; family Araceae; genus Cryptocoryne; species Cryptocoryne crispatula. The sequence continues at coordinate 24,744,894 of CM069925.1, forward strand.
GAATTCGTAGTTCATCATCAGCCAGCAACCCGAACTTTGAGGTGTTCTTGTATTGTGATGGGCTAAAGTTTGAAAGAGAAATTGATTTTAAAATGAAAAGAATACCAATCCATCATATTTGGAATTTCAAGTTCATTCACGCTCTGGTAGAAAATCGAGTATTTGGAAAATGACAAAATAGACTTAAGCCATAGTGGGATTGAAAGATAATGGTGGGACTAACATAGAATGATGGGAAAGAAGAAACAATGGCATGACAATTGCCACGGTGGGATAAAATAAAAGACACGGTGGGATAAAAGAAAGGAAAGAATAAAACATGGTGGGATAAAAGCAATGAAAGAATAAAACATGAAGGGATAAAATTGGTAATGATGAAGAAAGAAAAAGAAGATGGATGTGAAAATATAGAAAATTATGTAGAAAATAGTTGATGACATAGATTGTCTATTGGAGGTCAAGACACCTGATTAGGAACCATCGTCCCAATGTTCAATTTTGGCTTATCCATTGTTGACTCCAGAAACGGGTTCCGGATCGGCACCTCAAGATAAGGTGAAAGATAGATTTGGGGAAAGGGAGTGAATCGGAAAAACACTCGGAAAGCAATAAAAGGTCCTCACCTCGGTCCCACACTCACATTGATCCCCGAACTTTCATCTCATGGCGTCGCTCGAGCACCGGAGACGATTCGGGTCATGTGGGAGGAGAGTGAGGAATGAATTAACTTAGAATATGATAAGAGAAATTGTGGTCGCCAGGAGCCACGGGCTCCGCTTTATGAAATAAAAACAAGAGATGAGTTGATTTGACCGTGTACCTTAGCGCGGGAGATCGGGATATGGGTTCAACCTTCTTCTTCTTCGGCCGGCCGATGAAGAAGAGTCTCCAACCGATGTTAGCTTGATCAAATTGTGCAACTAGAACAATAAACCAAGTGAGATAAAATGATTAGAACTATGGGAAGTGTAGTAACTGTAAAGAGAAGATGAGAAAAAAAGCAATTGGAATTGGACTCACCGGCTTCGGGGTGAGCCTTAACCCCTTTTTTGTCTATTTTTGATTATGTAATAATGATGCAGATGAACTAAAATATGATTTAAAATAGTAAATAAACTGAATTAAATGAGTTGAGAAAGCTTATGGAGTGGATCGGCTTGAGTTGAAACCGAGATGGTTGAAACAAGCCAGTTTGGGTTGCCTTGCACCATCCTGGCGCGACTTTGGTGCATAAAATGCTACGGATGACCCCGATGTTAGAATCGAGTGATGTTTGTTGGAGTAGATATAATACTAGGATAGGAAGAGTTCCTATGTTGATAATTTCTCCGAAATCCTCCTGTAAGTGTCTGTAAAAATTATGAAAGTGGGCGGATGTGAAAAACAGAACCTGGATGTGCGCCCTCAGTGCAGCAATTGTCACGAACAAACGGAAAGTTGGAATTGAGTTCCGTCAGTTGGAGATGAAAGAGGACGAAGATAGGAACAACTTCTATGTTGAAGACTTTTGCAGAACGAGTCCCAGATTTTTTGAAGAAGTCGATGAATTTGGTTGATGCAGAACGCCCGGATCGAGCCTTCTCCTTCACTTCGGGATCGATCTCTCAATTTATAGGGGAAGGAAGCCGGTGCAAAATATGGAAACTGGACCGACCGCGCCCCCGCTCTTCAAAGGAGACAAGGGCGCGCAGGGCGCGCTCTCACTTCGGGGGCGTGGTCTGCGCGCCCCCCTGTTTCAAAGAGAGCGAGGGCGCGTTACGCGTCTCACTGCTAAAATTCGCCGGAATCTTCCGAAAATTGCTAAAAATCGACTTGACATACGTAACACGCCCCCGAATCGGGGGCGCGGTAAAAATAATCAAAAAATTTTGACGAAAACCTTCCAAAATTCCGGTTTAGAAGGTGCTAATCGGGGCAATTTCCGATTTTCGGAAACCGACCGCGCCCACGCTTTTCAAAGGAACCGGGGGTGCACAGGGCGTGCCCCTAGTTTGAGGGCACGTAGGGCGCACCCTCCCTTTTCAAAGGGAGCGGGGGAGCGGTAGACTCTCTCTCCTGCGCGCGCGTTCCGTGAGCGGTATCTTGCAAAAGGGATGTCCGATTCGGCTCCCGTTTGTTGTGTTGGAAAGAGGACCTTCAAACTCACCTCCTCAATTCAGTAAACCAGCCAGCATGACTCCCAAGACATTTGCACAGGGCTTTCTACCGGTTTACCCTCTCGCGGAAAGCCGAAACCCGTGGCGAAGATCCGAAAGAGCACGGTTCCGGTCGAGAAATCTCAGGTCAACTCGAGATGACCTAAAATGATGATTGAATAAGTCTGGTACGGTCGGAAAACCCGAAATCATTGAAAAATCTGAGATTAACTCGGTAAATGTGAACCAAAACTCGGAAAAGCCGGGAAACCCTAAAATTGACCGAACCGGACATATGACCCCGGTTGATGAAAATATTCAGCTAGAATCGACCCGGATGACCCGTAAAGACCCAGTGATGACCCGAAAGGCCTAACGCATGGTCCGGGATAGCCGTGTCAGTACAGATCGAAAAAGCCATAATGAAAGCCGTCATTGACCGACGCCTACCGAAATGACTTCTCGGAAACCCTGAATGTTACGGAACACATGCGGGACTCCCGAGACCTTCAATTATGGACCATTCAAGGTCGGTCATCGAGCAGGCTTCGCATTTTCACAGTTCACACGCGGCTCTCACTTGAAGGTTTCGGCATCATTCCGGAAATCATTGGTCCATTCTCAACTCACAAGGAGCTCCACCAATGTCCTTAGCTCATGTCCACGAGGTAATCTGAATCAGGTAACGGTCAAATAAGAATATCGCCTATAGAATAAGAGTTTGGGGCTCCGAATCAGGCCAATTTGGCGTGTCTACATCCGTGAGTGTGAAGAAATGACCATGCCGTCGCAGATTTTGTTGAAGGGGACCTCGGGCCCAGTCATTTTCACTCTCAAGGTCTTCAACATTAATGCATATAATATGTATCTAATGGACCTAACATAACTAGGTGACAGATAGTAGGAGTGATGTGAAGTGCAAAATGAAGTGATGGTGATGATGTGAGATTTATGAGAATGTGGATTTGAATGAAGTCTTCAGGCATGGTCTATCAACTTGCATCGACTGCCTTATTCATCAGTATCTCTGGTCCATCCTTGTCTTGCCTTCTGATGGAATACAGCACCACGATAGGTAGCGCTTCCTCTCTTTTCGCCACAAGGTTGGCATGACGTTCCTTGGGGAACACCGATCTCACCAATTCACCTGTTAGGACTTAAAAGATTGCCTGCACATTTCTGGTTAGTACCTAACAGGCGAAATTGTCATATGAAGCATATTGTTCCTGAAATGAACAATTTAAGTTTTTACTATTAAAATCATCATTTTGAGGTCAAAACAATGTTTTTGATGATGTTTTCTTTATCAAAAATGTCATTCTTAACATTATAGACAATTTCTGATTTTTTGAGATTTTTCTGAATTTTTTCGAATTTTGTTAGCCATGTGCCCTGGGGTGGGGCACCTGGCCATGCGCCTCCAGATGAGGGCACATGCACCCTAACCTTAGAAAAACTTTTTAAAATCCGAATTTGACTCAAAAATGGATTAATTCTCTCCTATAAATACTCTTTTAAACTCGAAAATTGATCTTATCTCTATTCAAATGGCTCCTCCTTCTAAAAAGATGTGTTCTGACTTAGGAAGAGCAATTTCAAGCATTCCAGGACATGTGAAGGGGAGGATTTCAGCAAATATGGTAATAAAAAATTATTGCTTATCGATTGTGATTTTTTTGAATTTTTTTTGAATTTTTTTTAAAAATTTAGGTCCATGTGCCCCCGATCAGGGGCACCTGGCCATGCGCCCTGGGGTGGGGCACCTGGCCATGTGCCCCCATGTGAGGGCACATGCGCCCTACCCCTGGGCAATTTTTTTTTTCATAAAAAAGTGCAAATACCTGATAACTTCTTTTGATGATTTTATGCAGAATTACCCTCTTTTCCCAGGTCCTCGAAGATTTTGTTCACCCATCTGGTTTAAAGATCTGCTTGGAGTGCTTCATTTGTCAGTAAAATCAATCTTGAGTGGCTGGGGTTTGACTGGTCTTCTGGTTCATGCGAAACACTATGCAGAATATCACTTGGACTTTGGATTGATGGGTGCTTTGGTAGAGTTATGGCATCCTGACACTCATACCTTTGTCTTTAACTCTTTTGAATGTACCATCTTTCTAGAAGCAGAGTTGTTTCTTGGACTACCACGTACTAGAAAAGGTGAGATTGCAAGCATGTTTATTCCTTCTGGATCAGTGTCTTGCCTTGAGTTCTTGCAGGATTTCGTGGAGACAGAACCAGAAAATGGATCCACCTCCAAAAACTGGCAGCTTGGACCATCTCTACTTTGTCTTCTCGCGGCCTTGATGAGACACATCTTCTTCATGGATCCAAGGGTTTTGCTACTTGCCTTGCTGCCGTGTTCTTGTTTCCCACAGAAGATGGTTTTCTGTAGCAGGGACAACTCTCGTTTATTCGTGGAATCTGGGGCGGCAAGCAGCTTGGTTCTTCAGTGCTTGGCTTTCTTTACTATGGCTTGTCTTCTGCTTGCGTGGGACGTTCTATGTTTGGCAGTGCTCTTCTGTTTGCTTGCTGGGCGGATCTTCACTTCAAGTTTGATCCATCAGGCAGTGCTACTAGCACTTCACAGCTTTTTCAGCGTAGTCCATTGTTCCCATATGCTGCAGCTCTCGGTTTTCCCGACACATTTTCCAACAAATGTGCATCATTGAAGAAACGGACAGATTGGTGTATTCATCTTGCTTCCATGAGTCATTATGGCTTTGTGCACAATCCGGTCATTATGCAACAGAGAGATGTTCAGATCTGTTTTGCTCCTGGCGTGGATCTTCGACTAGTTACTGGCTCGGCTTTTGTTCTGTACAATCCGCATAGGTGTCATTCTCAGATTGGTTTGCCTCGCCATGAACTACCGGTGCTTTCACACTGGACTCTTATCAAAGATAGGAAGCTTGATACAGATGAAGATACGGAGGAAGCTAAGACATCTATTGCCTTATGGAGTATGAGCCGGCTACAGCGACTAGGCACGCTTACCGAGGAGAGTCCAGATGACCAGCATCGCTATCTTTCTCGGTTGCAGCTTCTTTGTACCTGATCATCCTTTTATTGCCATTTTCTTTTGTAGCTTGTCAAACAAATTTTTGTCATTTATGAATATAAAATGAATTTTGTCATGTCAATTTCGCAATATAAATTCACAAAGTTTAACCTTATTCCTGAAAAATTGTCAATGCATGACCAAAACAATGCATGGAAAAACAGCTATTTTACAACATGATTTGCAAGATTTAATAGTAAGAAATGAATTTTTTATGAAGTTGAAACATGCATTTTTTTGCGGTGAATTTTTTTGAGCAATCCAGAAATCTTGTTTAGGATTCTCTCAGTGGCGTTGTGATCAACACAATTTCAAGAGTGGCAAGGTAATTTTTAAAATTTTCATGATTTTTACATATTTTTACCTCTATAAATAGACCAACTACCCTTACCAGTTCATTTCACTACTCACAGCCTCTCTCTTCACCAGAGCTACTTCGACTTCTTTCACACTTTTAGAGCCCGAATCGCATTCAAAGGTCAGTACTCCAGTCAAATAAAACGTAGATCTCTACATTCTCTTCGTTTTGACTATGATTTCATGTGATTACGAGTTCGTTTGAGCTATTTTTGGGTCAAGAGAAGATTGGTGCACATCTAGGGTCCATGTGCCCTGGAACCAAGGCGCATGTGCCCTCAAACTAGGGCACAAGGGCACGTGCCCTGGGGTCAGGGCGCATGTGCCCTCAACCCAGGGCACAAGGTCATGTGCCCTCAAGTCGGGGCGCATGTGCCCTCAACCTAAGGCACAAGGGCATGTGCTCTAAAGTCAGGGCGCATGTGCCCTGGACCCAGGGTGCATGTGCCCACAGGCCAGGGCGCATGGGCCCCTGGTCTGGGCACATGTCAACTTCAGCATTCTTGTATTGGTGATTGTTTTAAAAATTGAAAAACTGACCAATTTTTAAATTTACAGATGCCGAAGAGGGTTCGACGCGCGTGTGCGCATGATGACGAGGCTGGTCCTTTTGAGCCGACAGCCCGGTGCGATGTAAATGTCCTTTGAACCGACTATAAACTCTCTACCATCTTTGTGATTTTAGTTCTTGACCTGAACAACTGAAACACTTGTAGGGATGGATCAAATCGCGTATATCATGGCAATTGGTACAATTGGCGTACCAGGGTCTTCAACAGTTCCAATGTCGCCGCCTGGATGAGATGGGATTTGGTCCCATCTTACATTTGTCAGTGCTTTGGGAGGACTTGGCTCTGATCCAGGTTCTGAGAGATCGCTGGGATGCCATGACTATTCATTTCTTCTTCCTTGGGGGCATATGGTCCCTACTTTGGAGGACGTGGCCCATATCACGGGGCTGCGGGTCTATGGGCGTGCCGTCACCGGTTGCACGTATAGTAACTACGCCGAGATGGCAGTGACGCTTCTTTCTTACTCCCCACCTCGGTCACATGATGAGGCAGCCCTATCGATCACTTGAAAGGAGTGTCTCGAGCTAGTGGGCCGACAAAGGCTCAGATGCAGCAGGGCGAGGTGACCAAGGACTACGAGGATCTCCTGATTCGTCAGGTATCTGCGACACTATGCGGTCTTTCTGGATCAGCGGAGGCAGATCGGGATCTCCGCCGATTTCTGCTCTTCTTTTTCGGTCGCTTGTTGTTGGGCAACAAGACCGAGAAGGTTCACCTACGGTTCCTTCCGTTCCTGGCAGACATGGAGTCCATCGGCGACTATGCCTGGGGTGCAGCGGTCCTCGCACATCTGTTTGCCAGTCTCTCTCCCGACAGTGGTACTGTCTCAGTGGGCGGCTTCACACCTTTTCTTCAGGTATTTCACTTTCTGTGGCTTACTTTCTTGTTGCATGTTATACTTGTACCAACAAAGTGTTAATTTCAGGTATGGAGTTACCTTTACATTCCACTAGGCCGAGGCAGAATAGATCACCCGTTTCGCCTGCCTTTGATGGCGCGTTGGTATGCCATCCATGACACTAAGTCCCATGCACACCAGCTTCTTCGTCTTCGAGGCGAGTTGTTGGGGCTTTATCATGCACGGGTACGTCTCCCTGTTCTTCCTTGTTTTTGTTTTGCTAATTGCTGATCCTTTTCTTTCTTGTAGGTATGCTGGCGCCCATATCTGACTACTGATGACGAGAGTGCCGAGTGGGTGGTGAAGGGTGCTCATCTTTTCGGCTGCGACATATACCTCCATTGTCTGAACAAGGTGGAGCCACTGTGGGTTCGCCTCGTGATAAGGACATTTGGCGGTTATCAGGAGTGGTGCCCACCTCCTTCGTCCAGACACAGCCATAGCACAAAGGGGTTGAGACACTCAGTAAACTGGGCAGCCCGGTACCAATCTGCCTTGGAGGACTTGGAGGCTGAGGGCACCGTGGTTTTCTCGACTGCCGTGGTTCACTCGTTAATATGGTGCGGCTTACGGTCATCTTTTTGACTATGCTGGCCAGGTTAGCCTTTTGTCTCTGTCTCTTTGTTATCAATGCATTGCCTTGTCTCTATAAAATTTCTTCTTTTCAGGATTCCCGGTGCATGCTTACCAATATCGAGCACAGATTCGCGAGCTGGAGGAGGAGGTGGCCTCCCTGAAGGCAGCTCTACAGGCAGAGGTATGTGTGTGTCTGGTGCTCTTCAATTAAGCTGCCAGATATTTGACTTGTTTTATGTACTGACAGCGCATGGGCCACTCAGAGGGTGTTTCTTCTTCTAAAGAGGTGAGAGCCATACGAGATGAGCTGGCTACCGCGAAACAGTCTCTGGCAGAGAAGGAGATCACGGTAACATCTTGATAGTTGCTACCAAACTTGTTCTTTCACTGTCTAAGCCTTATACATTGCTTGTAGGTGGCTGCACTAGAGCGATTAGTTGCTACTTCTTCTTCGGAGTCTTCTTCCAGGATCCAGGCCTTGGAGGCTGAGTTGCAGGCCTGGGTGCCTACTCTTGAGATGGCTTAGCTTTGATTGGACTTTGATGCAGAGCTATTGGCATGTGACCGGCGCCACTTTGAGGCTCTTCGTGAGGTGGAGACCCAGCATACAGCTGCCCTTCGTGAGCGGGACGTCGCCATCCACTTTCAGGGATTCCCCACCGCGTTGGGGGTTGGCTATTCTTATCTCGTGCCAATGGCACATCCTTTACTAATCGAACATCGGAAGACTTGATGAAACATGGCGGTTAACTAGGAGACTTGAGGAGATTCGTCTTGCCGAATCTGGTCGTTGAGCGTGTCTATATCTACACCTTGATGCCACCTTTTCAGTCCATCACCATTTTGCTCCACTACATTCCACTACGATCCATCTCACTTCACTACACTTTCTCTACATTTCACTCCGCTACGCTACATGCCATTCCCTTGCAAAACTGACATCAAGGCGAGGCAAGCTGTAGACACGCTAATTTGGCCTTATTTAGAGCTTAAACCATTATTCCATTGGCAACATCTCTTTTAAACCATAAAAATCATGATGAACCACCCTTTTGGATGAGCCGAGTTGCTTATTGGAGATATGAGGATGATTTGCTAATTTCTAATCAAATCCGTGTTTACCGAACAAGAGACTCTTGGTGGTGTGCCAAATTATACTTTTCCCAGCATATCCTCTATTTGAAAAATTTTCACGGATTATATGGACGTTTAATGAAAAAGTATTCAACATGAATAATCTTATTCTCTGAGTTATCTTTCCATTTCAATAAATGGCGTTCAATTCTGACCTCCCATTTGTCCGCAGCGCCCTTTGGAAGTCAGATGCACAGTTCTGTCCGCACGCAGCACCGATCAAGCCCAATTGCATGCAAGCCCAGCCCATTGGGCACACATTTGACCAATTCACAAACTTACCTTCCTTTTTCCTCCTCTATATCACTTTTTATAGTATCTGGAAGCTTCATGGTCAAAATTAGCATCATCAAATGATGGCAATACAACTTGTTGTCTTATACATCAAAACTTGCCATTTTTAGACTAGATTTATTTCCTCTTCAAGTGGAGACATATTTTGAACATGGGGAAGGTGATCCATGGTTTCCAATCCCCCTCAATCATTTGGTTAAGTTTCTAGATATCTTAGGATGAAAATTAGCAGCATTAAATAGAGGAAATCCAACCTATGGTCGGATGTATCAAAACTTGCTATTTTTTGACCTGGTTCTCATCCCCTATAAAAGGAGACTCATATGAACGACCTAATAAGGGCATCCCCATCATCCAAAACTCCTCTCCTCGTCCTCCAGACACCCTAGGCTCATCCCAACATTCCCAAATTGTCCTCTCTTCGTCCCGGTGCCCAGAGATCATCCCAAAGTGAAGAAGAAGCCGGTCTATGCTCCGACATGCTACACTGCTGATCATTGGCTTCTACAGATATTTCTAATCATTTTCCGGCCAGACTTGCTTCATAATAAGTGTGGTTCATCAAGATATATTTTATATCCAAAAAATAGATATAAATTCTGACATTCCCTCGGCTTGTTACGGCTTCAACACCGGTGCTATACAGACAGATCCGAAGTCTTCTCTTCTAAGTCATTGTATTCTCAATCAATTTCAGTATATTTAATGGTAGATTCAGCCTATACATCCTTCATATAAATTGTTCCTCGGTGAGTCCTATTTTATTTACAATAATAATCATTCAATTCAGATATATGTGGTGCCCATAGCATGTCTGACATCGACATTGTGCTGGGAGTTTCCAGAACTTCACTGTCCAAGATCTGGCTTATCAGGTAAATTCGTATTATTTATCATAAGATTCAAGAAAACTTGTCTTCATGTCAAACCACCCTTGGTGAGTTATCTTTATTTTGAGACAAACGGAACTCAATTCTAACATTGGTGCTGTCTATTACGGTCTCTACATCAGAGTCATGCCAGTTTATATTGAATCTGTCCAACTTGATTGCCACTTTGCCTAGGTTGTGTTATCTTTAATCGTCCATATTATCTTTGCTAATTCTTCATTCATATAATTTAGTTCATATTTAAGCAACATTTTTATTATATTTTTCATCATCACAAAAAATCAAAAAAAAAGGGTTAGGGCTAACCCCGAATCAGGTGAGTTTGTTTCCAATTACCGTTTTATGTTATTGTTTTTACAAGTTACTACACTTCACTCAGTTCTAATGCTTCTTCACTTGTTTTCTTGTCTTATTGTCTTCTAGTTGCACAAATACATCAAGCTAGCACTGGTTGGACTCTTCTTCATCGGCCGGCCAAAGAAGAAGAAGGTTGAACTCACATCCCAATCTCCCACGCTACGGTACACACGGTCATCTAACTTAATCTCTTGTTCAAATCCATAAAGCGGAGCCTGCGGCTCCTGGCGACCACTTCTTCTCTTATTCATGCTTTATGCCCTGTTTGGTAACTGTATTAACTACTTATATCATTAATAATTTTAAAACTGATATTGGTAGTGGTTGATAATAAGTGTTTGGATATTTGTATCAATTTTAAAATTATTAGCGTAACATTCTTTCAAATTCAATACAGGTCGATACCTGTTTTAAAATTAATATTGAACGGTGCTTGTGCCCTAACTCTCCATCTTCTCCTCCGATAGTGGCCGTCCTCCCCCGATCGACCTCGGCAGGAGCTCTCCCCCGATCGCGCGTCTCCGCTTTGAACATCCTCGGTTGAAGCTCTCCTCTGATTGTGCCTATTCTCTCCCGTCAAAGCACCCGCGCACCACCACAGCATCGAGCTCCGGGGTTCCCCAATGTAGAGGACGCCTCGGACACAGTGGCAGAAAAGGCCGATCGCGAGGGTGCTTCCACCCTCGGCAACCGCTGGCCGCAGCAAGAGACTCTGCCACCCTCATGATCTACTCAGATGCCATGCTCAAGGCCCCTCTTCGAGAGAAAGCAGCCAGGTGCGAGTGCCGCCTCTCTCTCTGATCTCTCTCCCCCCTTGTTTGGTGGGTCTCAGTGATTCATGGATCTGCTGTGAGCCGCATCTGAAACCATCCGATACCTATTACATAGGGAGCAAAGATATCTTTACTAATTTTTGGTTAAACAGAGAGAGAGAGGGGGGAGGAGAGGGAGATGGGGCAGCAAGCACCGAGAGACGAGGGAAAGCACCTTGCCTTCGAAGATGACGACGCACAGGCGGACAAAGGGCAGCTGGCATGCTGAGAATCCTCATTTCTGTCTCTTCCTTCCGGGAATCCGGCGGACGGGCTGCTCGCGTTACCAGTTATCGGAGCCAGCCACCGAATTAACAGCTACCGATGGCCATGAGGTCGACAGTCGCCCACATCGAACGCGGCCTTTGAGCCACGAAGCCACGGGGAGCGCCCCTGAAGGCACGTTTCTTGGGCAGCGCCACCAGTGGACAGACCAGTTCCCCTCCCACGCGCTCCACCGACCCTATGTCAGAACTTGGGAGGAAAAGAACCATTCTTGAAAAAAAAGATAATGTTTCTTTTTCTGATACGCTTGCCTAATCCATTTCTGTGAATGGCGAGGAAGATCACATCCTTGCTGTAAATTAACCATCGGTGTTTTCATTCATGTACCCAGTTTTATGCATATTGAATCTTCCTAATGAAACATAGGCTGCTGACTTCAGCGGCAATGACAGTTGGTATTGTAGTGGATTAACGATCCCCATTTTGTAAGCAAAAATGGTAGAGTTGCAATAGGAAGACGAAAAAAAAATCAGAGATTTGAAGGCAGCAAACTCTGTTCTTTAGATTGCTACACTCGCCCCTGAGAGAAACCAGCGAGCTCGGAAGAATCGAGCGGTTATACCATGACTAATCAAGACATGATCCCACATCATAATGCTTGGAAGTAGGGGCCATTAACCGACTAAAAATGTCACCTTTCTTTCCGCTCGGTAACCACCTTCCAGGGGGGATTTCTCAGTAAGGTGATTATTGTTAGGTTTCTCATATGCAGTCTGGTGCAAGATGTTGCTGATTCAAGTAGGACTGGAGCTCCAATTGATGTTATTTTTAAGTTGACACTGAGTTACAAGTCTGTCATCATTTCATGTTTTTGTAGTTCGGTCTGTTTTTTTATTTGATTTAGTCTGCATGCGCTTGGAATGTTGAGCATCATTGCCACTGGACTAGCTATTGATGCATATGCATATGGTCCTATCAGTGATAATGCTGGTGGAATTGCAAAAATGGCAGGCATGAGCCACAAGATTTGTGAGATAACTGACACTGTTGATGCTGCAGGCAATGATAGCTGGCATTAGAAAGGTGAAGAATAGAGCACAAAGAAACATGTGGAACTTGTTATTTTTCTACTCAAGGGGTTGTCACATTTAATCAAAATTTTTCTTAGGTTCTTTTTGAGTGACTGATTTAAAGTGATTTAGTGATCTATGGAAATGTTCTTGAAACTACTGCAAAGATTTTTGATACCCTGAAAAGGTACATTTTTTCATTTTTCCATGCTGGAAATAAAATCTGAAGGTTTTCTATGTTTAGCTTTCCTGCATTCTCATTTCTTATTTTTCTTCTATATCTCTACTGAATGAAACCTGCCATTTTCCCATAACATATGCAAACAGAAGTTGTTTTTTTATTTTACCATAAAAGATCTCCCCGAACTTATTATGCACCCTCAGAGTTGAGTCATGCTACTATTAATGGAATTTGTCCTGATATTTGCCTATATCTTGCTTACTTTCATTTGATGGTTTCTAGTTTGTTGCTATCCTTCTATGAGCTTTATCAATCTCATTGTTAATATTAATTTTTCTAGCAAACTTGTGCAGATAAATTTTCTAATTCGGTTTCAAATTTTCAGGTATGAATATTCTGGATACGGTCAATTGATGGTTTCATTTTGTTGCTTACTTTCATTTGATGGTTTCTAGTTTGTTGCTATCATTCTATGAGCTTTATCAATCTCATTGTTAATATTAATTTTTCTAGCAAACTTGTGCAGATAAATTTTCTAATTCGGTTTCAAATTTTCAGGTATGAATATTCTGGATATGGTCAATCCTCTGGAAGGTTTGTATTCATAGTCTTTGAATGCATACTTCTTTTTCATTCTTTATGAACAAAATATTCATCATATCTTCTTATGTTTTTCACAGCCAAGTGAGCAGAATACTTATGCTGACATACAGGCTGCTTATAGATGCCTTTTGAATACTTATGGCAAACATGAAGAGGACATTATTCTGTATGGTCAATCAGTTGGTAGTGGTCCAACTTTGGACTTAGCAATCCGGTTGCTCAGACTGAGAGCAATCATACTCCATAGTCCAATTATGTCTGGCTTGCATGTCATGTATCCTGTAAAGCATACATATTGGTTTGACATATACAAGTTCTTCTTTTTGGCACTTTTTTTTTAAACATTGGCTGTTTTGTTCTACTATTTCTTCAATTTGAATTAAGTAATCTTTTCTGCAGAACATTGATAAGATCCCCCTTATTAATTGTCCAGTTTTGATAATACATGTGAGTATATTCCGTCCTTGCTAACATTCACAACTTTTGTATTGATAGGTTGACTAAATAATATGCAAGCCACTTCTTGTTTACCATTATATTGAAACGTAATCTTTTCCTAGATTATATTTGTATTTATTTTAAAAGAAAATTCTAGTTCACTTTTGAATTTGATGTCATATTTCAAGTATCTTTGGTAGTTCAACTACATGGAGAAGCATATAAGGATGGTAGGATCGGAATCGGCCACCGGATCGGTGGATCGGTCCAATTCTGAGCGATCCATCGGAAGAAATAATGATCCGGAATCGTTTCGGATCGGTCCTTCAAAAAAGTGTTAAAACCAAAAAAAATACCAAAATAAAACTTTAGATCGGATTCTGATCCTATCTATAGCAGTTTGGGGGCGAAATCGACCTAAAATCCCTCCCCCCCACATAGACAACAAAATATGAGATTTTGACATTTCAATTTGTTGAAAGTGGTCAACTTTATATCATTTTTTCTTAGTTTTTATTTTAAATCTATTATTTAAATTAAAAAATTTTAGTATATATTTAATTTTGTAAGTAATATAAATTTTTTTATTTTAAAAATAATTTTGATTTTAAAAAATAATTTTGAATCTAATCAATCAAAGTACTTGATAGTGATTTTCATATTGATATTGCATTACCAAACATATAATATCAATTTTAATATTGATATAACATTACCAAACGTTTAAAGAAACTTAATACTATCACTTTTGATATTGATATTACATCTTCTTGGAATATCAATATCAAAATTGATATTGTATCAATTTTGATACTCTAACCAAACAGGCCATTAAGTAAATTCATTCCTCACTCTCCTCCCACATGACCCGAACCGTCACTGGTGCTCAAGCGACACCGTGAGATGAAAGTTTGGGGATCAATGTGAGTGTGGGACCGAGGTGAGGACCTTTTACTGCTTTCCGAGTGTTTTTCGATTCACTCCCCTTTTCCCCAATTCCATCTTTCACCTTCTCTTGAGGTGCCAATCCGGAACCCGTTTCATGGAGTCGACAGCTTCAGGTGCCGATCCGGATCCCACCGTGGTCGCCAAAAAGCTGTCGACTCCAGAAAATGGGGTCCGGATCGGCACCTCAAGAGAAGGTGAAAGATAGAATATGGGAAAAAGGAGTGAATCGTAAAACACTCGGAAAGCGGTAAAAAGTCCTCACCTTGGTCCCATACTCACATTGATCACCGAACTTTCATCTCACGGGGTTGCTCGAGCACCAGAGATGGTTCAGGTCATGTGGGAGGAGAGTGAGGAGGAGTTAAAACATAAATAAATGCTGGTTGCCAGGAGCCGTGGGCTTCGCTTTATGGAATGAAAATAGAAAGAAAGTTGAATTTGACCATGTACCTTAGCGCGGGAGATTGGGATGTGGGTTAAACCTTCTTCCTCTTCGGCCGGCCGATGAAGAAGAGTCTCCAACCGATGCTAGCTTGATAGACCTGTGCAACTAGAACAATAAACCAAGTGAAAGAAACCGATTAGAACTATGGGAAGTGTAGAAACTATAGAAGAAGAGATGAAATAAAGAAGCAATTGGAATCGAACTCACCGGATTGGGGCAAGCCCTAACCACTCTTTTTTGTATTTTTGGTTATGTAAAATGATGCAAATGAACTAAATTATGCTCTAACAATTAAAAGACTGATTTAGGAGAAACTTATAGAATGAAATGGCTTGAGTTGAAGCCGAGAGGAGTGAAATAAGCCAGTTCGGGTAGCTTTACACCCTTCTGGCGCGACTTTAGTGCAGAGAATGCTATGGATGACCCCGATGTCAAAATCAAGTTATGTTTATTGGAGTAGACATAAAACTTTGAGAGGAAGAGTTCTTATGTTTATTATTTCTCCTAAATACTCCTTTAGAAGTCTGTAAAAATTATGAAAGTGGGCGGATGTGAAAAACAGAACCTGGATGCGTGCCCTTAGTGCAGCAACCACCACGAACAAATGGCAAGTCAGAATCGAGTTCCGTCAGTTGGAGATGAAAGTGTACGAAGAGAGGATCAACTTATGTGTTTAAAACTTTTGCATCAGGTGTCCCAGATTTTCTTCATAAGTCGATGAAGTTGGTTGATGCAGAAAGCCCGGATTGAGCCTTCTCCTTCACTTCGGGATCAATCTCTCGACGTCGGACCGGCTTTGGACGTCGGGATGGCCATGGGAGAGAACTTGGATGACCTCAAGATGAGCTAGGAATGAGGAATTTACCTTGGGTTGTTGAGAATGGCCCTCAATTTATAGGGGAAGGAAGCCAGTGCAAAAAATGGAAACTGGACCGACCGCGCCCCAGCTTTTCAAAGGGGACGAGGGCACGCAGGACGCGCACTCACTTCGGGGGCACGGTACATGTCTCACTGCTAAAATTCGTCGAAAACTTCCGAAAATTGCTAAAATTCGACTTGACATACATAACGTGCCCCCGAACCGGGGGCGCAGTACAAATAATCGAAAATCAACAACAAAAACCTTCCAAAAATCCGGTTTAGAAGGTGCTAATTGGGGCAACTTCCGATTTTTGGAAACCAACTGTGCCCCCGCCTTTCAAAGGAAGAGGGGGTGTGCAGGGCGCGCCCCCAGTTTGAGGGCGCGCAGGGCGCGCCCCCAGTTTGAGGGCGCGCAGGGCGCGCCCTCCCTTTTCAAAGGGAGCGGGGGCACGGTAGACTCTCTCTCCTGTGCGCGCATTCCGCGAGCTGTATCTTGCAAATAGGATGTCCGATTCGGCTCCCGTTTGTTGCGTTGGAAAGAGGACCTTAAGCCTCACCTCCTCAAGTCAGTAAACCAGCCAGCATGAATCCTGAGATGTTCACACGGGGCTTTATACCAGTTTACCCTCCCGCAGAAAGCCGAAACCTATGGCGAAGATCCGCAAGAGCACGATTCCGGTCGAGAAATCTCGGGTCAACTCAGGATGACTTAAAATGATGACCGAACAAGTTTGGTATGATCGGAAAACCCTAAGTCATCGAAAAAATCTGAGATTAACCCGGTAAACGTGAACCGAAACTCGGAAAAGCCGTAAAACCCTAAAATTGACCGAGATGGCCGTATGGCCATGATTGATGAAAAAAATTCGGCTAGAATCAACCCGGATGACCCGAAAAGACCCGGTGATGATCGGAAAGGCCTAACGCGTGGTCCGCGATAGCCGTGTCAGTACATATTGAAAAATTCGTAACGAAAGCCGTCATTGACCGACGCCTACTGAAATGACTTCTCGGAAACCCTGAATGTTACGAAACACATGCGGGACTCTTGAGACCATAAATTGTGAACCATTCAAGGTCGGTCATCGAGCAAACTTCGTGGTTTTATAGTTCATGCGCAGCTCTCGCTTGAAGGTTTCGGTATCATTCCGGAAATCATTGGTCCATTCTCAGGTCACAAGGGGCTCCACCAATGTCCTTAGCTCATGTCCACGAGGTAACCCGAATCAGGTAACGGTCAAATAAGAATATCGCCTATGGAATAAGAGTCTGGGGCTCCGAATCAGGCCAATTTGGCGTGTCTACATCTCTCTCTCTCTCTCTCTCTCTACAATCTGATTGTACATTCTACCTTCACCCATTTATGTACTCTCCTTCATTAAAATCAATATTTCATATAATGATATATAAATTTTTGGGTCTGTGTACCCTCAAGTTGTTGTAATGTTAGAAGCCAGTTCATGGAATAGAGAGTGGGACCACTTGGAGAAGCACTCTTCTGAAGTGGGAACATGCCAACTCAAGCTTTTGAAGCAAGGATTTGCACCTAAAGGGGTGCCTTAGGTGTATGCTTAGGGTTAAGTCTATGGTCACCTGTGTTTTAATGCATATTTGATATGTGGTTGTGTGTTATAGGTTATATCTTAAATATATGATATTCCAAAGGTATATTAATAATTATACATAGCACCTATACTGATGAGATTAAAATAAAATCCCTCCTAGTTCTAATTAGGTTGATAAATGTGAGATATTAAGAATGACTCATGTAGCCTTTCGTTGGTATGGTCTTAATGAGCCAATCTAATATTGGATGGGTTTTTTGTGCTACCACAAGGCCCATTCAGCAAGGGATTGGAGATCATGGCCAAGGCATTAGCCAAACTTTTGGGTGGACCATTTGCACGGCTTTGTTGTGCTACCACAAGGGCTGTGTAAAGAATCCATTTTCATAATGTAACAGGCGAGTCTGACCTAACTAGAGTATATGGTTTGTTATGCTATCACAATATCATAACTCTAGAGGCTAAACGACTAAGAGTTGCAATTGGCAATAGTTTGCTGCCTATTAAGTATGGGATGATTTGTTGTACTACCATAAGGTTATCACCATAAAGTTGGTAGGGTCTTAGTCCCCACTAGGATTTCATCGTGATATTCTATTTTTGCATGATGAGGGTTATGTAAATATTTCAAAAAATAGTGGGAGCATAAATTAGGATGAAAGATCATATCTTAATTTTAATTAATATCTATAATGATAATGTAATTATATTTCAATTGAAGAATATAATGGTAAACCACCATTAGTGTAGCATGCTAGGAGCTAAATAGTTTTATGGCTCACTCTTCTTAGATAGGTTGAGAACCAAGAGAATTATTCTCATAGTTGACCTATTAACTATCCTACTTGAGAAGTAGGTATCTCCTACACTATCAAATGATGTGAGAGAAGATAAGATGTTATCTCATAATGCTGAAAATATGTATTATTTGCCTTATATTAGATGTTAGCCTCTATGAGATAAAAATAGTAGTGACAACATGGATAGATGGATGTGATATAAATCATGGCTCATAATAATGAGCTAATTAAAGGTAAAGTAAAAGAATATATCTTAAATACTTTTTGCTGGTGAGACCAATAGAAAGAAGTAAGATCAGTACATAGAAATTAAAGGAGATCGTTAAAAGTCAAAGAAGTCAAGATATTAAAACCCAAATAAGACCTAGCATTCTTCTACTATCATGATGATGTTAAGTGGAAGAGGAAGTGCAAATTGTACTGTACATAATGCAAAGGTGGAACTTGAGAAGCTTCATGCATCTAAATCGTTAATATTTATTTGTCTTAAATACACATTCAATACTATAAGATACTATATGTGTATTTCATAGTATAAGATACTAGAGATAGATATAGTAGTATGAGATACCAAATATGCATCATATATCTACAATGGGTTGTAGATAATAACAAAAAGGATTGTTGACCTACATATAAAATGGTACAAAATGTTGCATCATTACTGGTAGGAGATACAAATTTTCTATAGCCTTCTAGAGTTGTCTTAATTATCCTTACAAAAGAACATTGTTTTCATTTACAAGTTGAATGAATGGTGATCTATTCTATGGTATGGAAATGATAATAGTTCTATAGTAATTGATAAAGTGTTTACTAGTGGGAACTTAATAAAAAGTTTATTCATATTTAATATGTATACTCTTATAATATATGTGAATAATCTTCATTAGGTGAAGTAGATTGATATTATTAATCTATTCTTTAGTAGTATAGTCATATTAACGACAAAAGACGTATTTATTCGAATGGAAATATGTAGGTAAATGATTTAGAATCACTAATGTTGGCATCAAAGTTTTCGGCTTAGCTTGCTTGATACAAGTTTCAGCAATGCCAAAGCTGGTGCAGAAAATCTGACCAAGATTCGGAAAATTCGTGAATAGATGATGTAAACAGGCTTTGGAAATGCCTTGGCATGGCCTTACATGCTAAAAATTGCCAAGATAATGTGCTCATTACATAGCCCCGGTCAAGAGCTTCGCAACGGTGCCCAAAACATGAAAAACGGACACCGGAAGGCCGAAATGACCATTTTGCCCTTGACACTTTGGGACAAATTGGGACTCTAACATAGAATTCCAACTTTACCACATTGTAAAGGTTAGATAGAGCTAGGAAACGCTCGAAACGGATCGAATATCCGACGCCCGGATGAAGAGATATGCAAGAAAGAGCAAATCCGGACGGAAAGCTGTATGTTCTCGCACCAGGGGCATAATGGTCCGATTAGCTCTGGATCGACCCATGGGCTGAAAATTTCAATTTTCATGACCCAAAACTTTGATCTCATTAACATTGATGCATGAAAAATAAATTTGGCCAATGGGAGAAGGTAATTGCACTCAGATACAGTTTTTGGCATTATCGACGGCCAAGATCGCACCGATCGGAGAAACTAGCTAAATCAGGAGATCCGTTGCAATTCAAGTGATCTCAACCACACATCAGGATGGAGCATAAGATCAATGTCCATCATGTCATGATCTGGAATTTTTTGAAGTCAATTTGAGATTTATTTAATTGTTTTTGGTCGGAATTAATGCTAGCCATTGGATCGGGAGCACTCTGATTAAACCAGGGTAAAACCTAACCCAAGATGGGCTAACCCAACCTGTCATGGCCGAACCCCATCCTCCCTCATCTGATGTGTGCGCAAGAATCCCTAGAAAATAGGGGAGGGAGGCGCACCCACCTCCTCCTTCCTTGGCTGGTGGGTCCCACTCAACCACTTCCCTCAACCACCTCCCATGGCTTATCCCTATCTCTCCCTTGGTTTATCTTCATCCTAACTAATACTACAACTAACCAAGCTTATCCTCATCCAAGCCTTGGTCGAACCAACCTTCTTTTCACATGTCATGTGCGCACACCTCCTTGAAAGGAGGAGATGGTGCGCACTCTTCTCTCCCTCTCTTTCTAGTTGGCGCATAATCATCCTCAACAACCAACTATGGGTTATCCTTATCATCCCCAACCTCCCTTGAGTTATCCTTATCTCCTCTCAACACCCTCCA
The DNA here is from genome assembly GCA_036172225.1 of Cryptocoryne crispatula var. balansae. Taxonomy (NCBI): domain Eukaryota; kingdom Viridiplantae; phylum Streptophyta; class Magnoliopsida; order Alismatales; family Araceae; genus Cryptocoryne; species Cryptocoryne crispatula. The sequence continues at coordinate 24,765,350 of CM069925.1, forward strand.
GCCTTATCTCATCCTGGAGATGGTGCCGCTCAGCCCCTATAAAAGCCCCCTCAGCAGGCCATGTGCAGGACAAGCTGATCACCCTGCGGAAGCTCTGCCTCTCCTCCCTCTACCCTGCTCCAAGAGAGCTACTCCTTGCTTGGACGTCTTCATCAGCAAGTCAGCAACCTCTCCAGCCCCCTTGTGGTGTTCCAAGTGATAGAAAGGTATGCCCTACAAGCCAATCATATATGATATGATTCGACATTTCTAGAAATATCTTATTCAATTAATTAGGCAAATCTTCATTATAAGCTCTTATTAGAAGCGAATATCATAATGAAGTCCTTGATCAAATACAATGATGATTAAATCATGATGAGATCATGATAATGAGATTGATCATCTAGAGGTATTTGATCTAAATGTTCCTAGTCATAGGATACTTGAGACGGGACATCAAGGATCCGGATAGACTAGTGTATGTGATGTCTTCTCATGTGATGAGGACGACCGATCTCATTGGTCATTAGTGTGGAGACACTAAGATACACATACAGGTGCTCATTAGTTGAATGAGTTCACTGAACTGACCGAATTAGAAACCCTGAATGGTATCTTACCGAACTGTCTATCAGGGTCTTCTATCATCACGGTTGCATTGTTGGACCTTTGACCTGAGTCGCCAAAGATATCTTGTTGGGTGGAACTTGTGCTTTGACCATTGACTTATGGATCACAATTTAGATGGTCCTATATAGCGATGGATCGGGTACAAGGAAAATCCGATGGAGGCAATTGAGCGGACAACAAGGGATCGTCCACTCTCGGTAAGTGAAAGTGAATGTTCTATGGGATAGTACTCTAAATCCCTGGCCAAGGTAGATAGGATAATTGGAAAAGGAGTTTTCCAATTGATCTAATTCCGAGTACAGGATACTATAGAGTCGGTACACTAAGGAGTTGACAGTCGATGCCATACTCCTTTCCGACCGAGACATTAGATGGATGAGGGTTTATATCCATGTGGTAACTGATGATGGAAAAGCTCAATGGAGATGAGATTATCCCCATAGCCATTTGGGATCATGGGATGTGGCTTGTACCCTTCATGGTCGGTAGGCCGATTAATCTGTTATCGGATAACGGATTTAATTAAATTAAATAGAATTGTTCTATTTTATTTAGGCCTCAACCAAATAGGCTATTGGGCCTAGTGGGTCACACACAAAAGGACTTATCCACAAGTACAGAGGCAAGGGCATAATTTATAGAGATTTTGGGTTTTTATGAAAAATTTCATAATTCTGTATAAATACTAATGGTTTCAGCCAAACCCCATCAAGCCAAGGGTGAAAACCACGTCCCTAGCCTCCTCCCTACCTCCTCCTCTCTCTAGAAGGTGTCCATGGTCGATGGAGCTCCGTTCGTGAAGAGTTCTCGAGGCCGGCGCGAAGGGAGAACCTGCTGTGGATGAAGTTCGTGTGGATACTGCTGGAGACCGGACGCTTGAACGGTTTGAAGAGATTGAGAAGCTCATCTCCTTCCTCTCCATGGGATTATATGAATCCCTATCAGGTATATTCGAACCCGATTTGATCGGTTTTCGGTTTTCGTCGTTCGGTTCTGATTGAGACGGATTCTAAAGGAACCCATAGGAATCGTCGCTTCCGCTGCACCAAATTTTAATGGACGATTCCTTACACCAAGTGAATAAGAAGAAGGAGAAAAGGCCTCCCTCCAGCAGGTGCGCCAGCAGCAGCTCAATCGGTGGTGCACCGATTCCAACAGCAGGTGTTCCTTCTTGGAGCACTGATTCCAGCCCCATTTTCAGCAACAAAGGAAGAAGAAGAAGAGGGGTATAAAGCCAGACATATTCTCCTTCAATCTCCAACAAGGATTGTGCAAAAAAGGTGAGGGAAGATGTAGTACTTTCTAGTTCTTTCCCTCCCCTCTTCTTTCTCTTCCCCTCGGCCTTATCTATGGCCATTCAAGAAGCTCTAAAAACCCAGCCTTGTTGGTACCACCTAGAGCCCATGTTCAACCTCCTTATGCTGGTCCCACAAGCCATCAAAAATCAGCCTCTTTGAGCCCTTCATTTCAGACCCCTTGCTGTCCTAATTCTAGCTCCTCATTGCCCATGTGCGCACAGCCCATAGGTGGCCTCTAAACAGCCCATTTGGCATCCTCAAGCAGCCCCATGCTGTCACCTAACACCGTGCCCCTTGTTGCCATCCCTCTAGCAGCCAATTAGGCTCCTGAACATGCTCTTAATCAGGCCATGTTTGACCATCCTTGCTGCTCAAGTGGACATACTTCAGAACATGCCCAACTCAGGCCCCTTTGCTGGCCTTGAAACCAGTTCCCTCTACTGGCCATGAAACCAGACCCCATGCTTCCTTTTTTCCTTCCCCTTTGAGTATAGGTTGAGGGTCGACGATTTGAGACTCTCGAAATCCTCCGGATGGACTGAGACTACTCGGGCGGGCCTTCAATTCTCATGCCCTTTGTGCATTCCTAAAACCAGTCCTTGTTCACACCTAAACCTTCCCCTTGTGCAGTCCTAGCAAAGCTCACCTAAACAGCACCTTAGCCAACCCATTCCAGCCCCTCTGACGCTCACCTAGCCCGCTGCTACAGCAAGATGTCAAGGTGCAAAAATGGAGGGCAAATCAGGCCAACCGGGCCATGGAGGTGCAAAGCAGGCCCATTGGGTCATGAAGTTCAAAGCAGGCCGCCAGGACCCATGAAGCTCAAGATTGGGCCAACCGGGCCGACATAGCATGAAGACCAGCCCATTGTGCTGATGAAGCTGGCCCATTGGGCCTTGGACACTTAAAATAAACCTTAATTAAATCTGAAGGCGAAATGCCAAAAATAAATAAGGAGTTAGCACCACCACGTGGGCGCTCCACCTTGGGCAGCTAGCCCGGACACGTATCCGGTATGTTGACCCGGATGTAGGCGCGGGCCGGCTCCCGTTGCAGACGATCCTTCCCACCACTTGGAAAGTCAAAAGTCTATGCCATGTAGGATGGGTAAAAATTCCACACCGATCAGAAAATAAGGCGGCATGCTGCCAAAATTTTCCTGGTCAAGTGGGATTTTACAACAAGGGAAGGACATTCACACATTTGCACTTAGACAAGCATTATTCTTGGCATATGAACTGCCACATCTGATGTACACCAGCATGAACATGAATTTTCAATGAACATTTCAAGTGCCGAGTTGATTACATGTGACTGGGCATCGACACTAGCCCGACAGACCGGATGTGATGCGAACCGAACAAGAGTTAACCAAATCTGAAGTTAACTTAATTAAATCTGAAAATACATTCAAACCAACATTAAAACATGCTTAAAAAAATCATTAAAGCCTTAACATTCAATAGAAATCATATTTAATACAATCTGGAAGAATTGATTCAATACACTTAATCCATTGGAATTCAATTTCCTAAACAAGTGCAAATCAAATAATCAAACCAATTGAAAAGAACACATGAAGAAAACATTAATGCATATGAAATTCATCTTAAAACATGTCAAATTCAGATCATTAACAATTTGAAGTTCAAGTTTAATCACTTTAATCCAAACTTCAAGACATCTAAAACATACCGAACACACCCGAATCGGTACTAAAACACCAACCAACATGAGAAAATCACATTAAAATGACTCAACACATGTAAACTAAACTTAAACAAGTCAAATTGATCAACACATCTAAAATATCAAGTTCAAACAAAAAATAAAATAAACTTCAACCAATTGAAGTAAAACAAACCAAACAATTCAAACAAGCTCAAAACACTTAACATTCAAATCCAAGTCAAATGGAAATCTGAAATCAACATTTCAAACCACATCAAAATCCATTCTTAAATCAAACATAAATCAACTTCAAACAAAATCTAATCAAACTTGTTTGCATCTCATCGGGCCTAAAAGGCCGGGGCCCTTTGTGTTCTTTATATGTTGTGGATGTGCACGCTCTCGTCAAACAAGATCGCTATGGCAGTTAATCAAGGGTGTTCGAGTGTTTGCTCGATGTAAATTAACATTGGATATTCGCACCATCCAATGGAGAGAGGTCAAAAAATATTTTCACAGAACCCGAACCTCGGTTCTATACTCTTCTAATATCACCTAGACTATCTAGTAGTTTTTATGGTCTATCACCTATTTTACTAGAAAATTCAGGTACGATATTTTCAACATTCAAAAACAAATCTTTTAAACACAATTCAAGAATCAAAACGATTCCCGAGGTTCCCACAACTAATTATATATAGGTCTTATCTTATTAAGCAAAATGACCAACTCTCCATTTGTAAGACATAGAGAAAGGGCTAATAAGTTTACAGAACTCATGCATCTAGATGTATGTTATACCATATCTATTAAAGTTAGAAGATAATATTTCAACTTCATTAATTTTCAATGATGACTTCTTTAGGTATGGACACTTGTACTTTATGAAGTACAAATCCAAAACCTTTGAGATCTTGTTTGAGATTGAGAATGAAGTAGAGGTATTAATGAAAAGAGTATAAGAACTCTTTGATGAGATCAAGAAGGGGAATACTTAAGTACATAATTCACACGTAATTGAAGGATAGTAGAATCTATTTTTAATGGACACCTCTTATACATTTTAGCTTAATAGAGTAGCTAAAATGAGATGCCATATTGTGTAGGACATAATATGGATGATGACAACTTTTGGAAAATTCCTCTTTGTTTATTTAGGGGTTAATACTTAATATAGGCACTTGATATTAAATTAGTAACAGCCAAGTTTATTTTGATTATTCCATATTCAATATGGTAAGGGGTTAAAACTTAACCTTAAGCAAGTTAAGGTTTCAGAATGTCTCATCTAGTGAAGAAGTATAACATTAACTAGTTGAAATGTAGGACTATGAAGTGTTGGCTTGTGGGATATCCTAAATAAACTTATGGCTATTATATATACCACCTTTATGGAAAAAGGGTATATGTTACTCAGCTCACTGTATTTCTAAAGGAACAGTTCTTCCTTAAGAAAGATAGTGAGAACAAGGTATATAAAAGGAAGGTGTTTTAGTCCAATCAACCTAAAGAGATATGTGAGACATATATTTGATGTAAGAAATGAAACATAAGATAAAAGAATAATGATCCTATGATCTATATTGAAGCAATATGAGATATTGATTCAAAATTAGAAAACATAATAAAATCCAATATAAACTCTATCTATTATAATCAAGTTTAGAACTTGATAAATCCAAATCCACCTAAAAATATAGTATTCATAATGTATAAATGGATAACTAAAGAATTGATTAGAGTGGATTGGAAGATAGATACCTTCAAGATAAGGATATGCTAGTCGGCAAGTTATGGGGGTTTCCCATGTCGATTCTTCCGCTTCTGTGAGCAATTCCTATTGGCAAGATTTCCCCCTCCTTGACTTGTGTTTCTTTCCTGAAATACTTAATAGAGGGGTTAAATCTGCTCTATGGCTTACCCCCTTGCCTATTGTCATCTTGTCTTGCTTACATGTCAAGGGGAGTAGCCTTATTAACAAGGTAATATGAACAAAATGACTGAAACTGAATAAGATAAGGGTTAAGAAAGCTTACCTGCTATGGTGAGAGTCACGCCCTTCTTGATCTTAGCATCCTGAAACACTTGATAAAAGGGGATTAAATCTTCACCATGGCTCATCTCTTTGCCTATTGCTGTATGCCTTGACTTAGGTCAAAGAGAGGAGCCTTCTTAACTAGGTGTAATAACCTAAATGACCGAAATGAAATGGTTAAGAGAACTTACCTGTCGTTGAGAGAACCTTCTCCTCTTATTTTAAAGTCCCTGAAAACACTTGATAAAAGAGGATTAGATCTTCACAATGATTCATCCCTTTGCCTATTATGGCCAACTTTGACTTAGGTCAAAGGGAGGAGCCCTCTTAACGGGGTGATAATGAAGATGAATATGCAATGCGGAAATGAAACATGCAAGACATAAAGATAAACATGAATGCTAGCAAAGGCAAAAATCAAGGTTATGCCAAGTTAGATGATGCATTTTTTTAGATTTTTGGAAAGTATTCATTTTTTTATTTTTGAATATATTCAACTTTTTTTGGATTTTTGAAAATATTCAATTTTTTTGAATTTTTGAAAATATTTGATTTTTTGGATTTTTGAAAATATTCATTTTTTTGGATTTTTGTGGAGAATGTGCCCGTATTGAAACAATTCATCGATCTTTGAGTGTTAATCAAGATTTAAGCGATAAACACCACGTAAAAAAAAGGTTCCCTACCCAGAATCATTCTTGCCCTCTTCTCTTGATTGGTTTGAATTCCCCCGGAGTTTGGACAGTTTACCCTACCCTAGGGGTTTTAAAATGGAAGAATAATAAAGGAAGTCTTTGATAGGATTTGGGGATGTCGAGGAGGGTTTCTCTACTCATGCCCAAATTGCCCGTTGGGGTTCGGCCTCTTCGGGTCTTTTCTACATGTGGCACTTACTTAGACAAGTCTTTGACCTGTGGGGTCATTGCTCATATTTTGGTGCCTTCTTTTCATTTTCTATTCTTCAGGGTACTCATTCAGACAGGCCCATATTTGTTTAAACCTGTGGGGTTCATTGCCCATCTTTTGGTACCCTTTTGCAGCCTATGAGACGGCCTCCTACTAAGGCGGCGGGAATTTTCGATACTATCCTCCTCTAGTCCCCTTCACCTATTTTGGACCGAATAGAAGAGAATAGGGTAAGGTTTCCTTTCCACCTTCAGGGTTCTGCCTTGCCTCTCTCGAGTGTTAGGCTATCTAGATTCTATGATCGGGAGGTGTTGTGTGTGCAAGGTGATGCCTACCCTTGACTTCTAGCTAACATGATGGGGAACAGAAATAACTGAGGCTAGTAACCCACAAATAAAATTCTGACTCCCACAATTAGTTCTAGGCTTATTAATTTTAAAGTGATCTAATTAAGAAATTTTCCACTTAAGTTGCTTTCTCTTTTATTGAATCAGAAAGGAGATAGAAGAAAGAGGGAGAAACGCCAGTTTTGAAATTCTTGTTAGATTTTGAAATGCGGTTTTAACAACTAACATAACCGATTTTAGTTATCTAGATTAGGTCCACTCTAAAGTTCTCGCCAATGACCAACAACAATTTGAAATAGAGCTAGGACCTAAAACGCACCAGGCATGGCATCACGATTTAAGATAATAGAAAAACAAAATTATAACCATGCAAGGAAGAGTTTATCAAAAAGTACCTCCACACCGGAGTGTGGGGAAGACGGTCTTCTGCTGAGAGATAGGTATTCCTCCTTTACTTACAATGATTTTATCAAATAAGTACACAACAAAAATTGACCCACACCTCACAGGGTGGTAAAAGGTCTACAACTCACAATCAGAGGAATACCATATCTTCAGGTTGACAGAAAGCCAGAAATCTGCACCTGCTTGGTTTCTTCAGCAATAATCCTCGAAATCCAACAAAGGACAGCAATCAAGATTATAGGCTCAGATCTTAGTCATCACAGCCTGGAATCAGAAGACCATTCTCGATTTGGCAGTTAGCCATAAACTGTGACTGAACACCGGCAATTGTTTAGGAGCTACCAGGGTGTTAGATCAGTAATGGTCATCATCATTTTCAGATTCAAAATGTTGGCGGATTCATTCTTCTGTCCGCCCCTTTACTATAGCTAGTAATAGTTGTCAGAAGCTGAGCTGAGAGTAATTTAACCACTGTATATGACTTGAATGCAAAGCCGTTGTAAACAGAACTAGGAAACTACCAAGAAACAGATGCTGAAAAGAGTGTGACTGGAAATGGACCAGTCTCAACGGTCATCAAATGTCAATGAATCATCAACAACAGTGTCCATCCATATGATTCCAAATAGAACAACAAAGTAATGGAAACGCTGAATCCAAACTGACCAACATGATAACAAAAATATTATATCCAGACTGGAACATGGACCAGTCAATAGTTGCGTAAGCTGTTTGAACTCCAATGTAACAGTAAAATGGAATCCAGATCCGGTAGTACTTTGCTCTTAGACTGGAAGAGGACCAGTATTTCAAACCGGAATTGATCAGTAAATCAAACCGTATTGAAGCAACTCGGGAAGAAACAGTCGTGAACTAGTAGGTAGTATCTGTTCCTTCAGGATTTAAATCCCACATCAGTTGTATATTCAATCAGGACATCTCCGGTCCAACTATTGAAGTAAGAGCTAAGCTCAGACGGAAATATTGAAAAACATTCAGAAGACGTAGCAATCTCGGAAATGAAGAACAACGTTGAAAACGGTACTCAGCTTCTAAGCAACTGTATAGCTATTATTTCAGAACCGGAAATAGCTATGCACAGCTAAACCCGATCTGTCGATCTACCATCGACTACCTTCATGAACCAAGATCAAGTAGTATCTGTCGGGAGCAAGATTTCAGCAGTGCGGATCCGTCGATCCAGAGGAGAAATGGAGGACAAACTCACAGGAGTAGCAACATTCTGTCAATATACGTAGCTAAGGGATCAAGAGATCTAACCGATCCTTAAGAAGAGGATCCCATCGTCATTGGCCGTTGGCCTCGGAGAAACAGAAAATCGTCAACATCCACAGACGGATAATCAGTAGCGTCAACCAACAAGAGGAAACATCGCAGGATCTACAACCATTAGGAAGTAGAAGCTCGGCTACCAGTAATGTTAGCTCGAAGCTCCGCACAGCAGTATCAATAGGAGGAACAGGTCTAGACGAAAAAAGAAAGGATCGCCAAAACCAGATCCAGAAGAAGGAATAGAAGACGAGTTGTCTTCAAGAGGAAGAAAAGAAAGGGGAGGACGAGCTATCCTCAAGACGTGAAGGAGGTAAGAACTTCCGTAGAGATCAGAAGAGGGACCCAACGGAGATGGAGCTCAAGACAAACCAGTAGATCCGAAAGGGGGAAAACGAACTCTCCAAAGGCGCTCTTCATTTCCTCCACCGGAGGAAGGAGATCTGGAAGAGGAACACCCGCGCTAGGGTTCGCCGCCGGAGGAGCTCGAGAAGCGCAGACAGCCGCTCGCCGAATGAAGAGAGAGGGAACCCCACGAGGGTTTAAGACATCTGCAACATCAGACGCAAGGGCAAACTTGGAAAGGGAAACTCAATGGGCTATTTCAATTTCAAGGTATCATATCTCGCAACAGGGGGGTTCACTCCATGAAATAGGAGGCGACCAACTATTTACACAGGAAATTCAGGAAAAATAGTAACTAAATGAAAAAATGGGTAAAAAACATCTAAAAATGTCTAAAATTATGTAGACACCTTAGAAAATTCTAAAAAAAATATCCTGACTAAACAAAATAGAGGTAATTATCCCCAAACCAAATAGAACCCAAATTTCTCCTGCGTCGACCATAAACTTGACTAAATCGTGGCCAAAGTCTAGTGTCCTCACTATAACACCCTTGGATCGATGACTTAATATCATACCAGAAATTCTCTATTTTCTTTTCTAAGGAAAATATTTTTTGTGGTAAACGCCGTTCCATGGATGGTTCAATTTTTCTCCATCGGCGTTGGTTAGCTCATATGCATTACCTGGATATTTTTCAGTTATAACAAAAGGTCCTTCCCAGTTAGGTTGCAACTTGGAGCGTGGACCACCCGGCTTAACGAATATACGTTTGACTACCACCTCACCGATTTCGAACTTTCTCTCTACCACCCTCTTTTGATAAAACCTTTTCAATCGGTTCTGATTAGTCCGGGCATTTTCAGAGGCGGCCAACCATCTTTCATCTAGGAGTTCAAGTTGTGCAAGGAGAGATTCTCGCCACTCATCGACAGGGATGTCCCTATCGAGTTGAACTCGGAATGATGGAAGGAGTACTCCGTACGGGACCACCGCTTCCATCCCATATGCGAGAGCATACGGGGTTTGACCAGTGGGGGTCTGTACAAAAGTATGATAAGCCCATAGGGCATCTACAAGCTTATCTGGCCAGTCTGCGAACTTGCTAGACTTACAGGTTTTCTTGATGATTTTAATCAAAGTTTTGTTGGTGGCTTCTACTTGACCATTGCCTTGCGGGTAATAAGGAGATGAATGATGCAATGCAATGTGGTACCTGTTGCAAAGATCACGCAGATCTTGAGAGAGAAATTGCGGTCCGTTGTCGGTGATAATGTCGCTGGGTATCCCGAACCTGGCGATGATGTTGCGTTTGATGAAGGAGCACAGTGTTGATGCCTTGATCTCCACGAATGCTTCCGCTTCTCCCCACTTGGTGAAGTACTCTGTTGCCATCAGGATGAATGATTTGGAACGGATTTCAGAGTTAAGATCACTTAGAGGGCCAATGATGTCGAAAGCCCACAGGGCGAAGGGCCATGGGGCATGAATCGGATGAAGGGAAGATGTGGGAGAATGGATCTTGTCGGCATGAAGTTGGCAAGAATGACAGTGTCGGACAAAGACGGAGCAATCCTCTTCTAGGGTTGGCCAATAATACCCCTGCCTGATGATTTTCTTAGCAAGAGCTTGAGCATTGACATGGCCCCCACAGACCCCAGAATGTGCTTCCTTAAGCACCAATTCCGCCTCTTCTTCATCAACGCATCTAAATAAAATTCCACTCAGGCTCCTCTTGTAGAGCACCCCTACTAGGATTGTATACCTCTAGGATACTCTCCTAATGGCCTTATTTTCTCTTGCATTTGATCCAGGTGGATATGTCTGATCTTGACAATACCTTGCGATCTCATCAAACCAAGGCCTCTCACCCTCATCTAATTCTTCCAACTCGATCAGAGAAACTTCATCTTTCTGCTCTAAATATTCCTTCCTGCCAAATCTCTCCTTGACCTTCATAAATCGACCATCCTTAATCGTTGGCATCAACCTCCTACCGACATGGATAGTCCGCACCTGTCTACCTAGCGGGACTGATAGAGATGAAGCTAAGGAGGCTAGGGCATCAGCAAGGATGTTCTGAGCTCGAGGAACATGGACAAAAGTGAGTTTGGAAAAGAGTTTGATGTAGCAAGAGGTAAGTTCTTGGTAAGGTTTGAGGTTTGGATGAGAAGTTCGGTATTTGGTTAGGACTTGGCGAAGGATTAGTTGGCTATCACCTATCACCCTTAATTCCGTGGCACCATAGAAATGAGCGGCCTCCAGCCCGGCCAGAAAGGCTTCATATTCAGCTATATTGTTGGTTGCTGGAAAGTCAAGCTGAAATGCCTGTGGAATGGTGACACCCTCGGGTGATAGAAGGACAATTCCTATTCCCTTACCGTGTGAATTCAGAGCCCCGTCAAAATATAATGTCCAAAGGTGGGAAGATCGGATCAACATTAGTTCGTCATCCGGGAGCTCTGATTGGACCGGGTCAAAGAGGGGTATAGGATGATGGGCTAGATGTTCAGCAATGGCATAGCCCTTAATTATCCTTAATTAACTTTGAAACCTGGAGCTACCCCGGTCAAACAAAAATTAAGGAGATTCCACCCTGATGTTGCACTTAAGATGATGGGCTAGATGATGGGCTCGCGGGCCCTACAATGGCAAGAAACGGGCGCATGGGCCCAAAGCTAGAAAAGAAACCTAAGGGGCACATGGGCCCAATTGGTGGGCACGTGGGCCCAAAGTAAGAAAAGGAATCTAAAGGGCATGCGGGCCCGATTGGTGGGCACACGGGCCCAATTGGTGGGCACGCGGGCCCAATTGGTGGGCACGTGGGCCCAAGGTTGTTGGATTGAAATGGGCATAGAAGCCCAGTGGAGTAAGAAGATTTGAATGGGCTCTCAGGCCCAGTGATCAGTTTAGGTGGCCATTTTGGCCCAGAAGTAGGAATTGGGCTAGATAGCCCATCAAGTGAACCTAGGAGGGAGAGCATGAGGACTTTGAAATATGTGACCGTAGGATACGGCTCACGCGGAATGTTGTTTGAAGGTGGGTTCAAGTGGACAAGTTGTTTAAGAATGGACTTGCCCTTGACTGGTTCTTCCTCCTCTGTGAACAACCGAGCCAAAGATGAACTCAGGTTGTCCACCTCCTCCTCTTGCTCTGGTGCCTTCTTCCTCTTGACTGGTTCTTCTTCTTTGTCCCCTACCATCATCATGGTCTCCCCTTTGATAAAGAATTTTTGGACTCCCATGGCATATTTTGGTCGGTAGACCATCCGCGGAGTGAAACTGAGCTCATAGCCAAGCCCGTGTCTCTTTGGTCTATGTTCAGCTTTAATGGGGTGCACAACCCCCTGCAGCTCCTTTCCCAACCCCTTTCCTGGCTGATAGCCCATCCCTTTCATCATCCGCCATGCAACTGTATCTAGAGGCATCGTCAACATCATGACCTCGGACAGTTCTGTAGTGGAAACCAATGGCTGGACAAATTTTGATATTCGCAGTGCAGAAGAGGTGTCATCCACGTCATTTAGAAAGGGGATGTTGGTTACTTTAATCACCTGGCCCTTGTATGGAAACTTCAGACACTGATGATTAGTGGAGGCAACAGCTCCTATTGCCTCGAGATATGGGCGTCCCAAAATAGCTTTGAATGTAGGGTCTAGTTCTAGAACATGAAACTCGGCGGTGACAGCACATGGTCTGAGCCCTACTTCCAACGTAACCACCCCTCGTGCCGGCTTCTGGGAGTTGTCATAGGCTGTCACCGTGACGACAGAAGGCTCGATTTCTTCATCCGAGATGCCGCAAAGTTTCAATGTTTCTAGCGGCATGACATTTATCGATGCTCCGGTGTCAATCAAGCAGGACTTAATCTCCATGCCTCTGATGACTACTGCAACGCGCAAGGCATATTTTCTTATCTCTGGCCGTGCCAACTCCTCCTGTGTAAATGTGAGTTCCGGATGTTCACTCCTCGAGGTCAAGACAATAATGATCTTTTCGGGTGGGAGGTCCTCATTGACCATGACCCGCTGCAAGTACTGTTGTAGAATGTCCTGATGGTTCTTCGACCTCTTTATCAGCTCCAGAATTGAAATCCATGCCGGCATTTTGTCCAAATGTTTTAATAGGTCATATGCCTTGCCGGGCAACGGTTCTTCCACTGCCTCCTCTTCTACTTGCTCCTGTGGTTGCATCCCGGCCTGGGGGAAGACCCTTTGGAACATCCTCCCGCTATGAAGTACCGGCGCCAGCATGGTTGAGGGGAGTGGTGATGATGGTGATGGTAGGGTTGATTGGTATGTTGAGGAGCCCGTGGTAGGTAGGGGTGGTGAGGATCGGATGATGAGGGGTCGTGGATTGGTGGAGGAAGGTATGTTGGGTGATGGTTGTGGTGTTGGTTGGGATGCTGGTGGCGGTCTAATGATGAGAGGTCGTGGAGTGGTGGTGACTGGAGGATTGGGTGATGGTCGTATAATGAGAGGCCGAGAGGTGGTGGAGGCTGGTAGGTTAGGTGATGTTTGGGATGTTGGTGATGGTCTAATGTTTAGACGTCGGGGAGGATTAATGGTGGTTGGTGGGTCAGGTTGGGGTGACGGTTGGGGTGCTGGTTGGGAGGCTGGCGGCGGTCTAATGATTAGGCACCGTGGAGGGTTAATGGTTGGTGAGGGCAGTGATGTTTGGGTAGTTTGTGGGATAGGGGCAGCTCTTGGTATGGAGAGTATGGTGCGGTTTGTAGGTGGGGTTGGTCTGGCGGGCATGGAGGTGATTTGATCCTCGACCTGCCAACCCTGGGAATGGTGGGTTGACTCCTCGATGGCGGAGTGGACGAGGCCGAGTCGTTGGTTTGGTGGTTCTGGTGCCGGTGCTTGTACGGGTGCATGTACCGGGAGCGGATCTTGGATTATGCCCAGGCCGGGATGCTGTTGTGCTTGTTGTCGCCGTGGTTGATTCTGACGTGCCTTCATCGCTTGAATGGATTCTTCCATCTGTGCCCAGTCAATGTTCCCTTGATCGTTGAGGTCTTGAATGTAATCTTTAAACTGGAAACAGACATCCACCGTGTGCCCAGGATACCGATGATATGCGCAGTACTTTGTTGTGTCAACATTGGCCGGCCATCCTTCTCTCTCCTTTGGAAGTTCCAACTGTTGTTCAGCCATCAATGCATTGAAAATATCGGTGAGGGGGAATGGCAGTTGAGGATAGTACTCTCTCTTGGGTCCCCCCCTCCTAGGTTGGTTGGTTGGTGGTGGTACTTGGTTGTAAGCTTGTTGTTGTGGTTGTGGTCGGTTGTAGACATGTTGTTGTTGAGGTGCTCGGTTGTAGGTATTTGGTTGCTGGGGCACTCGGTTGTAGGTGGGTTGTTGTGGTGGTGCTCGGTTGTATGCAAGTTGCTGCTGGGGCTGAGGAGCTGGTTGAGGAGCTGGGCGGTATTGTTGGTTGGGTAGTGGGTTATGGTATTGGCTTTGGCGATACCCACCCTGGTTACCCATGGCATTGATGCTCTCATTGTTTACTACCCCTTCGGTGGTGGGTCCGACAGGTGTAGGCTTTCTAGTGTTACGGGATTTGATGTCGAATGGGTTGATCATGGATGCATCCTTAAAGTGGGCTTGGAGGTAGCGGGCGCTATCACACAACTCACTCATGGTTGTTGGGCGGTGCATGATCAGGAGGTTGCGAAGGTTGGGCGTGGTGTTCCCGATGAGCATCCTCACCTGCTCCCCCTTTTAGATGATATCAACTAGCCTCTCAGCCATTCCCCTCCACCGATCAGCAAATCTGGAAAAGTCCTCATCCGTCCTCATCTTTTCGGCAATTAAATCAGTTATCGAGCAGGCTGGCCCCACCCGATCCTTGTACCTCTGTAGAAACTTCGCCTTAACAATGTCGAAATCTGCCGCCTCAATGGAATCAAGAGAATAGAACCAGTCCAACGCGGATCCTTCCAATGACCGATGGAATAGGAAGGCAAGGGCTTTGCGGTCATTTTTCCAGAACGCGGAGTCATAGAGAAAGCTCTTTAGATGGTTGAAAGGATTACCAGTCCCATTGTAACGTTGAAAGACTGGTATCTCTGAAGGAGGAAGGTGTAGAACTGGGAAGGATGGGACAGAGATTTCAGGGATGGCTTTAGAATCGAGGCAGTGCCTTATATCTTCAAAGCGCTCATCCATCTGGTTAAGTTTGTTCATTAATGCCTGGGTGAGGCTGGATTCTTGAGCCACGGGAGCAAAGTGTTTAGGTAATTGAGTTGGAAGAGGTAGGTTGGAAACAGGAACTGGTGTAGAATTAAACGAATGCCCCAGAACGGGGTGAGTGGAGACACGGCAGGATTGCCCAGAAGAAGAGATGATTTGGGTCCTAACTGCCAGTTCAGGTGGTGAGGGGGCTTGATTTCCCTCGTTCGGATCTTGATTGGCGGGCATCTTGCCCTTAGTGGCAGATTGGATAATTGCAAAGGTCTCGGGATCAAGGTGAAGAGATAGATCCTTGAGAGCTTGTTCTATACTATGTGAGGCAGATCGATGAGCGGGATCTTGGACCTCAGGTTCCATCACGGCATTAACATGGCCATCTGGTTGGACCATGGGTTGTTGAAGCTCGTAGTGACCCATCTTGTACTCCTCTTCTTGGCCGTAGTAGTCCGACATCCCGATGTGTCTTCCGGACCTTAGTGTTATGGGCATCCTGTCAAATTTTCTTAAAAAAATGGTTAAAAGAAAGCAAATGAAAGGTGTAAATGCAAAGAGACTTTTTTGTTTGGTTATGATTGTTTGTTTGATTTGATTTGGTTTCACTTTGGGTGTTTGGCAAGCAAGTTGAACACAAAAATTAAAGGGATTTTTTTTTCTGTTTTAGGTGTTTTGAAAGGAGAGAAATTTTGGTTGTTTACAATTGTTGTGAGCAAGCAAGTTATGCAAACAAGGTTTTAAAATGACTACTCGACAATTTTTGGGTTGAAACCTTAGATTAGATAGATTGTTAACAATTGTTCACTCAAATGGGTATGATTCCTATTGCTTCAATCATCAAGACCTAAGGTTATCACTCAATCACCACGAGTAGGTTCTTGGGTTCTTCAGGTTTTGGGAAGTGGTACAACCGGCCCAATCGTGCGGAGAGGAATACTCCACGGATGGGGACTTACGGAGGCCTTGATGGAAACAACCAAATCAACTAGGAAGGAATATCCTAGAAGAGAGGTTAGAATCCACCAAGAAGGTGTTTGGAGGGTGAGGGTGTGTTGGGAGAGAGAGCCCCCGCCTCGAATGTCCTATGGATCGGAGCAAGTCCGGTACCTGATGCAAAAGCTAATGCAAAAAATGAAAAATGGAGGGTAGGAGAAGAAGAAGCAATCAATATGCAAACATGAATGAAAGCTATTAAATAAATCAAACAAGTGAATGCAAGAAAGACAAGCAATGATAAAGTAAAACAAATAACTAGCAACTAGCAACTAAAAGGTGGTTCGCGCGGGAACCGGCTTGTGTTGGAGTGTCCAAGTGAGGACAAATCTGAAGTAAAGGTAAAAGGATGGTCCATGCGGGGACCGATTTGAAAATAAAGTGGCTCACGCGGGAGCTGGGTTTTGGAAAGGTAGGTGGTTCACGCGGGAACCAGTTTTTTGAAGGAAAAGGGGTTGTTCACGCGGGAACCGGTTTGTTTGATTGGAAAAAGGAAAGGAGGGCCACTTGGGGCCAATCTAAAGTGGTGCAAAGGGGTGGTCCAAGCGGGGACCGATCTGAAAGTGAGTTGGTTCACATGGGAACCGGTTTAGAAAAGGGTTTGGTTCACGCGGGAACCGGTTTTAATGAAGAAAGGGGTGGTTCACGCGGGAACCAATGTAAAAGATGACAAAATAGAAAGAGGGCCACATGGGGCCAATATAAAGGTGCTGTAAAGAGGTGGTCCACGCGGGGACCTATCTGAAAATAAGTTGGTTCATGCGGGAACCGAGTTGGAAAAGAAAGGTGGTTCACGCAGGAACCGGTTTATTAAAAGAAAAGTGGTTCACGCGGGAACCGGGTTGAAATTAAAGACAAGTAGATCAAGTCCACATGGGGGACAATCTTAAAGGAAGAGTAAACAGCAATTTTAAAGGTAAATGATCATGGAAAAGCTAAAGGACAAGTCGGTTCGCGCGGGAACCAAGTCGTAAAATAACTAGTTGCACGAATCAATCAAGCTAGCACGGTTGAAGACATTGGTTGTGCCACCGTGGTCGCCAAAAAGCTGTCGACTCCGAAAATGGGTTCCGGATCGGCACTTCAAGAGAAGGTGAAAGATGGAATAGGGGGAAAAGGGGAGTGAATTGAAAACACTCGGAAAGCGGTAAAGACTCCTCACCTCAATCCCACACTCACATTGATCCCCGAACTTTCATCTCACGGTGTCGCTCGAGCACTGGAGACGGTTCGGGTCATGTGGGAGGAGAGTGAGGAGTGAATTAACTTAGAACATGAATAAAAGAAATTGTGGTCGCCAGGAGCCGTGGGCTCCGCTTTATAGAATAAAAGACAAGATTGAGTTGATTTGACCGTGTACCTTAGCGCGGGAGATCGGGATATGGGTTCAACCTTCTTCTTCCTCGGCCAGCCGATGAAGAAGAGTCTCCAACCGATGCTAACTTGATCAACCTGTGCAACTAGAACAATAAACCAAGTGAATAAAATGATTAGAACTATGGGAAGTGTAGTAACTGTAGTAAGAAGATGAGAAAGAAGCAATTGGAATCGGACTCACCGGTTTCGGGGTGAGCCTTAACCCCTTCTTTTGTATTTTTGATTATGTAAAAATGATGCAAATGAACTAAAATTTACTTTAAAACAGTAAATAAACTGAGTTAAATGAGTTGATAAATCTTATGGAATGGATCGGCTTGAGTTGAAGCCGAGTTGGTTGAAGAAAGCCGGTTCGGGTTGCTTTGCACCCTCCTGGCGCGACTTTGGTGCAGAGAATGCTACGGACGACCCCAATGTCAGAATCAAGTTCCGTTTGTTGGAGTAGACATAGGACTCAGCGAAAAAGAGTTCCTATGTTGATTATTTCTCCGAAATATTTTTTTATAAGTCTTTAAAAATTCTGAAAGTTGGCGGATGTGGAAAACAGAACCTGGATGCGCGCCCTCAGTGTAGCAATTGCCACAAACGAACGGAAAGTCAAAATTGAGTGCCGTCAGTTGAAGATTAAAGAGGACAAAGAGTGGAACAAGTTCTATGTTGAATACTTTTGCAGCAAGAGTCCCAGATTTTATTAAAAAGTCGATGAAGTTGGTTGATGCAGAACGCCCGGATCGAGCCTTCTCCTTCACTTCGGGATCGATCTCTCAATGTCGGATCGCCTTTGGATGTCGGCACGGCTTTGGAGAAGAGCTTGGATGACCTCTAGACAAGCTAGGCATGGGGGATTCCTTGGGGTCGTTGAGAATGGCCCTCAATTTATAGGGGAAGGAATCCGGTGCAAAAAATGGAAACTAGACCGACCGCGCCCCCGCTTTTCAAATGAGACGAGGGCGCGCAGGGCGCGCAGGGCGCGCAGGGCGCGCCCTCACTTCGGGGGCGCGGTCTGTGCGCCCCCCTGTTTCTTAGGAAAATGATCCTAAGATCTATATAGAAGCAATATGAGATATTTATTCTAAAATGGGAAGAGACGATAAAATCTGATATAAATTCTATCTATTCTAATCAAGTTTAGAACTTGATTGATCCACCTAAGGATATAGTATCCATAAGGTATAAATGGATCACTAAAGAATAGATTGGAGTGGATTAGAAATTGGAGTGGATTAGAAGATAGAAAACTTCAAGGTAAGGATAGTTAAAAGGGATTTCATCTAAGTCAAATAGTTGACTATGATGAGACCTTTTACTTATGCCATGTATTTAATCTATTCGGATTTTGATTGTTACACACTATTACTATAAGATATGTCAGTTGGATATTAAGAGTGTTTCTCTATAGTGCTTGAAGAAGTAGGTGTACATGTAACAACCTTTGGAAATTGGGTTCCAATAACATCCAAATAGTGTGTATAAGGTCCATTTATAAAGTAAAGTAAAACCTTCCATAGCTGGTAGATAAGGTATAATGAGATTAAATCATATTACTTTGTTGTGAACAAAGAGGTGCATTTTGTATTCAAATAAGATAAGTGGGAGTGCTATTATCTTCTTGACATTATATATGGATGACATACTATTCATTGAGAATGAAGTAGGTATGTTATCATAAGTGAGACTAAATATAAAATTAATCCTCCAAACTAAATATGGGTTTTAAATTATATGGAGATAGATCTAAAAGGTTGCTTAGCCTATTCCAATTCATGTACGTAGTTACCATAGTCAAAGGGTTTGATATGGTAAACTCCAAGATATGCTTCTTACCTATGTAGTGTGGAGTTGATCTCTTTAAAGAATTTATTTTCTTGAGAGATAAAGAGATCACATGAGTAGTTCTTTTACGCCTTTGCAATAGGGTCTATCACATTTGTGATGCTACGTACATTACCTGATTGATACTTTAAGTGTTGTCAGTATTCATCAGGTAGATCCATTTGAGAGTCACTGGATAATTAAAAGATGTATCATTGAGTACTTCAGAAGCACTAAGGATTTATCTCTAAAGTATGTAGGATAATACCTGAAATCTTGTAGTTTCATGAACAACAAGCTTCTAGTCAAATAAGTCTAAACAATGGTGGTGTAGTGAGCTAGAAGAGTTCCATGTCATATCACATTGCTAATTCTACAACTAATCTAAATAAGATTGCATAATGATTGTATATTGTTTGAGAAGCATACTAGATGAAGAAGTTCAAATGGCTTATGGGTTTGTCCCAACTTTCTTTAAAAGAGTACCAATATTTTAGAGAAACAATGAGGGTAGAGCCAAAGTCACATCATAAGTTTATAACTTCTATGATAATACCATATAATCAAAGGAATTGAAACCGATAGAGATATAATTAAAGATAAAATTTCTTCTACTAATAACATTACAAATCCATTAACTGAAGTAGTTACTCAAAGAGTGTTTGAGTTTCACCTTGAGCAGATATAGATCAGCTAAATGGGTGATTGACTTTAGTGTAAGTAAGAGATTGATAGAAATTTATACCCTACAAGTCAATCACATACGATATGATTCGATATTTTTAAAAATATCTCATTTAATTAATTAGGTAAATCTTCTTTACTAGCTCTCATTAGATGTGAGTATCATAATGAAGTCCTTGATCACATGCGATGATAATTGAATCATGATACGAACATGATAATGAGATCAATCATCTAGAGGTATGTGATCTAAATGTTTCTAGTCACAAGATCCTTGAGATGAGACATTAATGATCTAGATAGATTAGTATGTGTGATGTCTTCTCATATGATAAAGCTGACTGATTTCATTGCTCATTAGTGTGGGGACACTGAGATACACACATAGGTGCTCATCAGTGGAATGAGTTCACTGAACTAACCAATTTAGAAAAACCTGATCGATATCTTACCGAACTGTCCATCAGGTTATTCTTATATTTTAATAGCACGGTTGAATCTTTGAACTGAGTCGCCAATGATGTCTTACTGGATATATCTTGTACTTTGATTATTAACTTATGAATCACCATCTTGGTGGTCTAGTATAATTGATGTATTGGATACAAGAGAAACCTGGTAGAGGCAATTGAGCAGACAACAAGGAATTATTCATTCTCAATAGGAGAGAGAAAATATCCTATAGGATAGTACTCTAAATCCTTAGCCAAGGTACTTAGGATAATTGGAAAAAGAGTTTTTTTATTATTCCAAACCTGAGTACAGGATTCTATAGAGTCAGATTATTTAGGGGTTGATAGTTAATGCCAAACTTCTGACTGACCAAGACATTGTATGAATGAAGATTTAAATCCATATGGTAATTGATGATGGAAAGGTTCAATGGATGTTATTTAACTCTTCAAAGTCCTTTGGGATCATAAGATGTGACTTGTAACCTTTATGATAGGAAAGCCATAAAAACTGTAATCAGGTAACAATTTTAATTTAATTTAAAGAAATTATTCTTTTAAATTAATTAAGACTTCAACTAAATTGACTATTGGGCCTAGTGGGTCACACACATTAAATCTGGTCAATAAGATAAGGGCATGGGCATAATTTTATATAAATTTTGGATTTTTGTGAAAAACTATATTTTCTATAAATAAATGGCTTATAAAACCAAACCCTAACAAGCCATAAGGCAGGAGCACGATCCAAGCATCCTTACTTCTTTTTCTCTTCTCTAGAAGGTGATGTCTCATAGTCAAACTTGGATCTGGAAGGTTTCTCGAGGCCAGAAGGAAGGGAGAACTCGTCTTTTGAGACAGATCATGTGGATACCGCTAGAGACTGTCCACTTGAACAATTTTCAGCAAGGAGAAATATCCTCTATTCATCCATGGTGAGAGATTTTTTAAATCCCATGAGATATTCACGTTCTACTTCAAATTCAGTTCTTGGTTTTACTCGTTCGGCATCGACCAAGACAAAGATAATAAATTTAAGAAATCAAAAATTTTTCCACTGTCGTACATCGATTCCTTACAATATCTTATTATAAATAAATGATATTTCTTCATTACTTGCACTATCTAGATGTGTGTATCGTAATGAAGTCCTAAGTTGCATAGAATGATAATTGAATCATGATGAGATCATGATAATAAGATCAATGATATTGAGGAATGTGATCTAAATGTTCATAGTTAAAGGATTCTTGAGACGGGACATCAAGGATCCAAATAGTTTAGTGTATGTGATATCTTCTTATATGACGAGAATTACCGACCTTATTTGTATGTACAATGGAGACACTGAGATACATGTATAGCTATCATTAAAGAATCCTTGATTGACGGTTAGGTAAGATGCCACCAAAGATGTCTTGCCCAATGTACCTTGTACTTTGACTATTGTCTACTCTTGGTTAGTTCTATTGTCTTGCACAGTTAATAGATTGGGTACATGGGAAACTCGGTAGAGGTAATTGTGCAAATAATATGGGATTGTCTACTCTTGGTAAGTGAGAATGAATATTCTATGGGATACTATTCTAAATACATGGTCACGATAGAAAGGGTAATTGAGAAAAAGTTCTCTAATTAATATGATTCTCTATACATGATTCCATTAAGTTGGTATTATAAGGAATTGATAGTTGATATCTTACTCCTATCCAATTGAGACATTGGTTTGGATGATCCGTGCGGTAATTGATGCTGAAAAGGCTCTTTGAAAATGAGATTATCCCCAAAGTCATTTGCGATCATGAGATGTGACTTGTATCCTTCATAATTTGGATTAGCCATTAAATAGGTTATTAGATAATTGATTTAATTAGAAATAATTTTTTTATTTTAGCCTCTACTAAATAGGCTATTGAGCCTAGTGAGTCATACACATTATGACTGATTTGCAGCTATGGGGTATTGGATGCATTTATAAGAAAAGAGGGGATTTGTGATAAACCCACCTTCTATAAAGATCATTGAAGTGGGCAAAATGTCTTACAAGTTAATGATAGTGTCATTTCATCCCTATCTCCTTCATCACCTCTTCTCCACTCCCGCGGATGCCATGAGATGGTGAAGCTTCATTTGAGAAAAGTTGTTGATGCCGGTGCAAACAAGAACCTGACTTTGAAGGTGGTTTGTGTGGATATTGCTAGAAGTTGCACACATGAGTAGCTCGACAAGAGTAGACATGTTCAATCTTCTCCGATCTATAAATATTATTTGAATTCTATGAAGATACATATTCAAAATCATTTTGAATATGGGTTCAGTAATATTGTTCAATTTTGAACGAGATTACGACATAGATATTTAAGAAATCAGAAATTTTCACTACACTATATTCGATAGACCGATCCCTTAGAGCGTCCTGGTCCTCACCACGTCTATGATAGAAGTACATTAGGCCAAACCACTTCTATGAAAGAGAAGTGGAGAAAGTTAGAAACATATCACATCTTGACGCACATAGTTTTAACTTGTTACATTTTAAGCATACAGTTGTTGATGACCACATTCAATTCTTTCTTGATCAAAAGCGTCCAAACCATCCTCTGGTGCCAGAGCGACGTCATGGCCTCTTGTTTATGGGTGGAAAAGGAGGTTCTTGTTCATTTGTCCTTAGTCAACTGCTCTCGACTTCAACCTTTCGTAACTTTTGCTCCTTCGTGGTAATAGTGTGGCTCATCAACACTAGCCAAATCGCTCCACCCATCTAATGGAGCTAAGTTTTCCAGATTTGTACTCATATCCGTAGTCAAAATAGTATAACGCTATCACTTATGAAGCATTTAATTATGGGATAGGTCTTTATGCTTGCTCTAGAATGAAATATTAACAAAACTTGTGCCAATCTGAACTTACAATGTCCAACTTCGGAAGTATTGATTCATAGGAGGCTAAAAGAATATTACAAATGGAGTTTTTTTACATTAGTCCCTTTGTACGTTTAAAAATGTCCCAATAAAATTTAAAATACTAAAAAACTACAAAAGCTTCAATTGTTTGAAAATAAATCGTGAAGATAACTCAAAATCCCATTACTTATTTGTTTTAAAAAAATATGATGACAATATACCTCTGGTGGCTCCTCTCTTCCAACTCTCTCCCTATCTGATTTAGGGTATTTTAAAAAACAATAAAATGAAAACAGGCCACATTATGGAAAAATTTTGAACCGATGCTTATTTTCCAGCAACACAATATTATAAAGATTTTTATTTTTGAAGGATTACATAATGCAAATAATTAAGAGGGCTTATGCGTAAAAATTTCACTGGAAATTTGGATTATGAATCGCAAAGAAGAATGTGTAGCTTTTTCTTAAGAAGGATTCTACTTCAAAACTGTTTACTAGAATATGACGACATACCTATTACGTTTAGGATCGTCTTTCCTAGATAATGGGGTGTTTGGTTGCATGATAACGAAGGTTTTTGTTTTAATTTTTAAAAATTGTAAAAAAACTTGTTAAAAGAGGTGCTTGGTAACCATGACAATTTTATGTTTTAAAAGTGATTTTCTTCTTAAACAAAAAAAGAGGGTCTCATCTCTTTCTTTTTTCATGTGGTCCCCCACTTTGTTTGGTCATGTGTGGTAGTTACTCTTTTTTGTAATCACATCCCTCCAAACATGATAATTTTATGTCATGAGTTGGCTCACTTTTTATTTTAATACAATTTTTTATCATGAAAGTGTACAAAAAATTATCATGCAACCAAACACCCCATAAGTGTTTCCTCTTGTATGATGAATCAAAAAAGACAAGGTCCAGCATATTTCATTCCCAAGAAACGAAATTTAGATATGAGGTGCAAATTAGGCGATCCGAGTAGTACGTTGCATTTATTTTATGAGTTCTAGTTGTACTTTAAACTTTTATAAAGTATGTTGAATTTTGTTCAAACTTAATTTGTTACATAATCTAGTTGAGCTTTAGTTTTAATAATAGGTCAACTTGAAATCCACATTTAAGTTCAAACAAGATACAAACTCCTTTATAAAATTTAAATAAACCAAAAAATCATTTATGAAATTCTAATTATGTAACTTAATTCAAACATAAAGTCAAATCTAATTTTATTAATATATTTTTTATATTTAAGTAATAACATATAAATACTAACATTCATAATATAATTTTTAAATAAATATTTAATTGAGTATTTAATTGTGTTACTGGTAAGCTTATTGAGCCAAATATCAGTCCCTTCATGCTCAACTCCTTTAATAAATTCAATTTTTTTTCAAACTAGTTCATTTAATATAATAAACGTGTAATAGAATTAAACTCGGCACAAGCTGGTCCAAAACTGGCACAGTAATGGCCCAACCAAAAATACAACGGTTGTACCCAACCTGACTCTCAAAAATTAACTTAATCTAACAGAATTTTTTATTTCATAAACATATTATTATCAAATATAATATAATGAATCATTTAAATTAACCTATACAATTGATAATGACTTAATTAAATTATTATTTAATAAATAAAAATGATATTTTTAATTATGTCGTAAAAGTTGAGATATCTTTGACACATTTTGACCTACTTCGACTAGTTTGGAGGTCCGGTTAAGACCTGTTAGTCGAAATCTAACATGCAGTTGGTCCAGCTGGCAAACCCATGAGGCAGCCTAACCCACTGCCACTCCTAAGGTGTCGTTTGGTATCGGGATAAAATTAATGGGGATAGGGATAAACCAATCCTCGTGATTAACCTTATCCTCATTACGTTTGGTTTAATTTAAGATAAGTTTATGGATAATCCTATCCTATGTTTAGTATGTTAACAATAAATTTGATGATAACCTTAAATTTTTATATTTTTATCTTTATTTTTTATATTATCTTATTTTATTACTCATAACATATTCGTAAATATCTTAACCAATAAATTTAAAATATTATATAAATTGAGCATGGGCTGGCGACCAGTCCAATAGAGAAGTGGCTGGTGCCCCCCCCCCAGCATGGTTTCATCCTCCCGGCCCACAGACAGCGCCGGATAGGCGCCAACGAACCCCCCCGGCGGACGACAGTGCCCCCCCAGGCAGATTGAACCGCCTGACCGGAGCTCCCGGAGGACGGAGCTCCCCGCGGAGGTGGGCGCACCCCCGGACCCCGCGGACGACGGACCCCCCCCGTGGCGGCTCCCCGCTAAACGGCGCTCGCCCCCCCCCCGCGGACGACGAGCCCCCCTCCCCTCCCCCGCGGCGGGCGGACGGCGCTCGGCACCCCGACCCCCCTCCCGCGGTGGCTCCCCGTCGGACGGCGCTCAACCCCCTCCCCCCGGAGCTCCCAGCTCCCCCTCCCGCAGACGACAGAGCGCCCCCGGATTGAGCCGCTGGCCGGAGTTCCCAGCTCCCCCTCCCGCGGACGAAAACGCGCCCCCTCCCCCCCGGGATTGAGCCGCCGGCCGGAGCTCCCCGCGGAGCCCCCCCCCCCCACCCCCCCTCCCGCGTCAAACGGAGCTCGGGGTGTCGTATCCTCAGTATTATGTGGGATAACTTATCCCTGCACTTATCCCTAATTTTGGGGATAACCTGGATTAACTTAATCCAGGTTAAACTCATTTTTAATTGTGTGCCAAACAGGGGATTAGGGATAAACCAAGTCTATCCTAGGTTATCCCCATACCAAACAGGGCCTAA
Source organism: Cryptocoryne crispatula var. balansae (assembly GCA_036172225.1). Classification (NCBI taxonomy): domain Eukaryota; kingdom Viridiplantae; phylum Streptophyta; class Magnoliopsida; order Alismatales; family Araceae; genus Cryptocoryne; species Cryptocoryne crispatula. The sequence goes on from CM069925.1 coordinate 24,791,472, forward strand.
ATAAATAAGTTAAGTCTAAGTTTTTATCAAGCCGAACTTTGAATTACTTGTCAAGTGTATTGGTTCATTTACATAACAATTATGATTTTCAAAAACTAACGTGAGTTAATTATTCCAATATTAATGGGGTGTTTGGTTGCATGATAATGAAGGTTTTTGTTTTAATTTTTAAAAATTATAAGAAAACTTGTTAAAAGAGGTGTTTGATAACTATGACAATTTTATGTTTTAAAAGTGATTTTCTTCTTAAACAAAAAAAGGGTCTCACCTCTTTCTTTTTTATTGTGGTCCCCCACTTTGTTTGGTCATGTGTGGTAGTTACTCTTTTTTGTAATCACATCCCTCCAAACATGATAATTTTATGTCATGAGTTGGTTCACTTTTTATTTTAATACAATTTTTTATCATGAAAGTGTACAAAAAATTATCATGCAACCAAACACCCCATAAGGCGGGGAACTTTAAAGTGAAACAAACAGTAGTCCATGTTAAAACAAAACCAAAACTTCTACATTGCTGGAAAAAATGACATTTCATCTCAGTTTACACGGTCGAGTTAAATGGACGCCCAACAAGCAACTCCGGGGATGAAGCAAGATCACCAGAAACATTCAATATAATTTATAGATCATAACCATAATTGAAGAATCAAAAGGCCACTGAAGATATTATCAGTTCTCCAATAAGAGGAAAAGGATATAGGGGAACTGAAAGAAAAACAACAATGCAGAATATCTCATGTAACGCGTAGCAATTCATCTCCCTGACGAAAGATATCTGGTATGTAACCCCAGATCCCCTTCTCTCTTGCTTCCCAGTATCCCCCAACGTACCTGTAGCTGTCATCATCCTTATCTTTCCTGAACCACCGAGGTTGCCATCCCTGCTCTTGCAAGCTTCTTGCCTGAGCAACAAAAAGAAAGATGTAATAATTAATTTTCAGTTGAAACTTCAAAATAAATGCCTCAATTCACGATGCACATCAAGGAAACATCTTTTTAGTATATCATGACTAAATAAATGGAAAAAACAGCAATGCCACTTCTGGTTGACATATTTCATTGGCAGAACCGTTGCAATCAAGGTGACTAAGTGAAACGAAATATGCAATATGAAAGTCGACAAATGGAATCATTCCTTGGATGCAAAGATAACCACAAAAGGAATATCAAACCTGGGTAAACCACGGCCCCATATTCCACGACCTCAAAATGTAGTGATACAGAAGGAACACCATTTTTATGTTTTTTTCCTCAAAAAAAGCACTTGCATTTTATTTGACTGTTCACATTGGTTTACAATTGATTCTCATTTCAAAGCAAGAAGTCATAACAAATCCAAGAACAAACAGAAAAAACTGAATATACAAGAAACAGTTTACTGAGTCAGCTTCTGTAGCTTCAAAGAGATTGATACCTTGACACCATCATCCATGTTATCAGGCTCAACAAAGCTGTTTTCCATAGTCGGACAAATATCTTCGCTTCCCCTTTCAGGGTCCACATATACTAGTACCAGTTGCTTTTTTGTCAATTACAAGGAAACAGTTCATCTCTCTCCCAGTGAACATTGCAGCAGCATGGTTCAAGCTCTAAGATACCATAAAGCTCGGGGTGGTCAAAGATGTTATGCAGAGCACCTTGCCTTCTCAGTTGGGAAGAGTGGAGGACTCCAATGCCTGTGCATGCATGTAACTAGAGTCCTCCCATGTTCCGAGCACGTCCTCGCATCCATCCATTTGAGAAGCTCGGATGCTCACAAAGGCACATATGTGGGTGATGTGCAGGAGTCTTCTAGAACGTGGAAACTGCATTCTCATCGGGACTGGATAACAATGTGAGATAGAGACATGGGCCTCAACGTAAAACTTCTTTGTGCATCTATAAATAGTAGGCTATCCCTCGTTGTATGACCACAATGCCATGTGAGAGCTTCCAAGGGAGCCATTCGTAGGTGGTATTGTGAGAGATTACTGTTTCTTTGAAAGAGCATTGGGGAGCATGGAATACAATCTCCCGAGAATCTCTTGAGATCTCCTGATAATCTCTCTCTCCGTGCATCTAAAAAACGAGATCACCGAAATGAAAATATCTATATGGTACCATTGATATCTTGAGTTCCTCCGTCTATTACCACTCCTAACTTGTTAGATGGTCTTGTTATGGTTGCTTCATATATTGTCCAATTTATTATGGAATCCATCTAAATATTCATATAGAATTTATTGTTTGATAAAATTTTATAATTTAATATTTTTATGACTATATATGTATAATTGACTCAAGATGTCATTAATCTCTCATCCATACTGTTCAAGATGAAACTTAGGTCTAACATAAGATCCTTGTATGTCTTCTGTTAACAATAGTTCATTTTCTCTGTGTTTGTATTTTCTTTTAATTCTCTTACAACTTATTTTGAAGAAATTACGTGACATTTATACACATGCATATTGATTGATATTTTTGACACCCAATCTCTTGAAATTTTTTTCAAGATTTCTTTTTTTAAAGTCTCCATGAGATAAAATCAAGATGCGAGATGGCAATCTTTGGGTAAGGTACACCCTACCTATGTAGTCAGAGGCGTGAGGCGACCGAGACGAGGGACCCCTCTCCTCGCCTCAGGCGCTTGAGGCGGGTACCTCAGGCATCTCAGGCGCCTGAGGCGACATTTTTTTATTATTATTATATTTATTTTCAAAGTTGGCAGTATATATAAAAAAAATGAAAATATATAAAAAATATAGTGAATGCATCATAAATGTAGAAAATATATATGAAAATACAGGAAATATATCTAAAAATGCAGGAAAAAAATATAAATACAATAATTATGTCCAAAAATATAATACATAAAATGATGTCCGACTTGTTTGGTAAATTTTTTCAAACCAAATGAAAACAACGTTCGACTTCTCCACCTCTTCGGTGTGCTATTAACAACGATTGAATCACGTTTATAACATAAACCGAAAATAAAAAAACAAAAGAACATACCTTTTACGGGTAAACACGATCTTTCGACAAACTATGACAATAACGAAGAATTAAGATGCTATTAGGAGGATGTTACGTTACAATAATGTGCATAAACACACAAAAAAGAAACTCAAAAAGAAAAAACGAAAAAAAAACTCAAAAAACCCTAAAACACACCTGCGTAACACCTTCAAGAATGAGGTGATGCCATAGGGAACTTCTCCAACACAAGACGGCATCAACGGCGGTTGCTACGGCCGTAGATAGCGGCGACGGCGGGTTCTCCGATGGCGAACGGCGGCGTGGGGCACTGGAGGGGGAGGCGGACAAGCTTCCGCAGGCTTCCGGTTCAGGGAAGAGAGGGTCGCGACCGTTGGGGAGAGAGAAGAGGGCGGGGAGGGGGTGTTTTAAGTCAAATGGATCCGGGCCGGGTCTGGTTCGGGCCCGGATCCTGTCGCGACCGAGGCGATCGCCTCGCCGCCTCGCTGCGCCTAGGCGGTTGAGGCGGATAAGGCGTTCGCCTGAGGCGAACGCGGGTGAGACGAGGCGCTGCACCCTCGCCTCATCGCCTAGGCGGCTGAGGCGCTCGCCTCTGATAACATAGCACCCTACAAAAATAAATTCGAGATCCGATCTCTCGTGATTTTTTTCGAAAATCTCATGAGATGTTTTCTCTTTCACCCTATTGAGACGAAGCCGAGATCCGAAATGGCAATTCTTGCTAGGGAGAGGATTTGTTTCTCTTGAAAAAAGGGTTTATTCCTTACTATTATTCACCTTATTTAGTAACTTTTTTTATCTTTGTCACTCGTTAGGAAAACACACCACCATGTCAAATCACATTAAATAGTTTGTCTTTTTGTTGTGTGTTTGTTTCTTCTTCTAACTGTATTCTACTATCGATATTTAGGGCTTGCCTCTGTTCATCGGAGTCGGATGTTTTATTCAGTATGTTACATCATAGTTTGGTTCCTTTTGATTTGTGCAATGACTTTCAAGTCGTCATCGGTGATGAAGTTCAACGTCAAAATGTTTTATGGGAACACAAAAGATTTCACATATGGTAGTTGTAATAGGGACTAATCAAGGTGTTAAAATGTTAGAAAGAAAGCTTACCAGACCATTAGAAGGAAACAAATAAGGAGGAGTATCTCAAGTGGGTACAAGTGGCAATTCATCTCAGTTTGTCAAATGATGCATTACGAAAGGTCGCTAACAAAGATACCTCGAAAAAGCTACGGCTCAGATTGGAAACAATGTGCATAACAAAATCGCTCACCAATAGACTTTATTTGAAGCAAAGATTGTTCACATTCTGCATGAAAGAAAGTACACCTATTATTTAAGTGAGTTCAATAAGATTGTAATGGTTCTACAAAATATCAGTATTAAAGTTGATGATGAAGATCAAGTCATTATTCTCTTGGGTTCTATGCCACATTCGTAAGAGAGTTTTGTTGACACTTTGATGTATAGTAATACTATTTTGTGTAGAAGATGTCAAGTCATAAATAGAAGAGTTGAAAATGCATGTAAAAAACTCATGATGAAAATCAACAAGACAACTTGATGGTATGAAGAACTAAGAAAAAAGAAAAAGAAAAGAAGTGTAGATCTCGATTCAAATATAAGACAACAAAGAACGTTTAAGTGCTATGGTTCAACCAAAGATAACAAATCAAGAAAAACTGTCTGAAGTGGAAAGGAAAAGGCAAGATGCAAGCAGAGTCTTCTACTGATGCGACAAACATGGTTCAAGAGGATGAACAAGAATCTCCTTAGATTGATTATTTTTTAAACATGGAATTTGTGGACAACAGGTGCAGATTTTGTGGACATGTATTTCTGATTTTTATTTCCATTTGTCAGGTGCAAATTTCTTTTGCTGCAAGTTCTTCGCTTTTCTGTAATTCCTCAGTTTTAGATTATGCAACCTTTTGCATATTCTGGTTCCTTGCTCCTTCAAATTTTTGTTTTTTTTTTCAACTTTTGTTTCTCTGGTTTTTGCAGACTTTGCAATGTTCAGATTTCCTGAAGTTCAGATTTTTTTTAATTGAGGGTGAGAGATGAACGTCCTTATAATGTACATGGACAAAAAATGTGACAGTTGGAAATAAAAACTAAAAAAACATAAACAAATCACACCATAAAAATCTGAAATCTAAAGGCATAAAATCCAAGAGATTCAAAAAAGTAGGTTTGATATCTGATGTGTTTCCAAGTGTTGAAAAATTGATATCTCATATGATATCAAATAGGTTTTGTTGCCATCTCCATTTATTGGACTAAGTTGTTGCCTTCGACTATATATCCCGTTTCATGAAGTATCAAACTTCATTTCCATACCTGTTTATGCACCAGCAAATGGAATTTAATTTGTTCAATCTAGATTAAAAGGCTACAAATTCCATTATTGGACAAACACTAAACAAACCCGAATACTATGTTATTGTATATTTATAGATATGGTGTATAATAATGTAAACACATCTATCATAAATTTCATCAATTAAATTTATATTGCCGATCGACTTTAGGTCGATTGGCATCTACCTCTGCCCACGGGAGTAGAGGCGGGGTATCGAGGGCTGGCAGAGCCCGCCCAACCCCGGGAGGGGGGGTTGCTTGTGGGGTTCGAGTGGGGGCTCGATCCCTCGTTGCGCACGGGGCAACGCACCTCGTTGACCATTCGGTCAAGGTGACCCAAAAAATCAATTATATTTATATTAATTGTATTAATTTATTTTATTTTTGAACAAGTATTAACATCATATTCCTCTTCTCCATATTTAAAGTATTTACATTTTTTATTAAATTTATTTTTAAATATTTTCTTATAGGGTGAAAGTTCGTGGTCGACATTTTATATGAAACATTTTCTTCTGATTATGATATATTTTATGCTTATAAAAATATTTATTATATTTTTGATATTTTTATAAGATTTTTTATGATACCATTATTTTGGAGGTCCACCATGCATGCTGCTCTGATACCAACTAGCACCCAGGTGAAGATGGTGAAGGTGATAGCAGAGCGGTAAGAAAAATAAAGAGGAGAGATGGAGAGAACTTCTATATTATTTCACAAGGGAAGTTTACAAGAGGACTAGAGAGGCTTACAAGCGATGTCCTCCTATTGAGTAGTCTCCCATTTTTATAGATGAGAGATCTAAAATCATCATGGATGATGTCTAAGTATAGTAATGAACAAATGAATCTTTCTACGGGATTTCTTACAATTATTGATAAAAAAAAGTCATAGGTAACGTTTGTCTCCCTAAGAAGTACAGTAGTGCTAAAAAGAATTTATGATGGACACTTATTGCTTGCCTTTTTAGACTATTCTTCTATTTCATCAGCCTAGTTGTCAAGATGGTTCCAAATTTCCTTGGCATTGGGTCCCAATATATTGACATCTAGCAGTTGGTCCTTGGTTTACTCTATTGGGATGAATAATCTTTGCTTGATCAATGACCATTATCCTTCCATCCATCTAGCTTGGTATATCCATTGGCCATTTTTTATAATTTTTGATTTCAATGATATTATTAATTTACTCGTTTCTAATGTTGTTTATTTCTTCACAGTCTTCATAATGGATGTCAAGAGAATATTGACAACAAATCTTCCATATTTGCAACGAAGGATGAGTGTTGCCAATCTCTACTCCTGAGAATGCTGCAAGGATACCAAATTCAAAGATTTGGAGTAAAGTAGGAATCCATCCAACAATGAATTTGATAATCATTGGAAAGTTAAGTTTATTTATTTGATCTCTGGAGTAAAGAATAGTATTTTTCGATTTTTCTTGTTACTTTGCTCGGCCGCAGGGCCTCCAGTGGTGGGAGGGCGGCTGCCCTACTTCCCTGTTATTAGGTTCAATGTACGACTGGATCCACCAACCTAAGTTGGTAAATCTACTTTTTAATGGGTCCAAAGACATGATTTGACTGTGGATCAACAGGGTTGGATCTAGGTCTTTAGACCCAATGAGACTTTTCTTGCTAGGATGGCAGCGGCCAATCCTTATGTTCTTACTTTTGTAGTTTATTGTCTGATAGCATAATTATCACAATAGAGAATGTTCTAATATGGTAAGTGTAACTAACCAGGATCTCAAAAAAAAGAAAGAAAATGATGGCATGACAATGTCTTTGGTAAAACAAGTTACAGGCAATGTCTAATTACATGTTTGTAAATAATTTAGTGCAGCTGCCAACTCAATTGTTGATTCCCACCCCTTAAGGTGCTGCTTCTATTAATTCGATTCTTTATCTATGGAAACATATAATAGGCCACACCCGTTTCCTCATCTATGGTTCTCTATTCTAGTGAAATCTTTTCTTTTGCTATCACTCTGCCTTGCATAAAGTTGCCATTAAAAAGGTTTAGCAGTCGATGGTTGTAGTATATTAAAATAGTCACGGATACTTAAGTTTAGATTATTCATGTCCTAAAGTAAAAGACCACATTGCTCTAAAAATTCAGACTATAGCAAAGCATGTTCTAAGGTATGTCTGGTTAAGCACTCAGTTGGAAACACCTTTTGTTCTTTGCAGATCTTTGTATCCATGCATAAGACAATATTCAGAGGTGTCTCACTTCCAAGGCCTTCATGCTTAAGGGAAAGGTTGGTATGTTAGAGAGGGATTAATAAATGCAATCAGTGGTTCCTTCTGGGAGGTTGCTCATCTTATCTCAGGCAAGATGTGTACGTGTTTACTATTAAAGCTAGGGTAGCAGAGTACGTGCATGGATGTTAATGGAGCTTTGGGCTTCCAAATTAGATGTTGTAATATTTTGTGTAGAAGGCAGGTCAAATTAATCTCCCATAGTAGGGTATATTGTGAATCAACGAAATGATTGAACTCAAGGATTTGGAAAGGCATAAGCTGTTCAAATTGTCCTCCCCTCTATTTTATGGGCGTTCTATTCAAGCATGAGAAAATTATTCCCTTCTGTTGTCAGTAAATACAACTTTCTTTTGTCCTATCGCAGCTTTTAATTTCTCACAAGTGGTGTTGGTGTCCAAGGAACTTTTACGGATGCACATGTGTATTCAACTAAATGTCAGGTGCATCATACTGCAATCTTTTCATGCAAATGCCAGTCTTGGCTACCACATTTTGAAACAGTAAACTGAATAATGTTTGCAATTTGATTTTTCATTTGTGTGACATCTAGGCATTAACCAAGTTTTTGCCATCGTTAACGACAAAAGGGCACATAGTTCTCATTTTCAGCCAGTGGACATCCATGCTTGACATTTTAGAGTCGACCTTGAATGTTATTAGAGTAACCCCCTACAACCATCTTGATGGCAGGCAACCATTTACGGTCAGGTGCTATTGTTGCAGATATGCACTCAAGAGTGTGTTTTTTTCTCATTTCAAATTTGATTTGCAGTACCCATGTGACCGAAAGACAAACAATTGTTTTTCAACTACTCAATACCCAAAATTTAGACCAAGGTTCACCAGGTTGATCCCAGGCAGGGTCAGGCAACCCGGCTTTCAAGGGGGCTCCCCCCTCCCACTGACAGATGAGTGGGGGGGCGCTTTTTTCACCCACCCACTCCCCACTGACTGTTAAGTAGAGAGGTTTTTGCCTCCACCCCCCCCGGGGGCTATAAAAAGCTCCCTCCTCAACCCTCACTCTCATACTACGCTCTCATTCTCCCTACCCACTTTGCCAATAACTTCCAATAGTTTTCTCCATAGTTGTCAAGGCGGACGCCTAGGCGCCTCGGTGCTTTTGCCAAGGCGCCTTGCTAGAGCATCTTATGGGGCACCCAAAAAGTGCCCAAGGCATCCAAGGTGCTTGACTAGGCACCTAAGACACCCGAGCAAGGTGTCCTGGGTATTTTTACATAATTAAAAAGTAATTTTTGAAAGTTTTCCTGATGGGGACATATTTTGGTAATTTTAGAGTTTTCCTTTATTTGTGTCCCTGCGAGGACAAGTCTGTAAATATTAAGTCTTAGAGGGTTTTTTTAATTAGTCATCTCCTCCCTCTTTAAAAGAGGACCCGATGTACATATGGAACCAAGTGATTGGAATTTTTGGAAGCGCTTCGGCCTGGGTCCCGAGCAGGGGCTCTGCCCCGGTCTTCTTCCTCCCCCCCTATGGCGATATCCAGACTCTCCCTCCACCTTCCGGCGAGGCCATTCCCCTCCTCCCTCCTCACCCTCCGGCCTCCGTGCCGTTCCTCCCTCTTCCCCTTCCCGGTTCCGCTACAACGACATCGCGACGTTTCTGGCCCAGCCAATCGAAGCAGTAGGACTTATGGAGAAGCTCTGAACGACTACGGCGATGGCAGATTGACAGCGAACCGGCTTCACGTTGTTGTCGTCTCCTGCGACGCCGGCAGATCTGCTCGGTTGCACCTCCAGCTCCGTTCGCACGAAGACGGTGAAGGAAGAAGAAGAAGGAGAAGAAGAAGGGTTGCGGGAGGGTCAGATCCGGCGATCCCCCGGATCTACCTCTTCCCCCCCCTCCGGCGACGATCCTGGCGATGGCAGCCACCGCTGATCTCCTTCCTCGGCCGCCGACACCATCGACGGGAGGTTCACTGCGGGCGTGAGAGATTTCTGGCGTCTGTTTCCCACCCTGCCGGTTGCCCGCGACAGCCGGCCGGACAACGCCGTGGCTGCGGGGCCATCGCCTGCCGCCCCCTGCTCCACCGCGCGACCCCTTCGCACGAAGACGAAGACGTCGGGATGGCCGAAGACGACATAACCCATCGGGTTTTGTCCGAACGCGATTCCCTCGCGTACCCGGGAGTCGTCGTGATGCTGCCATGGCGACGAGCTTCGACGGCAGAGACGTGGCCACGCGACCACCCCGCGAGCCCCCTCGGAAGGCGCCACGACCCCCCCCCTTAGCGCTCGCCCGCGAACACGCGCGTGACCGGCCACAGCGGGTCGCGTTGGTCGGTTCGCGGCCCAGACCGGCCGCCAGACCCGGTCCGACCGGGTTCAGATCCGGTTCAGGCCGGTTCGATCCGGTTCAGCACCCGAACCGGACGGTTCAGGCCGGTTCAGGGCATTTTGAGCCGGTTCCAGACCGGTTCAGGGTGGACCGACCCGGTTTAGGTCTGGTTCGGGTCTGTTTCGACCGATTTCAGTCGGTCCGTTCCATTTTGGGCTCGTTTTGGTCTGTTTAGCGGCGATTAGCGCCGATTCATTTTGTTTTCAGTCGGTTTAGCCCGGTATAGCCAGTTTGTCCCGCATCATTTCCCCTTTGATATCCCCCACAAAAGGCACCTATTTAATGATAGTTTGAATATATTAATATATTTCATTATCACTTATACTATCATATATATTTAAGATTTATGATTATAAATATAAATTATCTTTAAAATTTATAAAGTTCTTTCTTAGCTATCTTTTCTCTCCTCACTTAGTTTATCAAGATTAACTCCTTTCTCAAAAATAAATATCCACACATTCATAATTACATATATAAAATCATATATATATGTATGTACACACAATTATATGCATTCAATTATAAAATAAAAATATATTTATATTTATCTATTGCTTGTATGTTTGCATATATACAGTATTAATATCTAATTACATACATGATTGTATATATGCATATATATATGTATATACATATATATGCACATATAATGACACCGTCTTGACCGCCTAGGCAAAGCCTAAGCAGTTGCCTTGTCGTCTAAGCGGAATTGGCACCATTCAACATCTTGGACGCCTTGTCACCTTGACAACTATGGTTTCCTTTGTAGGTAACTCCCAATAGTTTTCTCCAGCGGTCTCTCTTACCCTCTCAAATATCTTACTCTCTCAAATCCCACTTAGTGTCTTACACTCTCAACTTTCACTCTATTTTAAGTTGGTGTTAATTATACGATTTTAAGTTGGTGTTAATTATACTGTTAATTATTTTGTTAACATATTTTCTCCAAGCCGTGATACTTCCCACTTGACCTGGAATGACCCAACTCAAAGTTCTCTATGGTGGAATCTACCGGTTGAAACATCGTCTTGCCAGTATCAAGGGGGAGATATTGACTTAGAGGAGATATTTCAAGAGAAAAATCTTTTGCAAACTTGGGTCAACGATCGTAAGGGGATGGGCGAACCATAGTTCAACCTCGATGATCGAGAATAGGCTCAAGGAGAACTTGACGAAGTTCCTCGCCCCGAGGAATTCTGGATCCTTCCTTCTGTGGCAAAGAGACAAGAAAACCAGACAATCTTCTCGCTAAGGTAGGCAATCAAAAGGCAAAGGTAAACAGCTTGTAATCGGAACCAAACATCTAAGTGCAATATCAGACATCGAATGATTCTTCTTCAAAAAATAATAGCAATAGAGTTGCAAATGCATACAGCACAGGCAGAGGTAACACCACCAGCACCACTACTGGTGTAATGCGAAGCAATCCAGAGATGCCCCCTCCATAATAGCAACACTTCACGGAAGAGGAGTATTATACCTATACAACACAGGATGCTAACCACAAAGCTAGGAAATATAGTATGAAGGAGCAAAGCTGGAACCATCACAGGATTCTTGGTGTCTGTCGTATCAAGAAGAGAGTCATGGGATGACTCATCATTTGATAGTTCTAGTGTTTACACTATGGTAGCTATAGTGGTTTGTTTTTGTCTTAACCTAAGATGATTATACGAGGTAGTGATAAGAATAATCAGTTTGTATACATGTTCAACACATCGTACTCTTCCACAATGTCATGGACAAAGTACATATAGTATGTAGAATATTAATATAATATCATTTTTGAGTGAATGTTGGATGAATTATTTTCTAATCATATTTCTTATTTTATTTAAATTTTTGAATATTTTTTCATATTTTCATGATTTTCCTATTTTTTATTTTTTAACCTTTAAAAAAAAGAAAAATGACCTAGTCAGGTTGGGTTGGGGGCCGGCCGACTTGGGCCGACCCCCGACCTGACCTTCCTTGGTTTAAACTACTCAATAAATTACAAATAGAAAAACTAAATTTATTATTTACAAACCATGCCACCCTTGTCATCGAATCCAAAATATCTAATACTTATAGTTTAGACTACTCAATAAATTCTTATGATTTAGATATTTTAACTGATTATTTGACAAATTTAGTATTTTTTCATTCCTAATATTGGTTGTACCACGTTTTAGAAGTGCAGATAAAAACATAAACTAAAATACACCTCTACAAATAGACAAGGTACTTGTAAGTTACTATCAGCTTCTATTTTCATCAGAGCTAGGGATTCTTTTGCCTAAACCAAAATCCAAAGCATGTAAATTTCAAATTCCATTCTTCAGTATTCCTTGCAATAGCATTTCATTTTTTTTATTAATCATCTAAGGGGATAAAAGCTTACGTCCCGTTGCACTTGAATCCACAACCAACACCTACTAAGGGGTGGAAACTGTTCTAAAGCTTTCATTAGACATGATAAAACATTGGCATCTTAAAATTTAAAAAAAAAAGGTAGATGGCAATTGCAAATAAACAGTTAAGTTCCATTCCAACGTTGCAATTTATTTCCCATGTTGATAATTATGACCCTCGAATGCTACCACTAACAAACAGGGAATTACTAGGACATGTCAGAAAGGTACACCCCAAATTCAACTCACTCCAACTCCACTCCTCACCTCCTCCCCGGACCTGGTTGATCACTCCTTCGGTCTTCCTCTCCTACTGATCACTTTTTCGGTCTCCCCCCTCCTCACTGATCACTCTTTCAGTCATCACCGGTCAACGGCTCGTCCCTCCACTCAGTCCTCACCCCTCGCTCGGATAGTTTCCGCTCCACCTAGTGTTGTTCACACTCTTAAAGCGTTATTTTTGACACTGTCAAAGCGGTGTCTTTGCCATTCTCAATTTTATTTCGTGTTACTTATTTTGTGGATTATTTTTCTAACATGTCTTCCCCAAGCCGTGAGACTTCCCGCTCCACCCGGAATGACCCGGCTTGGCTCCATTGCGTACGGTCGTGTCAATGGAGCAAAGGAAAGTAAAATGCAAGTATTGCGACAAAGTTCTATACGGTGGAACTTACGGTTAAAGCATCATCTTGCCGGTATCGAGGAAGATGTTGCACCGTGCACACGGACTCCGCCCGAGGTAAGAGCCCAATTTAGACGGCATCTTCAATCCTTAAAAGATCCAAAGGAGCTTCAAAGAGGCATCAGGACACTGTGCGTGAAGAAATTGCCGAACCCGCAAGACGTTCGCTACACATATGACACTGGACAAGAGAGACCAGAAAGAAGTGAATACCAAGATATTGACGAAGGTATGTAATAATTATTATTTGATATTTTACAAAAATATACGTATTTAACATAGCAAACAGATGACTTAGCAAGAGCCATGAAGGCAAGCCGAAGGTCATTCGCCGACGAAGACATGTATCGACGTACCGGGCGGTTTATGGGTCAAGGTTCTGGCAGTGGGAGTGGACGTGGAAGTGAAAGCGGGAGAGGATCAAATCCTGACCCTGAACAACATGTCCACGATCTCACCCGGGATGACGACCCGGCAGTTGGCCCTATAGATCCGGTCATCACACGACCGCGTCAAAGGCAAACCACCATCAACACAACATTAAAGAACTTGAAATTGTACAAGAAGAAGATCGGGCGGGCAACTTCCAGATGGTTCTTTCATAGTAGTATACCGCCCAACGCCGCAGGGCCCTTACTATGAGTCCATGATTGACACAATAGCAGACGTTGGTCGGGGGGTGCCGGGACCAACTCCAAAGGAGATATACAACACATATCTTCCATTGGAGGTAGCTGACATTAGAGAATATGTCAAGACGTTCGAACGTATATGGGACGAACGTAAATGCACACTGATGACCGATGGTTGGACAGGTTAGTCCTTTTAAGCATAACATTGTGATACAAATCTTTTTGAATTTTAAGTTTAGATATAACATTTTATCCTCTTAATAGGTATTACCAGGAAGACAATGATCAACTTTCTCGTTTACTGTCAAGTTGGGACCGTCTTTTGGAAGTCGGTGGATGCATCTGGACAGGTAAAAAATGCAACTTACATGTTTGATTTAATTGATGGTATTATCGAGAAGATTGGTGAGGATCGAGTTGTCCAGTGGTGACGGACAACACAAATGGTCTGGTACAAAGCCGCCGGCCAAATGTTGATGGCCGAGACGAAGTTATATTGGGCACCGTACTCCACCCATTCCATAGATTTAATCTTTAGAGGATATTTGCAAAGATCCTCAAATTGATCGGGTTGTCAAGGCCGGCCAATATATTGCATCATTCATCTATAACCATAATTTCATTCTGACCCTAATGAGAGAGCACACAAAGGGTCGAGAGCTCTTACGACCCGACGCTACATGGTTTGCATCACACTACATATCTTTGGAGAGCCTATTTGAACATAGGCGTTGCCTAAACCAAATGATACTTTCTCCAGGGTGGGCTAACTGGATTGCTAGAGCTAATCCATCAGACAAACGAAAAGGAAGGAAGGTGGAACAAACATTAGAGAGTGGAGACTTTTGGCGGCTCGTAAAGAAGACAATGGATATTGTTGGTCCATTAGTCGAAGTCCTTCGCATAGTCGATGGAGATAAGAAGGCGGACGTGGGATATCTTTACGATGCACTTGAGCGGGCGAAAAGAAGATATTTCGAAAAGGGTGTCGGATTTTAGCGTGGTGGGATATCATTGACCGTCGGTGGGAGAGAACATTGTACCATCATATACGTACGCATTTGGTATGTTTTTTACAACTTAATCAAATAAAATTTCTTAATCAAATTGTTAGCTTTTTAGTCGATGCTGATAGCAAACTTTTCCATAGTCAATTACCAGGTCATTTTTTCAACCCAAGATATTGCTACAGTCCAATCTTCAAGCCTATCAATGAACTGTTGGACAGCGTAAAGGAAGTCATTCGGAGAATGCTTGGGGACGATGACCGTTCAATTATTGCAACAAATAAAATACATGATTATATGATGAGGTTATTTCATTTCGGGACGACGAGGTGCAACGAGCGATTATCTTCTTAGTCCAGGTATGTATAGTTAAATAAAGTCAACTTTATAATTAAATAATTAACTTATTAATATCATTATGTACTAAGACATTTTGATAATGTGCAGCTGACTGGTGAATGGATCATGGAAGGGCAGCGGGATATGAAGAGTTGCCTACTGTTGCAATCCGAGCACTAAGCCAAACTACGCTGCTTAGGTTGTGAAAGAAATTGGTCAACGTTTAGCCTTATTCATACAAAGCAAAGAAATAGGCTAACATCACAAAGACTTGAGCGGTAGTCTCTTGTCACTATAACGTGAAGTTGAAGCTAAGAAATTTGGAGAAGATAAGAGAGAACCGAGAGGGAGGAGCAAAGGTGGGTACAATGAGAAGTGGAAGACGAATTGAGGTGCCCACCGTACAAGAACCGGAGATTGACTTAGATGAGATATTTCAACAGAGGCTTCCTCTGAAGCCGGGTCAACGAACGTGAGGGGTTGGGTGAACCGAGTTCAACCCCGATGATCGATAATGGGCTCGGGGAACTTGACAATGTTCCTCTTTCCGAGGAATTTCGGATCCCTCCTTCGTGGCGAAAAGGCAAAAAACTGGACAATCTTCTCGTCAAAGTAGGCAATCAAAGGGCAAAGGTAAACAAGTTGCAACTGACCCTCTTGATATTGCTGATCTGGACACAATTGACGAGACAAGGGAAGATACACCGGAGCCTAACATCCGATTGCAATATCAGACGTCGGATGATTCAACTTCAAAGAGTAGTGACGGAGATGACAACACGTACAACAGAGGCAGAGGAAGCACCTCCGGCACCACTTCGGTCGAGGAGAACCAATCCACGAGACACCCCCTTCACAAAGAATGTACCGCACTTTTACGGAAGAGGAGCGGTTTACCCACGCAACACAAGATTATGACCACGGGGCAAGACAACGTGGGTATGGTGCGAGTTAGAACCATCGCGGGGTTCTTGGTGCCCATCTTATCGAGGACGGGGTTTTGGGATGATGCAGCCTTCATTAGATAGTTCTAGTACGTATTCGTATGATAGTTATGGTGGTTCATTTTCGAATTATCGTAGAACAATTGTACGAGGCACTGAAGAGTATAATCAGTTTGTCTATATGTTTAATGCGTCGTACTCTTACTCAATGTCATGGGCAGAGTACATACATTATGTAGAAGAACAATTTAATGTAATGTTTGAATGAATGTTGAATGAATCATGTTAAATCATATCTCTTATTTTTAAAAAATTTTGGGTATTTTTCTGATTTTTTTCTAATTTTTGGGTATTTTTATGATTTTTTCATGTTTTTTTTTGCTTTTTTTCAAAAAAGAAATAAAAAAATCGACCCGGTCGGGCCGGGTCGCGACCGGGTCGGCGACCCGGCCAGACCGGGCCGGGTTGGGGGCCGGCCGACCCCCGAGTTATCCTTCCTTGCTGTAGAAAAGCTTTTCATCAACCAAGAGAGAAATCGCTTTTCCCGTGTCTGCTACCGTGAATGGCATCTGCATATTCCATATGGCTAATAGTCATTCAAAATCAAGGAATCCGTATTAAGGTCAGCTCCTCCAAATCCCAGCCACTTCTTCTAGGGTGGAGGCCAACCTTAGGTCCATCTAGATCAGGATCAGCACTTGAAGATCCACCAATCCTTGTTCCTTATCTAACGATCTTCAAGTTCATGAAAAGAAATGGTTTGAAAATATTAAATTGTATAAAAATATATTCAAAACAATGAACAAAATTCTGGATTGATATCATTATGTAGAATGATGATAAAAAATAGTAATATATTAAATGTAGACCTAAGGAAGCTCTAGTTAGAAAAGTGAAATATCAAAATAGTAGGATTAAAAAGAACGTGGAAGACCTAAACCAACTTCATAAAAAAAATCAAAGTATAACAATGTACGTTTGCATAGCATGGTTTAAAATTCATTTAATTTCCATTCATTTGAGAAAAACATTATCTTTAGCTAACATAAAGTACTATGAAAATAGATAATATCTCTTAGGAATATCAACCAAAATACATGATATGCAAAAATATAGATATATATCAAGGTTTAGCTTTATTAAAAATGTCTCATTGGACTGTGCAAATTTTCGATCTTAATTACATCAAGACATTCAAATGCCTTTAATTAATCATCATAGAAACTCAAGAGAAAGAGCAACATACATCCAAAAAAAACAAACACATGTGAGACCTATAACCTCATAAACTCAATAGAATGTAAACTTAATATATTAAATTTGATTTGAGTTTGATTCATATTTTATAAAGGTCTATTTTCAAACTACAACATCTTAAAGGCATATTCCATAGTGAATTCTTAAATATTTTGACATGTCTAATGTGTGTGAACCTCGTTTTTACGTCTGTTTCGAGAAAGAAAGACTTTTATGTCGATACCCTGGGCTTACCTAGCAAAATAGGTGATACCTTCAAAATATTAGGTAGCCTGGCAGTAATTTAAAAAATATTAGAACTGAGATTCGGGTTCTTTGAAATTTTGATATTTTGACCCTTCTCCGCCGGATAGTGCGAATATCCGACGTTAACTTACATCGAGTAACGGCTCGAATGCCTTTGATTAATCATCGCGGCAACCTATTTTTTGGAGAACATGCACATCCACAGAAAATAATGGACTCAAAAGGGCAGCGGCCTTTTGGGCCCGATGAAATGTAAATTGATTTGTTTGGGTTGATTTTTTTATATGTTTGTTGCTAGATTTTTTTTGATTGGCTTAGGGTCGATTTTATGAGTTTGAGTTTTAAGTGAAGTTGTTTGATTTGTTTTTTATTTGGTTTCAGTTTGGCTCTTTTTATTTATTTTAAGTTGGGTTTGATCGGTTTAGGTTGTTTTAACTTCAATTTTGATGTGTTTGAAGAGTTTTAAACATTATGGGGCTTTGGTTTGATTGATTTTTTTTGAAGTTTCAGAATCTGAAATTTCTGTTTTAATTGATTTTGGTATTTTTGGATGTTTTGGAATGTTGTTTATTTTTTATTTTTTTTGAGAACAAACATTTGTTTGTTTATTTAAGTGAGATTTGGTGTCTTTTAAATAAATTTTCGGATCTGTTTTTAATTCATTTTTTTGTTGAGTTCGCAGATTACCAAATCTGATTTTTTTTATTTTTTCAGATCGATCAATACCTGATTTTTCGGTTTGGTTTAAGATCGGTTTTCGATGTCTTTGTTATGATTCGGTTGTTTAATAAATCGGGGTGACTTTAAGTTTAAAATTTCAGATTCTGATTTTTTTATTTTTATTGAATTTTCAGATTTGTTTTGGTTATTTTGTTAATTGTTATGTTGTTTGTTGTTGTTGCTTTTTGGTTTTTGCGGTTTGCATCACATCCGGCCCATCGGGCTACCATTCAGTGCCCGATTTCATGCATCTCAAGTTGACATCAAGGTCATTTTATTTCATTGATGATGAAGTACAATGGAGTAAAAAGAGAGGCAATTTCCTTTCCCCTACGTAGGTTCTTCACGAATTTAAGAAAATTTCGGCATTACAACGACAAATCAGTCATTTCCAACTTAGTAAAGTTTTACCCATCCAAAGTGGCCAACCTTAGCTTAGTCATATTGGGGAAAAGATCACCGGCTACGGGAGCGTGCCCGTGCCACAGTCCGGATCGACATTCCGGGAGCATGTCCGGAGGAGTCATCCAAGATTGGAGTCCCCGTGGAAGGGTGAAGCTCCTTAATTTAATTTAACTTTCGCATTTTGATTTTTATTTGATAATTTTTTTGGATCAAGACCATTTGGGCCGGTTCAAGTTCCAACGACATTCAAAGCCGGGCTTCAATCTTCTTGGGCCGGAAGGCCTACTGGATTTTTGTAATTGTATGGCTTCACATGTCTTGATGGTAGGGTAAGGGCGAGCCCGGACAAACAATCGACCCGTCGTACAGATTCCGAAAAGGTCCAGGACATCACCCCTACCCACCAATGCTGAAAATGGCGGATCTCCCTCATTTGTAGAGCTGCAACATGCTGTTTTGCTTCCCTTTTCTTTGCTTGAAGAAGGGAAAACGCTGTCCTCTTTTGAAGGCCATAAGGGGGGCTATCAAGGGGACTTCAAGTTTTTTTTTTAAAAGGGGGTGGTAAACAGGACCTGTTTTGGGGTCTATCTGGCCAGGCCACAAAGGGGCTGGTATCTTGGCCACAAGGGGGCAGAAATCCAGTCACAAAAAGACCTGTTTAGGGGGTCTTTTAGGTAAGCTGACTGAGGGCCAAACTTGGATAGATGGGGGACCTGTTTAGGGGCTGCGCAGAGGAGCAAAAGAAGGTCCTGTTTGGAGGGGGGTTAGAATGGGTCGAAGATGGATCTGATCGGGGGTCTGAAGTGGAGACCGGTTGGGACTTGTGCAGAGGTCTGAGGTGGGACAGGGCAAGGCCTGTGCACGAGTCTGATTTGGAGACCGGACAGGACCTGCTGGGGTCTGGTTTGGAGACATTTCAGGGCCTGATTGGGTGCCTCTAAGTTGGGTCGAACCAATGGCAAAACAAAGGGAAATGTGATCTGTTTGGATGGTTGCGCAAAGGACCTGCCAAGGGTTGCATTTGGGGACAGCCTAGGGTCAGCCAAAGTTGAGTATACCAGGAGCCTTGCTCGGGTCATAGGCTAGTGGTGTTAATGGAGGTCGAATTAGGCCATTGGAAGGATTAAGGAGGGAAAGAAGAAGAGGTGGCGGGGGCGCCCTTAGGGGCTACATATCTATGTAATTGTTTTCACCCACCTGTTTTTTCTTTGACGTTGGATGAAATGGGGATGAAGATTGCCGCCGAAGAAACCCCTTCCAACCAGGGGAAGAGGTGCCGATGGGGATCCTCCTTCTTCTCTTCTTCCCTTCTTCCGGATGCAGGCAGGGCTGGAGCAGGTGCGCGGTTGGGGCTGGATTTCAGCAGCCAAGTCTTAAGCATTTAGAATCATCTTTTCTCCACTTTATGCCCTGTTTGGTAACACTATTAGACACCTCTATCACTATTAATTTTAAAAATGATATTGTTGGTAATCACCTTGAGGTGCTTGGCTAATAGTATCAATTTTAAAATTTGTATTGTAAACAACACATGTTATGTAATACAAGTGTCAACTTGTATCAATTTTGATATTGATACTTCATCTTCTAGAAATATCAATATCAATACTAATATAGTATCATTTTTGATACTCTAACCAAACAGGCCATTAAAGTCTAGCATATGACTTAATAAAAATCATATTTTTATAATATTTGATTGGAATGAATTCATTATTACTTGATTTCACATTCTAAGTCTTAACCTTAGACTTGGGAGTTTTGGAAGATCCGAAATTACCATGTCAAGATCTGATTTGACATGCAAGTTAAATAGTTCTCTCTTCTTCTTCTTCTTTTTTTGACATGATGGGGCCTAGGACTTAAGACATGTAGAGTCTTACCTTGATTCCTAGCATGGGAGTTATACTACCATCAAAAAACTCCTAACCATTCATGGGGCAACATATTTTGGCACCAGGACAACTCACTCCTAGGCATGACTTAAAGGATATGGTCTTAAGACCTTAGCATGTACATGTTGGGATCAATCATACATGCATGGCCCTAGCTAGGACATCATAGCCTATATATCAGATTTTGGACTTTTCTGATCTCCCTATTTCGGAATTTGGCATTAGCATCTCACAGTTTTCAAATTCCAAAAAAGGGCCCATCTAAGACCACTCCTACCATGCTCGGCATTAAATTCAAAATTCTATGGATTGCTATGTCCCACAAATAATCAAATTTGAAGTTGATAATGTGTTTTTGGATCCAATTATGACTAGACTGTGTTAAATCTGAAATTTAGTATTTCCATATCTTTGAGATCATATTCTCCACATTAGATTTTAAATTTAGTTATTTAAATTTTATCTTTTTATGTTTGTATTCCATAGAAACTATGTAGGTTATATTAATGCTCCTTTATCATATCAGGAAGGCATTTGACACATAATGTCATTCATAATGATATGGGTACATCCGATTACGTCAATATGAGAGAAAGCCTACATAGTCATGATCCCCTCAAATGAACATCATATGATGTGAGAATTTCTCATGACCTCATATGGGCATGGTAAATCTCAACAACTCCTTACTTGGATTTAAAATCGGGTTAGCATGGTGACCTTTTTATTAAATCAAGTGGGAATTTTCCATTAGTAGGTGAAATGTATGTACTTTCCATCAGGAAGGATCAGTTATGGTAGGTGCATGCCCACATCTCCGTCTAAGACAAAAACACACTGGGGACATGCTCACATGCCCATCCAAACCTGAGGGGGCCTAACTTAATAAACTGAACCTCTTAAACATTTTCGTATGATTTCAATATCTAAGAGGTTCACTTTTATATCATTTGGCCATATTCGGGCAACCATTTCCGGGCCATATTTACCATCTACGTGTCATTTCAGCTTGACCCATTATACATCATTCTTGGTCGAGATGGCCTGATTTGCTTCATTCTTCATGTGCCCACATTTTGCTATAACTAGCCATGTCATTGGCCTTCATCTTCTAGCTCATTTTGAACCTTGTAGACTTCTTTCCTCTTGGTGCTATTCATATGGGCTATAGAAAGGATACCTATATATATTTATATTAATGAAGGGAAAACTGACTGAGCTTCATATAGGCATGATATCAAGATTACACCACTAGCTCTCTAGCTCAACATAATTTGCACAAGAGGGTCAGGTATGGCCTTGTTTGTATAGATCTAGTTGTATGCATATGGGTGTAAAGAAAGGGGCAGTTATGGGATATGATGGGATTGCCGAATAGTGGGCTATGGGGGCAGCCATGCATAAAGATAGGGATGTAGCCTTTATAGGGCTGAACAATGGTATGTATGGACTGCATGTAAGCAGGAATATAAGATCAAGTATGGGCTGTGGATGGGACAGTTTTATGTCCAAGACTAGGGCCGAATAGTATAGGGGACTGTCATATGGCTTTAAAGAATGAACTAAAAAGTGTGTATAAGGCAACCATACATAGGCTGAGTATATAGCTAAAAAAATAGTCGAACTGCAAAGTGGGGCTGACATATAGCTGAACATAGGGCTATAGACTGACTGTTATAGAGTCATGGAAAGAAAATCAAACAGTGAACTATGAACTGTTCATGGGGTCTCGTCCATTGGTATGAGGAAAGACAATTGATAAAATCTATATGCATATAAGGAGGGAGAGAGGGGGTCGAGCCATGCATAGTTGCATGGGATTAAGCCAAAGGCATGCATGGGATGACCAGAGGGATAATCTAGGCGCATGGGAAAAAGGAGAAAGGGCCGAGGGCCTATATGGGCATGACTATAATTCACCTTTTCTTCATCTTCTTCTCCTTGACTTCCCTCTTTCTGCAGGTCCTATCGAATCTTTCTCTCCCTCCTAGCTCTCCTCAACACTTGTTTTAAGCATCCGGAACCTTTCACGTATGGCTAGATTTACTGTTTATGTAAAGATATCAGTGGAGAGTCCACCCCATCGAGGATTGTACCAATTATTTCCGTTATCTTGCACACAAATGGAAGACCTGGTCCATTTTCCTATCTTCCAGCATCCTTCGTGGCCTATTTGAATATTAGGTGAAGTCCTAGCATGGGTGGACTCTACTCATTGGTTGAGAACCCACTAGAGTAAGAGATAGTCCCGGTCAAGCTTTGGGTGGTGGGAGATAGGCACTGGAACTGCCTCCCTCTCCTCCTGCTTTGTAGGACTCTCCGATGTGGCATATCCCAAGGGTTGCATACAAAAGATAGGCTGCTATCATATAGGAGCTCTGATGGTTGCATTTTTAACCAACCATCCCATCGTATGACAAATGATCCAATGGTGAATAATAGCCATTAGATCCTGTCATTTAGAATCATGAAAATGATGCTTGAATGACCATAAGATGGGCCGAAATTAGAAGTCAAACAGGCTTGATATTATGTATCATCATTGCCCATCAATATGACCATAATAATTGCATCAGAATCATGACGAATTGATTTAATTCCCATCATCATCAAATCTCAACCCTTGGATCTTGTGAAAATTGCATGAAGGTTTGATACAAAATTCAATGCATTTGTGTGAAGCATATATTTAAATGACCTTGTTGGTCAAATAAATTTCTGATTGATTCTTACATGCTTCTGATATTATCCTGGCATATCCAGATCACTCATTTGATCACCACACATCCATTAAGCACTTTATTCAATTGTGCTTCTGAGAACTTTGGAGAATGTCAAGATTTGACATTTTGTGTATATCAGATGATATATCATCTGAATTTCCCAATTAGGCTTGATTTTCACCAATATCAGCCCATCCGGACCATATGACATCTTGATGTATCTTAACTCCCCCAAAAACCAACGAGGAATCAGAAGATCAGCAAGTACAGGCCACTGGGTCAAGCGGGTAGATGTCCCTAATACCCCCTCAACATACCTTACCAACCCCCCCCCCGCCCCAAACCGTTCCAAGCAAGAAAACCAATCAGCCCAGGTCTCTAGGGACGAAGGGAGCACAAAGCCTCGGTTTTCCCCAAGTTGGCCTTGCCCAGATCTGAGTAGTGGCATCAAACAGGTCCGAAGGCATGAACATTGGAGCCCCTACCCTTCACTAGAGAAAAAAAAGGGAAAAGAAAAAGAGTGAAAGAAAAGGATTTCATACATACTAATTTTGTTAGAAAGAAATAAAAATCAAAGATATACTATTTCCTTCATTCATTTGAAAACATTGTTCTGTACCATGTGTTATCATGATAGTTCATCAAGAGTTGCATGAGCTGTCAACATAATTTCATCCAATCTATCCGAAGATCAATAGAGGGAGGTCAGAATTCAATTCTAAGAACCTACCTATAACTTCACCCATTTACTCAATTGAAAATACCAAACAATATCCCGTAAACATATACATACCTATACCCATAACATAAGATACCCCTTATTACAACAAACTCACATATTATTATTTTAATTTTTTCATAAGATGTTAAGATGTGAAATTTCAACAATTTGACTGTTGATCTCCAGATCAAGGTTTCGTACACACATGCAGTTTTGTTCTTGAAGGACAAGAAGATCCAATTTCTCTTGGTTGCAAAGTAAATCTGACTTCACTTACCTTGTTATCCGCATTAAGGCCTATCACATTCCGTGTGACAATCCTCATTAAGAATATAATACTAAGTTCTTACTCACAGCTGACTTTCTTCTTCAATCCCCTTCCAACTGGATGTCATTCAGGACAAATTGGAGATCCCTCTTCCAACTTTTGCACTGGCCTGGTTGAGTTAACCTTCAGCCTGGTGGTGAAACTGATCTCCTTTACATTCCACAGAAATTTTCTGTGCGCTTCCTCCCTTCTTAAAAAAAAGAGATCCACCAATCCCCCATCGGTTCGATGATCCCATCTGGCCAATCCTCCTGGCAGTCAGTTCATAGCACCATCAAGGCAGGCCTTTTGGCCTTCATGGAACAGGAGGATCAGATGCTCCACCAATGAGTCAACCACTAGCCAAACCTCTAGTGGCTCTGTCAGCTTCATGAGGTTCTTGACAGCATGACTCAGCTCCCCCTCTTAACTACCACAGAACCAAATTGCATTCACAATGGCATCTAAGGTTGTTATCTCCAGTGTGCGGATAAGCACCGTGGCTTGTCAAAAGGAGTCCTCAGCCTTCACATTTCCATGCCCACCAGTGGACTTAACACAAGATCTACTGAGGTGGCCAGTTCCATGACAACTCCAACAGCATACCGCATTCCAGCAGGTTGCAGTCCCTGTTTAAAGGCATCTAGCACATATTTCCATCAAGCCTGCTACAATCTCTAGCTGTGCATCTCTGATGGAGATGCCCTCCATGAACGCCTCCAACCTGCACCTCATGGCAACACCTGTAGGTCCTGTACCATTAGACCCGTGTGAAGCCCTCCTCATTGTTGTCCAATGCTGCCTGACTGATGCCACAGCTTCAAAGACAAGCATTGGTAAAACCAAGGAACCCTAGGAGTGCTGCTGGCAAGGGTGACTCAAACTTCAGGGCAGTACTGGCTAATGTCTGAGGTGCATCCTCCACAAGGTCAGCATCCGGAAATGGAGGTACCTTGTTTGGTAAGGATCTTCATACAAAAGAAATCAAGCTCCTCAACCAGAAGGTAGAAGGAAAGGAATGACCTCAGATGCCCTCCAGCAAACAGCAAATACAAAAACATAATAAGCAAAAAGAGGAAAATGCATAAAGAAGGAATCAGGATGCCACAGAACAATACAAAATTCTTTCAGAAAATAGCCATTCAATGACATGTAATTTATACAGAAAATTTCCAAGAGAAAATCTGGCTACCATACATTTTGTTGCAGAGCACAAAAAATGTAATTTAGTAAATGATCACAGATACTGAATTTAGGCGAATACCTGTCTTTGCAACTGTTCAAGCCTAAGTTTCTCTGCATTTGCAAGTTCATATTCACCATTCTCTAGGTATCTCTGGTCAGGCCTAAGCCTGGAATCAGTTGGAGGTAACTTATCTATCAGGCTGGGTATCAACTCATTCAATGAGATAGCAAAGGGTGTCAGATTATAACGAGTTTGGTTCAATGATTTGTCTCGCTCCCAAAGAAGCACTGCCTCTGACATGGGATCATAGCCTTTTGGTTTTGTCGTAGGATCACCAAGGACAAAGTATATAGCTTCATCCCACTTTCCTAGAAGCATCGCAACCTTTTCTCCTGTCCTATTATCCTGCACAAACCCATGAACCTGCAGATACAAAATTAAAAAGTACTGTAAAAATACTTTGAACACTGCCATAATTATCTATAAAAAAATTATACCCAAAAAGAGATAATTAACAGCAAGAAATAGTACATACCGATTGACTGTTCATCAATGCGTAAGAAAACAAAGTAGATATTAAACTCAACTCAACTCAAGCCTTAGTCCCAAGTTAGTTGGGGTCGGCCATATGAATTCGCTTTCTCCACTCATGTCAATTTTGAGTTACCTCTTCATAGATATTTAAATAATCTAAACCATGTTGAATTACCCTCCTCTTAGTTAACCAAGGTCTACCACGTCCTTCTTTTGTTTCTTTTATGTTAATATTTTCTACTTTTCTTACAAAAGCCTCCTTAGGTTTACATTTAATATGTCCAAACCATCTCAATCTCCTTTCTTTCAATTTATCTATAAATGTTGTTACTCCTACATTTTCTCTAATATAATTATTTTTTATTCTATCTAATCTAGTATGATCACTCATTCATCTTAACATTCTCATTTCAGCAACACTTACTTTAGATGTATGTTTTTTTTATTTTCCAACATTCACTACCATGCAACATTGTAGGTCTTATATTTCTATGATAAAATTTTTCTTTCAACTTTAGTAGAATCATGTGATCACATAGAACCCTATAGTTAATCTCCACTTCATCCAACATGCTCTAATTCGATGATTAACATTTTCAAAGAAAATAAAATTCCTTAATATCATATCAAAGATATGACAGATCTAGACATGGTTTTGCAGGATCCGCTGATATGGATTGGGCTCAGCTGGCGCCAACCTGATCCAGTGGGAGCCCAATCCTGAGGCCAAGTTCAGCCAGGATCATACTAGGTTCGGTCGGATCAGCCTGGATCGGCTGATTCCTAACTGCTCTATGAAGGATTAGCATCACTGCTGCTGTTCCTCACAGCCATATCAAGTCCATACTCTGCCCAAAAAATGTCAGAGAAACCAGATTGGTTGCCTGTCAGGCAGGAAATATCACCTCGCTAACCATCCCGAGGCATGGCTGGAAAACTGATGACACAAATAAATAGACACTACTGATACATTATAAAGTTATCTTGTATTGAAATTTTATAGAACAATCCCAAAAGTTCTTGGTTTTTAAGAATAGTATCAACTAATTGAACCACAATTGTACCACTCCACTGAACCAACCAGTATGCATGTTATAGGCTAGGATATTTCAATATGAACCTGAAATTGGCAAATTGACTGCACAGTTTGAATAATTGGCAATCCCAGTCAGGATCAGCAGGTGCCAAACCAATCGGGTGGAAGACCAATCCAATAGCCAATTTCTGCCAGGATCAGGCTAGGCTCAGTCTGACTGCTGCCAAGCTGCGGTGGTGGAGTGCCAGTAGCTGTCCCTGCCACCCTGTGAGGGTAAGGAACAAGAGGGCCCGATACTTGATGAATCCGCTCATATCGGGTACAAAGGATATGATACGGGCTTTTTCCCCACCTGGTTAGGACAGGGAAGGTGCAAGGGTGGCCACCACCATCCCTCCACCACTTACTAGCAACAATCTCACTGGATCCTAGCTGACCCAACATCGGTGATCAGTCCAGAAATACGCTTTTTGTTTTTTTATCAATTTCTGGAAGGGCTGATCCAGGTGAATTTGGATTGGGATTGGCCCTGGCCGATTCAAGGGCTTAATCTAACTGGGAAATCCTTAATTGACAGGAGCCAGGGATACAGATGGAATGATTTTAAACCTGGTAGTCCCATTTTATCAATGGGGTGGGAATAATTGGCCTGTCCCAGCTGGGATGTGAGCTTGGAATGCAATCTCGAAGAATATCTCTCCAAGCCTCCAAGAAACAAGGCTCACAAGATCCATTTAAATCGGTTTAATATCTCTTATTGCCTTATGTTTATATATGTATTTTACTATCCTGCATTGCCACCTTCCTTATGAATTTCCATTCTTGCAAACTCTTCATTACAGTGTTAGTACATTTAACCCACCTTCTTAATGCAAACGTTATTGTCAAGCAAATTTTGATCAAACAAAAATCCTATAATCCTAAACCTTTTCTTCAATTGTTGCTTTCTCTTTTCCTCTGTACTTGGGAATGTCATTTTATTACACCTGCCATAAATATAGAATTTACAGACCACATTGCTAGCCTCCCAGGATTTGTAAGAGAGCTCTCTGTTGTCTCCCCCATTTGCTACCATCAAGTGAAGCCAATAGCCTAATTTGCATTTCTTGGATGTGACACATAACAGACATGGGATTGTCCGGCATATTCAGAGTCAAAAAGGTTGAATTTCCCAGTTTTTGCTCTTCATCTTATTCAGAACTGCAGAGTTGTGCAGCCAGCATCTTCCACCTTCCAAGATGACTTATTGCCTCCTTTGGTTAAGTGGCAGGGTATTTTTCTGTAGCTTGTCTCACTGTGTTCCATCTTGATAGAATCGGTTCTCTTTAGTTTCTAGTTATATTTTTCTTCCATGTACAGCCATTTCCTTTCAGTTCAATGAACTGTTACAAAAAACGTATTAGAACTTAGAACATGAGAGGTCCAAGATCTATGAAATGTTGCCTCCCAGATCCCCGTACGCTTCTGTGTGAACCTCGTTTTCTAGTTCTGAAAAAGAAAAGTTCTGAGTTTTTGGCGAAATAATGAATGTCCCAAACTTATCTAGGAACAAAGGTGATATCCTATAAAAATATTAGATAGTTCAGTGGTATTTTAAAAGTATTAGAACCGAGATTCTGGTTATTTGAAAATTCAATTTTTGACATCTCTCCGCCGGATGGTGCGAATATTCGGAGTTGACTTACATCAAACAATGGCTCAAATATCCTTGATTAACCATCGTAGCAGCCTATTTTGGAGAAACGTGCACATCCACAAAACATGATATACTCAACAGAGCAACAGCCTTGTAGGCTTGATGGGACATAAACTGCTGATTTGAGAGTTGATTGATTTTAGAGGGAGCATCAGATTCAGATTTTTTTAATTTTGATTGGTTTGTTTCAATTGTTTTTTTATTTTGGTTCGGTTGTTTGATTTAAATTAGGTTTGATTGATTGGTAAGTTGTTTTAATTTTGATTTTAAATGAGTTTGCATTGTTTTAAACATTCTGGAGTTTAGGATTTTGGGAGTTCAGAATCATTTAACAAACTGTTTTTTTTTCAGGTTGATTTTGACATGCTTTAAATGTTAGATCCGTTGTTAATTTAGTGCCCTTTGCAATTAGTATTTTGCAGTTCGATTTAGGAATTGATTTAGGTAAGATTGGATACCTTTAAAATGAATTTTCAGGTTATTCAGATCTAATTTTTATGTATGTTTTCAGATTTGTTAAAATCTGATTTTTTTGGTTGGAAGTTTGATCTTTGAAAATTTCTTGATTGTGATTCATTTCTTATTGAACTTATGTGGTTTTAATTGAGTTTTCAGATATGTTTAAATCTGTTTTTGTGTTTTTAGAGACAGATTGTGATGCTTTGCTTTATGTTTTGGATGTTGTTTAAAGTTTAATTTAATTGTTATTTTGTTTAAAGGTTTTACTTTGTTGTATTAAGCACCTTTTGACTGAATTTTCCAAATTGCCATCAATCTGATTTTTATGCATTTTGATTGTGTTTTGACATCATTGTAAGTCAATTTGATTGCCTTGGGTTCACCTCCCATCCGGCTCATTGGGCCGCCAATCAATGCTCGATTTCATACAATTGTAACATCACTTGAATGATATTTCATTTCATTGGCCGAAATACAATGCTTTTGAACATATGGTAAAAAAATTTGGCATTCCTCCCACCAATGTAGATTTACATAGAGCTTGGAAAATTTTCAGCATTACAACGACATACTGACCTTTTTCCAACTTTGATAAAATTTACGTGTCCAAAAATGACAAGTGTTGTCATGCCATATTGAGGGAAGGATTGCCGGCTGTGGAAGTATGCCTACGCCATCTCCAAATTGACATCCCGAGGCAGACCCAAGGGAGCCATCCAAAAGTGGAGTACCCGTGAAAGGGTGTTTCACTCCTTATTTTAGTTTTTTTTCCACATATCTAATTTTCATTTATTTATTTCCTCTTGGTCAAAGCCGCTTGGACCGGCTTGAGTCCCATCGGCGTTCTTAGCCGGCCTTCGATCTTCTTGAGCTTAATGGGCCCATCTTGAGTCTTTTGGGCCGGAAAGTCTTATTGGGAAAACTACCACCTTGCTGGAGAGTTCTCAATTGGACTGACTTGAAAGGGCACCCGGCTATGCCCTTGTCCTGTCAGATGATTTCCAAGGGAATCCGGGTCATCATCTTCACGCCAGCCCATGCAAAAGGGCTGCTGTCCTCATCTGTTTTTTGTAGGAAGAAAAAAAAACTGTTATGAATATGTTTGCTTCCATCAGCTATGAGGACGGCAATGTGTGTGCCTCGAAAAGGGCTGAAAGTGACCTGTTTTAGGTGGTCACTTTAGGGACACCACAAGGGGCAACACGAGAGAAGTTGGAAATGGCGCAAGGAGCTAAAGTGGGATTTTTTAGGAGGGTTGCAAGGGGGCTAGAACATGATTTTTTGAAGGAGAGCCACAAGGGGGCTGTTTAGGTAGGAGACTGAGAGACCGCCTGGAGTAGATTTGGTCTGTCATATGGATTCTAAGAATCTCCAGGTCATCACTTTCTCCTAGGGCTCTAAGAGAGCCAGAAATGACTTGTGTACTGGTGGGAAGAATGGACTAGTGGCGTTTCTTTTAGGATCTGTTTAGGGGTGTCTTAGGTGGTCCAGACAGGTAGTTGGAGGATGCCCGGTTGGAAGACTAAGCAGGGGTCGGACAGACCTGTTTACGGGGTCTTCTGGTGGACCGGCTGTAGCTTGTATATGGACTACCATATGACAGTTTCAGAGAGCCAAGAATGGCTGTCTAAGGAGGCCTGGTTAAGGACCAATCTATGACTGATTAAGGGGTCACCATGAAGGAGTAGAATGTGGTCTACTGTAGAGGCCTGACAGGTGGTCGAACAGGGCTGGAAAATAGCCTGACTAAGGACCTATTTTAAGCGTTCTGAAAAGGACCTGTGTAAGGGG
Organism: Cryptocoryne crispatula var. balansae; assembly: GCA_036172225.1. Classification (NCBI taxonomy): domain Eukaryota; kingdom Viridiplantae; phylum Streptophyta; class Magnoliopsida; order Alismatales; family Araceae; genus Cryptocoryne; species Cryptocoryne crispatula. Next base: position 24,822,420 of record CM069925.1, read on the forward strand.
CCTTCTGGTGGACTGAATGAGAACCAAACAGAGGGGACATGTGGCCTGTTAAATGGGCTGTGGAATGGGCCAAAAACAGGTTCAGTTTGGGATGTTTTAAGGACCTGAACTAGAGACTGCTTGGTGGGCTCTTAGGGACCTGTTTAGGGGGGTCTTCTTGGTAGGCCAACAGGAAGACTGATCAGAGGGGAAAATGGCCTGTTAAGGGGGGTGCGTAATAGGCTAAAACAGGTGCTATTGGGAGATTTTATGGGACTGAACAGAGGGGTGTTCAATGGGCCAGAAAGTGGCCTGTTTAGAGGAGTTGGGTAAGGTCAATTGGGCCTTGAAGAGCTTCATTTGGGTTGCTGATGTCCATGAAGGCCAGCTCAGGCCATTAAAAGGATTGAAAAGAGAATTCAGAGAAAGTTTGGAGGTGGCCTTAAAGGGTTACATAGCTAGCATTTTTTACATCCCCTACCTCATCTTTTTTGCTTTGGATGTAGGGGAGGATGAAGGACACTGAAAGACTCTCCTCTCCAAGGGAGATTGGTGCCAAGAGGGGCCACAAGGGGAACCACCCGTTCTCCTTCTTCTTCTCTTCCCCTTCTTCCTTCCTTCTATCTCTTGGCCATGGGCAGGGCTGGAAGCAGGCATGTAGAGAGGCAGCAAACCGGCAACCTGTCAACATCTTCAGCAGGTGGTCCTAGCCTTGGCATGTCCTCTTTGATAGAATCAGGTGGGATATCAAGGGACAGCAGAGGAGTCAATGGGGAGGTGGCTGTTGACTTCTCCTAAATGGTTAATTGAACTTAACTCTTTGAATTCTCCTAGGATTTCAATGTCTTGTGAGTCCCATGAGTTCTCCCATTTTGACTAATCTTTTGATTTTCCCATGCCATTTATGAGCCAAAGATGACATGGCAAGTGAGCTGGACAAGGACGGTAGGGCCAGCTGAGGTGGACATCTAATGTGGCCTGAATTGGGCTTTTCTTGGACACGGCCCACTTCTCCTTCCTCTTAATGGGGCTGTGCACAAGTGGGATTCAAGGTGCTAGATAACAATTGAATTTAATCAAGTGTTTGCACCGATGGGGCTAACCTAGGACTTGATTTGGCCCAATTGAGAGTCGGACCACATAGGACTTAGTTTGGTCCTCTTTTTTATTTCCTTTCTTGCAAAAACAATTGACACCAACAAATGCCCCCCACGGACGGTTTCTTGGAGATTGGGGTTGACAAGGAATCGTCCGTGTAGTTGGCAGTTCGATCTTCTTTCCTATTGATTGAATGGCCATCTTGTCATATCTTGATCATTCCTGGACCAAAAAGGGCTTGGGCCCTTAGCTTTGTTTATCTGCCGTTGCTTTGACAATTTTTTGTTCGATGTCCATCAGAAGCTTCTGATATCTGAGTCTATACCAGCACTTGATTTGGCGTGAGCTTTCCTAAACTTTCGAAGAAGGTCGGAACATGAATAAATCTTCCTTTCCCTTTCTTTTGAATGGCCTTAACCATTCCCGTTTTATTCTTTTCTCTTTTGGGAAGATCTGTTCTTAAGTATATCTCCTTTTTTCTGAGTAAACTGAACTTTTTCCTGAGCTTTGCTTGTTGGAATGGTCAGCTCAAATTCTTTCTCGTCTCCCTTTTCTTTACATTCTTTGTTTTCCTTTTGATTGAACCAGGTTTCATCAAAGCATGAATCCTGAGTTTTTTTATCGGGCTAATCGGCTCCAATTTATGCTTCTTTATCCTTTTTTTACAGGCTTGACTCAATCAAGCCAGTTTGTGTTTGAAACTTCACCCGGGCCAATATCGTTTGGTTTAACCAGGACCGGTCAAGTGAATGGACCGGTCTGGGTTTTTCTCTCCTTTTGTTTCCGGTTTTCTGCACTGCGGCTCTTCTTGGTGACCATTTCTTTTCACCAGCATTTCTTTCTCCATCCACCGCAGGAGGTGCTGTGAAAACTTGGAAGCCGCTGAGCTCTCTGCAGCCGCCAAGTGCTCTTTCTACTGCTGTTGTAAGTGCCTAGCCTTCTTGGACCCACTGTGACTGGACGTCTGGACCTACCAGTCCTTCCGTGGCCTTCGAGGTGGGCTTTTGCCATTGTTGTCGGGCCTACAGGTGCCTAGCCTTCTTGGACCCGCCATGACCAGATGCTCGGATCTGCTGGTCATTCCATGGCCTTCACAGTGAGCCTTTGCCGATGTTGTCAGGCCTGCGAGGGTGGCCTATCAGTGTAGTCTTTGGGTGCACGGACTTGCTGGTCCAACCATTGCCACCTTGGGATTTTGCTGTTGCGGCGATTTTGACTGGCTCTTGGCAGTTCCACCGCGGCCTTCGTAGGGGCTTTCGGCATTGTCATTAGGCCTGCGAGGGGCTGTTGCTGACGTCGCGGAGGCTTGGGGTCCCCCATTGGGCCTGCCTGCTGGTGCCGCAGGTGTGTTTAGTCACCACCGTCGATCCTTCTGTCGTCACAGCTGGGTGTTTGGATCCGTCGACTCCACCGTGGACTTCGTAAGGGCATTCTACTGTCATGGCTGGGTTCTTCCGATGTCAGCTTTGGGCCGGTCTTGTTGAGACCTTGGTAGGGCCTATTTGCTACTATTGTCGAGCCAGCGAGGGGCTGCCATCAGGCCTTCTTGACCCAGCTACTTCTGCTACAATACTTGGCTAACTCCGGTGGTTTTGTCATGTCTTTGGACTGCGTGGGCTTGCATACGGAGGAGACCGTTGTCGGATTGTGTGAACAGGTCCACTTTTCTTCCTCCTCTTGGTGTCGATTTTATGCCATTTGTTTTCTCTGAACGTTTTGTCCCGTTTCCTTTTTCTTTAGCATGACTTTAAAAAATCAGTTGCTTTTGCTTTGTTGTTTTATTTTTTCTTCAGATTGACCAATGTTTGGCCGAGGGCATATTGGCTCGCCACCTAAGCGGGGCCCAATTCTTGTCCCGAGCACACTTGCCGGGTCTCATTCTAGATGTCACCAGCTTGGCGTGGTTGTAGCTGAGCCACTCGAAGTGCCTGCCTTAGCTGACCCAGTTGAGATTGCATGGATTCACCGAGTCGACAGCCGTTTTCATTATGATTGATCAGGTGATTACCCAATCAACTTTCCATCAGATCAAGAGCTCCTAGATTTCATTGGCTTCCTAGTCTCATTCCCAGATTGGCCTCCGAGCACCTTTCTACAGAGGAGAGACACTTACTACAATGTGCCATTCTTCGAGGATGCGACTCCCTGTGGGGCATGGCTGAGTTGTGCTATCCATTTTTTCCGATGGGGTTGGAGTACCCTCATCCATAGTTTCTTGTTCGGCATTTCATAGGGTTGAATGGTGATCTATTAGGTACACATTGCGCAGTCCGGGATTTTTGTCTAGGGACTTGGAGGTTGGATCAACAATGTGACTCAATTGCTGGTTCAGATAGGCAAGGCTCGCTTTTGTTACCAGGGAATCCTCATTACAGTAGCGAGGGGTTTGAGAGAAGTTGCTTGCTTGATGATTTTTTAACATTGGAGATTGATAATTGGTATGGGTAGTTGTTAGTATAGAGTCCGCACCGAGCCAGATTTGGTGCCTGAGTGGCTAGAATGTATTCTAGCTAACTTTATTGCTCGTTTAGAGCGTGTTGGTTTATGGGCTATTGTGGAGGTTGCTTTGTATGGTTATCCACACCATGAAGGGTACATCCAAGCCCTCGCTAAGTGATTTAACCGGTGGTGGAATACCTTGTGACTGCCAGAGTGTGTTTTCTCTGGATTTGTGGAGTTTTCACATGATCTTTGGACTGTCGATTCATGGAGCACCTTACGAGGAGCTGGTGCTTGATGACTTGCACCGTTATTAGACTGATGCCTTGGGGAATTATGTTCTATCATATTGTCATTTGTCACCGCTTCCCGGTGAAGGTATGTCGTGATTTGGCATAGACTAGTAGAGTAGAGACTTCAGAGGAGCCTTATAGGGTTACTTCTAATTCGTGACTACATTTCTATTACGGTGGCTCCTATTGTTACAAACACTCCCTTGTTCGACTGAACAAGGGGCGCTTAAGGCTTCTACTTTAGCCTAAGTCGCCTCCAATGGCTCACCTTACTAGGCTTAAGGCCCCCTACGAGATAGAGGATCCTTGGGATCTGGAAGAGATTACTCATCTGGCAGCTTACCTTGCATATTGGCTTGCTACTTTCACTATTCCTTTCAAGGATGACGGCAACGGGTCAATGTCATCTATCTAGCTTGTCGGTTGCCATGAGGCAAACGGTTGGCAATTGCTTCGGTTGCATTGGCAACTATCTATCATTACTTCGGTGCACTAGTGACTCATCCCTCCCCTCGGGACTACACTGCAGTGATGACAACCAATTATGTTTGTGCTTGGGCGACTTCCTTTTTTGATGAAGTTTCCTCTTCTTCTGATGGTTCTTCTAGGTAGGCTCTGATGCTCAGGCTAGTTGACAAGCCTGGTTTACGTCTTTCACAAGGATCTGATCAAGGGGAGGCGTGTTCTTCCTTTATTGCCAAAAGTTGGTGCTTCAACTTTATCTTTTGATCACTATTACCGGAGCTATTGCCTTGACACTGCAGTATAGTGAGGGAAGAACCTTTAGTCAATCGACCATCTTTTTGGTGGATACTCAGAGCGAGTTGGATAAGGGTGGTGTTTGAGTACGCGGGCTTGTGTACTTGTGTTTCGACATGGTCGACAGGTCATTTTGGAGCCATACATTCCTCACTGTTTCGGGAGGTGTTTTGGCTATTACCAGAGTATGCCTTCATGGAATGCCATCTCGCGAGATCTCGCCGAGATCTCGCGAGATCTCGGTCTCGCCAAGGGGGCCGAGACCCGAGACTGCCGAGATCTCTCCCCAAGTAGCCTAGTCTGAAAAATAATTTCTTCGGGGGGTTTTGCCTCCCTGATACCAAAAAAAATTATACATAATATACCAAAAAAATCCTTTCGGGGGCTTCGCCCCCCGACAACCCCCCATAAAGGGGCGCCGCCCCCTCGACCCCGCGACCGACCGCGCAGTCGATCCGCGACTACTCGCGCCCCCCCATTTACGATAGTGTAAACATAATAATATATCTCACTATCACTTATACTATCGCGTATAAAAATGTGCTACAAGTTTAATACCATATTAGTATTTAAATAAGATTGTATACAAGATTAAATCTTTTAGAAACACAAAGATCATTTTTTTATATTAAGAGTACTTTGTAATTGTTCATTCACACAATTGATGTATAAAATGTGTTATATATTTTCATGTAAATTCATTGATGTACTCCTATCTTTATAAGATATTATGTTATGTTTCATACATATATACATTTTGATCCGAGAATCCGAGATCCGATCTCCCGAGATTTTTCCGAGATCTCTCCGAGATCTCTTCTCTTTCACCCTCCCGAGACGAAGCCGAGATCCGAGATGGCGAACCTTGTATGCCTTCAAATGCGGATTTGGACATTCCCAGTCAGCTTTACACAGGTCTATACCATCATCTTGTTGTTGCAAAGTGGTGGAACTTCTTCTTTAGAGACAACCAAGGCAATACTGTGATTATTCCTCCTTTAGGGGTTAGAGGCAATACTATGCCAACCTGATGGTGATGAGTTGTTCAATCATAGCTTGTTGAACGTGGTCTATGAAATCTTGCAGAGGAGATAGAGGTAGTTGATGATGATGTACTTCTAATATGTTGTCGTCCATGAGTGGTCTAGGCACCGGAGGCTAGCAAGCCATTAACCATAGCGGAAGTGGCGAGAGCTCCACTTGAGCAACACGAGGATCATTGGAAGCTCCATCTTCTTCCAAGTCTTGAATTGGTTACAGTTAGAGTAGGCCAGCATTGGCAATAAGAGCCCTCAACTGTTGGTTTTCTCTCCATAAATCTTCCATCGTGAGGGCAGAGGGTGCGACTTCCTGAACCATGTGTTGTACGATCTCATTATGATCATTACATTGGGAGGGCTCGGCGGCTACAACCGATTGTTGTGCTAATTGACTACGTGTTCATGGTCTCAGTCAGGCCGCAGTCTTGGAAGCTTTAGGGCATCATCAACCTAGTTATTTCCTAAGACAGTGTAGGAAGAGAATATTTGCATTCAGCCCCCTGTCTCCTTGGTCACTTGCCGCTTGGGAAGGCCAACCAGTAATGCTGGGTAGGGCTGATAAAATGTTTTAAAGGCATACCCTAGCTGCGGTGGGGTCTCCAAAATGGCCAATTCCTATTCTTTGGGCAACTTGCTTTTCAAGTTGAGTGCTCAAAAGAAGTCTTGGTGTTGGGGCGCCAAACTAGTTTAAATCCTGGGGCCGGAGGTGTAGGACCGTATACCTGGTTAGAGTGGAGATTCATCAAGCAATCCCTCTGATGGATAGAGACTATAACTGGGGGTCTACCCCAGTTGACAAGACAGGCCATCCCTGAAGTGGGCTAGCAGACCAGCCGTTTGTTGATGCTCCTTGAGTGGCAAGGTGGAGCACCTACTGAATTTCCTTGTTTCGGGTCATGGGGCAACCTAGAACTTGGTCCTTCACACAGGAGAGATGCCCCATGGATTTAGCATTAGTAACCATCGAATAGCCAGTGTTCAAGAAGCAAACGGGAGGCCTCCTTCCTCTTTAGGTGATGGGTGTAGTAGCTATCACCGGCCTAATCAAAGTCTGATCAATCTCCTGTAGCGAGTCAAGTGCAGAAAATTTGTTGTATAAAGGCAAGGTGATGCGCTATAGTTGTTGGTGTCTATCTGATGGGGACATATTTTGGTAATTTTAGATTTTTTCTTTTATTTGTGTCCCTATGAGGACGAGTCTGTAAATAGACCATTTAGAGGTCCTTTCTTTAATTTTTCCCACCCCTTCTTTATAAGGAGGTTCGATGTACATAGTTCAACAAGCAATACAGTCAAGTTTTGGAGCCTTCGGGTTGTTCTCCCGCGTAGGGGCTGCGGCCCCATCTTCTTCCCATGTCTTCCCCGATCGGCCAGGAGGGCCATTCCCCCTTCCACCTTCCAAAATCGGCAGGTAGCCGATCACCGTTCTCCCTCCTCATCCTCTGGCCTCCGTGCCATTCATCCTCTCTTCCCCTTCTCGGTTCCTCACGCGATTGGACGACGGTGATGTCCCGCCGGATCTACCCTCACAGAAGCTCTCCGATAGATTCCTTCCAAGGCTACGACAGGACCGGATCCAATTCCTCCAACTCCATTCGCGTGGATACGACGTAGGAAGAAGAAGAAGGCGGAGGCGGAGAAGGAACGGAAGGGAGGGGAAGGCATATCCGGCGATCCCCGGATCCGACCTCCCCCTTTCCCTTGTCATCGCAAAGCTTTCTTCCGGACTCTCCCGTCCCTGCCGCCGAAGCCCCGATGCCCTCCCGGAATCGCGCAGCCGTGCGTCGGTTTCCCCCCCTCTCACGGTCTCCTTCTTCCCCGAGGCAACCGCGAACGGACGAAGGAGGAAAGAGGAAGGAGAGGATGCCGGAGCTTCGACCACCATCGCCATCGCCTGCTCCCTCCGCTCTGTCTGCTCCATCGCCTGCACGCTGCTCTGAGGACGACGACGGCGCTGCGACGACCGGGCGAGGACGACGCGTTGCTCGGCCCTTTGTCGCAGCCCGCGCCCGCGTGGAGGCCGCCGCGATGTCGCCACGGCGACAGATGCGCAACGGCGAGGACGCGGCCACGCCACCCCGGGCACTTTCCCCTCCGCGCGCCACGACCCCCGCTCACGCCCGCGAGCGCGGCCGGCTCGCGCAGCCTCGCACCCGGCCGGTCCGCGGCCCAGACCGGCCAACCGGCCGGTTCGACCGGGTTCTGACCCGGTTCACCCCGGTTCAGGGCGGTTCAGTGCCTGAACCGCCCGGTTCAGGCCGGTTCAAGGTGTTTTGAGCCGGTTCAGGCCGGTTCAGATCGTCTTGAGACCGGTTCGGACAGGTTTAGGCATATTTTGGGTCCGTTTAGTTCTGTTTAGGGCGATTAGCGCCGGTTTAAGTCGTTTTCGTTCGGTTTAGCCCGGTCTAGCCGGTTTGTCCCGCATCACTATCCTTCTTGAAAGTAGCAGGACTTTTAATGACACTGGCTGGGTGGCTTATGTTCCATAAACACTTTACGTCCCCAATCTTACTGGTGCGACGGGAACCATATTGATGTCGGACCTGCCTAACGATAGCCGGTTTCGGTGCAAGTCCCACAGTGAAAACCCCTTGATTCATAAAATGGTTTGTATCGAAAGGGGTGGCAGGGGTGCCTCCAATGGTGGGGCATCAGCAAGCGATGTTGCCTCCTAGTCAACGGCTAGCAATTGCAACAACAGGTGCATTTCCACAGGGGCTACGATCAAAGTTTCTGACATTGCCCCTAGCTGGTCAAGGTGCAAGTCAGTCTTTGAGAGACAGAAAAATGCGACAGTAGGAATAACGAAGTCAATACAGCATCGTTCAGCGTATGCCTAAGAGTATTTGACTCCGTTGTTGAGGTTCAACGTATGCCTGAGAGTATTTGACTCCGTTGTTGAAGTCCATACACCTTGTAGTCTTGATTTTCCTTGTTGTCTCCTCTTTAAACTAGAGATAGTGGATGTGCATATTCCTACGTTGCTATCATGAGATGAAGGGAGAGAAAGGTCCCACCAAGAATGCATGGAATGCTATCTCGTCGAGATCTCGGCGAGATCTCGCGAGATCTCGGTCTCGCCAAGGAGGCTAAGAAACGAGATCGCCGAGATCTCGCCCTATGTAGCCTGGTCCGAAAAAAATTTTCTTCGAGGGGCTTTACCCCCCAGATACCCCCCACAAGGGGCGTTTCCCTATTGACCCTCGCAACCTAACCGCGCAAGTCGATCCACGACTACTCTACACCCCCCGTTTATGATAGTGTAAACATATTAATATATCTCACTATCACTTATACTATCACATAAAAATATGCTACAAGTTTAATACCACATTAGTATTTAAATAATATTTTATACAAGTTTTAATCTTTTAGAAACACAAAGATCATCTTTTTGGTATTGAGAGTGCTTTGTAATTGTTCATTCACACAGCTGATGTATGAATGTGTTATATATTTTCATATAAATTCATTGATGTACTCCTATCTTTATACGATATTATGTTATGTTTCATACATATATACATTTTGATCCAAGAATCCAAGATCCGATCTCTCGAGATTTTTTCGAGATCTCTTCTCTTTCACCCACCCACCCCCCAAGACGAAGCCGAGATCCGAGACGGCAATCCTTACAAGCATGCCATTTGTGTAAACCTCGTATTTTTTGTTTTAAAAAAGAAATATTTTGAGTTTTTAGAGAAATATGAATATCCCGAGCTTATCTAGGAAAATAAGTGATATCCAACAAAATATTAGATAGTTTAGTGGTATTTAAAAGGTATTAGAACTGAGATTCGGGTTCTTTTTGAGAATTCGATTTTTTGACCCCTCTCTACTTGATGGTGCGAATATCCAACATTGACTTATGTCGAACAATAGCTCAAATGCCCTTGATTAACAGTCATAGTAAGCTATTTTGTAGAAACGTGCACATCCACGGAACATGATAATACTCAAAAGGGCAGCAACCTTTTGGGTTCGATGAGATGCAAACTGCCAATTTAAGAGTTGATTGATTTTAGAGGGAGCATCACATTCAGGTTCATGTCATTTTGATTGGTTTTGTTTCATTTTTTTTTTGGTTCAGTTGTTTGATTTAAATTGGATTTGATTGAATCAAGTTGTTTTAATTTTAATTTTAAATGAGTTTGAAGTGTTTTAAGTATTCTGAAGTTTAGGACTTTAGGGCTTCGGATTCATTTAACAATCTGTTTTTTTTCAGGTTGGTTTTGACATACTTTAAATGTAAGATATGTTGTTAATTTAGCACCCCTTGCAATTACTCTTTTGTTGTTTGATTTAGGAATTCATTTAGGTAAGATTAGATACCTTTTAAATAAATTTTCTGGTTATTCAGATCTGATTTTTATGTATGTTTTCAGATTTGTTAAAATCCAATTTTTGTGGTTTGAAGTTTTATCTTTGAATATTTCTTGATTATGATTCATTTCTTATTGAATTTATGTAGTTTTAATTGAGTTTTCAGATATGTTTAAATCATTTTTAGGGACAGATTTTGATGCTTTGCTTTATGTTTTGGATGTTGTTTAAAGTTTCATTTAATTGCTGTTTTGTTTAAGGGTTTTACTTTGTTGTATTAAGCATCTTTTGACTGAATTTTTCAAATTGTCACCAATCCGATTTTTATGCATTTTATTTGTGTTTTAACGTCAATGTTTAAGTCAATTTGATTGCCTTGGATTTGCACCCCATCCGGCTCATTGTACCGCCAATTGATGCCCAATTTCATACAATTGTAACATCACTTGAATGATATTTCATTTCATTGGCTGAAATACAATGCTTTTGAACATAAGCTAAAAAAATCGGCATTCCACTCACCAATGTAGATTTCCATAAAGTTTGAAAATTTTTGAGTATTACGACAACATGCAAGCCTTTTTCCAACTTTTATGGAATTTACCCGTTCAAAAATGACAAGTGTTGTCTTACCATATTGGGGGAAGGATCAACGGCTACAGGACCATGTCTGCGCCATCATCCGGAACGACAACTCGGGGTGAACTCGGGGAGCCATCCAAAAGTGAAGTACTTGTAACATGATTCGCTAGGTCGCGACCCGGGTCGCCATCCCACCTTGACCTGATCGGTTTTGGGGCCGACCGACCCGGTCCCGACCCCATAATTAATATTTTATTATTATTTTTGGCAACTCCGGACAACCCCGTCCCGACCCAGGTCACGACCCCGGCCAACCCGGGTCGGTTTGGGGCCAAACCGACCCGGTCCCGACTCCCAACCCCACCTTCCTTGACCTGTAAAAGGGTATTTCACTCCTTAATTTATTTTTGCTTTTCGCATTTCTAATTTTTATTTATTTATTTCTTCTTGGTCAAAGCCGCTTGGGCCGGCTCAAGTTTCATCAACCTTCTTAGCCGGCCTTCAATCTTCTTGGGCTTAGTGGGCTAGAAAGGCCTGTTGGGAAAACTGCCACCTTGCTGGAGAGTTCTCAATTGGACCAACTTCGAAAACAACCCAGCTATGCCCTTGGCCTGTCAAACGGTTTCCAAAGGATGCTGAGCCGTCACCTTTAACCCAATCCATGAAAAAGGGCTATTGTCCTCTTTTTTTCTACAGGAAAAAAGAAACCTATTATGAAAATGCTTGCTTCCATCGGCTATGAGGATGGCAATGTGTGCCTTGAAAAGGACTGAAAGTGACCTATTTTAGGGGGGGTCACTTTAGGGATTGAACAAGGGGCAATCAGGTACCAATTTGGGACTGTACAAGGGTAACAAAATAAAGAATTTGGAAATACCGCAAAGGGGCTAAAGTTGGATTTTTTTAGGAGGGCCACAAAGGGGTCTAAACGTAGTTTTTTGAAGGAGATCCACAAGGAGGCTGTTTAGGTAGGAGATTGAGAGCTTGCCCAGAGTAGACTTGGCCCCTCGGACGGATTCCAAGAATCTCCAAATCATCACTCTCTCCTAGCCTCTTAGGGACCTGTTTAGGGGGGTTTTCGGTAGGCCAACAGGAGGGCTGATCAAAGAAGAAAATGGCCCGCTAAGGGGGATGCATAATGGGCTAAAACAGGTGCTATTGAGAGATTTTATGAACCTGAATAGAGGGGCGATCAATGGGCTAGAAAGTGACAAGTTTAGGAGAGTTTGGGTAAGGTCGATTGGGCCTTGAAGAGCTTTATTTGGGCTGCCGATGCCGATGTAGGCCAGCTAAGGCCATTAGAAGAATTGAAAAAAGAATTCAGAGTAGGTTGGGAGGCACCCTTAGAGGGCTACATAACTAGTATTCTTTTACATCCCCTACCTTGTCTTTTTTGCTTCCGATATAGGGGAGGATGAAGAAGGACGCTGAAAGACTCCTCTCTCCAAGGGAGATTGGCGCCAAGAGGGGCTGCAAAGGGAACCCCCTGTTCTCCTTCTTCCTATCCTCCTCTTCTTCCTTCCTTCCTTCTATCTCTTGGCCGCGGGCAGGGCTGGAAGCAGGTGTGAAGAACAGCAGCAAACCAACATCCTATCAGCGTCTTCAGCAGGTGGTCCTGGCCTTGGCACGCCCTTCTCCTTTATAAGATCAGGTGGGATATCAAGGTACAGCAGAGGAGTCGATGGGGAGGTGACTGTTTGCTTCTCCTAGATGGTTAATTGAACTTAACTCTTTGAATTCTCCTAGGATTTCAATGCCTTGACCAGTCTCTTGAGTTCTTCCATGTTGACTTGTCTTTTGATTTTCCCATGTCATTTATGAGCCAAAGATGACATGGCAGGTGAGCTGGACAAGGACAGTGGGGCCAGCTGAGGTGGACGTCTGATGTGGCCTGAATTTGGCCTTTACTTGGCCGCGGCCCACTTCTCCTTCCTCTTAATAGGGCTGTGCGCAACTGGGCTTCAAGGTGCTGAATAATAATTGAATTTAATCAAAGTGGGGGGTTGGGCCAGCTGGAATTTACACCTATGGGGCTAACCCAAGACCTGATTTGGCCTAATTAAGGGACAGACCACCCAAAACTTGGTTTGGTCCTCTTTTTTTTTTCTTTTATTGCAAATAAAAAAAACTGATGCCAACAACTCCCAATGATTTTTGTTCTATGGAAACACATGTTCAATCATATCACAACCTTGAAAATGCCCAACAGGATACTCAAAATCACAATTTTCACAAGCTAAAGATGAAAAAACTAATAGATACTTTGCAAATACACATGAGGCTTACTGAACATGATAGCACTGAAAAGCAAACCACAAAGCATGGAAAAGAAGAGTATCAAATGAAGTGAACACATCTCAGAAAAACTATTCTTACACAAGATGTTAAGAAATAGGCAGATTCACTTCTTAGAAGTACAAGCGTTTTTAACATTTATTTACACATTCAGTTACCTGGTGAGGATTGCGGTCAATGATGGACTGTTCTTTGAACTTGAGCTTGCATGAATAATGCCCATTGCCTCTAATGCGCATGGTCCCATAATGGTCGCAGTATATTTTACCAAGTATAATATTATAAATAGAAGTAGTAACTTTACTCCATTGAAATGCCTCTCCATCTTCGAACTGGAGAGTGAGGACGCCAATAGGATCCAGCTGTATAGAGCGGCCCCAGAATTTTCCTTTCAGATTTGACTCTCCCCAGAATTTCCAACCCTTACCATCACAATGGCAAGCAACAATTATTGGATGATGGCTTACCTGAGCAAAAAACATTGTTAGTGAGCAGATTACCCTGATCAGCAAGTTTGCAAATAAACCTTCTTCAACTTATTAAGTGTAACATATTAAACACGTTCACATAGTACAACAAATAGCGAGTGTATGATGCGGTTGTGCATCTAAGTTAAAATTCCAAGCACATGGCCACAAAAATAAGGTCAGAATCAGAATTGGAATCGGTGGGTGCTGATTCGATCCAAATAGGATTGAATTGGTTGGAATTGTCCGATGTTTTTGGAAGAAAACTAACTCAGAATCGGCCTGGATCTGTCAATTTTTTATTTTTTATTGTAAAAAAATCATAAAAATTATTAAAAATCATAAAAATTTAGGAATAGCCCTAAAATTTGTTAAAACTAAAAATCACCTATCTAACATAGTTTTATGTCCTTACAAGAAAGTTTAAGACAAGTAAACATATTTTAATGACAATAATTATTTCATTAAACACAGGCAACACAATACAAATGTAATATTGATATGTAAAAAAATGGTATACCTTCCTTTCACATGTATTAGGGGTTCTATGACAGATAAGTAATACTGCACCTTTTTCCCATCACCTGTTGCCCTCAATCAATTACTCTATCTTCAACAAGACATCATACTGATTCATTGAGCTTCTATAAGTATCTATGTACTCTTGATATGCAGTGGATAGTGTGAACCTCTTCAAACCAGCCTTATATCTATAAAGGCTCTCCAACGAAATGAAATACGTGGCAAATCTGGTGGGACCCGGTCTTATCAAATCATGACTATCAATGTACTCCCTCATGATATGTAATAGTTTGAGATGCCAATAAATGAATGACATGATAAGTTGTACTTGACTCACCAAGGACTTCACACTTGAATCTTTCCCAATGTCCTTCAACATCAAATGAAAAGAATATGCCAAACAAAGCACCCAAAACAAATATAGTCTAACTACCATAAGTTTCTTTCCTGCAACCTTATATAATGTCTCGTTGTCAGTCACAAACTGCACAATATTATCTTTCCCAATCTCATCCACCACATTGTTCATCAAACCAAACAGGTAATCCGTATTCTTCACCTGACTTAATGCGTCAACAAATTTCAAGAATATAGTACCTTCAGAATAATATACAAGGAAGTTGATAAGTGGCATTGTGATTCCCGTCCACCCATCACGCATTATAGTGTATCCCCTCTCCTTCCAGATAGATTTAAATTCATCTATCTATAAAGTCAACTCATCAACCTCCTCATCCAAACTAGTCTCATATATGTATTTGAACGTGGAAGATTTTAACCCTGGTCCAGCCTCACCAATGACATCTACCAATGTCTAGAAATAAAGACTAGTGGTTGCATGTATTGGGATAGCTACATCAACCAAAAGAAAAAGAAGCCATTCTTGTTAACACAGATCTCAAAAACATCCAACACATGAATAATAAAAGTTAACATCTTCATGATTCATATACCTATGTATAAAGAATTTAACCATGTGCTTTAAGGCTTTCTTTTAGCCCCCGTCATGGCCTTCACTCCCTTGAAGGCTTATTTTATCCCCCCTTGACATCTGCCACTCTCCCTATACATGGCAGTGTCTGCCGTTGGCTGAATTAAATGTGTCTGACGGAATTCGGTTTCTCGAACTGGATGTGTCCTTACCCACATCAGAACGTCTGGCAAAAGGACTAGAACCTCCTACCCGGCTACCCCTCTTCTTTTCTTCATCTTCACGGACCTGAGTCCTACTAGCATCCATGGCTCTCCTCACCTGACCCTCCTCTTCATCTTCTAAAGATGATGAATCAACTTGGACAAGTGTTTGTCTTTTTCCCTTCTTACCCTTTCCTAACATAAGAATGGTTTCTCTCCGACCTAGCAACTCATCATGAAGTCCGTGATGTCTTTCCAATTAAGTATGCTATTATCTTTTCCCTGAGCTCAGCCAGGATCGTATCGCACTTCTTCACTTTACCACTTATACTGGTTATATGTTACTTGAGGTGATATACACTCCATTCATGTCTTTCTGACACCATTTGCATCTCACGTTCCTCTTCTTAACATCCAATAAATGGCCATGTTGCCATCCAATGTCGCGATATGCAGTGGCACCTTACTCCCCGTTCGACATGTTAATATGTTATCTAGATCCACATAAAAAAATTAAAAAAATTCAAACAACATCATCAACCTGTTTGGGGGTCACAAAATTAGAAAATCACCTGTGAAGGGGTAGTTCATCATAGCCACTCCTTCGGGGGTGACCTGTGTAGGTCACCCCTTCAAGGGTGAATTAACACCCCCGAAGGGGTGCCTAGGCATGAGGCACCCCTTCGGGGGGGAGGGGGGATTCTGAGGGTCACCCCTTGAGGTGAACCCTATTATCACCCCTGAAGGGGTGCTCACAGCAGCCATGTCGCTGTCTGGACGACCACAAGTACCCCTAAAGGGGAGTTGGCTTGGCACTGGAGGGGGGAGGGGAAGCATGGATCTAGGTCCCCCCCCCTAGAAATTACCTATTGGGGGGGGGGGGTTTGAACGACCGCCTCTAAGGGGGGATCGCCTCAAGAATCATTGGGGTAGGGGGGGCCTAGAGCTTGAAAGGGAGGGGGGAGGTGAGAATTGGGGGTGGAGGAGAAATAGGGTCGATCCCCCCCTAATAAAGGATCGATCCGGCAATCGATCCTGAATCGGGTCCCGAATCGACCTGATTCCAAACGTTTCCAAGTTCTGGGAGAATCGACCAATCCTACGATTCTGACCAATCTGGCCGGAAGTCTGGCCAAATTGGTAGTTTGGGTGGGAATCGGATTAAAGGGTCCGATCCGATACAAGAATTGGTCAATTCCGATCCGAATCAACCGATTCTGCAAACTATGGTGACCGGCTGTGCTAACATAGGTTTTCTTATCAACAAGAGAGGATTTATCACACCCCAAGAAACCAAAGTAGCCAGAGCTAAAGCATCAAAAGAAAATTGTCATCCATTTCCCAAGGACACAATCCAAGGCAGGATTGTCCAACGCCACAATTGTCACAAATAGCCAATCCTATATGAGCTTGAAGGCTTTGCAAATGACCTGATGGCTAGGGGGGTATAATTGTTCCATTCTCCTGCAGTTCCTTTCCTTTCAATTTCCCAGCCTACCTTCCGGGAGGAGCAGGTCCCACTGCTCCACAATGTAAGCGCCATTGTTGCACGATAACCAATAGAAAATGGAGCTTATGACAAGCTTAAACCTAAATGATCTTTTTGCCAATTTCATGAGTACTTCCCAAATAACCTGAATAATCCTGCATTGCATAAAAATATGGTCAGCTGTTTCCTTGGAAAGACCACATTAAGCACAGCTGGAAAATGAATGGCCCATCCACAGCTGGAATATGAATGGCCCATCCAAGTCAACGTATCAGCAATAGAGAGCTTATCATTCATGATCTTTCACAACGGCTTCATCGGTGGGGTTTAGTTTTGTTTTCATCCATCTTCTGGTTGGACCTACTTACCCTCCACTTCTCTCCACCATGTATGCTATTTTTTTACCAGTATTATATTGCTCCCTTTTGGGCAGCCTAAAGAAAAAAAACGCATTCCTGTTTAGAATAAGAAATTCTAACCTTTTCAGAAATGAAGCGAAGACCTTTATCAGGATAGTCAGCTTCATATGTCTCCCCAAGAAGGGGGTTGAAGGGCTTGCACTGTCTACCTTCTGTTGAAGCATACCCAGAAACGGCAAATGCAGCTATACATAATATCCTCATTAAGCTGTTTCCCTACAACAGTAAAATAACATCAATTACCATCCAGAAAAGGAATTGGCAACTCTAGTTAAACAAGACAAACTCAAATCAATTTTGATATAGATCATTCAGGATATTTGTTACTGAAAGTATTCAAGATTCAGCAGTGACGTAATCATGGCTCAAAAGTGCATCCACGTTAAGAAGGCATGTGTCTACATTAACTGAACAAAGAAAATAGATAACGATGAAAGAATTCATTAAAGTGGATAAATTAACAAGGCATGTACCTACGTTAACAAGTCCAGGCCGGCATTCCCAGCTTTAAATTAAAGCCAGGATTTGCCATACAGGTGGCTTGGACCTGAAAGACCAAGTCATGGCTGAGTTGGGGAGATCACAACCCACTCCTCACTATTTCCTCCCATCCCATGGATCAGACATATTACCCAATCTTTTCCAGATCATGAGACGCATGAGCATGTTCATGGAAAACCAAATCAACATACGAACTCTGGATCAGCCAGTATGCCGATGCTGATAGGTTCAACTCAGCCTTGATCACTTCTGAGTCAGCACTCAGCTGATCCTATTCAGTTCCAAGCTAGGACCTGCCGATCCAAACTCAGGATCAACAGACCATGGCTGGTCCATGGAATGCCATCTCGCGAGATCTCGCCGAGATCTAGGTCTCGCCAAGGGGGGCGAGAAACGAGATTGCCGAGATCTCACCCCAAGTAGCCTGGTCCGAAAAGAAAATTCCTTCGGGGGGCTTTGCCCCCCTAATACCATAGTTGTCAAGGCGGACGCCTAAGCGACATGGCACTACTTGACCAGCGCCTTTTGGGAAGTCCCCCAAAATTTATACATAATACCAAAAAATTTCTTTCGGGGGGCAAAGCCCCCATGACAACCCCCCACAAAGGGGCGCTGCCCCCTTGAACCCCGCGACCTGACCGTGTAGGTCGATCCGCGACTACTCTGCACCCCCCATTTATGATAGTGTAAACATTAATATATCTCACTATCACTTATACTATCATGGATAAAAATATGCTACAAGTTTAATACCATATTAGTATTTAAATAAGATTGTATACAAGATTAAATCTTTTAGAAGCACAAAGATCATTTTTTTGGTATTGAGAGTACTTTGTAATTGTTCATTCACACAATTGATGTATAAATGTGTTATATATTTTCATGTAAATTCATTGATGTACTCCTATCTTTATAAGATATTATGTTATGTTTCATACGTATATACATTTTGATCCGAGAATCCGAGATCTGATCTCCCGAGATTTTTCCGAGATCTCCTCTTGCACCCTCCCGAGACGAAGCCGAGATCCGAGATGGCAAACCTTGGGCTGGTCCCTTTTCAGCCAGGTCAGTCAATCAAGGCCTCGTTTGGCCTGTTCTGGGTGCTGGCTGAAGTCTGACTAGGAATAGTCCACACCTGCAGAAACAGAATGGCACCAACCAGATTGGCCGATTCTGCAAATTGTGCCAAGCTTCTGCTTGAAAAAGGGAGAGGTAGTGTTGTCGCCCAGAGAAGGAGAACCATGGTTTGGTTGCTGTCACAAGCAAGAAATTCAGGTGAGATCAGGGTTGGGAATGGGATCAGCCAGGGCCAATCATGATTCAGACAGAACCAGATTGGCCAGCTCAGTTGATCTGCCGAAGGCAACAAGTCAAAGATCAGCCAGGATTGGTGCTTCAAAAGTTTGATTTTTTTAAAGTTGGAATAGATCCCTGGTGGAGTGGCTGGCTTCATCGGGCAGTATCAGCTCTACTGCCTGCACTTTCCCTGCCCAATTAAGG
This sequence comes from Cryptocoryne crispatula var. balansae, assembly GCA_036172225.1. Lineage (NCBI taxonomy): Eukaryota > Viridiplantae > Streptophyta > Magnoliopsida > Alismatales > Araceae > Cryptocoryne > Cryptocoryne crispatula. The sequence goes on from CM069925.1 coordinate 24,841,266, forward strand.
CGAATAAAGTGACACGTTTCAGGTCTAAAATGAGATATGGGCTGGATCTACCAAGTTGGCTCCATGTACATGGATTCACCAAGGTAGCAGACCGAGCTCATACCAGCTTCTGGACCTGATATAGGTCACCTTCTTCCTGCCTTGAAGACGGGGAAGGTCCAAGTGGGGCCACCATTGGGAGTATCCAGCCCTCCTAGGATTGGACCCAGATAGGCTGATTAAGGCTGATCTGATTGAGCTAAACTGAATCCCAGACAGAAGTATCTTTGAGAAAGTAGATTATAACATGCATTATATGAATATGTTAAGAGATTAAATCAGGGACCTAGCAAAAACTCTATTTATCCATTTTTTGAAATGGAGTTGCAAAGAAATTTAAGATTTAGCATACTTTGTTTTCTTCTGTTTTGTTGCACCTTTTATACTAAATCTAGACAAAGGAAGAGCATTGAAGTAGGAGATAGTCAGTGCAACAATATTGCCGTATCTCATTATAAAGTTTCGAATCACATCATAAGCATCCAAATGTAGTGTTAAATAAGTAAGGATTCCCACGTAAAGAACAGGTGTGAGTAACGACGCTAATCCATAAAATGCTGCAAGACAAAAGTTTTACTACAAATCTAACAACAGATAGATATGATTACAAAAAAATTTAAAAATAATAGATTGAAAGAAGAAAATGAATAAGTACTTGAAATATTATGTCCCAAAACTTATGTAACTTGTTGGCAACATGGAAAAAAGAAAGATTAATATTATTTGCACTCAAGGAACTTAACAGATAGAAAAGAAATATAAATAAAAAAGAACATGTTATAATCATGGTATGCAGAAAATGAGAAAAATAATAATAGGATAAGTATCATTGTTGATAGTGATGGCAGTGAAAAGAGTAGGGGATAAGATTATTTTTGTAAACATTATTATAGGTGAAAAATTAATGTGATTAGTACTTAAGATACATAAATTGGATTATGTAGTAAGATTAAAAAAATTGGAGAATATAGATAACCATACAAAGAGTATACCGAATGAAGACAACATGTTTATTGGAGAATACATCAATGGCATGCTACAAACAAAGTTCATGGATATAAGAAAACCTGCAGAGATTTCAAATATGCAACTTTAAATAAGGAAAGAAAAATACTATTGATTTTGCTTTGGCCAATTATCTTATAATAGAAAATAATCATTTTATTAAACAAGCATATTTTATAACATTTAAAAGTGAACAAAATAAAAGTCAAATTAACTTCATTATTGCACAAAAGACTAAACATGTTCTTTGCAAAGATTGTGAGTTTATTCCTGGTGAAGCTCTAATAAGTCAAAATAGAATAATGGTCAAAGATGATAAGACCAAAAAACTTACAAACACATTTACAAGAAGCAATTCAGATAGAATAAAATGGTGAGAATTGAAAGAGGTGAAATAGGAGAAATAATAATGAACTTCTCTAAATAAATGACTGAAAGTCAAACATAGAGACAAATGCTCTTTGAATGATCACAAACATGGCTAAAAATATTAAAGAGATTACCTAATAAAGTACTTGAAGAGTTTAAAACACGTGGTCCACCTAAAAAGAAGAGATAATAGTGGAATGAAGTGTAAAAGGCATGAAAGGGTAAGAAGAATTAATATAAAAAATTTCCTAAGCAAGAGGATAACAAAACTTATAAAGAATATAACATAAAAAAAGGTAAAACAAAAAATATTGTTAGATGAGCAAGAGATGAGGTTTGTAAGCAAATATAAAAAAAATTGAAACTAAAAAATGTGAAAAAGATATTTATAGATTACCAAGAATCATAGAAAGAAGAATTAAGAATTTTAACCAAGTTAGAAGTATCAGTGATGACTAAGAAAAGCTTTAATCAAAAAGGATAAAACTCAAGAAATGGAAAAAGTAATTTTGATATGAAAGCTTTGCTTAAAGTACAAAAGACAGATAGTGATGCGGGACAGACCGGCTAGACCGGGCTAAACCGACCGAAAACGAAATAAACCGACGCTAATCGCCGCTAAACGACCTAAACGAACCCAAAATGAAGTAAACCGGCCTCGAACCGGTCGAAACCAGCTCAAAACATCATGAACCGGCCTGAACCGGCCGGTTCAGTGCCCGAACCGGGCTGAACCGGCGTGAACCGGGTCTGGACCCGGTTGAACCAGAAAACCGGCCGGTCTGGGCCGCGAACCGGACCAGGCGAATCATCGTCGGCCGGTCGCGAACGTCGCCCGCGCTCGCGGGCGTGAGCGGGGGGTCGTGGCGGCCTCCTGGACCCCGCGCCGTGGTCGCGTGGCAGCGCACGGACCGTCGCCCGCCGTCACCGTGGCGGCATCGCGGCATAAAGATCCCCCTCGCGTGAACCTCGCGTCCGGACAAAATGGGAGAGGGCGGGAGGCGCCCGCGCGGTCTTCGCCGTCGTCGTCGTCGCCTCGTCCGGTGGCCGCAGCACGCAGGCGGCGGAGCAGGCCGAGCAGAGGGAGGGCGTCGTCGTCCTCCGTAAGCGTCGCGCGCGACGCCATCGCCTGTCGTCGTCGTCCCGTCCGGACGGAAGGAGCCGCGCGCCGGCGACAGGGGGGGGCAGGTGATGGCCGCGACGCCTCGGCATTGCCCGGCCGGCTCCTTCGCAGTCGACGGAGAAGGGGATGGCAGTGGGAGGCAGCCGCAAAGGAAGGACGGGGGGTACAGATCCGGGGATCGCCGGATCTGCCCCCTCCCGAGCTCCCGCCTCTTCTTCCGCTTCTTCTTCTCCTTTCGTCTGCAACCGCGAGGGAGGAAAGCCATGCCGCCCTCATTGAGGGAGGAGACCGCCGGAGGAGGGAGACAGGGGGGGAGATCGCCGGCTGGCACATCGTTGCTGTGGGGGGTGGATCGATGCGGCTGTGTCGTTGTCGTACCGAGAAGGGGAAGAAGAGAAGAACGGCTTGGAGGCCGGAGGATGAGGAGGAAGAAGACGGCGACCTCGCCGGATCCGGAGGGTGGAAGGGTGACCGGCCTCACTGCCGGAGGTGAGAGAGGGACGGCCCTCACTGGCCGGGGTGGGGGAAGAAGACGGGGGCCGCAGCCCCCTGCACGGGAGAGAACCAGCCGGAACTCCAAAAATTCCTCTATTTCTTGAATAATATGTACATCGGACCCTCTTATAAAGAGGATGGACAGAATTTAAGAAAGACTCCTTTAAGATTGACTATTTACAGACTTGTCCACGTAGGGACACAAATAAAAGAAAAAATCAAAAATTACCAAAATATGTCCCCATCAAATAGTATAACAAAACATAATATGAATCAAATTATGAGGATTAAATTTTCAAAAGTTAAGGCCCTGTTTGGCAAAATGTAACTTAATCTGAAATAACTTAATCTAGGTTATCCTCAAAATCAAGAATAAACTTAGAGATGAATCATCTTATATCTTACATGAAATATCTTTAACCCCAATGTCAAGATTTGAGGATACGACACTTCACCATCTCCCGGCAATGGTTCATAGGAAGACGCACATCCTCCTCAGCGACGGCATGCAATGGTGCATCCTCCTCTCTCAGTGACAGCACACAATGGGTGTTCATAGGGCGACAGGGGCCAGGCTCATAGGGGTACTGAGACTACTTTTCATTCCTCTCCCTCGATCTCCGTTTGACCTTAGGGTAGGAAGAGGGGCTTCATCCACGAATTCTCTCAGTTGCCTGTTTGGTTTGCCAGTGGCCATGCTTTTGACCTCTACTGCACTACAATCCCTCTCGCATCAGGATGTCTTTCTAGTTGTGCTCTTGTCGATGCTTCCTAAAGACTTTTCTGCAATCGATCTGAGAGAAGAAGAGATTTCCTATCATCTTCCTTTCTCTGATTGACCTACGTGTGGACCTATCTTCGAGTAAATTTTTTTTCGATTCTTCTTTCCACATAGCTCTTAAGCCTTTATCTCTTCTGTGGATTGTCGTTTCCTATTGCTTTGTATGTTTCGACTCTGTTTTCTATATTCCAGAAATTCAGCATGTTGCCCATTATTTTCTTGTGTTGGATTTTGTTTAGGTAAATTAAAGGAAAGGGGTAGTCATGTCAACAGAGTGTGAAAATCTATATGATGAATTTTCCTTCTTTCTATCATTGCTCTATTTTTTCCACTAAATCTTGTCACTGAACATTGAAATTCTTGCACAATGTTGAACAACAAAAAATCTTGAAGCAAAAAAAATAAAAAATAAAAATGGCCGCACGGCTGTTAAGCCACAGGACGAGCGCACGGGCGGACGTGCGAAGGCAGGCGCAATTGAGCGCCCCCCAGGGTCAACTCGGGCACCCCCGGTCAAGGATTGCCATCTCGGATCTCGGCTTCATCTCGGAAGGGTGAAAGAGAAGAGATCTCGTGAGATTCTCGGAAAAATCTCGGGAGATCAGATCTCGGATTTCATTTATATAGGGTATGTCTTACTCAAGAATTGTCATTTTGCATCTAGATTAATCTCAAAGATACTGAATAGAAGAGATCTCGAAAAAATCTAAAGAGATTGGATCTTGAAAATAACAATCAATGAACATGTTTAGATGTAAAATGTTATGTAATCTCTTTAAAAAGAACAAGAGAATTCATAATAAACATCAAAATAAGATATGAGAGAATTAAAAGTGTAATACAGAAAGGGTGAACTATTATTAACATGAGACATATAAGAGATCTTATGTTAGACTAAAACTTCATCTTGAACAATATGATAGAACATAGAAGATTGATGACATCTTGGGTCAATTGTACATCTATAGTCATAAAAATATTAAGTTATAAAATTTTATCGAACAATAATATTTAGATAAATACTTGTATGGATTCCATAATAAAATTGAAAATATATGAATCAAACTTAAGGTCATCTAACAAGTTAGGAATAGTAATAGGCAAAGGAGATCAAGGTACCAAAGATATTATAAGGATATTCTCGTCTCGGCGATCTCGTTTCTCGGACGTGTGAAAAAAAAGAGATTCTCGGGAGATCTCGAGAGATTCTCGGGAGATCGCATTCCATGCCCCCGGTCAAACAGGGGATAAAATAAAAAACCGCGCTTAGCATGGGCGCAATGGCGGGCGCGACCCGCACCACCCACCCGGTCAAACTGGAGGTAAATTTACAAAAGAACAAAAAGAGGGTCTCTTGCGCGCGTGCAGGGGCGATTGCACGGCCAACCGCCCGGTCAAACTGGGTGGTTTTTTGGTCAAACAGACCCATAAGCAAAAAAGAAAGAAAAAAAAGGAAAAAAGGTGAGGACCAGGTCTATAGACCCTCCTCACGATCCCATGACCCAAGAAGTGCTCCCACTACTTGGTTATGGTCACCCCCGAGTACCTTTACGCACAGGTTTGACCACCGGTCAAACAGAAGCATAAAAGAGGGAGAAATGGGAGTAATCTCACCCCGGATCCGGTCACCTCCCCACTATTGCGAAAATTGAGATAATGGGGTGATTTTTGTGACCATTTTACCCCTTCGAAATCTCCTATAAATACCCCCCTAGGGCCATACGTGTTGGAGAGAGGTTGGAAAAGGAGCATGGGGGTGGAGAAAAGAGAAGGATTTGTGAGCCGAGCCCTCCTGAAATTTCATTTAGAAGAGAGAAAGCCTAAAAGCCTCCTTAGTGGCATTATGTCCGGAGTTCAAAGCAAGTCTTGATTTCTCCAAATCGGTTTGCGCTACTTTTCAATAAAAAGAGGCTGGTTTTGCGCTACCTTTCCATAGAAAGGGGCTCAAAATAGTTCGCTATTTTGGATATAAAAAAAAACTAACCCAACTTTGATCTAGTTGAAATCAAATGGTTTTGCGCTACCTTTCCATTAAAAGGAGCCCAAAATAGCTTGAAAAGAAATAGAAAATCCAAATCGGTAAAGTCGAAATGCCGGTCAAACCGAATGGAAATTCTAGATGAAAATCCAAGTCAGTAAAGCCGAAATACCAGTCAAACCGAATGGGACTTCAGAAAAGAAAATCAAAGTCGGTAAAGCCGAAATGCCGGTCAAACCGAACGGGAATTCAAGAGAAAACCCAAGTCAGTAAAACCGAAATGTCGGTCAAACCGAACGGAAATTCAGGAAGCCAAAAACCAGATCGGTAAAGCCAAAATGTCGGCAAAACTGAACAAGCTCCAGAAATGCCGTATATCAATGCAATCAAGCCATTGTTGGATGTATAAAGAAAATCTGGTTCGGTAAGCTGAAATGTCAGGAAGGCCGAAACCCATATCGATAAAGCCGAAATGTCAATAGAACTGAAAAAGCTCCAGAAATGCCGCATATCAAATGCAATCAAGCCATTAATGGATATAAGAAGAAAATCTGGTTCGATAAAGCCGAAATACTGGAAAAGCCGAAACCCAAATCAGTAAAGCTGAAATGTCGGCAAAACTGAACAAGCTCCAGAAATGACGCATATCAAATGCAATCAAGTCATTGTTAGATATATGAAGAAAATCTAGTTCGGTAAGCGGAAATGTCAGAAACGCCGAAACCTAGATCGGTAAAGCCGAAATGTCAGCAAAACTGAAAAAGCTCTAGAAATGCCGCATATCAAATGCAATCAAGCCATTCTTGGATATATGAAGAAAATCTAGTTCGGTAAAGTCGAAATGCCAGAAAAGCCGAAACCCAGATCGGAAAAATCGAAACCCAGATCGGTAAAGCCAAAATGTCGACAAAATTGAACAAGCTCCAGAAATGCCGCATATCAAATGCAATCAAGCCATTCTTGGATATATGAAGAAAATCTGGTTTGGTAAAGCCGAAATGCCGATAAAGTCGAAACCTAGATTGGTAAAGTCGAAATGTCGACAAAACCAAATAAGCTCTAGAAATGCATGCCGCACATCAAATGCAATCAAACCATTCTTGTATATATGGAGAAAATCTAGTTCAGTAAAGTCGAAATGCCGGAAAAGTCGAAACCTAAATCAATAAAGCTGAAACGTCGGCAAAACCGAACAAGCTTCAAAAATGTCGCATATCAAATGCAATCAAACCATTCTTGGATATGTGGATAAAATCTGCTTCGATAAAGTCGAAATGCCGGAAAAGTCGAAACCCAGATCGATAAAGCCGAAATGTCAACAAAACCGAACAAGCTCCAGAAATGCCGCATATTAAATACAATCAAACCATTCTTGGATATATGAAGAAAATCTGGTTTGGTAAAGCCAAAATGTCGGAAAGGCCGAAACCCAAATCAGTAAAGCTGAAATGCCGGTTAAACCGAACAAAAATTCACAAAGAAAACCTAGATCGGTAAAGTCGAAGTGCTGGCCAAACCAAACAAACTTTGACATGTATTAGAGAACAAAGGCTCAAATGCCCCCTCATTTATTATACTTCCATGTACTCAAATCGACATGAAATAAATTCAAGTTCGGTTGACCTAATGTGTCATTCAAAGATAAAATCTAATCCCCATTGACTTTGAGAGGTAGATAAAAATTAAATAAATCATTTAAATAATCTAAACTTAATCAAATAATCAAATTTGATTAAATCAAAATCAAATAATGACTTATTTATTAACAAAAATGCCATCATAATCAAATTAAATCTATGTCATAAAATCATACATAAAAAATAACCACAAACGGTTACAAAACATGTTAAGTTTGAATCCGACCTAACCATGAAAAATTAAATCAAACCAAATAGATAATGCTACTTAAATAATTAAGTGTACATAACAAAATCCAAATCAAATAAATTATTAAAACGTTAATAAAATGTTAACATAATCCAACCAAAATTATGTCATTAAATAATACATAAAAAATGTCAACCAATGACTACAAAAATAAGTTAAGTTGGATTAAAATCAACCATAAAATTAAAGTGGTCAATATTATTAAGAACAAATCTTAATAATAACAATAAATCCACTTAAATTAAATAAAAATGCTAACCAACACAATAAAAAATGGAAATAAATTCCAACAAAAAAGGGAGATCGACTCAAAATTGTTTAAGTCAACAAATAACCAAAAACAAACAAATCAAATCAAATCTTAAACAAAAAAAGGAGAAGAAGAAGATCAATAAACCCAAACTAAAAAGTTTGATTTAAGTTCAACAAAATTCCGTCTCATAAGGGCTATGGGGATGTCTTCCAACTTCGTGTTTATGTTGATGAATGACTTTCATTCGATATGTTGCCGTAATGGTTAATCAAGGGTGTTCGAGTGTTTGCTCGATGTAATTAACACTGGAATATCATAAGTCCGATGGAGAGAGGTCAAAATTTATTTTCAAAGAACTCAAAAAACCTTACAAATTAAATTGTGGTTCAGATCATCTAAGTGGTGGGTGATACCCATGTCGACACTTAGCAAATCTATGGAACCATTGATGTTCCTATAAAATAATACCACATCAAATTAGCTAATACTCCTATGAATACCACATATTTTCATAGTAGTCAATGCTAACCCAAAAGAAGAATAAAAATTTCAAAAAGTTATTCTAATCCTAACAAATTTCTTTTTCTTTTTTAAAGAGGAGAAAAATGAGGTTTCAACACACAACAATCTTGATCTTGCTTCCATATCAGAAAGATATTACAATTTTCCCCAACTTTGAGGCTACTTCAATGATTGTAGAAAGTAGAAACAAGGTTAATGTAGGTGGCTAGGGTCAAGTAAAAGAATCATTTTCCTTCAAGATTTTTGTATACTTTACTAATTAGTATCTCAGAGAAAAATTAAATCGTGAATACTACTTACTAGAGTATGTAGCCAGCATTTATGCCTTTGATTTGATGAGTGATAATTGGTCAGAAAATGATACTTACAGAGGGTGACGATCAACTGAAATTTCCTTTATAGCAGATCAACTCTCTAGCCAGATATATATTATATAGTCCTTCTAGATTGATGAAAATGAACTCTCTAAGCCAGATATATAATCTTGATTGATAAGAATGAACTCTCTAGGTAAGAGAAAAGCTTGCTTCACATATTTGCTTATATGGCAGCTGGAAACGTTTGCTATGTCATTTGTATACCAATATTTTTGATATTGATAGTTTTTTTTTGGCCATCGGAGGATTTTCTATCTTAACCATAAATATTCTTTTTAATTTATTTCTAGGTCTTTCATTTGGCACTGATGATATGGCACTAAAAGAAGCATTTGCAAGCTTTGGAGATGTGGTGGACGGTAAGTTATACTAGTCACTTCTGTGTATCCAGTTCATATCACATTGTTACTCATTTATACACTATTGAGGTGGTGAAAAGCAGTTCCAGCCTTCTGTCAGGCACACATGGACCTATAGCTCTGCTAATAATGTCCATTGCATTGATCTCAAGTCTCAACACATTGCTTAATTAATTTTTAAAAACTTGTGGACATGCTTCGATTGGCTATTGTTGTATGTTTTTTATGATGAAAAAAAAAAGCTTTTCTGGAGTTTGTAAGAGGAGTTTGCATCTTGTTCCATTGACTATTGAATTATGAGGTAATTATTTCTGATGATCTTCATTGCAGAACATGTCATCATAAGATTTTGTTTCTCACGTTAGTAACAATTGTTACATATGTAACCAGTCCAAATATGATGTTTACAAGTAGTTGCCTATTTTTTTTCTTTCGTTCAGGGAGCAAGACAATGGTGAATAATTTATTCTATTTTAAACAATCAATGTTGGCTGTGTACTTTTCATCCTCATTTTCTTTGTTGATGAAAGAAATTCTTACACTTCTTTCTGGCATTATTTGCTGTTTCCGGATCTTTTCAATGCATTTTTTTTGCCACCTATGTTATCTTGCAACTTCATCAGCTGATGTGGTCACACCAGCTGCAAATAAGGTTAACCCTTTGGAGAGGTACATCCAACTCCTGACCATGAGTTTGGGCCACAATTTAAACAATTTAAAAGGCAAAAGTTAACACTATCACAATTTTGTTGGTCGTTGACAAGATGATATTTGACACTTAAATGCAGAAGGTAGTTCAAAAAATATATATTTGGGAAGCGAGGACGAAAGGAAGAAGAGGAAATCTATTGATGTAGGAACTGGATGAGATGCTTCCCATCTCTAAGGAAGTTGAGAGTTGCACTTTGGCAATTTGAGGAAGATGACTTGCAAGAAGAGGCAGAACAAAATTTTGTAAGAATCCTTTCCTGTATTTGTTTGAGGAAAATGATCTATGTCATTAAATACTAAAAAATAAATTCTTATGTGTTGTTCGATATAATTTTTTTAGTTTTGATTTGTCATCTTCCAATGTAATTTGACAATGTATTTACTCAAGTTTAATATATTTAAAGAAAAGATTTATAACCAATACTCCATATTAGATGAAGAATGTTTGTTAGATTCATGATAGGTTTAATTCCTTTACTGGATCCATAAAGAATACTTTATTTATATTATATTTCCAAATTTATCCCTATTTATATCTTCATATTTATATTTTCAAATTTATCTCTAATTATGTTTTAGATTTATTATATGACTATGTATGTTGGTTAAGAAAGTAATTATGAATATGTTATGTAAAATAAAAGATAAGTTAATATAAGATAATGAAGATAAAAGTATCATAATATATATTAATCCTCAAATTTATCATTATTATACCAAATATAGAAGAGGGTTATCTTCTAAACCTATCCTATCTCAAGCCAAACATAATGGGGATCGGGATAGCCACAAGGAGTGACTTATCCTCATCCTCTTTATTTTTTATCCCGATACCAAATGAAACCTAAAGAAATATTAAAGAGGATAAAATTAGGCAAGGCATGCCGTCTTGATATAATCATTATTCAAGTATAGAAATGTATGTGACTAAGGAGGAATAGTTAACTCGACATTTTAATAAAATTCTAAAACCCATTTGTTAAAAAATAATGAGATATAAAATTGACCAAATTATAGAGGGGTCAAACTTATGAACAAGATTTTATAGAGTTACTGAGTCTTGACATTAAGTGAAAAAGGCAACCACCCGGTCTATATCTAAATTGAATTTTGATATATTGATTTTAGAACCACCAAAAACTTCCAAGATACACAATGCAAAGACATAAAACAAATGCATGAAAAATCTTAAATCCAATAAAAGACTTGAAACAAAAAAAAATGAAATGACAAAATGATAATGAGCAAAGCTTTAATCCCATATCGTAAAAACAGATTTAAGCAAATGTTTCCAAATCTAAAATATCAGGTCAGAGATAAAAAATAGAATAAAAATCGTATATCAAAATACATAACTCCATAATGAAATTTGATTTGAATCAATGTCTATTTTAGACCCCAGATCCAAATAGACTCTAGCCATTCAAAATATGTTTTAATGGTAAAATATTGAATTAAAAGAGTAAAAATCCATGCCAAACATGATAAAATATGTTTAAGAATCCACTAAGGAACATATCCTTAAGATGATCAAACCTTAAAATGCAACTTTAATAAATCATAATAAAACCCTAACCAAACTTAACATATTAAGTATGCATTTCATTGAGTTTATGGAGTTATATCTCTCACGTGTTTAAACTCTATGAACATATGTTTATATTGTTATAAGTTGCTATGACAGTTAATCAAGAGTATGAGTGTTTCGACGTAATTAACATCAAAAAGTTGCACTTTCAGATAAATAGAAGTCCAAAGATATTTTTAATGAACCCAAAATCCTGTGTTTATATTTTTATACATATCATGTATTTTGACAAATACTCCTATGAGATATTATCTGTTTTCGGAGTAGTATATCTTAGCTAAAGATAAAGAAAGTTCTTTTTCCAAAATGAATGGAAATCAAATTAATTTTCAAACATGCTTTATATGTTAATAAAATCCAAGGTTTCACAACTATGTCTCAATTTTTAAAAAAATGGATTCTTTTATTAGCCGTTATGTTTTGTTTCAGTTTTAGTTTTTTGTTTTGGTTCTCAGAATTCAGCTGTTAGCAGATTTTGGTATTTCAATTCTTACACTCTAGTTCCAAGCATTTTAACTTTTTTGTTATAGTACATTTTTAGCCTTTTTGGTTTCAATTTTGACCATGATTCCATATTTCAATTTCAGTGCTCATTTTTCATTCTTCTGTTTGGTCTTGTTTCAATTATGTATAATTTTTACATTTGAGTCCTGTTTTCAGCGTTTGAGTTGCAATCACATTCATTTTTTTGTGCTTTCATCTTTGCATTTTTTTATTTGGGCCATGCTTCAGGATCTTAGTTTCAATTTATTATTATCATCACTTTTATTTCTGTTTCTGCATTTCTTGATATTTCTGGCCTATTTTTTGTTTTCCTTTTGGTTTGGGTTTCAAATTTAATGTCAGTTTAATTTTACTTTCGGTTTTTGAATGTGATTTGTTTCTATTGTTCTATCGTGTCAATATTTTTTATTTCTGTTGTCCTTCATTTATTTTATTTTTTGTTTATTTATTTTATCTTTCCTTGGTTATGAGATGTTTATTTACTTGTGTGTTAATTGAGAGTTATTGAGTTGCTCATTTATTTTCTGATATTTACAGGAAGAGTAATAGATTTTCACTCATTATATGCCTATTTTGACTTTTCTTGATTTATTTTTTTGTTTAGCTGTTTTCAATTATTATCAAATCATTTAATTAGTTAAAATTTGACTTATGATCTATTTTATTTCATGAAATTTTTTGGTTGACCTAATTTAACTAAAAAACTATTAATTAATTAATTATAAATAAATAATACAAATTTTCCATTTTTATGGCCATAGAGCACAAAGATTGCTCCCATACAGCAGACACATGCACATAAAAAATAGAAATTTTCCATTAATCGTCATAAAATGCAATTTACATGAATGAAAAAGATAAATGAGTCATGACCCCACTAATTTACATAAGTGAGAGGCATGAATGAGTCATAACTCCATTACATCAGGTTTGAAATTATCCGTAGGCATATTAAGGACATGATTTGCCATAACTAAGGTCATTTGGCCCTATAATCTCATTTCCTTAGTCTTATCAGTATGTAGGGGATATGCCCCTTTACATATTATTCTCCATTTAATTCATCAATTTACACAATTTTGAGCATATTAGCATGTATAAACACACAAGTTTATTATTTAAGTTATAAATTTAGTAATAAGGGCATCTTAGCATATTTAAATATGCATAGCCCATCATGACGTCACGATTTGGATAATTTGAGCATCAAGAATTGTAGAATTGCTGTAATCGAATAGAAATCGGTCGATTCTGCCCGGAATCGGTCGTTTTCGATCTACTTCCTGGCTGAAAGACTAATTACCGACATAATTTTGTTGGAATCGGTTGGAATTAGCCGAATCGGTAGAATCAGAATTGGCCTGAATCGATCCAATTCGATCAATTCTAACATAGAATCAGTCGATTTGACTGATTATGTCGTGACAACTTAAGTCCCAACAGAGGATCACTATCGGACCCAATCCAAACCCAATATCAATCCAATTTAAGAATGATATCGGCCCCGAAGAGCTGATTTGTGCATCTGAAGCCTAGGGCTACTAATCTTAGCGATTCCGGCGGTAAATAGGCAATTCCAACGGCGATTAAAATAGCTCCACTGGGTCTTTTGATTGCACATAGTCTAGGGATGGTAGCGGCCTAAAAGGATACCAAAATGGAGGGAGACAAGAAATTAGGGGAACGAAGAGCAAAGATCAAGGTTTGTCGGTGCCAAAGATGAGAACGGAGGTTGTGACGTCTCACCTATCGTCATCCCAGATAGTTAGATAGTTCTATATGGGATACTAAGGGTAGGTACCCTATGCTTATAAGTATGCGCCTCTCTAACTCAACACCATTATTTTGGGATGGTTAACATGTGATGGGAACCGAGTCGGATCGAATAGTTCGACTGTCCAGAGATGGTGACATTACGGACTTGAGAAGATGACATGTCTTCTTCCTTTTATTTAGAAGCGTTGATGTTTAATTTTTGAACTTTATCTTACCATTTTAAGTCTTTATATAGAGTCTTTAAAGTTTCAATCCTCATAGGGTATGTTAACAAGTGCTCAAGTTAGAGTCTTTTTTGTAAGTCGTCCAATAGGTTTCTATATAAGCCTAACTCTGTAGTGAAATTGAGGATGAATGAAGAAATGAATAAGAACATGAAGAGTTCTTCCGTATGCCTCCCATCCCCCCTTATTTCCTTCTTAAGTCATACCATGGCGGCGACACCACCGCACTCGATCACTCCCCGTTGAGATGGGCTTCTCTACTCCTCACCTCCCGTAGATGGACGAGTTCTACCCCTGATCCCAACGTACAAGAATTGCTCCTTCCTATAGATGGATAGGTTCTGCCAATAGCTTCTCCCCCCCTCTCGTGGCCGTGGCCATAGCCCTGCTCACGATGTTCGCAATGATCCTACTAGTGCTACAGTCCAGCCAGCTCCTATTTTTTCCACAAAGTAGCTTCGACCCTACAAGCGCTACAATTCTGCCAGCGCATCAGGCAACATTCCCCTCCCCCTCGCGGATACAGTCCCACATGCAGCAGGTCGCTAGCAACTTTTTACCCTTCTGCCAGCTCTGGTCATGGGTGTCCGCTCTGTCCAGCACACTTGTAGAACACTGCATTTTACGATGCTACAGCTCCCGCACGCAGTCCCCGCCGATTCTAATGTTGTCCACTATGTCGTGCCTCTCTGCATGACCCTCGGCTGTCACCAAAGCCCCCTCCCCCCTCCCGTATAGCAGCATCATCCAGCGCATTCGCAGTTCCCCGTGTGCAGTCCCCGCTATGGGCAGAAGGGTCTTTGTAGTCTAGGCAAGATCCTGTGCAAAGAATGCTCGCCAAGGTGGCTGCTCGTCATATTGGCCTTCCCGTGTCGATGAAGGTTTCTACTAGTGCTACAGCGGCCACAGTGCCCTTGGCTGTCTGTGGGCAGCTGGAAGCAACTTTCAGTGCAACATCATCCTGTCCCCCCCCCAACTTGTTGCCACCCAACGCCAACCACCTTTACTAGAGCTACAAGGAGGCAACAGAACTGTAGCTATTTAATGATTGGGGTTAGCACAGCGTCCATTTCCCATTGTCTGGTTGATCGCAAGGTCGTCACCATTCCTAAGAACTGAGCTTGCCGGATTGTTTGGGCAAAAAGATTATAACGGATTAATTCTTTGCATTGCTCGACTGTTTAACAAGAACTTTTGATGGGGACATATTTTGATATTTTGGGTTTTTCTTTTAATTCTGTGTCCCTACGAGGACAAGCCTGTAAATAGTTTACGTAGGGGTTTTTCCTTTAATTTTCTCCTCTCCCTCTATAAGAGGAGGACCGATGTACATAGTTTTAACAAGGAATAGTGAATTTTTGGAAAGGCATTGGCCTGGTGTCCCACACAGGGGCTGCGGCCCCGTTTTCCTTCTTCGACCCCCCTCCTAGGCGATGTCCCATTTCCTTCTCCATCCTCCGGATCGGCGGTGCAGCCGCCTTTTCCTTCTCCTCATCCTCTGGCCTCCGTGCCATTCCTCCTCTCTTCCCCATTCTCGGTTCTTCGACATCGACAGTAGTCCTCCACGTTCGACGACGTCCGGCGATACCCAGAAGCCCTCCGGTTCCCCTGTTTTTTTCGCAGCTCCTCCGTCAAAAGCGGGAGTGACAGAAGGGACCAGATCCGGCGATCCCCGGATCTGTGTACCCTTCCCCTCTTCCCTTCGGTCTCCACCCCATCGCCATCGCCCCTTCGCGTCCGCCAACTTCCTATCCCGCCTACCAGCCGCGCAAGCCGGAGAAGACGACGACGACGGCGCGAAGACGTCGCTGCCGAGCCCCGTCGGCGGATCCTCACGCGCACCTCCGTCACGAGCTCCATCGGGTTTTGTCCGGACGCGAGTCCCTCGCGTGCTCGGGAGTCGCTGCGACATCGCCATGGAGATGGGCTTCGACGGCGGAGATGTGGCCACGCGGCCCCGGACGGCAGCACCCTCGCGCGCCACGACCCTCCCCCCGTCCGGTGTACCCCGCGAACGAACACGCGCGGCCGCGCGGCTCTGGCCCGACCGGCTCGCGGCTAGTCCGGTTCGTGGCCCCGAACCGCCCAGGGGCTGTTTCAAGCCGGTCCAACGCACATATAGGCCGGTTTGAGGTGATTCAAGGCGGTTCGGCCCATCCTGGAACTGTTTCAGCCCAGTTCAGCTCGGTTTAAGACCGAATTGGATCTGTTTGGGCTAGTTTGAGTCGGGCCGTTCCATTATGGGTTTGTTAGGGTCCTTTAGCGGCGGTTAGCGCCGGTTTGCTTCGTTGTCGTTCGGTTTAACCCGGTCTAGCCGGTTTGTCCCGCATCAACTTTACAGCAACGTTTGATCGCCGATCTCAAACATGAGGCATGGAGGTACGTTTTTTACTCCATCATTCTTTATTTGTTCATTTATTATACGCCGATTGCCGTGTGGATTGTGAGATATATGCATCATTTGTTTAAGTAGCACTACCGGGTTATGTGTGGTTATGTGAGTTTGCCTACTTCAGTTGAATTAGAACACCTACACTAATGTAAAGCATCCTAACTCGGTGACTTCCATACATTTGTTGAGCCCTCCCACTTTGAGGGGCCGTTCCCCAAATGCGCTTCTATTGGTATGTAGTCGTTAATTAAGAACATAAACGGCTTGTTTAGTTCATCAGAGTATCATTATTGTTGTTCGTTGTTAGCTATACTTTGGTGCCTGGTCGGTCTGCGTCAGTTTGGCATCAGAGCCCGAGTCAACTTGTCACAAGTCAGGATCGTTATCTTGCACGAGACATCGGCATTTTAGTTTTGATGCAACATTATCACTTAAGGTGCACACCACAATTTTCCTATCTAGCTATTCAGGCAATCGCATTTCACGATCTCCCTTCGAGTTAATCACGCTAGAGTAACAAATGATTGAGTAGGGCCTCATTCATATCCAGTTTGCTGGTATTGTTAGGGGTCGGCTCTTCGAGTTGATCACACTAGAGTAACAAATGATCGAGTAGGACCTCATTCATATCCAGTTTGCTTGTACTATTAGGGTTATCAAATATAGTAGAAGATTATTGACAATATGTGGGACAAGACACTCCACCATGATATCCATATATATTCATTTAATGTTATACTTCATTTGAATTTTGTAATAATATACTAATAGTTGAATAATATTTTACATGATATTTCTTAAACCCAATGATGTAATACAACACACAAATGCGCAATGATGCAGAGGTTCTATGCGGCATGTTATCAGTGATACGACATTTGTGTAAAACTCAATATAATAAAACAGAAGCCGGAATTGAAGTGAGTTTTTATTTACTTTTAAACTTTGGGTGAGTATGTAATTATGTAGAAAATGATTAATTTGTATTTCATATCATATTTTAAAAGATATCATATAAGCATAGAATTGGAGTGTCCAGAGATCCAGTGATACAATATTCATATGACAGTTTTTCTGAATATATCAGTAACAACACTCGGTACATGTTAAACAATCCTACAAATGTTGTTTACTTACAATACTAATTGTCTTTTTTGCAATTAAGAAGTAAATTCAGGTGAACAACAAAAGCGGATGGAATTCACTTACCGTTATTACCAAGGATTCCGGAATCGGAATCGGAAGATTCCGATTCCAGGAATCGGCGGGAAGGGAATCGATTCCGGATCAGTCCAGAATCAGTTTTCTTTTTTTGAATTTTTTTTCGTCAAAAAAATTCAATTGAACTCCAATTAACCAATGCATTCATCCACGGGACCACATCGAATAAATACTAATGAACTCCAATTGAAGACTTGAAGTTAAGTACATATTCCAATTCCATTGATTCAAAAATCAAAAAGTTGATACATCATAAAAAAAAATTACATCATATCAATCTACTACCAATATCCAGGATATAGATATGGGTCTTCCTCCTCTCCCTGCTGCTCATGATGCTCCTCTCTCGTGCTCAGTCTTGTATACTGTCCGGGACCATATCCATATGAAAATAATGCCGATGCCATGCCATCAAGGTCGTATGGATCGGACTGCGGAACGACCGGGACGTAAGCAGAGGATGGTGGAGCTAGTGGTGTAATCCACTACTGGTCAGCCTGGTCAAATGCTGGATACTGTGGCTCCATAATATAAGAATGCGGTGTCTGCTCATCCAGCGTGTAATACGGCTTTGGAAGCTGTGAATCAGGAGACTCAGCTGGTGCTGATGGCTGCGTCGCTGGTATGCACTCCTCGTCATCATCACCTGAGGAGTGAGAAGGAGCCTACGTGCTGTCATCTGAGCTGACAGGACGCCTGACCTCTACCTTCCTTCTCTTCCCCTCTTCAGCCATCTCTGAAGTACCAGAAGGACCGGAACCCAAAGTTTTTTTCAACTTTGCAAATCCTCCCATTTTCCGTGCAGTCACCTTTGTTTTCGTTTTCCCCGGACTGCGAATGGGCTGGGTAACGGCTACTGGGGGGACTGGAGCTGGAGCTGGGGCTAAAGCCGGCAGTGGTCGCTCCATAGCCGCCGGGCGAAGAAGGCCCCCGCCCGAGCTCGAGAAGTAGATGGAGGTGGAGCCGGAGCATCCTCCTCGGCTTCAACACCATCCAACTCTCCTTCGGCCACGCACGGTCATCGGGATCAAACTCAGCTGCATGATCCCTGGCTTCCCTCTCCTCTATCCAGGAGGCATGTGCATGCTCCTCCTGAAATATCTGGTCCATGTCCACCTCCTCGGGTGGTGGTGTGGCGGAGGAATGCCTTTGCTCGTACGGGCCACCTGCGATTCGTGCAAATCGTGCCTCGCTGATCTTCTGTCGATCCTTGATGTTCTTTATGCGCAGCCTCATGTTGTAATGACAGAAGACCAGCTTCTCCAGCCGGTCTAAGGTCAACATGTTCCTCCTTTTCGTATGTATCAGGTTGAATGTACTCCAGTTCCACTCACAATGGGAGGAACTGGTGCTCTGGCTGAGTATCCTGATACCGATGGCAGCAAGTGGATTCCATCCACTCCTGGTATTCACCTGAACTCACCACTCAGCTGCAAGAAAAAAACAAGAAGAGAAAAGGTAAACAATTAGCCCATCATCTACCATAACTTATATGAAAACAAAATAAAATCTTCATCAAGCTATTACTATACCAGGTGACATTTTGTCAACTGAATATTTAAGGTCAGCATCTGAGTATACCCCGACCCTCATCTTGTACTTTTGCATCTGAAAATTTTATAAAAAAAAATATTAGTTGCCTGGTAAGGCTACTCCAAGGTATTTAATGAACTCTAACTTACTTCTATCTCAGCCTCTATCCTGTCCTGCTGAGATCGGCACAGACGCTGAATAACTGCAAGTGTACCCCGCATCACCTCGTTGTCGTTCACCACATGTCCTCCGTATTGGATGCGGGAGTTCAAAAAATATCCTGCAAGATTTTATTATTTAACACTGTGCATATAAGACAATTATACAGCAAAAATAATTCTTTAACCAAGTTACCTGCAGCATGGACATCGTGGTGCAAGGTCTTGTCCCATCGGTCATCTATGATCTACCACCACTTCTTGTAACCTCTGGGATTTTTTTCTTTCATTTTCAGCTTTGCCCGGTCCATGGCATCATACAACGTGCCCATCTGGTCCCCGTCATCCGAGTCTACCAACCTCAAGACAACTACCAGGGCTCAATGATTGCCAAGTAGTAGGCAATCCTCTCCCAAAACCTCTTGTCGGTGATGCTTCTCGGACGACAAGAATCTCCAATCGTTCTTTCTTGTCGTACGCAGTTGTCCACCATATAGTTGTAATACTCCTCGGACCGCGTGAACCTAACCAATGCATGCCCGTGCCGGTGTAAACTCTCCGCCGCAATGAAGTTCGTGGCAAATCGTGTCGGACCGGGCCTAACAAGATCGTGCGCTGCTGTGTGAGATCTCATGATATGTAGGAGGCGGGGATGCGAATAAATAAAAGATGTGATCGTCTGCGCCTGCCTGACAAGTGTAGATACACCCTCCTCCTTGCCTATATCCTCTAAAATGAGATCTATGGAATGTGCTGCACAGGGCACCCAGAAGATATGCTTCCTCTTCTCCATCAACTTTCTACCAGCCGCCTTATATGATGGTTCGTTGTCAGTGACAACCTGAACCACATTGTCCTCCCCGATCTCCTCCACCACCCCATCCATCAGAGAAAAGATGAAGTCGGCATTTTTAATCTTCCCAGAAGCATCTACCGACTTCAAGAATGTAGTCCCCTCAGAACAGTACACCAAGAAGTTTATCATTCTCCTCTTGGTGATACCTGTCCACCCATCGCACATAATTGTGCAACCCCTCTCCTTGCACACCAACTTAAATCTATCCATCCACACCCTCAACTCCCCGTACCTCCTCATCGAGCCGGCGCCGTATATGTGTCTGTTGCCGGGGCTTGCGAGCCCGGTCCGGCCTCACCCGCGGCATCCACCATCGTCCGGAAGTAGGGCCGGTGGCCGGATGTGCCGGGATGCCTACATCAAGTTAAAAATAATTGGAATCGCTAAAATTAAGTTTAAGTAAATAAAACACACATAATGTCAATTTTAATTTAAAAAGTGATACGTACGTAAAAACCATTTCACAATGTGGCGAACGGCTCTCTTTGCAGCCGTTCCTGTTGCCTTCACCCCTTTCATTGCCTGTTTTATTCTCATCTGCCCAGCACTCTGTTTCCTAAATAAATACTCGTCACTCAGTGTAAATCGAGTGCTGGTAGAAGTGGAACGGCGGTATGGCTCCTGTCTCCTGGGGTCAGTCTCTCGGTCCCGGTCCGGGCGAGCAGATGCTACTCGGGAGTAGCTCGTCGTGCAACTCCTCCCTCTGCTCGATCCTAACAGCCCGTTGAGAGGCTCTACCTGTCATGTAGCCTCTCATCTCCTCACTTTTCTCCCTGGGCACCTTGTCACATTTCTTGACATTCCCACCGTTCCGCAATATGTTGTTTCGGCCGAACACCCCCCGTTCATCTCCTTCCCACATCATTTCGCACCGTACCCTCTTCCCGACTAGGTCTACCATCCGCCCGTGTTCCCAACCCACGTCGGAAGCACGCGTCGCCGTCGCATCACCTTGATCGGTCATCGCTTATATCTGCAAAAATTGTAAACAATGCACTAAAAATGATTAGATAACATAAAAATTGATTTAGACGATGTTCGGGAAGCAGACAACCCAAGTAACACACCATTCGGTATGTTTAAAGGGTTACGTATTTGCCGGAAACGGTCGTAAATTAACGTACGGGATATCAGGAATTTTTCCCGTGCAAATGGACTTAAACGGATAGTTCAAAACTTGGACGGACTTGTTCGGTCGGAAATCACAACGTTTAACGACGCTCGGACTCGTCGGAAACGCGTAAGAATGGACGTACGAAGCTTTCGGCGAAGAAATCTTACCAAAAACCGGTCAAAGATCGAAGAAGAGGTTAATTCGATGCCGGTCCGAGCTTGAATCGGCGGAATCCCTTGAAGACCTAGCTTGGAATCGCCGGAATCGCCGGAATCGGTGGAATCGGGCAGGAATCGACGCTGGATCGACGGAATCGGCCGGAATCGACGCTGAATTGCCGGAATCGCGCCGGAATCGCTTGCGCCTGCTTCTACCGCCGCGGGATCGAGAGAATCGACCCCCGCGGGTCGATTCCGGCCCTAAAAGGGCCGGAATCGGTTTGATTCTTGGTCCAGAATCGAACCGGGAATCGAACCGGGCCGGTTGACCCGGTCTTCCGAAGAATCGACCGATTCCACAAAGAATCGCCTGGAATCGGATCGATTCCGACCGATTCCAGGCGATTCATACCGATTCTGCGGAATTCTTCCCGGAATCGGTCCTTCCACCGGGAATCGGATCGGAATCCACCGATCCGATTCCGGAATCGGTCGGAATCGGACCGATTCCGCCGATTCTGCAATCTATGGTTATTACAGTACGAGTACTAAGTAAAGAACTAGTTCATCACAATCTAAGAGGAATGAAAACACCTTGAGCTTGATACACACAAAAGAAGAAACAAGTTAAAACGTAAGAGATCGAAAAACCAAGTGTTCTACAATTACAATATACAGGTAAGAATCAAACACAAGACCGACAAAACATTGTTGAAGAAATGTTTGCAATATTTGCATGTGATACTTATGAGCAAAGACACAATGCAGATGGTTATGGATTGTCACATGGGAATGTTGACTTGGAATATCTCTTTCAAGAAGAACGACCACTTTCAATGTGGATGGATATCAAGGAGGCCTCACCAACTCCATAGTTCAACCCTAATAACAATACATGGGACAAAGGAAAGCTTGACACATTAATCGGTGAGAATAAGCAAATGCAAGAAGGAGAACAAAAAGATAGCCAAGTTCTTTATATAGAACCAGTTCAAGATCCACCTTACATTATAGCTCCAGCCATAGCTCTAGCTTCAACTTCTCATGCTATTTCAGTTGCATGTTCATCTACTACCCAAAAAAGTTCACAAATGAAAAGAATATATCTAAGATTTAAATCATTGAATATCTACCAACGCAGTGTTGGCTACAATACGCAAGAATAAGAAGTTGAGAAGAGAAGAAAGCTAGTTGCTAGAAGAAGACCTATGAGTTCCACAGATATTACCCAAACACCTTCCTCCGATGATGAAGAGAAAGAGTTCATTCCACCTACACAATAACAAGATGTAGGTGGTTCAGGGGAGGAGGAGGTGAAGGTAGGGTTGTTCATTAAACGGTTCAAACCGTTGAACCGAACCGAACCAAGGCATTTGGTTCGGTTCGGTTCGGGTCAACAGGGGAGTTTGAATGGTTCAGGAACCAAATCGAACCGAAATAGAAAATTCGGTTTGGTTCGCTTTTAAAATGTCCCCAAACCAACCCAACCCGATAAACCCGAATCCCTCCCGACCCTCCTATTTTCGGGCCTAAAACCCCTCCCGAGTCCGGAGTCCCGCGATTCCGCCGGCCCTCCTTTTTTGTTCCGAGTCCGGCTGTCCCGATTTGCTCGAAGTCGAAACCCTTCCGATTTCCCGAGCGGGCGGGTGGCGTCGCGCGGGCGGAGGCGGCATCGGGCCATCGGCGTCGCGCGGCAGAGGCGGAGCGGCAAGCGCCCTCGGCATCTCAGGCTCGCAGACTCGCAGGCTCGCATTGACGCACAGGTGGCAGCATCGACTCTCGCAGGCTGCAGCTGCCCAGGCATTCAGCATCACAGGCTCGCAGACTCGGAGGCGAAGTAGCAGGCGGCGTCGCCGCGTCGCAGGTTCGCCGGCAACGGAGATCCGGATTGTCAGAGGCAGAATCGTGCTGACGCTTGCCCTCACGGCCCACGGGCATCACCTCACCGCGTTCTGTCCTTCACCTCGCGCCTGCGGTTCCACGGAGTAGTTGCCAGCCCGCCCTCCCTCACACTCAAGCAAACAGCACTAGAGTAGGTGAGTAGATGTCCCGATCTCACCTCGCTCATCTCCCGCCCACGGCGGATACGCCAAACAAGAAAGGCCCACACCGAGTAGCCGCCCGTGCCCTCACCTCGCTCATCTCCAACCCTCACGGAAACAGCACCGGCCATCGACGGTCCGGCGCCGTCGCTCTCCCGCTCAACACCCCAAGAAGGCCGCAGCCCGCAATCGAACCTCTCGACCGAGCACGAGAGGTTAGAGGGGGTAAACATTAAACCTCCTCCTCATTTTTATTGACGTACATAATAAATCGCAAGTATTGGAGCTCCAATTGGAGCTCTTAAAATACGATGACTTTTTTTTCGCAATCATAGCCTACAGATTGAGGAAGATTTGGACATTGTCAATTTCGGATGAGGTTATTTGACCATTTTGTTCTATCTTGTGGTTATGACTAATTTGTTCTATCATGTGCTATTTTATATTTGTTTTAAAGATGTTATGTTTTTTAAATTTTAATTTTATTTATGTTAAAGTTGCCTTTTGGTAGAAAAATAAGAGGTAATCATTGTATGATTAAGTGATGGAAAAAAAAATTGATGATATAATGAGACCTATAAATAAAACCCACATAAAGGCCCAAACCGAAGACCAAACCGAACCAAACCAAATTAACTTGGTTCGGTTTGGTTTGGTTTGGTTTGTGTCCTGCGTTTGGTTTGGTTTGGGTTGAAAAAAAATATACATAAACCAAACCAAACCAAACCATGAACAGCCCTAGTTGAAGGTGGAGGTGGACGAGAAGAATGTGGTTCCGGATCCAACAGTGCATATATAAGTAAAGTAGGGCCCAATGATTTGTGTCGCAGGCAACATTCAAGTGAAAGAAGTCCTTGTTTGAATCGAATGGGTTTTTTTGATGAGTACATAGTGGTAAATTATCTTGAACTCGCTTCAAGCTTTGAACCATGTTAGCCACCCACACCTTCAGTACCAATATCAAATAATGTGTATCACTTTAGTCAGATTGCCAAATCATTATTTTCATATTGATACGGGACAATCATGACTGACCAATCACAATAGAGCATTCAAGAGAATCAGAAGAACAAAAATTATGAAGGACAACTCCGTAGAGGGTGGTGATTGAAAGATATCTTTTCTACTGCATATAAATTATATCATTTTTACTTTATTAGAATAACTGTTGATTTTATTTTATATCTATCTTAAAATAACTTCTAAAGTCAACGTCATATTTAAGTGTGAAGTCATGTCAACATTTTTAACATTTTTAAAGGCTTTCACCTTATTTATAATTTATCATGAGTTTTATGATTTTTTTAAAAGAAAAAAATTAAAAAGCCTTCGATTTAAGCCGATTTTGAATCAGATTCCTACTAGAGAATTGGTCCGGATTAGATCAGATCGACACTGACCCATCTTGGCCCCGATTCTAATCTAGTGAACTTTGTCGTTAATAGACTTGAGATGGGCCTTTGGTGAGACCTCCAGTAGACATCTCGTACTGCCTTCCCTAAGGCTGATGGTGGGCCCAAAGACCAAACACAAGCCTTATTAATTCTCAATACAAGTGAGAAACATGACATCCTATTGGGCCTAGATGATCCACTAATAGGTTCTCAAACAGCCTATAAACTTGCATCCTTAATGGGCTGGAAGTGGGCCTCAAGAAACTATCTTCCAGTGGGTTGAAAATGGGTCCACCTTAAATTATTTAAAGACATGAAAATATGCCTGAGGATTGAGCCATACATGCATTGAAAGGGGCCAAATATAGAAAAGAATTTGGGTTTAACAAAGTCAAATCAATTTTATTCCCTAAAAAATAAAATCTTGCCTCCTTTTATATGGCACGAAAACTAAGGTGCAACTAAAAAGATCTGGGTTAAACTAGCAAGGTGCACAAAGCTAAATTTCAAAGTTCTAGACAAAGGGTGGTAAAATCAAGGAAGGCTAGGTCGAGAGTTAACCTGAGGTTGGTCAGTCCCAAAATTGACCCGGTCGGATTGGATCGCAACCCAAGTCGGACAGAGTCGGATTTATATTATTTTTTATAAAAATATAAAAAATAATAAAAAATAATAAAGAATACAAAAATATATTTTAATACTATATATATTTATGTATACATAAAAAATATATACATAAATATAAATATATTTTTATGTTATAATTGAATATGAGTGTTTATCTATGTATAAGTCAATATGATTTTTTTGTGATTATGTTGTACTATTATATGTTGAGAAAAAGTTAATCTCAAGTGAAAAGGTAAAAGTAGTTAAAATTTAATTTTATAAGTTTTAAATATGTTTCATATATTTATAATAATAAATCTTCTCCAAATGTAATAATATAAATAATAATGAAATATTGTTATACTATCAATAAATGGGGCACTCAGGAATCGCGGATTGACCTGTGTAGTCAAGCCTTGGGATTCAAGGGGGCAACATCTCTTATGGCGGTTATCAGGGGTAAAGCTCCCCAAATAACGAAGTTATGAGACCTAACGACCTGTGGCGACCCGGTTGGTTGATTGGGTTGCAGGGTAGCCCAACTTGACACCGGGGCTAGACCGGGTCGGTTCGACCGGGTCATGGCCAGACCAGTCATATGGAAAACCGACAGTGTCAGCCGACCTGGTCCAGCCCCACTCCGACCTAGCGAGCCATGGGTAGAATGAGCAAGTTATGAGCTCCTTCACTACAATATGAAGATTTGTTGGCAAGCTGAAATTGGTTAAAAAATGCCCCAAGCAATGAGCAAGTGCATCTTTCTGCACATCATCTAAAGTACGAGAGGAGTGATTCTCCTAGATTGATAACTTTAAGCAATTGAACGACAGACTTTATTAATAATAGTCATAAAAAGAAGTGAAACACTTTAAAGAAACCATATAAAGAATGGAGTCAAAAAAAGAAGAACAAGTGAAAACAAAAATCAAAACAATTATGGCTGAAGGACGTGACAAGAATGAGATTTTTTCACACATTCATAAGAAAAAGGAAAACCATTTAAAAACTGGGTGTAAATGGTATTCTTTGCACAAGGACAGATCAAATTGGCCAGAGAGCTTCAGAGTTTAACAAAAACCTTTTTCTGATGATTAATTGATGGGCACATTTTTTAGCCTTTTTTTTTAAATTGAGTCCTTAAATGGACTAGTTTGTAAATAGTCTTCTTAGGGAGTTCTTTTCTTTAAATTTTCTCCTCTCCCTCTATAAGAGGAGGACCGATGTACATAGCTCAATAGTAATCGATTGGAATTTTTGGAGCCTTTGGCTTGGTGTCCCAAGCAGGGGGCTCTGCCCCATCTTCTTCCTCTCCATCCCCCCCTATGGCGATATCACCGGTTCTTCTCCACCCTCCGGCGAATTGCCATTCCCATCCTCCTCCTCACCATTCGGCCTCCGTGCCATTCCTCCCACTTCCCCTTCTCGGTTATTCTTCATCCGCGACAGCACCACAGCGCCCCCCCTCCATCTCTTCCGGACGGTGTGGGGGAAGCTCACCGGCGATACCCGGTGTTGCTCTCCCACAGTCCCCCTCCTCCGGCGGCCTCCTCCCTCAACGATGGCGACGACGGTGGCTTTCCTCCAATTCGCGGATGCAGACGGTGGAGGGAGCAGAAGAAGGGGTTGCGGGAGGGGCAGATCCGGCGATCCCCGGAACTGTCCTCCCCTGCGGCCTCCTCCCTCGGCGACGGCGAGCTCCGCGGCACCTTCCCCGTGCGGCGTTCTTCCGAGGCGAATGGCTCCCCCTGCTCCACTCCCCCCCCTTCTCGGCCTCTGCGGCTCCTTCCGCCGGACGAGGACGACGACGAGCGCGGGCGATGGCGTCTGCGCGCGGCTCCGTCCGGTTGGCGACGACGACGCTGCGACGACCGGGCGAGGACGACACCGCGGGTGGGCGTGCTGCGCGGTTTTTGTTGCGGCTCGCGACTTCGCGGGACAGCCGCGATGCCGCCACGGCGGCACACGGGCGACGGCGCGTGGAGACGGCCACGCGACCTCCCGGCAGTGATCAAGACGCGGCCACGACCCCCCTTCGTCCCACGCGCGAGCGACCGCGCGCGGCTCGCGGCCGGCCGGTCCGCGGTCCAGACCGGCCGTTGGCCGGTTCGACCGGGTTCTGACCCGGTTCACCCCGGTTCAGGCCGGTTCAGCGCCTGAATCGGCCGGTTCAGGCCGGTTCAGCGCCTGAATCGGCAGGTTCAGGCCGGTTCACCTCGCCCTGGGCCGGTCCAAACCGTTTTGGGCCCGGTTCGGGACTGTTTGGACCGGTTCGAAGCCGATTTGCTCCATTTTGGGCTCGTTTAGGTCCGTTTAACGGCGATTAGCGCCGGTTCGCTTCATTTTCGTTCGGTTTAGCCCGGTCTAGCCGGTTTGTCCCGCATCACATAGCTTATGCCATAGTCAGAATGCTACTGATCTGGAATAAATCGTCGAACAGAACCAAAATAGGAAGCATCCGAACCACCACAGGGTTCCAAGAGTAGTCGATGACTTATCTGAGCAAATAACCAGCAAGGGCCGTGTAGAATCCAGATCCGAGGCGGATCTCCATGAGTTATGGAGGTAGAACAGCAACCGAGGGAACGTCTGAAGCTGGTTCAGCTCCGTGGGAGGACTACTCGGTAGCAAGAAACCTTCGGTTGGACAAGGGAGACGCCATCGGAGTTCGCTTGTACAAGGAACTCAACATTGACCAGGAACCGCCGAGAGGGAAGCCATGCGAAGAGGCTTTCAGCTGAATATCTCACTCACTCAGAGCTACGGGAATAAACCAGTTCAGCTACTTAGGCAAATGAAGAAGCTAGGAAGAAAAGGGAGCTATTCTGGACGCCGTGGTGAAGAGAATGTAGGAGAACCACCCTCGCCATTGACAAAGGAGCTCGAGCTCGTCGGAGGTAAGCCAGCGGCGGAGAGACGCACTACCGAAGAGAGAAAGGAACTAGGGTTCGCCGGAGGACTCAGCGGCCGCGGGTCGCACTACTAAAGAGATAGGAAGCTATAGCGAAACTTAAAGCAATGAACAAGGTTAAAATCGGGAAAAAAAATATAACGGGCATTTCATTTCAATCCTTCATGTCCCCGTAAGTGACGGATGTACAAAGCTTTATAGGGGTATGTAAAATGAAAAAGAAATTAAAAAAAAGGTAGAAGAGTGTAACAGGCCCCGGACGGCTGTTAAGCCCAATACGCTCCAGGCGGTCCTGGGCGGCTGTTAAGCCCAATACGCCCAGGCAGCTGTTAGCCCAAAGCGCCCACAGTGTAAAGTCCATCTAGAAGCCCAAGTTTTGGCACAAAGTATAGCCTAACAGATATTTCCAAAGTCTCCCAACCATAAATTGTCCTTCCGACGGCTATAGACTTTTCCATACCGATTTTGAAATCGGGTGTCCCCACCACTATGTCGGTCCAAAGCTAACTAGAACTGGTCCCCTTCTCTACTGAATCCGTGAGTTCCTGCGGCTATTCTAGTTCAGTGGACTGTCCGCCTTGACATTGGGCTGGAGACGAATCCCGAACTAGTCCTGCGATTCATTTAAAGTCATTCTTGGATGTTCGTTTCCGTTTGTTTAGTCGCAACATATTTGATGAGTTCATCGAGCTATGACATCAATGCTGAATGAGATCCATAGTGGTCAGTGATCTGAAGTCCCTCCCCTCGGTTGAATCCAGAAAGTTTTATGCTCTTGAGTCCCTCCCTCAGTTCCGGGAAACGATGAATGGTGTTGTTCCTTATGAGTCATCTATGATTCTGGTTCGGATATTTTGATGACAGATCTCTAGTATTTTCACTACACTGGTCCATCTCCAATGGTTGCCCTTCAGAGAGGACCTAGTCCCCTGATTGCTGATAGCGTTTTCTGTCATGTTGGTTTACTTCTTTGTCGATCTTATTGGGTGACTCTTTGGATCTGCCAGTTTGACGACGAGTTCAGCACCGCCCTTTTGACAGGGTTCTGATCCCACTCGGCTTGCCACATTGCTGGTTATCTTGACTACAAGTGGAACACCCACTTGCTGACTGACAACTTCGAGCTGGGTTTTCTTGGAAGCAGTTCGTCAACCTGGCCGTGAACACCCTCCCATATTTGAGTTGTTAATCCTATACCGTCTTGCGAGACGTGGATCTTACATTTTCTTTTGAAAATTTGTAACCCCTTAA
This sequence comes from Cryptocoryne crispatula var. balansae, assembly GCA_036172225.1. Lineage (NCBI taxonomy): Eukaryota > Viridiplantae > Streptophyta > Magnoliopsida > Alismatales > Araceae > Cryptocoryne > Cryptocoryne crispatula. The sequence continues at coordinate 24,870,893 of CM069925.1, forward strand.
TTCCTTGATTGTATAAGGGACGGGGTGTTCATAGCCAGCCGAGCTGACACCCACGTTTCGACGTGGAGGTACATCTCTTACCTAAACCTTGGATATTTACTTTGTTCACTTTTATGCATCGAAAGCTATGCTCAGTAGTATATAGGAATCTAGCACGCACATTAAGGTAGTCGGCGTACTGTGAGTTGAAATTTGAGTTGTCCTAATTTTGAAAACTAATATAAATCAGTTTCGTGAACTGAGGTTTTGATAACCACATTGGACGAGAATAAAATTTGTTTAAGATTTCTTTTGTTAATCTTTTTGGGAATAACTACTGGTCCAATTTCTAATAATAACATTTTTAAGCTGATTTTAAACTCTAAAACCTGACGTTAATCTGATCTGTTGGAAACTTTAGTGAGCTGACAATTTCGCAAGTCCTTTTCTCTCGGTCCGTTGATTGTCCCGCATCATTAATGTTGGAGGTCCTTTATCAACTTTAATATGTCCGTTGTCCTAGTGATGTAACCTCAAAAATCTCTCTTTTAAGATTTTGACTTTGAAATTTTGTTTTCCTGTTTGGATTTGAATTAAATTTGATTTGACCTTAGTATTGACTTTGTAAGAAAATAGATGGTATTCCATAAAAGTACTAACTAGGGTCAATGATATGTATAAAATTATAATTTGAGGTTGTTAGGTTCTTTGAAATTGATTTTGACCTCTCCCCGTCGGATGGTGCGAAGATCCGACGTTAATTACATCGAGATTACTCGAAAACCCTTGATTATCGTCATAGCAATCCATGGAAATAGAAGACGATGCATCCACAATAAACATTCATACAAACACATAGGAAAAAACAACCCCATGTACTTGATGTAAGACAAGCATTTAATTTGTTTTGAATTTAGTTTGAATTTAAGTTGAATTGGTTTGAATTTAATTGGTTGAATTTGATTTGTTAATTGCTTTCGGTTGAAGTTATTTGAATTGCTTATTGATTTAAGTTTGATTCAATTTGAATTTGTTTGGAATTGATTTATTTGAATTCAATTTTATTTGAGAGATTTATTTGGTTGAATTGGATTGAATTGGTTTGATTTTAATTTGAATTGCTTTGATTTGAATTTTGTTTGAATCTGAGTTTGTTTTATTGGTTGAAATTTGGATTTGGTGTGTGAGTTTTAATTTGATTTGAATTGTATCTGGGAGAGTGAACTTAAGTTTGAAAATTTGATTTGGATGTTCAATGGATTATTAAATTTGTTTGATTATGATTGACTTAAGTTGAATTTGGTTTGTTTTATTGATGTATTTGTTTGGGATGGAATCGAATTTTGAATTTTGAAAAAGTTTGGTTTAGATAAGTGCTTGGCAGGTTATTAAATTTGTTTAGTTTGTTTGATTTGAATTTGAATTCAGTTTATTCGATTTACATTTGTTTAGTAAAATTGATTGGAATTTGGTTTCAAGTGTGGGTTCCTACTAAAGCCCTGGCTTTGGCAGATTTCAGAGTCCGCTCCTGAATGAATTAATAAGTCTTTGAAACTTGTTATGGGTTCATTCTGATTTCATTTTTGAGTTTAATTAATAAATTTGACATGAATATTCTTAGGTTGGGTTTGATTTAGAGCGGGCTGACTCACAGATTGTTGATTTGATTTGTTTTGTTTGAAATTTGGTAAATGATTTTAATTATTGTCCAGGGGACAGGGGTTAATTGATCTTCATGTTGATTGAGAGTATTCTGATCTCTTTGAATCTCCCGACCTACAGATTGCAAACTCGCTCAAGTTTTTGATTTGGCTTGGTTTTGATTGAGGGATTTTTGTTTACAAATGGTCGAACCTGCAATTTGTGAAGATTTTCCCTTTTTGAGCCTTACAGATTTTAGACTTTCAGCAGATTTTCAGATTTTTCCTACTTTGGACTTTTACAGTTTCAGACAAGGAGGGTTGGGTCGGGGGTCGCGACCGGGGCGCGGGACCCCCAGGCCGACCCGGTCGCGACCCTAATTTTTATTTTAATTTTTTTTTGAAAAATTCAAAAAAATAAGAAAAATGCGAAAAAAAATCTGAAAAAATACAGAAAAATTGGATAAATTAAATGACATGATTTAAATAAATAATGCATCAATTTTATTCCAACATGATGTGTTGTACACTTTGTAGGTAGTTGATGTACTCTCCCCATGTCATTTGGGTTGAGTACAAAGCTTGATACACGTACACATGACGATCATATTCGTCTGACCCTCGGGAAACTATCCTAAGACTTGATCCAAACGAGTCACCATAACTATAGGTCGATTGGATCGAAGTATCCGATGACTCCACATAATTCATTCCACAATACTCTTGATCGTATGTAGGGAACCAAGAGCCTTGGGATGAATCATACACATAGTCGGAGGCATCGTGGTATTCTGCTCCAACTCCATGGCTACGATGACCTCCTCTACCTTATGGCGGCCTTCTACCATGATCAGTATCTTGGGTCGCATGAGTATATTGCTCCTCGCCGGTAAAACATAGCGACGTGGTAGGAGATATGGGAGGATCTGAGGTCCCTTGTACTTATAAAGTGTCCGTGCCCCCGTATCGAGCACCATCATCGCTGCTACTCTTTGACGACGAATCCACGGACGTCTGGTACTGCACTCGGATGTTCGGCTCTGGCGTATCTTCTCGATCGTCTTCGACCGTATCAGCATCTGCAATATCAAAAGGATCAGTCATAACTTGTTTACCTTTTCGCCTACTTTGCGTACCTTGGCTAGTTCCTTCTCCGGTCCTTCCGGCGCTTTGCTAGTGAGGGAGGGATCTGGAATTCTTCGGCTAAAGGGACATCGTCGAGCACTCCTTCGGCCCATTGTCGGTCTTGGGGTTGAACTCCGGTTCTCCCAACCCTTCTCGGTCGTTTACCCAAGCTTCTAAGGAGTTCTTCTCGTAGAATATTTGATCCAAATCGATAACCTCCTCTTCAATTGGCGGCTCGTCGACCGAACGTCCCGCCGCTCGTGCTATCCAACTCTTTGTTCCATCTGGTTCTGCTTCATTCTATCCAAATTCCTCAACTTTAACCTCATGTTGTAGTGACAATACACGAGGTCTTCAAGCCTCCTTGATGTCAACCTATTTCTCTGCTTTGTGTGAATCAAGCTGAATGTAGACCAATTTCGCTCGCAGCCCGAAGCCGATGTGGTTTGACTTAGGACCCTGATGGCTACGTCCGCCAAGTCCTCGTACCCTGGTACTTTACCATGGTCCATCCACCAATCAACTGCATAAATTGAATGTCGTACATTATTATCTAAGTAAGCTTTGATTAATTAAGTGATGAAAAACATTTCTACGTACCCGGACTTAGTATCGTCACGGCTCGTTCAACTCTTGCTCGTTCCAAAGTGAAAACTCCGCATTCTCGTAATCATACATCTTGTTGCGAGCGATAATAGCCCGGTCGTCGTCACCAAGCAACCGTCGGATGACGCTCTTCACGTCATCTAATAGCTCGTTCGTCGCCTTGAAATATGGACTATAGAAGTATCTTGGACTGAAAAAGGAACCTACGAAACAAATAGTATTAGTAAACAAGTTATACACAACTTTGATTAATAAAAAGATTAGTAAATGTTTAAGAAAATATACCGCCGTACGTATGGGTTGATGTAATGTACGCTCCCGCCGACGATCTATAATATCCCACCACTTGGCGAAGTCGGACAAGGTCTTGGAGATTTCTTCTTTCGCTCTCTCAATCGCATCATATAACTAACCCCTGTCTGCTTTTCTATCTCCGTCAACTATCCTTAGTACCTTCACTATGGGTTGGACGATGTCTAACGTCTTCTTTACAACTTTCCAAAAATCTCCACTCTCTATTGTCTCTTCTACTTTTCTCCCATTTCTCTTATCCGATGGGTTATATCTAGCCATCCAACTACCCCAACCCGGTGAAATGACCATTTGAGTTAGAGCTCTCCTTTGACTTAATAAACTTTCTAAGGAAATATAGTGTGAGGCGAACCGGGTTGCACCGGGCCGTAACAACTCTCGCCCTCGGTGTGTTCCCTCATGTGCAAGGACAAAGTTGTGGTTATAAATAAATGAAGAAATAAACTCGGGCTAGCTTAACTACCCCGTCTATTCGAGGATCCTTGCATATATCCTCCAACATCAAATCTAAAGAGTGGGCGGAACAGGGTGTCCAATACAACTTTGGTCTTTTGACCATAAGCATCTGACCGGCCGCTTTGTATGCCGCCGCATTGTCTGTGACTACTTGAACTACCCGGCTCTCTCCTAATTCTTCTATCACTCCATTTATCAATTGGTAAAGATACTCCGCATTCTTTACCTGTCCTGATGCGTCGACCGACTTCCAAAAGACCGTGCCGCTTGATCGTACACTAGGAAATTGATCATAGTCTTCCTAGTAATACCGTTAAGTATAAGATGTTAACTAAGTTATACCAAAAAGAATGTTAATACATATAATATGAATGAGTAAAAGAAAATTTAATTACCGATCCATCCGTCGGTCATTAACGTGCAACCTCGTTCCTCCCGAGATGCATTCAAATGACCGCACGTACTTTTTTGTTTCGCACCTCCATAGGAAGATATACATTATATATCTCCTTTGGGTTTGGACTGTGCACTCCCCTCCCGACGTATGCGATCGTGTCGATCGTATTCTCGTAGTATGGTCCCTTCGCGGCATTCGCCGGAATGCCGTGGTGAAAGAACCACCTCGACGTTGCCCGGCCAATCCTATCCTTACATAATTTGAGGTTCTTCATCGCCGTCGTGATTGTTGTTTGACGTTGTCGTGGTCCGGTGATTACGGGATCCACGGGACCTACCGCCGGGTCGTCGTCTTGTGTGAGATCACGAACCCGATCTTGCGGTTGGTTGTTGGATCCTCTTCCGTTACCTCGACCACTCCCACTTCCGGACCCTCGACCCATCATTCGGCCGGCATGTCTATAGAAGTCTTCCTCGGCGAATGATCTTCGACTTGCTTCCATCCCTCGCGAGAGTTCATCTTTTTAAAAAACATTTAAGTATCAATGCTACTTAATTATCCTTTAAAATAGAATAATGAACAACGTTTATGAGTAACACCTCCCATACCTTCGTACTCTTCGTCTCCAAAAATATCCGGCCTCTCTTGTCCGGTTCCGTAAATGTGTACGGATCGTCTCCCCGGTTGTTGCAATTCTTCTCGGACGGTCTCTTTATGTCTTTTGCTAGTTCCCTTCGTTTGCTCCATCGCTTGTAGGTGCCTACGAAATTGAGCTCTGACCTCCGGCGGAGTCCGTGTGCAAGGAAGAACATTTCCCTTCATTCCTGCAAGATGAAATTTTAAACGATAAATACCACCGAATATTACTTTGTCGCAATATTTACATTGCACTTTTCTCTCCGCCGTGGAGATCAAATTGCAATGCAACCAAGCCGGATCACTCCGGGTCGCGCCGGTAGTTTGGGTTGTTTGGCTTGGAGAAGACATTTTTTTAAGTAAATAATTACTTAAGTAAGTAATTAATTATTTAAATAGCTAATAACCTTAATTAGTGACTATTAATGTAAGTATATTTTTATTTATATAAATTGAATGATTAACTAAATATATGATTAAGTAAGTAATTAATATTCCTTCAAACTAATGATGTGTTAAGTAACTACTAAACTAAATATCTAACTAATCTTCTAGCTAACTAACTATGCAAGTAAGCAAATAAGTATTAAAAAGAATAAACTACTTAACCCACTAATCAATGAAACTAATATTAAATAAATATACTAAATGAACTAATGAAATGCTTGATGAAATAATTAAGTAAATGAGAAAAAAAAAATGAGCAATGAGAGCAATGAGAGCACAAATGAGAGGTTGAGAGTGAGAGTGGGGGGGGGGGAGTAAGGGGAGCCCCGCCCCCAAGGGCCTGAATGGGGGGGGGGGGGGGGGGGGGGCGGCGCCCCCCCAAGCCCGTTGGCAACGGTCTGGCACCGGTCACTTGACCGTTGCCAGACGGGGTCGCGCGACCCGGCCGGGTCGCGCGACCCGGCCACGACTCCGCGACCCGGCCGGGGGAGTCGCCCCGACCGGGTCGCGACCGGGCCGGTCGGGCCTAAACCCGACCGGGTCGGGGCAGGGTCGCGACCCGGGTCGCGACCCGGCATTCCATGGTTTCAGATTTGCTTGGGTTTAGATTATTTAGAGAAATTTGATTTGTTTTAACTTGAATTTGAGTTCATCTTGGAATTTTGGTGAGAACACTAGATTTTGATTTATGATTCTGGTTTTAAGGTTTGATTGACAGGTTATGGCTTGTCACCTGATTTTGTTGGAGTTGAATAGAATTTGTTGGTTGTATTTGGAACAAGTAGGGGGGCTGCAGTACAGATTGGGGTTTACGGTTCTTCAATTCCGGTTTTTTTTTAGTTCTGATTTTTATTTGTTATGAAGTTCAGATTTTAAACCTTCAGTTCTTAAAGTTTCTTAATCTCCAGAGTTACATATTTCAGATTTTTTTTCAGACTTTGTTTTATGTCAATTTTTGTTGTCTTGCCTTCCAGAAAATCTCAAGTGGTTGTTCTCTCCTTGTAGCATCAATGAATGCACCGAACATGAATTTTCATTTATTTGATCTCTCAACATGAGACATGATTTACAGTCGTGGCCAGAAATCTGGACCCTTGAGTCCTTGATGAACTTGTCATTCATGGACGGCATGTACCCGGTCTTTATAGACTTATGAGCATCCCCCACTGTTTTGAGACTGAATACACCCTACTTTTGACAAGCTTATGGGCAATCGACTCACTGATTTCATAGTTTATGAACCTCATTAGCTCATAGTTTGGCATATCGACATGTTGATCATGCACAGCCTTCCTATGACATAATGGGTAAATAACTCTCTCTTGGGGCATGGTAAGACATTGGGGTCTTTTCAATAGACCTTTATATGTTACCTTAAAGGGTCAAGGGGAGTGCTTAAAGCCCGCCCATTGCTTTCCCTATTTATTCTGAAATTCTTTTAAGTTTAGCCAAGACCATGTGACGGGTTTTTAGCCGGCCAGATGCTCGTCTTGATTTGTAAATTAATTTAGTGAATTTTTATTTAAATTTTTGTTTATTGTTTGTTTTATTTTATTTTTGAATTATGGGTCAAGAGGCGTGCTTAAAGCTGGCCTATTACTTTCCCATTTATTTTCATTCTTTTAAGTTATGCCGAGACCATGTGGCGGGTTTTTAGCCGACCAGATGCTCGTCTCAGTTTGTTTAATTAGTTAATGAATTTTTATTTAAATTTGAATTGATTGTTTCTTTTAAAAATTTTATTGCTCCATTGAACCACTGTTCATCCAAGTTTACTGGGCCTTCGGTAGCATCGTGGCCCATCATGGCCCGGCTCTGCGCAATCCACGCCCGGCCGCGCGAGCTTTTTTTTCACCTTTTTTTTGTGGGCCCCACCTCATTTGGCCACGGTGGACCAAAGTCGGGGGAAAATAACCCTGTCGGGGTACTATTCACCCGACAGCGCCTCCTCCTTCCTCCCACAATCGCGGCGGAAACGGGAGACGGTAGGGGCTTCGACGGCTTCCGGAGGAGGTTCCAACGATGCTTGCAGCACCCAATAGGGCTTCCCTTGCGGCCGGATGCTCCGGACGGCGACGGCGACGACGAAGGGATTTAGAGGAGATCTTATGGGCACCACCAGAGGGCGCAGAGGCCCTTCCCAACGACGCCGGAGGTAGCTTCAGGCCCTGGCAACATTGCTTGGAGGAGGGATAGGGTCCGACGACATGAGCCGAAGGAGAAGATTGCTCCAGCAGCGCCGCTTGAAGGAGCAAAGCCGCCGTGAGGAGGAGATGGCTTCGGCAGCACGACCGAAAGAGAAGAACGATGTAACCAGAGGAAGGAACCCCCTCCGACGGCACCTGCTAAGGGAGACAGGAGACCCGGTGCCGCGGTAATTCCTCTCCAACCCTCCGGCTCAATATTGCTCCCTTCCGACCTTTTTTTGCTCTCTCTCCGGCTCGACAGCCTTGGTGATGTCTTTATAGGTCCCCGCCTTCCCTTTTTCCGTTAGGAAACCTTCCATAAAGGGGAGTCTGGCTTTGAGACGGACTCGAAGAAATCGACGATGACCAGAATGCTTCTCGATTGCCTTTGTGGCTATCCAGGATTTTTTTCTCCGGACGTTCCTGATGCTACCTGCCATAAAATGAGTCCGATTGGAATGGGATTCCACCTAGAAAAGCCGGCCTTGATTGCAGTTACCTTTGTGTATCTTTCCTTTCGGAAGACTTTCCCTTGGCAACGATGCCCCTTCTCAGCTTTGTAGAGGACTACGCCGACTTGCTGCGACTGTCATGGACATTACGGGAAGCTCGGGATAGCCTTGATATCCTTCTTTCTATCAGGAGATTCCAATGATCTTTCTGTGATCATCGGATACCTACCGGATCCCTGATTGGATTTTCTTTTTATCCTCACATATACCCATCTCACAGGAGCCATGACCGGGGGTTAAATCTAATGGGCCTATCTTGACACCGATGTGAGCCCCCCTTTTTAAATAGAATTTAGCCCATTAGGTACTTTACTTGTTGACTGTACGAGGATACCCATTTGGGCCATTCTAATTGAATTAAAATTGAGGCGGGCTTCAATATTGTGAAAATTTTGGTGTCAACACCTAGGTGCAAAAGAATCTGAATCCATAGTATGTGCAGTCTCAAAGGAGGTCTTTTGTGTCATTAAAAATATGGATCCCTATAAAGCTCCGAGTCCATGAGTTTTTGGCTTGATTTTATATTCAATGCTGAGATATAATACAAGATGAGTTCATGGCTCTCATTAAAGAATTTAAGAATGACCCGATGAATTAGCACCTGAACTCCACAAATCTGATCTTATTACCAAAAAAGAACAATGTGAAGAATATCAAAGAACTAAGACCGATCAATCTCTTGAACCATAATTATAAAACTGTCACCAAAGTCATTGTAGCTAGACTCAGCAAGTACATAAACAAGTTGATTAATCCTTCTTAACATACTTTTATTCCTAGTAGATACATACTGTATAACTTTGTGGCAGCACATTAATCCTTAGATGATCAGAGACAGACAAAAAGAGTATTCTCTTGAAACTAGATTTTGACAAAGCCTATGATAGTAGATCGGGTGGATCAAATGTTGAGTCAATAGAACCAGGTTCAAGATTAATGTCAAAAGAAAGAATTTAGATTTTTTTGCTTCGTCCAGAGGACTAAGGCAAGAAGATCCCTTTTTCCCCTTACTTTTTATCCAAGTTCTTAGCACTATGTGGGGAACAACAGAGCAAGCTAGTTCAATTAAGAGAATTGGGATGAGGGCAAATAAGGAAGGAGTCATTCATCTTTAATTTGTAGATGATACCTTGTTGTTCTCCTTAAAAAATACCGAGAAATGTTTTCACTTAAGAGTTAATGCCTTCTCTCTTGCAGGGTTCAATAGAACTGGGTACAAAGCATTTTCAATATGTCACAGTCATCGCTTGCCATTAAGTATCTTGGCTTATCACTCTCGAAGAAGAGGATAAACTGATGAACAGTAGAGATTGACATTGTGTGGTCCAAAAGATGGAGAGGAAACTACAATGGTAAAAGAGTAGAGCAATTGCAATAAATTGGAGAGTATCATGCCATAATTTTCTAACAATAAAAGGGAGGAGCTCCACCTAATTAAGCAGGATCATGTTTATAGGCCAATCACGAAAAGGGGTATCAGTCAATGAGGATTGGGGTATGGGTCTCATTCCTCTTAAGGCTATTAACAATACCCTTTTATAGGGTGTTTGGTTGCTCTTTTTTAATTAAATAAACTTATTTTTAAAGTAAAGATCATCTTGTATCGTAATATAAATTTAAAATTACAGAAACACAGATTTTGTGCTTGACAAACCATCACAACTTTTAAAAATTGAAGAGTGCTGTTTGATAGTAATTTTTAAATTAAAATTCATATCACATATATGTACATAAACAAAACGTATACCAACACAATAGTTATATAAAAGGTTAAAATTATTTATTTGTCTGTCTTTTTATTTATCTATTTGTCATCTATCCATCTATTTTATCTATATATTTATTTATCTGATATACACTGTAATAAATATTTCATCTATTTATCTAAAAGGGAGGGATGCACTAGGAAGAGAGAGAGAGAGAGAGAGAGAGAGTTTTCCCACCTTCCCACGTTCTCCACTCTCCCTCCATCCGTGTCTGTCTATCTTGAAAATAAAATTGGTCTTGTGTTGTTTTATTTTGAGAGAGATTAACAAAAAGATTAGTGTCTCCTTTAAAATTGAAAAAAGTTGCCAAACACAACCCATACACCTATCCCTCTTGTTTTTATTTTAAAATAGAAAATAAGCAAAAAACTGCATTTAAACAACCTATTAACTAAATGGTTATGAAGACTGATCCTGAACAAAGATGACTTGTAGTCTAAAATTGTGCTTTATAAAATGATATTAAAAAGAATGACTTGTGGATCAAAATTTTAGAAACAGAAAGAGAAAATCTAGCATTTAGAGAGGTATAATGTATATACTTAGGAGTTGTTTAACTCCTCATCTACAAAGGGAGTGGGAGATGGCAGAAAACCCTAACTTTGGAATGAACATTGGATTAGACATGCCCCTTTGGCAACCATGTTTCCTATCCTTTTTAATCTATACCAAAATTTACAAGCCGACGTCAGCAACAACTGTGATGACAGATCGAAATGATGCTTCTCTTTCAAAAGAGATCCCAAGGAGAAAAAATTAGTGACTTGTCTAAATTGTTAATTCTTCTTGAATCTCACAGGTGTATTGAGGATAGGTCGGTGTGGTTTCCTAGTATTGAATCCTTCTTCACTATTAAGTTTGTCATTCGCAAGCTGACTTGGGAGGAGTGGAAGTGCAGTTGCACCAAGGTTTGCGAATGCCATCCCTGCTTATCCAAATCAAACTTTTCCTTTAGAAGATTGACAAGCACAAACTCCCAACATGATGTCACTAAAAAAAGTTTCTCCTAATTTCTTCCATATCTCATGCATTTTATAGCAGCGTGAATTAAACTATTGATCATCTCCTCATCAACTGCAAGGCTATTAATTTCCTAAAGAGTCCTTTCAAGAGTTGGTAGATTCGGCCCCTTTTATAGCACTATTTCTCCATTGCACGTTTGGCCCCTTCTATAAATTTGATTATACATAGTTGTTGTCATCGTCTATTAATTCACATTATCAATTATTCATTTCGTATTTGTCATATTGGTAGTAAATAAATATCACGGTAGACTTGTTTAACATGATAGTTAGTTTCTTAATTATTTGATTAAGTGCTTGTTCATGGACTCAATTTGTTATCATATTAAATTGTTGTCACCATTTGTAGTTAAAAAGAAATTTTACACGTTTCTAGTGTTTGATTTTAAGCTTGGCCTACTTCATATTAGTACCAGTGGCTTTATAGTTATTGTATATTTATTATTCCTTAATATTAAGTTCTTTTGTCATTGCCAATCCCTAGCTCGGATGAGAAAAGAGAGTTGCAATAGGTGACAACCAGCATAAAACATATATCATTTCTATTTTCATAAATTTGAATCTTATTTATTCTTGCCTCGAGCCAAGATGGAGTGTTAGGGTAAGGGGTACTGTGGGATAGGGCGAGACCTACCCACCTAGGGTCGCAAAGTAGGGAATCTTTTGAGGGTGAGCTCTTAGGATAGGGAGAGTGTTGGATTAGGAAGAGTGGGACCATTCTGGCTTCCCATAACCATCAAAGAAAAAGAGTGTGCAACTCCAACCTTAGTCAGAAGTCGGAGACAAGGTTACATATTGATATGTAGAATATAGGTACCTCACAAGTAAATTGATAGAGTTGGTAGACATGATAGAGAGACATCAAGTCAATATCGCCTGTATTTAGGAAATCAAATGGAAACAGAAGAAAGCCAAAGAGGTGAAAATGTTGGGTTTCTAACTCTGGTACACAGAACAAGCATCAAATAAAAATGAAATTAAAATAATTTTGGATAGTACCCTTAAAGACAAGGTGGTGTCTATGGTTCTAGTGGGTGATATGATCATTCTTGTTGAGGTGATTGCTTATCAAGAGGTAATCAATGCTACCCGTGCCTATGCACCAAGAAAGAGCTCAGTAGTGAGCTGAAAGTTCAATTCCAAGAGGACATGGACACTATCATGCGAGGGATACTGAATGAGGAGAGTATCTTGATTGGTAGTGATCTCATTGGTCATGTCGGGTCCCAAGAAAGTGAATTTGAGTGTCCACAGTGACTTTAATTATGGGGAGAAAAACGAAGAGAGAAAAAATATCTTAAAGTTTGTGGTGACTTATAGTTTAATCCTAACAAATACTCACCTCATTAAGAGAGACTTCCACCTTGTAACACTTAAGAATGGGAGGAGTATGAGACAGATTGACTTTATCCTTACTATGAAAACAAGCTACGCTCTTTGTAAAAATTGCAATGTCATATCAAGTGAAGCACTCACAATCCAGCATAAACTCCTTGATCTTATATTTTAAGGTCCTAGGGCAGATGCATATAGTGCTATAAAAGAGTGCCCCTAAGATCAAATGACAATAATTGAGGGGAATTAAGTAGGAGGCATTTAAGAATGAGACCTCCAAATTTAAGGAATGGGACATGAACACAGAGGCCGAGTCTATGTGGGCTAGCATGTCATCGAAATTTAAGGCAATAGAAATAAATATTCTTGGCAAGTCTATTGAGCGGGACCCACCTATGAAGAAATCATGGTGGTGAAATGATGAATTGAACTACAAAGAGTAGTGAAAAGCAAAAGAGAGTGGTTTAAGAAATTGTCCAATTGTAGAACTAACAAGGCCTTAGAACAATATTCGAGAGCTAAGAGCGAGGTAAAAAAGACAATTAGATGGGCTAGGGAGTCAGCATGATGTTCGCAAACGAAATTGTTCTAATTGACGAGACTCGAGAAGGTATTAATAGAAAACTTGAATAATAGAGAATAGAGTGAGAAGTTAAGAGGTTCAAAATTAGTAAGACGAAGGCAGAGTATATGCACTTCAGGTTTAACGAAATCCTAGGGGTTGAAGAGGTCAAAATAACCTTGGACGGAAAGGTTCTCACTGCAAGTACCCAATTTAAATACCTAAGTTCAATCTTATGTATGGATGGAGAATGTGATGAAGATAAACCATACGATTAAAGTGGGATGGCTGAAATGGAGATACACGACGATGATCCTTTGAGATCGTAACATCCCCCTAAAATTGAAAGAAAAATTATAAGACTTGACATGCTCTATGGTAGTGAGTGTTGGGCAACCAAGAAAAAATATACTGTCAAATTGAGTGTAGCTAAAATGTTGAATGTACGATGAATGTGTGGCCGCACAGGGAAGACAAAATCCAAAACAAGTGCATTGTGAACAAAGTGAAAGTTGTGAGAATCGAAGATATAATAAAAGAGAAAAGACTTTGTTAGTTTGAACATATTAGGCGGTGTCCTCTAGAGGCACTAGTCAGAAAAGACCAGACCCTATTGTTGCTGGCACAAAAGATGCAGAGAGGTAAGCCCAAGTTAGCTTGGTGTAGGTGAGTCAATTATGACTTGAAGAAGCTAGGTATATGGGAGGAGCTTGCAAAAGATCATGGAGCACGGAAAGGACGAATCAATATAGTCAACTATAATCATTTGGGATTAAGGCTTTGAGTTTGAGTTCGAGGTTTGGCCCCTTCTAAACATATGGTCTATGAAAATTAATTCATGCACTCACTCTCCACTAGGCTATGCTCCATCTGACCTGTACGGAAGAAAATTCGAATAGTCTTGCATTAAAGAACCCCAGTTTAATTCTACACTTCATATAGTCTTGCATTAAAGACTAATTGCTGGCTCATTCAGGTGTTCCTTGTGTTGACACTACTATTGGGGCAGATTTCGTTATTTTCACTCCTTTTTATGTAACTCTTTTTTTTTGCTCTTCCACTGCCTCGATAGATGAGCAATCACTCATGTTGTATTTTCCTTTTCCTTGCCCTTTGATGTACTCAAAGTTATATAAATAGAATAATTGGTCACGACCATTCTAAAAAAATGTAACATTAATATTTCTTCTCTCTGTACCATTAACAAGTTACATAAGTACTATATAGGAGACAAATATTCCAAGTACATATTATTATCCTTCTTTCTTAGATTTTTCTATAATAATGTCAATTTGTTTCATGGTTCGCAGAATTGGCTAATCTGGATCAAAAGTCACTGTATCTAGGATCAAATTGGCATGAGCCAACCCGATTTAAAATATCAACCCATTCTTGGATTCCCATGGGAATCAACCAAAATAACCAGAATCAGCCAGGATTGGAGCCAATTCGAGCTGAATTGGCCTTTTTGGGCTGATTCCAGTGGGAGGAGGGCTGGCCACAATGGCTCTATGGCACCGTGTAGCCTTCCCAGCCCAAGACACTTCCGCAAGGCTTCATTGCGGCCGATTTCAACGTCGATTTTAGCCCCAAATGGGTCAAATTGGATAGAAATCCAATTTAGGCATTGATTTTGTGTTTTTGTTGATTGTTATGGTTTTTTAATCGATCCAAACCAATTTTGGATTATGCCAATTCCACTTTCCATTATTTTTTTTTAAGTTTATTATAAAACTTGTATCTTGCTCCGTACCAAGAAATAGCTTCTTTACCCACATTTGTGCTTGATGTAAGAACTTTTGCTTATTTAACATCATATTAAGCCGTTTATGTGACATATCACATGCAGGGAATGCTCTGGCCCTTGTTGTATTTTTCATTGTACTCAAGCTCCAATGTAGCATGTTATAAGTAGAGAATGTCTCCACATTTATATCATTTTAATACATAATTATAAAATGTGACAATTTTTTATGCTAGCTATCACTTAATAGTTAATGCAACTCTTTCTTTCTCATCTAGGCTTGGGAATAGCTATGGTGAAGTTGTAGTGAACGTTGGACAATGAAAGAAAAAGTCTAAAAAATAAGTTGCTGAAATGAGAATAAGATGGATATGTGGTCATACTAGATTAGACAAAATATGTAATAAATATATTAATAAAATGTAGGAGTAGAGATAATTGTAGACAAATTGAAAGAAAAAGATTGAAATAGTTTGTATATATTAAATGTAGACCTAAGCAGCTTAATTAGAAAAGTGAAAAATATTAAGATGGTAAAAATAAAAAAAGAATGTAGCAGACTTAAGCTAATCTTAAACAAGGTAATTCAATATGATTTAGATCTTTTAAATATATTTAAATAATAACTCAAAATCAATATGAGGAGAGGAAGATGATTCATATGACTGACCCAAAACAATTTGGGATCAAGGATTGAATTGAGTTGAAGATGGATGATGCTTATAAGTGAGGAGTGTTGCACTTAAATTAACCTAGCAGATGCCTAGATAAAGTAATCGGAACTTCTAACATGTTTGCTGAATTTGGAAAGATATGCACCCTGCTTTTATAGGTTCTACAAACTGTGGCAAGACGAGGAATGATCTATAAGAATGAAGTGGACATCGAATTTTGAGATATTTCTACATTTATTATATTATTAAATTAATTTGAATAATATTTTAAAACTATTTGATCAAAACATAAAAAGGATAAAAATATCAAGTTACTTCTATGTCAATAGGATGGCAAAATTATTTGAAATGCTAGAGCAATTTGCGTTAAATAATGATAATTCTTCAATAAGATTAAACTGAACACAATACACAGACCTGCTTGCCCCATTCTGATGCGCGATCTACCAACCAAGAGTACTCCAGGTCCTCAAAACATTTCTGCAATGATGAAAGTGGTTCATTAAAATAAACTGGAAGACAGACTCCAGATAGGTCCTTCCCAATGTTCTCTTTGATGATAGACCATAAACTGACGGGTCTTTCCTTTTCCTTGGGCTCTGGAAGCTTTCCCCTCCTTTTAACATGAGGATAATTAAATGCTCGAATTCCTGAACTGACCATACACAAGTGATTGTCACAACATAAAACTTTGTTGCACACTAGAGAACTGCAGCCATTCCCAGTAGATTCCCTGCTGCAGCAGGTTGCACTTTTTAGAGATTCAGCAGAAAGAAAATCCCTAGTATCAAAATAAATTCCATCATCATCATCCGTTTCTATATCAGCTACTTGGCTTTCATTGTCAGCATCAGAACCTGTCATACTGCCCTCTGATAATATAGAATAGAAATCTGTCACAAGAAGAAGAACAAAAGGTAAAAATATAAGACATAAATTAAGGAATCTGAATATCAAGATATGTGAAGTGAACAGATACCATCTTTGCCAACTTTATGATTATCTATAGTGAGTGCTCATTTCTATAGCTTGTAGGATTTACACAATAAACATAAAGAAATTATTGGAGCAAACCAAATTATTGGAATAGTTGTATAAAACTATCCCACATCACAAATACCTTTGCAACCAGAAAGATAAATGGTGGCATCACCCAGGGAATGCAACCTGCTCCAGGGAAGTCTTGGAAGGATGCTTTGGTAGAGGTTGCCCGAGGACAGATCATTGGTGCTGTGCTGCCGTCATGTTACTTGTTCCTGGTCAGGACAGTGTCCTTTTTCCCATTGGAGTACCATTGTCACATTGTGAATAGAAAAAAATTTAGATACCTGAAAGGTTTTGGAGCCAACCGACCCGGTCCCGACCCCAAGACCCCGACTCCGTAATTAATATTTTATTATTATTTTTGGCAACCCCGGCCTACCCGGGTCTGTTTAGGGCCAAACCGACCCGGTCCCGACTCTCGACCCGACCTCCCTTGGGGGGTACTATTTCTTTTGCTCAATGGACATCAGATGTGGAAACTGGGAGGTTAGAAAGCTCAAAAGATTCCTTCATTATGGTGCCCAGTGATAGGCATTCCAGCACACCTTTGGAGCATGGAGATTTTCAGGACCATGACAAAGCAAGTCAGGAGACTGAGATACAGTTAGAGGGAAACGAGACGCCACTTGTTTTGCCAAGGCAAGGCATAGGTTGGAGGTGGACTAGCACTCTGTCCTACCAGCTACGCTCCATATTAGGTTGGAAGAGAAGTGCTGTCAAGTGAAGATTTGTGTGGACAAGGAAAACAGTTTGCTTGGTCGTCCCATGCATGAGGTGGGAACTTCAGAAGAAAGAGAAGAAAGTGGGTGGAAATGGTCACTGCAGGTACTGCCAGAACAAGGTGCACTGCCAGAATGAGGACTGCCAGAATGAGGAGCTCCAGTTCAAGGAAAGGAATTGACTGGTCAAGAAACTGCCGGGGTCAAGTAATGTAAGGTTCCAGTGGGAAGGGAGTCTGGGTGGGCAGTTGGCTGGACTGGCTGGGGGTGCAAGCAGATCCTAAGCATCAACATGGTACCTACTCCTGCTGCAACCTTCAACAACCTAGCATAAGAGGGTAGTGGCAGCAAATGCTAGGTTACAGGCAGGGCAGATATACAGTATCCACTGGATGAGGGGTGCTGACGTGCTCAGACCTGAACCCAAGGTATCAAGTCCTGGTGGTTGTTTCCAAGCCACATTGTGTGAACAGGGATGTGCTTTGTTTAGTTGCTGGGTCAGAACTAGTAGGTTGGCCCAAATCTACCTCTTTTAAGAGTGACAACCCATTGCACTGAAATGTTCATCTGGTTCGAGTTTGCCACACAAGTTTGGTTGGACCAGTCATTCACCTGGTATGTCTTTTCCACGAACCTTGGTAGCTGTGGCATACTCCTGAGCTCCACTAGTCTGGCAATTGTGGCTGTCGGCGGCCCACTCTCCATATTCAATGTGAAAGCTGGCATCTTGTTCCAGCACAAAGGCTTGGGGTTTAAGAGGATAAGGGTAAAGTTGATGATTACCTAGAGCTTGGAGGCTGCTCGGAACCTGCAGCAGCTCTTAAGCAGTATAATCTCTCTTAACCAGTATGGTCTCTCTGGCTCGATGGATGAAGAGCAGTCCCAGTATACTGGAACTTTGTACAAAATAGGGACACAAGATGAGGGCTTCAAGCAATAGAGGGGGCAAATGGCAGAACTGAAGGACAGGTTTGATGATGTCATATTGTCATTGTGGACGGGAGGAAGCTGGTGAGCTTGTCCTTCATGGGCATAGAGGTCATGGCCAAGCAATTCTTAAAGGAGTTCAAGAGAAGTCTCAACTTGCCACCCTAGTTAGTGGGTTGCAGAGAGTTGAACTTCGGAACAACAATAGAGACATAAATTTACCAGTCCACCAAAGGGAGGGAATGTCTATCACCCACAATGAAGCTCATTGATTCAAATCTGAGAGGCTTATATGGAAAGATGAGCTCAAGGACACCATCATCAGAGGTGATAGAAATAGCAGCCATCCAAGTGATGAAGATGTCAAATGTGTAGGACACACTTCCAAAAGCTGAGTGCATACAAGCTGATGGGATATCCTTTCAGGGCAACTGTGGAGAGTAGCGGGGACCTACTGGTCATGTGAATCAAAGACAAATTTGGAAGATGTGTGGTGAAACCGTACAAGATCGAATCATTTACCATTATGGTGAAATTCATTCTGAGGGCTAAGTGATGCGGGAGAGGAGTGAGGGCGCCGTCATCCAGGTGTGCCAGTGGGCCCAAATGAGATGTAATATACCTGATCAGGCTCAAGATGAAATATACCGATCTTGGATTGTGCTAAAAACTGCCGAACTGATCTGAAAACTAGCTGAACTGGGTCTAAAAGGTGCAGAACCACGTTGAACCGAGTCTGGATGAACCGACCGGCCCTGAACAAACTGCAGCACTCACATGGGCCAGCTCTACACCCCACTGATCCGGATGAACCACTGGGCAGGGGGCATCGTGGAGATCCCTGGATCCTGGAGTGTTGTGGGCGGACAAGCCTGTGGATAATGATTTGGTGGAGCCCCGATGGTGAAACTCGTGCAACTGGGCAGTTGCAGGTCCATCTGTGTGAGGTGGTTCACGGTTGCCCAAAGGCACATGAAGGTGGCAGCACCCAGGGAGGTCCATTGCCTCCCAATGTCACGCATGAGCATGCAGAGGCAACATTCAGGGTATCATGGCAAACTCCCGGGAGCTCCAGGCAGGTGGGTGCATGGCTGCCTGAGCATGAACCCACACGTGCTAGGAAACCTCGGGCAAGGTTTGAGGCTAATTCATGGCGGGCTGCATTCCACCGGGTGCGTGGCAGTGCTGCAACGAGTGGCCAAGTGCGCGTGAGAGGTGAGGTAGAAGTTTCTGGAGGCTGGCTGGTGCGCACAACCATGGAGGCAGCTATGAAAACTTGACAAAGGTTGGGTGAGGGCTTCTTCATTCTCGCGAGGCTCTGTAGTCGTCATTTGAATGAAAAGGTGATATGGCGATGGTAGGGGATGCAGGCAATGCTGGAGGTGCATGGGTGGTGCCCTTAAGCATAGAGAAAAAAAAATTATTTTTCTCTGATGACTTCCTTCACTTCCGATGTCATCGTTTTCCCCTTCTTTCGTCCCATGCTTCGCCTTCATCAACAATGCCCCGGTGGCAGGGAGCAAGGGGAAGGCAAGGTAGGCAATCAGATACGGAGAAGGACGAGGGGGGCAAGATCGAAGAGGGGAGAGATGTGGGTGGTGGTGAGAAATAGCCGCGGGAGGGTGATGGTGTTCCAAAAGTGGCAGGAGGTGTAGGTTCCGGCAAATCCGCAAGGAGCTGACAGTAGATAGACCTTCAAATGCTTCAGAGGTTTGGCGGAGGGAAGTGGGGAAGTCAATGTTCAGGAAGAAGGCACCTTCGCAACCATGGATTGCAAAGGAGGAATCAGATCCTAATCGGTAGATTCTTAGATTGGATTGGTTGGTCATAATCTGAATTTTGCCTGGAGGATCAATCCAAACATTTCTCCCATATGAATCAGTCTGAATCGGTCGAATCAGTCAAGAATCGACCGATTTTCTCATAATCTGTCAAAATCGGTTGATTCTACCTATCCTAACTTAAGTCCCAGTCTATTATAGATATCGGGTCCGAATCGGACCCGATATCGATACAATATCACCCATATATCAGTAATAACAGGCCAAAAACGGCTCTGGTATTCTTCAAGTGATTCCTCTCTCTTTGTTTCATGCCTCACAATTACAGCCCTTAAGAGGTGTTCTGGCCCCCCTACCATGACAATCACCCCTTGGGTGAGTATCACGGCTGAGGAGCTATTCCGGCTCCCTATTTAATTAGTGAAGTTCTTACTTTTTTTTTAATGTGTGAATGTTGAGACCAATGAGCAAAGGCCAAACAAGAAGGCATTAAAGCACCTACTTCTCGTGATAAAGAGTGAAAACACAGCCATATGGTAGATTTCAACAAGAGGATGGTACAATAGAAGTGGTGTGAGGATTAGATGAATGAAGAAATATTCCGATTAAAGCAATGAGAGCAAGAGAGGGAGCATTTAGTCGGTTTACTTCGACACAATTCACTACCACTATCATTGAGGATCCTCATAGGTCCCAAGCGTCAAAACAACTTGCAAAGAACAATAAGACAAGTATTTAAATGGGTTAAGATAATCACTCCTGCTGTAAAGTGAGCAATCAAACATATTTGCAATTGATTTCTACATATAGGTAATAATCTTAAATTGTTCGGCATATACATGTATATTCAATATATTTCCTTGGTGGGTGTCGAACCAAAAAAATCTCTCTTAAAAGAGAGAAGAAAAAAGGGGGAAGAAGAAGAAACGGAGTAGGAGGGAGAAGCCGAAGGAGGAGCAAAAACTCCCTATTACTGTCGATAGAAGGGCCTAAGGCCACCAAGGTTGTCTTCGCCACCCTCCTACGCATCCATCGAACCTATTGGGAGCGGGAGAGGCCGCTATTACCGCCATTACGGTCGCTGGGAAGAAGAAGTAGGGGGCGGAAGCACCGCCCTGTGCGCTGGAGAAGAGAGAAAGAGGGAGGAGCCGTCACCGCCGCCTCCACCAGCCGCGGTTGCCGCCGCCATCGTCGCCGGAAGGAGCTCCTCCCGCAGCCGTCGTCGTCGTCGCCGTTGCCGGAGCCCGCCGTCGCCGCCGTCGCCATCGCCGGAGCCCGCCGTCGCCATCGCCGAAGCCCGCCGGAGCTCGCCGCGAGCAAACCCTCGCGGGCATCTCCTGTCGAGGAGAGAGAAGCAGCGGGCGTCTCCTGTCGGGGAGAGAGAAGGGCCGAAGGGGGGAGGCAGCGGTTCGCGGTCAAATCGCGGTCAAAACCGCAGTAAAAAAACAAAAAAAAAGGATCGCCCGAGTGGGCGATCGTGGGCCGCGCGGGCGGCCGCAGCCTACCACCTGGGGGGTGAACTTACCCCCCCCCCATTTGACTTAGTCAAACTGCTCCGAAAAATCAAAAAGAAATGGAAAAAAGGGGGGTAACTCCACCCCACTCCGGTCACCCCCCACTAACTCGAAAATGGGTTTAGTGGGGTCTTCCAAATGACCCTTTTGCCCCTCCAAAAATCTCTATAAATACCCCCCAAGTGCCATACGTACATGGGGTTGGAAATGGTGAGAAAAGAGAGAGTTGAGAAGAGAGAGAAGCTCCACATTCTCACTCCTTAGAAGGTAAGAAATACCTCGGTTTTGCGCTACCTTTCCATAAAAAGGGGCTGGTTTTGCGCTACCTTTCCATAAAAAGGGGCTGGTTTTGCGCTACCTTTCCATAAAAAGGGGCCCAAAATAGTAAACTATTTTGGATAGAAAATAGCCAACCCAACTCCGGTCTAGCCGAAATGCTGCCGAAATTAAGTGGTTTTGCGCTACCTTTCCATCAAAAGGGGCCCAAAGTAGCTTGCTATTTTGGATACAAATAGAAAACCCAAATCGGTAAAGCCGAAATGCCGGCCAAACCGAAAGGGAATTCTAAATAGAAAACCCAACTCGGTAAAACCGAAATGCCGGTCAAACCGAACGGGAATTCAAATCGAAAAACCAAATCGGTCAAACCGAAATACCGGTCAAACCGAACGGGAATTCAAATCGAAAAACCAAATCGGTCAAACCAAAATGCCGGTCAAACCGAACGGGGATTCAAATAGAAAATCCAAGTCGGTAAAGCCGAAATGCCGGTCAAACCGAATGGGAAATCAACATGAAAACCCAAATCGGTAAAACCGAAATGCCGGTCAAACCGAACAGGAAATCAAGGTGAAAACCCAAATCGGTAAAGCCGAAATACCGATCAAACCGAACGGGAATTCAAATCGAAAACCCAAATCGGTCAAACCGAAATGCCGGTCAAACCGAACGGGGATTCAAATAGAAAATCTGGTTCGGTAATGTCGAAATGCCGAAAAGGCCGAAACTCAGATCGGTAAAGCCGAAATATCGGCAAACCCGAACATGCTCCAGAAATGCCGCATATCAAATGCAATCAAGCCATTCTTGGATATACGAAGACAATCTGGTTCGGTAAGGCCGAAATGCCGAAAAGACCGAAACCCAGATCGGTAAAAGCCAAAATGTCGGCAAACCCGAACATGCTCCAGAAATGCCGCATATCAAATGCAATCAAGCCATTCTTGGATATATGAAGACAATCTGGTTCGGTAAGGCCGAAATGCCGAAAAAACCGAAACCCAGATCGGTAAAGCCGAAATGTCGGCAAAACCGAAGAAGCTCCAGAAATGCCGCATATCAAATGCAATCAAGCCATTCATGGATATATGAAGAAAATCTGGTTCGATAAAGCCGAAATACCGGCAAAGCCGAAGTGCTGGCCAAAGCGAACAAACTTTGACATGTGTTGAGGAACAAGAGCTCGAATGCCCCCTCATTTATTGTACTTCCATATACTCAAAACGACATGAAATAAATTCAAGTTCGATTGACCCGATGTGTTATCCAAAGATGACATCTAATCCCTATGGACTTTGAGAGGTGGATAAAAATTAAATAAGTCATTGAAATAATAATTTCTAAACTTGATCAAATAATCAAATTTGAATAAATCAAATCAAATAATAGCTTATTTATTAACAAAAATGCCATCACAATCAAATCAAATTCACGCCATAAAATCATACATAAAAATAACCACAAATGGTTACAAAACATGTTAAGTTTGAATCCGACTTAACCATAGAAAATTAAATCAGCCTAAATGGATAATGCTACTTAAATAATTAAGTGTGCATAACAAAATTCAAATCAAATAAATGATCAAAACATTAATAAAATGTTAACATAATCCAACCAAAATTATGTCATTAAATAATGCATAAAAAATGTCAACCAATGACTACAAAAACAAGTTATGTTGGATTAAAATCAACCATGAAAAATTTGAGTGATCAATATTATTAAGAATAAATCTTAATAATAATGGTAAATTCACTTAAATCAAGCAAAAAATGCTAACAAACACATAAAAAATGGAAATTAATTCCTACAAACAAATAAAAAAAAAGAGATCAACTCAAAATTGTCTAAGTTAACAAATGACCAAAGACATGAACAAAACAAAACAAAACAAATCAAATCAAATCCTAAACCAAAAAGAAAGTAAATGAACCCAAACTTGAAAGTTTGAATTATGTTCAACCAAATTCCACCTCGTAAGGCCATGGGGATATGTCTTCCAGCTTTGTGTTTATGTGGATGAATGACTTCCGATCAATATGTTGCTGTGACGGTCAATCAAGGGTATTCGAGTGTTCGCTCGATGTAATTAACACCGGAATATCGCAAGTCCTAGGTGGAGAGGTCAAAATTTATTTTCAAAGAACTCAGATAACCTCACAAATTAAATTGTGGTTCAGATCATCTAAGTGGTGGGTGATACCCATATCGACACTTAGCGAATCTGTGGAACCATCAGTGTTCCTATAAAATAATACCACATCAAATTAGCTAATACTCCTATGAATACCACATATTTTCATAGTAGCTAGCCTAAAGGAAAAGAATTTTCTACAAAAGAGAGGAAATTTGAGGTTCCAGCAAATGGCACGCACAGTGGGAGCTCTCTCCCTTCATCTTTCCGTCACAGCAACTTAGTGAAGTCATAAATCTGCCAAATTCTTATATAACTTTTCATCCCTTTAGTCTATCTTTGTTCTTTCAGGAAGGAAGACTCAAAGCACCAAGCAATGGAAAGGGAGACGAAGATCTTCTTCTTGGAAGACTACGTCATCAACTGCGACAGGGGGGGGCACCTTGGTGTACCCTTGACATACAGGGCATTTCTCTCAGTCATCCGGCGATCGGACCATCTCGGGGTGGATATTGCCACCCCAACAACTGAAGACTCAACGCTGAGTCCTTATGAAGCATTCATCACTGCCACTAAGGCAATGGAGCCTATGCTCCCCATCCTTACCAAGGTAGACGTGGTGCCGACATTGGTGCCTGCAATTGTCCACCAAGTGTCGGTTGCCCATGCACAACTAAAAAGGGACCAACCAAACTTGAAGCCTGCAAGGCCAACCTTGCAACATGTTCACCCCGTGAAAGAAATGCCGGTCAAACCGAACGGGAATTCAAATCGAAAACCCAAATCGGTCAAACCGAAATACCGGTCAAACCGAACGGGAATTCAAATCGAAAACCCAAATCGGTCAAACCGAAATGCCGGTCAAACCGAACGGGGATTCAAATAGAAAATCCAAGTCGGTAAAGCCGAAATGCCGGTCAAACCGAATGGGAAATCAACATGAAAACCCAAATCGGTAAAACCGAAATGCCGGTCAAACCGAATAGGAAATCAAGGTGAAAACCCAAATCGGTAAAGCCGAAATGCCAGTCAAACCGAACGGGAATTCAAATAGAAAACCCAAATCGGTCAAGCCAAAATGCCGAAAAGGCCGAAACTCAGATCGGTAAAGCCGAAATATCGGCAAACCCGAACATGCTCCAGAAATGCCGCATACCAAATGCAATCAAGCCATTCTTGGATATACGAAGACAATACGGTTCCGGTAAGGCCGAAATGCCGAAAAGACCGAAACCCGGATCGGTAAAGCCGTAAAATGTCGGCAAACCCGAACATGCTCGAAATGCCGCATATCAAATGCAATCGAAGCCATTCTTGGATATATAAAGACAACTGTCTCGGTAAGGCCGAAATGCCGAAAAAACCGAAACCCAGACGAGTAGCCGAAATGTCGGCAAAAGCAGAAGAAGCTCCGTAAATGCCGCATATCAAACGCAATCGAGCCATTCATGGATATATGAAGAAAATTTGGTTCGATAAAGCCGAAATACCGACAAAGTCGAAGTCTTGGCCAAAGCGAACAAACTTTGACATGTGTTGAGGAACAAGTGGCTCGAATGCCCCTCATTTATCGTACTTCCACGTACTCAATCGACGTGAAATAAATTCAAGTTCGATTGACCCGATGTGTTATCCAAAGATGACATCTAATCCCTACGGACTTTGAGAGGTGGATAAAAATTAAATAAGTCATTGAAATAATAATTTCTAAACTTGATCAAATAATCAAATTGAATAAATCAAATCGAATAATAGCTTATTTATTAACAAAAATGCCATCACAATCAAATCAAATTCACGCCATAAAATCATACATAAAAATAACCACAAACGGTTACAAAACATGTTAAGTTTCAATCCGACTTAACCATAGAAAATTAAATCGACTAAATGGATAATGCTACTTAAATAATTAAGTGTGCATAACAAAATTCAAATCGAATAAATGATCAAAACATTAATAAAATGTTAACATAATCCAACCAAAATTATGTCATTAAATAATGCATAAAAAATGTCAACCAATGACTACAAAAACAAGTTATGTTGGATTAAAATCAACCATGAAAAATTTAGTGATCAATATTATTAAGAATAAATCTTAATAATAATGGTAAATTCACTTAAATCAAGCAAAAAATGCTAACAAACACATAAAAAATGGAAATTAATTCCTACAAACAAATAAAAAAAAGAGATCAACTCAAAATTGTCAAAGTTAACAAATGACCAAAGACATGAACAAAACAAAACAAAACAAATCAAATCAAATCCTAAACCAAAAAGAAAGTAAATGAACCCAAACTTGAAAGTTTGAATTATATTCAACCAAATTCCACCTCGTAAGGCCATGGGGATATGTCTTCCAGCTTTGTGTTTATGTGGATGAATGACTTCCGATCAATATGTTGCTGTGACGGTCAATCAAGGGTATTCGAGTGTTCGCTCGATGTAATTAACACCGGAATATCGCAAGTCCGGTGGAGAGAGGTCAAAATTTATTTTCAAAGAACTCAGATAACCTCACAAATTAAATTGTGGTTCAGATCATCTAAGTGGTGGGTGATACCCATATCGACACTTAGCAAATCTGTGGAACCATCGGTGTTCCTATAAAATAATACCACATCAAACTAGCTAATACTCCTATGAATACCACATATTTTCATAGTAGTCAATGCTAGCCTAAAGCAAAAAGAATTTTCTACAAAAGAGAGGAAATTCGAGGTTCCAACAGTGGGTCAATAATAAATTTTTTTCATCTAAACTTAATGTACGCATTCCAACACAAGCCGTCACTAACTCCTACTTTCAAACGATAGTTAATACAATTAGGGAGGTTGAACTAGGATTACAAGTCCTAACTCCCAACCAACCGGTATATTTACATTGCCAACCTAGACAAAGAGGTATAAGAGTTGAAAGCCTTGATTAATGAATTCAAATTGATCTAGATAGAAAGAGGGTGAACAGCCATATGTAATGGGTGAACAGACATAACAAAGAAATCCACGATAAACTTTTCTACTATATAGAGCACACTAAATTTTTAAAGTCCATTGTGTCTCATGCCAAATCAAGAATGCAGAGTATATCTTTTCATTGATAGATGTTGTTGAGGAAGAGATTGTAGAAGAAAATACTACGCAGTTCATGCAAATAACGAACCATCCTACAAAGCTATAGGAAAGAAGTCGATGGACAAGCAACAATACCTTTTCTGAGTTCTATATGCAACTCACTTCACTGACCAAATATTGGAGGATATAGACAGGAAGACATATGTTTCTATACTGTTGGGTAGGCACAATTTATTATGTCCATCTATTCACATCCTCGTTGTTACATATAATGAGAGATCATACTGAGGGACATGATTTGATCAGATATGGTCTGACTAAATTTGAGACACATCATTGCTTTGGAGAGCCTTAGACATAGATAAGCATTGTTTGTTTTATAGCATCGATAGAGTATATTTACTATATGGCTGATTTGCACAACAGGATAGATCAATTGGAGACCCTAGCACAAAAGGAACGCCAAATAATGGATAAGTGATTTTCAGAGAGAATTATTTATTAATTGTCAATTATTGAGCCACTTATAAATATGTTGAGATTGGCGGACTCAGATGAGAAAAATCAAATGGGATATATGTATGATGCAAATGATAAAACGAAGTTGAAAATAAATGAGAAGCAACATAAATGTTACATGAAGTAGTGCAAATAATAGATGACAAATGAGACAGAACACTACACAATGATGTGCATGCAACAGGTAAATCTCACAACATTTAATTTAATCATTGGTAGATATATAAATGTGTGTTCTTATATCATATGGGATGAATGCAGGATATCTTTTGAACCTCATATGTAATATGGAGGATAAGTGTGCGATGATAATAAAGTCTTGATAGGAGTTGTATATATAATAATACAGATGTGAGGTTGATCTAAAATTAAGTGAGAACCATGCGTTTCTTATTTTATTTAATCAGAACACTGGTTAACTTGACAAGTCTCATTTTTTAAATGCAATCATATACATTAGGTTTAACTATACTTATATTCAAATTTGAGATATTCATTTAAAAAGATTTCTCATTGCATGTTGAAGCACATCTTGATTTTCTTTTATGATATTTGATATTATTATGATAGTAACATTATGTTATATTATTGATCTTTTGCATATAAGTGGATGGCGCAAGTCAACATAAGAAGTGATTGGAATCCGCTTGCTTCAATTGCGATTTGAATTCTCAGACAGAGCACAAGTTCCTCTTAGTGCGAGAGAAATTGAAGTACTTTTAACTTAATCCATACCAAGAGAAGCAAAAGACTAATATATGACGCGTTGAAGAGACTTGTGTTCTACCACTATAACATGTAGCTAAGAATTGAGAACATCAAATAATGGCAAAAACTTCAAAGAAAGATTTGTAAGATTTGTAAGGTAGACCATAGAAACAAAGAGCAAAAGCACAAGTGCATGAATCACCTCTTGAGGATGTTGATGTCGATTATCTTTCCCAAGATGAGCACCCAATTGTTGTGTAGGTGGAGCCGTGGAGGAGAAGAAAGGTAGAGAACCACCAGAGTTTGATCTTGGGAATCGTAACATCAGTTGGAGGAAAACTTGATAATGTTAAGCTTGAAGATGAGCATATATAAGAGAAAAATTCCAGCAACTCCACCTTCAGTCCCAACTTCAGTCCCATTCTAGTTTCATCCCAACCTTACAACCAACTCTGATGATGATAAAGACCATGGGAAGCACACTAGAGCATTTTTCTCAATTGAACAGGTATATCAACGTGACATGAGAATTGTAAACTTTCATCTCAAAAAGAAGAAAAAAACAAAGAAAAGAAACTTGGAAATTGGATGAAGACATGTCAATCCAATAAATAGTACACAAGCACCCTCCTCAGACGATGACAAGGAAGACTTCATTCCACCTACACAATACCAAAAGGCTGAAGGTTCAAGTGAAAGTGGAGGTGGAGGTGGAGGTGATGGTGGAGGAGGAGGAGGAGGAGGAGAAGGTAGAGGAGATGGAGAATGAGAATCTTCCAACAGTGTATGCACTAGTGAAACATGAATCGATAATTTGGGTTAGAGACAATATTCGAGTTCGATAAGTCAACATTGGAATCATAGATTTTTTTTTATCAGTACATCATAGACAATTATCCCAAACCCCATGCATACTTTCAACGACACATTCCAATCACATCCCCAGTATATAACACTGTGTATGATTCTCCTCAGATGGCCAATTCTTTATTTTTATACGGATACGGCCTAATCATGACTGACAGCTCTCAACCTAAAAGTGAGGACTCATCCATAGACTTTGAACTAAGGAAAGCTACGTATGCAATAAGCATGCACACCGGGAGGGTGAAAAGATGAGGAGCAGGAGGGTTTGGAATTGACACTGCCTTTTGTCGATCACAGTCCACATGACCAACACCCAACGAGCATACAAGCACACATGGAGGGTGAAGTGGTTTTTATATGTCGGTACAAATCTTAAATAGTTAAATTTGTTCTCTATTTCATTTTATTATAATTAATTTGGGATGACGACAATAACATGTTTTCTATCTACTTGATTGTAGGCATCTCAGCACACACAACCACTTGTCCATACTTTCATATTATAATTGATACCATCGTTGAGGCCAGATCGAGATTACAAATCCCAATTGGCAGGTTTTTTTATGCTAAAGGCCTAGAGCAAGAGGTGGAAAAGCTAAAGACATAGATAGCTTTAAGTTGGTGTGAAGGGAGAGAGGTTACACAGTTATGTGTGATTGGTGAACAGACATCACGAAGAGAAGCATGATCAACTTCCTTATTTATTGTTCTAAGAGCATAATTTTCTAGAAATCTATTAATACTTCAAGTCAGATCAAGAATGTTAAGTACATCTTTTCCTTGATGGATGTTGTTTTAGAGAAGATTGGAGAAGAAAATGTTGTTTAGTTTATGACTGATAATGAACCATCCTACAAGGAAACATGGAGGAAATTAATAGAGAAAAGATATCATCTCTTGTGAGTACCATTTGCAGCACACTTCATTGACCTCGTATTGGAGGACATAGGCAAGGAGCCTGTAGTGTCTACACTAGTCAGGCATGCCCAAATGATCACATCTTTTATCTATTCACACTTTTATTCATCGCATAGCAAGAGAGAGCATATTGAGGGATATGATATGATCAGGCATGGGCCTACTAGATTTGTGTTGGCACCCAAAAAATGTCATGACATCCAGAACTAGCAAGTTTTGGGCAAAATACATGAAAGAAAATCGAACAGGCAAGTGTGACCCACTTTTCATCACATTTAGGGCCAACGGGCCGAACGGGCCCAATAAGGCTTATTGGGCCCGACCAACTGGGTGATGGCTTGATAACGGTCAGACACCACCATCTTGTCCGTCGGGCCTCAAACTTCGAGCAACAACGGAGTCGGAGCGGAAATCTGACTTGAATTCAACAAGTTATAGGTCAAACAATGAAAACGCTCTCGAATGGCCTTTGGTAGGCTTAATGGGCCCAAATAACAAAACAAGTGGGCCCACAAAGACTGCGTACCTGGGCCAAGACATTTCCAACGGCGCCTCACATGTCAAAATCAAGCCGGACAAGAAATGACCGTTTTGCCCGTGGGATTTAGGCAACTGGGAAGGTCCAAAGAAAAGTGGCACCACCAAAAGGTCTACTTGAATTTCGTATAAACAATGACAGTAGCCGATCGGCAATCCGACCCATATTTGGAAAGTTACGCGAGGAAAACACTCGAAAGTCAATTTTCGAGTGGCCTTAATAAGGGCATATCAGTCCGAAAGGCAAAACAAGTGGGTCCATTTAGATTGTATTTGCCGAGGGCTTCGCAATGATACCTTAATTGTCGAATCCGATGTCGGACAGACCTCAAACGGTAAAACGACCTCTTTCGCCCTTGGTAGGTCCGGACACTTGCGACGCATCCGATAACACATGCACACATCGTCGGGTCCGCCCACCCATATCGAGCAACGTTGAAGTCGATTGAAAATCCGACTAATATCCGGCAAGTTACGGGCCAAAACACCCGAGACGGGTCCAAATGACCAAAATGCCCCTCCTCGGCCACATTCGGTTCAAAAGGCCCGGACTTGGCCCATTAACAAATTTGTGAGCTCATATGATGCAGGAAAGTTAGTACATGCGGAAAACTGGTTTAGATCAGAAATCCGACCCATATTCAGAAAGTTATGGAAGAAAATTCAAAATTTGTGCTTCTCGCCAACCCACCAAACCGGGGGCAAAATAGTCCAAGTGATCAAAAAATGACCCAGATGAGCCAGAATTGAAGTCAGATATCGGATATATTGATTAGAAAAATTTTCAAGCGAGTAAGCCCACGTGATAGCTTATTTTCGCAGCTCACCTAGGGCTTATTTAATGGGTTGTCTTTTAATTCATAAATGGGCCCATTTTATATAATTTTCGTGACCTATTTTATGATATATTAATGGGCCATCTCTTAAATCATATATGGGCTTATTAACATGTCAAAAGATGGCCCATCTTGATGTCAACCTTGGCCCATATTCTGGAATCTTCAGAAATCTGCCACCTCATCAACTCTGGCCACGTTACTGTCTCCCCACCTTTCCACTCTCACCCACTTGCCCACGTCCACCACTCTCCACGTTCCCACTCCCCCATGCCCACTCTTTGACCAAGTCAAGCCTCTGTTCACGATGCTACTGCCCCCTCCTCTATAAGAAGACCTGATGTGCGCAGGTTTAGGGGGTTGGGGAGACCATCGGGTGATTCCCCAGCCGCTGCCCTATCTCCCCTTTCTTCCCCGCTGCTACCATGCACCAATAGAAGGAGATGATGCTACCATGATGCTCTCCTTGCTGCAGCAATGATAGGAGATGTAGAAGAGGAAGATCTATGCTCCTGCTGCTGGCATCGATGAAAGGAGAGGAAGAGGTAGGGGCTGATGAAGATGGTGATGCACCTGCGCACCATCCTTGGAAGGAACTTGGAAGTCAGACCTCTCTCAGATACCCCGCCACAGCCATCTTTTTCTCTATCTCCCTGCTGTCTCCTGCAACCATGGATGGAGGAGAGGAAGTGGTCATCTCCCTAAAACTGCTGACAATGGGAGAAGATGGAAAAGAGGAAGAGGCATGTTGCTGTGCTGCTGCGCTTTCCCTTCCAGATGATGTTGTCACCTGACCAGGAGGAGGAAGAAGATGACGCTGCCCCTCTCTCTTCCCCCCTCTCTCCCTACAGCAACCGATGAAGGGAGGAGATGAAGCATCTCCTGCTGCACCAACAGATGAAGATGAAGAAGTTCCTCCTGCCAGATGATGCTGTTCCCCGTTGCACCTATGGAGGAAGAGAAGGGAGGCACAGAAGGAGACTTACCTTACTGCTAATGCTGAGATGCCTTGCTACTGCTGGTACCCAGTCAAAGAGAGGAGGCAGCTCCCAATGCCACCGATGCTGCCACTTGCAGAGAGAAGGGAGATGGGCTGCAGCCAAAAAAAGGGTGATATCTGGCCGACTGGGCCTAGATGAAGCCCAAACAGGCCTTTAAGGCCCAATAAAGACAGTTTGGCCGCTAGGGCCTTCAAAGCTCAAAAATGGTCACCTTGGCCCAATGAGGAGTGATCCGGCCATCAAGGCCATAAAAAACAAACTTAATCAAAATTTGAGAAAAGAAATTTAATTAAGAGCTAGCCTATTTCACATAGGTTACCTCAAAGGACGGGCACTCGGGCATGTCCCCGGCGTGTTTGATCCCGGACGGGGAAATGGGCAAGTCCCCATATTCTACCGATCCTTCCTCCAAAGTAGGGAGTATCAAACTCCACCTACTAAAGGAGGTATATCTCATCAATTTAAGGAGAGGTCATGTCAAAATTTTCCCTTAAATTAAAAATGAGAGAAATATGTCAAGGAAAGATCATCCTATGTCCATCAAGGACCAAGGGAAATTTATCAATGGGAAACACGACATTTTATGTCCCCCACATGTAATTTGCATTCGAATTTGTCAATAAATGGAATTTCGAATTTTGCATGTCATTATTGTCATCAAAACTTATGAAAAACCCCATAGACTTGGAGGAATGTAAAAATATATATATATATAATAAAATAAATTTGAAAATAACGATAACTGTCAAACCAAATAACATTTTTTTTATCTCAAAAATAATTTTCAGATAATCAAAACATAAAAAAATAAATTTTATGAATCAAAATGCCAATTGAAAGAAAATAAATCAAATAAACCCAATAAAAATAATAAAATATAGCCAAATAAACCAAAATACCCCAAACAGGTTCAAAACACCAAATTCATTAAGTTATTCCACAACATAAAAAAATGGCAAAGAATCTCAAAATAAAAAAAAATCGAAGTCAATTCAAAAATCAAACCCAAAACAAAAAATAATTGTGGAACAGATCCTCAATTAAGAAAATGTGTTAAATCCTAACTTGAAATGACATTTAAATGAAATGCATCCTAAACAAAAATCACAATTTGGTTTCAACCAAAAGATATCAAGCCCTAATTAAAACAAAAACAAAAACAAAACAAATCAAACTTTTTAAAACAAATCCAAATCAAGTTGAAACCAAATGACTCACATAAGAGACATTAAGTCTTAATCAATTCAAATCTTGAAAATCTCCAAATCTAAAAATTCAAATGACCTAACCAAATCAGAAACTAAATAAAAAAATGAACATCCATCAAATTTCAAACCCTATTAAAAATCCTCAACCTAAACAAAAACAAATCTTAACAACAAACCTAATTCAAACAATTCAAATAAATTCAAATCAAATCAAACCATAGTTCAAAACACTAAGTTTTGCATTCATTCAAGTGTATGGGGTTATTACTCCCATGTGTTTATCGTATGGATGTATGTCTTCTATTCACAAAATTGCTATGGCGGCTAATCAAGGGTATTCGAGTATTCTCGATGTAATTAACATCGGATCTTCGCACCATCCGATGGGGAGAGGTCAAAACAAATTTTCAAAGAACCTAATAACCTCAACATATATTTTTATGCATATCACTGACCTAGCTAATACTGTTATGAAATACCACATATTTTCCTAATAGTCAAAGTCTTAGTCAAAAGCAAAAAATCAAAAAAGGAAAATGAATTTCCGAAATTTTTCCAAATTTTGAGGTTCCAACAATTTGCTATAAATTTTATTACATTGGAGAGTTTGTATTGGAATAGATATTTACAGGTAAGGTTTATAAATCTCGAAGATTACTATAATTATATAGTTAACCTGCACAACAAGGAGAATCAATTGAAAATTCTAGAGAAGATAAAGAATTTGATCATAAATTTGAGGACAAGATTTCCTACTACTTGTCCATTATCAAGCCACTGGTAAGGTAACTGTCTTAATGTTAGTTAACTCGGATAATAGAAACCAAAAGAGGACTCTTTACAATGCAATGGACCGTGTAAAACTGAGGATCAAGGAAAACAATCGCAGAGATTACAAAAAATAGTGAAAATAATTAATGGCAGATAAGATAGGACATTGCATCGTGATGTATATGCAACAGGTATTTTAGTGTGTTTGTGTTTATTGTATTTTAATTTAAATACTATATGCAACATTGACATTAAGTTGAATGATTGCAGAATATTTTTTAAACTCTTGCATCCAATTTAGACAAGTGTCCAATGACAATGAAGTCTTGCGGGGTACTTAATCAGTGATATAGCGTTTGTCTATATCACAGTAGGATAGAAGAGAAACTGAGCTAGAGGTAAATGATTATTAATTATTTATAAATGTTGTTAATATTTATTTGAAAACACTAATCATTTCATATTTATTAATTTTCAGATGTAACACTACAGGATGAGAGTTGGAGTGTACTCAAATACAACTCTGATATACTCTTTTGACAACGTTTCTCCTGATATGTTTAATATGAGATTTCACAGTGTATAAATATGTTTAGTATGTTTAATATGACAACGTTTAGTTCGTGACAAGTCATCAACCTAAAGACTAATCATTTTCCATTTGCTTTGTGTTTTTAGCTAAGTGGTGGGTTCAAGTGAACACAATAAATGGCTGGAATCCACATTTATCTATTGTCCTCAAGATTTTAAGTCAAAGTAACAATTCCTCCCATTGTGAGAGAAACTAGAGTACATTCAACTTGATACACACCAAAATGAGGAATAGGCTGATATCTGATAGGTTGAAGAAACTAGTTTTTTGACATTATAACATGGGACAGCACATAAAAGAGTATGAAAGACCATTAATAGTTGTTAGAAGACAGATTTGCACAGTTTACAGGTGGAGCATATGAAAAGAGACCTAAAACATAGGAACCACCTAAAGAAGTTGACATAGACTATATTTTTTAGGAGGGACATTCACTTATTGCTTGGACAAAGGAGAAGGCAGCCAAGGACAAGCCACTTGAGTTTGATCATGAGGACTATGTATGGGCAGGAGAACTAGATGATGTTGAGATTGATGGCATGGAAAACAAAGTTCTTACTACTCAACTAGTCCCAACTTTTGCCCTAGTAGCTCTAGATGCAGCTCCAGCCCTAGGCCTAGCCCCTGCTCCAACCCCACTCCCACCCCCATACACAACCAAATCTCAATCTAATTAAGACAAATAAAAATAACATCAAGAAAAATTGGATGATTTGCATAGTTGAAGAAAAGCATGGGACTTGGAGTTTATCGTGACAAAGTAGAATAAGCCAGGAAAAGAAGTTGAATATCATGCGAGGTCCTATGAGTCCAACAGATAGTACCAGCCACCCTCACACTCCTCAAATGATGATGATGATAAGTTCATACCACCCACCTAGCTAGGTAGAAGAGGAGGTGGAGGATCTTCTAGTGTATGATCTAGTGAGGCAAAAACAAATGAAATGGCCTTGAGACAACATTAAAGTGGGAGAAGCCACAGATGAAATCAGGACCTTTTTAATGAGTACGCAACAAATCGATATCCAAAGCCAACTTCGCCGAGTCATACATTCCATCTACTTCACATGTGCATGTGCAGGACACTACATCAACAGTCGGATTGGCCAGCTTGACGTCCATGCAGTGGGCCAACTAGACAACCTCTAGGAAAGATCTGAAGATAACTAGGCATAGGAGATGCCTGACCACCTGGTTCAGCACATACTCCTCCAAAAACATCAACTTACACTCCATTGACATCCTACGAGGCAAGTCTCATTACATGTTGAAAGTTTACTTATGGATATGGGATGTATGACTCCAAGAGTTGTCATTACGGAGAGATGAAAGGAGAGAGAAGTCCCGCTAAGTATGCCAAATTATGAAACGTCGAATTTCATCTATTTAAAATGTGGCTGAAACTTCATTTAATTTTTATTTATTTGGGTAAAAGAATTTGCATTATCTTTAACTAGCATCAACTACTATAAAAAATATGGATTCTTATATAAGTATTAGCCAAAATACATGGTATGCATGAAATATATATATATCAAGGTTTTGTGTTCATATAAATGTATTTGGTCCTCCCACCAATGGAAGGTGCCCAATCCAACGTTAAATATATAAAGATACTCAAATACCCTTGATTAACCATCAAGACAACTCATAACCAACTCATAACATGTAAAACATACATCCACAAAACATATGGCAGTTATAACCCAATAAACTCAATAGATTGCAAACTTAACATTTTAAGTTTGGTTTGCTTTTGATTTATGCTTTCATGGAGGTGCAATATAAAATTTCAATATGTTAAGGATATGTTACTTGGTAGATTCTTAACTCTTATTTTTAACTTAAGAAGCGTTGAGACCAACACCGATCGATAGATTCAACAACAGTCACCAATTAAGATTTAAACATATAGATTGTACTATTTGAATTAAAGGTCTTAACATTAGGTCGATAGATTCAACAGAAGTCACCAATTAAGATTTAAACATATAAATTTTACTATTTGAATTAAAGGTCTTAACATTAGGCATTTTGAATTATTAGAGCTTGTTTGGATCAAGGTCTACAAAAGTCATGATCCGGATCAAGTTTCATGCTGGAATTTAGGTTTTAATCATAAGATATCCATTAGGATTTATCATGTTTCATGTTATTGAAGTCCATTTTTTATCTAAGTCATAGCAATAGACTCAAGAATTTGTCAAAGCATCTCATCTTATGTTTATGTTTTTGGCATTAAGCATTTTAAACTTGGAATTCATTAGGTCATTTTTCCATTTGAGTATTCGCTTTCAAGCATTAGACTTGGGCATTTTAGTGGAACAAAAAATCTAAGAATCATAAAAGCCATTGAACATCCTCATTAGACCATCTTATGTATTTAAATTTTGATTTCCCATTCTTAGGTGAGCATATAGATCATGGAATGCAGGATCAGAACCTGGGTCCTGACTCGGTCGGTTTTTGGGCCAACCGACCCAATTCCAACCCCGAGATCCTAACTATATAGATCTTTTTGAATTATTATTTCATTATTTTTTATTCCGACCCTAGCCAACCCAAGTCCCAACCCAGTTCCTGACCCCGGCCGACCTAGGTCGGTTTGGGCCCAACCGACCCGCTCCCGACTCCACCTTCCTTGATATAGATCATTTGGAGCATATCCCTTAGCCAGTCAGATGGAATGGGGTTGAGTCTTTGAAATGGTTCAGCCAGCCAGTAACTCATGTTCCATAAAATTTTACTCCACATCCCCGCATTAGAAAGTCTAGGAAGAATTTGTGTTCACTTTCATTTTCTTCCTGTTTCTTCTTCTCTTTGTTATTTACTAATGGATTTGGCCAAGATTCCGCCCTGTTTTGGGTTAAAGAGGGGCCCAGATCGAATCTTACCAGGACTAAGTCAAATGGAGTTTTGAACTCATCCCCACTTTCAGTTCCCATTCCAAATGGAATCAGAACATACCCCCTCAGGCTCCATATTTGGTCCTGCAGTGAGGGGTTGAGATCTCACCAGTTAAGTCTTGATGAAACACCATCCACCCCAAAGATGGCATGTGTAAGTTCAAACATGAAAATTTACTCACTCATTTTCCCTTTTCTTGCTTTCATTCTGTTTATCCCGCAGCAGAGTGTAGCACCCCTGAAGATACTCCATTGGGTGGGGCCCTCTTTAGGCACTTCAACACCCATCTGTGGGCTAAATGGTGAGGCTATCTTTTGTGAACTTGCATTGCATTCCCCTGCTTTATAAAGGCTCTTCAGTAGGTGTCTCTAGAGAAACTAACAAATAAAATGCCTCTGGCAGTTTTTGTGGCTCGAGTGCTCAAAGTTGTTCGCTTGTGTAATTGTTCATCACCTTGATGAGTATATGCTTTGCTTTTGCTTTCCTAATAATGGAAGAGAAATGAGTTTCTTCTGTTGATGAAAAGGACTATTCAAAAAATACCAATAGTGTTGACTATGGATATAGTTTCCAAGCAGCTGACCCATGGAATGCAATCTTCCGAGAATCTCTCTCCTTGCATCTAAAAAACGAGATCGTCGAAACAAGAATATCTATATAATACCTTTGATATCTTGATTTCTTCCATCTATTACTACCCCTAACTTGTTAGATGGTCTTGTTAAGTTTGCTTAATATATTGCCAAATTTATTATAGAATTTATCCAAATATTCATCTAGACACTATTGTTTGATAAAATTTTATAACTTAATATTTTTATGATTATATATATAATTGACTCAAGACGTCATCAATCCCCTATTCATATTGTTCAAGAAAAAATTTTGCTCTGACGTAAAA
Organism: Cryptocoryne crispatula var. balansae; assembly: GCA_036172225.1. Taxonomy (NCBI): domain Eukaryota; kingdom Viridiplantae; phylum Streptophyta; class Magnoliopsida; order Alismatales; family Araceae; genus Cryptocoryne; species Cryptocoryne crispatula. Next base: position 24,909,538 of record CM069925.1, read on the forward strand.
TCCTATGTATGTCTCCTGTTAACAATAGTTTACCCTCTTTGTGTTTATATTTACTTTTAATTCTCTCACGGCTTATTTGGATGTTTTATATGAGTTCCTTGTCCTTTTTGAAGAGATCACATAACATTTTACACTTAAACATATATATTGATTGGTATTTCCGACATCTAATCTCCCGAGATTTTTTCGAGATTTCTTCTTTTCAATCTCCATGAGATAAAATCAGGATGTGAGATAACAATCTTTAGGTAAGGTATACCTTACATAAGTGAAATCCAAAATCTGATCTCCCAAAATTTTTTCGAGAATCTCACGAGATCTCTAATCTCTTCTCTTTCGCCCTTCTGAGACAGCCAAAATCTGAGACAACAATCCTTGAGCTGACCTACTTCTTTGGCTTCAAAAAAGTTCAAAGCTTCATCTTCTAAGGAGAGAAAAGCAGCCCAGTCATTCAAAATGCTTATGTCCCAACCTTTCATGGGTCAACGGCTCCCATACATGTTACATTTGAAATCTTACATTAAAAAGGTTCATGTGAAATGTCTTGTCATCATCAAAATAACTAATTTGTCGTCATAGCATGTAGTGAAAGTACATAATACAACATCAACTTAAGACTTGGTTTAAACATTTTTCAAGAGGTGATTAAAATGCACGGATCAGAATGTAGTTAGTAATTCAAGCAGTTACTGAAGCTTGCAAGAAGTAATGGAAGATCTGAGAAGTTAAAATGCCTAACATATGAGTTATAGAACACTACGAGTGTGGATTGTTTGTTCACTTGCCTCTGTCCCACATCACTTAAGAAGCCAGACTAATATCAGACAAGAATGTATCTAATACAAGAGAAACATGGATACTGCAATATAGACTTCTTCTTTTTTTTTGAAGGTGCCAATAAACATGAGACAATTCTATTAATGACAGTAAGAAAAAATATATGGTTAAAAAAGAGGTATACAAAGCAGGCACCAAAAAAATCCATACATTACATTAGGGAACTCCTAGAAACGGGCTATCAGTACAAACTTTCTGTAGAATATAAACATGAATTAACCATATTATGTTAAATTGTACTAGCTTTGCCATATACCACATCACACGGATAAACAACAGACAGAAGGCCTCTTTTTACACTTAAAAATGATGTACAAAGTAAGTCAAAAGTTATACCTGGATCTTATGTCAAGAGTTCTATAAACTAGTTCAATGCTATTATGTTAAAAACTAAAAACATGAGTGGAAAATGTAGCCACATCAAGATGACAAATAGTGAACAAACAAAAAGTTGGACCTGGCTATGGAAACAAATGTTGATTGGCATCCAGATGGATGACCAAATAGATCTGAAGCAAGACTCACCACTCAACCTTCCATTTCCTTGTCCAATGTATGATTCACCTTCTTTTGATTGATCTACCACAGTGGCTTCTAGCTCTACCTTTTCTGTCTGTAACATCATTGATAAAGACAAATCATGTGAAGCATCTGAACTTGTTAACAATTCATTCAAATATAATGCAGACCATATCAGAAAATTCATGTTTCACTATGATGGCAGGCATAGATCCTTGAGAGATATTAGGCCATCAGAGAAATAAATATGCATATTCAAGTTATCAAGGACACGAAGTATATGTGGTGGTAACTAAGAATGATGTGTATTAGTTATACTAAAAAGATAAACGGTAGTTCAAATATATGCTAAATATTCCAGGGTAATACAAATTTCAAAATATGCAAACAACCAATGTCAAATTCAATTATTTCAACTTTTCATAATGATAAAGATCACGAAGCACCTGATGCAACTGCCAAAATGAGTCAAGCCAACTACCTTCACTTGAATTGCCTTTGATGATAGTATAATGATAATGTGGTCTCTCTATTGTATACAAATACAAGCATACGTTTTACAAAAGGTATGTTCTATAGCATAGATATGGTAGGCCCAAGACATTGTGTTCGAGTACATGGTACTGTATGAAAATATATGTTGATCATACTCTTCACTCCCGACTTTAGTTACCATATGGCATGAGTATAAGTCTTCTTGATCATGTCACCATGATTCATAGCTATAGGTGAAGTACATGGCTAGAAGATGATTCTTGGGGTTCTAAGGAAGACTCTTGTTGATATGTAGGATACCAAGAATCTTGAGATGATTCAACTTCAAGTCCCCAAGCATAATGTTTTGATGTTGCCCTTTGTGTGTCATTGTATCTACTGGATCCAGATACCAAGATCGGCATCTTGTGTTACATGTGTAGTGCTCTTCGTTGGTGAAATGCATAGGCGAAAACCAAGGATGATGTTGTTTTGATGCCTAACCTTCCTTAGTTCAGAGTTTGTGGATGAGTCATCACTCTCAAGTTGAGCGTCAAGCTCAGTTTTTACCTTCTCTTTCCCTTTAGAGGTTGACACATCTTCTTTCCGCCCTAGAAGTTCATCATGCAAATCCTCCATTTGCTCAATCATAATCTCCCCCTGTGAGACTCTTCCATGAGGTAGCCTCTAATATCTTCACTCACCTGAGTCACCTCCCTGCGCACCTAATCACATTTTTTAACATTGTCACAACCTCGGCAATGTGTTGTTTTAGTCGATACACTCCTCCATTCATCTCCTTCCAAGCATCATTTGCACTTCACCCTTTTTTTGGCCATATCAACCATATGTTCATGCTCCCACCCAATATCATGCGCAGGTGCAGCCACTGCGGGAACATTGCCTTCACCATGGTCAACCAATAGTTGTAATTACAAGTAAATAAAAATCAATTGAAAAATTAAACAGCCAAGTCAAAGAATGAAATAATTAAATAAAACGTGAGTATGAGTTGTTTAGGAAGTGGCTGAGAAGTAAGGGGTTGTTGAGCTGTTTAGGGAGTTGACAAAAACCAAACAGCTCCTTAAGGGGTAGTTCATGCTACTTAGGATGTTGATGGAAATTGAACAGCTACCTAAGGAGCTGTTCAGCAGTTCAAGATACCGAACAGCCCCTTAAAGAAGTTGTTCGGCCTTACGACAAAGTGAATGGGGGGTTAGGATGGAGGTAGGAAACCGTAAACACATTTTTAAAGGGTTCTGGGAAAAGAAAATTCATAAAGAACTAGAAACGATAGATCATCGAAGAAGAATCACTGTTGAATACACCACACAAAGCTAGAATTGCTGCGAAATCATTGTCGGAAGAGCTGAATTGATAGAATCACTTGGATCGGTGATGGAATCGCTGAATCACCCACGAAATTGTTGGATTAACTTCAGAATCGCATGGATCGCCCATGTATTCACATGGATTGTCGTCGGAATCGCCCAGATCCTGCCAGAATCACCTAATGGCCACTGAAATCATCGAAAATTGGGAGCCCTAGGTGTGAATTGGCCCTTCGGGGTATGGCCGATATCGGATCGATGTCGGATATGGATCGGGCCTGATATTGGTTTGCCATCAAGACTTAAGTTGTCCCAACAAAATCGGTCGGATCATGATCAGAATCGGTTGAATCAGATCAATCTACGATGATTTGACTGATTCTGACCAATTCCTTTGAAATGCCTTCTGGAATCCTTCCTCCCCCCTGAAATTGGATCGAGACCGACCAATGCGATTCACGAATTGGCCAATTTTGTGATCAAAGGTATAACCCCATGCCCAGCCACAAAGCAACCCCCACTTCGGCCCATGCACAGCCATCATAAACTCCCTACCTGATGGCCTATACACATGCATGCATCCTCTTTGTATGACCCTATCTCAGGGTCATATAACAACCTATATCCTGGCCCCATATACAACTACATAATAGTCTCTACCCCCTGTTCGTCATCCACTATATGGTCACATGATAGCCCCTTATATGTCATTGTTCAGCCCCTTTATCTTGGCCATGTAACAGCCCACATAGCCTTCATGTTAGGCCTTCATTCATAGCCTATGTTCCAACCATCTAGCAGCCCATGTTCGGCTATATGTCAATCCCCTTTTAAGATCTGTCCAACCCCTGTCTTGGTCATACGTGAGCACCAATGTTCATACACAAAGCCATAGGAACCGGGCCATACCCGGCCTTCTCAGGCTCAATATGCTGAGCTAAAGATTTACCCAGTTAACCTTGGTAACATACCAATATAAACCACCTCTGGCCAATCTTTTTCTTTATGTAAACCCATTTCGGATCCCTCTCAAAGCCTACATATATGGCAGCTAATGGAGAAGGGAAGCAAAGTTCAAAATGAGCAAGAAATAGAGATAAAGTGCATGGCCTGTCCTAGTCAAATGGGAGGGCATGATAGGATGATGAGAATCAGGCCGTTGGGACCTAGATGAAGCTATAATGGGCCCATTGAGCCTAGAATGACATGAAGATGGGTCACCATGGATGAAATGATGTGTTAGGGGGCATATGAGGCCAAGATGATATGATGATATGAACATGGGCCGAAATGGCCAAGATGATTATGACAAAAAATAAACTTAACTTCTTAAATATTTCAATCATATGAAAATATTTAAGCAGCAATCCCTGGATGGACATACAAACGTATTCCCTGGATGTATCGATTTTTGACAGGTATGTGAACACACCCCTGATCCTTTTCAATGTAGGGAGAGTACAAACACTCCCTCCACCTACAAAGGAAAAATTCCCACTCAATTTAAAGAGAAATTATGCATGCCACCATGCTAGACTGATTTTAAATTTAAATAGGGAATTGAAGAGATAGTCCATGCCTACATAAGCTCATGGGAATTCTCATATGATATGATGTTTATTTGAAGGAATTGTGACTATATAAGCCTCTCCACATATTGGTGTAATATGATATACCTGCAAACATAAGAAAATAAACTTAAATTATTAAATTTCAAAGCAATATTGAGAAAATAATCTCAAAAATATCAAGATGTTGATTTTCAGATTTAATATAATCAATATATAATTCATGTTCCAAAATATAATAACTTCAATGAAATCTTAACAAAGATAGATCTGGAATGCACATGGCAATCTTCGAGTTCACATCCAAATCAAATTTTTGCGATGTCAATTTTGGATTCATCAAAACACGAAAGTCTAAAATACATGATGAATACTATGAAGAATCCTAAGTCTAATACTAAGACTTAGGATATGAAATCACTCAAATCGGATGCCATAGAAACCAAATTTTCATTAAGTCGACGATGCTAAACTTTAAAAGAAAAAAAATCTAAATATTTAATGTTTAACTTAGATCAAAAAAAATAATGAAAATAAAATAACCATAAGCATGCTTCAAACTGATATGATAAAAATGAGATTTAAGTAAATCTCACTAAGTTTAAAAATATCAAGACTTAAATAACAAAAAAATGAATGATAAAGATACATATTACTTGATGAAACTTGATCCAAATCATGTCTTTTATAGACCTCGAATATGAATAAACTCTAATAATTCAAAATATGCCTTAATGTTAAGACGTCGGATTAAAAGAGTTAAACTCATGTCAAACATGTCAAATATGCTTAAGAATCCACTAAGCAACATACCTTAATATGTTGAAATCTTAAATAGACACTCTATAAAACATAAATGAAACTCAAATCAAACTTAACGTACTAAATTTACATTCTATTGAGTTTATGAGGTTATAGCTCTCACATATGTTTATATTTTGTGGATGAAAGCTTTCCATTTCTATTAGGTACTAGTAGTCAATTAAGAGTGTTTGAGTATCTCGATGTAATTAACATAAGAAATTTGCTAGTTTCAATAGAGAGAAATCCAAAGATATTTTTTATGAAACATAGACCTCGTTATACGTATATTTTTATGTATACCATATTTTTTGCTAGTATTCCTATGATATCATATGTTTTCATAGTAGCTTATGATAGCTAATAAAAATAAAAATTCTTTTTTCCCAAATGAATAAAAATCCAATAAATTTTAAACTATATTTCCATATGATGAAAACTGAGGTTTGGCGTTTCACATGTCACGGCAGCGAAAAAAAAATAGAAATTTTGATATTTCATACAAAAATTGGATACACTTAAATTAATGTTAACATGATAACTTGAGAAAATAAATTTTGCTTATAAATAGCAAACAATAGGTACGAAGGCAGAGAAGATTGCTGACTGACTGCAGAAGGGGGGAGGCTAGGATTGCTGCATTGGAGTGTGAGGAAAGAGACCAAGTGAGAACTAACAGTTTGAAGGAGAAGTGCCATCAGGTTACGATTAGACTGGCGCTGGCTGGTTGGGAGGGGAAGAGAAACTAAGACCAGTTAGGATGACTAGAATCTAAGAGACCAGCATGACGAAGTGTGGGCCACAGGCTCATAGTCATGGCAGGAGACAAACAGAGTGGTGGGAAAGGAAGAGAGACTCCAACAGATTGGGAGGAGATTGGAGGCTGGTGGAGGGCTGTGGCTGATGTGGGAGAAAAGGGATAAGTGAAGAACACGAGAAGGTAACTTGCTTGCTTGTGGTGCTGACAACGCAAACCTGACAACAGAGTGAAATATAGAAAATTCGGCTGACATGGTCGTATTAGAGAGAACAGGTGAGGTTGACTGGAGGAGGGGGTGAGAAGAGTTTGGTGGATCCGGACCTGATTGCATATCACCAGTTAACCGATTTGGATTGGACCCAACTGTGAACTTCCAGATCTGAAACTGCTTTAAGCAATAGAGCAATCGCTTGTGTCACTTTAAGCAATAAGCGGCCCAAGCATTTGATTTATTGGGCCCACATAAAGTGGGTGGTCATTTTGTCTGCTGTAGGCACTTTGGCACTTATAGCACTGCTTGGGGACTTAGACAACCATGCTGCCTAAGCAGTCTGCCTAATCGAATTCTGACAACTCATACCACCTCCGTAGTTTTGAAATATTTAAGGCAATAGATTAAATGAGAAAAGATAGAAGAAAGTGAAAAAAAACAGATTCATGAATAAATCAAAACTTGTTTGTCAAGATGAAAACATCAATCACATGAGATAGTACTCAAAAGGCTACAAACCAGTTGAAATGAGAAGGCACTCCCCTACCTTGAAATACAAAAAGAAAATATCAATCACATGCAATGCATGTCAACTTGGTATCAGCTAAATTCATTAATGGTGGAGGGTATAATGATATTTGGTTTATCAAGATAGTACTCAACAAGATTAGTCGTTCAGAAGAAAAAAAGAAGGAAAACAAGATTGTGATCAGAACAACTCATGGTCTATTTAAGCTTTTTAACTCTGGTTAAGAAGACTACTAGATCTAAAACTTTAGAGTATCTTCGTTTGCTCCATGTACCAAACAGATTTCCGAATTTCAGTTAACACAAAAAAAACAGTCGCAAGACTCCTAACAGCTGGCCATTCTGGCCCACAAGTAATGTTCCAAAGATCCAAAATCTCCCCTAGAAATTTGGAGAGAGAAGAAAGGATTGTGTGATAGCAGTGAATGTGAATATGAACCACCAGCAAGACACTTCTTCCCAACTCAACCTTTAACACAGTGGAGAGATAGGAAGATGTACGGCAGTTTAAGACATCAAAATCTACCTGCTATTAGTCAAGTCATCATGATGCTCATATAGGAAGTTGGAGAGTTGGCTTTTGATCCTTGAACATTTTTCATATTTTGGCAATAACCTCATATGTTGGCACATTGGAATGAAAATAAACTGAAAGCCTACAACAAAAAGAGAACATAAAAGCACTGGCTGGTACATTTCTCTTAATTAATGACAGTGGCATGCTGTCAAGTGGCCCACAGCAAGGTGCTGAATCACATGCACCTTGAGCCTGTGCCCTAGGCTTTCAAGAATGTAGGCATCTGGGCTGCCTAGGTGCACAAGACACCAACCTGGGCACCTCGGCGCTGGACCATGGGATCTAGCAACCTACCCCCTCTCCCCAAACCGGTTCTCCTAAACATTTCTCTTAATTAATGATAGTGGCATAGTTGTCAAGTGGCACACAGCAAGGTGCTAAATCACATGCACCTTGAGCCTGTGCCTTAGGCTTTCAAGATTGTAGGCATCTGGGCTGCCTAGGTGCATGATGTAACCTCAAAAATGATAACGTTTTAATATTTTGGGAATTCATTTTCATTTGGATTTGATTTTGATTTGACCTTAGCATTGTCTTCTTAGAAAAATAAATGATATTCCATAAAAGTATTAGCTAGGGGTCATGATATGTATAAAGATTATAGTTTGAGGTTGTTAGGTCCTTTGAAAATTGATTTTAACCTTTCTCCGTCGGATGATGCGAAGATCCGACGTTAATTACATCGAGATTACTCGAATACCCTTGATTATCCGTCATAGCAATTCATAAGAATAGAAGAACAATGCATCCATAAAATAAGCATACACACACAGGAGAAACAGCTTCATGAACTTGATGAAATACAAATGCTTAAATGCGTTTTAATTTGGTTTGGATTAAATTGATTTGAATTTTGTTTGATCTGGTTTGAATTTGATCTGATTGATTGATTTGAGTTTATTTGGAATGAATTTAATTAGAATTGATTTGTTTGAATTCAATTTGATTTGAGAGAATTGATTTGTGTTGAGTTTTGAATTTGGATTTTTCTTCTCTGTTTGAGTTCCTTCCATTTTGTTTAACTGATTTGAATCTATTTGGAGATTTTTGATTTCGATGTGAGTTATGACCTCAATTTACTTGCAGATCCTGCTTTTAGATTTAATTATGTTTGAGCTTGATGGATGGTCAAATTTGGGTTGGTTAAGGCTCACAGATTTGATTTGGCAGATTTACTTAAATCATGGTTTGTCATTTGATTTTGTTGGAATTGAGTGGAATTTAATTAATAAATTGGGTTTGGAAAAATTTTAGTTTATCTTGATGTTTAACAGATTGAGGATTATACGGATTGAGGGTTTTGTGATTACAGTTTTTCAGTTATGGACATTTGAGTTCTGATTTTAGAAATTTCACATTTCTTATTTGTTATCTTCTTGGTTTGCTGATCCTCTTTAGAACTTTTCAGATTTTTATCTCCGGATATAAAATTCAGATTTCGGATTTTTGGAGTTCAGATCTCTAACTTTCAGATTTCAGATTCAAGTTATGCTTCAGATTTCAGATTAATAGTTCGTTTGATTTATTTTATTTGATTTGGAAATTGAACTTTGCTTATGGGTTTTAATTCATTTTGGTTTAAATGGACTCTGTTTGATTAAGGTTGATTTTGACTTGACTTGAGAGATTGGATTGGGTTTAATTTGACGGATCTATGTTTTACTCAGATTCTGCATTGAACCTGAAAAGGATTTTAGAAAGTTTCATTTTTTTTATCTCAACCTCTCGATTTACAGGTTTGTTTGGGCTCAGCTTGATTTAAGTTCATTTAGTTGGAATTGATTTAGATTTTCAGTGAGTTCATTGCAGTTTTATTAAAATTGATTCTTTTCTGATTTGTATCAATTTGAGTTTGGAATGTTCAGATTTATGGCAATTTACAGAATTGGATGTAGATTAAATCTGTTGACAGAGATTAAATTGAATTTGATTTTTGGTGAGTTGACTCCAGAGGATTTGATATTTGACAGATTTGAGATTTGAGTTCAATGAGTTAATTAAAATTCATTCTTTACTTATTACAATCTGATATCTGCGGATGTGAAAGTAATGTTTTAAGTTTGAACTTACAGGTTTCGGATTTATTCAGATCATGTAGATTGATTTGGACCTGATCGATTGGACTCATGGTTTACGGAATCGGTGGAATCGGACCGATTCCGACCGATTCCAGAATCGGATCGGTGGATTCCGATCCGATTCCTGGCGGAAGGACCGATTCCGGGAATAATTCCGCGGAATCGGTATGAATCGCCTGGAATCGGTCGGAATCGATCCGATTCCGACCGATTCCTTGTGGAATCGGTCGATCCGACCGATTCCTTCGGAAGACCGGTTGAACCGGCCCGGTTCGATTCCCGGTTCGATTCTGGACCGGGAATCGAACCGATTCCGGCCCTTTTAGGGCCGGAATCGACCGCCGCGGTCGATTCCGTCGATCCCGCGGCGGTAGGGCTCGATTCCGGCGATTCCGCGGCGATTCCAGCTTCGATCCGGCGATCCAGGTGTCGATCCGAGCTGCCAGCACCAATTCTAGAAGAATTCCAGCGATTCAGCACCGATTCCGGCGATTCCAGCTTCTTCCCGCGGCGATTCCGGCGATTCCAGCGATTCCTTCAGCCGATTCCGCCGATTCAAGCTCGGACCGGCATCGAATCAACCTCTTCTTCGATCTTTGACCGGTTTTTGGTAAGATTTCTTCGCCGAAAGCTTCGTACGTCCATTCTTACGCGTCTCCGACGAGTCCGAGCGTCGTTAAACGTTGTGATTTCCGACCGAACAAGTCCGTCAAAGTTTGAACTAACCGTTTAAGTCCATTTTGCACGGGAAAAATTCCGGATATCCCGTACGTTAATTTACGACCGTTTCCGGCAAATACGTAACCCTTTAAACATACCGAATGATGTGTTACTTGGGTTGTCTGCTTCCCGAACAGCGTCTAAATCAATTTTTATGTTATCTAATCATTTTTAGTGCATTGTTTACAATTTTTGCAGATATAAGCGATGGCCGAATAACGTGATGCAGCAGCAGCACGTGCTTCCGACGTGGGTTGGGAACACGGGCAGATGGTAGACCTAGTCAGGAAGAGGGTACAGTGCAAATGGTGTGAGAAGGAGATGAACGGGGGGGGGGTGTTCCGGCTGAAACAACATATTGCCGGAACAGGTGGGAATGTCAAGAAATGTGACAAGGTGCCCAGGGAGAAGAGTGAGGAGATGAGAGGCTACATGACAGGTAGAGCCTCTCAACGGGCTGTTAGGATCGAGCAGAGGGAGGAGTTGCACGACGAGCTACTCCAGAGGAGGGACCGCGATTTGTCTACCTCCAAAGGGAAAGGCAAGGGGAAGGCACCAGCCGAGCCGGAGCCAGAGAGCGAGGACGAGTCCACAGACTCCGAGCTTCGACGTGCTAGGCACGCTAGCAAGCGTGCATTTGCTGAGGAGGAGGAGGGGAGGAGGGGAGCACGAGGGTCTGGGTCCAGAGTTGACCCAGCTTTGGGCCGATCAGTATCGGCTCGCCCGGACTGGGACCGAGAGACTGACCCCAGGAGACAGGAGTCATACCGCCGTTCCACTTCTACCAGCACTCGATTTACACCGAGTGACGAGTATTTATTTAGGAAACAGAGTGCTGGGCAGATGGGGATAAAACAGGCAATGAAAGGGGTGAAGGCAACAGGAATGGCTGCAAAGAGTTTTGAATCAATGGAATATAAAACAGGCAATATCTATATCCTGGATATTGGTAGTAGATTAATATGATGTAATTTTTTTTTATGATGTATCAACTCTTTGATTTTTGAATCAATGGAATTGGAATATGTACTTAACTTCAAGTCTTCAATTGTAGTTCATTAGTATTTATTCGATGTGGTCCTGTGGATGAATGCATTGGTTATTTTTTAAAAAAATTCTAACTCATTTCCTATTTTTTTAGAATTTTTTCTGAATTTTTTGAATTTTTTTGACGAAAAAAAAATTTCAAAAAAAAACCGATTCCGGACCGATCCGGAATCGATTCCCTTCCCAAAAATCGGCCGGAACCGATTCCGATTCCAATTCCGATTCCGGAATCATTGATTGGACTTGATTTGATTAAAACCACTTGGAGATTTGATTTGAATTAAGACCTGCTCCATCTTGTTCTATCTTTAAAGATTATTTTTAACCTGATTCAAGGATCTGTATAGTTGAAATCAGTCCAGATTCCGCCTATGGATCTGATTATGCTTGTGATTAGTTTGTCTTTTGGGGGGTTTAAACCCCTCCAGCCCTGATGCTTTGAGAATTAATTGCCTGAGTTTCACGTGTTTCAGATCTGATTCTTCTTCCCTCTTTCTGTCATACAATAAGTTCAAATTTGATGTTTGAGAATCCCTCATCTGGCCAAAGTTTCAATTCGGATGTTGTTCTGGATCTGGTAGATTTGTTAATGTGTTAAGCATGTGACAGTTTGACCAGACTAATTTTTATTGGTCCTTTTCTCCCTTTTTTTTATTTACTGCCAGATCCTAATCCAGCGGATGGCTGACCATAAACCTTTTTGGAGATGTGATGAGTTTAGTTTCCTTGACTTGCACTTCTTCAAGTTCATGAAGCTGTCTATATTTTTTATAACATCACACGTATGTGTAGTCATTCCATCACTTAAATAAAATTACAAAACATAACAATCATGGTTCCTGAATCAACTCCCTTAGCCTCTGATAAGCATCACGACAGTTATCAATCTGTGATTGATCCTGTTCTAGCCTTTGATAGGCACATGGAAAAATAGCTCATTGTCTTGATTGTATCTCAGCCTTTGATAGGCATATGAAATCTCTTCCCAACCGGACCAAGGTTGAGCATACCTGGCTTTTGACAAGCTTGTGGGAACTCATCTTATGGTCGGTACTCCCCCATTAGCTCATAGTTTGGCATATCGGCGTGTTGATCATGCATAGCCTCCCCATAGCACAATGGGCAAATAACTCCCCGTTGGGGCATGGTAAGACATTGGGGTCTTTTAAATAGACCTTTGTATGTCTACCTTAAAGGGTCAAGGGACGTGCTTAAAGCCGGCCCATTACTTTCCCTATTTATTTTGAATTCTTTTAGATTAAGTCAAGACCATGAGGCGGGTTTTTAGTCGGCCGGATGCTCATCTCGGTTTGTGAATTAATTAAGTAGGTTTTTATTTAACTTTTTGTTTATTGTTTATTTTATTTCATTTTTTATAGGTCAAGAGACGTGCTTAAAGCCGGCATATTACTTTCCCATTTATTTTCATTATTTTAAGTTATACCGAGACCATGAGGTGAGTTTTTAGCCGGCCGGATGCTCGTCTTGATTTGTTTACTTAATTAATGTATTTTTATTTAATTTTCACTTGATTAAGCATTTTAAAAAAGTTTAATGCCTGTCTCCCAGGCTCCTGTTCTATCAAGGTCCGATTGGGCTTCAATTGGGTTTGGCCCAACAAGAACCACCTCCTCTCCCTTTTTTCTAGAGTATTATGCTGGTAGGCCCCACCGATAGACCTGGGGGTCAACACATGCCGCGACAACCCCTCGCATGGCCTCCCTTGCGGCGTCGGCCACGCGAGCCCTTCCGCTCTTTTATCATTTTTTTCTTGTGGGCCCCACAACATGGCCAGCGTGGACATAAGTGGGAGGTAAAATAATTCCCCCCTTCTCTCTTCACCCCCGCGCAATGCCGGCGTCCTCTTCAGCTGCTCTCGACCGCGGCGGAAGTAGGAGACGACAGCAGGTCTCGACGGCATATAGGCGATCGATGATCCCTCCTCTGGCGACGCTACACTCGGAATCCGGAGCTTCCGGTGTGTTGGAGCTCTACAGAGACGCCGAAGGAAGGTCGCACAGTGCTTGCAGGGAATGTCAGGCTGTGTACACTGTGGAGCAAGGGAGAAGGAGAAGATGGCACAACCTGAAGGAGGAGAAGAACCCGGTGACATCGTAGCAAGGAGAAGGAAGAGCTGGCGGCGCGTCTGGAAGGAGGTGAACGGCTCCGCGGTAACCCTTCCCTTGTCTGGCCTCTGCTCTCTCTTCTCCCGCTCTCCCGGCCTCTCTCTGGTTCTCTCTCGATCTCCCTTCTATCGCTGATCCTCCTCTCTCGCAGACCCTCCGGCCCATGGATTGCAGAATCGGCCGATCCGGATCAGGATCGGCCGATTCTTGGATCGGATCGGACCCCTCCGATCCGATTCTCGGCGGAACTACCGATCCAGACCGAAGATTGGTCTAGATCGGTGTTTGTAGGTGGAATCAGTGCCGGAATCGACCGATTTGGTCGATTCTGGATTGATTCCGGCGATTCCCTCACCGGAATCAGCCCACAAACCGCCGCGGCAGCCATCCCGCCACGGCGGCCCTCTTCCCCGCCCTATTGGGTGGGGAAGATGAAGCTACCGCGTCCATCGAGACCCGGTAGCGACGGACCGGATCCGGCAATTTTAAGCGTATCGGGTCCCATGGACCCGATACTCAAACCGGTAGGGTATAAACCCTACCAGTTGAAGAAAGCCACCGGATCCTGGCCTTACCTCTCCCGGGTCGGTAAGGCCGTCTTCCTCTCCCGATAGGGCGGGGAAGACGTCACAGCGGCAAGCTGCCGCCGTGGCGTCGATTCCGACAGGGAAGACATCACGGCGGCAAGCTGCCGCCGTGGCGTCGATTCCGGGCCACTTTTGAGCTTGAAATCACCCCAAAATGAGGTAGATCGGCCCGGAATCCGATCTACCTCCTTATTTAGTTATTTTTTTGTGTTTTAGGGTTTTTTTAAGGGTCGATCCGGATCGACTTTTCTTCCGACGAATCGGCCTGGATCGGACTGATCCGATCCGATCCGGATTGGATTAGTCCCCACCGATCCAAGGACCGATTTCGATCCCACGATCCTTGCTCCGGCCCCCCTCTTATAGCCGTCCTCCGGGCGCGGGACTCCTCCGGAAGTCTGCAGGAGCCTGGATGAACTCCCAGTCGGTGCAGGGTACGCCGTAGGGTCTGGTACAGGGGCTGGCCCCCTATTCTAGAGATCTCGTAAGGGGATCACCCCCTCCTGCACACCCGACCGCAAGTCGGCCGCAGTAAAGCACTCTGTCGCCCTCCCATTTGTGTTTGCCTCCTTTTTTATTGACCGTCGATCTCCATCCCTCGTCGTTTTCTCTTCCTTTTCCTCTCTTTTTTTTTAAAATTCCAGGCGTCGACAGTGCACAAAACACCCACCTAGGACCTCGGCACTAGACCATGGGATCTGGCAACCTATCCCCCCTCTCCCCAAACCGGTTCTCCTAAACCCTTCCTGATGCCCCCATGCCTGAATGGTTTCATTTCAATCTGAGTCACGAAATCCCTTATTACCCTAGCTCGGCCTCAATCCATCAAGAAACCTCACCACCTCCTCTGTGTCTTCACTCTTCAGGTGTGTTCGTGGCCATGCATGTGCCCCTCTCCCAAACCGGTTCTCCTAAACCCTTCCTGATGCCCCCATGCCTGAATGGTTTCATTTCAATCTGAGTCACGAAATCCCTTAGCACCCTAGCTCGGCCTCAATCCATCAAGAAACCTCACCACCTCCTCTGTGTCTTCACTCTTCAGGTGTGTTCGTGGCCATGCATGTGCCTCTCTCTCTCTCTCTCTCTCTCTCTCTCTCTCTCTCTCTCTCTCTCAGTTTCTCCCTAATCACCTGCTTTGGCGGTCACCTCTCTCCCACCATGCATGTGCAGTGATCGATATAGTTAGTGCACATGCTCCGCAAAGTGGATTAAGAAATAAGATTAAAAAATATACATTTGAGAGGATATTGATGATCTTATGCAAAATATATCAAATGAAAAAACATACTTGTTAGCAGAGATCTCAATGGACATATTAAGAATAAATCTCCAAGAAATGAGAAAGTCCATACAGTAAAATACACTTAACGAAGCTAGGGCAAAATCATTTTTTACTTAAATTAAATTTTATAAGTATATTTTATATTTTTGAATATATCATTAATGTTTTATATTCTTAAGAATGAACTTTGATATTAATGTTTTATTTTGATATTGTAATATTAATAATAGTTTTGACTATACAATCAATCAAGTACATTGATTTTGATATTGATATAGTGTTACCAAACACGGAAGAGATTTGATACTATCATTTTGGATATTGATACTCTATCCTCAACAGTATCAATTTTGATACTCTAACCAAACATGCCATTAGATCTTAGGAAAAAATTGAGGCTGTATGCGCCAACACTATCTAATTTTCAAAACAATCATGAGATTATGAAGCAGTAATGTCTCTGCAAAATGTAAACACAATGAAGATTGAGCATCTGATACATAATAGCCTAAAACTAGAACCAGAGAAATATGACACCACAATAAACATTGCTATTCTGGACACAAACCTCTAACTGCCTTAGCGTGTCAAGAAGCACAATGTGCTTTCTCTGAAGTGACCTTAACTGGCTTTGCAATCCAGACAACTCATGCAACATAATAGATTCACACTCATCAACTACTGTTTCATCAAGGCCTTCCTGCAATAAACGGCTTCTAAGCTTCTCAGTTGAAACCATGACATCCTCAGAGGGTGCAAAATCATTGCTTGTTAAAATGCGAGGAAGATCGTTGGCAGAATGTAATGCATCAATCCACGTGTTACGGTCTTCCCTAGATAAGCATCGCAAATGAAGTGTTTTTGTACCAGTGTAAATAGAAAGCCTTTTATCATCAGACTTGCTGGCTCGAACAGAAGAAACCTGATGAAGAAAATGCACCAGTAATGCTACATTTGCTAACTGTATTGAGCACCTTTATCACTAGCAATTTTGAAATTGATAGTGATAGAAATCGTCAAAAGGTGTTTGTCTATCAATACTATAGTCAAACAGGGTTAAGATAATAAACCAATCCTGAGAGAGAGAGAGAGAGAGATTCACACAAGGACCAGGAAGAACATTAAGGATCCATTTGGTTTCATGAAAAGGCAAAATCAATGAAAATATCTTTCATGGAATATTCTTTTCAAGAAAACAGAAAACATGACTTTTTCATTTGGTTGCCAATAGGTTGCTTTTCAAGAAAACATTCAGTCATTTGGTTGTTTGCAGACTAAAGAAAAGTCATTACACATTACATGATTTTCAGAGAGCCTGAAAACAGGTTTTCATTATTTGGTTTGTGTGAGAAGTTTTTCCAACAATGATCCTTTTTGCTTGGTTCATTAATAAGAACTAACTTTTATCTAGCTTCTTTCCTTACTATATCATCCACTAAAGTCATAATAGATGAATTGCATTCAACAAAATGAGCTCTCAATATCAGCTGGTAAAGTTTTAACAAAAAATTAAAACAACAGAGACTTCAGTATATTAACTTCATTTTTTATATAAATATTCTAGTTAACAAAATGAGTTGTTCAACGCAGATATTTTAAATATAAGTGTTCAATAAAATGAGTTTCTTCAAATTGTAGACTTTTCCCATCGACAAATGAACTCATCCTACATAAATTGAACAAAAAAATAATTTTTTTTACAAATTGACATTTCTACATTTGCTGTTCTCTTCTGCTACTTCTACTAGGTAATGATAGCCTTGCTTATGTACATCCATCCTGAAAATGGCATATGCTTAACTTTGGCTGATGCCAAAATCATGCGTTTTGGACAGGTCAATTGAAAATATTTTCAAAACCCAATGCATCCACACCAATTCACAAGGAAACAAATGCATCTTAAGGCTTTGACGATGAAGACAATGATGCTATTATTGTTGTCCTGTAAGCAATATACTTAATAGTTTTTCGATATAACATGTTATATCATCGAAAGTAGGCCTTACATGCACCACCTTCACAATCCTAAGGCATTCAGGGACAGCCATTTTTTTGTTTTAATTACTTATCCATGTGAGTAGAGACCTAAGCTAAATTAAAGGGTAATTCAATATAATTTTGATGGTTTAAATATATCGGAAAAAGTAACTTAAAATTGACGTGAGCGGAGAAAGAGATATGACTAACCCCAAATAATTTGGGACTAAGGGTCGACTTGAGTTGAGTTGAGTAACTACTTATCCATGTGGTTTTAATCCTTCCACCCAACCCCATCCTATCTCATACTTATCCGAGAAAGAAAAGCAATTAAACCTGTAGGTCCAATGCAAAAAACAGATACAATGGCAGCTGCTAGACTCTCACCAGCCACCCCTTCTCTCTCATGCACAGGAGGAGAGAGAAAAGTGTAGAAGTTATGGTGGACCCCACAAGATACAAATAAAAATAAAATAATTTTATATATATGTCATCATAATAATTTTTAGTTCTAAATATATATCCTATTGAAACTTAAAAATCTTAAAAAATTACTTGAAAGCTGTTTTATAAAAATAAGTACCCATGCTTAAACATGCTCCAAAATGCCGTTGTTCAAATTCAACTCAACTCAAGCCTTAATCACAAGATATTTGGTCTCTCTCTCTCTCTCTCTCTCTCTCTCTCTCTCTCTCTCTCTCATATGTCGCTTTTGAATTATTTTTCAGATGCGTCCATATCATCTAAATCATACTGAATAATCTTTCTTCAAGTTAACCTAGATTTATCATGTCTTTTTTTGTTTTTACTATTTTGATATTTCCTACTTTTTTAACTAGAGTTTTCTTAAGTCTATATTTGATATGTACAAACCATCTCAATCTCTCTCCTTTTGGTTTATCTACAAATATCACTACTCTAACATTTTCTCTAATATGCACATTTTTATTCTATGTAATTTAGTATGACCACTCACTTGTCATAACATTATCAACTCAATAACACTTAGAAATATGTTTTTCTTTTATTGTCTAAATTTATTACTATACAACATTGTACATCTAATAGTTGTATAATGAAACTTTCCTTTCAACTTTAGTAGAATTCTACAATCACTTAGAACCAATCTCCACTTTATTCACATTGTTTTAATCATATGGTTAACATTTTCATCACATTCTCCAATTTTTTAAATAATTAATTGTTGACGTCCACTTTTTTTCAGAAAAAAAAACAAATGGGCAGGCCTAGGAGCAGGCCGGATAGCCAACATTTCAGTCAAATTCAGGCCCATTTGAACACCCCAGCATGGGCCTTGTTTAGCTGGCCCATAATTGAGCAAATCTGGCCCATGAACAGGCCCTGCGCACAGCTTATGAGGGAGGCTGGGCCGCAGCCACCTGCAGGCCCACTTGCGGCCACCTGCAGGCCCAGAACAGTCCAGGCCCACCTGTGGCCAGTGTGAATAGGTCCAGCCCACTCAGCCTGCCACCTCACCTGGTCCAGCCGTACATGCCACCTCAGTCCATTGGGCAGTTGAAGGAAGGGGGAGATGAAGGGTTGGCCAGTCAATTAAGCAAGATTAAGGAGATTAAATGGTGTAAACTCCATGGGAGGAGGCCAAAGGCCACTAAACTGTCCATCGGTCTGACCTCTCATCTCCCCCCCCCCAGCATCTATAAAGGAAGGAGGACCACCCAAGGGTAATGGGAGGCTGGTGAAGACGCCAACAGGCTGCTGGTTGCTTCTCTCTTTCTTGGCATACCTGCTGCCCTTCTGCTTGCTGCTGTACGTCTGCTCCTGCACCTGCCAGCAGCCAAGAGAAGAAGAGAAGAAGAGAGCTGCTGCCCTCCTCCTGCTCACGTGCATACCTGCCGGCTGCCAAAGAAGAAGAAAGAAGGAGAAGAGAAGGAGAAGAAAAGGTAGGGGCATACACATATTAACTATGTAGCCCTTTAAGGGCACCCCTTCCTCCACTTCTAAGTTCTCTTCTCAAACCCTGTAATGGCCTAAGCCGGCCTTCATCGTCATTGGTAACTCATGGCCCAAAAAAATGTTTCCTATCAGCCCCTGTTCGGACCACCTAAAAGCCCATTCTGCCCCTTTATTGGCCCGCTGAACAGAGCTATAACAGGCCCCAATCAGGCCCTGTTCCGCCCCTCTAATCAGCCCCCCTAGACAGGGCCTGTTCAGTCCTCTAA
Organism: Cryptocoryne crispatula var. balansae; assembly: GCA_036172225.1. Taxonomy (NCBI): domain Eukaryota; kingdom Viridiplantae; phylum Streptophyta; class Magnoliopsida; order Alismatales; family Araceae; genus Cryptocoryne; species Cryptocoryne crispatula. Next base: position 24,929,162 of record CM069925.1, read on the forward strand.
AACCAGACCTCAACAGGCCCCTGCCCGGTCTCCAAAAATCAGACCTACCAGAGCCTAAACCAGGCCCCTGAAATGCCCCTTGAGCAGGCCTGTTTCGGCTCATTTAAGCCCTCCTGAACAGGCCCCAATCAGAGCCTCAACCAGGCCCCTAAAATGCCCCTTGTGCAGGCCTGTTCCAGCCCATCTAAGCCCTCCTGAACAGGCCCCAATCAGACCCTAAACCAGGCCCCTGAAATGCCCCTTGTGCAGGCCAGTTTCGGCCCATCTAAGCTTTCCTGAACAGACCCCAATCAGGTCCCAAACCAAGCCCTGATATGCCCCTTGTGCAGGCCCATTTCGGCCCATAACAAAACCACCTGAACAGACCCTGCAAACAGGACCGAAGCTGCCTTTGCTCAGCCCCTGTTCAGGACCCAGATTCGGCCTTATCCCAGGCCCCCATCAGCCCCCTTGTGGCACATCCGAACAGGCCCCAAACAGGTCCTGTTCATCTCCAAAAAGGAGACAAACTCGAAGTCCCCTCCAGCAGCCCCCTTGTGGCCTCCTGGGAGGACAGCAACCCATGGAGCTCCAAAAATGGACAACACCGCAGCACTCAACAAGGAATGCAAGATCTGCCATTTTCAGCATTGGTGGGTAGGGGTGATGTCCCGGACCCTTTCAGAATCCATACGATGGGCCGATCGTTTGTCCGGGCGGGCCCTTCCCCTACCACCAAGGCAAAAGGAGGCGCACAAACACAAATCCAGCAGGCCCTTCCGGCCCAAAACAGTCCAAGATGGGCCCTACCGGCCTAAGAAGATTGAAGTCCGGCTTTGAACGCCGATGGAACTCAAAACCATCCCAAGCGGCCTTGACAAAAAATGCAAATAACAAAAAAAAACAGAAAATGTGAAATGCCAAAATTAAACTAAAGAGTGAAACACCTTTCCGGGTACTCCACTTGGATGCTCCCCGGGTACGCCCTAGGATGTTGATCCGGACGTCGGCGCGGGCACGCTCCCGTATGCCAATTATTCTTCCCCCAACTTGGCTAAGTCATAGACTAATCATATTGGATAGGTAAACTTCACCAAGTTAGAAATTAATCGGCATGCCGTTGTAATGCCACTAACCGGTGAAGAACCTATGTTGGGGCAAGGATCACCTATCTTGTACATCAATGTACTCCACCTTCAATGGAATGAAATGACTCCGATGTCAATTTGAGATGCATGATTCCGGGCACCGAATAGTAGCCCTATGGGCCGGATGAAATGCAAACCGCCAAAACATGACAATTAACAAAACAACAAAATGAATCTAAAAATTCAATAAAAAACAGAAAACTCAGAACTAAAACAAATCTGAAATTTAAACTCATCTTGGTTCAACAAACAACCGAACTCCAACAAAGAGGGAACCGATTTTGAATATGTGAGAACCTCGCTTTTCTCTTCTTTTTATCAAAATGATTTTCGTATCTCTTTTGGACTACTTAGAAAAATAGATGATAGGCTATAAATGTATTAAATAGCCCGACGATACATTTAAAAGCAATAGAACCGAGGTTCGGGTTCTGTGAAAATTTAATTTTGACCTCTCTCCATCGGATGGTACGAATATCCGACATTAACTTACATCAAGCAACTACTCGAATACCCTTGATTAACCGCCATAGCAAACTAGTTTGAGAGAACATGCACATCCACATAACAAAAGAGAACTCATAAGGGCCTAACTTTTCGGACATAATAAGATGCAAACAAGTTGTCTTAACTTTGTTAGATGTTGATTTTATCTGTTTTGAAATTGATTTTTGATTTATTTTTGAAGTTGGTTATATTTGGTTTGAATTGTGAATTTTCATATTTAATTTTTATGTTGATTTTGAATTGTTTGATTTTTTATTTGGGTTTGATTTGGTTTCGGTTGCTTTTATTTTAATTGGTTGAAAATATTTTTTTGTTTGAGTTTAGATTTTGATAGATTTTGATATTTTAAGTAATCTGACTTATTAGTTTGGTCAACAGATGAATTAAGATATTTTTGTTATTTTTTATGTCGTTGATATTTTGATGTCGATTTGAATATGTTCGGTGTGTTTTAGGTGGATTGAAGTTTTGATTTGATTTGATCAATTTTAAGTTTCAGATTGTTAATTATCTGATTTTTTTTGTTTTATGACTGCTTTTTAGTGATTTAAAGTATTTTTGATGTTGTTTATTTGATTGTTTTGAATTATTTAATTTTCAATTGATTAAGAAGTGAGTTTCTATTAAATTAAATGATTTTAATTGAAATTTTTACATTATTAAAAATCTGATTTTTCTTTTATTTTTCAGATTTAATGACCTATTTTAAGGTATTTTCAGATTTTATATAATTCATTTTCAGATTTGTTTTATCTCTTCATTTATGTTCGGTCCGCATCTCATTCAGTCCATCGGACTAGCATCGATGCCCAGTTTGCAACAGTTCCATATCGGCACTTGAACTTTGTATTGATTTCATTTCACGTCGGTGTACATTGTCGGTCCACATCGGAGTACAAGTGAAATCTGAAAATAGTCATCTTTCTTCCCCCGGATAATTTTCCATAAGATCAAGAGATGAATTCGGTATTACAACGGCATGCCGACCCATTCTCATTCAAATGGATTTTTACCCTCCGACATGTCAAGTCTTTCGACTAGCCACGTTGGGGGAAGGGTCCGTCTGCACTGGGAGCGTGTCTCATGCCTACGCCTGGGTCGACATACCGGAAGCTGGTCCGGACTAGCCGCCCAATGTGGAGCGTCCAGTTGTGGACTAACTCCTTATTTAATTTTGCTTTTTGCATTTCAAATTTTTATTTAAGTTTTGTTTTGTTCAAAGGCTCAATAAGGCTGGCTTCAAGTCTCATGACCCAATAAGGCCCACTTCATGTCTTCATGGCCCGATTGGCCCATTTTCATCATATCGGACCCTAGCGCCCTGTTTTGCACCATGTGGGTCCGGGTGGCCCATTTTCACCTCCTTGGGCCCTGGCGGCCTGCTTTGAACCGTGCAGGGGCTGTTTGTTTTTTCTTTCAACCGAACCAGTGCCTGTTTGACATCGATTGGGCACCTGTTTCGATCCCAATTCAGCACCTGTTTTGGGGTTGGACCGGCACCTGTCTTGCACCAAGCCAGCTGCTGCTTTTGCATCGGACCGGCACCTGTTTTGACATCGGTCCAGGACATGTTTTGGGACCGGTCCAGCACCTGTTTTGGGGTGTTATGCCGGGCTAAAATGGGCTGAATTGGACTGGTTTAGGAGCCGGTTTCAGGGCTGCTGTGGGGACATTTGACGAGTGGAAATCAGGGCCACCCGGCTTAACTCTTGGCCCGACCGGCAGATTCCAAGAGACCCGGGCTGTCACCCTTACTCCCACACACCAAAGAGGGTAACCGGTTTATTTGGGGGATGCTGTAGGAGATGCTTGGAAGAGCATGTGTGAACTGAATGAGCTCATATATGGATCGGTTTTAAGGGACCGTCGGCCAGGACTTTGAGGTCCCACTGGGGGTTCAAGGTGTCTGTTTTAAGGGACTGTCCAAGTGGCCGAAAAGGGGGGTTGAACGAGGTGGTTTTAAGGGTCTGATTGGAGGGGCCTGAACAGGGGGCTGTTGAAGGGGTCTTTGATAGATGGAGATTCAGGCCACCCGGCTTAACTCTTGGCCCGTCCGGCGGATTCCAAGAGGCCCGGGCTATCACCCTTATTCCCTCTCATCAAAGAGACTAACAGGTTTGCCTTGAGGTGCTGTAAGAGGTGTTTAGAGAAGTTTATGTGGACCGAATGGGGTCATGTATGGACCGGCTTTAAGGGACTATCAGTGTGGACTTTCTGGGATCCGACCGATGGTTTAACGTTGCTGCGCACCAAGGGACAGACTGGGGCATATAGGAGTAGGCGCATGGGGTTGAGTGGAGGCCAAAAGGGAGCTTTAAGGTGGCCCGCAATGGGCTTTTCAAGATGGCCTGTTTTCAGACTGGTTTAAGTGCTGCATAGGGGACAGGACAGGGGGCTGAACAGGGCTATTTTAGGGTCTGTTTGGGGGACTGAACAGCAGCACAGAAAAGGGACTGAACAGGACAGCTTCGGGGACTGGTTCGGGATCCATTCGGTAGTCTGAACAGGGGCTGCACAGGACACATTTTGGACTGCTCAGATAGGCCAAGCAAGGGGGCCCGAAGGGGCTGTTGAGGTGACCGAATAGGGTACTGCAGGTTGCCGACCAAAGGGGTCTGTAGTAGCTAGACCGAGAAGGGACCCTGATAGGGAGCTGTTCAGTGAGTTAATGGGTAGGCCAATGGAGATAATGGAGATGATGAAAAGAGAGGGGAAGAAAAGAGACTTGAAGGGTTACATGGCTGAGAACCAACCTTACCTCCTCTTTTGTTTATTTTCTTTTCTTTTTTTTCTGTTAGCGACTTAGCGTTGAAGACTCACGGCACCTTGGTGTTCCCCTACTCCTGCTGCTGGCATGAAGACCTGTTTACAGTCTTCTTTCTCTCCCCCTGTTGATGTTGAAGACCATAGCAGAACGTGGGCCTCAAGACTGCACCAGATGGGCTAGCAGCCTGGCCCCCTTCCTTTCTCTTCTTCCTCCTCCGGTGGTTGCTGCAAGCGCTGGCTGCTACCGACGGAAAAGGAGGATGCACCGCACTGCCGTCCGCGGGTGTTGGCCTGCCGATTGCTCGTCCCTCCTCTCTCTTTCAATTTTTTTCTTTTATATCGTTTGCTAGTAAATCATCTGCTGCCTAGTTGGCAGCGTACGTGGCAACCTCCCTTTTCTTTTTTTTGCTTTTATCTCTCTCAATGGCCGGGCCCGCTGGATGTTGGCGGCAGATCCTCAAGAAATAGTAAGAGAGGGTCTTCGGGGCAGGTTTGCCCAGCTGGAAATCAGGGATCTGACCGCGGGTTGATCCTGAAAATTCTCCGATTATCCACTCTTTCCCTCCTCCTTGAATGATAAGAATAAAAGATAAATCTTCCCATTAACTATTTCCTAAAACGTAAAAACTAAACGAGGGAGGGAGGATTGGTGCCAGCAGCAGTACGTGGGAGAGAGAGAGAGTTGGCGGCTGACATTTTCAAATCGGATTTGACCTAATTCTCATCAGGATGCTCCTGATCCGACGGTTTATATTAATTCTGACCAGAATTAATTTAATTAAGCTCCAAAATATCCAGAAAAATCCAGAAGATGCCCCGATAGCCGTTGATCTTGTGTACCATCAAATCTACGGTTAATGACTCTCCAATTGTCCGAAGATCACCGATTTGATAGAATTTCTGATCGGTACGATCTCGGCCTTCAAAAATTCCGAAAATTGTACTTAAAATGTAATTAAATAAATATGCACCAGAACTTTGGTCTTCACCGCAAACAATGCTGTCTGCGAGCGGGATCAACAAAATTGCGAAAATTGTACTTAAAATATAATTAAATAAATATGCACCAGAATTTTGGTCTTCACCGCAAACAATGCTATCTGCGAGCGGGTTGGACAAAATTGCCCTTATCTCGAAGTACATGCCGGCTCTGCAAATTTTTAAATTTTATCCATAACTTCCCAGATATAGATCGGATTGATGATCCGACTTCGACATTGTTCTTCTTGATGTTAGGCAAACATTTTGATGGTGCCGACTGTTAATGGGCTTGCCCCGATTTGTCTAGACTCGGTAAGGGCAAAATAGTCATTTTTCTGTCCGGAGTCAGATTTTAACATTCAAGGTACCATTGCGAAGCTTTCGACCGAGAAAGCACCGTGAGCCCACTGGCTTGGTCATTTAGGCCCATTAAGTCCTGTAAAAACTGTTCAAAAGTTCGCTTTCACTATTTTGCCCATATCTTTCTGGATATGAGTAGGATTTTTAATCCGACTTCAATGTTACTTTAGTTGAAGTTAGGCAGACCCAATGATGCGCCAACATGTTACCGGATCTGCCCCGAATTGTCCAAACCTAACAAGGGTGAAAGACACCATTTTACCGTTCGGGGTCCTATAGAAACCGGATTCTGACAATTGTGGTACCGTTGAGAAGGTCTCGACTGGTACAGTCTCATGGACTCACTTATTTTATCTTTTGGACCCAATATGCCCTCAATAAGGTCACATGAAAATTGACTTTCACTGTTTTCCCATAACTTCTCAAATATAGGTCGGATTTCCGATCCGACTTTGGCATTGTTCATCTGGAAGTCAAGTGGACTTTATGGTGGTATCCGATCGTTATTAGGCCGACATTTGGTCGGTCGGATCCAATAAGGCTTATTGGGCTTGTTTGGCCCATTGGCCCTAAAAGCAATGAAAATAGGTCCAACTTGTCTGTTCGGTTTTATTCGATGTATTTCGTCTGAAACTAGTCATTTTTTTGGTGCTGTGACATTTTTAAGTTCCAACAAAAACAAATCAAAAATCAGATTGCAATCAATCCAAAACACCTAAAACTCAGATTTAAGCCAAAACTGTTAAGCAAAAAATCAGACTTGAGCAATCTGTAAAAAAAAACAGATTCTAATGAACTTGAAGTGCACATAAAAATCTGGTTTAATAATCTGAAATTTCATTTCAAAGGGCATCAAACTTCATTTAAATAAACAACAAATGCTTAATCTCCAAAAGAAAACAAGCAAGCAACATTTCAAACATCTAAAGCTTGTCAAAATCAACCTAAAACAGAAAATTCAGATTCTGAAAACTCAAAATACCAACCAAATCAAAAATACACAATATTTAAAACATTTCTAATACATTAAAACTCATTAAATATGAAATTAAAACAACTTGAATCAATCAAACTCAAAACAAATCGACAAAACCAAACCGAAATCAAATCTAAAATCAACAAATCAAACAACTTCGCTTAAAACTCAAATCCACAAAACCGACTTTAAGTCAATTAAAAATCAACACAAATCAAATGAAATCAACTCGAACAAACCGGTTTGCATTTCATCGGGCCCAAAAGGCCGCTGCCCTTTTGAGTTCATTTTATTTTGTAGATGTGCACGCTCTCCAAAAACAGGTTACTACAACAGTTAATCAAGGGCATTCGAGTCGTTGCTCGATGTAAGTTAACGTCAGATATTCGCACCATCCAACGGAGAGAGGTCAAAAATCAAATTTTCAAAGAAGCCGAATCTCGGTTCTTATACTTTTAAGTTATCACCGGACCATCTAATATTTTTAGGATATCACCTATTTTCTCAAATAAGTCCGGGGTATCGACAAAAGTCTTTCTTTCTCGAGAAGGAGATGCAAAAAAAAGAGGTTCACACATTAATATAAACTATTAGATTGAATACTTTGAATTAATGTTACCTCCTCCAAACTAACAACTTCATATTTTCTCTTAAATTTTCATTGCATTTACAACACATATTCTATCTTACTTCTAATTGTCTTGGAGCTCTTAAATCTCCTAAATGTTTCTCCATATTTCTACCTAGGCATGTAAACGGAATTCGATATTCCGATATTCCGATATTTCAATTCGATTTCGATAAAAATTAATGACTTTGCAACTTGTTTTTGTATCCTATAAGTTATCGGAATCGGATATTCCGGTAGTTTATCGGAATCGGAATCAATTGATTCTATTTTCGTTAATCTTATTTCGATAAAAAATAATTATATATAAGTTAAATTAAATTAAATTAAATTAAATTAATTATAAATTATAATATATAAATAGATGAAATGATAAAAATAAAGTTTTAAGAAGATTATATCAAATTTTAATAATTATATGTGAATTATTGACTCACTTTTGAATAAAAATTAATATTTAATATGGATTTGGATTTTACCAGATTCGGGTCCAATTTTGATAATGGAATCGGAATCGGATAGAAAGCGGAACATAGTAATTCCGAAATTATCGGAATCGGAATCGGATTCTAATGAATCCGCTACTGAATCCGACCCGTTTACAGCCCTATTTCTACCTTTATATTCACTTCTAGCCTTAGCTATCAATACTAATATTAATTACAAACATCATACACCATGGTATGTCACTTATATATTTTGTGTTAATCCATCCATAATGAATGCAAATAGATAAGGACTTATATTGTTTTAGACATGTTTATATTATCTTCTCATAAAGTTTTGAGAAGTTTCACAATCATTTGTTATGTGAATGATATTATTGATTATGGTAGTATTAATCTGTGATGGGAACGATTTTTAGAGTGCATTGAAATTTTAGTAATTTTTTTACTGTTTAGTCCATTTTTGTAAATAGCCAAGACGGGCCTCCTTATATAAGAAAGAGTCTCATGTATGCACGGTAATAGTGATATTGGAAATTTTTGGGATCATTTTTCCGGGAGTCTCTAGCGTAGCCTCGTAGCATAGTGTAGTGTAGCGTAGGGCCTTCGGCCTCGTCTTCCCCCTTCGTCTTCCCCGATCGACCAAAAGGGCCTTCCCTTTCCACCTTCTAGATCCGGCGAGGTCGCCATTCTTCTTCTTCCTCCTCACCCTCCGACCTCCGCGCCGTTCCTCTACAACTTCACTTTCTCGGTTCCTCCACGACGACGACGCAGCGATTGAAAGACAACTGCAACAGTAGATCCGGCGATTCCCGGATCTGACTGTGACGAAAATTCTGGCATCTTCTTCTTCGACTGAAGCCTCCAACACATCCATCAGCTCGGTCTTCCTCCGATTTTCCGGTGCAGAGTTTCAGATCTGCTGTGGCAACATCGGCAATGGCCGATTAGAAGGCATCTTCTCCATCGAAGGTTCTGGCAATCCCCGGACTCTCGCAATGTCATCAACTTCAGCGATCTACATTTCCCCCGCACCCATTCGCACCCTCGCTCACAATCGGTCCTATGCATAGCGGAGAAGACGACATCGAGCGTCTTCAAAGTTCCTGAGATCTAGAAAACGACGTCGCTGCACCCCGATCTCCCCTGTTTGGGTGCTATTGGGACGTCTGCAGAGCCTCGCACGCAATGTTTGGCTTCCACTAGCCTGCGCACCGTCTTCCCACATGCACTAGTTTACACCGGAGGATCCCCACGCACGTGAACACAATTCCAGAATTCCAATCTGATGCGAAGTGGTGATGGCAGTGCTTGGAGGTCTTCTGAAAACCTTCTTCCTGGCAGCCCCTCCACTGCGATGTCACAAGACCACCGCCCTTGTCGCAGTTTCTGTTAGAACGAGGGCAATGAGCTGGGAGGAAGAACGGTGCAAGGTTGATGCCCGACACTTCCTCCGCCCTCAACCAGCCATGGTGCGAAAGGAAATCCAACGAAGAGGGGACGAACATAGCATGCGAACAACCTCTCACCGCGCGGTGCTCCTCTTCACGCTGCGACTGGACACGCGCCCATCGGGTGGCTTCTTCAGGTTCCAACAGAGCCTGATCGATCCATGCCCCCTCGATCGTGTTCGGGAGGAGCTGGCCACACGACTGTCTGAGCAGGTTCGCCCGCCACCACATCCACCTGATCCGAATGCTATCCTACCGGAACAAATGGGCTTGATTGGCGAAATGCAATCATGGGCCCCTTTTTCATGGTTGCGTGCATACACTGAGCCGAAACATGGCAGTTTGGGTTCGAATGTTAAAAAAATAAGTCAGATTTTGGTTGTTGTTTGATTTCATTTTTTACATTTTCGTCATTTAGTAGTTTAAACTCGGTTATATCGTTTTTTTTTGTCCCACATCAATCTGGCACCCCCAGTGTATCCGACAAATCCTATAAATCCTATACATCACCTATTTTGAATGGCTTATTACACTAATTAGTTTTGAATCAGGAAAGTTTCTTGTTACTTTCTTATCTATTTATGTGCCAATTTTGGTATTATCTTGATGAGATTTGTGTATATTAGTATTTATAACTATGATGCATTATACTGTTGGCGCAACAGTTGTATGATAAAAATTAAAGGATATCGTTTAGTTTTAATTAACTTCTAAGTCCTTTGTAAAAAATGTTAAGAACATATTGAAATACACGTATAAGAAATTTTGTAAAATTTTTACCTTGTTTTCACCCAAGTTTTGGTTAGTTTTGTGATTACTAGATAGGGATTGTTACGCAGCAGACAAACCTGCAAAGTGTTGAAATTTCACTCAATATACATAGCCATAAATGCACTTAAAGTATGGTTTATTTATGAATATTGTTTCTAGCATCCAAATATATATAAATAAAAAGTTGTTTTTATATGTGGCTTTAATAGAAATAGTTATATGGACATTGGTGAGGACATCAGAGCTCCAGATCGATTCGACCAAGTTTATTGGCGTAGGAGACGTTGATTGGGATCAATGTGGATGGGTGATTTAGAGTCACATTTCTTTTGATAGTTAGAATAAATTTTAGGTTGCACTGTGTGATTTTTGAGAACTTTTCTGAGGTCGATAGCTATTTTTGGGTCATTTAATTTGCTCTATATAGAATTTTCCAATTTTTTAAAAATTTGGGGAGATTTTTGCATTAATCCTCCTATAAATAGGAGGCACCGGAAGATGTAATGCATGATGGAACGGAAAAATTGAAATACTGATTGTTTTCCCACTTTGCCCCCGTTTTCTCTTCTGACAAGCTCCCCCCCCCCTTGCTTCTTTCCCATTCTACCCTCAGCAGCGCCTTTCTTAAACTTTCCCGTCACTCTCTTGCCTCCATTCTCACGCAACACCTCTTGGTTTCTCTATTTCCTCCTGACCCCGAGTTAGACCTAGCGGCCATTCTCTCACCGTTGTTTTCTCCTTCTCCGGTGGTCTTTTTACCGAAGCATAGAAGAGAAAGCTTCTCAACTCCTTCTCTAGCACCTTTTCTTCTACAGTGTCTTCAAATCTGTTTCTGGAGATCATCATCTTCAGCTATGAGCAAATTGCTTTTGTTTCCTGCTTAAACTCTCTTAGATTGGATCTCCTATTGAGTTCTCAAGCATATCCTTTGTTTTGTGGTTCTGCTGTTTCCGAGGAAGGAGCCATCGGAGTTCATGAGCTCCGCCGATGCCGGCTGTGTTGCCATTGTACTGGTTATAGTTCCGGTGACAACAGAGGTGTTCTTCTTACAGTATTTGTTTTCCTAAACTCTCTTTCGCATACCAGCAAACACCAGCAAGTTATTGTTCTGCCGAATCTGTGGTTCATCAGATCAAATGTCTTGAGATGTTTAGTGTTACAGTCTTTATTTCTGTTGGAATGACCTATGTTGCCTCGAATCTTCTATTCTGAAGGTAGCTAATGATCAGGTTTACTCCGTTTCTACCAATGCTGAAAGTGGCCCCGTTGTTTCATTTCTTTGGGAACTAATGAAATATTCAGAACTGGTTGCCTCAGTTTACAAATACCGACCGTAGTTTGATTTCTGAGATGGTTCCTATTTCAGTCCTAGGTTCATCTCTGGAGCTGGTTTTCTTTTCGTTTGCTGATTGTGATATCTAGACTAGCCAATGGCTATGATGTCTAAAGCTTAAGAACGGGTGCTCTGCACTGAGATCCATCACTATTGGATCCATGATTTTGGCTCTACTACAGTTACAATGTTGGGAGATGATGCTTAATTTCCTATACTCAATTTATTCTTGAGTTAAAACTTTGCTGAACCGAAAGTGCCACTTAGCTGTCTTGGAGAATTTTTTAATCTGATATCCTTGAAGCAGAGACGGTATTTTTTTGTTATTGTTGACCGCTCTTGACACTTCGGTTACTAGTTCACTCTACATTCAGATCTGATATCCTGGCGACTTACTGTCTCCGATATGTGATCTAGAATGACATTTTCAGAGTTAATCAATGGTTTCAATGGAAGAACTGACTGATCCTAACATCCTGGCTATGAAGAGATAAATCTCTGAGCTAATACTATGATGAATCTCAAATTCTAAGATCTGAGTTTTCTCTTCCGACTCCTGATACTCTAGTGGAACTGTTGCTTCGGTTAATTGTTCTTCTTATGCTGTGGTGAGCTGCTGCATTGCTGGGAGCTAAAGGATAAGGTGCTAGCTGAGCTCGTCAACCTGAGAGTTGATACCATTCCATCTGATCTTTGTTGCCAGTAACCATCCTACAAGATGTGGGCTTATTTGCTGGGTCTGTAAGTTCTGTCAATCATTTTACTGGTCGTATAAGAAACGGTAATAATTTCCTCAGCTGAGTGGCCTTCCCCACGTGTAGGCGTGGAGGTAACTTCTGAAAAATTCATACCCCTGCATATTTCATTTTGTTCTACTATTATGATATCGCAAAATGCTGTGCTCAAAAGGGAATGTCAGATCCAAGCTAGTTCTTCCAGATGTTATCAGTTTCCTAAGTGAGCAAATTGACTGATTTTCTTGAACTATTAAAATATGAACCATTAATTGTAGAGCTTGTCTGGATCTGAGAGTGTAATTCAAAATATTACATAGTTGTTTAATATTCCTTTGAATTTACCTTTTAGGACTAATGTCTTGGTCCAATTTCTAGTTATAACAAGTTCTATCCAATTTGCTAATTTCAAGAATTCAAAATTGAAGTCAGTAATAAAATTCTTTGAACCGCATTAGATAAATCTCCCTAGTTCTAGATCCTTGTCCCCCCATCAGACATTTCATGTCACAATTGAATAGTGTATATTCTATGTAAAATTGACTGTGTCAACCTTCCATTCTATCTGAGAAGGAACCCAAGAGAATCCATGACACTGTAAAATATAAGAGATAGTCAGTTTCACCCAAGAAAAGGACCAAGTGTACAAAGTCTTGGTATTGTACTTTTTCTGAATGTGGCGTGGCATAAACATGCCACAATTCATTGAAAATAAACAAAGTACAAAGAGCTAGAGAAAAAGCATAAACTAAACGGGAAAAGCAAGGTAATTAAGTGGAAAATAGGTGAGCCAACCGACTTACTATCAAGATAGTAGTAATCGGAAGCCAACTACAAACACAAAAACTTCCAGACAAAAAAATACATTATTAAAAGAAGAAGAATCCAGTGGCCAGCCGAAATACGCAAAAAATCAATTCTTCACTAGAACGGAAGCCTGGTGTAGAATAGTTGTAGAACTATTGAATCTTATTTTGAGATCTCCAAATGGACCATATCGTTGCTGGCAATGATAAATTCCACAAATCTAGATGATTGCACCATGTGTTTTCACTGCTCCAATACGTGAGTGGTAGAAAGAGGGTCATGCCAAAAGATCTTCCAGTCCTTTAACATAATACGCCATGGATAATCAATTATGTCGGAACGAAAGAATAGATGATCAATGTCTTCTACTTGGGGCCCGCAGAACATACACTTTTTGAAGCCGCATTTAAAAACATGCAAAAGGTAAACTGTAGTAAGAAACTTCTGCTACAAATCTTCCACAAACATGTTGACTTTAAAAAGGAAAAAAAAGTAACCATACCACTTTCCGCTAGGAAACTTCAACACCTCTGCAACAAAGTCTCTTACAAGCAGATTTGATTGAAAAAGAATTACCCCAATTCAGAAGCCAAGCCACCTTATCTTCCTAGGTATGGATACAATAAAAACCTCTCAAAAAATTCATCAAGTTCAAAAGCTCTTCAAACACTTCCTCCTCCAAATTTCTTCTAAAAGAGAACCACTTATCCTCCAAGGCAACGTTGTCCCAAAGAGTACACACCTTTGCTTCCACATTTGCCAAAACTTTGAACAACATAGGATATCAATTAGCAAACTGCAAATGACCAACTCATTGATCCTTCCAAAACAAGAGTCTCCTGCTGTTCCTGACCAAGATACCGTGAAAGGAAGAAGACCCAATTCTACGTAATACACTTCCAAATCCCAGAAAGCCTTCTAAGAGAAATGAGATCTCTCATCCAGTTATCATTGACTAACATTTCATATTTTGAACAAACAATCCTGCACTATAAGGATTATTTAACTTGGTTTAGCTTCCAAAACCCTTTGGAAAGAACATTGTTTATACAATCAAGAGGAAGCAAGCCAATACCACCCTCCTTACTTCAACGAACATGATCTCATTTCACTAGATGAATGCCATTTTCACCTCCTTTGCCCTGATAGAAGAAATGTGCTCTTAAGCTTTAATATTTGTTGCATACGCTAATAGCAATCTTAAGTTGGAAAATTAGTAAAGGGAAATACCTTCAAAGACACTCTTGAACAAATCCACCTCCTAGTAACTGAGAGCGTGTCCGATGTAATTTAATTCTACAGTCTAGATATTGCACAGACTTTTGTGGTCAACACATTATCACTTGTATGCACATCTAGTCGAACCATAGACACCAAGGATTGCCATCTCGGATATCGGCTTCGTCTCGGTGAAAGAGAAAAGATCTCATGAGATTGTCGGAAAAATCTCGGGAGATTGGATCTCAAATTTTATTTTTGTAGGATGTACCTTACCCAAAGATTGTCATCTCGCATCTTGATTTTATTTAATAGAGACTTTAAAAAATCTAGAAAAAAAATTTAGGAGATTGGGTCTCAAAAATACCAAGCAATATGCATGTTTAAGTATAAAATGTCACGTTATCTCTTCAAAATAAAGTGTGAAAGAATTAAAAGAAAATACGAATACAGAGATGGTGAACTATTGTTAACAGAAGATATACAAGGATCTTACGTTAGACCAAAGTTTTATCTTGAACAATATGGATGAGAGATTAATGACATCTTGGGCCAATTATACATAAATAGTCATAAAAATATTAAGTTACAAAATTTTATCAAACAATAATGTTTATATGAATATTTAGATGGATTCCATAATAAAATGGACAATATATGAAGCAACTTTAACAAGACCATCTAACAAGTTAGGGGTAGTAATAGGCAGAGGAACTCAAGGTATCAATGGTACCATATAGATATTCTCGTTTCGGCGATCTTATTTCTCGGATGCGCGGAGAGAAAAAGATTATCGGAAGATCTCGAGAGATTCTCAGGAGATCGCATTCCATGATAAACACCCTTAGAAACGCAAGTTGTGGGGTTTGGCCAATCCCAAAGAATAGCTCTTCTGAACCCTTGATTAGGTTGGCACAACAAGGAGCCAAGTTCTTGAATGTGTAAAAACATTCCCGATACTATATGATAATAAAAAATTTAATAAGTTTCATTGAAAATTGGATTGTTAGATAACCATATCCACTTTGAACTATTTGCAATAGATACGTTTTATATATGCTCTCCTTAATTTAGTTGATAAACATTTTTTTAAAAGGTTAAAAGATCGATTTCTATTAAAGCAAAATCTAAAGGTGAGTTTACAAAATATAAAGGATAAAAAATAAAAAGAAACAAAAAAACCCTCCTACTAAGGAGGTAGTAGAGAGGGGCTAAAAAACCGCATAAACTATTGGAATTTATCCCAAATCTTGTTCAAGTTGTCAACCTGGTTCCAAAACTACATTTATTCCTTGTATACCAGATGGACCAAAACATAGTTGGCAAGATTATATCCCACATCAGAGAGGTTGGATCTAAGGACCACAGATTCATTCCCTTCCAATCTAATAAAAAGGATATGATATTTTTTGGTCCCACCAAGTGATTTTGCAACATGTGAAGACAATTCACCACAAGAGATGAATAATACCACACTTAGAGAACATGTGATCCACACTTTCCTCCTTGAAGCCACAAAACATAGCATGTAGACAGAATCTTAATGCCGATAGACTTCCACCCTGCTAGCAGATAACCTACTCAGCAGATTTCACACTGAAGAATGAGTTTTTGTATGGGAGCCAGACTAACTTATCTTCTCTATCAGCAATGCACCTTCAGCTCTCAAAGCGAGCAAGTAAAATAGTGTTCTTGGATCTCATCTTTAAGATTCCTCTTGATAGATAAACTACACCCTGATTACTCATTCCACAAGCCACTAACCTTAGCGCTAAGGAGACTACAAATGTTGAAAAGAGTAGGAAACATACAAGCCAATGGAGTATTTCCTACCCACCTATCTTCCCATAGAGAAGCCCTCCTGCCATCTCCCACTCAATAGTAGTAGTGCCTGTAGTGGAGTTGAAAAGTTCCCAATTATGCAAAATGCCTTTTCAAATACTCAAAACTCTGTTTGTCTCTAAACTCTCTAATCCAGGGGCCTTTCTCACCAATTTTGTATTTGGACCATGTTAATTTAACCCACAAGGTATTTGTGTTGAGATTCAGCTTCCATAACCAATTGGAGAGTAAGGCTTATTAATATCTTCTAAGTAGCAAAGCATGTGCCCCCCTTCTTTAGTGGGCCTACATACATGATTTCAACTGATACGGTGGAGACCCATGTTGCCACTGTTACATTTATAAGAGAACCTTACCTTAATACTCTACAGTTTATGACAAATGCATTTAAACATTCAAACAATAAAAAAATAAAAAGATATAGATTGCAGAACTATTTTGGTCAAAACCATCTCCTTCCCGAAGACAACATGTTGCTTTTCTAACCCTACAATTTGCTCACAAACTTATGAATAATACATTCCCAATCTCTGCTTTGACCTAAATACTTAATCGGAAGAGACACCTAAGGCATGTTAAAAAATGTTTTGTACTTAATCCCCTTGAAGTTTCATTTAGACTAATGAAAATGAAATCACATTTGCCATTATTAATCTTAAACCAATAACTAACATGTAGCAAAAAAAGTAAGATCCTTAGGTTAAGACACTTATCCAAACTCCCTGATGAAAAAAGTAGTGTGTCATCCACATACTAAAGATGAGGGATACACTCCTTGTCATAGTGTACTTCAATTCCTTCAATCGGCCCACTCTGTTCAGCTCCCCCGCATGGTGTTAAGAATTTGTCCTACCTGGACAAACAACTGATATGATAACAGATCACCTTGTCTAAGGCTACACAATATGTCCCAAAAAAACAAATCCTTTGCCATTGATGTCAATAAAACATTTAGTTGTGATGATGCAACACTAGATCCATATGATCCACTTGCTCTTGAATCCCATCAACTGCATAAGTCTCAGCTAACATGGCCATTTAACCCTATCGTAAGCCTTCTCAAAATCCAATTTTAAAAGAATGCACGGTTTACCCTATATTTTTTTATTTATTATTGTTAGTCAATTTCCCGATGTACATGTTGAGGCTATTGGCCAGAACTTTAGTGATAATCTTGAAATTGCAATTAAAAAGATTGATCAACCTAAAATCCTTTATGTCCACCACACTCTCCCTTCTTGGTATGAGTCAGAGTTGTTGAATTCAAGAATATGATGCACATATGATATATTTAATAGATTTTACGAGTTCCATCATAAATTATATAGCCTTGTTTTATTACACCCTATATGAGCCATTGCCACTTTTATGTGTCTTGTTTTGTTTGATTTTACGCTGGATGACAGGAGTATTAGCAATAGGAGAATGCTCTTGTGATATTGGTAGAGAAAATTTTGGAGAAACAAGTGCAACAACAAAGAACTAGGTGGATCAACTTGATATATTTTGATCTTTGTAGATTCTTGACTATATGTGTAATAGTACAAGTGTTCTACTTTTGTAAACCAGATGATCATGTAAAACATTAAACTTAGGTTTTGCTTTGCATATGTTCTACTACTTTCTACCATCCTACTCCTTGGAGGTAAATGAATCTTGTGATGATTAAGTGAGTGAAGGTTTGCCGGAAACAAAAGATCCAGGAAGGATTACAAGATGGCTAAGGAGAGTCAAACCGGGGTTGTCACACCTCTACCTTTCGTGCAGATTCCAACAACCCACTCACATCCGACCTTTCTCTCTCCATCTATCTGCTGTCCTGCAGAGAAAGCAGCCATCTTGCCGAGTGCATGATGCAAGCCAAACCTCCTACCAGGTCATGCATCTAACTGTGTAGGTCATTAACATGCTTATTTGCTCGACTCCTTACCTCTCAGTGATTTGATGGTGCCTGTTCCCATTATATCATTAAAGGCAGAATTGTGCTTCACACCTAGTCTGTTTTTGTGCTTATCACATACCTGGCTTTTACTTCCAGACTCCTAGCATAAATTGGTATGGATGTTTTGGCTATAAATTGTTACCGAATTGTTGCTACCCCAAGCATGCTACTGGAAGCTAGCAATGAAGGTAGTGATGCTTTGGACTTGCTGCATGGTGGTGGAGTTATGTTGTAGATTCCATACTGCTGGCTGTCCCGTAATACGCTAGTAGACTGGCGACTCAAGGTTTATGTGTGGCAGCGTTTTCTGTCTGTTAGTGTGTACTTCCCATTGGATGTGGCCGAGAGGCCTTCCTTTTTGTGTTGTGCCCTTGAAACTACGGTACGTTTTTTTGCCTTCAATAGAATGGATGCCCCCACCCCGCAATAAATAATAATGATGATAAAGTGTTCCTCATCAAAGGTCTTGAGTGTCCAAGAGTACCAAACTTAGTCCCCCAATGTTACGTAAACTTCGTCATAAGAGACTAGGCACCAAAGAAAAAAATAGCATAGAGATGATGAAGGAAGACGAAAGTAACAAATTATACCTTGAGGTGTATCTCCCCGAACGCCTTCCATTGCTTCATCGTGTCATGGAACCCCACACCCTCCTCCTTTTCATACAAAACACGCCTTAGCGAGTCTTCTCCGATGACACGGAGGCCCTTCTCGTCCATACGGTCAACAGTAATCTTGTCCGGGCCGTGGACTTTGTAGTATGAGAGGACTCCATCCTGTAGCACAAACCACCTCGACCTCCACCCTTTTCCGTAGTTGACCCATTTGTAAAGAACCCCCATCACAACGGCAACATTTCCGGTGCCGAAACAGGCCCTATCTTCTCTTCCGTCTGCTGACAACACCGCCGTCGCTTCATCCGGCTCAGATCTCAACGCGACATCCTGCTCGCGAGTGGGGGATGACGCCGGCCTGATCTGCGGCGACAAGCCGGCGTGCTTGCCCGATCCGCACCCTACGGTGACCTTCACGGAATTTTCCACCGAAAGAGGAGACGACGGCTGCGACAGCGCCGGCGGCCTCGGAGGCCTCACTGGCACCACAGGGGAGCTTCCCCGCTCCCGCTCCAGCGACACCGGCGCAATGCAGCAAAGAGGGTTCATGACCTCAGCCAAAGGGAGCAAATACGATAGCAGAAAGAGGTCTCCAGAGTTCGGTCAAAGAACAGACAAATGCACAATGCGGGGAAGAGATCGAAACAGCAACGGATCAAGGGGAGCCAGTTGCTGCATCGAGGGGGGAGAAAGGCCTCAGCCCCCGAGGCACCTTCGTCATCGTCCAACGGCGGGCAGGCCGAAGTCTAGAGGGTGAAAACAGATTGCTGTAGTGAAGGCATAGAGGAGCAGCGTCGAGGACAGACATAAAGCAGGGCGAGCGAGAGCGTGGGAGACGGATGTGCCTGGTGTAAGATCAGGGCGGGACAGAGCGCAGGAGCTACAGCCAGATAGAAAGGAGGAAGGAAGAAAGGGGGATTGAATCGGAGTAGTTGGCGGCGGCGAGGGCCGAGAGCGGCGGAGGAATAGCGACGGCAGCGCAGCAATTAAGCAGCAGCAGGCTGCTGCAGCGATAAAAAGGGTGGGGTGTCGTCGCGACCTGCGAAGCTGCGTGTGTCGAGTGAGCCACGCTGGGTAACTCCAGACAGATTTGTTAGTTTCGCATGAGCGACGGGCGGGCGAGGGCGGGGGGCTGTTCCTCGCCGCCGCCGCCGCCGCGCGGGGACCCCACCCGAGTCCTACTCCAATACATCGGCTTGGTGTAGTTGTCGCGGTCTCGTTTGGGGTCCACTTTGTTGACACCTGACAGCAATGGGACCCGCCTTCCACTCCCCTCGTTGGGCTGCCGAATTGAGATCTTTGTTGGCCGATCGAGCATCGCTCGCTTGGCATGACCTCGCGCAGAGGGGCGCGAGGTTCGACGGTGTCGAACCCTCGTCACCCGCGCGGACGGCGGGTCTCCGGCCATCCGGGCCACGTGACCAAAAAAAAAAGAGATCTTTGTTATCTAAACAGATATTAATTGAGCCAAGGTCTCTAGTAGAATTGAACCAAAATTGATTCATGTCAGCTTGATTTCATTTTATAATTTAAAATTAATTAAATTTTTTAATAATTATTAACATATATTTATTATTAGCTATAAATCATTAAAATAAATATTATTTTGCTATAAAAATATTTTTATTGATAGTGTAATATTATTTTATAATTTTTAAGGTAAACTAATTTAATCCATTTGGACGATTCTTAAACCTGAACCAAATTAGTGCCTCAACCGAAGGCACACGAAAAGGAACTGTCAGTTCTATTTGACTAGTCAAATCATGTGCTTTGCACGTGTTCAAATGATATATTATATACCGATTATATATAAAATTATAGGATAATTGAGATAAATTCTTATGATAGATAAGTACATTATAAAAAATTAGTTAAATTATAAATGTTATAGTTTACTCTTCAAATATACACATAAATCGGTAATCAAACTGGCATTGATTTGAGTGACATTTATATGAATTTAACAACTTTCATTTATAAAGATTGATTATAATATTATAAGCAACACTCCTTTTATATTATTATTTTTATTATTATTATGATATTTATTTATTTGCAACCAATGTAAATATTGATTTATTCTAGTTAGTTATGATATATTTTTATATTTCTAGACTTATACATTCCAAATGAAAATGAACATAATTTTGAAAGCAAAATAAGATGCGGAGAATGAAGACATCCACCACAACCTAGCAAGAAGTAAATATTACAACATAAATTATCATAAATCAATCTAAAATAGGTAGGACAAAAATATTATGTCAATTAGATACGGAGTAACAAAAAGGCCACTTATGCTTTTGATACAAAATTTTTACTTAGTCATCAAAAATCTGAGTCACGATAAGCTATCATCCATGCATGAATACATCTCAAATAAATTATATAAAGAGGTGAGTGAGGAATATGTTTACAAATTTTACTTTGTTCATAGCAAGTCAAATTCCGAATTGACAACATTAATGTGTCCCACCTGACCAACAAACTTTCCACTTCACAAAAAAAATCCTAAAAGAAAGAAAGTGGGATCCTCTTGTGTCAACAATAACAATGCACAAATGTTTTTGGCACACGAAAGAGCTTGAATGGGAACGAACATTCGCATCTAGTCTAATTTTCACTTAAACTAATCTCATCTTATGCCGACATCACCCAATCCCGATTGGCTTAGGTATAACAATTAATCCAAATCTTAGTTGGGTTTACAAAGCCTAGTTCTCCGAATTGTCCGCTAATCGAGACCTACGTAAATTGCTCCAAATCCTAATTGAGTCTACAAAGTCTAATTCAAATTTTCGCTAAACTTCGGAGATAGAAATTTTAAATTTGAGAATTTCTTTTAGTTAAGAGTTTACATCTTACTTTATTTCATTTTTACTTTTGACATTTTAGGTTTATAATGCGAATCGACATTTTTCAATTTTCGATATGATTACCTTGGTCATAATCAAGAAGGGGCAAGTTATATTAGATGAATTTGATTTAAGCATATTTTGAACCAATTTCAAATCAACTCAAGTCCTTCCTTAAATTTTATAAATTATATTAAAACACTTGCTTTATCTTACATTCACCAAAAAATTAAAAATATTCATTTATTTAAAAAATACTAATTATAAGAAATGGCTACCTTCTTTTGAGTGAAACTTTCAATAAAATATCTAGGTCATTTATGGTACAAAACTAAGTTTAAATCATAGTATATAATCAGGGCATTTCGATTGGCATTTATAAAAAATAAAGTCACATTTGTTAGACATTTATTTCCAATTTTAGAACCTCTAATTCTATTACACTTCTTGCTAGGTAAGAGAATAATAAATTGAGATTCCCCACCCATCACTCTTTGACTTCTTTCTCATATAAATGAGAAATGCGGGATAGGAATATGAAAAGAGAGTAACCTATGGTGGAAAAGGAATGAAGAAGTAAAGATAAAAAAATTTAACAACGTATGTAAAGAGAAAAACACGAGAAATGTAATACGTGACTAAAGACATCTCAATTGCCAAATGTACACATAAAGAGAAAAGGTATTGAAAAACAAATAGAACATAAAAAAGATAACTGCATATAGAAAAAAGAAAATATACGAATGGGAAAACATTTTTAACATTACCGTGAAGTCTCCTTATATACTTAAAAAGTAGCATTTGGGTGTGTCAAGACTCTTTTCATGTAGAGTACAAAAGTTGACGACCAACCTATTAAGAATAATAAGAAAAGAGAGTAAAGTTGCTCCATGAAAAAAACGGACGATGAAGTGTAGATAAAAATATAATCACATATATAAAAAGAAAAAGCATAGGAGCCTAGGGGAAGGGGTAAAGCTACTCCATGGATCGCACTCCAAGGCCGCCCATTGTCACCATTGAGGGGTCTAGCGACAACTCCTCTTATCGTGTCAAGTTAAGACGTTGGTAGGAAAGAGGAGAATCATGAAGCCAATCGTAGTCCGAGAAGGTGAAAAACCGATACATGAACCGGCGAGAGGTAGGGGAGGGGTCTCATAGGTCGCAGATATCCTCTTTACTTCACCCTAGCAAATCTCTCTCTGAACGGCAACATCGTAGCCTTGCATAGAGAGGAGAGCGTGTTTTACGGACGAGGTGTCATTCTCCGATGCATACACCAAGCCCATAATGAAGGGCCTATGGTGTTATGTGGGATGCGACGTGTTCTCGTAAGAACGGATGGCCGACGAAGAAAGTTGGCGGAAGAATCGAGGACGAATCGAGCGGCTCAATGTTGATCGGACGATCGGGGAGACAGGATGAACAAATAGCATTCGCCCGAGCAAACCAACCAAGAAGGGGAGAGAGAGAGAGAGAGAGAGAGAGAGAGAGAGAGAGAGAGAGAGAGAGAGAGAAACGACAAGGGAGGGAGAGGTAGTAACGGCGAGGAGATGGGGGCGGAGATGGCACCGAGAGGTGGAGATGAAAACGGCTAGAGATGCCAAAGGTGCGAGGGAGAGGTAGTAACGGCGAGGAGATGGGGGCGAGATGGCACCGAGAGGTGGAGATGAAAACGGCTAGAGATGCCGTAGGCACTTGTAACAGACGTGAAAATCGGACGATTGGACGAGGGGACAACACCTCTCTGTTCACGTAGTTTAAATAACATGATGTATTTTATTTTGAAGGCAATATTTTAGATAGTTTGTGGATTTCATGATTATTTATTTAAATGTATTAGCTAGGTTTGAATTAGAAAGCACTTAAAGGTTTTTAATTGAATATGAGAGACTTTGAAAATTTAGTGAAAGGTCCAAAAGTAACTACTTTGATGACTTAGTTCACAATATGTATCGTTACAATATTATGAGATTTAAGGTAACTACTTTGATGACTTGGTTTGCAATATAAAGTTTTCTTATTTATTTGACTCTTTCAACTGCCAACATCTTCAACAAAATATGAGAGAGAGAGAGAGAGTTGCTCAAATGATAACATTTTGTATTGCAAACCAAACATGTATATTTATATGCAGTGAAATGGTATAAGTCAAATATGCTTTGGTCATTATAATGGATATCAAAGATAATGTTGTGTAGCCCAATAGAAAGTAGCTAACTCCTACTTTAGTGAATAAAAAAAGATTAATTAATAGATAGAAAATAGAGAAATTTGCAAAGTATAAAATTTTAATTAATGTAAAAAATATAAAAATATATATTATAGAAACATCAAAAGTTATGAAATCTAAAAAATTAGAAAGGGTAGGGATTCAAAATATGGAAACTCCAAAAACTTGAAAATATGAAAAGATTGGAAAAATGAAATTTGAAAAGATTAGAAATATGACAACTAATTAAACACTTGAAAAGTTCAAAAATCCCAAAGGTTTGAAATTCTTAAACCGTAAAAAGTAAGATTCTAAAGATACATTAAATCTTGATACTAAAAATTGTGAAAGAAAGAATTTTAATCTAACCCAACCAACAGATTTTTATTATTGAATTCATTAATCATAATGGGATGTTTGTATGCATGACAAATTGGGATTTTATTAAAATTTTTTATTTTTATAACAAAACTTCTTACAAGAGGTGTTTGACAATCATTATAATTTTATGGTTTTAAAGAGTTTTACTTTATGAACAAAAAAAAGCAAGTGATACTTTTTTTTATCTTGTCATCTCCCACCTTGTTCAGTCATATATGGTATCCACTATTTTTTATCATCATATCTTCCCAAACCTGATAAATATATTTTATTGATTAGCTTAGACTTTATTTTGATACAATCTTTTATCATGAAAATGTACACAAAATTATTGTTCAACCAAACACCCTACGTGATGTAAGAGCAAAGCTAGGACGTGAATGAATACATGCCAAACAAATTTTTAAATTTTATAATAGCGTAATGTAGATTATAAATTTTAAAAATAAAACTACACAAATAAAAAATCAAGTCCAAACACTTTATGAATGCATATAATTAAAGAAGCTGTCAAAATTTCATGTTACTCGAGAATCTATTAGTAAAAAATTTTGTAATTTATCATCACTATGTCCTAGAACTATTCAACCATTGTTGATTTCACATTTATAAAAAATATCATGATGTCATATTATATTGTTGAATCTTATTTGACAACAATAAGTACCAAGCAATAAATAGATTTACCAATAAGCTTATCATTTTTAGATGCTTTCATTTTTTACCTTTATTTAGTTTTCTAGTAAATACATATTTAGATATTTTAAATTTATGTCATACTTTAATAATGATATAGCATTTAAATTTACACAAAATACATTTATAATACCAACCGATAAAATAATAGAATGCAATGTTAGTTTTATTTTAAAAAATAGATAATATCAACTATTAAAGATGTGATGTTGACAATTATTATAAAACAAAGTTTGTAAAAATGGTGATTAAAATTACATTTTTCACACACACACACAAAATGAGACCGTATAAAGAAAAATAATGATGTCAGATGTTAAGTTTAGAATTCAGGTACACTCTATTAGTTATCAATATAATAAAATATCATTTTAAAATGTGACAAGGGTAGTGGATTTTGGTAATAGATATTTCTATTATCATGAAAAGGGTTAAGTTATTTCGAATAAATTGAAACTTTGTTATAATTTTGGTTTTTTATAAAAATAAAAATAATTTTATTTATGAAAATATAATTTACATTAATCTATACAAAAATAAATTAATAAATGTCATATTACTATTGTATCTAATCTAGCATCTTTAGTATTTATTTTTATTTTGTATTCTTTATATAACAAAATTGTAACTATTTATATATTTATTTATCACAAACCTAAGATACTATTAATCGACCATGAATTCACCGTGAATGTATTACTATTACATCTAATTTACTATCATTGATATTTACTTTTATTTTGTATCTTTTGTATGACAAAATTGTAACTATTTATATAGTTATTTATCACAAACCTAAGATGCAATTTAAGTTCAAAGAAAAAGATCACGACGAGTTCATGGTAAATATGGACAATAAAATACTATTTTTCTGAAGTATAATAAAATGGTATACACCACCAATCAATTGAATATCGATAAATCAAAACTATGAGGAGAGGATGTATCTAGACAACAAGGGAGGCTATATGCTTGTCCATGAAACAAGGACTCCCACTTCTAATAGATAATAGACTAGTTAAATCACGTGCTTCGCACGTGTTCGAGTAATATGTTATATATTGATTAGATATAAATATCTATGATAGTTGTATGATAGATATATTATAAGAATTAGTTAATTTATAAATAATATATTTTACTCCTTAAATGTACATAAAAATTAATAATCAAGTAGATGTTGATTTGAGCTAGAGATTTTACAACTCTAATTTATAAGAATTATTTGTAGTATTATAAACAACATTCATTTTATATTATTATTATTATTACCATACATATTTATTTGCAATAAACGTAAGGAATGATTGATTCTAGTCGGTTATGAAATGTTTTTATATATCTAGACTTATACATTCCAAATGAAATAAAGATAATTTTACATGTAAAATAAGATGCCGAGAGTGAAGACATCCACCACAAGAAGTAAATATTATAATATCATTTACTATATATGAATCCAAAATAGATAAGACTAAAATATTTTGTCTATTAGACATTGAGTAACGAAAAGGCCCCTCATGCTTTTGATACAAATCTCTTGCTGAAGTTGTCAAAGAATCCAAAAAATTGGAAATTTTCTAAAGTCATAAATATCCAAAAACTGATGTTAGTCATAAAATCTAAAATGGACAACAATAAAAAAATCGGTGAGAAGTTTGGAAGTATGAGAATTCATAAAAAGGTAAAAAGGATCTAAGGTAGTTAAACTTAGAAAAGCTCGACAAAAAAGTTAAGTTGGTTTAGAACAACTTTCAATTCTATTCGATTTATATTACCAATGTGGCGTTGCTGTCAAGCTCTTGCTTAGAAGAGAACAGAGGATATCATGGAAAGATGATACAAAATCCCCATAATGTAGTTAAAAAAACACAAAATAGTGTAGTTTCTGTAGGTTGTAAGTGAAGAGCAACGAAGAACATGCATCTGAATTGACCAGTTTAGTTAGTTTTCCAGAGTTACATAGAACAACATGATGTTGCCTGAGGGTGATATCTCTATCTGGTTGCAACCCAAAAATCAAATCAAATCAATGGATAATAATTTGATTAGGTTCGAACTAATGATTAGGTAGTCGTCGCTTCGCCGAATGGAGCATTTAAATTTTAATTTGTAGATGGAGGTTCTGATGATCAAAATGGGTTTAATGTACCCGAAAATCGAATGGCCATCGTCCACAACATTAAGAGTGCATCGCATAACTCAAATTGCTATGGGGCTGTTTCTCGTGATCTCGCATCATCTCACTATTTGTTTCTCAAGCCGTTTAAGCGCATATATGAGCAAAGCATGACATGAAAGCCATATAGATAACAACATAGAAACAAACTTTTACACGCATTTTTTTACAGAAAGGCTTCCAAAAAACTAATAACACCGGAAGGTAGGTGGCAAGTTACAACCTTCGTAATTGCTTCAGACTACTTAAATAGTTGTCCTCACAATCCAAAGTAGATTGAATTCTGACGTTATAAGCTAATCATGCTATGTAAGTAATATCTTTATTTCATATTACTGACATTAAATATATTGATACAATATATCATAATATATTATTTTTAAGGCAGTATGCACGTCAATCCATTTTTCAATTATTTCAATGGACTTGATTTTTGGATTAAACCTAGATGATTAGGGAAAAGATTGATTTTTTTTGCCTGCCATACTATGTACCGACCATTTTTTCATCTGTACAGATTCGAGATCACAGCTCGACCGGGACTTCGAAGCACATCAATCTATTTCTGGAATTATTATCTTGTAATTTTTTCACCCCGTTGAAAATGCTTAATGCAACGTTAGGCTTAGAAATTTCACAATGAAAAGAAATCGGGTAGATAATATTTACATGATACTATGTAGGCAACTCTAGTGAATGAATGATAGTAATTTTGAGGGAACCGACAATCATAGTTAAGCAAAATATGCATCATAAGAAGCTCATCTTTATTCTTCGGTATTTATACTAAGCATTTTGGGATTGAATTATTAGTTCTAGTTGATTTACCTCTTGGTGGTTCAAGTATTTCGGATGGTCAAGTAGAACTGATGCTACATCGGAGAGTTTCCATTGAGATATAGACTACTAAAGTAAATTGTATTTTGAGATGAATAAGAAAAAGAATGTTTTCCTTACCTTGATGAATTTAGGCTGAAATCTAAACTTCAAATCTTTCTATGAAAAAATATTTGTGGAAGATTGTCAATAATTGAAACTGTAATTAACACAAAAGGTGATCTTTTCATAAAGGCATATTTCATTGAATTGCAAAATAAAGCCAATATCAGTTATATCTTAGTTGAGGTATCATTCGGGTCCTCCGATAGTCATCAACATTTTATGATCCCTTTGTCAATTTCAACAATCTACAATCATTGTAAAGTAATGTGGTTCTTTAAATCTTCTAAGATCGAATCAAGTTGCACAACAGATGGTATAGGTAGCTGTTTATAGAATATATATATGACCAGAAATAGAGAAATCTTTGAGCTTTGAATCAAACCGATTGTAGATGTATGTTTAAGAGCACTTTGGTCTATCCACACTTTAAAAATGTATGTTCGAGCTCATTATGAGTAGTTGTTCTCAGCTCTTCGTCTCTTATGGAAGTTTTTCTCATTGTTTTTCATCACATTGCCATATGGCTTCTTCTTTGTCATAAATTTTGATCTTGGAAAGTGCCCTCGTTACTTTTTTTCACTCGTTATATTCTTATCCCAAACAACTTCATTAAATTCGGTGATCATAAAACAAGGTCAAGAACGGGTGAATACTAATTATCAATATATATGAACAAAGCTCTTGCATAACACAATCAAAAGTAATCTCCTACAACAAAGACTCAGCTTTAAAACCACATAACGTCATATATAAAGATTATTTCTTCTAAATAAAACTTTGATTCACATCCATTCCACAAAATAGCAATTTTTGCCAATCGAATCCGAGACTGGCCGATCCTATAAACCATGTAGCAAGTACACAGTTGGCCATTGTGTGCATTGTCCTCCTTTAGCCATCCTTTCTCAAGAAGCTCCTCAACCGAAATATCACTATCTTACATTTTATGCATTAACATGGCTATCTTAGATAAATGTTTCCAAAGTACGATTATTTACGGTAAAAGTCCATATAGCGGTTTGGAAGCAACATATAATCATGAACCAATAATTAGCAAAGTCATGTTCATTAGACATTTATTTCCAATTTTTGAACCTGTATTTCCATTACACTTCTTGTTAGATACATGAAGAATAAACTGGTTTTCCCACCTATCTCTCAAATTTCTTCTTTCTAAAGACATTTGTTAAGAAAATATTTTAATATAAATTTACAGTAAATTTTATGTAAGATAGATAAGTTAAATTTGTGATTAGATATATCAACTTAGCCTTATATTGACAAGGGATGATGTGTTAAAGTATCATATGTATTGATATTTTTTATTTCAGCATATTTCTTATGATCATGGTAGACTTATTTAGAGTAGATCTTAAATAGAGGAGTGAGAATTTTCGCATATGTGCCGGTTGATAATCAACTAACTTTAATGAATATCAAGTAATCGGATAATATCCACATATACAAACATTCCAATCCGAAGCAGTCTAGATATGTTTACAACCCTACATGGTAGGTGAGACTTAGGTTGAGGTCAAGAGCAAAACATACCTCTCCAAAACAATTTAGATTGGTTGAGATCAACTTATTTAGTCTATTTGGGTGCACCGTAGAAGTCAATCCGATCCAATGACAAAACGTTTTTAATGTTAAAATAGAAACAATTAAAATTTATATATTATCATTGTAAGCAAAGATATTATTGAAATGTCATATTTAGATCTCTACTTTATATTGTACATATTAAAAAATAATTCATCATGCATAGTTAATTATAAATAAAAATTTAAATAATTGTATATTTCAATTGGTTATAGTTATTTTTTGTAAAAGAAAGTATAAATATGAAATTGATGGCAAAGATTGTAAAAGTCAAAATATATTAGCTGTGAAGGTTAAGGAAAAGATGAACATAAATACTCCTCTATGAGAAATGTTATAAGTCACTCTTTTCTTTCCCTAATGGGGTGTTTGGTTGCATGATAATTTTTTGTACACTTTCATCATAAAAAATTGTATTAAAATAAAAAGTGAACCAAACTTTGACATAAAATTATCATGTTTGGAGGGATATGATTACAAAAAAGAGTAACTACCACACATGACCAAACAAAGTGGGTAGTTTTAATCTTTCTTCTTCTTTTTTACATACAATGGCCTATAAGCCTTTTTACGGCTCTTCTTTTGAAGTTAACTTTGGAGCTATATGGATCGTAGATCCAACAAATTTTGTCTTAGTATATCGTGAAATCATTCGAATTCTAGCTACAGGTGTACAGTTTTCTTGAGACTAAAACACAAATATCCAGATTCGTATCAAATTATTCGTATCAATTTGCTTACATTATCAAATTTATGGATATTTTTTATACATAAATTTCTATTTTATGTACAAGCAAGAATAATAACTATTTAGCATATTGTAACACTACCTTCCAACAATTCAATCACAAGCAGGTTCACAAATTATCAATATCAATTTTGAAATTAGAAATTTCGAAATCCCGCTTCCTCAAGTTTCTAAATCTAAAACACAAAATAAACACCAAAACCCAAACCCATGGAACCCAAAAACATCATATTTAAAATCTGAAAATTGATGGAATTAAAAAAAATATACGTGTTCAGACACATAACTTCATATCAAAAAAGAACAAACGAAAAAATTTGGATCCAAACAAACTAAAATTTTTTGAATTCAAAGTGTATGAATAATGTTTATCAAATAATACCAATGAAGAGTTAATACCTGCTGTTTATCTGATGATAAAAGCGAACGTAGACTCAAACGACTATATGATATGAGAAGAGAACGTTGAGTTGAATCCACCTTTATTGTAAATATACTTCTTTCAATCAATTGTATGATATGAAAAGAGGAAGCCGACGTCAAGCCACCGAACCGCTCAAGATTTATGTCCTTTAAATTATCTTTAAATTTTTTTAATTCGTACCTATAATAGTCAAATAATGAAGTTAAGCACACTTTTCGAATTTAAAAACAAACAATGTTAGGGGTGTTCACTTAATGATTCAACCCGAAAATCTAAATTGAACCAACTGGTCAGTGTTGGACAAAGTTACCGGTTTGTTTCGATATCAAAGATCCTTTGAATCCAACCAAAGCAACGAACCAAAGAACCCAAACTAAACTAAATATTTACATTATTTTGGGCACATTAACAACATTGCATATTTTTCATGCAAAATATGTCAAAAGTTAATAATAAAAAATTAGCTATATGTACATATATAAAATATAATTTCGATCAAACCAAACTTACTACTTTGGTTTGATTTAATCCCACGATGAGCATAGATCAGTTTGGTTTGAAAAAAAATTCCCAAAAATGAAACCACATAAAACCATGAACAACCCTTCCAAGATGAGTTCCATGTCTTTGATGAATAAATACAACTGCGAAAGTAAGATCGTCTCGTGGGGCAAAAATCAACGGGATACTTACCGGAAAAAAGAGAACGTAGACTTCAAACGTAATACTTGATGTTTATCTAATGATAAAAGAGAACGTAGACTTCAAACGACTATATGATATGAGAAGAGAACGTTGAGTTGAATCCACTGTTATAATTATACCACTTTCAATCGATTGTATGATGTGTAAGAGGAAGCCGAACGTCAAGCAACCGTTGTAGTTATACTTCCGGGTGAAGACGTCGTTTCCGAGCAAACCTTCTTCCGACGCGATTGTAAGGAGTAGCCTTCAAAAACGGGGAGTCTTGTTATCCATCGAGGCACGTAAATAGGAGACAACCCAAGTTGAACTCGGACCCGTTGTCGATGCCGTCGGCGGAACAATCAGAAGGCCGCAGAGGAGGAAAGTGATGTCCTATTCGGTGTTCCTAACAAGTGACTGGATGGAGGATGAAACTTATTTTGGAGGCATTGTCGGGGTAGAGCTTGTTGTCGATGCCGTCGGCGGAACCTTCGGGAGATCGTATGCGTCTCGGAATCTCACCATCCCGTCCGTAACCTCGCAAGAACTCCCGTACGATGGGGCGACCGGGTGAATCGGAGGGTTGATATGCTTGTATGTCGCTTGAGGGGGCGACCGGGTGAATCGCGGCGGATTGTGAAGGTGACGGGAGGAGCAGCATGGACAAAGGTCGGACGAAAGCGTTCGCGACCTGGCGAGGGGGGAAGAGGCGTAGGGGGTCGGGGGCAGGCAGCGTTCGCGGATTTGGCGCAGCGGGGGGAGAGGGTTATCCTCCAATCTTATTGACATTAAAAATGGTAAATTAGTTAATTAACTCACCTAAATTAATTAATAAAATAATTAGAAGAAGAAAGAGAGAGTTAGATAGGAGAGAGAAAGAGAGTGAGAGAGAGAGAGAGCGCGCGCGCGGAGGGAGAAGAGAGAGGAGAGAGAGAAAAGAGTGCGGGAGGGAGAGGGTGAGAGAGAGAGAGCTGCAGGGGGGAGAGAGAGGGTGAGAGAGAGAGTGCCGGGCGGGGAGAGAGCGCGGGGGGGGGAGAGAGAAACAGGGGCCTCGCGCGCCGCCCTCCCTCGGGCGGCGCGTCCACATGCGCGGTGGCGCAGCCGGCCGTCCGCCCCGTGAGCGCGCGCGGGCCGCGCGTACGCGGCTAAAATTCGGGGGAGAAGGGGGGGAAGAGAGAGAGAGACTGAGGTGGAGCGCGGGAGAGAGAAAAGAAAGAGAGAGAGCGAGCAGGAGAGCGCGGCGACGGCGGGGGCGCGGCGACGGCCGCAACGCGATGGCGGCAGCCGCAACGCGGCGGCAACCACGGAGGGAGGGGGAGCCGAGAGAGGAGTGCGGCGGGGCGTGGCAGCCCGCGGCGACGGCGACGAGGCCGGCGGCCCGTGGCGACGGCGGCGGCGGCGACCACGCCGGAGGGAAAGACGAAGAAGAAGGAGAAGAGGAGGAGGGGGAGCGCGGGAGAAAGGACGCGACGCCGGTGACGGCAGCGAGGCGTGACGACGGCGACGACCGCGACGCTAACGGCGGAAGACGGCAAAGGCTGAAGAAGAAGAAGAGGAGGAGGAGGAAAAGAGGCGTAGCGGACGAGGAACCATCAATGCACTTAAAATGTATCGAGACAGCATGGATGACCCGATGCTTGTCAACGAAAAGGGCACTCCCATTTCTAATAGATAGATAGATTTTTGTTGTACATATAGATGTGGTGTTTTTTCTTAAGAAGTATTTGGAGAGAACTTCTCGATTAACGATTTTCTATAGAATTTTATAAGTGATTTAAATTTCTTAATTTGTTGTGATTGATTTTTATATGTTGATTCGAACGAAAACGTCATCGGTCATCACCATGCGAGTGTTATTACATGTATCAGATAAAATTAGAGAATTCACAAAGATTAAATGTCACACTTTTAGTTCTCTCCGTAGCAACGAAACATATTGTTGTATATTATCAACATACACAAATAATATAGATTAATTTTACTAACTAAAATTTAATCAAACATTGTTATTTTATCGAAAGATTAAACGAGTATTTGATTAATTACTAACTGAGTTCTGTCGCATAGAGCACGCGTTAGCTTATATATTTAAAAATTGAATTGGTTTTTCAATTTTAGTTTATTCAACATAATAAATTATTTTATCAATCAAATCTTAATAGAATGTTTGGTTGTACGATAAATTGAATTTCTATTACATATATATATATATATCTTTATAAGATGTCAATGATGTCGTGGCAAGGTTGGGAAGGCGAGGCACCGTGGAGGCGTAGAGCAGAGAGGGACAACAAATGCGGGTGCAAATGAGAGAGAGAGAGAGAGAGAGAGAGAGAGAGATGATCGTCGCGCGGAAGGCGGGATAATCGAGCGGAATGCTTCCAAATCAAACGGTTGAAAAATGAGAAGGGAGGACTTCGTTGCTGATCGAACGATTGTAAAGAGAGCGATGAATGTTGACTAAGGCATGACCAAGTGCTTGTCGACGAAAAGCATACTCGCGCTTCTAATAGATAGTATAGATTTGATAGTTTGATCTCGCTTTGTTGCACAACATAGTCGGTGAAGATGGGTCAATTATAGAAATGTTTTTATCGACGTGGAGTTGTTTAAGTTGGCTTTCAAGAAGAGTGCTTGCTATATAAAAAAATCCATTGATTATAAAAATATCTAACTACATTTTATTTTATTAAAATGTATTCATCTTTTTTAAACTTTTAATTTGTTATAATTAAATTTAAATTTTAAAGATAAAATTAAATAGAGTCGTCTCTTTTTTCCTCACAATTTTTAAGTACTACTAAGTGATAGATTATGGGATCAAACATTATTACAAAATTGACGTTATTTGAAAAGTGAGAAAAATAAAGATCATGTTCACAATTTCTTCCCCACAATGTCCCAATCATATATGCACCCGAAATATTTGTGTTTATAGAGACTTTTGTAGAGCAAAATTGTGTATTTATATGTCACGCCCCATAATGGAGTATATGCAAAAGATATATCCCATAACATAACTTGAGAAAATAATCCCTAACACATCGGTTTGGAAATAAAAAATATAACAAGTATAATCTAATAACCTAATTGAATCGATGTCACCCACAATAAAAACGTAGCAGAATTTTTTTCTAGCAACATGACAACAAGATAAAACTCACGATATAATAGATTTGGCAACAAATTGTACAAGTAGAAAAATAATCTCATTAACTATAAGCTATGGCTATTAGACATTGGCAAATTTAAATGAACTCCAAAAATAACTCTAAACCAAATAAGATAACACTGTCAAACATTGAAAAAAATCTTAACACAACTCTAGCCAAAACAAGTTGACTATGCTAACTTTCAGCTATCCAAAGTCGTCTTATTAAATGCAACACCAAACACCTAGATAAAAGTAATTACATATCTCTTGAATCCGTGTAGTCCAATTCTCCAAATGATGTTTCTCCAATTTATGACTTAGGATCCACTTCCCATAATTCTTTGGAAGCATAAAACCAAATAAGTGAGTCATAACAATTCAATAAACATCCCAGCATTCTCCCATAAGGCGCTTATAATACTAAATAATATACACCCAAACTCACTCATGCCATATACCCGTATATAGCTAATTTGATTGTTTAGGGCCTGTTTGGTTAGAGTTTCAAAGTTGATACTATATCAATATTGATATTGATAATTTTTGAAATTGAAATATCAGTTTTAAGATTGATAGTATCAAATTTTCTATGTGTTTGATAAAATTATATCAATGTTACAATTGATATTAGATGAGCATGTGCGGAGGTGGTGTCTGCGAGAAGGGGGGGGGGGTTGTGCGCGCGGGGGCGCTGTGCGGGGGGCTGCGCGCGGGGCTCCGGCGGGGGCTGCGCGGAGGGGGGGCTCCGGCGGGGGAACCGCGCGGAGGGGGGGGCTCCGGCGGGGGCTGCGTGGAGGGGGCTCCGGCGGGGGCCTGCGCGGAGGGGGGCAGCGCGGAGGGGCGGGGAGACGCACGGGAGGGCTCCGGCGGGGAGGGGGACTCCGGCGGGGGAGGTGTGCGGAGGGGGGGGGGCAGCGCGGAGGGGCGGGGGACGCACGGGAGGGCTCCGGCGGGGGGGGGGGGGGGGGGGGGGCTCCGGCGGCCGCCATCACCGCGGGCGCCATCGCCGCGCTCCCGCGCTCCCCTTCCTCTTCTTCTTCTTCTCCCTCTTCGGGCATGCCGACGCCGCCGTCGCCGTCGCCGCCCCCCGCCCCCGCCGCTGGCGCCGCCCCCCCCCCCCTTCCGTCGCCCGCCCCTCCTTCCTCTCTTCCTCTTCTTCTTCTCCCCCCCTCTGGCCGCCGTGGGCGGCGCTGCACCCTCTCCCCGCCGTGCTTCTCTCTCCCCTCTCCCGCTCTCTCTCCCTCTCTCCCCCTCCGCCGCGGGCGCGGGCTCCCTCTCTCCCCCTCCATCTTCCTCCCGCCGCTCTCCCTCTCTCGTTTTCCCTCTCTCTCTGCCTTTCCCTCCCTCGCGCGGCCGGGATGAGCCGCGAGAGGCGGCCAGTGCCTCGATCGGAGGAAGCTTCGACGGCGCCCAAGGAGGATAATATCAAATTTAATACAGGGGGAGAGGTGTATTAAAACTGATACACTTTATTACTGTTAATTTTAAAATTGATACTGTTACTCAAACAGCTCTCAAAGTTGAGTATTGATAACAGTTTTAAAATTAATACTGATACAGTTACATAATACTGTTACCAAACAGGCTGTTAACATCTTTCATTTCAACATATTTACCGTTATACTCTCTTTTCCTCATTATACGTTCACATCTAATGATTATTTTCAACCATTTCAACATATTTACATATGCAACAATTACAAGGCATGATATAAATGCAATGTAAATATTTTTTCTATGATAAGTTAATGCACATAAAATGATTATTATAAACATATACCATGCAACTATCGCATGTATTTGCTTATGAAAGTTTCTTCTTTTTATATTCATAAGAAATTTGATGTTTTGCAATCTCAACCTGCTTGTAACAAATCTAAATATATATAATAGTAACATATATCTAAACTAAATCTTAGAGTGAACTAGATATGGACGCATTTAAGATAAATTGTGATATCCGGAATCAAAGTATGTATCAGATTGTTTTGATCCCCGTTGCTCACGAGTATGACTAAGTAATCTAGTGAAGCGCAATCCTTACATATATATACAACTCTTTGCATTACTCATACCAAGCTCATAATCATATCCATGGCTATTCTCATGCAAGATGTAATATATATGCACATAATAGCATGTTGACAAATACAAAGAAGACTTTATGATGTATGCTCTGTAATGCACCCACACATAATAAATGTCTCAATCAATCTAGTTTGACAATATCTTGACACAAAGATATATGCAAGTGATATTCTTACTCCTAAAAAGTTTGACAAAGAAATATGCTAGGTTCTACATGTTTCACAACTTTAAAACAAGAGTCTTGACATATCTCTCTAGACAATTGCATGGCTCTAACACTTAACATCAATTTAAGTACAGGATCGGTCTTGTAAGTACTGATATCAATATTAGTCACATTGCTTAAGGTTACGTGTATATCACTAGAAAATCAAATTTATAACAATTGTAATGATTACAAGGGTTTATATGATTTTTAATAAAAGTAAGGGAGTAAACAAAATTTGATATTCCGATATTCCGATTATATTCAATAAAAATTAACAGTTTGGATCTTGTTTTTCTATCCTATAAGTTATCGAAATTGGAATCAGTTGATTCCGTTTCCATTCATCCAATTTTGATAAAAAATAAGTATAAATACATAAAATTAAATAAATTATAATATATAAAATGATAAAAATAAAGTTTTAAATAGATTTTATCAAATTGTAGTAATTATATGTAAATTACTAATTTATTTTTAAATAAAAATTAATATTTCATGTGTATTTCGAAAATTATCAGATGTGGTTCCGATTCCAATAAAGAAATCAGAATCGGATCGAAATCGGAACATAGTGATTCCGAAATTATCGGAATCAGAACCTCTTAACTCTTATCGGAATTATAATCGAATTCAGGTGATTCTACTACCAAATCTGACCCCTTTACAACCCTAAATACAAGTTACACATCTAAAATAAACTTTTTTACTTTCTGAAATTAACAATGGACAACAACCTATTTTTTAGTTAGCAAACACATAAACATCAAGTTTTCAAAACTCTTAACCAAGCTTTTAGGTATTTGTATGGTTTCTAACTAAATCCATATATTCTAAACTAATATTAGCAATATACCATTTAAATCAAGTTAATTCATCTAAATCAGATTTCTAACATGTCATTAATGATTTATTGTTCTTCATGATTTAATGATACTAGACGTGTGCTGGATGTCTTCCTAATTTGAGCTTTTAGATTTGCTTAAGGTCAATAGCTTATGGAAGCAATGGGCAATGGCTCTAAGATGATGTCAACAATGTTAGGAAGTGCCTGATTTGTGGAGCAAGAAAAATGGAGTCAAACAATGTCAAAAACAACCAAATAAGACAAACAAGAATCTATAGATGGTTGGGCGTGAGAACCTTGAGATTCTTTAATGTTTTTAAAATTATTTTTGTTTTTGTATATTTTGAAATATCGATGTCCAAATTTTCTAGTGAAATAAGTGATATATCGTAAAAGTACTAAATAGCCCATATGACATTATAAAATTATAGACTTAAGGTTTGGATTCTGTAAAAAATTATTTTTGACCCCTCTCCATTGAATGGTGTTAATAGCTGATGTTGATTTACAATGAGCAACTGCTCAAATACACTTGATTAACTATCATAGCGATCTATTTGATGAGAGCGTGCACATCCATGTCGACTCCGAAAACGGGTTCCGGATCAGCACCTCAAGAGAAGATGAAAGATAGAATAGAATAGGGGGAAGGGAGTGAATCGGAAGACACTCGGAAAGCGGTAAAAAATATTGATCCCCGAACTTTCATCTCACGGCGTCACTCGAGCACCGGAGATGGTTCGGATCATGTGGGAGGAAAGGGAGGAATAAATGACTTAATGCATAAGAAGATTGAAGAAGTGGTCGCTAGGAGCCGCGGACTCCACTTTATGTATTGAAAATAGAAAGAAGTTGACTGTGTGTACCTTAGCATGGGAGAGAATGTGTGCAGGTTCAACCTTCTTCTTCTTCGGCCGGCCGATGAAGAAGAGTCTCCAACCGATGCTAGCTTGATGTATTTGTGCAACTAGAAGACAATAAGACAAGAAAACAAGTGAAGAATTAGAACTAAGTGAAGTGTAGTAACTTGTAAAAACGATAGCATAAAACGGCAATTGGAAACAAACTCACCTAATTCGGGGTTATCCCTAACCCCTTTTTTTGGTTTTTTATGATGTATAAAATGATGCAAAACTGAATAAAAATGATGCTTAAATATTAAATAAATGATTTGAATGAAGAGTTAGCAAAGAGAATATGAATGGTTAAAGACAACACAACCTAGACAAAGTGGCAACCGGGTTGGACAGATTCAATGTAAACTGCGCGACTTTGATGCAGAGGCCGTAAAGAACAGCACCAATGTCAGAATAAAGTGATGCTTGTTTAAAAATAAAGAACTCACCGAGGGTGGTTTGATATGAAGATAAGTTTGCTTGAATCTTATGATAGGTAATCTGAATTTACCTGATAAGCCGGATCTTGGACAGTGATGTTCTGGAAACTCCCAGCACAATGTCGATGTAGGACGTGCTATAAGAACCACAGATATTTGAATTGAATGATTATTATTTTAAATAAAAGAGAACTCACCGGGGAACAATTTCTATGAATGATGTATAGGCCGAATCCACCATTAAATGTACTGAAATTGACTGATAAGACGATGACTTAGAAGAGAAGACTTCGGATCTGTTTATGCAGCTCCGGGGTTGATGCCATAAAAAGTCGAGGAAATTTCAGAATTGATCTCCGTTTGTTGTATATGAAAGATATCTTGATGTATCACACTTATTCTGAAAAAAGATAGGCCATAAAATGACCAGAAAGATCTGTAGAAGCCTATGATCAGCAGTGCAGCACGTCATAGCATGGACCAGCTTCTTCTTCACTTTGGGATGATCTCTGAGCACCGGGACGAAGAGAGGACGATTTGGGGAGGTTGGGACGAGCCAAGGGTGGCTAGAGGATGAGGATAAGAGTGCTGGAGGATGGGGATGCCCTTGTTAGGTCATTCATATGAGTCTTCCTTTGTAGGGGATGAAAAACAAGTCAAAATATAGCAAGTTTTGATACATCCGACCTTAGATTGGATTTCCTCCATTTAATGTTGCTAATTTTCATCACGAGACTTATAGAAACCTACCCAAATGATTGAGATGGATTGGAAACCATGGATCACCTTCCCCATGTTCAAAATATATCTCCACTTGAAGAGGAAACAAATCTGGTCTAAAAATGACAAGTTTTGATGTATAAGACAACAAGTTGGATTGCCATCATTTCATGATGCTAATTTTGATCAGGAAGCTTCCAGATACTATACCAATTAATATGGATGAGGAAAAAGGAAGGTAAGGTCATGAATGGTCAGATATGTGCCCAATGGGCTGGGCTTGCATGCAATTGGGCTTGATCGGTAATGCGTGCGGACAGAACTGCACGTCTGACTTCTAAAAGGCGCTACAGACAAATGGTAGATCGGAATTGAATGCCGTTTGTTGCATTAAAAATAGGACTCATAGAGGAAGATTATTGATGTTGAAGACTTATTCATTGTACATTCACAAAATCCTATGAAAAATTTTAAAGTAGAGGATATGCTAGGAAAAGTATAATTTGGCACACAACCAAGTGGCGCGACTTTGGTGCAAAGACCACCAAGAGCAACATGGAAGTTAGAATGGGCTCTCATTTAGGAAAAATGAATTTGATTAGAGATCAAAAACTCTTTCTTAGATTTATAGTGAACTCCTTGGCTCATCCAAACAGATCGTTCAACTTGATTTGGATGGTCTAAAAGAGATGTTGCCAATGGAATAAGAGTTTAAGCCCCAAATAAGGCCAAATTGGCGTGTCTACAATTCACAATATGTAAAGAACACAAAGGGGCCTGACTTTTAGTCTCAATGAGATGCAAACAACCTTGATTAAATTTTGTTTGAAGTTAATTTATGTTGATTTAGGAATTGATTTGAAATGTTGATTTTGATAGACATGTATGCCCTATAAGCCAATCATATATGATATGATTCGACATTTCTAAATATATTTCATTCAATTAATTAGGCAAATCTTCATTAAAAGCTCTTATCAGATGTGAAAATCTTGATGAAGTCCTTGATCAAATACAATGATGATTAAATTATGATGAGATTATGATAATGAGATTGATCATCTAGAGGTATTTGATCTAAATGTTCCTGGTCATAGGATACTTGAGATGGGACATCAAGGATCCAGATATACTAGTGTATGTGATATCTTCTCATGTGATGAGGATGACCGATCTCATTGGTCATTAGTGTGGAGAGACTGAGATACACATACAGGTGCTCATTAGTTGAATGAATTCATTGAACTTACTGAATTAGAAACCCTGAATGGTATCTTACCGAACCGTCAATCAGGATTTTCTATCATCATGGTTGCATGGTTGGACCTTTGACCTGAGTCGCCAAAGATGCCTTGTTGGGTAGAACTTGTTCTTTGACCATTGTCTTATGGATCACCGTATAGATGGTCCAGTATAGCGATGGATCGAGTACAAGAAAAACCCGATGGAGACAATTGAGCAGACAACAAGGGATCGTCCACTCTCAGTAAGTGAGAGTGAATGTCCTATGGGATAATACTCTAAATCTCTGGCCAGGGTTGATAGGATAATTGAAAAAATGAGTTTTCAAATTGATCTAATTCCAAGTACGGGATCCTATAGAGTCGGTATACTAAGGAGTTGATAGTCGATGTTGTACTTCTTTCCGACTGGGACATTGGATGGATGAGAGTTTATATCCATGCGGTAACCGATGATGGAAAGACTCAATGGAGATAAGATTATTCTCATAGCCATTTGAGTTCATGGGATGTGGCTTGTACCCTTCATGATTGGTAAGCCGATTAATCTGTTATCGGATAACATATTTAATTAAATTAAATAAAATTATTCTATTTTATTTAGGCCTCAACCAAATAGGCTATTGGCCTTAGTGGGTCACACACAAAAGGACTTATCCATAAGTACAGGGGTAAGGGCATAATTTATGGAAATTTTGGGTTTTTATAAAAAATTCCAAAATACTCTATAAATACTAATGGTTTCAGCCAAACCCTATCAAGTCAAGGGTGTTAACCACGTCCTTAGCCTCCCTACCTTCTCCTCTCTCTAGAAGGTGTCCATGGTCAATGGAGCTCCATTCGAGAATAGTTCTTGAGGCCAGTGCGAAGGGAGAACCTATTGTGGATGAAGTTCGTGTGGATACTCCTAGAGACCAAACACTTGAATGGTTTGAAGAGCTTGAGAAGCTTATCTCCTTCCTCTCCATGGGATTATACGAATCTCTATCAGGTATATTTGAACTCGATTTGATCGATTTTTGATTTTCGTCGTTCGGTTCCAATTGAGACAGATTCTAAAGGAACCCATAGGAATTGTCGTTTCTGCTGCACTAAATTTTTATAGACGATTCCTTATAGATTTAAGTTTAGTTTGAGATGTTAAACTTCATATTTCAATTTGACTTGGATTTGAATGTTGTTTGTTTTACTTCAATTGGTTGAAGTTTGTTTCATTTTTGTTTGAATTTGACATCTTCAGATGTATTGGAATA
The DNA here is from genome assembly GCA_036172225.1 of Cryptocoryne crispatula var. balansae. NCBI lineage: Eukaryota > Viridiplantae > Streptophyta > Magnoliopsida > Alismatales > Araceae > Cryptocoryne > Cryptocoryne crispatula. Next base: position 24,971,235 of record CM069925.1, read on the forward strand.
ATTTGAGTTGTTGATATTTAGTTGACATATATTAAGTTATTTTTATGTGATTTTCTTATATCGGTTGGTGCTTTAATACCAATTCGGGTGTGTTCGATATGTTTTAAACGTTTTGAAATTTGGTTCAAATTGATTGAGCTTGATCTTCAAATTGTTAATGATCTTAATTTATGTATTTTGAGATGAATTTCAGATACTTTAATGTGATTTTGGTTGTGAATTATTTGATTTGTACTTGTTTAGAAAATTGAATTCCATTGATTTAAGTGCATTGAATTTAAATATCTAAATTGTATTAATTATAATTTTTATCTTTAGGTTTTAATGACTTTTTTATTGTGTTTTGGGGTTGGTTCGAGTTTACTGTCAGATCTGGTCAAGTTAACTTCAGATTTGGTTAACTCTTGTTCGGTTTGCATCACATCCTGTCTATTGGGCTAGTGTCTTTGCCCGGTCACATGCAATCAACTCGGTGATAGAAATGCATGCCCAACAAACCAATCATATGTGATATAATTAGACATTTCTTGTATCATCTTATTCAAAATAAAAGGTATTTATTCATTACCATCTATCTTTAGATACACATGTCGTAATGAAGTCTTTGATCACATGCAGTGATGATTGAATCATGATGAGATCATGATAATGAGATCAATCATCTAGATGCTAGTGATCTAAATGTTCCAAGTCATAGGTTCTTGAAATAGGACATTAAGGATCCGGATAGACATGTGTATGTGATATCTTCTCATATGATGAGAATGACCGATCACATTGGTCATTAGTGTGGAGACACTAAGATACACATACAGGTGCTCATCGGTAGAATGAGTTCACTAAACTGACCATCTTAGAAACCTTGATCGGTATCTTACTGAACTGTGTATCAAGGCATTCTATCATCACTGTGACACGGTTGGATCTTTGACCTGAGTCGCCAAATATGTCTTGCTGGGTGTACCTTGTACTTTGATTATTAATTTACGGATCACCACCTTGATGGTCCAATATAGTTAATGAATCAAGTGCAGGAGAAACTAGACTGAGATAATTAAGCGGACAATAAGGGATCGTTCACTTTCAGTAAAAGAAAGAGAGAGAGAGAGAGAGAGAGAGAGAGAGGATGTCATATGGAATAATACTCTAAATCCTTGGCCAAGGTAGATAGGATAATTTGGAAAATGAATTTTCTAATTGATCCATTCATGAGTACAGGACACCATAAAGTTAGATTATTAAGGGGGTTGATAGTCGGTGTCGAACCTCTGGCCAACCAGGACATTGTATGGATGAGGATTTAAATCTGTGTGATAACTGATGATGGAAAGGCTCATGAGATGTTATTCAACTCCCCAAAGTCATTTAGGATCATAGGATGTGGCTTGTACTCTTTATGATCGGAAAGCCATCAAATCTGTTATCGGATAATAGATTTGATTTAATTTAAAAGAATTATTTTTTTAAATTTGACTTCAACCAAATTGACTATTGGGACTAGTGAGTCACACATATTAGAACTAATTCTAAGGATAGGGGTAAAGATGTAAATGATAGAAATGTATGCCCTACAAGCCAATCATATATGATATGATTCGACATTTTTAGAAATATCTCATTCTATTAATTAGGCAAATCTTCATTATAAGCTCTTATTAGATGCGAATATAATAATGAAGTCCTTGATCAAATGCAATGATGATTAAATCATGATGAGATCATGATAATGAGATTGATCATCTAGATGTATTTGATCTAAATGTTCCTAGTCATAGGATACTTGAGACGGGACATCAAGGATCCGGATAGACTAGTGTATGTGATGTCTTCTCATGTGATGAGGATGACCGATCTCATTGGTCATTAGTGTGGAGACACTAAGATACACATACAGGTGCTCATTAGTTGAATGAGTTCACTGAACTGACCATATTAGAAACCCTGAATGGTATCTTATCGAACTGTCTATCAGGGTTTTCAATCATCATGGTTGCATGGTTGGACCTTTGACCTAAGTTGCCAAAGATGTCTTGTTCGGTGGAACTTGTGCTTTGACCATTGTCTTATGGATCACCGTATAGATGGTCCAGTATAGCGATGGATCGGGCACAAAGAAAACCCGATGGAGGCAATTGAGCGGACAACAAGGGATCGTCCACTCTCGATAAGTGAGAATAAATGTCCTATGGGACAGTACTCTAAATCCCTGGCCAGGGTAGATAGAATAATTGGAAAAGGAGTTTTCCAATTGATCCAATTCCTAGTACAGGATCCTATAGAGTTGATACACTAAGGAGTTGACAGTCGATGCCGTACTCCTTTCCGACCGGAACATTGGATAGATGAGGGTTTATATCCATGTGGTAACTGATGATGGAAAGGCTCAATGGAGATGAGATTATCCCCATAGCCATTTGGGATCATGGGATGTGGCTTGTACCCTTTATGATCGGTAGGCCGATTAATCTGTTATCGGATAACGAATTTAATTAGAATTAAATAGAATTGTTCTATTTTATTTAGGCATCAACCAAATAGGTTATTGGGCCTAGTGGGTCACACACAAAAGGACTTATCCACAAGTACAGGGGCAAGGACGTAATTTATAGAGATTTTGGGTTTTTATGGAAAATTCCATAATTCTCTATAAATACTAATGGTTTCAGCCAAACCCCATCAAGCCAAGGGTGAAAACCACGTCCCAAGCCTCCTCCCTACCTCCTCCTCTCTCTAGAAGGTGTCTATGGGCGATGGAGCTCCGTTCGGGAAGAGTTCTCGAGGCCGGCGCGAAGGGAGAACCTGCTGTGGATGAAGTTCGTGTGGATACTGCTGGAGACCGGACACTTGAACGGTTTTAAGAGCTTGAGAAGCTCATCTCCTTCCTCTCCATGGGATTATATGAATCTCTATCAGGTATATTCGAACCCGATTTGATCGGTTTTCGGTTTTTGTCGTTAGGTTCTGATTGAGACGGATTCTAAAGGAACCCATAGGAATCGTCGCTTCCGCTGCACCAAACTTTTATGGACGATTCCTTACAGTAAATACATAGAAGATTTGGGTTTTTGTAAAAATTTGCATCTTCTATACATTAAAGGCTTAAGAAGCTAAACCCTATCAAGCCAAAGGGTGGGAGAACGTCCTTGGCAGCCTCCCTCTCTCTTCTCTTCTCTAGAAGGAGTCCTTGCGTGGTCCAACTCTGTTTTGGAAGAGTTTTCAAGGTTGGAGCGAAAGAGCACCGGTCCTTAGAAAAAGTTTGTGTGGATACTGCTAAAGGCTGTAGACACGCCAAATTCGCCTAATTCAGAGCATAAAACTCATGTTTTATAGGGTAACATGTATGATTGACCTTATAATGATTCCGGGTCCTTTTAAGTTGATTTGGAGCTTCGCCGAACGAAATCGGATGTTTTCCGACGTTTTCCGCAAAAAGCCATAATTTCCGAGCGAAAGCTGCACGTAAATCGTGTGAACATGGAAATTGGCTGAATGACCAATGCCTAATGATCATGCATTGAAGGTTATGGTCATATTCACACTCCGGACAAGTTTTGTTGCATTCCGTGCCTTTCCGGTTTGCCGTCGAAGTCATTTTGACCTATATCGGATCTTCTGTTCACTACCCTAACTTCCAGACAAAATTCTGAAGTTTTGGAGGTTGTGGTGGCTGATCCGATGCTATAGAGAGCTTCTTCGGCCTGTTATCTTTCCAACGCAACAAACGGCGTCGAATTCCGAGTTCGGGAGTGTTCGCAATGGCTTCCGGAAGAAGGACGCGCGAGAACCGATCCCATGCGCCCGGGTTCCGGGGCACATGCGCCCGGGACCCGGGGCACATGGCCATGCGCCCTACCGATGAGGCACGTGACCATGTGCCCTCACTTGAGGGCACATGCGCCCCACCTTTGAGGCACGTGAGAACCAGTTTTTCACCGGGACTCTACTGCTCAACCGACGGACCGGATAAGATCGAATTTTTCGGAGATGATAAGATATGCCCCCCCTGGGGGGCGCATGCGCCCTTCAGGGGGGCGCATGCGCCCTGCACCGGGGCGCATGCGCCCTGCACCGGGGCGCATGCGCCCTGCACCGGGGCGCATGCGCCCTGCACCGGGGCGCATGCGCCCTGCACCGGGGCGCATGCGCCCTGCACCGGGGCGCATGCGCCCTGCACCAGGGCGCATGCGCCCAGGGGTGGGGCGCATACACCCTATTTTTTAGCTCCGGATAAGATCGTCTGTTCTCCTATAAATGGACTCTGATTCTGGTCGTTCCGGGGGAGGAGGACGACTTCCCAGGCATCTCAAGACGTCCTATCACCCTCCTGCATCGATTTTATGATTTTTAGAGAGAGAATTTCGAGTTTTTAGAGAGAGAAAAGTCGGTTCAAGAGAGAGGAAGGCTGTTCTACAGGTGATCTGCCAAGTCTCTCTTCTTCGACCTCTACAGCAGTGTGTGGACGTCTTCTGCCTGAGCTCTCTTCATCAAAGTTCTTCCTCTCCAAGTCTTATTGAGTTTACAATCAACGGCACTTGATTCAGAGGTCGGGGCTGGTCGCGACAAGTGCAGAAGCAAAGTCGCGCCTGGCAGATCCTGGACTACTACTCGGCTTTTTCGACAACACAGATTTGGCTATATCTTCCTCTATTTAACTCAGAATCTTTCAATTCTTTTTCCTATCTCTTTTTTTAGTGATTCTCCATCATACTATCATTTTTTTACATTTTTTTGCATTACTTTTACTCTGTTAATCCGAAAATAAAAAAAGGGGTTAGAGATAACCCGAATCCGGTCAGTTTCTAGTCAATTGTGTGTTTTTATGTCATTCTCTTTACATATACTCCACTTTGTCTAGTTATAATTGTCTATTTCACTTGTTTATTTGTCTAGTTGCACAGAACATCAAGCACCCACCGCGTTGAGGACTCTTCTTCATCGGCCGGCCGAAGAAGGAGAAGCTTAAACTCACACTCTTCACGCTAAGGTACACACGGTCATCTGTCATTTTAATTCTATAAATCGGAACCCACGGTTCCTGGCGACCACGTTTATTTCTTCTCACCCTCCTCCCACATGACCCGAACCGTCTCTTTGGTGATCGAGCGACGCCAAGGGATGAAAGTTCGGGGATCAATGTGAGTGTGGGACCGAGGTGAGAGTTGCTTTCCGAGCTTTATTCCTTTCTTTCCTCATCCCCTCTTGAGGTGACGATGCGGGTTCACGGACTTCCCCGAAAAGGAGAGGACCCCGTCAAATTTTCGAGTCGACGGCTTCGTGGCGACCACGGTGGGACAAGCAATGTCTTCAACCGTGGGTGCTAAGTGTTTTGTTTGCAACTAGTTCTAGTTCTAGACCGGTTCCCACGTGAGCCTTTCCTTCCTTCCACCTTTCTTAACTTCATGCCATCTCATAATTTCTGATTTCACCCATCTTTCATCAGATCTGAAGTGCCAAGTATGCCATTTAATTTCTGCATTTTATTTAAACCGGTTCCCACGTGAACCACCCTTTTCCTTTTAAACCGGTTCCCACGCGTGAACCAATCTCTTTCTTTACTTCGGTTCCCACGTGAACCAAAACCCTTTTTCCAGATCTATCCCCACTTGGATCAGATCTTTATTCACCTTTAATTGGCCCCACGTGGCCCTCTTTTTGAACATTCAAACCGGTTCCCACGTGAACCACCCCTTTTTACCCAAAACCGGTTCCCGCGTGAACCACCTTTACCCTTTACCCCCGGTTCCCACATCGGTCCCCACGTGGACCACCCTTTTTGCTTGGCTATCAGATCTGAACCCTCTTCTTTCCATCACCTTTTCACTATCTCCATTTGGCTCACATAAGAAACAAGTCTAGATTCTAGTTTCTAGTTGCTTATCTAGTTTCTAATTGCTTGTCTCATGTTGATTGCTTGTTTAAGTTTATGTTTTGCTCATTACTTGCTTTATTACTTGATTGCATTCTATGCTCCTTCTCTCTACCTCCTTCTTTTACACTTTTTTGAGGCGGGAGCTCACTCTCCCATTTACCCCTCCCATCCAAAACACCATCTTGGTGGATTCTGACCTCTCTTCTGGGATATTCCTTCCTAGTTGACTTGGTTGGCTTTCATCAAGGCCTCCGTAATTCATCATACGTGGAGTATTCCTCTTCACGATCGGGTTGGTTGTACCACTCCCCAAAACCCGAAGCATTCTACGTTACCTACACGTGGTGAGTTTGTGTGAAACCTAGGTCATTGGAGATTGGAGTTAGGATCCTAACCCATTTGTTGAGAGAACAATTCTTAACAAAATTCATAAACCTAAGGTTTAATCAAAATCATTGCGTAATCTTGCTTTCAAGTCTTTGCATAACTTGTTTGTCAAACAAAAATTCAAACCTCTAACCTTTTGCAAGATACTAAAAAAAACCAAAAAAAGTTCTTTGTTTACTTTGTCAACTTGTTTTACTTTTTCCTAAGTTCAATGCAACTAAGGTCTGGAAGGCACGTTGGAATGGCGGAACAAGCTGAACATCGAGAGCACGAGATGGGTCACCAACCGATTCAGTCAGAAGTGCGAGGTCCCTCAACCATCTGCTCCCCGTGATGTTGAACAACTCTTTAGGAGTTGTCTCTCTATACCTTGACCCGAAACCTATGCCGTATACAATCCATGGTGAAGGGCAAAATTGCTTCGCATCAGTGAAACCAATCAAGTTGCCTTATCTCCTCGTCCTCTAGTTCAACCACCACTCATTCGACTCACCCTTTGTTCAACCACCTGTTGTTCAACAATCTATGATTCAACCACTGTTGTTCAACAATCTATGATTCAACCACTGTTGTTCAACAATCTATGATTCAAACACACATTCAACAATCTATGATTCAACCTCACTGTTGTTCAACAATCTATGATTCAACCTCTGTTGTTCAACAACCTATGATTCAACCATCTGCGATTCAACCATCGCTGGTCCAACCCTCATTTGTCCAACCATCTTATTTCAACCATGTTGTTCCCCCAATCCACCAAGCCATGGGACAATCTTCAAATCATGTTCCTCAATTCCAGAACCACGTCTCTAATCACATACCCCCACCAGTAAACCAAGAACCTGCTCTCACCAGGGCAATCATGGATCAGCTCACCCAGATGAATGAACGTTATGAAGAGCTGAGATGTTGCATGGACTCCAAGTCAGTTCCTGAAATCTCCATTCCTTCTCTGCCAGTCCTACACCTGCCACCTTCTTAGCTACCAGTTTATCGCCGCTACAATGGTACTGGCAACCCTTTTCTCCACCTTAAAGATTTTCTTTACGAATCCTCGTTCTGGAAAGATGATCGTAGGGTTCTTGCCTTCTTGTTCCGCCGATCACTAGAAGGGTCTGCATTGGAATGGTTCTACTCACTCGACTCCTTTGAGGCAGGAGACTTCGATATTGTTAAAACCAAATTCTTGCAAAGATACAGAGAGGCCAAGGTGGCACCGGCATGCTCCATTACGGACTTGATTCTTTGAGAAGATGAAGCCCGAAGAGGACTTCATAAAGTTTGCCGATCGGCTGAGAGGAATGGCGGAAGAAATTGACAGATGTTATTTCTGAAGGGGAACAAGTGAAGATGCTCATTGGCAACACTACACCTGCCTTGAGAAATGTCTTGATCATGCACCGTCCTACCACAATGAATGAACTCTATGACAGTGCCCGATACTTACAAGCCCACTTCAAGGATGCCACCATGATAAACCCTTTGGATCCTAAACCTAGAAACTTTAGGAAGACCCCCTTTGCACCAGTTGGGCCTACAACCGAAGGAGTGGTCAACAACGAAGCTATAAATATTGTAGGGAACCAGGGAGGGAACCGTCAAAATCAGTACAGAAACCCACCACAGAACCCTTCCTATTACCCCCTCGGCCAAGAGTTAGGCCACAACAACCACGACAACCACAACAACCACCTCAGCCAGTAGCACAACCCCAGCAACCTCGTCAACCTACCTACAATAGGGCACCACCACCACCCAATCAGGCACTACGAAGGGGAGGTCCTAGGAGAGAGAACTACCAGCAACTCCCTTACTCCTTGACCGACATCTTCAATGTACTCATGGCGGAGAAACAATTGGAATTGCCCAAGGAAAGAGAGGTTTGGCCAACAAATGTAGATATATCCCGATACTGTGCTTACCACCGGTGTCCTGGTCACACTGTAGAAGTGTGCTTTCAATTCAAGGATTACATCCACGATTTGAATGACCAAGGAAGCATTGATTGGGTCCAAATGGGGGAATGCATACAGGTAATGAAGGCTAGGCAGCAGCAGCGGCAGCGTCCACCGGCTCAACCTCAACAACAACCTGGCTTGGGGATTGTCTAGAATCCGCTCCCATTACATGCTCCCGCTCCAGCACTGGCACCAGCACATCCAAACCCAGGAATTGGTTTAGTACACTCCATTGTCCAGGGAGATGTCAGCCGTGCTCAAGGTTGGCAACTAGAAACCCAAAATGCAACCATGCCTATCAACCCGACTAGGCCTCCTACTAGGCAGATAATCCGTGCACCTGCTACTCCACAACCACCACAAAGCTCAATAACCCAACCCCTTGCCGCCACTTCTTCTCGCCGGCCCATCATTAGGCCAGCCCCCTCCTTAACTACACCTCCTTCAACCATTGCTACACACCGGCCCTTGCTCATCCGACCACCACAATCATCACCAAACCTCGAACCCCCCACCTACGAGCTCTACCACTCCAAAACCCCAACCTATCATACCACCAACACCACAACCAATCCCACAACCTACACCTTCATTAAATTCATCAACCATACGCACCCCCGGCCTCTTCTTATTAGGCCACCGGTATCACCATCACTACCACCTACAATTCCTACCCTCTACCAACTAACCCCATCATCCCGGAACCATCAATCCCATTACCTATCATACCCGCACCTACACCACATCCACGAGAACCCACCCCTGATTAACCTGTCACCTCTACCCGACCGCCAAATAGCCCGGTGCTTCGGAGTGGGAGGATGTTCAGCCCGGTTCTTTCCCCAAGCCAGAACTCAACCGCAAGAGCCAGTGGAGGAGGAACAAGTTGAAGAGCCATTGCCAGGCACGGCGTATGATCTGTTAAAGCATTTGGATAAGACACCAGCCCGTATTTCTATACTTGAGTTGATCAAAAGATCAAAAGTGCACCAGGAGATTCTACAACATTACTTACAAAGGGTCATGGTGAATGAAGATCTCCCACACAAGAAGATCACTACGGTGTTAGCCCCTAGAAGTGAGCACCCAACACTCACTTTCTCTCGGGAAGAATTAAGCGGATCCGAATTTAGAAGATATGCTTTGCATGTGGCCGTGGTTATTCGTAATATTGAAGTGAAATCGTGTTTGGTTGACACTTTGGAGCTTCTATCAATGTTATGCCGCCGTAAACTTCTGGTTGTGTGGCATTTACGAGCAAGAAATCAAGCCATCCTGTGCCATGGTGACAGCCTATGATAACTCCAAGAAGTCTGCACGTGGGGTGCTCACTCTAGAAGTCAAACTTGGACCATGTACGGTCACAACAGATTTTCATATTCTAGAATTGGATGCAACTTTTCGGGCTATACTTGGGAGGCCATATTTGGAGGCAATAGGAGCTGTGGCTTCAACAAACCACCAGTGCATAAAATTTCCCTTTAAAGGACAGGTGGTCAAGGTGACTAGCATGCCTATAAGAGATGAGATGAATGATGTTTTTACATCACCCCTAGGTCTGTCAATACAACCCCAGATCTCAGTGAGAGAATTGCCAGAAGTCAGATGCATGACCGCCTCTCTACCCGACACAGTGGGATGGCGGATGATGATGAAATTGGGCTATCAGCCTGGAAGAGGTTTAGGCAAAGATCTTCAAGGGATCACTCAGCCAATTGAAAATGCGAAAAGGCCACGCAGGCAGGGGTTGGGATTTGAAGAGGGTTCCATCCCAAGGAGGATCTTCCAGCCAGGATATGCCGTGGGGCTCCACACCTTCTTTATCAAAGGGGAGACCATGATGATGGCTGAAGATGGCAAGAGTTCCATGATGACAGCTGTCAAGAGAAGAAAAGCTTTAGAAGAAGAAGAAGAAGACTTGGAAGACCTGTGCTTATCTCTAACTCGTTTGTTCTCAAGTGGGGAAGAGCACCAGGAATCACTCAAGGGCAGACCAATATTGGATCATCTGGTTGAGCATACCACCCAAGTCAAAACCATTCCACGAGGCCCAAATATAGCAATCCCATGTTTGAACCTCGTACCTTTATTTCTAGATCTTTTGGATGGGCTTCAGGGCCCACTTACCCACATTGGGCCCATGTGCCCTCTTCAACCTTCTACTCTTATTGGGCCAGCTTGCCCATTTGCTTCCCTCATCAGCTTCAGAACTGAGGGCTTTTCTCAACATGGGCTCACATGCCCATTTATTTCTATGATCAGGTCCACGTACCCGTTTACTTTCTTCATCCGTTTTGGACCCATGTGTCCACTTTCTATTACCATTGGGCCCACGAGCCCCTTTTTCACTTTTATTCTTAAGTTTTTCTCTCTTTTAATTCAGTCATCTTCTAGCAAGCCTCGAGTCACTCAGGCTCATTCTATCTTTTTACTTGAAATTTCCAAAAAAAAAAAAAACGTCTCCTCTGAAACTCACATTTCCATCGAGGAGACATCTCTACTCATCCCAGAGGGTGTTCCCAATCATGGATCCCTCTTTTCTGAATCATTGATCGATTTACTCGATCCTCCCTCCACTGTAAATACCACCTTTCCAGCTTTATCTTCAGTAGGTCAAGTTAGGTTAGGAAATAGGAAAGTCAGAGGTAAGCGAGTTCCAAATAGGTATACGCAACGGTTGGCACGAAATGCGTAGAGTGTGCAAAGGTGCCAAACTTTTTAGATGATACTATCCAGCTAGATGAAATCCGACATGAGGATGAGCATAACATAGATCATACTTTGGGAGTATATGAGGTGGTATCAGAGAAGGATCCCGAATCCGAGGATGAAATCGAGGACTTGGCTGATGCATATGCATCTGGACTTAGAAGATTTGAAGAACTATCAGCCACAGGGAATGAACCGACCAAGGAACTGAATTTAGGAACCCTGGAAGATCCTAAGACTATCCTCATCAGTACAAACCTCACTCCCTCAGAAGAACAACGTTTGATCAAAGTTTTGGAAGAATATAAGGACACGTTCGCATGGACATATGAAGATATGCCGGGATTAGATAATTCATTGGTTGAACATAGATTAACCTTGAAACCTGGAACTACCCCGGTTAAACAAAAGCTCAGGAGGTTCCACCCTGATATTGCACTCAAAATGAAAGAAGAGGTCGACAAACTACACCAAGCAAAATTTATTAAGGTTGTCCTATATCCGCAATGGGTGGCTAACATAGTCCCTGTTATGAAGAAGGATGGACGAATTCGGATTTGCATAGACTTCAGGGACTTGAACCGAGCGTGTCTAAAGATGATTTTCCTTTACCTCATATCGATGTTTTGGTTGATAACACAGCTAGATTTGAAATGCTTTCATTCATGGATGGCTATTAGGATACAATCGAGATCCGGTTAGGCGAGGAGGACCAAGAAAAGACCTCGTTCACTACACCTTGGGGAACATATTGCTATGTTGTCATGCCCCTTTGGGTTAAAGAATGCCGGTGCTACATATCGGAGGGCTATGATGGCTATCTTTCACGACATGATGCACACCCTTGTAGAGGTGTATGTGGATGATTTGGTTATCAAGTCCAAGAGTCGGGAAGATCATTCTGAAGTGCTAAGGAAGGTCTTGCAAAGAGCTAGAGAATACAAGCTAAAAATGAACCCTAAGAAGTGTACATTTGGAGTTTCATCAGGAAAGCTACTTGGGTTTATAGTAAGCAAAAGGGGCATAGAGATCGACCCAAACAAGGCCAAGGCAATTATTGGTATGCCTCCTCCAAAGAATATGAAAGAGCTTCGAGGATTGATTGGGAGGCTACAATTTGTCCGCCGGTTTATCTCACAACATTCCCAAAAGTGTAAACCTTTCTATGAGTTAACCAAGGCGGGGGCCGAGTTTAAATGGGATTCGAAGTGCCAGGAGGCGTTTGAGGGGTTGAAAACATACCTGGCAAGTCCCCCTGTACTTAGACCACCAATTCCCGACAAACCCTTGGTCCTCTACATTTCGGTTCTTGAGAACTCTCTTGGGGCAGTCCTTGCACAAGTTGGTGAAGAAGGGAAAGAACGAGCTACTTACTACTTGTCTAAGATGTTTGATGCTTGTGAGCTGAAGTACACTGTTGTAGAAAAGACCTGTGCTGCTCTTGTTTGGGTGGTTCAGAAACTCAAACATTATTTCCTTGCTCACCAAGTCAAGCTCATTGCTCGTATCAATCCCATTAAGTTTCTGTTAGAGAAGACGCCTTGACCGATCGGTTAGAGCGATGGCAGAGTTTCTTATCCCAATTTGATATCACTTATGTCCCACGAAGGCAATCAAGGGTTATGCTATTCTTGAACACCGTGCCCATCGTCCCATACCCATCTTTGACCCAGTCCGGTCGGAGTTCCCGGATGACGAACTAATGTCAGTCCGATCTTCCAATCTTTGGACATTATATTTTGACGGGGCTCTGAATTCTCATGGTAGAGGGATAGGTATTGTCCTTCTGTCACCTGAAGGTGTCACCATTCCACAGGCTTTTCAGCTTAACTTTCCAAAGAACCAACAACATAGGCGAGTATGAAGCCTTGCTGTGGGGCGGAGGCCGCTCATTTCCATGGTGCCACCGAGCGAGTGATAGGTGATAGTCAATTGATCCTACGCCAGGGTCCTATCCAAGTACCGAACTTCTCATCCAAACCTCAAACCCTACCCGGAGCTCACCACTTGCTACATCAAGCTATTCTTCAAACTCACCTTTGTTCATGTCCCCCGCTCTCGGAATATCCTCGCCGATGCCTTAGCTTCACTGGCTTCATCTCTATACGTACCGCTAGGCGAGCGAAGTGCGGACTATCCACATTTGTAAGAGTACAATTCCAGCAATTGAGGATGGACGTTTTCTGAAGGTTAAGGAGAGATTCAACAGAAAGGAATACTTGGAACATAAGGAAGAAATCTCCTTGATTGAGTTCGAAGAATTAGAAGAAGGTGAGAGACCTTGGTATGACGAGATTCAAGAATCGTCAAGATCATCATATCCGCACGGATCAACCACCAAGGAAAAGAAGGCAATCGGAAGAGTATCCCGAGGTATACAATCCTAGGAGGAGTGCTCTATAAGAGAAGCCTAAGTGGACTCTTACTCGGGTGTCTTGATGAAGAAGAAGCCGAGTTGGTCTTTGGAAAGGAAGCACATTACGGAGTTTGCGGTGGTCATGTGAATGCCCAGAAGCCCTTGCTAAGAAAATCATCCGGCAAGGGTATTATCGTGGCCAACTCTAGAAGAAGACCTTTCCATCTTTGTCCGGCATTGTCATTCATGTCAACTCCATGCCGACAAGATTCACTCTCCCGCATCTTCCCTTCATCAAATTCATGCCCCATGGCCTTTCGCCATGTGGGCCTTTGATATCATTGGCCCCTTGAGTGACCTCAACTCCGAAATGCGCTCAAAATCATTCATTCTGATGGCAACGGAGTACTTCACAAAGTGGGCTGAAGCGGAAGCATTCGTGGAGATTAAAGCATCAACGATGCTCCGCCTCCTTCATCAAGCGCAACATCCTGGAGGTTCGGGATCCCCGGCGACATTGTCACCGACAATGGGCCAATTTCTTTCTCAAGATCTGCGTGATCTTTGCAATGTATTACATTTCATTGCATCATTCATCACCATACTATCCTCAAGGCAATGGTCAAGCGAAGCCACCAACAAAACCTTAATCAAAATCATCAAGAAATCTTGTAAGTCTAGCAAATTTGCCGGCGGCACGATAAGCTTGTAGATGCTCTATGGGCTTATCGTACTTCGTAAGGACTCCCACTGGACAAACCCCGTATGCTTTGGCATATGGGATGGAAGATGGTCCCTTACGTATTACTTCCATCTCTCCGAGTTCGGCTCGACGGGGATATTCATTGATGAGAGACGAGAATCTCTCCTTGCACGGCTTGAACTCTTGGATGAAAGAAGGCTAGCCGCCGCGAGCATGCCGGACTTATCGAATAGACTCAAAAGGTTTTATCAAAAGAGGGTGGTCGAGAGAAAATTCGAAATCGGTGAGATGGTAGTCAAACGCATATTCGTTAAGCCGGGGGTCCCCGCTCCAAGTTGCAACCTAACGGGAAGGGCCTTTTGTAATCACTTTGAAAAGTATCCGGGTAATGCATATATGAATTGACTAATGCGGATGGAGAAAAATTAAATCATCCTTGGAATGGAGTTTACCTCAAAAAGTACTTTCCATAAAAATGGAGAAACCACTGGTATAATCTCAAGTCATCGATCCTAGGTTGTTCGTGAGAAGTCAAGAGGAGGTACCAACGTACACACACAACACTTCACGATCCTAGAATCCCGGACAACCCGACGCTTGCGAAAGGCAAGGCAGAAATCTAGAAATGGAAGGAGTACCCTTACCCTATTCTCTTCTACTCGGTCCAAGATAGGGAGAGAAAATTAGAGAGGGGTAGTATCGAAAACACTCGCCACCCTAGTAGGAGGCCGTCTCGGAAGGGTACAAAAGGGTGCCAAAAGATGGGCAATGAACCCCTCAGGTTAGAAAAAAAAAATGATCAACCTGTCTGAATGAGTACCCAGAATGATAGTCATGGCAAATGGCAGTAAAAGATGGGCAATGTCCCCACGGGTCAAAAACCTGTCCAAATATATGTCACATAGAAAAAAAAAACAAGAAAAGAAAGAAAAACCCAAAGAGGCCGAACCCCAATGGGTAATTTGAGTGAGAGTAGAGAAATCCCTCTCAATATCTTCAAACCCTATCAAGGACTTCCTCTATACTCTTCCTCCTTAAACTCCTTGGGTAGGGTAAACCGACAAATCCGGGTGGAATCCAAGCCGATCAAAGGAAGAAGGTTAGAAGGATTCTAGGTAGGGAACTTTATTTTTGCACGTGGCATCTACCACTTGAGTCTTGACGAACTCCAAAGACCGATGGTAATGTCTCGAATACGGCATTTTCTCCACAAAAAAATACATATTTCAAAAATCCAAAAAAAAATACATATTTCAAAACCCACAAAAAATGCATATTTCAAAAAAAACAAAAAAAACATATTTCAAAAACACCAAAAAAAATGCATATTTCAAAAACCCAAAAAATTGAATATTTCAAAAACCCCAAAAAAATGAATATTTCAAAAATTCAAAAAAAATACACATATTTCAAAAATCCAAAAAAATTGAATACTTTTGAAAATCCAAATGATTGTTTTCAAGAAAATCCAAAAAAAAAACAAACAAAAAACAAACAAAACAAAAACAAAAATATTTTGCTTAGTCATGATCATTGCCTTAGTTGCATCCATGCTTATTTGATTGTCATGCATATTTTTATTTCTGCATTGCATATCCATTTTTGCTTTAATTACCTTGTTAAGAAGGCTCTTCCCTTTGACCTAAGTCAAAGTTGACCATAATGGGCAAAGGGATGAGTCATGGTGAAGATCTAATCTCCTTCTGTCAAGTGTTTCAGGCATTTCAATACAGGAGAGGAGAGGATTCACACCATGACAGGTAAGTTCTCTCAACCCCCCATTTCATTTTCATTTGTTTTATTCCACCTTGTTAAGAAGGCTCCTCCCTTTGACTTAAAATCAAGGCATACGATATACAGGCAAAGGGATGAGTCATAATGAAGTTTTAATCATTTTTTAAGTGTTTTCGAAAGCCGAAAAGCAAAAAAAGAGAAGGGCGATCGGTACATTTTTTTCAAAAAAAAAAAAAAAATTGGCCATAGGGCGCATGTGCCCTCATGCAGGGGCACATGGCCAGTGCCCCACCCCGGGCGCATGGCTGTGCCCCCGATCGGGGGCACATGGACAAAAAATTCAAAAAAATCGGAAAAATCTCAAAAAGTGAGAAATTGTCTATAATGTTAAAATTGACATTTTTGCTAAAGGAACCATCATCAAAAACTTTGTTTTGAGCTCCAAATGATGGTTCAAATAGTAAAACCTTCAATTGATTATTTCATGAACAATCTGATTCATATGACAATTCTGTCTGTTGGGTACTAACCAGAAGTGTGCAGGCAAACTTTTTTAGTCCTAACAGGTGAATTGGTAAGATCAATGTTCCCCAAGGAACGTCATGCCAACCTTGCAGCGAAAAGGAAGCACCACCCAGCTGAACATCCTTATGGTGTTGTATTCCGTCAAAAGGCAAGACAAGGATGGACCAGAGATGCGATGAACCAGCGATCGATGCAGCTTACTGAAGATTTCATCCTCGGCTTCTCATCAATCTCACATCACATCACCACCATCACTTCATTTTTTGCACTTCACATCACTTCTACTATCTCGTCACTTAGCTATGCTAGGTCCACTTTATACATATTATATGCATTAATGTTAAAGACCTTGAGAGTGCAGCTGACTGGCCCCGGGGTCCCCTTCAACAAAATCTTCGACGGCTTGGTCATTTCTTCACACTCACGGATAAGCCAAAATTGAACATTGGAGGGACGATAGTTCCTAATCGGGTGTCTTGACCTCCAATAGACAATCTATATCTTCAACTATTTTCTACATGATTTTCTGTGTTCACATCCATCTCCTTTTCTTTCTTCATCATTACCAATTCTATTTCATTATGTTTTCTCTTTCCTTTATTTCATCATGTTTTATATTTCTTTTATCCCTTTATGTTTTATTCCTTCCTTTTTGTTCCACCATGTTTTATTCTATCCTTTCTTTTATCCCACCATGTCTTTAATCCTACCCCACCGTGGCAATTGGTCATGCCATTGTTTCTTCTTTACCATCATACTATGTTAGTCCCACCATTGTCTTTCAATCCCACTATGGCTTAAATCTGTCTTGTCGTTTTCCGAATACTTGACTTTCTGCTAGAGCATGATTCATGGTTTTCATGATACCCGAGCAATTTTTGTTTCGCTTAAACGAACCCTTTTAGAATTTGAGATTATTCCACTCAGAATTAAACTGAGTATTTTGGTGAAACTTGAATGAACTTGAGATTCCAAATATGATGGATTGGTATTCTTTTCATTTTTAAGATCAACTTCTCTTTTACAAAACTTTAGCCCATCATGATGCAAGAACACCGCAAAGTTCGGGTTGCTGGCTGATGATGAACCTACGAATTCGAGGACTCCTCACCACGCTGAGGGTTGGCTACATCCTTTTATCCTTTATCACTTACTTTTTCATCTCTCGTGCCAAGGGCATGTCTTTTACCAGTCAATTATATGAGGTTTTGATAGAACATGAAAGCGATCTAGAATACTCAGAGAGATTCATTTTGCTGGATTGGGTAGATAAGCGTGTCTATATCTACACCTTGATGCCACCTTTTCAGTCCATCACCATTCCATTTCACTACATTCATCTACGCTCACTTGCATTCCATTACAGTTCACTACGAATAACTCCGCTTCATTACATGCCACTCCCTTACAAAGCCAACATCAAGGCGAGGCAAGCTGTAGACACGCCAAATTCGCCTAATTCAGAGCATAAAACTCATGTTTTATAGGGTAACATGTATGATTGACCTTATAATGATTCCGGGTCCTTTTAAGTTGATTTGGAGCTTCGCCGAACGAAATCGGATGTTTTCCGACGTTTTCCGCAAAAAGCCGTAATTTCCGAGCGAAAGGCCACGTAAATCGTGTGAACATAGAAATTGGCTGAATGACCAATGCCTAATGATCATGCATTGAAGGTTATGGTCATATTCACACTCCGGACAAGTTTTGTTGCATTCCGTGCCTTTCCGGTTTGCCGTCGAAGTCATTTTGACCTATATCGGATCTTCTGTTCACTACCCTAACTTCCAGACAAAATTCTGAAGTTTTGGAGGTTGTGGTGGCTGATCCGATGCTATATAGAGCTTCTTCGGCCTGTTATCTTTCCAACGCAACAAACGGCGTCGAATTCCGAGTTCGGGAGTGTTCGCAATGGCTTCCGGAAGAAGGACGCGCAGCCGTCCCATGCGCCCGAGGTTCCCGGGGCACATGCGCTCGGGACCCAGGGCACATGGCCATGCGCCCTACCAGTGAGGCACGTGACCATGTGCCCTCACTTGAGGGCACATGCGCCCCACCTTTGAGGCACGTGAGAACCAGTTTTTCACCGGGACTCTACTGCTCAACCGACGGACCGGATAAGATCGAATTTTTCAGAGATGATAAGATATGCCCCCCCTGGGGGGCGCATGCGCCCTTCAGTGGGGCGCATGCGCCCTCGCCAGGGCGCATGCGCCAGGGGTGGGGCGCATACACCCTATTTTTAGCTCGGACAAGATCGTCTCGTTCTCCCTATAAATGGACTCGATTCTGGTCGTTCCGGGGAGGAGGACGACTCCCCGAGGCATCTCAAGACGTCCTATCACCCTCCTGCATCTATTTTATGATTTTTAGAGAGAGAATTTCGAGTTTTTAGAGAGAGAAAAGTCGGTTCAAGAGAGAGGAAGGCTGTTCTACAGGTGATCTGCCAAGTCTCTCTTCTTCGACCTCTACAGAAGTGTGTGGACGTCTTCTGCCTGTGCTCTCTTCATCAAAGTTCTTCCTCTCCAAGTCTTCTTGAGTTTACAATCAACGGAACTTGATTCAGAGGTCGGGGCTGGTCGCGACGAGTGCAGAAGCAAAGTCGCGCCTGGCAGATCCTGGACTACTACTCGGCTTTTTCGACAACACAGATTTGGCTATATCTTCCTCTATTTAACTCAGAATCTTTCAATTCTTTTTCCTATCTCTTTGTTTAGTGATTCTCCATCATACTATCATTTTTTTACATTTTTTTGCATTACTTTTACTCTGTTAATCCGAAAATAAAAAAAGGGGTTAGAGATAACCCGAATCCGGTCAGTTTCTAGTCAATTGTGTGTTTTTATGTCATTCTCTTTACATATACTCCACTTTGTCTAGTTCTAATTGTCTATTTCACTTGTTTATTTGTCTAGTTGCACAGAACATCAAGCACCCACCGCGTTGAGGACTCTTCTTCATTGGCCGGCCGAAGAAGGAGAAGCTTAAACTCACACTCTTCACGCTAAGGTACACACGGTCATCTGTCATTTTAATTCTATAAATCGGAACCCACGGTTCCTGGCGACCACGTTTATTTCTTCTCACCCTCCTCCCACATGACCCGAACCGTCTCTTTGGTGATCGAGCGACGCCAAGGGATGAAAGTTCGGGGATCAATGTGAGTGTGGGACCGAGGTGAGAGTTGCTTTCCGAGCTTTATTCATTTCTTTCCTCATCCCCTCTTGAGGTGACGATCTGGGTTCACGGACTTCCCTGAAAAGGAGAGGACCCCGTCGAATTTTCAGAGTCGACAAAGGCCATCCACTTAAACGGTTTGAATCAGCAAGGAACAACCACTCTTCATCTCTAGTGAGGGATTTTTTAAATCCCAAGAAGGTATATTCGATCTCCTTCTTAATCGGTTCTCGATTTTGTCGTTTTGGATTTAATTAATGCTAAGATCTTGAATTCAAGAAATCAAAATTATTTTAAATGCTTATATTGATTTCGTACACTTGGCACTTGAAATGTTCATTGAATTTCCATGTTCATGTTAGAATACACCAGGTGTGGCAACTAGTGTGCCATGTTCAATGTTGTCCAAGCTGAATGTGTGCATGTATATGTCCTTCCCATAGTAAAATCTCGCTTGATCGAAAAAAAATTGGCACCATGCCACCTTGTTTTCCTATTGGTGTGGAATTTTTACTCGTCCTACAAGGCGCAGTCTTTTGACTTTCCACGTAGTGGGAGGGTCCGTCTACAATGGGAAGTGTGTACCATGCCTATGCTCGGGTCAGCATTCCGGAGGCATAGTTGGATTAACTGTCCAATTGTGGATAGCCTATGAAGTGGTGAGAATCTCTTTGTTTAAGTTTGGCATTTCACATTTAGATTTAGTTAAGTGTAATTTTTAAATGTCCAATGCCCAATGGGCTAGTTTCATCAGCACAATGGGCTGCTCTTCATGTCTCATGGCCTAATAGGGCCAGCTTCATGTCATGTCAGCCTGGTTGGCCTTATTTGCTCCCCATGGCCCAGTTGGCCTAATTTGCACTCCTATTTGGATCAGAATTGAGAGCCACTCTCTCAGCCCTTTGCCCATCAAGTGAGCCAAAGGGGATCAGACCATCACCCTCAACTTAGTCTTACAAGGACCTACTGTAGCCTTGGTTTGGGGCACTATGGGAACCTCAATTAAAATTCTTTTATGTATGAAGTGTTTTGAAAAGAGTTTGTTTTTGTGTTCAAAAATATTGAGATTCGAGTTTTCTAGCAAAATAGGTGATAGACTATAAAGATATTAGATAGTTGGGTGATATTAAAAGAGTATAGAACGAGGTTTGGGTTATGTGAAAATATTTTTGACCATTCTCCATTGGATGGTGCGAATATTCCATTTTTATTTACATTGATTAACTACTCGAATACTCTTGATTAACTACCGTAGCGATCCTTTTGACGAGAGCATGCACATCCACAATGCTTAAAGAATGCAAGGGGCTCCAACCTTTTGGGCCCAATGAGATGCAAACAAGTTTGATTAAGTTTTGTTTGAGGTTGATTTAAGTTTTGATTTCAAGTTTGAATTTGATTTGAAATTTGTTGAGTTTTGATTGTTTTACTTTAATTGGTTAAAGTTTGTTTTATTTTTGTTTGAATTTAAAACTTTAGATGTGTTGAACAATTTGACTTGTTTAAGTTTAGTGGACTTGGATTAAGTCAATTTCATATGGTTTTCTTATATCGGTTGATGTTTTAATATCGATTCAGCTGTGTTCGGTATGTTTTAAATGTTTTGAAGCTTGGTTCAAATTGATTAAGCTCGAACTTCAGATTATTAATGAACTAATTTTACATGTTTTGAGATAAAATTCAGACACATTAATGTGGTTTTATTATGTTCTTTTCAATTGGTTGTAAATTATTTTTTTCACTTGTTTAAGTAATTGAATTCCATTAAATCAAAATTTCCAAATTGTATTAAATCTAATTTTTATTGGATATTGAGGCTTTAATGACCTGTTTTAAGTGTGCTTTAAGGTTGATCTAAGTTTACTTTCAGATCTATTTACGTTAACTTCATATTTTGTTGACTTTTGTTCGGTTTGCATCACATCCGGTTTGTCGGGCTAGTGTTAATGTCTCGTCACACCATGTGTGTTCGGTATGTTTTAAATGTTTTGAAATTTGATTCAAATTGATTAAGCTCGAACTTTAGGTTGTGAATGATCTGATTTTACATGTTTTGCGATAAATTTTAGATGCATTAATGTGGTTTTAATGCATTCTTTTCAATTGGCTGTATTTTTTTTTACTTGTTTAAGCAATTGAATTCGATTGAATCAAAATGTCCAAATTGTATTAATTCTGATTTTTATTGGATATTGAGGCTTTAATGACTTATTTTAAGTGTGTTTTAAGGTTGATCTAAGTTTACTTTTAGATCTGGTTAAGTTGACTTCAGATTTGGTTAACTCTTGTTCAGTTTGCATCACATCCGATCCGTCGGGCTAGCGTTGATGTTCGGTCACACTAATTTGAGTTGACACTTGAAATGTTCATTGAATATCCATGTTGGTGTACATCTAATGTGGCAGTTCATATGCCATGTTCAATGTTGTCCAATGTGAATGCATACTATTTCCTTGGTGTAAATTTCCACTTGACCGAGAAAATTACGGCAGTATGTCGCCTTATTTTTCGATCGGTGTGGAATTTATCCATCCTACATAGCATAGTATTTTGACTTCCAAGTAGTGAGAAGGGTCCATCTGCAATGGGAAGCGTGTCTCATGCCTACGCCTGAGTTGGCATACTGGAAACGTGTCTAGGCTAGCCACCCAATTTTGACATTTTGCCATCAGAATTAGTTAAGGTTTATTTTAAGTGTCCAAGGCCTAATGGGCTAGCTTCATGTCTCATGGCCTAATAAGGCCGGCTTTATGTAATGTAGGCTCATTGGCCTATTTTGCACTTCCATGGCTCAGTTGGCTTGATTTGACTTCCATGGCCCAATTGGCCTGATTTGTATCATGTTTGGACCAGAACTGAAAGCCACCCTCTCAACCCTTGACTCATCATTTGAGCCAAGGGGGATTAGGCCATCACCCTCAACCCGGTTCTCACAAGGACCTGTTGTAACCTTGGTTTGTAGCACCTATTTTGAGCGCCTGTTTTGAGCACATGTTTGTAACATTTTTTGCACTTGCATCCATGCTGTAGCAATGGTCAAATGGGGCCTCAGAGGGGCTGAAATGAACCAGCCAAGGTGCTGGTTGGAGGTACTGCACAAGGGTAGGTTTAGGACAAGTTTGGAAGGACTATACAAGGGGTAGTGGAATGGGAATTTCAATGCCACAAAGGGGTTGTTTTTAAAATGTAAATGGAGAAGGCTACACAAAGGGGGCTGTCTTGATTGAAGTTGAGAATCCTCTTGGAGAAAACTTGGCCCGTCTTGTGGATCCAAGGATGCCTAGAACATCACCCTTTCCTTTAACCAAAACATGAGATCAAGAGCCCGCTTGAGGAGACTTAGCCCATCTTGTGAATCCAAGAATGCCTGGGACATCACTCTCTCCTCCTCAAGAGACAAAGGGTCTACATAATAAATAGAAGTAGGGCCAAATGGCTGCTATTTGAATGGCTAACAAGGGGGCTGGAGGCAAGTTGTGCAGGGACTTCTTTAAGTGGCCAGCAAAGGAGTTATTTAGATGACTTGATTAGGGACAATTTCATAGGTATTGAGGGGGCTTGATTGTTAAGGGTTTTAGGAGAAGCTAAAGGGTGGAGGAACAAGAGGGGAAGAAGAAAAATGAATGCTACAACTTTTATTTCTCTACTCAGCTTGTTTCTTTTTTCTTTTTCTTGTGCTACAGGTGGTGTTGAAGATGGAAGGACTATGTGCCCTTCTTCTTCTTTTTTCTTCTTCTCCTTGTGTAGATGGTGTTGGAGGAGAAAGATGAAGTTTCTATTGGTGTTGAAGACCACCTAAAGGATGAAGAAGTCATGTTCCTCTTGCTAGATTTGGCACACCAACCAAGTGGGCTGGTTGCACCTATTGTTGGCGCACCTGCTGGATGACATCTTTTTCTTCTTCTTCTTCTTCTTCATTTGGTGTAGACATGCCAAATTCACATAATTCAGAGCATAAAACTCATGTTTTATAGAGTAACATGTGTGGTCAATCTAAAAATAATGTTGTATCTTTTATTGTTAATTTGGAACTTTATCGAGTGGAAATGGACATTTTTCAGAGTTTTTCGAACAAAGTCGTAAGTTCCAAGCAAAAGTCACGCATAGATCGCGTAAACACAGAAATCGGCTTGATGATGAAAGCCTAGTGATCAAACATTGAAGGCAATGGTCAAATTCTCGCTCTGAACGTGTTTTGTTTCATGTTGTGTCTTTTCGGTTGCTGTTAGAACCATTTCAACTAGCATTGGATCTTTCATCCCACTATCCCAACTTCCAGATGAAATTATGAAGTTTTGGAGAGTGTAGTGGCTGATGCGTCACTGTAGAAAGCTTCCTCGCCTAGTTATCTTTGGAACACAAGAAACGACATCGAATTTTGAGTATAGGAGTGTCTATAATGGATTTCAGAATGGAAGTGTGCAAATGTAGTCCCATGCTCCCCAGGACAGGGTGCATGTGCCCTACCAGGTGGGGCACATCCCAATGCACCCTACTAGGTGGGACACATTGCCATGTACCCCTGATCAGGGGCACATGGCACTGGTCCTCAACTTCAATTCTACTTCCGACCAGATCGATCTGAAAATCATGCTTCAATTATTCTTTATTTTTTTGGATTCACTTCAATTTTGGATGTGCCCCCAGAGGGGGTACATGCCCTATTTTTAGGAGTTGATGAGGTTCAATTTTTCCCTATAAATTCAGTCAACTTTTGGTCATTCAAGGGTTAAGTTCACAACCCCCCGGGCTTCCAAAGATGTCCAATTTCTCTCCTACTTTATTCTGGTGATTTTTAGAGGAAGAAATTCAAGTTTTTAGAGAGAAAAAAGTCAATTTTGGAGAGAGAAAGGTTGGTCTGCACGTGTTCAGCCTGCTCTCTGTTCTTTGACTTCTACATAAGCATGGGGACATCATCTGCTTGAGTGGTTTGAAGAAAAGTTCTTCCTCCTTGAGTCCTCTTTCGTTTACAATAGATGGCATGCAATTCTGTGGTCGGTTCTGGTTGTGGAGAGCTCTGAAGAAAAGTCGTGCCTGGCAAATCCCGGTTACTATTTGGCATTCTCGACAAACCTAAATTTGGTCATATCTTTCTCAATCAAGCTCAGAATTGATCTATTCTTCTTTATATCTCTTTATTTAGTATTTCTCCATCTATTTTCACATTATTTTCATTAGTTTTAGTTTTTAATTTAAAAATATAAAAAAGAGGTTAGAAGTAACCCGAATCCGATCAGTTTCTTTTCAATCATCTATTTTTATGTCATTTTCTTTACACCTACTTCACTCTATTTAGTTAAAATCATCTTTTCACTTGTTTTTATTGTAAAGTTTCATAGGAAACTAAGCACCCACGCATTGTGGACTCTTCTTTATCGGCCGACCGAAAAATGAGAAGTTTTTACCCACATTCTTTCTGCTAAGGTACATACATGGTCACTTTTCTATTTACTTCAATTGCATAAAACGGAGCATGCGGCTCCTAGCGACCACATTATTTAATTAATGCATTAATTTATTTTATTTTGTTTACCCACATGACCCGGATAGTCCCTTCAACACCCCAATGATGTTGATGGCTAAGTATTTGGGGATCAATGTGAGTGTGGGTAAAGAAGTGATTATATTCTCTTTCTCCTCCCTCTTTCTTTATCTTTGAGGTGACGATCTGGATTCACTCATCCTAATTTCGGAGTCGACAACACTCTTTTGGTGAGCACAGTGAGACAAACAATATCTTTAACCATGAGTACTTAGTGTTTATGTGCAAAGTTCTAGTTTTAGACTAGTTCCTACGTGAGCCTCTCTTTCTAACATTCTCAACTTGATTCCATCTCAAATTTTATGATTTCACCTTATTTCATTAGATCTGAAGTGCCAAGTCTTTTATTTAATTTTTGCTATTTTATTTCATCTGGTTCTCACATAAACCCACCTTTGCTTTTAAAACTGGTTCCCATGCGAACCAACTCCCTTCTACAAACTAGTTCCTGCGTGAAACAAAATTTGTTTTCTACCTTTTAAATCAAGTTTTATCCTTTTATTGTAGGCTATCTCACTTTCAAATTGGTCACCACATGACCCTCTTTTATTTCCAATTGCCATTTAAATCGGTTCCCGCACAAACACCCTTTTCTACTTCAAACCGGTCCTTAAGCGAACCAATTTCTTTCCTTACTTTGGTTCCCATGTCAACCAAACCTATTTCTTCAGATCTATCCCTATGTGAATCAAATCCTTATTTATCTTTAGAGTGGTCCCACATGGTCCTCTCTTAATCATACAAATCGATTCTCGCGTGAACCACCTTCACTTTTTACCTTGGTTCCCAAGTGAACCAGCTTATTCTTACATCGATCTCCACGTGAGAAACACCTTTTGCTTGGCTATCAGATCTGAACCCTCCCTTTTCTATCACTTTTCACCACCTCTCTTTGGTTCTTGTGAGAAACAAGGTCTAAATTCTAGTTTCTAGTTGCTTTTCTAGTTTCTAGTTGCTTGTCCTGTGTGGTTGCTTATTTATTTAATTTTATGTTTTGCTCATTACTTGCATTATCACTTGATTACATTGTGTGTTCCTTCTCTCTACCCCTCCTCTTTTACACTTTTTTGAGGTGGGAGCTCACTCTCCCACATACCCCTCCCATACAAAACACTCTCTTGGTGGATTATAACCTCTCTTATGGGATATTCCTTCCTAGTTGACTTGGTTGGTTTTCATCAAGGCCTTCATAATTCACCATACGTGGAGTATTCATCTTCATGATAGGGTTGATTGTACCACTACCCCAAAACCTGAAGTATCTCAAGTTACCCACACTTGGTGAGATTGTGTGAACCTTAGATCATTGGAGATTGGAGTTAGGATCCTAACCTATTTGTTGAGAGAACAATTCTTTACAATTCATAAACCTAAGGTTTAAACAAATATCATTGCATAATCTTGTTTTCAAGTCTTTGCATCACTTGCTTGTCAAACAAAAATTGAAAACACCAAAAAAATAGCAAAACACCAAAAAAACAAAAAAAAAGTTCTTTGTTTTAATTCCTTTGCCCAACTTGTTTGTTGAAACCAAAAGTGGAAACAACAAAAATTCTTGTTGAAAAACACCAAAAACAAAGAAGAAGTTTTTTTGTTTTTACCCTCTTTTTTTAAAAAGTCGATAGGACGGCAATGCAATTAAGGTCTGGATGACATTTTGGAATGGCGGAACACTTTGAGCATCAAGAGAACGAGATGGATCATCAACACCAACTCTTGATTTTGTCTGATGGTCATGTTATAATGAATCGTTCATAAAAAGTTGGTGCAGAGGAAGCGATGATTCTTATGGGTTCCTTTAGAATCTGTCTCAATCGGAACCGAACGACGAAAACCGAAAACTGATCAAATCGGGTTCGAATATACCTGATAGGGATTCATATAATCCTATGAAGAGGAAGGAGATGAGCTTCTCAAGCTCTTTAAACCATTCAAATGTTCGGTCTCCAGCAGTATCCACATGAACTTCATCCACAACAGGTTCTCCCTTTGAGTCTACCTCGAGAACTCTTCCCGAACGGAGCTCCATCGACCATGGACACCTTCTAGAGAGAGGAGGGGTAGGGAAGAGGCTAGGGACGTGGTTTTCACCCTTGACTTGAATGGGTTTGGCTAAAATTATTAGTATTTATAGAGAATTATCGAATTTTTCATAAAAACCCAAAATCTCCATAAATTACGCCATTCTCCTGTACTTGTGGATAAGTCCTTTTGTGTGTGACCCACTAGGCCCAATAGCCTATTTGGTTGAGACCTAAATAAAATAGAACAATTCTATTTAATTTAATTAAATCCGTTATCCGATAACAAATTAAGACCTATCGATCATGAAGGGTACAAGCCATATCCCATGATCCCAAATGGCTATGGAGATAATCTCATCTCCATTGAGCCTTTCCATCATCAGTTACCGCATGGATATAAACCCTCATCCATTCAATGTACCGGTCGGAAAGAAGTACGACATCGACTGTCAACTCCTTAGTGTATCAACTCTATAGGATCCTGTACTCGGAATTGGATCAATTGGAAAACTCCTTTTCCAATTATTCTATCTACCCTGGCCAGGGATTTAGAGTACTGTCCCATAGGACATTTATTCTCACTTATCGAGAGTGGACGATCCCTTGTTGTCCGCTCAATTGCCTCCATCGGGTTTTCTTTGTGCCCGATCCATCGCTATACTGGACCATCTATACGGTGATCCATAAGACAATGGTCAAAGCACAAGTTCCACCGAACAAGACATCTTTGGCGACTTAGGTCAAAGGTCCAACCATGCAACCATGATGATTGAAAACCCTGATAGACAGTTCGGTAAGATACCATTCAGGGTTTCTAATATGGTCAGTTCAGTGAACTCATTCAACTAATGAGCATCTGTGTGTGTATCTCAGTGTCTCCACACTAATAACCAATGAGATCGATCATCCTCATCACATGAGAAGATATATCAGATACACTAGTCTATCCGGATTCTTGATGACCCGTCTCAATTATCCTATGACTAGGAACATTTAGATCTAATACCTCTAGATGAACAATCTCATTATCATGATCTCATCATGATTTAATCATCATTGCATTTGATCAAGAACTTCATTATGATATTTGCATCTAATAAGAGCTTATAATGAAGATTTGTCTACTTAATTGAATGAGATATATCTAGAAATGTCGAATCATATCATATATGATTGGCTTGTAGGGCATACATTTCTATCAATCTCCCACTTGCACTAAAGTCAATCACCCATCTGGCTGATCTATATCAGCTCGAGATGAAGCTCAAGTACTCTTTGAGTAACTGCTTCAATTAGTGGATCTGCAATGTTATTAACGGTAGATACTCTATCTTTAATTTTATCTCTATAAGCTGCAATCTCTCTGATTGTATGGTATCACCATAGAAGTTCTAAACTTCTGATGAGACATCGGCTCTACCCCATTGTTTTCTCAATAACAATGGTACACTTTCAAAGAAAAATGAGACAATACCATACCTTAGATGAGAATCTTCATCTAAACTACTTCTCAAGTAGTGTGCAACCACTATGTAAACTTGTTTGCATATGTTGTAAAATTTACAGTGTTCTATCACATAGAACTCTTTCAGCTCACTGCACCACCATTATTCTGACTTAATATCAAACTTATTTGATTAGAAGCTTATGTTTGTAAAACTACAAGACTTCGAGTCTTATCCTCCAGTGTATAGAGATACATTCTCAGTGCTTCTCAAGTACCAAGTGATATATCTCTAAACTATCCAATGACTCTCACATGGATCTTCCTGATGATGCTCATAACACTTAGAGCATTAATCATTTCATGTACATAGTATCATAAATGTGATAGACCCTATGACAAAAGCGTAAGGGCTCTACTCATGTGATCTCTTTATCTTTCAAGAAGTCTACAAAGACAACACTTTAGAGAGATCAACTCCACACCACATAGGTAAGAAACCTATCTTGGAGTTTATCATGTCAAACTCTTTGACTATGGTGACTACGTACATTAACTGGGCATTGATTTTAGATCTATTTCCATAGATCTCAAAACCCAAATTATGTTTGGAGGATCATTTTGATAGCTAGGTTCACTTATGATAACACACCTACTTCATTCTCAATGAGTAGTATGTCATCAACATAAAATGTCAAGAAAGTAATAGCATTCCTACTTATCTTCTTGAATACACAAGGCTCCTATTCATTCTTAACGAAGTTATAAGATTTAATCTCATTAAACATTCTATATGATCTATTGGAAGTTTTACTTCAGTCCATAAATGAACTTAAAACACACTCGTCTTGTATGTTATTAGGACTTGATTCCCTATAGTTGTATCATATACACTTGTTTCTCAAAATACCTTAAAAGAACATTGTCTTAACATCCAAGAAGCTTATCTTATAATTAAAGTGTGTAGCAATCAAAATCCAAACTCAGGGTTAGCCCTGACCCTTTTTTTATTTTTTTATGATGTATGAAATGATGTAAAAACTAAATAAAAATGATGTATAAATGATGAACTAAATGATATGAATGAAGAGTTTGAAAAGAGAATATGAATGATTATAGGTAACACAACCCAGGCAAAATGGCAACCGGGTTGGACAGATTCAATGTAAACTACGCAGCTCTAATGAAGAGACTACAACAGACAACACCATTGTCAGAATCGAGTTTCGCTTGTTTCAAAATAAAGTGGACTCACCGAAGGTGGTTTGATATTCATACAAGTTTTCTTTAATCCTTTTATAAGTGGTATGAATTTACTTGAATGTTCTGTTGTTGGAAGCTGTAGATCCGGGAACAACCAGCGCGATGTTGATGCAAGATTTTCCTCGGGAACCACAAATGTCCAAATTAAGGGATTCTTATTGTAAATTAAAGAGGACTCACCAGGTAAAAATTTCTATGAAGGATGTATGGGCTGAATATGCATGTAAGTTTAGTGAAATTGACTGAGAAGATGATGACCAAGAAGAGGAGACTTCGGATCTGTTTGTGCAGTGCTAGTGTAGAAGCTGTCACAAGCCGAGGAGATGTCAGAATCGATCTCAGTTGTTGGAGATGAAATATAGCTCGATGAGTCACACTTCTTCTGAAGGAAGCCAGGCCAGAAAATAATCATGGAGATCTGTAGAAGCCGATGATCAGCGATGCAGTACGTCAGAGCTTAGATCAGCTTCTTTTCACTTCGAGATGATCTCTGGACACCGGGATGAAAAAAGGACGATTTGGGGAGGTTGGAATGATCCTAGGGTGGCTGGAGGACAAGGAGAAGAGTGCTATAAGATGGGGATTCCCTTAGGTCATTCAAATGGGTCTCCTTTTATAGGGGATGAGAAACAAGTCAAAAAAATAGCAAGTTTTGATACCCCCTTTGGTTGAATTTCCTCCATTTAATGATGCTAATTTTCAACATGAGGCTTCTATAAACTTACCCAAATAATTTATATGGATTGAAAACTATGGATCACCTTCCCCATGTTCAAAATATGTCTCCACTTGAAGAGAAAATAAATCTAGTTTAAAAATAGCAAGTTTTGATGTACAAGACAACAAGTTGAATTGCCATCATTTGATGATGATAATTTCGACCATGAAGCTTTCAAATACTTTACCAAGTGATATAGAGGAATAAAAAAGAAAGGTAAGGTCGTGAATTGGTTAGAGATGTGCCCAATGGGCTGGGCTTGCTTGCAATTGGGCTTGATCAGGGGTGTGTGTGGACAGAATTGCGTGTCTGATTTCTAAAGGGCACTATAGCCAAACGGGAGATTAGAATTGAATGCCATTTGTTGCACTAAAAAATGACTAAGAGGAAAAGATTGTTCATGTTGAAGAATTCTTCAATAGACGTCCACAAAATCCTATGAAAAATTTCAAATAGAGGAGATGCCAAGAAAAGCATAATCTTGCATACCACCAATAGCAACATGAAAGTAAGAATGGGCTCTAACTTGTCCTTAGATTTCCAGTAAACTTCTAAGCTCATCCAAAATGGTGGTACAACATGATTTTAATAGTCGAAAAGAGATGTTGCCAATGGAATAAAGGTTTAAGCTCCAAATAAGGCCAAATTGGCGTGTCTACACCATCTGCTCCATAAGATGTAGAACAACTCTTTAGAGAGTTATCTCTTTATACTGACTCAAAAACCTTTCCTCACATACAATCCTTGGTGATGGGCAAGGCGTCCTCTGATCATGCCTTTATTGAAGCCAATCGTGTTGCCTCACCTCCTTGATCCATGGTTTGACCAACTGTAGCTCAACCATCTATGGTTCAATCATCTCTTGTCCAACCATCTATGGTTCAACCATCCCTTGTCCAACCATCTGTGGTTCAACAGTTACTTGTCCAACCATCTGTAGCTTAGCCATCTTACTCTAACCCCGTTGCTCTATTTATCCATCATGTTATGGGGCAATCATTAGATAATTTGCCAATTCACATTTCTAATCCTCAATTCTAGAATCAATCATTTAACCACATACCTACACCAATGAACTAAGAACCTTCTCTCACTAAGGCAATCATGGATTAGCTTAGCCAAATGAATGAATATTATGAAGAGCTAATATGTCGATTGGATTCCAAGTCAACTCCTAAGGTTTCTATTCCTTCTTTGCCAGTTCTTCACTTACCACTTTCAGAATTATTGATTTATCGACGTTACAATGGTACCAGCAATCTTTTTCTACACCTCAAAAATCTTATTTATGAGTCCTCATTTTGGAAGAATGATCATAGGGTCCTTGCTTTCTTGTTCCGCTAATCACTAGAAGGGTCTGCATTAGAATGGTTCTATTCACTCAACTCCTTTGAGGCAAGAGACTTTGACATTGTCAAGACCAAGTGCAGAGACCAAGTAGCACCATCATGTTCAATCACAAATCTGATTGCTGAGAAGATGAAGCATGAGGAGAACTTCATAAAGTTTGCTGACCGGTGGAGGGGAATGGCAGAAAAGTTGACAGATATCATTTCATAAGGGGAACATGTGAAGATGCTTATTGGAAACACCACACCAGCTTTTAAGAATGTTTTGATCATGCACCATCCTACCACCATGAACGAACTTTATAATAGCGCTTGATATTTGCAAGCCCATTTTAAGGATGCCACAATGACAAATCCTTTTGATCCCAAGCCTATAAACATCAGGAAGCTTGTTTCTGCACCAACTAGGTCTACAACTGAGAAAGTAGTCAATAATGAAGCTGTAAACATTGTGGGGAACCTAGGAGGGAATCGCCAAAACCAGTATAGGAACTCACCATAGAACCCATCTTATCGCCACCCTCAACAGCAAGTTCAAGTTAGGCCATAACCACAACAACCTCCTCAACTAGTAGTATAACCTCAGCAACCTCGACCACCGAACTACAATAGTGCACTGCCACCACCCAATCAAGCACCACAAAGGGAAGGTCCTATGAGAGAGAACAATCAGCAACTACCTTACTTCTTGACTGACATCTTCAATGTACTCATGACGCAGAAGCAGCTAGAATTGCCCAAGGAAAGGAAGGTTTGGCTAGTTAAAGTAGATATGTCCCAATATTGTGCTTACCACCAGTAGCCTGGTCACATTGTTGAAGTTTTCTTTCAATTCAAAGATTACATCCATGATCTCAATAACCAAGGCAGTATTGATTGGGTCCAGATGAAGCAATGCTTTCAGGGGATGAAGGCTAGGTAGCAGCGGTGGCAATGTCAACCAGCCCAAGCACAACAGCAACCTAGCTTGTGGATTGTTCAAAACCTACTATTGTTGCATGCTCCTGCTCCAACACCAGCACCAATGCTGTCGAACCCAGGGAATGGCTTAATACACTTTGTCACCCAGGAGGCTGCAAGTCGTGCCCAAGGTTGACAATTAGAAAACCATGACCCAACCATGCCAGTCAACCCAGTTGTGCCTCTTACTAGGACCACTACCCGACAGCTACTATGTGCACCACCTACTCCAAACACACACACCCACCATCTAGCTCAACATCCTAACCATTGGCCGCTACTTCTTCTCGTCGACTTATCATTAGGCCAGCCCCCATGCCAACCACATCTCCATCAAACCCTCCAACCATTGTTGCTCCACGACTTCTTCTTATCTAGCCACCACTATCACCATTATCTTGAAACTCCAACCTACCACACCACCAACTATACAACCACCCATACCAGCACCTCCATCTAATCCACCAACCATTCTCTCACCCCAGCCTCTCCTTATCAGGCCGCCACTATCACCATTCCCAAACCCAATTACCACAGAATCTCCAGTCGTCACCTCAATCCCACAAATCAAGTCACCTACTATACCAGCACCTACAACACCTGCTTCACCACATTCCACTCCAATTAATCCACTACACTTACCTAGCTGCCAAAAGTCTACACGTGGGGTGGTCACCTTAGAGATGAGACTTGGGTGGTGTACTATTACCACAGATTTCCTTGTCCTAGAGTTGGATCCAACTTTCCAGCTATACTTGGAAGAACATACGTAGGAGCAATAGGGATTGTTGCTTCAACGAATCACCAATGTATAAAGTTTCTCTTTAAAGGACAAGTGGTCAAAGTGACTAGCATGCCTGTAAGGGACGAAGTGAATAGTGCTTCTTTTGCATTGCCCCTAAAATTATTTATATAGCCCTGTATCTCAGTGGGAGAATTACTAGAAGTTAGATGTATAATTGTCTCTCTGCTGTCGACTCTGAAAATTCGACGGGGTCCTCTCCTTTTCAGGGAAGTCCGTGAACCCAGATCGTCACCTCAAGAGGGGATGAGAAAAGAAAGGAATAAAGCTCGGAAAGCAACTCTCACCTCGATCCCACACTCACATTGATCCCCGAACTTTCATCCCTTGGCGTCGCTTGATCACCAAAGAGACGGTTCGGGTCACGTGGGAGGAGGGTGAGAAGAAATAAACGTGGTCGCCAGGAACCGTGGGTTCCGAT
Organism: Cryptocoryne crispatula var. balansae; assembly: GCA_036172225.1. Lineage (NCBI taxonomy): Eukaryota > Viridiplantae > Streptophyta > Magnoliopsida > Alismatales > Araceae > Cryptocoryne > Cryptocoryne crispatula. Next base: position 25,005,179 of record CM069925.1, read on the forward strand.
TTATAGAATTAAAATGAAAGATGACCGTGTGTACCTTAGCGTGAAGAATGTGGGTTAAAGCTTCTCCTTCTTCGGCCGGCCGATGAAGAAGAGTCCTCAACGTGGTGGGTGCTTGATGTTCTGTGCAACTAGACAAATAAACAAGTGAAATAGACAATTAGAACTAGACAAAGTGGAGTATATGTAAAGAGAATAACATAAAACACACAATTGACTAGAAACTGACCGGATCAGGGTTATCTCTAACCCCCTTTTTTTATTTTTCGGATTAACAGAGTAAAAGTAATGAAAAAAATGTAAAAAAATGATAGTATGATGGATAATCACTAAACAAAGAGATAGGAAAAAGAACTGAAAGATTCTGAGTTGAATAGAGGAAGATATAGCCAAATCTGTGTTGTCGAAAAAGCCGAGTAGCAGTGCAGGATCTGCCAGGCGCGACTTTGCTTATGCACTCGTCACGATCAGCCCCAACCTCTGAATCAAGTGCCGTCGATTGTAAACTCAAGAAGACTTGGAGAGGAAGAACTTTGATGAAGAGAGCTCAGGCAGCAGACGTCCACACACTTCTGTAGAGGTCGAAGAAGAGAGACTTGGCAGATCACCTGTAGAACAGCCTTCCTCTCTCTTGAACCGACTTTTCTCTCTCTAAAAACTCGAAATTCTCTCTCTAAAAATCATAAAATTGGTGCAGGAGGGTGATAGGACGTCTTGAGATGCCTGGGGAGTCGTGCTCCTCTCCCTGGAACGACCGGAATCAGAGTCCATTTATAGGAGAACGAGCAATCTCATCGGAGCTAAAACATAGGGTCTGTGCGCCCTGGTCCTGGGCGCATGCGCCCTGGTGCCAGGCGCATGCGCCCCACTGAGGGGCGCATGTGCCCCCCAGTGAGGGCATATGCTATCTTCTCCGAAAAATTCGATCTTATCCGGTCCGTCGGTTGAGTGGTAGAGTCCCGGTGAAAAACTGGTTCCCACGTGCCTCAAAGGTGGGGCGCATGTGCCCTCAAGTGAGGGCACATGGTCAGGTGCCTCACTGGTAGGGCGCATGGCCATGTGCCCTGGGTCCCGGGCGCATGTGCCCTGGAACCTGGGCGCATGGGACTGGTTCTGCGCGTCCTTCTTCCGGAAGCCATTGCGAACACTCCCGAACTCGGAATTCGACGCCGTTTGTTGCATTGGAAAGATAACAGGCCGAAGAAGCTTTATATAGCATCGGATCAGCCATCACAACCTCCAAAACTTCAGAATTTTATCTGGAAGTTAGGGCAGTGAACAGAAGGTCCGATATAGGTCAAAATGACTTCGACGGCAAACCGGAAAGGCACGGAATGCAACAAAACTTGTCCGGAGTGTGAATATGACCATAACCTTCAATGCATGATCATTAGGCATTGGTCATTCAGCCAATTTCTGTGTTCACACGATTTATGTGTGGCTTTCGCTCGGAAATTACGGCTTTTTGCGGAAAACATCGGAAAACATCCGATTTCGTTCGGCGAAGCTCCAAATCAACTTTAAAAGGACCCGGCATCATCATATGATCAATCATGCGTGTTACCCTATAAAACATGAGTTTTATGCTCTGAATTAGGCGAATTTGGCGTGTCTACAGCTTGCCTCGCCTTGATGTCGGCTTTGTAAGGGAGTGGCATGTAATGAAGCGGAGTGATTCGTAGTGAGCGTAATGGAATGCAAGTGAACATAGATGAATGTAGCGGAATGGAATGGTGATGGACTGAAAAGGTGGCATCAAGGTGTAGATATAGACACGCTTATCTACCCGATCCAGCAAAATGAATCTCTCTGAGTATTCTAGATCGCTTTCATGTTCTATCAAAACCTCATATAATTGACTAGTAAAAGACATGCCCTTGGCACGAGAGATGAAAAGGTAAATGATAAAGGATAAAAGGATGTAGCCAACCCTCAGCGTGGTGAGGAGTCCTCGAATTCGTAGGTTCATCATCACCGGCAACCGAACTTTTGCGGTGTTCTTGTATGTGATGGGCTAAGTTTTTGTAAAGAGAAGTTGATCTTGAAATGAAAAGAACACCAATCCATCATATTTGGAATCTCAAGTTCATTCAAGTTTCACCAAAATACTCAATTTAATTACGAGTGGAAGAACCTCAAGTTCTAAAAGGGTTCGTTTAAGCATAACAAAATTGCTCGGGTATCGTGAAAACCATGAATCACGCTCTGGCGAGAAAATCAAGTATTCGGAAAACGACAAGACGATTTAAGCCATAGTGGGATTGAAAGATAATGGTGAGACTAACATAGGGTGATGGGAAAAAAGAGACAATGGCATGACCAATTGTCACGGTGGGGTGGGATTAAAGACACGGTGGGATAAAAGAAAGGATAGAATAAAACATGGTGGAATAAAAAGAAAGGAATAAAACATAAAGGGATAAAATAAATAATAAAACATGATGAAATAAAAGAAAGAGAAAACATAATGAAATAGAATTGGTAATGATGAAGAAATAAAAGGAGATGGATGTGAACACATGAAAATCATGTAGAAAATAGTTGAAGATATAGATTGTCTATTGGAGGTCAAGACACCCGATTAGGAACCATCGTCCCTCCAATGTTCAATTTTGGCTTATCCGTGAGTGTGAAGAAATGACCAAGCCGTCGTAGATTTTGTTGAAGGGGACCTCGGGCCCAGTCATTTTCACTCTCAAGGTCTTCAACATTAAAGCATATAATACATATAAAATGGACCTAGCATAGCTAAGTGACAGATAGTAGGAGTGATTTGAAGTGCAAAATGAAATGATGGTGATGATGTAAGATTGATGAGAATGTGGATTTGAGTGAAGTCTTCAGGTAAGCTGCATCGACCGCCTGGTTCATCAGCATCTCTGGTCCATCCTTGTCTTGCCTTCTGACGGAATACAACACCATGAGAATGTTTAGCTGGGTGGTGCTTCCTTTATTTTCTCCGTAAGGTTGGCATGACGTTCCTTGGGGAACATTGATCTCGCCAATTGACCTGTTAGGACTAAAAAGGTTGCCTGCACATTTTCTGGTTAGTACCCAACAGACAGAATTGTCATGTGAATCAGATTGTTCATGAAATGATCAATTGAAGGTTTCACTATTAGAACTATCATTTGGAGGTCAAAACAAAGTTTTTGATGATGGTTCCTTTAGCAAAAATGTCATTTTTAACATTATAGACAATTTATGATTTTTTGAGATTTTTCTGATTTTTTTGAATTTTTTGTCCATGTGCCCCCGATCGGGGGCACCTGGCCATGCGCCCAGGGGGTGGGGCACCTGGCCATGTGCCCCCAGATGAGGGCACATGCGGCCTAAGGCCAATTTTTTTTTTTTTTTGAAAAAAAAATGTACCTAATCGCCCTTCTCTTTTTGCTTCTTCAGCTCCTGCAAACACTTAATAAAAATGATTAAAACTTCATTATGACTCATCCCTTTGCCTATATATCATTTGCCTTGATTTTGAGTCAAAGCGAGGAGCCTTCTTAACAAGGTGGAATAAAACAAATAACTTAAATGAAATAGGGGTAAGGGTTAAGAGAACTTACCTGCTGTGGTGTGAATCCTCTCCTCTCCTATATTGAAATGCCTGAAACACTTGACAGAAGGAGATTAGATCTTCACCATGACTCATCCCTTTGCCCATTATGGTCAACTTTGACTTAGGTCAAGGGGAAGAGCCTTCTTAACAAGGTAATTAAAGTAAAAAATGGATATGCAATGCAGAAATGGAAATATGCATGACACTCAAATAAACATGGATGCAACTAAGGCAATGATCATGACTAAGCAAAATTTTTTCTTTTTTAGATTTTCTTGAAAACAATCATTTGGATTTTCAAAAGTATTCAATTTTATTGGATTTTTGAAATATGTGTTTTTTTTTTTGAAATTTTGAAATATTCATTTTTTTTGGGTTTTTTGAAATATTCAATTTTTTGGGGGTTTTTGAAATATGCATTTTTTTGGGTTTTTGAAATATGCATTTTTTTGGGTTTTTGAAATATGCATTTTTTTTGGATTTTGAAATATGCATTTTTTTGGGGTTTTTGAAATATGCAACTTTTTTGTGGAGAAAAATGCTGGTATTTGAGATAGTTCATCGGTCTTTGGAGTTCGTCAAGACTCAAGTGGTAGATGCCACGTGCAAAAATAAAGTTCCCTACCTAGAATCCTTCTAACCTTCTTCCTTTGATCGGCTTGGATTCCACCTGGATTTGGTCGGTTTACCCTAGCCAAGGGGTTTAAGGAGGAAGAGTATAGAGGAAGTCCTTGATAGGGTTTGAAGATATTGAGAGGGATTTCTCTACTCTCACTCAAATTACCCATTGGGGTTCGGCCTCTTTGGGTTTTTCTTTCTTTTCTTTTTTTTTCTATGTGGCACATATTTGGACAGGTTGTTGACCCGTGGGGACATTGCCCATCTTTTAGTGCCTTTTGCCTTGACTATCATTCTGGGTACTCATTCGGACGAGTTGATCATTTTTTTTTCTCTAACCTTTCGAGGGGTTCATTGCCATCTTTTGGCACCCTTTTGTACCCTCTGAGACGGCCTCCTACTAGGGTGGCGAGTGTTTTCGATACTACCCCACTCTAATCTTCTCTCCCTATCTTGGACCGAGTAGAAAAGAATAGGGTAAGGGTACTCCTTCCATTTCTAGATTTCTGCCTTGCCTTTCGCAAGCGTCGGGTTGTCTGGATTCTAGGATCGGGAAGTGTTGTGTGTGTAGGATGGTACCTACCCTTGACTTCTCACGAACAACCTAGGATCCATGACTTGAGATTATACCAGTGGTTTCTCCATTTTTATGGAAAGTACTTTTTGAGGTAAACTCCATTCCAAGGATGATTTAATTTTTCTCCATCTGCATTAGTCAATTCATATGCATTACCTAGATACTTTTCAGTGATTACAAAAGGCCCTTCCCAGTTAGGTTGCAACTTGGAGCGGGGACCTCCTGGCTTAACGAATATGCGTTTGACTACCATCTCACCGATCTCGAATTTTCTCTCGACCACCCTCTTTTGATAAAACCTTTTGAGTCTATTCTGATAAGTCCGGGCATGCTCGGCGGCGGCTAGCCTTCTTTCATCCAAGAGTTCAAGGCTGCGCAAGGAGAGATTCTCGTCTCTCATCGCGGGAATATCCTTGTCGAGCCGAACTCGGAGAGATGGAAGTAATACTTCGTAAGGGACCCATCGCTTCCATCCCATATGCCAAAGCATACGGGGTTTGTCCAGGTGGGGTCCTTCTGAAGTACGATAAGCCCATAGAGCATCTACAAGCTTATCGAGCCGATCCCGGCGAAATTTGCTAGACTTACAAGATTTCTTGATGATTTTGATTAAGGTTTTGTTGGTGGCTTCGCTTGATCATTGCCTTGAGGATAGTATGGTGATGAATGATGCAATGAAATGTAATACATGTTGCAAAGATCACGCGCGGATCTTGAGAAAGAAATTGTGGCCCATTATCGGTGACGATGTCGGCTGGGGATCCCGAACCTTGCCGAGGATGTTGCGCTTGATGAAGGAGCGGCGTGACGCGCTTTTAATCTCCACGAATGCTTCCGCTTCAGCCCACTTTGTGAAGTACTCCGTTGCCGTCGGAATGAATGATTTTGAGCACACTTCGGAGTTGAGGTCACTCAGGCCAATGATATCAAAGGCCCACATGGCGAAAGGCCATGGGGCATGAATGGATGAAGGGAAGATGCGGGAGAGTGAATCTTGTCGGCATGGAGTTGACATGAATGACAATGCCGGACAAAGATGGAGTCTTCTTCTAGGGTTGACGATAATACCCTTGCCGGATGATTTTCTTAGCAAGGGCTTGGGCATTCACATGACCACCACACACTCCGAGAATGTGCTTCCTTCGCACCAACTCGACTTCTTCTTCATCACGACACACGAGTAAGATTCCCGCAGGCTTCTCTATAGAGCACTCCTCCTAGGATTGTATACCTCTGGGATACTCTTCTGATTGCCTTCTTTTCTTTGGTGGTTGATCCAGGTGGATATGACTGATCTTGGCAATACCTCGCAATCTCGTCATACCAAGGTCTCTCACCTTCTTCTAATTCTTCGAACTCAATCAAGGAGATTTCTTCCTTATGTTCCAAGTATTCTTTTCTGTTGAATCTTTCCTTAACCTTCATAAAACGTCCATCCTCAATTGCTGGAATTGTCCTCTTACAAATGTGGATAGTTCGCACTTGCCTGCCTAGCGGGACAGATAGAGATGAAGCTAGTGAAGCTAAGGCATCGGCGAGGATATTCTGAGAGTGGGGGACATGAACAAAGGTGAGTTTGAAGAATAGCTTGATGTAGCAGGTGGTGAGCTCCTGGTAGGGCTTGAGGTTTGGATGAAAAGTTCGGTATTTGGATAGGACCTGGCGTAGGATCAGGTGACTATCACCTATCACCCTCGGTTCGGTGGCACCATGGAAATGAGCGGCCTCCAGCCCGGCCGGCAAGGCTTCATACTCGGCTATGTTGTTGGTTGCTTGGAAAGTTAAGGTAGCTTGTGGAATGGTGACACCTTGGTGCATGACAGAAGGACAATACCTATCCTCTCTACCATGAGAGTTTAGAGCCCGTCAAAATATAATGTCCAAAGATTGGAAGATCGGACAGCATTAGTTCGTCATCCGGAACTCCGACCGGAGTAGGGTCAAAGACGGGTATGGGATGATGGGCAAGGTGTTCAGCAATAGCATAACCCTTGATTGCCTTCTGTAAGGACATAAGTGATATCAAATTGGGATAGGAAACTACTGTCCATCGCCTAACCGAGTCAAAATTTGTCTTCTCATTTCTATGCCAATTGTGGCGCGATACCTGTTGGAACTCGCTTACCTCGACTTTCCTATTTCCTAACCTAACTTGACCTACCGAAGATAAAGCCTGGAAAGGTGGTATTTACGAGGAGGAGGGGGGGATCGAGTAAATCGATCAATGATTCGGAAAAGGGGATCCCCGATTGGGAGTACCCTCGAGATGAGTAGAGACGTCTCCTCGATGGAAATGTGAGTTTCGAGAAGACGTTTTGGAAATTTCAAGTAAAAGGATAGAATGAGCTGAGTGACTCGAGGCTTCTTCAGAACCGACTGAATTGCACCGGAGAAAACTTAAGAATAAGGGGGAAAAAGGGGCTCGTGGGCCCGATGGTAACAGAAAGTGGACACATGGGTCCAAAATGGATGAAGAAAGTAAACGGGTACGTGGACCCGATCATAGAAATAAATGGGCATGTGAGCCCATTTTGGGAAAAATCCTCAGTTCTAAAGTTGTTGAGGGGAGCAAATGGGCAAGCTGGCCCAGTAAGAGTGGAAGGTTGAAGAGGGCTCATGGGCCCAATGTGGGTAAGTGGGCCCTGAAGCCCATCCAAAAGATCTAGAAATAAAGGTACGAGGTTCAAACATGGGATTGTTATATTTGGGCCTCGTGGAATGGTTTTGACTTGTGTGGTATGCTCAACCAGATGATCCAACATCGGTCTGCCCTTGGGTGGTTCTTGATACTCTTCCCCACTTGAGAATAGACGAGTCAAAGATAAGCATAAGTCTTCCAAGTCTTCTTCTTCTTCGTCTGGAGCTTTCCTTCTCTTGACGGCCTATCACGGAATTTTGCCATCTTCAGCCATCATCATGGTCTCCTTTGATAAAGAAGGTGTGGAGCCCCTCGGCATATCCTGGCTGGAAGATCCTCCTTGGGATGGAACCCTCTTCAAATCCCAACCCCTGCCTGCGTGGCCTTTTCGCATTTTCAATTGGCTGAGTGATCCCTTGAAGATCTTTGCCTAAACCTCTTCCAGGCTGATAGCCCAATTTCAACATCATCCGCCATCCCACTGTGTCGGGTAGAGAGGCGGTCATGCATCTGACTTCTGGCAATTCTCTCACTGAGATCTGGGGTTGTATTGACAGACCTAGGGGTAAAGAAGCATCGTTCAGTTCGTCCCTTATAGGCATGCTAGTCACCTTGACCACCTGTCCTTTAAAGGGAAACTTTATGCACTGGTGGTTTGTTGAAGCCACAGCTCCTATTGCCTCCAAATATGGCCTCCCAAGTATAGCCCGAAAGGTTGGATCCAATTCTAAAATATGAAAATCTGTTGTGACCGTACATGGTCCAAGTTTGACTTCTAGAGTGACCACCCCACGTGCGGACTTCTTGGAGTTGTCATAAGTGTCACCATGGCACAAGATGGCTTGATTTCTTGCTCGAAATACCCTTTGCAAAGTTTACGGCGGCATAACGTTGATGGAAGCTCCAGGTGTCAACTAAACATGATTTTACTTCGACATTGCGGATGATAACGACCACATGCAAAGCATATCTCCTAAAGTCCGGATCTCTGCTAATTCTTCCTGAGAGAAAGTGAGTGTTGGGTGCTCACTTCTAGGGGCTAACACTGTAGTTATCTTTTCAGGTGAGAGATCTTCATTCACCATGACCCTTTGCAAGTACTGCTGTAGAATCTCCTGGTGCATCTTTGATCTTTTGATCAACTCAAGTATGGAAATACGAGCCGGTGTTTTATCCAAATGTTTTAACAGATCATACGCGGTGCCTGGCAATGGTTCTTCCACTTGTTCCTCCTCCACTGGCTCCTGTGGTTGAGTTCCGGCTTGGGGAAAGAGCCGCTGGAACATCCTCCCACTCCGAAGCACCAGGGCTATTTGGCGGTCGGGTAGAGGTGACGGGTTAACTGGGGTGGGTTGTGGTGGAACAGGTGGTGTAGGTGCAGGTATGATAGGTAATGGGATCGGTGGTTCTAGGATGATGGGGTTAGTTGGTAGAGGGGTAGGATTTGGAGGTGGTAGTGATGGTGATACCGGTGGCCTGATAAGAAGAGGCCGGGGTGCGGGAGTAGTTGATGAGTTTAATGAAGGTGTAGGTTGTGGGATTGGTTGTGGTGTTGGTGGTATGATAAGTTGAGGTCCCAGGTAATAGAGCTCGTAGGTGAGGTTCGAGTATGGTGGTGATTGTGGTGGTCGGATGAGCAAGGGCCGGTGTGTAGCTATGGTTGAAGGAGGTGTAGTTAGAGAGGGGCTGGCCTAATGATGGGCGGCGAGAAGAAGTGGCGGCCGGTGGTTGGGTTATTGAGCTTTGTGGTAGTTGTGGAGTAAACGGTGCACGGATTATCTGTCTGAGGGTTCCTAGCAGGAGGCCTAGCCGGGTTGACAGGCATGGTTGTATTGTGGCTTTCTAGTTGCCAACCTTGAGCGCGGACATCTCCCCTGGACAATGGAGTGTACTAAACCAATTCACAGGTTTGGATGTCTTTGGTGCGGTCTTGGAGCGGGAGCATGTAACGGGAGCGGATTTTGGACAATCCCCAAGCCAGGTTGTTGTTGAGGTTGAGCCGGTGGACGCCGTGCTTTGCCTAGCCTTCATTCGTATGCATTCCCCCATTTGGACCCAATCAATGCGTCGTGGTCATTCGGATCGTGGATGTAATCCTTGAATTGAAAGCACACCTCTACGGTATGACCGGGGACACGTTGGTAAGCACAGTATCGGGACATATCTGCATTCGTTGGCCAAACCTCTCTTTCCTTGGGCAATTCCAATTGTTTCTCCGCCATGAGTACATTGAAGATGTCGGTCAAGGAGTAAGGGAGTTGCTGGTAGTTCTCTCTCCTAGGACCTCCCCTTCGTAGTGCCCGATTGGGTGGTGGTGGTGCCCTGTGTAGGTAGGTTGACGAGGTTCGGGGTTGTGCTGCGGTGAGGTGGTTGTTGTGGTTGTCGTGGTTGTGGTGGCCTAACCTTTGTTGTTGAGGGGGTAATAGGAAGGGTTCTGGTGGTGGTTTATGCGATTTTGACGGTTCCCTCCTGGTTCCCCCATAATGTTTATAGCTTCGTTGTTGACCCAATCCTTCGGTTGTAGGCCCAAGTTGGTGCAAGGGGTTTTCCCGAGGTTTCTATGTTTAGGATCGAAAGGGTTTATCATTGTGGCATCCTTGAAGTGGGCTTGCAAGTATCGGGCACTTGTCATAGAGTTCATTCATTGTGGTAGGACGGTGCATGATCAAGACATTCCTCGAAGGCGGGTGTAGTGTTGCCAATGAGCATCTTCACTTGTTCCCCTTCGAAATAACATCTGTCGGTTTTTGCCATTCCCCTCCGCGATCGAGCAAACTTTATGAAGTCCTCTTGGGCTTCATCTTCTCGACAATCAAGTACGTAATGGCGCATGCTGGTGCCACCCGGTCTCTGTATCTTTGCAAGAATTTGGTCTTCACAATATCGAAGTCTCCTGCCTCAAAGGAGTCGAGCGAGTAGAACCATTCCAATGCAGACCCTTCTAATGATCGACGGAACAAGAAAGCAAGAACCCTACGATCATCTTTCCAAAATGAGGATTCATGAAAATCTTTAAGGTGGAGAAAAGGGTTGCAGGTACCATTGTAACGGCGATAAACGTAGCGCGGCTCGAAGGAGGCGAGGTGTAGGGACCTGGCGAGAGAAGGAATGGAAATCTCGAGCACCGACTTGGAGTCCATGCGACATCTCGGCTCTTCATAACGCTCGTTCATCTGGGTGAGCTGATCCGCTGATTGCCCCGGTGAGAGAAGGTTCTTGGTTTCTTGGTGGGGGTATGTGGTTAGAGACATGGTTCGGGAATTGAGGAACATGATTTGAAGATTGTCCCATGGCTTGGTGGATTGGGGAACAACATGGTTGAAATAAGATGGTTGGACAAATGAGGGTTGGACCACAGATGGTTGAACTGCATATGGTTGAATCATAGGTTGTTGAACAACAGGAGGTTGAATCATTGATTGTTGAACAACATGTGATTGAACAAAGGGTGACTGCATGAGTGGTGGTTGAACTAGAGGACGAGGAGATAAGGCAACTTGGTTAACTTCAGCTTGATCTGAGGCCATTTTGCCCTTCACCATGGATTGTATGCGTGCATAGGTTTCTGGGTCGGTATAGAGAGACAACTCCCTAAACAGTTGTTCAACATCACGAGGAGCAGATGGCTGAGGGACCTCTTGCACTTCTGACTGAATCGGTTGGTGACCCATCTCGTGCTCTCGATGTTCAGCTTGTTCCGCCATTCCAACGTGCCTTCCAGACCTTAGTTGCATTGAACTTAGGAGAAAGTAAAACAAGTTGACAAAGTAAACAAATAACTTTTTTGGTTTTTTTAGTATCTTGCAAAAAGTTAGAGGTTTGAATTTTTGTTTGACAAACAAGTTATGCAAAGACTTGAAAGCAAGATTACACAATGATTTTGATTAAACCTTAGGTTTATGAATTTTGTTAAGAATTGTTCTCTCAACAAATGGGTTAGGATCCTAACTCCAATCTCCAATGACCTAGGTTTCACACAAACTCACCACGTGTAGGTAACATAGGATGCTTCGGGTTTTGGGGAGTGGTACAACCAACCCGATCGTGAAGAGGAATACTCCACGTATGAGGAATTACGGAGGCCTTGATGAAAGCCAACCAAGTCAACTAGGAAGGAATATCCCAGAAGAGAGGTCAGAATCCACCAAGAGGGTGTTTTGGATGGGAGGGGTAAATGGGAGAGTGAGCTCCCGCCTCAAAAAAAGTGTAAAAGAAGGAGGTAGAGAGAAGGAGCAGAGAATGCAATCAAGTAATAAAACAAGTAATGAGCAAAGCATAAACTTAAACAAGCAATCAACACCCAGGACAAGCAATTAGAAACTAGACAAGCAACTAGAAACTAGAATCTAGACTTGTTTCTTATGTGAGCCAAATGGAGATAGTGAAAAGGTGATGGAAAGAAGAGGGTTCAAATCTGATAGCCAAGCCAAAGGGTGGTCCACGTGGGGACCGATGTGGGAAGCTGGGGTAAAAGGTAAAGGTGGTTCACATGGGAACCGGTTTTGGGTAAAAAGGTGTGGTTCATGCGGGAAACGGTTTGAATGATCAAAGAGGGCCATGTGGGGCAAATTAAAGGTGAATAAATATTTGATCCAAGTGGGGATATATCTGAAAGAAAGTAGTTTGGTTCACGTGGGAACCGAAGTAAAGAAAGAGATTGGTTCACGTGGGAACCGGTTTAAAAGAAAAAGGGTGGTTCACGTGGGAACCGGTTTAAATAAAAATGCAGAAATTAAATGGCATACTTGGCACTTCAGATCTGATGAAATATGGGTGAAATCAAAAATTATGAGATGGCATGAAGTTAAGAAAGGTGGAAGGAATGAAAGGCTCACGTGGGAACCGGTCTAGAACTAGAACTAGTTGCAAACAAAACACTTAGCACCCACGGTTGAAGACATTGCTTGTCCCACCGTGGTCGCCACAGAAGCTGTCGACTCTGAAAATTCGACGGGGTCCTCTCCTTTTCAGGGAAGTCCGTGAACCCAGATCGTCACCTCAAGAGGGGATGAGAAAAGAAAGGAATAAAGCTCGGAAAGCAACTCTCACCTCGATCCCACACTCACATTGATCCCCGAACTTTCATCCCTTGGCGTCGCTTGATCACCAAAGAGACGGTTCGGGTCATGTGGGAGGAGGGTGAGAAGAAATAAACGTGGTCGCCAGGAACCGTGGGTTCCGATTTATAGAATTAAAATGAAAGATGACCGTGTGTACCTTAGCGTGAAGAATGTGGGTTAAAGCTTCTCCTTCTTCGGCCGGCCGATGAAGAAGAGTCCTCAACGTGGTGGGTGCTTGATGTTCTGTGCAACTAGACAAATAAACAAGTGAAATAGACAATTAGAACTAGACAAAGTGGAGTATATGTAAAGAGAATAACATAAAACACACAATTGACTAGAAACTGACCGGATCAGGGTTATCTCTAACCCCCTTTTTTTATTTTTCGGATTAACAGAGTAAAAGTAATGAAAAAAATGTAAAAAAATGATAGGATGATGGATAATCACTAAACAAAGAGATAGGAAAAAGAACTGAAAGATTCTGAGTTGAATAGAGGAAGATATAGCCAAATCTGTGTTGTCGAAAAAGCCGAGTAGCAGTGCAGGATCTGCCAGGCGCGACTTTGCTTATGCACTCGTCACGATCAGCCCCAACCTCTGAATCAAGTGCCGTCGATTGTAAACTCAAGAAGACTTGGAGAGGAAGAACTTTTATGAAGAGAGCTCAGGCAGCAGACGTCCACACACTTCTGTAGAGGTCGAAGAAGAGAGACTTGGCAGATCACCTGTAGAACAGCCTTCCTCTCTCTTGAACCGACTTTTCTCTCTCTAAAAACTCGAAATTCTCTCTCTAAAAATCATAAAATTGATGCAGGAGGGTGATAGGACGTCTTGAGATGCCTGGGGAGTCATTCTCCTCTCTCTGGAACGACCAGAATCAGAGTCCATTTATAGGAGAACGAGCAATCTCATCGGAGCTAAAAAATAGGGTCTGTGCGCCCTGGTCCTGGGCGCATGCGCCACAGTGCCCGCGCGCATGCGCCCACGAGGGGTGCATGTGCCCCCCCAGTGAGGGCATATGCTATCTTCTCCGAAAAATTCGATCTTATCCAGTCCGTCGGTTGAGTGGGAGAGTCCCGGTGAAAAACTGGTTCCCACGTGCCTCAAAGGTGGGGCGCATGCGCCCTCAAGTGAGGGCACATGGTCGGGTGCCTCAGCGGTAGGGCGCATGGCCATGTGCCACGGGTCCGGGTGCATGTGCCCGGGAACCTGGGCGCATGGGGCTGCTCCTGCGCGTCCTTCTTCCGGAAGCCATTGCGAACACTCCCGAACTCGGAATTCGACGCCGTTTGTTGCATTGGAAAGATAACAGGCCGAAGAAGCTTTCTATAGCATCGGATCAGCCATAACACCCTCCAAAACTTCAGAATTTTATCTGGAAGTTAGGGCAGTGAACAGAAGGTCCGATATAGGTCAAAATGACTTCGACGGCAAACCGGAAAGGCACGGAATGCAACAAAACTTGTCCGGAGTGTGAATATGACCATAACCTTCAATGCATGATCATTAGGCATTGGTCATTCAGCCAATTTCCGTGTTCACACGATTTACGTGTGGCTTTCGCTCGGAAATTATGGCTTTTTTGCGGAAAACATCGGAAAACATCCGATTTCGTTCGGCGAAGCTCCAAATCAACTTTAAAAGGACCCGGCATCATCATATGATCAATCATGCATGTTACCCTATAAAACATGAGTTTTATGCTCTGAATTAGGCGAATTTGGCGTGTCTACATCTGCCAAACACTGTGGGATGACGGATGATGATAAAATTGGGCTATTAACCTAGAAAAAGTTTGGACAAGGATTTTCAAGGAATTATTCAACTAATTGAAATTGTGAAAAGATCACATAGGCAAGAATTGGGATATGAAAAGAACTTTATTTCGAGGAGGGTCATCTAGCCAAGTTAAACCATGAGAGTCCAAGCATTTTTCATCAAAGGGGAGACCATGATGATGGCTAACGATGACAAAGAACCAATCATAGCTGAAGAAGAGGAAAGCTTCAGACCTTGAAGAAAAATTAGAAGATTTATGCTTGTCATTGGCTTGTTTATTCTCAAGCGGGGAAGAGCACCAAGAACCACTCAAGGGCAGGTTAATCTCAGATCATCTTGTCGAGCAAACCACTACCCAAGTCAGAGCCATTCTACGAGGCTCATATCCAACAATGACATATTTTAAAGACCTCGTGTCATTGTTCATGGATCTTTTGGATGGGTTTCCTAGCCCATTTTTTTCACTAAACCAACAGGCTCATCGTGGCAAACAACCCACTTTGGGTCCATGAGCCCTTTCCAACTTTCGATCCATCTTGGGCCCATTGGTCCATTTGAGCCTTCCATTCTCACCGAGCCTACTTGCCCACTTAATTCTCTCGTCAGCTTTAGAATTAAGGACTCTTTTCACCATGACCACTATGAGCCTACATGCCCATCTATATCTAGAATCGAGTCCACATACATGTTTACATTTGTCATTATATTTGGGCCCATGTGGCCATTTTCTGTCAACATTGGGCCTACGAGCTCCTTAATGAACACATGTATGTATATGCAGTGTCTCCACACTAATGACCAATGAGATTGGTTGATCTTATTTTATGAAAAAATATCGCATATATTAGTCTATCTGGTTCATTAATGTCTTACCTTATGCTTCATATGACTAAGAACTTTTAGATCACTTATCTCTAAATGATTGATCTTATTATCATAATATTATAAAAATTCAATCATCATTACATGTGATTAAGAAATTTATTTTTATATACACATCTAATTAGTACATAATAATAAAGATAATCCAATTAATTAAATATAATATTTCAAAAAATATTGAATCATATCAAATATAATTCACTTATATGTCATACATTTCTATCATGGGTGTCATGGTTTAGAGAATACATCTTGAAAAAAATTTAAAAATAAAATATAATAATTAACAAAATAGGGTTAATAGAACAATTATACAAAAAACCAAGCCTTAGAAAACCTTTAAATGAACAGATAAATCAACAATTTTGAAATATTTTAGAGAGAGAAATATTGTCAAGAATGTTTAAGAGAGAGCTCTGAGACAATGAGGGGGAGGGTTTGAAGATGTTAGGAAGACCCTTGTGGTTAATATATAGGCCCCCAAGGGAGCCTTGGGCTAGCGATGGGTTAGGCTAGCCATTGGGCTAGTCATTGGTGACCTAGATCAACCACGTCAGGTTGGGTCATGACCCGGTCTCCATGTCCCATGACCTAGCATGACCTGGCCTAGAATCCACTTGAATTAGGGCATTGGGGTTGCAATTGGGCTAGTCAGCTCGAAAATCAACAGGGTAGACAAGTTGTGCGACATGACTTTTCATGGTTATGATAGTCCTGCATGTTATGAGTAAACTTTGTCACCTTAAATGCCATTAAATCACTATAAATATGTATGTTGTTGAAGGCTTGATTGATATTCATTTAACAACCATAGTCTATAACATAATACGTAATATGTACTTAAGGTAGATAATACATCAAAGAGTGCCATAGAAGAATCATTTATCGGCACGTTTTAAATATAACTCAACAATATTGGCTTGATAAATCAAAGATGTCGAGACCTCCTACATATCGGCCATCGTGTGTGCCCATTTTCACATCTGCCTACAGGCTTGCCTTGCCCTTCACCAGCCACATGCCCACGGAACTGCCTTGTTCGTTGGATTGGCAAACAGTTGGCTCAATGGCTCCCAGTCATCATAGGTAACTTGATTCGTTCCTGGCTGACCTGGGTCAGTCAGGATTAGACCAATCAAATCCCGACCCGGCATATCATAGAACATACTTAAGTGGAAGTTGTGATGAGTCTGTCGAGTAATGATGGGGCCACTCACCCTATTTGTTCTATGTTGTCTTGGAAAATTGTAGCAGTAATTGCAATCATAATTAACTTGAATTCAAATAGTAGATAGGTATTTAGATTTATAATTATTGAGCCACTTTAAGCTATTTAGATTTTAATTATTTGAGCTTGTTGTAATTTGTGTATATGTTTTACAATTTTGGATAATTATCATGTGAACCTTGATATTATTAAGTCCTTGATTGTTTATGACCTGTTTGGTTAGAATTTCATTTTTGGTACTATGTCAATATTGATATTAATATTTTCAAATGTTGGAGTATCAATATCAAAAGTAATACAAGTTGTCACTTGTATTACATAATATGTTTTGTTTGCACTATAAATTTTACAATTGATACAATTAACCAAACACCTCTTAATAGTTCCTATCAATATCAATTTTAAAATTGATAGTGATAGAGGTACCTAATAGTGTTACCAAACAGGGCATTAAGTTCTTTGGAGTATTTTCTCCTATTACGGCATCAAACCTTTTCACCTCCAATTTAGTAAATATATTAACTCATTTTGACTATGACTTTGTTTATTTAGTTAAAAAATTATGCAAATTAATAATATTATTTTATTTTTAGTATTGTCAATTAACATAAAATGTTGCATTTTGAAAAGGAAATGTTTCAAGCATCGAGAGGAGTGAAAACTAAAAACCAAATCAAGAGATTGATGGTTGCAAAACTATCTTAATAATGTGGTTCCCTACTTTATTCTTATACCTTTTACATGTTCAACCAACCAAAAGATTTTGTTTTAGAATACTGAAAATCTTATTTTTAGACCAGGAATTTTAAAAATATCATAAAACAAGCAGGCGTTATAAAAATTACAAACCCGCTATTATTGGTCCACTTGGACCCATTTCAGGGTTGAAGTGGGACCACATAAATTGACCCAGTCCACTGATCTCCGTCGGATCCTATTTTCCCGAGTTAATCGATGGTAATTGTTAAATTTACGTATCAAACTCGTATGAGAAATGTTTGAAAAGAATTCAAAATTAAGCTCTCATTTGATGTTCTATATTTACCAACATTTTAGACATGTCAAACCGATGCTAATCTTTTAAATGCATATAATAGATCCGATAGATAACCAAATATCTTTTTCAATAAGATGAGATGATCGCTATTTTTATGCCTCCAATAGTGATTATCACTCTTAAAAATGATCTTTTGCTCTGTTTTTTATTTTTTTTATGAAATAAAGGAACCTTCAAAACTAAAAGCTACTCTACTCTTTACTCGAGTTCTCAATAAATGCAAATCTACATTTTATTAATTTATTTTTATTAAGTAGTCTATTTTCTCTAGAATGATAAATCACTTTTTAAAAGGAATTTTCTTTTTGTTGACTTGTAAATGATTTACTTGTATTAGCTCCAAAGATTACCATGAGCTCCATGGACAAAAGAACATAAACCATAAGTGGTCTATTTAGAAACTTGAAAGAAATACTTCCCTACAAAGTATCTTCTTGTCAAAGATGCTTCACATAGAAACACTTTTCTATTATAAAAGTAATAGTTGTTTGGTACTATTTTTGTTATAAAAAGTACTTCTATAATAATAAATTTTTTTTATTCATATGAGAAATCAATGATAATTCTCTCCCTATTCTTCTTTCTTCTTTGATGAAGATCAAACCTTTCTTTTACCTACCAATAGTTTGCAAGGATGCTTCTCTTCACTGGTTCAACCTCCAAGTCACCTTGTGCCTCAATCAACCACTCATTTCCATCCTAGACTATGTCAAAGATGACAAGAGTGACGGGGGAGGTGGAGGTGAAAGTAGAAAAGAAGGAGGTCTTCTAAAGAAGATGGCAGATTTAGAGGTTGCTGCTACTCCATCATCATCTCCCTGCATCTCCTTCTACTAGAAGAGGCCACCGCCTCTTTGCAGCCCCACCTCCCAATTACGATGATGAGGAAAAAAGAGAGGAGGAACACAGAGATGGGAGAGGTTGACAAAGGGGAGGATCTCTTGGCCCCTCTAGGCAACCCCGTTCTACAATGCATGTGTAGTCCAAGAAGAGAAGCCCCCTCTTGCTCGAACATAGAAGAAGCATGAAAAAGAAAATAGGAGAAAGAATAAAGGCACACTGACGCCTATGCATGTGAAAGGGGAGTAGCACCTTGACCTTGCAATGGAAGAAAAGAAAAGCGTCCAATCGGTCATGAAAGGAGAGAAAAGGGGTTGAAACAGGCTCTATCCATGTATGCAATCACTGCTGACAACCTACTTCCCCTGTCACATGCTAGCCTTTTTGTCCCGACATCCTCGATTCATCGTCATAGGTAGGAAGAATCCCCCGAGGGCCCAATCATCACCCTTGCTGGTGACCCCTTCTATGATGCCAGCCTCATGTGCTCCCCTCTACGAGTTGTTGGAGATAGTTAAACTTTTTTCTTTTGTTATTGGAGCTGCCATAGCTATTTCCACATTAGGCACCAACCTCAGTCAACTCACCTTCTTGTGGAGGAGTGGAGGATGACCCTATTGTCTCCCCGAGGAGGCCTCTTTCTCCTTCTATCTCGGCACCACAGGTGGCAACTTCTTGCCCAAGTTAAGCGGTGAATTCCAAGTTGACAACAACAATGCACTTGGTGTCTTTGGCATGGAAAAATATGTTGGCATGCTCATGGATGGTGTTGGACCTTCACGATCAATGGAGGTGCTCATGAGGACCTTCGTGAGCACCTCATGAGACTTGCATTCTGGATAGTTGAGTGGTTATCAGGAGGAGATTTTCTAGAGATAGAAGGAGAAAAACTTCTCCTTACTTCTATCTCCCGTGGGAAGGAGAAGTGAATACTTATAGGGTTATCAAACACTCTAGGTGTAGTAAGGACTTCTCATTACAGGAGAAAAAAATACTTTCATTGAATACCCAACATACCCATTATTAACCTCTAATGAGGTGTTTGGTTGCATGATAATTTTTTGTACATTTTCATGATAAAAAATTATATTAAAATAAAAAGTGAACCAACTCATGACATAAATTTATCGTGTTTGGAGGGATGTGATAACAAAAAAGAGTAACTACCATTCATGACCAAACAAAGTGGGGGACCACAAGAAAAAAGAAAGAGGTGAGGCCCTTTTTTTGTTTAAGAAGAAAATCACTTTCAAAACATAAAATTGTCATGGTTACCAAACACCTCTTTTTAACAAGTTTTCTTACAATTTTTAAAAATTAAAATAAAAACCTCTATTATCATGCAACAACCAAACTTCTCCCATTTTTATTGTAAGTGTTCAATTATTAAAATATATTAAATTTGTCTTTATTTCGATAGTGCTGGATTTCGAAAAATAAGTTCAAATATAGTGTTATATTTTTAATAAATTGTGAAGATATAATTTTTTTATATTATTATTTTATAAGTACTTATAATTTATATTATATGTAATTCTAGTCGTATCTTGCAAAAAATATATTTTATTTATTATTATAATTTATATTTTTGTTTTATTTTAACAAATATACCTATTTTTTCAAATTTTTTATCATATTTATAAAACTATAGTTCCTCTTATACTCATACATATTATGTATTAAATTTTTGTACGACCGAGTGCGTGTTAACCCGGCAGCTTCTCGGGTCAACATCCGGGTTTAACTTTAACCCCGATTTACTTTGTTTCACAAGGTCACCCGCGGCACAAACTCGACCGCGTGGCGCGGCATGACGCATGGCTGTGGTCAGAGAGCGGGCCCCATGGAGTCATCTATATGTATGCGGCCTAACCCTAATTGTCACATCGCGTGGTCGGGGCCGAAACGGGCCGCAGTCGCGGAGAGAAGAGGAAGCGGGGTAGGCGCGAAGAGGTGGTGAGGAGGCCGTGAAGGAGGAAGGATCTTTTGTTGGTTTGTCGTAGCGGTAATCAGAGAAAGCCAAGGTCGGTATTCTAGCAGCTCAAACAATTTTTATCGATCAGATCGGAAGGGAAAGGGTGATGATGTTGAGGGAGGTGTAAGCTAGACGCAAAAGGTTCCTTTTTCTCGGGGTTTTCTTTTTATCTTTCGTTGTTTTCCCTGGATCTGTCTTTGTTGAGATCGAGCTGCAAGTTTGGACTCCCAGGCTTGAGTTCTGATCCAAAGATTCTAAGAATTCTTTTAGACAGCTTTCACGTCATCATCGTAGAGGGTTGTCGTTTTTTAAGTTTAAGTTAAGCAGCTCGTGGATTAGTCTTGTATGATCTTACCCACCGGGATTTCTTTTGACGCTCTAGGGAAACGGGTTTTTCCACTTCCTTTACATCACTCTCTTTTCCAGATGAGCACTGTTCTAGGGTTTGTTGTTGGATCGTTTGTTACCACTACTTTGTCTTGGTCGTGTTGTTGGGGGTTGTTATCAAGTTCAAACTTACATCGAGGAATAAGGGTAATAGATATGACTTTGGGGTTTGGTTGACATGGTTTCCCTGCCGTAAATTGATTGAATTGCCTGTTTTTGGTGTAAGTGGACTCTTCAGTGTGCTGGTCTCTTAAAATGGGATAATCTCTTACGATTTTTCTTCTTGAATCGGAAGGGCACGTGATTTGCACTTCGTGGTGCTTTCTTAAGTAAGTAGGACTTGTAGGACCTTGGTCTCACAATGAGACAGAGCATCCAGGCAATTGTTTGAACATGAATGGTGGCTCGTGTGAATTTGGATGAGTTCCCTTGTGGTAGCTATTGTTTCATTTTTGTTCATCAGGTTGTTGGCAGGATATGTAGATGAAGTAATGCTGTTTGAAGTTATATTGTTTTGAAGTTGATTGGTGTTGGGGGAGGGACAGGGAGAGAATGCACTTTTTATCTGGTGCCATCTCAGTGTTGTTTTGGGGTGTTAAGCTTGTTTTTAGAGGGGAATGCATTTGATGTGGACTCATGGAGATACTTTTGGGTGTATGGTTGAACTGTCGACAGGGAGGAAGGTCGGTGGTGTTTGTGACGGTACTTGCAGTATCACTATCGAAGATAAGGGCATTTGGTGATTGGTGAAGGTAAAAATGAGCCAAAGCAGCCGTAGCCCACCCAGGGACCGCAAGATCCGGACTGAGCGTGCTTCCTACCGTGATGCACCATACAGGAGAGATTTCCGTGGTTCCAGGTTCCTTTTCTACATGACATATTTTCATCATATATTTGTCTCCTTGATTTATCTTTGCTTCATTTTTACATTTTCTTGTTAACTGTGCCATATGATGGAATTTTGTTTTTAACTAATTATCTTTTGTAGTGGCTATTAGTATGGAGCACTTCTAATTATTAAAATGTTATGTAGATGTTAGATGATTCCATCTGGGTAGCAGAAACATTTAAATTCCATCTAAATTCCACTTCATTTTACATTTTCTTGTTAAAAAGCTGTTTGAAATTTTAATTTCTATTAAGTTAAAAAATGTAGGATTAGAATAAATAATTTTTCTTTATTGTTCCATTGAGAATGCATAGGGATGCTTGCTTATGTTGTGCAAAATTTAAGCCTCAGTAATAGTTACATTGAGATTGCTGTTATTGCTCTTGACAAATATTTTTGTTTGAATGTATATTGTCATCAGTCTTTGTTCACTCAAGGGTGTTTCAAGGAAGGCTGGATTGGCTAATCCCGATATGATCGGATTGAATCTGCTGAATTGGCTGATTCAAGAGAAGAAAAGGTGATCTGGAGATGACCTGGTTCAGCCCTTCTAAAAACCGAAAAACTAAAAATCATGAAATATATAGAAAAAACAATAATCAGGGATTTTGTTCCGATGCTTGAAACAGGTGCCAGGTTGGCGGCAGCACTGCAGGGCACCACCCTTGTGGCCTGTCGGGTCCTGAATCAGCCGGAATTGGTCCCTACCTGACTGGTTTGGACCAATTCCAGCAGACTTTTGGGATATTATTGGATTTCCCTCTTGAATTGGATTGGCATATGCGGATCCAATTCAGAATCGGCTCATTCTGCCAACCATGTAAGGCTACTAATATTGTGTCTTTTACTTGTATATGCTGGCATGCCCTTCTGTTATTAAATGGTAAGATTAAAAATCTTTACATGGTCCTGCATTCAGATTATGTTATACAAGCTGTTTGATCTGGGCAATGCAAGGATTTCCTAGCTGGGATCAAGCTTGGGAACAGCCATGACTAATTTTGATTGAGATTGGCATCTGATTGGCCAATCTGAGGCAAGAAAAGCTGATCTGGGATTGGCTTCAATTGGCTCTTCTAAAAACAGAAACAAAAAATGAACATAAAAAGCTTACATGGGATGGGTTGATGACAGATTCAGGTCTCTTATGACCCTGATCAGTGTCAGATTGGTGCCAGGACATGGCAAAGGGGTGATGCCTTGCCATCCCATTGTCTTCCTTACCCTAACATATGGGGAAGACACTTGTATGGGCTCGTTGGACCCATACCAGATAAGTGACCAGATCTGGTGATATCCTGTCCATTGTGATCTGATCACTTTGATTGCATTGCATTGGTAGCTAAAATTCTTATTTCTTTTTAAATTGTGGAAATGAGTACTCTATATACCTAATATGCTCTTGTTGCATCCATCTGAGAAGACACTGGTGGTGCTGCCACAACCACCAACTCTGCACCATCTCCTGGTCTCAGGGTTGGATCGGACCAGAAATGACTGATCCAGGCCAATCTGGTATCTTCGAGCCCAATCCCAGTGGAAGTTACGGGATTGAGATACCTCGGGATCGGGTTGGATCCCGATCAGGATCACCCAATCCTGCAAACATAGGGCAAAACACTCAGATTTTTTATTCTTTCTGTTATTTTTGAAGTCTTACGTAATTTGCTAGATTTCTGTGTCTGCTTCATGCATGATGAAGCGGTTGAGTTGAAACTGGAAAAATCTTCAAATTATTTGACTTTTTGTTGGTGCACTGTATTATTTTCTTAATGTATATTTTTTGTTGATGTGTTAATTTGCCTTATACTATTATGCTACGATTGGACAAGAAATGGCCAATGATTGTATAGGTACACAAACAGTATATTGCACCCATAGTAAGTTCTAGCATTGAAAGAAGGGTGGATGCCGTTTAACATGATGCAATTCATATGGCATACTGCCTATTGCGCATCTTGTGAATTTTGGATTGTTAAGAAACAATCATGTGATTTTGATATATTAAGCACTGCTGGCGATGGCTTAGCTGGTGCTTATCATACAACAGCTGGAGCTATGCTACTGTGGTACTTGAGCCACTTGCCTAGGCGTTGAGATGAGACATCATCTCTTCATCTTTCCTCAATGAGATGCATCTCCAACACTTGTCACTATTTACTCTTTAAATAATCAAATAATTGATTAACATAAGAAACATCTTCATTTAATGATTTCTAAAGTAATTAATGACGAGAGGATAAATTTGAGGTATATTACACATTAATTGTTATGATCATGAGCATAATTATGCTTTTTATATATCCAATTGTCATTAGTAGAGTGGGATGGGTTGTGATCCTCTGGTTGCCTCACACCTGCTTTGATGCCCTTAACATCGTAGTTGAAGCTTATTGAACTCTCATGCACTTTTGGGAGACAAAAATGATCGGAATTTCAATAAAGATTCTTGTTCGCTAGCAAACTATACATTGTTTTTTAACCTTTTGTTCAACCAATTGCTTCCATACTTTTACAGCTTTTTTGGATACTGAAGAAAAGATGCTTTCTTTCACTTTTTAAACCGATATCTTGAAACACAATTGTGATCATGCATATTGGGAGTTTATTGGGTTTCACAAATGAACATGTGGCACATGACCGTTCTTGAGGATGTACAAGGCTATAAATATCAAAGAATCCCAACTCAGATCTTGGCTCCATGTCGCCCAATATAGAGAAAAAAATTTATAAAATTCCAGGAGATTGCTGTGACATTTTGGATTACTTATATAAATTTAGTGATATCGTTGTATGAACATGATGATTTACAAAGTGCAGTGGAAAATAAGTCAACAACAATAATTAAGGCTTTGGATGGATGTACTGGTGGAATTGTCAACATGTAGGATAAACTTATCTCCTCTACCTGAAAATAACAATAAAATAAGAATAAGAGAGAAACAACATAGAGAATTTGCTTTAATATAGGGTTAGCAGTTCTATACGTGATAATAGATGCGTAAAATAAATTCTTCAGAGGCTTTCATTATAAACATCAGCATATCGTTGTTCTCAGCTTTCGAAGGTAGTGGAAAGATGGAGAATTTTTTGTTGAGTGATTCAGATTACACTTCTTAATAGGGCTAAAACATTTATATGATGAGAAGATTTTTATGTGCAAATTTTGAGCTTGTGTTGTGTTGCTGAATATTTTTTTGTTTGTTTTATTTTTGGTTACACATTCTAGATCTCAACGCTACTAATTGACCATAATCAATGAAAGTGCGTTGGATCCAATCATCTTCTCAGGCAATTAAAAATACGCCCTTCAAATCTAGTACAAGTTATCCTTGAGTAAATGCTATTTTACTCTATACAAGTGGTTGCTTTCTCTCAGTTCATAAAAATCATATTCTGTTAACTGGAATCGATTTTATGCTCAGGCGACCAGATCTATGCAATAACTGCAAGCGTCCTGGACACTTCGCAAGAGAATGCCCCAATGTTGCTGTTTGCAATAATTGTGGTCTTCCTGGGTAAGGTTCTTGCTTATCATGTTATATTTTGTTTAGTTTAATATAACCGTCCACAGTCATTTTGAGACGAATTGCAGAATTGACCGATCTAGATTGGATCCAGACCCATCAATTTGGGTCTCAATTCCGATCCTGTGATCTTTGATCTAGTTTTCCGATTTGTTCTAGCCCTGTTCAGTAACAATATTAGACACCACTATTACTACACTATTAATTTTAAAATTGATATTACTATAAATCATCAAGGTGTTAGATTAATAGTATCAATTTTGAAATTTGTAGTGCAAACAAAACATGTTACAGGAAGTGTATTTATATCAATTTTGATATTGATACTCTAATATCTAGAAATATCAACATCAAAATTGATAAGGTCATTTTTGATATTCTAATACATGCGAAGACAACAATGGTTTGTTTTTTTGTAGGATTTTCATTGCTTGATTTCAGTTGACATCTCTGTTATTGAGGTGGTCGGCTGAGATGATCATTTCATTTGCATTTGTTATTATGGACACGGACACTAATATGTAAAAAATGCAGAATAAATTTGAAACTATGGACATATGTGGTGTATATTTACAAAATCGTTTTTCGTTTAAAGATGGTAGAAGTTTTCGTTTAAATATAGCGGAAGCAAAGAGCCTGGCTGTACTGGCCGCAGCCGCCTCTAACTAGTATGCTGGACATGCTGTTCTTGTTCTCGGACAGGCACATTGCAGCTGAGTGCACCACAAAGGCCTTATGCTGGAACTGCAAAGAGCCTGGCCACATGGCCAGCAACTGCCCAAATGAAGGCATATGCCATACTTGTGGTAAGACCGGCCACTTGGCCAGGGATTGTCCGGTGCGTGAGCGCCCACCCGGCGACCTGAGGCTGTGCAACAACTGTTACAAGCAAGGCCACCTTGCTGCGGACTGCACCAACGAGAAGGCTTGCAACAACTGCCGACAGACGGGACATCTTGCCAGAGATTGCCCAAACGAGCCCGTGTGCAACTTGTGCAACGTTGCCGGGCATGTTGCCAGGCAGTGCCCCAAGGCTGACCTCTTGGCCGACAGAGGCGGCGCGCCTTTTTACCGCGGTGGTGGAGCCGGCGCTTTCAGGGATGTGGTCTGCCGGAACTGCAACCAGATGGGGCACACCAGCCGTGAGTGCATGGGTGCGATGATGATCTGTCACAACTGCGGGGGGCGGGGTCACTTGGCGTTTGAGTGCCCCTCCGGGAGGTTCCTGGATCGAGGCTTCCGCAGGTACTGAAACAAGGGGGTGCGGGTCTGCTGAATGCTTTGATCGCTGAGGACCTCTCTCTTTAGTACTTGAGTCAATTTTCTTAGGTGTGAACATCTGACATCTTTTAGATCCGGATTCGGTGAAAACTGCAAGTTGGTGAGATTTGTGTCGCCTGTTGTTTTATGTCCGTTGCTACTGCTTTGATTTGCTATGATATTATGTTATGGGATCTTCCAGTGAGCATTTCATCTTTAGATTATAAATTTAGGGTCTTATTCTTGTTGTCTCGTATTTCATCTCGTAATTCATTTACGTGTACGTGGTTTCCTCTATAATTTTGTACTAATGCTTGCTTTGACGTGCCAGACTTATGTCCAGGTTGTTTGAGCTTAATAGGGTCCAAAGTCTGATTCGGTTTGTTACATTCAAATATAAAAATAGACAACCAACTCTTTTCTCCTCTTAATCGCGACGTGGACATGCACCCATTGAACGTTGAAAACGGCAGCGCCGCTTCTCTCCATTCTATTATGCCTTTCTTTCTCCGTCATAAATAACCATCTATGGAAACAATAGAAGTGGTAGGGGGTGTAAACTGGTCCGGTAGAAGAATCAAAAATTTAAAATTTGATATTAAATATTAATTAAGGTGTTAGATTTTGATCAGATTGTATTATCTCAAAGTCACATTTGATAATTTTTTATTCTGATATTAAATATTAATTTTTATTTACAAATACGATAATAATTTATATGTAATTATTAAATTTTGATGTAATATTTTTAATATTTAATATTTATTATTTTAATAATGTATATATTCTATTTTATTATTTGATTTGATTTGATTTTTAATTATTTTTATTTTTATATATTTATTTTTATCAAAGTCGAATAAAAAAAGCAAAATTATCTACCTTCGATTCTCATAGTTTACAAGATAAGAAACCGTTTTTAAATTTATTAATTTTTATCGAAATCAAATCTAAAATTTGAAATATCAATTTCTCTTTACACCTCTAAGAGTTAGAGATGATTATGGATAACAATTGATTACCTATAGAATTTGGTTCTTTGTGAACAATTGTGCATTAAAAGAAAGAGGTGGTTACGTAATCTTCCATAAGACACTTGTTTTTTAGAATAAATTTTACAAATTTATCTAATATTCTTAAACATTTAGTTAAGTTTTAACACTTGTGTACAATTATGTAAAAGCATTTATAATTTTAGATTTTCTATTGAAAGATCGGGTACATTTATAAGAATTTCATAATATTCACATAATATTATTTTATTATTATCTCTGATATTATTTTTTGTATTTTATTTTTATATTTATATGTTGTTGTCAAATAATATGTTATTATTTGAAGTTTATATAGTATTACTAAATAATTTTAAATTTTAAATTTTAAGATTCAGATATTTGTTCTCAATTCATCAACTAATATTTAATTATTAAAATTTTAGATATCTATCAACCGTTTTCGGATATAACAAATGAATCTCAAATTTCAAAGATTAGATCTCGGTCTTATCAAGTTGTCCCCTTAAACGGCCTTATACATTTGCATATTGTTAGATCTTAAAAGTGTTTCCTCTTAGACTACCTTATACCTTTTTAGATTTAAGTAATTATAGATCATTAAGAAATTAAAATAATATAGCGCAATTTTAATATCTATATTACTCGTCGTCGGTAATAATGAAACACCCAATATTAAATTCAGAGCCTTTTTACACATCGATCTCTAGAACTATTTGTTATTTTAACTATATATTTGCAATCTTGGTGAGTTTTTAAGCGATAGCTATTTTCATTATGGTACATATGATTACTTTGTTAATTTTAACATTATTTTTAATATTTTTGTAATATTGTTTTCACTACTTTGGCTAGACGACAAGGTGTCTCAAGTGGGAGGTTGTTTAGACAAGTTGTTTATTTTATCTCATTAAGTAATAAATAATATTAATTAAAATATGAATAAATTTTAATCAAAAACTATAATTAAGTAATAAATAATATTAATTAAAATATATAATTTTTACTGATATTTATACGAACTTCTTTTGTAGACAGATTCATCTACGCACTAAACCTTTCCCCTCATCTTAGATAGATCTCCACAATAGAAAAATATTCGAGTTTGAGTTCGAGATCAAGATTGAGATCGATCGATCGTGAGAGAGAGGAGGAGATTGATCACTACAATGGCTCCATTAGATAAATAGGGTTTGGTCAAATTTACTTAACTTTATATAAATTAAAACTTTACACAAAAATTCCTTAATTTTTATAAATTACACTCATACCTCCCGTACTTACGAATTAGCTTTTATGTGTGTGAGCTATTGGCTCAATAATTTATTTGGCTAAAACTTAATTAAAACAACAAAAATTTTAAATTAACTATATAATTTAATAATAGATTTAATGATTTTTTAATCTTGAAAGGTATATGCCACATCCCGTGATCATAAACAACATTGGAGATGATATTATTTCTATTAAACGTTTCCATCATTAGGTATCGTATGTATATAAAGTTTTGTCCATTCAATACCTCAGTCGGATAGATATACAAATATAACTAAGAATAAAAATTAAAGTTATTTATATTGTGCTGCATGCTTGTCGTTATTTATAAAAGGATGATCATGAATATTGATGATGACCAAAACTTCGATAGAATTTGAATGGACCATAAAGTAGACGGCATCAAAATTACACAGTTTTTGTCAAAAGTTGTAAAACAAAAATTCAGATATCCTATTAGGGCTGTCAATGGGCCGGGCTTGGGCTGGCCCGGCCCAAGCCCACTTAAGCCCATATACATAGAGCCCAAGCCCAAGCCCACGTGGAAAGCCCAACGGGCTTAGATTGTGTAAATGGGCTTTAGCCCGCCAAAGCCCGTTAGCCCAACGGGCTTCAGTTTTGCAAAACAGTCATAAATAAAAAATTCTACAAATATCAAAAAATTAATAAAAATGTGAAAAATTTTAAAAATCACAAAGAGATTATAAAATCATCCGTAAATTTCATAACTCAACTAAATATAAAATCAAAAAAATAGAACACCTATCAATTTGTGAATTGCCATAATTTAAGAAATAAAAACAATACAATAGACAAGATTAATCCCTTCTCCGAAGAACATACAAAAATCGAAACATAAAAAATCGAAGTCAAAATCAAGAACCCCTAAATACTGAAACCGACTTATTCGTAAAATCGCAAGAAATCGAAATCTGGGAATTTAAAACTTGAAGCCTAACCTATAAAATACGAAAATCTGAAAAATCTGAAATCACATATGAAATTCAAGGCCCAAAATCTGAGTCCGGAAACCGAAATTTTGAAACATAAAATCTGCATCCGGAAAGTCGAAATCCGAATACACCATAAAATCCGAAATCCGAATTTGTGTAGAGCCCATTCAAGAAGCCTGCAATCTGAAATCGATTAAAATGCGGAATATGCAAGAGATATGGAGTCCGAAATTTGAAGAGATCAAAATCGAACTTTGTAGCCGAGATTCGAGATTTGAAATAAATCTGGAAACTCCAAATAAAAAATGATAAGTGCGAATCCGAACTCCGTAATCCGAAATCTAAGAATTTGAAATCTGAAATCTGAACAAACTTGAAGATAGCTAGCCGAAACTTGCATAAGAGAAAATCCGTAATCCGAAAAAATTTAAGAATCTGCAGAGTTTGAAATCTAAGGTCCGCCAAGTCCGAAATTCAAAATCGGATCACTAAAATCGAAACTTGTAGTCTAAACCAGAAAATGCATGCACCGAGTAGAATCTCACAAATTTGCGTAAATCCAAAAAAATGAAAGAATCCCATCATGTTCAAATCAAACTCAGTCAAAATAAATCTGTTTAAATCAAACTGAAATCTGAACTTCACATCTAAAACAAGAAACCAAAACTGTAAAAATCTGCAAAATTCCAAGCCAAGAAATCTGAACTTCACATCTAAAACAAGAAACCAAAACTGTAAAAATTTGCAGAATTCCAAGCCAAGAAATCTGAAATTCAGAAACACCAATCAAATTCAATTCCAACTCTTAAATTAAACTCAAGTTAATCTCGATCAAACAAAACTAATCCAAACAAACTTCATTTCAAGCCGAATCTGACTTGAACGAATTCAAAGCAATTTAACTCAATCCCAATCAATTTCTTAAAACCCCAAAACAAATTTAATTCATAAAATTAGCATATAACAAAAAATTTAATGAAAAATTTTCAAGTTGGAAAAAAGGAAGTCAGAAACTATGAATTTCTGACTCCACCCCTCCAAACTTAATGAAAATTCTTCCGGCAACCAGTGTAGCAGACAAAACCATGGCTAATAAGCGGTTGAAAAAACCGTCTCAATCAACAAGCATCGCAGCTCAAAGACCCATTCCTCTAACGCAAACATCACACGGTATAACATACACATCATAAATCATGTACAAGCACCAACATGATTCCAGTATATTGAAAAACGACGAGGAGAAACTGAACATACTCAAACAAAGTATCCAAAGTTACGCAAACAAAACCAGTAGTGGGATATTTGATTGAAAAACCATATCAGCACCAGAAACAGCTTCTTCAATCAATTCCTTGCTTTCTTTCGCTGCATTCATACCAATATCTGGATTTCCACCGGCACCAAGACCTCTTGTTAGCTCCATCTGCATTCATCTCTCCTACTCAGAGAGGACCAAGGGTCTGACTTTATTTTCTTCACAACACATGTAGGAACCTCCATTATCTTTCTATCTTAAGAGAAAAACCTAAAATATCCATAGAAGCTAAACAGAACAGTGATCATTATAAAAATATACAAATATGAAAATAAATAAAAAACTAAATAAACAGAACAATGATCATTGTCTTAACAGATTTATACTGGATTCAACATTCAAACTCTCATTTAAATCCATCTGAAATGTAAAAAAACAAAATAAATACGAAATATGAAAAGGATACACATCAGTTTTTCATATCTAGACAGGGGTATTCAATAACACAAGTTCACAAAGCTTTTTAACTTTACGAAGATCCAATATCCAAAAAATCTAAAAAGGATACACATCAGCAAATTTATATTAGCAGTATCAACTTTTGCAAATAAATTACACAATTCACATAAATGTTTGATAGTTTGGATCAAAGAGTCCTCGAAATTAAAATCATTCTGATAGTTATTTCAGATTGAATTTAACTTGATGATTTTTATCAATTTGAACCAGACAGTGAAAATAAAACAAACAATTTGAGGAAGTGTGATGAAAAATAATTAAGTTGAATTACCCGAGAAATAACTATAGGAAGCGACCGCTTGATTAGGGTGTGAGAGAGGAATTAAATTCCTCGGTACCATCACCGTATTCCGAGATTTTTGAAGTGAGCCCGAGAGGAGTATATGGTTCTTTTCAAAAAAGAAAAAAAGAGAGAGGAGTATATGGTAAGAGTTTCCTGGGGTCTGTGGAACCACAAAGAAAGATGACTTTAACTTCAAGGAGTCTTCTTTGGAAAAATAAATATGCATGGAGTGACTATAATACCCAAAGAGAGAGGAGTATTATTTGGGTAATACCCAAATAGTAGGCAATAAGCCACATGAAGATCAAGCTAAGAGGTGCAGCCGCTCTAGTCCTAAATAATTGGATTATGTGCTTAGCTAGCAGACTTGGAAGAGGCCTAAAAACTAGGCAAGAACCACATGCAAGCCTCAAAGAAGCCGCCATTGGATGCCCCTACAAAATAGGAAGCATGGAGACAGCTCCGATGGGAATACCTCTGTCGAGACCCCGAAAGTCGTGGAAGTTCTGAAAGCACTTCTCCCATGATCACAAGCTCGATTGGGTCTTGGAGGAGTCCTAAGCCAACTAAAGATGTCCACCGAGGCAGGGACTCACTCAACTGATACTCAAATCAGGCCGCCGAAGATGCTAGAAAATAGCAAGGCAGGCCCCATCTCCCTCCAACTGACTTAATCATGCATTGGAATCCAAGAGAGTCCAGAGCAATCCCCATCGGGACTGACTCTCCACCAGTTCCTCTATAAAAAGAGGCCATCAGCCATCTGTTTTGAGTTTGGATGATCAGCATAAGGGTTCCGAGAGCCTCGCAGGGAGGACCAGATTCGCCATCGCCCGACTAAGGAGAAAAGTCGAGGAAGTAGAAGAAGAAGTACATCTTCTTCAATTGCTGCACACCAGCCAAAGCAACTCAAGGAAAGGAGGATTAGAAGGAGAAGAGTAAGACCAAGGTGAGAAATCAATTGGTAACCCTATCCCTTCAACCATACCTTCCCATGCATGCCCATGGCCTGATCTGATGAAAACATACCCACGGTTGCATCCCCCTGTCAAACTAACTAGTTAATCCATGTGCACATATACCCTCAGCCTTCTACATTTGGATGGCCTTCTTCCTATTGCCTAATGCAACATCTATGCCACCTGTCAAGGACACCCATGTCAAGGACACCCTTGCCCATTCCTCGGACCAATTGAGCATATGGTCAGTTTGGCAGTGGCAGACATCAAGACATAGCATGAAGACGGTTAACATGGCAGAGGCTCAATGCCGAGAAGCTGCAAAATGAACAATGATTGAAGCAATATCATGCCATATATAGCCGAGAGGATCATGAAGGACAGGCTGCGGAAGCAGTTCCGGCTGGCCTACTCGCTGCAGATCCCTCCCGGAAGCACTATCGCGGCAGCACTCTCCCTGCGGTGGTAATCCCTCCCGGTGAACACCCCCCGGCAGCACTCTACCTGCAGTGGTAACCCTCACGAAAGCTGAATATTCCCAGTTGGTGCTCCTCTCCCGGCGGAAACCCCAGCTCTACGGCTCCCCCACTCTTAATTGCCTGGCTAGTAGAAATCTCGTAAGGGCGCGGCCTTTGGTGGAAGCTTGCGTGGCCTTGGCCTTGTTAGCAGTGCGGACAGCACATCCGGCGACCCTCTCCATTTAATTAAACGGTGGCTAGCTAGCTAGGTTGGTGCGCGCGGGCGGATCAGAGCACGGGGGGGCGGCGGAGGTTACCTGAGATGGAGTCGTGTGGACGGCGAAGCCGTTGAGAATGTGGTGGAAGGTGTAGAGCTTCCGGTTGGTTTCGGCATCCAGCCGCCGCCGGAGAAGCTGGTCATGGATGCTGCCACTGTGCCGCCGGAGAATCTGAGCCTGTATCTCAGCCGGGATGCTGCCGCTGTGCCGTCGGAGAATCGGAGCCTGTAGCTCAGCCGGGATGCTGCCGCTGTGCCGCCGGAGGATGCTGCCGCCGGAGGATGCTGCCGCTGTGCTCGCTCTAGGGCTCCAGCCTCCGTCACGGGCTGACGGGCTTTTGGCGGGCCAAATCGACGGGCCGTCGATTGAACAGAGACGGGGCCAAGCTTATTTGATTAGCCCGTTTAATTTCGTTGAAGGGCTTGAGCCCGGTCCGTGTCCGAACATTTGACGGGCCGATGGGTTGAGCCCGCCCATTTGACAGGGCTAATCCTATATGGGCTATTTAAGATAAGAGAAGTTATAATTGATCCCAAATGCATAATAACAATTGATTAGTGTGAAACAATGTTTACGAAGGTTAGATGAATAAATTATACCAATTAAGAAGAGGATGACCGAATGCCATAAAAATCGGTGATATTTGGAAGTCGGGTAAGCATCATGGATTTAATTAAGAAGTAAATTTTTGTATACTAATTTATCTTATATGAGGTAAGATCATAGTTATTTTACTTCCAAGGATCTATCACACATGCCGAAAGGGTGACCGGTTATATGTACTTGCATAATGGTGTTAAGGTCAAATATGAGAGGGACTTTGTACAAATATACCATGGGTTTAAATGTAATTTTTTCGGCCCATGTGTTATATAAGGATCTCATTTAGGCTTTCAAATGAGTTTATGGTCGTGAGAGATAAGGAGGAGGTGGCAACACCCTTAAAAGCATGGTGGGTGGACAGGTGGCTGGGCTTTTTAGGTATTTAAAAGAGTTAAGATTAAGTAATATGGCCATTTAAGGTCATGCATTTCATGCTGAGGTTGCTTATGGGAGGTATCTTGATGAAGAAGATGTCTCTTCAAGGAGGAGTTAAAAAAAGATGTAGGATGTAGATTCCCCTGTTCTAGTTCTTGTAACCGCAGATTAATCCAAAAATTGAGCATGTATAAGAATGAGATTGTAACATTAGTATCAACGAAAATTTATTCTGATGATTTTAAAAGATGTTTACAAGTGTTTACCGCTGGAATTATTTCATTTGGATGACCAAACAAAGAGTTATGCCAAGATTCTTAGAACTAGTACAGAAATGAACCTGACCTACATGATTTCGATACATAAATTTTTGTGCTTGTTTCCTCTCATATTCTAAAAGTTATGTCTTCATAAAAGTTGTTAAATACATACTATTATATCTTCCCATGATTTTTTTATAAGTTTAATAATCTTTTGACATTCTAAAATACTACTAATTACATTGATATGATTCTAGCAACTTTTGTCTTTCCGGACAGATTTTTAGTTGCTTAAGGGGTGTTTGGTTGCATGATAATGAGCATTTTTATTTTAATTTTTAAAAATTGTAGTAAAAGTTTATTTTAAAGTGTTTGGCATGTGTTAAAATTTTTTATCTTAAAATTTTTTTCACCCTCCTCCGCGTGATGGAGAAAAAAAGAGGTATTGAGCATTTTTTTTTTCAAAAGGGCACAACCAATGCACATGGTCCACAAGCCTAACCCATGTGCTACATAAGTGACTTTTCATTTATGCACCAAACACCTTACCATCATTTCTAAAAATGATAATTTTTTTGCCAAACATTATATTTTTATAGTTTTTAATTTTAAAATTTGTCAAGTTTCAATGTGTGATATCATTTTTTATCATGAAACCATATAAAAAAATAAAATGCAACCAAACACCCCATTAATGTATTCAATGACTCTTATGGGGTGTTTGGTTGCATGATAATTTTTTGTACACTTTCATGATAAAAATTGTACTAAAATAAAAAGTGAATCAACTCATGACATAAAATTATCATGTTTGGAGGGATGTGATAACAAAAAAGGGTAACTACCATACATGACCAAACAAAGTGGGGGATCACAAGAAAAAAAAAGAGGTGAGGCCCTTTTTTTGTTTAAGAAGAAAATCACTTTCAAAACATAAAATTGTCATGGTTACCAAACACCTCTTTTTAACAAGTTTTCTTACAATTTTTAAAAATTAAAATAAAAACCTCCATTATCATGCAACCAAACACCCCATTAGTCTCTTCATGTAATATTTTGTATACTATATTATCTACCATTTTAAAAATTTTGATACTATTTTGAATTAATTTTGGTTCATTAACATTGCAAGCAAATTGTCTTGTACTGTCTGCCTACATAATAGTCTTCACATTAAAAAGTTGAGAATTTTGAGCCACTTATAATATTAATTACCACAATAATTATTCATAAAAAATGTTATGTATTAATATACATAAATGAGGAATTTGGTAATGTTTTGCAATGCATTTATTGGGTTATTGATTTGTTTTCTAATGGATATACAAAGACAATTCTGTAGTTAACATAATTTATCTTCTTTGGAAATTTCATATTTTATATGTGGTGATATATACAATTAAGTTTTGTTTCATTCATAAAAGTTATTTATCTTATACTAATATACATATATAAAGGGTTATATTTTACATGTGCTTCTAATAGAATATGAATGTGCACATTTTATGCAAAAAATTGAATTGAGTGCATGTTATGTGCAATGTTATTGGGCGTCAACTTTTATTCTTATCCAGGAAGGAATGTAAGGAAATCTAGAATGCTGTGTATGAGAGGATAGTCAACCCCACATAAGAAAAGGACCAAATGTACCGGTTTGTTATGGTATTGGCTTTTAGGATAGCTCATTGACGCTTGTGTGCACACTTGGCCAGACCATGAACACCCCCAATACTTGCGAGCTGTGGGGTTCAGTCAGTCCTAGATCATAGCTCTTCTGAACCCATGACTAGGTCGGCACTCAAGGGCCATGTTCCAAAATGTGTAGAAACATTCCTGGCACACCATGATGATACGGAATATAATGATTTCATTGAAAACCGGATTAACTGGTAAACATGTCCACATAAAATAATTTATGATAGATTTATTTCAAATATGCTCTTGGTAATTAAGTCGATGGTTATATTGAAAGGAATCACCTTATTAAATTTAGTGCAATGGAGGTGACAATTCCTATAGGTTCGTATTGATCTTATCACGATTAGAATGAAATGACAAAACCTAAATATTGAATAAAATGAGTTAAAATATACATGCTAAGGATTCATATAATCCCTTATAAAGGAGAAGGAAGAACTTTCCAAGTTCTTTAAACCATCCAAGTGCACGGTCTTTAGTGGTATCCACATGAACCTCCTTCGAAATTGGGTCACCATGCACGTCAGACCTTCCAACCCATTCCTAATGGCTTTCTCTCACCTCATAGAGCAAGCCACCATGGAAGAATGTGCTAGAGAGGGTGAAACAAGAAATTTAAACCCTTGTCTTGATAGGGTTTAGCTCAATTCACTATTATAGAAATTAAATTTTTTTACAAAAACTCTTTAATTTCTATAAATTGCTCTCATACCCCCAAACTCATGGATCAGTCCATATATGTGTGACCAACTGGGCCCAATAACCTATTTGGTTGAGACTTAATTAAAATAGAAAAATTTTATTTAATTAAATTAAATCAATTATCTAATAACAAATTTAATGATCTATTGATCATAAATGGTACAAGCCACATCCCATGATCCTAAACGACTATAAAGATAATCTTATCTCTATTGAGTCTTGCTATCATCAATTACCGCATGGATATAAACTCTCATCCATTCAATGTCTTAGTCAAATAGGGGCATGGTTTTGACTGTCAACTCTTTAATATACTGACACTATAGGATTCTATACTTGGTATCAGATCAATTAGAAAATTCTTTTTCAATTATTCTATCTCCTCTCGCTAGATATTCATAGTACTATCCCATAGGACATTCACTCTCACTTACCGATAATGGACAATCTCTTGTTCTCCTCTCAATTGCCTCCACTAAGTTTCCCTGGTATCCAATCCATTGTTGTACTAAACCATCAAATTAATGATTTATATGTCAATGGTCAAAGCACAAGATCCGCTCAACATGGCATCTTTGGCTACTTAGGTCAAAGGTCTAACCATGTAACCATGATTATAAAAAACCCTGATTGAAGGTTCGGTAAAATATCATTCAGGGTTTCTAATTTGGTTGGTTAAGTGAACTCATTCGACTAATGACCACATATATGTGTATCTCAATGTCACTATACTAATGACCAATGAGATTGATCATCATTATCACATGAGAAGATATCACATACACTAGTCTAACTGGATCCTCGTTGTCCAGTCTCAAGGATTATATGACTAAAAACATTTAGATTACATACCTCTAGATGATTGGTCTTCTTATCATGATCTTATCATAATCTAATCATCATTGCATGTGATCAAGAATTTCATTATGATGTATGCATCTAATAAGAGATAGTAATGAATGTTTTCTAATTTAATTGAATGAGATATTTTTAGAAATGTCAAATCATATCATATATGATTGGCTCGTAAGGCATACATTTCTATCAATCTCTCACTTGCATTAAAGCCAATCACCCATCTAGCTGATCTCCATCAGCTTGAGATGACGCTCAAATAGTCTTTGAATTGCCATTTTAGTTAGTGGATTTGCGATTGTAGACACGCCAATTTGGCCTTATTTGGAGCTTAAACCCTTATTCCATTGGCAACATCTCTTTTAGACCATTAAAATCATGTTGAACCACTATTTTGGATAAGCTGAAGAGCTTATTGGAAATCAGAGGATGAGTTACTGATCTCTAATCAAATCCGTGTTTGCCGAATGAGAGCCCATTCTGCCTTCCATGTTGCTCTTGGTGGTGTGCTAGATTATTCTTTTCCCAGCATATCCTCAATTAACAAAGTTTTCACAAGATTCTGTGGATGTCTACTGAAGAAGTCTTCAACATGAATAATCTTACACTCTGAGTCCTCTTTTCAATGCAATAAATGGCATTCAATTCTGATCTCCCATTTGTCCGCAGCGTCCTTCGGAAATTAGACACGCAGTTCTGTCTGCATGCAACACCGATCAAGCCCAATTGCATACAAGCCCAGCCCATTGGGCACATCGTTGACCAATTCATGACTTTACCTTCCTTTTTCTTCCTACATATAATTTTATAAAGTATCTGGAAGCTTTATGGTCAAAATTAGCATCATCAAATGATGGCAATCCAACTTGTTGTCTTATACATCAAAACTTGTTATTTTTAGACTAGATTTGTTTCCTCTTCAAGTGGAGACATATTTTGAACATGGGGAAGGTGATCCACGGTTTTAAATCCCTATAAATAAGTTGGGTAAGTTTATAGAAGTCTCATGATAAAAATTAACATCATTAAATGGAGGAAATCCAACCTAAGGTCAGATGTATCAAAACCTGCTATTTTTTGACCTGTTTCTCATCCCCTATAAAGGGAGACTCATATGAACAACCTAAGAAGGGCATTCCCATCCTCCAGCACTCTTCCCCTCATCTTCCAGCCACCCTAGGCTTGTTCCAACTTCCCTAAATCTTTCTCTCTTCGTCCCGGTGCCCAGAGATATCTGTGGTGCCCATATCACATCCTACATCGACATTGTGTTGGGAGTTTCCAGAACTTCACTGTCCAAGATCCGTCTTATCAAGTAAATTCAGATTATTTATCATAAGATTCAAGAAAAGTTGTATTAATCTCAAGCCACCCTCAGTGAGTCCTTTTTATTTTTAAACAAACGACACTTGATTCTGACATTGGTGCTGTCTGTTACGGTCTCTGTATCAGAGCCACGCTAATTTACATTGAATCTGTCCAACCTGGTTGCCACTTTGCCTAGGTTGTGTTATCTTTTATCCTCCATATTATCTTTGCAAACTGTTCATTCATATCATTTAGTTCATATTTAAGCATCATTTTTATTCAGTTTGCATCATTTTATACATCATAAAAAACCAAAAAAGGGGTTAGGGCTAACCCCGAATCCGGTGAGTTTGTTCCCAATTGTCGTTTTATGTTATTGTTTTTACAATTACTACACTTCACTCAGTTCTAATCCTTCCTTCACTTGTTTTCTTGTCTTCTATGTTTACTAGTTGCACAGATTCATCAAGCTAGCATCGGTTAGACTCTTCTTCATCGGCCGGCTGAAGAACAAGAAGGTTGAACTCACATCTCAATCTCTCGCGCTAAGGTACACACGGTCAACTCAATCTTATTTCTATTCCATAAAGCGGAGCCCGCGGCTCCTGGCGACCACTTCTTCTCTTTTTCATGTTCTAAGTCATTCTATTCCTCACTCTTCTCCCACATGACCCGAACCGTCTCCGGTGCTCGAGCGATGCCGTGAGATGAAAGTTCGGGGACCAATGTGAGTGTGGGACCGAGGTGAGGACTCTTTACCGCTTTCCGAGTGTTTTCTGATTCACTCCCTTTTTTCCTATTCCATCATCACCTTCTCTTGAGGTGCCGATCCAGAACCCGTTTTCGGAGTCGATAGCGATGTTATTAGTAGAAGATACTCTATCTTTTAATTATATCTCCATGAGCTATATTCTCTCTGATTTTATTGCATAGCTATAGAAGTTTTAAGCTTTTGATAAGACATCGGCTCTACCCCCATTATTTTCATGAAATAATGATACACTTTTAGAGAAAGTTGGGACTATAGGCACCGAAACTAGACCGGTCATGGATCCTTTATGCTTTTTTGGTGACTTTTCGGGGTTGGAGTTTGTAGTGGTGGTCGCCATGTGCCAAAGACTCCAAAATAGAAGTAAGGAAATGAAATGAAAGTGGAAATGACCAATGTACCTTTGAAAGCAGAGAGATTGTAGGGTTCCGACTTCTCCTCTCTGATAGAAATGTATGCCCTACAAGCCAATCATATGTGATATGATTTTACATTTCTCATAATATCTTATTCAGTATAAATGGCATAATCTTCATTACTTGCACTATCTAGATGCGTCTATCGTAATGAAGTCCTAAGTTGCATGCAATGATGATTGAATCATGATGAGATCATGATAATGAGATCAATCATCTAGAAGCATGTACTATAAATGTTCCTAGTCGTAGGATCCTCGAGACGGGACATCAAGGATCCGGTAAGACTAGTGTATATGATATTTTCTCATATGATGAGAATGACCGATCTCATTGGTCATCAGTGTGGGGACACTGAGATACATGTACAGGTGCTCATTAGAGGAATGAGTTCATTGAACAGACCAGTATAGAATCCCTGAATGGTATCTTACCGAACTGTTGTTCAGGGTATTCTATCATCACGGTTGCATGGTTAGATCTTTGACCTGAGTCGCCAAAGATGTCTTGCCGGGCGTACCATGTACTTTGACTATTGACTTATGGATCACTTAGTATTATGGTCCTGTATAGTTAATGGATTGGGTATATGGGAAACCCGATGGAGGCAATTGAGCAGACAATAGGGAATCGTCCACTCTTGGTAGGAGAGAGAGAATGTCTTATGGATAGTACTCTAAATCCTTGGCTAAGGTAGATAGGATAATTGGAAAAGAGTTTTCCAATTGATCCAATTACGAATACAAGATTCCATAGTGTCGGTATATTTAGGAGTTGACAGTCAATGCCGTACTCCTATCCTTTTGGATGGACGAAGTTTTATATCCGTGTGGTAACCGATGATGGAAAGATTCTTTGGAGAGGAGTTCATCCCCGAAGCCGTTTGGGATCATAGGATGTGGCTTGTACCCTTTATGATCCGTACGCCGTTAAATCTATTATGAGATAATATATTTAATTTAAAAAAGTTGTTCTTTTAATTAGGCCTCAACCAAATGAGCTATTGGGCCTAGTAGGTCACACACATAAGGGCTAATCCATAAGTTTGCGGGCAAGGGTGTAAATATAGAGAAAGGAGGGGTTTTTATGAAAAATTCCAAATTCTCTATATAATAGTGAATTGAGCATGAGCCCCACAAGCCAAGGGCTGCAAAATTTGTCCCTACCTCTCTCCTTCATGTTTTCCATTGCTGGAGGCCGTCGAGAGTCGATGGGACTTCATCCGTCGAGAACCCGACTATGGAGGCGGCTTGTGTGGATACGACTAGAGGCCGCACACTTGAGTGGCTGAACGAGCGTGAGAATGCTCAATCTTCTTCAGTCTTTAGGGATTATTTGAATTCCACAAAGGTACGTGTTTGAAACTGTTTCGAATACCAGTTTTGGCGATATCGTTCGGTTTCGATCGAGACCAAGACAATGATATACGAGAAATCGGAAATTTTATGCTGAGCCAATCTGATTGGACCGATTCTCAACATTGGTATCAGAGCCATGTTGAAGTCTCATTCGATTCCGACGTCGTTTCGACGTCGTTTCATATATTTCATGTTTTCCCGAATCTGTACAAATGCCCATCTTGATGCAGCAACTGTAAACCGAATGAGATATGGTTTGGAGGTTGATTGCTACTGAATAAATCTCGTGACAAAGATATTTTCAGTGCCGCAAACCGTTCGAATTTTGGACTACCGGAGAGTCCGGTAGAGGGTCTGAAAGATGATGATTTCGTTTTACGGAAATCACCGGTTCGATTTGGGGATTTCTTGAGATCTTCTTCCATGGAGACATTTGATGTCTAATAGATGGCTTAGAAGATAGGTAATACGATTACCAAGAGTTTTCCATCGTTCTTTGACTTCGAACGACGCTGTCGAAGGTCGATTCAAAGTTTTTCCGACTGGGAGAAATTTTAGGGCCGGCAGCAATTCTTTCCTATTTTTCTGTTGATTGAGATTTTTTCATGGAAAAAAATGGTATTTTTGGATTCCTTGTTCGATTTGGAATCGTAAAAATATTTTTGGATATTTTTCTAAGACCGGCATGTCCGGATTTTGGAAGGTCTTAAAAATCGTCTTCCATGGTTACTGTTCATCCTATCGGGTGGAGGAGATGGGACCCTCGGGACCCGATAGCCGGATCCGGAGCCGGTCAACGCGGTTGCAACCGGTTTGACCGCGGCCATTGCGCGTGCGCGGTTGGCGCGCCGCGCGCTCCGTTATAAAAAAAATTTGAATTTGATTGCGCGCGCGCGCAACGCGCGCGGCGGCTCGCGGGCGCACGCGCCCGCGGCGCGCGGGACGGTGCCGTGCGCCGGCGCCTGTGGCGCACGGGCGGCAGATCCGGCGCGGAAGAAGGGTGGCACAATGCGCCGAAGCCAATTTTAAATGATTTAAAATTGTTTTAAATCAAAATATAATCCAAAAAATGCTACGAAAATTCCATAAAATTTTGTGAAAATTTTGGAACATCATATAATAGATTATTAAAGTGTTTAATGATCTTTTATGTGGTTTTGAGCCTCATTGTCATAGATTCATTCATTGTTAAGTTTTTAAAATTGTTTTAATGACTTAACTTGAGTAATTAATGTCTAATTAATTATGTAAAATATTATTTTTCAGAATGATTATTAATACATTGATTTGGCACTTTGTATAGTATTGGGAATACACATATTGTCCAAATTGTTTGGAGATGCCTATTTATGTAATATAAATTGTTTATATATTATTTCATGTTATTTACTTCGTGAATAATTCGATAAGCATGAAATTGAGAATTTCAAAACATATGATGTATATTTTTATGATATAATAGTTATATCATATTATTATCACGTAATCGCACTATGTTCATGTGATGGTATGTATGTGTGAATGTTTGGATGATCGTAGACTAAGGGTGCATTTGGATAGCCGTAAAAGTGAAACCGAGGAATTTATATTTCATAGGAATAACTTTTCCATGAAAAGTATATCCAAATCTGTCATTTGGTACGGTAGAAAATATATTCTCGAAATCATTTTCTCTCAGGCGATATTAAAGTTACCCTAGATATCAATCAAGTTTTTAAGAATTCTTGTTGCACGCAAATAATTTTGCATGATTATTTCATAAAAAATAAAAATATTTTATCACTGTATTATGTTCAACCAGATTCATCATTATAAAATAATTTTAAAAAAATATTTTATAACATTAATCGCTAATAGGAATATTTTTATTAAAATTCTATTTTACTAATATTTGAATATATGTAGCATTGTGTTGTTATATTTAAATTTAGATTGATAAATTTTTATTTTATTGAGATTGTAACCTTTCATATTTATAGATCATACATTATGACCATAATTAGTATTGTTAACGTATTTTTTTTAAAATAGATATTTTACTGTTATATAAAATTATATTCATGATGCTTTTAACATGTCTGTCAATTTTATATAATATTATCATAAAGGTAAACAGTTCTCATTAAAAGAGCAGAGATGAAGTGTTAAGCATGTAACGTACTCCGGAAAATGGTATCCGGAAAAATTTTTGGGATGCCAAAATCAGCTGGTCAAAGAAAATTATTTACGTTGACTATTGTTTTACGGGTAAACAAATAAAATGACCGAATATGTTTTCCCGAAAACAAGGCGTAGAACCAAATTTTACGGGTAACCAAATGCACCTTAAGTGTATGTCATGTGGTGATGCTTGTTTGAAGTTGGCATGTAATTAGGGGCCTGCGTGCCTAATCTTCTCTCTTATCAATTCTGATTGTATATTCTACCTCCCTCTAAAATGTACTCCCCTTGATTAAGATCAATGTTTCTTATTTGATTAATGTACATTTATGGGTCTGCGTACCCTTAATGCTCTTGTAATGACAAGAAGACCTATTGAGGTGGAGAAGAGAGAGGAATGCAAGGAGAAGTGTTCTTCAAGGCATGATAATGGCTTGTCAACACCGGCATAGGATGCTGAATCCTTTAATGCATACCGATCTGGCTCTGGTCATGCATTAATGTGATGAAAGTCCATGATCATCTATTTAAATTTTGCATTTTTGATATGTATGTGTATGTGCTAGATACCTTAGATATATGGTATTCAAAGGTATTCATATATATATATGTAGCACATATTATGATGAGACTAAAATAAAAACCCTCCTCGTTTAAATTAGGTTGATAAGCGTGGGACATTAAGAATGACCTACGTAGCCTTCCATTGTTATGGTCTCGATGAGCCAATCTTAGATTGGGTGAGTTTGTTGTGTTTCCCACAAGGCTCACTCAGCAAGGGATTGGTGATCGTGGCCAAGGCTTAAAGCCAAACCTTGGGGTGGACCATTGGCATGGCCTTGTTGTGTTTTCCACAAGGGCTGTGTTGAGAA
The DNA here is from genome assembly GCA_036172225.1 of Cryptocoryne crispatula var. balansae. Lineage (NCBI taxonomy): Eukaryota > Viridiplantae > Streptophyta > Magnoliopsida > Alismatales > Araceae > Cryptocoryne > Cryptocoryne crispatula. The sequence continues at coordinate 25,049,824 of CM069925.1, forward strand.
TCCATACCCATAACGTAACAAGCGGATTTGACCTAACTAGAGTATATGACTTGTTGTGTTTCCCACAAGGTCATGACTCTAGAGGCTAAATGACTAAAAGTTGCAAGAGTTGCAATTGGCAAAAGTTGCCTACCTATTAAGTATGGGATGACTTGTTGTGTTTTCCACAAAGTCATCACCATAAGGTTAATAGGATATCAGTCCCCACTAGGATATCATCGTGTTATCCCGTCTTTGCATAATGAGGGTTATGCAAATTCGTCGAAATTAGTGGGAGCATAAATTAAGATAAAAGACCATATCATAATTTACATTGAATGTCTGCAATATTTTATAAATAGAATTATATCTCCGTTATAGAATTAGATTCTTAACCATCAGTTATCTTGCTTACTAGAAGTCATTAGGCTCATTAACATTAACTTCCTTGACTGGTTTAGAATCATGAGAAGTGTTCTCATGGTTGACAATGTAACTAACATACTTGGGAAGTGGGTGCTTACTAATCATCTAATGTAGTAAGAGAAGATGAGATTTTCATCTCATTAGAAAGATGTATTGTTTGCCTTACACTAAATGTTAGTCTTTATATGAAGTCTAGAGGCAACATGGACGGATGGATATGAGATCTATCATGGCTCATGATGATGAGCAAATTTAAGGCAAGATTAAAATAACAATACATGTTCCTACTTCTTGTTGGTAAGTGTTACGACCCGGACTTTTTACATGCACAACGGAAGATAATCCGGCGACGTAACGGGGAAGGATATCGGTCTGGAGCCAAACAATACCAAAATTCACAATCCAATTAAATAATTCCAAACTTTACAACATATTAACACCATAAACAAACACCTATCTAAACAAATTAAATACCAACATTGAATGAGTAATCCACTAGCTCCTCGAATTCCAAAATACCACTACGCTTCTGCTGCGCTAAACCTGCACTCCTGAAAATATTAACAACGGAAGGGGTGAGTCACCACAGACTCAGTAGGACTTACACCCGAACTACCCCACTATAATAATGATTCTAGTGGTATACAATACATATTAAGCCTAAAAATCAGATTTAATACATAGGATTTAACTAATCATATATCTTTAATTAATTGATTACAAAGTCATTCAACTACCCCATATGATAACCAGACTCTATATGCATTAAAAACCATCACAACCTGCTCATTAGACTACTCTAGGTATGCTCACAATATACACAACCTGACATAAAACCAATGACACATCTATAACACTACCATCTATGCCAAAATACACAACTAAACACCTGTCTGAGTAAATACCATGCTCCATCTGATAAAATGTAGTCACATCACAAAACTAGCACCAGATTTACCATATAGTAGGAAGTAACATATAGTAACTAAATCCCATAGTACCCCTAGGCAGGGGAGTACTTAGGATAAACCGCGGTATCTGGGATCGAAGGATGCTCCATATTCAACTAATCTCCGCTGCCCACGGGCCACTAATTTAGTCTGGTGAAGTACAAAACAACCACAATGCAGCTCACTGCACTAACCACATTCCACACCATGCAAGCATATAAATAACTCAGACAGTAAAACATGAACATTTAATTGGCAATCAAACATGAAATACATAGATGAACACCCATGGTTCTATGCACCACATATTTGCATACCATACCACAGTCTATCACAAACTAATACATATAAATGGGATCATGCAATTTATAACCTAAACATAACAATTACATGCTTAGACAGACACTATTACCTAGTGCATATATGAAACTAAACTAAATTCTAATATCACTATACCTAAACCTTACATCGGCTTTTTAACAAATCAAGATATATATTAAAGATTATCGTGATGCAACTATACTAAACTATCTAGATTAAAACATAGCAAAACCTATAATGCCGACTAACATGCATGGATAATTAAATCAATCTAAACTTGCATAGTTGAACCAGCTAATCTAACTAGGTTCAACTATAAAGACATACCTAACACACCAACATGCATAATTAAATAATTATTCAACATGATGAATAATCATGGACATAGAACAATCTAAACATGTATGATTAAATAAGCTAATCTAAACTCTATCTAATCATGCTAACAAATCCAAAACAACCCACTAATTATAATCTTCTAATCCTGATGATCTAAACATGATTCTTACCGTTTACTCAAGTATATTAGAGTGCTAAGAATAGCCGAGATGCCTACCTTGACGGCGACGACGAACGGCGCACGGAATTCCAACGGAGTCGATCCGGGTGAAGAATATACCGTCGTGGTCATGGCGACGACGAAAGACGGAATCAAATGGTAGTATCCTAACAGCATGTTAATTTAAAGAGATAATAGAATAACAAAGAATAAATAGAGAATATGGTCATCGGATAGGAGAGAGAGAGAGAGAATGATAGGGGAGAGAGAAAAATGATATGAGAGAGAGGGAGGGGGAAGCGATAGGAGAGAGAAGAGTGGGGGGTGTGTGGCGCACCGGCAGCGCACGGTGCGCGTGCGCACGCACGGTCGCAGGGGCGGTGGGCGGCGGGGCCTGGCGCGCGCGGCGGGCGGCCGCGGCGGCGACGGCGGGACGACGATGGCGGGGTGGCGCGGCGGCGGAGCTTGGCGCCGGGCGGCAACCGCGGCGGCGACGGCGGGGGTCGACGTCGACGCGGGTGTCGGCCGGGGCGCCGTGGCCGAGAGGGGAGGCGGCGGCCGCGAGTGCGGCGCAGCGGTGCAGGTGGGGCCGGCGGCGTCGATGGCGGAGGGTGGCGCAGGCAGCCGGGCGACGGTAGTCCCGGCGAGGTCGACCGGGGGGGAAGAGGAACGTCGCAGTGGCGACGGCGGCGGTGCAGCCGCGAGTGTGGCACTGGCGGAGGCTGGCCGGCGGCGGTGGCCGGCGGGGAGAGAGATCGCCGGCGGCGGCGGGCGTCGTACTGGTCCGCTGCTGTGCTCGCGGCAGAGAAGGAGAAGGGAGGAGAAGGAGGGCTCTTCCGCAGGGCGGCGGTGTCGCGGTGGCGGTAGCGGCCGAGGAAGGGTGGCCGGCGGCGGTAGGTGCTGCCGCGGGACAGAACCGCGGGTGGGGGGGGGTCTGGGTGTTGCACCTGCGCGGGAGGAAAAAAAAAGAAGGAAGGAGGAAGGGCGGGGCGGCGTCTGGCTGCTACTGCTCGCGGAAGAGAAGAGGGAGGCGAGGAAGGCAGGGCTGCTGCGCGGGAATTAAGTAGAGGGGGGGGGGAGGGAGAGTCCGACCGGGACCGGGGGACTAGAGTTAGAGTTTGATCGGGAGAGGAAAGGAGGCGGCGGTTCAGGAGGATTATCCAGAGGGAGAGAAAAAAATGGAAAGGATAAAGGGAGAAAGTAGATTAATATAAATAAACTCATAATAAATATAATAACTATTATTATTTTTATTTATTTAAAAATCCTGGGTATTACAGTAAGACCAATGAAAAGAAGTAAGATCATTAGATGAGAAAATGAAGGCATAGTTAAAAGTCAAGAAGTTGGTCAAAGATATTAAGCCCAAATAAGACATAGGATTGCTCTTATACTATCATGATAATGATTGGTGAAAAGTATATTGAATATATATATATATTGCAAAGGAGGAGCTTGAGAAGCTTCTGGCATCTCAGTCATTGACTTACTTGTCATACACATATACACATCAAGTATAAGATACTATTTGTGTATATTATAGTATAAGATACTATATATATGTCTTATGGTATTAGATACCAGATGTGTGTATCTTGTATGAGATATTTGATATACATATCTTCTATAAGATGTTATATATGCATTTATTGGTATGAGATACTAAATATGCATCTTATATCTATAAAGGTTGCAGATAATGACAAGTAAATGAAGGCTTGACGTATAAAGATTAACCTATATATACAAATGGTGCAAGAGTTGTATCATTGATAGTGGGAGGTACAAATCTTTAATAGCCTTTTGGGGTGTTTTTATGATGAAGATTGTTGGTTTTATCCTTGTATATGAACAATATCGATATTTCCTACTTGAATAAATATTGATTTATTTTGAGTTATGGAAATGGTAATTGTTCTAAGATTATGAATGGCAAAATATTTGCTAGTGGGAGCTTAATCATATGAGATATGGAAGCTCTCATGGTATGTGTGAATGCTCCTCTTATGAGGAAATGGGTTGATATAAATCAATTTATTTCTTTAGCTTAATATAGACATGGTCATATCAATGAGAAAAGACTTAAGGAGTTCCATATAGATGGAAACATGAAGGCAAATGATTTTGAATTATTAACCAAATGTGAGCCTTATCTCATTGAAAAATGACTATCTCCCTATTTACTAGAAATGGAGGGTGGACCAAGGAGTTAATAGAACTCATACATTTAGATGTGTATTGGTCTGTGTCTATTAAGGCTAAAGATGGACATTCTTACTTCATCCTTAATAGATAATTTCTCTGGGCAAAGATATGTGTGCTTGTGAAGTGCAAATATGAGGCTTTTAGAAATTGTCTATGGTTATAAATGAAGTAAAGAATAAATGAAAAGAGTAATAAAGCTTTTTGATTAGATCAAGGAGTGAAATACTCAAGTACTAGATTCACACATTATTTGAAGGATAATACAACTTTATCTTAATAGACATCTCCCAATAACCCTTAGCTTACTTGAGTAGTAGAAACAAGGGTGATTGTGTCATGTGTGACATGACACAAGTAATGACAACTTTTGCAAAATATTCCTTGTCTATTTATAGGGCTTAGCACTCAATATAACCACTTTGTGTTGGTACCTTCTAATCTATTCTGATTATTTCATATATGATATATAAAAGGGGTTATCTCTTGATCTTAAGCTAGTTAATATTTTGTAATGTCCGACCATTATGAAGATGTGTAACCCATAATAATTAGAATATAAGATAGGAAGTGTAGACTTGTGGAATATCTTAAGGAAACTTGAGGATATTTAAATATACCACTTTATGAGATAAAGGGTATGTGTTTCACAATTTACTATATTTCTAGAGGAAGAGTTCCTCTTTGAGGAAAACAGTGGGAGCAAGGAATTTCTGGAAGGTGTTCCAGACCCACAACCCAAAGACACTTCTATTAAGGTACTGATTAATAATAGCACGCATCATAGGTCTTTAATTGTGCTAATTCAACTTTGTAGATATGTGAGACATATCTTTGATGTAAAAAGATAAGCACAATAAAGTAAGGATGTTGATCCAAAGACCTTTGAAAGACAATATGAGATATTGATTCTAAAATAGGAGGAGACAATAAAATCTATAATAATATCCATCTAATTTAGCCAAGTTTGGAACTTGGTAGATCCACCTGAGGGTAAAGTACCCATTAGGTGTAAAGGAAAATGAAAAGATGGATATGAGTGAATTTGAAGGTGAGACCTTCAAGGCATGGATGATTGAAAAGGCATCATCTAAGTTAAGGAGTTGACTATGATGATATCTTTTAACCATTGCCATAATTCAATCCATTTAGATTTTATTGGTACACATTATGACTATGAGATATGTCAATTAGGATGTTAAGATAATATTTCTCCAATGGTGAAATTTAAGGGGAGGTGTATATGATACAATCTCTGTTGTATATGATACAACTTGAGGGATATGAGTCCTAAAACATCCAAAGAATGTGTACACGTTGGTAATATCCATTCATAGACTACAACAACATTCTCAACCTTGGAATATAAGATTTGATAAGATTGAATCTTATGACTTCATTTGGAATGAAGAAGAACCTTGTGTGCATAAAAATGCTAGTGGGAGTGCTATTGTATTCTAGACATTTTATATTGATGGTGTACTACTCATTATGAATGATGTAGGTATTGATAGAAATGTATGCCCTACAAGCCAATCATATATGATATGATTCGACATTTCTAGAAATATCTCATTCAATTAATTAGGCAAATCTTCATTATAAGCTCTTATTAGAAGCGAATATCATAATGAAGTCCTTGATCAAATACAATGATGATTAAATCATGATGAGATCATGATAATGAGATTGATCATCTAAAGGTATTTGATCTAAATGTTCCTAGTCATAGGATACTTGAGACGGGACATCAAGGATCCGGATAGACTAGTGTATGTGATGTCTTCTCATGTGATGAGGATGACCGATCTCATTGGTCATTAGTGTGGAGACACTGAGATACACATACAGGTGCTCATTAGTTGAATGAGTTCACTGAACTGACCGAATTAGAAACCCTGAATGGTATCTTACCGGACTCGTCTATCGTGGTCTTCTATCATCACGGTTGCATGGTTGAACCTTTGACTCGAGTCGCCAAAGATGCCTTGTTGGGTGGAACTTGTGCTTTGACCATTGACTTATGGATCACAATTTAGATGGTCCTATATAGCGATGGATCGGGTACAAGGAAAATCCGATGGAGGCAATTGAGCGGACAACAAGGGATCGTCCACTCTCGGTAAGTGAGAGTGAATGTCCTATGGGATAGTACTCTAAATCCTCGCCGGGGTAGATAGGATAATTGGAAAATGAGTTTTCCAATTGATCCAATTCCGAGTACAGATCCTATAGAGTCGGTACACTAAGGAGTTGACAAGCCGATGCCGTACTCCTTTCCGACCGGGACATTGGATGGATGAGGGTTTATATCCATGTGGTAACTGATGATGGAAAGGCTCAATGGAGATGAGATTATCCCCATAGCCATTTGGGATCATGGGATGTGGCTTGTACCCTTCATGATCGGTAGGCCGATTAATTTGTTATCGGATAACAGATTTAATTAAATTAAATAGAATTGTTCTATTTTATTTAGGCCTCAACCAAATAGGCTATTGGGCCTAGTGGGTCACACACAAAAGGACTTATCCACAAGTACAGGGGCATGGGCGTAATTTATAGAGATTTTGGGTTTTTATGAAAAATTCCATAATTCTCTATAAATACTAATGGTTTCAGCCAAACCCCATCAAGCCAAGGGTGAAAACCACGTCCCAAGCCTCCTCCCTACCTCCTCCTCTCTCTAGAAGGTGTCCATGGTCGATGGAGCTCCGTTCGGGAAGAGTTCTCGAGGCCGGCGCGAAGGGAGAACCTGCTGTGGATGAAGTTTGTGTGGATACTGCTGGAGACCGGACACTTGAACGGTTTGTAGAGCTTGAGAAGATCATCTCCTTCCTCTCCATGGGATTATATGAATCCCTATCAGGTATATTCGAACCCGATTTGATCGGTTTTCGGTTTTCGTCGTTCGGTTCTGATTGAGACGGATTCTAAAGGAACCCATAGGAATCGTCGCTTCCGCTGCACCAAATTTTAATGGTCGATTCCTTACAGTGGTATCAGAGCCCGGTTCAAGTCTCGGTCGAAACCGACGTCGAATCGACATTATTTCATGTTATTTATGTGTTCCCGAATCTGTGCAAACGTCTGTTTTGACGAGGCCACCATATTCTGTATATGACTCAGATAAAATATTTATTGGCCTTGGTAGAATCTAGTGATATATGTCTTTCCAACTCCGCAAACCGTTTGAAGTTTGGATATCTGTAGTGTTCGGGAGAAACCTCAAAAGTTGGTGTTTCTGTCATGCCCGAACCGACACCCGGATTTGGGGATTTTGTGAAATCTCCGTCCACAGAAAAAATTGAAGCTTGGAAAAGGTTTTGGAGATGGGTAATATGATTACCTAACCTTTCCCTTTGATCTACAGCTTTGAACGACGGCGGAGGATGAGAATTTTTGAGTTTTCCGACGAACTAGGGTTCTGCATGGAATGCAGCGGCGCCGACTTGTTTCTTCCTGATTTCCCGTTGATAGAGAATTTTTATCAGAAGGGATATATACATATTTGGAAACTTCATATGATGAGGATTCTAAATTGTATTTTTTGAGAATATTTGGCTTCCTGTATAAGGAGTTATCCTCGTTGCAAAATAGATATTTCTGCTACGGAATTTGGGTGACCGCCGCCTCTTCTTCCTCATTTTTCGGACTATTGGGATTTTTCCTGGATATGAGGCTGACTTTTTTGGATTCCTTATTCGATAAGGATTCCAACGCATATTTTTTCGGATTTTTCGGAGTCCGGGATAAGGAGATATGTCCGAGTTAATGAGATTAACTCTCCTCCGGATGAACAGTCCCCGTTCGGGGATGGCGATCGGCGCACACGCCGGCGCACGACGGTCAGCGCAGGCGCGCTTGAAGACCGGCGCACGCAACGGCGGACACAGGCGCTCGCCGACGTGGTGCAGTGCGCCGGAGCGCGCGGCGCAATGCGCCGTATCTTTTATTTATTGATTTTAAATTGTTTAAAATCATAGAAAATTTCGAAAAATTGCCGTAAAAATTCCAGAAAAATTCTTAAAAATTCTATAATATTATTTAACATGTTTTAAAGTGTTTAATGACATGTTAGATGATGTTTAGTTCTATTTACATAGATTCACTCATAGTTAAACTTTAAAATTGTTTTAAAGGTTTAACTTAAATTATTAGTGTCTTAATTAATTCTGTAAAATGAGATTTTACAGAATATAAATTTGGACATTAATTTTTGACCTTGCACAGTATTGGGAATGCATGAATGTTCTAAATAGTTTAGTTTTATATGTTCATTTCATATAAATTGTTTATATGTTGTTGTCATGTTATTTTCATGTTATTTTATTTCATGAAAATTCGACATACATGAAATTGATAATTTCAAAATAAATTATATATAATTTTATGCTGATATATATGATATATCTCATATAATTATCACGTATGCGCTCTATGTTCATGTGATGAATGTTAGTGTGTGTATGGAGGTGATCATGGACTTAATTGTGCTTGGCTTGTGATTACTTTTAATTATGTTGGTTATGTTATTAAATGGGGCCTGCGTGTGCCTCCTCTCTCTCTATACAATCTGATTGTACATTCTACCTCCCTCCATTAATGTACTCCCCTTGGTTAAAACCAAGGTTTCTTATTGAGTTATGTACATTTGTGGGTCTGCATACCCTTGAGCCGCTTGTAAGAGTTAGAAGCCGGTTCGTGGAAGGTTGGAGAGCAGGACCACTTGGAGAAGCACCCTTCTGAAGTGGGAGCATACCAACTAAAGCATTTGAAGCAAGGATTTGCACCTATAGGGGTGCCTTAGGTGCATGCTTAGGGTTAAGTCCATGATCACCTGATTTTGTGCATATTTGATATGTGGATGTGTGCTACTGGTTATACCTTAGATATATGATATTCCAAAGGTATTATATATACTTAGCACATATTATTGATGAGACTAAAATAAAATCCCTCCTTGTCATAATTAGGTTGATAAACGTGTGACATTAAGAATGACTCACGTAGCCTTCCGTTGTTATGGTCTTGATGAGCCAATCTTAGATTGGATGGGTTTGTTGTGTTTCCCACGAGACTCATTCAGCAAGGGATTGGTGATCATGGCCAAGGCATTTGCCGAACTTTGGGGTGGACCATTGCATGGCCTTGTTGTGTTTCCCACAAGGGCTATGTTAAGAATTCATTCTCATAACGTAACAAGCGGATTTGACCTAACTAGAGTATATAGCTTGTTGTGTTTCCCACAAGGTTATAACTCTAGAGGCTGAATGACTAAGAATTGCAAGGGTTGCAATTGGTAAAAGTTACCTACCTATTAAGTATGAGATGACTTGTTGTGTTTCCCACAAGGTTGTCACCATAAAGTTAATAGGGTCTTAGTCCCCACTAGGATTTCATTGTGATATCCCGTCTTTGCATAATGAGGGTTATGCAAATTCGTCGAAAATTAGTGGGAGCATAAATTAGGATCAAAGACCATATCTTAATTTTAATGAATGTTTGCAATGTTCTATTGATAAAATTATATCTCTGTTGTAGAATACGATAATAAACCACCATTAGTATGGCATATTAGATGCCACATATCTTAATGGCTCACACTTCTTAGACTGGTTTAGAACTAAGAGAATTGTTCTCATAGTTGACCAATTAACTATCCTACTTGAGAAGTAGGTGTCTCCTAAATTATCTAGTGATATGAAAGAAAGATAAGATCTTATCTCATAGACAAGATGCATTGTTTGCCTTAAACTAGATGTTAGTCTCTATGAGCAATAATTATAGAGACAACATGGATAGATGGATATGAGATCCATCATGGCTCATATTGATGAGTTAACTAAAGGGCAACTTAGATCAACAATACATCTTAATTACTTCTTGTTGGTGAGACCAATAGTAAGAAGTAAAATCATTAGATAAAAATAGGAGAGAGTTAATAGTAAAAGAAGGTGGTCAAGATAATAAAGCCAGAATAAGACAAAATTCTTACACTGTCATGATGATGATAAGTGGAAGAGAAAGTACAAAGTGTTTTGTATATAATGCAAATGTGGAGCTTGAGAAGCTTCATGTATCCAAGTCATTGGCACTTACTTGTTTTAAATATACACTTAATAGTATTAGATACTATATGTGTATATCATAATATTAGATACTATGGATGCATCGATGGTATGAGATACCGTATATGCATCTTATATCTACAAGGAGTTGTAGATGATGACAAGTAAAATGAAGGCTTAATAAAGAAGATATTGACCTACATATGAAATGGTGCAAAAGTTGCATCATTATTAGTGGGAGGTGCAATTCTTTAATAGCCTTATGGAGATGTCTTAATAATTAATATTGCTATTATATCCTTCTACAAGAACTTTATATGATTTCCTACTTGAATAAATGTTGATTTATTCTAAGCTATGGAAATGATAGATGTTCTAATAGATTGAATGGCAAAGTGTTTGCCAGTGGGAGCTTAATGAATTGTTTAATCATATTTGATATGTTAGCTCTCATGTTATGTGTGAATTTTCCTTTTAAGAGGAAATGGGTTGATTTAGATCAATCTACACTTTAGTTTTATATAGACATGGAGAATGGGTTAATGAGTTATTAGAACTCGTACATCTAGATGTATGTTAGCCCATATCTAGTAAGGCTAAAGAAGAATATTTCTACTTCATTATTTCAAAGATGATGTCTCTAGGTTTGGAAACATGTACTTTATGAAGTACAAAATTAAGACTTTTGAGAAATTATTTGAGATTAAGAATGAAGTAGAGATACTAATGGAAAGAGTATTAGAACTCTTTGATGAGATCAAGGAGGGGAATACTTAAGTACATAATTCACATATAATTGAAGGATAATAGAATCTAATGGACACCTCTTTACACATTTTAGCTTAATTGAGTAGCTAAAATGAGAAGTCATATTATGTAAGACATAATATGAACAATGACGAGTTTTGCAAATTTCCTCTTTGTCTAATTTTGGTTAAGTACTCGTTATAACCACTTGTTCTTAATAGGTACCTTCTAAGTCTGTTCTGATTATTCCATATAGGATATGGAAAAAGGGTTAAAACTTGACCTTAAGCAAGTTAAGGTTTCGGAATGTCCGACCTGGTGAAGAAGTATAACTCTAACAAGTTGGAATATAAGACTATGAAGTGTTGGCTTGTGGAATATCCTAAGGAAACTTTTGGATATTAAATATACGACCCTTATGTATAAGGGTATGTGTTGCTCAGCTCACTATATTTCTAAAGGAAAAGTTCCTTCTTAAGAAAGATAGTGGGAGCAAGGTATATATGGAAGATGTTCCAGTCCCACAACCCAATAACACTTCTATTAAGGTGCTAGTTAATAATTACACAAGGACAAATGATAGGTCTTTACTTGTGTCCATTCTACTTAAGAGATATGTGAGACATATCTCTGATAGATGAAATGAGGCATAAGATAATAAGGATATTGATCCTAGGATCTATATAGAACCAATATGAGATATTGATTCATTAATGGGAAGAGACAATAAAATCCGATATAAACTTTATCTATTCTAATCAAGTTTAGAACTTGATAGATCCACCTAAGGATATAGTACCCATAAGGAATAAATGGATCACTAAAGAATAGATTGGAGTGGATTAGAAGGTAGATACCTTCAAAGGTGAGAATAGTTGAAAAGGATATCATTGAAGTCAAATGGTTGACTATGATGAGATCTTTTACCTATTCCATTGATTAATCCATTCGGATTTTGATTGTAACACTCTATGATTATGAGATAAGCTAATTGGATGTTAAGATAGTGTTCCTCTAAAGTATTTTGAGGAATAGGTGTATATGATACAACTATAGGGAATCAAGTCCCAATAACATCCAAGAAGAGTGTGTATTAAGTTCATTTATGGACTAAAGTAAAAATTTCCCATAGATCATATATAAGGTTTAATGAGATTAAATCTTATGACTTCGTTAAGAACGAAGAGGAGCCTTGTGTATTCAACAAGATAAGTGGGAGTGCTGTTACTTTCTTGACATTTTATGTTGATGACGTACTACTCATTAAGAATGAAGTAGGTGTGTTATCATAAGTGAGCCTAGCTATCATATTGATCCTCCAAACGCAATTTGGGTTTTAAGATCTATGGAGATAGATCTAAAATCAATGCCCAAGCTAATGTACACAATCACCATAGTCAAAGGGTTTGACATGATAAACTCCAAGATAGGTTTCTTACCTATGTAGTGTGGAGTTGATCTCTGTAAAGTGTTGTCTTTGTAGACTTCTTGAAAGATAAAGAGATCACATAAATAGAGCCCTTATGTCTTTGTCATAGGGTCTATTATTTATATGATGCTACGTACATGATGTGATTAATGCTCTATATGTTATGAGCATTCATCAAGAAGATCCAAGTGAGAGTCATTGGATAGTTTAGAGATATATCATTTGGTACTTGAGAAGCACTGAGAATGTATCTCTATACCTTTGGAGGATAAGACTTGAAGTCTTGTAGTTTTACAAACACAAGCTTCTAATCAAATAAGTTTGATATTAAGTCGAATTATGGTGGTGCGGTGAGTTGAAAGAGTTCTATGTGATAGAACACTGTAAGTTCTACAACATATGTAAACAAGTTTACATAGTGGTTGCACACTACTTGAGAAGTAGTCTAGATGAAGTTTTTCATCTACATATTTGATATGGGATTATCTTAATTTTCTCTGAAAGAGTATCATTGTTTTGAGAAAACAATGGAGTAGAGCCGATGTCTCATCAGAAGTTTAGAACTTCTGTGGCGATACCATACAATCAGAGAGATTGTAACTTATAGAGATATAATTAAAGATAAAGTATCTACCGTTAATAACATTGCGGATCCACTAACTGAAGCAGTTACTCAAAGAGTGTTTGAGCTTCACCTCGAGCTGATATAGATCAGCCAGATGGGTGATTGGCTTTAGTGCAAGTGGGAGATTGATAGAAATGTATGCCCTACAAGCCAATCATATATGATATGATTCGACATTTCTAGAAATATCTCATTCAATTAATTAGGCAAATCTTCATTATAAGCTCTTATTAGAAGCGAATATCATAATGAAGTCCTTGATCAAATACAATGATGATTAAATCATGATGAGATCATGATAATGAGATTGATCATCTAAAGGTATTTGATCTAAATGTTCCTAGTCATAGGATACTTGAGACGGGACATCAAGGATCCGGATAGACTAGTGTATGTGATGTCTTCTCATGTGATGAGGATGACCGATCTCATTGGTCATTAGTGTGGAGACACTGAGATACACATACAGGTGCTCATTAGTTGAATGAGTTCACTGAACTGACCGAATTAGAAACCCTGAATGGTATCTTACCGAACTGTCTATCAGGGTCTTCTATCATCACGGTTGCATGGTTGAACCTTTGACCTGAGTCGCCAAAGATGCCTTGTTGGGTGGAACTTGTGCTTTGACCATTGACTTATGGATCACAATTTAGATGGTCCTATATAGCGATGGATCGGGTACAAGGAAAATCCGATGGAGGCAATTGAGCGGACAACAAGGGATCGTCCACTCTCGGTAAGTGAGAGTGAATGTCCTATGGGATAGTACTCTAAATCCCTGGCCAGGGTAGATAGGATAATTGGAAAATGAGTTTTCCAATTGATCCAATTCCGAGTAAAGATCCTATAGAGTCGGTACACTAAGGAGTTGACAGTCGATGCCGTACTCCTTTCCGACCGGGACATTGGATGGATGAGGGTTTATATCCATGTGGTAACTGATGATGGAAAGGCTCAATGGAGATGAGATTATCCCCATAGCCATTTGGGATCATGGGATGTGGCTTGTACCCTTCATGATCGGTAGGCCGATTAATTTGTTATCGGATAACGGATTTAATTAAATTAAATAGAATTGTTCTATTTTATTTAGGCCTCAACCAAATAGGCTATTGGGCCTAGTGGGTCACACACAAAAGGACTTATCCACAAGCACAGGGGCATGGGCGTAATTTATAGAGATTTTGGGTTTTTATGAAAAATTCCATAATTCTCTATAAATACTAATGGTTTCAGCCAAACCCCATCAAGCCAAGGGTGAAAACCACGTCCCAAGCCTCCTCCCTACCTCCTCCTCTCTCTAGAAGGTGTCCATGGTCGATGGAGCTCCGTTCGGGAAGAGTTCTCGAGGCCGGCGCGAAGGGAGAACCCGCCGTGGATGAAGTTTGTGTGGATACCGCCGGAGACCGGACACTTGAACGGTTTGTAGAGCTTGAGAAGCTCATCTCCTTCCTCTCCATGGGATTATATGAATCCCTATCAGGTATATTCGAACCCGATTTGATCGGTTTTCGGTTTTCGTCGTTCGGTTCTGATTGAGACGGATTCTAAAGGAACCCATAGGAATCGTCGCTTCCGCTGCACCAAATTTTAATGGTCGATTCCTTACAGTGGTATCAGAGCCCGGTTCAAGTCTCGGTCGAAACCGACGTCGAATCGACATTATTTCATGTTATTTATGTGTTCCCGAATCTGTGCAAACGTCTGTTTTGACGAGGCCACCATATTCTGTGTATGACTCAGATAAAATATTTATTGGCCTTGGTAGAATCTCGTGATATATGTCTTTCCAACTCCGCAAACCGTTTGAAGTTTGGATATCTGTAGTGTTCGGGAGAAACCTCAAAAGTTGGTGTTTCTGTCATGCCCGAACCGACACCCGGATTTGGGGATTTTGTGAAATCTCCGTCCACAGAAAAAATTGAAGCTTGGAAAAGGTTTTGGAGATGGGTAATATGATTACCTAACCTTTCCCTTTGATCTACAGCTTTGAACGACGGCGGAGGATGAGAATTTTTGAGTTTTCCGACGAACTAGGGTTCTGCGGAATCTGGCGGCGCCGACTTGTTTCTTCCTGATTTCCCGTTGATAGAGAATTTTTATCAGAAGGGATATATACATATTTGGAAACTTCATATGATGAGGATTCTAAATTGTATTTTTTGAGAATATTTGGCTTCCTGTATAAGGAGTTATCCTCGTTGCAAAATAGATATTTCTGCTACGGAATTTGGGTGACCGCCGCCTCTTCTTCCTCATTTTTCGGACTATTGGGATTTTTCCTGGATATGAGGCTGACTTTTTTGGATTCCTTATTCGATAAGGATTCCAACGCATATTTTTTCGGATTTTTCGGAGTCCGGGATAAGGAGATATGTCCGAGTTAATGAGATTAACTCTCCTCCGGATGAACAGTCCCCGTTCGGGGATGGCGATCGGCGCACACGCCGGCGCACGACGGTCAGCGCAGGCGCGCTTGAAGACCGGCGCACGCAACGGCGGACACAGGCGCTCGCCGACGTGGTGCAGTGCGCCGGAGCGCGCGGCGCAATGCGCCAGATCTTTTATTTATTGATTTTAAATTGTTTAAAATCATAGAAAATTTCGAAAAATTGCCAGAAAAATCCAGAAAAATTCTTAAAAATTCTATAATATTATTTAACATGTTTTAAAGTGTTTAATGACATGTTAGATGATGTTTAGTTCTATTTACATAGATTCACTCATAGTTAAACTTTAAAATTGTTTTAAAGGTTTAACTTAAATTATTAGTGTCTTAATTAATTCTGTAAAATGAGATTTTACAGAATATAAATTTGGACATTAATTTTTGACCTTGCACAGTATTGGGAATGCATGAATGTTCTAAATAGTTTAGTTTTATATGTTCATTTCATATAAATTGTTTATATGTTGTTGTCATGTTATTTTCATGTTATTTTATTTCATGAAAATTCGACATACATGAAATTGATAATTTCAAAATAAATTATATATAATTTTATGCTGATATATATGATATATCTCATATAATTATCACGTATGCGCTCTATGTTCATGTGATGAATGTTAGTGTGTGTATGGAGGTGATCATGGACTTAATTGTGCTTGGCTTGTGATTGCTTTTAATTATGTTGGTTATGTTATTAAATGGGGCCTGCGTGTGCCTCCTCTCTCTCTATACAATCTGATTGTACATTCTACCTCCCTCCATTAATGTACTCCCCTTGGTTAAAACCAAGGTTTCTTATTGAGTTATGTACATTTGTGGGTCTGCATACCCTTGAGCCGCTTGTAAGAGTTAGAAGCCGGTTCGTGGAAGGTTGGAGAGCAGGACCACTTGGAGAAGCACCCTTCTGAAGTGGGAGCATACCAACTAAAGCATTTGAAGCAAGGATTTGCACCTATAGGGGTGCCTTAGGTGCATGCTTAGGGTTAAGTCCATGATCACCTGATTTTGTGCATATTTGATATGTGGATGTGTGCTACGAGTTATACCTTAGATATATGATATTCCAAAGGTATTATATATACTTAGCACATATTATTGATGAGACTAAAATAAAATCCCTCCTTGTCATAATTAGGTTGATAAACGTGTGACATTAAGAATGACTCACGTAGCCTTCCGTTGTTATGGTCTTGATGAGCCAATCTTAGATTGGATGGGTTTGTTGTGTTTCCCACAAGACTCATTCAAAGAAGGGATTGGTGATCATGGCCAAGGCATTTGCCGAACTTTGGGGTGGACCATTGCATGGCCTTGTTGTGTTTCCCACAAGGGCTATGTTAAGAATTCATTCTCATAACGTAACAAGCGGATTTGACCTAACTAGAGTATATAGCTTGTTGTGTTTCCCACAAGGTTATAACTCTAGAGGCTGAATGACTAAGAATTGCAAGGGTTGCAATTGGTAAAAGTTACCTACCTATTAAGTATGAGATGACTTGTTGTGTTTCCCACAAGGTTGTCACCATAAAGTTAATAGGGTCTTAGTCCCCACTAGGATTTCATTGTGATATCCCGTCTTTGCATAATGAGGGTTATGCAAATTCGTCGAAAATTAGT
Source organism: Cryptocoryne crispatula var. balansae (assembly GCA_036172225.1). NCBI lineage: Eukaryota > Viridiplantae > Streptophyta > Magnoliopsida > Alismatales > Araceae > Cryptocoryne > Cryptocoryne crispatula. The sequence goes on from CM069925.1 coordinate 25,067,145, forward strand.
GGGAGCATAAATTAGGATCAAAGACCATATCTTAATTTTAATGAATGTTTGCAATGTTCTATTGATAAAATTATATCTCAGTTGTAGAATACGATAATAAACCACCATTAGTATGGCATATTAGATGCCACATATCTTAATGGCTCACACTTCTTAGACTGGTTTAGAACTAAGAGAATTGTTCTCATAGTTGACCAATTAACTATCCTACTTGAGAAGTAGGTGTCTCCTAAATTATCTAGTGATATGAAAGAAAGATAAGATCTTATCTCATAGACAAGATGCATTGTTTGCCTTAAACTAGATGTTAGTCTCTATGAGCAATAATTATAGAGACAACATGGATAGATGGATATGAGATCCATCATGGCTCATATTGATGAGTTAACTAAAGGGCAACTTAGATCAACAATACATCTTAATTACTTCTTGTTGGTGAGACCAATAGTAAGAAGTAAAATCATTAGATAAAAATAGGAGAGAGTTAATAGTAAAAGAAGGTGGTCAAGATAAGAAAGCCGTAATAAGACAAAATTCTTACACTGTCATGATGATGATAAGTGGAAGAGAAAGTACAAAGTGTTTTGTATATAATGCAAATGTGGAGCTTGAGAAGCTTCATGTATCCAAGTCATTGGCACTTACTTGTTTTAAATATACACTTAATAGTATTAGATACTATATGTGTATATCATAATATTAGATACTATGGATGCATCTGATGGTATGAGATACCAGATATGCATCTTATATCTACAAGGAGTTGTAGATGATGACAAGTAAAATGAAGGCTTAATAAAGAAGATATTGACCTACATATGAAATGGTGCAAAAGTTGCATCATTATTAGTGGGAGGTGCAATTCTTTAATAGCCTTATGGAGATGTCTTAATAATTAATATTGCTATTATATCCTTCTACAAGAACTTTATATGATTTCCTACTTGAATAAATGTTGATTTATTCTAAGCTATGGAAATGATAGATGTTCTAATAGATTGAATGGCAAAGTGTTTGCCAGTGGGAGCTTAATGAATTGTTTAATCATATTTGATATGTTAGCTCTCATGTTATGTGTGAATTTTCCTTTTAAGAGGAAATGGGTTGATTTAGATCAATCTACACTTTAGTTTTATATAGACATGGAGAATGGGTTAATGAGTTATTAGAACTCGTACATCTAGATGTATGTTAGCCCATATCTAGTAAGGCTAAAGAAGAATATTTCTACTTCATTATTTCAAAGATGATGTCTCTAGGTTTGGAAACATGTACTTTATGAAGTACAAAATTAAGACTTTTGAGAAATTATTTGAGATTAAGAATGAAGTAGAGATACTAATGGAAAGAGTATTAGAACTCTTTGATGAGATCAAGGAGGGGAATACTTAAGTACATAATTCACATATAATTGAAGGATAATAGAATCTAATGGACACCTCTTTACACATTTTAGCTTAATTGAGTAGCTAAAATGAGAAGTCATATTATGTAAGACATAATATGAACAATGACGAGTTTTGCAAATTTCCTCTTTGTCTAATTTTGGTTAAGTACTCGTTATAACCACTTGTTCTTAATAGGTACCTTCTAAGTCTGTTTACGATTATTCCATATAGGATATGGAAAAAGGGTTAAAACTTGACCTTAAGCAAGTTAAGGTTTCGGAATGTCCGACCCTGGTGAAGAAGTATAACTCTAACAAGTTGGAATATAAGACTATGAAGTGTTGGCTTGTGGAATATCCTAAGGAAACTTTTGGATATTAAATATACGACCCTTATGTATAAGGGTATGTGTTGCTCAGCTCACTATATTTCTAAAGGAAAAGTTCCTTCTTAAGAAAGATAGTGGGAGCAAGGTATATATGGAAGATGTTCCAGTCCCACAACCCAATAACACTTCTATTAAGGTGCTAGTTAATAATTACACAAGGACAAATGATAGGTCTTTACTTGTGTCCATTCTACTTAAGAGATATGTGAGACATATCTCTGATAGATGAAATGAGGCATAAGATAATAAGGATATTGATCCTAGGATCTATATAGAACCAATATGAGATATTGATTCATTAATGGGAAGAGACAATAAAATCCGATATAAACTTTATCTATTCTAATCAAGTTTAGAACTTGATAGATCCACCTAAGGATATAGTACCCATAAGGAATAAATGGATCACTAAAGAATAGATTGGAGTGGATTAGAAGGTAGATACCTTCAAAGGTGAGAATAGTTGAAAAGGATATCATTGAAGTCAAATGGTTGACTATGATGAGATCTTTTACCTATTCCATTGATTAATCCATTCGGATTTTGATTGTAACACTCTATGAAGATAATTTACCTTTAAACTTTATGTTTACTCTTTATTTAAGATTGTCCCCCATGTGGACTTGATTTGCTTGTCTTTAATTTCAACCGGGTTCCCGCGTGAACCACTCTTTTCTTCTTATAAACCGGTTCCCACGTGAACCACCTTTCTTTTCCAACTTGGTTCCCGCATGAACCAACTTATTTTCAGATCGGTCCCCACGTGGACCACCTCTTTACAACACCTTTAGATTGGCCCCACATGGCCCTCTTTTCATTTTGTCATCTTATACACCAGTTCCCGCGTGAACCACCCTTTTTTTTCACTAAAACCGGTTCCCACGTGAACCAACCCCTTTTCTAACCTGGTTCCCGCGTGAACCAAACCACTTTCAAATCGGTCTCCGCATGGACCACCCCTTTGCACTACTTTATATTGGCCCCACGTGGTCCTCCTTCCCTTTTTCCATCAAAACAAACCGGTTCCCGCTTGAACCACCTCTTTTCCTTCAAAAATCGGTTCCCGCGTGAACCACCTACCTTTCCAAAACTCGGCTCCCGCGTGAGCCACTTTATTTTCAAATTGGTCCCCGTGTGGACCATCCTTTTACCTTCACTTCATATTTTTCCCCACTTGGACACTCCATCACAAGCCGGTTCCCGCGCGAATCACCTTTTAGTTGCTAGTTGCTAGTTACTTGTTTTACTTTATCATTGCTTGTCTTGATTGCATTCACTTGCTTGATTTACTTAATAGCTTTCATTCATTTCATGTTTGCATATTGATTGCTTCTTCTCCTCTAACCCTCCATTTTTCATTTTTTGCATTAGCTTTTGCATCGGGTACCGGACTTGTTCTGATCCGTAGGGCATTCGAGGCGGGGGCTCTCTCTCCCAACACACCCTCACCCTCCAAACACCTTCTTGGTGGATTCTAACCTCTCTTCTGGGATATTCCTTCCTAGTTGATTTGGTTGTTTCCATCAAGGCCTCCGTAAGTCCCCATCCGTGGAGTATTCCTCTCCGCATGATTGGGCCGGTTGTACCTTTTCCCAAAACCCGAAGAACCCAAGTACCTACTCGTGGTGATTGAGTGACAACCTTAGGTCTTGAAGATTGAAGCAATAGGAACCATACCCACTTGAGTGAACAATTGCTAACAATCTATCTAATCTAAGGTTTCAAACCAAAAATTGTCGAGTAGTCATTTTAAAACCTTGTTTGCATAACTTGCTTGACCACAACAATTGAAAACAACAAAAAAAAATTTCTTTCAAAACATCAAATAAAAAAATCCCTTTAATTTTGTGTTCAACTTGCTTGCCAAACAACAAATTGAAACCAAATCAAATCAAACAAACAATCAAAACCAAACAAAAACTCTCTTTGCATCTACACCTTTCATTTGCTTTCTTTCAACCATTTTGTTAGAAAATTTGACAGGATGCCCATGATGCTGAGGTCTGGAAGACACGTCGGGATGTCGGACTACTACGGGCAAGAAGAGGAGTATGAGATGGGCCACTACGAGCTGCAGCAACCGATGGTCCAACCAGAGGGCCAAGTCAACGCCGTCAGGGAGCCGAAAATTCAAAATCCTACTCATCAACCTGCTTCACTTAGTGTGGATCAACTCCTCAAGGGTCTATCTTTCCATCTAGACCATGAATCCTTTTCGCTTGTGCAATCTTTGACAAAGGGCAAGATGCCCGCCAATCAAGATCCGGTTGAAGGAAATCAAGCCCACTCACCACCTCAATCGACAGTCAGGCCCCTAATCATTTCTTCTCCTGGGCAACCCTGCCGTGTCTCCACTCACTCCATTGTGGGGCATTCACATAATTCTGCACCAGTTCCTGTTTCCAACCCACCTCTTCCAACCCATTCACCTAGACATTTTGCTCCCGTGGCTCAGGAATCCAGCCTCACCCAGGCATTAATGAAAAAACTTAACCAGATGGATGAGCGCTTTGAAGAGTTGAGACACCGCCTAGATTCTAAAGCCATCCCTGAAATCTCTGTCCCATCCTTTCCAGTTCTACACCTTTCTCCTTCTGAAATTCCAGTCTTTCAACGTTACAACGGGACTGGGAACCCCTTCAACCACCTAAAGAGCTTCCTATATGACTCTGCATTTTGGAAAAATGACCGCAAAGCACTTGCCTTCCTATTTCGTCGGTCATTGGAGGGATCCGCCCTTGACTGGTTTTATTCTCTTGATTCTATTGAGGCGGCAGATTTCGATATTGTCAAGGCAAAGTTTCTGTAGAGGTACAAAGACCGGGTGGAGCCAGCCTACTCGATAACTGATTTGATTGCTGAGAAGATGAGGCCGGATAAAGATTTTGCCAAGTTTGCTGATCGGTGGAGGGGAATGGCTGAGAGGCTAGTGGATACCATCTCAGAGGGGGAGCAGGTGAGGATGCTCATCGGGAACACCACGCCTAACCTTCGCAACCTCTTGATCATGCACCGTCCAACAACCATGAGTGAGCTATGCGATAGCGCCCGATATCTCCAAGCCCACTTCAAAGACGCATCCATGATCAACCCATTTGACCCCAAACCCCGCAACACTAGAAAGCTGACACCTGTAGGGCCTACCACCGAAGGGGTAGTCAATAACGAGAGCGTCAATGCCATGGGTAACCAGGGTGGGTATCGCCAAAGCCAATACTGTAACCCACCACCCAACCAACAATACCACCCAGCTCCTCAGCCAACTCCTCAGCTCCAGCAACAACTTGCATACAACCAAGCACCACCACAGCAACCCACCTACAACCGAGCGCCCCAGCAGCCAAATGCCTACAACCGAGTGCCACAACAACAACCTGTCTACAACCGACCACCTCCACAACAACAAGCTTACAACCAAGTGCCATCACCAGCCAACCAACCTAGGAGGGGGGACCCAAGAGAGAGTATTATCCTCAACTACCATTCCCCCTCATCGATATTTTGAATGCACTAATGGCTGAACAATAGTTGGAGCTTCCAAAGGAGAGAGAAGTATGGCCGGCGAATGTTAACATGACAAAGTATTGCGCTTACCATCGGTATCCTGGGCACACGGTGGACGTCTATTTCCAGTTTAAAGATTACATTCATGATCTCAACGATCAGGGGAACATTGACTAGGCACAGATGGGAGAATCCATTCAAGCAATGAAGGCACGACAGAATCAACCTCGGCGATAGCAACCTCAAGCACAACAGCAGCCCGGCCTGGGCATAGTACACGATCCGCTACCAGTACATGCACCCGTTCAAGCACCGGCACCAGCACCACCAAACCAACGACTCGGCCTCGTCCACTCCGCCATCGAGGAGTCAACCCACCATTCCCAGGGTTGGCAGGTTGAGGATCAAACCGCCTCCATGCCCGCCAGACCAACCCCACCTACAAACTGCACCATACTCTCCATACCAAGAGCTGCCCCCAACCCACAAACTACCCAAACACCACTACCCTCACCAACCATTAACCCTCCACGGCGCCTAATCATTAGACCGCCACCAAGATCCCAACCAAGACCCCACCCATCACCTAACCTCCCAACCACCATTAATCCTCCGCGGCGTCTAATCATTAGACCGCCACCAACACCCCAAACATCACCTAACCTACCAGCCTCCACCACCCCTCGGTCTCTCATTATCCGACCATCACCCAACCTACCAGTCACCTCCACTCCACGAACCCTCATCATCTGACCATCACCACCAACACCCCAACCATCACCCAACATACCGGCCTCCACCAACCCGCGACCCCTCATTATCCGATCCTCACTTCCCTTACCTACCACGGGCCCCTCAACATACCAACCAACCCTACCATCACCATCATCACCACTCCCCCTACCATGCTGGCGCCGGTACTTCGTAGCGGGAGGATGTTCCAAAGGGTCTTTTCCCAGGCCGGGATGCAACCACAGGAGCAGGCAGAAGAGGAGGTGGTAGAAGAACCGTTGCCCGGCATGACATATGACTTGTTGAAACATCTAGACAAAATGCCGGCATGGATTTCAATTCTGGAGCTAATAAAGAGGTCGAAGAACCATCAGGACATTCTACAACAATACTTGTAGCGGGTCATGGTCAATGAGGACCTCCCACCCGAGAAGATCATTACTGTCTTGACCCCGAGGAGTGAACATCCGGCACTTACATTCACGCAGGAGGAGTTGGCACGGCCAGAGATCAGAAAATATGCTTTGCGCGTTGCAGTAGTCATCCGAGGCGTGGAGATCAAGTCTTGCTTGATTGACACCGGAGCCTCTATAAATGTCATGCCTCCAGAAACATTGCAACTTTGCGGCATCTCCGATGAATAAATCGAGCCTTCTGCCGTCACGGTGACAGCTTACGACAACTCCCGGAAGCCGGCACGAGGGGTGGTTACATTGGAAGTAGAACTTGGGCCATGTGCTGTCATCGCCGAGTTTCATGTTCTAGAACTGGACCCTACATTTAAAGCTATTTTGGGACACCCATATCTTGAGGCAATAGGAGCTGTTGCCTCCACTAATCATCAATGTCTGAAGTTCCCATACAAAGGCCAGGTGATTAAGGTAACCAACATCCCCATTCTAAGTGACGTGGATGACCCCTCTTCTGCACTGCCGATATCAGAACTTGTCCAACCATTGGTTTCAACTAAAGAGTTGCCCGAGGTCATGGTGTTAACAACGCCTCCAGATACAGTTGCGTGGCGAATGATGAAAGGGATGGGCTATCAACCAGGAAAAGGGTTGGGAAAGGAGCTGCAGGGGGTTGTGCACCCCATTAAAGTCACACAAAGACCAAAGAGGCACGGGCTTGGCTACGAGCCCAATTTCACTCCGAGGATGGTCTACTGGCCAAAAAATGCCATGGGACTCAAAAAATTCTTCATCAAAGGGGAGACCATGATGATGGCCGGAGACGAAGAAGAAGAACCAGTCAAGAGCAAGAGGAGGAAGTGGACAACCTGAGTTCATCTTTGGCTCGGTTGTTCATTGAGGAGGAAGAACCAGTCGAGGGCAAGTCCATTCTTAAACAACTTGTCCACTCAAACCCACCTCCAATCAACATTCCGCGTGAACCGTATCCTACGGTCACGTATTTCAAAATCCTCACTCTCTCTCTTAGATTCACTTGATGGGCTTTCTAGCCCGATCCCCACCTCTAGGCCGAAATGGCCACCTAAACTGATCACCGTGCCTAAGAGCCCATTCAAATCTTCTTACTCCACTGGGCTTCTATGCCCATTTCAATCCAACAACCTTGGGCCCGCGTGCCCACCAATTGGGTCGGCGTGCCCTTTAGATTCCTTTTCCTGCTTTGGGCCCACGTGCCCACCACTTGGGCCCACGGGCCCACCATTTGGGCCCACGTGCCCCTTAGATCTTTTCACTAGCTTTGGGCCTATCTTCCCATTTCTTGTCATTGTCAGGCCCACGAGCCCATTTTTCTCTCTTCTGCTTAAGCTTTCTACTTCTGCTCGAGCCCCACTAGCTCACTTTATTTCCGTGATTGAAAACACCCAAAAAAAACGTCTTCTTGCAAACTCAGTTTTCTGTTGAGGAGACGTCTCTACTTGTCTCGGAGGGTGCTTCCAACCATGGACCCCTCTTCTCTGAATCATTGATCGATCTGCTCGATCCCTCACCCATTGTAGATACCACCTTTCCAATTCCATCTTCTTTAGGAGTAGTTAGGATAGGAAAGAATAAAATTCGAGGTAAACGTGTTCCAGAGAGATATCTCTAACAATTAGCTCAGAAATGCAAGGAATGTGCGAGGCTGCCAAGTTTTTTAGAAAATGCTATCCAGCTTGACGAAATCCAATATGAGGATGAATTCAATGTAGATCATACACTAGGAGTCTACGAGGTTTTATCAGAGAAGGATCCTGATTTCGAGGATGTTATTGAGGACTTGGCTGATGCGTATGCATCTGGACTTAAAAGGTTTGAAGAACGGTCAGCCATAGTGGATGAACCAACAAAAGAATTGAATCTTGGAACACCGGAAGATCCCAAGACAGTCCTCCTAAGTGCAAACCTCACTCCCACTGAGGAACAATGCTTAATTAAAGTTTTGAAAGAATACAAGGACACGTTCGCATGGACATACGAAGACATGCCGGGGTTAGACAATTCGTTGGTTGAACATCGTCTAACTTTGAAACCTAGAGCTACCCCGGTCAAACAAAAATTAAGGAGATTCTACCCTGATGTTGCACTTAAGATGAAAGAAGAGGTCGACAAGTTACATCAAGCAAGATTCATTAAGGTTGTCCTTTATCCGCAATGGGTGGCAAACATAGTCCCTGTTATGAAGAAGGATGGTAGAGTTCGTATCTGTATAGACTTCAGGGACTTGAACCGAGCGTGTCCTAAAGATGACTTTCCTCTACCTCATATTGATGTGTTGGTTGATAATACTACTGGATTTGAGATGCTATCTTTCATGGATGGTTATTCCGGGTACAATCAAATCCAGTTGGCCGAAGAGGACCAGGAGAAGACCTCGTTCACTACACCTTGGGGAACCTACTGCTATGTCGTAATGCCCTTTGGACTAAAGAATGTTGGTGCTACCTATCAGAGGGCAATGATGGCTATCTTTCACGACATGATGCATACCCTTGTAGAGGTGTACGTGGATGACCTGGTCGTTAAGTCCAAAAGCCGAGAAGATCATTCTGAAGTGTTAAGAAGGGTATTGCAAAGGGCTAGGGAATACAAATTGAAGATGAACCCAAATAAATGCACGTTCGGAGTATCCTCAGGGAAGTTGTTGGGGTTCATAGTGAGAAAAATGGGCATAGAGATCGACCCAAACAAGGCCAAAGCAATCATTGGTATGCCTCCTCCGAGAAATATGAAAGAACTTCGAGGATTAATCGAGAGGCTACAGTTTGTCCGCCGGTTCATCTCACAACATTCCCAAAGGTGTAAACCTTTTTATGAGTTGACCAAGGCGGGGGCTGAGTTCAAATGGGATTCGAAGTGCCAGGAAGCATTCGATGGATTGAAAAGATACCTGGCTAGTCCCCCTGTGCTTGGACCACCAGTCCCTGGCAAGCCCTTAGTTTTGTACATCTCGGTTTTGGAGAATTCTCTTGGGGCAGTCCTTGCACAAGTGGATGAAGAAGGGAAAGAGAGGGCAACTTATTATTTGTCAAAGATTTTCGATCCATGTGAGCAGAAGTACACTGTAGTGGAGAAGACCTGTGCTGCACTAGTCTGGGTAGTTCAGAAGCTTAAACACTATTTCTTAGCTCATGAGGTCAATCTTATTTCCCGCATCAATCCCATCAAATTCCTTCTGGAGAAAACTGTTCTAATTGATCGATTAGGCCGTTGGCAGAGCTTCCTTTCACAGTTTGATATCACCTATGTCTCCCAGAAGGCGATTAAGGGCTATGCCATTGCCGAACATCTAGCCCATCACCCTATACCCCTCTTTGACCCGGTCCAGTCGGAGCTCCCGGATGACGAACTAATGTTGATCCGATCTTCCCATCTTTGGACGTTATATTTTGACGGGGCTCGGAATTCACATGGTAAGGGAATAGGAATCGTCCTTCTATCACCTGAGGGTGTCACCATTCCACAGGCATTTCAGCTTGACTTCCCAGCAACCAACAACATAGCTGAATATGAACCCTTGCTGGCCGGGCTGGAGGCCGCTCATTTCTATGGTGCCACGGAATTGAGGGTGATAGGTGATAGCCAACTAATCATTCGCCAAGTCCTAACCAAATACCAAACTTCTCATCCAAACCTCAAACCATACCAAGAACTCACCTCTTGCTATATCAAACTCTTTTCCAAACTCACTTTTGTACATGTTCCTTGAGCTCAGAACATCCTTGCTGATGCCCTAGCCTCCTTAGCTTCATCTCTATCAGTCCCGCTAGGTAGACAGGTGCGGACTATCCATGTCCGTAGAAGGTCGATGCCGGCGATTAAGGATGGTCGATTTCTGAAGGTCAAGGAGAGACTTGGTAGGAAGGAATATCTAGAGCAGAAAGAGGAAGTTTCTCTAGTTGAGTTGGAAGAGTTAGATGACGGTGAGAGGCCTTGATTTGATGAGATTGCAAGGTGTTGCCAAGATCAGACATATCCACCTGGATCCAGTGCAAAAGAGAAGAAGGCCATCAAGAGAGTATCCCAAAGGTATACCATTCTAGGAGGGGTGCTCTACAAGAGGAGTCTTAGCGGAATCTTGCTAAGATGTGTTGATGAAGAAGATGCAGAATTGGTGCTCAAGGAAGCACATTCTGGGGTTTGTGGGGGCCATGTCAATGCTCAAGCTCTTGCCAAGAAAATCATCAGGCAGGGGTATTATTGGCCAACCCTAGAAGAGGATTGCTCTATCTTTGTCCGGCACTGTCATTCTTGCCAACTTCATGCCGACAAGATCCATTCTCTCGCATCTTCCCTTTATCCGATTCATGCCCCATGGCCCTTCGCCATGTGGGCTTTCGATATCATTGGCCCTCTAAGTGATCTTAACTCTGAAATCCGTTCCAAATCGTTCATCCTGACGGCAACAGAGTACTTCACCAAGTGGGCAGAAGCGGAAGCGTTCGTGGAGATCAAGGCATCAACACTGTGCTCCTTCATCAAACGCAACATCATCGCCAGGTTCGGGATACCCAGCGACATCATCACTGCCAACGGACCGCAATTTCTCTCTCAAGATCTGCGAGATCTTTGCAACAGGTACCGCATTGCATTGCATCATTCATCTCCTTATTACCCGCAAGGCAATGGTCAAGCAAAAGCCACCAAGAAAACTTTGATTAAAATCATTAAGAAAACCTGTAAGTCTAGCAAGTTCGCTGACTAGCCAGATAAGCTGGTAGATGCCCTATGGGCTTATCGTATTTCTGTGTGAACCCCCACTGGTCAAACCCCGTATGCCCTCGCATATGGGATGGAAGCGGTGGTTCCGTACGAAGTACTCCTTCCATCACTCCGAGTTCAGCTCGATAGGGACATCTTTGTCGATGAAAGACGAGAATCTCTCCTTGCACAACTTGAACTTCTAGATGAAAGAAGGTTGGCCGCCTCCGAGCATGCCCGGACTTATCAGAACAGATTGAAAAGGTTTTATCAAAAGAGGGTGGTAGAGAGAAAGTTCGAAATCGGTGAGATGGTAGTCAAACGCATATTCGTTAAGCCGGGTGGTCCCCGCTACAAGTTGCAACCTAACTGGGAAGGGCCTTTTGTTATAACTGAAAAATATCCAGGCAATGCATATGAGCTAACTAACGCCGATGGAGAAAAATTGAACCATCCATGGAATGGCGTTTACCTTAAAAAATATTTTCCTTGAAAAAAAATAGAGAATTTATGGTATGATATCAAGTCATCGATTCTGGAGTGTTCGCTAGAGGACAAGGGTAGACATCACCCTGCACACACAACACCTCCCGATCCCAGAATCCAGACAGCCTGACACTCGAGAGAGGTAAGGCAGAACCCTGAAGGCGGAAAGGAAACCTTACCCTATTCTCTTCTATTCGGTCCAAGATAAGTAGAGGGGACTAGAGGAGGATAGTATCGAAAATGCCCGCCGCCTTTGTAGGAGGCCGCCTCATAGGGTGCAAAAGGGTGCCAAAAGATGGGCAATGAACCCCACAGGTTTAAACAAATATGGGCCTGTCTGAACGAGTACCCGGAAGAGTATAAAAATGAAGAGAAAGCACTAAAAGATGGGCAATGACCCCACAGGTCAGAGACTTGTCTAAGTAAGTGCCACATGTAGAAAAAGACCCGAAGAGGCCGAACCCCAACGGGCAATTCGGGCATGAGTAGAGAAACCCTCCTCAACACCCCCAAATCGTATCAAAGACTTCCTCTATTATTCTTCCATCTTAAACTCCTAGGGTAGGGTAAACTGTCCAAACTCAGGGGGAATCCAAACCGATCAAAAGAAGAGGGCAAGAAAGATTCTGGGTAGGGAACCTTATTACCATGTGGTGTTTACCACTTGAATCTAGATTAACACTCAAAGATCGATGAATTGTCTCAATACCGGCACATTCTTCACAAAAATAAAAAAGGTAAATATTTTCAAAAAAATCCAAAAAATGAATATTTTCAAAAATCCAGAAAAACAAATATTTTCAAAAATCCAAAAAAATGAATATTTTCAAAATTCCAAAAAATTGAATATTTTTAAAAATCCAAAAAAATGAATGTTTTCAAAAATCTAAAAAAATGAATATTTTCAAAAACCCAAAATAATGCATCATTTAATTTGGCACAACCTTGATTTTTGCCTTTGCTAGCATTCATGTTTATTTCCATGTCTTGCATGTTTCATTTCTACATTGCATATTTATCTTTATCATCACCCCATTAAGTGGGCTCCTCCCTTTGACCTAAGTCAAAGTTGGCCTTAATAGGCAAAGGGATGAATCGTTGTGAAGATCTGATCCTCTTTTATCAAGTGTTTCAGGGACTTTAAAGTAAGAGGGGAAGGTTCTCTCAACGACAGTGTTTCAGGATTCTGAGAACAAGAAGGGACTAATTCTCGCCATGACAGGTAAGTCCTCTCAACGTTTACTTCATCTTTTATCTTTTAGTCATTCATTTATTCTACCTTGTTAATAAGGCTCCCCCCCTTGACATGTAAGCAAGGCAGGATGACAATAGGCAAGGGGGTAAGCCATGGCACAGATCTAACCCCTTTATTGAGTATTTCAGAAAAGAAACACGAGTCAAGGAGGGTGAAGTCTCACCGACAGGTAAGTTTCTTAACCTTACATATATTGTCTTCTTTATTATTAACATTTTCCATCTTTAAGAGGCGTCCGCCCCTTGACAAACTTGTAAGGGGCCAAGCCAAAATGTGATATTAACGACCCTTTTGAGTGATGTCGAGCAAGAAGAATAGTGCAAATGACTCCGAAAAGGACAAAGATCTGATTACATCATCAAGTGCTACAACAAACAAGAAAAGCAGCTGCAACATCAAAGCCTGCTACAGATATCAATGCCTACTGCTACCCTCTCCAGGAGAACGACCACGTGGAGGAGGCATGGTAGCCGTGTCCACTAAAGTCGTTGCTACCGCCTCATTGCAGCGATGCTCTGAAGAAGTGGCCAAGAAATTGCTTGCGGAAACAAAAGAATGGACATGGGAAACCCCCATAACTTTCCGGCTAACATATAAGTCGTTAGTCGTGTATTATTATCTTATGCATTATTGTTGAAGACCATGAGTGCGGAGAAGACTTGACCCGAGATCCCCTTCATCAAAATCTACGACGGTCAGGTCATCTCCAATGCTCACGGATAAGCCAAAGTTGTGCAGTGAGGGACGATCGTTCCTAAATGGGTATCTTGACCTCATAGACAATCTATATCTTCAACTATTTGTTATACAATTTTTTTTTGTTTTCTTGAGCCCAGCATGCGTCATGTAGCATTAGTTGCATTACACTTTGTTTTGTCATTGCATAAATCATTTCATAATCTTTACCTTCTCACCCTCTTGTATCCTAATTCTGACCATTCTGAATCCCACCGTGATTTCTAATCCCACCGTGTTTTACAAATCCCACCATGTTTTCTATTCCCACCAACTTTTCTAATATCTCACCGTGTCTGTTAATTCCACCAAGTTCGGTAATCACCTTGTGCCTCCAACTCTTTCATTTCTATCACCACTGTGGCCACTGCAACAACCTTGCTATTCATCACACCTTTTTGGCCCTTATTTCTGGATTCGCCATGGAGTGTCGACTGATCTCCAAAACGTCTATAAGGTTCTTGGAGGTAGTCAATATTCTAGGGAAGCTATTGGAAGAGAGATTTGGCCATGGAGAAGATGGGGTGAATTTATGGGGTCTCCTAAAGTCATAAAAAACATGTTCAATATAGAAAATCTGTGGATTTAGGAGTTTTGGGAGATGGTTTTGGGATAGTTTGAAGGCTTGGGGGAGTGAGTGGGGGTGCAGAACATGCAATGGTGACTAACAGGGAGTGGAACGAGGGGGGACTATTGACTCCAAAAATGGGTCACGGGTTGGCACCTCGAAAAGTGTGAGGTAAAAGGGGAATACTCTCATCTCGGTCCCACACTCACATTGATCTCTGAACTTTCATCCCTTGGTGTCGCTCGAGCACCGAAGAGATGGTTCGGGTCGTGTGGGAGGAAAATGAGGAAGAAATTAAAGAACTTAAAGCATGTTGAGAATAAATGATGTGGTCGACAAGTGCCGCGGGCTCCACTTTGAATTGAATGAAGTGTAGATTAAATAAAGGATGACCGTGTGTACCTTAGTGCGAGAAATGGGTGTGCAGGTACAACCTTATCCTTCTTTGGCCGGCCGATGAAGAAGAGTCCTTAACCACTGCTTACTTGATATACCTGTGCAACTAGAAGACAAGAAGACAAGAAAACAAGTGAAGCAAATATTAGAACTGAGTGAAGTGTAGTAAATGTAAAGAAGAGAACGTAAAAGGTGCAATTGGAGTAGAACTCACCGGTTTCGAGGTTAGCCCTAACCCCTTTTTTTGGCTTTTTTATGATGTGTGAGATGATGCAAGTAATTGAAAATGATGCTAAAATATGATTCTAAATGATGTGAATGAAAAGTAAATAAAACAAATATGAGTGAAGATAACACGACTGGGCAAAGTGACAAATGGGTCGGACATATTAGGGGTCTACTGGCCCAACTTTGATGTAGAAGCCACCACGAGCAGTACAAATATAATAATGCATTTTCGTTTGTTTTAAAAGAAAGATAGATTACTAGGGATGATCATATATGAAAAGAATATGAGAATATGACTGTATCCTCCGAGAAAAGGTCTAACACTGTCTGAGAACCTCGGTGACAGAAAATGCAAATCTTGAGATTGCTTGTGCGATGTTGATGCAAAGAGTACTACGAGCACCACAAATGTTGTAATTGACTGATTCTTGTTGTAAATAAAATATAAATTACCAGGGAACAGTTTATATAAAGACTATATGAGCTGAATTCACCGGGAAGTAGACATAAATTGACTAAGAATGCAATGTCAGAGGAATGTAGACTATAGACCTATCTGCGCAGCACCGGTGTAGTAGCCTTCACGAGCAAAGGAAATGTCAGAATTGAGATCCATTTATTGGAGATGAAAGATAGGTTGACAAGGAAAAATTCATATGAATAAGAATTAGCTAGAATATGCTCGAGGAAGTCTATAGAAGCTGAAGATTAGAGAACAGAACTGTGGAGAACATATCAGACTTCTCTCTCTCTCTTTGGATCGACTTCCTTGCACCGGGACCAGAAGAGAATGACTTGGAAAGGGTGGGACGAGCCTAGGGAGGCTGGAGGATAAGTAGAGTAGGCTGGAAGATGGGGATTCTTTTCTTTATGTCATTCAAATGAGTCTCCCTTTGTAGGGAATGAGAAGCAAGTCAAAAAATAACAAGTTTTGATATATCTGAACATAGGTTGGATTTCCTTCATTAAATGATGCTAATTTTTATCATGAGGCTTCTAGACACTTACCCAACTGATCTAGAGGGATTGAAAACCGTGTATCACCTTCCCTTATGCTCAAAATTGGTCTCTATTCAAAGAAGAAAAAGATCTTGTCTAAAAATAACAAGTTTTGATGTACAAGACAAGAAGTTGGATTGTCATCATTTGATGGTGCTAATTTTCATCATGAAGCTTCCAGAAACTTATCCAACTGATATGGATATGGAAAAAGGAAAGGGAGGTCATGAATTGGGTTAGTCATGTGACAAAATGGTTGGGCATGCACTCCATTGGTCTTGATTGAGGCTGCGTGCGGACAAAATTGCGTGTCTGACTTCCGAGAGGCATTGCGGACAAACGAGAGATCATAATTGAATGTCGTTTGTTTAAAATAAAAGATAATGAGATAAAAAAGACCATGTATCAAAACTCATCCAGAAATTTTTTTTTGTATTTTATGTATGAATGCTGAAATATGGCAGATGGTGGTGATCAGAAAGATCCGACAGCAACCGAAGAGATGTGGCATGACCCAGAAGGCAATCATTGTTATCAAAACTTGATCATAAAAACCAATGATTGATCATCATGAAATGTCATTGGGATGGATATGGTCTTCACTCAATGGATATGGCTTTGCTTAGAAATTTGTAACTCATCCTCAAATTTCTCAGTCGGCTCCTTGGCTAGTCCAAAATGGTAGTTCAATTTGATGTTTAATAGTCCAATAAGAGATATTGCTAATGGAATAGGAGTTTTAAGCCTCAAATAAGGCCAAATTGATGTGTCTACAGCTTGCCTCACCTTGATGTCAACTTTGCATGGGAATAATATGTAGTGGAGTGAATTGAAATGTGAAGAAATGTAATGAAGAAAAATGGATTGGAATGGAATGTAGTGGAGTAAAATAGCGATGGACTAAAAAGGTGGCATCAAGGTGTAAATATAGACATGCTCGTTGACCAAATTTAGCAAAGAGAATCTTTTCATGTTCCTGGATCACTGCCATGCTTCATCAAGCCTTCTTACATTTGATTGGTAAAAGGTGTGCTACGGGCACGAGAGAGATAAATAAAAGAGTAGCCAACCCCAACGCGGTGGGGAGTCCCCGAATCATGGGTTCATAGGTTCATCATCAGCCAGCAACCCGATCTTTGTGGTGTCTTGTACTGTGATGGGCTAAAGTTTAAAAGAGATTTGTAAAAATAAAAGAATACCAATCCAGTATATTTAGGCTTTCCGATCCATTTGAGTTTTCCAAAAGACATGATTTGATTCAAAATGGAATGACCTTGGATTCCATAAGGCAAATGTTTAAGCTCAATCAACAGATCATGAAGACATTGGTGGTTCAAGGGTTATAATCAAAATGGGTGCGCATGGTGGGATAGAAATTGGGCTGACTATCATGGTGGGATAAATTGTCAGAAAATGCTGCAGAGGCCATGGTGGGATAGAGATGAAAGATGTCATGGGACACAAGGTGATTGTGACAGATAACAGATGCAGTGGGGAAAATGACATAGTGGGATATTGAAAAGATCAGAAGTGGGATAAATGATGGGAAGAAGAGACCTGGTGAGATTCAGAGGATGTGATGACCATAGAGGGATGCAGAGATGATAAGAAAGAATGCAATGGAACTAATGTAAAACTATATGATGCATCTGGGTTTAAAAAAAATTCAAAACTTACTTAACAAACTAGTTGAAGATATGGATTGAACATCAAAGGTCAGCATACCCAATTAGGAACCATCGTCCCTCGATATTTAATTTTGGCTTATTTGTGAGCACGAAGAATAACCTGATCGTCGTGGATTTTGATGAAGGAGAACTCGGGTTTGGTATTCTTCACACTCACAGTCTTCAACATCAATGTATAAATGAATAGTAATGCACCTAAGATATGCTAAAAAAGAAAATGATGATAGTGAGTCTGCGATGTGATGACACGCATTTTCACAAAAGGTTCATGTATCTTGATGAGGACACAGAGTTGTCTGGAAGAAAGTTCCTTGGCAAGGTTGAGGCCGAGGTTATGATGACACCTCTTCTTAAGAATCCTTAAGGGAGGGAAGTGGTGAGCATTGCCATGTTGAAATCTTGCAAAAGTTCCTCAGCAAAGTTGAAGCTGAGGTTATGGTGACACCACCTCCTAATAAACCTCAGGGGAGGGAAGTGGCGAGCATTGCCTTGTTGAATTCTTGCAAAAAGTTCCTCAGCAAAGTTAAGGCCGAGGTTATGATGACGCCTCCTCCTAAGAATCTTTAGGGGAGGTAAGTGGTTAGTATCGTCTTGTTGTACAAAGTTCTCCTTGTGCCTGAAACACTTGGAAAAAGGAGATTATAATTGTAATGTGGCTTATCCCCTTGCAAGTTGCAGTCTGCCGTGACCTTTGTAAAGGGGTGGGATTCCCCGTGTTTGTTCTTCGTGCTTGAAACACTTAGAAAAGGAGATTAGAATGATAATATGTCTTATCCCCCTTTGCAAGTTGCAATCTGCCTTGACCTTTGTCAAGGGGTGGGATTCTCCGTGTTTGATCTTCGTGCCTGAAACACTCAGAAAAGGAAATTAGAATGATAATATGGCTTATCTCCCTTGCAAGTTGCAGTCTGCCTTGACCTTTGTCAAGGGGTGTAGCCTTCTTAAGGGTGAAAAACAAAGCATGAATATGCAATGAAGGAAATGAGACATGAGAGATTGAAAGCAGATGTAAAGACAAAAAAATCAACCAAGCATAATGATGAAAATTTTTGAATTTTGAAATTTTTCGTTGGAGTTTGAAAATATTAAAAATTTTGGATTCTTGAAGACAATTTTGTTTTGGGGTTTTAAAAATAATATTTTTTGAATTTTTAAAAATATTAATTTTTTTACTTTTTGAAGATATTAAAATTTTTTTTGGAGAGAAAAATCAATGTTGACAAAAGTCCTCGACACTTAGTTGTTATTCTAAGTTCAATGGTAGACAGCACATGCAAAAGGGGGTTCCTTACCCATAATCTTTTCGACCTTCAACCTTCGATCGACCAAAGCTTAGCTTTGATTTGGTTGGTCCACCCATACCCTGGGGGTTAAAAATGAAGAATTGATAAGAAAGTCCTTGATAGGCTTTGGAGATGTCGAGAGGGATTTCTCTACTTGCACCCAATTGCCCGTTGGGGTTCGGCCTCTTCGGGTCTTTTCTTTTTTATTGACAAACCTATTTTTATGGCACACATTTAGGCAAATGCTTTGACCTGTGGGGTCATTGCCCATCTTTTGACACCTTTTTTCATTTCTATATTTTGGGTACTCATTTAGTCAGTCCCATATTTGTTTAAACCTGAGGGGTTCATTGCCCATCTTTTAACACTTTTTTTTGAGAAGTTGGACCTTTTAAGACAACCTCCTACTAGGGTAGCTGATGCTTTTGATACTCTCCTCCTCTAGTCCCCTCCACCTATCTTGGACCGAATAGAAGAGAATAGGGTGAGGGTTTTCCTTCCACCTTTGAGCCTTGCCTAGCTTCTCTCGAGTGTTGGGTCATCCAGATTCTGGATTCCGAGATCGGGATGTGTTGTGTGTGTAGTATGGTATCTACCCTTGAATCCTAGAGAACAACCTAGGACATGTGGACTTAAGTCATATCGATAGTTCTCTCCATTTTTGAGGTAGATTACATTACATGGGTGAATCAATTGTTATCATGCCTTGCAATGTAAATAATTCATCATCATTCTTTTTTTTTGGTAAAATGAAAAGTAGTTACATGTATCGTCAATCATGAAATTTTCTCTCGACTACATCTTTATATGGTGTGATACTTAAAAATATTTTGAAAAAACATTGCCTTGCAAATGACAAAATGATGATGAATGCAATACCTTAGAGAAGAAAGAGTTCATTGTTGGTGACAACATTGCCAGTGCTTGCCTTGCCTTGCTTTGCTTGCCTTGCCTTGTTGCTTCCACTTTTGATATGCTTCATATTGTATTGGATCAAAGATTTAGAGTCATATGATGAAGTGAAATATGTAGGGGATTCGATTTGGCATGGTGAGGTTAGGATTGATGATGTTAGAAAAAGGTAAAGATTCTGAAAGGAGAGAGAATATTTGTTGAAAATATAATTCGGAAATGAGAGAGAATTGAAAAAGGAAAAAAATGCTTGAAAATAAAAGTGAGTTAAAGTGGCTCTTGGGCCCAGGAGTTGAGAGTGGGCTTGAAGGCCCAATAATGGCTGGAATTAAGGGGCACGTGGGCCCAATAGTTGAATGTGGTCCAGAGGACCCGATTGATGTCGATGGGCATGAGGGCCTGAATGAAGATGATGGGCTCGAGGGCCCGAATGAAGGTGATGGGCTCGAGGGACCGATTAATGATGACGAGCTCGAGGGCTCGATTGAATGTTGAGCCCGAAGGACCCAACGAAAGGAATAGTCATGTGAACCCGATTGTTGTGATCGAGAACATGCTTGTAATTAAGATTTGTGATGGGCTTGCGGGCGCCATTGAAAGGTATGGATGTGCGAACCCGAATTTGAAGAGGTGGGGGTGCGGGGGCCCGATTTCAAAGAAGTTTGGGCATGTGGGTCCGATTGTGAAGGAATGGGGGCACGCGGGCCAGAAGTTGAAGGAGTGTGGGAATGTGGTTGATGGAAGTTTGGCATGTGGGCCTGATTTAGAAGGAATTTGGTATATGGGCCCGATTGCAAAAAAATGTGGGCACGTGAGCCTGATTGAGGTAAATTGTGGGCACAAGGGCCCGATTGAGGTGAATTGTGGGCACGCGGGCCCAATTTAGAAAATTTAGGGGCACATGGGCCCGATTGGGGAGAATTGTGGGCACGTGGGCCCGATTGAAGGAAAGGGGCATGTTGGCCTGGTTGGGGAAAAGGGGCGCATCAACCTGGTTGGGAAAAGGGGGCACATCGGCCCGGTTGAAGGAAAGGGGCACATGGGCCCAATTGATGAAAACGGGCACACGGGCCCAGTTGATGAAAGGGGAGCATAAGAGCCTGATTGATGAAAGGGGGCACGTGGGCCTAGTTGATGAAAGGGGGCATGTAGGCCCAATTGATGGAAAGGGGAACATGGGCCCAGTTGGTGGAAAGGGGCATAAGAGCCTGATTGTAGATGAGGGGCATATGTGCCCAATTAAATAGGATGAATTGTGGGCTGTGGCCCTAAGATTGAAAGATTCGGGCCCCTGGATGGATGGTTGGCCCTTAGTCCTGATTAAAGCTTATGAAGAGGTAAGGGTCACGACCGTAAGATTGATTTTCAAGAATTTGAATGCTTAGCTGGAGGAGGTCCCAGTAGCCCTTTGCTAAGGTCTCTGTCCTTTGGATGGTTTGTAGATTCTTCCCCCATTTCATTGACCAATTCGATCTCCTTACCTTCCAGTTCGAGGGTCAATTCAGTTTGACCAATTTTAGGGATTAATTCTAATGATTTCATTGGTTGAGCTACCTATTGTAAATCCTTGCTATTCTTCCATTGGATTGACAATCAACTACATTTGTAATTTCTTTGTCTAAGCTCCCTACAATAGGCTTCTCCTTAGGTTGATGTAAGGAAGAAGGCATGCCTATGTCGACTCCGAAAATACGACAAGGCTCTCCTTTTCAGGGAAGTCCATGAATCCAGATCGTCACCTCAAGAGGGGATGAGAAAGAAAGGAAGAAAACACGGAAAGCAACTCATCCTAGGTCCCACACTCACATTGATCCCCGAACTTTCATCCCTCGGGTGCAGCGGAAGCGATGATTCCTATGGGTTCCTTTAGAATTTGTCTCAATCGGAACCGAACGACGAAAATCGAAAACTGTTCAAATCGGGTTTGAATATACCTGATAGGGATTCATATAATCCCATGGAGAGGAAGGAGATGAGCTTCTCAAACTCTTCAAACCGTTCAAATGTCCAGTCTCCAACAGTATCCACACAAACTTTATCCACAGCAGGTTCTCTCTTCGCGTCGGCCTCGAGAACTCTTCCTGAACGGAGCTCCATCGACCATGGACGCCTTCTAAAGAGAAGAGGAGGTAGGGAGGAGGCTAGGGACGTGGTTTTCACCCTTGGCTTGATAGGGTTTGGCTGAAACCATTAGTATTTATAGAGAATTATGGAATTTTTCATCAAAACCCAAAATCTCCATAAATTATGCCCTTGCCCTTGTACTTGTGGATAAGTCCTTATGTGTGTGACCCACTAGGTCCAATAGCCTATTTGGTTGAGGCCTAAATAAAATAGAACAATTCTATTTAATTTAATTAAATCTGTTATCTGATAACAGATTAATCGGCCTGCCGATCATGAAGGGTACAAGCCATATTGCATGATCCCAAATGGCTATGGGGATAATCTCATCTCCATTGAGCCTTTCCATCATCAGTTACCACATGGATATAAACCTTCATGCATCCAATGTCCCTGTCGGAAAGGAGTACGGCATCGATTGCCAACTCCTTAGTGTACCGAC
Organism: Cryptocoryne crispatula var. balansae; assembly: GCA_036172225.1. Lineage (NCBI taxonomy): Eukaryota > Viridiplantae > Streptophyta > Magnoliopsida > Alismatales > Araceae > Cryptocoryne > Cryptocoryne crispatula. The sequence continues at coordinate 25,089,423 of CM069925.1, forward strand.
TCTATAGGATCCTGTACTTGGAATTGGAACAATTGGAAAACTCCTTTTCCAATTATCCTATCTACCCTGGCCAGGGATTTAGAGTACTATCCCATAGGACATTCACTCCCACTTACCGAAAGTAAATGATCCCTTGTTGTTCGCTCAATTACCTCCATTGGGTTTCCTTGTACCTGATCTATTGCTATACAAGTCCATTTATACAGTGATCCATAAGACAATGGTCAAAGTACAAGTTCCACCCAACAAGGTATCTTTGGCGACTCAGGTCAAAGGTCCAACCATGCAACCGTGATGATAGAAAACCTTGATTGACAGTTCCGTAAGATACCATTCAAGGTTTTTAATTCGGTCAGTTCAGTGAACTCATTCAATTAATGAGCACCTATATGTGTATCTCAGTGTCTCCACACTAATGACCAATGAGATCGGTCATCCTCATCACATGAGAAGATATCACATACACTAGTCTATCTGGATCCTTGATGTCTCGTCTCAAGTATCCTATGACTAGGAACATTTAGATCAATTACCTATAGATGATCAATCTCATTATCATGATCTCATCATGATTTAATCATCATTGCATTTGATCAAGGACTTCATTATGATATTCACATCTAATAAGAGCTTATAATGAATATTTGCCTAATTAATTGAATGAGATATTTCTAGAAATGTCGAATCATATCATATATGATTAGCTTGTAGGGCATACATTTCTATCATCAGCAACCCGAACTTTGCGGTGTTCTTGTATTGTGATGGGCTAAAGTTTAAAAGAGAAATTGATTTTAAAATGAAAAAGAATACCAATCCATCATATTTGGAATCTCAAGTTCATTCAAGTTTCACCAAAATACTCAGTTTAATTCTAAGTGGAATAACCTCAAGTTCTAAAAGGGGTTCATTTAAGCATAACAAAATTGCTCTGGCAGAAAACCAAGTTATTCGGACAACGACAAAACATATTTAAGCCATAGTGAGATTGAAAGATAATAGTAGGACTAACATAGAATGATGGGAAAGAAGAAACAATAGCATGACAAACATGACATGGTGGGATAAAATAAAAGACACGGCGGGATAAAATAAAAGACATGGTGGGGTAAAAAATAAAAGATATGGTGGGATAAAAAATAAAAGACACAGTGGGATAAAAGAGTAAAACATTGTAGGATAACATTGGGAATAATGAAGAATGAAAAAGAGATGGATACGAAAACATAAAAAATTATGTAGAAAATAGTTGAAGATATAGATTGTCTATTGGATGACAAGACACCTGATTAGGAACCATCATCCCTCCCATGTTCAATTTTGGCTTATACGTGAGTGTGAAGAAATGACCAAGCCGTCGTAGATTTTGTTAAAGGGGATCTAGGGCCCAGTCATCTTCACCCTCAAGGTCTTCAACATCAATGCATATAATACATATTAAATAAACCTAATATAATTAAGTGACAGATGGTAGGAGTGATGTGAAGTGAAAAATGGAATGCTGATGATGATGTGAGATTGATGTGAAACTGAGTGAAGTCCTCAGGTGTGGTCTACCAACTTGCATCGACTGCCTGATTCATTAGCATCTCTGATCCATCATTGCCTTGCCTTTTGACAGAATATAACACCACGATAATGTTCAGATAGGTGGTGCTTCCTCTCTTTTCACCACAGGGTTGGTATGACGTTCCTTCGGAAATATCGATCTCACTAATTCACCTGTTGGGACTTAAAAGGTTGCCTGCACATTTTTGATTAGTACCCAACAGAAGAAATTGTCATATGGAGCATATTTTTCCCGAAATAGACAACTGAAGTTTTCACTATTAGAACCATCATTTGGAGGTCAAAGTAATGCTTTTTATGATGGTTCCTTTAGCAAAAATGTCATTTTTTACATCCTGGACAATTTTTGATTTTTTGAGATTTTTATAAATTTTTTAAATTTTTTGGTCCATGTGCCCCCGATTGGGGCCACGGGCCCATGCACCCGGGGGTAGGGCACCTAGCCATGTACCCCCAGATGAGGGCACATGCGCCCTGGGCCATTTATTTATTTTTGCAAAATAATATACCCGATGGCCCTTCCTTTTGCTTCTTCAGCTCTTGAAATCACTTAACAAAATGATTAAAGTTTTATCATGACTCATCCCTTTGCTTATTTATCATTTGCCTTGATTTTGAGTCAAAGGGAGGAGCCTTCTTAACAAGGTGGAATAAAATAAATGACTAAAATGAAATGGGGTAAGGGTTGAGAGAACTTACCTGCCGCGGTGAGATTCCTCTCCTCTCCTACATTGAAATGCCTGAAACACTTGGTAAAATGGGATTAGATCTTCACCACGACTCATCCCTTTGCTTATTATGGTCAACTTTTGACTTAGGTCAAAGGGAGGAGCCTTCTTAACAAGGTGGAATTAAATAAATGACTGAAATGAAATGGGAGTAAGGGTTGAGAGAACTTACCTGTTGTGGTGAGAATCTTTCCCTTTTACATTGGAATACCTGAAACACTTGATAAAAAGGGATTAGATCTTCACCACGACTCATCCCTTTGCCTATTATGGTCAACTTTGACTTAGGTCAAAAGGGAGAGCCTTCTTAATAAGGTAAATAAAAACAAAAATGGACATGCAATGCAGGAATGGAAATATGCATGACAGAAAAGTAAACATGGATGCAACTAAGGCAATGATCAAGACTAAGCTAAAAATGATGCAACATTTTTTTGGGTTTTCTTGGAAATATTCAAATTTTTTAGATTTTCGAAAACATTCATTTTTTTAGATTTTTAGAATATTTATTTTTTTGGAATTTTAAAATATGCATTTTTTGGATTTTTTTGGAATATTCAATTTTTTTGGATTTTTGAAATATGCAAATTTTTTGTGGAGAAAATGATGGTATTTGAGACAGTTCATCGATCTTTGGGGTTTGTCAAGATCGATGACTTGATATTATATCAGTGGTTTCTCCATTTTTTTATAGAAAGTACTTTTTGAGGTAAACTCCATTCCAAGGATGATTCAAATTTTCTCCATCTGCATTAGTCAACTCATGCATTGCCTGGATACTTTTTAGTGATTACAAAATGCCCTTCCCAGTTAGGTTGCAATTTTATGCAGGGACCCCTCGGCTTAACGAAAATTCTTTTAATGACCATCTCACCGATTTCGAATTTTCTCTCAACCACCCTCTTTTGATAAAACCTCTTAAGTATGTTCTGGTAAGTCCGGGCATGCTCGGCGGCAACTAACCTCCTTTCATCCAAGAGTTCAAGCTGTGCAAGGGGAGATTCTCGTCTCTCATCAACAGGAATATCCCTGTCGTGCTGAACTCAGAGAGATGGAAGTAATACTTCGTAGGTGTCGACTCCGAAAACGGGTTCCGGATCGGCACCTCAAGAGAAGGTGAAAGATAGAAGAATTGGGAAAAAAAAGGGGAGTGAATCGAGAAACACTCGGAAAGCGGTAAAAACTCCTCACCTCGGTCCCACACTCACATTGATCCCCGAACTTTCATCTCACGGCGTCGCTCGAGCACCGGAGATGGTTCGGGTCATGTGGGAGGAGAGTGAGGAGGATATGAATTTAGAACATGAATAAAAATAAAGTGTGGTCGCCAGGAGCCGCGGGCTCCGATTTATGTAATGGAAAGAGAAAGAAGTTGACCGTGTGTACCTTAGCGTGGGAGAAAGGGATGTGAGTTCAACCTTCTTCTTCTTCGACCGGCCGATGAAGAAGAGTCTCCAATCCAATGCTAGCTTGATCAACCTGTGCAACTAGAACAATGAACCAAGTGAAGAGTTTGGTTAGACTTGTGAAGTGTAGTAACTGTAGAGAGAATATGAGAGAGAAGCAATTGGAATCGAACTCACCGGATTGGGGTGAGTCCTAACCCCTTTTTTTGTGTTTTTGATGATGTAAAAATGATGTAAATGAACTAAAATATGCTTTAAAACAGTAAATAAACAGAATTAATGGAGTTTAGAAAGCTTATGGAATGATTTGGCTTGAGTTGAAGCCGAGTTGGTTGAAAACAGCCGGTTCGGGTAGCTTGGTACCCTTCTGGCGCGACTTTGGTGCAGAGGATGTTACGGACGACCCCGATGTCGGAATTGAGTGCCGTTTGTTGGAGTAGACGGAGGACTCAGAGAAGAAGAGTTTCTATGTTGATGACTTCTCCGAAATCCTCATGTAGAAGTCAGTAAAAATTATGAAAGTGGGCGGATATCAAAAACAGAACCTGGATGCGCGCCCTCAGTGTAGCAACCGCCACGAACAAACGGCAAGTCGGAATGGAGTGCCGTCAGTTGGGGACGAAAGAGGACGAAGAGAGGAACAATTTGTATGTTGAAGACTTTTGCAGCAGAAGCCTCTGATTTTCTCCAGAAGTCGATGAAGATGGTTGATGAAGAACACCCGGATCGAGCCTTCTCCTTCACCTCGGGATCGGTTTCTTGACTTCGGATCGCCTTTGGACGTCGGGACGGCTTTGGAGAAGAGCTGGGACGACCTTGGGACGAGCTAGGCACCGGGGGTTCAACCTTGGTTCGTTGAGAATGGCCCTCAATTTATAGGGGAAGAGAGCCGGTGCAAAATTTAGAAACTGGGTGTACCGCGCCCCCGCTTTTCAAAGGAGACGAGGGCGCGCAGGGCGGCGCCCTCCTGTTTCAAAGGGGGCGGGGGCGCGTTCGGCGTCTCATTGCTAAAAATCGACGGAAACTTCCGGAAATTGCTAAAAATCAACTTGATATACGTAACGCGCCCCCGAACCGGGGGCGCGGTACAAATAAGTGAAAATCCTCGCCCGGAAACCTTCCAAAAACCCGGTTTAGAAGGTGCTAATCGGGGTAATTTCCGATTTAAAGCAACTGACCGCGCCCCCGCCTTTCAAAGGGACCGGGGGCGCGCAGGGCGCGCCCCCAGTTTGAGGGCGCGCAGGGCGCGCCCTCCTCTCTCAAGCGGAGTGGGGGCGCGGTACACTCTCTCTCCTGCGCGCGTGTTCCGCGAGCCGTATCTTGCAAACGGGATGTCCGATTCGGCTCCCGTTTGTCGCGTTGGAAAGAGGGCCTCCAACCGCACCTCCTCAAGTCGGTAAACCAGCCGCATGACTCCCTATATGTTCGTACGGGGCTTTCTACCGGTTTACCCTCTCGCGGAAAGCCGAAACCCGGAGCGAAGATCCGAAAGAGCACGGTTCCGGTCGAGAAATCTCGGGTCAACTCGGGATGACTTGAAATGATGACCGAACAAGTCCGGTACGATCGGACAATCCGAAGTCATCGAAAAAACTGAGATTAACCCGGTAAACGTGAATCGAAAGCCGTAAAAGCCGCGAAACCCTAAAATTGACCGAACCGGCCTTATAGCCCTGGTTGATAAAATATACGGCTAGAATCGACCCGGATGACCTGAAAAGACCCGGTGATGACCGGAAAGGCCTAACATGTGGTCCGGGATAGCCGTGTCAGCACAGATCAAAAAAGCCGTAACGAAAGCCGTCATTGACCGACGCCTACCGAAATGACTTTTTGGAAACCCTGAATGTTACGGAACACATGCGGGACTCCCGAGACCTTTAATTATGAACCATTCAAGGTCGGTCATTGAGCGGGCTTCGTGTTTTTATGGTTCACGCGCGGCTCTCTCTTGAAGGTTACGGCATTATTCCGGAAATCTTCGGTCCATTCTCAACTTGCGAGGGGCTCCACCAATGTCCTTAGCTCATCTCCACGAGGTAGTCCGGATCAGATAACGGTCAGATAAAAGATATCGCCTATGGAATAAGAGTCTAGGGCTCCGAATCAAGCCAATTTGGCGTGTCTACAGCTTGCCTCGCCTTGATGTCGGCTTTGCAAGGGAATGACATGTAGCGGAGCGAAGTGAAACGTAGAGAAAGCGTAGCGAAGCGAGATGAATCGTAGTGGAATGTAGTGGAGCGAAATGGCGATGGACTGAAAAGGTGGCATCAAGGTGTAGATATAGACACGCTCAACGACCAGATTCGGCAAGACGAATCTCCTCAAGTCTCTTGGTTAACCGCCATGTTTCATCAAGTCCTCCTATGTTCGATTGGTAAAAGATGTGCCATTGGCACGAGAGAAGAATAGCCAACCCCCAACGCGGTGGGGAGTCCCCGAAACTTGGGTTCGTAGGTTCATCATCAGCCGGTAACCCGATCTTTGCGGTGTTCCTGTACTGTGATGGGCTAAAATTTTAAAAGAGATTTGTTTTGAAAAAGTAAAAGAATACCAATCGAGCACATTCAGGCTCTCTGATTCATTTAAGTCTTTCAAGAGACAAGATTCAATTCGGAATGGAATGATCTCAGATTCCGAAAGGCAAATGTTTAAGCATAGACCGTGAAGATAATGACGGTGCAAGTTCTGATCAAATAGAAGGCCCCTGGCGGGACGAAATGGCTGCCATGGTGGGATAAGTAGCAAAAGAAGTTGCAATGGCCTCTGTGGTGAAAGATTTGAGGGCACAAAGTGGTTACCGAACACGGTGGGATTAATAGACACGGTGGGATATTAGAGAGGTTGGTGGGACTAGAGAATATGGTGAATGACACGGTGGGATTTAGAATGATCGAGAGGGTGAGAAGGTGAAGATTAGGAAATGATGTATGCAATGACAACACAAAATGTAATGCAATTAATACTACATGATGCATGTTGGGCTCAAGAAAATAAAACAAAACTTGTATAACAAATAGTTGAAGATATAGATTGTCTATGAGGTCAGGATACCCATTCGGGAACTATCGTCCCTCACAGCACAACTTTGGCTTATCCGTGAGCATTAGAGATGACCCGACCGTCGTAGATTTTGATGAAGGGGATCTCGGGTCAAGTCTTCTTCATACTCAAGGTCTTCAACAAATAATGCATAAGATAATAATACACGACTAGCGACATATATGCTAGTCGGCAAGTTATGGGGGTTTCCCATGTCAAATCTTCCGCTTCTGTGAGCAATTCCTGTTGGCAAGATTCCCCCCTCCTTGACTTGTGTTTCTTTCCTGAAATACTTAATATAAGGGTTAAATCTGCTCTATGGCTTACCCCCTTGCCCATTGTTGTCTTGCCTTGCTTATATGTCAAGGGGGTAGCCTTATTAACAAGGTAATATGAACAAAATGACTGAAAATGAATAAGATAAGGGTTAAGAAAGCTTACCTGCTTTGGTGAGAGTCACACCCTTCTTGATCTTAGCATCCTGAAACACTTGATAAAAGGGGATTAAATCTTCACCATGGCTCATCTCTTTGCCTATTGTTGTCTGCTTTGACTTAGGTCAAAGAGAGGAGCCTTCTTAACAAGGTGTAATAACCTAAATGACCGAAATGAAATAGTTAAGAGAACTTACCTGTCGTTGAAAGAACCTTCTCCTCTTATTTTAAAGTCCCTGAAAACACTTGATAAAAGAGGATTAGATCTTCACAACGACTCATCCCTTTGCCTATTATGGCCAACTTTGACTCAGGTCAAAGGGAGGAGCCCTCTTAATGGGGTGATAATGAAGGTAAATATGCAATGCGGAAATGAAACGTGCAAGACATAAAGATAAACATGAATGCTAGCAAAGGCAAAAAAATCAAGGTTATGCCAAGTTAGATGATGCATTTTTTTTAGATTTTTGGAAAGTATTCAATTTTTTTTTTTTTTGAAGATATTGGATTTTTGAAAATATTCAATTTTTTTTTTTGAATTTTTGAAAATGATTTTTTTGGTTTTTTTTTTTTTTTTAAATATTTGATGTTTTTGGATTTTTGTGGAGAATGTGCCAGTATTGAAACAATTCATCGATCTTTGAGTGTTAATCAAGATTTAAGTGATAAACACCACGTGAAAATAAGGTTCCTTACCCAGAATCTTTCTTGCCCTCTTCTCTTGATCGGTTTGGATTCCCCCTGAGTTTGGACAGTCTACCCTACCCTAGGGGTTTTAAGATGGAAGAATAATAGAGGAAGTCTTTGATAGGATTTGGGGATGTTGAGGAGGGTTTCTCTACTCATGCCCAAATTGCCCGTTGGGGTTCGGCCTCTTCGGATCTTTTCTACATGTGGCACTTATTTAGACAAGTCTTTGACCTGTGGGGTCATTGCCCATCTTTTGGTGCCTTTTCTTTATTTTCTACTCTTCCGGGTACTCATTCAGACAGGCCCATATTTGTTTAAACCTGTGGGGTTCATTGCCCATCTTTTGGCACCCTTTTGCACCCTATGTGACGGCCTCCTACTAAGGCGGCGGGCATTTTCGATACTATCCTCCTCTAGTCCCCTTCACCTATCTTGGACCGAATAGAAGAGAATAGGGTAAGGTTTCCTTTCCGCCTTCAGGGTTCTGCCTTGCCTCTCTTGAGTGTTGGGCTATCTAGATTCTGGGATCGGGAGGTGTTGTGTGTGCAAGGTGATGTCTACCCTTGACTTCTAGCTAACACCCTTAGATCGATGACTTAATATCATACCAGAAATTCTCCATTTTTCTTTTCTAAGGAAAATATTTTTTGAGGTAAACGCCGTTCCATGGATGGTTCAATTTTTCTCCATCGGCATTGGTTAGCTCATATGCATTGCCTGGATATTTTTCAGTTATAACAAAGGGCCCTTCCCAGTTAGGTTGCAACTTGGAGCGGGGACCACCCGGCTTAACGAATATACGTTTAACTACCATTTCACCGATTTCGAACTTTCTCTCTACCACCCTCTTTTGATAAAACCTTTTCAATCGGTTCTGATAAGTCCGAGCATGCTCGGAGGCGGCCAACCTTCTTTCATCTAGGAGTTCAAGTTGTGCAAGGAGAGATTCTCGCCTCTCATCGACAGGGATGTCCCTATCGAGTTGAACTCGGAGTGATGGAAGGAGTACTTCATACGGGACCACTGCTTCCATCCCATATGTGAGAGCATACGGGGTTTGACCAGTGGGGGTCCGTACGTAAGTACGATAAGCCCATAGGGCATCTACAAGCTTATCCGGCCGGTCCGCGAATTTGCTAGACTTACGGGTTTTCTTGATGATTTTAATCAAAGTTTTGTTGGTGGCTTCTGCTTGACCATTGCCTTGCGGGTAATAAGGAGATGAATGATGCAATGCAATGCGGTACCTGTTGCAAAGATCACGCAGATCTTGAGAGAGAAATTGTGATCCGTTGTCGGTGACGATGTCGCCGGGTATCCCGAACTCCGGCGATGATGTTGCGTTTGATGAAGGAGCACGGTGTTGATGCCTTGATCTCCACGAACGCTTCCGCTTCGCCCACTTGGTGAAGTACTCTGTTGCCGTCGGGGATGAACGATTTGGAACGGATTTCGAGTTAAGATCACCGAGAGGGCCAATGATATCGAAAGCCCACATGGCGAAGGGCCATGGGGCATGAATAGGATGAAGGGAAGATGCGGGAGAATGGATCTTGTCGGCATGAAGTTGGCAAGAATGACGAGGCCGGACAAAGATGGAGCAATCCTCTTCTAGGGTTGGCCAATAATACCCCCGCGATGATTTTCTTGGCAAGAGCTTGAGCATTGACATGGCCCCCACGGACCCCGGAATGTGCTTCCTTAAGCACCACTCTTCTTCATCGACGCATCTCAATAAGATTCCACTCAGGCTCCTCTTGTAGAGCACCCCTCCTAGGATGGTATACCTCTGGGATACTCTCCTGATGGCCTTCTTTTCTTTTGCATTTGATCCAGGTGGATATGTCTGATCTTGACAATACCTCGCGATCTTATCAAACCAGGGCCTCTCACCCTCATCTAACTCTTCCAACTCGACTAGAGAAACTTCCTCTTTCTGCTCTAGATACTCCTTCCTGCCAAATCTCTCCTTAACTTTCAGAAATCGCCCATCCTTAATCGCTGGCATCGACCTTCTACGAACATGAATAGTCCGCACCTGTCTACCTAGCGGGACTGATAGAGATGAAGCTAAGGAGGCTAGGGCATCAGCAAGGATGTTCTGAGCTCGAGGAACATGGACAAAAGTGAGTTTGGAAAAGAGCTTGATGTAGCAAGAGGTGAGTTCTTGGTAAGGTTTAAGGTTCGGATGAGAAGTTCGGTATTTGGTTAGGACTTGGCGAAGGATTAGTTGGCTATCACCTATCACCCTCAATTCCGTGGCACCATAGAAATGAGCGCCTCCGGCCCGGCCGGCCAAGGCTTCATATTCAGCTATATTGTTGGTTGCTGGGAAGTCAAGCTGAAATGCCTGTGGAATGGTGACCCCCTCGGGTGATAGAAGGACGATTCCTATTCCCTTACCGTGTGAATTCAGAGCCCCGTCAAAATATAATGTCCAAAGATGGGAAGATCGGATCAACATTAGTTCGTCATCCGGGAGCTCCGATTGGACCGGGTCAAAGAGGGGTATAGGGTGATGGGCTAGATGTTCGGCAATGGCATAGCCCTTAATCGCCTTCTGGGGGACATAGGTGATATCAAACCGAGAAAGGAAGCTACGCCAACGACCTAACCGATCGGTTAGAACAGTTTTCTCCGGAAGGAATTTGATGGGATTGATGCGGGCAATAAGATTGACCTCATGAGCTAAGAAATAGTGTTTAAGCTTCGAACTACCCGGACTAGTGCGGCACGGGTCTTCTCCACTACAATATACTTCTGCTCGCATGGATCAAAGATCTTTGACAAATAGTAAGTTGCCCTCTCTTTCCCTTCTTCATCAACTTGTGCAAGGACTGCCCCAAGAGATTTTTCCAAAACCGAGATATATAAAACTAAGGGCTTGCTAGGGACTGGTGGTCTAAGCACAGGGGGACTAGCCAGGTATCTTTTCAAACCATCGAATGCATCCTGGCACTTCGAATCCCATTTGAACTCGGCCCCCGCCTTGGTCAACTCATAGAAAGGTTTACACCTTTGGGAGTGTTGTGAGATGAACCGGCGGACAAACTGGAGCCTCCCGATTAATCCTCGAAGTTCTTTCATATTTCTTGGAGGAGGCATACCAATGATTGCCTTGGCCTTGTTTGGGTCGATCTCTATGCCCCTTTTGCTCACTATGAACCCCAACAGTTTTCCTGAGGATACTCCAAACGTGCATTTCTTTGGGTTCATTTTCAATTTATATTCCCTAGCCCTTTGCAAGACCTTTCTTAACACTTCCGGGTGATCTTCTCGGCTTTTGGACTTAACGACCAGGTCGTCCACGTACACCTCTACAAGGGTATGCATCATGTCATGGAAGATAGCCATCATTGCCCTCTGATAGGTAGCACCGGCATTCTTCAGTCCAAAGGGCATGACGACATAGCAGTAGGTTCCCCAAGGTGTGGTGAACGAGGTCTTCTCCTGGTCCTCTTCGGCCAACCGGATTTGATTATCTCCACAATAGCGATTCATGAATGACAACATTTCGAATCCGGCAGGTGTTATCAACCAAGACGTCAATATGAGGTAGAGGAAAGTCATCTTTAGGACACGCTCGGTTCAAGTCCCTGAAGTCTATACAGATCCGAACTCGTCCATCCTTCTTCATGACAGGGACTATGTTTGCCACCCATTGCGGATAAAGGACGACCTTAATGAATCTTGCTTGATGTAACTTGTCGACCTCTTCTTTCATCTTAAGTGCAACATCAGGGTGGAATCTCCTTAATTTTTGTTTGACCGGGGTAGCTCCAGATTTCAAAGTTAGACGATGTTCAACTAACGAGTTGTCTAACCCCGGCATGTCCTCGTATGTCCATGCGAACGTGTCCTTATATTCTTCCAGAATTTTAATCAAACTCTGTTCCTCAGTGGGAGTGAGGTTTGCACTTAGGAGGACTGTCTTGGGATCTTCCGGTGTTCCGAGGTTCAATTCTTTTGTCGGTTCATCCACCGTGGCTAATGGTTCTTCAAATCTTTTAAATCCAGATGTATACGCATCAGCCAAGTCCTCAATTCCATCCTCGAAATCAGGATCTTTTTCTGATAAGACCTCGTAAACTCCCAGTGTATGATCTACATTGAATTCATCCTCATATTGGATCTCATTAAGCTGGATAGCATTTTCCAAAAACCTTGGCAGCCTTGCACATTCCTTGCATTTTTGAGCTATTTGTTGGATATATCTTTCCGGCACACGTTTACCTCGAATTTTCTTCTTTCCTACCCTAACTACTCCTAAAGAAGACGGAATTGAAAAGGTGGTATTAACAATGGGTGAAGGATCGAACAGATCGATCAGTGAGTTGGAGAGGAGGGGTCCCTGGTTGGGAGCACCCTCCGAGACAAGTAGCGACGTCTCCTCGATGGAAAACTGAGTTTGCGAGAGGACATTTTTTTTTGGGTATTTTCAATAACAAAAAGAGAATGAGCCGATGGGGCTCGAGCAGAAATAGAAAGCTTAAGCAAATGGAAGAAAAATGGGCTCGCGGGCCCGATGATGACAAGAAATGGGTAGATAGGCCCAAAGCTAGTGAAAAGATCTAAGGGGCACGTGGGCCCAAATGGTGGGCACGCGGGCCCAAAGCAGGAAAATAAATCTAAAGGGCGCGTGGGCCCGACTGGTGGGCACGCGGGCCCAAGGTTTGTTGGATGGGCATAGAAGCCCAGTGGAGTAAGAATATTTGAATGGGCTCTCAAGCCCAATGATCAGTTCAGGTGGCCATTTCGGCCCAGAAGTGGGAATTGGGCTAGATAGCCCATCAAGCGAATCCAAGAGGGATAGAGTGAGGATTTTGAAATACGTGACCGTAGGATACGGCTCACGCGGGATGTTGTTTGGAGGTGGGTTCGAGTGGACAAGTTGTTTAGAGATGGACTTGCCCTTGACTGGTTCTTCCTCCTCTATGAACAACCGAGTTAAAGATGAACTCAGGTTGTCCACCTCCTCCTCTTGCTCTGGTACCTTCTTCCTCTTGACTTGTTCTTCTTCTTTGTCCCCGGCCATCATCATGGTCTCCCCTTTGATGAAGAATTTTTGGAGTCCCATGGCATTTTTTGGCCGGTAGACCATCCGCGGAGTGAAACTGGGCTCATAGCCAAGCCCGTGTCTCTTTGGTCTTTGTACGGCTTCAATGGGGTGCACAACCCCCTGCAGCTCCTTTCCCAGCCCCTTTCCTGGCTGATAGCCCATCCCTTTCATCATCCGCCACGCAACTGAATCTGGTGGCGTCGTTAATACCATGACCTCAGGTAGCTCTGTAGTTGAAACCAACGGCTGGACAGATTTTGATATTGGTAGTGCAGAAGAGGGGTCATCCACATCATTCAGAATGGGGATGTTGGTTACTTTGATCACCTGGCCCTTGTATGGGAACTTCAGACACTGATGATTAGTGGAGGCAACAGCTCCTATTGCCTCAAGGTACGGGCGTCCCAAGATAGCTTTGAATGTAGGGTCTAATTCCAAAACGTGAAACTCGGCGGTGACAGCACACGGCCCGAGCCCTACTTTCAATGTAACCACCCCTCGTGCCGGCTTTCGGGAGTTGTCATATGCGGTCACCGTGACGGCAGAAGGCTCGATTTCTTCATCGGAGATGCCGCAAAGTTGCAATGTTTACGGCGGCATGACATTTATGGATGCTCCGGTGTCAATCAAGCGAGGACTTGATCTCCACGCCTCGGATGACTACGCAACGCGCAAGGCGTACTTTCGATCTACGGCCGTGCCAACTCCTCCCGTGTAAAGGTGAGTGCCGGATGTTCACTCCTCGGGGTCGGGACGGCAATGATCTTCTCGGGCGGGAGGTCCTCATTGACCATGACCCGGCTGTAAGTATTGTTGCGGGATGTCACGATGGTTCTTTGACCTCTTTATCGGCTCCGAATTGAAATCCGTGCCGGCATTTTGTCCAAGTGCTTCAACGGGTCATATGCCGTGCCGGGCAACGGTTCTTCTACCACCTCCTCTTACGCCTGTTCTGTGGTTGTATCCCGACACAGGGGAAGACCCTTTGGAACATCCTCCCGCTACGAAGTACCGGCGCCGGCGTGGTAGGGGGAAGTGGTGATGATGGTGATGGTAGGGTTGGTTGGTAGGTTGAGGAGCCCATGGTAGGTAGGGGTGGTGAGGATCGGATGATGAGGGGTCGTGGATTGGTGGAGGCCGGTATGTTGGGTGATGGTTGGGGTGTTGGTGGTGATGGTCTAATGATGAGGGGTCGTGGATTGGTGGAGGCCGGTATGTTGGGTGATGGTTGGGGTGTTGGTGGTGATGGTCTAATGATGAGGGGTCGTGGGGTGGCAGTGATTGGTAGATTAGGTGATGCCTGGGGTGTTGGCGGCGGTCTAATGATTAGACGCCCTGGAGGATTAATGGTGGTTGCTGGGTTAGGTTGGGGTGCTGGTTGGGAGGCTGGTGGCGGTCTAATGATTAAGCGTCGGGGAGGGTTAACGGTTGGTGAGGGTAGTGGTGTTTGGATAGTTTGTGGGCTGGGGGCAGCTCTCGGTATGGAGAGTATGGTGCGGTTTGTAGGTGGGGTTGGGATGGCGGGTATGGAGGTGATCGATCCTCGACACCGCCAACCACAGGAATGGTGGGTTGACTCCTCGATGGCGAGTGGACGAGGCCGAGTCGTTGGTTCGGTGGTGCTGGTGCCGGTGCTTGTACGGGTGCATGTACCGGTAGCGGATCTTGGACTATGCCCGGGCCGGGCTGCTTTGTTGTGCTTGTTGTCGCCGTGGTTGATTACGCCGTGCCTTCATGGCTTGTATAGACTCTCCCATCGTGCCCGGTCAATGTTCCCCTGATCGTTGAGGTCATGAATGTAATCTTTAAGCGGAAACGGACATCCACCGTGTGCCCGGGATACCGATGGTAAGCACGGTATTTTGTCATGTCAACATTTGCGGCCATCCTTCTCTCTCCTTTGGAAGCTCTAGGCCGTTCAGCCATCAATGGGTTGAAGATATGGGTGAGGGGGAATGGCAGTTGAGGGTAGTACTCTCTCTTGGGTCCCCCCCTCCTAGGTCGGTTGGCTGGTGGTGGCACTTGGTTGTAGGCTTGTTGTGGTGGTGGTGGTCGGTTGTAGACATGTTGTTGTTGAGGCGCTCGGTTGGAGGCATTTGGTTGGTGGGGCGCTCGGTTGTAGGTGGGTTCTTGTGGCGGTGCTCGGTTGTATGCAAGTTGTTCTTGTGGTGAGGAGCTGGTTGAGGGGGGCAGGCGGTATTGTTGGTTGGGTGGTGGGTTACGGTATTGGCTACGACGGTACCCACCACAGTTACCCATGGCATTGATGCTCTCATTATTTACTACCCCTTCGGTGGTGGGTCCTACCGGTGTAGGCTTTCTAGTATTACGGGGCTTGGTGTCGAACGGGTTGATCATGGATGCATCCTTAAAGTGGGTTTGGAGGTAGCGGGCGCTATCACACAGTTCACTCATGGTTGTTGGACGGTGCATGATCAGAAGGTTGCGAAGGTTAGGCGTTGTGTTCCCAATGAGCATTCTCACCTGCTCCCCCTCTGAGATGGTATCCACAAGCCTCTCAGCCATTCCCCTCCACCGATCAGCAAATCGGGCAAAGTCCTCATCCGGCCTCATCTTTTCGGCAATTAAGTCGGTTATCGAGCGGTGGCCCCACCCTATCCTTGTACCTCTGTAGAAACTTTGTCTTGACAATGTCGAAATCCGCCGCCTCAATGGAATCAAGAGAATAGAACCAGTCAAGGGCGGCTCCATCCAATGACCGACGGAATAGGAAGGCAAGGGCTTTGCGGTCATTTTTCCGAGAATGAGGAGTCATAGAGAAAGCTCTTTAGATGGTTGAAAGGATTACCGGTCCCGTTGTAACGTTGGAAGGCGGTATCTGCGAAGGAGGAAGGTGTAAAGCGGGAAGGATGGGACGAGAGATTTCGGGGATGGCTTTAGAATCGAGGCGGTGCCTCATCTCTTCGAAGCGCTCATCCATCCGGTTGATCTTGTTCATTAACACACAGGTGAGGTGGATTCTGAGCCACGGGAGCAAAGTGTTTACTTGATTGGGTTGGAAGAGGTGGGTTGGAAATAGGAACTGGTGCAGAATTGTGTGAATGTCCCACAACGGGATGAGTAGAGACACGGCAAGGTTGCCCAGGAGAAGAGATGATTAAGGGCTTGACTGCCGGTTGGGGTGGTGAGGGGGCTTGATTTCCCTCGATCGGAGCTTGATTGGTGGGCATCTTGCCCTTAGTGGCATATTGGACAATTGCAAAGGCCTCGGGATCAAGGTGAAGAGATAGATCCTTGAGAGCTTGTTCTATAATATGTGAAGTGGATCGGTGAGCGGGATCTTGGACCTCAGGTTCCATCACGGCATTAACATGGCCATCTGGTTGGACCATGGGTTGCTGAAGCTCGTAGTGACCCGTCTCGTACTCCTCTTCTTGGCCGCGTAGTCCGACATCCCGATGTGTCTTCCGGACCTTAGAGTGGGCATCCTGTCAAATTCCCTTACAAAATGGTTGAAAGAAAGCAAATGAAAGGTGTAAACGCAAAGAGAGTTTTTTTTTTGTTTGGTTATGGTTGTTTGTTTGATTTGATTTGGTTTCAATTTTGTTGTTTGGCAAGCAAGTTGAACATAAAAATTAAAGGGATTTTTTTTTTTTTTAGGTGTTTTGAAAGAGATTTTTTTTTTCTTTTCAATTGTTGTGAGCAAGCAAGTTATGCAAACAAGGTTTTAAAATGACTACTCGACAATTATTGGGTTGAAACCTTAGATTAGATAGATTGTTAGAAATTGTTCACTCAAATTGGGTATGGTTCCTATTGCTTCAATCTTCAAGACCTAAGGTTATCACTCATTCACCACGAGTAGGTACTTGGGTTCTTCGGGTTTTGGGAAAGTGGTACAACCGGCCCAATCGTGCGGAGAGGAATACTCCACGGATGGGGACTTACGGAGGTCTTGATGGAAACCACCAAATCAACTAGGAAGGAATATCCCAGAAGAGAGGTAAGAATCCACCAAGAAGGTGTTTGGAGGGTGAGGGTGTGTTGGGAGAGAGAGCCCCCGCCTCGAATGCCCTACGGATCGGAACGAGTCCGGTACCCGATGCAAAGCTAATGCAAAAATGAAAAATGGAGGGTAGAAGGAGAAGAAGCAATCAATATGCAAACATGAATGAAAGCTATTAAATAAGTCAAGCAAGTGAATGCAAACAAGATAAGCAATGAGAAAGTAAAACAAGTAACTAGAAACTAGCAACTAAAAATGTGGTTCGCGCGGGAACCGGCTTGTGTTGGAGTGTTCAAGTGTGGAGAAATCTGAAGTAAAAGTAAAAGGATGGTCCACGCGGGGACCGAATTGAAAATAAAGTGGCTCACGCGGGAGCCGAGTTTTGGAAAAGTAGGTGGTTCACGTGGGAACCGGTTTTTGAAGGAAAAGGGGTGGTTCACGCGGGAACCGGTTTGTTTGATTGGAAAAAAGGAAAGGAGGGCCACGTGGGGCCAATCTAATTGGTGCAAAGGGGTGGTCCACGCGGGGACCGATCTGAAAGTGAGTTGGTTCACGCGGGAACCGAGTTGGAAAAGAAAGGTGGTTCACGCGGGAACCGGTTTTTGAAGGAAAATGGGTGGTTCACGCGGGAACCGGTTCGTTTGATTGGAAAAAGGAAAGGAGGGCCACGTGGGGCCAATCTAAAGGTGCTGCAAAAGGGTGGTCCACGCGGGGACCGATCTGAAAGTAAGTTGGTTCACGCGGGAACCGAGTTGGAAAAGAAAGGTGGTTCACGCGGGAACCGGTTTATAAGAAGAAAAGTGGTTCACGCGGGAACCGGGCTGAAATTAAAGACAAGAAATCAAGTCCACATGGGGGACAATCCTTAAAGGAAGAGTAAACAGCAACTTTAAAGGTAAATGAACATGAAAAAGGTAAAGGACAAGCCGGTCCACACGGGAACCAAGTCGGAAAACAACTAGTTGCACGGATCAATCAAGCTAGCATGGTTGAAGACATTGGATGTCCCACCGTGGTCGCCAAAAAGCTGTCGACTCCGAAAACGGGTTCCGGATCGGCACCTCAAGAGAAGGTGAAAGATAGAAGAATTGGGAAAAAAAAGGGGAGTGAATCGAGAAACACTCGGAAAGCGGTAAAAACTCCTCACCTCGGTCCCACACTCACATTGATCCCCGAACTTTCATCTCACGGCGTCGCTCGAGCACCGGAGATGGTTCGGGTCATGTGGGAGGAGAGTGAGGAGGATATGAATTTAGAACATGAATAAAAATAAAGTGTGGTCGCCAGGAGCCGCGGGCTCCGATTTATGTAATGGAAAGAGAAAGAAGTTGACCGTGTGTACCTTAGCGTGGGAGAAAGGGATGTGAGTTCAACCTTCTTCTTCTTCGGCCGGCCGATGAAGAAGAGTCTCCAATCCAATGCTAGCTTGATCAACCTGTGCAACTAGAACAATGAACCAAGTGAAGAGTTTGGTTAGACTTGTGAAGTGTAGTAAGTGTAGAGAGAATATGAGAGAGAAGCAATTGGAATCGAACTCACCGGATTGGGGTGAGTCCTAACCCCTTTTTTTTGTGTTTTTGATGATGTAAAAATGATGTAAATGAACTAAAATATGCTTTAAAACAGTAAATAAACAGAATTAATGGAGTTTAGAAAGCTTATGGAATGATTTGGCTTGAGTTGAAGCCGAGTTGGTTGAAAACAGCCGGTTCGGGTAGCTTGGTACCCTTCTGGCGCGACTTTGGTGCAGAGGATGTTACGGACGACCCCGATGTCGGAATTGAGTGCCGTTTGTTGGAGTAGACGGAGGACTCAGAGAAGAAGAGTTTCTATGTTGATGACTTCTCCGAAATCCTCATGTAGAAGTCAGTAAAAATTATGAAAGTGGGCGGATATCAAAAACAGAACCTGGATGCGCGCCCTCAGTGTAGCAACCGCCACGAACAAACGGCAAGTCGGAATGGAGTGCCGTCAGTTGGGGACGAAAGAGGACGAAGAGAGGAACAATTTGTATGTTGAAGACTTTTGCAGCAGAAGCCTCTGATTTTCTCCAGAAGTCGATGAAGATGGTTGATGAAGAACACCCGGATCGAGCCTTCTCCTTCACCTCGGGATCGGTTTCTTGACTTCGGATCGCCTTTGGACGTCGGGACGGCTTTGGAGAAGAGCTGGGACGACCTTGGGACGAGCTAGGCACCGGGGGTTCAACCTTGGTTCGTTGAGAATGGCCCTCAATTTATAGGGGAAGAGAGCCGGTGCAAAATTTAGAAACTGGGTGTACCGCGCCCCCGCTTTTCAAAGGAGACGAGGGCGCGCAGGGCGCGCCCTCAAACCAAGGGCGCGCAGGGCGCGCCCCCAGTTCGGGGGCGCGGTCTGCGCGCCCTCCTGTTTCAAAGGGGGCGGGGGCGCGTTCGGCGTCTCATTGCTAAAAATCGACGGAAACTTCCGGAAATTGCTAAAAATCAACTTGATATACGTAACGCGCCCCCGAACCGGGGGCGCGGTACAAATAAGTGAAAATCCTCGCCCGGAAACCTTCCAAAAACCCGGTTTAGAAGGTGCTAATCGGGGTAATTTCCGATTTAAAGCAACTGACCGCGCCCCTGCCTTTCAAAGGGACCAGGGGCGCGCAGGGCGCGCCCCCAGTTTGAGGGCGCGCAGGGCGCGCCCTCAGGTTGAGGGCGCGCAGGGCGCGCCCTCCTCTCTCAAGCGGAGTGGGGGCGCGGTACACTCTCTCTCCTGCGCGCGTGTTCCGCGAGCCGTATCTTGCAAACGGGATGTCCGATTCGGCTCCCGTTTGTCGCGTTGGAAAGAGGGCCTCCAACCGCACCTCCTCAAGTCGGTAAACCAGCCGCATGACTCCCTATATGTTCGTACGGGGCTTTCTACCGGTTTACCCTCTCGCGGAAAGCCGAAACCCGGAGCGAAGATCCGAAAGAGCACGGTTCCGGTCGAGAAATCTCGGGTCAACTCGGGATGACTTGAAATGATGACCGAACAAGTCCGGTACGATCGGACAATCCGAAGTCATCGAAAAAGCGAGATTAACCCGGTAAACGTGAATCGAAAGCCGTAAAAGCCGCGAAACCCTAAAATTGACCGAACCGGCCTTATAGCCCTGGTTGATAAAATATACGGCTAGAATCGACCCGGATGACCTGAAAAGACCCGGTGATGACCGGAAAGGCCTAACATGTGGTCCGGGATAGCCGTGTCAGCACAGATCAAAAAAGCCGTAACGAAAGCCGTCATTGACCGACGCCTACCGAAATGACTTTTTGGAAACCCTGAATGTTACGGAACACATGCGGGACTCCCGAGACCTTTAATTATGAACCATTCAAGGTCGGTCATTGAGCGGGCTTCGTGTTTTTATGGTTCACGCGCGGCTCTCTCTTGAAGGTTACGGCATTATTCCGGAAATCTTCGGTCCATTCTCAACTTGCGAGGGGCTCCACCAATGTCCTTAGCTCATCTCCACGAGGTAGTCCGGATCAGATAACGGTCAGATAAAAGATATCGCCTATGGAATAAGAGTCTAGGGCTCCGAATCAAGCCAATTTGGCGTGTCTACAGTAGGGGACCACTACTTCCATCCCATATGCCAAAGCATACGGGGTTTGTCCCGTGGAAGTCCTTACAGAAGTATGATAAGACCATAGAGCATCTACAAGCTTATCAAGCCAGTCGGCAAACTTGCTAGTCTTACAAGATTTCTTGATGATCTTAATTAAGATTTTGTTGGTGGCTTCTGCTTGACCATTGCCTTGAGGATAGTATGGTGATGAATGATGCAATGAAATGCGATACCTATTGCAAAGATCACACAGATCCTGAGAGAGGAATTGTGGCCCATTATCAGTGACGATGTCGCTGGGGATCCCGAACCTTGCAATGATGTTGCGCTTGATGAAGGAGCACACTGTTGACGCTTTAATCTCCACGAATGCTTCCGCTTTAGCCCACTTTGTGAAATACTCCGTTGACGTCTGAATGAATGATTTTGAGCGCATTTTGTCGACTCTGAAAATTCGACGGGGCCTTCTCCTTTTCAGGGAAGTCCGTGAATCTAGATCGTCACCTCAGGAGGGGATGAGAAAAGAAAGGAATAAAACACGGAAAGCAAATCTCACCTCGGTCCCACACTCACATTGATCCCCGAACTTTCATCCCTTGGCGTCGCTCGATCACCAAAGAGACGGTTTGGGTCATGTGGGAGGAGTATGAGAAGAAAGAAATGTGGTCGCCAGGAACCACGGGTTCCGATTTATGAAATTAAATTGACCGTGTGTACCTTAGCGTGAAGAGTGTGGGTTAAAGCTTCTCCTTCTTCGGCCGGCCGATGAAGAAGAGTCCTCAACGTGGTGGGTGCTTGATCTTCTGTGCAACTGGACAAATAAACAAGTGAA
This sequence comes from Cryptocoryne crispatula var. balansae, assembly GCA_036172225.1. Classification (NCBI taxonomy): domain Eukaryota; kingdom Viridiplantae; phylum Streptophyta; class Magnoliopsida; order Alismatales; family Araceae; genus Cryptocoryne; species Cryptocoryne crispatula. Next base: position 25,110,727 of record CM069925.1, read on the forward strand.
AGAGACTATTAGAACTAAACAAAGTGGAGTATATGTAAAGAGAATGACATAAAACACACAACTGACTAGAAACTGACCGGATTCGGGTTATCTCTAACCCTTTTTTTTATTTTCGGATTAAAAGACTAAAAATAATGAAAAAAATGTAAAAAAAAATGATAGGAGTATGGAGAATCACTAAACAAAGTTATAGGAAAAATAACAGAAAGATTCTGAGTTGAATAGAGAAAGATATAGCCAAATCTGGGTTGTCGAAAAAGCCGAGCAGCAGTCTAGGATCTGCCAGGCGCGACTTTGCTTCTGCGCTTTTCACGACCAGCCCCGACCTCGGAATCAAGTTCCATTAATTTTAAACTCAATAATACTTGGAGTTGAAAAACTTTGATGAAGAGAGCTCTGGCAGAAGATGTCCACACGCTGCTGTAGAGGCTGAAGAAAAGAGACCTGGCAGATCACCTGCAGAACAGCCTTCCTCTCTCTTGAACCGACTTTTCTCTCTCTAAAAACTCGAAACCCTCTCTATAAAAATCACAAAATCAATGCAGGAGGGTGGTTGGACGTCTTGAGATGCCTGGAGGGTCGTGCCCATGCCTCTGGAATGACCAGAATCAGAGTTTATTTATAGGAGAAAACTGTCGCGATCAAGACTAAAAAATAGGGTTGAATGCGCCCTACCCCTGGGTGCATGTGCCCTGGTGCCAGGCGCATGCGCCCCACTGAGGGGCGCATGTGCCCCCCAGTGAGGGCGCATGGTACTATTCCCGAAAAAGTTATCCTTATCCGGTCGATCGGTTCAGTGGTAGAGTCTCGGTGAAAAACTGGGTCCCTTGTGCCTCCAGGGTAGGGCGCATGTGCCCTCAAGTGAGGGCACAAGGTCACGTGCCTCACTGGTAGGGCGCATGGGCATGTGCCCTGGGTCCCGGGCGCATGTGACCAGGAACCCGGGCGCATGAGACTGTTTTTTCGCGTCCTTCTTCCGGAAGCCATTGCGAACACTCCCGAACTCGGAATCCGACGCCGTTTGTTGCGTTGGAAAGATAACAGGCCGAAGAAGCTTTATATAGCATAGGATCAGCCATAAAACCCTCCAAAACTTCAGAATTTTGTCCGGAAGTTAGGGCAGTGAACAGAAGATCCGATACATGTCAAAATGACTCCGACGGCAAACCGGAAAGGCACGGTATGCAACAAAACTTGTCCGGGGTGTGAATATGACCATAACCTTCAATGCATGATCATTAGGCATTGGTCATTCAGCCAATTTCCGTGTTTACACGATTTACGTGTGGCTTTCGCTCGGAAATTACTGCTTTTTGCGAAAAACATCGGAAAACATCCGATTTCGTTCGGCGAAGCTCCAAATCAACTTTTTAAAGACCCGTCATCATTATAAGGTCAATCACACATGTTACCCTATAAAACATGAGTTTTATGCTCTGAATTAGGCGAATTTGGCGTGTCTACACATTTCAGAGTTGAGCTCACTTAAGGGGCCAATGATATCAAAAGCCCACATGGCGAAAGGCCATGGGGCATGAATTGGATGAAGGGAAGATGCAGGAGAGTGAATCTTGTCGGCATGGAGTTGACATGAATAACAGTGCCAGACAAAGATGGAGCAGTCTTCTTCTAGAGTCGGCCAATAATACCCTTGTCGGATGGTTTTCTTAGCAAGGGCTTGAGCATTCACATGACCACCACAAACTCCAGAATGTGTTTCCTTCAGCACCAACTCGGCTTCTTCTTCATCAAGACACCTGAGTAATATTCCACTTAAGCTTCTCCTGTAGAGCACTCCTCCTAGGATTGTATACCTCTGGGATACTCTTCTGATTGCCTTCTTTTCCTTGGTAGTTGATCCAGGTGGATATGACTAATCTTGGTAATACCTCGCAATCTCATCATACCAAGGTCTCTCACTTTTGTAGACACGCAATTTTGGCCCAGCTGGAGAGTCTAAATTCTTGTTTTTATGGAAGATATTCAAAGCGGATCGTGTTTTCCGGACGGATCAAGTTTCTGGCACGTTCCGAAGGGAGGTCAATGGAGCGATCAGCCGCGCCAAACACCCCGTGTACAGGGTACCTGGCGCCCTGTTTATAGGGCACCAGGCGCCCTATATGTAAGGCGCCAGGCGCCCTATTTATAGGGTGTCAGGCGCCCTATAAATAGGGCGCCAGGCACCCTGTATATAGGGCGCCAGGCGCCCTATATACAGGGCGCCTGGCACCGTATCAAATCGATTTGACAGGCTGATTTGACCCCCGCAGTGACTCGTCTTGTTGATCTGACAGACCTCATGATGCTAGCGCCCCATATACAGGGCGCTATGCCACATGGCACTGTTTTTCGAAAATGGCCAAAGTGCCCTCTTTTGGGATATAAATAGCCCCCCATTTGGAGCTTGGAGGAAGTTCCAACTTTGTGCCACCCTAGAGCTCATCCAACACTACGATTCTAAGCCATCTACACCCTCCAAAAATCTCCAAATCGATCCAAATTCGTTCACCAAAAACCCAAAAAACCCTTCTGTTTCTGTCACCCAGAAAAATGATTTTCCTCCAACTTTGAGAACTTCTACCCGTCTCTCCTCTTATATCCAGCACCCAAACCCTCTTCCATTGGCTTCATTTGAGTATTGTCTACAAAGAGGAGCCCCTACCTCGTCCCGGAAGCCACCCATCACTCCGGAGCGGCGTTGCAAAGAGGAGAAGAAAATCTGTTCGGGCCAGACTTAGTGCCCCGTATACAGGGCGCTTTGACTTGGTCAACGCGCCCCATAAAGGGGGCACCTGCTCCTGGCGCCCTATATATAGGGCACCAGGAAGGGCAGAAGCTTGTTTTGTTATTTTCGAAGTCCGATCGCTCGTTTAATCGAGTTTTTATCTCTCTCTTTCATCTTAGCACTATTCATCATGTTATTTAGCATGTCTTAGGTTATTTTTCTCATCATATATATATATATGTTTAAAAACCTACCAAAAATAGGGGTTGGGATTCCGTCCCAATCCGGTTAGTTCATCCTCTTTTGCATGATTCAAAGCCCTTCTCAAGCATGATGCTATACTCGCGCCAGAGCTAATGTTCTTCATTTATTTTTCTTCTTATTTTGTGCAGGACATTCTTATAAAAATCGATCGGAGTGGAGCTTCAATCCGATCGTAGGTGAAAGAACTCCTAAAGCTCTCCCTTCTCGGCCGGCCGAGAGAGGAGAAGTTAGAACCTAATGATCTCCCCATCCACATCCCCAAGGTATGACGGTCAAATTCTCTTTTCATCTAAGATCACTTGCTTGATACTCAAGCACACTTTGGAGCCCTCGGCTCCTGGCGACCACACACACTCACACACGCTCGTTCTCACCTTCGCACGAGCCTCACCGACACGATCCGGGTGCCTACACCTTTTGGCGACCACGGTGGGACCACTCTTGCTTAAGTGAGTTCTTTTCATCTTTTAAAAGAATGTCCGACGTTTTCATCCTTGCTTTGGCTCTTGCTTGAGTTCTTACAATTTCCTAGCATTCCCATTCACTTGCTTGCTTATCTACTTGCTTCGGTTTAGCATCACTTAGTTTCCTCTGATTTACTTGCTTCACGTGGATTCTCTTTTAAAAAAAAAGGACACCATCTAATTTTAGACTTGCTTTGATCGGTTTACTTTGACCTTGCACTTTGCATTACCTTGCTAAGCATCTTTGCATATTTTCTTTAAAAAAAAAATCTAAGTTCTCCTTTAAAACATCTTTAGTGAATTAGTACTTGCTCTCACCTTACATCATTGTCTTGCTTACGTGTCTTCCAATATTTTCTTGATCGTTGCATGCTTTTATTTTCTTCTCGTTTGCTTCTCATTCCTTGATATCTCTCTTGCATTTAGTTTGCATTGGAGTTTGTTCGGCTCCTCTAGGTCATCCGAGAAGGGGGGCTCTTTCCTCCCAAAGCCTCACACATCCAAACACCCCTCTTGGTGGTTGCCAACTCCTCCTCCGGGGATTCCCTCTCGGAAGGACTGGGTAGCTTCCATCAAGGCCTCCGTAAATCCCCAGACGTGAAGGATTCCCTCTTCACTGATCGGGCTGGTTGTACCATTTCATCCCAAAACCCGGAGTACCTACTACCTATCGTTGTGAAAAGAGTGACAACCTTAGAGTGCTCGGCATTGTGAGAGCATAGGATCCTACCCATTTATTTGAGTGGACATTATCTCTCTTAACAAGCCACTAATTTAAGGTTGAAACAAAAACAAACTTTTCGGTAATCATTCTAAGTCTGTGCCATCACTTGTTCGCAAATCAAAATTGAAAACCAAAAACCAAAAATTTGAAAACACTTAACAAAAACCCAAAAGAAATCTTTGTTTGAGGTTAATTTGCTTGATAACCTGTTTGTTCAAACGAAAACCAAAAACCAAAAAAAAAGGGGAGAAGCTTTTAAAACTAAAAAAAGTTTCCCGTTTTTTTTATCACCTTGCCTTTCCATTTATGAACTTGAGATCAGGGCGAGTCGTCGGAATGACGGACCAAGAGTACGAGCCGTTGCAGTTGGAGTATGACCAATCCTACCTCCAGCCGGATGCCGTATGTGCCGTTAATGAGCCCGAGATGCTCCCTGAAACCAGTTCACCCCGACCCCGCCCAGATGCTCTGTGGGAGGCATTCGCTCATGCCGACCCAATTCAATTACAAGCCATTGAGGCCATCCTGAAAGGAAAATCTCCTGTTAGTCACACCCATGCCGAGGGTGGTCACCATACTTCTACCCCCCGGTTAGCAACTGACCAACCCGGCGCACCAGTACCGGGCCATTCTCACAACGGCCCCTTGATTCCAAACTCACCCCATCCGGTGGCCATCTTGAACCACCCGGACCCAAACAACACCACGCCACTTAGGCCACCGGTCTATCCTTCCGCATACTTTAATCAAGCACGTCCTCAAGTGCACCACCCAATATACCCTCCTTGCCCGGCCGCTTCAGCCTACCCGACGGCCATGCCGGCAAATCAAGCATCTGTCCTCCCCCCTCCTCTTGTCCGAGAATCCTCCGTTGATCAAGCTGTGCTCAACAAAATCAATAGGATGGATGAACAATATCGGGAGCTCAAACGATTGATCGACACACGAGCTCTCCCCGAAATATCCCTTCCCTCTCTTCCCATGTTCCATCTTCCTCCTTCTGAAATGCCCATTTACCGCCGATATAATGGAAATGGGAACCCTTTCATCCACATCAAAGACTTTCTCTATGAGTCTGTCATGTGGCAGAACGATCCGAGGGCCCTTGCATACCTATTTAGGAGATCACTAGAGGGCTCTGCGTTGGAATGGTTTTATTCACTTGACCCCTTGGAAGCTAGCAATTTTGACACCGTCAAAGCAAAATTTATGCAAAGATATCAAGATCGAGTCGGTCCTACCTATTCAATCACAGATCTTATGGCTGAAAAAATGAGGAACGATGAGGACTTTATAAGATATGCCGATAGATGGAGGGCAATGGCAGAGAGGTTGACAAATGCACTGTCAGAATCAGAACAAGTAAAAATGATCATCACAAACGCCACTCCGGCCCTGAAGAATGTATTGGCATTACATCACCCTGCCACGATGAGCGAACTCTATGAGAGAGCACGATACATCCAAACCCAACTCCGAGATTCTCCCATCATGAGCCTCTTTGACCCTAGGCCCCGAACCACCAAAAAGACAACCACCACCACCGCTGGGCCTGTGACCGAAGGCGTGGTAACTAATGAACATGTCAATATCATAGGGAACCCGCCCAACAATCACCAACAGCAATACAGAAACCCTCAGTACAGAAATCCCCGCCAAACCCAGCCGGCACCTCGCCCTCAGATTCAGCCCCAACCTTTTCGCCACCAAACACCAAACCAGTATCCCCAACGACCAGTGCAAACACCAGTCCCCCAGCAACCCCGGCAACTGGCCATACAAAACTTTGCACCTCAACCACCACGCCAACCAACCACCTATAACCAGGCACCTCCCCCCGCCGCCTACGTGCCACGAAGATCAGGGCCTAGAAGAAACCACTATTCGCCTTTACCGTACTCTCTCACGGACATTTTTAATGCTCTTATGGCGGCATGGCAAATTTCATTGCTAAGAGAAAAGCTGGAGTGGCCGCAAAATGCCAACACAGACAAGTATTGTTTATACTACAGATACCCGGGGCATATAGTGGAGAATTGCTTTCAGTTTAAAGATTATATCCATGATCTCCACGAACAAGGAAGCATTGACTGGGGTCAAATGGGCGAGTACATCAAGGCGGTAAAGAACCAGCCTCAGCAGCAGTAGCAGGCACCAGCCCGACAACAACAACAAGAATCCGGTCTAGGGATTATTCAGAACCCATTACCCGCACACGCACCCGCAACAGCACCAGAAAACCATAGGGTTAACCCTATTCTAACCTCCACCGATGAACCTCGCAATAGAGGCCAGAATTGGCAAATTGAGGGACCGGCTTCCTTCATGAACACTAACCCTCCAAACCACAACAACCGAACCGTTCACTCCATACCACGAGTTATCCCCGCCAGAAGCCAACCACCGATTATCCGCACCCTATCACAGCCAACCATAACACCACCAGCCGTACAACTCCAACCGGGTAGGACCTTGATCCGCCCGGCCGAACCTCCACAAATGCCATCATCATTAGGACCCATCATCGTACCACCTCGTACAACCGTATCACCATAACCTACCCGCATTCCTACAACCCGAACTATCATCACCACACCCCTACCTAGGCCTCCCATCATCCGACCTAACCCTCCGTCTATCCCCACTACACCAACCACAGCCCCTCAGCTTGCCACGGTGCTTAGAAGCAGGCACATGTTTCAAAGGATTTTCCCCCAGACCGGTCAACCCGGACGGTCACAAGAAGAAGAAGAAGAGCACCCAGAAGAGCCAGTGCCGGGGACATCATATGATTTGTTGAAACACCTTGACAAAACCCCTGCGCGGATTTCCATCCTGGAGCTGATCAAAAGGTACAAAGCCCATCAAGAAGTTCTTCAGCAATACTTACAAAGAGTGATGGTCAATGAAACCCTTCCCCCCGAAAAAATTACGTCGGTCTTGACCCCGAAAAGCGAACACCCTGCTCTCACTTTCACCAAAGAAGAATTGGCTGAACCAGATGCAAGAAAATATACACTATGTATCACTGTCAGTATTAACGAAACAAATGTTGAATCTTGTCTAGTTGACACCAGTGCATCTATCAATGTCTTGCCACCAGAAACGCTACAGTTGTGTGGAATCCCAGAAGAAGATATTCGGCCATCACAAATCACTGTAACAACATACGACAATTCCAAGAGGCCCGCCCATGGCATGGTCACACTTGAAGTGAAACTCGGACCCCGGGTTGTTACTGTCGACTTCCATGTTTTGGATATGGATCCAACTTACAAAGCCATCCTGGGAAGGCCTTACCTGGAGGCATTGGAGGCCGTAGCTTCAACCAATCACCAATGCATCAAATTTCCCTTCAAGGGACAAGTCGTCAAGGTGGTAAGTATGCCCGTGGATTGCTTGGTTACTCTCCCCCCTGGCTTGCCGAATCAACCGGTATTTACAATCCTCGATCTGCCGAGGGATAAAAGACAGTCCAGGCAAGTTTGGAGAAAGAAGAAAGATGATGCCAAAACCCTTGGGTGGCGTATGATGGAGAATCTGGGATACCAGGAGGGCCGAGGACTAGGCAAAGAACTGCAAGGCATGGCTGAGCCAATCAATCCAGTGAGGTTATAACCAAAGAGCGGGGTTGGATATGATGGAACGACAACCAATGGTCAAAATCTCAAAAGCAAATACTTTTCAGGATGCTTACAAAAGTTTTTCATCAAGAAAGAAACCATTCAACTGGCTGAGAACAAGGAAGAACAAGAGCTGGAGCAAGACAAAATAAGAAGAACTGACAACCCTAAAGATGACCTGTATCCTGAAATATCTCTTTTGTTTTCCACTGATGAAGAAGGGTCAAGCAATGAACCACTCCAGGCTGAACCACCTGTTGACCCACCTGAGGGTCATATTGCCAAACCGACTCGAGAAAAAGTCCAACCAACTCCACGAGGGCCTTCCCTCATTATGTCATCTTTTGGGGCCGACGCCCCAACACACTGTGATGCTCTCCCCGGGCTTCTTGGCCCGATCCCTATTTCTACGCCCTCAGGCCCAACTCATGGGCCCACGAACCCACTTGTTGATTTTGGGCCACCGAGTCCCTCTACTAAATCTGGGCCTTTGTGCCCATTTCCTCCAACTCTTGGGCCATCGAGCCCCTCTACTAAATCTGGGCCTTTGTGCCCATTTCCTCCAACTCTTGGGCCATCGAGCCCCTCTATTGAATCTGGGCCTTGGTGCCCATTTTCTCCAACTCTTGGGCCATCAAGCCCCTCTATTGAATCTGGGCCTTTGTGCCCATTTCCTCCAACTCTTGGGCCATCGAGCCCCTCTATTGAATCTGGGCCTTTGTGCCCATTTTCTCCAACTCTTGGGCCACCGAGCCCCTCTACTAAATCTAGGCCTTTGTGCCCATTTTCTCCAACTCTTGGGCCATCAAGCCCTTCTATTTAATCTGGGCCTTTGTGCCCATTTCCTTCAACTCTTGGGCCATCGAGCCCCTCTATTGAATTCGGCTCTTTGTGCCCATTTTCTCCAACTCTTGGGCCTATCTCTTAAACCCAGGCCCTTGAGCCCACATCCTCCTCTTATTGGGTCCATGAACCCACCTTCTTCCATGACCATCCGGCCTACTGGCCCATCACCTCTTCCTGTCAACATTAGGCTCGAAAGCCCCCTCTATCAAACATTGCTCGAAGTCTTCCCCTCTTTATCAATATCTCCGCCTACTCTGGCTCCCGTGGTTGATCTCAACCCAAATCAGGCACATGAAGCCCATTATGTCTTTATGTTTAGTGCTTCCCAAAAAACAACGTTCTCCTCGAAACTCAAATTTCGATCGAGGAAACATCTCAACTTGCCTCGGAAGGGCATTCGACTCAAGGAGCCACCAGATCCTTGATTGACCTCCTTTGCCCTCCATTCTCTCCAATAAAAATTCTTCCTTCCCTTATTTACCTTCTTCTTATTTAGGTTTAGTTTCCAATAAAAATAGAACAAAAATTAGAGGTAGGAGAGTTCCAGAAAGATACCTGCATCGGTTAGCTCAGAAAAGCTTAGAATGTGCCAAGCTACCGGAATATTTGAAAAATCCGATTCAGCTGGATGAAATCCGATATGAGGAGAAGGATAACATTGATCAAACTTTGGGGGTTTCTTCCTCTCTCAATTCGACGTCACCTACATCCAACAGAAGGCAATCAAGGACTATGCAATTGCTGAACACCTTGCCTATCATCCTATCCCAATCTTTGACCCTATCCAATCAGAATTCCCCGACAAAGAATTGATGTCCATTCGATCTTCCAATCTATGGACTTTATATTTTGACGGGGCATTAAACCCCCAGGGTAGAGGGATAGGGATTGTTCTTCTATCACCCGAAGGTGTCACCATTCCACAGGCTTTTCAGCTCCATTTTCCAGCAACAAACAATATAGTTGAGTATGAAGCCTTGTTGGCCGGACTGGAGGCTGCTCACTTCTATGGTGTCACTAAACTAAGGGTGATCGGTGATAGTCAATTGATTCTCCGCCAAGTGCTGGCCAAATACCGCACATCTCATCCCGGGCTCAGACCATATCAAGAACTCACCACCTGTTACATCAAGCTATTCTCCAAACTCGAATTCATTCATGTGCCTCGTGCTCAAAATATTCTTGCCGATGCTCTCGCTTCCCTGGCATCTTCACTATCTGTCCCACTAGGCAGACAAGTTAGGATGATCTATGTCCGCCGATGTACCATTCCGGCAGTAGAAGATGCACGATTCTTGAAGGTTAAAGAAGAGTTTGAAAGGAAAGAGTACATTGAGCAAAAGGAGGAAGTATCTCTGATTGAGTTGGAGGAATTAGAAGAGGGTGAGAAACCATGGTATCATGAGATTGCAAATTACTGTCAGGATCAGACATATCCACCGGGGTCGACTGCCGAAGAGAAGAAAGCCATAAGAAGGGTCTCCCAGAGATACACCATTTTAGGTGGAGTACTTTACAAAAGGAGCTTGGCCGGTGTTCTGTTAAGATGCGTAGATGAAGAAGAGGCTGAATTGGTGCTCAAAGAAGCACACTCCGGAGTATGCGGAGGCCATGTAAATGCTCAAGCCCTCGCCAAGAAGATCATCAGGCAAGGGTATTATTGGCCTACTCTGGAAGAAGATTGCTCAATCTTTGTCCGGCACTGTCATCAATGTCAACTCCACGCCGACAAGATTCACTCTCCCGCATCTTCCCTTCATCCGATCCACGCCCCATGGCCCTTCGCTATGTGGGCTTTTGATGTTATCGGACCCCTCGGTGACCCAAACTCCACAAACAAAATCAAATTCTTCATTCTAACTGCAACGGAGTACTTCACTAAGTGGGAGTAAGTAGAAGCATACGTGGAGATCAAGGCATCAACAGTCTGCACCTTCATCAAGCACAACATCATTGCCAGGTTCGGGATCCCAGGCGACATCATCACCGACAACGGACCACAGTTCATCTCCCAGGAGCTGCGCGACCTTTGCAACAGGTATTGCATCAGATTGCATCATTCATCTCCATATTATCCTCAAGGCAACGGTCAAGCAGAAGCCACCAATAAAACCCTGATAAAAATCATTAAGAAGACTTGTAAGTCTAGCAAGTTCGCAGACTGGCCAGATAAGTTAGTTGATGCTCTATGGGCCTACCGCACTTCTATTCGAACCCCAACGGGTCAGACCCCCTATGCCTTGGCATTTGGGATGGAGGTGGTAGTTTCATACGAAGTAATCATTCCTTCCCTCCGAGTCCAGATCGATCGAGATATCCCAATGGATGAACGTCAAGATTCTCTTCTCGCGCAACTCGAACTCTTGGATGAAAGGAGGCTGGCCGCTGCCGAACATGCTAGATCTTACCAAAATAGACTTAAAAGATTTTATCAGAAGAGGGTGGTGGAGAGAAAATTTGAAGTCGGTGAGGTTGTGCTTAAAAGAATATTTGTTAAGCCGGGCGGTCCCCGCTCCAAACTTCAACCAAATTGGGAGGGTCCTTATGTTATTTCGGCTGTTTATCCTGGTAATTCATATAAGCTGACTAATGCAGAAGGAGAAGAATTAGCTCATCCATGGAATGGTGTATACCTCAAAAAATATTTCCCTTAGAACAAAAATCACAAAAAAAAAACAAAAAAAAAATCTATAAAATCCAAAGGTGTGAAGTATAATGATAGCATCTAACGCTTACTTGCCCGGTGCATCAACTTGTCGCTTAGGGAAATAAGGATAGGCATCATACTGCACACACTACACACCTAGTTTTGAGATCCGATGATCGGAAGTCAGAGAGAAAGCTAGGCAACGCTTGGCAAAAGAAGGTCAACCCAATTCCGTTCTCTTCTCGTTTCGGTCCAGAATAGATGAAAGGGGTTAGAATAAGGAGTATCGAAAATGCCCATTGCCTTAGTTGGAAAATGCCTCCGAAGGTCTGACTTCTTAAAAAGAAAAAAAGGTACCAAAAGATGGGCAATGACCCCTCAGGTCAGCAAAAGAATAGACCTGTCTGAATGTGTACCAACAAAAGCCCAAGAAAAAGGCTCCAAAAGATGGGCAATGAACCCCTCGGGTCAAAATCACGCAAAAGAAAAGAAAGACCTGTCCGAATGTGGGCCATCAAAGAAAAGGGGCTAGAAGGAAGGACCCGAGGATGTCAAATCCCAAGCAGGCAACGCGGGCACCAGTAGAAAAACTAATTTGACACCCCTGAATCTTAGTAAGGACTTACCACCGAACCACTTCCCTCTTTATCCTTGCGGGTACGGTTGACCAACTAGATCCAAGAAGAACCATAGCCTATCAAAGGCAAAAGGTCAGGAGATCTCAGGCTAGGCACTTTCTTACACGTGATGCCTACTCTTAGCCCTTAAGCAACAATGAGAAGCACCTATGGCAAGCAGGGCAGAGGATGAAATGATAGTGTCCCTCACACCAATAACAAAAAATCAAATACCAAACAAATCTATAAAGTTAAAAATCCTAAAAAGAAAATATTCAAAACACCAAAAAAATCATAAAAGTTCCAAAACATCAAAAACATTATAAAACCATCAAAAGCCCAAACAAATCAAAAAAATCCAAAACACCCAAAAAAATTTGCTTCCTAATTGACTAGTTGCCTTTGCATTCATATTTAATTTCAGTCTTGCATGTTTCCTTTTGTGCATACTCATTTTCTTCTGTTATTTTACCTTGATAAGGCCTATGTCCCTTGACAAAAGATCAAGGCAGCTTCGCCCTTTTCTTGCAAGGGACTAAGCCTAAATAAAGTTCTAATCGCCTTTTGAGTAAACGCAGGGAGTCAGGAAAAGAAGTCAACAACTATCACTATGAAAAGGAAAGTACATCAAAAATAGAGGGGACCGGCACATCACAAATCGCCGCCTCCCTCTGCTGGTGCCTGATCACCCGGAGGTGGCATGGCAAGTCTCTCCTCATCTCTCCTCCTACGACTACTGGACTGAGAGGAACCCGAGTGGGCAGGTCCCCTCAGTGTGGTCCCTCGAGAGTCGGAGCGGTGGGAGTGGCTCCGAGACCGAGACTGCAACGCCTGCATCATCAACTAACGATGCTCAGCCTCCACCCGGTTGAGCTCTCTGGAGTGCTCAAGGTGAAGAAGAAGAAGCTGCTCGGACTCTGGTCGTGACAACTCAGCCACGCGAGCCTCCAGTCTCCCGACCTACAAGACAACAGAGATGCATCAGCCACAGAAAAAGCAGCTTAAGGAAAAGAATCAAACATGTACCTCCTGTGTCAACTCCTCTATCCTCTGAGCAGTCTGTAGAAACCGAAAGAAGCATCAGTACAAGAATTCTCAGTTCAAAATCATAATAAAGACATCGCACCTCGGAAGTAGAAGGACCAGGATCCGGAATATCTACGAGGGGCTCGAGCCCGAGCTCCCTCTGTAGCTCCATCACCTACCGGAAAAATGTTAGAAAAGAAATAAAATGATGACAAATAAAGCAGGAAGTTATGTACCTTGTCCTGGAAACCCGAAGGATCAGTAGCAGAAGGCGGAGCACCCCCCACAGAAAGGTCAGAGATCCTCGCCCAAAGATCCGCGTTCTACAAGAACAGAGAATGTCAGAATCAAGCAGTAGAATAAAAGCAAGTCACAGAAATTCACCTCGGTAGTCAGGGTCTGCACCCGTTCCTTCAGCTGGGCAATCTACAAGAAAAGAAAAGAAGATTAGCAAGGCAAACAAAGGAAGAAGACAGCATAAGAAAGAGATAGTAATCACCTCAAGGAGAAGGCCCGTATCCGAAGAACTGCTCCCGGGATCGGTAGGTATGAAGGGAGGAGGGTCGACCGGCGAATGGTGAGGAGGAAGCTCAGGACCCAAAGGCTGGCCGAAGTCGAATGGCTCGAAGGAGGGCTCTGGAGGCTCGTCAAAAATCGTCGGCCCAGGAGCAGCTGGGTGGGAACCCAACTCCAGCTCGGCCACACGCTCTCGAAGCCGTGAAATCTAAAAAAAGGCAGGGAAAACAATCAACAACATTCATCCAAGCTATTAAAGAAAAAGCAGGAAACATTACCTCCTCATCGCGCCCACGCAGCTATCGACGGGCACCTCGGTAGAGACGTCGCTGAAGGAAAGAAAAGAGAAAGATTAGTTGACAAGCAATTGAGATGTACAAAGCAAAGAAAGTACCTGTCGCTCCAACTCGGCCTCCAAAGATGCTGTCCCCGCCCTTAAGCGAGACAACTCCGCCTGAATGCTCTGAAAGCAACATACAGTCAGACATTAAAGCAAAGGAAGAACGGTGGTGAAAACAACAAGTACATACCTCTCCACCCTCGGTAAAAAGATGGCCAAATGTCGCCATATAGCGACGCAGATAATCGTCGCTGTCAGAAGCACTGGAAGTCACCGGGGTGCCACCCCTCTTTCAGACACGAACAGCGAACTGGCCCTCCTTCTTCCAGTCGATCTCCTGGATCAGGCCGCGGGTAGAACGACCCAGGCGTGGGTAGGGTGGAAGATCCACCCACTCCTGGTGAAGCCCCAATGAGCGCATCGTGAGACGCACCCACAGTGGCTCTATCTCGTTCAGGCAGATCAAGAAGGTGTCACGACCAAAAGCCGGACGACCCTCCGATACCCACGGTTGCTGATCCAGGTGAAGGTCTGAATATGGGCACCAAACCACCTGAAAAAAGCAAGGCAAGACAGTAAACAAGAAGAACCAAGAGCTAAGAAGGAGAAAAGTAACAGAATGCCTCGTGGTGGGGGAAGCAGAGCAGCTGCCTCCTCAGGTTCTCCACCTGGTAAGGATGGGAAGAAGCAGACCGAGAGGCAACCCAGCTGCTGACAAGAGGGTACTCTGGGTCAGCCTTCAGCAAGGCACGACCCAGGGGGATGTGATAGTAGCTCCATACCTGTCAATAAAAGCTCAGTTAGTCACCAGAAAAAAAGACAAAGCAGCATTAATAAACAAAGAAACAAGATATACCTGAAGGAATGGAGTGAAGCCAGCTACTGAAACAGGACCGCTCTCCATCGCCAGCGAGGAGAACAGATGAGCCAGCATAGCGGCACCCCACGCATACTCACCGACCTTCGACAGGTCGGCAAGAAAGGGGAGGAACCGCAAGTGCACCCTGTCTGTCCTCGAAGCCAGAAGAAGACGGGTGAGGAAGAAGAGAAGGAACCGGCGGAGATCCTGGTCGGCCTCGACAGTGCCCTCCTCACCGACCAAGTAGCGCTCGACGCGTTTTGTCAACACGTCGAGAACATCCGCCACTAGGTCATCCTTACCCACACTGGCATTGCCCAGACCGAGCAAGTTCCCGACGGCTGTGCGATTCATAACGCGCAGTCCGCCGGGGCAGTGTGGGATCGAATGACCCAGAAAGTCCCGGACCATGGCCGAGTAATCGCGCTAGGTCTTGCCGGTGACGGCACGACCATGGACACGAAGACCCGTGATCCGGGAAACATCCTCCAACGTAGGGACCATATGCCCCCAGGGGAAGAGGAAGGAATGGGTAGTGGAATCCCATCTCTCCCTCAAAGCCTGGATCAGGGGGAGGTCCTCCCAGAAGGCGGGGCAGCGGAGCAATGGGCCGAAACCCATCACATCAAGCCGTGCCTTCTGGAAGTCCTTCAACCCCTTGTAGGCATGGAAGACCATTTCCCAGGATATCCGGGACTTGATCTTCCCCTGCACAATTGAGCAATCATGTTAGAAACAAGCAATCACGAGTAATTCAAATAAAGGGGAAGTCAAGATTCAGTTACCGAGACGGTCGGAGGAGGATGAAGAGAAGGAATCCCCGGTGAACCAGGAGGAGAAGCACCAGCGGAGGAAGAAGCGCCGGTGGAAGAAGAGGCTCCAGCAGCACCAGAAGTACCGCCACGCTCGACGCAAGATCTCTTCGTCATCTGCAGCATTTCAAAGCGTTAGAACAGGTCAAAAATGGCAGAACGAGGAAGACGGGGGCCTGGTGACCAGGTGCCCCATTTATGGGGTGCCTGGACCAGGCGCCCCCTTGATAGGGTGCCTGGCGTCCCCTTGATGGGGCGCTCGGCAGAGCCTAGCGCCCCATCAAGGGGGCGCTAGGGGGCTTGGCCCCCTTCTCTCTTCTCGTTCCGATCCGAAACGACTCCGGATCGGTTCGGTCCCTTCTGCAAAAATAAAGATAACAAAATGAACTACAAGTTTGCAGTTGGAAGAAACTTACTGTGGAATCCACGCGACACGCTGTGCACCTCGAGAAGATCCCGCTCAATAGAAAACTAGAAAAGATGATGGTAAAATGAGAAAAGGTGCAGGGGTGAAAATATAAAGTGCCATGGTCAAAACTTTCAAAATTTTTAGAACGTGTCTACAAGCGATATTCTTCATGAAAAACACATATTCATCAGCAAAACATTGATATTTCTTTCCCTTTTGCATATTTTTGCTGTTTTTCTAACACTGACAGGACACAGACACAACTTGAAGGGAAATTACATCAAGCAAACCCTAGACCTACACTGATCAAGTCCTAGATACAACAGAAGGAAAAAAAATACAAACGGAACACAACAAAAGCAAAATACAACTGGATACAATCAAAGTCACCCACCGCGCAGCTTCCTCAGCTTCGCCACGTACCGGCTCTTCCAGACCTCGTCTTCATCCATATAGGCACTCGGCGAGAAACTCTTGCAGATTCTCCAGATGGCAAGGATGCTCTGGCACTCCTCAACATCCGCCGCCGTGCCCATCTGACGATCCTTGACAGACGGGATATGAGAGAGACGAGGGACCTTGAGCCGCGGTTGGCCCAACTGAAGAGGACACCGATGTGGGTTGTAGATGATGAAGGAAGTGCCGGTGATCAACCGAAGATCCACCCCTGGCGTAGGAGAAGCACGGACATTTTGGCGCATAACCGCCTCTGTAGGACAGACGAAGCCCCCGCTGCTCACTGCCGAAAAATACAAACGCCAGTCAGCGCGAGTCTTCACTGAAGGGCACTTGTTCATCACTTTGTATTCCATGCAGAGACGGTTGGTGAGAGGCTGGAGGGGGCTCCGAGCAAAAAGTCGAGAAGCCGTGGCCGGTCCGAAGCACACGTCAAACTTGAAGTGCCAGTCAGCCCAACACATGAACAGAAGGATGCTGCCGTACATAGGCCTACCAACGCTAGCGGAGGTCAGGCCATCGTAAAGATAGCCTAACACCGAATGGGCTATGCACTCATTGGACCAGATGCCCTGGATGCAAGGAAGGCAGGTAGGATCAAGCCACCCGTCCTCACACGGGTAAAGGAGCACTGAGGCGAGGCAAGCAGCGACGCCTTTGGTACCAGGCAGCAGTAGGTCCTCATTATCACCGGCGCCTTGAATCACGCCAATGGACCAATCCTCCAGTGCCTCGGTGTAAATACGGCCACCTACCATAATGGATCGGGCCTCTCCGGTGGTCATAAAGCCACGGAGGAAGTCTAAACCGGTGACCGGTCCGACAGGGATAAACATGGCCTGGCCGTACCCAGGCATGGCACGAAGCCCCAGAAACAGCTCTACCTCTTCTAAGAGGACGGTACATTCAAAAGAGTCAAAAACAAAGGTGTGTGTATCGGGATGCCACATCTCGAGAAGTGCACCCGCCAAAGAAAAATCCCAGAAGTATTTGAAGAGGTGGTTGGCATGAACGAGGATTCCGGTGAAGCCCCACCCGCTAAGAATGGTCCGCACATGAATATTAATAGCAGCCATTAAGCGGGCTATCCACAACACCTGACCGTAACGGCGAGCCCCGGGAAAATTTTGAAGGTCCTGTAAAATAACCCCGCAATCAGAAAAGGTTTTGGAAACAGAACAAAGGGGGGTGCCTAATAAAGACACTACCACTCCCATGGACACCCGGTTCCGAATATGGCACGGCACTTCGGAGAAACTTTTCATCTCATTTGAACCAGTCGGGCGGGAGGAGGAAGAGGCCATCAGAGCAAAGAAGGAAGAATACACTGTAGCTGGTGTGGGGGAGAAGAAGGGGAGGTCCCCCCTTCTTATAGAGCTCAAGAGACCACCTCGGGAAAGAGCAAATTTAAGGCTTGCGCAGGTGCCCCGCTTATAGGGCGCCTGGCGCCCTATAAGTAGGGCGCCTGGCGCCCTATAAACAGGGCTCCTGGAGCCCGGAGCCTCGCATGTGTTATCAGATATCTTGCATATATATATCGTTGAAGACCCCGAGTCTAAAAGGGCTGAGTCAGAGAACCCCTTCAACAAAATCGATGAAGGATTCAGTCACCTTTTAGGCCCGCGGATAAGCCAAAGTCAAACAGACAGGGGACGACGGTGTCTTCACGGATGTCCTGACCCGTTGTGTTTGACCTATATCTTCAACTAATTTCTTATATTTATCTGTATTTCTTTAAGCCCATCATACATCATACATCATCACGCGTGCATCATCTTTCCGTCACTGTCTTTCTATGGCTTTTCAAGGAGATTTTGGCCTGTCCAAAAGATCTGATTTTGACCATGTCCCAATGATTTCATCAAAACAAGAAGTTTTCCGTGTTAAACTGAACCGGTATTGTTGAGCAAAACCTTATGAATTTGAAGAACCCAACCTTGGTTGATTGTCCGTTTCCTCTTTACTTTCCGCAATTTACTGCATTTCTACCGAGTCCAGCACACCATGCAGTTCGGGTCCTGGCCGGTAACGATTCTCTCCCACGCGGGATTCTAGTTATTTACTTTCGCTATTGTTCTTCTGTTTAACCGATCAACCAGAGGGAAGGTTTCGATAAGACAAAGGGAGATCTCAGAGTCCGGTAAAGTTTTATTCTACTCAACTAGGGCAATGAGGGCGTGTCTAAATCTACACCTTGGCGTCACCTTTTCAGTCCATCACCACTTCATTCCGCTACACCTCATTACGCTTTGCTACATTCGCCTATGCTTCATTCATATCATTCCCCTACAAAGCCGACGCCAAGGCGAGGCAAGCTGTAGACACGCAATTTTGGCCCAGCTGGAGAGTCTAAATTCTTGTTTTCATGGAAGATATTCAAAGCGGATCGTGTTTTCCGGACGGATCAAGTTTCTGGCACGTTCCGAAGGGAGGTCAATGGAGCGATCAGCCGCGCCAAACACCCCGTGTATAGGGTACCTGGCGCCCTATATGTAAGGCGCCAGGCGCCCTATTTATAGGGCGTCAGGCGCCCTATAAACAGGGCGCCAGGCGCCCTGTATATAGGGCGCCTGGCACCGTATCAAATCGATTTGACAGGCTGATTTGACCCCCGCAGTGACTCGTCTTGTTGATCTGACAGACCTCTTGATGCTAGCGCCCCATATACAGGGCGCTATGCCACATGGCACTGTTTTTCAAAAATGGCCAAAGTGCCCTCTTTTGGGCTATAAATAGCCCCCCATTTGGAGCTTGGAGGAGGTTCCAACTTCGTGCCACCCTAGAGCTTATCCAACACTACGATTCTAAGCCATCTACACACTCCAAAAATCTCCAAATCGATCCAAATTCGTTCACCAAAAACCCAAAAAACCCTTCTGTTTCTGTCACCCAGAAAAATGATTTTCCTCCAACTTTGAGAACTTCTACCCGTCTCTCCTCTTATATCCAGCACCCAAACCCTCTTCCATTGGCTTCATTTGAGTATTGTCTACAAAGAGGAGCCCCTACCTCGTCCCGGAAGCCACCCAGCACTCCGGAGCGGCGTTGCAAAGAGGAGAAGAAAATCTGTTCGGGCAGACTTAGTGCCCCGTATACAGGGCGCTTTGACTTGGTCAACGCGCCCCATAAAGGGGGCACCTGCTCCTGGCGCCCTATATATAGGGCACCAGGAAGGGCAAAAGCTTGTTTTGTTATTTTCGAAGCCCGATCGCTCGTTTAATCGAGTTTTTATCTCTCTCTTTCATCTTAGCACTATTCGTCATGTTATTTAGCATGTCTTAGGTTATTTTTCGCATCATATATATATATGTTTAAAAACCTACCAAAAATAGGGGTTGGGATTCCGTCCCAATCCGGTTAGTTCATCCTCTTTTGCATGATTCAAAGCCCTTCTCAAGCATGATGCTATACTCGCGCCAGAGCTAATGTTCTTCATTTATTTTTCTTCTTATTTTGTGCAGGACATTCTTATAAAAATCGATCGGAGTGGAGCTTCAATCCGATCGTAGGTGAAAGAACTCCTAAAGCTCTCCCTTCTCGGCCGGCCGAGAGAGGAGAAGTTAGAACCTAACGATCTCGCCATCCACATCCCCAATGTACGACGGTCAAATTCTCTTTTCATCTAAGATCACTTGCTTGATACTCAAGCACACTTTGGAGCCCTCGGCTCCTGGCGACCACATACACTCACACACGCTCGTTCTCACCTTCGCACGAGCCTCACCGACACGATCCGGGTGCCTACAACCTTCTTCCAATTCTTCCGACTCAATCAAGGATATTTCTTCTTTGTGCTGCAAGTATTCTTTCCTGTTGAACCTCTCCTTAACCTTCAGAAAATGTCCATCCTCAATTGTTGGAATTGACCTCTTACAGATGTGGATAGTCCGCACTTGCCTGCCTAGTGGGACAGAAAAAGATGAAGCTAGTGAAGCTATGGCATCGGCGAGGATATTTTGAGCATGAGGGACATGGACAAAGGTGAGTTTGAAGAATAGCTTGATGTAGCAAGTGGTGAGCTCTTGGTAGGGTTTGATGTTTGGATGGGTGGTTCGGTACTTGGATAGGACTTGGCATAGGATCAATTGACTGTCACCTATCACCCTCAGTTCGGTGGCACCATGGAAGTGAGTAGCGTCCAGCCCAGCCAGCAAGACTTCATATTCAGCTATGTTGTTGGTTGCTGGAAAGTCAAGCTGAAATGCCTGTGGAATGGTGAAACCTTCAAGTGACATAAGGACAATACCTATACCTCTACCATGAGAGTTCAGAGCCCCGTCAAAATATAATGTCCAAAGATTGGAAGATCGGACTGACATTAGTTCGTCATACGGGAACTCCAATCGGACTGGGTCGAAGATGGGTATGAGATGATGGGCAAGGTGTTCAGCAATAGCATAGCCCATGATTGCCTTCTGCGGAACATAGGTGATATCAAATTGGGACAAGAAGCTCTGCCATCGCCCTAGTCGATCAGTCAAAATTGTCTTCTCTAAGAGAAACTTGATGGGATTGATATGAGCAATGAGCTTGACTTGGTGAGCAAGAAAATAATGTTTGAGTTTCTGAACCACCCAAACAAGAGCATCACATGTCTTTTCTACCACAGTGTACTTTAGCTCACAATCATCAAACATCTTGGACAAGTAGTAAGTAGCTCACTCTTTCCCTTCTTCATCAACTTGTGCAAGGACTGCCCCAAGAGAGTTCTCAAGAACCGAAATGTAGAGGACCAAGGGCTTGTCGGGAATTGGTGGTCTAAGTACAGGGGGACTTTCCAGGTATGTTTTCAACCCATCAAACGCCTGCTGGCACTTCGAATCCTATTTAAACTCGGCCCTCGCCTTGGTTAACTCATAGAAAGGTTTACACCTTTGGGAATGTTGCGAGATAAACCGGCAGACAAATTGTAGCCTCCCAATCAATCCTCAAAGCTCCTTCATATTCTTTGGGGGAGGCATGCCAATGATTGCCTTGGCCTTGTTTGGGTCGATCTCTATGCCCCTTTTGCTTACTATGAACCCTAGTAGGTTTCTTGATGAAACACCAAACGTACACTTCTTAGGGTTCATTTTCAGCTTGTATTCTTTAGCTCATTGCAAAACCTTCCTTAGCACTTCAGCATGATCTTCCCGATTCTTGGACTTGATGACCAAATTGTCCACATACATCTCTACATGGGTGTGCATCATGTCATGAAAGATAGCCATCAAATCCCTGTGATATGTAGCACCAGCATTCTTTAACCCAAAGGGCATAACAACATAGCAATATGTTCCCCAAGTTGTAGTTAACGAGGTCTTCTCTTGGTGCTCCTCGGCTAATCGGATCTAATTGTATCCAGAATAACCATCATAAATGAAAGCATTTCAAATCCATCTGTGTTATCAACCAAAACATCGATATGAGGTAAAGGGAAATCATCCTTAGGACACGCTCGGTTTAAGTCCATGAAGTCTATGCAAATCCGAACCCATCCATACTTCTTCATAATAGGGACTATGTTAGCCACCCATTGCAGATATAGGACGACTTTAATAAATTTTGCCTGGTGTAGCTTGTCGACCTCTTCTTTCATTTTGAGTGTAATGTCAGGGTGGAATCTCCTGAGCTTTTGTTTAACCGGGGTAGTTCCAAGTTTCAAGGTTAATCTATGTTCAACCAATGAATTATCTAATCCTGGCATGTCTTCATATGTCCATGCAAACGTGTCCTTGTATTCTTCCGAAACATTGATCAATTGTTGTTCTTCTAAGGGAGTGAGGTTTGCACTAATCAGGATAGTCTTAGGATCTTCCAGGGTTCCTAAATTCAGTTCCTTGGTTGGTTCATTCCCTATGGCTGATGGTTCTTCAAATCTTCTAAGTCCAGATGCATATGCATCAGCCAAGTCCTCGATTTCATCCTCAGATTCAGGATCCTTTTCTGATACTACCTCATATACTCTCAAAGTATGATCTATGTTATGCTCATCCTCATATCGGATTTCATCAAGCTGGATGGTATTATCTAAAAAGTTTGGCAGCTGTTGGCATCAAATTTTTTCGCTTAGCTTGCTTGATACAAGTTTCAGCAATGTCGAAGCCGATGCAGAAAATCTGATCCAGATTCGGAAAATTCGTAAATAGATGATGTAAACAGGCTTTGGAAATGACTTAGCATGGCCTTACATGCTACAAATGTCCAAGATAATGTGTTCATTACATAGCCCTGGTCAAGAGCTTCGCAACGGTGCCCAAAACATGAAAAACGGACACCGAAAGGCCGAAATGACCATTTTGCCCCTGACACTTTGGGACAAATTGGGACTCTAACATGGAATTCCAACTTTACCACAATTTTAAGATTGGATAGAGCTAGGCAATGCTCGAAACGTATCGAAAATACGACCCCCGGATGAAGAGATATGCAAGAAAGAGCAAATCCGGATGGAAAGCCGTATGTTCTCGCACCAGGGGCATAATGGTCCGATTAGCTCTGGATCGACCCATGGGCTGAAAATTTCAATTTTCATGACCCAAAACTTTGATCTCATGAATATTGATGCATAAAAAATAAATTTGGCCAATGGGAGAAGGTAATTGCACTCAGATACAGTTTTCGACATTATCGACGGCCGAGATCGCACCGATCAGAGAAACTAGCTAAATTAAGAGATCCGTTGCAATTCAAGTGATCTCAACCACACATCAAGATGGAGCATAAGATCAATGGCCATCAGGGCATGATCTGGAATTTTTTGAAGTCAATTTGAGATTTATTTAATTGGTTTTGGTCGAAATTAATGCTAGCCGTTGGATCGGGAGCACTCTGATTAAACCAGGGTTAAACCTAACCCAAGATGGGCTAACCCAACCTGTCATGGACGAATCCCATCCTCCCTCATCTGATGTGTGCGCAAGAAGCCCTAGAAAATAGGGGAGGGAGGCAC
Source organism: Cryptocoryne crispatula var. balansae (assembly GCA_036172225.1). NCBI lineage: Eukaryota > Viridiplantae > Streptophyta > Magnoliopsida > Alismatales > Araceae > Cryptocoryne > Cryptocoryne crispatula. The sequence goes on from CM069925.1 coordinate 25,133,986, forward strand.
ACCCACCTCCTCCTTCCTTGGCTGGTGGGTCCCACTCAACCACTTCTCTCAACCACCTCCCATGGCTTATCCCTATCTCTCCCTTGGTTTATCTTCATCCTAACTAATCCTACAACTAACCAAGCTTATCCTCATCCAAGCCTTGGTCGAACCAGCCTTCTTTCCATATGTCATGTGCGCACACCTCCTTGAAAGGAGGAGATGGTGCGCACCCTTCTCTCACTCTCTTTCTAGTTGGCGCATAATCATCCTCAACAACCAACTATGGGTTATCCTTATCATCCCAAACCTCCCTTGAGTTATACTTATCTCCTCTCAACAACCTCAAGCCTTATCTCCTCCTGGATATGGCGCCCCTCAGCCCCTATAAAAGCCCCTCAGCTGGCCATGTGCAGGACAAGCTGATCACCCTGCGGAAGCCCTGCCTCTCTGCCCTCTTCCCTGCTCCAAGACAACTTATCCTTGCTTGGACGTCTTCATCAGCAAGTCAGCAACCTCTCCAGCCCTTTTGTGGTGTGCCAAGTGAAGAATAAGAAGGAGAAAAGGCCTCCCTCCAGCAGGTGCGCCAGCAGCAGCCCAATCGGTGGTGCACTGATTCCAACAGCAGGTGTTTCGTCTTGGAGCACTGATTCCAGCCCCATTTTCAGCAACAAAAGAAGAATAAGAATAAGGGTATAAGACCAGTCATCTTCTCCTTCAATCTCCAACAAGGATTTTGCAAAAAAGGTGAGGGAAGATGTAGTACTTTCTAGTTCTTTTCCTCCCCTCTTCTTTCTCTTCCCCTCGGCCTTCTCTATGGCCATTCAAGAAGCTCCAAAAACTCAGCCTCGTTGGTACCACTTAAAGACCATGTTCAACTTCCCAATGTTGGTTCCACAAGCCATCAAAAATCAGCCTTTTTGAGCCCCTCATTTCAGACCCCTTGCTGTCCATGTGTACACAGCCCATAGGTGGTCTGTAAACAGCCCAGTTGGCATCCCCAAGCAACACCGTGTTGTCACCTAACACCATGCCTCTTGTTGACATCCCTCTAGCAGCCAATTAGGCTTGTGAAGATGCTCCTAATCAGGCTATGTTCGACCATCCTTGCTTTCCAAGTGGACGAACTTCAGAAAACACTCAAATCAGGCCCCTCTGATGGCTTGGAAACCAGCACCTACTTAACCTCTCTGATGGCTATCTAAACAGCACCCAATCAGACCTATTCTCTACACAGATCCCTTACCCATTGAGGAGGATGGAGTGATGTCCCGGGCATTCTTGGATCCACAAGATGGGTCAAGTCTCCCCCGGGTGGGCTCTTGATCCCTTGTTTTGGCTAGAGGAGAGGGTGATGTCTTGGGAATTCTTGGAATCCGTACGACGGGTCAAGTCTCTCTCAGGCGGATTCTCAACTTCAATCAAGAAAGCCCATTTGTGTGGCCTTCCTTATTTCAATACCAAACAGCCCCTTTGAGGCATTGAAATACTTTCCAACATGCCCTTTGTGCAGCACCTAATCAACCCTTCCAAACTTGCCTTAAACCTGCCCCTTGTGCAATCCCCTTTCCAACTCTTCCAAGCAGCACCCCCACAGATCCATTCCAGCCCCTCTGAGGCTTCCTTTGCCCACTGCTACAGCAAGAAGGCAAACACTAGAAATCAAATTCTGCATATTGTCAAAGCAGGCCATTCTGGCCCTTGGAGATCAAAACAGGTGCTGCGAACAAGTGCAACAAACCGAGACTACAACAGGTCCTTGTAAGGACCAGGTTGGGGGTGACGGCCTGATCCCCCTTGGCTCACATGATGGGTCAAGGGCTTGAGAAGGTGGCTCTCGATTATGGTCCAAACAAGGTGTAAAACAGGCCAACCGGGCCATGGAGACATGAAGCTTGAATTGGGCCAACCGGGCCAACATGACATGAAGCCGGCCTTCTCAGGCCATGAGACATGAAGACCAGCCCATTGTGCTGATGAAGCTGGCCCATTGGGCCTTGGACACTTAAAATAAACCTTAATTAAATCTGAAGGCGAAATGCCAAAATTAAATAAGGAGTTAGTCCACAACTGGACGCTTCATTGGGCGGCTCATCCGGCATGCACCGGAACGTTGACCCGGGCGTAGGCATGGGACACCCTTCCCACTGCAGACGGACCCTTCCCACTACTTGGAAAGTCAAATGACTATGCCTTGTAGGACGGGTAAAATTCCACACCGATTGGAAAATAAGGCGGCATGCTACCAAAATTTTCCCAATCAAGTGGTATTTTACACCAAGGGAAGGACATTCACACATTTGCACCATTGACAGCATTGAACATGGCATATGAACTGCCACATCTGATGTACACCAGCATGAACATGAATATTCAATGAACATTTCTAGTGCCGAGTTGATTGCATATGACTGGGCATTGACACTAGACCGACAGACCGGATGTGATGCAAACCGAACAAGAGTTACTCAAATATGAAGTTAACTTAATTAAATCTAAAAATACATTCAAACTAATCTTAAAACATGCTTAAAATATATCATTAAAGCTTTAACATTCAACAAAAATCAGATTTAATACAATATGGAAAAATTGATTCAATACATTTAATCCATTTGAATTCAAATGTTTAAACAAGTGCAAATCAAACCAATTGAAAAGAACACATAAAGAAAACATTAAGGTATATGAAATTCATCTTAAAACATGCCAAATTCATATCATTAACAATCTGAAATTCAAGTTTAATCAATTTGAACCAAACTTCAAAACATTTAAAACATACCGAACACACCCGAATTGGTATGAAAACACCAACCGACATGAGAAAACCACATTAAAATGACTCAACACATGTCAACTAAACTTAAACAAGTCAATTTGATCAACACATCTAAAATATCAAGTTCAAACAAAAAAAATAAAATAAACCTCAACCAATTGAAGTAAAACAAACCAAACAATTAAAACAAGCTCAAAACACTTAACATTCACATCCAAGTCAAATGGAAATCTGAAATTAACATTTCAAACCACATCAAAATCCATTCTTAAATCAAACATAAATCAACTTCAAACAAAATCTAATCAAACTTGTTTGCATCTCATCGGGCCTAAAAGGCCGGGGCCCTTTGTGTTCTTTATATGTTGTGGATGTGCACGCTCTCGTCAAACAAGATCGCTATGACAGTTAATCAAGGGTGTTCGAGTGTTTGCTCGATGTAAATGAACATCGGATATTCACACCATCCAATGGAGAGAGGTCAAAAAATATTTTCACAGAACCCGAACCTCGGTTCTATACTCTCCTAATATCACCTGGACTATATAGTAGTTTTTATGGTCTATCACCTATTTTACTAGAAAATTCAGGTACGATATTTTCAACATTCAAAAACAAATCTTTTAAATACATTTCAAGAATCAAAACGATTCCTGAGGTTCCCACAGCAGCCTTGCACACTCTATGCATTTCTGTGCCAATTGTTGCAGATACCTTCTTAAAACTCGTTTACCTCTGACTTTCTTATTTCCTAACCTAACCTGACCTACTGAAGACAAAGCCAGAAAGATGGTATTTATAGTGGAGGGAGGATCAAGTAAATCGATCAATGATTCAAAAGAGAGGGATCCCTGATTGGGAGCACCCTCTGGGATGAGTAAAGACGTCTCCTTGATGGAAATGTGAGTTTCAGAGAAGACGTTTTTTTTTGAGATTTTCTAGTAAGAAGATAGACTAAGCCTAAGTGACTCGAGACTTGCTAAAAGCTGAAATAATTATCAGAGAGAAAAACTTAAGAATAAAAGGGAAAAATGTGCTTGTGGGCCCAATGGTAATGAAAAATGGGCATGTGGGCCCAAAACTGATGAAAAAAGTGAATGGGTACGTGGACCCACTCATGTTTAGAAGAGCCCTCAGCCCTGAAGCTAATGAGGGAAGTAGATGGGCAAGCAGGCCCAGTGAGAATAGAAGGCTGAAGAGGGCACATGGGCCCAAAGTGAATTATCAGTTTGGTGGAAGAAAGTGGGCTTAGAAGCCCATACAATAGATTTAAAAATAATGGCATGATGTTTAAACATGGAATTGTTGTATTTGGGCCTCGTGGAATGGTTTTGACTTGATCGGTAGTTTGCTCAACAGGATGATCCAAGATTGGTCTACCATTGAGTGGTTCTTGGTGCTCTTCCCCACTTGTGAACAAACGAATCAAAGATAAGCACAGATCTTCCAAGTCTTCTTCTTCATCTGGAGCCTTCCTTCTCTTGACAGTTGTAATGGAACTCTTGTCATCTTCAGCCATCATCATGGTCTCCCCTTTGATAAAGAATGTATGGAGTCCCATGGCATATCCTGGCTGGAAGACCCTCCTTGGGATGGAATCCTCTTCGTATCCCAACCCCTGCCTACGTGCCCTTTTCATAGTTTCAATCGGCTGAGTGATCCCTTGAAGATCCTTGCCCAAACCTTTTCCAGGCTGATAGCCTAATTTCATCATCATCCGCCATCCCATTGTGTCTGGTAGAGAGGCGGTCATCAATCTAACTTCTGGCAAGTCTCCTAGTATGATCTGGGGTTGTATTGGCAGTCCTAAGGGCAAAGAAGCATTATTTAGCTCATCCCTTACCGGTACACTTATTACTTTGACAACTTGTCCTTTAAAGGGAAATTTTATGCACTGATAGTTTGTTGAAGCCATGGCTCCTATTGCTTCCAAGTACGGCCTCCCAAGTATAGCCCAAAAAGTTGGATCCAGTTCCAAGATATGAAAATCAGTTGTGACTGTACATGGTCCAAGTTTAACCTCTAGAGTGACCACCCCACGTGCAGACTTCTTGGAGTTGCCATAGGCTGTCACCATGACACATGAGGGCTTGATTTCTTGTTCAGAAAGTTGGTGGCAACTTGTATAACTCAGATTGATGACCATAAATGATAGAAGGAACCTGGAAAACCCGAAAAGATGCCTGGAAGAGTCGGGGATGACCTGAAGAACTCGGAATGACCAAAAAAGTTGGCGGCAACTCGGACAACTCGGGTTGACGACCAAAAACAATGTACAATGACTTGACGAAAGGACACAACACAATGATCCTCGCCTGGCAAACCTAGATTCGACCAGGGATCAACAACTCATCCCCAGATTTCCAGTAAGTTCCTTGGCTCGTCCAAAAGAATGTTTCAACTTGATTTTAACGGTCTGAAAATGATGTTGCCAATGAAATAAGAGTTTTAATCTTCAAATAAGGTCAAATCGGCGTGTCTACACCTATGCCCATCTTTGACCCAGTCTAGTCGGAGTTCCCAGATGATGAACTAATGTTAGTTTGATATTCCAAACTTTTAACATTGTATTTTGACGGGGCTCTAAATTCACACGGTGAAGGGATAGGTATCATCTTTCTATCACTCGAAGGTGTCACCATTTCGCAAAGTTTTCAGCTTGACTTTCTAGTGACTAACAATATAGCATAGTATGAAGCCTTGCTGGCTAGGCTAGAGGCTGCTCACTTCTATGGTGCCACCAAAATGAGGGTGATAGGTGCTATCCAATTGATTTCACGCCAGGTCCTAACCAAGTATTAGAGTTCTCATCCAAACCTCAAACCCTACTAGGAACTCACCTCCTGCTACATCAAGTTGTTCTTCAAACTGACTTTTATCCAAGTCCCTTTTGCACAGAACATCCTCGCCGATGCTTTGGCCTCATCACTATTAGTCCTGCTAGATAGACAAGTGCGGACCATTCATGTTCGTAGGAGATCAATTCCAGCAATTGAGGATGGACATTTCCAAAAGATTAAGGAGATAATTGACATAAAAAAATATTTAGAATAGAAAGAAGAAATCTCCTTGATCAATTGGAAGAGTTAGAAGAAGGTAAGGGACCTTGGTATAATGTAATTGTGAGGTATTGTCAGAATCAGATATATCCACCCAGGTCTACTGCCAAAGAGATGAAGGCAATAAGAATAGTATCCCAAAGGTACACAATCTTAGGAGGGGTGCTCTACAAGAAGAGCCTGAGTGGTATTCTACTCCAGTGCTTTGATGAAGAAGAAGTTGAGTTGGTGCTAAAAGAAGCACATTGTAGAGTCTGTGGGGGACATGTGAATGCTCAAGCCCTTACCAAGAAAATCATCCGGCAAGGGTATTACTAGCCAACTCTAGAAGAAGATAGCTCCATCTTTGTCAGAGAATGTCACTCATGTCAACTCCATGCTGACAAAATATATTCTCACATGTCTTCACTTCATCCAATTCATGCCCCCATGGCCTTTCACCATGTGGGCTTTCTATATCATTGCCCCCCTAAGCGACCTTAACTCCAAAGTGCGTACTAAATTGTTCATTTTAACGACAACGAAGTGCTTCAAAAAATGGGCTGAAGCAGAAGCATTCGTGGAGATTAAAGCATCAACATTGTGTTCCTTAATCTAGCACAACATCATTGCAAGGTTCGGGATTCCCAGCGACATCGTCACTGATAATGGACCTAAATTCCTCTCTCAAGATCTGCATATCTTTGCAACAGGTACCGCATATCACTACATCATTCATCACCATACATCCTCAGGTCAACGGTAAAGCAGAAGCCACCAATAAAACCATAATCAAGATCATCAAGAAAACTTGTTAGTCTAGCAAGTTTGCAGATTGACTTGATAAGCTCTAGATGCTCTATGGGCTTATCATACTTCTGTATGGACTCCCACTACACAAACCCTATATGCTCTAGCATATGGGATGGAAGTAGTGGTTTTATATGAGGTATTACTTCCATTTCTCTGAGTTCAGCTCGATAGGGACTTACCTATTGATGAGAGACGAGAATCTCTCCTTGCACAGCTTGAACTTTTGGATGAAAGAAGGCTAGCTGCCACTGAGCATGCTCGAACTTATTAGAATAGACTTAAAAGGTTTTATCAAAAGAAGTTGATAGAGAGAAAGTTCAAAATCAGTGAGATGATAGTTAAAAGAATATTTGTTAAGTCCATAGGTCCTCGCTCCAAATTGCAACCTTGCTAGGATGGGCCTTTAGTAATCACTAGAAAATATCCAAGAAACGCTTACGAGTTAACTAATATAGATGGATAGAAATTGAATCATCCTTGGAATGGTGTCTATCTCAAAAAATATTTTGCATAAAAAATGGAGAATCATTGGTGTGATCCCAAGTCATTGATCTAGGGTTGTTTATCAAAAGTTAGGATAGGCATCGCTCCACACATGCACAACACATCCCGATCCAAAAATTAAAATAACCTGATAATTGCGAGAAGCAAGGTAGAAGCTTGAAAGCGGAACTAACACCCATACCCTATTCTCTTCTATTCAGTCCAAGATAGGTATAGGAGATTAGAGAGAGTGACCCCTCAGGTTGAACAAAAGAATAGACTTGTCTGAATGAGTACCCCATAAAATGTAGAAAATGAAAAAAGATGCCAAAAGATGGGCAATGACCCCATAGGTCAAAGACTTGTCTGAATGTGTGCCACTAAAAATAGGTTAGATAATAAATAAGAAAAGTCCTGAAGAGGTCGAATCCCAACGAGTAATTGGGGGCAAGTAGAGAAATCCCTCTTGATATCACCAAACCCTATCAAGGACTTTCTCTGCTATTCTTCCTTCTTAAACAGGTTGGGTGAACCAACCAAATTCAAGTGGAACCCAAGCCAATAAAGGGAAGAAAGTTGGGAGGATTCTAGTTAGGGAACCCTATTTTGTACATGATGTCTATTATTTAAATCTTGATTAACAACCAAGGACTGATGAATTTTCTCAACACCAGTGCTTTCTCTACCCAAAAAATTGAATATTTTCATAATCCAAAAAATGCATACTTTTAAAAATCCAAAAAAAATACATATTTTTAAAAATAAAAAATTTGCATATTTTAAAAAAAATCAAAAAATTGCATATTTCTAAAAAAATTTCAAAAAGGTTTGCATATTTTAAGAAAATCTAAAAAGAATGCATCATTTAACTTAGCTTAACCTTGACTTTTGTCATTCCTACATTCATGTTTATTTTCCAGTCTTGCATATTTCCATTTCCACAATGCATATTTACCTTTTTACCATTACCTTGTTAAGAAGGCTCCTCCCTTTGACCTAAGTCAAGGTAGATAGTAATGTAGACACGCCAAATTCGCCTAATTCAGAGCATAAAACTCATGTTTTATAGGGTAACATGTATGATTGACCTTATAATGATGCCGGGTCTTTTAAAGTTGATTTGGAGCTTCGCCGAACGAAATCGGATGTTTTCCGACGTTTTCCGCAGAAAGCCGTAATTTCCGAGCGAAAGCTGGACGTAAATCGTGTGAACACGGAAATTGGCTGAATGACCAATGCCTAATGATCATGCATTGAAGGTTATGGTCATATTCACACTCCGGACAAGTTTTGTTGCATTAGTGCTTTTTTCGGTTTGCCGTCGGAATCATTTCGACCTGTATCGGACATACATTCCTTTAACTTCCGGATAAAATTCTGAAGTTTTGGAGGGTGTGGTGGCTGATCCGATGCTATAGAGAGCTTCTTCGGCCTGTTATCTTTCCAACGCAACAAACGGCGTCGAATTCCGAGTTCGGGAGTGTTCGCAATGGCTTCCGGAAGAAGGACGCGCGAAACCAGTCCCATGCGCCCGGAGTTCCGGGCACATGCGCCCGGGACCCAGGGCACCTGGCCATGCGCCCTACCAGTGAGGCACGTGGCCTTGTGCCCTCACTTGAGGGCACATGCGCCCCACCCTTGAACCAGTCTTTCACCGGGACTCTACCGCTCAACCGACGGACCGGATAAGGTCAAAAATTTCGGAGAGGATAAGATGCGCCCCCTCCAGGGGGCGCATGCGCCCTGCACCAGGGCGCATGTGCCCAAGAGAGGGGCGCATTGTCCCCTATTTTTTAGTCCCGATGGGATCGTCTGTTCTCCTATAAATGGACTCTGATTCTGGTCGTTCCAGAGAGGAGGAGAACGACTCCCCAGGCATCTCAAGACATCCTATCACCCTCCTGCATCAATTTTATGATTTTTAGAGAGAGAATTTCGAGTTTTTAGAGAGAGAAAAGTCGATTCAAGAGAGAGGAAGGCTGTTCTACAGGTGATCTGCCAAGTCTCTCTTCTTCGGCCTCTACAGCAGTGTGTGGACGTCTGCTGCCTGAGCTCTCTTCATCAAAGTTCTTCCTCTTCAAGTCTTCTTGAGTTTACAATCGACGGCACTTGATTCAGAGGTTGGGGCTGATCGTGACGAGCGCAGAAGCAAAGTCGCGCCTGGCAGATCCTGCATTGCTACTCGTCTTTTTCGACAACACAGATTTGGCTATATCTTTCTCTATTCAACTCAGAATCTTACTGTTTTTTTTCCTATCTCTTTGTTTAGTTATTCTCCATCCTCCTATCATTTTTTACATTTTTTTGCATTACTTTTACTCTGTTAATCCGAAAAAAATAAAAAAAGGGGGTTAGAGATAACCCGAATCCGGTCAGTTTCTAGTCAATTGTGTGTTTCATGTCATTCTCTTTACATATACTCCACTTTGTCTAGTTCTAATTGTCTATTTCACTTGTTTATTTGTCTATTTGCACAGAATATCAAGCACCCACACGTTGAGGACTCTTCTTCATCGGCCGGCCGAAGAAGGAGAAGCTTAAACTCATACTCTTCACGCTAAGGTACACACGGTCATCTTTCATTTTAATTCTATAAATCGGAACCCACGGTTCCTGGCGACCACATTTATTTCTTCTCACCCTCTTCCCACATGACCCGAACCGTCTCTTTGGTGATCGAGCGACGCCAAGGGATGAAAGTTCGGGGATCAATGTGAGTGTGGGACCGAGGTGAGAGTTGCTTTCCGAGCTTTATTCCTTTCTTTTCTCATCCCCTCTTGAGGTGACGATCTGGGTTCACGGACTTCCCTGAAAAGGAGAGGACCCCGTCGAATTTTCAGAGTCGACAGCCTTTGTGGCGACCACGGTGGGACAAGCAATGTCTTCAACCGTGGGTGCTAAGTGTTTTGTTTGCAACTAGTTCTAGTTCTAGACCGGTTCCCACGTGAGCCATTCCTTCTTTCCACCTCTCTTAAACTTCATGCCATCTCAAAATTTCTGATTTCACCCATCTTTCATCAGATCTGAAGTGCCAAGTATGCCATTTAATTTCTGCATTTTATTTAAACCGGTTCCCACGTGAACCACCCTTTTCCTTTTAAACCGGTTCCCGCGTGAACCAATCTCTTTCTTTACTTCGGTTCCCATGTGAACCAAACCACTTTCCTTCAGATCTATCCCCACTTGGATCAGATCGTTATTCACCTTTAATTGGCCCCACGTGGCCCTCTTTTGATCATTCAAACCGGTTCCCACGTGAACCACCCCTTTTTACCCAAAACCGGTTCCCACGTGAACCACCCTTACTTTTTACCCCAGTTCCCACATCGGTCCCCACGTGGACCACCCTTTGGCTTGGCTATCAGATCTGAACCCTCTTCTATCCATCACCTTTTCACTATCTCCATTTGGCTCACATAAGAAACAAGTCTAGATTCTAGTTTCTAGTTTCTTGTCTAGTTTCTAATTGCTTGTCAATTGTTGATTGCTGTTTATTTAAGTTCATGTTTTGCTCATTACTTGCTTTATTACTTGATTGCATTCTCTGCTCCTTCTCTCTACCTCCTTCTTTTACACTTTTTTGAGGCGGGAGCTCACTCTCCCATTTACCCCTCCCATCCAAAACACCCTCTTGGTGGATTCTGACCTCTCTTCGGCATATTCCTTCCTAGTTGACTTGGTTGGCTTTCATCAAGGCCTCCGTAATTCCTCATACGTGGAGTATTCCTCTTCACGATCGGGTTGGTTGTACCACTCCCCAAAACCCGAAGCATCCTATGTTACCTACACGTGGTGAGATTGTGTGAAACCTAGGTCATTGGAGATTGGAGTTAGGATCCTAACCCATTTATTGAGAGAAAAATTCTTAACAAAATTCATAAACCTAAGGTTTAATCAAAATCATTGCGTAATTTTGCTTTCAAGTCTTTGCATCACTTGCTTGTCAAACAAAAATTCAAACCTCTAACTTTTTGCAAAATAATAAAAAAAACCAAAAAAAAGTTCTTTGTTTACTTAAGGTTCAATGCAACTAAGGTCTGGAAGGCACGTTGGAATGGCGGAACAAGCTGAACATCGAGAGCACGAGATGGGTCACCAACCGATTCAGTCAGAAGTGCAAGAGGTCCCTCAACCATCTGCTCCCCGTGATGTTGAACAACTCTTTAGGGAGTTGTCTCTCTATCTTGACCCGAAACCTATGCCCGTATACAATCCATGGTGAAGGGAAAAATTGCTTCAGATCGGTACAGGAAACCAATCAAGTTGCCTTATCTCCTCGTCCTCTAGTTCAACCACCAGTCATTTAGTCATCCTTTGTTCAACCACCTGTTGTTCAACAATCTATGATTCAACCACCTGTTGTTCAACAACCTATGATTCAACCATCTGCATTTCAACCCTCTCTAGTTCAACCATCTGTGGTCCAACCCTCATTTGTTCAGCCATCTTATTTCAACCATGTTGCTCCCTTGACCCATCAAGTCATGGGACAATCTTCAGTGAATTTGCCAAGTCATGCTCCTCAATTTCGGAACCATGTCTCTAACCACATACCCCCACGATAAACCAAGAACACTTGCTCTCGCAGGGCAATCATGGATCGGCTCACGAGATGAATGAGCGTTATGAAGAGGGCGAGATGTCGCATGGACTCCAAGTCGGTGCACGAGATTTCTATTCTTTCTCTGCCGGTCCTACACACCTTACCTTACCGAGCTACCAGTTTATCGCCGCTACAATGGTACTGGCAATCCTTTTCTTCATCTTAAAGATTTTCTCTACGAGTCCTCATTCTGGAAAGATGATCGTAGGGTTCTTGCCTTCTTGTTCCGCCGATCATTAGAAGGGTCTGCATTGGAATGGTTCTACTCACTTGACTCCTTTGAGGCAGGAGACTTCGACATTGTCAAGACAAAATTCTTGCAAAGATACAGAGACCGGGTGGCACCAGCGTGCTCCATCACGGATTTGATTCTTTGAGAAGATGAAGCCCGAAGAGGACTTCATAAAGTTCTTTGATCGGCGGAGGGGAATGGTAGAGAAATTGACGGATGTTATTTACGAAGGGGAACAAGTGAAGATGCTCATTGGCAACACTACACCTGCCTTGAGGAATGTCTTGATCATGCACCGTCCTACCACAATGAATGAACTTCTATGACGATTGCCCGATACTTACAAGCCCACTTCAAGGATGCCACCATGATAAACCCTTTTGATCCCAAACCTAGAAACTTTAGAAAAACCCCCTCTGCACTAGCTGGGCCTACAACCGAAGGAGTGGTCAACAATGAAGCTGTAAATATTGTGGGGAACCAGGGAGGGAACCGTCAAAATCAGTACAGAAACCCACCACAGAACCCTTCCTATTACCCCCCTCAGCAACAAGTTAGGCCACCACAACCACGACAACCACAACAACCACAACAACCACCTCAGCCAGTAGCACAACCCCAGCAACCTCGTCAACCTACCTACAATAGGGCACCACCACCACCCAATCAGGCACCACAAAGAGGAGGTCCTAGGAGAGAGAACTACCAGCAACTCCCTTACTCCTTGACCGACATCTTCAATGTACTCATGGCGGAAAAACAGTTGGAATTGCCCAAGGAAAGAGAGGTTTGGCCAACAAATGTTGATATGTCCCGATACGTAGCTTACCACGGTGTCCTGGTCACCTTGTAGAAGTGTGCTTTCAATTCAAGGATTACATCCATGATGCGGGAATGACCAAGGCGGCATTGATTGGGCTCAAATGGGGGAATGCATACAAGCTATGAAGGCTAGGCGGCCAGCGACGGCAACGTCCACCGGCTCAACCTCAACAACAAACGGCTTGGGGATTGTTCGGAATCCGCTCCCATTACATGCTCCCGCTCCCGGCACCGGCACCGGCACATCCAAACCCAGGAATTGGTCTAGTACACTCCATTGCCCAGGGAGATGCCAGCCGTGCTCAAGGTTGGCAACTAGAAAACCAAAATGCAACCATGCCTATCAACCCGACTAGGCCTCCTGCTAGGAACCCTCCTAGACAGATAATCCGTGCACCTACTACTCCACAACTACCACAAAGCTCAATAACCCAACCACTGGCTGCCACTTCTTCTCGCCGGCCCATCATCAGGCCAGCCCCCTCTCTAACTACACCTCCTTCAACCATTGCTACACACCGGACCTTGCTCGTTCCGACCACACAATCACCACCAAACCTTGAACCCCGGCCTACGAGCTCTACCACTCCAAAACCCCAACCTATCATACCACCAACACCACAACCAATCCCACAACCTACACCTTCATTAAATTCATCAACCATACGCACCCCGGCCTCTTCTTATTACGCCACCGGTATCACCATCATTACCACCTCCAAATCCTACCCCTCTACCAACTAACCCCATCATCCCGAACCATCGATCCCATTACCTATCATACCTACACATACACCACTGTTCCCACCCCGGTTAACCCATCACCTCTACCCGACCGCCAAATAGCCCCGGTGCTTCGGAGTGGGAGGATGTTCCGAGCCGGCTCTTTCCCCAAAGGGAACTCAACCGCAAGAGCCGATGGAGGAGGAACAAGTTGAAGAGCCATTGCCGAGGCACGGCGTATGATCTGTTAAAACATTTGGATAAGACACCAGCCCGTATTTCTATACTTGAGTTGATCAAAAGATCAAAAGTGCACCAGGAGATTCTACAACAGTACTTACAAAGGGTCATGGTGAATGAAGATCTCCCACCTGAGAAGATCACTACAGTGTTAGCCCCTAGAAGTGAGCATCCAACACTCACTTTCTCTCAGGAAGAATTAGCAGATCCAGACTTCAGGAGATATGCTTTGCATGTGGTTGTGATTATCTGTAATGTTGAAGTAAAATCATGTTTGGTCGACACTGGAGCTTCTATCAACGTTATGCCGCCAGAAACTTTGCAGTTGTGCGGTATTTCTGAGCAAGAAATCAAGCCATCTGTGCCATGGTGACGGCCTATGATAACTCCAAGAAGTACGCACGTGGGGTGGTCACTCTAGAAGTTAAACTTGGACCATGTACGGTCACAATGATTTTCATATTCTAGAATTGGATCCAACCTTTCGGGCTATACTTGGGAGGCCATATTTGGAGGCAATAGAGTGTGGCTTCAACAAACCACCAGTGCATAAAATTTCCCTTTAAAGGACAGGTGGTCAAGGTGACTAGCATGCCTATAAGGGACGAGCTGAACGATGCTTCTTTACCCCTAGGTCTGTCAATACAACCCCAGATCTCAGTGGGAGAATTGCCAGAAGTCAGATGCATGACCACCTCACTACCAGACACACTGGGATGGCGAATGATGATGAAATTGGGCTATCAGCCTGGAAGAGGTTTAGGCAAGGACCTTCAAGGAATCACTCAGCCAATTGAAAATGCGAAAAGGCCACGCAAGCAGGGGTTGGGATATGGAGAGGGTTCCATCCCAAGGAGGATCTTCCAGCCAGGATATGCCATGGGGCTCCACACCTTCTTTATCAAAGGGGAGACCATGATGATGACTGAAGATGGTAAAAGTTCCGTGATAGCTGTCAAGAGAAGAAAAGCTCCAGATGAAGAAGAAGAAGACTTGGAAGACATGTGCTTATCTTTGACTCGTCTGTTCTCGAGTGGGGAAGAGTATCAAGAACCACCCAAGGGCAGACCAATCTTGAATCATCTAGTTAAGCGTGTTACCCAAGTCAAAACCATTCCACGAGGCCCAAATACGACAATCCCGTGCTTGAACCTCATACCTTTATTCCTAGATCTTTTGGATGGGCTTCAGGGCCCACTTACCCACTTTGGGCCCATGAGCCCTCTTCAACCTTCCACTCTTACGGGGCCTGCTTGCCCATTTGCTTCCCTCATCAACTTCAAAACTGAGGGCTTTTCTCAACATGGGCTCACATGCCCATTTATTTCTGAAATCGGGTCCATGTACCCGTTTACTTTTTTAATCAGTTTTGGACCCATGTGTCCACTTTCTATTACCATTGGGCCCACGAGCCCCTTTTTCCCTTTTATTCTTAAGTTTCTCTCTCTGGTAATTCAGTCAGTTTCTAGCAAGCCTCGAGTCACTCAGGCTCATTCTATCTTTTTACTTGAAATTTCCAAAAAAAAAAACGTCTTCTCTGAAACTCACATTTCCATCGAGGAGACATCTCTACTCATCCCAGAGGGTGTTCCCAATCAGGGATCCCTCTTTTCTGAATCATTGATCGATTTACTCGATCCCTCCCTCCTTGTAAATACCACCTTTCCAGCTTTATCTTCGATGGGTCATGTTAGGTTAGGAAATAGGAAAGTCGGAGGTAGCGAGTTCCGAATAGGTATACGCGACGAGTTGGCACAAAAATGCGTAGAGTGTGCAAGGCTGCCAAACTTTTTAGATGATACTATCCAGCTAGATGAAATCCGATATGAGGATGAGCATAACATAGATCATACTTTGGGAGTATATGAGGTGGTATCAATCAGAGAAGGATCCCGAATCCGAGGATGAAATCGAGGACTTGGCTGATGCATATGCATCTGGACTTAGAAGATTTGAAGAACCATCAGCCACAGGGAATGAACCGACCAAGGAACTGAATTTAGGAACCCTGGAAGATCCTAAGACTATCCTCATTAGTGCAAACCTCACTCCCTCAGAAGAACAACGTTTGATCAAAGTTTTGGAAGAATATAAGGACACGTTCGCATGGACATATGAAGATATGCCGGGATTAGATAATTCATTGGTTGAACATAGATTAACCTTGAAACCTGGAACTACCCCAGTTAAACAAAAGCTCAGGAGGTTCCACCCTGATATTGCACTCAAAATGAAAGAAGAGGTCGACAAATTACACCAAGAAAAATTTATTAAGGTTGTCCTATATCCGCAATGGGTGGCTAACATAGTCCCTGTTATGAAGAAGGATGGACGAATTCGGATTTGTATAGACTTCAGGGACTTGAACCGAGCGTGTCCTAAAGATGATTTCCCTTTGCCTCATATCGATGTTTTGGTTGATAACACGAGTGGATTTGAAATGCTTTTTCATTCATGGATGGCTATTACGGATACAATCGGAATCCGGTTAGGCGAGGAGGACCAAGAGAAGACCTCATTCACTACACCTTGGGGAACATATTGCTATGTTGTCATGCCCTTTGGGTTAAAGAATGCCGGTGCTACATATCAGAGGGCTATGATGGCTATCTTTCACGACATGATGCACACCCTTGTAGAGGTGTATGTGGATGATTTGGTTATCAAGTCCAAGAGTCGGGAAGATCATTCTGAAGTGCTAAGGAAGGTCTTGCAAAGAGCTAGAGAATACAAGCTAAAAATGAACCCTAAGAAGTGTACATTTGGAGTTTCATCGGGGAAAGCTACTTGGGTTCATAGTAAGCAAAAGGGGCATAGAGATCGACCCAAATAAGGCCAAAGCAATTATTGGTATGCCTCCTCCGAAGAATATGAAAGAGCTTCGAGGATTGATTGGGAGGCTCCAATTTGTCCGCCGGTTTATCTCACAACATTCCCAAAGGTGTAAACCTTTCTATGAGTTAACCAAGGCGGGGGCCGAGTTTAAATGGGATTCGAAGTGCCAGGAGGTGTTTGAGGGGTTGAAAACATGCACTGGCAAGTCCCCCTACTTAGACCACCAATTCCCGACAAACCTTTGGTCCTCTACATTTCGGTTCTTGAGAACTCTCTTGGGGCGATCCTTGCACAAGTTGATGAAGAAGGGAAAGAATGAGCTACTTACTACTTTGTCTAAGATGTTTGATGCTTGTGAGCTAAAGTACTGCTTGTGGTAGAAAAGACTTGTGCTGCTCTTGTTTGGGTGGTTCGAAACTCAAACATTATTTCCTTGCTCACCAAGTCAAGCTCATTGCTCGTATCAATCCCATTAAGTTTCGTTAGAGAAAGGCAGTCTTGACCCGATCGGTTAGAGCGATGGCGAGTTTCTTATCCCAATTTGATATCACTTATGTCCCACGAAGGCAATCAAGGGTTATGCTATTCTTGAACACCTTGCCCATCATCATCCATACCCGTCTTTGACCCGGTCCGGTCGGAGTTCCCGGATGACGAACTAATGTCGATCCGATCTTCCAATCTTTGGACATTATATTTTGACGGGGATGCGAACTCTCATGGTAGAGGGATAGGTATTGTCCTTACGTCACTGAAGGTGTCACCATTCCACGAGCTTTCGGCTTAACTTTCCGGTAACCAACAACATAGCTGAGTATGAAGCCTTGCTTGGCCGGGCTGGAGGCCGCCCATTTCCATGGTGCCACCGGGCGAGGGTGATAGGTGATAGTCCATTGATCCTATACCAAGACCTATCCAAGTACCGAACTTCTCATCCAAACCTCAAGCCCTACCAGGAGCTCACTACCTGCTACATCAAGCTATTCTTCAAACTCACCTTTGTCCATGTCCCCCGCTCTCAGAATATCCTCGCCGATGCCTTAGCTTCACTAGCTTCATCTCTATCTGTCCCGCTAGGCAGACATGTGCAAACTATCCACATGCAGCAAAGAGGACAATTCCGACAATTGAGGATGGACGTTTTCTAAAGGTTAAGGAAAGATTCAACGAAAGAATACTTGGAACATAAAGAAGAAATCTGCTTGATTGTGTTCGAAGAATTAGAAGAAGGTGAGAGACCTTGGTATGACGAGATTGCGAGGTATTGTCAAGATCAGTCATATCCACCTGGATCAACCACCAAGGAAAAGAAGGCAATCAGAAGAGTATCCCAAAGGTATACAATCCTAGGAGGAGTGCTCTACAAGAGAAGCCTAAGTGGAATATTACTCAGGTGTCTTGATGAAGAAGAAGTTGGGTTGGTGCTGAAGGAAGCACATTCTGGAGTTTGTGGTGGTCATGTGAATGCCCAAGCCCTTGCTAAGAAAATCATCCAACAAGGGTATTATTGGCCAACTCTAGAAGAAGACTGCTCCATCTTTGTCTGGCATTGTCATTCATGTCAACTCCATGCCGACAAGATTCATTCTCCCGCATCTTCCCTTCATCCAATTCATGCCCCATGGCCTTTCGCCATGTGGGCCTTTGATATCATTGGCCCCTTGAGTGACCTCAACTCCGAAACACGCTCAAAATCGTTCATTCTGACGGCAACGGAGTACTTCACAAAGTGGGCTGAAGCAGAAGCATTCGTGGAGATTAAAGCGTCAACAGTTTGCTCCTTCATCAAGCGCAACATCCTGGCAAGGTTCGGGATCCCCAGCGACATCGTCACTGATAATGGGCCACAATTTCTTTCTCAAGATCTGTGTGATCTTTGCAACAGTATTGCATTTCATTGCATCATTCATCACCATACTATCCTCAAGGCAATGGTCAAGCGAAGCCACCAACAAAACCTTAATCAAAATCATCAAGAAATCTTGTAAGTCTAGCAAATTTGCCGACGGCACTTTGATAAGCTTGTAGATGCTCTATGGGCTTATCGTATACCTTGCAGCAAGGACTCCCCTTTGGACAAACCCCGTATGCTTTGGCATATGGGATGGAAGCAGTGGTCCCTTACGAAGTATTACTTCCATCTCTCCGAGTTCAGCTCGACAGGGATGTTCCTGTTGATGAGAGAAGAGAATCTCTCCTTGCACAGCTTGAACTCTTGGATGAAAGAAGGCTAGCCGCCGCCGAGCATGCCCGGACTTATCAGAATAGACTCAAAAGATTTTATCAAAAGAGGGTGATCGAGAGAAAGTTCGAAATCGGTGAGATGGTAGTCAAACGCATATTCGTTAAGCCGGGGTCCCCGCTCCAAGTTGCAACCTAAGCCCAGGAAGGGCCTTTTGTAATCAACGAAAAGTATCCGGAGTAATGCATATGAATTGACTAATGCGAGATGGAGAAAAATTGAATCATCCTTGGAATGGAGTTTACCTCGAAAAGTACTTTCCATAAAAATGGAGAAATCACTGGTATATAATCTCAAGTCATCGATCCTAGGTTGTTCGTGAGAAGTCAAGGGTAGGTACCATCCTACACACAACACTTCCCGATCCTAGAATCCGGACAACCCGACACTTGCGAAAGGCAAAGCCGAAATCTAGAAATGGAAGGAGTACCCTTACCCTATTCTCTTCTACTCGGTCCAAGATAGGGAGAGAAGGTTAGAGTGGGGTAGTATCGAAAACACTCGCCACCCTAGTAGGAGGCCGTCTCAGAGGGTGCAAAAGGGTGCCAAAAGATGGGCAATGAACCCCTCAGGTTAGAAAATAAAAATGATCAACCTGTCTAAATGAGTACCCAGAATCATAGTCAAGGCAAATGGCATTAAAAGATGGGCAATGTCCCCACGGGTCAAAAACCTGTCCAAATATGTGCCACATAGAAAAGAGCAAAAAAAGAAAGAAAAACCCAAAGAGGCCGAACCCCAATGGGTAATTTGAGTGAGAGTAGAGAAATACCTCTCAACATCTTCAAACCCTATCAAGGACTTCCTCTATACTCTTCCTCCTTAAACCCCTAGGGAAGGGTAAACCGACCAAATCTAGGTGGAATCCAAGCCGATCAAAGGAAGAAGGTTAGAAGGATTCTAGGTAGGGAACTTTATTTTTGCACGTGGCATCTACCACTTGAGTCTTGACGAACTCCAAAGACCGATGAACTGTCTCAAATACCAGCATTTTCTCCACAAAAAAAAAGTTGCATATTTCAAATTTTCAAAAAAAAAATGCATATTTCAAAAACCTAAAAAAATTGAATATTTCAAAAAAATCCAAAAAAAAAATTGCATATTTCAAAAATCCAAAAAAATGCATATTTCAAAAACCCACAAAAATTGAATATTTCAAAAAACCCAAAAAATGAATATTTCAAAAATTCAAAAAATATATATATACATATTTCAAAAATCCAAAAAAATTGAATATTTTTGAAAATCCAAATGATTGTTTTCAAGAAAATCCAAAAAAAAAGAAAAAATTTTGCTTAGTCATGATCATTGCCTTAGTTGCATCCATGTTTATTTGAGTGTCATGCATATTTCCATTTCAGCATTGCATATCCATTTTTTTACTTTAATTACCTTGTTAAGAAGGTTCTTCCCCTTTGACCTAAGTCAAAGTTGACCATAATGGGCAAAGGGATGAGTCATGGTGAAGATCTAATCCCCTTTCTGTCAAGTGTTTCAGGCATTTCAATGCAGGAGAGGAGAAGTTCACACCACGGCAGGTAAGTTCTCTCAACCCTTACCACCAATTCATTTAAGTCATTTGTTTTATTCCACCTTGTTAAGAAGGCTCCTCCCTTTGACTTAAAATCAAGGCAAACGATGAATAGGCAAAGGGATGAGTCATAATGAAGATTTAATCATTTTCATTAAGTGTTTGCAGGGGCTGAAGAAGAAAAAAGAGAAGGGCAGTCAAGTACAATTTTTCTTCTAAAAAAAAAAAAAAAAAATTGGCCTCAGGGCGCATGTGCCCTCATCTGGGGGCACATGGCCAGGTGCCCCACCCCCTGGGCGCATGGCCAGGTGCCCCCGATCGGGGGCACATGGACAAAAAAATTCGAAAAATTCAGAAAAATCTCAAAAATTCAGAAATTGTCTATAATGTTAAAAGTGACATTTTTGCTAAAGGAACTATCATCAAAAACTTTGTTTTGACCTCCAAATGATGGTTCTAATAGTAAAATCTTCCGTTGATCATTTCAGAAACAATTTGATTCATATGACAATTAAATACATTGGGTACTAACCGAGAAATGTGCGAGCAACCTTTTTAGTCCTAGCAACGGGTGAATTGGTGAGATCAATGTTCCCCAAGGAACGTCATGCCAACCTTGCGGCGAAAAGGAAGCACCACCAGTGAACATCCTTATGGTGTTGTATTCGTCGAAAAGGCAAGACAAGGATGGACCGAGAGAGATCTTTGATAAACCAGGAGGTCGATGCAGCTTACCTGAAGATTTCATCCTCAGCTTCTCATCAATCTCACACCATCATCACCATCATTTCATTTTGCACTTCACCTCACTCTTATCATTTGTCACCTAGTTATGTTAGGTCCATTTTATACATATTATATGCTTTAATGTTGAAGACCTTGAGAGTGAAGATGACTGGTCCCGAGGTCCCCTTCAACAAAATCTACGACGGCTTGGTCATTTCTTCACACTCACGGATAAGCCAAAATTGAACATTGGAGGGACGATGGCTCCTAATCGGGTGTCTTGACCTCCAATAGACAATCTATATCTTCAACTATTTTCTACATGATTTTCTATGTGTTCCACGCCATCTCCTTTTCCTTCTTCATCATTACCAATTCTATTTCATTATGTTTTCTCTTTCTTTTTCATCATGTTTTATTTTTTTTCTTTTATCCCTTCATGTTTTATTCCTTTCTTTTGTTCCACCATGTTTTATTCTATCCTTTCTTTTATCCCACCGTGTCTTTTATCCCACCGTGTCATGGCAATTGTCATGCCATTGTTTCTTCTTTACCATCATTCTATGTTAGTCCCACCATTGTCTTTCAATCTCACTATGGCTTAAATCTGTCTTGCCGTTTTTCCGAATACCGGGTTTTCTGCCAGAACATGATTCATAGTTTTCACGATACCCGAGCAATTTTGTTATGCTTAAATGAACCCTTTTAGAACTTGAGGTTCTTCCACTCAGAATTAAACTGAGTATTTTGGTGAAACTTGAATGAACTTGAGATTCCAAATATGATGGATTGGTATTCTTTTCATTTTAAGATCAACTTCTCTTTTACAAACTTTAGCCCATCACAGTACAAGAACGCCGCAAAGTTCGGGTTGCTGGCTGGTGATGAACCTACGGATTCGAGGACTCCTCACCACGCTGAGGGTTGGCTACATCCTTTTATCCTTTATCACTTACTTTTTCATCTCTCGTGCCAAGGGCATGTCTTTTACCAGTCAATTATATGAGGTTTTGATAGAACATGAAAGCGATCTGGAATACTCAGAGAGATTCATATTGATGGATCAGGTAGATAAGCGTGTCTATATCTACACCTTGATGCCACCTTTTCAGTCCATCACCATTCCATTCCGCTACATTCACCTACATTCACTTGCATTCCATTACAGTTCACTACGAATCACTCCGCTTCACTACATGCCACTCCCTTACAAAGCCGACATCAAGGCGAGGCAAGCTGTAGACACGCCAAATTCGCCTAATTCAGAGCATAAAACTCATGTTTTATAGGGTAACATGTATGATTGACCTTATAATGATGCCGGGTCTTTTAAAAGTTTGTTTAAACACGGAAATTGGCTGATTGACCAATTCCTAATGATCATGCATTGAAGGTTATGGTCATATTCACACTCCGGACAAGTTTTGTTGCATACCGCGCCTTTCCGGGTTGTCGTCGGAGTCATTTTGACCTATATCGGACCTTCTGTTCACTACCCTAACTTCCGGATAAAATTCTGAAGTTTTGGAGGGTGTGGTGGCTGATCCGATGCTATAGAGAGCTTCTTCGGCCTGTTATCTTTCCAACGCAACAAACGGCGTCGAATTCCGAGTTCGGGAGTGTTCGCAATGGCTTCCGGAAGAAGGACGCGCGAAACCAGTCCCATGCGCCCAGGTTCCAGGGCACATGCGCCCGGGACCCAGGGCACCAGGCCATGCGCCCTACCAGTGAGGCACGTGGCCTTGTGCCCTCACTTGAGGGCACATGCGCCCCACCCTTGAACCAGTCTTTCACCGGGACTCTACCGCTCAACCGATGGACCGGATAAGGTCAAAAATTTCGGAGAGGATAAGATGCGCCCCCTCCAAGGGGCGCATGCGCCCTTGACTAGGGCGCATGCGCCCTGCACCAGGGCGCATGCGCCCAAGAGAGGGGCGCATTGTCCCCTATTTTTTAGTCCCGATGGGATCGTACCATTCTCCTATAAATGGACTGCGATTACGGTCGTTCCAGAGGAGGGAGAACGACTCCCCAGGCATCTCAAGACGTCCTATCACCCTCCTGCATCAATTTTATGATTTTTAGAGAGAGAATTTCGAGTTTTTAGAGAGAGAAAAGTCGGTTCAAGAGAGAGGAAGAATTTGTTCTACAGGTGATCTGCCAAGTCTCTCTTCTTCGGCCTCTACAGCAGTGTGTTGACGTCTGCTGCCTGAGCTCTCTTCATCAAAGTTCTTCCTCTTCAAGTCTTCTTGAGTTTACAATCGACGGCACTTGATTCAGAGGTCGGGGCTGATCGTGACGAGCGCAGAAGAAAAGTCGCGCCTGGCAGATCCTGCATTGATACTCGGCTTTTTCGACAACACAGATTTGGCTATATCTTTCTCTATTCAACTCAGAATCTTACTTTTTTTTTTCCTATCTCTTTGTTTAGTTATTCTCCATCCTCCTATCATTTTTTAAATTTTTTTGCATTACTTTTACTCTGTTAATCCGAAAAAAATAAAAAAGGGGGTTAGAGATAACCCGAATCCGGTCAGTTTCTAGTCAATTGTGTGTTTCATGTCATTCTCTTTACATATACTCCACTTTGTCTAGTTCTAATTGTCTATTTCACTTGTTTATTTGTCTAGTTGCACAGAATATCAAGCACCCACACGTTGAGGACTCTTCTTCATCGGCCGGCCGAAGAAGGAGAAGCTTAAACTCATACTCTTCACGCTAAGGTACACACGGTCATCTTTCATTTTAATTCTATAAATCGGAACCCACGGTTCCTGGAGACCACGTTTATTTCTTCTCACCCTCTTCCCACATGACCCGAACCGTCTCTTTGGTGATCGAGCGACGCCAAGGGATGAAAGTTCGGGGATCAATGTGAGTGTGGGACCGAGGTGAGAGTTGCTTTCCGAGCTTTATTCCTTTCTTTTCTCATCCCCTCTTGAGGTGACGATCTGGGTTCACGGACTTCCCTGAAAAGGAGAGGACCCCGTCGAATTTTCAGAGTCGACAAGTAATAGGTAAAGGGATGAGTCATGGTGAAGATCTAATCCCCTTTTTTATCAAGTGTTTCAAGGTAGATAGTAATAGGCAAAAGGAGAAGGTTCTAGCCATGATAAGTAAGTTCTCTCAACTCTTACCCCATTTTACTTTTTTTTTCATTTTGTTGTCTTCCCTTGTAAAGAAGGCTCCTCCCTTTGACCTAAGTCAAGGTAGAAAGTAATAAGCAAAGTGATGAGTCATAGTGAAGATCTAATTCCCCTTACTAAGTTTTTTAGGGACTTCAAAGTAAAGGGGGAAGATTCTTGCCATATTAGGTAAGTTCCTTCAACCCTTATCCCCATTTCATTTCCTTCACTTTATTATTCCACCTTATTAATAAGTCTCCTCCCTTTGACTTGAAATGAATACAAACGGTAACAAGCAAAGGGACGAGCTATGGAGAGAATTGATTCTTTTACTAAATGTTTTCGAGAACCGAAAGGCGAAAGAAAAGATTCTTGCCAAACAGGTAAGTCTTCTTACCCCCCCTCCACTTTCATTTTTTTAGTTAGTTAGTTAGCTATCATTCTTTTTCTGCCTTGTTAATAAAGTCCCATACCTCTTGACAAAAAGCAAGGGGCTAAGCCAACAAAGTGTTACTAATCAACACATAAAAGTGGTGTCAAACAGGAAGAACTAAGTCCATATAACCAACAAAGAACCACTACAGCAAGATCTAGAAAATATGAACACCAACATGAGAACATGGTCAAGTCACAGCATGATGGAAGTACAAAAATAATAGAAGTAGATGAACACACTCTGCCACCCTCTCTAGGGAACCGCTCTCAAAGAGGATGTGGTGCTTGTTGACTCCAGAAACAGGGGTTCCCAGGTCGACACCCCTCAGAGAGAGAGAGAGAGAGGGAGGAGGAGATCCCTTCATTACCCACACTCAAATTGATCCCGGAGTACATGGCCTTTGACATCACTAGAATGTTAAAGGGACTATCTGGGTCATGTGGGTAAAAAAGAAGCAAAAAACTTTAATAAATGAAATTAAATAAGAACGTGGTCTCCAAGAGCCGCGGGCTTCACTTTATGCAATGGAATTAAATAAGAAGACTGACTGAGCATGTGTACAGATGAAGAAGAGCCCTCAATGCGTGGGTGCTTGATTTCCTGTGTAACTAGACAATAAAATAGGTGAAACAACAATTATAATTAAATGGGGTGAAGTATATGTAAATAAAATGACATAAAGCAGACAATTGAAGAAGAACTTACCATATTCAAGTTATTTCTAGCCCCTTTATTTGGTGGTTTGATGAACATATTAAAAGTAATGCAAAAAATGATGAAATCTAAGCTCGTCTGAAGAAAATATGAGCAAATTTGAGTTCGTTGAGAAAGCCAAACAAGAATCGGGATCTGTCTGCCGCAACTTTGCTTTAGAGATTGTCACCACCAACACTGATGTTGGAATTGCGTGCCTTCTATTTCAAACGAAAGTGGACTTGAGGAGAAAGAACTTTGCTTTAGACAACTCGTGCAGCAGACGTCTCCAAGCTTCTTAGAGATTGAAGAAGATAGCCTTGGCCAAATGAGCTCAAACCGAATTTTCTCTCTCTAAACACACAAATTTATCTCTCTAAAAATAACCAGAAAATAATGGGAGGGTATAAGGATGCCTTATGAAGCCTCGGTCGTCATCTTCCAATCTCTAGAATGTTAGAAATCAGCTTAATTTATAGAAGAAACTGAGGCTAAACGATTCCTAAAATTTATGGACAATGCGCCCTGGGTGGGTGCATGTACCCCACCCCAAGGTGCATGTGCCCCCTCAGGGGGCGGATGTTCTCTTCTTTAGGGGAGCATGCATATTCTCAGATAAATTTGGAAAAAAACAAAAATAATCTAAAATAATGTTTTCGGGCTTATCTAGATGAATTAAAATCGAAGTTGAAGACCAATGCCATGTGCCTTAGGTCAGAGGCATATGGGCACGTGCCCCACCCTAGGGGTTCATGACCACATGCCCTCAATTGGGGGCATGTGGAAATTTGAAGATAAATCTCAGAAAATAGAAAATTTATCCATACGAAACTTTCAGACCGAAGATAGGAATTAGAATCAAAATTGGAATCTGGTACGATGTGCTCTTGATCGGGGGCACATGGCCATGTGCCCCCTGGGAGGGCACATGGGCATGTTCCCTCTAGGGAGGGCACAGGGACATGTGTCCCCCTTGGAGGGCGCATGTGCCCCGACTCGACGTTCTGAAAGCCGCTACGGGCACTCATGAACTCGAAACTCGATGCCATTTGTTGCGTTGGAAATATAACAGGCCGAGGAAGCTTTTACAGTGGTTCATCAGCTGGAACATGCCCCAAAATGTCTGTATATCATCCGGATTTGGGGTAGTGAATGGAAGGTCCAACACTGGTCAAAACGAACCCAACGGCAATAAAAAAGATACGACATGAACCAAAACACCTCCGAAATGAGAATTTGATTATAGCCCTCAATGTTTGATCATTAAGCTTTGATCAACAAGCCAATTTTAATGCTTCCACATTTTATGTGCGGCTTTCGCTCAGAAAATATGACTTCATTTGAAAACCTTTGGAAAATGTCTGATTCCACTTGGCAAGGCTTTGAACCAACACTAAAAGGCCCATCATCATTCTCAGATCAATCACACATTTTACCATATAAAACATGAGTTTTATGCTTTAAATTAGGCAAATTTGGCATGTCTACAGTGTTGCATCGACGAGTGCCCTGCGGCCTCCTCATTCCTCCACTACTAAGGGGATGACACCAAGTAATTAGCCACGCTGAGTGTGTGCTCTGCTTTGGAAGGGCTCCTACCTGGTGAGTGCCACTTTCATGGGTCTAGTTCTAAGTTGCCTGATGAGTTGACTAGCAGTAGAACCGAAGCTCAACCTAAGCTGAAACCGAGTCAATGCGTGTATGGTACTAGCTTTGCTCCAAAGAATGGATCATAGAATCATGTTCATGAAGAACCACTACATGATGACTCTCCAAGCCCTGTAATGCCTCAAAGTGTTGGTGATCCCATGCCAGTAGCTCCTTCTCATAGTCCAGTTGTAATTGTGCCATCTCCAGAGAAGGATCGGTATGGGACCAAAGCTCAACCTCCAAAGCTCGGATATGAGAAGAAGACCCAATGGAAGAAGCAGCGGCCAATCACTCCAAGTCTGCCACTTGCAACATGGAACAATACTAAAGCATGGAAGCAAAAAGGCAAAGTAATAAGAGTGACACAAATGAGTTACCACAAGCTCCTTCACTGTCAGGGCCTTCTTTTCATTAGACAACCTGACAAGCAAGGCAACCACATCCTCTCTTACCTGAGAAGAAGAAGCACCATCTGTGCGTGCCTTGCGCTAATCAAAAGAAGAAACAAGGAATAAATTAGATTTCATAAGGCAACATAGTCAAAAGGCACAAGAAGTCTGCACCTCAGCCTCCAAAGATGCCTGAAGGGAGGAGACCTACTCCTCCAAGACTGAAATATGGGAACAGTATTGGGTTAGAATGGCCCGAGTATCTTGAAAAGAGGAGTTTTGTAAGAAAGAGCAATAGCATTCAAGAAAAGTAAAGACAGCGAGGAGATCTAACCTGAGTAGTAAAGTCAAAGAGATGGCCGTAGGCTGGGCATACTGATAAAGAAAATCAATGTCATTTATGGCCATGGAGAACATTAGGGTCCCCTCTGATTGCCAATCCTAAATGGTAGATCAATTCCTAACCTCCCAGTCTACCATGTAAATAAAATCATGGTCCCATGACTGAGTTGGGAGGAAGGAAAAGGGCACTACTTCTGAGGAGAGTCGAGGGTCCTCATGACTGTAGACACGCCAAATTGGCCTGATTCCGAGCCCCAGACTCTTATTCCATAGGCGATATTCTTTTTTCACCGTTACCTAATTCAGATTACCTCATGGACATGAGCTAAGGACATTGGTGGAGCCCCTTGTGAGTTGAGAATGGACCAATGATTTCCGGAATGATGCCGAAACCTTCAAGCGAGAGCCGCGCGTGAACTGTAAAAACACGAAGCCTGCTCGATGACCAACCTTGAATGGTCCATAATTGAAGGTCTCGGGAGTCCCACATATTTTCTGTAATATTCAGGGTTTCCGAGAAGTCATTTCGGTAGGCGTCGGTCAATGACGGCTTTCGTTACGGCCTTTTCGATCTGTACTGACACAGCTATCTTGGACCACGCGTTAGGCCTTTCTGGTCATCACCGGGTCTTTTCGGGTCATCCGGGTCGATTCTAGCCGAATATTTTCATCAATCATGGCCATATGTCCGGTTCGGTCAATTTTAGAGTTTCCCGACTTTTCAGAGTTTCGGTTCATGTTTACCGGGTTAATCTCAGATTTTTCGATGACTTTGGGTTTTCCGATCGTACTGGATTTGTTTGGTCATCATTTTAAGTCATCCCAAGTTGACCCGAGATTTCTCGACTGGAACCGTGCTCTTTCGGATCTTCGCCACGGGTTTCGGCTTTTCGCAAGAGGGTAAACCGGTAGAAATCCCCGTGCGAATGTCTCGGGAGTCATGCCAGATGGTTTACCAACTTTAGGAGGTGCGACTTAAGGTCCTCTTTCCAATGCAACAAATAGGAGCCGAATCGGACATCCCGTTTAAAAGATACGGCTCGCGGACCACGCGCGCAGGAGAGAGAGTCTACCGCGCCCCCGCTCCCTTTAAAGAGGAGGGCGCGCCCTGCGCGCCCTCAAAATGGGGGCGCGCCCTCACTTCGGGGGCACTCCCTGCGCGCCCCGTCTTCCTTTGAAAAGCGAGGGCGCGGTCAGTTTTTGGAAACCAGAAAATACCCCAATTAGCACCTTCTAAACCGGATTTTTGGAAGGTTTCTGGAGATGATTTTCGATTATTTGTACCACGCCCCCGGTTCGGGGGCACGTTACGTATGTCAAGTCAATTTTTAGCAATTTCTGGAAGATTCTGTCAATTTTTAGCAGTGAGATGCATAACGTGCCCCCGCTTCCTTTGAAACAGGGGGGCGCGTAGACCGCGCCCCCAAGGGGAGGGCGCGCCCTGTGCGCCCTCAGGTGGAGGGCGCGCCCTGCGCGCCCTCGCCTCCTTTGAAAGGCGGGGGCGCGGTCGGTCCAGTTTCCATTTTTGCACCGGTTTCTCTTCCCCTATAAATTGAGGGTCATTCTCAATGAACCAAGATTAATTCCCCGGGCCTAGCTCATCAAGAGGTCGTCCAAGCTCTCTCCCAAGGCCTTCCCGACGTCCAAAGCCGATCCGACGTCGATAGATCGATCCCGAAGCGAAGGAGAAGCCCGATCCATGCGTTCTGCAGCAACCTAACTTCATCGGCTTCTGTATAAAATATTAAGCTCCTTCTACAAAAGTTGTCAACATAGTAGTTGTTCCTCTCTTCGTCCTCTTTCATTTTCAACTAACGTCACTCGATTCTGACTTGCCGTTTGTTCGTGGCGATTGCTGCACTGAGTACGCGCATCCAGGTTCTATTTTCCACATCTGTCCACTTTCATAAATTTTACAGGATTATAAAGACATAATCAGGATAAGTCATAAACATAAGATCTCTTCCACTCCTAGTTATCCATCCATAGAAACAAATTTCACTCGATTCTGACATTGGGGTCGTCCGTAGAATTCTCTTCACCAAAGTCGCGCCAGGAGGGTGCAAGGCTACCCGAACCGGCTTGTTTCAACCATCTCGGCTTCAACTCAAGCCGATCCACTCCATAAGCTTCTTCAACTTATTTAACTTAGTTTATTTACTGTTTTAAAGAATCTTTTAGTTCATTTGAATTATTTTACATAAACAAAAAAATACAAAAAAGGGGTTAGGGCTCGCCCCAATCCGGTGAGTTGTATTCCAATTGCTTCTTTGTTTCATCTCTTCTTCTATAGTTACTACATTTCCCATAGTTCTAATCGGTTTCTTTCATTTGGTTTATTGTTCTAGTTGCACAGGTTGATCAAGCTAGCATCGGTTGGACTCTTCTTCATCGGCCGGCCGAAGAAGAAGAAGGTTGAACTCACATCCTTATCTCCCACGCTAAGGTACACACGGTCAACTTCTTTCTATTTACATTACATAAAGCGGAGCCCGCGGATCCTGGCGACCACAATTTCTCTTATCATGTTCTAAATTCATCTCCTGCTCACTCTCCTCCCACACGACCTGAACCGTCTCCGGTGCTCGAGCGACGCCGTGAGATGAAAGTTCGGGGATCAATGTGAGTGTGGGACCGAGGTGAGGATTTTACCGCTTTCCGAGTGTTTTCTGATTCACTCCCTTTCCCCTATTCCATCTTTCACCTTTTCTTGAGGTGCCGATTCGTAACCCGTTTCTGGAGTCGACAGCTTTTTGGCGACCACGGTGGGACAACCAATGTCTTCAACCGTGCTAGTTTGATTCAACTGTGCAACTACTTGTTTTCTGATTTGGTTCCCGCGTGAACCGGCTTGTCCTCTACCTCTTCCATGTCAATTTACCTTTAAACTTGCTGTTTACTCTTCCTTAAGATTGTCCCCCATGTGGACTTGATTTGCTTGCCTTTAATTTCAACTCGGTTCCCGCGTGAACCACTCTTTTCTTCTTATAAACTGGTTCCTGCGTGAACCACCTTTCTTTTTCAACTCGGTTCCCGCGTGAACCAACTTATTTTCAAATTTGTCCCCGCGTGGACCACCTCTTTACAGCACCTTCATATTGGCCCCACATGGCCCTCTTTCCATTTTGTCATCTTTTACACCGGTTCCCATGTTAACCACCTTTTTCTTCATTAAAACCGGTTCCCGCGTGAACCAACCCCTTTTCTAAACTGGTTCCTGCGTGAACCAAACCACTTTCAGATCGGTCCCCGCGTGGACCACCCCTTTGCACCACTTTATATTGGCCCCATGTGGCCCTCCTTTCCTTTTTCCAATCAAACAAACCGGTTCCCGCGTGAACCACCTCTTTTCCTTCAAAAACCGGTTCCCGCGTGAACCATCCATCTTTCCAAAACTCGGCTCCCGCGTGAGCCACTTTATTTTTAAACCGGTCTCCACGTGGACCTTCCTTTTACCTTCATTTCAGATTTGTCCCCACTTGGACACTCCATCACAAGCCGGTTCCCGAGCGAACCACCTTTTAGTTGCTAGTTGTTTGTTACTTGTTTTACTTTATCATTGCTTGTCTTGATTGCATTCACTTGTTTGATTTATTTAATAGCTTTCATTCATTACATGTTTGCATATTGATTGCTTCTTCTCCTCCTACCCTCCATTTTTTATTTTTGCATTAGCTTCTTGCATTGGGTACCGGACTTGCTCGGATCCGTAGGGCATTCGAGGCGGAGGCTCTCTCTCCCAACACACCCTCACCCTCCAAACACCTTCTTGGTGGATTCTTACCTCTCTTCTGGGATATTCCTTCCTAGTTGATTTGGTGGTTTCCATCAGGACCTCCGTAAGTCCCCATCCGTGGAGTATTCCTCTCCGCACGATTGGGCCGGTTGTACCACTTTCCCAAAACCAGAAGAACCCAAGTACCTACTCGTGGTGATTGAGTGATAACCTTAGGTCTTGAAGATTGAAGCAATAGGAACCATACCTACTTGAGTGAACAATTGCTAACAATCTATCTAATCTAAGGTTTCAACCCAAAAATTGTCGAGTAGTCATTTTAAAACCTTATTTGCATAACCTGCTTGCACACAACAATTGAAAACAACCAAAAAAAATTTATTCTTTCAAAACACCTAAAACAAAAAAATCTCTTTAATTTTTGTGTTCAACTTGCTTGCCAAACAACCAAATTGAAACCAAATCAAATCAAACAAACAATCATAACCAAACAAAAAAATCTCTTTGCATTTACACCTTTCACTTGCATTCTTTCAACCATTTTGTTAGAAAATTTGACAGGATGCCCATGATGCTAAGGTCTGGAAGACACATTGGGATGTCAGACTACTACGGGCAAGAAGAGGAGTACGAGACAGGCCACTACGAGTTGCAACAACCCATGGTCCAACCATAAGGCCATGTCAATGCTGTCAGGGAGCCAAAAATTCAAAATCCTACTCATCAACCTGCTTCACTTAGTGTGGATCAACTCCTCCAGGGTCTATCTTTCAATCTAGACCCTGAATCCTTTTCGCTTGTGCAATCTTTGACAAAGGGCAAGATGCCTGCCAATCAAGATCCGATCGAGGGAAATCAAGCCCCCTCACCACCCCAATCGGCAGTCAGGCCCTTGATCATCTCTTCTCCTGGGCAACCTTGCCGTATCTCTACTCACCCCGTTGTAGGGCATTCACATAATTCTGCACCAGTTCCTGTTTCCAACCCACCTCTTCCAACCCATTCACCTAATACCTTGCTCCGGTGGCTCAAGAATCCAGCCTTACCCAAGCGTTCATGGATAAACTTAACCATATGGATGAGCGCTTTGAAGAGTTGAAGCACCGCCTAGATTCAAAAGCCACCCCAGAAATTTTTGTCCCATCCTTCCCGGTCCTACATCTCCCTCCTTCTGAAATACCAATCTTTCAACACTATAAAGGGACCGGGAATCCCTTTAACCACCTAAAAAGCTTTCTCTATGACTTTGTCGGTCATTGGAGGGATCCTCCCTTGACTGGTTTTATTCTCTTGATTCTATTGAGGCAGCAGATTTCGACATTGTTAAGGCGAAGTTTCTGCAGAGATACAAGGATCGGGTGGGGCCAGCCTACTCGATAACTGATCTAATTGCCGAGAAGATGAGGCCGGATGAAGACTTTGCCAAGTTTGCTGATCGATGGAGGGGAATGGCTGAGAGGCTAGTTGATACCATCTCAGAAGGGGAGCAGGTGAGGATGCTCATTGGGAATACCACACCTAACCTTTGCAACCTCCTAATCATGCACTGCCCAACTACCATGAGTGAGCTATGCGATAGCGCCCGATATCTCCAAGCCCACTTCAAAGACGCATCCATGATCAACCCATTCAACCCCAAACCCCGTAAC
This sequence comes from Cryptocoryne crispatula var. balansae, assembly GCA_036172225.1. Classification (NCBI taxonomy): domain Eukaryota; kingdom Viridiplantae; phylum Streptophyta; class Magnoliopsida; order Alismatales; family Araceae; genus Cryptocoryne; species Cryptocoryne crispatula. Next base: position 25,167,055 of record CM069925.1, read on the forward strand.
ACTTGAAAGCCTACACCTGTAGGGGGCCCACCACCAAAGGGGTAGTAAATAGCTAGAGCGTCAATGCCATGGGTAATCAGGGTGGGTATCGCCAAAGCCAATACCGTAACCCACCACCCAACCAACAATACTGCCCAGCTCCTCAACCACCTCCTCAGCCCCAGCAACAATTTGCATACAACCGAGCACCACCACAGCAACCCACCTACAACCGAGCACCCCAGCAACAAAATGCCTACAACCGAGCGCCTCAACAACCTGTCTACAACCGACCACAACCACAACAACAAACTTACAACCAAGTGCCACCACCAGCCGACCGACCTAGGAGGGGGGACCCAAGAGAGAGTATTATTCTCAACTGCCATTCCCCCTTACCGATATTTTCAATGCACTAATGGCTGAACAGCAGTTGGTGCTTCCAAAGGAAAGAGAAGGATGGCCGGCGAATGTTGACATGACAAAGTACTGGGCCTACCATCGGTATCCTGGGCACACGGTGGATGTTTGCTTCCAATTCAAAGACTACATTCATGACCTCAACGATCAGGGGAACATTGATTGGGGATAGATGGGAGAATCCATTCAAGCAATGAAGGCACGACAGAATCAACCACGGCGGCAGCAAGCACAGCAGCAGCCCGGCCTGGGTATAGTCCAAGATCCACTCCCGGTACATGCACCCGTACAAGCACCGGCACCAGTACCACCAAACCAACGACTCGGCCTCGTCCACTCCGCCATTGAGGAGTCAACCCACCATTCCCAGGGTTGGCAAGTTGAGGATCAAACCGCCTCCATGCCCACCAGACCAACCCCACCAACAAACCGCACCACACTCTCCATACCAAGAGTTGCCCCCAACCCACAAACTACCCAAACACCACTACCCTCACCAACCATTAACCCTCCACAGCACCTAATCATTAGACCGCCACCAGCATCCCAACCAGCACCCCAACCATCACCTAACCTACCAACCACCATTAATCCTCCCCGTCTAATCATTAGACCACCACCAACACCCCAAACATCACCTAACCTACCAGCCTCCACCACCCCTCGGCCTCTCATTATCCAACCATCACCCAACCGACCAGTCACCTCCACTCCTCGACCCCTCATCATCTGACCATCACCACCAACACCCCAACCATCACCCAACATACCGGCCTCCACCAATCCACGACCCCTCATTATTCGATCCTCACCGCCCTTACCTACCACGGGCCCCTCAACATCCCAACCAACCCTACCATCACCATCATCACCACTCCCCCCTACCATGCTGGCGCCGGTACTTCGTAGCGGGAGGATGTTCCAATGGGTCTTCCCCCAGGCCGGGATGCAACCACAGGAGCAGGCAGAAGAGGAGGTGGTAGAAGAACCGTTGCCCGGCACGACATATGACTTGTTGAAACATATAGACAAAATGCCGGCACAGATTTCAATTCTGGAGCTAATAAAGAGGTCGAAGAACCATCAGGACATTCTACAACAATACTTGTAGCGGGTCATGGTCAATGAGGACCTCCCACCCGAGAAGATCATTACTGTCCTGACCCCGAGGAGTGAGCATCCGGCACTTACATTTACACAGGAGGAGTTGGCACGGCCAGAGATCAAAAAGTATGCTTTGCGCATTGCAGTAGTCATCAGAGGCGTGGAGATCAAATCTTGCTTGATTGACACCGGAGCATCTATAAATGTCATGCCGCCAGAAACATTGCAACTTTGCGGCATCTCCGATGAAGAAATCGAGCCTTCTGCCATCACGGTGACAGCCTATGACAACTATCGGAAGCCGGCACGGGGGGTGGTTACGTTGGAAGTAGGGCTCGGGCCATGTACTGTCACCGCCGAGTTTCATGTTCTAGAATTGGACCCTACATTTAAGGCTATTTTGGGGCGCCCATATCTTGAGGCAATAGGAGCTGTTGCCTCCACTAATCATCAATGTCTGAAGTTCCCATACAAGGGCCAGGTGATTAAAGTAACCAACATCCCCATTCTAAATGATGTGGATGACCCCTCTTCTGCACTGCCAGTATCAAAATTTGTCCAGCCGTTGGTTTCAACTACAGAGCTGCTTGAGGTCATGATGATAACGATGCCTCCAGATACAGTTGCGTGGCGGATAATGAAAGGTATGGGCTATCAACCAGGAAAAGGGTTGGGAAAGGAACTGCAGGGGGTTGTACACTCCATTAAAGTCGTACAAAGACCAAAGAGGCACGGGCTTGGCTATGAACCCAGTTTCATTCTGAGGATGGTCTACCGGCCAAAAAATGCCATGGGACTCCAAAAATTCTTTATCAAAGGGGAGACCATGATGATGGCCGGAGACGAAGAAGAAGAACCAGTCAAGAGGAATAAGGCACCAGAGCAAGAGGAGGAAGTTGACAACCTGAGTTCATCTTTGGCTCGGTTGTTCACAGAGAAGGAAGAACCAGTCGAGGGCAAGTCCATTCTTAAACAACTTGTCCAATCAAACTCACCTCCAATCAACATCCCACGTGAACCGTATCCTACGGTCACGTATTTCAAAATCCTCATGCTCTCCCTCCTAGATTCGCTTGATGGCTATCTAGCCCAATTCCTACTTCTGGGCCGAAATGGCCACCCAAACTGATCACTGGGCCTGATAGCCCATTCAAATCTTCTTACTCCACCAGGCTTCTACGCCCATTTCAATTCAACAATCTTGGGCCCGCATGCCCACCAATCGGGCCCACGTGCCTTTTAAATTTCTTTTCTAGCTTTGGGTCCACGTGCCCACCACTTGGGCCCACGTGCCCCTTAGATCTTTTCACTAGCTTTGGGCCTATCTGCCCTTTTATTGTCATTGTCGGGCCCGCGAGCCCATTTTTCTCTTGTTTGCTTAAGCTTTCGACTTTTGCTCGAGCCCCACCGGCTCATTTTCTTTCCGTTATTGAAAATACCCAAAAAAAAACGTCTTCTCACAAACTCAGTTTTCCATTGAGGAGACGTCTCTACTTGTCTTGAAGGGTGCTCCCAACCAGGGACCCCTCTTCTCCAACTCACTGATTGATCTGCTCGATCCTTCACCCACTGTAGATACCACCTTTTCAATTCCGTCTTCGCTAGGAGTAGTTAGGATAGGAAAGAAGAAAATTCGAGGTAAACGTGTTCCAGAGAGATATCTCCAACAAATAGCTCAAAAATGCAAGGAATGTGCAAGACTGCCAAGCTTTTTAGAAAATGCTATCCAGCTTGACAAAATCCAATATGAGGATGAATTCAATGTAGATCATACACTGGGAGTTTACGAGGTTTTATCAGAAAAGGATCCTGATTTCGAGGATGGAATTGAGGACTTGGCTGATGCATATGCATCTGGACTTAAAAAGTTAGAAGAACCATTAGCCACGGTGGATGAACCGACAAAAGAATTGAATCTCGGAACACCGAAAGATCCCAAGACAATCCTCCTAAGTGCAAACCTCACTCCCACTGAGAAACAGAGCTTAATTAAAATTTTTGAAGAATATAAGGACATGTTCGCATGGACATACGAAGACATGCTGGGGTTAGACAACTCGTTAGTTGAACATCGTTTAACTTTGAAACCTGGAGCTACCCTGGTCAAACAAAAATTAAGGAGATTCCACCCTGATGTTTCACTTAAGATGAAAGAAGAGGTTGATAAGTTACATCAAGCAAGATTCATTAAGGTTGTTCTTTATCCACAATGGGTGGCAAACATAGTCCCTGTCATGAAGAAGGATGGTAGAGTTCGGATCTGTATAGACTTCAGTGACTTGAATCGAGCGTGTCCTAAAGATGACTTTCCTCTACCTCATATTGATGTACTAGTTGATAACACTGCTGGATTCGAGATGTTGTCAATCATGGATGGCTATTCTGGTTATAATCAAATCCGGTTGGCCGAAGAGGACCAGGAGAAGACCTCGTTCACCACACCTTGGGGAACCTATTGCTATGTCGTCATGCCCTTTGGACTGAAGAATGCTGGTGCTATGTATTAGAGGGCCATGATGGCTATCTTTCACGACATGATGCATACCTTTGTAGAGGTGTACGTGGATGACCTGGTCGTTAAGTCCAAAAGCCGAGAAGACCATCCTAAAGTGCTAAGAAGGGTCTTGCAAAGGGCTAGGGAATATAAATTGAAGATGAACCCAAAGAAATGCACATTTGGAGTATCCTCAGGAAAATTGTTGGGGTTCATAGTGAGCAAAAGGGGCATAGAGATCGACCCAAACAAGGCCAAGGCAATCATTGGTATGCCTCCTCCGAGAAATATGAAAGAACTTCGAGGATTAATCGGGAGGCTACAGTTTGTCCGCCGGTTCATCTCGCAACACTCCCAAAGATGTAAACCTTTCTATGAGTTGACCAAGGCGGGGGCCGAGTTCAAATGGGATTCGAAGTGCCAGGATGCATCTGATGGATTGAAAAGATACTGGCTAGTCCCCCTGTGCTTAGACCACCAGTCCCTGGCAAGCCCTTAGTTTTATACATCTTGGTTTTGGAGAATTCTCTTGGGGCAGTCCTTGCACAAGTGGATGAAGAAGGAAAAGATAGAGCAACTTACTACTTATCAAAGATTTTTGATCCATGTGAGCAGAAGTATACTGTAGTGGAGAAGACCTGTGCTGCACTAGTCTAGGTAGTTCAGAAGCTTAAACACTATTTCTTAGCTCATGAGGTCAATCTTATTGCCCGCATCAATCCCATCAAATTCCTTCTGGAGAGAAATGTTCTAACTAATTGGTTAGGTCGCTGGAAGAGCTTCCTTTCACAATTTGATATCACCTATGTTCCCCAGAAGGTGATTAAGGGCTATGCCATTGCCGAACATCTAGCCCATCACCCTATACCCCTCTTTGATCCAGTCCAGTCGGAGCTCACGGATGACGAACTAATGTTGATCCTATCTTCCCATCTTTGGACATTATATTTTGACGGGGCTCTGAATTCACACGGTAAGGGAACAGGAATGGTCCTTCTATCACCCGAGGGTGTCACCATTCCACAGGCATTTCAGCTTGACTTCCCAGCAACCAACAACATAGCTGAATATAAAGCCTTGCTGGCCGGGCTAGAGGCCGCTCATTTCTATGGTGCCACGGAATTGAGGGTGATAGGTGTAAGGAATCAATATATGACAGAGGAAAAATTTTGATTTCATAAAACCATGATCTTTGCCTTGATCGATGCCGAACGAGTAAAACCGGGAACCGAATATGAAGTAGAACGAGAGTACCTCATGGGATTTCTCAAATCCCTCACCATGGATGAAGAGAGGACATTCCTCCTTACTGAAAACTGTTCAAGTGTCCGGTCTCTAGCGGTATCCACACGATCTGCTTCAATAAACGAGTTCTCTCTTCCTTCGGGCCTCTAGAAACCTTCCAGATCCAAGCTTGACCATGGGAGATCGCCTTCTAGAGGAGAGAGGAGGGAGAGAGGAGGCTTGGGACGTGCTCCAGCCCTATGGCTTGTTAGGGTTTGGCTTCATAAGCCATTTATATATATAGAAGATGAAATTTTTCACAAAAACCCAAAATTTCAATAAAATTACGTCCATGCCCTCATCTTATTGACCAGATCTATTGTGTGTAGGGGTGTCAATGGGCCCGGCCCGGCCCGGCCCGAGGTCGGCCCGCTTAGGGCCCGTTCCAAAATATATTGGCCCGGCACAACCCGGCCCGCACTACATTGTTGGCCCGGCCCGACCCGGCCCGCAAAAATTATTGACTTGGCCCGACCCGGCCCGGCCCGACCCAACTATATATTTTATAAATAAATATTTATTAAATATGATAAATTTAATTATTTAAGATAATATTATAAAATTAATAATAATTTAATTAAAATATATTTTTAATAAGTAAAAATGATGTTTTTGACATAAAAAATTGAAAGTTATTTGGCCAGTTTTAGCCCGCGTCGGCCCGCTTCGGCCCGTATGTCGGCCCGACTAAAGCCCGCGGGCCAAAATGTTTGGCCCGTCAAATGACCCGCAGCCGGCCCGGCCCGCGAACCCGTGGGCCGGCCCGGCCCATTGCCACCCCTAATTATGTGTGACCCACTAGGCCCAATAGTCAATTTGGTTAAAGCCTTAATTAATTTAAAAGAACAATTCCTTTAAATTAAATCAAAACCGTTATCCGATAACAGTTTTTACGGCTTTCTGATCATAAAAGGTACAAGCCACATCCTATGATCCCAAATGACTTTGGGGAGTTAAATAACATCCATTGAGCCTTTCCATCATCAATTACCAAACGGATTTAAATCCTCGTTCATACAATGTCCCGGTCGGTCAGGGGTTCGGCACTGACTATCAACCCCTAAGTATTCCAACACTATGAAATCTTGTACTCATGAATGGATCAACTGAAAAACTCCTTTTCCAATTATCCTATATACCTTGGCCAAGGATTTAGAGTACTATCCATAGGACATTCTCTCTCTCCTACCGAGAGTGAACGATCCCCTATTGTCCGCTCAATTGCCTCCACCAGGTTTCCCATATACCCAATCCATTAACTATATAGGACCACAATACTAAGTGATCCATCAGTCAATAGTCAAAGTACATTGTACGCCTAGCAAGACATCTTTGGCGACTCAGGTCAAAGATCCAACCGTGCTATTGTGATGTAAGAATAACCTGATAGACAGTTCGGTAAGATACTGATCAGGTTTTCTTAAATTGGTCAGTTCAGTGAACTCATTCCAATAATGAGCACCTATGTGTGTATCTCAGTGTCCCCACACTGATGACCAATGATATCGATCATTCTCATCAGATGAGAAGACATCACACACACTAGTCTATCCGGATTCTTGATGTCCCGTTTCAAGGATCCTATGACTAGGAACATTTAGATCACATACCTCTAGATGATCGATCTCATTATCATGATCTCATCATGATTCAATCATCATTGCATGTGATCAAGGACTTCATTACGATATACGCTTCTAATAAAAGCTAGTAACGAAGTTTTGCCTATTTAATTGAATGAGATATTCCTAGAAATGTCGAATCATATCATATGTGATTGGCTTGTAGGGCATACATTTCTATCAATCTCCCACTTGCACTAAAGCCAATCACCCATCTGGCTGATCTCTATCAGCTCAAGGTGAAGCTCAAACACTCTTTGATTATCTGCTTCAGTTAGTGGATCTGTAATGTTATTAACGGAAGATACTCTATCTTTAATTATATCTCTATCAACTGCATTCTCTCTGATTCTATGGTATTGCCATAGAAGTTTGAAACTTCTAATGAGACTTTGGCTCTACCCCATTATTTTCTCAAAAAAATACACTTTCAGAGAAAGTTGGGACAATCCCATAAGCTTGATGAACATCTTCATCTAGTCAGCTTCTCAAGCAATATACAGTCATTATTCAATCTACTTTAGATTAGTTGTAGAATTAGAAGTGTTCTCTTGCATGGAACTCTTCCAGCTCACTGCACCACCATTATATTGACTTATTATCAGACTTATCTGATTAGAAGCTTGTGTTCATAAAACTACAAGACTTCAAGTCTTATCCTCCATACATTAGAGATATATCCTTAGTGCTTCTCAAGTACTCAAGGACACATCTCTTAATTATCATGTGACTCTCACAAGGATTTACTTGATGAATGCTCATAACACTTAGAGCATTAATGAAGTCATGTGCATAGCATCACAAATGTGATAGGTCCTATTGCAAAAGCATAAGGGCTATACTAATGTGATCTCTTTATCTCTTAAGAAGTCTACAAAGACATCTCTTTAAAGAAATCAACTCCACACTACATAGGTAAGAAACCTATCTTGGAGTTTACCATGTCAAACTCTTTAACTATGGTAACTACGCACACGAATTGGGTAAGGCCAAGAAACCTTTTAGATCTATCTCCATAGATCTTAAAACCCATATTAAGTTTGGATGATCAATTGATAACTAGGCTCACTTATGATAACATACTTACTTCATTCTTAATGAGTAGTATGTCATACATATATCATGTCAAGAAGATTATAGCACTCCCACTTATCTTATATGAAAATACAAGGCATATCTTCATTCTCAATGAAGTCATAAGATTTAATCTCATTAAATCTTATCTACCATCTATGGGAAGTTTTACTTGAGTCCATAAATGGACCTTATGCACACACTATTTGGATGTTTTGGAACTTGATTCCCAAAGGTTGTATCATATACACTTGTTTCTCAAAATAACATAAATAAACACTTTCTTAACATCCATTTGACATATCCTATAGTCATAGTGTGTAACAATCAAATCCGAATGGATTAATTCCATGGCATAGGTAAAAGGTCTTATCTTAGTCAACTATTTGACATAAATGATATCCCTTTTAACTATCCTTACTTTGATTTGAAGGTCTCTACCTTCTAATATACTTCAATCTATTCTTTAGTGATCCATTTATACCCTATAGATACTAAATCCTTAGGTGGATCAATCAAGTTCTGAACTTGATTAGAATAGATAGAGTTTATATCGGATTTTTTTATTATTTCTTCCCATTTTGAATCAATATCTCATATTGCTTCAATATAAATCCTAGGATCATTATCCTTTTATCTTATGTCTCGTTTCTTCCATCAAAGATATGTCTCACATATCTCTTAGGTTGATTGGACATAAGAAAAGATCTATTATTTATCCTTGTGTAAATATAAACTAGTACCTTAATAAAAGTATCCATGGATTGTGGGACTGGAACACCTTCCATTTATACCTTGCTCCCATTGTCTTTCTAAAGAAGGGACTCTTCCTCTAGAAATATGGAGAGATGAGCAACTCATACCCTTCTCCCTAAGGGAGGCATTAATATCCTTAAGTTTCCTTAGGATATCCTACAAGCCAACACTTTGTAGTCTTATATTCCAACTTGATAGGGTTATACTTCCTTACCAAGCCAGACATTCTGAAACCTTAACTTGCTTAAGGTCAAGCTTTAATCCCTTTCCATATCTAATATGGAATAATTGGAATAGACTTGAAAGGTACCGATTTAAGATCAAATGTCTATATTGAGTGCTAACTCCTAAACAGACAAAGAAGAATTTTGCAAAGGTTGTCAATGTCCATATTATGTCCTACACAATATGACTTCTCATTTTAGTTACTCAATTAAGCTAAAATATATAAGAGGTGTCCATCAAAATTAGATTATACTATCCTTCCTTTATGTGTGAATTATTACTTAAGTATCCCCTCTTTGATCTCATCAAAGAGTTCTAATACTCTTTTCATTAATATTTCCTCTTCATTCTTAATCTCAAATAATTTCTCGAAGGTTTTGGATTTTTACTTCATAAAGTACATATGTCCATACCTAGAGAAGTCATCTTTGAAAATTAATGAAGTTGAAATATTATCCTCTAACATTAATAGATATGGGCTAACATGCATCTAGATGCATGAGTTCTATAAACTCTTTAGCCCTCTCTCCATGTCTAACAAATGAAGAGTTGGTCATTTTGCTTAATAAGATAAGACTTACATATAGTTAATGATTCTAAATCATTTACCTATATGTTACTATCCGAATAGTACTCCTTAAGTCTTCTCTTATAAATATGACCATACTACTAAACAATAGATTGATCAATATCAATCTACTTGGCCTAATGAGGATTTTTCACACATATTATAAGAGCATACATATCTGATATAAATAAACTTTTTATTATGCTCCTACTGATAAACACTTTACCAGTTATCATTTTCATACCATAGAATAAATCATCATTTATTCAACTAGGAAATGAAAACAATATTCTTATAGAAGGATAATTAAGACAACTCTAGAAGGCTATAGAAAATTTATATCTCCCACTAGTAATGATGCAACATTTTGTACCATTTCATATGTAGGTCAACAATCTTCTTTAAACCTTCAGTTACTTGCTATTATCTACAACTCATTGTGGATATATGATGCATATCTGGTATCTCATACTATTATATGCATTCCTAGTATCTTATACTAGAATACACATACATAGTATCTTATACTATCAAATGTGTATATAAGACAAGTAAATATTAATGACATAGATACATGGAGCTTCTCAAGCTCCACCTTTGCATTATGTGCAATAAACTTTGCACTTCTTCTTCTACTTACCATCATCATGATAGTAGAGGAATGCTATGTCAAATTTGGGTTATAATATCTTGACTCACTTCTTTGACTTTTAACTATCACTATCTATTTCTATCTAATGATCTTACTTCTTTCTATTGGTCTTACCAATAAGAAGTATTCAAGATGTATTATTCTTCATCTCCTTTAATTAGCTCATCACCATGAGCCATGATGGATATCAAATCTATCTATCCATGTTGCCACTACTAATTTTATCTGATAGAGGCTAACATCTGATATAAGGTAATTAATACATCTTTTCAATGAGATAAGATCTTATCTTCTCTCACTTCATTAGATAGTGTAGGAGATACTTACTTCTCAAGTAGGATAGTCAATAGGTCAACTATGAGAACTATTCTCTTAGTTCTAAACTGATATAAGAAGTGTGAGCCATTAAAATACTTAGCATCTAGCATGCAAGATTAATGGTGGTTTATAATATTCTACAACAGAGATATAATTATATTAACATTAGAGACATTCATTAAAATTAAGATATGGTCTTTCATCCTAATTTATACTTCCACTAACTTTCGACGAATTTGCATAACCCTCATTATGCAAAGACGGGATATCACGATAACATCCTAGTGGGGACCAAGACCCTACTAACTTTATGGTGATAACCTTGTGGGAAACACAACAAGTCATCCCATACTTAATAGGTAGGTAACTTTTACCAATTGCAACTCATGCAATTCTTAGTCATTTAGCCTCTAGAGTTATAACCTTGTGGGAAACACAACAAGTTATATACTCTAGTTAGGTCAAATCCGCTTGTTACGTTATGAGAATGGATTCTTAACATAGCCCTTGTGGGAAACACAACAAGGCCATGCAGTGGTCCACCCCAAAGTTCGGCAAAATGCCTTAGCCATGATCACCAATCCCTTGCTGAATGAGTCTTGTGGGAAACACAACAAACTCATCCAATCTAAGATTGTCTCATCAAGACCATAACAACGGAAGGCTACGTGAGTCATTCTTAATGTCTCACGTTTATCGACCTAATTAGAACGAGGAGGGATTTTATTTTAGTCTCATCAACATAGGTGCTACATATAAATATTAATATACCTTTGGAATATCATATATTTAAGGTATAATCTATAGCACACACCACATATCAAATATACATTAATACATAGGTGATCATGGACTTAACCCTAAGCATACACCTAAGGCACCCCTATAGGTGCAATTCCTTGCTTCAGAAGCTTGAGTTGGCATGCTCCCACTTCAGAAGGGTGCTTCTCCAAGTGGTCCCGCTCTCCATTCTATCACGAGCCGGCTTCTAACCATTACAAGCAGCTAAAGGGTACACAGACCCACAAATGTACAACTCATAATAAGAAACCTTGGTTTTAACCAAGGGGAGTACACAAATGGGGAGGAGGTAGAATGTACAATCAGATTGTATAGAGAGAGAGGAGGCACACGTAGGCCCCATTTAATAACATAACCAACTTAATTAACCAAGCAATCAAAAGCAAAGCATATTTAAGTCCATGATCACCTCCATACACACACCAACATTCATCACATGAACATAGAGCGCATACGTGATAATTATATGAGATATATCATATATACCATCATAAAATTATATACTGTAATTTTGAAATTCCAAATTTCATGCTTGTCGAATTTTCATAAAATAAATAACATGAAATGCACATATAAACAATTTACATGCATAAGACAAGCAATATAAAATATTCAGATTATTCATGCTTTTCCAAAATTTCTAAGAGCATTAAATTAATGTCCAAATCATAATTCTTCAAAATCATATTTTTCAGAATTTATTTGAACACTAATTTAATCAATAAAGATTTTAAAACAATTTTAAAATCATTTATAAAATGATTCTATGGCAACCAAAGTCCAAAACTATTTAACAGGTTAATAAACATTTTACAAACCTATTAAATAATTTCTCAGAACTTATATAATCATTAATTTCATTAATTTTGATCTTAAAACAATTTTAAAATCAAAATAGTAGAATTCAATGACAAAATAGTAAAACTCTATTTAATAAGTCATTAAACACTTTAATAACTCATTAAATAAATTCTACAATTTTTAAGAATTTTTCTAGAATTTTTTGGCAATTTTTCGGATTAAAAGTGAATTTTAAACAATTTAAAAATATTTTCAAAATAAATAATTGGCGGCGCAATGCGCCGGCCAATCGGCGTCGGCCACGGCACCGGTGGGCACAACGCGGCAATGCCACGTACCCCCCCGGGTGCGCCGAGCCGCCGGCGGCCGCGCGCTGCGCGCCCGCGTGCGCCGGCGCGCGCCTCCTGCGACAACGTGGGGCGGCCGCGTACCCCGCCCGGGTGCACCGTCCTTCCGCCACGTACCCCACCCCCCGCGCTGGTGGGTCCGGATCCGATCCGGACTCCTCCTTCTTCGCCCGATAAGGGCTGGACAGAGTGCGGAAACCCTAGAAAAGCGCCGACTTTCGGGCCTGATTTGGGGGGTCAAACGGTGTCCAAAAAATTCGAAAAAATATGAGTTGGAATCCTTAAACAATAAGGATTCTATTTATAGAAGTTTAATCTCATTAAAAATTCTATCCAATGCGAAGTTTCAGGAGGAAGTTGCCACGGCCGCAATTAAACCAAAACGCAAATACCTATCAAATCCGGCACCTCCAAGGGCCATTGAGTGTCCAATAACTTATGGAAACTCTAGGAAACTTAATTTCCTATCTTCCTATGTCATTATACAGAGGTATTTGAGTCCAAATAGGTAAGTTCATCAACTCCCTTAATTTCGGCCGGATTTTCGGATATGATCATCTTAGCAACTTTCCAAACTCATTCCGGACTCTCAGGATAGGCAAAATTCATGAGGTTTGCGTCATTAGAAAGATCTCATCCACTAAAATCCAATGAATCTAACAACACACAGTTTATTATCTCATACAAACTGTGGTGATCAAATCAAAACTGCTCTGTATACAGTTTCGGGAAAGCAAAAATCATATGAAATCAAGCCAATTTCGATTCAACTTCGACCAAGGCTTCAACCGGGCTCTGATACCACTGTAAGGAATCAATATATGACAGCGGAAAAATTTTGATTCCATAAAACCATGATCTTTGCCTTGATCGATGCCGAACGAGTAAAACCGGGAACCGAATATGAAGTAGAACGAGAGTACCTCATGGGATTTCTCAAATTCCTCACCATGGATGAAGAGAGGACATTCCTCCTTACTGAAAACCGTTCAAGTGTCCGGTCTCTAGCGGTATCTACACGATCTGCTTCAATAAACGAGTTCTCTCTTCCTTCGGGCCTCTAGAAACCTTCCAGATCCAAGCTTGACCATGGGAGATCGCCTTCTAGAGGAGAGAGGAGGGAGAGAGGAGGCTTGGGACGTGCTCCAGCCCTATGGCTTGTTAGGGTTTGGCTTCATAAGCCATTTATATATATAGAAGATGGAATTTTTCACAAAAACCAAAACTTCTATAAAATTACGTCCATGCCCTCATCTTATTGACCAGATCTATTGTGTGTGACCCACTAGGCCCAATAGTCAATTTGGTTAAAGCCTTAATTAATTTAAAAGAACAATTCCTTTAAATTAAATCAAAACCGTTATCCGATAACAATTTTTACGGCTTTCTGATCATAAAGGGTACAAGCCACATCCTATGATCCCAAATGACTTTGGGGAGTTAAATAACATCCATTGAGCCTTTCCATCATCAATTACCACACGGATTTAAATCCTCGTTCATACAATGTCCCGGTCGGTCAGGGGTTCGGCACTGACTGTCAACCCCTAAGTATTCCAACACTATGAAATCTTGTACACATGAATGGATCAACTGAAAAACTCCTTTTCCAATTATCCTATATACCTTGGCCAAGGATTTAGAGTACTATCCATAGGACATTCTCTCTCTCCTACCGAGAGTGAACGATCCCCTATTGTCCGCTCAATTGCCTCCACCAGGTTTCCCATATACCCAATCCATTAACTATATAGGACCACAATACTAAGTGATCCATCAGTCAATAGTCAAAGTACATTGTACGCCTAGCAAGACATCTTTGGCGACTCAGGTCAAAGATCCAACCGTGCTATTGAGATGTAAGAATAACCTGATAGACAGTTCGGTAAGATACTGATCAGGTTTTCTTAAATTGGTCAGTTCAGTGAACTCATTCCAATAATGAGCACCTATGTGTGTATCTCAGTGTCCCCACACTGATGACCAATGATATCGGTCATTCTCATCAGATGAGAAGACATCACACACACTAGTCTATCCGGATTCTTGATGTCCCGTTTCAATGATCCTATGACTAGGAACATTTAGATCACATACCTCTAGATGATCGATCTCATTATCATGATCTTATCATGATTCAATCATCATTGCATGTGATCAAGGACTTCATTACGATATACGCTTCTAATAAAAACTAGTAACGAAGTTTTGCCTATTTAATTGAATGAGATATTCCTAGAAATGTCGAATCATATCATATGTGATTGGCTTGTAGGGCATACATTTCTATCAATAGGTGATAGCCAACTAATCCTTCGCCAAGTCCTAACCAAATACCGAACCTCTCATCCCAACCTCAAACCTTACCAAGAACTCACCTCTTTCTACATCAAACTCTTTTCCAAGCTCACTTTTGTCCATGTCCCTCGAGCTCAGAACATCCTTGCTGATGCCCTAGCCTCCTTAGCTTCATCTCTAACAGTCCCGCTAGGTAGACAGGTGCGGACTATCTTTGTCCGTAGAAGGTTGATGCTGGCAATTAAGGATGGTCGATTTCTGAAGGTCAAGGAGATATTTGGTAGAAAGGAATATCTAGAGCACTAAGAGGAAGTTTCTCTAATCGAGTTGGAAGAGTTAGATGAGGGTGAGAGGCCTTGGTTTGATGAGATTGCAAGGTATTGCCAAGATCAGTCATATCCACCTGGATCCAATGCAAAAGAGAAGAAGGCCATCAGGAGAGTATCCCAGAGGTATACCATTCTAGAAGGGGTGCTCTACAAGAGGAGTCTGAGCGGAATCTTGCTTAGATGCGTTGATGAAGAGGAGGCAGAATTGGTGCTTAAGGAAGCACATTCCAGGGTTTGTGGGGGCCATGTCAATGCTCAAGCTCTTGCCAAGAAAATCATCAGGAAGGGGTATTATTGGCCAACCCTAGAAGAGGATTGCTCCATCTTTGTCCGGCACTGTCATTCTTGCCAACTTCATATTGACAAGATCCATTCTCCCACATCTTCCCTTCATCTAATTCATGCCCCATGGCCCTTCGCCATGTGGGCTTTCGATATCATTGGCCCTCTAAGTGATCTTAACTCTGAAATCCGTTCCAAATCGTTCATCCTGATGGCAACATAGTACTTCACCAAGTGGGCAGAAGCGGAAGCGTTCGTGGAGATCAAGGCATCAACATTGTGCTCCTTCATCAAACGCAACATCATAGCCAGGTTTGGGATACCCAGCGACATCATCACCGACAACGGACCGCAATTTCTCTCTGAAGATCTGCATGATCTTTGCAACAGGTACCGCATTGCATTGCATCATTCATCTCCTTATTACCCGCAAGGCAATGGTCAAGCAGAAGCCACCAACAAAACTTTGATTAAAATCATTAAAAAAACCTATAAGTCTAGCAAGTTCGCGGACTGGCCAGATAAGCTTGTAGATGCCCTATGGGCTTATCGTACTTCTGTGTGGACCCCCACTGGTCAAACCCCGCATGCTCTCGCATATGGGATGGAAGCGGTTGTCCCATACGAAGTACTCCTTCCATCACTCCGAGTTCAGCTCGATAGGGACATCCCTGTCGATGAGAGACGAGAATCTCTTCTTGCACAACTTGAACTCCTAGATGAAAGAAGGTTGGCCACCTCCGAGCATGCCCGGACTTATCAGAACAGATTGAAAAGGTTTTATCAAAAGAGGGCGGTAGAGAGAAAGTTCGAAATTGGTGAGATGGTAGTCAAACGCATATTCGTTAAGCCGGGTGGTCCCCGCTCCAAGTTGCAACCTAACTGGGAAGGGCCTTTCGTTATAACTAAAAAATATCCAGGCAATGCATATGAGCTAACCAACGCCGATGGAGAAAAATTGAACCATCCATGGAATGGCGTTTACCTCAAAAAATATTTTCCTTGAAAAAAAAATGGAGAATGTCTGGTATGATGTTAAGTCATCGATCCTAGGGTGTTCGCTAGAGGACAAGGGTAGACATCACCCTGCACACACAACACCTCCCGATCCCAGAATCCAGACAGCTTGACACTCGAGAGAGGCAAGGCAGAACCCTGAAGGCGGAAAGTAAATCTTACCCTATTCTCTTCCATTCGGTCCAAGATAGGTGAAGGGGACTAGAGGAGGATAGTATCGAAAATGCCCGCCGCCTTAGTAGAAGGCCATCTCATAGGGTGCAAAAGGGTGCCAAAAGATGGGCAATGAACCCCACAGGTTTAAACAAATATGGGCCTGTCTGAATGAGCACCGGAAGAGTAGAAAATGAAGAAAAGGCACCAAAAGATGGGCAACGACCCCACAGGTCAAAGACTTGTCTAAGTAAGTGCCACATGTAGAAAAGACCCGAAGAGGCCGAACCCCAACGGGCAATTTGGGCATAAGTAGAGAGACTCTCCTCAACACCCCCAAATCCTATCAAAGACTTCCTCTATTATTCTTCCATCTTAAAACCCCTAGGGTAGGGTAAACTATCCAAACTCAGGGGGAATCCAAACCGATCAAAAGAAGAGGGCAAGAAAGATTCTTGGTAGAGAACCTTATTATCACATGGTGTTTACCACTTGAATCTAGATTAACACTCAAAGACCGATGAATTGTCTCAATACCGGCACATTCTCCACAAAAATCCAAAAAAATTGAATATTTTCAAAACTCCAAAAAATTGAATATTTTCACAAATCAAAAAAAATGAATGTTTTCACAAATCCAAAAAAAGTAATATCTTCAAAAACCAAAAAAATTTTATGCA
Organism: Cryptocoryne crispatula var. balansae; assembly: GCA_036172225.1. Classification (NCBI taxonomy): domain Eukaryota; kingdom Viridiplantae; phylum Streptophyta; class Magnoliopsida; order Alismatales; family Araceae; genus Cryptocoryne; species Cryptocoryne crispatula. The sequence continues at coordinate 25,184,259 of CM069925.1, forward strand.
TCGTTTAAATTGGCATAACCTTGAATTTTGCCTTTGCTAGCATTCATGTTTATTTCCATGTCTTGCATGTTTCATTTCTGCATTGCATATTTATCTTTATCATCACCCCGTTAAGTAGGCTCCTCCCTTTGACCTAAGTCAAAGTTCACCGTAATAGGCAAAGGGATGAGTCGTTGTGAAGATCTAATCCTCTTTTATCAAGTGTTTTCAAGGACTTTAATGTAAGAGGGGAAGGTTCTCTCAACGACAGGTAAGTTCTCTTAACCATTTTATTTCTGTCATTTAGGTTACTTTTACACCTTGTTAAGAAGATTCCTCTCTTTGACCTAAGTCAAGGCAGACTACAATAGGCAAAGAGATAAGCCATGGTGAAGATTTAATCCCCTTTATTAAGTGTTTCAGGATTCTAAGATTAAGAAAGGGGGTGACTCTCACCATAGCATGTAAGCTTTCTTAACCCTTATCCTATTCATTTTCAGTCATTTTGTTCATATTACCTGGTTAATAAGGTTACCCCCTTGACATGTAAGCAAGGCAGGATGACAGTAGGCAAGGGGGTAAGCCATAGAGCAGATCTAACCCCTTTATTGAGTTTTTCAGAAAAGAAACACGAGTTAAGGAAGGGGGAGTCTCGCCAGCAGGTATATTTCTTATCCTACATCTATTATTTAATTTTATTGTTTCCATCCTTTAGAAGGCTTCGCCCCTTGACAAACTCGCAAGGGGCTAAGCCGAAATGTGATTCTAACTACCCTTTCGAGAAATGTCAAGCAGATCAAACAACACTAAAGCAAACAGATGAAGATCTGATCACACCATCAAGTGCTACAACAAAGAAGAAAAGCAGCTACAACAGAAGAAGATTAAGCCTGCTACAGATATCAGTGCCTGCTGCTACCCTTTCCAGGAGAGCGACCACGTGGAGGAGGCATGTAGCCGTGTTCGCCAAAGCCGCCGCAGCCGCCTCGTTGCGGCGACGCTCTGAAGAAGTGGCCAAAAATGCAAAAGCACCGTGTTCATGGCTCTGGCTCTGGCCACTCTGCCCATGCTGACTCTGGCTGTGGTGACTCCGGCTACGAGCGGCACCGCCACTCTGATGTGTGCCACTCCGGTGGGAGCTACTCTGAGGGGCACGACTCTGGCTCGGCTGTGGAGGAACGCCCTGGCGGTAGACCTGCAGTGTCGCCTCCGCTGCCGATAAACGAACCTGCGACTGCAGGTGCATTTGTTCCAAGGATCGGATGGCCTGGCTATGCTGGCACTCCATTTCGCGCATGGCTCTCTCATGCTGAAGACGGAGATCCGAGATGATCATCTGGGAACGAAGATCGGCCGGGGCAGACCGCCATGTCTCCACCTCGGCTTCCAAAGACTGGATACAGGAGGACAAACTACTCTGGAGCTCGACAACCTGGAAGAAAAATAAGAATTTGAACCAAGAAAAATCAACAACCAGAATAGAGAATAATGATAGATACCTCTGCCTCCTTGGTCGTCAGGGCCTCTCTCGCCTCGCTCAGGCGCTGACGGAGCTCAGCCACCTCTTCCCTCGATAGATAAGGAGGAGAACCCTCGGCACGGGCCTTTCGCTGCATACAGAAGAAAACACATCAGAGCAAGGCAAGTATATGATGAGAATAGAAATGAAGGTCAAAGGAAGGGTCTACCTCAGTCTCCAGCATGCCACGAAGAGTGGCCACCTCCTGCCGAAGATCAACAATCTCCAGCCATTGGAGTAGCAGTAGAGCCCGAGCCTCCTGAAATGGCATGAAGGTCATAAGAGAACAACAACATAGAATTGAAGAAAAGTAAGAGACATTTACCTAACCCTCTGGAACAAATAAGTGGCCGTACGCCTCCGCATATCGACGAAGGTAGTCGCGACTATCCTCCTCCCAGCCAATAACTACCTCACCGCCTTCGTACCACAATGTGATTGAGGCGTGGTACCTCTCCAACTAGTCCACGGGAAGGAGTAGGCTCCTGGGACGGGTACCGACTAGGGGAATAGGAGGAGGAGGCTCCAACCAGTCCTGCTCCAGACTGAGGGCACATGCCGAAAACCGAACCCACAGTGGCGCCAGCTCATTGACGCACAGAAGGTGAAGATCGCGGCCAAAGACACGACCCGCGTGGGCAATCCAGGGCTAGATATGGTCGTCGATCATGAGATATGGCCTCCAACACACCTGTGGGAAGCAAAATCATGATTATTATTTCAACAGAAAATATTGATACACAAATTAAAAACATACCTCAGTGTGTGGGAAGAAGAGAATCTGTGCACGAATCAAAGCCAGCTGGCTCCGATGGCCCCCAGCAGGGTGGATGGGCTCCCAGCGAGCCATCAGAGGGAAGAGGTCGGGGTAGGACTGTTGTGCCCAACCCAGGGGGAAGTAGAGGTATCTCCAGACCTGCACAAGGCACAACTCGTCAGAACAAAGCAGAACAACATAAGTGTACAGAAAGAAAAGCTGCTAAAGGTCACTTGGAGAAAAGGCGAGAAGCCGGCAACTGAAACAAAACATGCTTCAGGCTGGAGGCTACAAAACAGATGGGCGAGCATCGCTGCCCCCCACGCGTATGTGCCAACCTGCCCTAGGTCAGCAAGCAAAGGGAGGAACCGCAGATGGATGCGATCCGTCTTCGAGCCCAACAGAAGGCGCCCAAAGAAGAAGAAGAGGAAATGGCGCAAGTCTACATCCGCCTCCAAGGAGCCAGGTAACCCGGTAAATGCCGCCGCTGCCTGGCCAACCATGCGGCAGAAGAAGCTGTCATGGCTCTCACCATGGACATGCTCGGCATCTACCAAGCCTACCATCTCACCAGCCTCTAGTCTAGCGATGGTGCATAGGCCATCCTCCGGGTCAAACTCAGGCTCATATGCAAAAAGGGCCTGGAACTCCCGTGACTAGTCAGAAGAAGTAGCACACACCACCGGCCTACCATAAACACGGAAACCGGTGATGTGTGCAACATCCTCCAGGGAGGGCACCATGTGCCCCCATGGGAACAGAAACACAAAGGAGTCCGGGTCCCAGGACTCGCGGAGGACCTGCACCAGTGGTAGGTCCTCCCAAAACGGAGTCACCCGGAGGATGGGCCCAAACCCCATCTCCTCCAACCGAACCTGCTGGAAGTCCGGTGGGCCGAGATAGGCAGCGTGCACCAAGTCCCACGAGATCCGAGATTTTATTCGGGCCTGCAAGAAATTCATTTCATTAGTTCACTCAATTTTTATTGCCAAAATGCAAATGAGCTAATAATTAAGTGCAGGAAAAGAAAATGTACCTCTCGGACTGCCGGGAGCTCGGGCTCCTTGGAATCGGGGTCGTGGCGGCGAACACGTCTCGGCATCTGCACCAAAAGGGAAGTTGACATCAAATAAATTTCATTTTATTTATTTCATTCAAAAAGATAAAAAAAATCTGAACGTGCCCTCCCCCTCTTTGTAGAGGGAGGGCGCTCTCTGCGCGTCCTCATTATGAGGGTGCGCTGAGTGCGCCCTCAGAACAGGGGTGCGCTCTGCGTGCCCCAGTCCAATGAGGAGAGAGAGGGAGCACAGACCGCGCCCTCCCCTTGAGGGCGCAATCAGCGCGTCCCCAAACCGGGGGCGCGCTCTACGCAGCCCCGGTCCGAGGGCGCGGTCAACGCCCTGCATTGACCGCACCCCCTCCTTTGCTCGATTCCTGTTTTTACGATATCTTGTTCAAATCAACTCAGAATCGTGTGAAACTTGAATAAAATCGAAAAGAATAACCTGATCTACATTTCTTGTAACAGGGGCACTAACCTTTGACGATGTTTCAAACTCCGAATCTGAGTTGAAGCTCTGGAGCTTCTTGCGCGAGGAGAGATGCTGTGCAGGTGGAAATGAGATATTCCAACTCTCAAGGGGTATTTATAGAGAGTAAAAATGTAAAAATAGGAGAAATTTGAAAATGACACCCAAGGTTCACAAAATCAAGCTGATCGCGATGCTGCCGAAAGAATCTTGATCCGATGCGCGGTTTGCTCAGAATAATTTTGTGAAGAAAAACTCTCTTTAAATTCTCACCAAAAATCCCTCTTTTTTACATAACTTTGAATGTCTCAGTTCCTAAATTAGCTAGACATATTCATGTTTTTTATCATCACTAGCTAACATTTTTCAGGTGACAGGAGAAGAGTTTATGCATTTCTTAGTAAAAAATGGCTAAAAATGTATTTTTCATGGCCAAAATTGATAAAAATGGCAAAAATTTCAGAAAGCACCATGCTGTTCATAAAATTGAGCCAATCAAGGAGTCACCGAAAGAAAATTCATCGGACGCTCAGTTTGCTCTGAAAAATTACTTAAAGAAAAAAGGCAATTTAAAATCCATGAAAAATACTTCATTTCATATTAAAAAACTTCCATGGAGTTGAAAAATAACAAGGCATATTCATCATAATTTTCAACATTTGTTTTGCAATTTTATGAAACAAAGGAAATTTTCATTGAATTTTCACTCAAAACTGTTATATAAAAATTCATTGTTTATTCAAAATAACTCCAACATGTCTAACAAGTTAAAGCAGGAAAAGAAGACTCTCATGCAAGTAAAAGCTTCAATGCAGAGATGTAGCGGCGCTTCCGGTCGGGGTCCTCCTCAATCAGGAGGCCTGGGCGGCACACCCAACTCATCTCCCACAAGGCAATGGCTGAGATTGCCTCCTCATTATCCGCAGAGCCAAGCTGCCTGCCCTTCATAAGTGGCAGGTGGGACAGCTTGGGCAGCTCATACCGAGGCAAGCCGATCTAAGAGTGGCAACGATGAGAGTTGTACAACACAAGAGCTGAGCTGGTAACCAGGTGAAGATCGACGCCAGGCACAAAGCACACCTGGAAGTCCTTCTGCATCAGGGCAGCAGAAGAATGGAAGAAGCCGGAACGGGTCATGGAGGCAAATTAAGCACACCACTCTAGCCTCTTCTTCACCGACGCACACCTGTTGGTGACTCTCTCGCCGAAGCCGAGTGCAACAGCATATGGGAACAAGGGGCTGCGGCGGAAGAGCTGCGACCTGGTGGCCACCTCACCGGCTGGATCAAACTTGAAGTGGAGGTCGGCCCAGCAAGCCAGTAGAAGAGCACTGCCGAAGGGAGGACGGCCCACGCAAGCTGCGGACAGTCCGCAGTACAAGAAGCCCAGAACTGAAGGCCCCAACCGTGCACCGCTCCAGATGCCGCTGATGCACGAAAGCTGATCAACCTCTAGGAAACCATCCTCCGAAGGGAACAAGAACACCGCGGCAAGGCAAGCCGCGAAACCCTTTGCACCCCGCAGAATCCGGTCCTCGTCCAGACCAAGAGCCGTCAGAAGAGAAATTGTCCAGGCCGCCAACTTGGGAACACTAATTCACTTGTCGGCTAACAAGGTGCTGATTTGCTGAGCCTCAACAAAATCCTGCAAGAACTCCAGGCAAGAGAGGGGTCCAGAAGGGATGAACATACCTTCGGTCTCTCCCTTCATAGTCCGAGGAAGGCCGAGAGGAGCTCCGTCTCTTTAAGAAGAATCGTACACTCGAAGCTGCTGAACACGAACGTGTGAGTGTCGGGGTGCCACAACTCAGCAAGAGCTCCCATCAAACCGAAGTCGAGGGAGTAGCCTGAGTATTGCTTGGCATGGATCAAGAGCCCGGTCAAGCCCTAATCCCGAAGGGTCGCTCGGACCGACAAACCAAGAACGTCGAGCAGGCCGGTAAGCCAAGGAGGAGATTAATACCGGGACGCTTGGGTAATCCTGCTCCCAAACTGGAGGTAAGAGAGAATTTCTTAAGAAAAGAAGAGAAAAATGGTTGAAAGCTAAAATTGGCAGCAAACTTGCCAAGTTGGCCCCGATTCTGGCCTTCACATGACCCGGGATGCTTGAAATACCTCGAACCAAGCCAACACGCTGTTTCTTCAAGGGAGGAGTCATCCTGGGTGTTGGTAGGACATTCTGGTTGTCCCATGAAGGGTTTATATAAGGAGAATTGTTCCCGATTTGAACCGAATTCGAATCCAGTTGAAACAGGAAACTGGGATCGAACGCACCCTCGATATGGGGGTGCACAGACCGCGCCCCCAATCCAAGGGCGCGCAGGCCGTGCCCCCGGTTCAGAGGCACGTTCGGTCAAATTCTTTGAAAATTCCTCAAAAATTCCAGAAAATTCAGAAAAATTCAGAAAAATTTGTTAAATCAAATTTATGTTTGGTCTTTATTAAGGTCGAGTGGACATCATTGTCCATTTGGAACTAACATTTTGATGAAAGACATGAATTGCTCGCGGAAACAGAAGAATGGACATGGGAAACCCCCATAACTTGCCGACTAGCATATATGTCGTTAGTCGTGTATTATTATCTTATGCATTATTCGTTGAGGACCATGAGTACGGAGAAGACTTGACCCGAGATCCCCTTCATCAAAGTCTACGATGGTCGGGTCATCTCTGATGCTCACGGATAAGCCAAAGTTGTGCTGTGAGGGACGATGGTTCCCGAATGGGTATCTTGACCTCATAAACAATCTATATCTTCAACTATTTGTTATACAAGTTTGTTTTGTTTTTTTGAGCCCAGCATGCATCATTAGTTGCATTACATTTTGTTTTGTCATTGCAACATCATTTCATAATCTTCACCTTCTCACCCTCTTGTATCCTAATTCCGATCATTCTAAATCTCACCGTGTCTTCTAATCCCACCGTGTTATTTTAATTCCACCGTGTTTTCTAGTCCCACCAACCATTCTAATATCCCACCGTGTCTGTTAATCCCACCGTGTTCAGTAATCACCTTGTGCCTCCAACTCCTTCATTTCTATCACCACTGTGGCCACCGCAACTCTCTTACTATTCATCCCACCGTGGCAGTCAATTCATCCCGCCAAGGGCCTCCTATTCGATCTAAACTTGCACCGTCACGGTCTGAGCTTCAACATTTGCCTTTTAGAATTCGAGATCATTCCATTCCGAATTGAATCTTGTCTCTTTGAAGACTTAAATGAATCAGAGAGCCTGAATGTGCTCGATTGGTATTCTTTTATTTTGCAAAACAAATTTCTTTTTAAACTTTAGCCCATCACAGTACAGGAACACCGCAAAGATCGGGTTACTGACTGATGATGAACCTACGAACCCATGTTTCAGGGACTCCCCACCGCGTTGGGGGTTGGCTATTCTTCTCTCGTGCCAATGGTACATCTCTTACCAATCGAACATAGGAAGACTTAATGAAACATGGCGGTTAACCAGGAGACTTGATGAGATTCGTCTTGCCGAATCTGGTCGTTAAGCGTGTCTATATCTACACCTTGATGCCACCTTTTCAGTCCATCACCATTTCGCTCCACTATGTTCCACTACGATCCATCTCGCTTCACTATGGTTTCTCTATGTTTCACTCCGCTTCGCTACACGCCATTCCCTTGCAAAGCCGACATCAAGGCGAGGCAAGCTATAGACACGCCAAATTGGCCTGATTCCGAGCCCCAGACTCTTATTCCATAGGTGATATTCTTTTTTGACCATTACCTAATTCGGATTACCTCGTGGACATGAGCTAAGGACATTGGTGGAGTCCCTTGTGAGTTGAGAATGGACCAATGATTTCCGGAATGATGTCGAAACCTTCAAGCGAGAGCCGCGCGTGAACTGTAAAAACACGAAGCCTGCTCGATGACCGACCATGAATGGTCCATAATTGAAGGTCTCGGGAGTCCCGCATGTGTTCCGTAATATTCAGGGTTTCCGAGAAGTCATTTCGGTAGGCGTCGGTCAATGACGGCTTTCCTTACGGCTTTTTCGATCTGTACTGACATGGCTATCTCGGACCACGCGTTAGGCCTTTCTGGTCATCACCGGGTCTTTTCGGGTCATACAGGTTGATTCTAGCCGAATATTTTCATCAATCATGGCCATATGTCCGGTTCGGTCAATTTTAGGGTTTCCCGGCTTTTCCGAGTTTCGGTTCACGTTTACCGGGTTAATCTCAGATTTTTTGATGACTTTGGGTTTTTTGATCGTACCGGGCTTGTTTGGTCATCATTTTATATCATCCCAAGTTGACCCGAGATTTCTCGACCGGAACCGTGCTCTTTCGGATCTTCGCCACGGGTTTTGGCTTTCCGCGAGAGGGTAAACCGGTAGAAAGCCCCGTGCAAATGTCTCGGGAGTCATGCCGGCTGGTTTACCAACTTGAGGAGGTGTGGCTTTTACCAACTTGAGGAGGTGTGGCTTAAGGTCCTCTTTCCAACGCAAAAAACGGGAGCCGAATCGGACATCCCGTTTGCAAGATACGGCTTGCGGAACACGCGCGCAGGAGAGAGAGTCTATCGCGCCCCCGCTCCCTTTGAAAATGGAGGGCGCGCCCTGAGCACCCTCAAAATGGGGGCGCACCCTGCGCACCCTCACTTTGGGGGCACTCCCTGCGCGCCCCCTCTTCCTTTGAAAAGCAAGGGCGCGGTCGGTTTTTGGAAACCGGAAACTACCCCAATTAGCACCTTCTAAACCGGATTTTTGGAAGGTTTTCGGCGACGATTTTTGATTATTTGTACCACGCCCCCGGTTCGGGGGCGCGTTACGTATGTCAAGTCAATTTTTCGCTATTTCCGGAGGATTCCATCGATTTTTAGCAGTGAGACGCATAACGCACCCCCGCTTCTTTTGAAACAGGGGGGCGCGCCCTGTGCGCCCTCAAGTGGAGGGCGCGCCCTGCGCGCCCTCGCCGCCTTTGAAAGGCGGGGCGCGGTCAGTCCAGTTTCCATTTTTGCACCGGTTTCTCTTCCCCTATAAATTGAGGGTCATTCTCAATGAACCAAGGTTAATTCCCCAGGCCTAGCTCATCCAGAGGTCGTCTAAACTCTCTCCCAAGGCCGTCCCGACGTCCAAAGCCTATCCGACGTCGATAGATCGATCCCGAAGCGAAGGAGAAGCCCGATCCATGCATTCTGCAGCAACCGAACTTCATCAGCTTCTGTAGAAAATCTGAAGCTTCTTATACAAAAGTCGTCAACATAGGAGTTTTTCCTCTCTTCGTCCTCTTTAATTTTCAACTAACTTCACTCGATTCCGACTTGTCGTTTGTTCGTGGCGATTGCTGTACTGAGGACGCGCATCCAGGTTCTATTTTCCACATCTGTCCACTTTCATAATTTTTAAAGGCTTATAATGATAGAATCCAGAGAAGTCATCAACATAATATCTCTTCCACTCCGAGTCCTCCATCCATAGAAACAAACGTCACTCGATTCTGACATCAGGGTCGTCCGTAGCATTCTCTTCACCAAAGTCGCGCCAGGAGGGTGCAAGGCTACCCGAACCGGCTTGTTTCAACCATCTCGGCTTCAACTCAAGTCGATCCACTCCATAAGCTTCCTCAACTTATTTCACCTAGTTTATTTACTGTTTTAAAGCATCTTTTAGTTCATTTTCATTATTTTACATAAACAAAAAATACAAAAAAGGGGTTAGGGCTCGCCCCAATCCGGTGAGTTGTGTTCCAATTGCTTCTTTGTTTCATCTCTTCTTCTATAGTTACTACACTTCCCATAGTTCTAATCAGTTTCTTTCATTCGGTTTATTGTTCTAGTTGCACAGATTGATCAAGCTAGCATCGGTTGGACTCTTCTTCATCGGCCGGCCGAAGAAGAAGAAGGTTGAACTCACATCCCTATCTCCCACGCTAAGGTACACACGGTCAACTTCTTTCTATTTCCATTACATAAAGCGGAGCCCGATTTCTATTATCATGTTCTAAGTTCATCTCCTCCTCACTCTCCTCCTACACGACCCAAACCGTCTCCAGTGCTCGAGCGACGCCGTGAGATGAAAGTTCGGGGATCAATGTGAGTGTAGGACCGAGGTGAGGATTTTACCGCTTTCCGAGTGTTTTCCGATTCACTCCTTTTCCCCTATTCCATCTTTCATCTTTACTTGAGGTGCCGATCCGGAACCCGTTTCTGGAGTCGACAATGACCAGTCGAATCCACAAGGGCTCCACCTCGTTCAAGCAATGAAGGTGGATGTCTCGTTCAAAAAGTGGGGAGCCCTTCTCAACTCACTTAGTAGCATGATTGTCCATGTTCAAGTAAGGATGCCAACAGACCTATAAAATAAGAGGTGAAGTTCAGTTACTAACATAGAAGAATGAGTAAGAGCAATGAGCAAGGCAAGGTTTGAAAAAGCATACCCGCTTAGGAGGAAGATCACACTGTAACACAAGGAGCTGGTAGGAATGAGCAGAAGCATCTCATATAGGCAGCCAATGTGCCATCAAAGGGAGACGATCTGGGGTGCTTTAGCCTAGCACAGCCAAGCAGGAGATATAAGTAGCTCCACACCTAAAAGGCACTTTGTTAGCATCACAAATGTTCATGATAATGCAAAATGTAAAAGATTAAGGTAGCATAATATGTGAAGAAAAGGAGTGAAGCCACGCACATATACTATGTTGCTATCAGGGGAGAGGCTAGCAAATAGATGGGCTAGAACAGCTACACCACATGCATAGTCACCGACAACCTCCAGGTCAGCCAGAAGAGGTAAGAATCGGAGATGAAAATGCTCGGTCTTGTTGCCCAGCAACAAGAAGCCAAAGAAGAAGATCAAAAACTGGCATAGGTCTCGATCTACGTTTGGGGTGCTTGGAAGACCAGAGAAACAAGCAGTGGCTTGCTAGATCAAGTGCTTCTTGAAGATGACACTATCCTCTCCCTCAATCATATGAGCCTCAAAGAGACCCACCAGGTCTACACACTATCATCGGGTCAGAGTAAGCACACACTCATCCTCAGAATGAGGAGGGCAAAAAGACAAAAGCTATATCGCCATATCTGCATAGTCACCGTAGGGAAACCGATGACAGGGCGGCTGTGGACTCGAAGACTAGTAATGTGCACCATATTCTCTAAAGATGGGACTATATGTCCCCAAGGAAGTAAGGAGTGGGTGTCAAAATACCAATGCTTTTGAAAAACCTAGATCAGGGCCAGATCCTCCCAGAAAGGCTCAACCCGCAGTAGCACTACAAACCCCATCCGATCCAACCTATCATGCTGAAAGGATGGGAGGCCTTTGTAGGCCACCCTCACTAGAAACCAAGAAATCCTGGATTTGATCCTCCCCTACAATAAAAAATATATAAATTTTTGTTAGACAACAAAGGCAACAATGAATGGAAGGTACAAAAAATCAAATATACCTCAGGGAGGGTGTGAGTCGCTGGCGCGGAAGGACCAGCATCTGTCTAATGCTCATGGGAATGGTGGACCTTCTTGGCATCTGCAAGATAAGAAATGGAGTTAGCTTTGCATTTACATTAATTGTATAAAAAACTAAAACTCATGTGCCATAGAAAGAGGGCACATGTGCATGTGCCCCTATTCGGGGGCACATGCACTAGAAACTTTGACCAAGTGCAAGTTTGCCCAAAAACATGGTCAAATCGGCTAAGAATTTCATGAAATTGGCGTCAAAATGAAAAGAATTGCAAGTTCTATATTTTCTATAACATCTACACTAATCTTTGGGTGTGTTTTAGGCTCGAACCATGCAGTAGAAGGCAGAGAGGCTATGGTGAGGGGAGATAGTGTGCAAGTTGAAATGAATATGTGTGAACAGTAGAAGCTATTTATAGAAGTAAAATGGAGCAAAAATCATGACTTTTTTTAAAAAATTACCTTTGTGTTCAGAAAATTGAGTTGATCACAGAACTACTGAAAGAAAATTGAACAAGCCTCTGGTTTGCCCTTAAAAAATCATTAAAGGACCACACCTCATACACATCATAGTTCTTACATCATCTCATTTTTTTTATGTTCATTCCTTTCTTTTATAGCTCTCACTCCTCATTGATATACCTCTCTCACCTTCTTCCACACAACCCAGACTGGATCCTTGGCACCCAAGTGGCCCCATAGGTCGCAAGCTCGGGGATCAAGATGAGTGTGGAAGAGAGAGTTCCTTTCATCTTATTTTCTTCTATAATCTTAAGGAAGAGCAAAAATGCCCAAAAATAGCTAAGTGAGCAAAGAGAATACCATATTGGGTAGACATGAAGAGGCTCCTCTAAAAATCCGTGTCCACAAAGATGAGCAAAGATGAGTAGTGGCATCATATGTGCGGCATATAGGCCAGAGATTATTATAAGGTAAATAAAATCATTTAAATTACTTTTCATTCAAGCATGATCTTTTAACAATAATTACAATTTTTTTGTAAGTGTCGACTCCGAAAATGGGTTCCGGATCGGCACCTCAAGATAAGAAGGTGAAAGATAGAAGAGGGGTAAAAATGGGGGAGTGAGTTGAAAACACTCGGAAAGCTGTAAAAGAGATCCTCACCTCGGTCCCACACTCACATTGATCCCCGAACTTTCATCTCACGGCGTCGCTCGAGCACCGGAGATGGTTCGGGTCATGTGGGAGGAGAGTGAGGAGGAGATGAAATTAAAACATAAGTAAAAGGTGGTCGCCAGGAGCTGCGGGCTCCGCTTTATGGAATTGAACAAGAGATTAAGTTAGATTTGACCATGTACCTTAGCGTGGGAGATAGGGATGTGAGTTCAACCTTCTTCTTCTTCGGCCGGCCGATGAAGAAGAGTCTCAAACCGATGCTAGCTTGATAAACCTGTGCAACTAGAACAATAAACCAAGTGAAATGAAATGATTATAACTATGGGAAGTGTAGCAACTGTAGAGAGAATATGAGAAAGAAGCAATTGGAATCGAACTCACCGGATTGGGGCGAGTCCTAACCCCTTTTTTTGTATTTTTGATTATGTAAAAATGATGTAAATAAACTAAAAGATTCTTCAAAACAATAAATAAATTGAGTTAAGGGAGCTGAGAAAGCTTATGGAATGGATCGACTTGAGTTGAAGCCGAGTTGGTTGAAGAAGGCCGGTTCGGGTAACCTTTGCACCCTTCTAGCGCGACTTTAGTGCAGAAGATGCTACGGACAACCCCGATGTCAGAATAAAGTGATGTTTGTTTCAAAATAAATAGGACTCACCAAGGGTGATTTTATATGAATACAAGTTTGCTTGAATCTTATGATAAGTAATCTGAATTTACCTGATAAGATGGATCTTGGACAGTGAAGTACTGGAAACTCCCAGCACAATGTCAATGTAGGACATGCTATGGGAACCACAGATATTTGAATTGAATGATTCTTGTTGGAGATAAAATATAACTTACCGGGGAACAATTTATATGAAGGATGTATAGGCTGAATCTACCATTAAATGTACTGAAATTGACTGAGAAGATGATGACTTAGAAGAGAAGACTTCGGATCTATCTGTGCAGCGTTCGTCTGAAGGAAGTTAGGCCATAAAATGAATATAAAGATCTGTAGAATCTGATGATCAGCAGTGCAGCATGTTGGAGCATAGACCGACTTCTTCTTCACTTTGGGATGATCTTCGGGCACCGGGACGAAGAGAGAACGATTTGAGGAGGTTGGGATGAGCCTAGGGTGGCTGGAGGATGAAAAGAGGAGTGCTGGAGGATGGGGATGCCCTTCTTTGGTCGTTCATATGAGTCTCCCTTTATAGGGGATGAGAACCAGGTCAAAAAATAGCAAGTTTTGATACATCCGACCATAGGTTGGATTTCCTCCATATAATGTTGCTGATTTTCATACTGAGGCATCTAGAAACTTACCTAAATGATTTAGAGAGATTGTAAACCGTGGATCACCTTTCCCATGTTCAAAATATGTCTCCACTTGAAGAGAAAACAAATCTAGTCTAAAAATGGCAAGTCTTGATATACAAGACAACAAGTTGGATTGCCATCATTAGATGATGCTAATTTCGACCATAAAGCTTCCAGATAATTTACCAAGTGATATGGAGGATAAAAAAAGAAGTTAAGGTCGTGAATTGGTCAGATATGTGCCCAATGGGCTGGGCTTGCATGCAATTGGGCTTGATTGGTGCTGCGTGCGGACAGAACTGCGCATCTGACTTCTAAAAGGTGCTTTGGACAAATGGGAGATCAGAATTGAATGCAATTTGTTGCATTGAAAAGAGGACTCAGAGAGGAAGATTATTGATGTTGAAGACTTCTTCATTTGATGTCCAAATAATCCTGTGAAAAATTTTAAAGTAGAGGTTATGCTGGGAAAAGCATAATCTGGCACACCACCAAGAGTCTCTTGTTCGGCAAACACGGATTTGATTAGAAATTAGAAAATCATACTCATATTTCCAATAAGCACATCAGCTCATCCAAAAGGGTGGTTCATCATGATTTTGATGGTCTAAAAGAGATGTTGCCAATGGAATAATGGTTTAAGCTCTAAATAAGGCCAAATTGGCGTGTCTACAGTAAGCACTTTGTGAAAAGAATAAATGCAATAGAAAAAAATCTATTAATGCTTTATAGAAGAGGAAGAATGAATATACATCAGTTAGAGAGAGAAATTGTAAATATTTAATGTATTTGTTAATATTTGTCTGTTTGTTAAGTTTCTATATATTGTAAATCTTTTAACTTCTCTAAACAGGCACAAAAGGAAGGATGTCCACCTACATGTTCAGATATCTTCCAGATGACTCAAACACATGAAGAGTTGAATGTGTCGATTGTGTGGAGTAATGAACAAAGTCATCAAATAATGGTAGATGTTTAATTTATTTGTGTAAATTTGATCATTCACTTGAAACTTGTAAATTTACAATTTTTGTTTTTAGGACAATATGCAGCAATTGATAAACCCCTCAACATCTGAGGAATTATATGTTGGGATATCAGAGAGTCCATTTTCTCTAAAGGATGCATTCGTATCTGTCTTTGATAAAGATAGACTGGGATAGATCAGATGTGGTGGACAAGATCAGACTCACAACATGTGGTATGGTGAGTCAAGTGGATGTACCTCTGCTGCCATGACTTAAGAGGTCTGGGAGCTAAGACAATAGGTGGAGAGGCAAGTTGAGATAAATAAGCAAAGCTGATTTGAAATTACTTCTCTGAAATAGCAACTAGACGATCAATAATGACCATTTCAAGAAACCATCGAACACCTAAATCAAATGTATGAGAATATCAATTGAAGACTCTCAACACCGGATAAGCCATCCACGGATATCTCCTCCGAGACATATCATAAGAGGAGACGACGAGGACGACGATGATGAGGAAGGATCTTTTGGGAAGGATGAGGAGTGATTGTATCCCTTCTCTATTTCATTGTATGTACACAAACATTAGATTAGTATTAATTTTATATATGCAATGAATGTTTTGGAATATTTGTTGTATGAATAGAAGTTTTAATATTTTAATTCCTATTGTATTAGGTATGAATGAGTGTATGTGTTGTTGGCATGGATTTATGTATGGAATGGATGTATGTTTCAATATGGATATGTGTATGAAATGAGTGTATGTTTTGGCATAGATATGTGTATGAAATGGGTGTATAGGTGTAATATCTGGTTTAAAAAAATAGGATTTCTTCTTCTTCTTCTTCTTCTCCGGTCTCCCCTCCCGCCCGGACTCTTCCCCCCCCCCCTCTCCCGCTCGGACTCTCCTCTCCCTCCCCGATTACGGAAGCCCCCCTCCCGATGTATATATTCCCTCCCCACGAGATCCCCCCCGGTTGTGCTCACGTCGAGTTCTCCCTCTCCCCCTTTGTCCGCCGCCGTCCATGCCGGTCGCCGTCGTCGCGCTCGCCGTCGCCGGAAGCCCCGCCGCACCTCCCTCCTCCGAGTGCCCGGCTCACGATTGCGCCCCCCCCGTCACCACCAGCTTCCAGCCCCTCTTTCCTCCTCTTCTACACCGTTGTGCGTCGCCGTCGTGAGCTCTCCGTCGCCGCCGATTGCCTCGCCGGCCTCCCCTGTTCCGGCTAGCACCGCCGCGAGTCTCCCTCGCCGCCGCCGCCGCCATTACCGGCCTCCACCCTACCTCGCCGCCGCCGAGTGCCTGCAGTTCCCCCTGGTTGTCTTTGAACACTGCCGCCGCCGTGCCCCTGTAGCCCCGGTCGCCGTCACCGGTGAGTGCCGCCGCCGCCGCCGCGAACGTCGCCACCGCGCAAGCCCGGCTCAACCCTCCCGAGCCGCCCGGTCCAGCGTCCGGCCCAACGCCTTGAGCCGCCGGTTGAACCGCCCGGTTCAACGCCGGTTCAGCACTTTTGGGATTATTGGATTTATTAAATCCGAAAATCAGAGTTAAGGCCAGATAAATTAGCAAAAAAATCCATAAAAATACGAAAAAATTTACAGGAGCTTCCAGGTAGGTTTCTCAAGCTCGTCTATTTATTTAATCCCATTTTGATTAGAAAATATGCATGATTTAACTTATGGACCTTGATTTGACTAGTCTAAACTTTGGACTCAAGATTAGTGATTCTTCTCAAAATCTTTGAAACCAGGAACTTGAAATTGCTATTTTGTATATTATGAAACATGTTTAGCTTGATTCTGGATGGGTAGAAATATTTTTCATAATATTTGATCTTATGTTAGTTATGTATGTGATTATATGCTAGATTGGACCTAGAATTGAAATATAATCATGTGTAAACTTGGAAAAATCATGGGTCATCAAATCACACCTTTTAGAACCTGTTTAGGTCAGATTGTGGTTGATTACATCAGAACTCAATTTGTTTTAGTTTATGCCAAGCTTGATTTAGGTTAATTGTCTTGTAGATGTAATTAAGCATGTCTAGTTCAGCTTGTCATTTCATGTATGTAAATCATGCAAATTTTGGTTAGTTTGGTTTCAGATTATGTATTATGTCATGCATGGTGTGGTTATGTTCATATGGTCAAGTTTGGTATAGGTTCGATTTAGATATGTCAACCAAGTTGGTTAGTACAAGTCTTGTCTAGTTTGTGATAAAATAAGTTGTTTTGCATGAGAGATACTAAAAAGTCATGTTTATGTCATGTGTGCATCATGTGTGTCATTATTTGAAACTTGTTATTAATTCTTGTTATAGCATGTTATGAAGGCCTCACCAGCCTATTCTAGTCAATTGCCCGTGGGCAGCGGATAACTTAGTTGAATCCGGCCCTCCCACAGATCCCGGATTACCGTGGTTTTTCCCTTAGTGTCACCACTACCTAGGTGCACTTTGGGCTAGCTTAGTATATGTTACTTCTATATATATTAGAGCTGGTGAATGCATTTTATACATGTGATGTGAAGCAAGATGGCCAATTCCTTGCTATTTGACTATGTGCTTGAAAGGAATATGAATTTGTGTTAATTGCATGTCATGTATAGGTGTTAATTCATGTTTAGGTTAGAAAAATCAGATCTGTCCTATGTTAGTTCGGTCTTGTTAAGTTAAGTCTTGAGGTCATTTAGATGATATTTGTCTAGCTTGTATGGTCTTGTGTGTTTTGGTCTAGTAGTGGATAGCATTGGCATAATTGTTTCATTAAGGTTAATTCATGGTTTGGGTATGGGTTGTGAACTTAATATAGAAGACATTCTATATATTTGAATTTACATCTCAATTTAGATATGTTATATATCATTGCATGATTATATGTTAATTATCCGATTGGCGGGAAATGGGTGTAAATCCTACGGAGTCTCCGGACTCACCCCGTTGTGGGATAAATTTTTCAACAGGTATTGAAGATCAAGAGCTTGGCTTGGAGGCTCAGGAGGAGCCCGTGGAAGAACCAGCATCCCCTGGAGTTGAGGCATAGAGATCTTTTTCTCTTGTTAGGTGGTTTGATTAGGATTTGTTGGTTATTATGTAGTTGAACTATATCTAGTTGTTTTCTTTTCTTTTGAGATAGAAATGGGTGAATGAACTTGGATTAGTGTTTGGTTACTAATTGTTAAGGTTATGTTGAGATCTTGTGATTTTAGGTGTGACTTAGTAATTGGAGTTGATTCATGCTTGTTGGGTTATGAAATCCGAGTGATAGATTTCTCCCACTGTCACGACGTTGTGTTTTCCGTTGCGTAGTTGTGGTTGTGTTGTATTTTTTTTCTGGGTCGTGACAATAGGTATGTGTAATGAATGTAAGAAATGGATGAATGTTTTGACATGAAATACATGTTGCATCAAGAATTATATGCATAAAATGAAAGTTTTTGGCTTTGTTGTATATAATAGATGTACAAAATTAATGTTTTGATATGGTCGACATATCAAATGGTTCTATAGTCTATGATAAGTCATGACTTTTTGCATTTAAAATGACATTTTATTTTTTTGTAAAAAAATACTATTAGTGACAGCCGAAACCATTGCTAATCGTAAACTAGTGATGTTTCAGCCATTGTAGATAAGTATTGGAGGTAGCATAGGCCGTTGCCAAAGGCCGGCTATTGCACAAACTACTTGCCTGTTGCAATGCCTTCCTAAGTCATCACCCATAATATTACTTCCGACAACTTAAGTTGTCATCAAACCAGATCAACATGGCATGTGGGTGTTTTCATTTTGGTTTGGTGATGGCTTTAGTTGTCGATGATATTATCATATGCAATAGCTCTAAGTTGTCACTTATATATTTGGTAGTGATGGCTTACCGGCCGTTGCTTGTATTTTTATTTGCAATGACTTCTTCAATCATCTATTTATAAGTTAGTAGTGATAGTTGGCCTTGAAACTGTTGCTTATACCATCAGCGGCAGACATATTTAAGATGTTGATGTAGTCATCACCAATATATATTAGCGACTACTTTTTGCGTTTTGGCGATGACCATTGTATTATTTTTTGTAGTGAATATATATAAAGATATTAATAATTTAATATATTAAAATGTAAGTAAAAATAACTTTAGTGATAATAATTAAAACATAAAAGAAAATATGCATCAGAAACATCTACAAAAAGTATTATAAAACTGGAAGATAATTCTAATTAAGTTATATCTTTGTCGTAAACTTCTTTAACATAAGATAGAGCAAGGAGAAAAATAATAGAATAATATTATTAATTTTATATTTGATACAAATTTGATGTTGCGTGTTAGGGTTTTTGCTAAAATATGTGTTTGATTTTACGCTTTAATCAACAGATGTAATTATTGGATAACATTGTTCGGTTTGAGATATACATGTGTATTCATAAAATTAACAAGACTATTATCTTTCATCATCAAACCATCTTATATGACGTTTATTAACTTCTGTCTTGTTTAAGTAGCGTATCAAAAATAACAAAAATAACAATTTATCATTTTTATATCAATAATTTTATAAGATAAAATGTTAATATCAAAATTTATATAAGTGAACACTTTTATCATGTCCTGCTTATACTACTAAACTTTAAAATTAATATTAAAAGTGAAGATCTCTTGATAATTTGTATCAATATTAATTTAATAATAATAATAATAATAATAATAATAATAATAATAATAATAATAATAGTGCTGCAGCAGTAATAGTAGAAAGTGTCCAATACTACTTCCAAACAAACTGTTAACTTCCGAGTCTAATAATCGAGGTTAGCTGCGAGGCCTCCTGGGTTTCCAAAACATTCGTAATAATAACAATCTCTCCCTACAATCTCAACCAAACGGCACCTCAGGCCCAAAATATCTTGGCAATATTTAATTCTTTGAAGGTAGTTTATGATTATGGGTGTAAACGGAATCCGATATTCTGATTTGATTTCGATAAAAATTAATAGTTTTGAAACTTGTTTTTGTATCTATAAATTATCGAAATCGATATTCGGTAGTTTATCGGAATCGCAATCGGAATCAATTGATTTTGTTTCCATTAATCCGATTTTGATAAAAATAAGTATATTAAATAAAATAAAGTTAAATAAATTATAAAATATAATATATAAAATGATAAAAATAATATTTTAAATATATTATATCGAATTTTAGTAATTATATGTAAATTATTAACTTATTTTTAAATAAAAATTAGTATTTAATATGTATTTTGAAAATTATTGGATTCAGCTCCGATTTCGATAACAAAATCAGAATCGGATCGAAATCGAAACATAGTGATTCCGAAATTATCGAAATCGAAACCTCTTAGCCCTTATCAGAATCGAAATCAAATTTTGATGATTTTGCTATGGAATTAGGCCCATTTACGGTCCTATTTTTGATATTTCCGATTTCTAAAAGCTGAACCCGTTGATGAATTGCCCCCGTTCTCGCTTGTTGGGCATCTGGCAGGTAACGGTTGATACAGATCGAACGGTGGTTGCATTCTACAAGTTCATCAAGAAGCATGCATCAATCCCTTTCAAGCTTCAGAAATCAGCATCCCATGAGAGATTAGAGAGTGCAAAAATGGCTGTTGATTCCAAAGTTGAGATCAGTGCCGGCGCCAACTTAAAGGATGAGTTATAGCTGTTTCGAGACTTCGTTTGGATCCTTCCTTCCCACTCGGCGGTGCATCTCAACGCTGCCGCCCTGCCGCCTGTCATGCTCGCCATGCTTCACAACTATCCGCCCTCACAACTTGTTTGCTGAGCAAGCGAGGGCTGCCCCCGCCGCGGCCCTCCACTCCGCCGCCTCCAATCCTGTAATATTCAGATTTTTTTTAATAAAAAAATATTATTTTATTTACCCCGCTTCCAATTCACCTTTCCCTGGTCACCATTGTAATATCTGACGTTTTAAAAAAAAAATTCAATTTTGGTAACCGCCCCCCTTTTCCTCCCCGTCCCGGACTCCTCGCCACCATCCCCGCCGTAACCCCCCCCCCCGGCCCTCACCGGTTACGCAACCCCTCCCCCCCCGCCGCCGGAAGCTCTCTCTCTCCCTCTCTTCCTATCGTCGCTGCGCACCCAGCGCCGCCCTCCCAAGCGACGCCGCCGCCGCCGCCCGCCGCGGCATCAGCCCCGCCGCCATCAACTCCCCCCTCCCATGTTGACTCACGCGCCACCCCGCCGCCCGACCCCCCCCCCCCCCGGTTGACCCGCTGCGTGTCCACCACCGGCTGCGAGCCAGCCATCGACGTGCCACCGTTGCTTCCCCCCCCCACCGAGCCATCGCCGGCATCCCCCACCACCTTCCCGCGGGGCCGACTGCCGCCAGCAGCCCCCCCAGCCATCCCCTGCGTCGTCATTGCGCCGGAGTCCCTCCCCCTCCCTCTTCGTTTCTGTCGCCGGTCGCGAGCGCCATCGCCGCCGGAACCCAGCGCCGCCGTGCCTCCTCCTTGCCCGCCATCGATCGCGCCCCTATCATCACCAGCCCCTCGGCCCTCCTTCCTCCTCCCCTTTGTCGTCATTCCTAGCCCCCCCCCCCGCCCGCCGCCGCGTGCCATCGCCGTCGCCGGGACGTCCCCTGTTCCGGCCGGACCTGCCGCGAGCCGCCCCCTCGCAGGTCCCCGCGCGCGGGCATCGCCGTCCCACCGGCGCTCGTCGCCCAGTGCAGCGCTGTCACCCGCCAGCCCCACGGCCACGCCTTCCGCCACCCCCGCATCGACCCCACGGTGCGCGGTCACCCCCCCTCCAGCGCACCTAGCAGCCTCCTGTCCGCCGACAGCCGCCTCCCTCTCCATCGCCATCCGCCACCCGGCCGCCTACATGAGCGCGTCGTCGGCCACCCTCCCGCTCGCCCGCTCGCCGCCGGACCTCCCCTGTTCCGGCCGGGGAATCGCCGCGAGCCTCCCCCTCGCCGTCACCACCGAGGCCAGCCTTCCTCTTGTCATCGCCGTCGCCAGCCATCACCGTCGAGCGCCGGCAGCCTCCTCTCGCCGCGAGCTCCGCCCGCCGTGCCGCCGCCGTCGCGAGCACCGCCGTGCCGCCGTCGCGAGCCGCCAAGGCGAACCGGCCAGCAGCCGCCCGGTCCAGCTCCACCCGGCCCAGCTCCGCCCGGTCCTGCCGCCCGGTTCAGCCGGTCGAACCGCCCGGTTCGACGCCGGTTCGGGATTTTCTGATTTTCGGATTTATTAAATACGGAAATTAGATTTGAGGCCAGAAAAATAGCAGAAAAATCCAGAAAAATCAGGAAAATTCACAAGAGTTTCCAGGTAGGTTTCTCAAGCTCGTCTATTTATTTGATCCCATGTTGATTAGAAAATATGCATGATTTAACTTATGGAAATTGATTTGACTAGTTTAAACTTTTGGACTAAGATTAGTGGTTCTTCTCAAAATCCTTGAAACCAGAAACTTGAAATTGCTATTTTGTATATTATGGAACATGTTTAGCTTGATTCTGGATGGGTAGAGATATGATTCATAAGATTTGACCTTATGTTAGTTATGTATGTGAATATATGATAGGTTGGACCTAGAAATGAAATATAATTATGTGTAAACTTGGAAAAAAAATCATGGATCATCAAATTATACCTTTTAGAACCTGTTTTGGTCATATTATGATTGATTACATGAGATCTTAATTTGTTTAGTTTATGCCAAGCATGACTTAGGTTAAGTGTCTTGTACATATGTTTTAGTATGTCTAGTTCGGTTTGTCATTGCATGTGAGGATCATGTAAATTTTGATTAGTATGATTTCAGATTATGTATTATGTCATGCATGATATGATTATGTTCATATGATTAAGTTTGGTATATGTTTGATTTAGAATATGTCAACCAAGTCGGTTAGTACAAGTCTTGTCTAGTTATGATGAAATATGTTTAATTTGATTTCAGATCATGGGCTATGCTATGCATAGTTAGTTATGTCAATTTGGTCATGATTAGTACAAGTTGTCATTGAGGAAAAGTTCAATTAAGTCGGGTTATCATATGTCTTGTCAAGTTCGTTATGAATGCTATGTCTTGCATGAAAGGCTATGAGATTAGATGTTTATGTCATGTATGCATGGTATGGTCAGGTATGTCATGATATGAAATTATGTTATAAATTCTTGATATGACGTGCTATGAAGGCTTCACCAGCCTATGTTAGACAATCGCCCGTGGGCAGCGGGTAACTTAGATGAATCCGGCCCTCCTGGATCCCGGATTACCGCGGTTTTTCCCTTAGTGTCACCACCGCCTAGGTGCACTTTGGGCTAGCTTAGTATATATTACTTCTATATATATAGATTTGGTGAATGCATTTTGTACATGTGAAGCAAGACGACCAATTCCTTGCTCATTGGCTATGTGTTCTGGAAAGGATATGAAATATGTTACTTGTGTGTCATGTATGGATGTTAAACCATGTCATGTTAGAAAAATCAGATTTGTCTTGTTTTAATTTGATCATGTTAAGTTAAGTCTTGAGGTCATTTAAATGATATTTGTCTAGCTTGTATGGTCTTGTGTGTTTTGGTCTAGAAGTGTGTAGCACTGGCATAATTGTTTTTCTTAAAGTTAATTCATGGTTTGGATATGGGTTATGAGCTTAATATAGAAGACATTCTATACTTTTGTATTACATCTCAATTTAGATATGTTACGTACCATTGCTTGTTTATATGTTAATTACCCGATTGATGGGTGAAGGGTGTAAATCCTACGGAGTCCCCGGACTCACCCCGTTGTGGGTTAAATTTTTTTTAGCAGGTTCTGAAGATTTAAGAGCTTGAAGATGAGGATCAGGTGGAACCAAAGGAATCAGAGTCATTTGCACATGGAGATTCTTGGTATTCTCTACTTAGGTAGATGATCTTGGTTGTTTTTGAACAAGAGTGTGGATAGACTTAGAAGTATGATTCTATTTCTCTTGTTTTGATGGATCTTAGGAAATTAATTGTTTAAGTTTGGGTTGTGGAATCCAAGTGTTGGGTTTTATCCCACTGTCACGACATTGTGTATTTCCGCTGCGTATTTGTGGTAATGTTATTTAAATTCCGGGTCGTGACAACCATTCACTCCACTTTCCATGTTTCCTCCGAAACCACCCCCTCAGTTACAGTGTCCTCCGTTTCCCCGCGCCCCCTCCCACTCTCTCTCTCTCGATCTCGATCTCGATCTCGATCTTTCTTGCTTCCCTCATCACGCCAGTGCCTCCCACGCATGCATTAGCGGCTGGCGCGCCAACTTATGCCCCTCCTCTGCTTAGTCCGGGTATTATCTTTTTTATTTTCCCCTCACAACCCTCTTTCTCCTAAGTTATCAGATTGTGCTATATTCCTCTATATTATTATTTGCTTGCAGCTAACATTGATTGAGGGAGGAAATCCTTGTTTAGCTGATCCAAATTTTGTGTTAACTCTAAATCGATTTATCGACGCCATTTCGGTAGGCATCTTGGACGTGTCTAATATTCTTAAATTTAATATTTAATATTCACCAATGATATGTAGGACTTAATTTAAATATTTTAAATTTGATATTGGACGTTGTGATTACTCGTAGTTATATGAATCTTTCTTAATTGCTTGTCTTTTGGAATCTAGTAGGAGTATGCAATTTAGTTAACGACTTTGGTAGTTAATCATTTATATTATGTCTTGATTGTGAGTGTGGTATATGGTGAACCTTGGAGGTATCTTGAATATTTAGGTTGAGGTGTAGTTTCATGTTATTGTGGAATTGTGAACTTGATAAATCACTACATGTTTAACTTGATTGGATCTGTATATATATATATATATAATTGCGAGTTAATTAGATTAGGCAAAATTTTAAATAATTTATTAGACTCTTCTATGTCTAGTTATGTTAATCTTGTTGTATATGCTAGCGATTGTAGGTTAACAAGATTAAAGAGAGTAACTTTTTTTATTAAATCTGATTTTTTGTTATATATATTTGCCCTTAAATCAAGTTAAGAGGCCTTAATTGTGCATAATCTTATCATGAAATATGGTGTGTATGTGCATATCATGTTGGCATTTGTCTAAACATGTTAATTGAAGTTTTAACATCATGAGCATAGTATTTAGGTGGTGTTTAATAGATGGTAACAATTGCATTGTTAATGTATGTCATTTTAGTTGTCATATTAGTATGATGTGCATCTTCTAGTGGTTAGTATGTCATTGCATGGTGTATGTGCATAGTGCTTGAGGTTGAGCATGGCATGATATGAGATGCTTGTGAGTAACTCATGGCAAGGCATGAGATGTTGTGAATGCATGTGTGGATTAAAAACGTAATTTGAGACTGAGCTAGACCGGACTAGTAGTCGTGTCCGTGGGCAGCGGAGCTTAGAACTGTCTGGTGCATCCTTCGATCGCATATCTCGCGGGTTATCCTAAGTGCCACCTCTGCCTAGGTGCACTACGGGATTTAGCTTAGTTATATAGTTACTACTATATATGGTAGATCTGGTCTTAGCTCGTTGAGATCGTAAGACGGCGCATTCCTTGCGAAACAAATGAAAATATGAGTGTTTCATATAGAGGATAGGTGTATTGTAGTATGGTATTTGAGTTAGCAATCATGTAGTGTTCATTAGCTCATTAAGCATAGTATTTTGTATGGTATGCATTGCATGTCTCAAAAGTTGATGTTGCAATGCATGGTTCATTCATAGTATTATGTCTTGGTGAGAAGTTCAAATTGGTTTAAGCTTTGAAAGGTGCTGGTTGTATGCTTTAAAATACATAGAATGTCAGATTATTCATATATTGTTTGGTTTTATATTTGTATAAAACAGGTGTAGGTTGGGTACTTATAACTTTATCATGATAGGGCCTTGTTAGCTATCCGATTTGGTAGATGATGGGATGTCTGCTGAGTCATTATGACTCACTCCTATCCTTTATTATATTTTCAGGAAATCAGGTTAGCGCAGCAGAAGCTTGATGGTATGGACTTAAAGGAATAATTTGAGCGATTATTGTGCAGTTTAAACCGGTATATGATTGCTTAAATTGAAAATTTTATTACGTGATTTGTGATAGTTGGATAATGTTAGAATTATGAACTGGGACCTTTTATTGTCTTCAAGTTTTTCCAAACCAATGTGTTTAAGGGGTTATTTCCCCGGTTACGTCGCTGGATTTTGTTCCGCTGTGCTGGTTGAAATCCAGGTCGTGACAAATCTGATCCCCCACTCTCCCATTTTCGTTTCTTTTACAACTTCCCATCAAGCAACCGTGGAAATGGAAGGCTTATCAGCCAACAACCTTAGCTAATTCTGGGTAGGAAGACTCCCTTACTAGCAAATCGAATCCTGCCAACCTCTCGGTCACTCCCCGACCCTACTCCTACCTTCTTTCCTCTTCAATGTCGTCGAATTAATTAGCTCCGCTGCCGCTGCCGCCGCAGTGGACGCTTCTGATGCCCGCCCCCCATTTCCTTCCTCAGTCACCCATCTATCTTTGTGCCGTCATCTACTGTTCTAATTTACCTCAGCTATGGTTGATGCTATTCCTGCAGCCACATGAACACTTGATGTTGTTCTTCCTCTCTATGGGTGCGGCTACGAGCAGCCCACTGCTTCCATACTTGGTGAAGGCCGCCTTGAGGATTTCCGAGAAAATTTTTGAAATAACACAAGTTTAAAGTTAATTTCCGGATCTAGCACACCAAAACTTTTATTTCCATAACTAGCATGATTTGACTGAAGTCACTGTGGCACTTAGTGAGTTCAGTGGGCGGAGGGCGAAGTTGCTAACGGGGTTAGCAACTTGGACAAAGTCGCTACCCGCATTAGCAACTTGGGCAAAGTCGTTGGCGGCTGTAACGACTTTGCCTATTCTCTCTCCTACTGCCTGTGGCCTCCTTCTATCGCACCGGCCTCTCTTCTACCTTTTGCTCACTGTCTATTTTCTTATCATCATTAAATATTAACATAGAAGTAATAATTCATATATCGTGTTTCCTCTTCTCACCGTTCCTTAACATCACTATTTTGGTGAGTAATATTGATTTCACTAATGAAAAGTATCCATAAATTACTCTGAGATTGAGCATAAGGAGAACATTTAGTGAAAATCAAGAATATCCAAAGTAGTAATGGCTAAGGAAGGGAAAGAAGATTTTCGTCTAGGTAGTGATATTTTATGTGTTAGTTCATATAGTTTCCACCATGTAATACATAATAAAGAAGCTACAAGTGTTATAAAAAAAAATTCAAAATATATTTAATCAACAAAACACTATAATAGATTATGGAATTAATTTGTATAAAATACTTCAATCAATTGAAAGTAAGATGAATGTAACAAAGATTACAACTATAGTACCTCAATAAAATACACCTAAAATCAACTCTAATAAGATCCCAAATTTTATTTTTAATTATAAAGATCTATTTAAAAGACAATATGACGAACAAGAAACAATAAGAGTTTGTTTAGAATCATAATTTCAACAATTCTTAGAATATAAAGAAATTTTAAAAAATAAAATAGACTACTACACTACACATTCAGAATTAAAGAATCTAAACGAGCTCCAAGAATACTATGAAAAAAATTATGATATCTTTAAGCAACACAATTTTAAACTAGATTTCGAAACAAAATCTCAATCTTCTACATAATTAATTGATATAGAAAAAGAATTAAATTTCGAAAAAATCAATATAAATACAACTAAAGAAGTAATGCAAAACCCTTCGACAATAGAACAAGGAGAATCATCTAGAGCTCATGCTCAAGCTTCATCTCCTAGGCAACAAATCCCAAAAAATCAAACATACGGAAAAAGACCAACTACTTGGGGACAAAGAGGATATTATAGTTGGAATGACTATGGTATTCCTTATACACCCAAAAGGACAAAAAATCCTTGGTGGGAAAAGAATATAAAACTACCACGAGATAATACAACTTTAACTTCAACATATAATTATTTTAATATTCATACAATATCGGTTCATGAAAGAGCAGACTATATAATAAAATGGTGTCATTCAATGTTCTCTTTACAATTTTTACACCTAAATTTAACAGTAGCAAACCTAAAAAATTTCATAATTAATAAAATGCGAGGTTGTGCTGCATATGCATTGGTATCACAATATGAACAAGAAATTTTTAAAGAAATAAGAGAACAATCTTCTTTTGAAAATACTTTAATGTAATTATAATTTATTTTACCACAATTCTTTACATCATCTACTATACTAGATGCTATAAATATTGATGATATAGAAACAATATTAAAAAAATGAGATTATGTAATATCTGTTATATAGTAGAATTTTCTACTGACTACTCTACACAAGTATGAAAATTACCTCCTATCAATCGAAATCGCTGGGAACTAGAATATTTTAATAAATTTCCATCTCCTTGGGATATCAAACTAAAAGACTATTATCATATTTTTCTAGTCCTTCTTTTATTATATATACTTCAGGAATAATAAATTCTTCTTCAATTTCATCTTTGTCTAGGATATATATAGATACATTTTTAGATATTTTGTTAGAGTTTGTATTTCAAGCTAATGCACTGAATAATTATGGTTTTGTTAATACTTCATCTTTTGTTATGGGCCAAAATTTTTATTCTACAATATGGCAAATACGTCCACAATATTCTTATGATATCGATTACAAAGAATTTGATGGCATGATTAACAAAGAAGATGAACAACTCAAAAATATCAAAGGAATGAAAAACGAAAGCAAATGGCCAATAACAGTCCCAAGCTGGACAGATGGAATGATAATGGTTCGAGATGAAGGAAATCTAGTCCATAAAAGCCATCATGGCTATGGACCCAGCTATCAACAACAGCTGGATATCGAAATTCTTGAACCAAAGACAAAAGTAATATGGCATAATATGATCCTCAGATGGGCGGACGAGATGGAGCAATACCAACATCCATACCATCACAACAAATATTGTAATCTTTGTGAATTATTGTACCTTTTTACTTTATTATGTCGGTTTTGTAAAGACTGACAAAGGGTATCGAATCAAAGGACGATGGGGCCCAATGATGCACCCGCTTTGATAAAATACAACCTTTACAGTCAAATCAACTACTGTAATACATTCGATTTGAGTCTCGGGGAGCCGATCGAATACCACTCAGCGTGAAACCACAAGCGCCCATGGTTTTCGCCCACGATTTTCGGACTCCAAACTCTTTGAAGTCTGAAGTAAGTTCTATATAAGACCCCGATGTCTGTCTACAAGGGGCACTTGGAAGGTTCAATTGTAAGAATAATCTTCTTAGTGCGATCCTTGAGTGTCAGTTGTTCGCCTCCTCAACGCCTCCTCAACTTCTCTTCACCTCTTCAACGTATTGTGACATGTTATTTTGTATTTTAAAATATTTCTTTAAAATTAAAATATTTATAATATTAATACTATATATTATTTAATTAAAATATATAGTTAACATTTATAATACATAGTAATGTATAAAATATTACATTTTTTATTTAATGTAATATATATTTAAAATAAATTATTTATAATTATTAACTAATTTTAATTATTCAACTATATTATTTTATATATATAATAAAAATATAATTTTTTTAATTATTAAAATTGATTATTCTATAAATATAATAATATAATTACAATTATTATATTTAATCACGTATTTATTTATAGTTGGAATCAAGTATATATAAATAAAAAATTTTAAATATTAAAATAACATTTATATATTATTTTAAATTAACATATTAAAATTATATTTTATAAATTATATTTTATTTAAATTATAATATTATGACATGTAATTTTTATTTTAAAATATATATTTAAAGTTAAATATTTATAAGATATAATATCATATATTATGTAATTAAAAATATATAGTTAACATTTGTAACGTATTGTAATATATAAAATATAATATTTATTTTTTAATGTGTAATAATTTATGTGTATTGTATTAGATTTTCAACTCTTTCATTCCAAACATTATATTATATTATAATTTTTAGATATTATTTGTAAAATATATTTAATATTATTCATCATCAATAATTACTCTACGTACCTATGGAATCACAGTTTCTGGTGCGTACCGATCATTTATCTGAAAATATTATTTGTATTCGTAGAAATTGCCACCGCTACTCTCGAGATAGGATCAGCACTCCACTCTATAGATTTTGTCCTATTTTTAGCTATATAGCGACACTACCTTCAATTTCGTGAAGAAGGCTGCAGAGTTGGAGATGCTAGTCACAAGGATACTACCGGAGAGCTTGGGCATGGACAAACACTACGATTCACTCATCGAGTCAACTGATTACAAGTTGCGATTCTCCAAAAGTGTGTCAACGGCTGCAATCGAAGGCGAAGATCACGACTTGACGCTCGTGGTTCCCTATCATGTGGATGGCAACATAACTACAATCATCTTTACGACACCATCTTCTAGCCACGTAAGGAGCACTTCAGCCGTTGTAGGAATACTTCAACTACCACAGTTGCTATTGCCACACTTTAGATCCTCGGCTTCCGGTCTTCAATCTAACCTTATCTTCGTTTTCTAGCTCTCCCTTGTTTTCTACTTCTTATTTTATCTAGAATTGTTATTGTTTAATATTTTGGGTCTAAGAAGTATTTCTTAGATGGCGAGTTACTATTTGCTTTACAATGTTTTACCTGCACAGGTAGGATTTATATAGCTTCTGATTTTGATGATTGTCATGTATGTTTACATGATTTATATCAGCTAAAAGCATGGTAAAAAACAAACATGATTTGCTGCCAAGTAGATGGGAATCCCAAAAACATCTATGATTAATATATTTTTAACTCTAGATATGTTTGCCTTTCTTGGCAATGTTCCAAATTAACAGCTTCATAAGAATATGGTACCTGTTGTAGAAAGTTTTTTAATAGTGTGCATGCCACATGCATCTTCAAAGATCCGTATGTGTGGTACTACACAATAAATTTTTGTCAGCTAGAAATTGGTAGCTAACTAGGTTGTCTTTGTATTGAGTTCTCCATTTGGTGTGTATAACTAAATCAACATGCCTTACCCCAATAGTCTAATCATTGGGGTTTTCAGGAGTCATAAAACTTTATTTTCCTTTGCAAATCATTGAAGTAAAAAATAGAAATATTAGAGGTTGATCTTCTTCAGAAAATAACTAGCATGACTTATTTATGATACCCAACCACTAATCCCTTTAATAGAAATTTTTTTAGCCAACCTATTTGCCTTATCTAGTATAAAATTTTTCACCATGCTATTTATTTCATTTCATTTAATTTTGTTAGAAGATAATCAACAAGTGTTTTCTTAAATAAAGCAAAATACTTTGTTTCCTTATCTGATTTTTGTATACATGTTTATTTATGATACGTGCTTATTTCTTGTTTCCCTACGCATGTTAATATTTATTTCAAACACTTTCTGCGAGCATTCTAAGAAGAGAGAAGAGAAAAAGAGCGGGAAGAAAGCTCAAAAAATGAGAGAAGTTGTCCTTCGTCACGTGATGTCCAGGATAATATACATTTTATTTTGATCCACCACACTCTAGTCATGCTTGAACACCGTAGTATGTGTGCATATATATATGAACACGGTAGTATGCGTGATGACTTTTAGATTTTCATAATTGACTTTCACATTTAAGGAAGAGAGATATAGCCAAATATATTATCTTCTTTAGTATTTCAAATTTTGAAAGAGAGAATATATGAAGAAAAAGAGCAGGGAAGAAAGCCCAATGAGTGGGAGAAGTTGTCCTTCGTTTCATGTGATATCTAGGATAATATAAATTTTATTTTGATTCATAGCACTCCATTGTATGTGAACATGTACAGGGTAGTATGCACACATATATATTTATATTGGTCAATGACAATAAGGAATAATAGTAGAGAAATTGATTTTGTTCTCGGAGAGATCGTAGATGATCTGCAACCCACGCTGCTTGATCGCCCCGATGATGGATGGGGAACGGGTGAAGTTGTTAGCCGTGAATGCCAGGTAGTAGATGTGCTCATTCAAGGGATCATTAAAGAACAACCCTAGCATGAGTTTGGCGTCAATGAAGTGGAGGGTGACCATCGAAGAATCCACTACCATCAAGTTGATCAAGTTATAGTAGGTGTCCATGGGTGGTGTGGTGGGGCACAAGCCTATACCAGGTCATGCTTGTAATACCCCGTATATTTTAAAAAAAAAAAATAGTTATTGTTTATTAATATTTTAATCTGGTCCTCTCCCCATTTAATCCCCTCTTTCCTCCCCCCGTGAGAAACCCTCCCCCGTACGTTTTTCCCCGGCGCCGTTTTTTTTTCTCCCCCGGTGAATCCCTGATTTTTCCCCCTTTTTCCCCTCTCGGCCGCCGCCTGCGCGAGCCCTAGAGACGACGCCCGGCCGCCGCGTTTCCTCCCCGCCCTCGCCACCTCGGTCTCGCCGTCGCCACATCGCCGGCCGCGAGACGCCGCCCGGTCGACGTTCCCGCCCTCGGTCCGCGTGCCGGCGCGTGCCGCCGCGCTCGCGGCCCCGTCGCGTCTCCCCGTGCGAGACGCCCGCCGCCCGATTCCTCGTACCGCCGCCCTCGGTCGCCGTGCGACCGCGTGGCCGGCCCGTCCGCACGCGATCGTCTCCCCCGCCTCGGCCTCCGCGCCCGGCCGCCGCACCACCGCGTGCGCCCCGTGCACGCGCCGTCCGCCCGCGACGCCGCCCGCCGCGAGAGACGCCGCGGCCGCCGCCGCCGGTCAACCCCCCCTCCGTGCGCCCGTCCGCGCCGCCGCCCGCGCGGCCCTCCGCCGTGCGCCCGCCGTGCGCCCCTCTTCTCTCTCCCGGCGGGGTGATACATCCTCTCTCCTATCGCCCTCTTTCCTATTATTTTCTATCAAGCTCCATTGTTCATTATTTCTTTTTCCTCCGGCGCTTTTGGAAAGGCCTACCCGACTCAGTTTTTCGACGCCGACGCAACCACGGCAGTCTCGTCGCCAAATTCCAATTTCTTGGATTTTCCGTGCGCCGTTCGCCGTTGCCGTCAAGGTAGGCGTCTCGGCTATTCTTAGCACTCTAATATTTTGATTAAATCGTAATAATCATGTTTAGACCACCAGGATTAGAATATTGTAGTTAATGGGCTCGTTTTTAATTTATTGGCATGCTTAGATAGAATTAGATTAATTTGGTTAATCCATGCATGTTTAGATTAATTTGTATATTCATGTATGTTAGACATCATGATAGGTTGTATATGTTTGATTTAGCTAGTTTAGTGTGTCTGCATCGCGATTAACCTTAATCATGTATATCTCGATTTGATAAAAAGCCGTTGTAAGGATTAGGCATACTGGTGTTAGAATTTAGTTTATTTTCTTTTATGTAATAGGTAGTTCTGTTTAAGCATGTAATTGTCATATTTAGATTGTAAATTGCATGATTCCATGTATATGCATTAGTTTATGTTAGATTGTGTTGTGGTATGCAAATATGTGATGCATAGAACCATGGGTGTTCATCTATGTATTTCCATGTTTGATTGCCAATTAAATGTCCCTGTTTACCTATTTCGAGTTAATTAAATGCTTGCATGGTGTGGAATGTGGTTAGTGCAATGAGTCGTTGCATGATGGAAATATACTTCACCAGACTATGGTTCGGTCCTGTGGGCAGCAGATGAATTAGAACAATCTGGAGCATCCTTCGATCCCAGATACCGCGGTTGATCCTAAGTACTCCCCTCCCTATGTGGTACTATGGGACTTAGTTACTATATGTTACATTCTACTATATGGTAAATACTGTGCTAGTTTTGTGATGTGACCGCATTTATCGGATGGAGCATGGTATTTTACTCGGCATGAGTGTCTAGTTGTGTAGATTGGCATAGATGGTATGTTATAGATGTGTCATTAATTTTATGTCAGGTTTATGTGTTTTGTGCATACCTAGAGTAGTCTAAAGTATAGGTTATGTTGGTTTTAATGCATTTAGAGTCATGTCATCATATGGGGTAGTTTAATATGACCCTTGTAATCAATTAATTAAAGATATATGATTAGTTACACCCTATGTATTAAATCTGATTTTTAGGCTTGATATGTATTATATACCACTAGAATCACTATTATAATGGGGTAGTTCGGGTGTAAGTCCTACTGAGTCTGTTGTGACTCACCCCTTCCGTTGTTAATATTTTCAGGAGTGCAGGTTTAGCGCAGCAGAAGCATAGTGGTATTTTGGAATTCGAGGAGCTAGTGGAGTATCATTCAATGTCGGTATTTGATTTGTTTAGATAGGTGTTTATTTATGGTGTTAATATGTTGTAAAGTTTGGAAATTATGAATTTGGATTGAGATTTTAGTCTTATTTGGCTCCAGATCGATATCCTTTCCCGTTACGTCGCCGGATTATCTTCCGCTGTGCATGTTAAAAATCCGGGTCGTGACAATGCTATTGCAGATAGCTATCCTGAGGGTGGTGTAGCCTTGCTCCAGAATGTACAAGATCAGGAACTGGTGTCGATGACTACCTTGGTCCCCATGAAGACCCCCTTCGTCATAGGAAGCAACCGACTGTTGATGCTCATTACCAAGAAGCTGACGTAGAATTGCTTGGGCCATGTGTGCACGGGAGCAATAGGCATGTATACCGCTAGTGGATATGGTCCGTCGCTGAGGGTCAGGTGCTCAGAATCTCTATAAATGGGGGGGAACAATAGGTGAAGATATTGTCCATATGTTTTTTTCAAATAAGGTGGTTTTTTGTTAAAATTATAAGAAAAATGCAGTAAAGTTTTATTTGCAAAAGTAAAGCATATTGGTCAAAGTCAGTATTCCTAACATTGATGACAAAAAATGAAAGTTGGTATCCAAAACTTTGACTTTGAATTAAAGTCGGACAAAAAAACCACTAATTGCATTTGTCGTAGTTGTAAAGTACAACTTTAACATAAAATTATTATTTTATTATTTAAGCCCAGGGCATTAAATGCTTATATGTATCGATAAATTAGGGACTCTTAGATTTGAATTTGAACGATCCATTCACTTCAATGAATTCAGAAGTTTGAAACTATAGGATCATACACCTAGATATCTAAATTTTGACTCCAAAAAATTAATAATTTGGAGCAACCATGGCAGTTCAATGTAAAAAATTACTCCTTCTGAGAAGTTTCGAAGTTCAATCCCATATTTTCAAGCACTATGAATTCATCGGCCCAAGCAGATTGGACAAATTCAAAGCTGGTAATCCACAATTTAAGAATTTTTACATATCATTTAATGCTCTATCAGAGAGTTATTTATTTAATTTATTCATTTAAATATGTATTCAAATAGTTAATTATTTATATAGTTAATTATTTAAAATAAATAAATAAATATTACATTTATTTAAATAAATATTAAATTTATTTAAATAAATAATTATACAATTTAATTGATTATTTAAGGTGCTTTAAGTAGCTTGGCAACTATGTGTTAGAGGTAACTAAAGGGTTACCTTGCCTCAATTGCCTTGATACATGTTTTTTGAAACTAAAACTCAAAGACTATTAAACTGGCAAGTCCATACAGATTTGATCCCTCATGGATGAGGGAATGTTATAGGGGATAGAAGATGGAGGGGGATAGTTGCCTTGATACATGTTGGTTGCAGTAAATAGGGACAAGTGTATAGCTAAGGCCTTAATCAAAAAGACTGCTCAAGTATTATCATTTTACTAGCCACATTTGTCAAACTAGAAGTGGAAGATCTTTGGCACGCATGTGCTCATTAGTAATGTGTCCAGGGACTCCATGACATTCATGTCTGAGGAGATTGGTGCATGTGTCCACATTCTTCGTGCCTACAAGATTTCAAAATTGATAAATATCTTGCAGAAATAGTTTTCTTATAATTGAAGGTGCTCTTCCTTAACCTTACATCTTACATTCATTTATGTGCCCACTAACCCCGCCTTAGACCACATTGGTTGTGGATGTGGACCTCATTTGCTAGCTTGTTTCTTTTATTTTTGCATTGAGTGATGGATTACAAGGTAGTGCTATGCTGTTATCCAGATATCTCTAGCAATTAGTATTTTTTCATACAGGAACCAAGAAAATTTTCATAGTATGATTCTCCAAAGATTCCCTTCATGAAGACATTTTTTTGGCCTTCTAGATGTTGAATGTTCCGATCACACTTCACATGAATTCATCTTTCTTTTTATTCAAGATTGTTTAGGTCATTTCTCTAAAATATTGTACTCTTCAAGTCTACTGAAAGAATATTATGGATTTGTTGTAAGCAATCAACACACAAATGGCTAGAATATGAAACAAACAAGTCAAGAACCATCTTGGTAGAGTCCATCAATGGGCTATGCCATGTCTTACCTCAAGTGAATTTGAGAAAGAAACCATAAAAAGAGGATATGCAGGTGATTCAATCACAGGTCTAAGCCCATGTTCCTTTGCTTGTACCCTTAAGCTCTTGCACAATATTCTCAACTTATAATAAAAGCCAAAAGGTTATATATCCTTTTCGATGGTTACATTATAGTGTGATATTGCTATTCAGCAGCACATGTATATAATCTTTTTGATATTTGATAAATATAACTTCAAGGTGTCAAATTGGTTTTGGTTGTTAGGATCTTGCTGCAACTATTTCCACTAAGGTTCCTAGGACATTCTTCTTGTTTTGGTGGGTAGAGCAATAAGGTGCCTTCTGTAGTTATGTGATTCCATAATTTTTTTCTTTGTTCTTTATAGGAAGTTGGGGTAGTTTTATAGAGAATGTTTAAAATTTTCAATGTTATTGGCTAGTCATATCAGGCTAATTAGGAATCTTGATTCTTTATTTGGGAATGCAAGTGGAGATACGTTGCAATTTGGTATACAAGGAATGTGGGTTCGTATTCCTTTAATCTTTTTTTAAGGTGGTGAAAACCACAACATTAATTCAAAAGAAAGAAAAGATGGTTACAAAAAGGAAAAATAATAAATAAAAGATAAATTTAAATGGAGAAAGTATTCCTTTAAACCATGAATTTTGTACCTAAATTTTACTTTTCAAGTTGACTTAGTTAGCTTTCAGTTTTAAATGAGCGTCCACTTTTGATCTCTTATATGTGCTTATGCCTCATGCAAAGGTCCATCTGAGTAGCTCTTCTAGGGCAAACAATTAGCAATTTGTAATTTGTCTGGCGTCAAGTTTGTGGATTTGTCAAAAAATTTTCTCTATGCCAAGTTGGGGGAAACATCTAGATTGATGTAGTAGTTCTGAAGATTCAAATGACTTTTTAACCGTCTTTTTTACCAGCTCAGTTTTATTTATGAGGAGATTACCATGCAGGTGTTTTGTGATGAATCAAGTGGGGTGTTCCAGGCAATTCATTAGCTAGTTTTTATAATCGTGAAACAAATTCCCATTGTGCATGGTTTTCAATGTATACCAAGTGTTTGGCATGCCATCTTACATGCTTGTATATGTTATATCACATAATCCCATCCAATCATACAATTTTTTTTACTTTTAGAATGCAATGATTGACTTTTATCCTTAAGGAAGAGAGAGATAGACTTATGTTATCTTCTCTCTCAAAATGTAAA
Source organism: Cryptocoryne crispatula var. balansae (assembly GCA_036172225.1). Lineage (NCBI taxonomy): Eukaryota > Viridiplantae > Streptophyta > Magnoliopsida > Alismatales > Araceae > Cryptocoryne > Cryptocoryne crispatula. The sequence goes on from CM069925.1 coordinate 25,221,541, forward strand.
AACTATCTAGATTCAAACCATAAGGATTACTAATCATTACAAAAATAGATTTGTGAGAAGTGTAGAGAGATAAAAAATTTATAATTTCATCTTCGCAATCTCAACCAAATTCTCCCCAAGTGCAATGTGGAAGAGAGGTTTAAGAACTTCAGAAACCCTTCTTCTCTAAATGTCATATTGTCACTTTGGACAAGAAGAAAAAGTACTGAACAAAACAAAAGTGTGATGGTATAGTTGTTCTCTATCTGTGTGGTGTTTAGGATAATATGCATTTTATTTTGATTCACCTGCAATCTGCGCATGTATATATATATACATGTATTCGTCATTTCCAATTGGTGATGACGATACCGAAACCGATTTTGTTCACCCCGAGGTCGTCGATGACTTCCATCCCGTGCAGCTGGATGGCTCCGACAGTGGTCAGGGGCATCTCGTTAGCCGAGTAAGCCAGGCAATATATGTCATCGCTCACCCAGAGAAATGTCTGAGCAAACCCTAATTAGAGGTTGGCCTTTGTGAAGTGGAGGGCGAACATCAGAGAATCCACCATCGTCAAGTTGCCAGAGGCCATAACAGGTGTCCATCTTGGGGGTCGGTGATGGTACAAGCTCATATATGGTCATGTTGCTGCAGATCATTGCCATGAGGGAAGCGTAGGCCGGCGGCGGAATGGACGAGATCAAGGCAACTGCTCATTGATGCTCATCGCCAACAGACCGATGTGGATGAAGGAATTTAGGATGTTCGAGCTCCGAAATGATAGGCATGTATACCACCCGTGGATATGCTCCATTGTCGAGGGTCAAGTGCCCCGCATCGCTATACGGGGGGAGACAATAGGAGAAGATGTTACCCAGATGAGGCAGCTGCGAATTGAGCGAGTTCTGGTTGCGCCTGAGGCCAATCAACCCAGCGATTCCCTGGAAGAGCCCTCTGTTGTTGTCGCTGCACCCAAACATGAAATTACCCAGGCCATGTGGTGGTTGTACATGAAGGAGACCCTATCCCTTACAAGGAAACTAGACTTGTAGGATCCATCCATGTGCTCAACCTCGTAGGTGCACTTGTTGCAGGAGCATTCGCCATTGCCGGAGCAGGCAGGAATTTGGGCACTCTTGTACGTCGGATTGTCGCACTGCACCTAGCTCGTGAACAATTTGGCAGGGTCAAATACCGGCCGAACCAACGAGTGGCAAGATGTGCAGTGTCAGCAATGGATCCAGCAGAGATTGTTGCCGGTGTTGATGATAGCATACTACAACCGCTATGGGGTGCCAACATAGATGAGCACCAAGTAGTCTCTGCTACCCACCGTTGGGGTGTCCCTCACTGGTATGTGGCTCTGTGATGCCAATCCACTCTTCCATTTCCAAGGGTCAAGTGCCCTGCATCGCTATACAGGGGGAGACAATAGGAGAAGATGTTACCTAGATGAGGCAGTTGTGAATTGAGCGAGTTCTGGCTGCGCCTGAGGCCAATCAGCCCAACGGTTCCCTGGAAGAGCCCTCTGTTGTTGTTGCTGCACCCAAATATGAAATTACCCACGCCATGTGGTGGTTGTACATGAAGGAGACCCTATCTCTTACGAGGAAACCATACGTGTAGGATCCATCCATGTGCTCGACCTCATAAGTGCACTTGTTGCAGGAGCATTCGCCGTTGCCGGAGCAGGAGGGAATTTGGGCACTCTTGCATGTCGGATCGTCGCACTGCACCTAGCTCGTGAACGACTTGGCAGGGTTAAATACTGGCCAAACCAGCGAGTGGCAAGATGTGTAGCGTCGGCACTGGATCCAGCAGCGATTGTTGCCGGTGTCGATGACGGCATACTACAGCCGCTAGGGGGTGCCAACATAGATGAGCACCAAGTAGTCTATGCTACCCACTGTCGGAGTGTCCCTCACTAGTATGTGGCTCTGTGATGCCAATCCACCCTGTCGTGCACCACCGCTGCTGTGGCTGCTTGTGGTGTGGCCTAAGGACCGGTGACCCCTCCATGTATATGATAAGCTTGCCTCCGCCAGTTGTGGGCCAACATGGTGGCGACATTCGGCTGGTCATCGTGCATAGGTGAACAAGGCCCGTATGCCAGCACAATCTTCGCTGAGTTTTCTCCGTGGACTGAACATTTCAAAACGTGCATTATTCATACATTTGCAAACACAGATTAATAAATAGGCCAGGAGATCGATTGGAGCAGCTTCTTCTGGATTGGCTTGAGCAAGAAAATTCTAATCTTTTTAATAATTATGTCTTTGGTGGCATGATATGTGATAGTTTCTTATTTATATATATATATATATATATTGTCTAACAAAAATGAAGTGTTCGATAATCGTGATGAAAAAATATGATTTTATAGAGTTCTTATGGGATGGATGAAGAGGCGAGACATCTTTTTTTTCCTTCTTGTTATATATCCTTTCTTCACCTTTGGAATACATACTCTCCACCTGAACAATAGCTAGTATTCACTAGTAAAACATGATATAATTTGAAGTTGTATCTATCTTTATTTTACCATACAATTTTATCACAAAATGTACCTCATACTTTGATACTTTTAATAAACCCCTAGCAAAAGGAAAGCGTTGTATATGTATGTGGTGTGCGTGTACGTGCTATTTATACATGAGATGTGATGAAATCATCAACCAAAACATATAAAATATCAATGCAAATCTAAATGTGGAGAAGATGATCATACGTACCTAAGGTGTTGTTTGGTTAGAGTGTATATATATGTATATATGTGTGTGTATTAATAATAAATTGAAATTGGTAGATAATAATATCAATGGAGAACACAACCCATAAATGTGCACAATCCTCACCAAACAATTTCCCAGAACTAAAAATTTGAAAGGAGGCATCTTATAGAGATGAGAGGTGTGTAGTGTACATTTTTAATATATAGATGAGAGGTGATGAAAATGATAAGTAAAAAAGAATGAAATATCAGTGAAAATTAAACTAATTGTGGAGCAGAAGATCATACAACGAACAATTGTTACTAATAAATATGGAAGAACAAGAAGATACAAAAAATTACCTTTGGATTCCAAGAAGACCATTTGCTTTGTGGAAATTCCTTCGAAGTTCAGCTGGTATTCTCCACGAATTGCGGCATCTAGCATGGAACAAAAGAAGAGGAAGATTATAATAGAGGGAAACATTTCCCGCAAGAGCCATAATCATTTTAATTTCTACGTACCACACCACAGTGTGTAAAGTTCGTGGAAGGGATGTCTATATATATAGAAAGATAGATAGATCATTATATCTTGTGTGCTCTATAATTAGATCATATCCTTGGATGAAGATTGTGTGCCCTATATGTTTATAACACACTTCTAAAGTAGAGGGTATATATGCTGGATGCATAGATGATATTGAGTAGCTTAATAGGTTGCACTTTGCAGCTCTGACATCCTCAGGTTAGACGATGATGCTTTCCTATGTGCTTTGTGAGAGACGCCATTGTTGACTACTTAATAATCTAATTATATATAGCCCACATGATACAATGATATATCTATCTAGCTATCTATATATAGACATCTCTTCCACAAACTCTACACACTAAGGTGTAGTATGTAGAAATTAAAATGATTATGGCTCCTGTGGGAAGCACATTCCCCTCTATTATAATCTTCCCTCTTTGTTCTATGCCGAACACCACAGTTCGTGGATAATACCAGCTAAACCTTGAACGAATTTTTGCAAAGCAAATGGTCTGCTTGGAATCAAAAGGTAAGAATTTTGTATCTCCATCCATATTGATTAGTAACAATTATTGGGGTAAGATCATTTGCTCCACAATTAGCTTAATTTCCACTAATATTTCATTCTGTTTTACTTATCGTTTTCGTCACCTCTCATCTATATATTAAGCAGGTACACTACACACCTCTCATATATAAGATTCCAACTTTCAAATTTTTAGTTATGGGTGATTGTTCAGTGAAGATTGTGCACACATACGGGCCATGTTCTCCAACTCGTTGACGACCGCGGGTGGTAGGGAAAATGCTGGCCCATGACTCGTTGAGGCTAGCTCATTTGCACAAACGAGTCTGGCCGCAAGCCACCGGTGCAACTAACCACAATGCTGGTGTTGTGCGGCTGGGTCAATCGGCTTCAACGGCTTGCATACTGGTGGGTGTCATCCTGATGATGGGCGGCTTTGGCTACATGGTTTTCATCTATTTGTGGTTAGCTGCATTAGCATTGATGTACGTCATCCTCGACACCAGATCGAGCTGACCTCTGCTAGATTCCCATGTTGTCCAGTTTTAGCTATGTGTCATGCACCAATCTGGTGTGCAATCATCGTCCCGCCATGTGCTTTGGCGGCAGTGACGAGAACGGTTGCGACCGTGGCAAGTGCACCTACTGGGTTATGTACCGGTTCTATTTTAACTATTACCATTTTTATTTTTAAAACTAGCACCTTAATTTTTAATTCTGCAAAACTAGCACAATTTGACTAAAATTGTGGTCAAAAAGTCCAACTTTACACCAAAATGTTAAAGTCAAACTTTTTAAGTCCAACTTTAAAGGAAAGTCGGATTTCTGATAACCGACTTGTATTAGACACTTATTTTGCATGGCATTTTTTAAAAGTTGAATATTTTAACTCTGACTTTAATGTCGTGGTCTAAACTCTTTAAGATAAAAATATAAAAGTTGGACGTTTTAAGTCCAACTTTAACACAAAAGTCAGAGTAAAATACTTTGACTTTATCTTTTTTATTTTAAAAGTCAATGTCTATTACACAGAATTTATTATCTTATAAATTTAATTAAATTTATTTATTAAAATATTTTTACTTTTTTATGAATAAAATATTAAAGTTGGATTTAAAATGTCCGACTTGGCTCAAAGTCAGACTTTAGAAGTCCGATTGTGACCAAAAGGTGCTACTTTTAAAAAATTAAAAAATAGGATGCTATTCTTAAAAATAAAAAATAATGCTAGTTAAAAAAATCCAATGTATGGGGATGGCTCTCACTTGTTTAGTTTCCTCATTATGGAAAATGTCATCTTGGTGGGTGTCATGCGGCCGGCTAATTTAACTTGAGGCTATGACAATGACAAAGGAGAGCTCTTCATCAGAACCGCCGGGTCGGTTGACCTCAGGTGCACCGACCAATCGTTCAACAAGCAAATGTCACATATAGGCAACATCTTCTCCTATTGTCTCCCCCCCCCCACGTATAGAGATTCCGAGGCACCTAACTCACCCTCAACAACAGACCATATCCCCCGGCGGTATACATGCCTATCATTCCTGAGCTTGCAAATAGGGTACTGGCATCAACGATCATCTTGGCCCCCACAAAGACCCCCTTGGGCACCAGCATTGGCTTCTGTTTCCAACACACCCCTTGCTGACACCTACTATGACTTGGGCAACACGATGATGGTGGATTCTCTGACAGTCACTCTCCACTTCACCAATGTCGAACTTCAGCTAGGGTTTGCTCAAACGTGCTTTAACTATCTCCAGAATGAGCACATCCACTGCCTGGCATTTGCCACTGGGGCATCTCGTTCATCATCTAGGTGATCCAACGGTGTGGGTTGGAGGTCTTCTACGATCTTGGCAAGAACAAAATCAATATCTCAACTATTATTACTAATTTCCATTGACCGATATAAATACATATATATATGTACGCATACTACCGCGTACATTTTCATGCACAACTGAGTGAGGTGGATCAAAATAAAATTCATATCATCCTAGACATCACATGAAACTAAAGACAACTCCTCTTCCCACTCTTTGGGCTTTCTTCGTGTTCTTTTTCTTCATACATTTTCTCTTCATCAAATGCTAGTACAGTTCGCATGTGTTAGATGTCGAAACATTAGAATGCTCCCGCAGTGGAACAAACTTGCGATCCAGCAAGCAACTCGTGTAGCAAAGATTAAATATGAATCGAGAACAAGGAAGACAAGAAAACCACAAGAAGACATCAGATTTGCATGGTTCCGAGAGATAATGCATCTTCCTACATCCACGAGGAGAGCAGAGAGAATCCACTAGATGTAGAAGAATACAAAGTGAAAAGATACTATTACACCAACATGGAATTATCTTTCCCAAGATTGAGCAATCCCAAATTCCCAATCTCTCTCTTAACGACACGACTTTAAATAGCTTCGTAAAATGTCAAAATAGGTGATGCACGAACACCACGATCTCTAAGATGGAAGAGAACATAGAAGCAAGAAGAATCAAAGGAAGATCGAGCATGACATCAAAGTCTCCGAGCATCACTCTCTTTCTCTATCACAGCTGCTCCCTTCTCACATTCACAAGAACGTGTTACGACTGCTGCCGTAAACCCCAAAAACACCTCATCACGTTGCAACGTGATAATCAATAGGGTTAAGAAGTAGAAACTGTAAAATGACCAAATAACCCTCAATTTTAACCAAGTCAAATATCACACTGGTGCATTGGTTTTTTCAGAAGATGATGTCGCAATGGGCGTCCACTGCCACAAACTGCAAGAACGAATACATTTGTGATTATAAAAGGAATAACTTATTAGAATTATTTATCTGTCCCCACTTTTTACCAACCAATGTAATTTTCAATAACTAATAATTTTTATATTTTATCTCTAGATAGTTTTAAAAATTGAAAGAGAATATAATATATTTTGCTATTTTGTTCTTTCTTAAACATGAAAGTGAAGTCTAAAAGTCAAGCTAGGTTAAATTAGACATTTTGATAATTAAAATCTCTTTCATAATCTCAACCAAATACCGTACTATTGTAAAATGTGACAAATATTGTGTTCTATTCTCTTTTCATTGACTATTTGGTTGCAATTTGACGCAGTAAACCCATTGCGGCATCATCTTCAAGAAAAATAATAATGCGCTCAAAGTGTACCAACATTTAATAAAGAGAGAAGAAGAAAAGAGTAAAAATTATAGGATAATATAAATTTTATTTTATATAAATTGTATTTTGATCTACCATACTCCATCGTGCATGAACACGTACGGTAGTATGCGTGCATATAATTATATATATTTGTATTGGTCAATGGCAATTACTAATAATAGTAGAGAAGCCAATTTTATTCTCGCCGAGATTGTAGATGACCTCCAACCCACGTTGCTAGATCACCCCGACGATGGACGAGAAGCCCGTGATGTGGGTAGCCATCAACGCCATGTAGTAGGTGTGTGGTGAAGCGGAAGGTGATCGTCAGAGAATCCATCTCCATCGCGTTGCCCAAGTCATAGCAGATGTCCACAAGGACGGTTGGCGGAGGCACAAGCCTATACCATGTCATGTTGTTGCGGATGGCCATCCTAAGGGTAGTGTAGGCTAGCAGCCGAATGTACGACAATATGGTACCAACATTGACAATCATCTTGGCCCCCACAAAGACTCCCTCTGGCACCGGCAGCAACCGACTATTGACGCTCATCACCAATAGGCCGATGAAGAACTTTTCCAAATGTGCGGGCTCTAGAACCCGCGGATGGATATGGTCCATCGTTGAAGGTCAGGTTTCCAATATCTCTATACTTGGGGGGAGTCACACAGGAGAAGATAGAGTTTCTATTTTTTTTGAAATAACACACTTATTTTTTAAATTGGCTAAATAACAAGGTAAAATTTGAAATTAGTGAAGTAGCATGGTTTGGGTGAAGTCAGTTTGGTCGAGCCTAACTCTTATGCAAAAAGATGAAGCCGGATTACTAAGGGCCTGTTTGTTTACAGTATCAAGCACCAGTATTGATATCAGTTTTAAAACTGATATTGATACTTTGTATCAATGGGTGTTTGGATACTAATATTAATTTTAAAATTAATAGTTAAAAGAAATATCATTTTTAATACAGGTGAAGACCTGTATTAAAAGTGACACAGACGCTCAGCAGAGAGGAGCCGGAGTCCCCCCTCCTCCCCCCCCCGCAGAGTCCCCCCCGCCCCCGCGGGCTGCGGCGGGCGTCCCCCTTCGCCCCCCGCGGACCCCCCCCCCCCCCTCCCCCGCGGAGTCCCCCCCGCCCCCCGCGGCTGCGGACGAGCCCCGCCGGAGCCCCCCGTCGCGCCGCCGGAGCCCCCGTCGCCCCCACGCGGACCCCCCCCCCCCGGAGTCCCCCTTCGCCCCCCGCGGACCCCCCTCCCCCCCCCCCCCCGCGGAGTCCCCCCCGCCCCCCGCGGCTGCGGACGGAGCGTCCCCCTTCGCCCCCCCCCCCCCCCCGCGGACCCCCCCGCCCCCCTCGCCCCCCGGCTGCGGACGAGCCCCGCCGGATCCCCGTCGCCCCCCGCTGTGGAGAGAACCCCCCTCTCCCGCGGCGCCGGAGTCCCCGTCGCCGCCGGAGCCCCCCCCGGCTGCGGATAGAGCCCCCCCCCCCGCGGATAGAGCCCCGCATCCCTCCCTATGAAGCTGCGGTTTCTCAACGACGACGAGAGGGCGGGAGCTCTTCTCCAAGAAGGTGTACCCGCACCAAGACCCCGAGGGCGGCGGACCCCGGCACCCCCCCCCGGCTGCGGACGGAGCCCCGCCGGAGCCCCGTCGCCCCCCGCCGGCGGAGAGAACCCCCCTCTCCCGCGGCGCCGGAGTCCCCGTCGCCGCCCCCCCCCCGCGACGGCTGCGGAGGATATAACATTACCAAACGTCTAAACAAACTTAATATCGTCACTTTTGATAATGATATTACATCTTCTTAGAATATCAATATCAAAATTGGTATTGTATCAATTTTGATACTCTAACCAAACAGGCCATAAAGTCTTACTTTTGCAAAAATTAAAGACGAAGTTCGATTACTAAAATCCTACTTCTATGAGAAAGTTAAAGTCAAACATTTACCATCCAATTTTAAGCTTTTTTTTACCCAACGCACTAATTGATTTTCATATATTACAAAATTATGATTTATGAGGTTCAAATTTGAATGATCCATTCAGTCTAATGAACTTGGAATGTCAAAATACTCAAGACTAGACTTTTGGATATCCCAATTTTGTCAAATTTTAAATTATTAAATCGGAGCATCCTTGGCTGTCCAATACCAAACTTTCTTTTTTAAGAAATTTAAAAGTCTAATCCTATAATTTTGAATGTTCCGAACTCATTGGTTCGAGTGGATCGGACAAATTTTAAGTCGAGTGTCTAATTTTTTCAAGGGGAAAAATATTTTTTCAAAGCATTTAATGCTATGCAGGCAAGAGAGAGAAGATAATGTTTTTTATTTTTTTTATTTCTTCCTATGTTACATATCGAGAGAGATTTTTTAATTCTTACATAACAATAATGGCATTAAATGCTTTGATAAAAATTTGTCTTCCACTTTAAAAAAATTGGACACTTGACTTAAAATTTCTCTGATCCACTCGAACCAATGAATTTGAAACATTAAAAATTATAAGAATGAACTTTTAAAATTCTCAAAAGAGTAATTTTTGATATTGGACTGCCAAGGATGCTCCAATTTAATAATTTAAATTTTGTCAAAATCGGGATATCCAAAAATCTAATCATGAGTACTTCGACATTCCAATTTCATTGGATTGAATGAATCGTTAAAATTAGAACCCGATAAATCACAATTTAGGTATATATGCAAAGTATTTAATGTGTTGGGAAAAAAAAACTTAAAGTCGGACCGTCTTTAACTTTCTCATAGAAGTAGGCTTTTAGTAATCCAACTTCATCTTTTCATGTACAACTTCATCTTTTTCGGTGAAAGTCAGATTTCATGAGTCCGACTTCACTCAAACTGTGCTACTTTGTTAATTTCAAACTTTAGTCTATTATCTAGTCAATTAAAAAAATAAGTGTTATTTTCAAAAAAAACTCCAGAGAAAAGATGTTGCCTATATGTAACATCTACTTATTGAGCGACCGGTCAGTGTGCCCCAAGACGACTAGCCCGACAGTTCCGATGAAAGCCCTTCATTGTTGTTGCCACAGCCGAACTTGAACACAAATGGAGGACAACTATACCATCACTCTTTTGCTTTCTTCCCTTCTTTTTCTTCATGTCCAAGGTGACAATATGACATTTAGGGGAGGAGGGTTTCTGATCACAAAGACACTTGCAATACATTGAAAACCATGCACAACGGGAATTTGTTTCACGATCACAAAGATCAGTTAATGAATTACCTCGAATACCCCGCTTGATTCATCATAAAACCACCTACATGGTAACCTCGTCATAAATAAAACTAAGCTGGTAAAAAAGACGATTAAAAGTCATTCGAATCCTCAGAACTGCTACATCAATTTGGATGTTTCCCCTGACTTGGCGTAGAGGAAAAAAATTAACAAATCCACAATTGACACTAGAAAAATTACAAATTTCTAATTGCTTGCCTTAGAAGAGCTACTCAAATGGACCTCTGCATGGGTAAAAGCATGAGATCTAAAATGGATGCACATTTAAAACTAAAACCTAGCTGAGTCAACTTGCAGAATAAAATTTACGTACATGATTCATAGATTAAAGAAATACTTTCTCCATTTAAATTTATGCTTTATTTTTTTTCATTTTTTAACCATCTTTCCTTTCTTATGAATTAATGAATTGTTGTTTTCACCACATTCAAAAAGATTCAAGGAATACAACCCCACTCTCCTTGTATACCAAATTGCCACTACAAGAAATCTTCACATTACTTATTGAAACACTGTCCATAGGTAAGAATAAGTAGGTAAAAATAATATTTACTTGCCCCTATTCTTACTAAATTAGAACTTCGTAGGTAAATCTATCAATACCTACGAACTCACCTCCTTAGGTAAATGTAATGTTAAACAGATCAAACTTAATCGTCCAACTATCCAATCAAATAGATTGATGGTTATCGCTTATCGGTCCTATATTAATAAAATAAATAATATAAATAACATAACATAATAATATAAATAGTTTAATAATAATTTAATAATATACTCTAATATATTACAAAATAAATATATCAATATGTAAAATAAAAATAAAAATACACAATTTAATAATGATACTACTATAAAATAATATACCAATATTAACAATAATATAATATATTAAATAAATTAATAAAAATTTAAAAATTTAAAAATTTAAATATTTTAAAAGTATTAAATAATTAATTATAATTATATTACAAATTTTATATAAATATATAATAATAATACTAGTATATGAATAATAGTACTAAAATATAAAAATATATTAATATTTATATTAATGTTTAAAATAATAGATTAGTATATAATTTAATAATGATACTAATATAAAATAATTTATTAATATTAACATGAATATAATGAATTAAATAAATTTATATAAAATATTTTAAAAATTATAATTTTTTTATTTATAAATTAATACATATATTAATAAAAAACATAAAATATGTAATAATATAAGAATAAGATTAATACATAAATAATAGTACTCATCGACAAAATATTAATAAATAATATATTAAAAATATTAATATTAATAAGAATATAACTTAATTTATCATATATTAATAAATATAAATAACATAATAATATAAATAACATAATATAATAATATAAATTGTTTAATAAAATTGTATAATATAATATAATAGCTATATTAATATTGAAAACTAATATATTAATATTTAATTGAATATTGATATTAATGTAAAACAATATATCAATAACAAAAATAATAAGAACATAATTAATCAAATAAATATATATAATGTTAAATAAATTTATATAATATCAAATAAAATTTATAAATATTGAAATATTTCTAAATTCTTTTGCTCATTATCACCTACTACAAGAAAAAAGTTTTACCTACCAAGGAATGCCAAGTCGGTTCCAAATCTGACCAAATCAAATTTATTATTATAATATAAAAATATAAAACTTACACCGAAAATAATTTTACATTATCATAATTAGGCGTTGGGAATCGCGGATTGACCAGCACAGTTAGGTCACGGGGGCAATGCCCTTGTGGGTGGGTATCGGGGGGCAAAGCTTCCCGAAAGAAAAAAATTGAAGTCATGATACTGTAAGTGACACCCAGGCCTTCCATGTTAGTATTTTACCAACCAATTGCTAACTGCGGACTCATCATAAATAAATATAATATTAAATAGATCAATCTCAATCATCCAATCAAATAGATAAGTTGCCATCAAATATATATGTTATAACTTTTTCACTTTCGGACATCATCTCTAATTCTTTATTATTTTTTCACTTATTATCAAGTCGATGAGCAAACACTTTAAATAAAAATAAAATATAATGTTAAGTTACTTTAATATTAATAAAATGTAATATCTAAAATAAAATTTATTAAATATTAATAAAAATATACAAAATAGTAACTCAAATATAAAATATAAAAATATAAAAATTAAATATTAAATATTAAAATATATTAATAAAAATACACCAAAACACTGCCCTGCCCCTCCATCTCCCTCCCCCCACTCCCGAAATCCATGTCCCTCCTATTTTCTTGCTCCCATTCCTCATTCCCTCATCACGAAATGTATCCCCACTCCTTTTCCACACCCCCACTATTGGAAAGTCCATTGAATGGCTCCTCCGACAGAGCGGACCTGCCTGTGCTCGGTGGCCGAAAGCTCCGAAAGGGGTAGTTTCGCTCCTTTCCACTTTGATGCCTTGCTCATCTAGATTGATAGTCTTAGACAAGCGGCACCAACCCTTTCCGGAAGTGTGGAAGGGGGAAGCATCGATGGTAAATCAGGACAGGGAGCAACAGAGCAAGCGGGCAGTTCTCTGTTCGGCTAATGAAAATTGGGGCAGTCAATGAAGAAATTGTCAAAATACCAGTTCTTTCTTTTCGTTCCCCACACGAGGAGCTAGTTGTTTCATTTTGCCTCTTTCGCTTCATCTTCTAAGATCTTCGGCTGCATCTATTATTGTATTTCACTGCTTTCTTTTAATTCCATCTTCATTTTGCCCCTTCTAGGTAGCGATGTATTGGAGCCTTCGAGTTCATCTTCCCGAAGCTGTTGTCCCGTGAAGGCGTAGAGGTTGGTTGCATCCTCTTACAGTGCTTGATGTTCATTTAGTGGCATTTGTAGCCTCTTATTGCGGCATTTTTTGGATCAATACGTATGCAGTCTCCTACAATTGTAGGGTTCAACAGGAGTAAATGCCTTCAAATTGTTAAGAGTCTCTGACGGTATGGTCTTACAAGTCATTCTCTACGTTTTGTATCTTCTTTTCAACTTGGAGTTTTTCTATGATATCCATAGTTCATCAACTGCACTAATAGAAAATTATTTGATTTGGTTTTATCTTTAGCTCTTGTGCCCTTCTTCTCTTAGGCTTCACCTTTTAGGTCACTGTATGTTGTTGTAAGCCACCAACCCTTGCTAATCAAGGAGGTCTTGTTGGTACCTTCATTTTCACGTAAGTCAATCTCTATCGCCACCTTTTTTTTCCCTTTTTGATCTTCTGCTAGTTCTCCTTGATCTTTATCATTTTTTCCTCTCCAAATCCATTCCAAAATATTGCTAATTGTGACATGTAAGCAATGCAGACATGGGGAGTCCATAGTCTTTCTTTTGCTCCCAAGATAATTAATGGAGGAGTAAGAGCAAATGGTAAGTATTTTCTTTTGTTAATTTATTTTTATATTTGTTCTTATCATTTTTCCCTTACATGTTTTTATCATTCTCATTCCAAATGGTAATTATTAACTATTTCCTACATATCTTGAGTAGCCACTATTAATTGAAGTCATGTATGCATTGTCATCATCATCACCATTAAAGAATTTGGTTGTCAAGCATATTCCCCTCAATGCACCTGTTTGTGATAACCATGCCAAGTTTCTCTTGGGTGGAGTTTATATGGCCCATTATTGACTAAGTTTCTCTTGGGTGGAGTTTATATGGCCCACTAAATGCATTATTAAATATATCAAAATAAAAGTTGTGTATCCCAGAAATTCAATTCCATGTTATAGTTCTGACATTTCTCCTCCAATATAGGATCTTCCAAATTTCAACTTTTTCAACACTTTCAATCTTATTGCAATCATTTTGTAGTTGGTATGAGAAGGAAAATCTTAGTAGGATGTTTTTGGTTAAATCAACAATCATGTGACTACACCACTATGTATCAAACTCTGTGAAAAATAGGACAATTGCATGGTATCTTGTAATCCATCTGAAACCATGAAGGAAGAATAATTAGGTAATGGATCATAGATGACAAGTTATTCAAGATCGGGTCTCAAATATTATACAATATAAAACTTATAATTTATATATTTATGGGGTCTCAAATATTATACAATACAAAACTTATAATTTATATATTTATGATGTAATATATATACTATCATTTCTCATGTGCCTTTTTTTCGTTCATTCATGGTTCAATAATCTCGTGCTTAGGCATAGAGGAACCACACCGATCCATTTTGACCATGGTGATTAAATAGTTCAACTCTATATCGTGGCGATACTGTACGTGAGGTCTTGTGAAAAGATAGCTTGATGCCAAAACGATAAAGTGCTTAAACTTCTTATTTTATAACCCCAACCATGACATCTCTTCTTTTTCATTCACACCTTGGGATGCACTGTTCTTATACAGAGAAAATGTGTATCCTTTAACCCCAATGAAAATGTCTGACGAGAGGAAAGGTTCCTAATATTGTGTGATAAAGTCAGAATTAATACAAAAAGGTGTTACCCTTTCTGTTAAAAGTTTTCACAAGAAAACCCTCCTCTGCCCCACTCCAGACTAACTCAATTTGCTGCATATTGGAGTTCTTTTACCATAATTCTTTAATCAAATCCCCTGATTCTTGGATATGGGTTCATCTTTGTGATCCATTGGATTACACTCACACTTATAAAGTTTCACATGCATGCATTCACAGCCTCACACTTCTCCAATGCCGGCTATCTTTTACCAGACATACATTGTAGTATCCTAGTTCATCAATTTAGTATACTTTAAAAATAAAATTGAAACATAGCACTGTAAAATTTTGTTGGTAAGTGCACCACATATGATATTGGTTTATTGGTGATAATTGGTTATATTTTATAGATTATTAAGGTGTATTTAATTCTTTTTTTCTACTATAAATGCATCTCCTAAAATCTTCAAGGACTTATAAAGCTCTGTGTCTGGTCTGATCTGGAGGCTGTCTTGGCATCAACACATGATACTGTTTTCCCTTCATAAAATTCTGGACATGATTTAAGCTTGCGTCAAGAATTCATTAATACATGTCTCAATGCTGCTAAGTTTTCAAAAAGATTTGAACAGTTGCCTGAAGATGTTATGCCTGCTATAGAATTTAAGGAATGGTGTACCACTCTACCATCTGTCAAGAAATTTGTTGGAAGTTTTTTGATGCCACCTGAACCGAGTATTTCTCATTGGTATCTCTTAGCTCTACTTTTCTTATAATGAATTCTCCTTTCTCAACCAAGAACTTTTGTTGGTAACTTACATTGCACTGTCTTTTTGGTGCCTACATGGTCTATATGCTAATTTCTTGTCGGATTGTAGGAGTTAATGCAATATCTTTTGTCTAAGGGCCTTGTATAACAAGTGAGAAAACTCTATTCTGTCTCTTGGTTTACTTGGTGGTTAGTAGATTTTTTGCTTGTGTTGGTATGCTGGCAGACAACATCACACTCCATACTCTTGTACTTATCTTTGATCATCTACCAGTATACATATATATCATCATTTAGCATCGATAGGTTTCTTGTTGGCTTCATATTAGATGTGGTGAGTCAGACTGGGAGTCCATTCAACCTGTCACTAGCTGATGTGAGTTTGCGAGAATTGATTGTTGGTTCAAAATTTGCTGTGAAAGGGTGAGAAAAAGGAAAATATTAGAAATTTAAATTGGATACTCTTGGCTCGTAAGGTTTACCTAGACGAGGTACTGATGATCAGAGATTCAGAATTGGGTAATTATAATTGGAATTAAACAGAACCTGCTAGTGTTTGTTATGTCTGATGGTGTTGTTGCTAATACGAGTTGGTCATATCTAATTTGTGTTGACTAATTCAGCTGACCATAATCTAGATTGATTTCGTTAGATCTTGAGCCATCCAGGAACAAAGTGAACTGAGCTTGCTGGTGATTGGTGGACCTGACCAACCAAAACTTGTCCTATTGGCTGACCTTGTCTTGTAAACCTTGCTTTTTTGTCTTAGGATTTTAATAGTATTCTTTGAAATGTTTAATCTGTATGGTCATCTTTCTTTACTCAATTTGTTTTCATAGGTATACTAGGTCATCAAGTACCTCAATTGCAGCATTCATTGACTTTAAGTTCAAAACTTTTTGTCATGAAGAAGGAATATGCTTGGCACATAGGAGGCACACTTTCTCAAGATGAGCTAGAGGAATGAAAACTTCTGTACAACAGTGCTACTAATGGCCAAAGCTTCAATACATTCCTAGGCAAGATATCATGTGTATCTAAAGTATGTCACATTTCTTGTTTGGATATTTTGTCTGCTCAAATGGAAAGAGAATTCCAACATTTTGATACAAAAGACAATTACTCTATTTCTTCTCTTCTTTGCTGAATATTATTATGATGGTTGCAGGACAGGTGGAGAAAAGATGTGTTTGCTTCCACTATGTCATAAGATCTTATCACACCTATCCTTTTCACTGATATTATTTTTCTAATTTTTGCAGGAGCACTGATGGACCAATTTTTTTGGTTATCAAGGACAAAGGGGGTTATATATATGGAGGCTACGCCTCTCAGCCTTGAGAGAAACATAGTGTTTTCTATGGAGACATGAAATCATTCCTTTTCTAGCTAAAATGAAAGTATCGATATTTAGACCTACAGGACAAATGCTAATCTTCAGTGGGTAAATCTATTTTCAAAGATCTCTTATGAACTTGATGTGCATCTGTTCATGTTTCTCCACACCTAGACATACTTTCATGTGGGCTTCCTTAGTGATCACAAAATTTTAATTTTAGGTTAATTTTTAATTTTTTTTATTTATGGTTTTCTATCATATGCATTGTGTATAATTAATATAGTGCCATAAAATATAACAATCATAGTTGTTAATTGTTTTGGGTCCATCTCCCATGTGAATTGTCAGTGCATTAATCTGTTATAATCTTCTTCCATTCTCTCTTTTGTTATTCTAAGAATTTCAGAGTGGGTCCAACCATAATTTTTTTCTGTGGTGAACCACAAAAAAGCAAGAAATTTTTTAAAGTTGGTGATGGGTTGTGGTGCACATTTCAATGGAACATTCTTGTGCATGCTTATGTCTATAAACAGCCAAAGTTGACGGGACCATCTGCCATGCCATGTGGTTGCATGCTCAGCGGTCTCTAGGCACTTTCCATTCCACAGTGTATTTCAGAAACAAAGTGCCAACGGATTTGCTTATTGGCCTCCATTTGTATCCCGGTCCTGTCTGGTCTTGTGTGCGATTCACTCCATTGTGTTAGCTCTAGGCCTTGCCATCTACAATTTTAATTTGGCAATGTTCTACATATAGCACAACTCCAGTATTTAACATTTATGTGCTTTGAGTTTAGCAATGTGTCTCTCATGGATTCCATAATCGGAATCGGTTGGGACCGATCCGATTCTATGGAATTGAAAGTGGCCGAATTCTTGGGAAGGAAATCAATTTCAAAATCTGCCGGAATCGATTTTTTAATTTTTTTTCTTCAAAAAATATTTAAAAATTAGGAAAAATTCTAAAAAATTAGAAATGGCCAAGAAAACTTTTTAAAAAATATTAGCATGCATCTACATGCATTGAAGCACGGAATCAGCCGTATCAGATCAGAATCAGCCGATTTTAGAAAGATGAAGTTCTTTTGCTTGTTTCTTAGTACTTACATATGTAACATTACAATTTACAATAATAAGATGATAATGAATCAAATGATTGTAACATTATAACAAGAGAACATGCTAATAATTACTAATAAACATGAGAAGATGTTAACTACATGGTGACATGCAAAAAGTAGATCAACCTAGCACTCAGCTACCAAAAAAAAAGCAAACAATCAGTCTAGCATCTTAACTAATATATAAGATAAGAAAATAAAAGCTATATCTTAAATAACATACTACGAGACACTTTGTGACAAGAATATCTCAGATCATTAGTTGAGTATACCCCGATCCTCATATTATATCTCTGCATCTGAAAAATGATAAATAAAAGTTCATTAGTTGTCAAATAATTATTGACTCTAAATTCTCAATGCAACTCCAACTTACTTCTATCTCAACTTCTACCCTATCCTACTAAGATCGGCAGAGGCACTGAGCAGCTGAGAGTGTACCCCATATCATCTCATTGTCGTTCACCACTTGTCCTCCATATTAGATGCGAGGGTTTAAAAAATATCCTACAGTTGTTTATCAATATTAGTATTACATTGTGAACAAGGCAATTATTGACTAAGTAGAAAGTAGATAAGTACAAATAAATTATTCACTAACTAACCTACAACATTTACATCATGATGCAAAGTCTTGTCCCATTGGTCATCTATGATCTTCCACAATTTCTTGTAACCTCTGGGATTCTTCTCTTTTATTTTCAATTTGGCCCGGTCCATTGCATCATAAAGCGTGCCCATCTGGTTCCTGTCATTGGAGTCTACAACCTTAGAACAACTACCAGTGGCTCTATGATTGCCACGTAGTAGGCAATCCTCTCCCAAAATCTCTTGTTAATTATTTGCTTCTCAGACCTGACAAAAATATCCAACTGGTCATCCCTGTTATGCAGGTGGTCCACCATATAATTATAATACTCCTCGGACTTGGTGAGCCTAACAAGTGTGTGCCTGTGCTGATGTAAGCTCCTGTGCAATGAAGTTCTTGGCAAATCGAGTAGAACTAGGCTTGACAAGATCGTGCCCTCCAGTGATGACCTTATAATATGTAGCAAACGGGGATGTGAATAAATAAATGATGTGATGGTTTGTGCCTTCCAAACAAGTGTATAAACTGTCTCCTCATTGCCTATATCCTCTAGTATGATATCAATGGAATGTGCCACAAAAGGCACCTAAAATAGATGCTGCCTCTTCTCCATCAACCTTTTTCCAGCCGCCTTATAGGAGGGTTCATTATTAGTGACAAACTGAACCACATTCTCCTCCTCAATCTCCTCCACCACGGCATCCATCAAGGAAAAAATGAAGTCAACATTTTTTATCTTCCCAGAAAAATCCACTGACTTCAAACATGTTGTGCCCTCTAAATAGTACACCAAGAAATTAATCATGGACCACTTGTGATGCCAATCCATCCATCGCACATCACTGTGCAACCCCTTTCATTCCATACTAATTTAAACCTATCCATCCACTCTCTCAACTCCCGCACCTCCACAACTCCCGCACCTCCTTATCTAGCCCACCACCATATATATGACTGCTGGTCGAGACTTGCATTCCCGGTCCAGCCTCAACCACGACATCTACCATTGTCTGGAAGTAAGGGCTGGTGGTTGCATGAGCTGGGATGCCTATATTAAGTTAAAAAATGTATCAGCCATAAACAAGATTAACTAAATAAAACATACATACATGCCATTTTAAAAGTGATACCTGCATGTAAAAATCACTTAACAATGTGGCAAACTGCTCTCTTTGCAGTCATTCCTGTTGCTTTCACCCCTTTCATTGCTTGTTTAATATTCATCTAACCAGCACTTTGTTTCCTAAACAAGTACTCATCGCTCAGTGTAAACCGAGTACTGGTAGAATGACGATGCGGCTCCTAGCTCCCTCTCTTAGTCTCCCAGTTCCAAGTAGGGCGAGTTGATGCTGATCGACCAAGAACTAGGTCAGCTCTGGACCCTCCTGCTCCCCTCCTCCTCTCTTCCTCCGTAGCAACTACATGCTTGGTAGTATGCCTAGATCTCTTGAACTTGGAGTTTGTGGAGTCGTCCTCACTCTCCAGCTCTGGCTCGGCTCGTGCCTTCCCCTTGCCTTTCCCTTTGTAGGTTGGCAAATCTCGGTCCCTCCTCCTCTCAAGCAACTCATCCTGCAACTCTTCCCTCTACTCAATCCTAATTTTTCGTTGAGAGACTCTACCTGTAATGTAGCCTCTCATCTCTTCACTCTTTTCCCTAAGCACCTTATTGCATTTTTTTACATTGCCACGTAGCCGAGCAATGTGTTGTTTAATCCAAAACACCCCCCCCCCCGTTCATCTCCTTGCCACACCACTTGCATTGTACCATCTTCTTTGATATGTCTATCACGTGGCCATGTTCCCAACCGACATCAAAAGGATGTGTCGGTGCTATATCATTGTGATCAACCATTGCTTATACCTGCAAAACATGTAAGCAATTAATAACAACCTGTTTGACATGCATACAAGTGCTTTTGGAGCTGTTTGGGAAGAGAACAACCCATTAGTCGGGAGGGTTTTCGGTATGTTAAAACCACTTCGGAGTCATTGGAAAGCTATAAAATTAACTCATAGCCATTCCGGCGGTTGAATGTTATTAATAAGATGTTAACAATGTACAAAAAACTTGATCGAACCAATTCGGTAAGCAAACAGCCCATTGAGCGGGCTATTCAGTATGTTTAAAGGGTTATGTCTACATTGGAAAGGATCATATATCATCATATGGGGATTATAGAATTTTTCCCTTACTAAGAATATTGAATAGATGTTCTTACAAGTTGAACGGAGCTGTTCGAAATCAGCAAGTTTAGCCATGGTCGAAGTCATCGGAAACACGTAGAAGTTGGCGTACGAGGTTTCCGGCAATGAAATCTTACCAACAACCTTCAAACAATGGAATAACATGTTGAATAGAGGTGGAATGGAGCTTAGATCGTTGGAATCCTTTGAAGGGATTGCTGGAATCACCGGAGGATCGCTGGAATCATTGGAGAATCATCGAAATCGCATAGAAGATCACCGGAATCAGTCTGATTCTCCTGCAGAAGCATGGAAATGCGCGATTCCACATTGGATTGACCGATTCTAGGATGTAATCGCCGGATCACAGCTTGTCGGAAGGGGGGATAGAGGGGGGCTGCGTAAGACCCTACGAATGGGTTGATTTCGGGTCCGAACCGGACCCGAAATCGATCTGGATCCCGAAGTTAACTCTTCCGGTAGAATCGGTCGGATCGGCTGATTCTGCAGTGAATCAGCTGGAATTCCTCTAAAACCTAAACCCTAAACTCTAAACCCAGAGGAATCAGCCCATCAGCAATGGATTGGATTGAAATTAACCGATCTACTTCCAAAATCGGCCGATTCCGATCCAATCTGACCAATTCTGCATTCCCAGGTTTCTCTACTAAGGCAATTTTTTTTGAGAAACACCCTCATGTGTTCATGCTGCCTTTTTGGACACTCTGCATCCTGCATTCCAAAAGTATCTGGCTTACACATTGAAGAAATCAATATTAGATTTTGATTACACTCTTTAAACAGTTTTTGTCATCCTTTTTACATAAAGTTAGGAAGAAATAGTAGAAGACATGTAAATGTTTTTGCTGTAATTGTCCTAATTTTAAAAATAGATTTCCTTCATTATCCTGCCAAGAAATGAAGCAAGGGCTGGGTTGTTTTTTTGCTTTTTTTGATGGAGGGCATGAACTGGGTGTAATGTGTGGTTGTAATGGAGTTGAGCTAATTTATACTTGAAACAACCAAATATACTTGGTGGACACCATGATTTTTAGAATCAAAATGGTAGCTAATCTTTTAGTTCTTAAGAGCAAATTTTTCAATGGAATAATTGCTTCATGGCAATGATATTTGTGATCAAGGATTTTCTTGGCTACAGGTAATTCTTTCTTATTTATTTTTAACTAATGGGAAATGATCTTCATGATTTGTTTTTTCTTTTCAAAAGCAAGAAAGGCCACTTCATCTCCATTGATATGGTTGGTTATTCAAAAGAGAATTATGTTTAAAGATATGGTATCTTGAGATGACAGATAAGAGGAGATGGATGTATAGAGAAGATGGTCACCACGAGAAAAAGAAAGCAATTATTTAATGTTTTTACAAGTATGATGTTGGCTATTGCAACTCTGCCATGTAGAACTCCAATTAGGCATTTATCTAATTTCTCTTACTTAAATGCAGAAGTCAAATTTGATAGAAGCATATCCTTTAGCTGCATCTCTATGAATTCGGCTACCTTAGAGAGATTGACAATGAAATTTTATGGGGACTTTTCTATGGAAAAATCAAATGTTGAAGAAAAAAAACATAACTGTTTATAGCAATCTTTCCTAGTGATTTTTCTACTGCACGTGCATATTAGTACCAATGAAAATTCTATGATGCTATCAATGACATTCCTTGATTTTTTAGGTTCATGAATATGTGGTTGAAGATGTTGCATGGCATTTGATACATAAATACCTATTTGGTTTAGTTGGTGATGACAACCATTTGTTTATATAGGGACTAAGGCCTCGTTTGTTTACGCTGAACCAACCTCTGACCTCTGATTCGGTCAGATTTCAGATTTTTGATGTTTGATAATTTGTCTTAATTAATCTCTGATGGAATGTCTTACCTCTGAAAAAGTTCTGAGCCATTCAGATATAAAATGAAGCTTTTTCTGTTTCAGACATTTCACCGATGCATTGTGAATGTTTCGTCGCTGCATTGTTCCAGAAGGTGGAATGCATGGTGTTAAAAGTTTATTTCAGGAGAAAATTTTGACTTGTAAATAAATCTAGTTTATCTTTAATAAAATATATAATGGTGTAATAAATTTTATTTTTATCATAAATATATTTTGAAATAAGTTTGGTTAAAAGATTGTTTAACGATTATTAAAAATAAATATTTTAATAATATTTTAATAGATATAATCGAGTTAAGTACTTTTTATCACTAAGGATATTAATCGTAAAATTAAGAGTTTAAAATTTTAAATTAAATTAAATCAAATATCATTTAAGTGGATAATTCAGATTTTTTATCAAATAACATAAATCACTTATGTCTTAATCAAATTAAGTACTTTTTTATCACTTATTGAGAGGTTAGACATGAAATTAAGACTTAAGATTTTCAGATTAAATCTAATCAAACACCACCTAAGAATACCATCTTCAACCGAGCCCATTCAGTCTATGGTTGCTCGTCAAAGAGTGGAGAATAATGTTGATTTCTACAACAAGTTGATTTCTTTTCCCATTGGAGAATAATGTTATCAGTTAGCTTTTGATTCTTTACAAATATTATCCATTAACTAATATTAGTTGAATTTTCTCTTGAGCAAAAATTTGTACAATAGGCATCCTTTTTTTATAAGTCAGGATGGATTCCACGATTAATACAAGGTTTTGAAATGGATATAATATCTACTTTTGCAAAAGAAGTCATTGGAAATACATTTTCCTCGATACAAATATGGAGAATTAGACCACAATACTCATTTGATATTCAATACGAAGAACTTGACGAAGGGATTAACATTGAAAAGGAACAAATCAAAAACATTATAGGCATAAAAAATGAAAGCCAGTGGCCAATAGAAGTTCCAAGCTGGTCAGATGGATGAATACTAATTGGAGACCAAGGAAAATTAGTATATAAAAGTCATCATGGCCAACAACAAGGCTATCAACAACAATTAAACATGAATATCTTGGGAACACGAGCAAAAGAAATTTGACAAAATGTGAAAAATAGTTGGTTGATATGATGGAATAAGAATAAAGAATTCAAAGAAGGAGATAGCAAGGATAACTTGTCAGTAAATCATGCTCAAATAATTGTACTACTGAATATTTTTTTTGCACGATTGTACTATGTATAGTGTTTAGCTTGAATTATTGTACTATTCCCCTTTAGAAAGATTCTTGTAAATTCTTGTAAGGATGTCATCCTTGACGTTTTGGGGCTCTCTCCTTGTCTATAAAAGGAGCAAAGAAGGAAGGAGGGCATCACTTGTAAGCTTCGATTTCCTGGAATAAGAGTTACTTCTTCTTCATCCTCTCTCACTGATCCTCTAAGAATGCCATCATCCCTACTTCATCCTCTGCTCAACTCGTCTATTACGTCTTGTATTGTTGTTGCGGCTCGAAGACTTGTATCAGAGCCCTGGTGTCTGTCCATCGCCCCTGGTGTTTATCTATCCTCCGTGGTGTTCTTCCATTGTCAGTATTCAGTTGGTGTAAGGGATCATCAATTGTTTGTGATAGTCTATGTTTTCTATTCTTAGGTTATTCTTTAATTCTTTCATCACAAGTTATTATGTTGGTGTATAGTACTCGTTTTTCTAGTGAGAAGTACCCATCAAGTGCTCTAAGACTGAGCTTAAGGGGACTATCTAGCAAAAATGAGAAATATCTAATGTTCTAATGATTGAAGAAATTGGAAAGAACTATGTGTAGTTAGTGATAGTATCTGTGTTAGTTTAGATGATAATCATAATCATGTAATACATAATAAAGAAGCTACAAGTGATGTGAAACAAAATTTTAAAACATATTTAATCAACAAAATACAATAATTGAATACAGAATAAATTCTTATAGAATTCTCCAATCAATAGAAAGTAAAATTCAAACCACGACGATAACAATATTATCTCAACCCAATACCCAAAAACATATACCAAAGATAAGTCTAAAAACAATCCCAAATTTCATTTTTAATTATAAATATATATTCAAAACTAGAAGATATAATTAAGAAGAACCGATAAAAGTCTATCATGAATCAGATTTTCATCACTTTTTAGAACAAAGAGAAATTCTAAAAAATAAGATAGAAAATTATTCTATAGATCCATAATTAAATAATTTTAAAAAAATCCAAGAATATTATGATACAAATTATGATATATTCAAGCAATATAATTATAAGCTAGAATTTGAGGTAAAAGAGAATTCATCTCAATCTCGATATTATGTAGAAACAGGAGAAATAGATTAAATATTAAATAATCTTTAAAAACTTATGCCGATGAACTTATAGCCGATGAACTTATGCAAAGCCCCTCAACAATAGAGCAAGGAGAATCCTCAAAAACTCCAGCTCAAACCTTTGAACCACAACAACAATTTCCAAGAACTCAAGTATATGAAAAAACGAGCCACTTGGAGTTTAAATGGATGTTATAGTTGGAACAATCATTGTGGGATAAGAAATAGAGAAAAAAGACATGAAAATCCATATAAATAAAATTATATAAAATTCAGAGAAAATACAATAAGATAAAATAAAATTTAAAATATGAATGATACTTATTTTAATATAGATAATATACATGTTCACAAGAGAGCAGACTTTAATATCTACCTTCTTCAAAGTTGGATTGGTAAAACCCGACTTGGAATCGACCCAGAAATGTGGGTTCTAGGAAGATCCAAAGTCGGGGTATTTTACCCTGACTTTAAGATTTACCTTCTTCAAAGTCAGATTGATAAAATCCGACTTGGAATTGACCCAGAAATGTGGGTTATGGGAAGATCAAAGTTGGGGTATTTTACCCAGACTTTAATATTTACCTTCTTCAAAGTTGGATTGGTAAAACCCCACTTTCAAATCGACCCAAAAACTTGGGTTCTAGAAAGATCCAAAGTCAGGGTATTTTATCCCAACTTTAATATTTACCTTCTTCAAAGTTGGACTGATAAAACCCGACTTAGAATCGACCCAGAAATGTGGGTTATGGGAAGATCAAAGTTGGGGTATTTTACCCAGACTTTAATATTTACCTTCTTCAAAGTCGAATTGGTAAAATCTGACTTTCAAATCGACCCAGAAACTTGGATTCTAGGAAGATCCAAAGTCGGGGTATTTTACCCCAACTTAATATTTACCTTCTTCAAAGTTGGATTGGTAAAACCTGACTTGGAATCAACCCAGAAACTTGGCCTCTAGGAAAATTGAAAGTTGGGTTATTTTACTCTGTCTTTAATATTAACTTTGTTTAAAGTTAAATGGATAAAACCCGACTTGGAATCGACCTAGAAACTGGATTCTGGGAAGTTCCAAAGTCGGGGTATTTTACCCTAACTTTAAACTAAATGTTGAAAGTTAGAGTAGTATAGCCTAACCTAGAATCCACCCAGAAACCTGGGTTATGGGAAGATCCAAAATCGAGGTATTTTACCCCGATTTTGATATTACCTTGTTCAAAGTCGGATTGATAAAACCTAACTTGGAATCAACCCAGAAACTGAGTTTTGGGAGGATTCAAAGTTGGGAAATTTTACCTCGACTTTCTTACAACATGCTTTCAAAGTTGGACTATTGAACTTCGACTATCTGAGACAGTCGGACTAAATAAGTTCAACCTTTTGTGAACATTTTGTTTTTAAAAATGTTGTTTGCATGTGTAAAAAAAATCCTACTACAAGATTGGAAGAAAATGATGTATTCATACAAAGACCAGACATACATAGTTGGAAGTAAGTCCTTTCTTCAAACATTGTAGCAAAGATCCAACCTAAACCTATACACTCATTAAGATAAATCATGTCTTCAGCCATTCTAACAGGCTGACATGAGTAAGTACCTTCAAAAATTCAAAGACATACACGGGCATCTGTCTTGAACAATTCAAAGTTCAAACAACCATACATGAGACTCATACAATGATCCAACATAAACCTGTGCATTGAAAAACATAATTCTTGTCTTCAAAAATTGGAACAAAGAAGAAATTAAACTTATGCATTCAAGAACATACATAAAACATTGGAACAAATTCCTATCTTCAAAGAATTATGGAACATGCACACATCATTGAACAAAATCCTATCTTCAAACATTGAAAGAAACATGAACAGAAACCAGTGCATTCAACAAGATAAATCACGTCTTCAAATACCACTTTATAAACCATACATAACACATGGCATAAAAAGTTCAATACATAGATACAACATACCATTAAAGTTGACACCTTACATATAAAGTGGCAAAAAGGTTTTTCAAAGAAGAGCAATATTTTTGTCTCATACAAAAGCAATGAAGTCCATATCATCTCCAACGCCTAATGGTAGCTTTTCTTATTTAGGTAACTCTTTGTTATTCTTGTTCTTGTTCTTAATTTGTCCAATGGATAGGATCTACCTAACTTGGAGTTTGTCTTCTTCCATGTCTTGGACAAAGCGAAGCTAGTGGTGTATTTACATTGAGTACCATGGATTGTTGAGTCAATCCATGATGCTTCATCGGTGTACTTTGTGATGGTTTTTGTCATGATGTGCTCGGTTCACCCGGTCCACTCCAAGTAAAGAGAGGTTGTAGCCATTGCCCTGCAGGCGATTGTATCAAATTTGGGGCCGGTTCATATCTTGGAAATGTAAACTGAAGTTTTTGGACTAGTTCTTCTTGCAACTCTAAGATGTCCATTTTCATTTCTTGCAATTTGTAGTCATTTCTTGTCACTAATATTTTTTTTATCTCATGATGTCCTTTAAGCTATCAAGCAACATTAAAATTTTTTTGTTGTCATGATTAATGATTAATGTAATAAATAACATCTAAAATTGACAAAAGTCGCAAAACAATAAACAAAATTCTTAACATACTCAACAATTCCCGTTCCCAAAGATTTCGGAATCGGAATCGGAATCGGCCGATTCCTGGGAAGGGAATCGATTCCGGATCGGTTTTTTTTTTTAATTTTTTTTTCGTCAAAAAAATTCAAAAAATTCAGAAAAAATATAAAAAATAAGAAATGAGTTAGAAAAAATTTAAAAAATAAGATTAGCATTCATCCACAATACCACATCGAATAATTACTAATGAACAGTGAACTCCACTTGAAGTTGAAGTTAAGTACATATTCTATTGATTCAAAAACCAAAGAGTTGATACATCATGAAAATAAAAAAAATAAAAATTTACATCATACCATTCTACTACAGGAATCTAGGATATAGATACTGGTCTTCCTCCTCTCCCTGCTGTCGACGCTCCTCCCTTGTATACGGTCCGGGACCATATCCATATGCAAATAGTGCTGATGCCATGCTATCAAGATCGTATGGATCGGACTGCGGGATGACCGGGACATAAGCAGAGGATGGTGGAGCTGGTGGTGTAATCCATCGCCGCCGCACGCCCAAACGCCGGATCGTGGTCGCGTAATATAAGAATCAGGTGACTGCTCATCCAGCGTGTAATACGGCTGTGGATACCGTGGATCATGAGACTGGGCTGCTGCTGATGGCTGCGTCGCTGGTATGCACTCCTCGTCATCATCAACTGAGGAGTGAGAAGGAGCCTGCGTGCTGTCATCTGGGCTTACAGGACGCGTGACCTCTAGCTTCCTTCTCTTTACCTCTTCAGCCATCTCTGAAGTACCAGAACCCAAAGCTTTTTTAAACTTTGCAAATCCGCCCATTTTTCGTGCAGTCTTTTTTGTTTTCGTTTTCCCGACCGCGAACGGGCCGGGTAAGCGGCCGCGGGCCGGGACCCAGCTCGGGCTAAGTCGCAGTGGTCGCTCCATAATTCTTTGGCGATAGAAGGCCTTGTCTGAGCCTGAGAAGTAGGTGGAGCTGGAGCTGGAGCATCCTCCTCGGCTTCAACACCATCCAACTCTCCTTCAGCCCATGCACGGTCATCGGGATCAAACTCAGCTGCATGATCCCTGGCTGCCCTCTCATCTATTCAGGAGGCAAGTGCATGCTCCTCCTGGAATATCTGATCCATGTCCACCTCCTCAGGTGGTGGTGTGGCGGAGGTATGCCTCTGCTCGTATGGACCACCTGCGAATCGTGCAAATCGCTCCTCACTGATCTTCTGTCGATCCTTGATATTCTTGATGCGCAGCCTCATATTGTAATGACAGAAGACCGGTTTCTCGCCGGTACGAGGTCAACTGTTCCTCCTTTTCGTATATATCAGGTTGAATGTACTCCAGTTCCTCTCACAATGGGAGGAACTGGTGCTCTGGCTGAGTATCCTGATACCAATGGCAGCAAGTGGATTCCATCCACTCCTAGTGTTCACCTGAACCCACCACTCAGCTGCAAGAAAAAAAAAGAAGAGAAAAGGTAAACAATTAGCCCATCATCTTCCATAACTTATATGAAAAGAAAATAAAATTTTCATCAAGCTATTAGTATACCAGGTGACACTTTGTCAACTGAATATTTCAGATCAGCATCTGAGTATACGCCGACCCTCATCTTATACTTCTGCATCTGAAAAATTTATAAAAAAAAACATTAGTTGCCTGGTAAGGTTACTCCAAGGTATTGAATGAACTCTAACTTACTTCTATCTCAGCCTCTATCATGTCCCGCCGAGATCGGCGTAAACATTTGAATAACGACGAAGTGTACCCCGCATCACCTCGTTGTCGTTCTCCACCTGTCCTCCATATTGGATGCGGGGGTTCAAAAAATATCCTGCAAGATTTTATTAGATAACATTATGAATAAGAATAAGACAATTATTCAGCAAAAATATTTTTTTAACCAAGTTACCTACAATATGGACATCGTGGTGCAAGGTCTTGTCCCATCGGTCATCTATGATCTTCCACCACTTTTTGTAACCTCTGGGATTTTTTTCTTTTATTTCCAGCTTCGCCTGGTCCATGGCATCGTACAACGTGCCCATCTGGTCCCTGTCATCTGAGTCTACCAACCTCAAGACAACTACCAGTGGCTCAATGATTGCCAAGTAGTAGGCAATCCTCTCCCAGAACCTCTTGTCAGTGATCTGCTTCTCAGACCTGACAAGAATTTCCAGCTGATCTTGTTTGTCATTCAGGTTGTCCACCATATAGTTATAATACTCCTCGGACTGTGTGAACCTGACCAATGCATGCTTGTGCCGGTGTAGACTCTCCAACGCAATGAAATTCGTAGCAAATCGAGTCGGACCAGGCCTAACAAGATCGTGCCCTCCTGTGTGTGATCTCATGATATGTAGCAGGCGGGAATGCGAATAAATAATTGACGTGATCGTCTGCGCCTGCCTGACAAGGGTGGATACACTCTCCTCCTTGCCTATGTCCTCTAATACGAGATCAATGGAATGTGCCGCACAGGGCACCCAGAACATGTGCTTCCTCTTCTCCACCAACTTTCTCCCAGCCGCCTTATATGAAGGTTCGTTGTCAGTGACAACCTGAACCACATTGTCCTTCCCGATCTCCTCCACCACCGCATCCATCAGAGAAAAAATGAAGTTGGCATTTTTTATCTTCCCAAAAGCATCTACCGACTTCAAGAATGTTGTCACCTCAGAACAGTATACCAAGAAGTTTATCATACTCCTCTTGGTGATACCTGTCCACCCATCGCACATAATTGTGCAACCCCTCTCCTTCCACACCAACTTAAAACCATCCATCCACTCCTTCAACTCCTGGACCTCCTCATCAAGCCCAACGTCGTATATATGTCGGCTGCCCGGGGCTTGCGAGCCGGTCCGGCCTCGCGCACGGCATCCACCATCGTCCCAAGTAGGGGTGGTGGTACGTGTGCTCGGATGCCTACATCAAGTTAAAAATATGGATCGGGGTAAAATTAAGTTTAAGTAAATAAAACACACATAATGTCAATTTTAATTTAAAAAGTGATACTGCGTACGTAAAAACCACTTCGCGATGTGGCGAACGGCTCTCTTTGCGGCCGTTCGTATTTGCCTTCACCCCTTTCATTGCTCGTTTAATCCCCATCCGACCCGGCACTCTGTTTCCTAAATAAATACTCGTCACTCGGTGTAAATCGAGTCTTGGTAGAAAATAGAACGGCGGTATGGCTCCTGTCTCCTGGGGTCGGGCTCTCGGTCCGGGTAGGGCGAGCCGATGCCGATCGGCCCAAGGCCGGGTCAACTCTGTACCCAGACCCTCCTGCTCCCCTCCTCCTGTCCTCCTCCTCAGCAAATGCACGGCTGCTAGCGTGCCTAGCACGTCTCAGCTCGGAGTCTGTGGACTCCTCGCTCTCTGGCTCCGGCTCAGCTGGTGCCTTCCCCTTGCATTTCCCTTTCGAGGTAGGCAAATCGCGGTCCCTCCTCTGGAGTAGCACGTCGTGCAACTCCTCCCTCTGCTCGATCCTGTGACCCGTTGAGAGGCTGCACCGTCACGTAGCCTCTCATCTCCTCACTCTTCTCCCTGGGCACCTTGTCGCATTTCTTGACATTCCCACTGTTCCGACGATATGTTGTTTCGGTCGGAACACCCCCCCCGTTCATCTCCTTCCCACACCATTTGCACCGTACCCTCTTCACGATTGGGTCTACCGTGTGCCCGTGTTCCCAACCCACGTCGGAAGCACGTCTTTGGTCTTTCATCACCTTGATCGGCCATTGCTTATATCTGCAAAAATTGTAAACAATGCACTAAAAATGATTAGATAACATCAAAATTGCTTTAGACGCTGTTCGGGAAGCAGACAGCCCAAGTAACACACCATTCGGTATGTTTAAAGGGTTACGTATTTACCGGAAATGGTCTTAAATTAACGTACGGGGTATCCGAAATTTTTCCCGTATAAAGAACATTCAATCGATGTTCAAACAACTTGAGCGGAGTTGTTCGATCAAAAATCACCGAGTTTAACTCTGCTCGGAGTCGTCGGAAACATGTAAAAATAGACGTACGGGGTATTCGGAATTTTTCCCGTGCAAAATGGACTTAAATGGATAGTTCAAAACTTGGACGGACTTGTTCAGTCGGAAATCACAACGTTTAACGACGCTCGGACTTCTCGGAAACGCGTAAGAATGGACGTACGAAGTTTTCGGCGAAGAAATCTTACCAAAAACCTTATAAAGATCGAAGAAGAGGTTGATTCGAGGCCGATCCGAGCTTGGATCGGCGGAATCCCTTGAAGACGTTGCTTGGAATCGCCAGAATCGTCGGAATCGCCGCCAGAATCACCGGAATCGGTGGAATCCTTGCTGGAATCGCTGGAATCGGCCCGGAATCGATGCTGGGAGCTGGGATCCATGCCGGAATCGCCGGAATCGCCTGTGAATCGCCGGATCTCCCTTTTGCCGCCGCGGGATCGACGGAATCGACCGCCGCGGGTCGATTCCGGCCCTTTTAGGGCCGGAATCGGTTCGATTCCCGGTCCAGAATCGAACCGGGAATCGAACCGGTCCAGTTGAGCCGGACTTCCGACGGGATCGACCGATTCCACAAGAAATCAATGGAATCGGATCGATTCCGACCGATTCCAAGCGATTCCGACAGATTCCGCGGAATTCCTCCGATCCGATTCCGGAATCGGTCGGAATCGGACCGATTCCACCAATTCTGCGATCAAGGCCCGTTCCACTAGTCCCCTTGGGTAAAATTGAGTAGGAGGCTACGAAGCATCTCAAACTAAATATCGAATTGTATGATCCACATACCACTGACTATAACTCTCTATTTCCTCCTCTTGAACATCATATGGAACTCTATAGACAAGAACCATTCGGTCATTCAATGGACCAATGTCCTCAACCATCTCTCCTTTGATATTGTTCTCTACCAATCGTTTCAATTTGTACATGTCCACATTGTCTCAAAACTCTCTTCGATGCATGTACTTCCTTAAAATTAAGTAACATAACAAAGGAACATATGCCATTCATAATAAAATATCCTCAAGACATATCTCTGGTACGGTCATCAAGATTTCTTATGTATGTGACTCCCAAATAACATATAATCGATACATACGGTAAGAAATTAGAGATCACAACAAGAACAATATTAATATATACAAAGTATACATATGGCTTTATTTCTTTCATACCAGACTAATCTCTCCCATGTCAAATTCGTTTCTGTAAAGTAATAAAGTATACTTATGTTGGGGGCAATCACTAACCCGATTCCATCTACATCCAACTAGCACACGTAGGTCTCCTAATACATTGGGACGTGGAATGTGAGGCCAGCCAACATGCAGATGTTCCCAACTTCATAACTATTTAAAATGACAATACAAATTATAGTAGCTAAGTATATAAAATGAACATCAAAGATAACAAGTTGAAGATACTAACTTGTAAAAGATGAAGACAACCCACAATCAAGTTACAACTCATAGATGTAGCCGAGCATAGTTAACGGTATAGAAAACCTAATGCCTCACTACCCTAAGAAAATCTACTACAAGTATCTTTGTCCTCAATGAAAATCAAGTACTGCATATTCACCTCATTACCCGACGTGTCGGGCATTAGAACACACCCTATTAATAGGAGTATAAGCATCCTAGTGTGACGTAGACAAATCATATGAGACTCCTCACTATCATCTATGGGTAAGTGCTGGACATGACTACCTAATGTGTTATTCAAGTACAATAATCTCAATGTGCTTTTACTTTGGCCCATATCCACATCTATCGATCGAACACCTAAATACTTCTCACATACATGCATCCAATTGAAAATTTCTATAAATGAATCCCGTGTAAGAGTGGTGACTGCATGACCATCTACACATAAACCCATGAGCAAGGAGATGTCCTGTAATGTGATGGTCATCTCATTCCTTGGAAAATGAACTGTAGATGTCTCAGATACCATCATTCTGTGAGAGCTATAATGAGCTATCTATCTAACGGAATCCAGTGGAGATATGTAACATACAAGAAACTAGCCCTTTCTAAGAAATTGATAACTGTTGTGTTAATAATCGACCATGCTAATATCTGACGAAAATGTGAGACAAGTAGTAGAAGTGCGGTGCCCTGTGAAATAGAAGTAGATGATTTGTTACAAGTTTATAATATATCAAAGCAATAGATAAATAAATAACATGTTAACTTTCCCATATTTACCTAGGGTTTGCGTCAAATTCTGGCAAGTGACGTGAATCAAGAACACTGTGTAATTCACTTTGGTAGGACGATCGGTAACAATCACTTGTTACCAATTGGACACATAAGCATACAGATCCCAATTTACAGACCCAATGACACATATTGCATGGTTACACAAAATGTCTTAGATCGGGCTCACAACAAATGCATCTAACACTTAGAGGTAGCAATGGACCAAGCAAAGAAATAAGCCCTCTCTTGTTACTCAGGCCGGGCCAACTAGGCTCGCAGGCCACCCATGACATCACTGTCCCATAGCCCATCGATGTTGCCCCACGTAGCACCATTGCAATGCTATGTTTCTGCCCCACGCAAGCATGTAGCAGTGCATTCCAGTCTCCCGTGCACCCCCAAGAGTGCTTCTCTCTTCATCGTGTCAACACGTTCATCTTGTTGTTGTCACAGCCCAAGCAGCCCAATCAACCAGGCTGCCGCACACCCTAAAGATCTCACCTGCTGCATCATCGCCAGTGACAGTGCCAAGGCCAACATCGCCCACCATGTCATCCTCTGGAGGAGTGTCGGGGAGGCCCCTGACAACGGATAAGTGGTTCTGGTTGGGGTCGTGGCCACCCAGCCATTCTTCGGCAGTGAGAAGTGAGTGGACTTAGAGACGTGCCTCTGCAATGCTCCCATGACAAACATAGCGCACTGACTGGCTCTGGAAATCTTTTCTCCCGAAGGCCTACCTCCACTCGCCGCCATGGTACATCTATCAGGAGAAGAGGACTGGGGATAAATTCCCCTTCGTTACCCACTGCTGGGATGTGAAGGGCAGCGTTATGCTGGTGGACCAGAGGTAGTAATTAATGGGTATGTATGCATGTACATAATTTGTTCTTCGTTTAATTGTATGATTAAATGATGGAAGAAATGAAAGGAGGAAATATGGTCAAACAAGAAGACAATATAATTAAGATTGGATCCACTTGGATGAACATAAGAACCAAAACAAGGAAAATGTTTTCCAGGGACACAATTTTTAGGTAAATTGGAAACTAATTTTTTTTGTTTGGCAATAAAATAATTTATCAACATAAGAACCAAAATCTTGATTTATATATCTAGTCAATAAAAATAATACCAGTTGACATTCCTATCATGTGCACCCAAATAAAATTTTAAAAGCTATATTGGGATGGGCCGGACCGAGCTAAATCTATATTTTATACTGACTAGGCTAGGTCTAACCAATGACATAAAGTGGGTCGGCGCCAGGCCGGCCCATCATATATTGGAGTGGGTCTTGGTTAGGTCAGATGCATGCCAGGCTTGGCCCGGCCCATTGACACCCCTACTAACACTATCTCATTGAACATCAACATGGAATACATGGCTGCAGCTGTCATTGACATCCCATTTAGTGGCATTTACTCAGGCTTGAATAATGATTTCTCTGCTTTGCTCATTCATTTGTGGCATCATCTTCTCAAACTTAGGTGTAAAGCTGGTTTCAACATTCATACCAATTTTACGCCGTTGGAAGAACATGAGCTTAAGGCGATGATAAGTCATATGGCAAGAGCATGAATTGGTAATCCTCTTGCAACTTGCGATACATTGTTAAAACTTTCTGAATAATTCATGGTCATTATCCCAAATCATTTCCTATCAGTATCTTAAACCAAAGCCCAGTATTCTGGATTTAGTTGTAACAACCAATCACATGCCTCAGGACATATTAATTGTATATCGGTCATACGTTTGTTAAAATCTAACATGTTGTAAGCTTGACTAGCATTATGCATCCTTTTGAATAAATCGTTTTTGGTGAAGTGTGATTGAAAATTTTATCGATAATGTCTAAGACAATAACGATAAGCTACCAATGGAAACCACTTTTCAACTGTCTTTTTAATACTAACATGTCTATCTAAAATAAAACACACATTGTGTCGTCAGTTTGTAACAGAAGGAATTAATGTATACATCTGCTAAAAAAACACAACCATGACCAATCATTTTTACTATTTATGGTTGAAAATGCAATTGGAAATAAACCCTGGTATGCATATATACCAAATGCAACTAAAAAAGTACCACGATATTTTTCGTGGAGAAATATTCTATCAACACTAATAACTTGTCTACAAAAATGCTATCCTTCCATGCACGGTGAGAAACTCTAGAAGAAAAACTACAATCAAGTACTGTTACTCTCACATAAATAATTACATGTGGTTCCTGGCATACTCAACTTTACAACTTCCATATACCTCAACAAGTGAGTATAATAACTTTCCCAATCTCCAAAAATATTTTTAAAGACTTTTCGTCGAGCATTCCATGCTTTGTGATATGACGGTCTTATTGGGTATTTTAGTTGCACCATATTCCTGATTTCTCTTGGCATAATGTTTAAACGAGACCAAACAATGGGCATAATTAAATGGACAATTGTCGTGGAACCCAATTGTTTGTGGGTCATATTATGACTAGGTGTTCTCCATGTATCAGTCTTATTGAATTTCATAATTTTTCATAAGCCACCGACTCTTTTGCTAATGAAGCATGTAATCTCCAAAGACATCCATACTCTTTTGCATGACATATTAATTCAAAAGAGACTTGGTTGATCTATCAGTATTGAACGTTGCACTTCACTGACCACGTAGAGATAGCATGAATTACATCCTCCTTGCAAGTAAAAATATCTCCTTCTGCAATATCATCGACATTTTATCATTCACTTCTAACTACAAATGTAATATCTTTTCCTCTTTTGTAAGGTATGACAGCTCATGTGTAAGGTATGACAGCTCATTACTCCTATCATTTTTATTTTCTAATGTCATCATTCTAATATATTTAGTTATCATGGAAATCATCAATTTGTAATCATCTAACCCAAACAACATGTCGACTCCAGAAAACATGTTCCGGACTGGCACCTCAAGAGAAGGTGAAAATAGAAGATGGGAAAAAGGAGTGAATAGAAAAACACTCGGAAAGCGGTAAAAATCCTCGGTCCCACACTCACATTGATCCCCGAACTTTCATCTTACGGCGTCGCTCGAGCACCAGAGACGGTTCGGGTCATGTGGGAGGAGAGTGAGGAACAAAAAGACTTAGAACATGAATAAGAGAAGAAGTGGTCGCCAGGAGCCGCGGGCTCCGCTTTATGGAATAAAAACAATAGTGAATTGACTGTGTGTACCTTAGCGCGGGAGATGATATGTGGGTTAAACCTTCTTCCTCGTCGGCTGGCCGATGAAGAAGAGTCCAACCGATGCTAGCTTGATAAACTTGTGCAACTTAAGACAATAAAACAAGTGAAGAGTTTGATTAGAACTAGGGGAAGTGTAGAAACTATAGGAGAGAAGATGAAAGAAAGAAGCAATTGGAATAGAACTCACCAGATTGGGGCGAGCCCTAACCCTTTTTTTATATTTTTGGTTATGTAAAAATGATGCAAATTAAGTAAAATATGCTCTAACAATTAAATGGACCGAGTTAAGAGAAACTTATAGAATGAAACGGCTTGAGTTGAAGCCGAGATGAGTGAAATAAGTTGGTTCGGTTAGCCTTGCACCCTCCTGGCGCAACTTTAGTGCAGAGAACTCTACGGACGACCCCGATGTCAGAATCGAGTGCCGTTTGTTTCTATGGATGGAGAACTCAGAGAGGAAGAGATCTTTTGTTGATGACTTCTCTGGAATCCGTCTGTAAAAGCCTGTAAAAAATCCGAAAGTGGACAGATATAGAAAAACAGAACCTGGATGCGCGTTCTTAGTGCAGCAATCGCCACGGACAGACGGCAAGTCAGAATCGAGTGTCGCCGGTTGCAAATGAAAGAAGACGAGGAGAGGAACAACTCTTATGTTGAAGACTTTTGCAGTAGGAGCCCTAGATTTTCTACAGAAGTTGATGAAGTTCGGTTGCTGCAGAACACACGGATCGGGCTTCTCCTTCGTTTCGGGATCGATCTCTCGACGTCGGATCGGCTTTGGACGTCGGGACGGCCTTGGGAGAGAGCTTGGATGACCTCTGGATGAGCTAGGCACAGGGGATCTGACCTTGGGTCGTTGGGAATGGCCCTCAATTTATAGAGGATGGAAACCGGTGCAAAACATGGAAACTGGACTGACCGCGCCCCCGCTTTTCAAAGAAGGCGAGGGCGCGCCCTCAACCTGAGGGCGCGCTGGGCGTGCCCTCACCCTCGGGGCGCGGTCTGCGCACCCCCCTGTTTCAAAGAAACCGGGGGCGCATTACGCGTCTTATTGCTAAAAATCGACAGAATCTTCCGGAAATTGCTAAAAAAATCGACTTGATAAGATGAATGCGCCCCCGGACCGGGGGCGTGGTCAAAATAAACGATAATTAGCGGTGGAAACCTTCCAAAAATTCGGTTTAGAAGGTTTTAATCGGAGGTAATTTTCGGTTTCCGAAAACAGACCGCGCCCCTGCCTTTCAAAGGAGGCGGGGGTGTGCAGGGCGCGCCCCCAGGTTGAGGGCGCGCAGGGCGCGCCCTACCATTTCAAGGGGAGTGGGAGCGCGGTAGAATCTCTCTCCTGCGCGTGTGTTCCGCGGGCCGTAACTTGCAAACGGGATGTCCGATTCGGCTCCCGTTTATTTCGTTGGAAAGAGGGCCTTCAGCCACACCTCCTCAAGTCGGTAAACCAACTGGCATGACTCCCGAGGCATTTGCACGGCGCTTTGACTACCGGTTTACCGTTTCGCGAAAAGCTGAAAACCGCGGCGGAGATCTGAAAGGGCACGGTTTCAGTCGAGGAATCTCGGGTCAACTCGAGATGATTTAAAATGATGACCAAACTAGTCTGGTGCTGTCGGAAAACCCGAAATCATCGAAAAATCTTAGATTAACCCGGTAAACGTGAACCGAAACTCGGAAAAGCCGTAAAACCCTAAAATCTACCGAAATGGCCGTACGGCACCAGTTGATGAAATATACGGCTAGGTTTGACCCGGACGACTCAAAAAGACCCGGTGATGACCGGAAAGACCCGACGTGTGGTCCAAGATAGCCGTGTCAGTACAGATCGAAAAGCCGTAACGAAAGCTGTCATTGACTGACGACTACCGAAATGACTTCTCGGAAACCCTGAATGTTACGGAACACATGCGAGACTCCCGATACCTTCAATTAAGGACCATTCATGGTCGGTCATTGAGCAGGTTTCGTGATTTCACGGTTCACGCGCGGTTCTCGCTTGAAGGTTACGGCATTGTTTCGGAAATCATCGGTCCATTCTCAACTCACAAGGGGCTCCATCAACGTCCTTAGCTCATCTCCACAAGATAATTCAAATCAGATAACGGTCAAATAAAGGATATCGCCAATGGAATAAGAGTCTCGGGCTCCGAATCAGGCCAATTTGGCATGTCTACACAACATAGATAGATGAAAATTGATACTATTAATCCTTAATAATATGATGCTATCCATATCATTAATAGTATGATGCTATCGACAGTATTATGCTACCGATATCATTAAAATTGATACTATTAATGAAACACCTCTTGTTGTTTGCTATCGATATTAATTTTATAATCGATGGTGATAGAGGTGTGTGTTACCGTATTGGGCTTATATTAATACAAAACAAGTCATCTTCTTATATTTTCTTTTAAAAGACGTCCCCTAAATTAACAAAAGAACTCTTCATATAAAAAAAACAAAATTAACTGATCTTCCAAACATCTTACTATACGGAAAATAAAGTCAAAAAATTAAGACAAAATAGGCATTCAAATAGTAGATAGAAAGAAACCCTATAGAGAACATCACCATTCTAAAAAAAAAACATAGCTAGGAGATTCAGTGAAGTAGGATGTTAACCTATCAATCCTTAATAATATGATGCTATCCATACTATGATGCTATCCATATCATTAATAGTATGATGCTATCGATAGTATGACGCTATCGATATCATTAAAATTGATACTATTAATGAAATACCTCTTGTTGTTTGCTATCGATATTAATTTTATACTCGATAGTGATAGAGGTGTGTGTTACCATATTGGGCTTATATTAATACAAAACAAGTCATCTTTTTATATTTTCTTTTAAAAGACGTCCCCTAAATTAACAAAAGAACTCTTCATATAAAAAAAACAAAACTTAACTGATCTTCCAAACATCTTACTATACGGAAAATAAAGTCAAAAAATTAAGACAAAATAGGCATTCAAATAGTAGATAGAAAGAAACCCTATAGAGAACATCACCATTCTCAAAAAAGAACATAGCTAGGAGATTCAGTGAAGTAGGATGTTAACCTATCTGTTGGCGTACATTTTTTTCAAAAAAAAAAAGAAAAGAAAAGAGAAAGAAGTAAAGCAGGCGGCCTGGCCCAGGAGCTGGCCCAATTGCCCATCAGATTAGCCACATTTGGGCCCAATAAAACACCCTAGCAGAGGCCGGATCCATCCAGCCCACAATTGGCACAAATCAGGCCATGTTCAGGCCATGTGCGCAGCCCACAGGAGGGCTTGGGCCGCAGCCTCCTGCTGGCCCAGAAACCAGGCCCAAGATGGGCCAGGCCCACTTCAATTCCAATGAGAACAGGCCCAGCTGCTGTCACCTGCCACCTCAGCACCCCTGTACGCACCATGCAGCCACCTCAGCCAATTCATTAGTCAATTTATGGAGGGGGGAAACCGAAGAGGCCAGGGGAGATCAAGGGACAGCCAGCCATTCATTTGGAATTAATGGTGTAACCACCATGGGGAAGGCCAAAAGCCATCCACGTACAGCACATAGGCTGGCCTTTCATCTGCCCCCCACTCCCTATAAAAGGAGAGGTGCGCACCAGCAAAAGGGCTGGCTGCTTCAGACGCTGGGAGGCTGCCAAACTGCTGCCTTCACCCTGCCACCTGCTGCACCTGCGCCTGCACCTGCTAGGAGAAAGAGGGGAGACTGCTGCCTTGCGCCCTGCCCCCTGCTACTGCTGCCACCTGCTGCACCTGCCCACGTGCATACCTGCCAGCAGCCAAAGAAGAAGGAAAGAAGAAGAAGAGAAGAAGGAAAGGTAAAGGCCAGTTGGTGCGCCCATGTAGCCCTTCAAAGGGCCTTCCTCTCTACCTGTTCTAGGGTCCATCTCCACCCTCTGGTCGGTCTGCAAAAATCATCCTCTACAGCCTATGTTCGGACCTAAACCAGGCCCCTAAAAGCCTCTCTGCGCAGGCCTATTTCAGTCCAACCGAACACCCCAAATCCGGCCCCAACATGGTCTGCCAATCAACCCTCCTGCGGCCCATTTAGCAGGCCCATCTGCAGGTCCACTTGGCCCAGCCGTACACTCCCACCCATGGCAGGAGAAAACTCCCTATTGCAGGCCCATAACCTGACCCCTGTTCAGGTCCATAGCCGGCCCAATAGCCCATAACCAGGCCCGTGCGCAGTCACCTGCAGCCACCCAAATCTGGCCCTTGTCCAGTCCAATTCAGGATCTGTTCAGCCCATTTAGCAGACCCCCTGCAAGCCCACTTTCGGTCCAGCCAAGTGCCCTTGCGCAGACCCATTTCGGCCTCCTGCCCAGCCCACAAACAGGCAGCAGCCAGGTCCATCCCCAGCCCACATAACAGGCGCATATACAGCCCATGACTGGTCCCTTCGTGACCCGGTTCCAGCCCATCCAGAGGCACTCTAAACAGACCCCAAACCGGTCCATTTCCAGCCCATGTTCGGCACCCAATTCAGGCCCAAAACAGGTTCAATTTCGGCTCCTTTGTAGCCAGAAAACAGGTTCAATCTCGGCTCCCATGCAGCCAGGCGCCAGCCCCCTTTGCGGCTCAACCTAGTGGCCCTTTCACGGGTCCAATCCGCTTCCCAAGAAGCCCTACAGCAGCTCCCTTGCAGCAGAAAACAGAAGCAGAGGTTGCAGCAGCCCCCTTGTGGCATGTTCCGGCAAAGTGAGGGATGAACCTCAACGGCCCTTTCACGGGTCCGGTTCTCCCCTCAATCCATCAAGGAGAAGAGAGCCTCAACGGCCCTTTCACGGGTCCGGCTTTCCCTCCTAGAAGCTGCCCTCCCAAATTCAAGCAAATTGAAGCCCGGCTTTGAACGCCGAAGGAATGGACCGGCCCGAAGTGGCCTTCATAAAATCAACAAATAAAAAATCAGAAATGCGAAAGCTACATTAAACTAAGGACTTCACCCCTAGCGGGGGAACTCCACCTTGGGCGGAGGCGCGGGCATGCATCCCGTAGCTTACGACCCGGACGTCGGCGCGGGCACGCTCCCGTAGCCGATGATCCTTCCCCCAATTTTGGCTAAGTCATTGACTAGCCTTATTGGATGGGTAAACTTCACCAAATTAGAAACTTGTCGGTATGCCGTTGTAATGCCGAAATTTTTCTAAGGTGGTGAAGAACCTAAATTGGGGGAAGGGTCACCACTTATTGTACACCGATGTACTTCACCTCACCATTCAATGAAATGAAGATTCGATGGCATGTCGATGCATGAATGTGGGCACCGATTGGCAGCCCAATGTGCCCGATCAGATGCAAGCCGCCAAAACTAAGTAAACAAACTGTTTTCAAACAATCAAAAAATAAATAAAACAATGCAGGTTCTGAAATGGGATTTTACAGCCACATTTTCCCAACCGCCTGCAGATCTTGAAACCACCAACCAGAGCCCAGTTCGGCCCAAGAACAGAACCCTGTTCAGGCCCTTAGTCGGTCCTTTTGTGACCTGGTTCCAGCCCACCTAAAACCACCTGCGCGGACCCCAATCCAGGCCCATGAACAGCCTCCTGTTCGGCCCACCTGCTGCCCCCTTTTCAGGCCCAATTCGAACCCATATGGTCAGGCCCAAGAGCTGGCCTAAGTCCAGTCCAATTTAACCTGCAATCAGTCCCCTTGCGACCTGATTTCAGCCCATTTAGAGCATCTCTAATAGGTCATTTGCAGGCCCATTTTCAGCCTTGTTCGGCCTTCTGCATAGGCCATTTGTAGCCCATCCAGGGCATCTCAAACAGGCCCATATTCTGGCCCACTTGCAGGCCTATGTCCAGAGCCTAAAACCAGTCCCCATGTGACCCGGTTTCAGCCCATCAAGGACATCCCAAACAGATCCCCGACCGGTCTATTCAAGGCCATCTGAACAGACCTCTTAAGCAGGTCCGAAGCTGCCCTTGCTCAGCCGACGTTCAGGTCCTAGGACCGGTTCCAAATCAGCCCTCTGTGCAGGCCCATTTCGGCCCACCATAATCCATTCACCCCAGCCCCTTTGTGGCTCGGTGAAATCCCAAAGCAGTCCTTAAATAAAAATCAGATTTTGATCGAATTCAAAAGCAAATGAAACTCAGAAATCAGAAAGCATCAAAGTCATCTAAAAAAAATGACAAATAAAACAAAGCCGAATAAATCGGTTTGCATCTGATCGGACCCAAAAGGCCGCTGCCCTTTTGAGTTCTATACTTTACTTTGTGGATGTGCATATCTCCGAAAACAGGTTGCCGCGACGGTTAATCAAAGGCGTTCGAGCCGTTGCTCGATGTAAGTTAACGCCGGATACTCGCACCATCCGGCGGAGAAGGGTCAAAAAACGAAATTTTCAAAGAACCCGAACCTCGGTTCTAATATTTTTAAACTATCACCGGACTACCTAATATTTTTAGGATATCACCTATTTTCTTAGAAAAGTCCGGAGATGTCTTTCTTTCTAAAAGAACAGACGCAGAAAAAAGAGGTTCACACACTATCAATAGTACATAGCCCTATGGAGCTTCCCAACAATAGGCAAACAACCAGTTAGAGGCTAAACC
The DNA here is from genome assembly GCA_036172225.1 of Cryptocoryne crispatula var. balansae. Lineage (NCBI taxonomy): Eukaryota > Viridiplantae > Streptophyta > Magnoliopsida > Alismatales > Araceae > Cryptocoryne > Cryptocoryne crispatula. The sequence goes on from CM069925.1 coordinate 25,265,083, forward strand.
TCAAAAAGGTTGCCACTACCCTCTAAGAACTAAAGGATTGACAACTAATAAAAAGTTGTTGGGTATCAATTGCACAAGTCTTCACAAATATGTAGGTTTGTAAACGGTTTTGCCCAAGTTTTCCATGAGAACATTTCGATCAGAAGTAACCTTTTTGAAAAGGACTTCCATGGATCAATTCACTTCCTCCCCTCTACTGATATTTCCATCTGGAAACTCAATTGAACAAACAAATTTCAGATTCAACTGTAAATAGGGATTTATTATCTTATTCAAATCCATGATATAAACATGCCTATAGTTCAAGAAATTAAGCTTCCTTGTCATCCAACTGTAAACAAGGATTTAATTAAACAGGGATTCCAAATACCATGTCTATCACCTATCCCTTTGCCCTTAACCTAGGGTATCTTAACTGAGCTTGCAAACATCTTACCTCAAAGTCTACCTTTGCAAAAAAATTTAGAGCAAATTCATATTGAGATTTCGAACAAAAGTAACCAAATATGAACTTTGTGGCCGCCTCCTATGCTACAACATAAACCAATCTACACTACATTGAACAAAAACCAAAGTCTCTAATTTGGGTGATCTGAACTCAGATCAATCAAACATGAACATAAATCCTTTAGAATTGGTGAAATCCGAAGTGTCTCACCTGTTTGATTTGCCGTCGGTTACGAATGTTGATCGTTGGTGGGGCTGCCAGTGAGGAGGAAGGTCGCTGCCACCGAAGGAAGAGGTCGCTACCGCTGGAAGAAGAGGTCATTGTCATTGGTGAGAAGGGACGTCACCACCTAGACTGTCGGAGAGGAGGAAGGAGGTGGCACCGTAAAAACAAAGAAAGGGTAAGAAAGGGAGCGGGCAGGGGGCAGGAGGTAAAGGTAAAGAGAAAGTTGGATTGACGAAATCCGACTTAAAAGTCAGCTAATAAGCTCTAACTTTTTTCTCCAACCTTCATATAGTACCCGCTAATTGTATGAATAAGAAAGTTGGAGCGCAATTCTTTGACTTTAAACAAAGTCGGGGTTTGAAAATTCCAACTTTGGTCAAAGAGTGTTACTTCTGCAATTTAAACTTTGCCATGTTACTTTTATAAAAAAAGTGCGTTATTTGAAAAAAAAACTCCCGTTCCCAAGATTGCACGACCAAAGTATTTCTTCGTCGGCTTGTTGGCGATGAGCATCAACAGTCGGTTACTACCTTTACCAAAGGGGTCGTGGCGGCCAAGGAAGTCATTGATACCGGTTCTCTGATGTCGTACATTCCGGAGCTAGCCTACACAGCGCTCAGGATGGCTATCTGCCGCAGCATGACCGGGTATAGGCTTGTGCCCCCACTGCTCCCCTCGCCGCAGACACCTGCTATGACTTGGGCAATGCGACAGAGGTGGATTCTCTAATGGTCACCTTCCTCTTCATTGGTGTTGTACTCCAGTTAGGGTTCACTCAGACGTTCTTTAACTATCCCCAGAATGAGCACATCTACTACCTAACGTTGGCAGCTAACAACTTCAAGGGTGTCCCATCCATCACTGGGGTGATCCAGCAACGTGGATTAAAGGTCATCTTGGATCTCGATTAGAGCAAAATTAGTTTCTCTACTATTATTTCTAATTGCCATTGACTAATCTATAATCTATAACTAATACAAAGAAGAGTGAATGCATTTTTTTCGTCCTTGCCTTGTAAACTACGATAATTGAAAAGTTGCTTTGCACACTACGGACGTTACTCTTCGCCGTTTGGCATCCCGTGGATTTCTTGGTTGCCTAGTGCTGTGCTCTTTATGCCCTTCATCCTTGTTCTCCTCCTCTTCTTCTTCTTATGTCGTTCCCCTTTGCCGATCGTACTTGCAGCCACAATCTTTTGGGAGATCACCTCCACCATCTCCATCTTGGCCGTTGCTCACACAACGGAGAACCAAAGTAAAGAAGCAACACAAGGCATGAGTCCAAAGCCGAAGAATCACCTTGATATGTGTGTCTCAAGGGTAACCATTGATACCGTGCAAGAAATTGCCTACCGAATCATTTGGACGACATCATCCTTGTTGGATGGGAACTGAAACTCCAAATATATTTCGACCTCCTTCAATTTGGACTGCATCCAACTCCATTCCTTGCTACTAATGCTTCTAATTATGTTGATCAGGAAATCATTCTTCACAACGTAAGACATGCATGCGTATATACTAAACTCAAGAGTGAACAAGCACATCTTTGTACGACAATTCAATATCATCATTGATGACAACAGGGACACAATGGCTAGCTATGGCATTAAATAAGCGATCCGAAGATGGCATATCTCATGTGATATTCAAACAAAATTTTGATGAACGCATTCCCTAAGTAGCTTTGCGAATTCCATCTCCCCGGGCACTTCCAAATAAAAAATACACATCTTTTTCATCCTTGAGGAGGTAACACAGTTCTTTTCTGATAAATCCACCCTGAAAATTTAAATTCATACATGCTTGGTTAGCAATACACCCGCAAAATTTGAAGTTATCTTATTTAGATTAACAATTTAGTAATCGAGTTGAAGTAATCAATGTATTTTTATTTAACATACTAGGCTTGGTCAATATACAACGATCTTGCATATTATAGATATGTACATCTTTTGGAGTTAATTTTGATGCTTTTAATTTGTTCAATGAATTAGACTAATTTTTATGGGAGGCTAAAAATGTTAATCCTGAAAAAACTGATGAATGTATGTGTTTAAATATTAACATTTTGTATTTTTTTTATAAGCTTTGCTTTTTGAATTTCAATGAATTGAGTAAAAATGCTAATGGGGTGTTTGGTTGCATGATAATTTGAGTTTTTGCTACAATTTATGTTTTTGAAATAAAACTTGTTAAAAGAGATGTTTGGCAACCATGACAATTTTATATTTTGAAAGTGATTTTCTTCTTAGACAAAAAAGAGGGCCTCACCTCTTTTTTTTTGTCTTGTGGTCCCCCACTTTATTTAACCATATGTGATAGTCACTCTTTTTTGTTATCGCATCCCTCCAAACATGATAATTTTATGTAATTGATTGGTTCACATTTTATGGTTTTATGCCTTATAGGCTGTTGTCGGCCTTGCTGTCCAATGATTGGACTGGCACATGCTTGATGTTGCTGCTCTTGTTCTGGTCAGATTTCTGACCTGCACTGACTGGTTGGTCCAACCAGCTGGATGACTTCCAACATACTTCCTGACTGCTGGTGCAGAGGATTGTTCATGATCCATCTTGTCGGATTTTTATGAGCTGCAACAGGAGATTTTGGACAGGATTGGATTGGAGCTGAAACAGGGGGCTGCGACCGCGAGTTTCAGAGGCTTGTTTAGAGGGGGGGAGGGTATTGGCAACTGTTTTGACCATTTAAAGGGGGTTCCAACATAGGGATTTGGTGACCTACATGAAATCTGCAACAGAGGATTTTGGACCTCTATATGGCTGAGACTGGATTGGACTGGAGCTAAAACAGAGGGTTGCAACCGGGAGTTTCAGAGGCCTGTTTAGAGGGTATTGGCAACTGTTTTGACCATTTAAAGGGGGTTCAAACATAAGGATTTGGTGACTTGCATGATGTCTGACTGTCTGAGGATAGGTGTATCTAAGACAGATTGGATATAGGCATGTCGGGGGACCATGAAAATAGTTTGAATATATGCATGTGGGAGGCCACGCCACGGATAGTAAGAGAAGAAGGGGGTGGACATAGGCATATCAGAGGCCATGCGTGGTATGATATAGGCATGTCGGGGGCATGTATGGTTGTATGGTATGAGAAGAAAAGGATTGATATAGGCATGTCGGAGGCCATGGAGAGAAGGGTATAGGCATGTCGGAGGCCATGGATGGTATAAGAAGAAGGGGACTTAAGGGGTTAGAATAAGGGAGAGAGGGCTGCGCCTCCCCTCCATCTTACCCTCTTTACCCTTCCCTCTTCTATTCTTCTTCTCTTTGTGCGCTGAAGCATGGGTACGGAGGAAGAGGGATTTGGCCCCTCTTCTTCTCTTTGACGTGCAAGAGCAGCAGCAGCAGCAGCAACGCAGCAACAGGAGCAGCAGCATCTGCAATGGCCTTTGTTGCACCACAACAACATCTGTAGCGGCATCAGGCCATCAGCAAGGGCTTCGGTCTATGTTAGCTCGGTGCACAGCAACAGCATAACAACATCACAGCAGCATCAGCCGCAGCATCAAGAGCATCAACAAGGGCTTCGACCCTTGTTCAGAAACAGCACCTAGGGTGCAGCAACATTTGCAGCATCAACAGGTGCAGCAGGAGGATCCATCGACTTCTTCTTCTTCCATGTGCACAGCTACAAGATGGGCAGAAAGATGAAGGCACCGGTGGCAGCAGCTGGGGGACCTTCTGAGTTTCCAACCTCTCACCTTGGTGCGTAGCACCTGCTTTTATAAGTAGATGGCCCAACAACCATCGGAGGGAGAGTTCTAGTGGGTTTGGAATCTTGAGTGATAGGTCCGGTGAAGAGAGGAAGGCCACAGACCCTCCTATCTTTTAGGATTCTCCAGCATCCATTTCTTCGACTCCCGGGGACAGATGGCATGCCTAGCTGGCCCGTGCGCATCCCCTTGCCATCGAAAGAGAGTCCTGACCTGGTGGACTCTTCTTTAAATAGTTTCCAGTGGACTGTTGAGGGTTTGTTGGATCCTCCTAATATGCAGGAACCCCATGTGATTGTTTTAGTTGTTCCAGTAAATTAGAGATGCCCCAGTGGCACCTTTCTATTTTTCAGAAATCCGAGATGTGCTGGCAGATCCGGGGAAGAGTACCCTATCTTGTGGACTGTCCGATGGTAGTCCATGCTGGAAGGAGAAGGCCTGCAGATGCTAGCTGTTATAGCAGCCCTCAAAAATGGGAAAGGAGGGCATCAAACTAGGCTACTGAGGAAGCAGGGAATGGCGGAACACATAGGTTAGCCTATGGGTCAATTTCAGCAATAAGATATGCCTATCTTAACAAAGAAATACAGCCCATTACGTGGGGCATAGGTGGGCTACGAAATTGATACAAGAAGTTGGCTCTTTTCTCATTGGATTAGGACCAAATTGGGCCTATTTTGAGATTACAATACAGCCCATCAATGACATGATATGTGGGCTGCGCAATCATCATCAAATTGGGTTATTTTCAGTGGATAAAAATGGAGAGGGCTTCAATTAATGGGCTATATCTGAGAATTGCACATTGTTGCTCCATGAGGATTGTATTAGATTTTAATCCCAATCCAATAAAGGTTTTGAAAATTTTCAGTGCCAACATACACCAAATCTTAATTACGATTCAAATCCATCAAAACCTGTCAAGAATCATAAAGATGACAAATATGATAAAAAAACTTCAAGAAAAAAAAACATATCAATTATGAAGCATGGGACCTGAACAAATTCAAATCAATCAAATCCAAAAACCAAATGCCCCCCAAACCTGAAATTGAGATTCAAAAACAATATCAAATTTGACACTTTCTTTCTGGAATCTCAGAAACCCTGAGTTTGAGATCCAAAGTTCGAAGTCTTCTAAGGCTGAAAAATCAAACTTAGAAAACACCGAAGCCTAAATACAAAGCTGAAACCGGAAGTCACAACTGAAAAGAATGAAAATTTAAACATCGGTTCAAATTCTTATAGCCGAGATCTCCAAAGAAACCAAAAATAGGATGAACTTTAGAAATGCCCAAATCTCACAGATCTGTAACTTTGAAGTTGAGAATTCATCATCATGAAAATTCAAACTCTAAAGTTAAAACCAGAAAGAACTGGATCTAGAATCAGATCAGACAAGAAGGCAAACCCAAGTGTCTCCTATAAAAAATCAGGAACCAATTCAAAACTGAAAATTTAAATCTCAACATACTCAGATCAAAAGAAATTAGCCAGATCTGAGACTCCAAATTTCAAAACTCTCAACTCCAAAATTGAAAGACTACAAATCCACTAACTCCAAGAAAAAAAATCAAAAGCAACATAAAACAAGAGAATGCTCAAATCTTGAATCTAAAACAAGGAAAAAAATATCAGACCTCAAAGTCTTCAATTCTGGGGTTCAAAACAAGAAAAATCCACGTCTCAAAAACCAAGTCCTAAATGCAAAACTGGAATTCTAAACATAAGGCAATCTCAAATCTGAAATTTGAAGCTTCTGAAGCAAAATCTTCTAGTCTGAAACTCAAAACAAAAATTTCCTCAAAATCGAAATTTAGATCTGAAATCCCAAAGCAACAAGCCAAGTTCATAAAAAAAAATCAAACTCCCAGGACAAACAATCCTAATCTTAAGACAATAAGACAAATGAATGAAAATCAAATTCACCAAAGATAAAAAAACACCTCAAAATGGAAAAGGTATTAAGCCAAAAACATAAAATCAGTCAAATTTAAAATAAACCCCAGACCTAAGAAGACATCAAGTCTTAACTAAAAAATAGCCAAGACAAATCTAATCCTAATTGAATCTTAGTTAACTCAAACCAAGCTCAAAACAATCCCAGAAGATAAAAGACACCTGATATTAACCAACATAACAAACCAAATTCCCACTTAAAACCACAAACCACATCAAACTAAATTCAAAACGCAAGGTTGCTTTTGTTGCATGAACCTTCTTGTGTTGACAGTCAATGATGTGGGCTGAGCAGATTGTGCAACGAGGCTTGACACATATTCAGACAAAGTCATGGGACCGTGGCTCCCACTTGTGTTTATTCTTGTGGATGTATGGCTTCTGTTCATGAATTGTTATAGTGGTTAATCAAGGGTGTTCGAATAATTGTTCGATGTAATTAACACCAGAACTTTGCAAGTTCGATGGAGAGAAATCAAAAAAAATTCAAAGAACTTAAACAGCCCCAAATAAAAAAAATTGTGGTTCAGGTGGTCCAAGTGACGGGTAATCTCTATGCCAACACTTGAAAGATCTGTGGAACCTAGTTTGTAAGTTCTTAAATACATACCATCCAAATTAGCTAGTCTCTTATGGAATACTATTTATTTTCATAGTTGTCAAAGAAAAATAAAAAAATCCAAAAAGAAAACACAATTTTTCATAGATTTTAAAATTTTGTGAGTTTACATCAAACATCTACAAATGACCACCGACAACAACCAAGAGACAACAAAATCATGGTCCAATAAGAGCCAATACTTCTGGATCCAATAAGTCCAGCACAAGTACTTATTCCTCACACAGAATAAACAATAAATAAATTATAAAATGCTTTATTACACCACATAAAAATGCAATATAAGGAATGCAGAATCATCTCTTAAGGCATAGACAAGTGGATAAATTTCACTCACTAGGATTAACTATGGTGGATGTACTTTCATTTCCAAGTGAGCCAGATCGATATGCAGAATTGTCAGAAGTTGGTGGGACATCATCAAGTCCTATCTCACGTTCCAGTGTGTTCTTAAACTCCCTTGATACATCCTATAACTCAAAGACAATTTTGAACAACAATTGACCTTGAAATAAAGATGCAATTAAGTTGAATTAACACATAGATGAATCAAAATTTGACTCGCTTGTAACTCTTTCTAACTTGAAAAGAGACCTGAAGCTCCCTGATTGTTGGCTGAAAAGCACGCAAGGTTTTCCCCAAATTCCGAGCCAACTGCATTTGCAGAAATTGTATGAGGTAATAAAAACAAGATGCCTTGAACGTGAAAAGCTATAAAATCAATGACAATGATCATTGGAAATTGGTACCAATTAATTACATTTGAAGGAAGAGGTTATGTGCACTAAAGTTCTGAAGGAAGAAATGATTTTGAAGCATATTGAAAGGGAGATGAAGATACTTCTGACGCCCTAACCACATGGCACACTTCATACTACACCAATCACAAAGGGTGCTTGTATGACACTCATTTTGTGGTGTGACAGAAAATGACGCCATGCAAGAAAAACATCATGTTTATGGGAGCAAAAAACTCCTCATCCACATTCCTCTGTAAATTCATACAGATATGTGCAGGTTGCCCAGAAGAATCAGTAGTCCAGTTCACAGGAGCAAAAGACTATTTACAAGGATAAAAAGAGTAAATGAACTTTCAGCAAACAGCACAAGTGCTCTTCCAGCCAATGAAGACTATATCCATCTTTGATTGTGGAGTGGCCAAGTCTAGCTCACCACTAGAATGTTTAGAACATGGTTGTCAAGGTGATGAAAGAGTTACCAAGGGATTTATGTATTTAAGCACTAAGATAGCTGCTTAAGGCACTTTTTCTTCCATGTTGGTGGTTACGCTTCAGCCAGTACCTTTGGAACTAAAAATAGACAATAAGACATGATGATACTCTATTAATTAGCAGTGGGGTCATAGTTGTCAAGGCAACAAGACACCCAAGACATTCATGGGTGAAATTTCTGCTTAAGTGACAAGACGACCACTTGGGGGTTGCCCAAGCAGTAAAAAAATATATATTAATACTACATATATATTATATACACATAAATATATATATATATATACGTATAATTTATATGCAAAAGAAAATATAGAGTAAACTTTAAAAGGTTTAAGTATAAGAAAGTTTTACATACAATCATATATATATATTAGTATATCATAAATGAATATGAGCATTATGTGTACGTGCATATAAATATGTTTTATGTATGTGTGGTTATATATTTTAAGAAAGACGATAATCTTCATAAACTAAGAGAGAGGAAAAGAGTGAATTTTATAATTTTAACAGAGCCCCTACGAATTGGGGCATTCGACTGTTGAATGCACAAAAAGCTAATGTTGGGGTTCAAGAGTAGAGACCAACTTGTCCAAATGAGTTGTTTGTGGATGGGACCCTTAATAGGAACCAAAGAGGGCAATGATCAACACAAGTGCTACTCAACTTCACCTCAGAAGCTCAAAGTTGGCAATCCTCAGAAGCTCAAAGTTGTCAATTAGGTCTTTGTCTTGTGCACAATGGCAGCCACATCAAGGTGGTAAACTGTGAAGCCCAAGTCATCATGGGACTTACAAGGAATATAAAGGTGAAGGTTGGTTCATGGGCAACAAATGTCAACTTGTTATTTGTGTCCATGGATGACTTTGCCTTTATATTTGGGATGAAATTCATGCACAACACTCGTGTGGTGCCGATGACTGTCATGAGCTTTGTTTGTCTGATGAGCACAAAGATACTTTGCATTGTCCCAATTGTGTGGAAGGCCAAGGAGGGGGCAAGAGAGGCTCACATCTCATGCTCATGTGGTAGACAACATGGCAGATCCGCAGTAGGCCAACATAGGCCTAAGCATGTTGTCCAAGGCAAGCAGAATCAGGGCACAGGGGTGCCTAATCAAGGAGTTGAGGAGGCACTGATCACCGGCAGTGACAAAGGCCCAATAGTAGGTGGCTGTTCTAGGCAAAATCAAGTTGGAAACCAGGCAGCTCCTGACTGAAAAGTTGATGAGGCAAAACTCCCCGGATGCAACAAAGCGGAGGATGATGCAGCCTATAAGACCACGGTGCGGTGGAGGATACATAGCGATTGAAGGCCTGCCCCTCTTTAATGAGAAGGTTGTCGAAAAGACCAGATTGTGTGGATGACGATGATGGAGGAGGCACCATGCAAGGTGTCAAGGTCGTGTTGACAAGGGTGTTGATGCATCAAGTGAGGGAGAATATAACAGCTGTATGTCTGGCAAAGGTGCACATGCCCATGCCCACCATTGGCATAAACAGTTCTACCTATGGTTATTGCCAGATGACCTTAAGATAGAACTTTTAGTGTATAGGGTTAAAAAGGCATGAATGAGCCTAAAGATAGATATGGGCACAAGAACTTGGACTAATCAGATCCTAGTTGCCGACCGTTTTCACCCAAGTATATTCCCTAAATCCACCTTTATATGCTTCTCTTCATTGATAATATAAGGTAACCCTTTTGCCGTATAAACTAACTCTTACATTGTTCCTTATTACTTATTTACATGTGGTTGACATGCCAACAGCGGTGTTGGTGCATGCAATGGCGAATTGACTGCTTTGTGCTGGGGGCATAACACTGACGATGCATGTTCTCAAGGGTGCAACAACATGAGAACATGTCAGGCGGCTGCGGTGGGGTAGCCTGGTTGGTTACTCATTGGGTTTAGAATGAGTTTTGATTATTCATGGTTTGACTAGGAGTCATGATAGCTGGACTAATTTTGAAATGAAACAAACTTTGAGAGATTTTTAGAAAGTCTGAGAAAACATGGATATATTTGGAATTAGAGTAATTAGAGTAAGTTGTAAAGATTAATGTGTAAAAAATCCAAAAAACAATAATCTGCATAAGTAAGAAGGTTGAGACAATGGGAGATTAAGAAAGAAGTATTTCTAGCTGCCACCAAAATCTCACTCATCTACGGCACCAAGTGTCACCAACTTGTAACTATCTGCGAGAGGATAGTTTAAATTAGTGTGTAATAGCTCACTTGCTAATGTGAGAAATAGCATAACACTTACTTCAGCCAGACCTTTAGGACCGAAAACCAGTAAAGCCACAACTCCAATTACTAGAACTTCAGGAGCTCCAACACCAAATAAAGAAGCATATACCCTGCCCATATATCGTTCCTTGCCTCCTGCAATTCCATGAAAACATAAAAACGTATATATTACAAAAAGGATGAGCTAAAACAACAAAGCAGGGAGGAAGTGGAACAGCAGATGAGAAAGTTAATAAACAAGAGTAAAATGCATAAAAACTATGGAAAAAATCAACTAAACTGCTGCCAAAGAAAGATAAAAGCAGATCTTGAGACATACAAATGCAAAGACTTATCAATAGCAAAATACCAGGTTGGCACAATCTTATTTTTTAAGGCTAACCACAAATGCATAGAAATTCATTGAATAAAGTGAGGAAGTAGTACAAAGAAGTGATAGAAGCAAAGGACAATAAGCAAAAGCAAGGATGTACATTCTATCCAGGAGATAGATCAGCTCAAAAGAAAAAAGTGCGTACTCCACATTCCACAAGCAACAAAAGGAGGTCAAAAGAGCAGCTGCCACAAAAATCAACCAGACAGAAGAAAGCAAAAGTCAAAAAAAAAATCAGCGAACATGTTGAGCTGATTAATGAAAAGCCTCAGCTTCTTATTGTTCCAATCTGCACAAACTGTCCAATCCTACAATAGATGGCAGACCTAAAAGAGGATCAGGCCTGGATGATGGAATGTCCCTTTCACATGCCTCTTATTCTTGGTTGTCCAAATACTCCACAGGAGGGCGGGAAGGAAAGCTTCCCAAATGTAGAGATCACCCAATCATGCTTCAGCTTTTACCACCCATACAAGGCTTAAATTATATTGCTCTTATTGCCTAAAGGTTTGCTAAAATCCCTTGAGCACATTTGCCAAAGACAATGAATGATCACACAGGCACAAATTTTTTTTATATTTGTTTTTTTATTTTATACAGTTCTGAAAAGAAATTAGCATTTATAGGGGCACCTAATTCCTACCTGAACCAAGTATTAGATAATAGACCTATGTTTTTTTAGAAGGTAACCACAGGTCACAATTCATTCAAGAGAGGAAAAATTACAGTAAAGGTAGTTCATACAGCAGGAACCAAGAAAGTAGATAAAAATGAAGAAAACAACAAAAACTAATTACAAAGATGTTTCCAAAAATAAAAACACTTTAAAAATGTTTCCATCCAGCTGACAACCCTTAAATGCAAAGAACTAATCCTTCACAAATTGGAACAAAAAAAGAATGCAAGATGGGTTGATGAAGTGATCTTCAAATACTCTCCGGTTCCTGACACTCCAAATAGACCATAACATCGTAAGCAGTGACAACTTCCAAAGCAGCAGTTCAACAGTCCATGGTTTACTCACATTCCATTGGTGAAGCACAACAATAGCATTCATTGGCTCCTCCCAATCATACTCCAACTACAAAATAGTATCATTATGATATAAGTAAAGACCCCACACTGTAGAAACAGATGAGCTATATCCTCTACCCCACATCCACGAAAAAACACAAAACACCTCCATATAAAACAAGTTCTAAAGAAAAGACCTCGTTGGTAGTCTGCCTCTACAGATTTTTCAAAGGAAAAGTCTAATCTTGATGGGAAACACCGGATCCCAAAAAGCCTTCCACCACCACATGTCCATGCCCCACAAACATCTCATGTGATAGGCCCATTCACCGAAAATAAATAATCCTTCTACAAATTGCGTAGAACTTGATCATCCTTCTCAGCACCTTTAAACTTTTCAAGGACAGTCAACAAGTCTCTTTAACTCAGTCACTTCAACATCCTTCAAAAACCTTACAAAGATCGGAAGAGGTTGATTCGATGCCGATCCGAGTCAATCGGCGGAATCCTTTAACGAGCTTGGAATCGCCGAATCGCCTCGAATCGCCGGAATCGGTGGAATCGGGCCGGAATCGACCCTGGATCGACGGAATCGGCCGGAATCGACGGTGGATCGGAATCGAGGCCGGAATCGCCGGAATCGTGCCGGAATCGCGCCGGAATCGCCTGCGCTTCCTCCTTCCGCCGCGGGATCGACCGAGGCCAGCTCTGCGGGTCGATTCCGGCCCTAAAAGTCCAACTGTCCAAAGTGGTAGAACTATCCCCATAGAAACTAGCACAAGTATTCTTATTCATGACTAACCTGAATAAATTGGGAAATCCCAACTCTGAAGGTCCTCCATCAGCCCAACTATGCTTCCAAAACAATGCATGTTGCCATTGCCTAGGACGATAGAAGAGGAAGATGAAAAATAAAAAGGAATGCCAGTTAAGGAGGGTTCCCTTCCATATCCTTAAGAGTTGGCTAGATCCCCCTAATGTCTTTAAGTTCTCGGAGGCTTCCATTGATCTTATACTTAGAGCAAATAACATTACCACGTAGCCTCCATAACCACTTGGCTAACAGAGCATTATTCATTTGTTCAATAGGAATGAGGCCCATTCCCCCTTTGATGATGCTTTTGCAAGCGTGGTTCCACGTAATCAAATGAAGGCCCTTACTTCCCTCCTTGCTGTGCCACAAGAATGAGGCTTGTAAACTCTCAATCTTATTACAAAGTACAAACACACTTAGGTACTTTGAGGATGAACATATGGTAGAGAGAAATACTCTTCAGCACATTATGCAGCAAGATCCACCTGCCCCCAGTGGACAGCATTCTCCCCTTTCACCCTTGCAGCCTTCTTTCCACTTTATGAATCGATGGCTGCTAGTTGTTGGCCTTGGTCCCTTTATCTGATAGCGGAAGCCCCCAATACTTCAAGGGAAAGGTGCCCTAGTGCATGCCAAAAAGTCTTTGTAACTTATCCTTGGTATTTGTAATGATGTTGATCTCCGGTATTTCACATTTATTAATGTTAAATTTAAGTCTTGTCATTGATTTGAGCAAATAAAAAAATAGAGTTTAATGCATTTATCCAAAGAAATCAAAGAATATAGCAATGTGTCATCAGCTAATTACAAGCATGGAATGCCATCTCGCCGAGATCTTGCGAGATCTCGTGAGAATCTCGGTCTTGCCAAGGGGCCGAGATACGAGATCGTCGAGATCTCGCCCCATGTAGATTGATCCATAAAAAAAATTTCTTTCGGGGGCTTTGCCCCCCTAATACCCCTCACAAGAGGCGCTGCCCCCTTGATCCCCGCGACCTGACCGCGCAGGTTGATCCGCGACTACTCTGCTCCCCGTTTATGATAGCGTAAACACATTTAATATATTTCACTATCACTTATACTATCACATAAAAATGTGTTATAAGTTTAATACCATACTAGTATTTAAATGAGATTACATAGAAGTTTAAATCTTTTAGAAGCACAAAGATCATCTTTTTGGTATTGAAAGTGCTTTGTAATTGTTCATTCACACAATTGATGTACAAAACGTGTTATATATTTTCATGTAAATTTATTGATGTACTCCTATTTTTATAAGATATTATGTTATGTTTCATACATATATACATTTTGATCCAAGAATTTGAGATCCGAGCTCCCGAGATTTTTCAGGGATCTCTTCGAGATCTCTTCTCTTTCACCCCCTTCCCGAGACGAAGCCGAGATCCGAGATGGCAATCCTTGATTGCAAGTCAGTTTAAAGTAAAATTATGAGTCTAATGCCTTCATCTAAAGAAACTGAAGAAAACAGAAATGTGTAATCAGTGAATTGTAAGTCAGTAATATGCATTAGGTTAGGACCAATGTCGATTCCCACAATAAGCTGAGTCTGCAGTGTCTAGTCTCACATCATACTTAAGACTTGGCTGGTCAAGTCAAAAAGAAGGGGAGACAATGAATCACCCTGTCTAAGTTCTCTTGAACTGCTAAAGAATTCAAAAGATTTACCATTGATATCCACAGAAAACTTGGTTGTACTGATGCACCATTGGATCCAACTGATCCAAACATTAGCTACATAATCCCACTCAAACAACTCCAATTGACTCTGTCATATCCTTTCTTGAAATCTAGTTTCAACAACACACTCTTTCTTCTTATATTTCTAATCATGAACGTATTCAAAAGCTGCCATGAGGTTGTCAAGGATGTATCTCCCCTTGATGAATGCCAACTAGGACTCACCCAACCAACTTTACCATGAGCTTACTTAATCTGTTACCAAGAACTATAGTAAAGATTTTGAAACAACAACTGAGGAGACTGATGAGTCTTAGATCCTTGATACTAGAGACACTCCTTAGGCAACAAAACAGTGTACAGGAATTGAGGATTTTGATGTACTGAGGTATGAGGTAGCCTTCAATATCCTTCACTATTGTCATAAAGTCACCATTAACAAAATTACAACACTTTTGATAGAACTCTGCAGAAAACCCATATGTACCAGGAACCTTAAAAGGATCCATCTGAGTAGCATTCTACACTTCCTCTTCTATGATTGACACCATCAGAGAGTCTGCCTCAGTTTGAGCTTATTAATCGAAATTCAGCAGTGTCCTCAATGACCATCGCCTCTAAAGAGGGGTGCATAGTATTTTACGGCAGCAAAGCCTATCTGATCAATACCAACTATAACATTGTCATTGAAACTTAAAGAATCAAGGACTTTCCTTTTGTTCCTGAGCGAAGCATGAGTATGGAAGAATTTAGTATTCTTGTTTCAAATCGACCAATCTTCTCTTTGGGTATCAGATAAAAGACCTTAATCATTGATTTGCACGTACCATTCAATCTTAGCCCACATTTTATTTCTTTTGCCAACTGACTGCGTAGCAAAAGTAGCAGCACAGACTTTTAACTACTTCTAAATCAACTTAAAAAAATTTTTACAAAAATATCAGTAGTTGACACCCCTGGTTTACCAACTGTTGGCGTCCATATTTTTCAGAAAAAAAAAATTTAGGCCAGCAAAGGCCGGACCTGAAGCAGGGAAGAACAGCCCATGAATCAGTCAAATCAAGCCTAATTGAATATCCCAACATGCCCTGGTCGGCCAGCCCATAATTAAACAAATTTTGGCCCATGTAAGGGCCTTGCGCACAGCCCACAGCAGAGGCTGGGCCGCTGCCACCTGCAGGCCAGACCGCGGCCCACCTGCAGGCCCACATCAGGGCCAGAGCCGAACAGCCCCAGTGTGAACATGCCACACTGGCCCATCTGCCACCTCATCACCTCCAGCCACACCAGCCTTGTCACCCCATTGGTCAGGTTATGGGAGAGGGAAACCGAGGAGGCCAGGGGGAGGCCAAGGGACAGTCAGGCCATTTAATCTAGAGTTAGGTGATGTAACCCCCAGGGGGCAGGCCAAAGGTCACCGGGCATTGAAGCCCAGGCTGACCCCTGATGTTCCATCGGCCTCTATAAGATGATGGGGGTGCGCCAAGGCTAAGGAGAGGAGGACAGGATGCCGACAGGCTGCTGGAGCTCGGACCGACTCTTTACACCTGCTGCCTGCTGCCCCCTTGCACACCTACTCTAGGATCTGCCCGCGGCCAGAAGAAGAGAAAAAAAAGAAGAGAAGGAGGAGAAGGAGAAGGACCTCCACCGGCGTCCATTCCTCTTGCTGGAAGAGGTCTCCCCAGGCGGCCATCTTCATCCCTCTTCATCCAACACCAAAGAAAAAAACAGGTGGGTGAAGAACCATTATATAGATATGTAGCCCTCCATGGGCGCCCCCTTCACCCCTTCTAAATGCTCTTCTCAATCCCTCTTATGGCCTGAGCCAGCCTTCATCATCATCGGCAACCCATGGCCTTCAAACAATCTTCCTTGTGCAGGCCTGTTTCGGCCCATCTAAGCCCACCGGAGAAGACCCCTAAATCGGTCACTTTCAGGCCCAGACACAGGTCATTCTTGGCTCCTTGCAGCCCCCTTCAAACGAATCCAATCCAGCCCCTTGTCGGCTCATCAAATGAACCCCTAAACAGGTCCCCATGTAGCCCCCTTTTAACCAGCTCACCTGCTCCCTATGCAGGTCCTGCTTGGTCCCATTTCCAGACCTTCACATAGACCCCAAGCAGGTCTGGTCTGGTCCCCCTACACAGACCCTGTCCGGTCTTCAATTCAGGCCCATCTCGGCCTATTTGAGCCCACCTCTGCAGCCCCCCTGCCTGACCTCTAAAAATCAGACCCATGCTCCAGCCAAATGCCCCTTGTGCAGGTCTGTTCCGGCCCATCCAAGTCCTCCTGAACAGGCCCCAATCCGGCCCCAAGACAGGCCCTGATATGCCCCTTGTGCAGGCCCATTTCAGCCAAAAAAAAAAAACATCAGAACAGACCCTTCAAACAGGACCGAAGCTGCCTCTGTTCAGCCCCTGTCCAGACCTCAGAAACGGTCCCATTTCAGACGCCAATCAGGCCCATCCTTGGTCCATCCGAACAGCCCCTTCACAGCCAAACTCCAGCCCCCCCTTTGTGGCTCAACCGAACAGACCCCAAACAGGTCCTGTTTACCTCCAGAAAAACTTGAAGTCCTCTTCAGCAGCCCCCTCGTGGCCTTCCAAGAGGATAGCAGCCCGTCAAGCTCCAAAAAAAATGGACAACACCGCATCATTCAACAAGGCATGCAAGATCTGTCATTTTTCAGCATTGGTGGGTGGGGGTGATGTCCCGGACCCTTTCGGAATCCGTACAACGGGCCGATTGTTTGTCCGGGCGGGCACTTACCCTACCACCGAGACAAATGGAGGCGCACAAGCACAAATCCAGCAGGCCCTTCCGGCCCAAGAACAGTCCAAGACGGGCCCTCCGAGCCCTACTGATGTGGGAACCCTTGCTTACTTAACACCACAATAGGGCGCTTATGTGGCGCATCGCATGTGGGGAATGCCCTCATCCTTGTTGTATTTTTCGCCACACCCGGGCTCCGGTGTAACGCGTCGTTTGGTGAGTACGCCCCAACGTTTATATCATTTGAATCCATATCATGAGATGTGACTTTATTTTTACGCTGGTTGTCACCTACCGCAACTCTCCTCCTTTCTCATCCGGGCTTGGGACCGGCCATGGCGTAGTTGGGTTACAAGATAGACTCCCTTAAATAAAGCCAACATGAAAATCTAGACACTTATAGCAAGAACTGACTAGTCAAACTACTAGACCATCTTCAAAAAAAATTTACATTTATGTCACCAACAGAAAAGAGTTGAAATTCTAAATGTATCAGTCTGACCATGATCTCATCATATCCACTCAATTCAATTAGGTTAACTCTCTTCGTTGTCTTCCACAGATTGCTAAAAACTTGACTCATCATCATAAAGAAATGTAAGGATAACAGATCCCCTTGTCTTATACCTCTTGAGCTAGAAACAAAATGGCTGAAATTCCATCATTAATCACAGAAAATCTGCGCTGTCTTAACACAACTCTTGACACAAGCAATCAATTCATTTATCAAAACCCATCAAATGTAGAACATTTATAACTGAGCGGGCCATTTTCCTTATCCTCTGATAGCAAAAACCTTCATAAGCCATCGTAAAGTTCCGAAATTGAGATGTCCTTAAAAATTCTGATGATTATGAGCTAGAAACAAGACGTCTGAACTCCCATCACTAAACACAGAAAAATCGTGTTGTCTTGACACAAGCTATTAATTTTTTATCAAAACCCATCAGATGTAAACCTTTGTACTCACATTTCTAACTAATCCTGCCACAAGCCTTAATGAATGGCAATTCCTTTTCCTTACCCCATGATATCATGAACCATCACGGGTTTTCACAAAGTTCCAGAATCATCCTTCCCTTAAAAATTTTGACAATTATTGTTTATAAGCTTGCCTCAACCAAGTAGCAAACACCTTATTATAACCCATTAGACTGAGGTCCACTCCAATATGTCCCACATCTCCTTTTCAAAAACTAGGACCATGTAGGTTGAACTGAACATCTTGATATAGGAGAAATGATATTCTAAGCATAGAAGAGCAGCAAAAAGCACTTCTTTAACCATGTCCCAAAAGAATTGATGAAACTAAAGGGAGAAGCGATCAGTTCCTGGGGACTTGTTTGCATTCACGTCAACAACAGCTTGCTTAACTTCCTTCGTAGAGGAATCCTATGAGATCTCAGCCAACTCTGTTTAAGGTAACTTTTTAAGGAGTTCATAAAAGGCTTACACTCCACCTCTTTCCCTCTTTCTTGAAAAAATGGAATTTGACAACAACGCACTTCATATTCTCTTCCTCATGAAGAAGAATGTCCCCTATTTTGATTGAAGATACAAGATTGAGACTTTTCCTCCAACTTGTTGTAGGATGAAAATACTTGATATGCATGTCCTTCTCTAAGTCAATGTTCCTTATAATGTGGGTTACATGGTTGCCTTTGCTAAAAGATACATGTTTTTGGATATCAATATTGATTCTAAAAAATAAATAACTCATAATTAAAAAAATGTAACACTAAGTAAGAAGGCCATAAAACAATATTGGCACGATAACTCATTGCATGGTTGCGCCCAATGGCATTCCACTTCCACCCTTCTGAGTCCCAATTTTAAGTCTTGCAACATCTAACCACCAATCAATAGTTGAAGAGACATTCAAGAATAGCATATATCCCCATACATACATCTTAAATGAAAACAAGAGTAAAACTTAGATCGGCTCCTTGAGGTGAAAGACCGCTTGTCCCTTGTTTGTGAGGAATAGATATATGGGAGCAAACCTTTATTAAACTTAAAACTTAATGCCCTGTTTGGTTAGAGTTTCATTTTTGGTACTATATCAATATTGATATTAATATTTTCAAATGTTGGAGTATCAATATCAAAATTAATACAAGTTGACACTTGTATTACATGATATGCTTTGTTTGTACTACAAATTTTAAAATTGATACAATTAACCAAACACCTCTTAATCATTCCTATCAATATCAATTTTAAAATTGATAGTGATAGAGGTACTTAATAGTGTTATCAAACAGGACGTAAATATATTGTAGTCGTAGTTGATGAAATCGAGAAGGCACCGCCATACCCGCGCAACACCGTCCAAGAGAAAACCAGGATCTCGTAACACAGTGACAGGGCGGAGAAAAATATAAGGGTATACCTCTATGCCTGTGCCGACATGAGATAGCAAGATGCTTCAGCCCAATCCAGGGAAAGAGGTGCTTGGGACTCCCAGAGGAATGGACACAAGAGGATGCACTTTGGTGCGCCCCGGCGAGGGAAACGCGATGGCTACGCACGATACTACTGACGGCCTTGTGCTAGAACAACCAGAGGTCACTGCGGGAATAGACTTCGCCATTGTCATCAGCACTCTGCAGTCTCTGTGTGTGTGTGTGTGCGTGAGAGAGAGAGAGAGAGACATTGCGCTGCTCACTTCGCCGCTCCCTCCACCTGTCGCCGATGTCTGTGTGGCTGTTGGATTTACCAGGAAGGCATTCTGGGAATAGAATAAAATATGGGCATCTTGGTGGGGTACGTGTCGAGATGTCCATCCATAGATAGTGAACACTGACGGTGTAGATGGTGTTCGACAATGATGTCATATTTATCTCTTATATTTAAATATATTGTATAAATATCCAAAAACTCAATTATGAATATCATTTAACAAATTCCATGGAATGCCGGGTCGGCGATCCGGTCGCCCGACCCGGCCGGATTCCGGGCCGACCGGCCCGGAATCGACCCTGCCGGGCCGACTCCAAGCCGGCCCGGCAGGGGGTCGCGCGACCCGGCTTCGGGTCGCGCGACCCGGCGACCAGGTCGGCGACCCGGCCGACCGGGTCGCGCGGTGCTTTGGCCGCCGCCCCCCGGCTGACTTAGTGGGGGGGTTGGTGGGGGGGCTTTTCCCCCCATTTAAGAGAGTTAGTGTAGGGGAAAGTCCCCCCCCCACTCACCCCTACCCGATTACCCATTTGCCCCCCCCCTTGGGGGCTATAAATACCCCCTAAGGGGGAGGGTATAACTCACTCCAATTCCTCACCTCACCTCCTCCCCGGACCTGGTTGATCACTCTTTCGGTCTTCCTCTCCTACTGATCATTTTTTTGGTCTCCCCCCTCCTCACTGATCACTCTTTCAGTCATCACCGGTCAACGGCTCGTCCCTCCACTCAGTTCTCACCCCTCGCTCGGATAGTTTCCGCTCCACCTAGTGTCGTTCACACCCTTAAAGCGTTATTTTTGACACTGTCAAAGCGGTGTCTTTGCCATTCTCAATTATATTTCGTGTTATTTATTTTGTGGATTATTTTTCTAACATGTCTTCCCCAAGTGAGACTTCCCGCTTCACCCGAATGACCCGACTTGGCTCCATTGCACGGTCGTGTCAATGGAGCAAAGGAAAGTAAAATGCAAGTATTGCGACAAAGTTCTATACGGTGGAACTTACCGGTTAAAGCATCATCTTGCCGGTATCAAGGGAGATGTTGCACCGTGCACACGGACTCCGCCTGAGGTAAGAGCCCAATTTAGACAGCATCTTCATTCTTTAGAAAGATCCAAAGGAGCTTCAAAGAGGCATCAAGACACTGTGCGTGAAGAAATTGCGAAACCCGCAAGACGTTCGCTACACATATACGGCACTGGACAAGAGAGACCAGAAAGAAGTGAATACCAAGATATTGACGAAGGTATGTAATAATTAATATTTGATATTTTCCAAAAATATACGTATTTAACATAGCAAACAGATGACTTAGCAAGAGCCATGGAGGCAAGCCGAAGGTCATTCGCCGACGAAGACATGTATCGACGTACCGGGCGGTTTATGGGTCAAGGTTACAGCGGTGGGAGTGGACGTGGAAGTGAAAGCGGGAGAGGATCAAATCTTGACCACGAACAACATGTCCACGATCTCACCGGGATGACGGCCGGCGATTGGCCTATAGATCCGGTCATCACACAACCGCGTCAAAGGCAAACCATCATCAACACAGCATTAAAGAACTTGAAATTGTGCAAGGAGAAGATCGGGCGGGCAACTTCAAGATGGTTTTTTCATAGTAGTATACCAGCTAACGCTACAAAGGGGCCTTATTATGAGTCCATGATTAACACAATAGCAGACGTTGGTCGGGGGGTGCCGGGACCAACTCCAAAGGAGATATACAACACATATCTTCCATTGGAGGTAGCTGACATTAGAGAATATGTCAAGACGTTCGAACGTATCTGGGACGAACGTGGCTGTACACTGATGACCGATGGTTGGACAGGTTAGTCCTTTTGAGCATAAAATTGTGATACAAATCTTTATGAATTTTAAGTTTAGATATAACATTTTATCCTCTTAATAGGTATTACCCGGAAGACAATGATCAACTTTCTCGTTTATTGTCGTGGGACCGTCTTTTGGAAGTCGGTGGATGCATCCGGACAGTAAAAAATGCAACATACCTGTTTGATTTAATTGATGGTATTATCGAGGAGATTGGTGAGGATCGAGTTGTCCAGTGGTGACGGACAACGCTTTCGCCTACAAAGCCGCCGGCCAAATGTTGATGACGAGAGACAGAAGTTATATTGGGCACCATGCTCCGCCCATTCCATAGATTTAATGCTAGAAGATATTTGCAAAGATCCTCAAATTGATCGGGTTGTTAAGGCCGGCCAATATATTGCATCCTTCATCTATAACCATAATTTCATTCTGAACCTAATGAGAGAGCACACAAAGGGTCGAGAGCTCTTACGACCCGGCGCTACACGGTTTGCATCACACTACATATCTTTGGAGAGCCTATTTGAACATAGGCGTTGCCTAACCCAAATGATACTTTCTCGGGGTTGGCTAACCGGATTCTTGAGCCAATCCATCGACAAACGAAAAGGAAGGAAGGTGGAACAAACATTAGAGAGTGGAGACTTTTGGTGGCTCGTAAAGAAGACAATGGATATTGTTGGTCCATTAGTCGAAGTCCTTCGCATAGTCGATGGAGATAAGAAGGCGGACGTGGGATATCTTTACGATGCACTTCGAGCGGACAAAAGAAGATATTTCGAAAAGGGTGTCGATTTTTGCGTGGTGGGATATCATTGACCGTTGGTGGGAGAGAACATTGTACCATCCTATACGTACGCATTTGGTATGTTTTTTACAACTTAATCAAATAAAATTTCTTAATCAAATTGTTACCTTTTTGGTCGATGCGATAGCAAACTTTTCCGTAGTCAATTACCAGGTCATTTTTTCACCCCAAGATATTGCTACAGTCCAATCTTCAAGCCTATCAATGAACTGTTGGACAGCGTAAAGGAAGTCATTCGGAGAATGCTTGGGGACGATGACCGTTCAATTATTGCAACAAATAAGATGCATGATTATAGGATGAGGTTATTCCATTTCGGGACAACAAGGGTGCAACGAGCAGTTATGCTTCTTAGTCCAGGTATGTATAGTTAAATAAAGTCAACTATATAATTAAATTATTAACCTGTTAACATCATTCTGTACTAAGACATAATGATAATGTGCAGCTGACTGGTGGATGGATTATGGAAGGGCACCGGGATATGAAGACTTGGCTAGTGTTGCAATCCGAGTACTAAGCCAAACTACGTCTGCTTCCGGCTGTGAAAGAAATTGGTTAACGTTTAGCCTTATTCATACCAAGCAAAGGAATAGGCTAACATCACAAAGACTTGAGCAGCTAGTCTCTTGTCACTATAATACGAGGTTGAAGCTAAGAAATTTGGAGAAGATAAGAGAGAACCAGAGGGAGGAGCAAAGGTGGGTACAACAAGCAAGTGGAAGACGAATTGAGGTGCCCACTGTACAAGAATCGGAGATTGACTTAGATGACATATTTCAACGAGAGGCTTCCTCTGAAGCACAGGTCAACGAACGTGAGGGGTTGGGTGAACCGAGTTCAACCCCGATGATCGGGAATGGGCTCGGGGAACTTGACAATGTTCCTCTTTCCGAGGAATTTCGGATCCCTCCTTCGTGGCAAAAAGGAAAAAAAGCTGGACAATCTTCTCGTCGAAGTAGGCAATCAAAGGGCAAAGGTAAACAAAGGTTGCAACCGACCCTCTTGATATCGTCGATCTGGACACGATTGACGAGACAAGGGAAGATACACCGGAGCCTAACATCCGAGTGCAATATCGGACGTCGGATGATTCAACTTCAAAAAGTAGTAGTGACGGAGATGACAACACGTACGAGAGGCAGAGGAAGCACCGCCGGCAACACTTCGGTCGAGGAGAACCAATCCACGGACACCCCCTTCACAAGAATCGTCGCACTTTACGGAAGAGGAGCAGTTTACCCACGCAACACAAGATTATGACCACGGGGCAAGACAACATGGGTATGGTGCAGAGTTAGAACCATCACAGGGTTCTTGGTGCCCATCTTATCAAGGACATGGTTATGGTATGATGCAGCTTTCATTAGATAGTTCTAGTACGTATTCATATGATAGTTATGGTGGTTCATTTTCGAATTATCGTAGGACAATTGTACGAGGCGCTGAAGAGTATAATCAGTTTGTCTATATGTTTAATGCGTCGTACTCTTCCTCAATGTCATGGGCAGAGTACATACATTATGTAGAAGAACAATTTAATGTAATGTTTGAATGAATGTTGAATGAATCATGTTGAATCATATCTCTTTTTTTTAATTTTGGGTATTTTTTCTGATTTTTTCCTAATTTTAGGGTATTTTTTCTGATTTTTCATGTTTTTTTTGCTTTTTTTCAAAAAAAAAATAAAAAAAACGACCCGGTCGGCGGGCCGGGTTGGGGGCCGGCCGACCCGGGGCCGACCCCCGAGTTATCCTTCCTTGACAAATTCTATAATCCACAACTAAATATAAAGTTTTAAATAGATTAAGATTAATCTAAAATTACAAACTATCACTTGAATATAAAAATTGAAGATGATAAATATCTTTTGATACCCACAAAGTAACATCCAAATAAGCATTGCTATTATCAAAAAATTATATTCATGAAATATGTCCATGGTAAGGAATTACAAATTAAGAAAGATAAATGTTGCATTTAAGGATGTGCATTAATTGGTTCAACTCTTCCAACTGAATTGAATCAACTATGTGTTCAACCGGTGGGGGTCATCCAAATCAGACTATTATCAGAGCAATTCAATAAAACTAAAATATTATAAAACTTGTAGATCACAATTGCCCCGTCTGTCACTTAATTTTACTCCCCCCCCAAATAAAAAAATAAAACCCCAAACTTAAAAGATTTATAGCGTGGAATGCAAGATGGCTGCTTTAAACCAAAGCAGGGTCGTTACACCTGCGCACATCCACAAGAGTCAAATGAACTTCTTCCTCGGTAACTCATAAAGTCTCAAAGGACATCAATGAATAGAAATCTTACAAATTGATATGAAGTATGATGCAATTCAAGTACTGACAAAAACAAAAAGAACAAAAAACAAGCTACGCCTTCTTTATCCTTTGGTTCATGTATGGCGAACTTGATAAAGCTCTCTATCTAAGTAATCAAATAGTGGGTAATCGGCAGAAACCAACAAAAAGAGCTCTCTGCCCTTTCCCATAACGAATTTACAAGCACCACACGCACAAGCAAAGAATATACGGTCATAATGAGGTATTTAACTCTACATTGACGCAATCTTCCCAAGCTTTGCGACCACGAAGCATAGATGAACACAACATCCAAACAGCAGAATAACCTGGAACCGGAGGTTAAATAAAGTTAGTTAACAAGATAAACTTAGTTGCAATCTAAAGT
The DNA here is from genome assembly GCA_036172225.1 of Cryptocoryne crispatula var. balansae. Taxonomy (NCBI): domain Eukaryota; kingdom Viridiplantae; phylum Streptophyta; class Magnoliopsida; order Alismatales; family Araceae; genus Cryptocoryne; species Cryptocoryne crispatula. Next base: position 25,290,260 of record CM069925.1, read on the forward strand.
ACAGACCCTAAATGACAACACAGACAAAAATACAATCGCAAGCAACGTATGCCTCGTAACATAATTTATTTCCCTTCCCACATTCTACCATGATTCCTTACCCTAGGATACGATACGTAAAAGATAATGTTTTGAAACATTCAATGAGATTATATCGTACTATAAAAAAAGAAGAAATCCATCATCGTCTAAAATGAAAGAAGGAGCACTGATCAAGCATGCTTCCCAAAAATGCTATCAATAAAGGACTGAACCAAGCGCAGTTCATCGGTCAGCCGGAACTTGCGTCTAGAGCCAGATAAGATTTGAGGTCATCAACTCTAAAGTGAACGGTTGAAACTTGAAACCTCACTCTTTTTTTTTTGTAAATATATATATGATGTGATGGTATGGATTGTTGTTTTTTGATTTTGGGAAGTATGTGGGTATGATATGACATATGGAGTGACGTTATGATATGGGTTCTTAAATTATTGTTAGACCCCTATCCACAATTCTAGAACGAATTCGATGTTAATTACTCAGGCGGTGACTTGACAACTGTTGATAAACTATCACGATAATATATCTGCAAGATGGAATTAGATGTATGAAAATAATGTTTTTGATTTTTTTTTTACAAAGTAAACATGTGTGCCATCTCAACTTTTTCTTCTTTTGTACATATATTTGTTGGGCCAACTGGTGACTTTTTTTACTTGAACTTGGTTAGACCCAAGCTAGGGTCAACATCAGCGCTTTCTACTCCTAACTCCTAAGAACCGGATCATCCAATCTTCTTTCCTATTAAGGGTATCATTTGAACCAAACTTTACCGCATAATAGGTCTTCATTTGATTTCTTGGGTTTTACATCCATTAAGTGATATTTTCCCAAAATGAGACTTCACTGACTCAATGGACCTTCGATCATCCATAAAATGTTATTTTTCCAAAGTGGAGCTTGACCAATCTAACGAGAATTCGATAATCTATTAAACGGTATTTTTCCAAAGTGGGATTTGGCCGACTTAATGGGCCTTAGTGGTTTTGATGAACTTGACATTCATTAGGTGACATTTCCTCCAAAGTGGAGAGCTTGACCTACCCTAATGGGCCTTTGATCATTCATTAAGTGATATTTTCCTGAAGTGGGACTTAACCGACTCAATGAGACTTCATTTTGATGTATTTGACACCCATCAAGTGGTATTTTCCCAAAGTGGGATTTGACCGACCTAATGAGCCTTCGATTATCTATCAAGCGATATTTTCTTGAAACGAGACTTGGTGACCTAATGGGCCTTCAATGATTTTAATGAGTTTGACATCCATCAGGTGGTATTTCTCTGAAGTGGGGCTTAACCAACTTGATGGACATTTAGTTATCCATTAAGTGATATTTTCTCGAAATAGGATTGGACTAACTTAATAGGCCTCAGACAGTTTTATCTATTAACCAGCATTGCCTACTTGGGGCTTGATTAGGTTAATGGCATTCAACATTTTTTGATTTTTGATGTTTTCTTCTCTTTCATCCACTAACTGCCATTTTATCGCCTAAGGCTTAACCGACTTAATGAGTCTCTATATGTTTTTTTATCTATTAACCGACATTTCCTCACTTGGGACTTCATTAGATTAACGGACCTTGGACAACTTTCATTTACTAATCGGCATTTTCCCGATTGAGACTTAAGACCGAATTGAAGGACCTTGGACAACTTTGGTTATGATAATTTTCTCTTTTATCTACTAACGGGCATTTCCTCAATTGGGACCTAACCGAATTAGTGGGTCATCATTGATTTTTACATGATTTTTTTCATCTACTAATTGGTATTTTCCCGATTGGGAGTTGATTGAATTAGTGAACCATCGTTGGTCTTATGATAGGACTAATTTGATTTGTTGTGGTTTGTTTGAGAATTTGGTTAGTATATGATTTAATGAGCCGAGCTTTCATGTTATTGAGCCTTTGGTCGGTTCTTGGTTGAATTGGAATACAATCAAGCCTTGGAGCTCGAATTTACTTGTTTTGGGAATTGCATGCTTTGGCAACTTCATTTGATGATGATGGTTAATTGGGCCTTCCATGACTTGATGGGCCTTGCTTACATACTAATAGACCGTGAGTCGGTCTATAGTTTGAGTTGGTTGAAACCCGGTCAGGCCTTACTTTCTTCTATCTGGGCTTTGACCTCCATGAGATGGTCTTTGCATGCTTTGATTCCCTCACTTATGGTGATTAATTGGACTTTACATGGCTTAATGTGCTTTAGAGATGTTCAATGTCTTTTTTTCCCTTCCCTTTACTTTTTTCCTCCCTCTCTTCTTTTTCTCTTTCTTTTTCCTTCTCCTTTTTCATATTTTTCTTTTCTTCCTCTTCCTCTTCTTCTTATTATCATCATTATTTTGTTACTCTTTTTTACGGTTGTTATTATTACTTTAGCCGTGTTTTCAGTTTATTGTTAAAATCATCTATATCTATATTTTTTGCATATCATTTTTTTCCTTTTTTTGTTGTTATCAGCATTTATGTGTTTCCCCTTTTTATGTTGTTCTCTCTTCTTCTTTTCTTCTATCCCACTTTCCCTCTCTCTTTTATTGATCCATTTTCCCATTTCTTGTCTTGCTCTTTTCCTTCTTTTTATTTATTTACATACTTGCATTTATTTGATATATTTCATTTTTCATTTTAAATTGATTTTTAACATTTTAAGTTTGCACTTTTTGTTATTAACGTTTTTACATACATATTTACCGTTACACCTTTTGCATTTTTAGTATATCTATTTCTTTTATGTTATTTTAAATGCGTATATTGATTTCTTCCATTTTTTAAATTTCAGTTTACATTTACTATTTTTATTGTTATTTTCTGTATATTGATCTCTCGAGATTTTTTCGAGAATCTCACGAGATCTCTTCTCTTTCACCCTTCCGAGATGAAGCTGAGATCCGAGACGACAATCCTTGATGACAATGACTTGACAATGATGAAAAGACTTAAAAATCTTGGAACTTCATGAGCCAGTCCAGGCTCACTACACAAATAACCACCCGGAGGAGGACCATTGCTGTTTAGTTTGGACAATTGGCACAATAGGCGACAACCCCTCCAGAGGAAAACCATTGTCATATGATTTGGATACTTGTTAAACCAGCGGTGGGCCCTCCGGAGGAGGATCCTCACCATTCAGTTTGAAAGCATGTAAAAGCTTGAGACATTTGGACCAGATGGAGGTCCGTTGGGCCGACCCATTAATCTGGAACTCAATGTCATTAAAAATTAGGGGTTAACATTGTCCAACCCAAAAGCTTCATTGAACATAAAAAAATTAGCACAAACTTACCAGATTCCACAAAAGCAACCACATTATTGTGATTTATATAAATGTGGGGCCTGCAAGAACCGGAAGGCAGACTACATTAACCAGCCTGTGCTTGAAAGGATTGTAGATCTTTACCACTAAACTGCTTCCCCAACATAGTAATTTGATCAATTCTATTAGACAACAGAATCATGAGTTCCAAAACATTATGCTTTCTTCCTTCAAGTTATCCACTTCCAATTCAACTTCCAGATTTAAATCGAATTTCTCCATAAAACAAAGAAAGTCATGATAGACCAAGGGTTAAATTGGCTTATAACAGCAAGTAGAGGCTCCTATTGCAATTTCTCCATGCCAAGTATCCCTCGAAAAATCCAAAATCTCACTTCCAGATGCACTAGATAGTTCATTTGATAATGATGCTTCCTCCAAGATTCTAGAAACCAAACCATAGAGATTTGGGAAGTGAACACCAGCCTGGACCCTTTTGCAGGCTCTACAACCATCCCAGGTGATATCTAAGTAGAACTTGTCCCACCAATTTTGGATCCTGAAGGAAGCATACTTGTAGATGAATTATCTCAGGTGATATCCAAGTAATAAGAACTTGTCCCACCAATTTTGGATCCTGAAGGAAGCATATTTGTAGATAAATTATCTCAGGTGATATCCAAGTAATAAGAACTTGTCCCGCCAATTTTGGATACTGAAGGAAGCATATTTGTAGATGTATTATCTCAGGTGATATCCAAGTAATAACAACTTGTCCCACCAATTTTGGATCCCGAAGAAAAATATTTGTAGATGTGGAAGCAATCATCTCGTTATATTCCTGGGTGGCTCAATGAAGCCAAGTCTCGGATTGGATGGTTATGGTCTAGACCCAGCCATGGTTTGTTTGAGGCAGATCCATGCTGAGCCAATTTGTTAATTAGGAGTTTCTGGCCAGCAGGATCAACCAAGAAATTCTCAGCCAGTCAATCAGTCAAAGCTGATCGCAGTCCGGATAAGGATTGGATCGGTTGACCAACCAAAAGCCCATGAATCATAATCAGACAAAAGTCAGCCAATTTAGGCTGAGTCATGGCTGAGTTGAAAAAGTCTGTCCAATTTGGGCTGGAATCAGCGGATCTAGCCAACTTAAAGCTGGGATTTACCGATCCTGATTCAGGAACAGCATAGGCCAATCTCACCCTGACCAAACTAATTCAATCAGATAGGCTGATTTAGCCAGAAGTATGCCAATCATGGCTGAAGCTCAGACAACAATACGGCTCCCCCATGGGATGAGATCAGATCAGCTGGTTCCTATCTCGATCCAAGATTGGGTAAGCGCAACATGGATCAGCTGATCATTCAAACCATGGATCACCTAACCCACTCTTAGTAGAGAAGTTACAGAAAAAAGTAAAAATAAAATATAATAGCAATATTATAACTCAGACCTTGGCTCGGAAACTGGCAACCAAATAGAAATATTAGAACTCAGACCTTGACTCAGAAGCTGGCAAACAAACTGTGGCAATCCCAGTCTAATACTAGGCAGCCTTGGATAAACCCAGGTCACGTCAGACAAAGTGTGACCCTAATATTAGTTGGACTTGGGAATCACGAATCAGGAACAAATTGGTATGGTCAATTGACCTAATACAATCCTGCATTCCTAGGTCTGGCCATTTCTGATTCTAGGCTCTCCCAGCATAATTATGTGCCAGCATTCTTACTGTTACGCTAAGAGGTTCATTTGCCATTAATCATTCGAAAAATTAATACTAGGTCTATTTAAGAAAGTTACTATAACACTAGGTCCATTTTTTAGAAATACTTTAACACTAGATCCGCTTTTCACTTTCCCTTTAATGTTAGCTCCGTTCCGTTAGAAGGGCCGTCAGGTCCGTTTTGTGTATTTTGCAATTTCCAAAATGTTCTCCGCTTAACCCGACAAGGACACCCCTAAACCCTCGATCCGGTCTTCGTCTTCCTCCGTTTTGCTCCCTCTTTGCCGCTTTGCTAGTGGACACTCCAAACCCTAGCAAAGCTTGCTGGAGAAAGATGTTGAGATAGCAACAAAGGAGGCACCATGATTGCAACGAAGGAGCCAAGGTCATCTTCTACCTCCATTCTCTCCCTTTTCTTGCTTTCTTCAGGATTGCGTGGCCCCCTTTTTATCTCTTCTTGTGGACTGCTTAGCCCCCTTTTCATTTCTTCTTGTCATCTCCCATCTGTGTTTCTTCTTATATTATTTCTTCTTTTTTTTGCATTTTCCCTGCTGTTCTACTACCCCTGTGCTGGTCTGCCTAGCCTCGGCAAAGAAGACTTGGGACTGCTTGGTGGTGTTGTCAAGGTAGATATGGAGCATCACTGTAGCCTGGTGGCATCGTTGAGCATGTGTGCTTAGCGCAAGCAAAGAGGGAGGCCAACAACCAAGCAAGGAAAATCCAAAGAAGGAAGAGGAACCAGCCTCTTGCGTCCCCCCCCCAATCCATATTGTGACCTACTTCTCTGTTCGTAAAAATATGGGTGTTTATCCCTTGTAAAATCTGAATGTTTCTGAGTATAGAGTTTTGTGATTATACAAAGACTGTGAGGCTACCATTTCTGTGAAAATGCAGAGTCTGTGGCCTATGTTTTCGGGTCACTGTTTAAACATATTATAGAGTTCAATATATTATACAAGTACCAATCCATCCTCTGTTTCAGTTTGAACAGCAAACTAAAACATATAAAATAAAGTAAAAAAAGAAAATAAAATAAAAGAGCTAAAAAGACAATAAATATGAAAAAAACATACAGCTTTTCACCTATTTTTTCACTGAGATCTTGCATATTCTTTCAATGTGATGCTTAGAAAGAGAAAAATAGTCATTTCACTCATTTAACGGCATCCCTACTGTTTCTGTTCAAATTGGAGTGGGTATGAAAGTATTTTGAAAAATCGGATCTTGTTTTATAAGTGAACATTTGACCGGACCTAGTGTAACAGAAGATGTGCTGAAGCCAACCATGTATTCATTTCTCTTTAATCATTTGATAGAGTAAGAAATAAAAGAGAAGCAGGTCATGATTCTGATCTTCATTGGAATTTGAAAATTATTTAAAATCGCCTGACGGCCCAAGAAGCTTGCCCAATACTGTCCCCAAAAACAAATGATATTGCTTAAAATATTGGCCAAAGTTTCTATTAATGAAAAGAATATACAACTGGAAGTGAAAAATAAAAAAAGAGGTACAACAGAAGAGAGGATGCTCAATCTACCAAGGCAGTAGATGAGCAGGGACTGAAACTGATAACAATTACCTACCCACTAACACCTACTAACTTTCTTAATTAATGAAATAACACTTTCCTAGACAAGAAGAGGTGCGTGGGCCACCCTTATAAGGAAGAAGCAAAAGGTGAGACGGAATTGGATTCAAGTCAGATGGTGTTGACCAGTCCAATTCGATCGGGAATGCCAATCAAACTAGTGCCCCCACGGGCCCCACCAACTCTCATTGAGTAGGAAGGACTTGACCCTGTTGAGAGAGAGTCCAAACGACTCAGATATCACTCTAGCAGGTCTGGATCGATGGTCTGCAACTTCTCTTGTGATATCCGGTCGTCTAAAGATAGCCTCCCACTCCAATGCAGTAGGTAATGTTGATATACTGCTCCTCTAGTTGAGAACTTGAGATATCTCTTTTGTCTAATATACAATCAATTAGTTCATGCCGCAAGGTGAGTTTGGCTGTTGGACATTGTGGCTCAGCCTCTTTGTTCAATAGGAGAAGTTGTCTTAACAATGAGTCACTAGGGATAGCAATTGGCTCATGAAAAGGTTCAAGGTCAAAAACATTTAAAGTAGATATTATCCCCTAGTCTAATAGAATATCAATTACATAGGTATTAGACCTTACCCATTTACAAACCTGAAATAGACTAACACTATGAGTTTGTAATTTCTTAACTGCACAAGAGAAGTACTTCTAATATTGAATCCATGCCATGACATGATCATCTCCACTGAACTCTTCGAATCGTAGTGAGAATCAACACTTAGTTTATATGACTTATTACTAGTATGAACCCACTTTCCAATGTCCTCATGTATGCTCCTAACATATTCAATAAAAGACTCATCAAACTCAGACACTAGTGCATGTGGCAGAGATGGAAAAAATGTTGATAGATTTTCTAGGATTATACCCATCAACAATTTAGAATGTATTCATACCAATATTTTTGTTTGCATACTCAAAACATGGCATGTTCAAATTCCAATTCCCTAAGTGATCACCTACCCGATATCACAAGAGATTTCGTTTAGTCTTCATTACGACCTTAGTTTGACCATTGTGTGAACCTCTTTTTTCTGCGTCTGTTCTTTAGAAAGAAAGACATCTCCGGACTTTTCTAGGAAAATATGTGATATCCTAAAAATATTATGTAGTCCGGTGATAGTTTTAAAAATATTAGAACCGAGGTTCGGGTTCTTTGAAAATTTCATTTTTTGACCCTTCTCCGCCGGATGGTGCGAGTATCCGGCGTTAACTTACATCGAGCAACGGCTCGAACGCCTTTGATTAACCGTCGCGGCAACCTGTTTTCGGAGACATGCACATCCACAACATAAAATAAAGAACTCAAAAGGGCAGCGGCCTTTTGGGTCCGATCAGATGCAAACCGTTTTGTTCGGGTTTGTTTTATTTGTCATTTTTTGGATGACTTTGATTCTTTCTGATTTCCGAGCTTCATTTGTTTTGAATTCGATCAAAATCTGATTTTTATTTAAAGATTGATTTGGGATTTCACCGAGCCACAAAGGGACTAGAGTGAATGGATTATAATGAGCTAAAACGGGCCTGCATGGAGGACTGTTTTGGTACCGGTTCCAGAATCTGGACGTGGGCTGAGCAAGGGCAGCTTCGGACCTGCTTAAGGGGTCTGTTCAGATGACTTTGGATAGACCGGTCGGGGATCTGTTTGAGATGTCCTTGATGGGCTGAAACCGGGTCACAAGGGGACTGGTTTTAGGCTCTGGACATAGGCCTGCAGGTGGGCTGAATTATGGGCCTATTTGAGATGTCCTTGATGGGCTGAAACCGGGTCACAAGGGGACTGGTTTTAGGCTCTGGACATAGGCCTGCAGGTGGGCCGGAATATGGGCCTGTTTGAGATGTCCTTGATGGGCTGAAACCGGGTCACAAGGGGACTGGTTTTAGGCTCTGGACATAGGCCTGCAGGTGGGCCGGAATATGGGCCTGTTTGAGATGCCCTGGATGGGCTACAAATGACCTATGCAGGAGGCCGAACAAGGCTGAAAATGGGCCTGCAAATGACCTATTAGAGATGCTCTAAGTGGGCTGAAATCGGGTCGCAAGGGGACTGGTTCTAGGCTTTGAGCATAAGCTTGCAAGTAGGCCGGTTATGGACTTGTTTGGAGGTTGGCTGGATGGGCTACAAAGGGCCTGAAAGGGGCTGTTTGCAGGTTGATTTAAACTGGACTTGGGCCAGATTTGGGCTTGACATATGGGCTCAAATTGGGCCTGAAAAAGGGGGGCAGCAGGTGGGCCGAACAAGTGATGTTCATGGGCCTGTTTGGAGCATCCGCAGGTGGTTTGAATCGGGTCAAATAGAGACCTGCAGGCGGTTTGAAAATGTGGCGGGGAAATCCCATTCCAGAACCTGATTTGCTTTGTTTTTTGATTGTTTAAAAGAAGTTCTGCTTACTTGATTCTGGCGGTTTGCATCTGATCGGGCCCATTGGGCTGCCAATCGGTGCCCACTTTCATGCATCAAATTGACATTGAACTTTATTTCATTGAAGTATGAGTAAGGTACATCGGTGTACATATGGTTGGTCCTTCCCCCAATATAGGTTCATCTCCACTACTTTGGAAAAATTTTGGCATTACGACGGTATGCCGGCTATTTTTCAACTTAGTGAAAATTTACCCATCCAAAATAGCTAGCCTTAGCTTGGCCATATTGGGGGAAGGAACCGCTTGCTACGGGGAGCATGCCCGCGCCACCGTCCGGATCGACATCCCGGGGCGTACCCGGGGGGAGTCGTCCAAGGTTGGAGTCCCCGCGAAGGGTGGAGTCCTTAATTTAATATTGCTTTCGCATTCTGGATTTTTATTTGTTCATTTTTGGAATAAGGCCATGGAGGCCGGTTCAATTTCATCGGCGTTCCGAGCCGGCCTTCAATCTTCATAGGCCCGCTGGGCCTGCCTTGTACTGTTTGGGGCCGGAAGGGCCTGCTGAGGAGCTGCTGTACTTCTGGGGCTGCCTGACCGGACCGACTTGGAAGGCCACCCGGCTAAGCCCTTGGCCCGTCGTACGGTTTCCAAGGGGGGCCGGGCTGTCACCTTCAAGTCGGCCCTCAACCTGGCTGCTGTCTTCCTGTCTGGAACTCCCCGGTTTGCTGTCCTCTGAGCAGGCCGCAAAGGGGGTGCTTTTGATTTGGTTTTGGATGGGCCAAGATGGACCTGCGCAGAGGTCAGGTTATGGGCCAATTCCGGGTCTGATTTGGGACCTGGTTGGAGGGGCTGATCAGGCCTGCGCAAAGGGTACTGTGGCCAGGCCGGGTCTGGCTTTTAGAGGCCTGTCAGGGGGGTGCGCAGAGGGCATGGGATGGTCCTGGTTGCGGCCTGTTTGTGGGCTGGCCAGGAGGCTGGAGATGGACCGGTTATGGGCTTCTCTTTGGGCCTGCACTAGGCTATTTCTGGTAGGCTGTAAAGGAGCTGAAGATGGGCCTAAATGAGGCTTGTTTCAGACCTGCAAGATGTGTGTTCGGTTGGGCCATATGGGGGCTTGGTTTTGACTGCAGGAAGGGCAGGCAATTGGGCAGATTTATGGGCTCTTTTGGGCCTGCGTAGAGGGGTCTACTAGGTGGACTGCAGGTGGCCTATGCTGGGGGTCGGACAAGGCTGGGATTGGACCAGCAGATGGCCTGTTTTAGGGGGCCTGAACATGGGCTGATTGTGGCCGAACATGGGTCAGGCTATGGGCCAATTTCAGGTTTGATCAGAGGTCAGGTGAGCCTGCGGATGGGCCTGTTAAACGGGCAGTACTTGGGCCTGAACATGGGTCGGCCATGGGCTTGCAGCAGGGGGACTGTTTGGCAAGCTACATTGGGGCCGAACTTGGGCCTGAAATGGAGTATTCGGTTGGGCTGGAACAGACCTGCGCAAGGGGGGTTTTCAGAGGACCTGATCTAGGGCCGAACATAGGCTATGCAAGTTGGCTTCTGCAGAGATGCAAGGGGCTGAAGATGGGCCTGGAATGAGCAGAAAAAGAAGGCCCCTTGAGGGGGGGCACATGGGCGCACCAAGCAGGCTCCTTTACCTTCTCTTCTTTCCTTCTTCTCCTTCCTTTCTTCTGACGGCAGCAGGTTGTTGGCGCAGGTGGCAGCAGCTCTGGGGTAGCAGTCCGGCAGCCTGTCGGCGCTTCCAACCCTCTCCCCCTTGGCTGGTGCGTCCCCTTCCCTTTTATAGAGAGTGAGGAGGGCAGATGAAGAGCCAGGAGTTGTGGGCGCAGGTGACTCTTGGCCTCCCCCATGGGAGTTACTCCACTTAATCACATTGATTGAGTGGCTGTCTCTTGGCTTTCCCTCTCCTTCAAGTGACTGTTGGGGGGCTGTGCTGGCAGCTGGGTGCGCACCAAGGAGCTGAGGTGGCAAGGTGGGTGCAGCTGGGCCTTGATGGCCTTGCTGCTGAAGTGAGCCTGGCCCAGTGGGCCAGCGGGCTGAGAAGAAGCCCAGGCCCTCCTGTGGGCTGCGCACATGGCCTGAACATGGCCTAATTTGTGCCAATTGTGGGCTGGATGGATCCGGCCCCTGCTAGGGTGTTTTATTGGGCCCAAATGTGGCTAATCTCATGGGCAATTGGGCCAGCTCCTGGGCCAAGCCGCCTGCTTCACTTCTTTCTCTACTTCTTTTCTTTTTTCTTTGTTTAAAAAAAATTGTGCACCAACAACCATCTATTTGAGGGTGAAAGATAATGGACAACTTCAATTTTGTACTCATCATGTGCCAAAATATCTTCCAAAAATAAATCATAAATCTCACATTTCCATCCGACACTAGAGTCTTAGGCGGGCCATGTAATCAAACAACCTCATTAAGAAAGATCTTAGCAAGTTTAGAAACGTATTGAGATTTTAAGACAATAGAAAAAGTGGGCCATCTTGAAGAGCCTTTCAACAATCACAAGGATGGAATCATGTTTTCTTAAGTTCTAGGGAATCTAAGCACAAAGTTATTGCTAACATCTTCCTTGGGTTGAGCTATGATACATCTCACAACATAAACTTTTTGGTTAGGTGAAATTTCTAAGAGATTGCATCCTATAATAGATTTTAACTTTTCAAATTCTTGAGCTAACTCATGTTCCACTATATAGTCTTCTTCTTCTTCTTCTAAGGAAGATAGTTCTAGTGGAGCTTCTCAAAAGATGGGTCCCCTTCTTGACAAGCATGGAGTGTCCTAGTGAAATATTCAGACTTAATGCCCATGACCCTTGCACCTAAAGCACACATCCCTATATGTTCCTTGGTTGGGGTCGGAGGTGATGATTGATGATTCTCTTTACCTTCTCATATATTGTGGTAGGTTGGTTTGACTTTGAAACATTTGTAGGAGAGCAAGTATTGGAGAATTGAGAGTTGTTGGGTCTTTCATTTGCTTGGGTGAACTTAGTGAGAACATTAGAATTTACCATCTCAAATGTGTTTGACACTTAGAATTAGTTGGTCTCCCATTAAACTTATGTGGATCCATCCAGGTAGAATGGGCATCTTGAGTGCTTAAGGTCTTTGGAACCTCTCAACATCTTGGGTCATTTAGTAAACTCACTCCAAGATAGTGATGCTCCTAAGAAAAAACTCTTTGGACATTGTTACTAAGGCCGTATTGACTTTCGGGTCATCATTTATCCCACGTATCGCTCTTCAAATTGGGTGATGTATTTAGACAAACCTATTTCCTTGACTCAAGAGTCTTTGGTAGTAGGAAGACAACAGATTTTTTCACTCAACTGTTCTTTCATCTCATCCCATGTGGAAATAGGAAGTTGTTTCCTCCTAAATAGTAAGGTCTCTATATTCCTCCAATAGACCTTAACTTGTCCGGTCAACTTCATTTGGCTAAAATAAACTTTCTTCTCCTCAGATAACTCATACCAATCAAAGTAGTAGTTCATATCTATCTCCCAATTGGTGTAGACTTGGAGATCTTAGAACCCATTAAAGTATGGAACCTCTACTCCAAAAATTATGTAAACAAATTATTCCAAATGGGGTTGAGGTCTAGCATGGGGTGCTTCAAATGGTCTCCTTGGGTTAGATACAATTCTCACTTGAGGGTGGTTACTACATTGTCTTTGATCTTCTCAGTTGGCTTCTACTCCTACCTTGATTTCGATAAGAGATCGTCCTAATTGATCTATTTGTCCTAAGGATCTCTCCATCCTATCAAGTCTTTTTAGGATTATTTTTCTGATATCGAAGTTGAGTTCACCCATTGTAATTAGTTGACCATGACCAGCCAAGTTTGCCTTATTGGAATTAGTGGACAGGTAAAAAATGAGACAACTATTAATATAAAATTTATCTTTTTTCATTTTTTAAACTAATTGACACCTTAACCTACCTATGCTTTGCCACCAAATTTGATGCGAGATGGGTTGGATTGACTCTCTAAACTGACTCTCACACATAATCCAGTTCACAAGACTAGGTACAAAGACTTGATTTGAGAGTAAAGGACCAGTGTAGTTAGAAAACTACAATGGAGGGTTAGGATGTCTGCCTAGATGAGATTTATGTGAAAAAAGAGTATGGAGAGTAGAATCTGACTTAGGTTCGGCACGAACATTGACGACTGCATATGGAATGAACAAAATAAATAACTAAAGAGAACACAAAAACTTACCTCTATGCTTACAGGAGGACCTAGTTAACACGTATTCCAAAAATTACAATTCAAAAAAATAGTTTACAAAATTAACAAGATACCCACCTCGCACGAGAGTAATAAGCTATATGCAATGTGTTCTCGAGATCGTTCAAATTAATAGGTATCAACTAAACCAAATGCTTGGCTTGCTTACTTGTTCAAGGGTTTGTTGCCCGAGTAAAGATGGAAGCTCCTTGGTTGGCGGTGAACGGATGTCAAAGAGCAGCCGGGATGCCTAGGTTGATGGAAGAAGTGTCGATCCAATGGTGGAAGCATGAAGGGGCGCCGCCCTTGGTGATGGTCGAGGGTGCAAGCAATGGATCAACTTTCAGTGTTAGAAGACCGGAGTAGGGAGAAAGTGAGAGAGGAGGAAGATGAATTGGGTAGAGAACGAGGAGGGGTAAAGTCATATTCTTCAAAGACGTTAGGTAAGTGACGACATCGATCGATCAATATGCTTAATGTGGATAATGCTCCTCACGAGCTCTCAATACTGGACAATTAAGTACCCTTCACAGTTCCTCTCTCACATAGGTGATGAAAAGTAAAGAGAATACACTCTTATTTTAACTTAAGATTTCTTCAACATCATAGTACAATGAGGATACATGGGAGGTTTTTATAACTCACAAAATTTCTTTCAAAATTTGATTTTCCTCCAAACACATTTCCACCTACCAACAACTATCCATTAACTTGAAGTAATTAATAACCCACAAAAGACTACAATTCTTAATTCAACAACTACCTATCAACTTAAAGTAATTACTAACTCTTAAAAAATCTCTTAATGAGACTAAAAATAACTACCTACCAACTAACTTTAGACCTCCGAACTAATGAAACTAAAAACAATTGTCTACCAACTAACAACTACTAACCTTCCTAACTAATAAAGCAACACTTTTCTAAGCAAGAAGAGATGGGTGGGCCACCGTTTTTAGGAAGAAGCAAAAAGTAAAGCGGAATGGAATTTAAGCCAGATGGTGTTGACTGCCCGATCTTGATGTGGACTGGTCCAATCTGATCAAGAATGCCAACTCTAATCAATTCCCCTACCGCTATCTTATTGAGATTAATTGGGGGCTGGTCCTAGAAACATCCTACATTTCAATTAAATCTAAATAATAATCCTCTCAAGGCTAATTGAGAGCTGGCTTTAGGCATACCCTATACCTTTGAAAATTTAATCAACCAATCGAGACTAATTAGAGGGCGGCCTTAGGCATGCCCTACCCTTTGGTATTACATAAGAGAATTATAACATATGAGCTAATTGAGGGCTGACCTTAGGCATGCCCTATGCCTTATAAGAGTGATATACAAACATCAATCCCACAAGAGCTCCAACTCTAATGTCAAAGGGAGGATTATATCCATTATGCTATAGGGAGGCCATGCATGTACACATGCACGTATGCCAAACCATAAGGTAGTGAGGTTAAAAACAATGGAAATAGTCCCTAATGCCTATCAAAGGCAAAAGGATACTCTATCCTGAATCAACGGAAAAAGTCCCTAATACCTATCCAAGACTAAAAAGACTATCATAAATCAATCAATGAGATGAATGCACTAATGCCTATCAAAGACTAAAAGGAATTCGATCCTAGTTCAATTCAGGGAATTATGGCTTTCATGCCTTCACCCATTGCAATTTGATCAAAGCAATGTACAATGTTGTGTTCAATGCTACTTGAGAGGGAGTTCTTAACAGCCATATGAACTCTATGGAATGCAAACATGCACACAAGAAAAGCAAAATGAACAATCCGAACATTCGCTAAATCTGCGGAATCTGGAGAAATCAGAAGTCAGAACAGTTTGGAGCCTTCAGCACGCTGCCTAATTTGCTAACAGAAAGGCCTTGAAGGGGCCATTAAAGAGCTTTGGACAGTCCCTTGGGTCCTCGGGAAATCCTGGAGCCCAAGAGCAACAAAAGAGGATCTCATGATCTTGCAAAACAAAAGATAGAAAACCTGGGCTCCCCACAAGTTTGCATTGGTCAGCTAATCAGAAAGTTCTCAACTTTTGAAAACCAATGCATTCCAAGGAAATCATAGATTAATAAGATCTGAGAATTTTGAGACATGAAAGTGTCAGCAAAAATAAATCATTGCATATTCTCTGAATGGGATCTTCAATAAACAAAGAAAGAGATCAAGATTCCTCTAAAAAAGCAAATCAGATTGGATCAAAACATGGGATGCCTGAACCTTCTAAATCCGGGAACACAAGTCAAGATCCCCAAGCTTCAGACCAAACTTGATATTCCAAATCACCAAGTCTTAGATTTGAAAATACAAAGTGCACAGATAAGAAAAAATAACTAAATTTGAAATTCTGCAATCCAGTGATGATCAGTCAATCAAATCTTTAGAAACATGAGGACCCCATGGACTGGGAATCTGAAATCTCGGTAATCAGATATCTGGTAATGCAGAAATCTACAAGTCAGAGAATCCATAATTCTGAACAAAAGATCCCTAGTCAAAGCAGTAATCCAAAATGACAAATCTTAAACTCAAGAAGGCTGAAACTTTTAACATCAATTCTGAATCTGTAAATTTAAACATAAATTTTTAAGGATGAAACTCACCAAATTTAAGAAACCAATAAACCTGAAACCGAAATCCTGAACCTTCAAGCTTCTAAACTAAAAAATACACCAGATCGTGAGTCCCATTTAAACCCATCAAAGAGCAAGGCAGCAAAACAGGTAAAAAAAATGTTTAAACGGAAGAAAAATACATCAAATTTAAAACTCAAGGCCATCAAAATTCAAATAAGAAAACTCAATCTTTAACTCTAAATCTGCAACTGGACTCTAAATCTCAAACCCCAAAGCTTTCAAACCTGAAACCTAAACCATTAAAAACAAGATCCACATTTAAAGAAGGGCACAAAGTCAAAACCAAGCCGAGCTTCCCACTCAAACATCAAATTCTAATCCATAGGAGTTCAAGATCTATATTCTGGATCCAAATGAGAAGCTTAAACCCAAACTTTAAAATGGTATAACCTGAAAATCCATAACCAAAGTTTCAGGCACAAAACTTCAAATCCTCAAACCTGGAATTTCAAACATCAAACAAATAAAAAAAGGACCCAAAACCTTAAAATCTAAATCTGAAATGCAAGGTTAAAAGTTAAAACTTCAAATCTCAAGTCCAAATTATTAACCAAATCAAAAGGGTTCTTTAAACTTGAAATCTGAAATCTTGAGCTTCAAAATCCCCAAATGTGATAACCTGAAATTCCAATGTCAAAAACCCCTGAATCCAATATCTTAAATCAAAAGACATAAATATGATATCTGGGATCTTAAAAAATAAAGGAGTTCTCAAACCTGAAGGCTGGGAATGAAAAGTCAAATATGAATCCCTGATAAAGATCTCCAAACTCACGTCCATGCAATCAAAACCCTCACAAATCTTTAAATCCTCAAATATAAAATTTGAAACTCAAAATTCTCATAAAAGCCCAAAAATTTGAAAACTCATCTTCAAATTTAAATTAAAAATCCTTAAAACACAACATATTTGAAAGACAAGTCAAGTAAGATGAAACCAAAATACGCAAACCATTAAACCAAACATGAAAGAAACTCAACTTAAAACAAATCACAAAAGAGAAAAGACACCAAGTAACAATCAAGTCAAAACCAAAATTGAAACACATCCCTAACAAAACCCAAATCAACCCAAACCAAACTGAACTAAATTCAAATCACTAAGTTTGCATTTCAACAAGTTCATGGAGCCGTAGCTCGCAAGTGTTTATTTTGTGGATGATCTTCTATTTACAAATTGCTATGATGGTTAATCAAGGGTGTTCAAATACTTGTTCGATATAATTAACACTAGAACTTCACTAGTCCGATGGGGAGAGGTTAAAAAGAAATTTTCAAAAAAAACTCAAAACATGTCAAATAAATAAAAAATGAGGTTTACATGGTCAAAGTGATAGGGTAATCTCCATGTTGACACTTACAAGATCCGTGGAGCTAACTTTGTAAGTTTCAAAATACACAAACCACACCTGGAGCTAACTTTGTAAGTTGCAAAATACACAAACCACACCAACTTAGCTAATACTCCTATAAAATACCATCTATTTTCATAGTTGTCGAAGATAAATCACAAAATAAAATTATTTTCCAAAAACAACATGAATTTTCTTAATTTTTAAAAGTTTGAGGTTACATCAGTTGATATGAGATAAGGGAATGCCTGAATGAGCTAACGCCCTAATTTTAACAAAAGAAGACATCGAACGGAGGATAAATCTTGGGTTTCCAAAATGCTTTTCAAATATTCTTTTGTTTTGTGTGTGCCAAATTGACCGAGGCATGGCTCTCCATAAAACAAGGTCTGAATCCCAAGGGTTCCAAATTGCCCAATCTTGCAAAAGTGAAATAGTGCTATCAGGTTCCTTCCACTGTAGCTTCCAGCTTTTGATAAGGACTCTCCAAAGAAAGTTTATAACTCCTTGAATAAATAGATGATATATAGTTACATCCTTGATTAGAATAGTCTCCCAAAATAATTACCATCCAACTTAGAGAAAGGAACATAACCGTTAAGTATGACCTTTTCTCTTGATTTTCAACACTTTAAGAAACCAGGGAAAGGTATTGGACATGAACACTTCTCTATAGCGAGAAAAGAAAAGTAAGAACATGAAGCTTGTACTTTGGTAATATTGATGAATTTAGTAAATAAGAGACCTCGAGAAATGCCACTCTCAAGAGTCACATATGACAATAGAATGCATGTCATTTAAGAGCATTAGAATACAATTACTCATTAATAATGTGCCATGTACTTAAATACATTACATGTAAAAAACCATGTTAGAATTACCTAGCAATGCTGACCATAGATGTCTGATATGGGCAATAGACAACAACATAAGGTATAGGGGTAAATATCCAGCCTCCTTTCCCTCTGTGGATCTTTGAGTGTAAGAGAAATGTTGTAAAATTGATACATGCTCTAACATGTGATGCAACTTTGGAACACACCGCCGAAATAATGGCTCCAGATGAAAAGAAGAAATACTTTTGGCCCACCTCTGAGCATCATACATTTCATTCCATGCCTGCACAATCTCATAAATCTTGAATTCCAGACCTGAAAGTGAAGATGTACTAAGGAGTAATGTAGAAAGAGAAAAAAAGGTTAAGGAAACAATATTCAGCAACCTAAATTACATCTACCTTCTTGGGCTGTTTCATTATAACAATGGTTCTTTATCATGCCAGCCAGATCAGTTGGAGATGCTCCTGCAAGTTTAAACTTTTCAACAGATGCCTCCAAACATTCTTCCCATATAGGAATGTTTAGTCTGAATTCCACTATAGATCGCTCATAGAGTATGGTGCTCCATAGTACATGGATATGAGATCTCATATTTGATGCCTTCTCTGCAGCTTCATCAGTAGATACTTCTTTGAAGAGAGCAGGCAATCCCATTGCCTGCAGTAACAGTTTTTCCTTGTTAGGTTTAGAAAGATCATTTAGACGCTTCTCTTCCATCTCCTCCCACATCTGAGTTCCTTTCTCCATATTGTCCTCAGCATTGTTAAATAGCTCCATGACTTCAGAAGATGGCCCATCCTCCAAATCTATCTTGCTTCCAACTGCATAACACTAAGAAAGCTTTGTCTGCTCAAACTGCTGATGTGCAAGTGCAAGAAAGCCTTCAAAAAAGTCGGGTTTTAATTTAACAGCATCTTGAAAACATTTTGCTGCTTTGTTATATTCTTTCTTGGCATATTCATATGCAACCTTGGCCAGATCAAGTATCACATCCTGGGGAGCATCTTCAAGTAAGACCAATGTCTTTCGAGCATGGGACATGTGAACATTTTCCCAATTAAAAAGTGCAAGAGCAGACAACTCCTGAAATCTTGTTTCAGCCATGCCAAAAAGTTCTTGTGCATTTTCACTTGTAACCGTATCTTCTATTGCCTCAGAGTATAGCTTCATCCCAAGCTCATGAAGATCCGTATATGCATCGAATTGAAGCCAACATGATTTTTGAACAGCTGAGCAAACTGCAGTATCCATTCCTCAATGCATACGGTGTCCTTTTCGCTTGCGTTATGGATGCTTGCACTTTCACAAACTACATTTTGGTCATGGTCGCAACCTAGATTTGCATTGGAACCTTTTCTTAATCCCCCATACAAGGATGTAAAAAATGGGTCCTGCTCAGGATTGACTTGTGTTATGTACAACCTGAATGATCCCTGTGGATCACTGGATTCTTCAGCCCATCTTAATTCTTCCGAAGTCGTAATTGTCACCAAGTCACCCTCTTTGTCTTTGAATTTCACAAGAACTGCGTTGGTGCTTGGAAATCGGTCTCTGACCATTTCTCTCAGTTGCAGGATGCTACAATTACGGGGGATCTGAGCAACTCTGATATCCTCCCCTAGAACCAACTTGACCTTGAAAGTTTCCACTTTGAGATCCTCCTTGCTATTCTCCTCTACAACAGTTTTATCTGTTTCAATCAAGGAAGGATAACTCGGGGGTCGGCCGCGGGTCGGCCGGCCCCCAACCCGGCCCGACCGGGTCGGTTTTATTATTTTTTTTGAAAAAAAAAAAAAACATGAAAAAATCATAAAAAATACCCAAAAATTAGGAAAAAAATCAGAAAAAAATACCCAAATTTTTTTTTAAGAATAAGAGATGTGATTTAACAAGATTCATTCAACATTCATTCAAACATTACATTAAATCGTTCTTCTACATAATGTATGTACTCCGCCCATTACATCGAGGAAGAGTACGACGCATTAAACATATAGACAAACCGATTATACTCTTCATCGCCTCGTACAATTGTCCTACGATAATCGGAAAAATGAACCACCATAACTTTCATACGAATACGTACTAACTATCTAATGAATGCCGCATCATCCCATAATCACGTCCTCGATAAGACGTGGGCACCAAGTTAACCCCGACGGTTCTAACTCTACACCATACCCATTTTGTCTTGCCCCGTGGTCATAATCTTGTGTCGCGGGTAACCCGCTCCTCTTCCGTAAAGCCGCGGGCCGTCGGCCGCGAAGGGGGTGTCTGCGGATTGGTTCTCCTCGACTCGTGCGGCGCCGGCGGCGGCTTCCTCCGCTCCTCGCCGTACGCGTTGTCATCTCCGTCACTACTAAGTCAATCATCCGACGTTCGATATCGCACTCGATGTTGGGCTCCGATGTATCTTCCCTCGTCTCGTCAATCGCGTCCGCATCGCAATATCAAGAGGGTTAGTCGCAACATGTTTACCTTTCGCCCTTCGATTGCCTACTTCGACGAGAAGATTGTCCAGCTTTTTGCCTTTTCGCCACGTATGAGGGATCCGAAATTCCTGAAGAGTGAACATTGTCAAGTTCCTCGAGCCCATTCCCGATCATCGGGGTCGAACTCTCGGTTCACCCAACCCTCACGTTCGTCGACCCAGTGCTTCTGTGAGGAAGCCTCTCGTTGAAATATCTCATCTAAGTCAATCTCCGTGCTTCAGGACAAATGGGCACCTCAATTCGTCTTCCACTTCGTCACAGACTACCCACCTTTCGCTCCTCCTTCTCCTTCTCTTATCTTCTCCAAATTTCTTAGCTTCAACCTCACGTTATAGTGACGTAGACTACCGCTCAAGTTCTTTATGTTAGCCTATTCCTTTCTGGCTGTACGAATAAGGCTAAACGTCGACCAATTTCTTTCACAAATTTCAAGGCACGTAGTTCGCTTAGTACTCTGATTGCAACACTAACCAAGTCTTCATATCCCTAAGGTTCTTCCACGATCCATCCACCACACACCGTACATTATCCACGATCCATCCACGGCAACATCTCCTCGATACCGGCTGACGATGCTTTACGTAAGTTCCACCGTATGTAACTTTCGTCGCAATACTCGCATTTTACTTTTCGCTCCATCGACACGACCGTGCAACGGAGCCAAGTCGCCGGGTCATTCCGGGTGGAGCGGGAAGTCTCACGGCTGGGGAAGACATGTTAAAAAATAATCCACACAATAAATAACACGAAATAAAATTCTGTAATGACAAAGAAACCGCTTTGGTCAAAAAGGTCGTTTTAACGTTGCCATGGTGCGAACGACACTAGTGCAGCGGAAACTATCCGAGCGAGGGGGCGAGAACCGAGTGAGGGACGAGCCGTCGACCGTGACGACCGAAAGAGCGATCGCCGAGGAGGGGGAGACCGAAAAAGCGATCGCAGGAGACAAGAAGACCGAAAGAGCGATCAACCAGGTCGGGAGGAGGCGAGGCGTGGAGTCGAGACTTCGGCGAGTTGAACCCTCCCCTCGGGGTTATTTATAGCCCCCGGGGGGGGGGGCACTGGGTAAACGGTGAGGGTTAGTGGGGGAAAAGTCCCCCCACTAACTCTCTTGCCGGGGGAAAAGCCCCCCCCCTCACTAACCCCCCCCACTAACCCGCCGGGGGGGGCGGTCGTGCGACCGCGCGACCCGGTCGGCCGGGTCGCCGACCGGGTCGCGCGACCCCCTGCCGGGCCGGCTTGGAGTCGGCCCGGCAGGGTCGATTCCGGGCCGGTCGGCCCGAAATCCGGCCGGGTCGGGCGACCCGGGCGACCGGGTCGCCGACCCGGCATACCATGGTTTCTATCATCATATCATCTGCACGCTCCTCAACCACTACCTTGTCCACAACCTTGTGACTCTTTTTCTTCTTCTGTCTATTCCTCTCTTTTACGACCACAGGCTCTAGAACTAGATCATTCAACCTATCATGCAGGTTAATTCCCCGATTAACCATCTCTTTTCTCACTCTCTCAAATATGTCCAAGGCGGCAGCATTGTTTGGCTCCGCAGCAAGAACCAAATCAACATCGCTCACTGCAAAATCCAACCGGTCGAGGGCCTCATAGCACCTAGCCTGCTTCAAGAGTGCCTTACTGTGCTTAGAGGACACTTCAAGAACCAGGTTACACTGCTCAACAGCACGACGGTAATACGGTGGCTCCATCTGCATGTAGCAGGTAGCTAGGTAGCTTTGTATCAAGGCAATGTCGGTGTGCCCACGAGGAAGCAGCTTGACGGCCTTCTCATAGGTTAGAACTGCTCCCTTGTAATCTCGTTTCTGGAAGAGTCTGCTCCCGTCCGTCTTGAGCTCCTGGGACATCTCAATGAATACGTTGTCGTCCGCATCAAAGTTCCTCCTACTTAGGATCTGCTCCTCTGTGGGGACGGCGTGTTTAGGGCCAGCGCCATTGTCCTTGGTGTCAGAGCTCTTTTTCTTGTTCTTCCCGATGGGTTTCCCCATCCTAGAAAATTCCAGCTGTCATTTCAATGGAACATTTTAGATCTCCTAAATCAGACACAAAAAATTACGAAGTAAACCCAATAAAAGAAAACTCAAGCCTTGCATGTCCCTTCTAGGTCTAGCAAACACCCGTATCCCCCAGATTCCATACACCCCAACCACAATAAGCAGAATAACATCAGCTGCCGCTCGCGCACATGCGCAGGATTTAGGAGATTCACACATCAGAAATTGGAAAAACTTTCCGAGTCACAAGAAGATTAGCGTACCTGATAGAGCTCGAATGAGGCGCCAAAGGAGCAGACTTTTAGAGAAGCTCCGGAAAAGGTGGCTCAGAGGTTGCAGAATGAGAAGATGATGCCGACAATCTCGGAATGCGCTGCTGGCCCTGTCGTAGGGTCCACTTGACCCGAAGCGCTCGACGAGGATGGCGGAGATGCTGAGAAGACGATGGGGATCGTGACGGAGGAAAGCGATGGGGCCGCACGCCGGAGCAGAGGCGCGCTTTTTGTTTCCCTCTTTAAATTTTCCGGAATTTTTTCTTCTTCGTGCCCGGTGAGACCAACCAGTAGGAATTCGTCACGTCTGCTTGACGACGGCTACGTGCGGCGGCGAACGCACAGCCGCCAACCGGTGAAACGGCATCTTAGCTTGGCGTCGAAGGGTGGTGGAGGTGGCGGAGTCGGCCGTCGCCGTCGCCGGCGATTTCTTATGGTGGAAGGAAGACAGCTCCGTGGGGAAGATCGCGCGCCGGGAGTTCGGGTATCGCATCCCAACACGCCTTCATCGTTGTGAATCACGTGCCGTGGCCGCCGCTGCTCCGCGTGACGGAGGGCCACCTTGGCAACGGGAATCACCCTTCAATTCCTTTACGGCAAAAATCGGCGTATACCTGCTTTCGATTTTCATAAATTTAAAATATTATCTTTAATCGTATAACATAATAAAGTAAAATTACGTAAATTCTAGAACTATGGCATATAAAGTGACTATAAAATAAAAATAAGACATTAAATTGATCTGAACAAATTTAGTAATTATCTAGTAAATATTTTAGAGTTTTTAGATTTTAAATTAAATTTTGAAAATAGGACTAAAATTAAAATAAAATAAATTTAATTTAATTAGGATGAAAATTTAAATACTTTTTAGTCCTTCTTGCGTGGTAGTAAACACCTACGCAGCCCTTGAAAACCTATCATACCCCCAAAACGGCAGATTTTTTACGTCCGAAATTTCTTTTTAGTCTTCCTTGCGTGGCAGATGAGTGGAAACAAATCTAACACACTTGGTAATTCATAAATTAAGGCTGTTTAAAAGTTTTGATCTGACTTATTTATTACGTTAAACAAAGCATGTTTGAATGAACAAAAAAGAAGCTGGATTACTTAATGAGCCCGGTATGACTAGACCTTTGCTCAACCAGATGCAGTTTAGATTGTAACTAATGGGGTCACGGAGGTCTAGCAGCTCATCTGGGTCCTCCTCCGTTGAGCGCATCGTGCCATCGGGAGCTTGTCCTCCCTCTCCGCCGCCGCCTCCGACCTAGCCGCCGCCGTATTGCCTTTCCGGCAGGCTCATTAAGTAATCCAGCTTCTTTTTTGTTCATTCGAACATGCCTTGTTTAACGTAATGAATAAGTCGATCAAAACTTTTAATCAGCCTTAGTTTATGAATTACCAAGTGTGTTAGATTTGTTTCCACTCATCTGCCACGCAAGGAAAACTAAAAAGAAATTTCGGACGTAAAAAATCTGCCGTTTTGGGGGTATGATAGGTTTTCAAGGGCTGCGTAGGTGTTTACTACCACGCAAGAAGGACTAAAAAGTATTTAAATTTTCATCCTAATTAAATTAAATTTATTTTATTTTAATTTTAGTCCTATTTTCAAAATTAAATTTAAAATCTAAAAACTCTAAAATATTTACTAGATAATTACTAAATTTGTTCAGATCAATTTAACATCTTATTTTTATTTTATTATCACTTTATATGCCATAGTTCTAGAATTTACGTAATTTTACTTTATTATGTTATACGATTAAAGATAAATATTTAAATTTATGAAAATCGAAAGCAGGTTTACGCCGATTTTTGCCGTAAAGGAATTGAAGGGTGATTCCCGTCACCAAGGTGGCCCTCCGTCACGCGGAGCAGTGGCGGCCACGGCACGTGATTCACAGCGATGAAGGCGTGTCAGGATGCGATACCCGAACTCCCGGCGCGCGATCTTCCCCACGGAGCCGTCTTTCTTCTGCCATAATAAATCACCGGCGACGGCTGACTCTGCCACCTCCACCACCCTTCGACGCCAAGCTAAGATGCCGTTTCACCAGCCGGCGGCTGTGCGTTCGCCGCCGCACGTAGCCATCGTAAAGCAAACGTGACGAATTCCTACTGGTTGGTCTCACCGGGCACGGCGAAGAAAAAGTTTCGGACAATTTAAAGAGGGAAACAAAAAGTGCGCCTCTGCTCTGGCGTGTGGCCTCATCGCTTTCCTCCGTCACGATCCCCATCGTCTTCTCAGCATCTCCGCCATCCTCGTCGAGCGCTTCGGGTCAACTGGACCCTGCGACAGGGCCAGCAGCGCATTCCGAGATTGTCGGCGTCATCTTCTCATTCTGCAACCTCTGAGCCACCTTTTCCGGAGCTCCTCTAAAACTCTGCTCCTTTGGCGCCTCATTCGAGCTCTATCAGGTACACTAATCTTCTTGTGACTCGAAAAGTTTTTCCAATTTCTGATGTGTGAATCTCCTAAATCCTGCGCATGTGCGCGAGCGGTAGCTGATGTTATTCTGCTTATTCTATTTTCCTAATTCTAACTTAATCCACTCAAGTCGTGTCTCCTCATCCATCTTTAAAAATGTTGCAAATGCTTATCCATTCCTAATAATATTGCTAACTTTTGCTTTTTCAGCAGCAGATAATTGTGGCATCATCATAACAATTTCCATAGCTTCTTGCATCATAGCAATACTAGCTGGAACATGCATTTTCTTATATTTCTCTCTAGTAGCATGGATGGCCTCAACAATACTAGTCTCATCAGTTGTCCTACTCTTCTTGCTCCGTGACTTGCCTTTTTTCTTTGCTTGAACTTCTTTTAGGAGCAGGAGGACTAGATGCTGCACTATCTTCTTCATCTGAAATTAATTGCATAGAATGTGGAGGACTAGAATGAAGCTCTTTACTTTTACTTGATGAATCAGGTCGAGAGAGTGTGGTTATTTGTCTTCTTTCATCTGCCTTTGAACCTAAAATAAATAAAAGTGACTAAATAATATATTTAATTCAAATATTTTAATAATAAATTTAATATAGCTTACCATCAAAGAGTTCAAACCATTGGTTGTATAGTGGAGCTGGCTTATTTCTCCACTTTTTTGCTTTCTTGTTGTGCTGATCCAAGAAAAAAGTGTTGAAAATAGATATCAAATTAGAAAATCAAATAATTACATAGAAATAAAGGATATCACCTTGATATAAGTATCCCAAATATCATCTGTCATTTCCACCATATTTGTTACTGGATTCCAACCAAACCCACTTTGTTTCAATATGTCCTTAAGAACTCCATACTCTCTCTTCATCACTTGAACTCGTGCTTTAAGTTGATCGATAGAAGTAGTTAACTTAAATTTTATTTGAAATGCATTAAGCATAGATGACCATGCTTCTGGTTTCCATCCATTATCTGCCTTTTTGCCAGCATGTTGTTGCTCAAGTAATAACTCGGTAAAATATTCTTGACGTGATTTATCCCATTGCAGACGACCCACAGAAAATGACTCAATCTAAGACATCTATATACAATTCTATGTATTAAAAAATAATATATAAAAATTATAATAAAAAACAAGGTTAATGAAGTTTTGCATGCATATCCAAACTATACATCTATATCGTACATTCCAGGCAAATAAACACTACAAAAGAAGTGAATTGAGAAACCAATCATCCACTTATTATAAGATGAGTTAATGAACTGTATAAAAAAAATATTGGATCACGAGGCCCAGAACCAAGGAGGTCATTCATGCAAACAAGTGCCGAGGGATACAAATATTGGGAAGACACTCGGCTAATGCCCGAGCGACTAATACGATCCATTAAGAATTGACAAAGGACATGACTCAATCCTCCAAAGTACAAACAACTAGATGAAGACCAATATCTACCAAGCTGATACAAATAGCAAAGGAGCTCAAAAATACACCCTTTTACTACTACACAACCAACTACCAGACATCAGGAGAAAAGGCCAGAAAGGCAAGAAAACATAAAAAAAAATCTTTGAAATTCCAATAGTCAAGATTCATTCATTCCTGCAGCAGCAGCTGAAGCGATTTTAATGTTATCTAGCCTGGATGTTGAAATAGATCATCAAAACACATCTTGTTCTTAACTCCAAATGGTTCACATAAATGCCAATAAGAATGCACCAAAAAGCTCCTTGTTTTTTGAAAGTGCACTATTTTTATAAATTCATGCACTGAAAAATGTTATAAAAATAAAAAGTGCACTATTTTACAATTTTAACAAGCACAGCCCACAAGGTAGTCATAAAATTGTCTTCTGCAATAATGCTGGTGCCATAAAAGCTTCTCTAGCTATTTCATGAAGTTTCATGCAGCCCAAATGAGGACAGCAAAAAGAAAAAGGTTCAAATATTCTTTTTGCTTCTCTTTTATCTTATTGAAAGATTGCATCGAAATAAAATAACTTTCTCATCACTCGAGCTGCAAGGACAAGCTAGTTACTTGCAGAACATGGTCCCAGTCGCCTAGTTAGAGTCTACAGTTTCAAAAAATATGACTGAATCTGTAAGAATGAAACAACAATGACATTTGCTCCACATAAAATTGCTCAACCATGGCAGCATACCAAGAATAGGAGTCCTTCCATAACAGATGAACAATTTATGTTTCACATCTAACTAGCCCATCCAGATGAGACCATACCAGTAATTAGGAATAGTAAAGGGGAAACATATTCCATAGAAAATGCTATTATCCTCAAGCTTCCACTTCAAAAAATCTTTTTAATATTTCTTCTTAACTCATAACACCAATTTGGTCGATCTAATAATCCTCTTTCACCAACACGTTTCATCAGGGCTTGAATCCCAATAAAGTATCATGTAGGATTATCCCATATTGAAGCACCTCCTGTTTGAGAATATGTAAATAAATTAAATGGGTAACCTATCAACAGCTCCAGTCAATGATTTTTAGAAGTTGAGTTGAAAAAAAAAATCTGAAATTAAATATGCTTAATTGAGAGTAATCACAAGATAGATGACCTACCAATTGTTTTTATCACAGTTGCTGGGTCAAACAGGTTACAATTAGTATCCATGTAACAGACAATACTAACTCCCTTCTATAAGAGAAGGTTATCGAATGTATGCACCTTCCCAAATGCATGCATGGACGCTTTTAATCAACCTCTACTCTTTAGCATGCTGAAAATACTAGTGTTTGAAACTGAGTTAAGAATGGTTGGTTTTATTGTGTCTTGATAGACACTTGGTCGCCAAGGTCTAATTACCAATGTCATGCAAAAGAAAAACCCATTTCCCCTTTGTTGTTCTTTATGCAGATTTGAACATCGAATTATTGTGAACTATAAAAATGAATGAGAGGGTTATCAAGGAGGGGACAACCAATTATCAATGGATGAAGTCTTCCTTTCAACTTTGCAGCTTAAATACAGTTTTTTCTTCTTTCCTTTCTTGGCCTAAGCTCAATCCTCACATTTAAAAGCATCCAGAACGTTGACAAAAGGATCATTATATCATGTTAACCACTATCAACTCCCTCAAATGACATAAAAATCTTGGGAATAGGGACTATGTTTCTGGACAAATTTCTGATTTAGGTGAGTTACACAGCTTATTTTTTTATCAATTGGTTCATTTTCATGAAACACATCCTCGTAAGCTATTTGCAAATGCTTGTTTTGCAGGTGAAAGAAAAATCTGCCTACCAGTCACCAATTATGTAATTTAAAGGTGTAAAATTTATCATTCATACAAGTTATTGGCATTTTATATTTTCAGCTGAGAAATTGGAGCAAGCAGAAAATCAACTGTCTCACATCCGTCTAGGCTCTTTTCTGGTTGCTTCACAGAGAAAGAAAGAGGACAAATAAAGTAATAATAATAAATAAACTGAATCCAGAAGAATTCAAAAAGAAAGAAATATTTATAGAAGCCAGAGTTCAGATTCGGTCATTGCAAGTGAAGACCATGGAGCAAGGAATTCTGGGTCGAGATTGGGCCTGGCCTATATTGAGATCAGATTGGCCAATCCGCCGGAATCCCTGGATCGGATGAGAATGGCCATTTTGTACTTCATCAACTAGAAGAGCCATACCGTGGTTAACATGGAGTGGGCTAGCAAAATGTAGTGCTCTGATTACCAGTAGGAGGAAATAGACCTCTTTTCCGATAGAATTCCCTTCCAGATTCAATTCGGTGAGTCCAGAAATTGATGTGCTCGAACACAGTTTTATGAAGCATGGTGGTGCCAATGCACAATATGACAGATCAAGCTTCGCCAACTCTCCAGAACCTAGGTGATCGACCGCGAACAAGACTGGGGCAAGAGACAAGGAAAATGTTACCTTCTTGGCCCCCTACGTAGAATCTGGCACCTCTCGCTCTCGTTGGTGTCTCCGATCTGAATCAACTCGTCGCCCTCTCACTTCACTCCTGGTCCACGCTTAGACAACGCGGAGACGTCTGGAAAGAAGGTGTCGCCACCGGCAAGCAGCAGGTGTGAAGAAGAGGGCCAGGAGGCCGCCGCCGCCGGGGATGAGCCACTACGAAGAGAGCTCGCGAAGAAGAGGGCTAGGAGGAGGCTGTCGCTGTCGCCGCCGCAAAGGATAGCCGGGCATGTGCCGCTGCCGTTAGCTCTTGAAGAAGGGAGCACCGGGACCAGGAGGAGGCCGTTGCTCGGATTCGCCGCAGTGGAGAGATGGCTCGCAGAGAACGGGCACAGGGACAAATCGAGGGTTTGTGCGGGTGGATGTGAGATTGTTTTCAAAAAAAAAGGGGTCTATACCACTTTTTTTTACGACCTGACAATCATGAAAACGTTTTCAAAATATAAAAGTAAAAAGACGGACCAAACGTATTCCCCAGAGACCTCTTTCGTTACAATTTTCAAAAGTTAAAAAAAATGTACATTATCACGTAACCAAACACCCCATTACGGTGGAATTACGTGATGGTATGCCCCGGAAACATTATTAGATACTTCTATCATTACTTAGAGGTGTTTGACTGATAATATCAAATTTGAAATTTCTAAGGTAAAAAAATGTTATGCAATGCAAGTATCGATTTGTATCATTTTTGATATTGATAATC
This sequence comes from Cryptocoryne crispatula var. balansae, assembly GCA_036172225.1. Classification (NCBI taxonomy): domain Eukaryota; kingdom Viridiplantae; phylum Streptophyta; class Magnoliopsida; order Alismatales; family Araceae; genus Cryptocoryne; species Cryptocoryne crispatula. The sequence continues at coordinate 25,320,203 of CM069925.1, forward strand.
TAATCTCTAAAAATATCAATATCGATGTATTATCATTTATTATACTCTAACCAATCAAGTCACTAGAGATTTTAACTGATTATCTTTTCATGTAACACATCCTAATGGGGTGTTTGGTTACATGATAATGAAGATTTTTATGTTAATATTTAAAAATTTTAGGAAAATTTGTTAAAAGAGGTGTTTGACAACTATGGCAATTTTATGTTTTGAAAGTGATTTTCTTAAACAAAAAAAGAGGGTCTCACCTCTTTCTTTTTTTTCTTGTGGCCCCCCACTTTGTTTGATCATGTATGGTAGTTACTTTTTCTTTGTTATCATATCCCTCCAAACATGATACATTTATGTCATGAGTTGGTTCGCTTTTTATTTTAATACAATTTTTCATCATGAAAGTGTACAAAAAATTATCATGCAACCAAACACCACATAAGTGTCTAATCCTTATTATCATGGAAGATCCATGATAATTGAGGATTGAAATCTAATACCTTATTTGAATAGAGTTTCATTTTTAGTACTATATCAGTATTAATATTGATATTTTCAAAAGTTCGAATATCAATATTAAAATTAATATAAGTTGATGTTTATAATACATAACATGTTTTGTTTGCATTACAAATTTTAAAATTGATACCATTAATCAAACACTTCTAAGTAATTACTATCAATATCAATTTTAAAATTGATAGTGATAGAGATACCTATAAGTCTTATCAAATGGGTCATAAAGTTGTCCACCCTACGTTAGAACAGAATCCAAAGGTTTTTAGGAAAGTAGGTCTTGAGAGAGATCTATAGCATATATTATAATATTTAAGACCCTATTATATAACAGTATTAGACACCTATATCATTATCTATTTTGAACTTGATTTTGATATCACTGAACAGGTGTTTGACTAATAATATTAATTTGGAAATTTGTAGTGCAAACAAACTAACTTGTATCAATTTTAATATTGTTAGTTTATGTTCTTGAAATCAATATCAGGTACTCTAACCAAACTAGTTATAATATCAAAGTTCATACAAGTGTCCATTTTAACATAACTTACTTCATTTATACTATAAGTTTTGAAATTGATACTATCAATCAAACTATCGCTTGATAATTTATATCAATATCAATTTTAAAATCAATAATAATAAATGTCTAATATTGGTACCAATATGAGCCTACGTCGGTAGTGTCTTTTGACCATGCATGCTAAATGTAATTTATGTAAAAATAAGAATAAATTATCTTCAAACTAAATTTGTACCTAACAGAATAGTTAAGCGTCATATTAATGCATTAGTTCAAATGTTTTACCAAATGTTTAAAAATTTTGATCATTTATGCCCTGTTTGGTTAGAATATCAAAAATGATACCAATTTTGATATTGATATTTTAAAAGATCAGAATGTCAATATCAAAACTGATACAATTTAACTCTTGTATTACGTATTACGTGAAATGTTTTATTTATACTGAAAGTTTTAAATTTTGGACAACTCATGCTATTTTTTATTGATATCTTTACCAAACAATAGATATATTTGCCGAATGGTCATGGAATTAGAGGTTGATGGTGGTTCCACCCAATTGAATCGGTCCCAAAGTCGATTCAAACAAAAGTATCAACCGTGAGGGCATTGAGAGGTAAAATTCAAGTTGGGCACTGGCAAAGGAGGACAATAAGAAGGTAAAATTCCTTTGAGGCCATCTGCCTACAAGCTTTATAACTCCCATTTAAACTAAAGCAGCAGTCTTCTCATAGGCTAATAGGGTGTTTCAGTCTTCTTATGGATTAATAGAGTTCTTGGTTGTACAATAAATTTTTGTATATTTTCGTGATAAAAATGGTATTAAAATAAAATATGAACTAGATGATGACATAAAATTGTCATGTTTAGAGGGTTGTTGTGACAAAATAGAGTGGGTACAATATATAATCAAACAAAGTGGAAGATCACAAGATAAAAAAAGTGAGATCATCTTTTTTGTCTAAGAAAGAAATTATCTTGAAAATATAAAATTGTAATGGTAGTCAAACACCCCTTTTAACAAGTTTTATTACAAAAATATAAAATTATTACAAAAACTCAATTTATCATGTAACCAAACACTCCGTAGCTATTTTGTTGCACAACAATCTTTATATATACACGTGGAATTATATATTAAAAAAATCTAACAGCCTATTTGATAATGGCATCATCACTATTAATTTTAAAATTTATATAAATATAGACCGCCACAAGGTGTATGACTATTAATATTGAACTCAAAATATATATATAGTACAAATAAGATATAAATCGTAATACAAGTCTCACCTACATCAATTTTGATATTTGCGATTAATTCTTTAAAAATATCAATACTAAAATTGATATAGCATCATTTTCATACTCTAACCATATGGGACCCAAGATATCCGAAAGCAAATTAATGATGCCTGCCAAACAAAATAAGGCCTACGTATAACTAACAATTTTGTCCAAGAAACAGTTATCTATAAAAACATACTTTTGTAAAGATTGTCAAGCACCCTTTTAGTCAAAATTTTTTACAAAAACTTATTTTTGTAACAAAAACTCAATTTATGAGATGTTTGTTTGCATGATAAATTTTTCGTAACAAAATTGGTTCAAAATTATGTTTGACAATCGTGATGATCTTATGTTTTAAGAGAGATTTGTCATTGGACAAAAAGGGTGAGATCTTTTTTTTTCCCCTTGTGACCCCCCTTTCATTTTACTCTTTAGTTACGTGAACTCACATTTTTTTTGTTATCACCTCTCTCCAAAGCTAACAATTTTATATATTTGGCTGGTTTAAATTTTAAATAACTTTTTAACGTAAAAACGCATAAAAGTTTAATCGTGCAACCAAACACCCTATTATCATGCAACAAAACACCCCATTCGAAGCCTTTCTTTTTTGTGCTGTTAGATGTTAGCTTTTCAGAAGAGGAAAGAAAAGAATGTCTTGGGACTACATAAATGAGTTTGGCAGGGTAATGCTCGAGGGGAGAGCACTCGACCGCAATACAATTTTGCCTTGTGAATCGAACATATATGCAGACCTGACCGTAAAAAAACTCAACAAAAATTGACATGTCTGTAAGAAAACAGAAACAAGCACGACAGGATCATCCAGGAACGGGCCACTCACTCGGTCAGCTCACGGTGTTTTGCATCCTACGAAGCTCTATGATTTACTCCCTTCGTTGTCAGACTTCTCGGCCAGATCCGTCTGAGCAGCAACCTTATGATTTATTTGGTTGCATGTAAATCAATCTCCACAAAACATGTTTCGAAATCATCTATCACCTCTACAAGAAAATATTATAATATTTTTTATTCTCAGAACTTTAACACTAATTATTATTCAAATTGATTAAGAGATAAAATAATATGTTTAAGTCACATTATTAAAAAGTATTTACTTTTAAAATTATAGTTTAAAATAAAAAATGTTTTTAATTAGATTTATTGAAACTATTTAAACATAAAATTTCAAAATAAAGTAGATTGGATGAAAATATTTTCAGTGGACTATTTTTTATAAAACATAATTATAATATATTATTTTATATATGTTAAAATATTTATAATTATTTGATAGCTTGTAATATTTTTTAGATCATTTAACTCTTAAAAATATTATTGTGATATACAAAGAACAAGATAATATAACACAACTTTATTTTTCACGTATATATATATATTAAAAGTTTGTTTATAAATATTATGTTCATGTGTATCATTCATGTATTCTTATTTTAATGGATATGACAAGAAATTAATATTAAACATATAATTTTAGAATAATAATTTCATTTATTGAGTTGTTGTTGGCAAAAAGATAAATTTTTGGACCTGCTCACCGAAAATGGCATCCGGAGGATTTTCCCGGATGCCAAAATCCTGGTTATTCAACAGTCAACGGAGAACAATTTCGGTTGACTACCATTTTACTTGCAACCAAATGAATAAAAAGATGGACTTTTCTGGAAAAGATGCGCATGTGATTAGTTTTACAGGGATCCAAATGCACCCTTAGTCGAAGATTCAGAAGTGGCAGTTTCTGATGCAGGTGTCGTATCAGTAGCATCCAGGGAACCTAGCATATCAAAATGGGGTGTCAACGTCTTGATTACATTACACCAACTTGAGAAACGGAACTAAATCCGACAGAACAGAAATGATAAGAAAGTTTCGGGCAGAAGGCTCATAGTTCTGAAACCTTGAGGTTGATCTTCCAGGTTGGTCTCCTGCCCTTGACGTGTTGCAGCAGATGCAGCATTCTGCTCTCTAGTAAGTCGCACAAGATCTTCGCCAAAGTACGGACTTTTTGTAGCGTGGGAACCATCTGTAGCAGCAATAGATCAAAATTGTAACCAATATGAAGCCTTCTTCGACGGGTCTACACTTTCAGTTAGTATACTCATGGCAGTCACATGGTAGGCTAATTAGTTAAACACTTCTAAGGAGAAAGACATCACTTAGAAAAGCAGTAGCGACTATGAAATGAGTAGCGTAAGAAGTCACCAATCCTCTGCAGCAGTCACAGAACATGTTTGGTTTCAGAGGGTTTGTATTTGCGGATAACCTAACGGATCAGAAAATCCAACAAGTTTGCATCTAAATAATTCAAAAAGAATCCCCCTTGAAAGAGGTTCTGTTTGGGAAAGTAGGTTAAGATATGAACTCAACTCGATGAAGCCTTTATCGCAAATTATTTGAAGGTCAGCTACAAGAATTTTCTATCTCCATTTTCAGCGATTTTGGGCTACAATTGAAAATGTGTGAATCTCAAAATCACACTGAATCATGTCTTCGAAGTTAATCTTAACTTTATCCTATCCTTTTATTCTCCAGCTATCTAAATCTGCTTCACTTTTCTAACAACAGTTTCCCTATATCAAGTTATGTAATATGCATTATATAAATATTTTCAAATTCTAGTTTGTTTCAATTTAGCTCCGCCATGGTTAGTCCTAAGACTGTACGAGAAAAGAGGAGGGTAGTGGTAGGTGAGAGTCAGTGTAAAACAAACTCATATCTCATGATATGGATTCAAAAGATATAAACATTGCGGCATACTCACTTAACAGCACATTACACCAAAACCCAGCTGAGATGAAAAATAAAGCAAAGGTGAGGACATTCTCCGCATATAACACGCCACATAAGTGCCCTAATGTGGTGTTAAATATGCAAGAGTTCCCACATCAAGAATGGATGACAGGTGTGGGTAAAGAAGTTAGCCCATAAGAGAGTAATATATAAATTCCCAAACAAACTCAAAAGCAAAAAGACATTATTATAGAAAGAAATTTAAGAAAGAAAATATTTAAATAATAAAGAGAATATATACTTATAATATTAGATCTCTTACGGGAAAACTTATGAAACTTATTGATAGTATAAAGAGGATAAATATGAATATTATGCATATCCAAGAAACTAAGTGGACACGAGAGAAATGTAAGGCTTTGTTTGGTACAAGGATAAGTAAGGATAAAATAGGTCTATCCCTAAACCCCAGTTTGTTTTACATATAAAATCAAAGTTAATCTGGTTTAACTTAATCTGGTTTATACTCAAAAAAGAGGGATAAAGTCATGGATAAGTCAATCTTAAGGATGTCTGAGATATCTTACCCTGGGTCCACTCTTTTGGGGAGACAATGGAAAGCTTGGCCATCACCTTTGTTTCCTACTTTTCTCATGACTCTTCAAGCAACAAATGATCTCTCCTCCTTTGGCGTCGGCTTCTTCCACCCTTGCAACTCTGTGCAGCATTGACCTCGACGATTTCTCCTCCTTCGTAGTTGATCTCTTCCTTCATCAACAACATCGGTCTCCACGACGTCTCTAGAAAGCACCCTTCGTGCAAGATAGGAAGGTTCTTAAGAACACAACGATTGAAGCCCTAGATCTTGCTTTTAATAAGTTAGTGAAGAAATGGATTGGATTTCTCCCTCGCTATTGTTGCTTGTAACGATTTGTATCAACCTTCGCTAAATTTCCTTTGTAGTTCCTCTGTCAAAAAGGAACGACACACAATCCCATTATACAGATACAATAAAATGGAAGATATTGAATGAAGCCTGAATATTTTTTTTCTATGATCTGTACTTGAGACCCCTTCCTTTGTCTCTAGGTCTCAAGGTCTTCTCTGTTTGTATAATGTCATTGTGAATTGACTGCAACATTTAGAAGAGTTTAGTGAGAAACCCGATTGCTCTTGCAATCTTCTTTCACTCTCTTTTTTGATAGGATAATCATGCAATGTTAAGTATACAAGTGCAAGATGTTTTTGTGTGCACATTTTTCAATATCAGATATCTGTAATCTATGATGGCGGAGATGAAGAATATATGCAAACATGCAGTGGGATTGCATCGCTAGTGATGCCATGGATTGATTAATGAGGAGCTTCTTTTGCAAATAAAATTGTCTATTCAGAAAATTTCTTTCTTGCGCTCATATCTGCACATACCGTTAACGAGTCGTCAATATATAGATAATTAGGTTATTTAGGATGATTTGTATACATTCAACTATATATACACGAAAAAATCTTCCTAGTCTCTTTTCTTTTCTTTTTTTTTTGATCGTTGGTCTGGTCGTCATGCTGTATTTTGTAGTCTCCGTCCATGCAAAATTCTTTTTTGTTTTATTTGTACAAAGATAATGTTGTATGACAATGAATACTAACCAAGAAATTCTTATGTGTTGTAATTCTAAATCATAGTTTTACGACTTGCTTGTTTGCGTAGTTCAATTTATTTATTTGATAATATAAAACCTAAAAGAGGACCACTTGCAGGTCGATTGTGTAGTTATAATTTTTTTTTGTTTTGATTTGACCTCAGCTCATGTAATTTGACAATGTATTTATTCAAGTTTAACATATACTAAAAGATAATATTTATAATCGGTACTCCATATTAGATGAAGATTGTGTTAGATTCATGGTAACTTTAAATCTTTAGCTAGGTCTGAAGATTACATTTTCAAATTTATCCCTATTTATATCTCCAAATGTATATTTTAAATTTATCTTTATTTATATTTTCAAATTATATTTTTATATGACTGTAAATTGGTTAAGAAGACATTTATGAATGTGTTATAAAAAAATAAAACATAAGTCAATATAAGATAATGAAAGTAAATGTTTAAAAATATATATTTATCCTCAAATTTATCCTTATCATATCAAACATAGGATAGGGTTACCCTCTAAATCTATTTTAACTCAAACCAAACATAATAGAGATAGAGATAGTCATAAGGAGTGACTTACCTCTATCCTCTTTATTTTTATCCCCGTACCAAACGGGGTCTAAAGAAATAGGAAATAGATATACAAGGTATAACTATAATATACAGGAAACAAGAGAAATAAAAATGGGGTATGTATAATTATTCATAACATATTAAAGGATGTAATTGTTTCAAGGGAAAATTACCTTTAGGTCCATTTAAGAAAATGAGTTTACCAAAAAGTCCGTTGACCCAATTTTCATTCCCTCTAGTCCGTTGACACCCCATAAAATTGTCACCCAATCCATTTTTATCTCTCTCAATCCCCAAATCCCATTTTTACCCTTCCCGTCCGTACTTCCACCGTAATCGCAAGCCTCCGCCGGCTCCTCCGCCTCCTCCTCAGCCACCTCCTCCAGCCTTCGCTGCCGGGGGGGATCAGACGGCTAGGCGCTGGCGTGCAAGGTGGCTGGACGGTGGGGCGTTGCGCATGCGCGCGCAGGAGGGTGGCCAGCGGCGGAGTGGCCGGCTGCGGGAAGCGCCGTGACCAGGGAAGGGAAGAAGAAGGGGGAGGTGATACTTGGCCAGGCGGCACGGCGCTGGTCGCGCGGGCGACGCACTGGAAGACGGCGGCCCAGTATTGGTGCGCAATGCGTTTTCGTGCGTGGGAGGGCGGCCGGTGGTTGAGCGGTGCCGTGGCGTGCGGTGGCGGCGACCGAGGGGCTGGCGGAGGCAGCGACCGAGGACGGTAGTGCCAACGCGCACGAGGCCCGGTCGCGCGCGAGGCCATGGGCGGAAACGGCTGGCGGAGGCGGATGGGCGCGACGCGGAGGAGGACGCGTCGGGAAGATGATGACGCTGGCGGCCTAGGCGCGGGGTGCGGACGGCGGAGGTGGCTGAGCGGGCGGGAGACAGCCCGACGCACGCGACGAAAGGGAGGGGGCGGCTCCTCCAGCCTCCGCCGGCTCCTCCGTCGCCTCCTCCAGCCTCCGCCTCCTCCGCCGGCTCCTCCAGAGGGTAAAAAAGACATTTTTCATCTAAAATGGAGTGTGTGTGATGATATTTTGAAAGCATGGACCTAGTGGTAAAGTGTTTTTGAAAATGGATATTTGATGAAAGCAGTTGGTCTAAAACGGACCTAGTGTGCATTCGCCTTGTTTCAATAAAAAGACTAAGAGATACAATTATTATGGTAAAACTGGTTTTAGAAAGAAAGATAATTAATATATTTAGCATGTATGCTCCACAAATTGGATTAAGTAGTTAGATTAAAGAAAAATTGTAGAAGGATATGAATGACCATGTGCAAAATATACCAAATGAAGAAAATATATTTATTGGAAATCTGAATGGACATGTTGAAACTTGAAAATAAGTGCCATAAATAAAGTTCACAGAACTTTTGAATATAGAAATTTAAATGAAGAACAACAAAATATTCAAGATTTTGCTATAGCTTATGATCTTATTCTAACAAATATTTATTTTATTAAAAGACAATCTTATTTAATAACATTTAAAAGTAAATAAAATAAAAGTCAAACTAACTTCGTTCTCACAAGAAAGTCTAACCATATTATTTGTAAGGATTGTAAAGTTATTCCGATTGAAACTTAAGATAAGTTTTAGATGTTAAGATTAAAATATAAACAAACACATTTAAAAGAAAAGTTTCTTCAAGAATAAAATGATAGGAGTTAAAATAGATGAAACAACAAACATTTAAGAATTAACTTCTTAAGATAAGTGATTGGAGGTCAAACGAAGACGTTAATCCTATATAGATGAACATGGCTATAAAAATTAAAGAGATTGCTAAAAAGTACTTGAAGAGCCTAAAAGACATGATCCACCTAAAAAGAAGACTTGATAATGGAATGACAAAGTGCAAAGAGTGATAAAGAATAAGAGAGATTGGTAAGTGTGATAACAACGAAACTTATAGAACAAGATAGCAAACAATGAAGCAACAAAGACCATGAAAAAGAGATGATACTTTTAAATATATGTATGAAAAACTTAGAATTAAACAGGGAACAAAAGATATTCACGGATTAACAAGGATGAGAGAGAGAAGGTTTAAAGATCTTAACTAAATTACAATGATAAAGAAGAAAAAATTTTGATCAAAAATGATGATATCAAGGAAAGATCAAAAAATTATTTTGATACTCTTTTAATGAAAACTTTACTAAAAATATAGAAGGCGTAGAGAATGTGACAAATTTTAATTTGAATTATATTAAAAGAATTCAATTTTCAAAATTTTAAGATACAATGAAGATGATGAAAACAAAGAGAGAGCATTTCCTCTTCTTGTCAAACAAATTATTATAATTCTTTCTTTCTCCTTTAAAAGAACACACACATGCTTTATTTTTTTTATGAGCATATGTGTTGAATCTATAGAATTTATTTCGATATAATATGTTTATATAAATAAAAAGTGTCAAGTATATAAAAATTATAAGTCCTGAATACAAAATGTTGTTGAAACAAAATGTTACTCTTTTATACTGTTAAATAATTAATCTAATTATTTTTATTCTATAATATAAAAAATTAAACAATTAATAATTGATCATATTTTGTTTTGATAACTGCCATTTAGATATTTTGTGAATTGCATAATTATTTATTTAAATATTCATAGATTAAATATTTTTTCCTTAAATTGACGTTTACATGTCATGAGGTTTTTGGCAAAACATCTCCAGACCCCTTCAAAACTCGACAAATATTGTGCATATCTTGCTAAAACATACATGCCCAAACTGGACAATCAGGCTAATTATTCAGGCTGGTAACCAGGCTGCCACTTTATCAATGGCATCATTCAGATTATGATCAGAAAATCAGACAGCGGGTTTTAGTTTGTGGGCCTTGCGGGGGCAGTCTACCATTGAGAGTATCTTTTAGCTGAGGATAACCTTTCAGGCCAACTATGATTCCTTCAGGGTCCGGACCAGATGGGAACTAGTAACCTTGGCTAGTGGGCTTATTTGCTTTCCCACCGACTGCCAGGTTCTCAGCAACATTTTCAGGGGTTTGATCAGATTAAACTGCTAGTTTAGTCTGAAGCGCTAATTGGGCAATCAGGCAACAGTTTCTTGCTTTACTGTCATTAATTAGAGCTTTCAGACTATCAACATGCTTTTCTGATCCCTATTAGAGATTGAATCACCTGCTTTGGCAAGTAAGCCTTACTTGGATGATAAAGCCACTGGATGCACTCTGCAGCAGATGACAAAGCTGTTGAACTATTTGTTCTGCTTTCTGGGTCTTGATCAAAAATTAAGTCAGATACCTTGATTTGTGTTCCTATGGGGTAACTGGCTACTAGAGCTGTATGTTCTTTCCTGTGCCACAGATGAACCACAGACGATCCAATGGTGCACCTTCTAGGTTTCAATATGAGATGTTGTCCTAGATTTGCATGCACAGCGTGGGTGCCAAGGATGGCAGGATCAAAATCATAGTTCAGATAGGCTAGTGATGATTCTTATCGCATCCAAATTAGATATGCCAAATTCGGCCAATCCAAGAAAAGAAAATTGATCCAAAATTTACCCCGGATCAGGTCTTGAATGCTTCTTTGTGGATTTTTCGTACAACAGGGTGATCTATTTTCACCTAAAATGCCCTTATTGGATTTTCACCTTAAAAGAATTTTTTTTATTTTTTCCTTTAGCCAATCACCAAAGATGAACAACTAAATTCATTTGAGCCATGGAATATTGGGTCGGCACCTAGGTCGCGACTCGGGCCCAACCTAGTTGGTTTTTCTTGCGACCGGCCCAACTGTGACCCTATAGGGCTGACCCTTTAGCCGGGTCGTGGGGTTGCGTGACCTGGCTTGCAACAGTCAAGAAGGCGATGGTGTTTCACTCCGCCAGAAGACGAAGAACATCAATATTATATTAAAACTCTTGGCATAGCATAGCTCGGCCGACGAGTCCGGCGCTGCACGGCACTGCTGCGCCGCCAGCTTTCCACTGCTTCCTACCCTCGGCTTCTCGCAGCCAGGTCGCTCTCCTTTCTGTCTCTTGCCGTAACGGTGAAAGGAGGCCGGGACCCCCTTCCCGGGGGTCTGTGCCGGCCGGGCGGCGAGCGGAGCCTTGGGGACCTATTTAAGACCCCCAAGGGGGCTCACTTCTCCTCACCTCTCCTCCCTACATCTCACTCTTGTGCTCTCACTCTTTAAGTATTTTAGCTTAATTATTTAATTAGTTAATTAGTTATTTAATGAACTAATTTCCTCATCTAACACTTTGTTTTACTTTGCTAACACTCGCTAAAGTCTTAAATTTCATTAAATTTATTTATCTTTCTCTTATTGTAAGTTAGTATCTTTGTTTACTTAATGTAATAATTTTTAGAATGAATTATATTGATTTATCAGACCCTTCGATCTAATCCACCTATGACTATGATAGTTATAATGATTCTTAGGGATCTAATGTTAGGATAATTGTCCGAAGAAGGGACGAGTATAATCGTCACATTTATTTATATCATAATATGTACTCAACTCAAATGTCATGATGACAGTACATAAGTTATATAGAAAATGTAAATCATGTAAAATTGAAATAAAATGAATGGCTTATTTTTTTAAATAATATTACCTTTTCAATATTTTTGGAATTTTTTGACATTTTTATGATTTTTATACCATTTTTAATTCAAAAAAATAATAATAAATTGGGTCCCAACCGCGACTCCCAACCCATTCAATCTTGATTAACCTTTTTTATTGTTTAAAGCATTGATGCTTCTCTCAAGCCATGAAACATTTAAGTGTGCATTGCAGCTAACGATCATGACAAATTGAGAATGAGATCCATGGAAAGGTGATACGAGATGAGCGCCTCAAGCTCCCGGTTTCCTTATAAGTCTTCATTAGTTGAATGTTGGGAACATGTCCTAATATATGTAAGAGTGAGCTGATTGAGCATCGACCTTCTAGGCAAAACAATTTTTGTGGAGATCCCCCCCCCCCCCCCCCCCGTAAACATTTGAATGCTTCATGTGTAGGAGGATTGCCCCCTGTAAACATGTTTAGGTGGACTAGACAACCATCTTTTTGTGGACACCTTAAAATCAAACCTTCCATGCGTTGGAGGATTGACCCTTGAAAGGGTCCTGAATATTCCTTCAGTAATCACTAATCAGTTCCCCACACAGCTGATGAGATAGATATTAGGGGTTGAGGATGTGTTCCTCGATGATTCAATCATAGATTGGGTGAGAGAAGATTCCTCTGGCCGACAAATAACATTTTGAGCCAGGGATTTGTTCCCTGCTCGGGTGCATTTTGCAATTTGTGTCCAGAATCCATGGATTGCAAAATCAGCTAATCCGGATCGGGATCGGTCAATTCTTGGATCAAATCAGACCCCACCAATCCAATTATGGCCGAAACTACCAATCCGGCCTAGACTTCCAATTGGATCGATCGGAATCACTTGGATCGGTTGAGGATCGACCGATCCAGTAGAATCGAATCAGGAATCGGTTGCCCTGAAACGTAGAAATGTTCGGAATTGGATAGATTCTGGACCCGATTCCAGACTTTTTCTAGTCCGATCTCCCCCAATAAGGGAGATATTGGACCGATTCCCCCTTCCCACTCCTGATTCTCACCTCCCCCTCCCCTTCAACCTCTAGGGCTCCCCCCTCCGACGATCCAGCATAAGGAGTGGCGATCCAACTGTGGGAGGCAGTCGATCTGCGACTACTCTGTCCCTTGTTTTTATTTATTTTTTTTACTTATTCCTATAATTTTTCCTGATTTTTTTTTATTTTTTTAGAATTTTATTATTTAAAAAAATAAAAAAATTAGTCGATCCAGACCAATCCGGGAGGATCGGCTGATCCGGACCAATCCGATCCGATCCGATCTGGATCAGATCAGTGGTCTCCGATCCCATTCCCACGACCCTTGTTCAGATATGATGTGTTTTTGGTGATCAATTTGAATTGAGATTTGGTGAATTCCTAGATTTGATTTTTTATGTTTTTCATGTTTCATATTTTTCATCCTTGATTTTATTTTGACTTTCTATCATTTAAATTATCTTTTGAGAATTTAAATTTTTATGATTTTTTGGTTTGATGTTTTAGGATTTCGATCCCAATTTCAGATTTTTAGATTTAAGGATTTGTTCCTTTTAGATCTGAGATTTAGACTTAAGAGTCTGAGATTTGAATTACTCACTTTCAGGTTTAAAATTTGAAGTTTCAGAAACAAGTTTTGAATTTGGCTTTCAAACTTAAAGAGTTTATTGATCTACTTTTCAGATTTAAGGATCCTGACCTCAGTTTCATGTTTTGAGCATTTTTTTAAAATTTGAAATCTCAAGCTACACATTGCAGATTTGGAAGCTATGGAGTTCGGTTTCACATTGTCATTCCATGTTTCAGATTTAAGAACTTTTAATCTGAATTTCAGATTTCAGATTTGAAGCATTTGAGCTTTGGGAATTAATATTTCAGATTTGAGATCGGGCATTTAAGATTTATAAATCTGGCATTTTTCAGTTTGAGACCGAGTTCAGGTTCCGAACATACAGATTTCAGCCCTTCACAAAGACTTTCAGATTGACACTTTCGGGACTTCAATGGTTCAATGATTTTGCAATTTCAGATTCACTCATTTCAAAGAATTCTCAGGCTTTCCAACTTCTTTGATGTCTGATCCCTAGGAGCTTTTCAGATTTTTAAGCTTTTGGAATCATCAGATTTCAGACCCCTTTTACGTTTCTCAGAATTCTGGCTACCGCAGAATCGTCAAATTAGCAGTTTTTATAAGTCTGATTTTTTTTGTTTTCTGGACGTGTTTCAGATTTCTGCTATCTTTGCATCTTGCGGATTTTTCAGCACAACATGGATTCTCAGACTTCCTGTCTCGATGGCTTTTATAAATTTCAGATATCCCAAGTTTCTTGGATTACTGAACTTTGCAGAAACTGTCAAATCGAGATTGCTTTTGTAGTTCTTCCAGTTTTGCTGAATTTCCTGGTGCATTGAAGTTTTCAGACACCAGCTTCCTGATTTATGGTTATCAGATTCTCTTCACGTTCAGGTTTTATGGTAATCTTGGGTTTGCAGATTTATTAGATGTTAGAAGTGTGCATTTTAGTTTCTTCTTTTCTTGGTTTGCATCTATCGAGTTCATAGAACTATCAGAACTCCCTATATCACCGCACATGGCATTGAACATAGAAGTTATCGTTGATTGACATAAATTTTATGTGTATAGGGAAGCCATACAAGCCATAGCTCTCACTGGCTAGATTAGGATAGAAACTTAGTCTTTGATAGACAATAGAGGGTTTATCCAAAGCATAAACCATATCAATTAGGTACGACGGCATGGAAACCCATGCTCGGCTTTGCCCTTAACCTTAAGATTACGAAAATATGGTATGAAATATATTGCATGGTGCATGTTACATAAGCATGTGAGAAGGAGCCATAATTCCCATTTGGTGAACTTTGAAATGATGTCATTCCCTAACTCTTGATGGGTATGAGATATCCTTCCTCTGTATCCTCACTTAATCCAAATGTCGGTTTAACAAGACGACATGCATGACCTCCTCTTAACTAAGTGAATATTACCTCTCTTAGTTGATAGAGTTTGAAACTCCCTACTTCGGGGGGAAGGATCGGTGTTGAGTGAGAACGTGTGATGGGGACAAAAAAATATGTAAATATTCGTTTTGTCATTTTTTAGGTTTATTTTTATGCCTAAGTCACTTTTACGTCTTTAAGGAGTCTTTTAGAGATTTTTTTCTTTAAAGTCCTGAAATGGACATGTCTGTAAATATTTTTTAAATCTGTCCAGCCTTGCAATCGAACTCCTCTTTATAAGGGGGAGAAGCTCATCGGAAATGAATACACACAGTGAGAATTTTTGGAGCCTTTCCCGGGTGTTCCCACGTAGTCTCGTAGTGTAGCGTAGTTTAGCGTAGGGCTGCGGCCGTCTTCTTCCTCTGGCGACTAGCGCCCTTTCCCCTTTCTCCCTTTGAAGTTCTCTGGCAAGGCCAGTTTTTCCCCTTCCATCTTCCAGGTCGTTGATCCACCTCATCCCTCCTCACCCTCCGGCCTCCACGCCGTCCCTCAACCCTTCCCTTCTCGGTTCTTCTTCATCGACAACGCAGCATCAACTGGTCGTCTTCAGATCTGGACGGCACCATCCGATCGATGCCAGCTCCTGGATCGTCATCTCTGGATCTAGTTCGCGCTGACGAAGACGGATTCCGGCGATCCCCGGATCCATCGACGCCACGCTCGTCGCCGTCCCCCTTCGCTGATCTTTTCCCTCCGACGGCTGAAGTCGACAAAGCCCCATCGGGCTACGGAAGAAGCAGAACCGGCGATCCCCAGCCTCAGCTCTCTTCCCACCCAGTTCTCTCCTTCCGCAACTCCTCCTCCAGAACCGTCCGCATGAGACCATTCCGTCAGGACTACTTACGCCAGACGACAGAGAAGAAGAAGGAGACGGAAGGAAAGAGTCGATGGCGATCGGAGGACCTTTCTTCCTCCTATTCCCGTTCCGTCCTCTGTTCCCTTCTCCAGCCACCAGCATCGGATCGACGCGGAAACTCACGAATCCCGCCCAGAAATGGACAGAAATGGCTGCATCCCCATCCGAACGCCAGGTTGCAAGGAAGCCGACGATCGAAAGCTGCCGGCCAAGTTGTCTCGCGCGTGTGCGATCCAGAAGGCTCCGCGGTGCCTCCCTCTACTCGCGCGCGTCCGGAGGCATGCCCCAGTGGGTCCTGCTGATCCCTCGTGGGCATCCGCCACCAAGGCCTCCAGATGGGCCATACAGGCGCAATTGGGCTGGGTTTAAAGAAGCATGCGTATACAGGACTCCAAAACAGCGCAGAACAAACTCTTTGATAAAAAATAATAATAATAATACATAGGTTTTAATTGTTTTACTTCCGGTCCTAGTTTTTGATCGAATTAGTTGTTTTGAACAGCTTTAAATCGATTTTGTCCCGCATCAACGTGCCCCCCTACTCGTCCAGGATCGGTATACCACGGGGCGTGCCCATGTGTTCATATGGGATTACACAACCGGGGGCTTGTCCTTGTGACTAACCAAAATTATGAGAGAGCCTAGCTAAATAGGCTTAGCCTATTAATATTTTTTATTTCAGCATGTTTAAGTTAGATTATTTGTTTTTCATTGGCCTTAAAGACCGATTGTCATCAGTTTTAGGCCTTGCCGGCTGGTTCAGTCTTCATCGGGCCTTGATGCCCTGTTGTCAGCATTGGTTTTATGCCTTATAGGCTGTTGTCGGCCTTGCTGTCCATTGATTGGACTGGCACATGCTTGATGTTGCTGCTCTTGTTCTGGTCAGATTTCTGACCTGCACTGACTGGCTGGTCCGACCAGCTGGATGACTTCCAACATACTTCCTGACTGCTGGCACAGAAGACTGTTCATGATCCATCTTGTCGGATTTTTATGAGCTGAAACAGGAGATTTTGGACAGGATTGGATTGGAGCTGAAACAGGGGGCTACAACCGGGAGTTTCAGAGGCTTGTTTAGAGGGGGGGAGGGTATTGGCGACCGTTTTGACCATTTAAAGGGGGTTCCAACATAGGGATTTGGTGACCTACATGAAATCTGCAACAGAGGATTTTGGACCTCTATATGGCTGAGAGTGGATTGGATTGGAGCTAAAACAGAGGGTTGCAACCGGGAGTTTCAAAGGCCTGTTTAGAGGGTATTGGCCACTGTTTTGACCATTTAAAGGGGGTTCAAACATAAGGATTTGGTGACCTGCATGATGTCTGACTGTCTGAGGATAGGTGTGTCTAAGGCAGATTGGATATAGGCATGTCGGGGGACCATGAAAATAGTTTGAATATATGCATGTGGGAGGCCACAGCCAGTATGAGAAGAAGGGGGTGGACGTAGGCATATCAGAGGCCATGCGTGGTATGATATAGGCATGTCGGGGGTATGGTTGTATGGTATGAGAAGAAAAGGATTGATATAGGCATGTCAGAGGCCATGGAGAAAAGGGTATAGCCATGTCGGAGGCCATGGATGGTATAAGAAGAAGGGGACTTAAGGGGTTAGAATAAGGGAGAGAGGGCTGCACCTCCCCTTCATCTTACCCTCTTTACCCTTCCCTCTTCTATTCTTCGTCTCTTTGTACGCTGAAGCATGGGTATGGAGGAAGAGGGCTTTGGCCCCTCTTCTTCTCTTTGACGTGCAGCAGCAGCAGCAGCAACAATGCAGCAACGCAGGAACAGGAGCAGCAGCATCTGTAATGGCCTTTGGTGCACCACAACATCATCTGTAGTGGCATCAGGGCATCAGCAAGGGCTTTGGTCTATGTTAGCTTGGTGCACAGCAACAGCATAACAACACCACAGCAGCATCAGCCGCAGCATCAAGAGCATCAGCAAGGGTTTCGACCCTTGTTCAGAAACAGCACCTAGGGTGCAGCAGCATTTGCAGCATTTGCAGCATCAACAGGTGCAGCAGGAGGATCCATCGACTTCTTCTTCTTCCATGTGCACAGCTACAAGATGGGCAGAAAGATGAAGGCAGCGGTGGCAGCAGCTGGGGGACCTTCTGAGTTTCCAACCTCTCACCTTGATGCGTAGCACCTGCTTTTATACGTAGATGGCCCAACAACCATCGGAGGGAGAGTTCTAGTGGGTTTCGACTCTCGAGTGATAGCTCTGGTGAAGAGGAAGGCCACAGCCCCTCCTATCTTTTAAGATTCTCCAGCATCCATTTCTTCGATTCCCCGGGACAGATGGCATGCCTTGCTGGCCCGTGCGCATCCCCTTGCCAACGAAGGAGAGTCCTGACCAGGTGGACTCTTCTTTAAATAGTTTCCGGTGGACTGTTGAGGGTATGATGGATCCTCCTAATATGCAGGAACCCCATGTGATTGTTTTAGTTGTTCCGGTAAATTAGAGATGCCCCAGTGGCACCTTTCTATTTTTCAGGGGTCCGAGATGTGCTGGCAGATCCGGGGAAGAGTACCCTATCTTGTGGACTGTCCGATGGTAGTCCATGCTGGAAGGAGGAGGCCTGCAGATGCTAGCTGTTATAGCAGCCCTCAAAAATGGGAAAGGAGGGCATCAAACTAGGCTACTGAGGTAGCAGGGAATGGCGGAACACATAGGTTAGCCTATGGGTCAATTTCAGCAATAAGATATGCCTATCTTAACAAAGAAATACAGCCCATTACGTGGGGCATAGGTGGGCTACGAAATTGATACAAGAAGTTGGCTCTTTTCTCATTGGATTAGGACCAATTGGGCCTATTTTGAGATTACAATACAGCCCATCAATGACATGATATGTGGGCTGCACAATCATCATCATATTGGGTTATTTTCAGTGGATAAAAATGGAGAGGGCTTCAATTAATGGGTTATATCTGAGAATTGCAGAGTGTTGCTTCATGAGGATTGTATTAGATTTTAATCCCAATCCAATAAAGGTTTTGAAAATTTTCAGTGCCAGCATACACCAAATCGTAATTACGATTTGAATCCATCAAAACCTGTCAAGAATCATAAAGATGATGAATATGATAAAAAAACTTCAAGAAAAAAAACATATCAATTATGAAGCGTGGGACCCGAACAAATTCAAATCAATCAAATCCAAAACTGAAATTGAGATTCAAAAACAACATCAAATTTGACACTTTCTTTCTGGAATCTCAGAAACCCTGAGTTTGAGATCCGAAGTTCAAAGTCTTCTAAGGCTGAAAAATCAAACTTAGAAAACACCGAAGCCTAAATACAAAGCTGAAACCGGAAGTCACAACTGAAAAGAATAAAAATTTAAACATCGGTTCAAATTCTTATATTTGAGATCTCCAAAGAAACCAAAAATCGGATGAACTTTAGAAATGCCCAAATCTCACAGATCTGTAACCTTGAAGTTGAGAATTCATCATCATGAAAATTCAAACTCTAAAGTTAAAGCCAGAAAGAACTGGATCTAGAATCAGATCAGACAAGAAGGTAAACCCAAGTGTCTCCTATAAAAAATTAGGAACCAATTCACAATTGAAAATTTAAATCTCAACATACTCAGATCAAAAGAAATTAGCCAGATCTGAGACTCCAAATTTCAAAACTCTCAACTCCAAAATTGCAAGACTACAAATCCACTAACTCCAAGAAAAAAAAATCAAAAGCAACATAAAGCAAGAGAATGCTCAAATCTTGAATCTAAAACAACGAAAAAAATATCAGACCTAAGTCTTCAATTCTGGGGTTCAAAACAAGAAAAATACACGTCTCAAAAACCAAGTCCTAAATGCAAAACTGGAATTCTAAACATAAGGCAATCTCAAATCTGAAATTTGAAGCTTCTGAAGCAAAATCTTCTAGTCTGAAACTCAAAACAAAAATTTCCTCAAAATCGAAAGTTAAATCTGAAATCCCAAAGCACCAAGCCAAGTTCAAAAAAAAAATCAAACTCCCAGGACAAACAATCCTAATCTTAAGACAATAAGACAAATGAATGAAAATCAAATTCACCAAAGATAAAAAAAACACCTCAAAATGGAAAAGGTATTAAGCCAAAAACATAAAATCAGTCGAATTTAAAATAAACCCCAGACCTAAGAAGACATCAAGTCTTAACTAAAAAATAGCCAAGACAAATCTAATCCAAATTGAATCTTAGTTAACTCAAACCAAGCTCAAAACAATCCCAGAAGACAAAAGACACCAGATCTTAACCAACAAAACAAACCAAATTCCCACTTAAAACCTCAAACCAAATCAAACTAAATTCAAAACACAAGGTTGCTTTTGTTGCATGAACCTTCCTGTGTTGACAGTCAGTGATGTGGGCTGAGCAGATTGTGCAACGAGGCTTGACACATATTCAGACAAAGTCATGGGACCATGGTCCCGCCTGTGTTTATTTTTGTGGATGTATGGATTCTGTTCATGAATTGTTATAGTGGTTAATCAAGGGTGTTCGAATATTTGTTCGATGTAATTAACACCAGAACTTTGCAAGTTCGACGGGAAGAAATTAAAAAAAACATCAAAGAACTTAAACAGCCCCAAATAAAAAAATTGTGGTTCAGGTGGTCCAAGTGACGGGTAATCTCTATGCCAACACTTGAAAGATCCGTGGAACCTACTTTGTAAGTTCCTAAATACACATACCATCCAAATCAGCTAGTCTCCTATGGAATACTATTTATTTTCAAAGTTGTCAAAGATAAATAAAAAAATCCAAAAAGAAAACACAATTTTTCATAGATTTTAAAATTTTGTGAGGATACATCAAACATCTACAAATGACCACCTACAACAACAAAGAGACAACAAAATCATGGTCCAATAAGAGCCAATACTTCTGGATCCAATAAGTCCAGCACAAGTACTTATTCCTCACACAGAATAAACAATAAATAAATTATAAATTGCTTTATTACACCACATAAAAATGCAATATAAGGAATGCAGAATCATCTCTTAAGGTATAGACAAGTGGATAAATTTCACTCACTAGGATTAACTATGGTGGATGTACTTTCATTTGCAAGTGAGCCAGATCGATATGCAGAGTTGTCAGAAGTTGGTGGGACATCATCAAGTCCTATCTCACGTTCCAGTGTGTTCTTAAACTCCCTTGATACATCCTATAACTCAAAGACAATTTTGAACAAAAATTGACCTTGAAATAAAGATGCAATTAAGTTGAATTGCCACATAGATGAATCAAAATTTGACTCGCTTGTAACTCTTTCTAACTTGAAAAGAGACCAGAAGCTCCCTGATTGTTGGCTGAAAAGCACACAAGGTTTTCCCCAAATTCCGAGCCAACTGCATTTGCAGAAATTGTATGAGATAATAAAAACAAGATGCCTTGAACGTTAAAAGCTATAAAATCAATGATCATTGGAAATTGGGACCAATTAAATACATTTGAAGGAAGAGGTTATGTGCACCAAAGTTCTGAAGGAAGAAATGAT
Organism: Cryptocoryne crispatula var. balansae; assembly: GCA_036172225.1. NCBI lineage: Eukaryota > Viridiplantae > Streptophyta > Magnoliopsida > Alismatales > Araceae > Cryptocoryne > Cryptocoryne crispatula. The sequence goes on from CM069925.1 coordinate 25,341,476, forward strand.
TTTGAAGCATATTGAAAGGGAGATGAAGATACTTCTGATGCCCTAACCACATGGCACACTTCATACTACACCAATCACAAAGGGTGCTTGTATGACATTCATTTTGTGGTGTGACAGAAAATGATACCATGGAAGAAAAACATCATGTTTACGGAAGCAAAAAACTCCTCATCCACATTCCTCCAGAAGAATCAGTAGTCCAGTTCATAGTAGCAAAAGACTATTTACAAGGATAAAAAGACTATATGAACTTTCAGCAAACAGCACAAGTGCTCTTCCAGCCAATGAAGACTATATCCATCTTTGATTGTGGAGTGGCCAAGTCTAGCTCACCACTAGAATGTTTAGAACAAGGTTGTCAAGGCGATGAAAGAGTTACCAAGGGATTTATGTATTTAAGCACTAAGATAGCTGCTTGAGTCACTTTTTCTTCCATGTTGGTGGTTACGCTTCAGCCAGTACCTTTAGAACTAAAAATAGACAATAAGACATGATGATACTCTATTAATTAGCAGTGGGGTCATAGTTGTCAAGGCAACAAGACACCCAAGACATTCATGGGTGAAATTTCTGCTTAGGTGACAAGATGGCCACTTAGGGGTTGCCCAAGCAGTAAAAAATTATATATTAATACTACATATATACAAATAAATATATATACGTAATTTATATGCAAAAGAAAATATAGAGTAAACTTTAAAAGGTCTAGGTATAAGAGAGTTTTACGTACAATCATATATATATTAGTATATCATAAATGAATATAAGCATTATGTGTACGTGCATATAAATATGTTTTATGTATGTGTGGTTATATATTTTAAGAAAGACGATAATCTTCATAAACTAAGAGAGAGGAAAAGAGTGAACTTTATAATTCTAACAGAGCCCTAAGAATTGGGGCATTCGACTGTTGAATGCACAAAAAGCTAATGTTGGGGTTCAAGAGTAGAGACCAACGTGTCCAAATGAGTTGTTTGTGGATGGGACCCTTAATAGGAACCAAAGAGGGCAATGATCAACACAAGTGCTACTCAACTTCACCTCAGAAGCTCAAAGTTGTCAATCCTCAGAAGCTCAAAGTTGTCAATTAGGTCTTTGTCTTGTGCACAATGGCAGCCACATCAAGGTGGTAAACTGTGAAGCCCAAGTCATCATGGGACTTACAAGGAATATAAAGGTGAAGGTTGGTTCATGGACAACAAATGTCAACTTTTTATTTGTGTCCATGGATGACTTTGCCTTTATATTTGGGATGGAATTCATGCACAACGCTCCTGTGGTGCCGATGACTTTCATGAGCTTTGTTTGTCTGATGAGCACAAAGATACTTTGCATTGTCCCAATTGTGTGGAAGGCCAAGGAGGGGGCAAGAGAGGCTCACATCTCATGCTCATGTGGTAGACAACATGGCAGATCCGCAGTAGGCCAACATAGGCCTAAGCATGTTGTCCAAGGCAAGCAGAATCAGGGCACAGGGGTGCCTAATCAAGGAGTTGAGGAGGCACTGGTCACCAGCAGTGACAAAGGCTCAATAGTAGGTGGCTGTTCTAGGCAAAATCAAGTTGGAGAGTAGGCAGCTCCTGACTGAAAAGTTGATGAGGCACAACTCCCCGGATGCAACAAAGCGGAGGATGATGCAGCCTATAAGACCATGGTGCGGTGGAGGACACAGCGATTGAAGGCCTGCCCCTCTTTAACGAGAAGGTTGTCGAAAAGACCAGATTGTGTGGATGACGATGACGGAGGAGGCACCATGCAAGGTGTCAAGGTCGTGTTGACAAGGGCGTCGATGCATCAAGTGAGGGAGAATATAACAGCCGTATGTCTGGCAAAGGTGCACATGCCTATGCCCACCATTGGCATAAACAGTTCTACCTATAGTTATTGCCAGATGACCTTAAAATAGAACTTTTAGTGTATAGGGTTAAAAAGGCATGAATGAGCCTAAAGATAGATATGGGCACAGGAACTTGGACTAATCAGATCCTAGTTGCCGACCGTTTTCACCCAAGTATATTCCCTAAATCCACCTTTATATGCTTCTCTTCATTGATAATATAAAGTGTCCCTTTTGCCATATAAACTAACTCTTACATTGTTCCTTATTACTTATTTGCATGTGTTTGACATGCCAACGGCAGTGTTGGTGCATGCAATGGTGAATTGACTGCTTTGTGCTTGGGGCATAACACTGACGATGCACGTTCTCAAGGGTGCAACAACATGAGAACATGTCAGGTGGCTGCGGTGGGGTAGCCTGGTAGGTTAGTCATTGGGTTTAGAGTGAGTTTTGATTACTCATGGTTTGACTAGGAGTCATGATAGCTGGAATAATTTTGAAATGAAACAAACTTTGAGAGATTTTTAGAAAGTCTGAAAATACATGGATATATTTGGAATTAGAGTAATTTGAGTAAGTTGTAAAGAATAATGTGTAAAAAATCCAAAAAAAAAATAATCTGCATAAGTAAGAAGGTTGAGTTGAGACAATGGGAGATTAAGAAAGAAGTATTTCTAGCTGCCACCAAAATCTCACTCATCTACGGCACCAAGTGTCACCAACTTGTAACTATCTGCGAGAGGATAGTTTAAATTAGTGTGTAATAGCTCACTTGCTAATGTGAGAAATAGCATAACACTTACTTCAGCCAGACCTTTAGGACCGAAAACCAGTAAAGCCACAACTCCAATTACTAGAACTTCAGGAGCTCCAACACCAAATAAAGAAGCATATACCCTGCCCATATATCGTTCCTTGCCTCCTGCAATTCCATGAAAACATAAAAACATATATATTACAAAAAGGATGAGCTAAAACAACAAAGCAGGGAGGAAGTGGAACAGCAGATGAGAAAGTTAATAAACAAGAGTAAAATGCATAAAAGCTATGGAAAAAAATCAACTAAACTGCTGCCAAAGAAAGATAAAAGCAAATCTTGAGACATACAAATGCAAAGACCTATCAATAGAAAATTACCAGGTTGGCACAATCTTATTTTTGAAGGCTAACCACAAATGCATAACAATTCATTGAATAAAGTGGGGAAGTAGTACAAAGAAGAGATAGAAGCAAAGGACAATAAGCAAAAGCAAGGATGTACATTCTATCCAGGAGATAGATCAGCTCAAAAGAAAAAGTGCGTACTCCACATTCCACAAGCAACAAAAGGAGGTCAAAGGAGCAGCTGCCACAAAAATCAACCAGACAGAAGAAAGCAAAAGTCAAAAAAATCAGTGAACATGTTGAGCTGATTAATGAAAAGCCTCAGCTTCTTATCGTTCCAATCTGCACAAACTGTCCAATCCTACAATACATGGCAGACCTAAAAGAGAATCAGGCCTGGATGATGGAATGTCCCTTTCACATGCCTCTTTCTTATTCTTGGTTGTCCAAATACTCCACACGAGGGCTGGAAGGAAAGCTTCCCAAATGTAGAGATCACCCAATCATGCTTCAGCTTTTACCACCCATACAAGGTTTAAATTATATTCCTCTATTTGCCTAAAGGTTTGCTAAAATCCCTTAAGCACATTTGCCAAAGACAATGAATGACCACACAGACACAATTTTTTATATTTGTTTTTTTATTTTATACAGTTCTGATAAGAAATTAGCATTTATAGGGGCACCTAATTCCTACCTGAACCAAGTATTAGATAATAGACCTATGTTTTTTTAGAAGGTAACCACAGGTCACAATTCATTCAAGAGAGGAAAAATTACAGTAAAGGTAGTTCATACAGTAGGAACCAAGAAAGTAGATAAAAATGAAGAAAACAACAAAAACTAATTACAAAGATGTTTCCAAAAATAAAAACACTTTAAAAATGTTTCCATCCAGCTGACAACCCTTAAATGCAAAGAACTAATCCTTCACAAATTGGAACAAAAAAAGAATGCAAGATGGGATGACGAAGTGATCTTCAAATACTCTCCGGTTCCCGACACTCCAAATAGACCATAACATCGTAAGCAGTGACAACTTCCAAAGCAGCAGTTCAACAGTCCATGGTTTACTCACATTCCATTGGTGAAGCACAACAATAGCATTCATTGGCTCCTCCCAATCATACTCCAACTACAAAATAGTATCATTATGATATAAGTAAAGACCCCACACTGTAGAAACAGATGAGCTATATCCTCTACCCCACATCCACGAAAAAACACAAAACACCTCCATATAAAACAAGTTCTAAAGAAAAGACCTCGTTGGTAGTCTGCCTCTACAGATTTTTCAAAGGAAAAGTCTAATCTTGATGGGAAACACCGGATCCCAAAAAGCCTTCCACCACCACATGTCCATGCCCCACAAACATCTCATGTGATAGGGCCATTCACCGAAAATAAATAATCCTTTTACAAATTGCGTAGAACTTGATCATCCTTCTCAGCACCTTTAAACTTTTCAAGGACAGTCAACAAGTCTCTTTAACTCAGTCACTTCAACATCCTTCAATCTTCTTCCAAAGGAGAATGTCCAACTGTCCAAAGTGGTAGAACTATCCCCATAGAAACTAGCACAAGTATTCTTATTCATGACTAACCTGAATAAATTGGGAAATCCCAACTCTGAAGGTCCTCCATCAGCCCAACTATGCTTCCAAAACAATGCATGTTGCCATTGCCTAGGACGATAGAAGAGGAAGATGAAAAATAAAAAGGAATGCCAGTTAAGGAGGGTTCCCTTCCATATCCTTAAGAGTTGGCTAGATCCCCCTAATGTCTTTAAGTTCTCGGAGGCTTCCATTGATCTTATACTTAGAGCAAATAACATTACCACGTAGCCTCCATAACCACTTGGCTAACAGAGCATTATTCATTTGTTCAATAGGAATGAGGCCCATTCCCCCTTTGTTGATGCTTTTGCAAGCGTGGTTCCATGTAATCAAATGAAGGCCCTTACTTCCCTCCTTGCTGTGCCACAAGAATGAGGCTTGTAAACTCTCAATCTTATTACAAAGTACAAACACACTTAGGTACTTTGAGGATGAACATATGGTAGAGAGAAATACTCTTCAGCACATTATGCAGCAAGATCCACCTGCCCCCAGTGGACAGCATTCTCCCCTTTCACCCTTGCAGCCTCCTTTCCACTTTATGAATCGATGGCTGCTAGTTGTTGGCCTTGGTCCCTTTATCTGATAGCGGAAGCCCCCAATACTTCAAGGGAAAGGTGCCCTAGTGCATGCCAAAAAGTCTCTGTAACTTATCCTTGGTATCTGTAATGATGTTGACCTCCAGTATTTCACATTTATTCATGTTAAATTTAAGTCTTGTCATTGATTTAAGCAAATAAAAAATGGAGTTTAATGCATTTATCCAAAGAAATCAAAGAAAACAGCAATGTGTCATCAGCTAATTGCAAGTCAGTTTAAAGTAAAATTATGAGTCTAATGCATTCATCTAAAGAAACTGAAGAAAACAGAAATGTGTAATCAGTGAATTGTAAGTCAGTAATATGCAATAGGTTAGGACCAATGTCGATTCCCACAGTAAGCTGAGTCTGCAGTGTCTAGCCTCACATCATACTTAAAGACTTGGCTGGTCAAGTCAAAAAGAAGGGGAGACAATGGATCACCATGTCTAAGTTCTCTTGAACTGCCAAAGAATTCAAAAGATTTACCATTGATATCCACAGAAAACTAGGTTGTACTGATGCACCATTGGATCCGACTGATCCAAACATTAGCTACATAATCCCACTCAAACAACTCCAACTGACTCTATCATATCCTTTCTATCATATCCCTTCTTGAAATCTAGTTTCAACAACACACTCTTTCTTCTTATATTTCTAATCATGAACTTATTCAAAAGCTGCCATGAAGTTGTCAAGGATGTATCTCCCCTTGATGAATGCCAACTAGGACTCACCCAACCAACTTTACCATGAGCTTACTTAATCTGTTAGCAAGAACTATAGTAAAGATTTTGAAACAACAACTGAGGAGACTGATGAGTCTTAGATCCTTGATACTAGAGACACTCCTTGGGCAACAAAAACAGTGTACAGGTATTGAGGATTTTGATGTACTGAGGTAGCCTTCAATATCCTTCACTATTGTCATAAAGTCACCATTAACAAAATTACAACACTTTTGATAGAACTCTGCAGAAAACCCATATGTACCAGGAACCTTAAAAGGATCCATCTGAATAGTATTCCTCTATGATTGACACCATCAGAGAGTCTGCCTCAGTTTAAGTGAGCTTATTAATCGAAATTCAACAGTGGCCTCCAATGACCATCGCCTCTAAAGAGGAGTGCATAGTATTTTACGGCAGCCAAGCCTATCTGATCAATACCAACTATAACATTGTCACTGAAACTTAAAGAATCAAGGACTTTCCTTTTGTTCCTGAGCGAAGTATGAGTATGGAAGAACTTAGTATTCTTGTTTCAAATCGACCAATCTTCTCTTTGGGTATCAAATAAAAGACCTTAATCATTGATTTGCATGTACCATTCAATCTTAGCCCACATTTCATTTATTTTGCCAACTGACTGCCTAGCAAAAGTAGCAGCACAGACTTTTAACTACTTCCAAATCAACTTAATTTTTTTTTACAAAAATATCAGTAGTTGACACCCCTGGTTTACCAACATTCCACCATTGTTGAATGTAGTCTTCAAAATCTTGTTCTCTGCACCACACTAATTCAAATCAGTACTTCCTAGCAGCTGTTTGAAATGGAGCATGCCAATAGGAGAGTAATCAGACAAAGTTATTGGAAGGTGAAGCTTGTGGGACATAACATCTCATACCATTTAGTTGATATGAAGAACCTGCCATGTTGCAATTTAGCTCAAGAGTTTTTTTTTCCTTTTTTTGAATGGTCAAAAAGACCAAATTCCTATTGTGGCAAATTAAAGTAACAAAACTCGGTGATCATAGAAAGGGGGTAAAATGTGGAAAGGAAAGAAACAAGGGGGCGGCCTCTGCTACCGAGGTAGTAGTAGAGTGGAAGCACATACATTACATAAAGAAAGTACTGAGAATCTGGAAGTTATCCTTAACAGTATGTAAATCCATAAAGCGTCCTGAGGAGGCCAGCAACCAATCCTTGGTGAAAGTATACATGCGATATAGAATCAGCTAAGGTTATTAAACCGCTATTCAAATATGCGAGTATTCCCCGTACGCCAAATAGACCACAGCATGGCCGGGAGATTCAAATTCCACACTACTGTCTGGATCAGGGATTCGGCCCCGGCCAAGCTCGTAGAAAAGAAAATGTTACCAATTTCAACCCATGCAATTTTCCAACATTTAAAGATAACCAGCCACAAGTAATTGATAATTCCACACTTGATGAAGATGTGATCCATACTCTCCTCCTTGAAACCACATAATACATAGCATGTAGAAATTGTAGGAAATGCTATGTAAATGACCCCTAATGGGAAGGCAATGTCTGGCAATCTTTACTAGAAAAATCTTAATCCTGGTAGGAGCCAAGTGCCCCCAAATAACATGCTGGTAGTCCAATGGGGAGAGGTCAAAAAGAATTTTTCAAAAAAAATAAATAAATAAAAAATGAGGTTTACATGGTCAAAGTGATAGGGTAATCTCCATGTTGACACTTACAAGATATGTGAAGCTAACCTTGTAAGTTTCAAAATACACAAACCACACCAACTTAGCTAATACTCCTATAAAATACCATCTATTTTCATAGTTGTCAAAGGTAAATCACAAAATAAAATTATTTTCCAAAAACAACATGAATTTTCTTAATTTTTAAAGTTTGAGGTTACATCAGTTGATATGAGATAAGGGAATGCCTGAATGAGCTAACCCCTAATTTTAACAAAAGAAGACATCGAACGGAGGATAAATCTTGGGTTCCCAAAATGCTTTTCAAATATTCTTTTGTTCTGTGTGTGCCAAATTGACCAAGGCATGGCTCTCCATAAAACAAGGTCTGAATCCCAAGGGTTCCAAATTGGCCAATCTTGCAAACGTGAAATAGTGCTATCAGGTTCCTTCCACTATAGCTTCCAGCTTTTGATAAGGACTCTCCAAAGAAAGATTATAACCCCTTGAACAAATAGATGATCTATAGTTTCATCCTTGCTTAGAATAATCTCCCAAAATAATTACCATCCAACTAATCATAGAGAAAGAAACATAACCGTTAAGTATGACTTTTTATCTTGATTTTCAACATTTTAAGAAACCAGGGAAAGGTATTGGACATAAACATTTCTTTATAGCGTGAAAAGAAAAGTAAGAACATGAAGCTTGTACTTTGGTAATATTGATGAATTTAGTAAATAAGAGACCCTGAGGAATGCCACTCTCAGGGGCTCACATATGACATAATAGCATGGATGTCATTTAAGAGCATTAGAATACAATTACTCATTAATAATGTGCCATGTACTTAATACATTACATGTAAAAAACCATGTTAGAATTACCTAGCACTGCTGACCATAGATGTCCAATATGGGCAATGGACAACAACATAAGGTACAGGGGTAAATATCCAGCCTCCTTTCCCTCATTGGATCTTTGAGTGTAAGAGAAATGTTGTCAAATTGATACATGCTCTAACATGTGATGCAACTTTGGAACACATCGCCGAAATAATGGCTCCAGATGAAAAGAAGAAATACTTCTAGCCCACCTCTGAGCATCATACATTTCATTCCATGCCTGCACAATCTCATAAATCTTGAATTCCAAACCTGAAAGTGAAGATGTACTTATGAGTAATATAGAAAGAGAAAAAAGGTTAAGGAAACAATATTCAGCAACCTAAATTACATCTACCTTCTTGGGTTGTTTCATTAGAACAATGGTTCTTTATCATCACAGCCAGATCAGTTGGAGATGCCCCTGCAAGTTTAAACTTTTCAATAGATGCCTCCAAACATTCTTCCCAGATAGGAATGTTTAGTCTGAATTCCACTATAGATCGCTCATAGAGTATAGTGCCCCATAGTACATGGATCTGTGATCTCATATTTGATGCCTTCTCTGCAGCTTCATCAGTAGATACTTCTTTGAAGAGAGCAGACAATCCCATTGCCTGCAGTAACAGTTTTTCCTTGTTAGGCTTAGAAAGATCATTTAGACGCTTCTCTTCCATCTCCTCCCACACCTGAATTCCTTTCTCCATATTGTCCTCAGCATTGTTAAATAGCTCCATGACTTCAGAAGATGGCCCATCCTCCAAATCTATCTTGCTTCCAACTGCATAACACCAAAAAAGCTTTGCCTGCTCAAACCGTCGCCGTGCAAGTGCAAGAAAACCTTCAAAAAGTCGGGTTTTAATTTAACAGCATCTTGAAAACATTTTCCTGCTTTGATATATTCTTTCTTGGCATATTCATATGCAACTTTGGCCAGATCAAGTCTCACATCCTGGAGAGCAGCTTCAGGTAAGACCAAGGACTTTCGAGCATGGGACATATGAACATTTCCCCAATTAAAAAGTGCGAGAGCGAGACAACTCCCGAAATCTTGTTTCCGCCATGCCAAAAAGTTCTTGTGCATTTTCACTTGTAACCGTATCCTCTATTGCCTCAGAGTATAGCTTCATCCCAAGCTCATGAAGATCCAGATATGCATCAGAATTGAAGCCAACGTGATTTTTGAACAGCTGAGCAAACTGCTGTATCCATTCCTCAATGCATAAGGTGCCCTTTTCGCTTGCATTATGGATGCTTGCACTTTCACAAACTACATTTTGGTCATGGTCGCAACCTAGATTTGCATTGGAACCTTTTCTCAATCCCCCGTACAAGGATGTAAAAAATGGGTCCTGCTCAGGATTGACTTGGGTTATATACAACCTGAATGATCCCTGTGGATCACTGGATTCTTCAGCCCATCTTAATTCTTCCGAAGTCGTAATTGTCACCAAGTCACCCTCTTTGTCTTTGAATTTCACAAGAACTGCGTTAATGCTTGAAAACCGGTCTCTGACCATTTCTCTAAGTTGCAGGATGCTACAATTACGAGGAATCTGAGCAACTCTGATATCCTCCCCTAGAACCAACTTGACCTTGAAAGTTTCCACTTTGAGATCCTCCTTGCTATTCTCCTCTACAACAGTTTTATCTGTTTCTATCATCACGTCATCTGCACGCTCCTCAACCACTACCTTGTCCACAGCCTTGTGACTCTTTTTCTTCTTCTGTCTATTCCTCTCTTTTACAACCAAATGCTCTGAAACTGGATCATTCAACCTATCATACACATTAATTCCCCGATTAACCATCTCTTTTCTCACTCTCTCAGATATGTCCAAGGCAGCGGCATTGTTTGGCTCCGCAGCAAGAACCAAATCAACATCGCTCACTGCAAAATCCAACCGGTCGAGGGCCTCATAGCACCTAGCCCGCTTCAGGAGTGCCTTACTGTGCTTAGAGGACACTTCAAGAGCCAGGTTACACTGCTCGACAGCACGACGGTAATCTGGTGGCTCCATCTGCATGTAGCAGGTAGCTAGGTAGCTTCGTATCAAGGCAATGTCGGTGTGCCCACGAGGAAGCAGCTTGACGGCCTTCTCATAGGTTAGAACTGCTCCCTTGTAATCTCGTTTCTGGAAGAGCATGCTCCCCTCCGTCTTTAGCTCCTGGGACATCTCAATGAATACGTTGTCGTCCGCATCAAAGTTCCTCCTACTTAGGATCTGCTCCTCTGTGGGGAAGGCGTGTTTGGGGCCAGCGCCATTGTCCTTGGTGCTGGAGCTCTTTTTCCTGTTCTTCCCGATGGGTTTCCCCATCCTAGAAAATTCCAACTGCGATTTCAATGGAACATTATAGATCTCCTAAATTAGACACAAAAAATTACAAAGTAAACCCAATAAAAGGAAATTTATACTTCGTTCCGAAGAACTTCTTATTTTCAGAAGCAGAATCTGTTTGGATTATTTTATTTTGACAAATGAATGAGTCCTTGTCGCCAGCACGGGGAGCTCACCGACACGGAAGGGGAGTGCTCGCGGAGGGGTGGAGGGCTGCTCGTGGAGTGCTGCCCGCGGAGGGGCGGAGGGGCGGAGGGCTGCTCGCGGAGGGGCGGAGGGGCGGAGGGCTGCTCGCGGAGGGGCTGAGGGCTGCTCGCGGAGGGCTGCCCGCGGAGGGGCGGAGGGCTGCTCGCGGAGGGCTGCTGGAGGGCCGGAGGGCTGCTCGCGGAGTGCTGCTCGCGGAGGGGCGGAGGGCTGCTCGCGGAGGGCTGATCGCGGAGGGCGTCGCCGACGCGGAAGGGGGGGCTCGCGGAGGGGAGAGCTTCGCTGGGGAGGGAGTGCCGGAGGGGGGGGTCGCGGAGGGGAGGGCTTCGCCGGGGAGGGGGTGCCGGAGGGGGGTCGCAGAGGGGAGGGGTTCGCTGGGGAGGGGGTGCCGGGGGGGAGGGGGTCGCAGAGGGGAGGGGTACGCTGGGGAGGGGGTGCGGCGACGTGCCCCCGGTTAAAGACGTGCCCCGGGCCCCGGCGTCGCCACCCCCCGTACAAGGCAAACAGGACGCGCGGCGACGTGCCCCCGGTTAAAGACGTGCCCCGGCGTCGCCACCCCCCGTACAAGGCAAACAGGACGCAAATAGGCAGCCCGGACGGCCGCCGTCCGCGGAGAGCCCCGTCGTCTCCGTCTTCGCGGTGGCGGATCCCCGCCACTCTTGCGCACCCGCTGCCCCCCCCCCCCGGCGTCGCCGCCCTATATAGACCCCGGGGCGCGCAGACAGACCCCTCCCACCGCCGAGACGAGCAACGCCGTCGACCTCTCGGAGCCGCTCATCTCCTCCTCCAGGGGACAAATCAACCCTTGCAAATGGCTCCGCGGCTGACCGCCCTGGCTCTCGCCTTCCTCGCCATTGTCGGGTCAGTAGCGGCCCAGCCCCCTACCTCCAGCCCCACCTCCTCCGGTGCCGCTCCCACGACGGTGCCCGCCCCTGCAGGCTCCACGGCAACACCGGACTCCGGCGCGAATTCGCCCGCCGGCACAGCTGATGACGCCGCCGCCGCCGACGTGGTGCCCGCCGCCGCCGCACCCGCCGGAGCCGATGTCGCGCCCGCCGCCGCCGGTGACGACGTCGGTAACGTGGCGGGCCCCACGGCGGACGTTCTGCCGCTCTTCTCCCCCGCCGAGGCTCCCGTCGGCGGCCCGCACAGCGGCGCGTCGTCTGTGGCCAAGGCAGCGTCCTCCGTCGCCGCGGCGGTTGTCTTCGCCGGCGTTTCTTTCGCCTTCTGACGGCGTTCCGACGAAGGCCGTCCTTACCTTCTTTAACCGGGGGCACGTCGCAGGTTATGATAATACTTAATATGAGTTATGTTCAATTAAAAAATAACTAGAATACTAGCCGAGTGGCATGTTACTCAACTTGGGTTAATATAAATATGGTAAGGGTTAGGACATTCCAATTTGACTCTAATTAAGTTAGAAACACCATGTTCGGATTTTGTTCCATTGCTAATTTCATTACTTATATGTATTAGCAAATCACATATAAGTAATGATTTTTTTATTTGTAAATTTTATTTTTACCTTTTATTATTTTTATATACATTTTTTATAATTTTATAATTTTATTCTATTTATTTTATTTATATATTATATTTATCTAAAAAAATAGAAATAAAATTAAATAATTTCAATTTCGATTCTAATAAGCTATTTTTATAACTTATATGATACATTAATAGATTCTAAATCGCAAATCAAATTAGAATTTCAAAATATCAGAATTTATTTACACCCTTGGACCTTGTTTGGTATATTTTTATTACTATCAATTTTAAAATTAATATTGATCACAATCAATAAGAAGTGTTTGATTAATATTATAAAATTTAAAATTTATAATATAAACAAAAGTGTCGACTTGTATCAATTTTAATATTGATATTCTAATGTTTAGAAATATCAATATTAATGTAGTATCATTTTTGATACTCTAACCAAAAAGACTCTTAGCTTATTACAATCTTACCCGCTAGGTTAAACTTGTTCATTCTATGAAACACATCTTGAGCATTCAAAATAATTCATCGTCAATGTTTTGCTTGTATTTCATATGTTGTAAGTTGGTATTTTTTTCTTAATTTAATTCCAATCTTTGTAACAATTAAAACCATTTTCCATATTATTTAAATTTTTTGAATTGAGAAACAAACAACTAGGGGTTTGTTTGTTTCTTTGTTCATAACTTTTAAAAATTAATATATTTGTTTCATTTTAAAATGTTTTCAATTATCTTAGTTAATGTAAAGTATTGTATTTTTAAACAACAATTCTCATTTAAAATTGCATGAGGGGAGTGATGAAATTATTATAATGTTAAACAGATTATAATTATATATATGTATTGAATGATATATCTGCTTATATTGATTATTTTAGTGTTTACTTAAAATTATATCACTACTTATGTTATTATTCTCTATAACAACATTACATCTGAGAGTACAAAAAGTTAAACCATGCAATTTATTTTAAGAGATTTATTAAGAGATAATATGTGTTTAGAGGTTATTCAAGACATAAAATTAAACAATTTAAATTACAAATATGGGATCTAATCAGAGGTTTAGAGATATGTTTTGACCAATGAAATGCAGCATAAAAGCAATTAATTAGTATTCTACACCACCTACACCATGCTTGGGTAGAGTTTGATGAGTGAAGAGATGACTTTTGTCACTAATCTTGGGACAAGTCTATAATCTAAGAAAATATGGTTAGCATGTTTATGGGGTGCTCGGTTACATGATAAATTAGATTTTTGTTGCAACTTTATTTTACAGTAACAAAACTTATAAAAGAGATGTTCCACCATCATTACAAATTTATGTTTATAAAAATATTTTCTTTTTAGAAAAAGTTAAGTGAACCTTCTTTTTTTATCTAATCCTCCCCTCCTTGGCCTTAGATGATTTCTACTCTTATTTGTTATCAAAATCTCCTCACATGATTACTTTACTTTTCATTTTAATACAAATTTCTATCATGAAAACCTATAAAATTGTTTTCATGACAAAATTTTTTTTAGCAGTATATCATGCATGTATCAACAAGGTATTAGTGAGTGGAAATCCAAACTTGAAGTAAGTTTTAGGCAATAAAATTATACCTTTCTTAGACGATGAGAAAGAGACCAAAATTGTCACGACCCGGATTTTTAACATGCACAGCGGAAGATAATCCGGCGATGTAACGGGGAAGAATATCGGTTTGGAACCAAATAAAACTAAAATCACAATCCATAATCTCAATTCCAAACTTTACAACCTATTAACACAACAAACAAACATCTATCTAAACAAATTAAATAAATGAGTAATCCACTAGCTCTTCAAATTTCAAAACACCACTACGATTCTGATGCGCCAAACCTGCAATCTTGAAAATATTAACAACGGAAAGGGTGAGTCACCACAGATTCAGTAGGACTTACACCCGGACTACCCTACTATAATAATGATTCTCTATTGATATTAATGATAAATAACCTAAAAATTCATATTATAATACATAGAGTTTAAACTAGTTATATATCTTCAATAAGGGTGATTACAATGCTTTTCTACTACCCCATATGTCAACATAATTCCATATGCACTAAACTAACATAACCTTCACAAATATACTAAACTAGGTATGCATACACCACATAGACCTATCATAAAAAGAATGACCCATCTAAACACTAGCATGCATGCCAAAAATGCATAAATAAACCATTTGTCTGAGTAAGTTATATGCTCCACTTGGACATTGTAGCTAATGTCACAAAACTAACACCAGATCTACCATATATAGAAGTAACATATAGTAAACTAAATCCCATAGTACCCCTAGGCAGGGGAGTACTTAGGATAAACCGCGGTATCAGGGATCGATGGATGCTCCGGATTGTTCTAATTCATCTGCTGCCTATGGGTCACGAACTATAGTCGGGTGAAGTATAATTCCACTACAATGCAGCCCACTGCATACTACATCTCTCAAGATGAAAGCACATACATAACTCAGACAATCAACCATTTAAGTAACATGCCAAATGATAATGTAACCATGGGTTACATTTATGGACAACCATAGACCAATGCACCACAAACATGCATACCACATAACAGTTTAATACAACTAGAACAATCTAACCATATGATGCATCTAATGTAGAATCATGTAAGTTTACAAACTAACATACAAAGTGCATGTATTGACAGTCTCTACTATCCACAATCTATATGATACAAAACTAAATGATATAAACACAATACTTAACTCATCACATCGGTTTTTTAACAAATCAGAATATATATTAAAAATCACCGCATGCAAACATGCTAATCTAACTAGACTCAACCATAAGAAACCTAACATGCCAATTAACATACACTGATAATTGAATCAATCTAAACATGCATGATTGAACAAACTAATTTAACTCTATCTAAGCATGCTGATAAATAAAAAACAACCCAATAATTATATTTTATTGATCATGGTGATCTAACATATTTTACGGTTTAATCAAATATATATGAGTGCTAAGAATAGTCGAGACGCCTACCTTAACGGTAACGATGAACGGTGCATGAAATTCCAAAAGGATTGATCCGGGTGAAGAATATGCCGCGGTCATAATGGCCATGCAAATTTGAATCGAATTGGTATCTTGAAAATCCGTTGAAAGGAGAGAAATAATATAAGAAAGAAGAAATAGAAGAATAAGAGAGAGAGAGAGAGAGTGAGGCGACAGGAGAGAGAATATAATAGAGGAGAGAGAGAGAGATATACCGTGGCTGGAGGGGCAGCACACCGGAGGTGCAGACGCAGTGACGCGCGGAGGCAAGCACACGAGGATGGCCGCGGACGGCCATGCAGTAGGCGCACGGCGATGGCTGAGGGGGGGGGGGTCGGATCAATTGGGCGCGGCTGCGGCCGCGGGGGAGGCAACGTTAACGCTGCGGATGCCAACGTGGCAACGGACGGCGGCGATGAGGCGAGGCCGTAGGAGGCGGCGGCGACCAACGGGGAGGGTGGGCGCTGCCGAGGGAGGCGGCCGGGTGAAGATGGCGAGGCGGCCACGTCGCGACGGTCGCGGGCGGGCACGAGGTCAACCTCGGGGGGGGGGGGCGGTGACGTCGCGCGGCGACGATCAATGGGGGCCGCGGCAGCTTCGTGCACGGGCGGGAGGCGGCGGCCAACGCGCGCGGCGAGGGGCGGCGACCAAGGCACTATCGCGCGGGCGGCCGAGCGGTGATGAAAGAGAGGCGGACGACGGAGGGGACGAAGGAAGCGACCGTTCATGGCATCCGATCGAGGAAAAATCGGAAATGATGGGGGAGAGAAAATTGAAAAGAAAGAAAAACGGAAAGGGAGAGAAGAAGCTAGAGATAACGCTCATTAACCTCAAAATAATTATAATAAATATTATTTAATTCAAATAAATATTATAACGTCACAAAAATAAATCTTAAATAATTATACATATCTTGTAGCAAATAAGGTTAATTTCTTGTCCTATCAGCCCTCCCTGCCAAAGGAGGACCGCTTTAGTTAGTTTTTGTCAATTGTAAACATATTTTTATCTGCGAAAACATGCATGATTCTTTTTTTTCTTTTTCTTTTTCTTTTTTTACATCAGAGTGCGCCTTGTGCTATTACGTAGCGTCCAAAATGTATCCTTTAAAGAAGTGAAATAATTAAAGACATAAAAAATAGCTAATAACAGTGTAAAATGGTATTCTAATAAATAGTATTTCTCGAAGTCTCAAAATTTCCCTCTTTAACCTGACCAATGAATGAGGCATTTGGTTATATTTTATTTTTATATGATTTTATGACAAAAAATATGTCGTACAAACATGATAATTTTTAAAAATATAGATTATGAAATTATCATGTTTGACAAAATATTTTAATTTTTAAAAATGATAATAAGATGCATAAAAAATAAGAAATTCTATACGTTCATTTGTATATTTGTGTGGACGTAGAACAAGTAGTTAAAATTAGGGGCGTAAACAGAATACAATAATTTGAAATTTCTATTCGATTCCAATAAAAATTAACGGGTTTGGAAACTGTCTTTGTATCCTATAAGTTATCGAAATCGGAATCAAAATCGGAATCAGGTGATTCCAATAAATAAAATTTTAAAATATTATATCAAAATTTATTAATTATATGTGAATTACTCATGTATTTTTGAATAACAATTAATGTTTATTATTAGAATCAGAAATTATCGAATTCGATTCCGATTTCGATGACAGAATCGGAATCAGATCGAAATCGGAACATGGTGATTCCGAAATTATCAGAATCGAAATCGAAACATCTTAATCTTTATCGGAATCGAAATCGAATTTTGTGATTTCTCCAACCGTTTACACGCCTAGTTAAAACAAAAGGACGAATTAAAGCCGCAACCACAGCCAACTTCCATCAGCACCAGAATTTTATGTCCGCGCAAAGAAGAAAAAAGCCCGAAGAGAACCCCACTTCACAATCTTCTCTTGATCCCATAAATATTTCTACGGAGGATCATCATGCATGATTACATCCATCAAATTATCATTTTGATCAGATTTACACAGGGCCTTTGGTTGCGCGATAAAATTTTATATATTTTTATGATAAAATTTATATTAAAATAAATACGTGAACAACCGAATGACATAAAATTGTTATGTTTAAAAGGACGTGATGAAAAAGAGAGAGAGTACGTGCATATTATTATAAATCTCTAAAATTAAAATAAAATCATGTATTATAATGTAACCAGACTCCCTGTCTATGAAGAAGTACGTGCATATTTCTTACTTACTTGGTATATCTTACTTTTTATATGGTAACTTAAAAGAAAACTAAAAATTTGTTCCGTTGAAGTGTATAGATTTTTTTTAAAAATATGATTAGATATTTAATTTCATTTAAATAATTGTCCGTAAAAATATTATAGTTGTCTGTAATTTTATAAATTATATATAAGTTTCTTTTTTTCTTAATATACAATATATTGACGTGAAGCTGCATACATTTGGAATTAATTACTTTTTATAATTTTGAGTAACTCAAAGGCTTACGATTATAATTAAAATGATCTCGTGATAAAATATTATTTAGAGGCTATAATTTAAAAAAATTCTTTTAAAATATGTTTGAAATGTATAATAGATATATATGTTTATTTTAAAATGCTAACGAATTTTTTAGAATTTCAATCGATGGACTCTTTTTAATTTATCAGATATTTTATTTTACATAGTTTTGCTATAAAAATAAAATTTTAAAATTATTGACTATTTTATTTTGTATATACATATTTTTGATTAACGTCGTGATGTGCAGAAAGCGGTTATTTAGTGAGTAGTCAGACGTACATGAGTTCGCATTGACTTCCTAGACACATGCAACCAAAGTAGGTATTTCATTTTCCGGAAAAGTAGACTTATGCGTCTCATTTTACAGCGAACCAAACGCATCCGATAAGTATTTTATCTAGTTATCGTCTTATCGACTTCAGACAAATATGCAGTTACGAGGCTCCGGAATTTACACTTTCGAAAAGGTAAAACATCACGTGCCGCCGCCGTGCTTGTCCGGTGGTTTCTAACCGCCTGGACCGGTCGCTGATCCGGTGGACCGTCGGAGGCGGGTCCAAGAGTCCCGTAGTGGTAGTCTAGTAAATTTGTGAATGGTCAGTGGCAATTGGAATTACTTAGCTAGCCGCCTTTTATAGGGTGTTTGGTTGCATGATAATTTTTTGTACACTTTCATGATAAAAAATTGTATTAAAATAAAAAGTGAACCAACTCATGACATAAAATTATCATGTTTGGAGAGATGTGATTACAAAAAAGAGTAATTACCACACATGACCAAACAAAGTGGGAGACCACAAGAAAAAAGAAAGAGGTAAGACCCTCTTTTTCTTGTTTAAGAAGAAAATCACTTTTAAAACATAAAATTGTCATGATTACCAAACACCTCTTTTAACAAATTTTCTTACAATTTTTAAAAATTAAAACAAAAACCTTCATTGTTACGCAACCAAACACCCCATTATGCTTCGCCGCCGTTGAAGCAAGCAGTTGGACGCCGAATCCCTTTGCGAGAGGCCGCAGGCTGCCGACCTCTCCTCGAAGTGTCCGCCGGAGCGAGCGAGATCTGCTCTTCCGCGTTCGTCAAGTTCGCTCGTTCGCTCGCGGATCTCTTCCGGAATGGGGTTCGTTTCCTTCGTCGGAAGGGTGCTGTTCGCCTCCTACTTCCTCCTCTCCGCGTACCAGGAGTAAGCTGGTTCTTACCTTTTTCTTTCTCCGCCTTTGAACATCTGTTTGTGGTGTAATGAACAGTGATCTCTGTTCAAAGTTGGGTGATGTAGTGCCTGCCTTTTTATTTGGCAGATTTTTTTTTAACCTTGTGGAAGAGGAGTTAGGGTATCTGTCTATCTGCTGTTTGAATGATCTGGTTGGGTTGTTCAGTCGAGTGAAAAATTGTTTTAATCGTCCGGTTTTGTCGGCGTTTGAGATAGTTTACGTTTGTAGATGCATGGTAGTAGCTGGGAGATCGATGTGCGGTGTCTCTGATCTTTGAAGAAAAAAAAAACATGCCACAAATCTCATTTTGGATGGAGTGTTCTCACGTTTGCATTTATTCTTCGTATTGTCTCGTCGACCACAGTTCTCTTTTATTCCTGTAAGGATAGATTGATCATCAGATTCATCATATCCTCGCTTATTTCGTTCTTTCATTTTCCACTCAGTCTATTTTGGAAATCTTGAATTTATGGCTTCTTTCCTCTGCTTAAAGACCTTGCATTTCTTTTCTAGTAGGATATGGAAAGTCCTGCAGGATTGGGGGAAACAGGGAGTTCTAAAGATAGCAGGAATGCATTGTTTTCTCTCTCCAAACAAGGATTGTATCCTTGAATGTGAGTGGTCTGGTGGTCTGGAGAAACATATAGATTATTTATAGTCTACGCTGTATGTGATTTGCATTTGGAGCAAAATTAGTGGAGTGGGTGGGTGGACCACATCATAAAGTTTTTGTGGGCTAGAGGGTTTCTAAAAGTGCTTTCTTTTTGGCTATGGGCAGAGCTGAGTTATCATTTACTCAAACTCCAAACTTTAATTCCAAATGATTGGGGTCAGCTACATAGATTTGTCTTTTCCATTCTCCACAATCTTTCTCAAGCTCCTTCTGTATACCTAGCTCTTACGAGTCATACTGGACTTGTCTACGCCAAGTTAACTTGTGCCTACCTCTCCGCTTCCTCTGCACTGGCGACAGCAGGGTCTCAACTTATCTAATAGGTGTCTCCAGATGACGCTGTCTGACATGTCCAAACCAACGAAGTCTTATCTCCTTTACTATATCTCTAATTCTCGCAACTCTCGCTTTACCATAAAATAATGATGCACTTAAAATGAAGACCTATAGTTTTATGTTGCTTTTTAGGTGCTTTGGTTGCACAATGAACGGAAGGGCAGTGCATGAAGGTGGCTGTATTCTAGGGATCTTAGCTTCTTCCATCAAGATTGAGAATGTTGCTCTCCGAGTTATCTCAGTAGTCTTGACAATGTGCATGTTTTGTCCTTTTGGAAGGGTTTTGTAGCTCGACATTTTGCTGCTGTTGTTGCTTCTGCAAAATTATTCTCCTGTACAGCCTTTTGTTGTTACGGCTGTTACATTTTGTGCTTTTTTATATATGAATTTGTGCTTAAAATTACTTTCATAAAAAATTGTTGAGAAAGCGAACCTTCTTTGTGCCATCCCATGCAGCATATTTACTGAGGCTTTGGATTTCCCCTAAAGCAATTTTGGTGAATGCTTTTTGGTTCAATCACATGGTTATATGTAGGGGTGCAAATGAACCAATATACTGTACAAGTAGTTCGAAACTTGGCTCGATAAAATCTCAACTTGACTTGTTTATTATGTTAGACAAATAAGCTTGAACAAAAAAAATAAAATTCGATTCTTTAACAAGCCATATTTGTGCAGACCATTGCTCGACTTGATAAAGAAGTGAGTAGCTTGATTAACTATTCGGTTGAATATTCATTTAAAAAATAAATTATGGGTATTAATAGTTTTATTGTGTCACTTAAATTTATACAATAAGATAAAATAAAATTTACTTTGAGTTTAAACTTGGATTAAGCTTATAAATGAGCTCAGTGTGAGTTTCACAAATGAGTATGGATCAATATTGAGTTTTATAAACAAGTTCTATCTAGTTTGAACTCAAATTTGGATTGAACTTGAGTTAATTTGCTATTTGAGCTCGGCTCATTTAAGTAACGAGTCAAGTTTGAACAAGGATAGAGCCTGCTTGTAAAGACTCGAGCTTAAGCTCAAACTCGGGTAAAATAAATGAGCCGAGCTTGAACAACATACTACTCGGCTTGGTTCGGCTTGGCTTATTTGCTCCCCTAGTGATATGGGCATAGCCATTCTAATCAGTTTTGTACAAAGATTGAGAATGAAAGCTATGCTGCAAGAAAGTCAGCTTGAGATAAATTTCTATTGAGAGCACAACGAGGAGAGAAGGAGAAAGAAGAGCCGAGTGCAGGGAACACGGTTTGCAGAATTGGCCGATCTGAATTGGGATTGGCAGGCTGATCTGATCCTAGGGGGAAGCTTGATCCATCCTTGGAAATCCATTGTGATCAGCCTAGATTGGCTGGATCGGCTTAAGAATGAATTTGGCCAATCTGAGGCTAAACATGGTGGGATCTGCCTATCCTGGCAATCCCACCAGGATAGGCAGCTTGGGGCAATGGACCGCTGCGCCTGCATCTTCCCCATATGACAAAGTCATCGGAGCATTTGATATTGGGTTTGATGAACCTGATATCTTATATTTGATCATTTAAATGACCTAGATCCTCCGTCTTTGGATGGGAAAGATGCTGGGGTGATGGTGCCTCTTCCCCTTCTCCATCTCTTGGTGTCAATTTGGTCTTTCGGATCAAACCGTAGTAGGTCGATCTTCCATTCTGATTATTTTTTACATTTTTTTTCTGTTTTTGGAAGAGCTGATATGGGTCAATCCTTGATCGGTTTTTCTTACATTTGATCTGCTGATCCGGATTGTGATTGCGATTGGAATTGGCCCGATCCCAATTTTGATCCAATTCTTAACGAGGAAGGGAGGGTTTTGTAGTCGTGTACTTGTGCTTGAAAGATGTGTGTTGGATCCTTTATTTTGCTAACTATTCCTATTGTTGCATGAGCAAGGATCTTGTTTGATTTTGTCAGAGATGATGAATTTCTTATGTTATTCTTGACATGCGTATTATGCATAGTTGTCAAGGGGCCCGCCTAGGCGGCGCCTAGGCGACACCTAGGCGGCGCCTAGGCGACACCTAGGCGGCAAGGCGCCTTTCCAAGGGCGCCTTGCCAGGGCGCCTTGTCTGGGGCCAAAAAGGCGCCCAAGGCGCCAGCCTTGGCGCCCAAGGCGCTCAAGCAAGGCGCCTCGGGTATTTTTACATCATTAAAAAAAGTTTTTGAGGGGTTTTTCTCCCTTGATACCCCTCACAAGGGACACTTATTTAATGATAGTTATATACTTAAATTTTATAAAAAATTTTACCATCACTTATACTATTGCACATATATAAATTTTATAATCATAAATGAGCTATTTACTTAAATTTTATAAAAATTTATTTAACTTTCTTCTCTTTCACACACACATCATATTTACTTATGTGCATTGATAAAACACTCATATTCAATTATAACATAACAAATATAATTATATTTATGTTTTGTTTATATATAACAACCTCCTGACTCAGCCTTCCTTGAATACCGCCTTGACCGCCTAGGCGACGCTTAAGCGGCTGCCTTGTCGCCTAAGCGGAATCGGTACCCTTCAACGCCTTGGGCGCCTTGTCGCCTTGACAACTATGATATTATGTAACCTTGATTTTTTTTTCTGTAGATTCAGTGAATTTGGAGTTGATGGTGGGCCTGCAGCCAAGGCCTTCAAACCCCAGTTTGGCTTAATGACGAAGCATGTGCATACTCATTTGGGCTTCCAAGTGCCGGCAGTTGAGGTGACAAATTTCCTGGTTTTTGCCACATCATTGGCTTGATTTTACCTTATTGCCTGGAAGGAGTATCCTGAACTGAATTTCTGTTCTCCCCTTCGTCAGATAAAGAATGTGATTGCTGGCACCATAGCGCTTAAGGGACTTGGAAGCATTCTTTTTATCTTTAGCAGTACCCTTGGTGCAAATCTTCTGGTATGTGTTTGATATAGCTTTTGTGCATGTGGGACCCCGTTCAGCAATAGACATTGATATAGGCTAAATTGCAGGAACTAAACCATTTCATAACTAGTGTACTGATCTAAGGGCTCAACTTTGTAGCATGTACCAGTACATAATGCTTAAAAAATTATTCTGGAAACTCTTTATTAAGAGTTGAGAGCAAGGAAGGATGTATGGCTGGTTGGGAGTAGATGGTCCGCTTATGGATCGCCTAAAAAAGTTTTTTTTATGTCTACTATCATTCTAAACAAGAAAGAAGGAAACATTGAAATGCTACATTTAATCCTCTTCTTTATAATGTTTATATGTAAAATTGAACTACTACATCTTGAGCCTCTTTTACTTTTTGGATCCCTTATGCATTTAATAGAGAAAGAAAATAAATACTTGGGTAGTTTAATAGGAGGCAATGGTGAAAAACGTTATAGACATTTAAATTGATTATACATTTTTTGTTTTATATATTTTGACAATTTATGGGCATTAACTACCTTCTTTGAGTATTTAAAATAAAATTTATAGTAAAGTCTCTAAGATGGACATTTTATAAACTTTGATATAGTTGAATCTTTTAGGCCCTGTTTGGTATGGAGATAATCTAGGATAGACCTGGTTTATCCCTAATCCCATGTTTGGTACACATATAAAAATGGGTTTAACCTGGATTAAGTTAATCCAGGTTATCCCCAAAATTAAGGATAAGTGCAGGGATAAATCATCCCACCTAATATTTGGGATATCTTACTCCCAAAATAATATTTTGAGGATACGTGCGGGAAGGGTGGGTGCCGCGGGGGAGCATCCGCGCGGGGGGGGGTGGGGGGTGGGGGGTGCCGCGGGGGGGGGGGGGTGAAGGGGGTGCCGCGGGGGGACATCCGTGCGGGGGGGGGGGGGGGGGTGAAGGGGGACATCCGCGCGGGGAGCTCGGGGGGGTGCCGCGGGGGGACATCCGCGCGGGGGGAGCTCGGGGGGTGAAGGGGGTGCCGCGGGTGGAAATCCGCGCGGGGGGGGTGAAGGGGGTGCCGCGGGGGGAAACCCGCGCGGGAGGGAATCCGCGCGGGGGAGCTCGGGGGGGGGGGGTGAAGGGGTGCCGCGGGGGACATCCGCGCGGGGGAGCTCCGGGGGTGAAGGGGGTGCCGCGGGGGGGGGGGCTCCGGGGGTGCCGCGGGGGACATCCGCGCGCGGGGAGCTCGGGGGGTGCCGCGGGGGAAACCCGCGCGGGAGGGAATCCGCGCGGGGAGCTCCGGGGGGGGGGGGTGAAGGGGTGCCGCGGGGGGACATCCGCGCGGGGGAGCTCCGGGGGGTGAAGGGGGTGCCGCGGGGGGACATCCGCGCGGGGGGGCTCGGGGGGTGCCGCGGGGGGAAATCCGCGCGGGGGGGCTCGGGGGGCGGGGGCGGTGCCGCGGAGCTGTGGGGAGGGGCGGGGGCGGGGAGCTCCGGGGGCGGGGGCGCGCGGGGTGAAGGGGGGGTGCCGCGGAGGGCGGGGAGCGCCGTGGGGGGGGGGTGCCGCGGAGGCGGGCGAGACGGGGCGGGGTGAATGGAGGTGCGCGGGGTGAGGGGGGGGTGTGCTAAACAGTTTTTTTAATAATATTATAATATTTTTTATATTTTTTTGATTAAGTTGATTTAAATGGTTTAGTTTGATTTAAATCGGTTTAGAGGTTTCTCAAATCGAACCAAATCGAACCGAATGAGCTGGTTCGGTTTGATTTCTCGGTTTGAACCGTTTTCTATTCACCCCTAGTCAAGAAGGGGGGCGGGAGCACTGTCCGCCGGGTTCTGTCCGGAGGGGAGCCGGGTTGAGTTCCGTCAACATTTAAGTTTATTTTTATTTATATATTTAAATAATAGTTTAAATTTATTATATAAATATGTAAGTTAGTTAAGATATTTACAAATATGTTATGAGTAATAAAATAAGATAATATAAAAAATAAATATAAAAATATAAAATTTTAAGGTTATCCTCAAATTTATTGTTAACATACCAAACATAGGATAGGATTATCCTTAAATTTATCCTAAGTTAAACCAAACGTAATAGGTATAGGGTTAACCACAAGGATTGATTTATCTCTATCCCCATCAAACTTATCCCGATACCAAACGATGCCTTAGGTGCTGTTTGGTATAGGGATAACTTGGGGATAAACCTGGGATATCCTCTAAATTAAATTTAGGGGATATCCCACGTTTATCCCCAAAATTTTATGGTACCAAACAGGCCCTTAAGTTTATATTTAACCCAAAATAGGAACATTAAAGTAGATTAATAAGAATTAAGATTAAAAAAAGAATATACACCGAGATCAATTGATCTGGGGGCCACAACGAGCTGGATTGGCTGCTACTGCTGGTCCACCTGCTACGGGATGATCCAGGTCCTGTCTGATCCGATGCTATGCATAATTCATTTCATTGATTAACAGTACACCCCTTGAGATGTTTCTATCTCTATTGTGGGGGACAAAATGTATGTGGAAGGTGGACTAGAAAATTTGCTCCCATCAAGTTTTTTTTGGCATTTTGTATTCCCAAATGTCACTTAAAATTGCAATTTTTACATGTTCTATTGTCGTGTAGACTCTGTAGTTGTCTGAAGAGTTTTTATGTATTCGATAATTTTTAACTGCATCACAACCTTCATCTTTTTAAACATTCTATTCTGCAGGCACTTTATTTGGCATTAATTACTCCTGTTATGTATGACTTCTACAACTATGACATGGAGAAATCAGAATTTGTCCAACTCTTTGTCAAATTTACACAGGTCTGAGGGTGACATTACTATGCTCTAGCATTTAAGTTGAAGATCACATTACCTGAGCCTTTTCTGTCCCTTTTCCTCTGCAGAATTTGGCCCTCTTTGGTGCGCTTCTTTTCTTCTTGGATATGAAGAAATCTAATCTAAAGCGAGCGTCAAGGAAGAAGGTGGCCCCCAAAACAAAAACTACCTAGAAAGTTGATTGGAAAGAAGAGGGAGCTGGTGCCTTTTTAGTCAAATCGAATTTTCAGTGGAATGCCGGTAATTCAAGGGCAGGCATTAAAGCTCCTAGTCATTTTTTAGCGAGATTTATCACGTATCACGTTTCTGTATTGTTATGTATAGTATGTTCTCTTTTTTCTTGTGGGTTTTAGGATGGTGCCCTTTTCAGGTATCCATACTTTCATAGAACAAATTGAGCAACGTGAGGAATGTGGTGTGGGCCTCTCGAATTAGAAGTCTTATGTTCTTTGTTGCATGATAAAAGTGAATTTTTACAGTAAAAATTTATTTTTGTAACAAAATTTGTTAGTGTTTAGCAATCATCACAAAAAAAGTTACAGAATTTATTCTAGGGCTAAAGAATGAGACTGTTTAACATTTATTGTGGTTCGTATCATTTTTTTGTTATATACGGCCTCAACATCTTTTTGCTTGCATATTGTTATAAAATGTGATAATTTATGACTTCAGTAATTTTAGATTTTATTTTAATATATAACTTGTCCACTGGAGTTTATGAAAATTTATCTCGTAACTGCACACCTTATAATAAGTGGTTTGGCTGCAAGATAACATGAGTTTTCATTTGAAAAATTATATTTTGTGACAAACCTTGTTTAAAAAGTTTGGCAATCTTGGAGAGATTTTTTCTTGGGACAAAAGAAGAGGTCTCACCTTTACTCCTTTCTACTCTGCACTTATTTGTTTTCAAGCATATTATTTTTAGTTTTTACACTATTCTAAATTTTATTCACAAACATGTATAGAAATTGTCTTGCAACCAAATACTTTATATTATTTCATGAGAATAAATGAAGATTTACATGAGTATAGGTGCTGGTGTTTCAATGGTCGTCCCAACCTCTTAGAACTAACAAAAAAATTGAAAGTCATGTTTAAATAATTAGCAGACCGGAGGTATCGCTGTCCAGCGTAATTACTGAAATAGATCTTTCCGTTTCCAGGTACGGGAAAGCAATTTCTCTTGGTGGCGCAGAAATCTATTACCATCTATTAGAAATAAACGTACTCATTATTTGACAAGCACTTGATCTTATTTCTGTCGTGACATCTTATCTTTACTTGCTTCATCAGATTCCTCTCCTTCTATTTTGGTGGATTTGCTCTGCGCTCCTTTTTCATCCTTCTAGTTTAGCTCATCGATACTTTGGATTTGAACGTTTGTTCATCTACTTCTTATTTTGGAGCAATTTTGGGTGAGGGAGGGTAGAGGTAGGGTTCCCTCCTCCCTGATGTTTTTATATTTGTGCATATCGGTCTGCCCACATTTCATATTTTTGTTTTTCTATGTATTTAGGTCTTGTACCTTGTGTTTCTTTGGAATTGAGGTGCTTGACATGTGGGAGTTGTGGTGCTTGACATGTCTATCTTGGTGTTACTGGTCTGGTTTATTCATATCATTTGTCGTGTGGGTTTGTTCTATCTTATTGTCTTCTAATGTCTGTTACATAGCCGTTCTCTTTCTCACGAGATCATTAGATTGGGCATTATTCACATCTTTTTGGTGTGTTCAACCGGTTTCGGGACAGTTGTCAAACTTCTACTATGGAGTCCCTACTTCTGCCAATCAACCTTATAAGCACATCACTGTGCCGGTCGTGTCATGGCTATGTTCTAGTCGGTTGAAGATGATTTTAAACAGAGTTTCAGGAATCTTCTATGCAATCGTGTCTTTTTGTCTTTTCGTTTATCTGTCTTTGTAGTCTTGTTTATGCACTCTTGGTTTTGTTATATATAAAGTAGACAGTGATGCTTGTTCAAATTTTTTTATCTTTCAGTATTAATTTTTTACCCGATCACTTACACATATTCTGTACGTATTAAGTACCTTGAATCTGTTAGCTTCTGCATCCGAATTATTGGCATGGGTTGAGAGAGAAAACTTAGCGACGACGGGAAGTATGGAGTACTTGAAAATGATTGTGTACCTTAACATTAGGAGATGCATATGCGAGTTCAACTTTCTTCTTCGCCGGTCAGTCGATAAAAAAGAGTTTTTAACCACCACTTGCTAAATTTTTCCTTGCAACTAGAATATAACAAAGTTTGTGAAACAAAGGTTAGAGATGAGTGGAACATAGTAAATGTAAAAAGAATAACATAAAGACAGTAATTGAGTTAGAACTCACCAATTTTAAGGTTAGTCCTAACTGTTTTTTTATTTTTTGGATTAAATATGATGATGAAAAATAAATAAGAACGATGCTGAGACTTATTCTAAATGTTATGAGAACGAAGTTAAGAAAAATAAATCTGATTGAAGGTTAAGACAAGGCAATAATTGATAGAAATGTATGCCCTACAAGCCAATCATATATGATATGATTCAACATTTCTAGGAATATCTCATTCAATTAAATAGGCAAAACTTCGTTACTAGCTTTTATTAGAAGCTTATATCGTAATGAAGTCCTTGATCACATGCAATGATGATTGAATCATGATGAGATCATGATAATGAGATCGATCATCTAGAGATATGTGATCTAAATGTTCCTAGTCATAGGATCTTTGAGACGGGACATCAAGGATCCGGATAGACTGGTGTGTGTGATGTCT
This sequence comes from Cryptocoryne crispatula var. balansae, assembly GCA_036172225.1. Lineage (NCBI taxonomy): Eukaryota > Viridiplantae > Streptophyta > Magnoliopsida > Alismatales > Araceae > Cryptocoryne > Cryptocoryne crispatula. The sequence goes on from CM069925.1 coordinate 25,370,290, forward strand.
TCTCATGTGATGAGAATGACCGATCTCATTGGTCATCAGTGTGGGGACACTGAGATACACACATAGGTGCTCATTAGTGGAATGAGTTCACTGAACTGACCAATTTAGGAAAACCTGATCGGTATCATACCGAACTGTCTATCAGATTATTCTTACATCTCAATAGCACGGTTGGATCTTTGACCTGAGTCGCCAAAGATGTCTTGCCAGATGTACTATGTACTTTGACTGATGGATCACTTAGTATTGTGGTCCTATATAGTTAATGGATTGGGTATATGGGAAACCTGGTGGAGGCAATTGAGCGGACAATAGGGGATCGTTCACTCTCGGTAGGAGAGAGAGAATGTCCTACGGATAGTACTCTAAATCCTTGGCCAAGGTAGATAGGATTGTGGAACTCCCAATCCGGACCCGGTCCTTCTTCTTTCCCCCGGGTTGGAACGATGAGCGTCGCTCCTCCTTTCGGTTTCGCCGGTGGTGTAGGGTTGTGGTCGCCAGGAACCGCGGGTTCCGAGAGTAAAGGTAAAGAGACAATGTAAGTATTAAAGGAAATGACCGAACGTACTTAAGCGGAGAGATTGTGTTGGGGAGATTATGGGTTCCATCTTCTTCCTTTTCGGCCGGCCGAGAAGAAAGAGCTTGAAGCACTTTAGTTGTTCCTACAAAAACAAGTAATAGGGTGTTTGGTAACGTTCTTAATTTTAAGGCAACCTCGTTTTTGAAATCAAGATTATTTGACTTCTCAATTTTAGTTTTAAAATCAAAACAGTCTAATTATTTGGTGTTTGGCAAAATAATCATAATTTTTAAAAATTAAACAGTAGTGTTTGGTTATGACTAGCACTCTGCGAAATTCTCTCCAGCTCCATTCGCAGAGAGGACTCGTCTGCCTCCCTCCCCTCACGGCGGCGGCACTCCTCCGGCGGCGGCGCCCCGGCCCCCCCCCCCCGCGCGGTGCTCCCCGGCGGCGGGCGCCCCCGCGCGTTGTCCGCTCCCCGCGGCGGCGGCGCCCCCGGGCCCCCCCCCCGCGCGGTGCTCCCCTGGCGGCGGGCGCCCCCGCGGCGGTGGCGCCCCCGGAGCCCCCTCCCCCCCCCCCCCCGCCGCGCGGTGCTCCCCCGGCGGCGGGCGCCCCCGCGTTGTCCGCCTCCCCCCGCCACGGCGGCGCCCCCGCCGCGGTGCTCCCTGGAGGCACTCGCAAGGAGACAATCGCAAGGAGTCGGCGAGGGGGAAGACGACGATGGCGGGAGACGGCAAGCAGGTCGAGCGCGGGGGAGACAAGAGCGGGGAGACGGTGAGGAGGTCGAGCACGGAGGAGACGGCGAGTGCAGGGTGTCGAGCGCTTCTCTCTTGAAAATAAAACAACCATTACCTTGTTTTGTTTCCGAGGGAGAGATTAAGAGTAGGACTCTTCGTTTCTAAAAAAAAGAGAACGTTCCAAAAAAGTAACCAAACAGGTTCCTTTCTTCATTTTTAAAATTTAGAGAAAAAATAGGTAAAAAACCCTATCCAAACACCCTATAAGCCACGAAAACAAGTGAAAGTGGATTAGAACTAAGATAGTGAAGCATCTTGCAAAAGAAATGAACTAAAACCGCAAAAGGAAGTGGACTAACCGGATTGGGAATAACTCCCAACCCCCCTTTTATGTGTTTTTGGATGATGATATATGATGTTACTAAGTTAAATATGCATGTAAATATGATGATCTATGATGGAAAACATGGAAGCAAAGTAATGCTAGAAAGTGGTGGAAGAAAAAACGGGTTTCAGCTTCAAAAACGGCAATCTGGAGTCCCAGGCGACCCGGCAGGGAGGTCGCCTGGGCTACCTGGTAAACGGGTCACCTGGGCGACCCGGCAGGCGGGTCACTTCCTGCACCAAAATCCGGTTTACTCCCAGATGCTCCCGTGATGCTTTCGGATGGCTTTAGAAGCTTGATGACGACTCCCGGAAGCTCCTAGGATGTGGATGATGATTCCCCCTTTGATGTAGGAGCTTGAGAAGCTTCGAAATGGATGCCGATGAAGAAACGGGATGAAGAACGTCGATTTACGGAGGTGGATGGAAGTGGGAAGCTCTCAATCTCTTGGGCAATGAGAATTGGGGGATGAAAGATGTTTAGAACTCTCTAAGGCTCTCTCTTGGGAGCTTGGGACGTTCTCTCCCTTCTAACACTCTTCCAACCCTTGAAAAAGTGGTTAGGGGGTCCCTTTTTATAGGCAAAAGGGTCACAGGGGCATTTCAAACATAAAAAAACTTTTCGGAATCAGCAAGTGACCCGTCTGCCGGGTCGCCTGGGCGACCCGTCTGACGGGTCACCTGCGAAACCATAAATGTCATTAAATGTGCATGCGCCGAAAGTTGGTCGGCCGCCGTCCGGGGTCTGCTACAGTGGCAGGCGACCCGTCAGACGGGTCGCCTACGCCCAATCGATTCTGACCGTCCGGACGAGTGTGCGCCATTCACGGGTCACTTCGTACACTGTTTTGGCAGGCGACCCGCTGGCCGGGTCGCTTCCCGTACCTGTCCGGATTTGACGTCTCACCTACCACCGTCAGAACGGACGATTTGGCAGATGACCCGTCAGATGGGTCGCCTGGGCGACCCGGCAAGGGGGGTCGCCTGGGCGACCCGGCAGACGGGTCATCTACGCCCCCTCGAGTTCGCTTTTGAGCCGTTTTCTTGGAGATCCGGTTTGTTTATCGGAAAACTCGAATACCTTCTAAGAAAACGTGGATCTTAAGCTCCTCAAATAGGCAAAATTTGCGTGTCTACAAGGATAATTGGAAAATGAGTTTTTCAGTTGATCCATTCCTGAGTACAAGATTTCATAGAGTTGGAATATTTAGGGGTTGACAGTCAATGCCGAACCCCTGACCGACTGGGACATTGTATGAACGAGGATTTAAATCCATGTGGTAATTGATGATGGAAAGACTCAATGGATGTTATTTAACTCCCCAAAGTCATTTGGGATCATAGGATGTGGCTTGTACCCTTTATGATCAGAATGCCGTAAAAATTGTTATCGGATAACAGTTTTGATTTAATTTAAAGGAATTGTTCTTTTAAATTAATTAAGGCTTCAACCAAATTGACTATTGGGCTTAGTGGGTCACACACAATAGATCTGGTCAATAAGATGAGGGCATTGACACAATTTTATAGAAGTTTTGGATTTTTGTGAAAAATTCCATCTTCTATATATAAATGGCTTATGAAGCCAAACCCTAACAAGCCATAGGGCCGGAGCACGTCCCAAGCCTCTTCTCTTCCTCCTCTCTCCTCTAGAAGGCGATCTCCCATGGTCAAGCTTGTATATGAAAGATTTCTGGAGGCCCGAAGGAAGAGAGAACTCGTCTATTGAAGCAGATCGTGTCGATACCGCTAGAGACCGGACACTTGAACGGTTTTCAGCAAGGAGGAATGTCATCTCTTCATCCATGGTGAGGAATTTGAGAAATCCCATGAGGTACTCTCGTTCTACTTCATATTCGGTTCCCGGTTTTACTCGTTCGGCATCGATCAAGTCAAAGATCATGGTTTTATGGAATCAAAATTTTTCCGCTGTCATGTATTGATTCCTTACAACAATCGGGTTGGACCGCTTCAGAATATGTCGGTGCAACTTTGATGCAGAAGCCACCATGAGTAGTTCAGAAGTCAGAATGAACTCCTGTTTGCTTGAACATAACGATAACTCATCAAGAGTGATTTTATGAATGGTGTTTTGGTTTAATTCACCGATAAGAGGGTGATAATTGACTGAGAACTCAACGCCAGAAAGGTGTAGAGTCTGGATACGCAACGTTGGTGCAGAAACCCCCACGAGCCGAGGAGACGTTTGAATCAAGCTCTGTTTGTTGAAGATCGAAGAACATTGAACTAGGAAGAATTCTTCTAAAGGAGACCTAGCCGGAATAAACCTGGAGAAGTATGTGGAATCTAAAGAATAGCAAACAGCACCGTGGAGCGCAAATCAGACTTCTCTTTCTTTAGATTGACTCCTTTGCACCAGGGCGAGGAGAGGATGATTGGAAGAGCTTAGGACAAGCCTAGGGTGGCTGGAGGATGTAGGATTCAACATTTGGTTGTTCAAATAAGTCTCCTTTTATAGAGGATGTGAAACAAGTCAAAAAATAGCAAGTTTTGATATACATAACCATATGTTGGATTGCTGCTATTTGATGGTGATAATTTTCATCATAAAGCTTCTAGACACTCACTCAAATGATATAGAGGAGGAAAAATAAGGGGAGGTCGTGACCTGGTTCAAGGCAGTGCCCAAAGAGCTGGGCGTACATGCCATTAGTCTTGATCGAAGACACGTGCGGACAAAATGGCCAACTGATTTCCATGGGACACTGCAGATAAACAGAATATCAGAATTTGATGTTGTTTATTGCAAATAAAAGTTTATGAGCTAAAGAAACTCCTTCTTCAATAAGATTAGGTAGAAAGCGTTCCATATTTTATGCATAGATACCGAAATATGACATATGGCGGGAATAATAAAGATCTGGTTGCAATCGGAAAGATGCGGCATGATGCATAATGTATTCAGTTCTAAAAACTTGATTATAACTCTCAATGATTGATCATTATGCATCGGTCATCGAGGTGGTTTTGTGTATCTACAATTAACATGCGACTTTTGCTCGAGGGATATGATATTGTTCAGAAAAGTTATGGTTGTACCCGAAGAATCCTCAGCTCATCTCCAAAAGTGATCTTGCTTAATTTCTATTGATCCAATTAAAGATGTTGCCAATAGAATAAGAGTCTTAAACTTTAAATCACGCCAATTTTGCGTGTCTACAGCTTACTTCGCCTTGATTTCAGCTTTGTAAGCCAATGGTATGTAGCATAGCAGAGTGAATAGTAAAGATGTGTAGTGAAATGAAATAGATTGTAATGGAATCTAGTGGAGCGAAATAGTGATGGACTTAAAATGTGACATAAAGGTGTATATATAGATATGCTCATTAACCAAATTTGGTAGAGTGGATCTCCTCAAGTTCCTAGGATCCCCTCAATGTTTTATGAAGCCTTCTTATATTTGATTGGTAAAAGGTATGCCACGGGCACGAGAGAGATAACATAAAAGAGAAGCCAACCCCAACATGGTGGGGAGTCCCCGAATCGCAGATTCGTAGGTTCATCATTAACCAAATACCCAAACTTTGCGGTGTTCTTGTACTGTGATGAGATAAAGTTTAAAAAAAGAATTTGTTTAAAAAATAAAAGAATACCAATCGAGTATATTCAGGTTCTCAAATTCATTTAAGTTTTTCAAAAAAACTTGATTTAATTCAGAATGGAATGACCTTTGATTCCATCGGGTAAGCATTAAAACACATTAAAAGATCACAAAGGCATTGAGAATTCTATGAATTGCATCTCTACACCAAAACATAGCACATGCCGACTAGGATGGCCAAGTGAGGTAAAGAATCATGATGGGGCGGGGGACGATCAAAGATAAAATGGAAGCCCACGGTGGGATGGAAAATGGGATGATTGCCATGGTGGGATGAGTGAAAATATAGCATGGTGAGAGGCCATAGTAGGATAAAGATGAAATACACGGTGGAACAAAGAGGTCACCGTGGTGGGATAAAAGATATGGTGGAACAAAAGACATGGTGGGGTTATAGAGAAGATCAGAATTGGAAGATGAATGATGAGGAAGAAAAAGACATGGTGGGACTTAGGGAATATGGTGGAGAAATGTTGCAAAAGATGACCACGGAGGGATGTGGATGCGTAAATGATAAGGAAGATGCAATGGAAATGATGTAGGCATTGTAGCATACAAAAATCTATATGATGCATGTTGGGAAAAAAATCAAAAATTATTTTAGAAGATAGTTGAAGATATATATTGTACAATAGAGGTCAAGATACCCAATTGGGAACCAGTGTCCCTCAATATTTAATTTTGGGCTATCCACAAGCACGAAGAATGACGAACAATTGTGGATTTTGATGAAAGGGATCTTGGGTTCGGTCTTATTCGCACTTATAGTCTTCAACATCAATGCATAAATAAATAGTAATGCACCTAATATATGTTAAGAAGGGAAATGGTAAAAGTGAGACTGCTATGTGATGACATGCATTCTCACAAAAGGTTCATGTGCCTTGATGAGGACACAAAATGTTGTTGCGAAAATCTTGGAAAAAGCTCCTTAGCAAAGTTAAGATTGAGGTTATGGTGACACCTCTTCTAGAGAAATCCCAGGTGAGGGAAGTGGTAAGCATCGCTTTGTTGTGCAAAGTCCTCTATGGTAGTTCTTCGTGCCTGAAACACTTAAAAGAAGAGATTAGAACTGTAATATAGCTTATCTCCTTACATAGTAAGGACTGCATTTGATAGAAATATGTGCCCTACAAGCTAATCATATATGATATGATTCAACATTTCTAAAAATATCTCATTCAATTAATTAGATAAATATTTAATAATATCACTTATTAAATGCATATATCATAATGAAGTCCTTGATCATATACAATAATGATTAAATCATGATGAGATCATGATAATGAGATTGTTCATCTAGAGGTATGTGAGCTAAATGTTCTTACTTATAGGATCCTTGAGATGTGACATCAATGACCCGGATAGACTACTACATGTGAGATCTTCTCATACGATGAGGATGATTGATCTCATTAGTCATTAGTGTGAAGACTCTGAGATACACATACATGTGTTCATTAGTCGAATGAGTTCACTAAACTGACCAAATTAAAAACCCTACCTAGTATTATATCTAACTATCAATAAGGGTTTTTTATCATCACGGTTGCATGGTTGAATCTTTGATCTGAGTTGCCAAAGATGTCTTGTTGTGCGGAACTTGTGCTTTGACCATTGACTTATGGATCACTGTTTATATAGTTCAGTATAGCGATGGATCAGGTACAAGGAAAACCTGATTGAGACAATTGAGCAGACAACAAGATATCATCCACTCTCAGTAAGTGAAAGTGAATTTCCTATGAGATAGTACTTTAAATCCTTGGCTAGGGTAGAGAGGATAATTAGATAAAGAGTTTTCTAATTGATCAAATTCTGAGTACAGGATCTTATAAAGTCGATATATTAAAGAGTTGATAGTCAATGCCATACTCTTTTCCTATCAGAACATTGAATAGATGATGTTTTATATCTATGTGGTAACTGATGATGAAGATACTTAGTAGAGATAAGATTATCTTCATACCTAGTTGAGATCATAGAATATGGCTTGTACTCTTCATGATTTGTATGCCGATTGATTTGTTATCGTATAATGAATTTAATTAAATTAAATAATTTTTTTTATTTTATTTAGGCCTTAACCAAATAGGTTATTGGACCTAATGGGTCACACTCATAAAGACTTATCCATAAGTACATGGGCAAAGACTTAGACTTTTATGAAAATTCTCAAATTTCTTATAAATACTAATGGTTTCAGCCAAATCCTATCAAGCCAATAGTGAAAACCACGTCCTTAGCCTCCTCCTCAGCTCCTCTCTCTAGAAGGTGTCTAGCCATCCATGGGCAATGGAGCTTTGTTCGGGAAGAGTTTTCGAAACCAGTGTGAAGGGAGTACTTACCGTAGATGAAGTTCTTGGAAAAATCGCAAGAGACCGGCCATTTGAATGGTTTGAAGAGCTTCAAAAGTTCTTCTTCTTTCTCTCCAATAGATTAGATGAATCCATATCAAGTATATCTGAACTCGTTTCGATCAGTTTTCAGTTTTCGTTGTTCGGTTCCGATTGATACAAGTTCAACATGAACTCATAAAATTTGTTGCTTCCGTTGTACCAACATTTTTAAGACAATTTCTTAACGCATTGACCCTCGTCAAGAGGAGATAGCCTTCTTAAAGGTGTAAAAACAAAGCAAGAAATATGCGATGAAGGAATCGAAACACGAGAGATTTAAAGTAAATATGAAAGTAAATATGAAAGTTTAAACCAAACATGGTTATGAAAAATTTTGAATTACAATTTTTTTGTAGTTTAAAAATATCCACTTTTTGTAGTTTTAAAAGTATTCAATTTTGGTAGAATATTTTAAAATAATTAATTTTTTGAAGTTTTTTTAAAAATAATTATTTATTTTTTTAGATTTTAAAAATATTCAATTTTTTGTGAGAGAAATAAAAGTATTGACAGAAATCTTCGCCACTCAATTGTTATTCTAAGTTCATTAATTTCTTTTCATTCGATTTGAACGTTTCTCCTCGAACTGATATACTTTGAGTGGTTATTTGCTCCAATTAAGTCGTTTTAGAACTATTCCATTAAAAGTCCATTTAGATCCCGTAAAGTATGACGTTGGCATCAACATTTCCCAAAAAGTTGATTATCACGTTTGTTTGGTCACGTATGATATTTTTTTTCTTGGCCAACAAAGTCACCGATTCCCCACGTTTCGATGGGATGAAAAGTAGAAAATGTTAATTAAAAAATATATTTTATAATATAAAATTATGCAAATCGATATAAAAATATTTATAATATAAAATAAAATATTTTTTAAAAAATAAATATTTATGGACAATAAAATTTTGAAGTAAAAAATCTAAAAATGTATTAGACAATCTACTATTAAATTTTTTTTATAATTTAAAATTAAGTAAATAGTTGATGTCATTTTCAAAAAATATATATTTTGGGAAGTAAAAAATAAAATATATGTATATTATTTTTCATAAACATCTGATTTACTGTAAAATATTTTGGTTGTTTTCCTTTCTCGTGGCATAAAAAGATGGAATCAAATTTTTTAAAGAAATCAATTTTCACAGTAAAATATATTACCGAAAATAAAATTTTTGGAAAAAAATTTATTGTTTGATTTAATTTAAAATTATTTTTAAAAAATATATGGAACAAAAATGTGTGGTTTTTTATATTATTTTATAACTCCCACTGTATCAAATTCCAGAACATTAAAATTTAGAGAATGATTTACAAATCTCCCGAGTGAAAAATTTTCAAGAAAATAATTTATAAACCACCAAATAAGAGAATATATTTTGGTTTTCTTAGGAAAATATTTTTTCCAAACATGATAATTATATAGTTTTGACTTTAAAAAATTATCGTGTTGATACTTGTGATGTAATTTTTTTTCATGAAATCGTAAAAAAGTAAAATGTAACCAAGCACCTCATTTGGTGTTTAATAAGGTATCCATTTAACAATTATACACATAATATATCAATGTAACGTTTCCTAAATATAGTTGAATATCGATATTAAAATCCAGATACGGTTACCTGTATAACCCGATCCCATTGTTGGTAATAGTTTGATCCCATACTAAAGTAACCGTATGACCTTCTTTCAGGTGCTGTTTGGTACCGAGATAACTTGGGGATAAATTTGAGTGATCCTCAAATTTTAGGGGATAATCTAGATGTATCTCCAAAATTTTATAGTACCAAGCAAGGTCTTAGAGATTCAATAAGGTTAGTGGGCGTTATGGCAATCCTACCTTCTCCTTCCTCCCTACGATTGGGGAAGACGAGAATCCTGTTGTCTGCTCTGACGCCGACCTACGTGGCTGCAAAAGCGCGTGGCCGATCAGAATTAGGGGTGCAAATGAACCAATGCACTTAACAAATAATTTAAAATTTAGCTTGACTCATAAATAATCAAATTTTAATAAAAAATAAAATTCGACTCATTAAATGAGTTAAACTTGAACATATCCCAACTCGACTCGATAAACTCACGAGTGACTCGATTAAATATTTGATTAAATATAAATTTAAAAAATAAATTATGAGTATGGATAATTATATATTATCACTTAAATATATAAAATAAGTCAAAATTTGATATTAGATTTAGATTAAGTTTCATGAATGAGTTAAATTTAGAATTTGATCGATGATTTTAGATTGATTTTTGGTTGTATAGACACGTTTGTATCAAGTTTCGGTTTGAATGTGAATTGAACTTGACTCAAATTACTACTCAAGATCGAGCTCGAGCTCGACTCGATTAATTAATGAACAGATTTGAACAAGAGTTCGAACATATTTGTTAAGGCCCGAGCCCAAATTTAAACTCGCTTCAAATAGGTGAGCCGACCTTGAATCACATATTACTCGCCTCCACTTAACTGGTTTGCACCCGAGAGCAACGTGCCCAGTCATGCAAATTTCAATGCCTACACGCTGAACATGCCCCACCACTGGAGTGCGACCGCACGAGAACACCATATATAGCGTACTTACTAAAAATATATTATATGTAATAATATTTTTTAGATTAAGATACAACAAACAAGACGACATAATAATTTAACTGATTCAATAGAATTTTTAAATTGTTAGATCAACTTCGTGAAAACAACAATAAAATGTAATTAGAATCAAATAAATATATTTAGAAAAGATAACTTCTTGGGTCGAAACCGATAATCGCTGGAGTTGAAGAGTTCAATAAAAAGAACCGGTGTGCGGTCCCCGGGCAGCGCTCGGAGAATAGAGATACTGATACGATGATTCTCGGGCAGACAACGCGTACCTTTTTCTCTCTGGTCAAACATATCATTCAGGAGAACTTTGTAAATTCGACTATACGAAAAAGAAAAAAAAATAGAGCATACGAAGTGTCGTCGGAGAAGTGTACATAACACCGGTTAAACAATCTCATGGACGGCGTATTTATAAGAAGAGAAGAAACGTGTTACGAGGATGAAACGCCTTTGCGTGCATTCGTTGGATGCGCCGCAGTGCGAAGAAAGCATCCACGGCGGGGGTGTAAACAGAATTCAATATTTCGATATTTCGATTCGGTTTTGATAAAACTAATGAGTTTAAAATCTATTTTTGTATCGTATAAGTCATCGGAATCGAAATCGAAATCAGTTGATTCCATTTCTGTTAATCCGATTTTGATAAAAAATAATTATACATAAATAAAATTAAATAAAATAAAGTTAAATAAGTTATAAAATATAATATATAAATTGATAAAATGCTAAAAATAAAATTTTAATGAGATTATATCAAATTTAGTAATTATATGTGAATTATTAACTTATTTTCGAATAAAAATTAATATTTAATATGTATTTCAAATTTATTGGATTCGATTCCGATTTCGATAACGAAATCGGAATCGGAACATAGCGATTTCGAAATTATCAGAAACAAAATCGGAACTCTTAACCCTTATTAGAATCGGAATCAGATTTTGGTGATTCCGCTACCGAATTCGACTCGTTTACCGCCCTAATACAAAAGAAAATGGCGTCACTCCCTACCGACATACACATCCGTTGGATAAAGATATTTTAAAACTTCCAAAAAAACCCAATGTTGTGTCACTTTATCATTTTCGAGAGATGCTAAAATAGTTGTCAACTATCTCGAACTAATTTTTAGTAACTTATAAAATGAGGAGTTTTGTTACACGAGTTTTTGCTACAATATTAGATTTTTGTACCAGAATTTGTTAAAAAAATGTTTGGAGATCATTAAAAACTTATGTATTGAAAAAGAAAAATCTTTCTTAAACAAAATAAAGATGAGTTGCTCTTTTTTCTTTTATTTTGGGTTCACCTTCTTCGGTCATACAGGGCTCCCGCTCACTCTTTTCGTTATCACATCTTTGACAATTAACTTACAGCATGGAAACGTACGAAAAATTTATCATAGAGTCAAACACCTTATAAATTATTTTTTACCGAATGAAATAGTTGAGTATTATTAAGGTTTTTAGTACTTGTGCTATTGCCTATTGCAGTATAATTTTTGAAATCAAGATTATGCCCAATAGTAATAGGGTGGTTGGTTGTATGATAATTTTTTGTGCATTTTCACTATAAAAAATTATATTAAAATAAAAAGTGAACCAATTGATGACATAAAATTATCATGTTTGGAGAGATGTGATAACAAAAAAAAGTAACTATTATGTATGACCAAACAAAGTGGGGGGACCACAAGAAAAAAGAAAGAGGTTAGACCTTCTTTTTTTTGTTTAAGAAGAACATCACTTTCAAAACATAAAATTGTCAAAGTTACCGAGCACCTCTTTTAACAAGTTTTCTTTTAATTTTTAAAAATTAAAATAAAAACTCACATTATCATGCAACCAAACACCCCATGAGAAATAACCGGCCGATGAGCCAAATGACATCAACTGTATGTTGTAGGATCCGTTTGATCCGGGTTCGGATCTCATCAAACAGCTGGTCTTGGAATCAACTCGGTCTCACTCCTACTTATTCCTGTCCAGCCAATTTACCTCGTTACGTGTCGCGTCATAGAAATGATGTATTTGTTTATAATTTAACAATAAGTTGCATGTTAAAAAGTATAATGATTTTCGGTTGATCATTTAAACGTGAAGGACAAAAATACTGCAAGTCAGTAATAACAAAAAAAAACTTCTAATAAAATATAGTTAGAGAGTGTTGTCAAAAATGGGATTTGAACCCACGCCCTCTCACGAGGACCAGAACTTGAGTCTGGCACCTTAGAACACTCGGCCATCCTGATTTCTTGCGGGCTGCCTGCTTTATAAAATTTAATATATTATTTATTGTTTGCCTTTACAACTAATTTCCTATTTCAATACGTTATTCATTTTTTTAATATCAATGTTATTTTGATACTTGACGTCGATGGTTTTTGTAGCAGGTGTGCCTAAATTAAAGAAACATCAAAAGTGGCTATAAGTTTCTCGGATATATGGTTTGAAAGATTGCTTGACACAAATTTAATGTGTCTATCTTTTTTTTATTTTTTAAAAAAACCTTGTACCTACTTTTTTGTGTGATGAAAAAATAATTGATACATTTAGTCAGGGTAAGAGTTTTAAGATATTTCTGGCAAGAATCAATGATCAGCAGCCAAACACAGCTTAAAAGAAAATTTGTTTGGGATGACTTTCACTATCTACTTGCCAAAATCCTTAAAGACTTCTTTGGTACAAGACTTCTTTAAAAATAAATCTATTTTATTCTTAAAACAGCTTTATGTTCAAATTAAACTTATGCCAATGAATATAACTTTTAAATATTTTTCTAACCAAATTTATTTTGTCCATGATTTTTATTTTTCAAAATCCACTTTTTGATTTTACATGGAATCTAAAATCTTATTTGTATTACATATTATGTGATTATAAACATTCGTATTTTATTTTGAGATCATATTATATAATATGTTTTATTGTGCCTATCTCTTTCTATTTGTAAAAAAACCTTGTATCAACATTTTTGTGGAATGAAAAAATAATTAATTTATTTAGTCAAGGTAAGGGACCATTTGAATGGGCTTATTCACCCTGTAATTCTGATTCGGTCAGACGTTAAAGTTTTTAATGTGTTTGATAAAAATATTTAATTAAGACCTATATCAACCTCTAATGTCCAAAAATACTTCTAAAAAATAAGTGAATCAAAATAGTTTTTTTATTCAGAGCTTGAAAACGTGAAACACCTCCAATAGTCGATATTATTTTAAGATTTTTTTGCTTTAGATGAATTATATAACATGTTAGTTTAAAATCTCTTAATTAAATTAAGTTAAATTAAGTATTTAATTTTACCAAAAATTAAGAATTTAGAAATGAAACTAAAAGTTAATGGGGTGTTTGGTTGTATGATAATTTTTTGTACACTTTCATGATAAAAAATTGTATTAAAATAAAAAGTGAACCAACTCATGATATAAAATTATCATGTTTGGAGGGTTGTGATTACAAAAAAGAGTAACTACCACACTTAGACCAAACAAAGTGGGGGACCACAAGAAAAAAGAAAGAGGTGAGACCCTCTTTTTTTGTTTAAGAATAAAATCACTTTTAAAACATAAAATTGTCATGGTTACCAAACACCTCTTTTAACAAGTTTTCTTACAATTTTTAAAAATTAAAACAAAAACCTTCATTATCATGCAACCAAACACCCCATAAGAGTTTCAGACTAAACTTAATCAAACGTTGCCTAAGAGTTTCGAGATATTTCTGATAAGAATCAATGATCATGCAGCCAAACACAGCTTAAAGGGACATTTGTTTGGGATGACTTTCACTATCTACTTCCCAAAATCTTTGGTACAAAATTACTTTAAAAATAAATCTATTTTACTCCTAAAAAACTTTTATGCTCAAATTAAACTTATTGCAGATTAATATTACTTTTGTAAGATATTTCTAACAAAATTTATTTTGTCCATGACTTTTTATTTGTCAAAATCTACTCTTTGATTTTACATGGAATCTAAAATCTCGCCCTTATTATGTGATTACACATTCGTATTTTATTTTGAGATCATATTATATAATATGTTTTAGACTGTAGAATATATTATGTAGAAATAAAAAATTACAATTAAATATTAAAATACTATACCATGTATTAAATTAATTATTATATATTTTTTAATCTTAATTTTAATTGCATAAAAATTTGTATTTTATATTTCTTGTTTCCTATTATATATTTAATTTTGTTAAATCATATAAGTAACCTATATCTACGTTATTGGGGAATTGACTCCCCAGTAATAAGGATTTTCTTAATAGCCTTTCAAAAGTCATCGGTTTTTAGATTTGTTGGATTCATCCAGTTTGCTCATCGTGACAATGATATCATTTGAAAAATAAAAATGACATTTTTGTGATTACAAACACCCTTGAGAAATGTAATGATATGTACGCTTAGGGTCTATTTGTTTGCACGTAAAAATCGCTACATGCGCCAGTTTTCCCGTTTTCCTTTTCCATCGTGTTATTTGTTTACCTGTAAAATAAATAGTCAACGTAAAACCTCCTCCCTTGACCATCGTATCCAGGGATTTCGGCCTCTGAAAAAATCTAGCGGACGCCGTTTTCTGCGGAGGGTCATTTCGATGCGAGGATGTGAGGGTATTCGCTGGCCAGGAGGAGGGCTCGACGAGGAGGTACTACGACGAGGAGGAGAGCTCGACACTTCGGTAGGAAGACGGATAGGGACCTCCCCGGCGACGCCGACAGGGGCGACCCCGGCCGACTTGGAGAGGACGCCCAAGAGCAAGATCACCTCCTGAGAGCCCTGCGTTTGTCGCAAACCCGGGCGAGGGATGCAGAGGAGAAGGCCGCTTCCATGGCCCAGAAGAACCCGAGCCTGATATCCCTATTCATGGAGGATTCCCTGAGACTGAACGCACATCACCGGCTGCTGAGGCTGCACAAGATCGAGAATCTCTGGATGCGAAAGGAGTGCAACAAGCGGAGAAAGGAATCCGCCGCCGGAGGATGCGCGTTTGTCGCCGCCATGTGCCTAGGCATCACAGGATTGGGGTTTCTGATTGGCTACAGGTTCGTGGTGTGATATCAAAAATCTGATCATGCCTCTCCGGTGCTAGGTTGTTCAACATAGGTTGTGTGGCCTACTTTGTTTTCTCTATTTTGGTTTGACCTCAATAAATCAGATGCCTGCTTTCCCTGATTCTGATCATACCGGGGCCAGCATAACAAAATGATCATGTAATGAACGTAGTAAATCTGCCTAGCTAGCTCTTCATTGGCTGGTCCTGTCATTCTGTTTTATATTTATGCAAATGTCAAGCTCAACTCAAGCACTTTCTTTTACACGATCAATGACCACAAGGTATGTGATACACCACGATGGAGAACTTTGCATTTTCAGTGCATTTGCGGATACATCAAATCCATTTAGGTTTTCTATTTCTTATGAGATGAGTAGAATTTATGAGTCTTATTTTCACATTTAAAAGTTCACTGTAGGTCTATTGCATATCCTTTACAACCTCATCTAGTTGCCACAGACACCAATATAGGTGTTATATTAAGTTAACTTGACCCAAGGTCTTTTCCATCATTTGCTCCTCTGTTGGCACCATCAGGAAGCACAAAGCATTCTATTGTATATATTGTTGAATAGGAACTTAACTTGTTGATGTTTCACACATCGAGTACTGCAAATGCAACATTTGGAAATGTAGGATCAACATCTGAAGGTGGAAGAAACCAAGGAGAGGTGATAGATTCATTGCGGGTTAAAAAGATTAAGAAACAGTTAAGCACACCTGTTCCACATGATTCATACACTATTCTTTCTATAAGCAGTTCAGGCAAGTAAGTGAATTATTGTAAATGGTGTGGTTTTTTGCTTAATTTTTAGTACAATGCCATCATTTCTTTTTAATTTTCCACTGTCAATTTACTTTGTTTATAGAGATATTTTTAGGGATATCATCTCATCCGCTTGTTTCTTTGTTTGCAAACAGTAAGTCTACATTTTTAGATTCAGCTTTGCATGTGCTTATTGACTCAATTCGAAGGTGTTGCCTATGCAACAAGGTAAAGAGAGATGAAGAGTAAGGAGCTGTAGCAGTAGTGATGGAGGTTGAATAATAAAAGAAAATAGGTGTTCTCTCTTTAAGATATCTGAAATTCTCTTGCACATCTTCCATATAAGTAGGATAAAAGGGAAATATTATATGACAATTGGTGACCTTTTATGGCTTTGATGCATTTTATTACCATGAAAATGTGCTAATTTGTTGGGTTTTTACTTTTTATTTTTATTCCTCTAGAACAGATTATTGTCTGCAATATACGCATTTAGATGAAGCTTACACTATTATTAAAGAATACCCTTTTACAGTGATCTTATCAAAAAATGATAAAGCCTATTTATCATTGAATAGCATAACTAGTTCCCAGACAATCCAACCATTACTATTTTTTCTTTCTTTCTTCTAGTCATGTGGCTTCATTGTGAAATTTGTGGTTCCTTTATGTGTATTCATTTTCACATGTTATAGCCAATTGTTTGCCTTTCAAAAAGATATCAATTTTATATTATCCTAACGAACCAGGCAGTATAATGCATTTCTTAGTCGTTCATTTCTTTTGGTCACGCAAGTCTTGCTTTTTTGTCATTCATCCAGTTCACCATCTGCAGCTGAGTGAGAGGACTAGCTTTAACTACTGCATAAGCCTTTTTATTTCAAATGCTGCCTAATTTTGTTTAGCACTGTCTGCTATATGATCTTCTCTTGAAATTTTTGCAGAGGATGTGACGCTGATACCCATGGACAGCACTAGTAGAAAAGGCGGTAGAAGGGGCAGGAGGCTGCAGTACCTTGTTGCATAGTCTTATGGATCTTGCTGGCTATTGGGTCATTTTAATTGTGGTTCTTCTGATCTATGAAACTGTGGTTTTGTCTAGATCTATGTCTACACTATGTATAGGGTGAATTTCTTGAGTTACTGGCTGTTCTTGTTTGGTTGATAAAAATTCTTGGTCTCCATCATACATTGCTGACGTCTGGTAAAGGAGGGTCATGGTGGAAAATTTTAGTTATATGTCATGATCGCTAGCAAACATTTATTTGAGTTATATGTCAGGTCCCCGGTCCAATGGATTCCAGTACGGGTTGTTAGTTATTCTATTTTAATTGAATATTATGTTCTTTTAATTTTTATCTTATAAATAAATAATAGGGTTTATCATCAATTTTAATTTTAGTGAATTATCTTAGGTTCAATTGTGCTTCAGTTTTCATTGCATATTCTTTATGGCACTTTGGATGAATGGATCATGCTTTTGGTAATTGAATATAGCCAAAAGAAAAATGGTATGTTAACCCTGTAATTGAATGCAGGTAGTAAAACCGGATTGAAAATTTTTATTTCCGTTTGTCTGATATAAATGCAATGTAGGTAATAATGCTTGAATGCAAGTAGTAATGCTTGAATAGAGATATTTTGAGTTCAAAAAAAAATGGAGATATTTTAACCTTTTGGAAAGCAAAAATAGATCTGCAGCTTCTTTTGGGATATAATAAGCTTTTGGGATATTCTTGTATGATACTATGTATTAAGAAAATATCATATCGGATGTCCTTCATGATGTTTATGCATTTCATCATCCTGCAAGATGAACTTTAACCTTTATCAAGCATGGTCCTTGGGAAATCTATCAATCTATCGAATTGTTTGAAGATAGTATATTCATAATGCATTCTATTTTAATGTGGTACGATGAAAAAATTGTGTTCTTTTATTGATAAGATGGTAAAAGTAAAAAAGGTATAATTTTAAACAAGACAATAAAAATTTTAAAATAATAATTTATGGAAAATTTTATTAATAATGGATACAATAGTTATTTATTATAAAAATTAATTTTTATTATTTTATAACTCTTTTTATATCAAATTTTAATATATGAAATTATTTAAATAGATTTACATATAACCAAACGAATGAAAATACTTTTATAAAAATAATTTACGAACAACCAAATGACCGAAAATGTTTTCAAGGAAAAGGAACCAAATGATAAATGATGTTTTTGATTTCCTTGGAAAAGGTGCTCCATGAAAAACATTTTCTATGATTTTATTTTTACATGGAACCAAATGGACCCTTAGCTGTACTTTGTTGGAAAAGATTCTTTGTCATTTGTATGTTTACTCGTTAAGTAGATGAGGAAAAAAAGGAAATTACTTTTTTACCCCCCTCTCTTACGAACACCCCCCCCCTCCCTTCTATATTTTCCCTATTGTTATTTTTCCACGGTTCGCCCCCACTCTCCCCCCCCCCCCTCTATATTTTCCCTATTCTTATTTTTCCACGGTTCGCCCCACTCTCCCTTTCCTCTTAGGTGGTGTCCGAGCGATGGCAGACGGCTCAGCTGGGCTACGGAGCTCCCCTCCCCGCTCTCTCTATTCTCTTTTTTCTCTCTCTTCTAACCCCCACGGTAATCTTTCTCCCTCTACTGTTCTCTCTCTCTCTCTCTCTCTCTCTCTCTCTCTCTATCTCTCTCTCTCTCTCTACGTTCTCCCTAGCTTCACGTTTCCTCCCTCCCATGCTCTCTCTGTTCTTTTCTCCCTCTTCATGGTCTCTCACTCATTCTGTTCCTTTCTGCCACCTCCCCCTCACAGTCCTCCTCTCTCTTCCTTACGCTCTTACTCTTCTTCATCTCTTTCCTGGAGACTTGTACCCCCCTCGGTCTCATTTTTCTCTCCCTTCTCATGCGCCCAGGTACCCTCTGTTTCAACGTCTTCCAATTTTTGTTTTCTATTTTTTCTGTTATATTTTATTACTAATATCTCTCTTTTATGTCACATAACTAGGATGCTGATGGTTTGATTTGATCTTGTCTCCAAGAATTGGATGATCTAAATTGGTAGGATTCTCAACCTTTCATTTATTGGGCTACTGCTTTAGAAAATTAGTTAATTTAAGTAATGCATGTTTATATGGTGTTTGGTTGCATGATAATTTTTTGTACACTTTCATGATAAAAAATTGTATTAAAATAAAAAGTGAACCAACTTATGACATAAAATTATCATGTTTGGAGGGATGTGATTACAAAAAAGAGTAACCACCGCACATGACCAAATAAAGTGGGGGACCACAAGAAAAAAGAAAGAGGTGAGACCCTCTTTTTTGTTTAAGAAGAAAATCACTTTCAAAACATAAAATTGTCATGGTTGTCAAACACCTCTTTTAACAAGTTTTCTTATAATTTTTAAAAATTAAAATTAAAACCTCAATTATCATGCAACCAAACACCCCATTAGTTGTAAATTTGGTTGATGAATCAATAACCTGATTTTGTAAAAATTTATATATTGAGTTATATCTTTGTTCATATCATTTTAGATTAAATTTGATTGTTATGATTATCCTGATTTTAGTGAAATCTGAATTGTGACATAAAAATTATGTTATGTTTTAAAATGATTTCTTTTGTTATTCGATAGTAATCTGTCCATTTAATATAAAATTAGATTTATTCATGTTATGTATGATTGTTTAGCAACTTGGTATATTAGTTATTGATTCAATTATTGATTGTATAATATGTCCATATTATTTGTAATACGATTTGGATTATGTTATGATTTATTTTGAGTATGATTATATTGCGACTTTATATTAGAATTATTATGTTTGGTTTGGTTTGATTGATTATGCGGTAGATATGAATTTATATTTGAATTTTTGTGTAGGTTGCATCATTTAAGCATGTATGGAATTATTTGAGTATGACTCTGATATGAAATTTAGTTTTGGATACATATGAAATTATTTGATTATGATTACAATATGAAATCCGATTTCTGAATATATGATATATGTTTAATATGAAATATATGCACCTGAACCTGGTGCATCCGTCGATCCCAGGTACCGTGGTTGATCGCCTTGTACGTCATTGCCTAGACGTACTCGGTGTTAGTTAGCTACTATGTACATTTTACTATATGATAATTCTCAAGCTGGAGTATCTGTTCTGAAAAGTGGAAAGATGAAATGCATTGCATATAGACTTTCTTGACTTAAGTGCATGTGAATACAATTTAAGTGGAATATAATAATTAAGATAAAATACGTACAATATGTTGCATGATCGTTTGATTATTCTGAATTGGATTCTTTTGTTTGGTATACGATGAACTTATATTTGAACTGTCTATTTGGTTTCAATATGAATTATTTTGTAAATCTATGATATTTATGGTACATGAGTTCAATGAATATTTTTAGCTATGCATGTATAGACATTTTGGGCAGACCAATAGATGAAAGTGAGAATGTCTACCGAGTCATGTGACTCACCCCTATTGTTTAAATATTCTTTTTCAGACAGTAGATCGGAGTTGATTACGAGATGCATATTTGGAGAGCTAAAAGGTTAGTTGTGGAATATTTATATTTATTTCATTTGCTCTGTTCTTAAACTACTAATTATGGGATATTTCCCCCCGTTATGTTGCCGGGCGTTTCTGCCTCCGGCCTGGGGCGTGACACCTTCTACGAAGGAGCATTATCGGGGTAATCACTTATATAGCAGGATCTTCTCTTATCTTGTCAGTTATCTCATATATACGTTTAAA
This sequence comes from Cryptocoryne crispatula var. balansae, assembly GCA_036172225.1. NCBI lineage: Eukaryota > Viridiplantae > Streptophyta > Magnoliopsida > Alismatales > Araceae > Cryptocoryne > Cryptocoryne crispatula. The sequence continues at coordinate 25,391,187 of CM069925.1, forward strand.
CAGATATTCAACATTCTTTATAATACCAAATGTATTTATGGACCCTTAAAATATCATTTCATATTGATTGTGCACTGAGAAATTGACTGTGGTCATCGTAGGAATACCTATAAAATTATATAAAAGAAAAAGAAATCGACATAATGATGAAAGGAATATCAATGCACATGGTCATAAGTTTTACTTGCTCTTTCAACTATCCGATTATCGTGCATCTTCTTTCGTTTCATATATGCTCAAATACCTCTATTTTTATCGATATACATATATATTTCTTGATATCTCCCATGCAAATAAGTTTCGTACATTTTTCGCCGACCGAGCTTAGCTCGGTTGGCGCGATGCCCTGCTCCCAGGGGAGCAGGGTGCGGGATCGATTCCTGGCTGATGCTGGGCCACCCCTGAGGAGGGGGTGGATCTTGTGGGGATTGAGTGGCAGCACTCGGTCCCTCGCCAGCACGCAGTGCAGCACGCACCAGGCCGTTGTGCCATGTGTTCAAAAAAAAAATGTTTCATACATTTTCTTTTGGTGTGGATCCATGAATACCTTGGGTCCTTGACCAACGTCAATGAATGCGTCAAAAATGTTATCATATTAGTAGACTCCCTTTTCTATAATTTGTTGGATATATATATGTTACTTGAAGGAGTCATCTAGAAGTAACTTTTTTTTTCTTCTTTTCCTTGCATAACTTCAAGATTCTTGAATAAGGTTGAAATGTTCGTAGCATTTTCTTCCATAAGAAATATATGGGTTCAGCTAATTTTATGTCTATGTTGAGAGTCTGTCATTCATAGAATCTCGTCTACTACTAAAATCTTGACTCATACATCATCTCATTTTACCTCTATTAGCCTTTATCCACAAAGGATTTTACGTCTAGTTTCAATAACACGCACAATTTTATTTATCAATAGATAAAATATTTAAAATTTTGTGACAATAAGAAATAGATGTATGAAGGTAGTACATAGAAACTAGTACAACCCTCTCCCATCAGAAACTAGCATAGCCTCTCTCCTACGACCGTGAATGGGTCGGAGTAGCAGAATTACTAGATTCCGATTCCGATTCCGATAACGGTTAAGAGGTTTCGATTTTGATTCTGATAATTTCAAAATCACTATGTTCCGATTTCAATAAGAATCCGATAATTTCTGAAATATATATTAAATATTAATTTTTATTCAAAAATGAGTTAATAATTCACATATAATTACTAAAATTTGATATTATCTCTTTAAAATTTTATTTTTATCATTTTATCAATTTATATAATATATTTTATAATTTATTTAACTTTATTTATTTATTTATTATTGAAATCGGATTAACGAAAATGAAATCAACTGATTTCGATTCCGATTCTGATAAGTTACTGGAATATCCGATTCCGATTTCGATAACTTATAAGATACGAAAAAAAGTTCCAAACTCATTAATTTTTATCGGAATCAAATCGAAATATCAGAATATCAGATTTAGTTTACACCACTACTCACTCCTCACTTAGTAAGATAGTAACGTCTCTTCGGAATATGCTACTGAAGGTGCACTGTGTCACTCAATGATGCATATCGTTACTAAATGTCTATTTTTTCTGTTAATAATCTGTGTAATATGTTGTTAATTGCTTATTAATTATTATTAATAGATTGATAATATATTATAAGGGTTAGTAACCAAAAGAATAGAAAATTAATAATTATATATACCATTTAGTAACTGTATACTCCATTCAGTAAAATATGTCACCTCTCATTAGCATGTCACCGAGAGGCGTTACTTGTTATTAAGGGAAACTAGGGTGATCAACTCTCCTTTTGTTTGGATATTTGAAAAGTAAAGTCAACATAAATATAAGATCCATTGACTTTCTTCAACTGTGGATTTCTACCTATTTTATTTTCATTCCAATGCCATTTTTCAAAAGCCTAAATGACCCGTGCTCATCTATAGTTGAAAATGAGTGGCTATTGTTCAATTTTAACTATTAATAAATATTGATTTTTTAATAATATTTTTATGAAAGTTTAGTTTTAAAAGTATAACATTTTCAATTGATTTTGGAATGATAAAATAAGTTGTTAGTAATCACATAAAATATTTTATTTAAAATTTATATTATTTTAAAACTCTTATTAGATTCAGTTCTAAAACACAAATTTTTAGAAAATAATTTAAAAATAATTACATGATTGAGAATATTTTATAAAAATAATTTATTTATGATTAAATAATAAATTATACTTTTTAAGTAATCACATTACACTTAACCATATGATAGATTATGTTTTCAATTTCCTTGAACAAATTACTCTTAAGAAAATGTCTTACTTGATTATGTTTATATATGGCTCCAAATGGACCCTAAGTTGACACACATTTCAAGAAAACTATTAGTGTGCTATTCAAGTTCTTGCTCATGTTTTTTCACTACGCTTTCTTAGGCCCCATTTGTTTTGACTTAATTGATGTCTAACCTCTAAATTGGTCAAAGTTAAATATTAAAACTTTTGATAAAACATGTTATTACAATAGTAACTTTCGGATAAATCACTTACTTTTAAGTGTTTCATTGCAGTTTTTTATTTTTGAATAATTAAGATTTTAAGTTAAAATTAAGACTTTAGACATTTTATCAAGTCAAATTAAACACAACCTTACATGTGTGTTATGTGAGAGATGGTGCTAAATTTCAATCCACAATTGACCCGTCATAGGCATCCAGCAAGGTAAAAAGATGATTAACCCAACACACATCCCAAGTAGTTTATAAATATATCATCATAGTTTTCACTCATGTGCCATGAACAACCATTATAAACACCATATTAATTCATGAAAGATTTATATTGTTTAGAATTGAGTTTTGAATCTGATGACTTAATCAAGTTTTTAAAACTTTCACCTACCCAAGTCTATGTAAAGTAAATGGCGGTAAAGCAAGGCGTAAAACTAAAACATACGAGCATTACAAGAAACCCTAGTCAAAGAAGAAGGATATTGAGCCTAAAGATTTGGTATATCGATCAATATGTAAAGTGTTTATATCCTAAAAATGTTACATTATATCGGCATTGTGCACTTTTTGGAAATATGATGATAAATTATGTGAGTTGATATGAATGTTGTGTATTTCAAAGATGAATTGTGTGTTAACCTATGGACCAAAAATTAAAAAAGTTTGATGACCCTTATTTATTAGTATTAATATTGAATGTTGCTTTCTAGATGTGGATTGTTATAAGTTAATTGTTATCAATATATCTGACCAAAAAAATTTTTTATGAATATAAGCAACACTCCAATTAGTATTAAGGTTGATTATGAATAATGTATCTTTAACACAATCATTTATTTTCGATAATTCATTTAGTAATATCACAATTTTTTTGTTTCAAATGTGCATTCCATGATCCCCACAAAAAATGTGGGTCTTACTAGTACGAATCCCTTATATGCATCTCATTCTAAAATTCTTACCAAAAATGTGTCCATAAACATTATCACTACATATTGTCACTGACATAAAGGAAATGTGGATGCCGATGTGCTCTTTTTCTTTATAGTTTTTGTTGTGGCATTGAAATTTTTAGCAAGTGTGTTGGGTATATTTCTAAAATATATATCTATGTGAACCATGATTAATCATGATTTCACAGCCATGATTAATCATTTAGCACGCTCATCTCCTCAATTTAGTATTGCTCTATCACTCTCATACCACATCAATATATGATACTATTAGATAAAAAAATAGCTCACATTTTACTTAAAATGTTAACTTAGCTCTCCTCTTGATTTATATTAGCAAAGCTTCTAGTTTGCAAGCTAGAGTGTTTTAGTCCAATACCTTTTTTACTAATATCATGTGCACTTTTAAAAATTATATTAATTTATTGAAACAAAAATTATTGACATGCTACAAAAAAAACTTTAATGCCACACAATCAAGCCAAAAGTCATCGCCAATAATATTTTGTAACGGCTTCAAAATTGTCACAACTTTGTTGTAAATAAGCCATTCGCTAATAATATTGGCAATGGCTAGGCAGAAGCCCTTGCTAGTAAGGGTTTATGGCTTGAAGGTCGTTGATGTTACTTGCGACAACTTGTACCAATCGTGACTTTCTCTTTATGTAAAAGAAGGACACTAGTGATGGTTGCAAGTCTCCAAAAATGTTCTAGGAGTTGATAATTCTTATGAATAAAAATATTTTTAATATTGTAAAAAATATATGCATTATTACAATCATTCATAGATATATAATCAACTAGTATATTTTCATTCACGTTTCACAATACAAAAAATTAACCGGTAATTTCATTTATCCATAATTCCATACGTAATCTCATAATTTCGTTCATCCACGAAACACAACACATAACAAGATTAACAACTCATTTATTGTCTATGATATACATCACATATAAATAAAACAAAAATAATAGTCGTGTTCAAAAAAATAAAAATAAAAATATAATATCTCGATCATCTTCTTCAAATGATACCTCCTCCTCCTTGTTCTTGTCTACATTGTTGTCATCCTCTCCATTCTCCTCCTCTCTCTATCTTGGAGGTGGTCTCAAACTCAATGGATCAATGGGTGGGGGGGGAGTCTTTGATCAATCTTAGCTAAGATTTGTTATGTTATCAATTGTCTCCATAAAACTCATTTATTAGTCCAACATCTACTGTTGGAGAGAATCAATCATCGTGTTTTGTCTCTCTAACTCGATAGATTACTTCTCCATTTTGTCCATCAACTTCTAGACTAGTAGACTTGTGGAGGTGTTGGCACCTCCATCCTGATAGAAATGTATGCCCTACAAGCCAATCATATATGATATGATTCGACATTTCTAGAAATATCTTATTCAATTAATTAGGCAAATCTTCATTTAAAGCTCTTATTAGATGCGAATATCATAATGAAGTCATTGATCAAATACAATGATGATTAAATCATGATGAGATCATGATAATGAGATTGATCATCTAGAGGTATTTGATCTAAATGTTCCTAGTCATAGGATACTTGAGATGGGACATCAAGGATCCGGATAGACTAGTGTATGTGATGTCTTCTCATGTGATGAGGACGACCGATCTCATTGGTCATTAGTGTGGAGACACTGAGATACACATACAGGTGCTCATTAGTTGAATGAGTTCACTGAACTGACCGAATTAGAAACCCTGAATGGTATCTTACCGAACTGTCTATCAGGGTCTTCTATTATCACGATTGCATGGTTGGACCTTTGACCTGAGTCGCCAAAGATGCCTTGTTGGGTGGAACTTGTGCTTTGACCATTGACTTATGGATCACAATTTAGATGGTCCTATATAGCGATGGATCGGGTACAAGGAAAATCCGATGGAGGCAATTGAGCGGACAACAAGGGATCATCCACTCTCGGTAAGTGAGAGTGAATGTCCTATGGGATAGTACTCTAAATCCCTGGCCAGGGTAGATAGGATAATTGGAAAAGGAGTTTTCCAATTGATCCAATTCCGTGGACCGAATCCTATAGAGTCGGTACACTAAGGAGTTGTGCCGTACTCCTTTCCGACCGGGACATTGGATGGATGAGGGTTTATATCCATGTGGTAACTGATGATGGAAAGGCTCAATGGAGATGAAATTATCCCCATAGCCATTTGGGATCATGGGATGTGGCTTGTACCCTTCATGATCGGTAGGCCGATTAATCGTTATCGGATAACGGATTTAATTAAAATTAAATAGAATTATTCTATTTTATTTAGGCCTCAACCAAATAGGTTATTGGGCCTAGTGGGTCACACACAAAAGGACTTATCCACAAGTACAGGGGCAAGGACGTAATTTATAGAGATTTTGGGTTTTTATGAAAAATTCCATAATTCTCTATAAATACTAATGGTTTCAGCCAAACCCCATCAAGCCAAGGGTGAAAACCACGTCCCAAGCCTCCTCCCAACCTCCTCCTCTCTCTAGAAGGTGTCCATGGTCGATGGAGCTCCGTTCGGGAAGAGTTCTCGAGGCCGGCGCGAAGGGAGAACCTGCTGTGGGTGAAGTTCGTGTGGATACTGCTGGAGACCGGACACTTGAACGGTTTGGAGAGCTTGATAAGCTCATCTCCTTCCTCTCCATGGGATTATATGAATCCCTATCAGGTATATTCGAACCCGATTTGATCAGTTTTCGGTTTTCGTCGTTCGGTTCTGATTGAGACGGATTCTAAAGGAACCCATAGGAATCGTTGCTTCCGCTGCACCAAATTTTAATGGACGATTCCTTACACATCCCACACGCCATGCCAAAGGTTGGGAGTCTACCCTGTCCCCCCTACCTATGTTGAAGACGGTCATGAGTACCTTCTCAATAGTGAATGGATGCTCAAATATCTCAAAATATGATTTATCTGCCTGTAGAACATTCATCAATTGTTACATATTATCATAAAATCAAATTTTATATTAAGATTTTTTCAAAATGAATAATGATATTAATATAGATAAATTAGATATTTACTATCATTTATTACTCCAAATGATGGATCCATCTACCTCGTCATGAGTCTAGGTCATCTGGAAGACCTCTGGACAGGTAGGGTAGCATCATTCCGTTTGTGTCTATTCAAAATAATCAAGAGTGTTAGAATACATTGAAACTCGACTCAAGAACAAGTAACAATTGAATTAAATACTTACAAATTTTTTCCAACTAATGAATATTTGTCCTTCTTATTCTATAAGGCATTAATAGATGAGTTCTATTGTATTTATTTATTTCACCAATGACTTACAAAAAAATTGTAAGAGTTTAATAATTGATAAAACATCATGCTTAAATGAATAAGAATTTAAATTAACATGATTTTTTTATCTTATTCTCATCTCTAACTCATATGTCACACATATGACACCACTAGTTTGGATCACATTGTGGAGGCACAATCTCACGAGCTTTATGTAGTGATCATCTTGTAAAATACTAGATACACAAAATTTGTTAGTTTTAACATATAACAATAAAGACCAAAACTAAGTATGTGTTATTACCTTATTCTTTAGATGGTTTCATTGTTTTATTTACATTTCTTCCATATATCTTAAAATATCTGTATCTAGATGTATACCACTCAAATGTACAAATGTAAGAAATTGATAATTGTTAACAATACACTATTAATTATATTGTATAAATCAAAACTATACATTTAATTAATATATTTATCTCAAGAGCTTCGAAAATGACAATTTTCTTCTCTTACAAAAGAGTGATGTAATTTTGTTGTCATAAATTACCATGCACTCTGTTGTAAACTCTAAGGTAGGAGATAAATGCTTGGTTATGCAGACCTACACCCGACCCCCGACCAATTTCAACATTCAAGGTCTCTCCAGGTGCTAATGCCCTCACATTATACACCTTCGCCAAACATCTCTCACATCTACATGATGTAGCTAATTAAATACAAATTTTTGGCAAATTAAAAAGTGATATGTTAATAATGAATCTAACAGATTTAATAAAAATATATACTTAAAGCAATGGAAGATGGACTATCTACACATACTGGTGTCATCAGAGTAGGGTGAAAAACCAATGCATAAGGTTATCTTGGCTCAACAGGTGTCCCCAATGTAGGCCGAGAATCACTTAACTTAGATGTACTAGGAGGTGTATCTTTCTAGGAATGATGATATTAATACAGATAAATTAGGTGTTTACTATCATTTATCACTCCAGACATTGGATCTGGAGTCTAGTTATCTGAAAGACCTCTTGATGCGTAGGGCAATGTCCTTTTTTGTGTGTATTCAAAATAATTAAGAGTATTAGAACACATTGAAACTCTACTCAAGAACAAATAATAATTAAATTAAATACTAGAAAATTTTATTTCCAACTAATGAATATTTATCCATCCTATTCTATTAGGCATTAATAGATAAATTCTATTGCATTTATTCCTTTCACTAATGACCTATACATTATTTTAGAGTTTAATAATTAATAAAACATCATGCTTAAATTAATAAGAATTTAAATTAACAAGATTTTTTTATCTTATTCTCATCTCTGGCCCATTTATCACACATATAATGCCACTTGTCTGGATCACATTGTGGAGACACAATCTTAAGAGCTTCCTCTAGTGATCGTCCTATAAATTACTATACACAAAATTTATTAGTTTTAACATACAACGATAAGAAAAAAACTAAAAAGGTGTTTTTACCTTCTTCTTTAAATGGTTTATTTGTTTTGTTTGTGTTTCCCCCATATATATTAAAATATATGCATATGGATGCAAACCACTCAAATGTAAAGTATTGTTAAACAATTGTAGGAAATTGATAATCGTTAAAAATACACCATTAAATATATTATATAAATAAAACTATACATATAATCAATAATTTTGCCTCAAGATTTTGGAAAATGAGATCTTTTTTCTCTTGTGAAAGAGTGATGTAATTTTATTGTCATAAATTATAATGCACTATGTTGCAAACTCTAAGGCATGAGATAAATGCTTTGCCATGTGGGCCTATACCTAACCCCTTTGCCAATTCGATGTTCAAGGTCTCTTTAAGCGCTAATGCCTTCACATTATACATCTTGACCGGGCCTCCCCCAAGTCTACATGACGTAGCTAATTAACATGAAAATTTTGGCAACTTAAAAAGTGATATGTTCATAATGAATATAAAAGATTTAATAAAGATATATACATGAGGCGATGGAAGATGAACTGCCTACAGATGCAGGTGTTGTCAGAGTAGAGTGAGAAACCAATGACTGGAATGAATCAGGATCAGTAGGTGTCCCTGATGTAGGCCAAGAATCACTTGGCTAAGATGTACTAGAGGTGGATCTCTCTAAAAATGAGATCCATATAACTTAGCAATGGATGCACTTTTAGAACCTTGCGACCTACCACCTGCCTAAGATGGTGTACAGTCCTAAGATGTCCACTGACTTTTACTAAATTTCTTCATTTACAACATAATAAAATATAATAATTATTAAGTTATTAGAATTTAGTTGTGTTTGGCCTAAGAGAAGTTAGAAACCAAACGAAATCAATTTACCAATTTGGTTTTGACTTAAAGACCTAAAAGATTTCTCTTTTTCATTGTCGCTCACAATTTTCATCCACTCCATCTCCAACCTCATTGCCATTCCCTCGATTCCACAAATTAAGCAAAGTGGCAACGATGTTGGAGGCAAAGTGGATGAAAATAACGAAGGAGACCGAAAAAACAGATTGCTTTCTAAGGACTTTTAGGTCAATCTTATTTAAATTACCATTTTTGATTGGCTTTTCTGGCCGTTAAACCAGTTTGGATTAGCCTAAATAGCCATGGTTTGAGTTCAAACTTTCTTTTTGTTTTTATAGCCATTTATCTGGTTTGGATTGTCTGAAATGGCCATGGTTTAAAGCCAAACTTTTTTTTAGTTTTAAGGCCATTTATGCCAATCCAAACCGATGTAAGGTTTAGGGTTAGATTGACATAAATGGCCAAAGTTTGGATTATAACTCTTTTTATTTAGTTTTTTATGCTTGGGTTTGGATTGGCCTAAAGAGCCATGGTTTGGGGCCTAACTCTTTTTTTGGTTTTAGATCGTTTAATCCAATCGAAACTGGTAACTGGATTGGCTTTGGTTTGGGTTCTAACTTTTTTATTTTTTGTTTATATTGTCGTTTTGGCTTGTCGTTTAGGCCTGGTTCTGGCTCTATTTTTGGTTTTTATAGTCGTTTTGGTTAATCCAAACAGGTAAAAATGACCAAGGTTTAAGTTTAGGTTCTAACTCCTTTTTTTGTTTTTATAGTCATTTAACTAAACCAATTACCAATTTGGATTGTCCTAAATAGTCATGATTTGGGTTCTAACTCTTGTTTTTGTTTTTATGGTCATTTAGGCCAATCCAAATTAGTATTCTTTCTAGATTGGCCTAAAAGGCTATAGTTTGGATTCTAACTCCAGTTTTAGGTTTTATGACTATTTAGGCTAATGCAAATTGTTACTAGTTTGGATTGACTAAATAGCTATGGTTTGGGTTTTAATTCTCTTTTATGACTATTTAGGTCAATCCAAACTAGTAACTTATTTGGATTGACCTTAAAGGCCATAGTTTGGTTCTAACTCCATTTTTGGTTTTTATCAATTTGGATTTGCCTAAACGGCCATGTTTGGATTCTAACATAATTTTTATTTTTATGGACATTTAATTGGTTTGGATTGACATAAATAGTCATGGTTTGAATTCTAACTCTATATCTTGATTGTAATCTCTATCTCTATCCTGATCTCAATCCCGATCACTATCTCAATCCAAATCAATCTCTTTTCAAAGTGGTCTCTATCCCTATCTTGATCTTGATCTCTATTTTTATCCTAATCTCTATTCAAATCAGTCTTTATCCGAACCCGTTTCTATCCCGATGTCAATACCAATTTCGATCTCTATCCCTGTATCGATAAAAATCCACCCCATAACTTTTAACACATTAAAAAAAATAAAGTAGAACCATATCGAGAACCTTTAAGAGACTTGACGAATATAAATATAAACTAAGTTTCTTGATATTGCACATCTTCATTGATTATACCAAATGTTATAAATATATTAACAAGTTGTTCTTGATTTGGTTCTAGTTCATCATCACTCTCATTTTTTGATATGTTTAAATAATTACAAGTTAGAGATTTTACTGGTATCACCCATTCCTTATACAAATTATCATTTACATAAAAAATTTATTCCACTTGACTTGCACTTGTAAATAGTTAATCAGTCCCAAGTTTTTTTGTGTATATAATGATGTAAATCCATAATCCTTAACCTTAAAGCCTCCATATTTACTATAGACATTCCACCATTCATATTCAAAAAGTATTAGATGACTACTGCAATCAAGCGATTTCTTAAGTATATCTAATATTCGCCCATAATATCCATCACAACCTGATTGAAGTTCAACGTTTACAATGACATCACATAGTTGGGTTAATTCTGTGAAATCTAAATCCATCATTTGAAATCTAAATCTATTGCATATATATATATCAAGGTAATGATGATGAAAATCTTGAGGGGAAGAGAGACAAAATCTCAAGCTCCTTAGTGTACCAAGAAGAGGCTATGTTTCTTAACTCTTAAACGTGTGATCTAAATCGTATTGAAAGTTTTTATTTTATATTTTATCCATTAAAATTTTAGGCATATATCTATATCTCAATTGATGGCCAACTAGTTTGAATATTGAACCTTTTATGATCATCTTCATACGTACCACTATCATATTTTGGATCCCTACTATGTTCACTGCATCCAGCATATACGTAGGAATAAATTGTGCACATTCCTCAATCAAATAGCCTTGGGTAATTGAACATTCAACTCTCGCCTTGATGTCCACATAATTTTTGAGCTTCTTTATATATATATATATAGTTGGATTCATCTTCCGATATTAAATTGGTCCAGTCATTATGATCATGTGAGTCAAATGCACATCTAGGTGAATCATAACATCAAAAAATAACGATGAAAACATTTATTCTAGTTTATACAATATTATTGCAATCTTAGACTTATAATCTCTCAAAATGTTGCATTCCAAAATTTTAGCACAAGTGATCTTAAAATACTAGCATAACTTTACAATTGGACTAAGTACATTTTTTAATACGATGTTTTGAAATGTCAGAGGAATAATATCTCAAAATGTTGCATTCCAAAACTTTAGCATAAGTGATCTTAAAATACTATCATAACTTTACAATTGGACTGAGTACATTTTTTAATATGATGTTTTGAAATGTCAGAGGAATAATCTCTCAAAATGTTGCATTCCAAAACTTTAGCACAAGCGATCTTAAAATACTAGCATAACTTTACAATTGGACTGAGTATATTTTTTAATACGATGTTTTGAAATGTCAGAGGAATAATCACTTACATCATGACATGGTAATTGTGACTTTTCAACCTATTAATTATTCTACTATTCACATCTACACATTTACTCAAATTTAAGAAATAACTATATGACACTCGAATATTCTTTATAAAATTAAGTATATAAGATTTCTATCCATTGTTAAGCCTATAAACTACATCTAGAAACTTGGACAAACTATCGTATAGATGTAAATCTGGTTGAACTTGTAAATCTACCAACTTTTTTCTTGAGTTCAAATTGTCCTTATTGTAACTTGATAAGTTGAACATGTTAAGAATATCATTACACATATTCTTCTCGATGTGCATGACATCCAAATGATAATGAATGATTAAAAAAGTCCAATATGTGTATGACATCCAAATAGGTACTCAAAAAATTAAGTATGAATAATAAACTATGAACAACAATACGATGCAAAATCTCAACGTATTATAAAAGAACAACAATATTAAACTAAACCGAACCTCCTCCAAATGAAGTAAGTCTCAAATAAGGATCTCATATGAAACTTCTTAAAAATAAAAATCAGAGAAATATGATTAAATAAATATGTATAACAAGTCCCCAACTAAAGAATATGTTTAAATCAAACCGATTTAATTATTAGGTTATAAAAATCAACCCAAACTGGTTTATTCTATTTACCAATTTGGTTTGGTCTGAAAGATCTTGAAAATCAAAATAAACTGATTTTGCCATAGTTTAGCAGTTTGGTTATACAAGACACTTCCCAATTCTATATTGATTAAGACATCTAACCTTACTTTCAGTAGGACATTAAGTCCTACTTTGATTAAAAGCTTATTGCTTTAGAAACTATTCCACATCTACTTCTTATCCACATGTTAGAAATTATGTAGTTTACTCTACTACTCATCGTAAAATAGCCACATTAACATATTAATACATATACATATATATTTTAAGATTGTTCATAAAATCTCAGCACCACCGTCATAATACAAGCACCGACAACAATGAAAAGTAATGCCATCTAATCCATCCATCTCTCTTCTTTCAGCAAAATTTTCTTACTCTTCTTTTTACACGCAAGCCCAAAAAAATCTAAGGTGTTTTTATTCAGTTCGTCATTTGTTAATAATTTACGATGATAGTATTCTCGCCACCAAATAAAGTGTTATTTGACATGTATAACAATCATAAATACGTGGACCTTTTCTTTCCCAAGTTCCGAACTTATTTTGATGAATTTTGGTTTTCACCTTCGGATTAACAACCGCCAATGTTTTAAAATCCGGCCATCATATTGCCAACTACTACATTTACGAGGATATTCTTGTAAATATCCGTTGCCCCGGAAAATCAATAAATCCATCTTCCCTTCCCCCTTTCTCCTCCGCTGTTTGACGACTTCCGGAGAGAAGAGAGCGCCAGAGAGAGCGAGAGCGAGCGAGAGAGAGAGAGATGGCTTCCGGCCGTCACGAGGTGGAAGTGACGGTGATCTCCGCCAAGAATCTGAAGAACGTGAACTGGCGGCACGGGGATCTCCGTCCCTACGTCGTCCTCTGGATATATCCCACCGCCAAGTGCTCCACCGCCAAGTCGCCCTGGACGGAGAAAACGACGGCGAGAGCGCCGTGTGGGATGAAAAGCTCACCGTCCCCGTCGATCGCTCCCTCGAAGACGCCGTCCTCTCCATCGACGTCGTGCACGCCAACGCCGAAAAGGACACCAAACCCCTAGTCGGCTCCGCCCGCGTTCCCCTACGGGAGGTCGTCGACGAGGTCGGCATCGGGGCCAAGGCCACCCGCACCCTCAAGCTTAAGCGCCCATCCGGCAGGCCCCAGGGTAAGATTGAGGTCCGCATCGCCGTCCGGGAGCCCGCTAGGTATTACGATCCCCCGCCGCCCCCGCCAGGGACCCGCTCCTACGGCCCTCCCTACGGTCAGCAGTCCAGGGACTCTTGGGGCGGTGGCGGGGCCTATGGATACGCGCCGACGTACGCCGCGCCTCCGCCTAGCGGGTACCCATACGGTTCGGCTCCTCCGCCCTCCGCCCTCCGCCCTCCGGCTACCCATATGGCGCGCCGCCCCCACCGGCCTCGGTCGGATATAGCCAGCCGCCGGTGTACGGACAACCTTCGTCGTACGGGCAGCAGCCTTACGCACCGGCAGGCGAGAAGAAGGGGAAATTCGGGATGGGAACGGGACTAGCGGTTGGTGCGGCTGCAGGGCTGCTCGGGGGAATAGCGCTGGCGGAGGGAGCGGAGTATCTGGAGGATAAGATGGCCGACGACGTCGCGGAGAGGGTGGAGGACGATCTGGGCTACGACAACTTCGGCGGCGACGACTTCTAGGAGGTTCGAATACTATCTTCTCTATTTCTCCTACTTGGTGAATATGGCCTGAAAAATAAAACTGCTAGAAAAGAACTGGCTTTTTCTTCTCGATTATTTGTTACATGTATTTACTCCCAGAATGGCTTGTTTGTCAATGCTAGCGGTCTTTTGGAGGTCACACCGTCGGTTTGAATTTTATAGGTTTTTTGTTTCCCTTAGTGGGTATCATCAGATGCAGTCTGTACATCAAGAATATTAACAGATCATTTTCCAATAGGAATTAAACGGGGAGGGAAATTCAAGAGTCCCAAAAGAAGATTTAGATTTGAACTAGTTTGGTGCATAGATAGGAACTTTGTGATGTGGGACTGACCGGGTATCGAAGTTAACTAGCAACGAATGATAAGCAAAGCACAACACGACGCTAATAGCAAGCTAAATAGGTCCAAATAGTGACTATATACCAACAAAAGTCAACCCGGGGAATGGTCCCTCAAAGTGGGAGGGCCAACATATATGAGGATGTTACCGAGTTAGGACATTCAAATTATCAATGCAATTGATATAGGTAGTCCGAAATAGGTGTCACATAACTCAATAGTGCAAGTAGCAAGATAGACATTGTATTTTTTTTTTCAATCGACACAACAATTGACGTATAATAGATGAGCTAGTAAGAGAGCAACAGTCGAAAAGCGTACCTCTGCACCTCATTGTGGGGAGTCAAACTCCCGCTGGGGTTTCTCCAGACTAATCGCAAGCAGATCTTGTCTCAGTGCCAATCACAGCGGCCAATCTAGCGTGGTTGTTGGCAATAAGACCATTTCCCATGCAGCGGTTCTGGGCAGCACGAACTAGTCCAACGGACAGCATGTGGTCCTCTGCCGCATTGTGGAGCTAGCAAACAAGCATGAACAGGCTGTGGAGGGGCACTGGTGCTGGTGAGGAAGGAACGAGAATGTAGACCCGTCTGTTTATGGGAGGTGGTTGATTGCAGCGCCGCTGCAGGGATTTGTGCAGGTGTGACTTAGGGGAGGGGAGGGGGAGACAGGTGATATGAGAGAGAGAGAGAGACTTTGTTTACTTCATTTATGATCAAATATTTACATGCCAAGGGTCTTATATAGACCAATAAGCAAAAAAAAAAAGTAAACCCCAAAGAACAAATATATCCAAAATGTGTCGTGAACTAAACAACAACAACAACAACTTAGCGGTCATTTCTGAGTTCTAACGTGACCATAGGCATGTTAAATTGTTGACTAGAATACTCGGTAAATATGTAGAAAAATTGGTAAACTCTTCCCAATCTGCATTTATTAATAGAATATACATTTTGGATAACTATATGGCAGCTCACGAATGTGTCCATGACTTGAAAAATCAAAAGAAGGAAGGTGTTATATTAAAATTAGATATCTCAAAGACATATGTCATGGTGAGTTGGAAATACTTGCAGAAGATTCCTAGTCTTGTGTGCGTCAACAATAAAGGGACAAATTAGATCATGGAATGTGTAAGAACAACAAGATTTTTGATTGACCTTAATGGAGAATCTTTTGGCTATTTTGGGAGTTATAGAGATTTGAGACAGGGTGATCCCATTTCACCTTCACCGTTATTGTTTGTTCTAGTTGGTCATATCTCAAGCTACCTGTAAGAAAAGACTTCTCAAAGGGGTTGATTGAGAGGATTTTTTGGGGAGTAATAAAGAGCTTATTACCCACTTGTAGTTTGCTGATGACACACTTCTTTTTGCCTCCAAGGATGAGAGAATGTTTGATTCTAAAAGTTTTGTTATATTTGAATGAAGCAATAATACGAATGAAAATCAACAGGGATTAGTATGAACTGATTGACTTAAATTTGGGTGATGGTCAGCTAGGGAAGTTGCAGAGAATTTTTGTCATGCCTACTTCTTTTCCTAATACTGTTTTGGGCCTTCCATTATCTGACAAGGGAATGAGAAAAAAAAATGACAGGTTCATGCAACATTCTTCATGCAAGGTAAGACAGATGGGGAGGTATTCAATTGGTAAAATAGAACCACATTGGCAGAGATGTGAAGGGAGGAGGAGGAAGGAGGAGCTGGCCTTGTGCCGTTAGAAACATTCAACAATGCACTTCTTGTTAAGTGGATCTGGAAGTTAAATCAGAATAGGGACAGTGTGGGCAAGAATTATATGTTCAAAATATGGACTAGCCAATAGTGACAGAGATATTTAACTTCTGCCATCTTTGTAGACTCTGCCATATGGAAAGGAATTTCGCTCAATTCAGATCTCTTTGCTTTCTAGTTCAGTGGCTATTGAAAATGGCAGGAAGACATCATTTTAGAAGGATCAATGATGGGGACTGAATCAGACCAAATAAATCAATTATTTGGGGATGGTGCTGTCCGAGGTCTGAGAAGGCAATGCATTTCTTTCTTTTCATCTAGTAGTGTCAATGTTTAATTTTTGCATTTTATTTTGATATTTGGAGTTTCTTTTGAGTCATTGTCTTTTTACATTTTAAGTAT
The DNA here is from genome assembly GCA_036172225.1 of Cryptocoryne crispatula var. balansae. Taxonomy (NCBI): domain Eukaryota; kingdom Viridiplantae; phylum Streptophyta; class Magnoliopsida; order Alismatales; family Araceae; genus Cryptocoryne; species Cryptocoryne crispatula. The sequence continues at coordinate 25,407,984 of CM069925.1, forward strand.
TTTAGAGGACTTGTTTGTAAATAGTCTTTATAGGTCCTTTTTGTAAAATGGTTCTTTCTATATAAGAGCCCATGCTCATCAATGAAGGTAGCAATGAATGGAATTTTTGGGATGGACTCGATTCTTCAGTTGGTATCTCCTTCACCCCAAGGATCGCATAATCGGGACTTGGATCGGGATTAGTGGGTACTGATCCGATCGGATCTCGATCTGATCGATTTGATCCTGATCGATTCTCCGGAACAAAAATTGTTCCGGAATCGGTCGAGATTGGCTATTTTTTTCTTTCAATAAAAGAATTCATAAAAATCAGAATTTTTTTGAAAAATACATAAAAATTAGGAAAAATAAACAATGGTATAATATTGAAAAAGCGTAATATCATACAAATAAAATGTGTTATGCAGTAGTTAATGGCTATTCCGATTGTCATACAAGTAACAATTTAACATTCATTCTATTAAATAAAAGAGGTGGTACATGTAGTTTTCAAAATTAAGTGATGGATTGAAAAGATGATATAAGTACCACTCAAACATAACTGAAAATATACATTCTCACCACCATAAATGAAACTCTCTCATAATCTTTGTCATGATCTTCAGGCTCAATCTCATAAGAGAGGGGGTGATTGATCTATAGACTCTGTTGAGTGTGTTGGCTGATCATCGGGCCATATCTATATGAAAATAGTGAGTTAGCCATCTAGTTAAAATCATATACATTGTTTGCCTTAGATCCAGCCGATGGAAGTGACGGGGGAGAAGAATGCTCTCAATGTAAACGAAGTTTTGGATATTGTCCCCTAACACACTCATAAAAAAACTCATCTCATTCATCTGATACTGTGTTGCTGCACCTTTTCCACCTAAACATCTTGAATCTCCTCACACTTTGTTGTTGAGTGGGTGGAACAAATTCTTGTTCTTCTTCATCAACTGAGGAAGGGTCCTGGGTGCTATCATCATCCGCAATCAAATGTCTTCGTTTAATAATTAACTTCTTCCTCTTCACTATTTCTCCTTTTTTGTACCCGTACCAGTATTGCACTCTATCAGTTGTATTGCTCTCTTAAATGACTTGAAGTTGCTAATTAGTGTTGTCTTTTTAGTGCTAAGCCCTACATGGCCACTATAAGCTGAAGCGGCTGGAGTTGTACTTTGTGGAGCTATAGTTGGTTGTGGAACTAGAGTTGTGCAAGGAATTTGAGTTTCTTGTCCTTCTTTCATCTGCTCATCCTTACCAATGATGTTGTCAAGCTTGCCTCACCCTCGGGCATCCACTGAGCGGCCATGACCTTACCGGCCTCACCCTGCGTGTCCATGTGACGTCAGGTGGCCATGAGCCCTACCCTCCTCCCTTTATGTATGTGGTTACTCGGCGCCTCCATGAGCCCCTCCGGGATGCTCTGAGCATTGCCACAACTCCTCGCCCGTGAGCACAATGTTGGGACCTCCATGACTCTGCCCTGAAGCTGTCCTCATGCAGGCGCAGCTGCACCTGCCGCGACACCCCAATCAGCCGGTTGCACACCAGCCGCCTCCAGCTTCCATGACCCCTCCCACTGAGTTAGGTTTAGTCGGCCAACCTAGCCATAACTGGTCAAGCCCTGGTTCAAGCTGGGTATCAACGGTTCATCTTGGCTCGGTCTTCCAGGAGCTGGTTCAGTGGCAGTTCAGTTCATCTAGACTCAGTTCAGATCAGTTCAGCAAATTTCTATTTGGTTCAAGTCTTGGTCTTCTCCATTTCAGCCTGATCAGAGCCATGACAGCTACCTCGTGACCTTTTTGGTCCCGCCAGCACATTCGGATGGCGGTTTCTTCTCTGTCCCGTATCAGAATGGGAGGATGATGGAGACATTCGGGGGATACTAGGCATACTGCAGGTGTAGAATCCTCCTCGATTGGAGGTGGAACAGGGATCTGTGCAATCAAAGAAGACTCCTGCGACTCTGTTTCCAGTGTTGAGCTATTGGCACTTGAAATTATGCAAAATGAGAAGGACGTTGTTCGTGGCCTATCAGGTGGAGGTGTTGAAGACTTGGAAATATGTGTCGGACAGTGACATCCTTTACATAAGTGATTTGGTAGGGATCTATATTGTCCAAGACATGAGGTGATCTCCTTGCCTCACCAGAGACACTTGAGATGGACATCTTAGGTGCTTGAGACAGAGTATACATTTAATGTATATTTATGTTTTATTATTTTATATGTACATATATGAATAACTAATAGGATCATAAACTTAAAATTATGATATAAATTTCATAGATATAAAAATATAGCCAACTTTCATACCAAGAAATTGAGAAAAAAGTTGTGGGTTGATAAGGACTACAAGAGAGAGGGGGAGATTCGAGACTAAAGAGGTAGGGTGGAGACAAAGAGGGCCAGCAGGTTGGAAGGGACTGAGGAGAGAGAGTGAAGGGACAAAGGGAGAGGCTGAGGGAAAGATACTGAGAGGGGATTGAGAGAGTTGGGATTTTTGAGAGAAGTTATTAGAAGTATACGGGGTTGCATAAGGTTGGGGTGGGTTATTAACCTTGATTTCTTTGTTCAGTTTCAGTCAAATTTCTTACTCAATTTGGGTTGGCACTAAGGTGAGTAAGACAGATGAGGCAGACCAGGTGATCACATAGGCAAGTTAGGTGAAGGAGGCAATTGTCTCAAGTGATCACGGCTTGGTGACTCACCACATTGGCTAGGCAGCCGAGCCAATTGCTTTTGATATCATAGGTAGGATTTGTTTCGAAGGCAGAGAGGTGATAGTTTGGCCAAAAAAATGAGGGTGAATCTCAACTTGTTTGAAGGCCCGGAACCTAAAAGAAGATGATAGGCAAAAGTTGGTTCAAGGGAGCTCAGGGTTTTAATGGGAAACAACATCTTCGCAGAGTCAAGGAGGAAGGAAGGAGGGGAGAGAAATTATTATTTGTTATTGTCAATGATAATTAATTGGAGTTGCAGGGGCATGCCTGTCGGGCATCTATGAGCGGGTGGTTGAGACCACTCCGCTATCTTCAAATTAAAAGTGTGTGACTTTAACCAAGAGACCAGAAGTTCTCGCTCTCCGGGCATTTGCATGTATCTTTACATGCGCAGTCCCAACCTCATTGTCATGGATGGGGGTGGGAGAGAGATGGAGAGTGAGAAGGAAAAAAGTGTGTGCGTGTGCGTGTGTGTGTGTGTGTGTGTGCGTGTGCGTGTGCGTGTGAGAGAGAGAGAGAGAGAGAGAGAGAGAGAAGCAAGTAAAATTATTTTTGAGTTGAGTTGAGTTAAGAATGGTGTAAAAGATTAATGGAATGATTTATATGACAATATAATAAGATTTCAGTGAGTTAAAAAATATTGACTGAATTTAGGAACATGTGAAAATAGGCATGATTTTAGGGTATATTTGTAAAAAAACTTCAATTATTTGTGACTATCCATTATGTTGATGAAAAGTAGAATCTACACAAGCATATTCTTAGATTTTTTAAGTTGATGAGATGCAAACTAGTGAATTTTTGGCTTAACTATTGATGGATAAACTATTTAAATAGAATCTTGAAAGAAAATATTGTACTAGATAACCACACTGCCGATGATATTTTTAAAAAATTGCTAGGTAAACACTTAAGGTGAAGAATGCTATTATTGAATGGTGACTTGTTTTCTATATTCACTGAGTTGCGCATATTTTAAATTTGAGTCAAGGAAGGCAGGGTCGGGGGTCGGCCCGGGGTTGGTCGGCCCCAAAACCGACCTAGTCGGACGGGGTCGCGACCCCAAGTCGGACAGGGTCGGATGGGGCCGGATTTTAAATATTTTATTATAAAAAATTATATAAAAATAAGAAACAAATAGAAATAATAATTTTATGTCATATATTTATGTATACATAAATATAATTATATTTTTTATATTATAAATGAATATGAGTGTTTATCTATGTATACAAGTAGATATGATTTTTTTGTGATTATGTTGTATTAAAATATGTTGGGAAAGAGTTAATCTTAAGTGAGAAGATAAAGATACTTAACAAATAAATTTATAATTTTTAAGATGTATCATATATTTATAATTATAAATTTTAAACATACATAATAATATAAATACTAGTAAAATATTATTGTACAATTAATAAATGAGACACTCAAAATAATTGTTCTTGACAATTTTGATGATGTGTGTGAAAGAGAAGAGAGTTAAAATAGATCTTTATAAAATTTGAGTACATAACACGTATTTTATGATTAAAATTCTTATATACATGTGATGGTATAAGTGATAGTGAAGTATTGTTATACTATTATTAAATGCGGCACAAAGTAGTCGCGGATCGACCTGCGTGGTCAGGTCGCGGGGGTCAAGGGGGCAGCGCCCCTTGTGGGGGGTATCAGGGGGGCAACGCCCCCTGAAGAATTTTTTTTTTAATAGTGGTAATGGGGAGGGGGAAGAAAAAAATTTAAGTATATAATAATAGTAAAAAAAAATTGAAGTAGGCCGGGTCGCCCCGGGGTCGGGCGACCCGCCCGACCGGGTCGCCGGGTCGCGCGACCCGAAGTTGGGTCGCGCGACCCCCTGTCGGGCCGGCTTGGAGTCGGCCCGACAGGGTCGTTTCCGGGCCGGTCAGCCCGGAAACCGGCCGGGTCGGGCGACCCGGCCGACCGGGTCGCCGACCCGGCGAACCATGATTTGAGTATGCAAGATATGTGGGCCTCCCAAAATGTCTAGTCAGTTTTCAAACACGTGCAAGGCAAGTAATCAATTTTCAAGGATTTTTGGTTTTTGATTGTTCCACTATATGGAACTCAATATATTTAATGATTGAGTTACCTGTCAAGTTCAAAAATGTATTCTTTTATTTCTTTAAGATTTATAAAAATTAAAAACCATAAATTTACTACTACAACTAGCAAGGAATGGGAGCACATCAATATTGTCCATAAGCATTTAAAGTTTTATACGATATGATCAAGTTCTTTTGATTGTACCAATCAAGGAGGGTTGGGTCGGGGGTCGCGACCGGGTCGCGGGACCCCAGGCCGACCCGGTCGCGACCCTAATTTTTAATTATTTTTTTTTGAAAAATTCAAAAAAAATAAGAAAAATGCGAAAAAAAATCTGAAAAAATACAGAAAAATTGGATAAATTAAATGACATGATTTAAATAAATAATGCATCAATTTTATTCCAACATGATGTGTTGTACACTTTGTAGGTGGTTGATGTACTCTCCCCGTGTCATTTAGGTTGAGTACAAAGCTTGATACATGTACACGTGACGATCATATTCGTCGTCCTCGGGAAACTATCCTAAGACTTGATCCAAACGAGTCACCATAATTATAGGTCGATTGGATCGAAGTATCCGATGACTGCCATAATTCATTCCACGATTTCGATCGTATGTAGGGAACCGAAGCCTTGGGATGAATCGTACACATAGTCGGAGGCATCGTGGTATTGCTCGGCCCAACTCCACGTGGCTACGATGACCTCCTCACCTTGCCCTGGCGGCCTTCTACCACGATCGGTATCTTGGGTCGCGTGAGTATATTGCTCCGCCGTAGGTAAAACGTAGCGACGTGGTAGGAGATATGGGAGGATGCGAGGGTCCCTTGTACTTGTAAAGTGTTCGTGCCCCCCGTATCGAGCACCATCGTATCGCTGCTTCTCTTTGACGACGAATCCTCGGACGTACGAAATGCACTCGGATGTTCGGCTCCGGCGTATCTTCTCGATCGTCTTCGACCGTATCGGCATCTACTTGATATCGAAAAGGATCGATCATAACTTGTTTACCTTTTCGCCTACTTTGCGTACCTTGGCTAGTTCCTTCTCCGGTCCTCTGGCGCTTTGCTAGTGAGGGAGGATCTCGGAATTCTTCGGTAAGGGACATCGTCGAGCACTCCCCTCGGCCCATTGTCGGTCTTGGGGTTGAACTCGGTTCTCCCGACCCTTCTCGGTCGTTTACCCAAGCTTCTAAGGAGTTCTCTCGTAGAATATTTGATCCAAATCGATATCCTCCTCTTGATTGGCGGCTCGTCGACCGAACGTCCCATTGCTGTGCTATCCAACTCTTTTGTTCCATCCGGTTACCTTCATTCTATCCGAATTCCCCTCAACTTTAACCTCGTATTTGTGAGCGATACACGAGGTCTTCGAAGCCTCATGATGTCAACCTTTATTTCTGCACTTTGTGTGAATCAAGTCGAATGTAGACCAATTTCGCTCGCAGCCCGAATCCGATGTGGTTTGACTTAGGACCCTGATGGCTACGTCCGCCAAGTCCTCGTACCCTGGTACTTTACCATGGTCCATCCACCAATCAGCTGCATAAATTGAATGTCGTACATTATTATCTAAGTAAGCTTTGATTAATTAAGTGATGAAAAACATTTCTACGTATCCGGACTTAGTATCGTCACAAACTCGTTCAACTACTGCTCGTTCCAAAGTGGAAAACTCGACGTGCAGCAATCATACATCTTGTTGCGAGCGATAATAGCCCGGTCGTCGTCAACAAGCAACCGTCGGATGGCCGCTCTTCACGTCATCTAATAGCTCGTTCGTCGCCTTGAAATGTGGACCATAGCGATGTCTTGGGTTGAAAAAGTAACCTACGAAACAAATAGTATTAGTAAACAAGTTATACGCAACTTTGATTAATAAAAAGATTAGTAAATGTTTAAGAAAATATACTCTGCCGCATGTATGGGTTGATGTAATGTACGCTCCCGGCGACGATGCTATAATATCCCACCACTTGGCGAAGTCGGACACGGTCTTGGAGATTTCTTCTTTAGCTCTCTCCAATCGCATCATATATAAATACCCCGTATACCGCTTTTCTATCTCCGTCAACTATCCTTAGTACCTTCACTATGGGTTGGACGATGTCTAACGTCTTCTTTACAACTTTAAAAAATCTCCACACTCTTTATTGTCTTCTTCTACTTTTCTCCCATTTCTCTTATCCGATGGGTTACATATAGCCATCCAACTACCCCAACCGGTGAAATGACCATTTGAGTTAGAGCTCTCATTTGACTCGATAAACTTTCTAAGGAAATATAGTGGGGCGAACCGGCCAAGGTTACCGAGCCGTAACAACTCTCGCCCCTTGGTGTGTTCCCTCGTAAGTTGCAAGGACAAAGTTGTGGTTATAAATAAATGAAGAAATAAGGGCTAGCTTAACTACCCTGTCTATTTGAGGATCCTTGCATATATCCTCCAACATCAAATCTAAAGGAGTGGGCGGAACAGGTGTCCAATACAACTTTGGTCTTTTGACCGTAAGTATCTGACAGGCCGCTTTGTATGCCACCGCATTGTACGCTGACTACTTGAACTACCCGGCTCTCTCCTATTTCTTTTATCACTCCATCTATCAATTGGTAAAGATACTCCGCATTCTTTACCTAATACGATGCGTCGAGACTTCCAAAAAGGCATGTGCCGACTTAGTACACCTTTAGGAAATTGATCATAGTCTTCATAGTAATACTGTTAAGTATAAGATGTTAACTAAGTTATACCAAAAAAAGAATGTTAATACATATAATATGAATGAGTAAAAGAAAATTTAATTACTGGGTCCATCCGTCGGTCATTAACGTGCAACCTCGTTCCTCCCAGATGCGTTTAAATGACTGCACGTACTTCTTTGTTTCTTGCACCTCATAGGAAGATATACACATTGTATAATCTCCTTTGGGTTTGGACCCGAGCACTCCCCTCCCGGACGTACGATCGTGTCGATCGTGTTCTCGTAGTATGGTCCCTTCGCGGCATTTGCCGGAATGCGTGGTGAAAGAACCACCCGACGTTGCCCGGCCAATCCTATCCTTACATAATTTGAGGTTCTTCATCGCCGTCGTGATTGTTGTTTGACATTGTCGTGGTCAGTGATTACGGGATCCACGGGACCCCTCTTGCCGGGTCGTCGTCTTGTGTGAGATCAGCGAACCCGATCTTGCGGTTGGTTGTTGGATCCTCTTCCGCTATCGACCACTCCCACTTCCGGACACACGACCCATCATTCGACGTGGTATGTCCATAGAACTCTTCCTCGACGAATGACCTTCGACTTGCTTCCATCCCTCGTGAGAGTTCATCTTTTTAAAAAACATTTAAGTATCAAGGCTACTTAATTATCCTTTAAAATAGAATAATGAACAACATTTATAGTAACACCTCCCATACCTTCGTACTCTTCGTCTCCGAAAAATATCCGGCCTCTCTTGTCCGGTTCCGTAAATGTGTACGGATCGTCTCCCCGGCTAAGCTGCAATTCTTCTCGGACGGTCTCTTTATGTCTTTTGCTAGTTCCCTTCGTTTGCTCCATCGCTTGTAGGTGCCTACGAAATTGAGCTCGACCTCCGGCGGAGTCCGTGTGCAAGGAAGAACATTTCCCTTCATGCTGCAAAGATGAAATTTTAAACGATAAATACCACCGAATATTACTTTGTCGCAATATTTACATTGCACTTTTCTCTCCGCCGTGGAGATCAAATTGCAATGCAACCAAGAACGGATCATTCCGAATTGGTCGCGCCGGTAGTTTGGGGTTGTTTGGCTTGGAGAAGACATTTTTTTAAGTAAATAATTACTTAAGTAAGTAATTAATTATTTAAATAGCTAATAACCTTAATTAGTGACTTCTAATGTAAGTATATTTTTATTTATATAAATTGAATGATTAACTAAATATATGATTAAGTAAGTAATTAATATTCCTTCAAACTAATGATGTGTTAAGTAACTACTAAACTAAATATCTAACTAATCTTCTAGCTAACTAACTATGCAAGTAAGCAAATAAGTATTAAAAAGAATAAACTACTTAACCCACTAATCAATGGAACTAATAATAAATAAATATACTAAATGAACTAATGAAATGCTTGATGAAATAATTAAGTAAATGAGAAAAAAATTCTGAGCAATGAGAGCAATGAGAGCACAAATGAGAGGTTGAGAGTGAGAGTGGGGGGGGGGGTGGGAGTAAGGAGAGCCCTCGCAGGGGCTTTAAATAGCCCCCGAGGGCTGAATGGGGGGCTGCGCCCCATCGGACCGTTGGCAGCGGTCGCCGAGACCGTTGCCAACGGTCCGGCAACGGCCGGTGGCGGGTTGCCGAAGCCAATCGCGCGACCCGGTCGGCCGGGTCGCGCGACTCACGCGACCCGGCCACGACTCCGCGACCCAGCCGGGGGAGTCGCCCCGACCGGGTCGCGACCGGGCCGGTCGGGCCTAAACCCGACCGGGTCGGGGCCGGGTCGCGACCCGGGTCGCGACCCGGCATTCCATGGTACCAATTATCTTACATACATTTCCCAATGATGCGTGAGCTACTTTTAAACTTGAGAGTATGGTATTATGATGAATCTTTTATTGTTTCTATAACTCAAAACATGTTGGAAAAGTTCAAGAAGTATTGAGATATTACAAATACATTGTCATCAATTTAAAGCATCTTTGATCCTAGCAAAAGTTACAATCAATTGAAATTTTTTTTCTCATTGATATACGATCAAGATGAATGTGGCTTAGACTTGTAGAGGTGAAACATGTAAAGAATCTTTTTAAGATTATTCTCTGATTACTTGTGTTCGAGATGCTCTGATCAACATAGTAGTCCTCCCACAACCGGCCTCTTGCATGAGTTTATGCATTAGCAAAATGGAAATACTTGGGAAGGTTCATTAAAGAGTGCTCCATTATAGTTGTACCTTTATTAATCCATTTTCATTTAGTAGGATTGATCGAATTGTTGAAGGCATAAACTTTGATATTCTTACATGATAGAAAGAAATGAAATAAAATATTTTATTTTCTCATCAATTGCATGAGATATATCAGGAGTTCTTAATTTTATTGTTGCATCAGAATGTACTTATAGGATTGGGGGTTGAATTATCTCTAAAATAAGGAGCTTTTTGAAACCATCTACAATAGATGATTTAATTTTTGCACAAGATTGGCTATGAAATGAAGAAGGTAAAACTACTTATTCTAGATGTTTTAGTTTTTATGTTTTTTATGTGTAACACCATGTTAATAGGTCGATAGGATGATGAAGTTGAAGATGTATTTTCTGGTGTTTTAACGTCAGATGCGGATGGTGATACTATAAAAGGAGGTGATAATTTAAATGGTGAAGAATATTATGATATTAATTTATACTGTAAAACCCTATCACGGTATTTAATTTTATATTACCTAAATGCAAATTTTATATTAATTCTATGAAATGCTTCTAAACTTATCAGTTTTTATTTGACACCTTTGTAACAGTAAACACTGTAACAACCTATGTAGTCAGAGGCGAGAGGCGACCGAGGCGAGGGAGGGCTCGCCTCGCCTCAGGCGCTTGAGGCGGGCGCCTCAGGCGCTCGAGGCGACATTTTTTTATTGAAGAACTTCTAAAAAATATACATATAACATTGAAACTTTTTGAAGAAGAACATAAAAAATACAAAAAATTTACTTCTAGGACCTATAATGCATCAAGATATTGGAGTCTCAAGGTGAAAAATTGGGCATTGGGGGTTTCGGGGTGGGGAAGGAAGATTTAAGTTACTAAATTTGACTCTCACAGGGTCCTCACCCGGGCGAGGCGAGATCTGCCGAGGCGAGGCGTTTTTGCCTCGCCTCGCCTCGCCTCAGCGCCTAGGCGCTTGGGGCGAGCGCCTCAGATAACATAGGTAACAACCATCTTCTAAGATTTTAAAACTCCTCAACTACCAAGCAAGGAATAAGCTTCCTCTTAACCAGATGACAATGTGGTGGATCAAATCAAAGTTTTATAATTTTTTCACCTTTTATGAATTGTTGTTATGTTACTTAAGAAAATTAAGCTCTTTGTCTGTAGTATTTAATATTTATGGGTGAGCCCACTTGTCTTCTTTTTGTTAATTTATTTTTTCCTTTTAAATTTTACAACGTATCATATTGTAGATATCTAGTTATTGGATCTCTGTAAGCTGATAACTTGAATTTCTTGTGTTTATTGTAATGACTTAACTTGTTCTAATGATCAATGACGATTTGAGTTTACATGGATGCATCACATTCTACATATCATGTTATTCACCATTAATAAAAATCTGATCCAGATAATTAGTGAATTGGATGTTTATGTTGGTGAAAGTTGATCTGAAAGTCTGCGATATTTTATTTGTTAAAGTTGATTCAGAAAATTCAAGCTCTTTGCATGAAGTTTTTACTCTGTGGGTCAGAGTATTAGAATGTATTGATCCCTTTGCATGAAAAATTTTAGTAAAAAAATCATATACATCATAGATGAATAAATTCAGATGGTGACCGACCATTTGCTCTATTTTATACTGGTCCTTTTCAAATATCTCTCTTTACCAAGTAAGCAAGACCTAAAATAATCTGGCGTGCTCTAGGCTCACAAAACATTGTAGTTGTAACTATAAGTAAGTTATTAGGAAATCATTGTTGGCAATATCAAGACAACCGATAGCATTGTAATTTTTTTGCTAATTATTATTTTTTTTATCTTTTGCAGACTACTTTTGTCATCTTCAATGTCTTCATCTCAAGTCCCTACACTATGATAAGCAAATATATTAGCATGGGTGTTGTAACTTATTTCAAGAGAGACTTCAGAAGCTATTTTGGCACTTGGCTGTTTAGTCGTACCATATTATAAATCTTGTACATGTCTGTTAATGTTTAATTTCTGTGCGATGGAAACTTCAGCAAAACTTGTTTCAGTTTGTCATAAACTGGATAGTCTTTTATTGTGGACTCAGTAATTTCTGAGCCCAGCCTATGTCAAGATCGGATTGACCCATCCGTCCCCGGGGAAATGAAATCAACTGAGTCGGCATTGACTCAGCCAGAAACAGAAATAGACCGATTCAATCTGACCTAACGACCATGCATGGTACATTGCAGTTTCATGATTTCATCAACACAAAAAACTCCAGGAAGATTTCTACGAGAAAGGTCCGGATCTGGATTCACATGTATGGGTTTCAGGTCGAAACATGGTGGGATGTTTCAACGAAGGAAAAGAGGTAGAAGAAGACATCGGTAACCATGAAGAGCAGGACAGTGTTGTTCTTGCCAATGTCAGTCGTAGATGTTTGAGAGGTATGAACGAATAGATTGCTTTGGTTCACTTTGAGTTAATAGTTTGGTTTAACCGATCTGGTTCATTCCAAACTAGAGAAACTAATTAAATTATTGCTACATTATTAATAAAAATATTTTTATGTAATTTTTATAATAAAATATTATATATCAATTTATGTATGATTAAAAATGAGTAGGTATATATACATGAATAAATAATTATTTTAAATATTTAATTAATTCTTAGTCTCATATTAGGTTAGACCGAGTTGAATTGGTTTAGTTTGATTCTATAAAAATAAGACCAAATCAAACAATCCACACCCTGATTCCTTGCTCTTCAGATAGAAACCTCATACGCAAGTTGCTATCTATGCTCAATCTCAACAACAATCGACAGGTAGATAAGGGGTGCAAAGGAGTCAAGTCCATATGAATAATATGGTATTTGTGCTTGATTTATTTTATTTTTACTCGAGTTCGAACTCAAGTTCTTACGAGCAGGCTCAACTTACGTTCAAGTTGGACTTATTGTATAATTGAGCCAAATTTGAATAAAAAATTCAGCATAAACTTGAATTCAAGTTTTATATAAACTTGTTTATAAAACTTAGTTACAATCTAGACTGCATCTGGTTGAGCAAGGGTCTAGTCGTACCGGGCTCTAGAGGTGTCAACGGATCAGGTTTGGGTTGGATCCTCATGGATCCGAATCCAAACCCGATTTTATTGAATCCGAAAATAAATTGAAACCAGTATAAATAAGTTATCTGGATCAAGTTTGAATTCGGATCCGAATTAAGTTTTTGGATTCGAATCTTTCCCAAGAATTTGACGACGAGCGCACCGCACCACCGGGGACTTGTCCTCCCTCTCCGCCACCGCCTCCGATCTAGCCGCCGCCGTATTGCCTTCCCGGGGGGTTCCCGCCGTATTTCATTAGCTTCTTCTTCTTCTTTTCATTCAAACATGCTTTGTTTAATGTAATAAATAAGTCGAACAAAACTTTTAGTCAGCCTTGAGTTTATGAATTACCAAGTGTGTTAGATTTATTTCTACGCATCCACCACACAAGAAGGACTAAAAAGAAATTTCGGACGTAAAAAAATCTGCCGTTTTGGGGGTATGATAGGTTTTCAAGGGGTGCGTAGGTATTTACTACCACGCAAGAAGGACTAACAAGTATTTTAAATTTTATTCTAATAAAATCAGAATTATTTTATTTTAATTTTAGTTCCATTTTCAAAATTAAATTTAAAATCTAAAAGCTTTAAGGTATTTGCTATATAATTACTAAATTTGTTCAGATCAATTTAACATCTTATTTTAATTTTATTATCACTTTATATGCCATAGTTCTAGAATTTACGTAATTTTACTTTATTATGTTATACGATTAAAGATAAATATTTAAATTTATGAAAATCGAAAGCAGGTATACGCCGATTTTTGCCGTAAAGGAATTGAAGGGTGATTCCCGTCACGCGGAGCAGCGGCGGCCACGGCACGTGATTCACAGCGATGAAGGCGTGTCGGAATGCGATACCCGAACTCCCAGCGCGCGATCTTCCCCACGGAGCCGTCTTCCTTCCGCCATAAGAAGTCGCCGGCGACGGCGACGGCGACGGCCGACTCCGCCACCTCTACCACCCTTCGACGCCAAGCTAAGATGCCGTTTCACCGGCCGGCGGCTGTGCGTTCACCGCCGCAGCTTGGCACGTAGCCGTCATCAAGCAGACGTGACGAATTCGTATTGGTTGGTCTCACCGGGCACGGCGAAGAAAAAATTTCGGACAATTTAAAGAGGGAAACAAAAAGCGCGCCTCTGCTCCGGCGTGCGGCCTCTTCGTTTTCCTCCGTCACGATCCTCATCGTCTTCTCAGCATCTCCGCCATCCTCATCGAGTGCTTCGGGTCAAGTGGACCCTACGACAGGGCCAGCAGCGCATTCGGAGATTGTCGGCGTCATCTTCTCATTCTGCAACCTCTGAGCCACCTTTTCCGGAGCTCCTCTAAAACTCTGCTCCTTTGGCGCCTCATTCGAGCTCTATCAGGTACGCTAATTTTCTTGTGACTCGGAAAGTTTTTCCAATTTCTGATGTGTGAATCTCCTAAATCCTGCGCATGTGCGCGAGCGGCAACTGATATTATTCTGCTTATTGTGGTTGGGGCGGATGGAATCTGGGGGATACCGGTGTTTGCTAGACTTAGAAGGGACATGCAAAGCTTAGGGTGCATTTGGGAACTCCATAGAAATGCTTTTTTTTCACTTTTGCTCTGATCAGAAGTTCTTCTTATTTTTATGGTACCGTCTGGTTACATTTTTATTTTCACTTTTCATCCTTCTCGGAAGCAGAAGCTCGGAGGAGAAATTTGGGAAAATTAACTTCTGATCCAATTAAGAAAATGACTTTCATTCACAGTCCGTTAAACAAAAATTGTTCATGGACAGTTCGACGACCCAAAAAACTTTAGCAGACAGTCCACTCTGTCAATGTCACGGGTGCATCTCCGTTGGACGATCATAAAATGTCGTTAATACCCTTTGACAATAGCGGTTCACGATTTGCCCACTCAATTGTACTTATTTAGTTATTCATGGGACTAAAAAAGAGGACGCAGACGTAACTTAAAGTTGACTACGGCCATCTTGAGACGGTACGATTTTTGATTAACAGTTTTAAAAAATATTTCATTTATAACAAAAATTATTAGATCTAATTTATTTCAATATTTAAATCTAATATACATAATTAAATATTCTTATTTATATATTTAAATTTAATAAAAATATTAAATATTAATTTATTTATTACATTACATTGATTATCTAATTTATATGCATAAAATATAATTATTTTCAAAGCAAAAGTTTATAACCACAAAATATTATTATAATCATAATTTTTTAATAAATCAAAAAATTATTACATTTTTATAAATATAACATAAATAATAATTTATGATTATCTATTATTTTATATTTATATTGATGGTTTGGTTTATATTTCCTTAAATATCATAACTAATTTTTTTGTTCTTTACTAATTAATTGAATATTTTATCATTTTATAAATACTTAATTTTAATATTTTATATGACTATAGTATAATCTATGTTTTACATTTTAAAAATTTTCAATAGATTCCTTATTTTATTGGCTGTCTTGAAAAAAACAACGCATGACAAAAAAGAAGAAGAAGAAGAAAACGCAGCGCGGCAGCAAAGAGTGATTTGGAGGGTTATATATTTTATTTGGGGGGGTAAGAAGGACATTTATCCTGGACTTTGAAACATCTCTCACGGCTGCGAACAGTTTTGGAGCGGAAATGTCAAAAGTTGTAAAAATCGGACCTGCTACGAAAGTGAATTTGTCGTCGGAGCTTTTGTTAAAGCGAGTCCGTTGAAACGGACCCACTGTTAATTTAGCCGAGAAATTTTCTCCTTCCGACGAAGGAAAAGTGCTCTCGTGCCGGCAAGTCCCCATCCTGCATCGGCGAACCTCGTACCGCACAGGCGACCCCCTCCCCTCCGGCACCCCTTCCCCAGCGAACCCCTCCCCTCTGCGACCCCCCCCCCTCCGGCACCCCCTCCCCGGCGAAGCCCTCCCCTCCGCGTCCCCCCCTCCGGCCCCCCCCCCCCGGCGAAGTCCTCCCCTCTGCGAACCCCGCCCCCCCGTGACACTCCCTCCACGGCGAAGCACTCCCCTCTGCGAGCCCCCCCTTCGGCGTCGGCAAAGCCCTCCGCGATCAGCCCTCCGCAAGCAGCCCTCCGGCCCTCCGCCCGTCCGCGAGCAGCCCTCCGCCCCTCTGCCCCTATGCCCCAACGCGAGCAGCCCTCCGCCCCTCCACGGGCAGCACTCCACGAGCAGCCCTCCGCCCCTCTGCCCCTCCGCCCCTCCGCGAGCAGCCCTCCGCCCCTCCGCGAGCACTCCCCTTCCGTGTCGGCGAGCTCCCCGTGCTGGCGACGAAGGACTCCTTCATTTGTCAAAATAAAATAATCCAAACAGATTCTGCTTCTGAAAAATAAGAAGTTCTTCAGAACGAAGTATAAGTTTCCTTTTATTGGGTTTACTTCGTAATTTTTCGTATCTAATTTAGGAGATCTATAATGTTCCATTGAAATCGCAGCTGGAATTTTCTAGGATGGGGAAACCCATTGGGAAGAACAGGAAAAAGAGCTCCAGCACCAAGGACAATGGCGCTGGCCCCAAACACGCCTTCCCCACAGAGGAGCAGATCCTAAGTAGGAGGAACTTTGATGCGGACGACAACGTATTCATTGAGATGTCCCAGGAGCTCAAGATGGAGGGGAGCAGGCTCTTCCATAAACGAGATTACAAGGGAGCAGTCACTACAAGAAAATAGGTTACTAGGGACGGCTGTAAGCCGTCTCAAAAAACCGAAAAGCCGTCGCTAATAAATATTAGCGACGGCTTCAAAGCCGTCGCAAACACGTCGCAAATAACGCCGTCGCCAATAATATTAGCGACGACTATTGTTAAGCCGTCGCTAGTAAGTTTATTGGCAACGGCTACTAAGCCGTCGCATAAGTTATTAGCAAAACGACCATTTATTGGGGACGGCTTAAACAGCCGTCGCCAATAACTTTACTGGCGACGGCTTAAGCCATCGCAAACGGTAAGGGGATTAGACGGCGAATGAAGTTATTTGGGACGGGTTAAGCCGTCTCAAATAATCTTATTGGCGACGGCTAACCAGCCGTCGCCAATAAATTTAGTTGCGACGGCCACGTAAGCCGTCGCAAATGGCAAGCAGAACCCCACATCGCGGGTTCCGGAATTTTTTCTTTGGTATTGCGACGGCTGTTTTTAATATTCGGGATGGCTTTAGCCGTCCCAAATAACTTTATTGGCGACGGCTATAGTAAGCCGTCGCCAATAATAAATTTCTGAAAAAAAAATAATTTGATTGGCCGGATTGGATCAATTATACGATCCAATCCGGAAAATCAATCATTCTTGAAACTTTCATAAAGATCTAAAATCGGATCTACCAATCCAAAAATTGATTTATATTAATAATTTCGGTGCCGGATTGCTCGTTTCAAACTCGGAACGGACACCGAATTAGGATGAAACAACACACATTAACATACCAAAATTGAAATTCACCAAATTTAAATTCATATTCACATACCATATTCAAAATCACATTCATACACAAAATATTTTGATACATATGAATAACATTCATAGAGAGTAAAAAATACATCTTAATCTATTCATCTTCTTCATCTTCATCTTCATCATCATCTTCACTCTCCTCGGCATCCTCGTAGTCCTCGTCGTCATCGCCATTTCTGTCCTCTATTTGTTGAGGCGGAGGATGCCCCGATGTGGATGGCACATCAGGAGTCGGGAACCTTTGAGTCAAGCCTTCAATGATCAGATTGAGGCGATCGAAATTATCTTGGAATGATTTTTGTTGGTTGTCCAATTGTTGTTCAATGAAGTTATTTGTTCTTCATAACGTTCATTGATTTCTCCTTGCCTCGCCACCTGATCTCTAAGCTCTCGAACTTCTTGAGTCGAGCTAGAAGCACCTCCGCTTGACTCACCATACCAAGTGTGGCGAGTTTCACCTCGCCCACCACATCGGATCCGTCCTGGTCGATCTCTACCAAACACGGATATGAAAGCTTTCTCCGCGGTGAGTGGAGGCTGCGATACCCCAGCATCCGAGGATTCAGATGCTGGGGGATTCATCAATCCTTGCATATTTTCCTATAAATAATATGAAAAAAATTTAAAATCCTACCGTGATGAATTGTGGATTATAAAAAAAAATAGGTTATGATAATCAATAATTACCATCATAAGACGACTTTGGTCATTATCCCAAATGACTGCTCCATCGAGTTCTTCATGCGTTTGACTCATCTGGAATACCTCCGGACGAGTTGGAGGTCGACCTTCTTTTCGTACATTACAAAAAAATTAAAAAAAAAGATAAAGGTTATTACAGAATAAGAATCAACTAATATGAAATTTTAAGTTTTGACTACTTACAAAGTCTCTTTCTAACTGGTGTATATTTGTTCTTCCTCTTCTGTACGGCATTGTTAATTGCCGCCTATTACCGGCATTCTTTTCACTCAATGCCTACATATATATATATATATATATACAAATGAAACAACATTAAAAAAATGCAAATGAAAAGAATAGTATCTAATTATAAGAGGAAATAAAATTTTGAGTTACTCTAGCTTCATCTTGACTCCATAAATGGCACATATGATGCCATTGTTCCTCGTTGCACTGTGGAGGAATGTTGGCACGAGCTTCCTCATTTGATCGTCCTGTAAAATACTGTACACAAATATTGTTAATAAAAAATTGGTTATCTCGAAATTACATTCTAAATTATATTTTACCTTTCTTTTCAAATAATTTCTTTGTTTTCTTTGCATATCTCCCATATGCCTTAATATCTGTGCATCCGATTGTGGATTCCGCTCAAAGGTAAAATGTTGCTGCATTAATATAAAAATGATTAAAAAGTTCACCAAAATTTAAATAAGATGAAGCTACTTAAATGTTACCTCTAAATCACGGAATATGACATCCATTTTCTCCGCGGTAGAGCCATGTAATTATGCTCCCACAAATCGCAATGAACTCGTTCATAACTCCTAAGTAGGAGGTAAACTCCTGTCCATGTGATCCAACGCCGGATCCTCCTACTAGAACGACGTTGTAGGACTCATCAGGGCCAAGTGTTCGCACACTGATGGCCTTTGCTGGACCTCTCCCACGTCTAACTGATGTAGCTAGTTAAGTATAAATTAAAAATTACAATTAGACAACGAAAATTTTTAAAGAAAACTTTTTACTTGCATTTATTCAAATATTTACCTGAAGCATGGGAAGATGGACTACTACCATCTATAGGAGGCGTCGTCGTAACCCGGTGAGAACGAGTCCGAGATGGACTAGGCTCATGGGGTGCCTCCCTAACCGGCTCGGAAGCAACACCCCTGGAGGTGGAAGGTCGATCCCTAGATGCCTGAGATTGACCCCGAGGTCCACCGCCCTCAGATGGTGTAGAAGTCTGAGATGTCCTACGACTTTTGCTGAAAATTCTCTTCATCTGTCACATAAAAATATTAGGCAGCAATCCCGGCTTCTAATTGTGCAATAAAAAATTTTTAGCGAATCCGAGGCCGGATTGCCCAATCCGAGGCCCGTTCCGGGTTCCGATCGGGCAATCCGACTTCGGATTGAGAAACTTAGATTTTTTGCCCAATCCGAGGCCCGTTCCGGGTTCCGATCGGGCAATCCGGCTTCGGATTGTGGGACTTAGATATTTTGGCCAATCCGAGGCCGGATTGCCCAATCCGAGGCCCGTTCCGGGTTCCGATCGGGCAATCCGGCTTCGGATTGAGAAATGGAGATTTTTATGGCCAATCCGAGGCCGGATTGCCCAATCCGAGGCCCGTTCCGGGTTCCGATCGGGCAATCCGGCTTCGGATCGAGGAACTTAGATTTTTTGGCCAATCCGAGGCCGGATTGCCCAATCTGAGGCCCGTTCCGGGTTCCGATCGGGCAATCCGGCTTCGGATTGAGAAACTTAGATTTTTTGGCCAATCCGAGGCCGGATTGCCCAATCCGAGGCCCGTTCTGGGTTCCGATCGGGCAATCCGGCTTCGGATTGAGAAATGGAGATTTTTTGGCCAATCCGAGGCCGGATTGCCCAATCCGAGGCCCGTTCCGGGTTTCGATCAGGCAATCCGGCTTCGGATTGTGGGACTTAGATATTTTGGCCAATCCGAGGCCGGATTGCCCAATCCGAGGCCCGTTCCGGGTTCCGATCGGGCAATCCGGCTTCGGATTGAGAAATGGAGATTTTTTGGCCAATCCGAGGCCGGATTGCCCAATCCGAGGCCCGTTCCGGGTTCCGATCGGGCAATCCGGCTTCGGATTGAGGAACTTAGATTTTTTGGCCAATCCGAGGCCGGATTGCCCAATCCGAGGCCCGTTCCGGGTTCCGATCGGGCAATCCGGCTTCGGATTGTGGAACTTGGAGCTTTAGATTAACTTTCTATTTGTATAGGCTGAGTTTCTTGAAGGTGTACATCTTCGTCGATTACTCCAAATGTTATAGGTACGTTAATAAGTTCTTCTTGATACGGTTCGTTTTCATCTTCACTCTCATTTCTGGAAATGTTGTAATAGTTACGAGGTAGTGATCGTACTGGTAACACCCATCCCTTATTAGAGTTATCATTTACATAAAAAACTTGTTCCACTTGGCTTGCTAGTGCAAACGGTTCATCCGTTCCTAATCTTCTCTGTGTTTAATGATATGAAACCATATTCGTTAACCTTAAAACCTCGATCCTTATCATGTACATCCCACCATTCACATTCAAAAAGTGTTAAACGGCTATTCCGTTCGAACGATATCTCAATTATATCTAATATTCGTCCATAATAACCGTCACAACCAGATTGAAGATGGTCATTTACAATAACACCACTTAGTTGAGTTGATTTGGTTGAATCGGATTCCAATGTTCGAAATCTAAATCCATTACATATATAACCGTTTAATGACGAGGCAAATCTCGACGGACTGAGTGATAAAATCTCCAGCTCCTTGGTATATCTAGAAGATCCTATATTCCTTAACTCTTGAATGCATGTTCTGAACCACACGAAGAAGTTTTCTTCCGTAGTTGATCTATTTTTAAGAGCATCACTATGAGATTGACGAAAATAATCGATGTCATCAACTTGATTTAACACGTATGCATGTATTAACTGTTGTTCTCTTTCCGTCAAAATTTTAGGCACACGCCTGCATCTCAAAGGGCGACCAATTGGTTTGAATATTGAACTATCATCTGTATCAACTTCTTCTGAACCACCGTCATAGTTCCGATCTCTACTATATTCACTCGTATCACGCATATATGTTGAAATAAACTGCGTACACTCCTCAACCAAGTAGCCCTGGGCAATAGAACCTTCAACTCTCTCCTTGTTGCCCACATAATCTTTGAGCCTCTTTAAATATCTTTCAATTGGATACATCCATCGGTATTGAATCGGTCCGGACATTCTTGCCTCATAAGCCAAATGCACAACTAGGTGAATCATTACATCAAAGAATGATGGTGAAAAAATTTGTTCCAACTTGCACAATGTTACTACAATCTTTGTCTCCCAATCTCTCAAAATGTTACTGTTCAAAACCTTAGCGTAGATGATCTTAAAATACTAGCATAACTCTACAATAGGACTCAGTACATCATTCGGCACGTTTCCTTGAAATGCCAAAGGAATAATTATTTGCATCATCACATGACAATCATGACTTTTTAAACCACTAATTGTTCGGACACTTAAATCTACACATCTACTAAAATTCGACGAATAACCATCCGGCACTCGAACATTCTTAATGAAATCAAGTATTCTAGACTTTTGATCGTTGCTAAGTTTATAAATTGCATCTGGAAACTTTGATGAACCCTCGTACGGATGTAACTCGGGACGAATATTTAAATCTACTAAATCTTTCCGTGAGTTCAAATTGTCCTTGTCAATTCCTGATAAGTTAAACATCTCTAATATATTGTCGCACACATTCTTCTCAATATGCATGACATCCAAATGGTGCCGAATGATAAGAGATGACCAATATGAGAGTTTCTCAAAAAATATACTCTTCTTCTTCCAATTTTTATTCTTTGACAAAATTTTCCTTAAGTTCTCTAAATCTTTCTTAAACGGTTTTCCGAACCTAATAGTGTCCATCTCCTTTTGTTGCCTCCATAGGTCATATCCCGTAAGTATCTTTGATGCTCCCTTCACACATCGTCGACCATCAAAAAGATGCTTATACTGGTTCTTTCTCCACCGATGTGCTACTGGTAAGAATCGACGATGACCAAGGTAGCATTGTTTTCGACTATGGGTAAGTCGAATGGAATGTGTTTCTTCGTTACATATAGGACACGCCAATTTTCCTTTAGTACTCCATCCAGATAAATTTGCATATCCCGGAAAATCATTTATCGTACTAAAAAGTATGACTTTCATTATGAAAATCTCTTTCTTTTCGGCGTCATAAGTCTTCAATCCAATCTCCTACAAATCTTTTAGCTCTTCCACCAATGGTTGTAAGAATACATCAATATCATTTCCGGGAGCTCTCGGACCGGGTATTAATAATGATATCATTATGTATGTGGCTTTCATACACATCCACGGTGGTAAGTTGTACACCATTGTAACAACAGGCCACACACTATATTTTGAAGACATTTGACCAAATGGATTAAAGCCATCTGAAGCCAATCGAATCCGAATGTTGCGTTTCTCTAACGCAAATTCTGGATAAAGTTCATCCACCCTTTTCCAAGCGGGAGAATCGGCAGGATGACGCATTTCACCTCTCAATTGATATGATCGTGGTTGACTGTGCCATGTCATCCACTTAGCCGTATTGGATGATATGAATAAACGCTGCAACCTACCTCCTAATGGAAAATAATGTAAAACTTTTTGTGCTATTTTTTATTTTGATTTTTAGGATCATTTTTATATCTGGAGGTGTTACAATATGGACAAACATTTTTATCTTTATTCTCTTTCCAAAATAGAATACAATCATTTTTACATGCATGAATTTTCTCATAAGTAAGTCCCAATTCCTTAACTAATTTCTTAAGCTCATACCAATTATCGGGAACACATGCCCCATTAGGTAAGACTTCCTTAAATAAAGATAATATCATATCCATACATTTTCTAGTGAGACCATTAATGGACTTAAGTTAAATCAACTTTAATATAAATTTTAATTTAGATACATTTTTAACACCTTCATATAGAGGTGTTTTAATCTTTTAATAATTTGGAATATTGAAAATTATCTTCATTGTGTTCTTCCTCATTATGTCGAATAGAAGATTCATTATTTTGAATATCTTGTAACATTTCCATTACCTCATAATCTACATAATTATCTTGTGGTTCATTTAAAATTGAAATGTCCTCATTTATCATATTGACTTCAATTTCACCATGGCATATCCATTTTTGATAATTTAACCATATACCATTGCATATTAGGTGTTCTTTGACAACATTTCTTTTAAAAATAAATGTATTACAATATTTTTTACAAGGACATTGTATTAGATCGTTATGTTGTCCATGTCTAAATTGTATTCTAGAATCATGAAAAGAATAGTTTAAAAATTCTTCGATCCCTTGAATATATCTAGAATCTAATCTATTAGGAATATGCATCCATGATTTGTCTAAGTTACTCATCTTAATTTGTTAAAAGATTGAAATACAATGAAGAAATGTTAATTTAATAAAGAAATCAATATATAACCGAACCTCCACCGAAAGAAGAAACTCTCAAGTGTATATCTCGATTGAAGTTTTCTGAAAAAGAGATAAAATGATCAAAATTAGACTTGTTGTTGAACAATAAATGTTTATACATACCAATTAAATATTTTTATCACAAACGAAGAGTTAGACATGAAAACTAAGAAAAAATTAAGTCATTTTAGGTCATTTAGGTCATTTAATGTCATTTAGGTCATTTAGGTCATTTAATGTCATTTATGTCATGTAATGTAAACATCTAAGAAAAAATTAAGTCATTTTAGGTCATTTAGGTCATTTAGGTCATTTAATGTAATCATTTAAAAAAAATTAAGTTCTAAGGATATTGCATTAAGTTAAATTAAGTGACAACTAAAAATTTATATTTTCACATTAAGCCCATAAAAAATTTCTCTTAGTTTTCCTTTTAATATCTAACTTTTCAGCAAAATCCGTATTAAACTTAGTGATAATCTAATTGAAACTCTATGCACATATCTACTTTTGTTCTATCTCCTAAATAATTAAAGTGATCAAGGTGCTACATATTTGGTTTGAGTAAGTCCTAACCTATTAATTTGTTAGGGATGTTTGGCACATATCTATTGCATATATGCTTTGTGATGTATAGGAAAAAAATTAAACAAAAATTCGTTTGTTGAAGATGTATACCTCAAAGGAGGTTCGATTAACCCTAAGTAGGGTTTAAATCCGGCACAAAGGAGGCGGCGGCGGCGGCGGCGGCGGAGCCGGCGACACCCACGGCGGCTTCCTCGTAGCTCTCCCCTCACGGTGCCCTACGGCGCAGGGAGGGTGCAGAAATGCTGGCGGCGGCGGCGACGACGGCGGCGACAGCGGCAGCCACGGCGGCGGCGACGGCTGAAGCGGCGGCGACCGGCGCCGGCGGCAGAGCGTGCGCGAGAGAGAGAGAGAGAGAGCGGGGGGAGTCAGCGGCGGGGGGAAGAAAGGAGGGCGTCGAGGGTTTTTTTAAGCCAAACTTATTGATAACAGGATAAGGTACATTGGCGACGGCTTTCGCCGTCGCCAACAAAAGTCGACCGTTCAACGGTCACCTTGAATTAGTGGCGACGGCTTAAGCCGTCGCCACTAATATTATTAGCGACGGCGTATGAAGCCGTCGCCACTTTTCCGAGGAAAAAACCCGCACGGGTCATTTTCTGGGTATTGCGACGGCTTCGACCGCCGCAATACCAAGAATTTGCGACGGCTATATTTAGCCGTCGCTATTTACCAATTATTAGCGACGGCGTTAATTTAGCCGTCGCTTTTAACATTATTGGCGACGGCTTTAAAAAGCCGTCGCCAATAACTCGTCGCCAATGACCCAGTTTCCAGTAGTGATTTCTAACCTATGAGAAGGCCATCAAGCTGCTTCCTCGTGGGCACACCGACATTGCCTTGATACGAAGCTACCTAGCTACCTGCTACATGCAGATGGAGCCACCGGATTACCGTCGTGTTGTCGAGCAGTGTAACCTGGCTCTTGAAGTGTCCTCTAAGCACAGTAAGGCACTCCTGAAGCGGGCTAGGTGCTATGAGGCCCTCGACCGGTTGGATTTTGCAGTGAGTGATGTTGATTTGGTTCTTGCTACGAAGCCAAACAATGCCGCTGCCTTGGACATATCTGAGAGAGTGAGAAAAGAGATGGTTAATCGGGGAATTAACGTGCATGATAGGTTGAATGATCCAGTTTCAGAGCCTTTGATTGTAAAAGAGAGGAATAGACAGAAGAAGAAAAAGAGTCACAAGGCTGTGGACAAGGTAGTGGTTGAGGAGCGTGCAGATGACGTGATGATAGAAATAGATAAAACTGTTGTAGAGGAGAATAGCAAGGAGGATCTCAAAGTGGAAACTTTCAAGGTCAAGTTGGTTCTAGGGGAGGATATCAGAGTTGCTCAGATTCCCCGTAATTGTAGCATCCTGCAACTTAGAGAAATGGTCAGAGACCGGTTTCCAAGCATTAACGCAGTTCTTGTGAAATTCAAAGACAAAGAGCGTGACTTGGTGACAATTACGACTTCGGAAGAATTAAGATGGGCTGAAGAATCCAGTGATCCACAGGGATCATTCAAGTTGTATATAACACAAGTCAATCCTGAGCAGGACCCATTTTTTACATCCTTGTACGGGGGATTGAGAAAAGGTTCCAATGCAAATCTAGGTTGCGACCATGACCAAAATGTAGTTTGTGAAAGTGCAAGCATCCATAATGCAAGCGAAAAGGGCACCTTATGCATTGAGAAATGGATACTGCAGTTTGCTCAGCTGTTCAAAAATCACGTTGGCTTCAATTCTGATGCATATCTGGATCTTCATGAGCTTGGGATGAAGCTATACTCTGAGGCAATAGAGGATACGGTTACAAGTGAAAATGCACAAGAACTTTTTGGCATGGCTGAAACAAGATTTCAGGAGTTGTCTGCTCTTGCACTTTTTAATTGGGGAAATGTTCATGTCCCATGCTCGAAAGACATTGGTCTTACCTGAAGATGCTCCCCAGGATGTGATACTTGATCTGGCCAAGGTTGCATATTGTGAGAACCTCGTTTTTCAATTTTTAATTTAAATTTCAAAATGATTTTTGTATCTCCTTTGGAATATTTAGGAAAATAGGTGATAAGCCATTGAAAATGCTAGCTAGTCCGACGATACATTTAAAATTATTAGAACCGAGGTTCGGGTTCTTTGAAATTTAATTTTTGACCCTCTCCGTCGGGTGGTGCGAATACCCGGCGTTAACTTACATCGAGTAAGTACTCGAACGCCCTTGATTAACCGCCATAGCAATCTGTTTGGTAGAGAGTGCACATCCATACAAAATAATAAACTAGAGGGCTGTAGCCTGGCAGGCCCGATGAGATGCGAACACGTTGCATTATGTTTAGTTGACGTTGATGTTATTTGATTAAGATGTGATTTTTACTAATTGATTTAGATTTGATTTTTCAAGTTGTTTATTTTTTAATTTGATTCTTCCATTAATGTTTTGGTTTAATAGGTTGAGTATGATTTATTTTGATTTGTTGAATTTCCATTTGATTAAGATTTTGTTTTGAGTTTAAAGTTTGATTAAATGAATTAGGTGTACGATGATTTGAGATTTAGATCACCATTTGGGTTGAAATTATTTAATTTCATGTGCTACTTATGTTACAACGTTGGTTTAAGCACGTTCAATGTATTTTAATTGACTTAAGACTTTGATTAAGTTATTTAAGGATTTTTTGATTTAGTTCTTTCAATTTTATTTAATTTTTACAATCTGATTTTTGGTGTTCGAGGATTGTTTTAGTGAATTTTGATGAATTTTAATGTATTGGAGATTTTTTATTTTAATTTTCTTTGATGTTATTTAATTATCATTTGATTAAGAAATTTAATTTCAATGGTTAAGTATGTTTTAGATTGATCTTTCGATTGTTTAAAATCTGCTTTTTACACTTTCATATTTAACGAAACATTTTTTATTGATTTTATTTTATCTTATTTATTTAATTTGAGTTCGCATCTCATCCAGTTCGTCGAGCTAGCGTTCCGTGCCCGGCTTGAACATCACATGTCGATACTTGAACCATCTTTATTTCATTTCAAGTTGGGTTACATCGTGTCGTGCCGACGTCAAAAGTTTGAGAATTTGTCCTCCCGCGATGCGCATTCCCATAAGATCGGAGGAAAAAAAATCAGCATTTCGGCAGCATGCCGGCCGATCCTCGATCAAATGAGTTCACCTCCAATACGATTAAGTCTTTTTTGACTTATCGCACCGAGGGAAGGAACCGTCTGCAACGGGGGTTAACCCGTGCCTACGTCCAGGAGCGACTAACTGGGACGTACCCGAGTTCGCCGTCCAAGGGTGGTCAAAATTTTTGGCTCACCCTTTATTTAATTTTGCATTTTGCATTTCAGATTTTTATTTAAGATGATTTTTTTGTTCAAGACCCAACAAGGCCAGCTTTGTGTCTCATTGCCCAGTTAGGCCCATCTTCAGCATATTGGACCCTGGCGGCCCAATAAGACCGGCTTCATGTCCTCGTGGCCCGATTGGGCCGGGTTGATATCTTCATGGCCCGATTGGGCCGATTCGGCCCGTCTTCAGCTCCTTAGGTCTTGGCAGCTTGCTTTGCACCACGCCGGGGTCTGGACGGCCCGTCTTCAGCCTAACTTGCACCATGTGGGCCCAGATGGCCCATCTTAAGCTTCTTGGGCCCTAGCCACCACTCCAGGGTCTGTTTGCCTTAACCCAGCCAGCACCTGTTTTGGCACCTGAACCGGCTATTGCTTTGGTACCAAATTGGCACCGAATCGGCACCTGGTTGCCTACCGAACCAGCGGCTGGTTTGGCACTGAACCGGAACCTATTTGTGGACCGAACCGGCACTTGTTTGGCGCCGAACCGGCTGTTGCTTTTGGGTGCCGTCAAGGGCTGAAAGTGGACCTTTTTTTTTCTCCATGATGCTTGCAGGTGGCTGTACATGGAAGAGATGAGGAGGTGGTGCAGCAAGGGGATGGACGTGGGGGAGAGCTTCTCTCCTCCTGTTGACCGAAAGCAGCAGACCACCTCGGCTCCCTCTCTTCTCTTCTTGTTGACGTTGGAGACAGGATGCCTATCTCTTCTTCGAGAGCGGATCACCTCAGTTCCCGGGTGGAGGGAGCTCCCGCAGTCCTCAATGGCGTGAGGACACCTGGTGTCGCGGAAAACGAAGCGTCAGTGCGCTTTAAATAAGGCGTAAAGTAGATATGACGTCGCTCGGTAGTGGGTAAATAGAGGGTCGGTAGTGGGTCTTTGAAGCCTCGGTAGTTCGGTAGCGAGTTGATAAGCGGTCGGTAGTGGATTCTTAAGGCTCGGTAGTGAGTAAATAGAGGGTCGGTAGTGGGTCTTTGAAACCTCGGTAGCTCGGTAGCGAGTTGATAAGCGGTCGGTAGTGGATTCTCAAGGCTCGGTAGTGGGTTAATAGAGACTCGGTAGTGGGTCTTTGAAGCTTCGGTAGCTCGGTAGCGAGTTGATAAGCGATCGGTAGTGGATTCTCAAGGCTCGGTAGTGGGTAAATAGAGGGTCGGTAGTGGGTCTTTGAAACCTCGGTAGCTCGGTAGCGAGTTGATAAGCGGTCGGTAGTGGATTCTCAAAGCTCGATAGTGGGTTAACAGAGACTCGATAATGGGTTTTTGAAGCCTCGGTAGCAAGTGTAACAGGTCTCGGTAGCGAGTTTTTAAAGACTCGGTAGCAAGTTAAACTAAACTCGGTTGTGGATTAATAGAGGGTACTACCGAGCTACCGAGGCTCCAAAGACCCACTACCGAGCCTCTATTTACCCACTACCGAGTTACCGAGGCTTCAAAGACCCACTACCGACCTTCTATTTACCCACTACCGAGCTACCGAGGCTTCAAAGACCCACTACCGAGTCTCTATTAACCCACTACCGAGCCTTGAGACCCACTACCGACCCTCTATTTATCCACTACCGAGCTACCGAGGCTTCAAAGACCCACTACCGAATCTCTATTAACCCACTACCGAGCCTTGAGACCCACTACCGACCCTCTATTTATCCACTACCGAGCTACCGAGGCTTCAAAGACCCACTACCGAGCTACCGAGGCTTCAAAGACCCACTACCGACCCTCTATTTACCCACTACCGAGCGACGTCATATCTACTTTACGCCCTATTTAAAGCGCACTGACGCTTCGTTTTCTGCGACACCAGGTGTCATCATGCCATTGAGGACTGCGGGAGCTCCCTCCACCCGGGAACTGAGGTGATCCGCTCTCCTCTTCTTCTGCAGGTGCTGGCCCGAGAGAACGTGGGCAGCCTTTTTCTTCTGTTGTCGAAGGCAGCAGCCTCAGATGCACAGCCCCGGGTGAAAGAAAGGGGCCCGCGTAGCCTTCTCTGCTCTCCCTCCTCTGGGGACTGTGGTACGTGGAGATGGAGGGGGCTGGATCTCCTTGTCTTGTCGTTGGCAGGAGGCTGAAGAGCCGTTGACAGCAAGCAGCAGGTGTCGTCAGGCACCGTAGGAGGGGGAGCCGCTGGAGACTGGATGCTCTACCGAGACGCGATCTGTTTGGCTGCGGGGTGCTGTTGGCGCTAATGGTGGAAGAGAAGGTGCTACCGGTGCAGGGTGCCTCTGACGAGAGAGGAGTAGCTGGGTGAAAAGATCACCCAGAGGAAAGTTGGAGACGATGGCACTGGAGATAGTTGGTTGTGCGCAGGAACTCTTTGCTCTTTCTTCTTCTTCTTCTTCTTCTATCGTTGGCCGTCCACCCAGACTCTCTTTGTTGTGGGAAGAGAAGATCGTGGGACTGGATCTTTCTCCTCCGATCCTCTTGGTGCTGGCGTGTAGCTGCTGCAGGCGGACGTTGTTGGAGCGACCGCAGCCACCCTCGATGCTGCTGTTGCTTGCCGCCTTGGAGGAGGTAGTGAGAGGAGGGAGGCCGAGAGAGGGAGAGCACCAGAGAGGCCACCCCCGAGAGAGATAGCCGCACCCTTTCCTCTTTTTCTTTTGAATCTTCTTTTTTTTTGTCATCCGCCACCCGGTTGGCAGCATACGTGCTGTCTTGCTTTTTTCTTTTCTTTTCTTAAAATACACCATGCCATCTGTTGGCAGACGTGGGGAGAGGGAGAGAGGGAGATAAGGCAAGATATTGAAATTCTCCTCAATCATCTCCTACAATCTAGCCATCCACATATTTGCATGTACGTGGGAAAGGGGTAGGCGCTCTCTCTCTCTCTCTCTCCTTTTTTTTTCTTTTCTTCTCATTTTTTTTAAATAGAAATAATGAGAGATAAATACCTCATTGTTATCTCTTAGATTGTAGGAGCTAAAAGAGGGCGGTGCGGAGAGCTGTACGTTGGCAGGAGAGACAGAGAGAGGGGTTGACGGCCGGCTTCTCTTAGGTCAGGTTTGACCTCATGTCCATCAGGATGCTCCTGATCCGACAACTCACATTAATTCGATCGGAGTTATTTAAACAACCTCCAAATTTACTCAGAAAAATACGGAAGCTATCTCGATAGTCATTGATCTCACCTTCCATCAATACATGTGGCTGGGATGCTCTGAATTGCATCAAACTTTTTGATTTTACCAATCTTCTAGATCGATGTGATCCTGTTTGTCGAAAATTCTGAAAATTACAAATAAAATGCAACTAAACTCTCCTCTCGGCTGAAGTTTAATTTTATCACATCGATACCCTCAACACCAAAGTCTTGAGCTGGGATATTAAATCATTCAGCCTGCGGGCCATCCTGACGGCTATTTTTTTTACCCTTGAGGTGGCAGGGCACGGACTCCCGTCCAAATCTATTCCGATGTGAGAGGGCAAAATGGTCATTTTTGCATTTCGATGTCTGAATTTCACGTTTTGAGCACCGTTGTGAAAAGTATGACCAACTCCTTCTAGTGAACTCATTTTCTTGACCATTTGGGCCCATTAACTTTTCCCAAAGTCATTTTCAAAGCCCATTGATTTATCTTTATTTGATCGAATTCCAGCTGGACTTCTAAACCGACATCGATTTTTTTTGCTCGAATTTGAGTGAAGTGGGTTGAAGGACTTTAAATCCTTCTAGACCATCATTGGATACATCGGACCTATTAAGGCTTATCTGGCTCAGCTAGCCCATTAGGCCACTACAGTGGGCCTCACCACCATTTTCTCTCCCATCCAACCTTCGGTTGTCCGAATTCGCTAGAGTTTTGTTTTTTTTTCTTTGAAAATTTTGTTGCCAACACATATGAATATGCCAAGAAAGAATATAACAAAGCAGCAAAATGTTTTCAAGATGCTGTTAAATTAAAACCCGACTTTTTTGAAGGCTTTCTTGCACTTGCACAGCAGCAGTTTGAGCAGGCAAGCTTTCTTGGTGTTATGCAGTTGGAAGCAAGATAGATTTGGAGGATGGGCCATCTTCTGAAGTCATGGAGCTATTTAACAATGCTGAGGACAATATGGAGAAAGGAACTCAGATGTGGGAGGAGATGGAAGAGAAGCGTCTAAATGATCTTTCTAAGCCTAACAAGGAAAAACTGTTACTGCAGGCAATGGGATTGTCTGCTCTCTTCAAAGAAGTATCTACTGATGAAGCTGCAGAGAAGGCATCAAATATGAGATCACAGATCCATGTACTATGGGGCACTATACTCTATGAGCGATCTATAGTGGAATTCAGACTAAACATTCCTATCTGGAAAGAATGTTTGGAGGCATCTGTTGAAAAGTTTAAACTTGCAGGGGCATCTCCAACTGATCTGGCTGTGATGATAAAGAACCATTGTTCTAATGAAACAGCCCAAGAAGGTAGATGTAATTTAGGTTGCTGAATATTGTTTCCTTAACCTTTTCTCTCTTTCTATATTAGTCATAAGTACATCTTCACTTTCAGGTCTGGCATTCAAGATTTATGAGATTGTGCAGGCATGGAATGAAATGTATGATGCTCAGAGGTGGGCTAGAAGTATTTCTTCTTTTCATCTGGAGCCATTATTTCGGCGATGTGTCCCAAAGTTGCATCACATGTTAGAGCATGTATCAATTTGACAACATTTCTCTTACACTCAAAGATCCAAGGAGGGAAAGGAGGCTGGATATTTACCCCTGTACCTTATGTTGTTGTCCATTGCCCATATCGGACATCTATGGTCAGCAGTGCTAGGTAATTCTAACATGGTTTTTTACATGTAATGTATTAAGTACATGGCACATTATTAATGAGTAATTGTATTCTAATGCTCTTAAATGACATCCATGCTATTATGTCATATGTGACCCCCTGAGAGTGGCATTCCTCAAGGTCTCTTATTTACTAAATTCATCAATATTACCAAAGTACAAGCTTCATGTACTTACTTTTCTTTTCACGCTATAGAGAAATGTTCATGTCCAATACCTTTCCCTGGTTTCTTAAAGTGTTGAAAATCAAGATAAAAGGTCATACTTAATGGTTATGTTTCTTTCTCTATGATTAGTTGGATGGTAATTATTTTGGGAGATTATTCTAAGCAAGGATGAAACTATAGATCATCTATTTTTTTAAGGGGTTATAATCTTTCTTTGGAGAGTCCTTATCAAAAGCTGGAAGCTACAGTGGAAGGAACCTGATAGCACTATTTCACTTTTGCAAGATTGGCCAATTTGGAACCCTTGGGATTCAGACCTTGTTTTATGGAGAGCCATGCCTTGGTCAATTTGGCACACACAGAACAAAAGAATATTTGAAAAGCATTTTGGGAACCCAATATTTATCCTCCGTTCGATGTCTTCTTTTGTTAAAATTAGGGGTTAGCTCATTCAGGCATTCCCTTATCTCATATCAATTGATGTAATCTCAAACTTTAAAAATTAAGAAAATTCATGTTGTTTTTGGAAAATAATTTTATTTTGTGATTTACCTTTGACAACTATGAAAATAGATGGTATTTTATAGGAGTATTAGCTAAGTTGGTGTGGTTTGTGTATTTTGAAACTTACAAGGTTAGCTCCACAGATCTTGTAAGTGTCAACATGGAGATTACCCTATCACTTTGACCATGTAAACCTCATTTTTTATTTATTTGACATGTTTTGAGTTTTTTTTTTGAAAAATTCTTTTTGACCTCTCCCCATTGGACTTGTGAAGTTCTAGTGTTAATTATATCAAACAAGTATTTGAACATCCTTGATTAACCATCATAGCAATTTGTAAATAGAAGATATACATCCACAAAATAAACACTTGCGAGCTTCGACTCCATGAACTTGTTGAAATGCAAACTTAGTGTTTTGAATTTAGTTCAGTTTGGTTTGGGTTTTGTTCGGGATGCGTTTCTATTTTGGTTTTGACTTGATTGCTACTTAGTGTCTTTTCTCTTTTGTGATTCGTTTTAAGTTGAGTCTCTTTCATGTTTGGTTCAATGGTTTGCGTATTTTGGTTTCATCTTGCTTGACTTGTCTTTCAAATTTGATGTGTTTTAGAGATTTTTATTTTGAATTTGAAGATGAGTTTTCAAATTTTTGGGTTTTTATGAGAATTTGAGTTTCAAGTTTTAGATTTGAGGATTTAAGGATTTGTGAGGGTTTTGATTGCATGGACATGAGTTTGGAGATCTTTATCAGGGATTCATATTTGACTTTCATTCCCAGCCTTTAGGTTTGAGAACTCCTTTATTTTCCAAGATCCCAGATATCATATTTATGTCTTTAGATTTAAGATATTGGATTCAGGGGTTTTTGAGATTGAAATTCCAGGTTATCACATTTGGGGACTTTGAAGCTCAAGATTTCAGATTTCAAGTTTAAAGAACCCTTTTGATTTGGTTAATAATTTGGACATGAGATTTGAAGTTTTAACTTTTAACCTTGCATTTCAGATTTAGATTTTAAGGTTTTGGATCCTTTTTTTGATTTGTTTGATGTTTGAAATTGCAGGTTTGAAGATTTGAAGTTTTGTGCCTGAGACTTTGGTTATGGATTTTTAGGTTATACCATTTTAAAGTTTGGCTTCTCATTTGGATTCCAGATTATAGATCTTGAACTCCTATGGATTAGAATTTGATGTTTGAGTCGGAAGCTCGGCTTGGTTTTGACGTTGTGACCTTCTTTAAATGTGGATCTTGTTTTTAATGGTTTAGGTTTCAGGTTTGAAAGCTTTGGGGTTTGAGATTTAGAGTCCAGTTGCAGATTTAGAGTTAAAGGTTGAGTTTTCTTATTTGAATTTTAAGATTTCGGATTTTGATGGCTTTGAGTTTTAAATTTGATGTATTTTTCTTACGTTTAAACATTTTTTTTGTTTTACCTGTTTTGCTGCCTTGCTCTTTGATGGGTTTAAATGGGACTCACGATCTGGTGTATTTTTTAGTTTAGAAGCTTTGAGGTTCAGGATTTCGGTTTCAGGTTATTTAAATTTACAGATTAAGAATTGATGTTATAAGTTTCAGCCTTGGGTTTATGACTTCTTGAGGTTAAGATTTGTCCTTTCGGATTTCAGCTTTGACTAGGGATCTTTTGTTCAGAATTCTGGATTCTCTGACTTGTAGATTTCTGCATTACCAGATATCTGATTACTGAGATTTCAGATTCCCAGTCCATGGGATCCTCATGTTTCTAAAGATTTGATTGATCTTAGATTGACTGATCATCACTGGATTGCAGAATTTCAAATTTAGTTATTTTTTCTTATCTGTGCACTTTTAATTTTCAAATCTAAGACTTGGTGATTTGGAATATCAAGTTTGGTCTGAAACTTGGGGATCTTGACTTGTGTTCCCGGATTTAGAAGGTTCAGGCATCCCATGTTTTGATCCAATCTTATTTGCTTTTTTACAGGAATCTTGATCTTTTTCTTTGTTTGTTGAGGATCTCATTCAGAGAATATGCAATGATTTAATTTTGCTGACACTTTCATGTCTCAAAATTCTTAGATCTTATTAATCTATGATTTCTTTGGAATGCATCGGTTTTCAAAAGTTGAGAACTTTCTGATTAGCTGACCCATGCAAACTTGTGGGGAGCCCGGGTTTTCTATCTTTCTTTTGCAAGATCATGAGATCCTCTTTTGTTGCTCTTGGGCTCCAGGATTTCCCGAGGACCTAAGGGACTGTCCAAGGCTCTTTAATGGCCCCTTGAAGGCCTTTCTGTTAGCAAATTAGGCAGCATGCTGAAGGCTTCAAACTGTTCTGACTTTTGATTTCTCCAGATTCTGCAGATTTAGCGAATGTCCGGATTGTTCAATTTGCTTTTCTTGTGTGTATGTTTGCATTCCATAGAGTTCATATGGCTGTTAAGGACTCCCTCTCAAGTAGCATTGAACACAACATTGTTCATTGCTTTAATCAAATTGCAATGGGTGAAGGCATGAAAGCCATAATTCCTTGAATTGAACTAGGATCGAATTCCTTTTAGTCTTTGATAGGCATTAGTGAATTCATCTCATTGATTGATTTATGATAGTCTCTTTAGTCTTAGATAGGTATTAGGGACTTTTTCTGATGATTTAGGATAGAGTATCCTTTCATCTTTGATAGGCATTAGGGACTATTTTCATTGTTTTTAACCTCACTACCTTATGGTTCCGCATATGTGTATGTGAACATGCATGGCCTCCCTATAGCATAATGGATATAATCCTCCCTTTGACATTAGAGTTGGAGCTCTGCCATCAAGGGTAGAATGGTATGACATTGCGGTCTTTCACTTTGTGGGATTGACCTTTGTATATCACTCTGTTGGAACCTCGAATTTCCTCGTCCCCTCTTTTTAAAGAGGAAAAGAAATTATGGTTGGAGATTAGAATTCCTTTTTGAAATTCTTTTCCTTCTTTTGGACTAGCATTGACTACTATGAAAATATGCGGTATTCATAGGAGTATTAGCTAATTTGATGTGGTATTATTTTATAGGAACACCGATGGTTCCACAGATTTGCTAAGTACCGATATGGGTATCACCCACCACTTAGATGATCTGAACCACAATTTAATTTGTGAGGTTATCTGAGTTCTTTAAAAATAAATTTTGACCTCTCTCCACCGGACTTGCGATATTCCGGTGTTAATTACATCGAGCGAACACTCGAATACCCTTGATTGACCGTCACAGCAATATATTGATCGGAAGTCATTCATCCACATAAAGAAAGCTGGAAGACATATCCCCATGGCCTTATGAGATAGAATTTGGTTGAACTTAATTCAAACTTTAAGTTTGGGTTCATTGACTTTCTTTTTTATTTAAGATTTGATTTGATTTGTTTTGTTTATGTCTTTGGTCATTTGTTGACTTAGACAATTTTGAGTGGATTTCTTTTTTTTTATTTGTTTGTAGGAATTAATTTTCATTTTTTTATGTGTTTGTTAGCATGTTTGCTTGATTTGAGTGAATTTACTATTATTATTAAGGTTTGTTCTTAATAATATTGATCACTCTAATTTTTCATGGTTGATTTTAATCCAACATAACTTGTTTTTGTAGTCATTGGTTGACATTTTTATGCATTATTTAATGACATAATTTCGGTTGGATTATGTTAACATTTTATTAATGTTTTGATCATTTATTTGATTTGGATTTAGTTATGCATACTTATTTAATTAAGTAGCATTATCTATTTGGGTTGATTTAATTTTTTTATGGTTAAGTCGGATTTAAACTTAACATGTTTTGTGACCATTTGTAGTCATTTTTTATGTATGATTTTATGACATGAATTTGATTTGATTATGATGACATTTTTTTTAATAAATAAGTAATTATTTGATTTAATCAAATTTACTTATTTGATTTGGTTTAATCAAATTTAATTATTTGATTAAGTTTGGAAATTATTTAAATTATTTATTTAGTTTATTCCATCTTTTGGAGTCCACGGGATTTGATGTCACTTTTGGAGTAACATAACACATCAATCGAACTTGAATTTCATTTCGTATCGATCTGAGTACATGGGAGTACAACAAATGAGAGGGCATTCCAGCCTTTCTTCTCAATACATGTCATAACTTATGTTCGGTTTGACCGGCATTACGACTTTACCAATCTAGGTTTTCATTTAGAATTCCCGTTCGGTTCGACCGGCATTTCGGTTTGACCGACTTAGGTTTTCTATTTGAATTCTCGTTCGGTTCGACCGGCATTTCGGTTTGACCGACTTGGGTTTTCCATTTGAATTCCCGTTCGGTTCGACCGGTATTTCGGTTTGGCCGACTTGGGTTTTCTATTTGAATTCCCGTTCGGTTTGACCGACATTTCGGTTTGACCGACTTGGGTTTTCTGTTTGAATTCCCGTTCGGTTTGACCAGCACTTCGGTTTGACCGACTTGGGTTTTCTATTTGAATTCCCGTTCGGTTTGATCGGCATTTCGGTTTGACCGACTTGGGTTTTCTGTTTTTATCCAAAATAGCGAACTATTTTGGGCCCCTTTTAACGGAAAGGTAGCGCAAAACCACTTAATTTCGGCAGCATTTTGGCTAGACCGGAGTTGAGTTGGCTATTTTCTATCCAAAATAGTTTACTATTTTGGGCCACTTTTTATGGAAAGGTAGCGCAAAACCAGCCCCTTTTTATAGAAAGGTAGCACAAAACCAAGGTATTTCTTACCTTCTAAGGAGTGAGAATGTGGAGCTTCTCTTTCTTTCCAACTCTCTCTTTTCTCACCAAATGCCAACCCATTTTTCCAACCTCTCCCCACGTGTGGCCATGTGGGGGTATTTATAGAGATTTTTGGAGGGGTAAAAGGGTCATTTGGAAGACCCCCACTAAACCCATTTTCGAGTTAGTGCGGGGTGACCTGATTCAGGGTGAGTTTAACCACTTTTCCCTTTCTTTAAGACTTCTGTTTGACCGGTGGTCAAACTGGGTGGTAACTCCACCGAGGGTGACCGGATCCAAGGAGGTGGGCGCACCTTCCTGCCTTGTGGGCATCGTGGGGATCATGGGGATCATGGGCTACGGCTGCACCTATGCGCGTGCGTGAGTTTGGCCGGCGCGGCCCCCCTTTTTTTCTTTTGTCCCTTTTTTTTTTAACTCCACCCCCGCCGGTTTGACCGGGGGTGCCCGGGTTGACCCGGGTGGGCAGCGCGCACACGCGCGCGACCGCCGCGCTGCCGCGCAGAGGCCCATGGGCCCTTTTTTTTCCAGATAATCCCCCGGTTTGACCGGGGGAGTCGCTTTGACCGGGGAGGGGGCGCGGTCGCGCG
Source organism: Cryptocoryne crispatula var. balansae (assembly GCA_036172225.1). NCBI lineage: Eukaryota > Viridiplantae > Streptophyta > Magnoliopsida > Alismatales > Araceae > Cryptocoryne > Cryptocoryne crispatula. The sequence continues at coordinate 25,446,151 of CM069925.1, forward strand.
CGCACCCCCGCGTGCGCGCCTGCGCGCGTTCGCCGCGCGGCAGTTGTTGTTGTTGGTTTTTTTTGTTTTTTTTTGTTTCAACAAATGCCCCCCACGGGACATTTCCCGGAAACGAGGTTGAAAGGGAGTGTCCCGTGTCCAAATGGGTTTAATCTTCTCTTTTTTCTTCTTCTCCCTAATGTTAATTTCCATGGATGAGAGATATTTTTTAGTATGTTAATAATACCTCTCTGTATTTCGAGCATGGTATCTATGGCGAGTGGAGGAGCTCGATTCATGCTGGAGACTAGTCGGGGAGAGGCTTGCCGCAGACAAGGCATGGGCTCCCATTCTACAGTTGCTTCAAAGAGATCTGCCACTTTTGCCATCGCAATTCCACCAAAGAAGCTTCTGCCAAAGCCTAACCAGTTGAACATCTCCAGGTTTGGGCAACTTGACTTCTATTTAGCTGCCTGGGAGTTGACTGGCACTATGATTGGTGCTAGTTTGGTTGACTCCCTCTCCTTGTATCGTGCTTCAACCTTCCTTGGGCTTGTACTTGTTGTATTGCCTTCGGTGGTTAACAAATTGACGATATTGAATTCTTCTCATTTATTACATATCCTTTCTCAAACATGTGTTGTGGGATGTAATAAATCCCATTGTTTGTAAGAAATAGTCACCTTGAAGGATTGTGTGCATGTTGACACATTTGCACAGTATGGTCAGAATTATGCAAGCCTTGATGATATATTGGTTCAATGACCATATAGACCTGAAGGGTCATGATGGTATGAAGTTTGAACCGTATAGGCTTTGATGACCATGAGGGTATGAGCATGATAACTACATAAACCTTGTTGGTTATGGTGGTGCATGCTCTTTAAGGCTACATAGGTCATGGAGACCATGATGGCTTGTGATTGCCTTCTTCTTCTTTTTTTCTTGAAAACCATATAACCGCAAGGGTCATGATGGTGTGAGGGGTTTAAGGCTACGTAGGCCGGAGAACCATGATAGCTTGTGATTTTTTTTTCTTTTGAAAAGCCATACAGGCCTTGAGGGCCATGATAGCATGAAATTTTTTTGAAAATCATGCAGACCGGAAGGGTCATGATGATATGAAGATTCAAACCATGTAGCCTTAAAGGGTCATGGTAGTATGAAGTTAAACCATGTAAGCTTAGAAGGCCACGATGGTATGAAGTTTGAACCATATCGGCTTAGGGAGCCATGATGGCATGAGTTTGGACCATATAGGCTTAAAGAGCCTTAATGGTATGGAGTTTGAACCATTTAGGCTTAAAGGCCATGATGGTATGAACTTTGAACCATATAAGCTTAAGGAGCCATGATCGTATGAGTTTGGGTATGAACTTTGAACCATATAGGCTTAGAGAGCCATGAGGGTGTTGAGTTTGAACCATATGGCTTAAAGGCCATGACGGTATAAATTTTGAAGCTATATAGGCCTTGAGGGCCATGATAGCATGGGGGCTTTGGAAAAACATATAGACCGAATGGGTCATAATGGTGTGAGATCTTTTTGAAAACCATAGAGACCGAAAGGGTCATGATGGTATGAGAAATTTTGAAAACCATATAAACCAAAAGGGTTATGATGGTAAGAGTTTGATAACCACATAAACTTTGTTGTTTATGGTGGTATATACTTTTTAAGGCTATGTAGGCCATGGAGACCATGATAGCTTGTGATTTTGAAAAGGTATATAGGCCTCGAGGGCCATGATAGCATGATGATTTTTTTTTACTAGCCTGACTGCCCTTGCGGGTTTTCACCCAGACTAGCCCCCTTTGTATTTTGCCTACATGCCTCAGTGAGGGTTTTTTTTATGTAGCGGGGTTACCTGATTTTGCCTAGGGCGTCCTTTCGGGTTTTCACCCTAGCTAGGTATATTTTGACAATTTTGCCCTTAACCAATCGATTGAAGATGAATGGCTAAGTCTGTCGGGGCATCTCTATTTTTAGCCCCCTTCTTTTCTTCTTCTTTTTTTTTCCTTTTTTTTGAGTAAGTGAAGAATTCAGGTCTCTTCGGGCCATTGATTGGGCGGTGAGGAATTAAGGCTTCCCCTATGCCATAAGGTTTTAAGGGTTTTGTATCATTTAGTTTGTGAACATGAATGAATCACATTCGACTTGTATGATACAAATTTTTGAGCGGCTTCATGCCATTGGGACCCTTTGGCTTATGAGCATGAAAGGAAGCATGCTTGGCTTATAGGGTATGTCATTGGGGCCTATAGGCTTGGAAGGATGAAAGGATCATTCTCGGCCTTGGGGGTATGAAGTTTGGGGTAGCTTTGTGCTACTTGAACCCATGGGCTTAGGAGGATGAAAGTATCATACTCGGCCTTGGGGATATGAAGTTTAGGGTGGCTTCATGCTGCTTGAACCCGTGAGCTTGGGAGGATGAAAGTATCATGCTCGGCCTTGGGGGTATGAAGTTTGGGGTAGCTTTGTGCTACTTGAACCCGTGGGCTTGGGAGGATGAAAGTATCATGCTCGGCCTTGGGGGTATGAAGTTTGGGGTGGCTTTGTGCTGCTTGAACCCGTGGGCTTGGGAGGATGAAAGTATCCTACTCGGCCTTGGGGGTATGAAGAAGTTTGTGGTGGCTTCGTGCCAAAAGGAAACCCATAGGCTTGGGAGGATGAAAGAATCATACTCAGCCTTGGGGGTATGAAATTTGGGGTGGCTTCGTGCCAAAAGAAAACCCATAGGCTTGGGAAGATGAAAGGATCATACTTGGCCTTGGGGTTTAGAATTTGGGGTGGCTTCATGCCATTTGAACCCGTGGGCTTGGGAGGATGAAAGTATCATACTCGGCCTTGGGGGTTTCGAATTTATAGCCCATTCTCTGGCCAATTTTGTTGAAATTCATGCTCGGGTGCATAGTATTTCTTAATATGCTTCCCATTTAAAGGCGGAAAAGGAATTTCTCCTTTACTGTCTATCACAGTATATGCACCACCTTCAAACACCCTGTCAATGACATATGGGCCAAGCCAGTTTGGAAGGAATTTATTTTTAGGGCGTGCTGCCATGACATCCTTTTGTTTTACCCTTACGAGATCTCCTTTTGGAATGCTCTTTCTTTTACCGGTTGTCGTAGGCCCGAGACATCCTGGCTTGGTAAACTTTGATGTGTTTGTAGGCTTCTAGCCTTTTTCCCTCCAACTTTTCCAACTCCATGAATCGCCTTTGGGCTTCGTCAAGTCCCTCAAAGGGAAGGCCATGATGCACTGCGACTCGGTATGAGGCTAACTCGATTTCTACGGGTATTACAGCCTCACCTCTGTAAACCAGGGAGAAGGGGGAGCAACCTGTGGGAGTTTTGTATATGGTACGATAAGCCCATAATGCTTCTAGCATCTTATCATCCCAGTTCCGCTTCTTGCTCCCTACCACTTTGACAAGAAGTTTGCAAAGTGTTTTATTAAAGGCTTCAGCTAGACCGTTGGCCTGTGGATTGTAGACGGTGGATGTCTTCCAGTCAATATGAAATTTGGCAGCCATTTTATAAATGGTTTGATTTCGAAATGGGGTACCGTTATCAGAAATAATCCGATTTGGTACACCGTATCTGTATATGATGTGGTGTCGAACAAACCGGGCTACCACTTCTCCTGTGACTTCCCTTGCTGGGATTGCCTCAGCCCACCGTGAAAAATAATCCGTTGCTGCGAGTATAAACTTGCAACCTCTGGAGGAGGGTTTAAAAGGGCCCACAATATCCATACCCCATTCGGCAAAGGGCCATGTCGGAGTAGTTGGACATAGTTGCTTTGGAGGGCGTTTCGGGACTGGCCCAAATGCTTGGCATTCATGACAGGCTTTAGCGTATTTTTCACAATCAGTGTACATGCTGGGCCAGTAATAGCCTTTCAACTTAATTGCAATTTTCATTTTAGGACCAGATTGATGGGCTCCACATAAGCCACCATGAACTTCCCTCATTATTTGATGGGCTTCTGGTATGGATAGACATCTTGCAAGGATGACTCTTTCTTTTTCGGGCATCAACCGATATAATTCCCCATCCAAAAGTTGGTATGAGGCTGCCCTCCTTGTAAGTTGAATACGTTCTGCCCGATCATCAGGCAGGATGCCGTTCTTGATGTTGATGATTGGTTGGCGCCAATCTGCTTCTTCCAAATGTTTGTCAGTGCCTTCTTCTAGGAAGTTGACCTCCCCAGTGGCAAATTCACCATCTTCTTTAATAGAAGTTGGAATCAACCTTCGATGTTTGACCACAATGTCAAGCTTTCCTTCGGGTGGTAATTTAATTACCGAGGCCAGCTTGGCCAATGCGTCAGCTTGAGAATTTTGCCTCCTTTTGACATGTTGGATGCTAAAAAGGTAAAACTTTTCAGCTAGTCGGGAGGCAATAGCGTGGTACGCAACGAGCTCTTCCTTTCGGACTTCAAATATGCCCAGCATTTGTTGCACCACTAGCATCGAGTCCCCCAAAGCCTTAAGGCATCGGATGCCCATGTCGAGGGAAATTTCTAAGCCGATGATGAGTGCCTCATATTCTGCTTCATTATTGGTGAGGGATTGCTGCAAAGCACACGAGCTGTGTAGTACTCCGCCATCAGGGCTGAGGAGTACTATGCCAGCACCTGCCCTCGTCTTGATTTGCCCATTGGATGTCCTATCCAGGCTGGATGCTCCATCGAAGTACAAGTGCCACTACTTGATTTCAACTTCTTGGACTTCTTGTGATCCTTCTTCTCTCAATGTCTCTTCATCAGGTAATTGGAAGTTGAGAGGGGAATCTTCGTCCACGGGGTGGGCTGCTAAGAAATCAGCCATCCCTTGCCCTTTTATGGCCCTTTGTGGGACATATTTAATGTCGAACTCCATGAGAAGGAGTGCCCATTTGCCAAGACGTCCGGTCAGGACGGGCTGCTTCAACATATATTTCAAGGGGTCAAACTTAGATATCAAGTTGACCTCATGGGACAAAAGATAATGCCGTAACTTTTTTGCGGCGAACACCAGTGCCAAGCACATTTTTTCCATTGGGGAATATCGGTGTTCAGGGCCAATTAGTCGTCGACTCAAATAGTACAATGGCTGTTCTTTTCCCTCCTCATTCACTTGGGCTAGAAGAGCTCCTAAAGAAGCATCTAATGCGGTGATGTACAAAATGAGGGGTTTGCCTTTGATGGGGGCTCCTAAGACAGGTGGGTTGAGTAGGTACTCTTTGATTCCATCTAGGGCAACCTGGCAGCTTTCGTCCCATTTGAAGGGCACTCCCTTTTTAGCCAACTTGGAGAATGGATGGCACCTTCCTGACAGATTGGCGATAAAATGCCGTATATAAGCCAGCTTGCCTTGCAATGACCTTAATTCTCGTATATTACGAGGGGGTGGCAACTCTCTGATGGCTTTGATTTTATCGGGGTCAATTTCAATCCCCCGATATCTGACTATAAAGCCCAAAAATTTCCCACTGGATACACCGAAGGCGCATTTCATGGGATTCATTTTTAACTTATATTGCCGCAGCCTTTCAAAGACCTTCTTCAAATCATCAAGATGATCATTTCGATTTCTTGTCTTGACAACCAGGTCATCCACATAGCATTCGACCAATTCATGGAAGCATTTCATCAAATATTTTGGTCATAGCCCTTTGATAGGTGGCGCCGGCATTTTTGAGCCCAAAGGGCATCCTTTTATAATTAAAGATTCCTTTCGGCGTCATGAAAGCCATAGAATCTTTGTCTTCTGAGGATATAAGAATTTGATTGTACCCAGATGACCCGTCCATAAAGGACAAAGCTTCATATCCCGTGGTAATGTCTACCATATTTTCGGGGATTGGGAGTGGGAAGTCATCTTTGGGACATGCCTGTTTAAATCCCGGTAGTCAATGCAAACACGAATTTGCCCGCTTTTCTTTTCGACCGGGACAATATTTGCAAGCCACGTAGGGTACATACACGGCTCTACGAAGTCAACTTCTCTCGGTTGTCGACTTCTGCATTGACTTTGAGTTCCAATTCAGCCCTCATTCGCCTTTGTCCTTGTTTCACAGGCTTGGCTGACGGAAGTATGGCCAGTTGATGAACTGCGACATGCGGCTCTAGGCTAGGCATTTCTTTATAACTCTCAATTTGTCGACTTCTGCATTGACTTTGAGTTCCAATTCAGCCATCATTCGCCTTTGTCCTTGTTTCACAGGCTTGGCTGATGGAAGTATGGCCAGTTGATGAACTGCGACATGCGGCTCTAGGCCAGGCATTTCTTTATAACTCTCAATTTTTCGACTTCTGCATTGACTTTGACTTCCAATTCAGCCCTCATTCGCCTTTGTCCTTGTTTCACAGGCTTGGCTGACGGAAGTATGGCCAGTTGATGAACTGCGACATGCGGCTCTAGGCCAGGCATTTCTTTATAACTCCAGGCAAAACAATCCTGGAATTCTTGTAGTAGTGCGGTGTACTCCTGCTTTTCCCGATCATCAAGGAGTGCACTTATAAACATTGGCTTGGGATTTTCGGCGGTGCCGAGGTTGATCTCAACCAAATTATCCACAGTAGCCTGACCACCATCCTCGATTTCTTCGGGGGCTGGCTGCAGATCGACGAACTCCTCGTCAATCTCTTCTTCTTCGGTATCATGTACCTCCCTTTGTATAGGGTAGCCGATCATTTGAATCTTTTCAGGGGAGGCCGACTTTGGGCTTTGCCCCCTGTGATTAGGAGGTTTGGTAGAAACCTTTTCTATTATATCCAAGGGCAAGCTGTAGAGAATCTCCTCTTTGGCATCATTTTCATCAGAGGAGTCAAAAATTGGTGTCATATCGGGGATGATCCCATTTTGATGGACATCTACCATGTTCATAGCATAATGCACGATGGGCTGCCAGTCAGGGTCATATCCCAAGCCTGGATGTTTGCTTTGTGCAGATTCATGCCCTTCAGTAGGATACCAGAGTCGTTGGAACAACTGCGCTCTCTCATGAGAGTGCTCTGTTGGGATACCCTGCTTTTGACAAACCTGGCGTGTATGGGGTGACATGTCATCCATATTTTCAATTGCCACCTTTGAAGCTGCCCAATTCTCGTCCCATCCGAAATCATCCTTCGGGGCGCATTTGGGGACAAGCTCTCCTTTTTGGAACACAAGGCGCCGTCTGTCCTTAAAAGGGACCACAAAAGTGTCCATTGTTTCAACAGTTCGGAGCTCCTGCTCTGATTCAAGCCATACGAAGTCAGGAGGCATGCATATGCCGGCTTCATACACCTTTGTAATGGTATGTGCTTCAAATTGGACAGGGCGCCATTCTGATTTGCCTACCCGCACATTTGGCCTCTTTGATTGCATGATGCGCCGGTGGATTTTTGCCTTTGCTTCATCTATGACAATTTCAAGTTCGGGGGTTTCTTCCCCTACTTTCTGCTTTCCCTTGCTTTTGTCATGTTTTGAAGGACCCGCCTCGAAGTATAGCTGGGCATCTCGCTGTGTGACATTCACAAACTTCGAACGGGGCATGGTCTGCATCTATCTTATACTGTCTTCCATCCTTAGCATATTTTATGCATTGGTGGAGTGTGGATGGCACGACCCAATTTTCATGTAGCCAGGGTCTACCAAGGAGGACCTTGTAGATACTATCCATGTCGATGACATAAAATGTCGCTCGAGTTTTGAATTTATCGAAGGTGAGCTCAAGCTCGACCTTTCCCAAGGCCTCTTCAGAATTCTGATTGAAGCCAGATATACCTACACCTAACACCTTTTTGAGGTGGGGCATGAGATACAGAGACCTGTATGTCTTTAATGGAAGGATGTTGACGGCCGCGCCAGCATCTACCAAGATGCGATTCATCTCATGTCCATTTAGGTGTCCCTTCATGTACAAAGGCCGGTTATGGAAAGCCGTCTGTAACATCATGTCTTCATCAGAAAAGGAAACTGAGGCTGCATAAGCCTCATAGCTCGGTAGTCCACGGTATGAGCCACATAGGATTCCGGGTTCTGTAACACCGAGATTAAAGTCTGCCGCAGCTCCTGACTTAGGGATATAGCTTCCCATATGCTAAGGGAAGCAGACAATCTTCTTATTTGGCGGAGGACCTTTTGGTCAACTCGTTCTTTTGCTTCTTGAAGAGACGGGAGGACCACGTGGACATCGTCAGCCATCGTGTGTTGTGGTTGGTCCTCTTTCTGAGCACCTTCTGCCGATTCCCTGGCTTCGTGCCTATCGGTAACTTGCAAATGCTCCTGCAACAAATTTGCTATTACTTCTTCCTCTGTGGCCTGTGTAGAGGGGCTCTCAGAGTTACCTTGGGGTGCGGGGTGTTCAACCCCAACTCCCTCCTCAGATAGGCAAAATTGGACAGTCTTCTTGGGGGGTTGCCTAACCATGGTAGGTGGTATAGGTCTGCTTTGTTCTCCGTGTAGGTAAATGACTCGATCATTTGCCTTGTTGCGTTTCGAGCCATTCGATTTTTGCCAAGGGTTTCGGCATTGATATGTGGTAATTGGCCGAGAGGATTGATTCCTTGCACCTCGGCCTCCCGTGCCACTGGGATACAATCCTTCCGGAGGTGGTACACTGACCACGTTGCAAGATAACTCGCCAAACTGGGCGACAATGTCTTCGAGGGAAGGTACTTGACCGTCCACATGCCAAATATCTCGAATTTCAATTGGCACATAAGTGGGGTCAATCTTGACTTTTTGTGCCCATTCTTCAAGCAACCGCTCAATGCGATTCTTGGTGGCCAACCAATCCCAGGGGATATATTGACCCAAAGTTGGTAGCCCAGAAGGCTGTTTAGGCCCGTACTCCTCCAACTGGTCGATGAGGGCTTGAAGCTTTTGGAGGGGTGTGGGTTGTTAATACTCCTCTATTTCTTGGAGTAGTTTCTCCTGTCGTCTTTCTTTTCTTTTCAAGCCCTTTCGCCAGTTCTTCAGTCACCTCCTCCTTTTAGCCGCCTCAGACATTTCATTCCTTGGGGCAGGATTCGGTTGACCTTTCTGGCCATTCGGTGCATTGCCTGCAGCTAGGTTTGGCTGATCCTTTTGGCCTTCTTGAAGGGCTTTCAGGGCAGCCTCCTGGGCTTCTCTCTGTTTGGCTTCACGCTTTCGGGCTTCTTCAGCCCTAGCTTCCATCTTGTCCTCCCTGGTTGGCACAACCTGCCATTCTTGTTCAGGCTCCTCGGTTTCTTGTGCCTCCTTCGCCGAATTGAACTCGGCGTTCGCTTGGATGTTCCGTTGCACAATTTCGGGGGGAAGTTGCTGCCCAGATGTGTATGATCTGGAAGAAGTTGCCCCCCGATTGTTGGGTTGAGGTTGGGTTTGAACCCTTCCTCGAACATGCACAACATTGACGGAGAAGTGCGATCCGGTGGATGAATGCGGTTGTGGTGACTGCAAGAGTCCTCCGTTCAACCTGATGACTCCGTTCCGGATAAGACATTCTATCATGTCTTTAACTTCGGTGCACTCGGAGAGGAGATGATCGCGGGTATCATGGTAATCACAATACCATAATATATTCTTTCTCTCCTTCAGGCTGTATTAGAGGTGGTAGGAGCTCCTCCTGGATGCAGTATTCGTACAGTCTCTCCGTATGGTGTTGCGGAAAAGAGTACCTCCGTGGTTGAGCAACGTGTTGCTCCTCGACTGGGAGGTGTGTGTTTGAGGCTGACTCGTCAGGGTGAAGAGGTGATGCTCTCCCCAAAAATTCAGCCATTCCAGTGTCAGAACTGGAGACGTTGATAACTGGTACTTGTTGCTCCGCTGATATTTCAACGCTAGCGGCACCATCTGAGAAGAAATCTTCCTGGGGCAAGCCATGGGGTAAGCCATGGGGCTCTCCAGATGCTTCAGAATTCTCCCCCGACTCTGCAAAGTAGTCGAATACATCGAAATCTCCCCTCATGATGTCCTTCATATGGACAATCGTATCTTGCATATCGCGCTCGAGTGAGAGAAATCTTTAACGAAATGTCTCTAGTACATTCATGACTCTTGCAGCCATATGATTTAGATTGATGTGGGGGAGGTCTTCAATTGCCTGTGGTCCCCGACGTCCCGCAGGGGGAGCTTGACCACTAATCACATTAACTGTGAAATTTTGTTGTGGCCTTGGCTTGACATGTTACTGTGGAGGATTGACCACGTGTTGTCCCATATCAATTGAACCTTCTTTGATCAAATTCCCTGCTATGTCCTTGAACAAATAGCAGTCTTCAATAGGATGACCCAGCATGCGGTGATATACGCAGAAGTTCGGGTCATCAGATCTATTGACTTCGGCCGGCCGTTTTGGTCGAGGCAGGCTGATCAAACTTTCTTTGATGCAGACATCAAAAAGCCTTCTAGTGTGCTGTCGAGCAAAGGAGTAAGGCTTCTTCATTCGCTCAGCCAAAGGGATGCTGTTCTTTTGCTGAGCGGGCTTCTTGGCGACGGAGGGGGCGGGAGTCTCCTTCTTGCCCCCATTACGACTGCTGCTTGCCCTCGGTGTGAAATCAACAGTATGAACATCCTTATGTAAGGACGTGGAGGCTTTCTCTTTTGTTGCCCCTGGTTTGGCAACTGGCATAGTGGGGTTGTCAGCGTAGAACATTTCTAATTCGGACACGACCCGATTTAACTCGTCAAATGTCCAAATGTTGGCTATCAAAAGTTTCTCAAGAATTTATGGGCATAAGTCCCTCTTGCATAGCCCCACAGCTTCATCATTTGCTGGCGGATTAGGGCATCTCATGCTGAGATTCCGCCATCTCTTAATAAAGTCAACAGCAGTCTCATCCCTGCGTTGACGAAGAGAGGTCAATTCCACCAATGTTACTGGCCTCTCGGTTAACTTGAAGCGCTCGATAAACTTGCGCTGCATATCCTCCCAACCCATGACTGAGGTGGGTTTCAATTTGGAGTACCACTCAAAGGCAGAACCTCGCGAGAGTGGTAGCAAAGTAGCGAGTAAGTAGGACTCCTCTAGGGCCAACTCGCCCATATGAGTCACATACATCGCTAAATGTTCTTTAGGTGACCCCCTTCCATCGAATCGAGGGCATTTTGGGACTTTGGTCACCTCTGATGGCAGCCGTTTGAACTGGTGGTGAACGGGGTAGGGAACCCGATACAAATCCACGGTCGTTAGACCATCATCATGCTCTGCTAGTTTGGCGTCCACAATTTGTTCAATCATCATTTTGTGGGCAACCGCAGGGTGGTCTGCCAATGTACCTTGCTCCTGGATGTTAGCATTGCCCTCCGGCTCATTTTGTAACCAGGGAGTAGGTTGTTGGCTTGGTCAAGGGAGTGTCGGTTGCTCCGGACGTCTCCCTTGGGCAGCCTCACATGCTTCGGCTAACCCAGGTTGAGGTGCGAGTTGAGATGCAGGTTGAGGCTGCAACCCTTTCAAACTCATCACAAGAGCCCTAAGCTCTTGATTTTCTTTCCACAGCTCAGCCAAACTAGGCATGGGAGGTGCAGTTTTAACTTCCACGAGGGGGTCTTGACGACGTACTTCCCCCTACCCCTCCTGTTGAAGAGGATCAAATGGAAGATTTTGTTGTGTAATAGCCGTCTGCTGCCGTGTAACCGGGCCCGGCCGGGTTGGCTGTCTCAAAGCTTCCCCGACATCGTTAGACCGATTATTGGAACTTGATGTATAGCACGTGAAGATTGTCATCTTACCACATGCCCCCCGTGTGGCATTTCTTACAGTAGAGGTTCTTGGAAAGGAGAGCCGTTCGAAAACTGACACCCCCCTAGGGTTACTTTGGTTCTTTTGTGGCGGTGGTAGGTTTGGCCGACCCCTACGCCAAGGTGGTTGATTTCGGGGTCGAAACGGTCCCTGACCCCTTGATGGTTGAGGTGCATCCACAGCAGCATGATGCACTTGGGTTTTGGGCACCCAGACTTGCTTGAATTTTGGGGAGTGGTTCCCCCTTGAACAACTTGGTGCCCCTTGGGCAAAGGATTTGCCCCCAGTCAGGAAAACAGTTCATGAAATAGGAGAGCTCTTCTCGATACCCTCCTCAATGACTTTTGGTCGATTCGAAAATCGACCGGTCTTCATCCTCAGGGAGTGGTTCCCTGGTTGAGTTATCCTTGTAGAATGGGCCTGTGATAGACCCGTTGGAATAACATTGTGGGCAAGAGATTTCTTCTCTGCCCTGGCCCATCGGCTTTGTGCCGAGTCCGTCTTGATCCTTTTGAAGACTGAGGAGTTCTTCCTCGCCTAAAGAGTAGCAGTGACTTGGGACCTGTTGATAGATCCAGCTTCATTGTTTCTTCCTAACAGGGCAAACCTGTTGGAGAGAGGTAGAGGAACGCGCCTAGCAAGGGTGGCCTTGCGAGCGCGGTGTTCAACAGGGCTCCTGACATAGGTTGCCGGGCGCCCATCCCAGTAGATGCGCATCTGGCCGACCATGAAGGATCGGCGTGAGCAGAAAGGAGTGGAAGTCCGCCCCTTCCGAAAGTTCTTGGCCTCCGGTTGTGTAGTAACAACCGAAACTTGATTCACAGCAAGCGGCGCCGGAACGGGTGCCGCCTCAGTCTTGATGTCCTGGTGGAGCAAAGACTCTATTGCCTTGGTGGCGGTGACAATTGTTTGGTAAGGACTCAAAGCTGGGTCCTCAGTTTCTGGGATGGCAAGCTCCACCCCGAGATGATCCGGTCGCTGAATGACCGAAGGAAAGGCACCGAACGTCATGGGTGTATCAAGATACCCCCTGACGTAGCCGATGACGTAGCCCTCCGAGAAAGTGACTCGCGCCTCCTCTTCCATTGCTTGGTGTCGATTGCTTTCTTGCTTTCCTTAAAGGGCAAAGATCGACTAAGAGGATGTAAAGGTTTTTAAAAGAAGTTGGTGGATTTATGACTTCACTACATTGCTGTGACGGAAAGATGAAGGGAGAGAGAGCTCCCACCGGGCGTGCCATTTGTTGGAACCTCGAATTTCCTCATCCCCTCTTTTTAAAGAGGAAAAGAAATTATGGTTGGAGATTAGAATTCCTTTTTGAAATTCTTTTCCTTCTTTTGGACTAGCATTGACTACTATGAAAATATGCGGTATTCATAGGAGTATTAGCTAATTTGATGTGGTATTATTTTATAGGAACACCGATGGTTCCACAGATTTGCTAAGTGCCGATATGGGTATCACCCACCACTTAGATGATCTGAACCACAATTTAATTTGTGAGGTTATCTGAGTTCTTTAAAAATAAATTTTGACCTCTCTCCACCGGACTTGCGATATTCCGGTGTTAATTACATCGAGCGAACACTCGAATACCCTTGATTGACCGTCACAGAAATATATTGATCGGAAGTTATTCATCCACATAAAGAAAGCTGGAAGACATCCCCATGGCCTTATGAGATAGAATTTGGTTGAACTTAATTCAAACTTTAAGTTTGGGTTCATTGACTTTCTTTTTGATTTAAGATTTGATTTGATTTGTTTTGTTTGTCTTTGGTCATTTGTTGACTTAGACAATTTTGAGTGGATCTCTTTTTCTTTTATTTGTTTGTAGGAATTAATTTTCATTTTTTTATGTGTTTGTTAGCATTTTTTCTTGATTTGAGTGAATTTACTATTATTATTAAGGTTTGTTCTTAATAATATTGATCACTCTAATTTTTCATGGTTGATTTTAATCCAACATAACTTGTTTTTGTAGTCATTGGTTGACATTTTTATGCATTATTTAATGACATAATTTCGGTTGGATTATGTTAACATTTTATTAATGTTTTAATCATTTATTTGATTTGGATTTAGTTATGCATACTTATTTAATTAAGTAGCATTATCTATTTGGATTGATTTAATTTTTTTTATGGTTAAGTCGGATTTAAACTTAACATGTTTTGTGACCATTTGTAGTCATTTTTTATGTATGATTTTATGGCATGAATTTGATTTGATTATGATGACATTTTTGTTAATAAATAAGTAATTATTTGATTTAATCAAATTTACTTATTTGATTTGGTTTAATCAAATTTAATTATTTGATTAAGTTTGGAAATTATTTAAATAATTTATTTAGTTTATTCCATCTTTTGGAGTCCATGGGGATTTGATGTCACTTTTGGAGTAACATAACACATCAATCGAACTTGAATTTCATTTCATGTCGATCTGAGTACATGGGAGTACAACAAATGAGAGGGCATTCCAGCCTTTCTTCTCAATACATGTCATAACTTATGTTCGGTTTGACCGGCATTACGACTTTACCGATCTAGGTTTTCATTTAGAATTCCCGTTCGGTTCGACCGGCATTTCGGTTTGACCGACTTGGGTTTTCTATTTGAATTCTCGTTCGGTTTGACCGGCATTTCGGTTTGACCGACTTGGGTTTTCTATTTGAATTCCCGTTCGGTTTGACCGGCATTTCGGTTTGACCGACTTGGGTTTTCTGTTTGAATTCCCGTTCGGTTTGACCAGCACTTGGGTTTGACCGACTTGGGTTTTCTATTTCAATTCCCGTTCGGTTTGACCGGCATTTCGGTTTGACCGACTTGGGTTTTCTGTTTTTATCCAAAATAGCGAACTATTTTGGACCCCTTTTAACGGAAAGGTAGCGCAAAACCACTTAATTTCGGCAGCATTTCGGCTAGACCGGAGTTGGGTTGGCTATTTTCTATCCAAAATAGTTTACTATTTTGGGCCCCTTTTTATGGAAAGGTAGCGCAAAACCAGCCCATTTTTATGGAAAGGTAGCACAAAACCAAGGTATTTCTTACCTTCTAAGGAGTGAGAATGTGGAGCTTCTCTCTCTTCCCAACTCTCTCTTTTCTCACCAAATGCCAACCCATTTTTCCAACCTCTCCCCACGTGTGGCCATGTGGGGGTATTTATAGAGATTTTTGGAGGGGTAAAAGGGTCATTTGGAAGACCCCCACTAAACCCATTTTCGAGTTAGTGGGGGGGTGACCTGATTCAGGGTGAGTTTAACCACTTTTCCCTTTCTTTAAGACTTCTGTTTGACCGGTGGTCAAACTGGGTGGTAACTCCACCGAGGGTGACCGGATCCAGGGAGGTGGGCGCACCTTCCTGCCTTGTGGGCATCGTGGGGATCATGGGGATCATGGGCTGCGGCTGCACCTGCGCGCGTGCACGAGTTTGGCCGGTGCGGCCCCCCTTTTTTTTCTTTTGTCCCTTTTTTTTTAACTCCACCCCCGCCGGTTTGACCGGGGGTGCCCGGGTTGACCCGGGTGGGCAGCGCGCACACGCACGCGACCGCTGCGCAGAGGCCCATGGGCCCTTTTTTTTTCCAAATAATCCCCCGATTTGACTGGGGGAGTCGCTTTGACCGGGGAGGGGGCGCGGTCGCGCGGTCGCCGCGCGGCTGTTGTTGTTGTTTTTTTTTCTTTTTTTTTGTTTCAACACACTCTTATAGGGCATAGGGCATGCCTAAGGTCATCCCCCAATTAGCTCATATGTTATAATTCTTTTAAGTAATACCAAAGGGTAGGGCGTGATTAAGGCCACCCTCCAATTAGTCTCGATTGGTTGATTAATTTTTCAAAGGTATAGGGCATGCCTAAAGCCAACTCCCATTTAGCCTTGGAGTGGATTATTATTTCGATTTAATTGAAATGTAGGATGTTTCTAGGACCAGCCCCCAATTAGTCTCAATAAGATAGCGGTAGGGGCATTGGTTTGAGTTGGCATTCTCGATCAGATTGGACCGGTCCACATCAAGATCAGGCAGTCAACACCATCTGGCTTAAATTCCATTCCGCTTTACTTTTTGCTTCTTCCTAAAAACGGTGGCCCACCCATCTCTTCTTGCCTAGAAAAGTGTTGTTTTATTAGTTAGGAAGGTTAGTAGTTGTTAGTTGGTAGACCGTTGTTTTTAGTTTCATTAGTTCGGAGGTTTAGAGTCAGTTGATCGGTAGTTATTTTTAGTCTCATTAAGAAGTGGTCTTTTAAAAGTTAGTAATTACTTTAAGTTGATAGGTAGTTGTTGAATTAAGAATTGTAGTCTTTTGTGGGTTATTAATTACTTCAAGTTAATGGATAGTTGTTGGTAGGTGGAAATGTGCTTGGAGGAAAATCAAATTTTGAAAGGAACTTTGTGAGTTATAAAAGCCTCCCGTCTATCCTCATTGTACTATGATGTCGAAGAAATCTTAACTTAAAATAAGAATGTATTCTCTTTACTTTTCATCACCTATGTGAGAGAGGAACTGTGAAGGGTACCTAATTGTCCAGTATTGAGAGCTCATGAGCAGCATTATCCACATTAAGCATATTGATCAATCGATGTCGTCACTTACCTAACGTCCTTGAAGAATGTGACTCCACCCCTCATCGTTCTCTACCCAATTCATCTTCCTCCTCTCTCACTTTCTCCTTACTCCGGTCTTCCAACATCGAAAGTTGATCCATCGCTTTCAATCTCCATCATGGACAAGATCAGCGCCACTTGGTGCGTCCAACGTCAGATCGACACTTCTTCCATCAACCTAGGTATCTCGGCACCTCTTTGACGTCTGTTCACCGCCAACCAAGAAGTTTCCACCTCTACTCTGGGCAACAAACCCCTTGAACAAGTAAGCAAGCCAAGTATTCGGTTTAGTCGATACCTATTAATTTGAACGATCTCGAGAACACACTACATATGGCTTATTACTCTCATGTGAGGTGGGTATCTTGTTAATTTTGTAAAATATTTTTTGGATTGTAATTCTTGGAATACGTGTCAACCAGGTCCTCCCGTAAGCGTAGAGATAATTTCTGGTGTTCTCTTTAGTTATTTATTTTGTTCATTCCATATGTAGTCGTGAATGTTCGTGCCGAACCTAAGTTAGATTCTACTCTCCATACTCTTTTTTCACATAAATCTCATCTAGGTAGACATACTATCACTCCAATGTAGTTTTCTAACTACACTGGTCCTTTACTCTCAAATCAAGTCTTTGTATCTAGTCCTGTGAATTGGATTGTGTGTGGGAGTCAGTTTAGAGAGTCAATCCGACCCGTCTCGCATCAAATTTGGTGGCAAAACGTAGGTAGGTTAAGGTGTCAATTAGTTCAAAATATGAAAAAAGAGAAATTTTATATTAAAAGTTGTCTTATTTTTTTCCTTGTCCACTAATTCCGGTAAGGCAGACTTAGTTGGTCATAGTCAATTGATTACAAGGGTGAACTCAACTTCGATATCAGAAAAATCATCCTAAAAAGACTTGATAGGATGGAGAGATCCTTAGGACAAATAGATCAATTAGGACGATCTCTTACCGAAATCAAGGTAGGAGTAGAAGCCATCCGAGAAGATCAAAGACAATGTAGTAACCACCCTCAAGTTAGAATTGTATCTAACCCAAGGAGACCATTTAAAGCACCCCATGCTAGAGAGACCTCAACCCCATTTGGAAGAATTTGTTTTTAGAATTTTTGGAGTAGAGGTTCCATACTTTAATGGGTCCTAAGATCTCCAAGTCTACATCAATTGGGAGATAGATATGAACTACTACTTTGATTGGTATGAGTTATTTGAGGAGAACAAAGTCTATTTTAACCAAATGAAGTTTACCGGACAAGCTAAGGTCTATTGAAGGAATATAGGGACCTTACTATTTAGGAGGAAACAATTCCCTATTTTCACATGGGATGAGATGAAAGAACACTTGAGTGAAAAATATCTATTGTCCTCCTACTACCAAAGACTCTTAAGTCAAAGAAATAGGTTTGTGTCTGAATACATCACCCAATTTGATGAGTGATTGATGAGATGTGGGATAAATGATGACCCGAAAGTCAATATGGCCTTAGTGACGATGTCCAAAGAGTTTTTTCTTAGGAGCATCACTATTTTGGAGCGAGTTTACTAAACGACCCAAGATGTTGAGAGGTTCCAAGCAAGGAAGGCAGGGTCGGGGGTCGGCCCGGGGTCGGTCGGCCCCAAAACCGACCTAGTCGGACGGGGTCGCGACCCCGGGTCGGACGGGGTCGGATGGGGTCGGATTTTAATTATTTTATTATAAAAAATTATATAAAAATAAGAAACAAATAGAAACAATAAATTTATGTCATATATTTATGTATACATAAAATATATACATAAATATAATTATATTTTTTATATTATAATTGAATATGAGTGTTTATCTATGTATACAAGTAAATATGATTTTTTTGTGATTACGTTGTATTAATATATGTTGGGAAAGAGTTAATCTTAAGTGAGAAGATAAAGATACTTAACGAATAAATTTATAAATTTTAAGATGTATCATATATTTATAATTATAAATGTTAAACATACATAATAATATAAATACTAGTAAAATATTATTGTACAATTAATAAATGGGACACTCAAAAAATAATTATTCTTGACAAATTTGATGATGTGTGTGAAAGAGAAGAGAGTTAAAATACATCTTTATAAAATTTGAGTATATAACACGTATTTTTATGATTAAAATTCTTATATACATGTGATGGTATAAGTGATAGTGAAGTATTGTTATACTATTATTAAATGCGGCGCAGAGTAGTCGCGGATCGACCGGGGTCGGGGGAAGGAAAAAAGTTAAGTATATAATAATAGTATAAAAAAAATTGAAGTAGGCCGGGTCGCCCCGGGGTCGGGCGACCCGGCCGACCGGGTCGCCGGGTCGCGCGACCCGAAGTTGGGTCGCGCGACCCACTGCCGGTCCGGCTTGGAGTCGGCCCGGCAGGGTCGTTTCCGGGCCGGTCGGCCCGGAAACCGGCCGGGTCGGGCGACCCGGCCGACCGGGTCGCCGACCCGGCGAACCATGGTTCCAAGGACCTTGAGCACCCAAGATTCCCATTCTACCTGGATGGATCCACATGAGTTTAATGGGAGACCAACTAATTCTAAGTGTCCAACATGTTTGAGATGGTAAAATCTAATGTTCTCACTAAGTTCACCCAAGCAATTGAAAGGCCCAACAACTCTCAATTCTCCAATACTTGCTCTCTTACAAATGTTTCAAACTAAAACCAACCTACCACAATATATGAGAAGGTAAAGGGAATCATCAATCATCATCTCCAACCCCAACCAAGGGACATATAGGGATGTGTGCTTTAGGTGCAAGGGTCATGGGCATTAAGTCTATGAATATTCCACTAGGACACTCCATGTTTGTCAAGAAGGGGACTCATCTTTTGAGGAAGCTCCCACTAGAACTATCTCCCTTAGAAGAAGAAGACTATATGGTGGAACATGAGTTAGCTCAGGAATTTGAAAAGTTGAAATCTACTATAGGATGTAATCTCTTAGAAATTTTACCCAACCAAAAAGTTTATGTTGTGAGATGTATCATAGCTCAACCCAAGGAAGATGCTAGCAATAATTTTGTGCTTAGATTCCCTAAAACTTAAAAAAAAACATGATTCCATCCTTGTGATTGTTGAAAGTCTCTTTAAGATGGCCCACTTTTTCTATTGTCCTAAAATCTCAATATGTTTCTAAACTTGCTAAGATCTTTCTTAATGAGGTTCATAGTTGTCAAGGCGACAAGGCGCCCAAGGCGTTGAAGGGTACCGATTCCGCTTAGGCGAAAAGGTGGCTGCTTAGGTGTCGCCTAGGCGGTCAAGGCGGTATTCAAGGAAGACTGGGTCGGGGGGTCATTATACATAAAAATAAACATAAATATAATTATATTTTTATGTTATAATTGAATATGAGTGTTTTATCTATGTATATAAGTAAATATGATGTGTTTGTGAAAGAGAAGAGAGTTAAATAGATTTTTATAAAATTTAAGTATATAACACATTTATGATTATAATATATATGTGCAATACTATAAGTGATGGTGAAATATTGTTGTAATATTATTAGACGGGGCGAGCGCAGAGTAGTCGCGGATCGATCTGTGCGGTCAAGTCGCAGGGGTCAAGGGGGCAGCGCCCCTTGTGAGGGGTTGTCAGGGGCCGAAACCCCTCGAACCCAAAAAAATATGTAATAGTATAAGTGATCTTATATATGTAATTATGAAAGTGTGGATATTTATTTTTGGATAATGAGTTATAAGTATATAATATATGTTTATAAACATAAATCTTAAATATGTATGATAGTATATGTGATAGTGAAATATATTAATATGTTCAAACTATCATTAAATAAGTGTCCCTTGTGAGGGGTATCAAAGAGTTAAACCCTCAAAATTATTTTTTTAATCATGTAAAAATACCCAAGGCGCCTTGCCTGGGCGCCTTGGGCGCCTAGGCGGGCGCCTTGGACGGCTTGGGTGCCTAGGCAGGCACCTTGGGTGCCATTTTGGCCCCAGATAAGGCGCCTTGGCAAGGCGCCCTTGGAAAAGTGCCTTGCCGCCTAGGCGGGCGCCTTGACAACTATGATGAGGTTGTTCGGTTACATGGCCCGCCTAAGACTCTAGTGTCGGATCGAAATGTGAGATTTATGATTTATTTTTGGAAGATATTTTGGCACATGATGAGTACACAATTGAAGTTGTCCATTATCTTTCATCCCCAAATAGATGGTCAAATTGAGGTCGTAATTAAGACTATACGAAATCTCTTGTGATATCGGGCAGGTGATCACTTAGGGAATTGGAATTTGATCGTGCCATGTGTTGAGTATGCAAACAAAAGTATTGGTATGAATACATTCTAAATTGTTGATGGGTATAATCCTAGAAAATCTATCAACATTTTTTCCATCTCTACCACATGCACTAGTGTCTGAGTTTGATGAGTCTTTTATTGAATATGCTAGGAGCATACATGAGGACATTGGAAAGTGGGTTCATATTAGTAATAAGTCATATAAACTAAGTGTTGATTCTCACTGCGATTCGAAGAGTTCAGTGGAGATGATCATGTCATGGCATGGATTCAATCTTAGTAGTACTTCTCTTGTGCAGTTAAGAAATTACAAACTCATAGTGTTAGTCTATTTCAGATCTGTAAATGGGTAAAGTTTAATACCTATGTAGTTGGCATTCTATTAGACTAGGGGATAATATCTACTTTAAATGTTTTTGACCTTGAACCTTTTCATGAGCTAATTGCTGTCCCCAGTGACTCATTTAAGATAACTTCTATTGAACAAGAGGCTGAGCCACAATGTCCAACAGCCAAACTCACCTTGCGGCATGAACTAATGGGGTGTTTGGTTACATCTTTTTCTCTCCTTTTGACTTAAAATTTAAAAATGAAAGAGAAGAGGTGTTTGGTTGCCATTTTTAAGTCCTCTTCCTATTTTAAAAACATTGCATCTTTCTTCCTATAGCTCTTTTGAATTCAAAACAACCAAGGACCTATTTTTTTTTCAAGATAGACGCGGGAGACAAACATGTGCAGGTGTTTCCCTCTCCATCCGTCCCTCCCTCCCTCCCCCCCTCTCTCTCTCTCTCTCTCTCTCTTTTCGTGTCCCTTGCGGCAAGCTCTCTCCCTCCCTCCCTCTCGTGTCCCTGCCCCCCCCCCCTCTCTCTCTCTCTTCTTCGTGTCCCTTGGGGCAAGCTCCAGCGTGCTGCCCCCTCTCTCCCTCTCTCTTCCCGTGTCCCTTGCGGCAGGCTCCAGCGCACTGCCCTCTCTCTCGCTCTCTCCTCCCGCGGCGTGTGCGGGTGTTCGCCCCCCCTCTCTCTCCCCCTATGTCCCTTGCAGTGGACTCCAGTGCGCTGCCCCCTCTCTCCCTCTTTCTTGGGGATCTTGCCCTCCATCGTTGCCGCAGCCCCTTCCGAGATGGTAGAGTTCCTCCTCGCTCCACCATCGCCACCGGCTTCGATGGAACCGAGGCAGTCATCACCGGCCTAGAGCTGTGGACTCTTGATGTAGAGGAACAGCCGCCCGTACGTCGCCACCATCTTCTTGGCCTCAAACGCGGTCTTCGCATATGCCCTACAAGCCCTACCCCTCTCCGGAGGGATGCTCGCGTAGGCTCCGGTTGACGGCCGGCAAGATCGTGTCCTCCACCCTCAGTGCCCGGTAGATGTTGGATTGGAACGACTCCAAGGCCAGGTGATGGCTAGGTTGGGGCGCCGCGAGCGGAGTGATGCGGCAGCCCGACACTCTCGGAATGCACCACCTCGAAGGGCTCTAGGGCGTCCTAGGCTGTTCCCGCCGGTAGCTTGTAGCCACAGTATGATCGATCGAACGATGACGTTCGACGAGGCGGCACTGGTGCGACACCGGGTGGTTGATGGTACCCAGTCCGCCTGATGATAGCAAACGACTTCATATTTTACCAAACACTATTATATAAAATTTGAAAATAGCGACACTTTTGCCAAACACACATTAACTATGTTTCTTTAACTTTAAAATTAAAACTGAAATAGGAGAAAATCTTGATTTTAAAAATAAGAGTACACTAGTATTAAAAGAGTAACCAAACACCCTATAAGTGATTGTATATTAGACATAAGAGATATCTCAACTAGAGGAGTAGTATATTAATGTTGGCATCAATTTTTTGCAAAAAAAAGTAATTCAAAAAAAGGGAAGGGACTGGACCAAAATCAGACTGGTTCAACCCACAATTGGGTCAAATCAGGCCCAATCAGACCTTACGTAGGTTCATGGGTGTAAATTCAAGCTAGTCCAGATCTTAATTGGATTAAATAAATGTCTCAAGTCCATCTTAAGGCCTGCCAACGTACAGCCCATTAAAAGGAGAAGAAAGTGGGCTGCAGTCAGCCAAACAGGGCCCAATCCAGGCCACATCAGCATTGCCAGTTCACCTACCACCTCATCAGACCCCACCGCCCTGTCCACATCACCTGCCACCTCATCTTTGACCTATTTATGATATGGGGAAAGCCAAGGGGATGACCAACGTGGGGGAACTCAAGAGGCAGGTCAAGATATTAAAATTCTAGGGAATTCAATGAGTCAAATGAATTAAAGATATCTAGGAGATGGGAAAGGTCATCTTACGCAAGGAAGGCGGGGTCGGGGGTCGGCCCGGGGTCGGTCGGCCCCAAAATCGACCTAGTCGGATGGGGTCGCGACCCCGGGTCGGATGGGGTCGGATTTTATTTATTTTATTATAAAAAATTATATAAAAATAAGAAATAAATAGAAACAATAAATTTTATATCATATATTTATGTATACATAAAATCTATACATAAATATAATTATATTTTTTATATTATAATTGAATATGAGTGTTTATCTATGTATACAAGTAAATATGATTTTTTGTGATTATGTTGTATTAATATATGTTGGGAAAGAGTTAATCTTGAGTGAGAAGGTAAAGATACTTAACAAACAAATATATAAATTTTATGATGTATCATATATTTATAATTATAAATTTTAACCATATGTAATAATATGAATGATAGTAAAATATTGTTGTACAATTAATAAATGGAACGTTCAAAAAATAATTATTCTTGACAAAATTGATGTGTGTGTGAAAGAGAAGAGAGTTAAAATAGATCTTTATAAAATTTAAGTATATAACACATATTTATGATTATAAATCTTATATATACGTGATGGTATAAGTGATAGTGAAGTATTGTTATACTATTATTAAATGGGGAAGGGGAAGAAAAAATTTTAAGTATATAATAATAGTAAAAAAATGTTGACCTAGGCCGGGTCGCCCCGGGGTCGGGCGCCCCGCCCGACTGGGTCGCCGGGTCGTGCGACCCGAAGCTGGGTCGCGCGACCCCCCGCCGGGCCAGCTTGGAGTCGGCCCGGCGGGGTCACCGGGTCGGGCGACCCGGCCGACCGGGTCGCCGACCCGGCGAACCATGATCTCACGTGAAAGCCCTGCTGCCCCTTCATATCCCACCTGCTCCTATAAAAGAAGGGAGGGCGGCCAAGGCCAGAAGAGGCTGCTTCAGACGCCGGGAGGCTGCCGGACTGTGCTCTGCACCTGCTGCCAACTGCGCCCCTGCACCTGCTGCACCTGCTGCCCGCGGCCAAGAAGAAGAGAAGGAAAAGGAGAAGAACAGGTGGGTCAATATTCTATAAATATGTAGCCCTCTAAGGGCACCCCCTTGGTCTTTCTCTCTTCCTTCTGCTCAGCCCTCTCCATGGCCCAATCCGACCCACACATAGCAGGGTCTTAGTACCTTTTGTTGGAAGCCCCCTCGGCCAGCCATTCAGGCTCTAAACAATGCCCAGTTCGGCCCCATACACAGTCTCTTTTCAGCCCATAAAAAGATGCTCCGAACAGGAACTATTCATCCCCTCTCGCAGCTCAATCAAAGGCCATTTCATCCCATTGTTGGTGCCTGCTTCACCCACAGAAATCCTTCTCAAACAGGCTACTGTTCGACCCATTGAACAGTAACTTGTCCAGCCCATTTAATTCCCTAAGCTGCACCTGTTCTAGCCCATTGAGCACCCCCTTTA
Source organism: Cryptocoryne crispatula var. balansae (assembly GCA_036172225.1). Taxonomy (NCBI): domain Eukaryota; kingdom Viridiplantae; phylum Streptophyta; class Magnoliopsida; order Alismatales; family Araceae; genus Cryptocoryne; species Cryptocoryne crispatula. The sequence continues at coordinate 25,470,466 of CM069925.1, forward strand.
GCAGGCCATTTCTGCCCCTTTGCGCACCCCTTGTGCAGGTCCAAGGCCCCTCTGTTCGGCCCATGATCTGACTTCTGTTCAGGCCCCTATGCAGCCTATGTCCAGGCCCCCTGTCGGCCCACCTGCATTAGCCTTAAACAGACCCCAATCCGGGTCCATTTCCAGCCCAAAGTCGGCCCTCAATCCAGGTCCAAAACAGATCTCCTTGTACCCCGGTTTCAGCCAGCCTGCAAGCCCATAACCTGACCCTTGTTCAGCCCACCTGCAGGCCCATTTCCTGACCCTTGTTCAGGCCCATAACTGGCCCATGATCTGACCTCTACCCTGGCCCATAACCTGCCCCCCTGTTCAGGCCCATAGTCGGTCCCCTTGTGACCAGGTTCCAGCCCACCTGAAACCACCTGCGCAGACCCTAAACAGGCCCATAACCGGCCCAGTTCTGCACACTGAACAGGCCCCTTTCCCAAGCCCATGACCGGGTTCATATAGGCCTGTCGTACAGCCCCCTTTCGGCCCAGCCAGGAGATCCCAAAACAGGTTCAATCTCGGCTCCCTTGCAGCCAGAAAACAGGTTCAATCTCGGCTCCCTTGCAGTCAGGCGCCAGCCCCCTTGAGGCTCAATCAAAGGCCCTTTCACGGGTCCAATCCGCTGCCTAAGAAGCCCTACAGCAAGCTCCCTTGCAGCAGAAAAAAATGAAGGTTGCAACAGCCCCCTTGTGGCTTGAACCGGGAAAGAGATGGGTGAACTTCAACGGCCCTTTCACGGGTCCAGTTCTCCCCTCAACTCATCAAGGGAGGGATGAACCTCAACGGCCCTTTCACGGGTCCGGTTCTCCCCTCACCTTATCCAGGGAGAACCGAGCCTCAACGGCCATTTCACGGGTCTGGCTTGGCCTCCAAGAAGCTGTCCATCCGACTCAAGCAAAATTGAAGACCGGCTTTGAACGCTGAAAGAATGGACCGGCCCGAAGTGGCCTTCAAGAATAAATAAATAAATATCAGAAATGTGAAAGCAACATTAAATTAAGGAGGTTCACCCCTAGCGGAGAACTCCACCTTGGGCGGAGGCGCGGGCATGTTCCCGTAGCCGGCGACCCGGACGGAGGCACGGGCATGCATCCCGTAGCCGGCGATCCTTCCCCCAATATGGCTAAGCTAAGGCTGGCTGTTTTGGATGGGTAAAACTTCACTAAGTTGGAAATGGCCGGCATGCCGTCGTAATGCTGAAATTTTCCAGAATTGGCGAAGAACCTAAGTTGGGGAAGGATCATCATTTACATTGTACACCGATGTACTTCACCCCATCTTTCAATGAAATGAAGTTCGATGTCAATTTGGAATGCATGAAGCCGGGCACCCGATGGTAGCCCGATGGGTCGGAGGCGATGCAAACCGCCAAACAAAAAAAAAAAAATCATTTCAAAATCAATCTGGAAATTCAAACAGAAAATTAAAACAAAAAATCAAATCTGAAAGTCAAAAAAAACAAAAAAAATCAGAATAAAAAAAAAATCTGAAACTCAACTTATTCCGGTCCAACCCACAACCGATCTTCAACAAGATTGAACCGGTCTCGAAGCACATCAAACCAAAAATCAGATTTCAATAAAAATCTGCCAAAACAAAAATCAGATTTTAATTAAATCTGTCAACATAAAAAAAACAGATTTGAACAATCTATCAAAACAGATTCTAATCGACTTCAAAAAAAATCTGGTTTTAGAAATCTGAAAATTAATTTAAAATCCACCGAACCTTGTTTCAAATAAATGACATAGATGAACCCTTTTTTCAAAAGAAACCAATCAAACAACTTCAAACATCCAAAAAATGGATCAAAATCAACTCAAAACCAAAAAATCCAAAAAAAATAAAAAACAATCAGGAAAACCAAACTAAAAATCCAAACATGCTCGAAACACTCACAATTCATCAAAAATCAAAAACCAAACAACAAATCAAGCAAACTCAAACCCCACAATCAACAAAATCGACTTTCAAGACGATCCAAAAGTCAACCAACAAACAAAAATCAACAAACCCAAACAAATCGGTTTGCATCTCATCGGACCCAAAAGGCCGCTGTCCTTTTGAGTTCTTTACCTTTTTTCTGTGGATGTGCATGCCTCCAAACACAGGTTGCCGCGACGGTTAATCAAAGGCGTTCGAGCCGTTGCTCGATGTAAGCTAACGCCGGATACTCGCACCATCCGGCGGAGAAGGGTCAAAAATCAAATTTTCAAAGAACCCGAACCTCGGTTCTAATGTTTTTTTAAATTATCACCGGACTACCTAATATTTTAGGCATCATCTATTTTCTTAGATAAGTCCGGGGATGTCCTTCTTTCCAAGGAATAGACGCGTAAAAAAGAGGTTCACACAATTAACATTACCTACTCGCTAGAGTGGGAGGTCATCTTTAGACGACACATGGATATCATAAGAGAAGTTGCAGACCATTGATCCAGACCTGCTAGAGCGATATCTGAGTTGTTTGGACTCTCTCTCAACATGGTCAAGTCCTTCCCACTCAATGAGAGTTGGTGGGGGCACTAGTTTGAGTTGGCATTCCCGATCGGATTGGACCGGTCAACACCATCTGACTTGAATCCAATTCCGTCTCACCTTTCGCTTCTTCCTTATAATGGTAACCCATGCACCTCTTCTTGTCTAGGAAAGTGTTACTTCATTAATTAAGAAAGTTAGTAGGTGTTAGTGGGTAGGTAATTGTTATCAGTTTCAGTCCCTGCTCATCATCTGCCTTGGTAGATTGAGCATCCTCTCTTCTATTGTACCTCTTTTTTTATTTTTCACTTCTAGTTGTATATTCTTTTCATTAATAGAAACTTTGGCCAATATTTTAAGCAATATCATTTGTTTTTGGGGACAGTATTGGGCAAGTTTCTTGGGCCATCAGGCGATTTTAAATAATTTTCAAATTCCAATGGAGATCAGAATCATGACCTGCTTCTCTTTTATTTTCTACTCTATCAAATGATTAAAGAGAAATGAACACATGGTCGGCTTCAACACATCCTCTATTACACTAGGTCCGGTCAAATGTTCACTTATAACAAAAGATCCGAATTTTCAAATTACTTTCATACCCACTCCAATTTGAACAGATACAGTAGGGATGCTGTTAAATGAGTGAAATGACTATTTTTCCCTGTCTAAGCATCGCATTGAAAGAATCTGCAAGATCTCAGTGAAAAAATAGGTGAAAAGCTGTATGTTTTTTTTTTCATATTTAATATCTTTTAGCTCTTTTCTTTTCTTTTATTTTTTTTACTTTATTTTATATGTTTTAGTTTGCTGTTCAAACTGAAACAGAAGATGGATTGGTACTTGTATAATATATTGAACTCTATAATATGTTTAAACAGTGGCCTAAAAACATAGGCCACAGACTCCGCATTTTCACAGAAATGGTAGCCTCACAGTCTTTGTATAATCACAAAACTCTATATTCACAAACATTCAGATTTTACAAGGGATAAACATCCACAATTTCACGAACAGAGAAGTAGGTCACAATATGGATTGGGGGGGGACGCAAGAGGCTGGTTCCTCTTCCTTCTTTGGATTTTCCTTGCTTGGTTGTAAGCCTCCCTCTTTGCTTGCGCTAAGCACACATGCTCAACAATGCCACCAGGTTACTGTGATGCTTCATATCCACCTTGACAACACCACCAAGCAGTCCCAAGTCTTCTTTGCCGAGGCTAGGCAGACCAGCACAGGGGTGGTAGAACAGCAGGGAAAATGAAAAAAAGGAAGAAATTATATAAGAAGAAACACATATGGGAGATGACAAGAAGAAATGCAAAGGGGGCTAAGCAGTCCATAAGAAGAGATAAAAAGGGGGCCACGCGATCCTGAAGAAAGCAAGAAAAGGGAGAGAGAATGGAGATAGAAGATGACCTTGGCTCCTTCGTTGCAATCATGGTGCCTCCTTCATTGCTATCTCAACATCTTTCTCCAGCAAGCTTTGCTAGGGTTTGGAGTGTCGACGAGCAAAGCGGCAAAGAGGGAGCAAAACGGAGGAAGACAAAGACCAGATCGAGGGTTTAGGGGTGTCCTCGTTGGGTTAAGCGGAGGACATTTTAGAAATTGCAAAATACACAAAACAGACCTGGCAGCCCTTCTAACGGAACGGAGCTAACATTAAGGGAAAGTGAAAAGCGGATCTGGTGTTAAAGCATTTCTAAAAAATGGACCTAGTGTTATAGTAACTTTCTTAAATAGACCTAGTATTAATTTTTTCAATGATTAATGGTAAATGAACCTCTCAGCGTAACAGTAGGATTGCTGCTGGGAAAGCGTTGTAAGGAATCAATACATGATAGCGGAAAATATTTGATTCCAAGAAACCATGATCTTTGCCTTGATCGATGCCGAACGAGTAAAACCGGGAACCGAATATGAAGTAGAACGAGAGTACCACATGGGATTTCTCAAATCCCTCACCATGGATGAAGAGAGGACATTCCTCATTGCTGAAAACCGTTCAAGTGTCCGGTCTCTAGTGGTATCCACATGATCTGCTTCAATAGACGAGTTCTCCCTTCCTTCAGGCCTCCAGAAACCTTCCAGATCCAAGCTTGACCATGGGAGATCGCCTTCTAGAGGAGAGAGGAGGAAGAGAGGAGGCTTGGGACGTGCTCCAGCCCTATGGCTTGTTAGGGTTTGGCTTCATAAGCAATTTATATATAGAAGATGGAATTTTTCACAAAAACCCAAAACTTCTATAAAATTGCATCCATGCCCTCATCTTATTGACCAGATCTAATGTGTGTGACCCACTAGGCCCAATAGTCAATTTGGTTGAAGCCTTAATTAATTTAAAAGAACAATTTCTTTAAATTAAATCAAAACCGTTATCCGATAACAGTTTTTACGGCTTTCTGATCATAAAGGGTACAAGCCACATCCTATGATCCCAAATGACTTTAGGGAGTTAAATAACATCCATTGAGCCTTTCCATCATCAATTACCACACGGATTTAAATCCTCGTTCATACAATGTTCCGGTCGGTTAGGAGTTCGGCACTGACTGTCAACCCCTAAGTATTCCAACTCTATGGGATCCTGTATTCAGATTTGGATCAATTGAAAAACTTCTTTTCCAATTATCCTAAGTACCTTGGCCTAGAATTTAGAGTACTATCCATAGGACATTCTCTCTCTCCTACCGAGAGTGAACGATCCCGTATTGTCCGCTCAATTGCCTCCACCAGGTTTTCCATATGCCCAATCCATTAACTATATAGGACCACAATGCTAAGTGATCCATCAGTCAATAGTCAAAGTACATAGTACACCTGGCAAGACATCTTTGATGACTCAGGACAAAGATCCAACCGTGCTATTGAGATGTAAGAATAACCTGATAGACAGTTCGGTAAGATACCGATCAGGTTTTCTTAAATTGGTCAGTTCAGTGAACTCATTCCACTAATGAGCACCTGTGTGTGTATCTCAGTGTCCCCACACTGATGACCAATGCGATCGGTCATTCTCATCATATGAGAAGACATCACACACACTAGTCTATCCGGATTCTTGATGTCCCGTCTCAAGGATCCTATGACTATGAACATTTAGATCACATACCTCTAGATGATCGATCTCATTATTATGATCTCATCATGATTCAATCATCATTGCATGTGATCAAGGACTTCATTACGATATACGCTTCTAATAAAAGCTAGTAACGAAGTTTTGCCTATTTAATTGAATGAGATATTTCTAGAAATGTCGAATCATATCATATATGATTGGCTTGTAAGGCATACATTTCTATCAAGCCTAGAATCAGAAATGGCCAGACCTAGGAATGCAGGATTGTATTAGGTCAATTGACCATACCAATTTGTTCCTGATTCGTGATTCCCAACTAATATTAGGGTCACACTTTGTCTGACGTGACCTGGGTTTATCCAAGGCCGCCTAGTATTGGACTGGGATTGCTGCAGTTTGTTTGCCAGCTTCTGAGCCAAGGTCTAAGTTCTAATATTGCTATTATATTTTATTTTTACTTTTTCGGTAACTTCTCTACTAAGAGTGGGTTAGGTGATCCATGGTTTGAATGATCAGCCGATCCATATTGGGCTTGCCCAATCTTGGATCGAGATAGGAACCAGCTGATCTGATCTCATCCGAAGAGGGAGCCGTATTGTAGTCTGAGCTTCAGCCATGATTGGCATACTTCTGGCTAAATCAGCCTATCCGATTAAACTAGTTTGGTTAGGGTGAGATTGGCCTATGTTGTTCCTGAATCAGGATCGGTAAATCCCAGCTTTAAGTTGGCAATATCTGCTGATTCCAACCCTAATTGGACAGACTTTTTCGACTCAGCCACGACTCAGCCCAAATTGGCTGACGTGTGTCTGATTATGATACATGGGCTTTTGGTTGGTCAACCGATCCAATCCTTATCTGGACTGCGATCAGCTTTGACTGATTGACTGCCTGAGAATTTCTTGGTTGATCCTGCTGGCCAGAAACTCTATTAATTAACAAATTGGCTCAGGATGGATCTGCCTCAAACAAACCATGGCTGGGTCTAGACCATAACCATCCAATCCGAGACTTTGAGCCACCTAGGAATATAACGAGATGATTGCTTCCACTGAGTGACCTGCCATTACGAATACATCTACAAATATCTTTCTTCGGGATCCAAAATTGGTGGGACAAGTTCTTATTACTTGGATATCACCTGAGATAATACATCTACAAATATGCTTCCTTCAGGATCCAAAATTGGCGGGACAAGTTCTTATTACTTGGATATCACCTGACATAATTCATCTACAAATATGCTTCCTTCAAGATCCAAAATTGGTGGGACAAGTTCTTATTACTTGGATATCACCTGAGATGGTTGTAGAGCCTGCAAAAGGGTCCAGGCTGGTGTTCACTTCCCAAATCTCTATGGTTTGGTTTCTAGAATCTTGGAGGAAGCATCATTATCAAATGAACTATCTAGTGCATCTGGAAGTGAGATTTTAGATTTTTAGAGGGATACTTGGCATGGAGAAATTGCAAGAGGAGCCTCTACTTGCTGTTATAATCCAATTTAACCCTTGGTCTATCCTGACTTTCTTTGTTTTATGGAGAAATTCGATTTAGATCTGGAAGTTGAATTGGAAGTGGATAACTTGAAGGAACAAAGCATAATGTTTTGGAACTCATGATTCTGTTGTCTAATAGTATTCATCAAATTACTATGTTGGGGAAGCAGTTTAGTGGTAAAGATCTACAATCCTTTCAAGCACAGACTGGTTAATGTAGTCTGCCTCCCGGTTCTTGCAGGCCCCACATTTATATAAATCACAATAATGTGGTTGCTTTTGTGGAATCTGGTAAGTTTGTGCTAATTTTTTTTTATGTTCAATGAAGCTTTTGGGTTGGATAATGTTAACCCCTTAGTTTTAATGACATTGAGTTCCAGATTAATGGGTCGGCCCAACGAACCTCCATCTGGTCCAAATGTCTCAAGCTTTTACATGCTTTCAAACCGAATGGTGAGGATCCTCCTCCGGAGGGCCCACCGCCGGTCATGACAAGTATTCAAATCATATGACAACGGTCTTCCTCTAGAGGGGTTGTCGCCTATTGTGCCAATTGTCCAAACTAAATAGCAATGGTCCTCCTCCGGGTGGCTATTGCCAACTGTGTAGTGAGCCCGGACTGGCTCATGAAGTTCCAAGAGTTTTAAGTCTTTTCATCATTGTCAAGTCATTGTCATCAAGGATTGCCATCTTGGATCTCGGCTTCATCTCGGAAGGGTGAAAGAGAAGAGATCTCGTGAGATTGTCTGAAAAATCTTGAGAGATTAGATCTTGGATTTCATTTATATAGGTTATGCCTTACTCAAGAATTGTCATTTTGCATCTAGATTTATCTCATAGATACTGAACAGAAGAGATTTCGGAAAAATCTAAAGCGATTGGATCTTGAAAATAACAATCAATGTACATGTTTAGATGTAAAATGTCATGTAACCTCTTCAAAAAGAACAAGAGAATTCACATTAAACTTTAAAATAAGATACGAGAGAATTAAAAGCGTAATATAGATAGGGTGAGCTATTGTTGACATGAGACATATAAGAGATCTTATGTTAGACTAAAACTTCATCTTGAACAATATAGATAGGAGATTGATGATATCTTGGGTCAATTGTACATATATAGTCATAAAAATATCAAGTTATAAAATTTTATCCAACAATAATGTTTAGATAAATATTTGTATGGATTTCATGATAAAATTGAAAATATATGAATCAAACTTAACAAGACCATCTAACAAATTAGGAGTAGTAATAGGCAAAGGAGATCAATGTACCAAAGATATTATATAGATATTCTCGTTTCGGTGATCTCATTTCTCGGACATGTGGAGAAAAAGAGATTGTCGGGAGATCTCGAGAGATTGTCGGGAGATCGCATTCCATGATTGTCATTAATATACTTAGTAAGGGCCCGTGAGCAGCTCAAACAATTTAAAGTTTCAGTGTGACCACTTATTAGTCATTTCTAATCATGATTAGTTTGAGCAGTTTGCTGTGGTGTCAAGCCTCGTTGCACAATCCGCTCAGCCTACACAGTCGACACAAGAAGGTCCATGCAACACAAGCATATCAGCCTAAGTCTTTCCTTGAGATTATATTCAACCAATGACAAACATACAAAGAGGGAGAAACGATGAAGGGATACTCGACAGGATAGGACAGGGGTAACTGCCAGATCGTCTCATACTTGTATGTTGTGTTACTGTGTGAACCTCTTTTTTACGTGTCTGTTCTTTAGAAAGAAAGACATCCCCAGACTTATCTAGGAAAATAGATGATACCTAAAATATTAGGTAGTCCGGTGATAGTTTAAAAATATAAGAACCGAGGTTCGGGTTCTTTGAAAATTTCATTTTTTACCCTTCTCCACCGGATGGTACGAGTATCCGGCGTTAACTTACATCGAGCAACGGCTCGAACGCCATTGATTAATCGTCGCGGCAACCTGTGTTCGGAGACATGCACATCCACAGAAAAATAAGGAACTCAAAAGGGCAGCGGCCTTTTGGGACCGATGAGATGCAAACCGATTTGGTTCGGGTTTGTTTTATTTGTTTGTTGGTTGATTTTTGGATCGACTTGAAAGTCGGTTTTGAGGTTTTGAGGGTTTGAGTTTGTTTGATTTGTTTTTTTATTTGATTTGGTTTTGATTTGTTTTGAATTGGGTTTGACCAATTTGGGTTGTTTTGAACCTGTTTTGGTTTTGATTTTGATGTGCTTAAAGTGTTTTAAGCATGTTTAGGATTTTTCATTTTGGTTGGTTTTCTGGATTTTTCAGATTCTGGATTTTCTGTTTTAGGTTGATTTTGATCCATTTTGGCTGTTTGAAGTTGTTGGTCATTTGATTTGTTTTGAGATGAAGCTTGGTGGATTTTCAGACTTTTCAAAGCCAGATCTTTTGGGTGTGTTTTCAAGTCGGTTAGAATCTGTTTTGATCGATTGTTCAAATCTGATTTTTGTTTTGGCGGATTTTTATTGAAATCTGATTTTTTTTTGGTAGTTGACAGATTTTTATTGAAACCTGATCACTGATGTTCAGTATGGTTCAAAATCTGATTTTTGTTGTTGAAAGTTTGATTTAAAATCGGTTCCTTCTTGTTAAAGATCGGTTTTTGTTGAACCGGGGTAAGTTTGAGTCTAACTTTCAGATTTCTTTAAGTTCTGATTTTCTGTTTTGGCTTTCAAATCTTTATTTTCTGTTTTGGTATGGGATTTTCAGATTTGGTTTAAAGTGGTTTTATTTTGGTTTGGCGGTTTGCATTGCATCCGACCCATCGGGCCACTATTGAGTGCCCGGTTCAACACACCATAAGATGACATCAAAATTTCATTGAAAAAAGGGGTACATCGGTGTACAATATGATCAATCCTTCCCCAATATAGGTTTCTTTTCACTACTTTAGAAAAGATTTTGGCATTACAACGGCATGCCGGTTATTTTCCAACTTGGTGAAATTTACCCATCCAAAATGGCCAGCTTTATACTTAGCCAAATTGAGGGAAGGATCGACGGCTACGGGATCTTCCCGTGCCCCCGTCCAGATCGGCGACTACGGGAACATGCCCGCGCCCCCGTCCAAGGTTGGAGTTCCTCGCTAGGGGTGAAGCTCTTTAGTTTAATGCATGGTTCGCCGGGTCGGTGACCCGGTCGGCCGGGTCGCCCGACCCGGCCGGTTTCCGGGCCGACCGGCCTGGAAACGACCTTGCCGGGCCGACTCCAAGCCAGCCCGGCAAGGGGTCGCGCGACCCAACTTTGGGTCACGCGACCCGACGACCCAGTCGGCCGGGTCGCCCGACCTCGGGGCGACCCGGCCTAGGTCAAATTTTTTTATATTATTATTATATACTTAAAAAATTTTCTGCACCGCATTTAATAATAATATAACAATACTTCACTATCACTTATACCATCACATGTATATAAGATTTTTAATCATAAATATGTGTTATATACTCAAATTTTATAAAGATCTATTTTAACTCTCTTTTCTTTCACACACATCATCAAATTTGTCAAGAATAATTATTTTTTGAGTGTCCTATTTATTGATTGTACAATAATATTTTACTATCATTTATATTATTATGTATGTTTAGAATTTATAATTATAAATATATGATACATTTTAAAATTTATAAATTTATTTGTTAAGTATCTTTACCTTCTCACTTAAGATTAACTCTTTCTCAACATATATTAATATAACATAATCACAAAAAAAACATATTTATTTGTATACATAGATAAAACACTCATATTCAATTATAATATAAAAATATATAATTATATTTATGTATATATTTTATGTATACATAAATATATGACATAAAAATTATTGTTTCTATTTGTTTCTTATTTTTATATAATTTTTTATAATAAAATAAATAAATCCGACCCCATCCGACCCCGTCCGACCCGGGGTCGCGACCCCGTCCGACTAGGTCGGTTTTGGGGCCGACCGACCCCGGGCCGACCCCCCACCCTGCCTTCCTTGGTTTAATGTTGCTTTCGCATTCTTTTTTTTATTTTTTGTTTTATTTTGAAGGCCACTTCGGGCTAGTCCATATTCCATCGGCATTCAAAGCCGGGCTTCAATTTGCTTGAGTTGGAAGGACATCTTTTTGTAGGCCATGCTGGACCCGTGAAAGGGCCGTTGAGGCTCAATCCTCCCTTGGTGAATTGAGGGAAGAACCGGACCCGTGAAAGGGCCGTTGAGGTTCATCCCTCTCTTTGCCGGTACAAGCCACAAGGGGGCTGCTGCGGCCTTCATTTTTTTCTGCTGCAAGGGAGCTTGCTGTAGGGCTTCTTGGGCAGTGGATTGGACCCGTGAAAGGGCCTTTGATTGAGCCGCAGGGGGGCTGGCGCCTGATTGCAAGGGAGCCGAGATTGAACCTGTTTTGGGATCTCCTGGCTGGGCCGAAAGGGGCTGTACGACAGGCCTATATGGACCCGGTTATGGGCTTGGAAAGGGGCCTGTTCAGTGTGCAGAACTGGGCCGGTTATAGGCCTGTTTAGGGTCTGTTTAATGGGCCACAAAGGGGCCTTACAGCAGGCTGGACAGGGGCTGATCAGGGTCCTGTTTTGGGCCTTGATTGGATGCCGAACATGGGCTGAAAATAGACCTGTTTGGGGTCTGCTTTGAGGACCAAAAAGATGGGCCGGTTGCAGGCCCTACAGGTGGACAGAATTGGGAGTCTTAATAAGACCAGATTCTGGCTCTGCTTGATGGACTGAGCAAGGGCCAGATTTTGGGCTTGATTGATGGGCTCGAACAGGGCCTGTTTGGAAGGTTTTCAGGTGGACTTGACAGAGGCCGAGTAAGGGGGATTTTATCCTCTTTAGAAGACCTGAAAATGGCCTGCTTAGAGAGCTTCTGAATGGGCCGGACAGATGGCCAAAATGGGGAGGGGTGTGACCTGTTCAGGGGCAGCGTGAAGGGCCAAAACAGGTTCTGTTTGATGTGCTTTAAAGGGGCCGAACAAGGGGTTTGTTTTAGTCACCTGTGGAGGGAGGTTTCGGCTGAACCAAGTGGGTCTGTAGGTGGCCAAAAATGGGCTACATGAGAGGCCAAATATGGGCTTACGCTAGGACCTGTTTGGGGTCTATTTGACTAAGCAAAGACCAACTGAGGAGGACTATTCAGGGGCTGCTTTGGGTTGGCCAGGCCATTAGAGGAGATTGAGTAGAAAAAGAAAAAAAGATGAGGGGGACGCCCTTAGAGGGCTACGTATCCATAATATTCACCCACCTGTTCTTCTTCTTCTCCTTCTCTCCTTCTTCTGGCCGCAGACAAGCTTCTGCAGCAGGGGCAGGGCATGGTTGACAGCTGGAGGCAGCAGCAGCAGGGGGCAGGGCGCAAGGCAGCAGGAGTAGGGTGCAGTCTGGCAGCCTCCCGGCGTCTCCAGCAGCTCCCCCTTCTCCCTGGCGCGCCCCCTCTTCTTATAGAGAATGGAGGGGAGGTGAAAAGACAGCCAGCTGGCAGTTTCATGTCTCTTGGCCTCCCCCATGGAAGTTATTCCATTTAATCTCCTTAAACATGTTTAATTGGCCGGCTGCCTCTTCATCTTCCCTCTCCCTCAACTACCCAATGGGCTGAGGTGGCAGGTTGTGTACGCAAGGAGGAGTAAGCTGGCAGGGGGGCTGAGGTGGCAGGTGGCCTGTTCACACTAGGCCGCAGGTGGCTTTGAAGATGGGCCGCGGTCTGGCCACAAAATGGGCCTGATTTCTGGGCCAGCAGGAGGCTGCGGCCCAAGCCTACTGTGGGCAGGTGCACAGGCCTTTGCATGGGCCAAATTTTCTGGTTTATGGGCTGGCTGCTGGTCAGGGCTAGAAATGGGCTGCCAATTGGGCCCGAAAATTGACTGAATTGTGGGCCTTCTGGACTGCTCTTACTGGCCCATTCATTTCTTCTTCTTTTTTTAAAAAAAGATGTACGCCAACAGTTACGATCTCTCAAAGCTCAGCACAAGGTGCACACTCCCATCTGGGCTGTTGGATGACTCGGTAGAACTGAGCCTGGCATCGACATCTTCAATGCGAAGCTCATGAAAAAAAACAAACAGCACTTGAATTGGAGTCTTTGGAGCTCCTCGAGATCACCATCTTTCAGCCCGACGTGCAGCTTCGGCGGAAGCCGACTAAGGTGAACGCACTGTTCATGCTGAGAAAAACCATTAGGCTCTACTATCCTTCCTGTGATTTGGCAGCTGCAGTGACCTCTGCCGATTCCATTTACACTACAGTGGAGGTACCCTGAAGATCTACCAAGGAAGAAGAAAGTGCAGAAGGGGCAAGTCCCCTCTGCACTCAGTTAGGGAGCTGGAGAAGAAGACAAATAAGTCAGTCAGGCTTCCCTGGTGCTTCAGTCAGAGAAGTGTGGCATTAGGTGAGGAAGGCCAATTGGAAACCCAATGCTGCACCCCGGCGAAGAAGTTGAACCGGCGATGTCTTTTGGCACCATATCAGATGGTCGAAGCCTCCCTGTTGCACACTTCAGGAAGAAGAGACAGGGAACCAAGAAGAGTGCTTCGCCTTCGTTCGGTGCCTGTTGGCGTCAATTTTTCTTATAAGAAAATCAGCAAAGAAAAAATGAGCTGGTCCGGCCCTCAATTGGGCAAATCAGGCCCTCCATGGGCCCATCGGCCCCAAATTCTAGCTGACCAGCCTTTGTTTTCATTTAAATAATCATTTTATGGCCCTCCTTGAAACCCACCTACGTACAGCCCATGGGAGGAGGGAATTGGGCTGTGGTCAAGGCCGATTGGCCCAGTCAACAGGCCCAGTTGACCTGTCCAGCTCAGCCGCCACCTCAGCTGCCATCTCATCTTTGACCAATAAATGGCACGGGGAAACCCAAAGGGTAGGCCAACATGGGGAAATCAAAGGACTGGTCAAGCATTAAAATATGTGAGAATCCAAGGAGTTTAGTTAATAAAGGGACTTGGGGAAAGCCAAAGGTCATCCTACGTACACCACCTGGCCTGCCCCTTCATATCCCCCCATCTCCTATAAAAAGAGGAGGGCACCCAAGAGAAAAAAAACCCAGGTGAAGACGCCGACAGGCTGCCCCTCTGCTGGCTGCTGTGCGCCTGCTCCAGCCCCCCCTGCCTGCTGCCAAGAAGAGGACCAGACTTTGGACGCCGACAGGCTGCCCCATCTCCAGCAGCTGTCCCCTGTGCACCAACTTGCCACCCTCCTCCCTACGGCCAGAAGAAAGAAGAAAGGAGGAAGAAGAAGAGCTCCAGCTGCTGCCCTTCCCACGTGCACACCTGCCAGCGGCCAAAGAAGAAGAAAGAAGGAAAAGAGAAGGGGAAGAAAAGGTAGGGGCATATACATACTAATTATGTAGCTCTTTAAGGGCACCCCTTCCTCCTCTTCTAAGTTCTCTTCTCAACCCCTCTCATGGCCTAAACCGGTCTTCATCGTCATCGGCAACCCATGGCCTTAAGCAAAACTCTTTGCCAACCTCATTTTGGCTCACCGAGATTGCCCTTAAGCAGGTCATAATCTCCCCTTGTTCAGCTGTTGGTTCGGCCCACTTAGAGGCACCCAATCAGGCCCTGAAATGCCTCCAAAATTCAGACCCAAACAGGTCCTGTAGGAGGGCTACTTCCAGCCCTGTCCGGTCCCCAAGTCAGGCCCCACTGTGCCCCCCATTCCTGTCCATTGAACCCCACTGATATAGGTCAGTTCTGGCCCTTTGCGTACCCCCTTTGAGCAGGCCAAAAGTCCCTCCGATCTGCCCATCTTCAGTCCACCTGAAAGCCTTGTCAAACAGGTCCTGTAGAAGGGTTGCTTCCAGCCTTGTCCGGTCCCCTACACAGGTCCCATTTCAGCCCTTCTAATTGACCCCAATCAGGTCCTGTTCGGTCTCCAAATCAGACCCCTACACAGGTCCCAACCGGTCCCCAAATCAGGCCCTTTTTAGGCCCTAAACAGATCCTCAAATCAGCCCCCAATCAGGGCCACTTTTGGTCTAGCCAAATGCCCCTTGTGCAGGCCCATTTCGGTCCATCCAAGTTCTCCTAAACAGGTCCCTTTGTGGCCGACTTTCAGCCTCTTTGTGGCCCAAGATGCAGCCCTCTTGCGGCGTACCAAAAAGGTGCAAACAGCAGCCCCCTTGTGGCGTAACAAAAAGGCAAACAGCAGCCCCCTTGTGGCTCAAGATGCAACATATTCGCGGCTCAACAGAAGTGTAGAAACCTGCCATTTTCCAGCATTGGTGGGTAGGGGTGATGTTCTGGACCCTTTCGGAATCCGTACGACAGGCCGATCGTTTGTCCGGGTGGGCCTTTACCCTACCATCAAGACCAAGTGAAGGCGCACAAGCACAAAAGTCAGCAGGCCCTTCCGGCCTAAAACAGTCCAAGATGGGCCCTCCGAGCCCTACAAGACCGAAGGCCGGCTAGAAACGCCGTTGGAACTCAAAAACCGGCCTAAATGGCCTTGACATAAAAAAATACAGATAACAAAATCAGAAATGCCAAATGCCAAAATAAATTAAGGGGGAAACACCCTTTCCGGGTACTCCACTTGGACGGCTCCCCCGGGTACGTCCCGGAATGTCGATCCGGAAGTCAGCGCGGGCACGCTTCCATATGGCGATGATCCTTCCCCCAACGTAGCTAAGTCAATGCTGGCCATATTTGATGGGTAAACGTCACCAAATTAGAAAATGACCGGCATGCCGACGTAATGCCGAAATTTTTCTAAGTTGGTGAGGAACTTATGTTGGGGGAAGGATCACATATCATTTACATCAATGTACTCTATCTTCAAATGAATGAAATGAATTTGATGTTGACTTGAGATGCATGGAGCCAGTCACCGAATGGTAGCCCAATGGGCCGGATGTGATGCAAACCGCCAAACAAAATGCAAGATAAACAAATCTAAAAATTTTAATAAAAACATAAAATCAGATTTAAAGTAAATCTGGAACTTAATTTAAAACAACCCCAATTCAATAAAATTGAACCACAACAAAGAAATACTTAAATATCAAACTTGAAACAAAATAAATCAGATTTCAATCAATCCAAAAAGTGATAAAAAATCAGAGTTAAGCAAATCTGTAACTCAACAAAGATCAGAATTTTTAAATATGAAAATTCATTTAAAAAACATCAAACCTCACTTAAATAAACAAACAAATGTTTATTCTCAAAAAAAATTAAATAAACAACATTCCAAAACATACCAAAACCAACTTAAAACAGAAAATTCAGATTCTGAAACTACAAAAAAATTCAATCAAATCAAAATCGTACAATGTTTTAAAACACTTCAAACTCATCAAAAGTGTAATCAAAACAAATCAAAACCAAAACAAAAATCAAACCGATTCCAAACCAACTAAAATCAAACAACAAACACAAACCCATAAAACCGACTTTTAAGTCAATCTAAATCAATCAACAAACAAATGAAATCAACCCCAAACACCGGTTTGCATTTCATTGGGCCCAAAAGGCCGCTGCTCTTTTGAGTTTATTTTATTTTTTGGATGTGCATGCTCTCCGAAAAATAAGTTGCTACGATGGTTAATCAAGGGCATTCGAGCCGTTGCTCGATGTAAGTTAACGCCGGGTATTCGCACCATCCGGCAAATAGGGGTCAAAAATCAAATTTTCAAGGAACCCGAACCTCGGTTCTTATACTTTTAAACTATCACCGGACTATCTAATATTGTTATACGATATCATTTATTTTCCTAAATAAGTCCGGCGCATTCGACAAAAAATCTTTTATTCTCGGAAATGGAGAAAAACTAGGTCCGTTTGATTCCTCGTAAAAGTCTCTACTTGCAGAGTTTTTCGGGAAATCTTTTTCATATCCTTTATTTGGTTGCTAGTAAATTCATTGGTCAACGTAAAATCATTTACATTGACCAGCTGAGGCAGGAATTTCGGCCTCCAAATTTTTGTGATGTATGCCGTTTTCCGCATGCTGCTACAGAGCTACTGCATTTGCATTTCGATCGTAAACAATCAACATTATGAGCATATTATAATTTCATGTTTACATATATTGATCGATACCATTTATTAAAATTTTAAATATATCAATATAAAATTTTAAAACTTTAAAAATTTTGTAGTTAAATAATTTTAGTAGGATCAAAATATCTTTTTTTATATTATCTTTTTTTTCTTACATCTTTCTTTTCATTTCAAAGTGAAAATGTTTTTTAAATAATATTAAAAAAATTTAGATGATGGCACGTTGCATGTTTATTAAGTTGAAATAATTACTTTTTAAATTTTAAATATTTTTAATAATTTAATTTTTATGAATACGTGTTTATAAATACAAATTTTAATGGCTCTTGATTTGTAAAATCTCAATAATTTAAGAAAGCTAAATTTTGTTTAATTATATTAAAGTGCCAACTAGTTTAAGAATAATAATTAACAACATAAAATCAATTTTACAAGCCGATATATCTAAAAAAATGAAATTATTATAAGTTTTGATTTCATATGGTCAAAATAGTTTCAAAGAGTTTTTAAGAAATTGAATGTTAAAATATTATGAAATTTTTTACAAGTAACTAAAAGATTAGAAATTACTTATTGGAAATCATTTTCGGATGAGCCAAATAAAACATATGTATTTCTTTTTCCCCGTAAACTCTATCCCATGTAAAACTTTTTCACTGTTTTTCCTTTTACACCTAAGCAAACAGACCCTAGGTTCACATAGTGCCCCTGCACCCTCTATACAAGCCTTTGCCTCTCCGGCCCATGACAGGAGGGGGGGGAAAGAGAGAAGAGGGAGTGGTGGAGCAGCCGCTTCTTTTGCACATAGACCAAGGAAGCAAGCTCATCTTGCTGCACTCGCTGCCGCGATTGACGGGAGGAAGGAGAACCCGATGGAGCTTCATTGCGTGCAACGAAGAGGAGCTCGAAGGAGGTTCTTGCAACGTGGAAGAGGGAGAATGATGGGAGAGGAGCCCGCATTACTTGCTCCGCTGCTGCCTGTCCCAACTGCCGCCTGCACCTACACCTGCAAAAGCCCAACTGCAACGAAGAGGGAAGGAGAGCCAAGGCCCCCTTCTTGGGTTATCTCTTCCAATGCGGGAAGGTAAGAGGAGCAGCATGCGCCTGCACCCCCTTACCGCCTGCTCCTGCACCCCCTGTCCGCATGCAAAAGCTGAAACTGGAAAAGGGCGATGGAACAGGGGAAGGTTCATCAGGTGGAGGTGTCCAACACTGGGCGGTGAGCTTACTGCTGGCCTACACATGTTGACCTGCGTCAACCCGAAGGAAGGAGAGAGAGGGGGGGTAAAGAAGAAGGGAAATTTGGTGGTGTACAGGGCAACGCAAATAAAAAAAAAGGAACACAATGGGCTCACCGGCCTATTATCCCCCGTTGGCTCACTTAAGAAAGAAAAAATTGAAAAATAATTGAATGAGAAGAAGAGAAAAAGGGGAAGAAGTTTTAAATAATAAAAACTATTTTACCCAAATAAAAGAACGACAGTAGTCTTGGTATAAAAACTTATAAAAAATAAGAATAGCCAAATAAATGAATTAAAAAGAGAAATGGTAGAACTTTATAAATAAAAGGGAAGAGATGGATAAAATAAGAGATAACGATAATAAAATGAAATAAGTAAAAAAATAATATCCCAGAAAATAACAGTAAAAATATAGTAAATATAAACTGAAAATTACAAAAAATGAAAGAAATCAATATACACATTTAAAGTAACATAAAAGAAATAGATATACTAAAAAATGCAAAAGGTGTAACAGTAAATATGTATGTAAAAACGTTAATAACAAAAAGTGCAAACTTAAAATGTTAAAAATAAATTTAAAACGAAAAATGAAATATATCAAATAAATGCAAGTATGATAATAAATAAAAAGAAGGAAAAAGAGCAAGACAACAAATGGGAAAATGGATCAATAAAAGAGAGAGAGAAAGTGGGATAGAAGAAAAAAAGAAGAGAGACAACAACATAAAAACGGGAAACACATAAATGCTGATAACAACAAAAAAAGAAAAAAATGATATGCAAAAATATATATAGATGATTTTAACAACAAACAGAAAATGCGGCTCAAGTAATAATAACAATCGTAGAAAAAAAGTAAAAGAATAATGATGATGATGATAATAAGAAGAAGAAGAAGAAGAGGAGGAAGAACAAGAAGAAGAAAGGAAAAATATGAAAAAGGAGAAGGAAAGGAAAGAGAAAGGAAAAAAGAGAAAAAGAAGAGAGAGAGGAAAAAAGAAAAGGGAAGGGAAAAAAAAGGCATTGATTATCTCTAAGGCACATTAAGCCACATAAAGCCCAATTAATCACCATAAGTGAGGGAATCAAAGCATGCAAAGCCCATCTCATGGAGGTCAAAGCCCAGATAGAAGAAAGTAAGGCTCGACCGGGTTTCAACCAACTCAAACTATAGACCGACTCACGGTATATTAGTATGTAAGCAAAGCAAGGCCCATCAAGTCATGGAAGGCCCAATTAACCATCATCATCAAATGAAGTTGCCAAAGCATGCAATTCCCAAAACAAGTAAATTCAAGCTCCAAGGCCCTATCGGATTCCAATTCAACCAAACTAAGAACCGACCCAAGGCTCAATAACATGAAAGCTCGGCCCATTAAGTCATATACTAACCAAATTCTCAAGCAAATCACAACAAATCAAACTAGCCCTATCATAAGACCAATGATGGTTCATTGATTCGATCAAGTCCCAATCGGAAAAATACCAATTAGTAGATGAAAAAAATCATGTAAAAATCAATGATGATCCACTAATTTGATAAGTCCCAATTGAAAAAATACCAGTTAGTAGATAAAAGAGAAAATTATCATAACCAAAGTTGTCCAAGGTCCATTTCCATTAATTCGGTCTTAAGTCTCAATCAGGAAAATGCCGATTAATGGATGAAAGTTGTCCAAGGTCCGTTAATCTAATGAAATCCCAAGTGAGGAAATGCCAATTAATAGATAAAGAAATATACGAAGACTCATTAAGTCGGTCAAGCCTTAGGCGAGAAAATGTCAGTTAGCGGATGAAAGAGAAGAAAACATCAAAAATCACAAAATGTTGAATGCCATTAACCTAATCAAGCCCCAAGTGGGCAATATTGGTTAATAGATAAAAACTATCTGAGGCCCATTAAGTCAGTCCAGTCCTATTTCAAGAAAACATCACTTAATGGATAACTAAATGCCCATTAAGTTGGTCAAGCCTCACTTTAGAGAAATATCACCTGATGGATGTCAAACTCACCAAAACCATTGAAGACCCATTAGGTCAGTCAAGTCTTGTTTCGAGAAAATACCGCTTAATAGATGACTGAAGGCCTATTAGGCCGGTCAAGTCCCAATTTGGGAAAATACCACCCGATGGGTATCAAATGCATCAAAATGAAGTCTCATTGAGTCGATTAAGTCCCACTTCAAAAAAATACCACTTAATGAATGATCAAAGGCCCATTAGGGTAGGTCAAGCTCTCCACTTTGGAGGAAATGCCACCTAATGAATGTCAATTCATCAAAACCACTTAAGGCCCATTAAGTCGACCAAATCCCATTATGAAAAAATGTTGTTTAATAGATGATCGAATTCTCATTAGATTGGTCAAGATCCACTTTGGGAAAATAACATTTTATGGATGATTGAAGGCCCATTGAGTTAGTTAAGTCCCATTTTGAGAAAATATCACTTAATGGATGTGAAGGCCAAGAAAACCAAATGATGACCTATTATGCAGTAAAGTTTGGTCCAAATGATACCCTTAATAGGAAAGAAGATTGGTTGATTTGGTTCCAAGGAGTAGAAAGCCCCGATGTCGACCCTGGCTTGGGTATAACCAAGTTCTAGTAAAAAAGTCACCAGTTGGCCCAACAAAATATATGTACCAAAGAAGAAAAAGTTGAGATGGCACACATGTTTACTTTGTCAAAAAAACCAAAGACGTTATTTTCATACATCTAATTCTGTCTCGCCGATATGTTATTGTGATAATTTATCAACGGTTGTTAAGTCACCGCCCAAGTAATTAACATCGAATTTGCTATAGAATTGATGGATAGGGGTCTAACCATAATTTAGAAACCCGTACCATAACCTCACCCCATATGTCATATCATACCCATATATTTCACAAAATCAAAAAACATGGATTCATACCATCACATCATATATATTTTTACAAAAAAAAAGTGAGGATTCAAGTTTCAACCGTTCACTTTAGAGTAGATGACCTCATGTGTTATCTGCTCTAGACGCAAGTTCCCTGACCGGCCGACCAATGAACTGCGCTTGGTTCCGTACTTTATTGATAGCATTTTCGGGAAGCATGTTTGATCAGTTTTCCTTCTCTCTTTCATTTTAGACGATGATGGATTTCTTCTCTTCTTTATAGTACGATATAATGTTATTGAATGTTTCAAAACATTATCATTTTTGTATTGCATATCCTATGGTAAGGAATCATGGTACAATGTGGGAAGGGAGATAAATTATGTTACGAGGCATACGTTGCTTGCAATTGTATTTTTGTCTGTGTTGTCATTTAGGGTCTGTGCTTTAGATTGCAACTAAGTTTACCTTGTTAACTAACTTTATTTAACCTCCGGTTCCAGGTTATTCTGCTATTTGGATGTTGTGTTCATCTATTCTTCTGTGGTCGCAAAGCTTGGGAAGATTGCGTCCATGTAGAGTTAAATGCCTCATTATGACCATATATTCTTTGCATGTGCGTGTGGTGCTTGTAAATTCGTTATGGGAAAGGGCAGAGAGTTCTTTTTGTTGGTTTTTGCCGATTACCCACTATTTGATTACTTAGATAGAGGGCTTTATCAAGTTCGCCATACATGAACCAAAGGATAAAGAAAACGCAGCTTGTTTTTGTTCTTTTTGTTTTTGTCAGCTACTTGAATTGCATCGTACTTCATATCAATTTGTAAGATTTCTATTCATTGATGTCCTTTGAGACTTTATGAGTTACCGAGGAAGAAGTTCATTTGACTCTTGTGGATGTGCGCAGGTGTAACGACCCTGCTTTGGTTTAAAGCAGCCATCTTGCGTTCCACGCTGGGTCCATTTGGTTTCCTGTGAAACCAAAGTCCAGGAAAAAGTCGTCCGTTGAATATGCTTTTCATGGAAAAGGAAGACATTGGCTGTGTCACGCCCCGGATTTTTAATAGGCACAGCGGGATAATCCGACGACGCGACCGGGGGAAATTAACCCCGTAAAAACATCGGTTTGGAAAAAAAATTGAAGACTACTAGGTCCCAGTTTATACATCCACAGAATCAAATTAAATACATTGCTATGCTATAATCTAAACAAATCTAATTACCATCTAAATTACATAAGAACCATCCAATTGTTTTCTCGAGAATCGATCCACCATGCTTCTGCTGCGCTAACCTGATCACCTGAAAATTGATAAGAGGATTGGGATGAGTACGACGACTCAGTAGACACCCCCATCATCCGCCAAATCGGATAGCCAGAAGGCCCTAGATGTTAATTAAATAGGTACCCAGACCTACACCAATTATATGTAAATATAGGCTAGTCAATACATTAGATATATGACTTAATCTATGTGTTTTACACCACCAACCAAAGCCTATAATCACACCAACCAGCACCTATATGCATCATAACATGACCTAGAAAGATGGTATGAACATATGCATAGACACCTACTGTATGCTCCATATGATGATATACTACAAATGAGACACACCATACATACACCATGCAAAATAACCTGATACTTGACAAAATAAAATACATCACTAGATCATCTATACCATACCATGCAAAATACATCTATCATCCAACAAGAATCACATTCACACATATGCACCTATCCTCTAATAGATGCACATATCATGTACACAGATTTCCATTAGCAAGGAATGCGTCGTCTTGCCATCTCAACCAGCTACTACCAGATCTATCATATATAAGTACCATATACTAATCGAAATCCCATAGTGCACCTAGGCAGTGGTGGCACGTAGGATGCCCGCGGGATCTGGGATCGAAGGATGCACTAGACGGTTCTAACCCCTCGCTGCCCTCGAGTCACGACTAACTAGTCTGGTGTAGCTCAGTTTTCCATTCACAGTTTCAATGCATCATGCATCCACCTCGATCATGCCATGCCATGATCACCAATATGCAAGATCAATGAACATAAAATGAACATATACTCAGCTATTGTCATGCTAGACAACCATGCTAGAAATGAACCAAAATGAGACGATATCCACATATAACTAACTAAACATGATTGAACATGAATATAACTAGGTGCTGGAAAAACTACTCACCACATCGTCTAATCTAGTTAACCTATCACCATTATTTAACAAGGTTAACATAATATAATCAAGCTAATATGTAACCATGTGATTAGCTAAAAATGAACAATAATACACTACTAACTAAGCAAAATCTCATATATACATAATAGAGACATAAACACATATCATCACATGATACTGCGCACATCAATCTTAACTAACCCATGTCGACTCACAATTTAAGTTCAAAAGTGTAACTACACACACCCTTTAATTAAAAAGGTCAACTCTAATAATCATGGAGGATTAAATATGAATTTTTAATGATAATAGACACGTCAAGGGTGCCTACCGGATTCGGCACGGGAAAAATCAGGAATCGACGACAGAAGGTAATATCGAATGTCGAGGACGCGGCGTACAAATCAAATCACCCAAACAAACTATCTCCCTCCATCAAAGCTGTTGGAAAAAGACATATAGAATAGGGGTATGTCATCGGTCAAGGTGGGGGGAGAAAAGAGAGAAGAAAATAAGAAGAATCGCATCATGAGAATAGGAGAGAGAGGAATACTCACGCGATAGGGGGGCACAAAACGGCGCGGCGGAGGGTGGCGCACGGAGTGAAGAGGGCTGGCGCAGCGTTGAGCACGGCGCACGGCGGAGATGGTCTGGCGCTCGGAGGCTTGCGACGCCGCGGCTGCGGCGGGGACGAAGCGACGCGCGGGCACTGATGTCGGCGGCGTCCGACGGGGCTGCGCGAGGCGCAGACTCATGCGCGGTTGGCCGCGCACACTCACACGAGGCAGGAAGGGCACGACGGGGCGGCGGCCGGGTGGCGAGGGTGGCAACGGTGCTCGCGGGCGGCGGCGTGCTCGCGGAGGCGGCAGACGCAGGCATGGGTGGTCGACGGCGCAGGTGGGCGAGGCGACGATGAGGCGAGACGGCGATGGCGGCCGAGCGATGCAGAGAGAGAGAGAGAGTGCAAGGCGATGGCGAGGGGAGAGAGAGAGAAAGAGGCGGCTGGTGCACTGCGCGCTGGCGTGCGCGCGGGTGGGCGGGCGGTTGGCCGCGGCAGCAGGGGGGTCGACGGGCTTGGCGGGGCTGGCGGCCTCACGGAGGGAGGCGACGAGGCGGCGACGGTGCACGCGCGGGCGGCAGCGCAAGGGGTGACGGCGATGCGCTCGCGGAGGCGGCGCCGACCGCCGGCCGCGGGCGCGCGGGGGCGGGCGGCACCGCGTGGGGAGGCACGCGGCGTGCGCAACAGCGCGTGTTAACCAACTCAAAACCACGGGACTGAGTTAGAGAGGTCCAGGCTTATAAGCATAGGTACCTCCCCTACCTAGCCAATATGGCACTATTCTAACTCGCCCCCTCACGTGCAAGCTCTTCTGACTTTGACATGTGTACACTGTTTACGGGTGACGGTTGACGGAGGGGGGTCCACAGCCCTTGGCTCTGATACCATGTTAACCAACCCAAAACCGCGGTACTGAGTTAGAGAGGCCCAGGCTTATAAGCATAGGTACCTCCCCTACCTAGCCAATATGGCACTATTGCGCGAGCGCGGAGGTGGAACGGCATTGGCGGCGACCGGTGGGCTGCGGCCGGCAGGGCGGGCCGCTCGCGGGGCTCAACAATGGAGCAAGGCGAGCGGGGGGGGGGGTGCTGTGGACGTCGGCGCTGGCCAGTGGTGGAAGACGCGCGCGGGAGGCGCACGGGAGGACAGAGGTCGCGGCCGGCCAAAGATGTCGTCCGCGCGCTCACATGGTGCTGGTGTGGGCAACGCCAACGCGCGGGCGTTGGAGGAGAGAGAGAGCCGGGGGAGGGAGAAAAATAAGGAAACTGTGGGAGATTAAGAAACGGAAAATAGGAGATGACAAACAAGGTAATGGAAGGGATAAGTATGAGAAGAGAGTAAATAGAGAGAGAAAAAAATTTAAAGAAATATAAAATAAATAATGAACACCTGTTATAATTAACAAATAACTATCAACTATAAACGATCCACTAAACTAATAAGACATAATATAAATACAATATAACAATCTATGAAGCTAATAAGATACAATATAAATAAATAAAAATATTTACGTATCTATATAAACATCTAAAAAATAATTTAAGCACCTTATGGAAATAATTAAAACACTACGATAATAATCTAAATAATACTACAAAAATCCGGAATATTACAGGCTGGCATTTGGTTGCTGGTAGAATATTTTCATAGAAAATCTTGTAGATATTTTGCAAAACGCTTCAATGAGAACATAATAGTTGTAGGTAATTTTATCAATATTTATATAATAAAATTATTTATTTATAATAAAATATTAATGCAAAAAAATTTAAGTAAAATAGTTTACATAAAGTTATTTTTTGTTGAAATTTTATAAATATTTTATTATTTAGATGTTTATAAATTATTTTTATTAAAAAATAATTTAATTTGATTATTTTTATCAATTTATTATGTCATTTAATTTTCTATTTGGATCCATGGAAAAAGTTAAAATGTTGGAAATTATTTACATGTAATCAGTTTTCCATGTAAAAGAAGAAACAAATATGCCAGTTGGTTCCTATTCCTAAAAATATTTTAACTTCTTTTGTTGTAAAATATTTTCAGAATGTTTATTGCTTAATTCATTATAAGATATTTTGAATCTTGTAATTAAAGTTTTATAGCTTACAAATACTTATTCTTAAAAATAAATTAATCCACGATTTGGTTAAGTGCATTTATTTTTATTAAAATCACAATTAATTTATTATCTGATCATTTTTAATTTTTTAAAAAGTACCATAATTATTTAGTTATTTTTAAAATATTTTATAAATTTTGTGTTTAGAACTTAATTCAGTTAGAGTTAGAAAATAATATAAATTTTAAATAAAATAATTTTTGGCTGTTAGTAGTTATTGAGTTTATCATTTCAAATTAATTTTATAATAATAGTTTTGAAATTGAAACTTTCACAAAATTGTTATTTAAAAATTTAATATTTATTAATAACTAAAAAAACACAACTCACAATGTTTAGGATAGTACACTAACTCCTGCGACTGTCTGGCCGCTTCGAAAAACAGCAAGATTGCGGATGCCAAAGTTCACCGTTACGGGTGTCAACCAATTATATTTTACCTTGACTCCCATTTTCCGGGCATCCAAATGAGAGGGAGCGGGAGGTTCCCAGGAAAAGTGGTGCAACGGCCCCTTTTACGGATAACCAAACAGACACTAAATCTTTTAAGTTTGGGGTTTTATTTTTTATTGGGGGGGTAATAAAATTAAGTGACAGACGGAGCAATTGTGATCTACAAGTTTTATAATATTTTAATTTATTGAATTGCTCTGATACAGTCTGATTTGGTCAGAGAAATTAACAATTTTATAATATTTTAATTTTATTGAATTGCTCTGATATTGTCTGATTTGGATGACCACCACCGGTTGAACACATAGTTGATTCAATTCAGTTGGAAGAGTTGAACCAATTAATGCCCATCCTTAAATGTTACATTCATTTTTCTTAATTTGTAATTCCTTACCATGGACATGTTTCATGAATATAATTTTTTGATAATAGCAATGCTTATTTAAATGTTACTTTGTGGGTATCAAAAGATATGTATCATATTCAAATTTTATATTCAAGTGATAGTTTGTAATTTTAAATTAATCTTAATCTATTTAAACTTAATATTTAGTTGTTGATTATAGAATTTGTTAAATAATATTCATAATTGAATTTTTAGATATTTATACAATATATTTAAATATAAGAGATAAATATGACATCATTGTCGAACACCACCAACACCGTCGGTATCCACTATCTATGGATGGACATCTCGACACGTACCCCACCAAGATGCCCATATTTTATTCTATTCCCAGAGTGCCTTCCTGCTCAATCCAACGGCTTCACACTTCACAGACACCGGCGACTGGTGGAGGGGAGCGGCGAAGGGAGCAGAGCAACGTCTCTGTCTCTGTCTCTCTCTCTCTCTCACACCCACACACACACACTGCAGAGTGCTGATGACAATGGCGAAGTCCATTCCCGCAGTGACCTCCGCTTGCTCTAGCACAAGGCCGTCAGTAGTATCGTGCTTAGCCATCGCGTTTCCCTCGCCGGGGCGCACCAAAGTGCATCCTCTTGTGTCCGTTCCTCTAGGGAGTCCCAAGCACCTCTTTCCCTGGATTGGGCTGAAGCATCTCGCTATCTCATGTCGGCACAGGCATAGAGGTATGCCCTTACATTTTTCCCCGCCCTGTCACTGTGTTACGAGATCCTGGTTTTCTCTTGGACGGTGTTGCGCGGGTATGGCGGTGCCTTCTCGATTTCATCAACTACGACTACAGTATATTTGAGTCTTAAGTTTCATAAAGATTTGCTCCCACATTTCTATTCCTTACAAACAAGAGACAAGCGGACTTTCACCTCAAGGAGCCGATCTAAGTTTTACTCTTGCTTTCGTTTAAGATGTATGTATGGGGATATATGCTATTCTTGAATGTCTCTTCAACTGCTGATTGGTGGTTAGATGTTGCAAGACTTAAAATTGGGACTCAGAAGGGTGGAACGCCATTGGGCACAACCATGCAATGAGTTATCGTGCCAATATTGTTTTATGGCCTTCTTACTTAGTGTTACATTTTTAATTATGATTTATTTCTTTTTTAGAACAAATATTGATATCCAAAAATATGTATCTTTTAGCAAAGGCAACCATGTAGCCCACATTATAAGGAACATTGACTTAGAGAAGGACATGCATATCAAGTATTTTCATCCTACAAGTTGGAGGAAAAGTCTTAATCTTATATCTTCAATCAAAATAGGGGACATTCTTCTTCATGAGGAAGATAATATGAAGTGCGCTGTTGTCAAATTCCATTTTTTCAAGAAAGAGGGAAAGAGGTAGAGTGTAGTCCTTTTATGAACTCCTCAAAAAGTTATCTTAAACAGAGTTGGCTGGGATCTCATAGGATTTCTCTATGAAGGAAGTTAAGCAAGCTGTTGTTGATGTGAATGCAAACAAGTCCCCAGGAACTGTTGGCTTCTCCCTTTAGTTTCATCAATTCTTTTGGGACATGGTTAAAGAAGTGCTTTTTGCTGCTCTTCTATGCTTAGAATATCATTTCTCCTATATCAAGATGCTCAGTTCAACCTACATGGTCCTAGTTTTCGAAAAGGAGATGTGGGACATATTGGAGTGGACCTCAGTCTAATGGGTTATAATAAGGTGTTTGCTACTTGGTTGAGGCAAGCTTATAAACAATAATTGTCAGAATTTTTAAGGGAAGGATGATTCTGGAACTTTGTGAAAACCCGCGAAGGTTCATGATATCATGGGGTAAGGAAAAGGAATTGCCATTCATTAAGGCTTGTGGCAGGATTAGTTAGAAATGTAAGTACAAAGGTCTGCATCTGATGGGTTTTGATAAAAAATTAATAGCTTGTGTCAAGACAACACGATTTTTCTGTGTTTAGTGATGGGAGTTCAGACGTCTTGTTTCTAGCTCATAATCATCAGAATTTTTAAAGACATCTCAATTTTGGAACTTTATGATGGCTTATGAAGGTTTTTGCTATCAGAGGATAAGGAAAATGGCCTGCTCAGTTATAAATGTCTGTACAAAGTTCTGCATCTGATGGGTTTTAATAAATGAATTGATTGCTTGTGTCAAGAGTTGTGTTAAGACAGCACAGATTTTCTGCGATTAATGATGGAATTTCAGCCATTTTGTTTCTAGCTCAAGAGGTATGAGACAAGGGGATCTGTTATCCTTACATTTGTTTGTGGTGATGAGTCAAGTTTTTATCAATCTGTGGAAGACAACGAAGAGAGTTAACCTGATTGAATTGAGTGGATATGATGAAATGAGATCATGGTCAGACTGATACATTTAGAATTTCAACTCTTTTCTGTTAGTGACATAAATGTAAATTTTTTGAAGATGGTCTAGTAGTTTGACTAGTCAGTTCTTGCTAAAGTGTCTAGATTTTCATGTTGGCTTTATTTAAGGGAGTCTATCTTGTAACCCAAAATAAGAAGAGGAAATGAAGTGAAAATTTTTCGAACTTGGGGAGCTGTCCTGTTATCCCCTCCCTCTCTTCCCTCCTTGTCATGCCAGGATGGCCTTCATCACCCCACTCCTCATTCTTCGTCTTTCCTCTCCCCTGGAAGTCTGCGCTATTTCTTATCCTTTTTACTCTCTGTTCAGCAGTCAACCGGTGCTCCCCCCTCCTATCGACAAACTGCTCAGTTGCTGGGTGGCATCAACTTCTTCTATAGGTCTGGCAATCCTTGGGGCTAGCCTCCAGTGCAGCTCTTGCACCTCTGAGCAGCAGCTGTACCTCCTGCAACAGTCACCATGTGCTGATCCCTGGACCTGTAACAGGCCGACCTCACTCTGTTCATTCCACCTGCAACCACGACATTTGCACACCCTCAAACCAGCCACAACAGTGTGGCATCATAGCTCTGGCAATCCCCAGGTTGAGCCTTAGTCGGAGCCTTCGCACCTGTCACCTACAAGTTCGGTCATCTCCTACTCTACTTCAACCCGAGCACCCCCTTAAGTAGCTGTATCTCTCTGCTCTGACCATCACCCCATCTCCCACCTATGTTATCAAAGGTGATCTCTTTGGTTGTCTAGGCAATGAGGCAAGGTGAGGCAATAGCTCGGCACCTCACCTTGTTCATAATCGCCTAAAACAATTGCCTTGTTAGCCTAGTTCACCTAAGCAATCACTTGGCACACGTCATCCACCTTACCTCATAGGCCATAGCCAACCTAAACTGGTTAAGAAACTTGAACTAAACTGAACTAGGCAAGAAACCATGGTTAATAATCCCACTCCAACTTTTCCCTACCTCATATTCTCCTTAGAACTTCTTTTCTCAAAAATTTCAATTCTCTTTCTCTCTCTCTCTCACAGTCCCAGCTGATTCACTTAATTTTCTCTAAATTTTTGATATAAAAGTTGGCTGCAATTTTATATCTCTGATATTTTATAATTTATCTTTAAATTTATGATGTTATCAGTGATTCATGTCTGTGCAAATAGAATAATATATATCAAAAACATACTTTGTCTCTAGCGCCTAAGGCGCTCACCTCAATCACTTGAGGTGAGGTGAGACGAGGCTCTCCTCGGGCACCTTGCGCCTTGGACAATGTAGCATACTGTACAAAACTTTTGTCCTGCTTGCGGGTACCTCAACCCCTTCTACTCATCTCCCCCTTGCATGCTAGCTTCTTCTCCATCTCTGGCACCCCTTTTTTGCCTCTATCTTAGCCACCCATTCCTCTCTTCCACATTGACCACATCCTTGTTGCCACTGCCACTGTGTCAGTCACCGGTGCCTCTTATGTTGCACATCTCCATCATTTTCATCTCTAGCACTTCTCCTTGTCTCTGGCGGCATTGCATGGCACCTCCCCTTTTCATCTCTGGCACTAACACCTCTTTTTCTCTAGCACCAGCCTGATGCAAGCTCCAAGCCCCCCATAGCACCTGGCTCTGCACCCTACCTGTGCCTACCCAAGAACCCCTGCTCGTCCTCTGCTTCCCAGATGACCAGCACCCAAACCCCACCCGTATGACTGCCCACCCCTTTCTAATGCCTCTGTCGTATGGGGAGACTGCATTCGCCATTGCCATCACCTGCCGCCCTATCAGGCTGACACCACCCTTTGCCATATACACATTACTTTGACTGCCATAGGGGACAGCCAGATTTGCCAGCATGTTTCAATGCTGGTTCAAACCCGGTATATGCCTGTTTAGGCCGGTTCACATCAGCTCAGTTTGATTTAACTCCAGCTCAGGCTGGTTCACTGGGTTGGTTCAGACTGGCTCAGGCGCAGTTGAGGCAGGTTCACCTGGTGCAGACTGGCTCATGCCAGTTCACCCCCAGTTGATGCCGGTTTAACTTCTTTTGTTTTGATTTTGTCTTGAATCAGAATAGGTGGAGCTTGAATTAAGTTGACTCATATTCAATATGCAGATGATACACTGCTTGATTGAGAAGTTATCCAGTTATAGTGCCTGTACATCCTGTTTCAGAATACTACAGGGTTGAAAGTTCTTCCTTTGAAGATGGAAACTGTGGGAGTCAATTTGAAAGAAGTTGCTTTGATGTACTCAACGGTGTTGGGAATTTCAAATGATTTCAAGTGCTGGTTGGTAACTAGAAGATGAGGAAGTTTCAAAATAGATTACAAGAATAGATGGCAATTTTCTCTCTATTGGAGGGAGATAGGTTCTAGCTTGATCGGTATTGTCCAGTCTTATACTATTTCTCAATGTTCAAGGTACCAAAAGCTATTAATAAAAGGTTTGAAGCTTTGAGAGTCACTTTTTCTAGCGAGGTAAGAAGATGGAAGGGAAGCTGGTAATGGAAGTTGGTGCACAAAACCTCCGAAATGTTCATTACTTCCCTCTTATGTTAATGGGTGTGGAGAATTGAAAGTGAGGATAAGGCTATTTGTATTTTTATAGTTACAAGCATGTAATTAAATCTTATTTTTGGTTTGCTAGTGAAAAAGAAAAAGTTTGGAGGGGCAATTTTAGCTCAAAGGACATCTTTGAGAGTGCATCTATTTGAAAACTGTGTTGGAAGTCAAGGGGTTCAAGATTGACAGGACGAAGACGGAATATATGCACTTGAGATTTAGTGAAAACCCGAGAGTGGAAGAGGTCGAAGTTACCTTGAATGGTAATGTCCTCATACTAGGTACCCACTTTAAATATTTGGGTTCAATCTTACATATGAACAGGGAATATGACAAAGTTGTCAACCATAGGATCAAAGAAAATGGACAGGGATTCAATGTGACAGGGATTCAATGTGAGCGTAAAATCCCCCTAAAATGGAGGCAGGCGACAGGGATTCAATGCGACCGTAAAATCTCCCTAAAATTGAAATAAAAATTCTATCGCACAGCTATAAGACTTGCCATGATCTATGGTAGTGAGTGTTGGATAACTAAGAAAAAACATATTGTCAAATTGAGTGTAGTTGAAATGCGGATGTTACGGTGGATGTGTGGCCACACACGGGTGGATAGAATCTATAATGAGTGCATAAGGGATAAAGTGAGAGTTGCAAGAATTGAGGATATTATTAAGGAGGAAAAACTTTGTTGATTTGGACATATCAAGCGGTGCCCTCTTGAGATGCCTGTTAGACGAGTCGAGATTTTGAGATTGCCAGCATAGAAGAGGCAAAGAGGTAGGTCCAAGTTAACTTAGAGTAGGCGTATCCAGTATAACTTGGATGAATTAAGCATGCGAGAGGAGTTAGCGAAAGATCGTGGAGAATGGAAAAAATGAATTCATATAGCCGACCCCAATCATTTGGGATCGAGACTTTAAGTTTGATTTTGAGTTTGATTAAAAAAAATAAAACAAAATAAAAACCAAAATTTGAACTGCCACCACGACAAACTCGCAGCCAATTTTGGCACTAGAATAGTTCCCATACTGGATCGGATGATCTAGTGCATCAATGGATTGGTTGGTTAAAAACTAACTTGATTTGGTCAGGTCAAAAAAAAATAAAAAGCAAAATTTGAACTACTGTTGCGGCAAACTGCCACAACATCGTGGCTGATTTTGTCGTGGATCCAATCCAGCGTGGGAGCAGATTGGTTGGCTAAAAAACCAACTTGATCTATTTAGTTTGGGCTGACCCGACCCGATCCGGCATTCCATAGTTTTAGCTTTTAATATTGCAACCCTTTTTTTGTCTTAGGGGCTGATTACGCTTCTAGTGTTTAGTCTTCAATTAGTTCTCGTGTTTTTGTTTATTTGGCTGGCATCATTTTTATTGATAGATGAGATCTTTTAGTCTCCATGCTTAAACTTCCTAGTTGGCCTGTTCTGGTCAGTCTCAGAAAAAGGTACTGATTCATTCTTCCATGTCTAGTTATTGAATGAACTATTTTCTATTTTAATGATTTCTTAGATTGATGAAAAATATTGAAGTTGGTTCAGTAACCTTTCCTACTAAAGGAAAAAGGAAGGGTATTTATAAAGCAGGATTCTTATCTATAAGAGGACCAATTTTTGGTAAAGAAGACCAACTACTTGGGAGGCTGGGACAGAAGCTATTTTTTTGAACTTGCTTCTGCAACCCTTCTGTTTATTGTTTTTAACAAAATTGACATAGTGACATGAAGGTTATGTAGGTGCCTGGCAACATAGGTCTATCAAATCTTGAAAGGGCAATTCTGGTGGGTGTGTTTTGTCTAGGATTCCAACGGAGGTTCCGGAAGGAGAGAAGCTCTCTAATAGTGGCTGAAAGGGTGAGTTGTTGCCAGATAAGGATGTTTGATTTATCGCTTCAATGTTCGAGGTTAGGAGCAATATTCATTGGTGGAGGGCTTCCAGCTTGATGTCCTCAGCGTTTTCCGGAAGGTGGCATAGCGAAGTGAGGTTCTTAAGATTTTTGCTCTAGTGGTTGCGAAAGGAAGTCGGCATCTTGGCTCACCAATAAAGATGAATTTGAGGAAGTTGATGGTGTGTTGGTCATTGGACAAGGACTGTTGTGGGTGCTGCTTGGGTAAGGGCCATTGGGCCTTGAGTTGTAAGGTGGGTTGGCCTTGCCAGGGTTGTTAGGGTTCCCACCAGTGGAGTTTTAGATGCCCCATGAGGGGTGCCAATTCCAATGTTTCTACGTTGTCTTCTCCAGCTTTGGAGTTCCGCACTGGTAATGGTCAGGTTTCTGAGTCTTTGGGTTTATCCAAAGTCGTCTTGATTCTTGTTTTGAAGGAGGCGGCTATTAGGCATGAGTGGTTGGTAAGTGTGTAGCGGTTGCAATGAAGCCGCTAGGTGGTGGTTCTAATTATAGAGGATTGAGAATGCTTGCTTTGACGATTTTTGAAGTCCAAGTGGCTGGCAAAGACTCGTAGTGGTTGAAGGCCACCCCATCCAGGGGTGTTTCTTTATCAAAAGTGCCAACATTCCTTTGTGGTTGGAATTTGTCCCCACTAGGTATATTTGATGATAATATGATTGAATTCTCCTTCAAGTTTTGGTCATTGGCTTTAGAGGTGGAGACTGTCTCCTTAGAGCATTATTGGGTTGTGTCGGGGCTATCGGCCTTTGCTTGGTCAGAGCTTGTTATTTCTGATGTGATCAAGGTGGTGGGTAGATAGGTGTTTGTTAGTAAGGGCGATTTGGCATGGCCATCCAAGCATGTCATTTGGCCTCTTGTGGACTTGTCCTTGTATGAACCATTATGTCGTGATTACGAGTGTCTAGTGAGGTTAGGAGGTGTCCATTTCTTGGTGTGCATCTTGTTACGAGAGACTGGTGGTTTGCTAGAGCTGGAGAAGACGGTGTGTGAACCTTCTGCTTGGGGGGTTTTCTATTCCCATTGGTGGCATTGGTGGCGTTGCAAGAATTTCCAATGATAATGTCGGGGCTTCGGGGGTGTTCCAAAGCATCGAGAATGTCTTTAGAATTCAAACGAAGATCGGCTTGTGGCAGCCCGGGATGATTGCTTTTGTGCGGTGGAGACAGCTCACATTCAGGTTCAATGGGGATTGGGGACTTGATAGGCAGCAGATACAACTTCTTTAAGTCGTTTGCTGGTTCGCGCTGGGTTGGTCCAAATTTGTGGTTTGTCAGTAATCCAGCCAATTTAAACTGCCTAAGCGATGCTGTCTCTATTGAGATCACTCGGTTGTGCGGCTTCTTGCAGATAGACTGGGGTTATGGGTGTAGGGCCAGTTTGGTCAAGTGCTTCACCTGATTGGTTGTCTTCCTCACCCTCTCCTCCGTTGTCAAAAGTTTAATCTCGGTTGTGGTCCTACAACAGCTGTTGGTCACTCTTTGGAGTTCTGGAGGCGTGTGTATCGTCCTTGTATGACCTTCTGGGGGTTGTCCTATGGAGGATGCTTTTCGCAGTGGTGAGTTGGTATTGGTACACAGTTTATGGTGAATTCTCTGAACAGTATTGGTTCTGACAATATTGATGATCCTGAGAGAACTTCTTTGCAAGATGTGGTCATTCCTGGCAGCTTCCTAGCATGCAGGGCCTCCAGTTTATCTCTATGCTGAGGCCATTGCATGTGTTGGTGGAGTGCAGTCAGATGCCTCGACTATTATGTTCTATGCTCATGGAGGTGTAGATCCCAATTTGGTGGTGGCTCAGGTTGTACAACCTCTTTCTGAGGCAATGTCTGGTGGTGCTGGTTCGGAATTTTTTTTGGAGGTTGTTTTGCTTGTCTCGGAGACTACTATGGAGGCTGATTGAGCTTCATAATCTTTCTGAACATCTGTCGGATGTGAGACTCCAATGTTCAGGAGATGGAGGAGGCAACTACTGATGATCTCTAAGTCCTCTGATGCGGACATATCTCTGGGAGAGGTGGCAGGATTGTGCTTTATTGGTGGGGATATGTAGCCAAAGAATGTTGTCGATGAATTAAGACAAGATCTAGGCTCAGGTTATTCTAGTGAATGTTTGGAAGCCCTCTCAGTTGCATATGGGGTCGAGAGAACTAAGTTTTCTACTAAAAATGAAAATGTGCTTGACTATAAGCAAAAGGAAAATTGTGAAGACTGTAAATATTTATCCATTATGAACATTGTCAGTTGGAATATTAGTGGTATCTAGGGAGAGGGTAAGGTGCGGGAGTTGAGCCATATAGTGAACGCTAAGAAGTTGGGCGTGCTAGCTCTGCAGGAGACTAAATGTGAATCTCCTAAGCAAGTGGAGGTGGTTTGTCTCAAAATTGGGATGCTATCTGGTCTTTCTGTATCTCCTTCAAATGGTCATAGTGGTGGTTTGGCTGTGATGTGGTACAACTCATTATGATGGCTAGTGTTGTGCATTGCTCTTGCCATATATTAGCCATGGATTTCTGTTCTCATGTTTTTAATAAGCAGTGGCTCCTTGCCAATGTCTATGACCCACTCGGGGAGAAAGGTAAAAAAGCTTTCTTTACTGATTTGAGGCAGCTCATTTTGCCATTTGTTGGTAGTGCCAGGTGTATTTGTGGACACTTTAATGCATGGAATACGGGTCGCGACCTGGGCCCGACCCAGTCGGTTTTTGAGCCGATTGACCCAGTCCCGACCCCGCGACCCCGACCCGGTAGGTGTTTTAAAATTATTATTTTATAATTTTTTTTAACATGACTCTGGCCAACCTGACCCGACTCGAGTCTCGACCCCAGTCGACCCGGGTCGGTTTGGGCCCAACCGACCCGGTCCCAACTCCCGACCCCACCTATCTTGTTTTAATGCAGTCAGAAAGCTAGGTGAGAGACTGAATGTAGGAAGATGGAGTGCGAAGATGGATTTTTTAATGTTTGGGTGAATGTTTGTGGTCTTATAGAAATTGTGGATGCTAGTCTCGATTTTTGAAAGCGGTTCTACTGTTCAATGTGCAAGCCCTGCTCGTACCGGCGGCTAGGCTGACCGTATTATATGGTGAATGCTCTTTTGCTTGGCCTGATGAGCTGGTCCTACCTTGCTTTTCTGGACCAGGACATATACTTCTCATCGGGAAGACTTGTGTGCATAGGGGTGCTAATAGTTTGGTTTAGTTTAGGTTGGGGGTTTCTTTTGCAACCCAAACTGATCGAAAAGGTAAGTGATGGGGACATTTTTGAGCATCTTTTAAATTGAGTCCTTAAAATGGACTGGTCTGTAAATAGATTTTAGAGAGTCCTTTTCTTAAAATGTTCTCCTCTCCCCCCCCCTATAAGAGGAGAGCCGATGTACATAGTTAAACAATCAATAGAGCAATTTTTGGAGCCTTCGGGTTGTTCTCCCGCGCAAGGGGGCTGCGGCCCCCCATTCTCCCCACCCCGGCCAGAGAGGGCCGCTTCTCTCCCACCTCCGGCAGTGAGGCCGGACTCCCTTCCATCCTCCGGATCCGGCGAGGTGCGCCGATCTCTCCCCCTCCTCATCCTCCGGCCTCCGCGCCGTTCCCCTCCCTTCCCCTTCTCGGTTCGACAGCCCGACGTCCGTCTTCCATCTCCGGTGGTTCCATCTCCGGCGGTTCTCTTCCTCGACGTTCCTTCCCTTCGCGGATGTAGACGGAGAGAAGAAGAAGAAGGAAGAAGAAGAAGTTGGTGAAGCGGGAGGAGGATCCGGCGATTCCCGGATCCCCCTCCCTCGAGCGGCTGCCTCCCGACTTCGAAACCCCCCCCTTGGACTCCCTCCGCTCCGCCGCACCTTCCTGCGCTGGCCGGACAGCGCCACGGCATCGGGACCGTCCTCCAGCGCCCCTGCACCCGCCGTCTGCACACGGCCCCGTCCGGACGACGACAGCGTCGCGAAGCCCCCGCCTCTGCGAGGTCGTTGGTGGCGTCGTGATCGTTCTGCGGCAGCAACCGGACGGCGATGGCGTCGCGCTCGGCTCCCTCTGTCCGGACGACGGACGACGACGACGCAAAGCCTCCGCGAGGACGACGCCCGCTCTCGCCCACCCGCCTCGGCCCTTTTGTCGCGGCCTGCGCCCGCGTGGGCGCCCTGCGATGCCGCCACGGCGACGGATTTCGGCGGTTGGATCGCGGCCACGAAACCCCACCCGAGGCTTCCTCTCCACGCGCCACGACCCCCCCCCGGCGAGTGGACACGCGCCCGCAAGCGACGGCGGTCGGCTCACGCGGCTCGCGGCCTGCCGGTCCACGCCCAGACTGGCCGGTTCAACCGGGTCCAGACCCGGCTCAGGCCCGGTTCAGACCGGTTCAAGGCCGGTTCAGCCCTTCTAAGGCCGGTTCAACGCCTGAACCGCCCGGTTCAGGCCGGTTCGGGCCATCTTGAGCCGGTTCAGGCCGGTTCAGCTTGGTTCGACCTGGTCCGGACCTGGTTCGGGACTGTTTTGGACCAGTTCGGACCGGTTTGCTCCATTTTGGGTTACTTTAGTTCCGTTTAGGGCGATTAGCGCCAGTTTAAGTCGTTTTCATTCGGTTTAGCCCGGATTAGCCAGTTTGTCCCGTATCAGTTTGGTATCAGAGCCCGGAATCGACTCGTTCCCACGAGTCGAGTCTTGGGTACGTCCGAACCGGTTTAAAAACTCGAGGTCGAGTTTTCTCCCGGTCGGAGAGAATGATGGGGACATTTTTGAGCATCTTTTAAATTGAGTCCTTAAAATGGACTGGTCTGTAAATAGATTTTAGAGAGTCCTTTTCTTAAAATGTTCTCCTCTCCCCCCCCTATAAGAGGAGAGCCGATGTACATAGTTAAACAATCAATAGAGCAATTTTTGGAGCCTTCGGGTTGTTCTCCCGCGCAAGGGGGCTGCGGCCCCCCATTCTCCCCACCCCGGCCAGAGAGGGCCGCTTCTCTCCCACCTCCGGCGGTGAGGGCCCGGACCTCCCTTGTCTCCGGATCCGGCGAGGTGCGCCGATCTCTCCCCCTCCTCATCCTCCGGCCTCCGCGCCGTTCCCCTCCCTTCCCCTTCTCGGTTCGACAGCCCGACGTCCGTCTTCCATCTCCGGTGGTTCCATCTCCGGCGGTTCTCTTCCTCGACGTTCCTTCCCTTCGCGGATGTAGACGGAGAGAAGAAGAAGAAGGAAGAAGAAGAAGTTGGTGAAGCGGGAGGAGGGTCCGGCGATTCCGGATCCCCCTCCCTCGGCGGCTGCCTCCCGACCGAAACCCCCCCGCCCCGGACTCCCTCCGCTCCGCCGCACCTTCCTGCGCTGGCCGGACAGTGCCACGGCATCGGGACCGTCCGCCAACGCCCCTGCACCCGCCGTCTGCACACGGCCCCGTCCGGACGACGACGGCGTCGCGAAGCCCCCGCCTCTGCGAGGTCGTTGGTGGCGTCGTGATCGTTCTGCGGCAGCAACCGGACGGCGATGGCGTCGTGCTCGGCTCCCTGCGTGGGACGACGGACGACGACGACGCAAGCCTCCGCCGAGACGCGCCCGCTCTCGCCCACCCGCCTCGGCCCTTTTGTCGCGGCCTGCGCCCGCGTGGGCGCCCTGCGATGCCGCCACGGCGACGGATTTCGGCGGTTGGATCGCGGCCACGAAACCCCACCCGAGGGTTCCCCCTCCGCGCGCCACGACCCCCCCCCCCGGCGAGTGGACACGCGCCCGCAAGCGACGGCGGTCGGCTCACGCGGCTCGCGGCCTGCCGGTCCACGCCCAGACTGGCCGGTTCAACCGGGTCCAGACCCGGCTCAGGCCCGGTTCAGACCGGTTCAAGGCCGGTTCAGCCCTTCTAAGGCCGGTTCAAGGCCGTTTGGGACCGGTTCAACAGTTGTGGGCCCGGTTCAGCGGCCGTGGGGACCAGTTCGGTGGATTTCAAGCCCCGTTCAGCAGTTTCCAGCCCGGTTCGACGCGGTTCAGCGCTGTCCCGGGT
Organism: Cryptocoryne crispatula var. balansae; assembly: GCA_036172225.1. Classification (NCBI taxonomy): domain Eukaryota; kingdom Viridiplantae; phylum Streptophyta; class Magnoliopsida; order Alismatales; family Araceae; genus Cryptocoryne; species Cryptocoryne crispatula. The sequence continues at coordinate 25,510,201 of CM069925.1, forward strand.
CGGTCCAGCTCCGTTTGAAACGGTTCAGCACCCCATCAGCTCGGTACATCCTCCTCGGGCCCGCCGACGCGCGCGGGGATGGCGGCACCTCCCTTCCCGTCCCGCATCAGTAAGCCAACTTGAATCGAACCAAACCATTCTAGTTTGGTTTGGTTTGGTTCAAATGAATAATTAAATAATTATTATTTAAATTACAATATATATTATCAATTTATAAGTTAAAATATGTAAAAAATATATGTTAGATAATAAAAATATATTTAATACTATTTATCAATAGAAAATCTATTTTTAATGTATTTTGGGTTAATTTGACTATCAGGTTCGATTTCATTGATTCTTCGAACCAAACCATTCTAGTTTGGTTTGGTTTGGTTCAAATGAATAATTAAATAATTATTATTTAAATTACAATATATATTATCAATTTATAAGTTAAAATATGTAAAAAATATATGTTAGATAATAAAAATATATTTAATACTATTTATCAATAGAAAATCTATTTTTAATGTATTTTGGGTTAATTTGACTATCAGGTTCGATTTCATTGATTCCTGAAACTTAACCAAACTAATAGCTTGTTCAACGTAAACTGAATTAAACCAAATAACCTAGTTTAGTCCGGTTCATATAAATGAACCAAAGAGTGAACACCCCGAGTGGGTCAACCGGGTGATACCATCTCTCATCGACTTGTCATCTTCTTGTAATCTTCACTGTGACAGTTTACTCCTCCAAAAGAATACCGCCAGCTTGACTATGATGGCAAGGCGAAGTCTTTTACCCGATGACCAGCAATCAAGATCGGAGGTTCAATGGGAGTATTTGGGTGTGCATTCTACTGTGGACCTGCTCTGCTAAGGATTGTGGGATTGTGATCGGGATCGGGGTTGGTGACCACCGATCCAATCTGGATTGGCCGCTCCTCTAGAAGAAAGGGCGATCCTGGATCAGCCAATTTTTTTTTTTTTTAAATTATAAAAATTCTCAAAAAATTAAGAAAATTTATAAGAATAAATAAAATTTTTTAAAAAATGAAAAACAATGTGAATGACATATAAAGTAAGTTCTTTTCAAGAAATTGTCATATAAGTACAAACTATCATATAAGAGAGAGGGAAAAGAGTTAAAATAGATCTTTATAAAATTTAAGAATATAGCATATATTTATGATTATGAATCTTCTATATATGTGATAGTATAAGTGATAGTGAAATATATTAATATGTTTACACTATCATAAACGGGACAAAGAGTAGTCACTGATCGACCTGCGCGGTTAGGTCGCAGGGGTCAAGGGGGCAGCGCTGCTTGTGGGTATCAGGGGGACAACGCCCCCATAAGTTTTTTTTTATGGTGGTAAAGGGGAAGGGGAAGAAGGAATCAGAGGCCCCCCCCCCACAAATTTACTTGTTTAGGGGGGGATCAGCCGCTCCAAATGCCTAGATCGCCGCTGCTAAAGGTGGATCGTTGGGGGGAGGGGTCGAGGGGGAGTCTTAGACGATGAAGGGGAGGGGGGGAAGTGAGAATGAGAGATGGGAAGGGGGAATTGGTCCGATCTCCCCCTGATTGGGGGGATCGGACAAGAAAATGGTCCGGAATTGGGTCCTGAATCGATCCGATTCCAGACCTTTCCGGGTTCTAGGGAATCGGTCGGGATCGACTGATTGCAGGATCAATCCAGCTGGATCGGTCGAGGATCGACTGATTCTAGCGATTCCGACCGATCCGGCCAGAAGTCTGGGCTGGATAGGTAGTTTCTACCAGAATCGGATCGGTGGGTACCGATCTGATCCAAGAATCGACCAATCCTGATCCGGATTGGCCGATTATGCAATCCATGTGCTCTACGTTCTACCACCTTCACTTTGTGACTGGGCAATTGTCTTGGTACTGAGCCAAGTTTCTACGGAGATGGAGATTATATGTGACGCTCAGGCGAACAATGGAGGAGCAGCAGTTGGCCATTCCTTCTCTTCCCTTTGAAGGGTTTGATGGTGCTTTGTGCTTAACATGGGCTTCAGAGGAGGAGGCTGATCCAATTTCAAGGTCAGACGTAATTTGTGATAGAGTTAAGGATCTGGCCTTACTACCGGTATCCGGGATGGATATGGAGTGTGTTAACTGGGCAGAGGAGGTTGAGAAATCGCGAGAAATCTCTGACCTTGAAATTCAGGCTGTTGGGGAGCTCATAGGTTTGAGTTTTCCGTGTAGATAGTGGGTGGTTAGAACTTTTTTGACAATTTAAGGTGCGAGGCGCTCAGTGCTACAGGGGTCCCGATGGCGAGAAAACAACATCAAGAGAGGGCGGGGTTCAGGGAAATGAACTTTATCTTGAGCAATGTGGTAATAGAAGGCAATCAAAGGGGAAATACGACAGGGAAAAGCATTGTTATTTATACATGACTAGCATCGTCTCTTGGAATTGTTGAGGGATTGCAGGCAAGGAGAAAATATTTTATAGTATGATGGCATCTCGGAGATCGGATATTCTTCTTTTACGGAAAACTAAGAATGACTTTGCAGATTTCCATAACATTAAGATACTCAAATGTGGAAAGTTGTCAGGCTTTTCTTGTGCCCTTTCGTCTGGAAGGAGTGTAGGGTTGGCTGCAATCTTGGATGGAAACATGTTCAATGTGGAAGACATACAAGGAAACACTACTAGACCCTGCAATTTAGTGTCACAGGGTCTGACAAAATCTGGTTCTTATGTAATGCTTATGGCCCAGTGAGAGACAGTGATAAACATATTTTTTTTTCAGATATCGGCATGATGTGTGTGCGGCGATTTCAATGCTGTTAAAACTGGGGATAGATCAGGGTAAAAAGTTTGGACCCTATAAATACTCACCTACAATGACTAGGTCAGCGCTTGTGGCATGTTAGAGGTCCCTTTGTCCAGTCTTAGTTACACGTGTTCAAACTACAGTTCTATATCCAAGCTTCATAGATTCTTCCTATCTCACTCTTGGGTCGAGGACTATGACATTCTTGAAAGCTTTCATATCCCGTGAGTGGTACCAGATCATTTTAGTGTTGGTATCAGTTTTGGAAAGCCTATGCATCGCAATCTCAGGGATCTTATAAGTGGTCAGTGGAATGAACATGATTTGACTTCATCTTCAACAACTGGAAGATTTGTCAGCAAGCTTTGGCGGATCAAGAGTCATCTCAAGTAATGAGCAAAAGAAAACTTCAATATCTCAGAGAGGCCTGGGTTACTAAGCTTGACTATTTTGAGAGGTTGAATGACAACAGCCATAGAGACTTATAAAGATTGGTGTTACAGGGAAGATATTAAGTGGAAAAAAAATTTAAAGAGCTTTGGTTAAATGAGGGTGACAAAAATATCTGATTTTTTCATACACAGGCTTCTCTCTGGAAGAAGAATACTCTACAAAGACTTGAGTGTGATTGGTGTTGATTGTTCAGGCATAGATCAAATAGGTCACCATACTGCAAAAATTTATAAAGACTTATTTATTGACGACAAGGGCTGGGTCTCTTTTATCAACTTCAATATGTTGAAGATTTTAGATGATAATGAAGCAGAATATCTTTTTGTGTGCCTTCTCGGAGCAAGAAATTTTAGGTGCAATCAAAGATATGGACCCTTTCAAAGCTTTTGGGCCAGATGCTTTCTCACCAGGTTTTCCACTCCTATTTTTGAGAGATCATTATAGATGATTTCATGGCTCTCATAAAGGAATTTAAGTTGGCTTAGATTGTATTAGATGCTTGAGCTCTACTATCCTGGTTCTTATTCCAATAAAAAGAACGTGGAGGGCATCAGGGAGCTTAGATGACCAGTCTCCTAAATTTCAACTATAAGATAATTACTAAGGGCCTGTTTGGTACCATAAAATTTTGGGGATATACCTGGGTTATCCCCAAAATTTAGGGGATAACCCAGGTTTATCCCCAAGTTATCCCCGTACCAAACTGCCCCTAAAAGTTCTAACTAATAGACTCAGCAGGTACATTGGCAAACTGACCAACATTACCCAGCTAACTTTTATTCCTAATAGATATATCTTGGATAACTTTATGGTGTCTTATGAGTGCCTACATGACTAGAAGTACATGGTAAAAAGTGAATTCTTTTGAAGCTGGATTTTGAAAAGGCCTATGATAGGGTCAAGTGGGTATATTTACTAAGAATTATGTGTTTGTTAGGGTTCAATAACAAATGGATCAAGTAGATAAAATGTTGCTTCAATACAGTCAACTTTTTGGTTGATATCAATGGTAAAGGGTTCATTTTTTGTTTGAATCCTCTTGTGGCCTCAGACAAGGCGATCCATTATCACCTCAGTTGTTTGTTCTTGTAGGTCAAATTCTTAACATTATGTGGGAGAAAGAAAAACATCATAATTTGATTGAAGGAATAGAAGTTGGTCATGGTGGAAAGCACATCACCCTGCTCCAAATTGCAGATGATACTGTTCTTTTTTCAATGGTGAGCCTGGGCAAGTGCTTCAATTTAAGAATTTTACTCTTTTTGTTACAATCGGTCACTGGTTTGAAGATCAACAAGGATAAATGTGAGCTTTTTGAAATCAATTCGAATGAACACCAAGGGGAGCATGTGTAGGATATTCTTAATATGCTATGGACGTCCTTCCATATCAAAAACTTGGGTCTCCCTTTTTCTGACATGGGTACCAAAAGTAAGGACTGGGAGTGTATTATCCACAAGTTTGAGAACAAGTTGTAGGGCTGGAAGAGCAACATGTTTTCTGCTGGAGGAAGATGACTTTTATCCAAAACAATTTTACAGAGTTATCATTTTACTTCTTCTCGATCCTTAAGGTGCCCAAATGCATTTGTCATAAGCTGATGAGCATCAGGGCAGGTTTTCCTGGAAAGGTAATTCTAGTAATAAAGGCAGCCACCTTATCAAGTGGCAACATGTTTGTAGGCCTATTAATGAAGGGGGTGTGGGTCTTGACCCGGTTATGGAAGTTGAACATCAACACAAACTCATTTTGGGTTAAACTGGTTTGTGCCAAATACAACATTGGTACAGTTGGTTCTTAGATTAGAGGCCTCAGAAATCAGAGCAGAATCTCTAGTATATGGAAAACATCTTGCATAATTGGGAATTCTTTTACTCTATGACTTATATTGAGTTGGGGGATGGCAGAAAAAGCTCTTTCTGGTCCTCTGAGAGGATCACTGGGTTGGACATGCCTCGTTGGCTTCTATGTTCCCTTCCCTCTTCAATCTGTGCAATCATCCTAAAGTCAAAGTCAATGATTCCTGGGATGAGCAAGCTTAAGTGATCCTTATCTTTTAGAGGAATCTTAAGGAAGAGAAGATTCAAGAGTTTTCTGAGTTGTTTGAACTTCTTGAGAATCACAAGTGCATTGTTAATAGACAGGGTAGATTAGTGACATTAGTCTGATTTCCTTGTTCTATTTTCAGTGTGAAATTGACCCTGAGTAGGTTGTCTATCGGTGGGGTGGAAACTCTATTGCAGCATGTTATTTGGGGGCACTTGGCTCCTACCAGGATTAAGATTTTTCTAGTAAAGATTGCCAGACATTGCCTTCCCATTAGGGGTCATTTACATAGCATTTCCTACAATTTCTACATGCTATGTATTATGTGGTTTCAAGGAGGAGAGTATGGATCACATCTTCATCAAGTGTGGAATTATCAATTACTTGTGGCTGGTTATCTTTAAATGTTGGAAAATTGCATGGGTTGAAATCGGTAACACTTTCTTTTCTACGAGCTTGGCCGGGGCTGAATCCCTGATCCAGACAGTAGTGTGGAATTTGAATCTCCCGGCCATGCTGTGGTCTATTTGGCGTACGGGGAATACTCGCATATTTGAATAGCGGTTTAATAACCTTAGCTGATTCTATATCGCATGTATACTTTCACCAAGGATTGGTTGCTGGCCTCCTCAGGACGCTTTATGGATTTACATACTGTTAAGGATAAATTCCAGATTCTCAGTACTTTCTTTATGTAATGTATGTGCTTCCACTTTACTACTACCTCGGTAGCAGAGGCCGCCCCCTTGTTTCTTTCCTTTCCACATTTTACCCCCTTTCTATGATCACCGAGTTTTGTTACTTTAATTTGCCACAATAGGAATTTGGTCTTTTTGACCATTCAAAAAAAGGAAAAAAAAACTCTTGAGCTAAATTGCAACTTGGCAGGTTCTTCATATCAACTAAATGGTATGAGATGTTATGTCCCACAAGCTTCACCTTCCAATAACTTTGTCTGATTACTCTCCTATTGGCATGCTCCATTTCAAACAGCTGCTAGGAAGTACTGATTTGAATTAGTGTGGTGCAGAGAACAAGATTTTGAAGACTACATTCAACAATGGTGGAATGTTGGTAAACCAGGGGTGTCAACTACTGATATTTTTGTAAAAAAAAATTAAGTTGATTTGGAAGTAGTTAAAAGTCTGTGCTGCTACTTTTGCTAGGCAGTCAGTTGGCAAAATAAATGAAATGTGGGCTAAGATTGAATGGTACATGCAAATCAATGATTAAGGTCTTTTATTTGATACCCAAAGAGAAGATTGGTCGATTTGAAACAAGAATACTAAGTTCTTCCATACTCATACTTCGCTCAGGAACAAAAGGAAAGTCCTTGATTCTTTAAGTTTCAGTGACAATGTTATAGTTGGTATTGATCAGATAGGCTTGGCTGCCGTAAAATACTATGCACCCCTCTTTAGAGGCGATGGTCATTGGAGGCCACTGTTGAATTTCGATTAATAAGCTCACTTAAACTGAGGCAGACTCTCTGATGGTGTCAATCATAGAAGAGGAAGTGTGGAATGCTATTCAGATGGATCCTTTTAAGGTTCCTGGTACATATGGGTTTTCTGCAGAGTTCTATCAAAAGTGTTGTAATTTTGTTAATGGTGACTTTATGACAATAGTGAAGGATATTGAAGGCTACCTCAGTACATCAAAATCCTCAATACCTGTACACTGTTTTTGTTGCCCAAGGAGTGTCTCTAGTATCAAGGATCTAAGACTCATCAGTCTCCTCAGTTGTTGTTTCAAAATCTTTACTATAGTTCTTGCTAACAGATTATGTAAGCTCATGGTAAAGTTGGTTGGGTGAGTCCTAGTTGGCATTCATCAAGGGGAGATACATCCTTGACAACTTCATGGCAGCTTTTTAATAAGTTCATGAATAGAAATATAAGAAGAAAGAGTGTGTTGTTGAAACTAGATTTCAAGAAGGGATATGATAGAAAGGATATGATAGTCAGTTGGAGTTGTTTGAGTGGGATTATGTAGCTAATGTTTGGATCAGTTGGATCCAATGGTGCATCAGTACAACCTAGTTTTCTGTGGATATCAATGGTAAATCTTTTGAATTCTTTGGCAGTTCAAGAGAACTTAGACATGGTGATCCATTGTCTTCCCTTCTTTTTGACTTGACCAGCCAAGTCTTTATGGCCTGTTTGGTTAGAGTTTCAAATTTGATACTATATCAATATTGATATTGATAATTTTAGAAGTTGGAGTATCAATATCAAAATTGATACAAATTGACACTTGTATTACATATTGTGCTTTACTTTCACTACCAATTTCAAAATTGATACTATCAACCAAACACTTCTTAGTGATTAATAAGAATATCAATTTTAAAATTGATAGTGAAAGAGGTGTCAAATAGTGTTACCAAACAGGGCCTTAAGTATGATGTGAGGCTAGACACTGCAGACTCAGCTTACTGTGGGAATCGACATTGGTCCTAACCTATTGCATATTACTGACTTACAATTCACTGATTACACATTTCTGTTTTCTTCAGTTTCTTTAGATGAATGCATTAGACTCATAATTTTACTTTAAACTGACTTGCAATTAGCTGATGACACATTGCTGTTTTCTTTGATTTCTTTGGATAAATGCATTAAACTCCATTTTTTATTTGCTTAAATCAATGACAAGACTTAAATTTAACATGAATAAATGTGAAATACTGGAGATCAACATCATTACAGATACCAAGGATAAGTTACAGAGACTTTTTGGCATGCACTAGGGCACCTTTCCCTTGAAGTATTGGGGGCTTCCGCTGTCAGATAAAGGGACCAAGGCCAACAACTAGCAGCCATCGATTCATAAAGTGGAAAGGAGACTGCAAGGGTGAAAGGGGAGAATGCTGTCCACTGGGGGCAGGTGGATCTTGCTGCATAATGTGCTGAAGAGTATTTCTCTCTACTATATGTTCATCCTCAAAGTACCTAAGTGTGTTTGTACTTTGTAATAAGATTGAGAGTTTACAAGCCTCATTCTTGTGGCACAGCAAGGAGGGAAATAAGGGCCTTCATTTGATTACGTGGAACCACGCTTGCAAAAGCATCATCAAAGGGGGAATGGGCTTCATTCCTATTGAACAAATGAATAATGCTCTGTCAGCCAAGTGGTTATGGAGGCTACGTGGTAATGTTATTTACGCTAAGTATAAGATTAATGGAAGCCTCCGAGAACTTAAAGACACTAGTGGGATCTAGACAACTCTCCAGGACATGGAATGAAACCCTCCTTAACTGGCATTTCTTTTTATTTTTCATCTTCCTCTTGTACCGTCCTAGGCAATGGCAACATGCATTGTTTTGGAAGCATAGTTGGGCTGATGGAGGACCTTCAGAGTTGAGATTTCCCAATTTATTCGGGGTAGTCATGAATAAGAATACTTGTGCTAGTTTCTATTGGGATAGTTCTTCCACTTTGGACAGTTGGATATTCTCCTTTGGAAGAAGATTGAAGGATGTTGAAGTGACTGAGTTTAGAGACTTGTTGACTGTCCTTGAAAGGTTTAAAGGTGCTGAGAAGGATGATCAAGTTCTATGCAATTTGTAAGAAGATTATTTATTTTCGGTGAAATGGACCTATCACATAATATGTTTGTGGGGCATGGATATGGGGTGGTGGAAGGCTTTTTGGGATCCGGTGTTTCCCATCAAGATTAGACTTTTCCTTTGGAAAATCTGTAGAGGCAGACTACCAACGAGGTCTTTTCTTTAGAACTTGTTTTCTATGGAGGTGTTTTGTGTTTTTTCGTGGGTGTGGGGTAGAGGATATAGATCATCTGTTTCTACAGTGTGGGGTCTGCACTTATATCAGAATGATATTATTTTGTAGTTGGAGTATGATTGGGAGGAGCCAATGAATGCTATTGTTGTGCTTCACCAATGGAATGTGAGTAAACCATGGACTGTTGAACTGCTGCTTTGGAAGTTGTCACTGCTTATGATGTTATGGTCTATTTGGAGTGTCAGGAACCAGAGAGTATTTGAAGATCACTTCGTCAACCCATCTTGCATTCTTTTTATGTTACAATTTGTGAAGGATTGGTTCTTTGCATTTAAGGGTTGTCAGCTGGATGGCAACATTTTTAAAGTGTTTTTATTTTTGGAAACATCTTTGTAATTAGTTTTTGTTGTTTTCTTTATTTTTATCTACTTTCTTGGTTCCTGCTGTATGAACTATCTTTACTGTAATTTTTCCTCTCTTGAATGAATTGTGACCTGTGGTTACCTTCTAAAAAAACATAGGTCTATTATCTAATACTTGGTTCAGGTAGGAATTAGGTACCCCTATAAATGCTAATTTCTTTTCAGAACTGTATAAAATAAAAAAAACAAATATAAAAAATTGTGCCTGTGTGGTCATTCATTGTCTTTGGCAAATGTGCTTAAGGGATTTTAGCAAACCTTTAGGCAATAAGAGCAATATAATTTAAACCTTGTATGGGTGGTAAAAGCTGAAGCATGATTGGGTGATCTCTACATTTGGGAAGCTTTCCTTCCAGCCCTCGTGTGGAGTATTTGGACAAACAAGAATAAGAAAGAGGCATGTGAAAGGGAGTCATAGTTGTCAAGGCGACAAGGCGCCCAAGGCGTTGAAGGGTACCGATTCCGCTTAGGCGACAAGGCGGCCGCTTAGGCGTCGCCTAGGCGGTCAAGGCGGTATTCAAGGAAGGCTAAGTCGGGAGGTTGTTATATATAAAAAAACATAAATATAATTATATTTGTTATGTTATAATTGAATATGAGTGTTTTATCAATGCACATAAGTAAATATGATGTGTGTGTGAAAGAGAAGAAAGTTAAATATATTTTTAAAAAATTTAAGTATATAACTTATTTATGATTATAAAATTTATATATGTGCAATAGTATAAGTGATGGTAAAATATTGTTATAATATTATTAAATGGGGGGAGCACATCCAAAAAAGTATGTAATAATATAAGTGAGACAGAGAGAGAGAAGAAAGAGCTGAAAAAGAACTTAATTAAGTATATAATATATGTTTATAATCATAAATGTTAAATATGTATGGTAGTATAAGTGATAATACAATATATTAATATATTCAAACTATCATTAAATAAGTGTCCCTTGTGAGGGGTATCAAGGGAGAAAAACCCCTCAAAAACTTTTTTTAATGATGTAAAAATACCCAAGGCGCCTTGCCTGAGCACCTTGGGCGCCTAGGCTGGCGCCTTGGGCGCCTAGGCGGGCGCCTTGGGCGCCTTTTTGGCCCCAGACAAGGCGCCCTGGGAAGGCGCCCTTGGAAATGCGCCTTGCCGCCTAGGCGCCGCCTAGGCGGGCGCCTTGACAACTATGAAAGGGACATTCCATCATCCAGGCCTGATTCTCTTTTAGGTCTGCCATGTATTGTAGGATTGGACAGTTTGTACAGATTGGAACGATAAGAAGCTGAGGCTTTTCATTAATCAGCTCAACATGTTCGCTGATTTTTTTGACTTTTGCTTTCTTCTGTCTGGTTGATTTTTGTGGCAGCTGCTCCTTTGACCTCCTTTTGTTGCTTGTGGAATGTGGAGTACGCACTTTTTCTTTTGAGTTGATCTATCTCCTGGATAGAATGTACATCCTTGCTTTTGCTTATTGTCCTTTGCTTCTATCTCTTCTTTGTACTACTTCCCCACTTTATTCAATGAATTGTTATGCATTTGTGGTTAGCCTTCAAAAATAAGATTGTGCCAACCTGGTAATTTTCTATTGATAGGTCTTTGCATTTGTATGTCTCAAGATCTGCTTTTATCTTTCTTTGGCAGCAGTTTAGTTGATTTTTTTCCATAGCTTTTATGCATTTTACTCTTGTTTATTAACTTTCTCATCTGCTGTTCCACTTCCTCCCTGCTTTGTTGTTTTAGCTCATCCTTTTTGTAATATATACGTTTTTATGTTTTCATGGAATTGCAGGAGGCAAGGAACGATATATGGGCAGGGTATACGCTTCTTTATTTGGTGTTGGAGCTCCTGAAGTTCTAGTAATTGGAGTTGTGGCTTTACTGGTTTTCGGTCCTAAAGGTCTGGCTGAAGTAAGTGTTATGCTATTTCTCACATTAGCAAGTGAGCTATTACACACTAATTTAAACTATCCTCTCGCAGATAGTTACAAGTTGGTGACACTTGGTGCCGTAGATGAGTGAGATTTTGGTGGCAGCTAGAAATACTTCTTTCTTAATCTCCCATTGTCTCAATTCAACCTTCTTACTTATGCAGATTATTTTTTTTTGGATTTTTTACACATTATTCTTTACAACTTACTCTAATTACTCTAATTCTAAATATATCCATGTATTTTCAGACTTTCTAAAAATCTCTCAAAGTTTGTTTCATTTCAAAATTAGTCCAGCTATCATGACTCCTAGTCAAACCATGAGTAATCAAAACTCACTCTAAACCCAATGACTAACCTACCAGGCTACCCCACCGCAGCCACCTGACATGTTCTCATGTTGTTGCACCCTTGAGAACGTGCATCATCAGTGTTATGCCCCAAGCACAAACCAGTCAATTCACCATTGCATGCACCAACATTGCCGTTGGCATGTCAAACACATGCAAATAAGTAATAAGGAACAATGTAAGAGTTAGTTTATACGGCAAAAGGGACACTTTATATTATCAATGAAGAGAAGCATATAAAGGTGGATTTAGGGAATATACTTGGGTGAAAATGGTCGGCAACTAGGATCTGATTAGTCCAAGTTCTTGTGCCCATATCTATCTTTAGGCTCATTCATGCCTTTTTGACCCTATACACTAAAAGTTCTATTTTAAGGTCATCTGGCAATAACTATAGGTAGAACTGTTTATGCCAATGGTGGGCATAGGCATGTGCACCTTTGCCAGACATACGGCTGTTATATTTTCCCTCACTTGATGCATCGACGCCCTTGTCAACACGACCTTGACACCTTGCATGGTGCCTCCTCCGTCATCGTCATCTACACAATCTGGTCTTTTTGACAACCTTCTCGTTAAAGAGGGGCAGGCCTTCAATCGCTGTGTCCTCCACCGCACCATGGTCTTATAGGCTGCATCATCCTCCGCTTTGTTGCATCCGGAGAGTTGTGCCTCATCAACTTTTCAGTCAGGAGCTGCCTACTCTCCAACTTGATTTTGCCTAGAACAGCCACCTACTGTTGAGCCTTTGTCACTGCCGGTGATCAGTGCCTCCTCAACTCCTTGATTAGGCACCCCTGTGCCCTGATTCTGCTTGCCTTGGACAACATGCTTAGGCCTATGTTGGCCTACTGCGGATCTGCCATGTTGTCTACCACATGAGCATGAGATGTGAGCCTCTCTTGCCCCCTCCTTGGCCTTCCACACAATTGGGACAATGCAAAGTATCTTTGTGCTCATCAAACAAACAAAGCTCATGAAAGTCATCGGCACCACAGGAGCGTTGTGCATGAATTCCATCCCAAATATAAAGGCAAAGTCATCCATGGACACAAATAAAAAGTTGACATTTGTTGTCCATGAACCAACCTTCACCTTTATATTCCTTGTAAGTCCCATGATGACTTGGGCTTCACAGTTTACCACCTTGATGAGGCTGCCATTGTGCACAAGACAAAGACCTAATTGACAACTTTGAGCTTCTGAGGATTGACAACTTTGAGCTTCTGAGGTGAAGTTGAGTAGCACTTGTGTTGATCATTGCCCTCTTTGGTTCCTATTAAGGGTCCCATCCACAAACAACTCATTTGGACACGTTGGTCTCTACTCTTGAACCCCAACATTAGCTTTTTGTGCATTCAACAGTCGAATGCCCCAATTCTTAGGGCTCTGTTAGAATTATAAAGTTCACTCTTTTCCTCTCTCTTAGTTTATGAAGATTATCGTCTTTCTTAAAATATATAACCACACATACATAAAACATATTTATATGCACGTACACATAATGCTTATATTCATTTATGATATACTAATATATATATGATTGTACGTAAAACTCTCTTATACCTAGACCTTTTAAAGTTTACTCTATATTTTCTTTTGCATATAAATTATACGTATATATATTTATTTGTATATATGTAGTATTAATATATAATTTTTTACTGCTTGGGCAACCCCTAAGTGGCCATCTTGTCACCTAAGCAGAAATTTCACCCATGAATGTCTTGGGTGTCTTGTTGCCTTGACAACTATGACCCCACTGCTAATTAATAGAGTATCATCATGTATTATTGTCTATTTTTAGTTCTAAAGGTACTGGCTGAAGCGTAACCACCAACATGGAAGAAAAAGTGACTCAAGCAGCTATCTTAGTGCTTAAATACATAAATCCCTTGGTAACTCTTTCATCGCCTTGACAACCATGTTCTAAACATTCTAGTGGTGAGCTAGACTTGGCCACTCCACAATCAAAGATGGATATAGTCTTCATTGGCTGGAAGAGCACTTGTGCTGTTTGCTGAAAGTTCATATAGTCTTTTTATCCTTGTAAATAGTCTTTTGCTACTATGAACTGGACTACTGATTCTTCTGGAGGAATGTGGGTGAGGAGTTTTTTGCTTCCGTAAACATGATGTTTTTCTTCCATGGTATCATTTTCTGTCACACCACAAAATGAGTGTCATACAAGCACCCTTTGTGAGTGGTGTAGTATGAAGTGTGCTATGTGGTTAGGGCATCAGAAGTATCTTCATCTCCCTTTCAATATGCTTCAAAATCATTTCTTCCTTCAGAACTTTGGTGCGCATAACCTCTTCCTTCAAATGTATTTAATTGGTCCCAATTTCCAATGATCATTGATTTTATAGCTTTTAACGTTCAAGGCATCTTGTTTTTATTACCTCATACAATTTCTGCAAATGCAGTTGGCTCGGAATTTGGGGAAAACCTTGCGTGCTTTTCAGCCAACAATCAGGGAGCTTCAGGTCTCTTTTCAAGTTAGAAAGAGTTACAAGCGAGTCAAATTTTGATTCATCTATGTGGCAATTCAACTTAATTGCATCTTTATTTCAAGGTCAATTTTTGTTCAAAATTGTCTTTGAGGTATAGGATGTATCAAGGGAGTTTAAGAACACACTGGAACGTGAGATAGGACTTGATGATGTCCCACCAACTTCTGACAACTCTGCATATCGATCTGGCTCACTTGCAAATGAAAGTACATCCACCATAGTTAATCCTAGTGAGTGAAATTTATCCACTTGTCTATACCTTAAGAGATGATTCTGCATTCCTTATATTGCATTTTTATGTGGTGTAATAAAGCAATTTATAATTTATTTATTGTTTATTCTGTGTGAGGAATAAGTACTTGTGCTGGACTTATTGGATCCAGAAGTATTGGCTCTTATTGGACCATGATTTTGTTGTCTCTTGGTTGTTGTAGGTGGTCATTTGTAGATGTTTGATGTAACCTCACAAAATTTTTAAATCTATGAAAAATTGTGTTTTCTTTTTGGATTTTTTATTTATCTTTGACAATTTTGAAAATAAATAGTATTCCATAGGAGACTAGCTAATTTGGATGGTATGTGTATTTAGGAACTTACAAAGTAGGTTCCACGGATCTTTTAAGTGTTGGCATAGAGATTACCCGTCACTTGGACCACCTGAACCACAATTTTTTTATTTGGGGCTGTTTAAGTTCTTTGATGTTTTTTTTTGATTTCTTCCCGTCGAACTTGCAAAGTTCCAGTGTTAATTACATCGAACAAATATTCGAACACCCTTGATTAACCACTATAACAATTCATGAACAGAATCCATACATCCACAAAAATAAACACAGGCGGGAGCCACGGTCCCATGACTTTGTCTGAATATGTGTCAAGCCTCGTTGCACAATCTGCTCAGCCCACATCACTGACTGTCAACACAAGAAGGTTCATGCAACAAAAGCAACCTTGTGTTTTGAATTTAGTTTGATTTGGTTTGAGGTTTTAAGTGGGAATTTGGTTTGTTTTGTTGGTTAAGATCAGGTGTCTTTTATCTTCTGGGATTGTTTTGAGCTTGGTTTGAGTTAACTAAGATTCAATTTGGATTAGATTTGTCTTGGCTATTTTTTAGTTAAGACTTGATGTCTTCTTAGGTCTGGGGTTTATTTTAAATTTGACTGATTTTATGTTTTTGGCTTAATACCTTTTCCATTTTGACGTGTTTTTTTATATTTGGTGAATTTGATTTTCATTCATTTGTCTTATTGTCTTAAGATTAGGATTGTTTGTCCTGGGAGTTTGATTTTTTTTTTTGGGAACTTGGCTTGGTGATTTGGGATTTCAGATTTAACTTTCGATTTTGAGGAAATTTTTGTTTTGAGTTTCAGACTAGAAGATTTTGCTTCAGAAGCTTCAAATTTCAGATTTGAGATTGCGTTATGATGCGGGACAAACCGGCTAATCCGGCTAAATCGAACGAAAACGACTCAAATCGGCGCTAATCGCCCTAAACAGACCTAACGAACCCAAAATAGGCCCAATTCGGTCCAAACCGGTCCAAACAGACCCGAAACGACCCCGAACCGAGTCGAACCGGCCAAAACCGGCCAAAACCAACTCAAAACAGGGTGAACCGGACTGAACCGGCCGGTTCAGGCGTTGAACCGACCTGAACCGGATCAAAACCCGGCTGAACCGGTCTGGGGGTCTGGATCGCGGACCTAGCGATGGCGGACCGGCCGCAGTGAGCCGGCGGGCCGACCGTGCGCGTGAACACGGTCGTGGGCACGTGGGGGGGTCGTGGCGTCGCCTGGGTCCTCCCGATCGAGTCGCGTGGCCGCGATCGCGCCGTTGCCTGCCTGTTGACGTGGCAGCATCGTCAACAAGCAGCTCCGTCGTCGTCTGCAGGCGTCTCGCATGACTCCGTTCGTCTGGACGGCGGAAGAGGCGCAGATGGCAGACGGCTGGCCGCTGGAGCTGGGGTGCCAGAGCAGGTAACAGAAACTTCCCGGCGGTCTTGCGCGCCCGCAACGGTGGTCCAGCGTCGTCTTCTCATTGACGGAGCAGGAGGCGCCGGCAACACCTTCTGGTTGTGCGGACGACATCGTGGTCGTCGTCGCCGTGGGAGGAACCCGCACAAGGAGGGGGAAAATCAGATCCGGGGATCGCCGGATCTGCCTCCTCCCGCAGCCCCTCCGCCTCCATCTTCTTCGTCGGCTGTTCTGGATCAAATCAAGCGCAATGGAATCGATCCATCGTCGACTACGAGAAGAGGAAGAGAACATCTCGGAGGTGCTGGCTTCAACAGGTTTGCTCGAACAGGTACCGCCGATGTCGAACCGAGAAGGGGAAGAGAGGAGAACGGCGCGGAGGCCGGAGGATGAGGAGGAAGGGGTAGACGGCGACCTCGCCGGATCTGGAAGGTGGAAGGGAGACCGGGGGACCTTCCCGGAGGTGAAGAAGATGACCGGCCTCACTGCCGGAGGTGGGAAGAAGAATGGGGGCCGCAGCCCCCTGCGCGGGAGAGACACCTCCGAGGAGCTCCAAAAATTTCTCTGTATTACTCTCCTCAACTATGTACATCGACCCTCCTTATAAAGGGGGGGAAGAATTAAAGAAAGGACCTCTAAATGGTCTATTTACAGACTCGTCCTCATAGGGACACAAATAAAAGAAAAGACCTAAAATTACCAAAATATGTCCCCATCACGTTATGTTTAGAATTCCAGTTTTGCATTTAGGACTTGGTTTTTGAGACGTGTATTTTTCTTGTTTTGAACCCCAGAATTGAAGACTTAGGTCTGATATTTTTTTCGTTGTTTTAGATTCAAGATTTGAGCATTCTCTTGCTTTATGTTGCTTTTGATTTTTTTTTCTTGGAGTTAGTGGATTTGTAGTCTTGCAATTTTGGAGTTGAGAGTTTTGAAATTTGGAGTCTCAGATCTGGCTAATTTCTTTTGATCTGAGTATGTTGAGATTTAAATTTTCAATTGTGAATTGGTTCCTAATTTTTTATAGGAGACACTTGGGTTTACCTTCTTGTCTGATCTGATTTTAGATCCAGTTCTTTCTGGCTTTAACTTTAGAGTTTGAATTTTCATGATGATGAATTCTCAACTTCAAGGTTACAGATCTGTGAGATTTGGGCATTTCTAAAGTTCATCCGATTTTTGGTTTCTTTGGAGATCTCAAATATAAGAATTTGAACCGATGTTTAAATTTTTATTCTTTTCAGTTGTGACTTCCGGTTTCAGCTTTGTATTTAGGCTTCGGTGTTTTCTAAGTTTGATTTTTCAGCCTTAGAAGACTTTGAACTTCGGATCTCAAACTCAGGGTTTCTGAGATTCCAGAAAGAAAGTGTCAAATTTGATGTTGTTTTTGAATCTCAATTTCAGTTTTGGATTTGATTGATTTGAATTTGTTCGGGTCCCATGCTTCATAATTGATATGTTTTTTTTCTTGAAGTTTTTTTTATCATATTCATCATCTTTATGATTCTTGACAGGTTTTGATGGATTCGAATCGTAATTACGATTTGGTGTATGCTGGCACTGAAAATTTTCAAAACCTTTATTGGATTGGGATTAAAATCTAATACAATCCTCATGAAGCAACACTCTGCAATTCTCAGATATAACCCATTAATTGAAGCCCTCTCCATTTTTATCCACTGAAAATAACCCAATATGATGATGATTGTGCAGCCCACATATCATGTCATTGATGGGCTGTATTGTAATATCAAAATAGGCCCAATTTGGTCCTAATCCAATGAAAAAAGAGCCAACTTCTTGTATCAATTTCGTAGCCCACCTATGCCCCACGTAATGGGCTGTATTTCTTTGTTAAGATAGGCATATCTTATTGCTGAAATTGACCCATAGGCTAACCTATGTGTTCCGCCATTCCCTGCTACCTCAGTAGCCTAGTTTGATGCCCTCCTTTCCCATTTTTGAGGGCTGCTATAACAGCTAGCATCTGCAGGCCTCCTCCTTCCAGCATGGACTACCATCGGACAGTCCACAAGATAGGGTACTCTTCCCCGGATCTGCCAGCACATCTCGGACCCCTGAAAAATAGAAAGGTGCCACTGGGGCATCTCTAATTTACCGGAACAACTAAAACAATCACATGGGGTTCCTGCATATTAGGAGGATCCATCATACCCTCAACAGTCCACCGGAAACTATTTAAAGAAGAGTCCACCTGGTCAGGACTCTCCTTCGTTGTCAAGGGGATGCGCACGGGCCAGCAAGGCATGCCATCTGTCCCGGGGAGTCGAAGAAATGGATGCTGGAGAATCTTAAAAGATAGGAGGGGCTGTGGCCTTCCTCTTCACCAGAGCTATCACTCGAGAGTCGAAACCCACTAGAACTCTCCCTCCGATGGTTGTTGGGCCATCTACGTATAAAAGCAGGTGCTACGCACCAAGGTGAGAGGTTGGAAACTCAGAAGGTCCCCCAGCTGCTGCCACTGCTGCCTTCATCTTTCTGCCCATCTTGTAGCTGTGCACATGGAAGAAGAAGAAGTCGATGGATCCTCCTGCTGCACCTGTTGATGCTGCAAATGCTGCTGCACCCTAGGTGCTGTTTCTGAACAAGGGTCGAAACCCTTGCTGATGCGGCTGATGCTGCTGTGGTGTTGTTATGCTGTTGCTGTGCACCAAGCTAACATAGACCAAAGCCCTTGCTGATGCCCTGATGCCACTACAGATGATGTTGTGGTGCACCAAAGGCCATTACAGATGCTGCTGCTCCTGTTCCTGCATTGCTGCATTGTTGCTGCTGCTGCTGCTGCTGCACGTCAAAGAGAAGAAGAGGGGCCAAAGCCCTCTTCCTCCATACCCATGCTTCAGTGTACAAAGAGACGAAGAATAGAAGAGGGAAGGGTAAAGAGGGTAAGATGAAGGGGAGGTGCAGCCCTCTCTCCCTTATTCTAACCCCTTAAGTCCCCTTCTTCTTATACCATCCATGGCCTCCGACATGGCTATACCCTTTTCTCCATGGCCTCTGATATGCCTATATCAATCCTTTTGATGCGGGACCGACCGGGCACCAAGCTAATAGCTAGCTATGAAGGCCTAGCAGCACGTTGACTTTGCAATTGACTAGCTAAGAAGACACCTCGGTAGACAATTATATCAAGTTTATCCAGCCCGAGAAGCGATCCCAACTAGAGAAAGGATCGGATACCAAGTGGGGTATCGAGATAGGACATTGCCGACTACCGATGTAACCGATCTAAGTAGTTCGGGACGGGAACTCCACTCACATCGGACAGCGATCGAATGAAAGTAGCTAGGAGACCTAGCGTCTCACGACACGGCAATCAAAGTATAATAAACGAGCAAGTAACCTCGGTTAAGAAATCATACCTCCACGCCTAAGCGTGGGATGTCGACCACCGTCAAAGTCCTCCACGCGGCTAGTTGCAGCACATGTCATCCGCCAACGATCATAACGCTGCCTTCCCGCTCCTTACGGAACATTTACCGAGTCGCCCGATTCACCGGGCTGTCCGCCACGCGATGAAGAACCTGTCGAACAACTGTGGCTGCGGCTGGAGTGAGTGCTGGAGGGAGGAGGGCGGCTGCAGGAAGGGGAAATGGTGTTGGTGATTGGTCTGTCAGAGGAATGGGAGAAGTGGGGTGAGGGGCTGCCGCAAGCAGGGGCGTACAGCCCTGGTAAAGGGGCTGGACAGGGTTGGGTGTCAACTGGGACTGAGGAGGGCTAAGGGGGGGAAGGAGCAGGTTCGGACGGACCTATTTGGAAGGCCTGATGTGAGGGGAGGAGCTGGCGGAGGAGGAAGAACCGCCGGGGTGATTTCCGGTTCTGGTTCGCCGGAATAGGGGGAAATCGGATACTGAAGAAGAAGGGGAGGGGCACGCAGGGTTGTGGGGTGTGCAGGGGGGAAGAATAGGTCCGGACAGACCTGGTTGGAAGGCTAAGATCAAGAGGAGGGGGTTCCGGAGGCGGCTGGAACCGCCGGAACCCTTACGGTTCTGGCCGGCGGGAAGAGAGGAAGAGACCGGGGGGGGGGGCTGTATAAGCTCTTACCGGAGATGAAAGGGGTGAAGGAGGGGCCGTGTCCACCCAAGGGAGGGGAGGTGGGCACCAGGAGGGGGCCCCGATGCCGCCTCGAGGGAGCCTGCGGCGGCTTCCGCCCTGGCGGGTGGGCGTCCGTCGCGCGGCGGGAGAGAGGAGTCGGGAGGAGGAGGGTGAAGAAAATCACAAGTTTGCCATCTCGAATCTTCATTCATTCCATCGTGATATGAACATACAAGTGTAAGAATATATAACCCAAGCCCATTACAAGTATACCCAAGACACCTATTTTCCAAATACCCCCAACTCTAAGTGTAAGGTGTGTACATCCAAACATATAAAGATCCCCAAAATACATACAAAATGTGTCCCAAAAAACCGTAAATGAAGTGTGCTACACAAAATAAACAAAAATAGCACCTAATCATCAATCCAAAGTGACACGAGCCGGTCGTCGACGCCGTCGGTAAACAAGTAGGCGGGGTCGAACCGGTCTCGACCGCGGGTGTCCTCACCAATCCTCCCGGGTGGGAGGAACTCGACCCCGGTCGCAGGGGTCGCCGCCACTCGGCCAACGCTCCAAAAGATCCGGGTCCGTGCGCCGTAGCTCGCTCGCGTCGGCCGTACGAGTCCTCCGAAGGTGGTCGACCTCTCGCCGCACAAGGTAGCGGTGATAGGCTCCTTCCCGAGTTGTAATCGCCGCCGTCCATTATACATTCGATATGCTCGTGTCGTGTAGGGAGAGGCTGAAGGTGGACACTCCGGTGTAGGCTCACTCGAAGGCGGGAGGGGTGTAGGTCGAAATCTCACTAGGAATCGCTCGCCGGGTCCCGATAAGCCACTAGATCGGAAACATTGAAAGTAGAGCCAATGCGTACTTCGGCGAGCAATCCACCACGTAAGCGTTGGTCCCCACCCTCTCAATCACTCTCGAAAGGACCAGCCCCTCGAGCTTGGAGTTTCTCGACGACCCCCGAGGGGAATCGCTCGAGTCCCCCCGACCGTGACATAATCGCCTACCGGAACTCTCGGGCTCGCCTATGCGCAAGTCAGCGTCTTGCTTATATCGCTCATTGCTAGCCTCAACTTGGCGCCAACATGACCGTACGGACTACGGATACGCCTACACAAGTGACTCGGGCCGAGGCCGACACACGAGTGGCACGTGGGGAGAGGGGTGAGATCTAAAGGCCGCCTAGGTCTCTCGGCCGCAACTATCTCGAAGGGCTCAAACGCAGACCTATCGACCGAATCATTATATGCAAACTCCGCAAGGAAGAACGAGGTCCCACCGTGTGCCACGGTCCCCCACTACGCAACGCAAGAGATCACCCCAACTCCTATCGATGACCTCGGTCGGCCATCCGTCCGGGGGTGGTAGGCACAGAAAATTTAAGTTTGGTTCCCGAGAATGTGCCAAAGGGTCTTCCAAAAATAAGCGGTAAACCGGACATCACTGCCGTCGGAGACAATCGTCTCGGGGCAGCCCATGTAAGCGCGCACAATCTCCGCAAAGAAAAGACGGGCTACCACCGACGCATCGAAGTTTTCGAGCACGGGATAAAGTGGGCCATGCGGAGAATCGGTCCACAACAACAAGAATGGAGTCGTGGCGGCGCAAGGTGCGCGGTAGCCCGAGGACAAAGTCCACGCTAACATCCGCCACGGGGACTCCGAACGGGAAGTGGGGTGTGCAGAGACCGGTATTCTCGCTTCTTCGTTTGGGACGTGGCACGGTATGCGGCACCGGGCAACGATGCGGGCCACGTCGCGTTTCGAGCCTAGACGATAAAATCGATGCTCTACGAGCTCGATTGTCTTGTTCCGGCCGAAACGTCCACCAAGCCGCCGACGTGAAGCTCCCGGACAAGGAAATCGCGACCGAAGTCCGAGGAATGCAAAGTACTAGATCCAAGAAAAAGGTACCCGTCTCGAAGGAGGTACCCGCGAGAATCGAAGGGGCTGGTCGGACTCGAGAGCAAAGAATGATAGGGCTAAGTCCGGACAATCGGGGTGTATTCATCCCCGATCCTCTCGAATCCGATCACCTCAATGCCGACGGCCGCGAGTAGGGACACTCGCCGGCTCGGCGCACGGTTACTCGGTTCTCGACCCCAAAGACGGTGTTTGAGAACAAGTGAACGATTGAAGATACTCAACCCATCGGCTATGTCGAGGGTTAAGTTTCTTCTGAGAATGGAGGTAGCGGAGGGCCTCATGGTCTGAGTAGAGGACAAACTCCTGGGAAAGAAGGTAGTGTCGCCAGTGCCTCAAAGCATGCACGATGGCGTAGAACTCCTTGTCATAGTGGAGTATCTCAACTTGGCGCATCCGATAGCTCGGCTAAAGAAGACCGATGACCCTCCCGAGACAAGACTCCACCAATGCCCACCCCGAGGCATCACACGCAACCTCGAACACCTTGGTGAAATCGGGCAATCGAAGAACAGTGCTCGGGTCGTCATCTCCTTCGAAGTGCTGAAGGCTGAAGCAGCCGATTTGGTCCAAGAAAATGCACCCTTCCGAAGACAATCCGAAATGGGAGCAGTGACGGTACTGAACCCCTTGATGAACCGGCGATAAAAGGCGGCGAGACCAAGGAAACTCCGGACATCATGAACGCTACATGGCTCAGGCCACTCAGTAATCGCCCGGATCTTCTCGGGATCGGCTGAGACGCCGTCCACCGAGACAATGAAACCTAAGAAGGCAACAGAAGGGGTCCGCGAAAGCGCACTTCTTCGAGGTTTCCAAATGTACTCCGTCTCAAGAGTGAGACACACCGGCGAAGATGGCTCGAAGTGGTCATCACGGGACCGTCGTAAACAAGGATGTCATCAAAGTAGACTACCACAAATCGCCCAATGTATGGCCGAAGAACTGGTTCATCACCTCGTACGAAAGTGCTCGGGGCATTGGATAGCCCGAATGCGCATCACCATCCATTCATATAACCCATCCTTTGTTTTAAAAGGCGCCCATTCGTCACCCGGTCGAATGCGGACTCCGTGATAGCCACTCTTAAGGTCGATCTTGGAGAACAATGTGGCTCCCGCTAACATATCAAGCATGTCATCCGGCGGGGAATGGGGAACCGGTATTTGACGGTAATCCGGTTAATGGCTCGACTATCAACACGCATCCTCCAAGACCCGTCCTTTTTGGGTGCCAGAGAGCGGGCACGCCGCAAGGACTCAAGCTCTCCCGGATATATCCTCGCCCCACACTTCCTCAACTTGCCTCCTTAACTCGGCGTAGGAAGAGGGGTCCACGTGCGATAATGAGGCAAGTTCGGAAGAGTTGACCCCCGGGACGAGATCGATGGCATCTTGTATGTCCCTCGTCGGAGGGAGATCGAGGAAGCTCGTCGGGGAACACACCCCGGAAATCTGCGAGTGCCCCGATCTCGGGTGGAGGGAGGGTCTCGGGGTCGGAGGGTCTCGAGCGACTACCGCCAAGAGGAGGGTTTTCCGAATACAACGCTCGAAGCTCGTGATAATCAACGGTAGGGATCGGTCGAGCGAGGTATGCATCGGGAATAGAAGGACGTGCCACGGGACCTCTCGACCTCGTCGGGAGAGTCGAGTCGGTAGAGGATGGAATGACTAGGCGCAGTGTCCACCGGCACAAGGAGTGATGTCGGTGGGAACAGGAGGAGAGAGGGCCGGCAGCTCGTCGGGGAAGTCGGAGGTGGTGACTTGGCCGCCGAAGGGAGAGGGAGCGGCAAGCGCTACCGACGTATTGGGAGGAGGAGGGGAGACGGAGAAAGAATGATGCGCCGGCCACGTGCTCAAAGACACACGCGTGTTGGGCCGACCCGTGGAGGGTCGCGTCTACATCAAAGAGCCAAGGCCGGCCCGCATAAGACTCCCAACCTCCATGGGTAGAACATCGCACCAAATCTCCCCTGCATTGGGGAGGAAGTGGATGGGAACCAAGCATCGGGTGTGAACGGGGATGGAAGCGTAGAATCCACCCACGACACTCGATAAGGATGAGGGTGGTTGGCTCGGAACCAGCCCGAGGCATGATACGAGACGAGCGTAAATAGCGTTAATGCAACTCCCGCTATCAATGATAACCTTACGTGCCTTGCCTTCAAGTCGAAAATATGTGTGGAAGATAGTAGTCCGGCGCCGATCGTCACTCGGGACGGGGTGAAAGCACGATGGACTATGCCAAGTGCACTCTCACTCCGACCTCGCCCGAGGCAGCGAATGGGGGTCGCCGGGTCTTCATCCTCCAATTGAAACTCGACGAGAGGCTGTGGTCAGCCACGTACGTGACCTCCTCAAAGGTGTCCGAGGAGGGGTCGCAGGCCGACCATCGGCGCACGGAGAATACGGGCATTGGGCGCGCGTATGCCGGGTTGCCCGCATCCGAAACGGTTGCCCCGAGAGATAGGGCGGGAGGGTTCACCAACAATCCGGGGCCTTGCCCTTGTCGTACGGTCGAGGGGAAGAGGGCGGCCGCGGGAGGCCGAACAGAGGGGGTAGTAAGGCGGGAAGAGGGGGGGGGTCGCGGCCGACCGCAGCCTCCGGCGGGGTAGGAGCGCCGGACGAGGAGGGTACTCGGGACCACGGGGCAAAGAAGGGCGGGTCGGAGGGGAGTAGGTAACCCGAGCGGCCGCCCGTGTGGCGGAATAGCCCGGGTGCGAGCGGTCGCTCGTACGAGTCTCGGCTCATACCGGTGGCTACCTCGTAAGCACGTGCTCGGGGGTCTCGACCCCTCGGCGGTACAACTCACGCCGATACTCGGCCGAAGCCCTCTTCGTCGGGTGAGTGTCACCGCGCTCTCCTCGCGTACATTGCACTTAAGCGTATACTCATCAAACTCGGCTATGTACGCGGAGATAGACCTCTGCCCCTGGGCCAGAGCATGCCAACGGGCGAGAAGGCGCTGGCGATATGAAGCAGGCAAATACTTCTCGCGAAGCTTGGCCTTCATCTCGTCCCAAGTCTGGATGGGCTCTTGTTGACGCTGCCTAATGAGGGCCTCGGACATTGCTCCGTGCATCTTCTTGCCCCGTCGAGTTTCATTTTAGCGAACCTCACCCGCCGGGCATCCGACATGTCGTACCACTCAAAGTAGCGATCCATGCGCATTCCCACTCCGGTAGAAGCTTGGATCGAAGTGCTCCCCCAAACTCGGGGGCATCGACTCGACACGGCGAAGCATCCGCTCCTCGGCCCCTGCCTAACCACGGTGATGTCGGTGTCCTGGCCCATGATCATGGAAGCCAACACGTGGGGGGATGTCGTTCGGCGCCCCATGGGGGGAACAAGAGGGGAATGGGAGGTCGGCTCGGAAGATGGGGGGCCTGTGGTCGTGAACAACATGGGCCGGGTCGGCGATCTTTGACGGGGTCAATAGGAGGGGGCGCCTCGCGAGTCGCAACCTGATCGGAAAGCTCGTGCACGGTCTCGCTCGATAAGTGAACCTATCCCCTAAGCTCCCCAACTAGTTCCTCAATGGTATCGACTCGATGTGTCAACCGCGTGTGTGGATCCGTGGAGGGTTCGAGAAGCTCGAGGGTGGGGATCGACATACGGGAGCCTCCGGGTCATAAACGGTACCAGTACGGGTACGCATGCAAATAGGACCTAGACTCTCAATGGGTGCTAGACCAATGTCCTAACTCAACCCGCTCTGATACCAAACTGATGCGGGACCGACTGGGCAACAAGCTAATAGCTAGCTATGAAGGCCTAGCGACGCGTTGACTTTGCAATTGACTAGCTAAGAAGACACCTCGGTAGACAATTATATCAAGTTTATCCAGCCCGAGAAGCGATCCCAATCTAGAGAAAGGATCGGATACCAAGTGGGGTACCGAGATAGGACACCGCCGACTACCGATGTAACCGATCTAACTAGTGCGGGACGGGAGCTCCACTCGCGTCGGACACGATCGAATGAAAGTAGCTAGGAGACCTAGCGTCTCGCGACACGGCAATCAAAGTATAATAAACGAGCAAGTAACCTCGGTTAAGAAATCATACCTCCACGCCTAAGCGTGGGATGTCGACCACCGTCAAAGTCCTCCACGCGGCTAGTTGCAGCACATGTCATCTGCCAACGATCATAACGCTGCCTTCCCGCTCCTTACGGAACATTTACCGAGTTGCCCGATTCACCGGGCTGTCCGCCACGCGATGAAGAACCTGTCGAACAACTGTGGCTGCGGCTGGAGGGAGTGCTGGAGGGAGGAGGGCGGCTGCAGGAAGGGGAAATGGTGTTGGTGATTGGTCCGTCGGAGGAATGGGAGAAGTGGGGTGAGGGGCTGCCGCGAGCAGGGCGTACAGCCCCTGGAAAAGGGGCTGGACAGGGTTGGGTGTCAGCGGGACTGAGGAGGGCTAAGGGGGGGGGGGAAGGAGCAGGTCCGGACGGACCTATTTGGAAGGCCTGATGTGAGGGGAGGAGCTGGCGGAGGAGGAAGAACCGCCGGGTGATTTCCGGTTCTGGTTCGCCGAATAGGGGGAAATCGGATACCGAAGAAGAAGGGGAGGGGCACGCAGGGTTGTGGGGTGTGCAGGGGGGAAGAATAGGTCCGGACAGACCTGGTTGGAAGGCTAAGATCGCAGGAGGGGTTCCGAGGCGGCTGGAACCGCCGGGAACCCTTACGGTTTTGGCCGCTAGGAAGAGAGGAAGAGACTGGGGGGGGGGTGTATAAGCTCTTACCGGAGATGAAAGGGGTGAAGGAGGGGCCGTCTCCACCCAAGGGAGAGGTGGTGAGCACCGAGGAGGCCCCGATGCCGCCCTGAGGAGCTGCGAAGGCTGGCTTCCGCCCCCCCAGCGGGTGGGCGTCCGTCGCGCGCGGGAGAGAGAGGAGTCGGGAGGAGGAGGGTGAAGAAAATCACAAGTTTGCCATCTCAAATCTTCATTCATTCCATCATGATATGAACATACAAGTGTAAGAATATATAACCCAAGCCCATTACAAGTATACCCCAAAAGACACCTATTTTCCAAATACCCCCAACTCTAAGTGTAAGGTGTGTACATCCAAAACATATAAAGATCCCCAAAATACATACAAAATGTGTCCCAAAAAACCCAAAATGAAGTGTGTGCTACACAAAATAAACAAAAATAGCACCTAATCATCAATCCAAAGTGACACAACTGGTCGTCGACGCCGTCGGTAAACAAGGGCGGGGTCGAACCGGTCTCGACCGCGGGTGTCCTCACCACCTTTTCTTCTCATACCATACAACCATACCCCCGACATGCCTATATCATACCACGCATGGCCTAGGATATGCCTACGTCCACCCCCTTTCTTCTCATACTGGCTGTGGCCTCCCACATGCATATATTCAAACTATTTTCATGGTCCCCCGACATGCCTATATCCAATCTGCCTTAGACACACCTATCCTCAGACAGTCAGACATCATGCAGGTCACCAAATTCTTATGTTTGAACCCCCTTTAAATGGTCAAAACAGTGGCCAATACCCTCTAAACAGGCCTTTGAAACTCCCGGTTGCAACCCTCTGTTTTAGCTCCAATCCAATCCAGTCTCAGCCATATAGAGGTCCAAAATCCTCTGTTGCAGATTTCATGTAGGTCACCAAATCCCTATGTTGGAACCCCCTTTAAATGGTCAAAACGGTCGCCAATACCCTCCCCCCCTCTAAACAAGCCTCTGAAACTCCCGGTTGTAGCCCCCTGTTTCAGCTCCAATCCAATCCTGTCCAAAATCTCCTGTTTCAGCTCATAACAATCCGACAAGATGGATCATGAACAGTCCTCTGTGCCAGCAGTCAGGAAGTATGTTGGAAGTCATCCAGCTGGTCGGACCAGCCAGTCATTGCAGGTCAGAAATCTGACCAGAACAAGAGCAGCAACATCAAGCATGTGCCAGTCCAATCAATGGACAGCAAGGCCGACAACAGCCTATAAGGCATAAAACCAATGCTGACAACAGGGCATCAAGGCCCGATGAAGACTGAACCAGCCGGCAAGGCCTAAAACTGATGACAATCGGTCTTTAAGGCCAATGAAAAACAAATAATCTAACTTAAACATGCTGAAATAAAAAATATTAAGAGGCTAAGCCTATTTTGCTAGGCTCTCTCATAATTTTGGTTAGTCACAAGGACAAGCCCCCAGTTGTGTAATCCCAGATGAACACATGGGCACGCCCCGTGGTATACCGATCCTGGACGAGTAGGGGGGCACGTTCTCACTCAACACCGATCCTTCCCCCCGAAGTAGGGAGTATCAAACTCTATCAACTAAGAGAGGTAATATTCACTTAGTTAAGAGGAGGTCATGCATGTCGTCTTGTTAAACCGACATTTGGATTAAGTGAGGATACAGAGGAAGGATATCTCATACCCATCAAGAGTTAGGGAATGACATCATTTCAAAGTTCACCAAATGGGAATTATGGCTCCTTCTCACATGCTTATGTAACATGCACCGTGCAATATATTTCATACCATATTTTCATAATCTTAAGGTTAAGGGCAAAGCCGAGCATGGGTTTCCATGCCGTCGTACCTAATTGATATGGTTTATGCTTTGGATAAACCCTCTATTGTCTATCAAAGACTAAGTTTCTATCCTAATCTAGCCAGTGAGAGCTATGGCTTGTATGGCTTCCCTATACACAAAATTTATGTCAATCAACGATAACTTCTATGTTCAATGCCATGTGCGGTGATATAGGGAGTTCTGATAGTTCTATGAACTCGATAGATGCAAACCAAGAAAAGAAGAAACTAAAATGCACACTTCTAACATCTAATAAATCTGCAAACCCAAGATTACCATAAAACCAGAACGTGAAGAGAATCTGATAACCATAAATCAGGAAGCTGGTGTCTGAAAACTTCAATGAACCAGGAAATTCAGCAAAACTGGAAGAACTACAAAAACAATCTCGATTTGACAGTTTCTGCAAAGTTCAGTAATCCAAAAACTTGGGATATCTGAAATTTATAAAAGCCATCGAGACAGGAAGTCTGAGAATCCATGTTGTGCTGAAAAATCCGCAAGATGCAAAGATAGCAGAAATCTGAAACACGTCCAGAAAACAAAAAAAAATCAGACTTATAAAAACTGCTAATTTGACGATTCTGCGGTAGCCAGAATTCTGAGAAACGTAAAAGGGGTCTGAAATCTGATGATTCCAAAAGCTTAAAAATCTGAAAAGCTCCTAGGGATCAGACATCAAAGAAGTTGGAAAGCCTGAGAATTCTTTGAAATGAGTGAATCTGAAATTGCAAAATCATTGAACCATTGAAGTCCCGAAAGTGTCAATCTGAAAATCTTTGTGAAGGGCTGAAATCTGTATGTTCGGAACCTGAACTCGGTCTCAAACTGAAAAATGCCAGATTTATAAATCTTAAATGCCCGATTTCAAATCTGAAATATTAATTCCCAAAGCTCAAATGCTTCAAATCTGAAATTTGAAATTCAGATTAAAAGTTCCTAAATCTGAAACATGGAATGACAATGTGAAACCGAACTCCATAGCTTCCAAATCTGCAATGTGTAGCTTGAGATTTCAAATTTTAAAAAAATGCTCAAACATGAAACTGAGGTCAGGATCCTTAAATCTGAAAAGTAGATCAATAAACTCTTTAAGTTTGAAAGCCAAATTCAAAACTTGATTCTGAAACTTCAAATTTTAAACCTGAAAGTGAGTAATTCAAATCTCAGACTCTTAAGTCTAAATCTCAGATCTAAAAGGAACAAATCCTTAAATCTAAAAATCTGAAATTGGGATCGAAATCCTAAAACATCAAACCAAAAAATCATAAAAATTTAAATTCTCAAAAGATAATTCAAACGATAGAAAGTCAAAATAAAATCAAGGATAAAAAATCTGAAACATGAAAAACATAAAAAATCAAATCTAGGAATTCACCAAATCTCAATTCAAATTGATCACCAAAAACACATCATATCTGAACAAGGGTCGTGGGATCGGGATCGGAGACCACTGATCTGATCCAGATCGGATCGGATCGGATAGGTCCGGATCGGCCGATCCTCCCGGATTGGTCTGGATCGACCAATTTTTTTATTTTTTTAAATCATAAAATTCTAAAAAAATAAAAAAGATCAGGAAAAATTATAGGAATAAGTAAATAAATAAATAAAAACAAGGGATAGAGTAGTCGCAGATCGACTGCCTCCCACAGTTGGATCGCCACTCCTTATGCTGGATCGTCGGAGGGGGGAGCCCTAGAGGTTGAAGGGGAGGGGGAGGTGAGAATCAGGAGTGGGAAGGGGGAATCGGTCCAATATCTCCCTTATTGTGGGGGATGGGACTAGAAAAAGTCTGGAATCGGGTCCAGAATCTATCCAATTCCGAACATTTCTATGTTTCAGGGCAACCGATTCCTGATTCGATTCTACTGGATCGGTCGATCCTCAACCGATCCAAGTGATTCCGATCGATCCTATTGGAAGTCTAGGCCGGATTGGTAGTTTCGGCCATAATTGGATTGGTGGGGTCTGATTTGATCCAAGAATTGACCGATCCCGATCCGGATTAGCTGATTTTGCAATCCATGGATTCTGGACACAAATTGCAAAATGCACCCGAGCAGGGAACAAATCCCTGGCTCAAAATGTTATTTGTCAGCCAGAGGAATCTTCTCTCACCCAATCTATGATTGAATCATCGAGGAACACATCCTCAACCCCTAATATCTATCTCATCAGCTGTGTGGGGAACTGATTAGTGATTACTGAAGGAATATTCAGGACCCTTTCAAGGGTCAATCCTCCAACGCATGGAAGGTTTGATTTTAAGGTGTCCATAAAAAGATGGTTGTCTTGTCCACCTAAACCCTTGATCGCAGAATCGGTGGAATCGGTCCGATTCCGACCGATTCCAGAGTCGGATCGGTGGATTCCATGCGGAAGGACCGATTCCGGGAAGAATTCCGCGGAATTGGTCGGAATTGCTTGGAATCGATCGGAATCAATCCGATTACATCGATTCCTTGTGGAATCGGTCGATCCGACCGATTCTGTCGGAAGTCCGGCTCAACTGGACCGGTTCGATTCCCGGTTCGATTCTGGACCGGGAATCGAACCGATTCTGGCCCTTTTAGGGCCGGAATCGACCCGCGGCGGTCAATTCGGTCGATCCCGCGGCGGCAGAAGGGAGATCCGGCGATTCCCAGGTGATTCCGGTGATTCCGGCATGGATCCCAGCTCCCAACATCGATTCCGGACCGATTCCAGCGATTCCAGCAAGGATTCCAGCGATTCCGACGGCGATTCCGACGATTCCAAGCAACGTCTTCAAGGGATTCCGCCGATCCAAGCTCGGATCGGCCTCAAATCAACCTCTTCTTCGATCTTTATAAGGTTTTTGGCAAGATTTCTTCGCCGAAAACTTCGTAAGTCCATTCTTACGCATTTCCGACGAGTCCGAGCGTCGTTAAACGTTGTGATTTCCGACCGAACAAATCCGTCCAAGTTTTGAACTATCCGTTTAAATCCATTTTGCACGGGAAAAATTCCGGATATCCCGTACGTCTATTTTTACACGTTTCCGACGACTCCGAGCAGAGTTAAACTCGGTGATTTTCATAGTTGTCAAGGCGACAAGGCGCCCAAGGTGTTGAAGGGTACCGATTCCGCTTAGGCGACAAGGCGGCCGCCTAGGCGGTCAAGGCGGTATTAAAGGAAGGCTGAGTCGGGAGGTTGTTATATATAAAAAAAACATAAATATAATTATATTTGTTATGTTATAATTGAATATGAGTGTTTTATCAATGCACATAAGTAAATATGATGTGTGTGTGAAAGAGAAGAAAGTTAAATAAATATTTATAAAATTTAAGTATATAACTCATTTATGATTATAAAATTTATATATGTGCAATAGTATAAGTGATGGTAAAATATTGTTATAATATTATTAAATGGGGGGCGCAGAGTAGTCGCGGATCGACCTGATGGTAATAGTATAAGTGAGACAAAGAGAGAGAGAGGAAAGAGTTGAAAAAGAACTTAATTAAGTATATAATATATGTTTATAATCATAAATCTTAAATATGAATGATAGTATAAGTGATAATACAATATATTAATATATTCAAACTATCATTAAATAAGTGTCCCTTGTGAGGGGTATCAAGGAGAAAAATCCCTCAAAATCTTTTTTTAATGATGTAAAAATACCCAAGGCGCCTTGCTTGGGCGCCTAGGCTGGCGCCTTGGGCGCCTTGGCGGGCGCCTTGGGCGCCTTTTTGGCCCCAGACAAGGCGCCCTGGCAAGGCGCCCTTGGAAAGGCGCCTTGCCGCCTAGGCGGCGCCTAGGCACCGCCTAGGCGGGCGCCTTGACAACTATGGTGATTTTTGATCGAACATCTCCGCTCAAGTTGTTTGAACATCGATTGGATGTTCCTTGTACGGGAAAAATTTCGGATACCCCGTACGTTAATTTACGACCATTTCCGGTAAATACGTAACCCTTTAAACATACCGAATGGTGTGTTACTTGGGCTGTCTGCTTCCCGAACAACGTCTAAAGCAATTTTGATGTTATCTAATCATTTTTAGTGCATTGTTTACAATTTTTGCAGATATAAGCAATGGCCGATCAAGGTGATGCAGCACCAGCACGTGCTTCCGACGTGGGTTGGGAACACGGGCACATGGTAGACCCAGTCAGAAAGAGGGTACAATGCAAATGGTGTGGGAAGGAGATGAACGAGGGGTGTTCCGACTGAAACAACATATTGCCGGAACAGGTGGAAATGTCAAGAAATGTGACAAGGTGCCCAGGGAGAAGAGTGAGGAGATGAGAGGCTACACGACAGGTAGAGCCTCTCAACGGGATGTTAGGATCGAGCAGAGGGAGGAGTTGCACGACGAGCTACTCCAGAGGAGGAGGGACCGCGATTTGCCTACCTCGAAAGGGAAAGGCAAGGGGAAGGCACCAGCTGAGCCGGAGCCAGAGAGTGAGGAGTCCACAGACTCCGAGCTGAGACGTGCTAGGCACGCTAGCAGCCGTGCATTTGCTGAGGAGGAGGACAGGAGGAGGGGAGCAGGAGGGTCTGGGTACAGAGTTGACCCAGCTTTGGGCCGATCAGCATCGGCTCGTCCTACCCGGGACCGAGAGCCTGACCCCAGGAGACAGGAGCCATACCGCCGTTCTACTTCTACCAGCACTCGATTTACACCGAGTGACGAGTATTTATTTAGGAAACGAGTGCCGGGTCAGATGGGGATTAAACAGGCAATGAAAGGGGTGAAGGCAACAGGAACGGCTGCAAAGAGAGTCGTTCGTCACATTGTGAAGTGGTTTTTACATGCATGTATCACTTTTTAAATTAAAATTGACATTATGTGTGTTTTATTTACTTAAACTTAATTTTACCCTGATCCATATTTTTTTTAACTTGATGTAGGCATCCCAGCACATGCGGCCACCAGCCCCTACTTCCAGACGATGGTGGATGCCGTGGGTGAGGCTGGACCGGGTTTGCAAGCCCCGGGCAGCCGACATATATACGGCGTTGGGCTTGATGAGGAGGTCCAGGAGTTGAAGGAGTGGATGGATGATTTTAAGTTGGTGTTGAAGGAGAGGGGTTGCACAATTATGTGCGATGGGTGGACAGGTATCACCAAGAGGAGTATGATAAACTTCTTGGTGTACTGTTTTGAGGGGACAACATTCTTGAAGTCGGTAGATGCTTCTGGGAAGATAAAAAATGCCGACTTCCTTTTTTCTTTGATGGATGCGGTGGTGGAGGAGATCGGGGAGAACAATGTGGTTTAGGTTGTCACTGACAACGAACCTTCATATAAGGCGGCTGGGAGAAAGTTGGTGGAGGAGAGGAAGCACATGTTCTGAGTGCCCTGTGCGGCACATTCCATTGATCTCATATTAGAGGACATAGGCAAGGAGGAGAGTGTATCCACCCTTGTCAGGCAGGTGCAGACGATCACGTCATTTATTTATTCGCATCCCCGCCTGCTACATATCATGAGATCACACACAGGAGGGCACGATCTTGTTAGGCCTGGTCCGACTCGATTTGCTACGAATTTCATTGCGTTGGAGAGTCTACACCGGCACAGGCATGCATTGGTCAGGTTCACACCGTCCGAGGAGTATAATAACTATATGGTGGACAACCTGAATGACAAACAAGATCAGCTGGAAATTCTTGTCAGGTCTGAGAAGCAGATCACTGACAAGAGGTTCTGGGAGAGGATTGCCTACTACTTGGCAATCATTGAGCCACTGGTAGTTGTCTTGAGGTTGGTAGACTCAGATGACAGGGACCAGATGGGCACGTTGTACGATGCCATGGACCGGGCGAAGCTGAAAATAAAAGAAAAAAATCACAGAGGTTACAAAAAGTGGTGGAAGATCATAGATGACCGATGGGACAAGACCTTGCACCACGATGTCCACGTCTTTAAGTAACTTGGTTAAAAAAATATTTTCTTTGAATAATTGTCTTATTCTTATTCATAATGTTATCTAATAAAATCTTGCAGATATTTTTTGAACCCCCGCATCCAATATGGATGACAGGTGGTGAACGACAACGAGGTGATGCGGGGTACACTTGCTGTTATTCAGCGTCTGTGCCGATCTCAGCAGGACAGGATAGAGGCTGAGATAGAAGTAAGTTAGAGTTCATTCAATACCTTTGAGTAACCTTACCAGGCAACTAATGTTTTTTTTTATAAATTTTTCAGATGCAGAAGTATAAGATAGGATCGGCGTATACTCAGATGCTGATCTGAAATATTCAGATGACAAAGTGTCACCTGGTATACTAATAGCTTGATGAAGATTTTATTTTCTTTTCATATAAGTTATGGAAGATGATGGGTTAATTGTTTACCTTTTCTCTTCTTCTTTTTTTCTTGCAGCTGAGTGGTGGGTTTAGGTGAACACCAGGAGTGGATGGAATCCACTTGCTGCCATTGGTATCAGGATACTCAGCCAGAGCACCATTTCCTCCCATTGTGAGAGGAACTGGAGTACATTCAACCTGATACATACAAAAAGGAGGAACAGGTTGACCTCAGACCGGCTGGAGAAGCTGGTCTTCTGTCATTACAACATGAGGCTGCGCATCAAGAATATCAAGGATCGACAGAAGATCAGTGAGGAGCGATTTACACGATTCGCAGGTGGTCCATACGAGTAGAGGCATACCTCCGCCACACCACCACCCGAGGAGGTGGACATGGATCATATATTCCAAGAGGAGCATGCACTTGCCTCCTGGATAGAGGAGAGGGCAGCCAGGGATCATGCAGCTGAGTTTGATCCCGATGACCGTGCTGGGCTGAAGGAGAGTTGGATGGTGTTGAAGCCGAGGAGGATGCTCCAGCTCCACCTCCACCTACTTCTCGTGCTCGAGCGGGGGCCTTCTACCGCCCAAAGGCGGTTATGGAGCGACCGTAGCTTTTTGGCCCGGCTCCCCGCGAAAACAAAAAAGACTGCATGAAAAATGGGTGGATTTGCAAAGTTTAAAAAAGCTTTGGGTTCTAGTACTTCAGAGATGGCTGAAGAGGTAAAGAGAAGGAAGCTAGAGGTCACGCGTCCTGTGAGCCCAGATGACAGCACGCAGGCTCCTTCTCACTCCTCAGTTGATGATGGCGAGGAGTGCATACCAGCGACGCAGCCATCAGCAGCAGCCCAGTCTCCTGATCAACGGTATCCAAAGTCGTATTACACGCTGGATGAGCAGTCACCTGATTCTTATATTATGCAGCCACAGTATCCAGCATTTGGGCATGCTGAGCAGCAGTTGATTACACCACCAGCTCCACCATCCTCTGCTTACGTCCCGGTCGTCCCGCAGTCCGATCCATACGATCTTGATAGCATGGCATCGGCACTATTTGCATATGGATATGGTCCCGAACAGTATACAAGGGAGGAGCGTCAACAGCAGGGAGAGGAGGAAGACCAGTATCTATATCCTAGATTCCTGTAGTAGATTGGTATGATGTAAATTTTTATTTTTTTTAATTTTCATGATGTATCAACTCTTTGGTTTTTGAATCAATAGAATATGTACTTAACTTCAACTTCAAGTGGAGTTCACTGTTCATTAGTAATTATTCGATGTGGTATTGTGGATGAATGCTAATCTTATTTTTTAAATTTTTTCTAACTCATTTCCTATTTTTTATAATTTTTTCTGATTTTTTTGATTTTTTTGACTGAATTTTTTTTTAAAAAAAACCGATCCAGAATTGATTCCCTTCCCAGGAATCGACTGATTCCGGCCGATTCCTGGAATCGGAATCGGAATCGGTCCCAACCGATTCCGATTTCGATTTCGATTCCGGAATCTTTGACCTAAACATGTTTACAGGGGGCAATCCTCCTACACATGAAGCATTCAAATGTTTACGCGGGGGGGGGGGGGTCTCCACAAAAATTGTTTAGCCTAGAAGGTCGATGCTCAATCAGCTCACTCTCACATATATTAGGACATGTTCCCAACATTCAACTAATGAAGACTTATAAGGAAACCGGGAGCTTGAGGCGCTCATCTCGTATCACCTTTCCATTGATCTCATCCTCAATTTGTCATGATCGTTAGTTGCAATGCACACTTAAATGTTTCATGGCTTGAGAGAAGCATCAATGCTTTAAACAATAAAAAAGGTTAATCAAGATTGAATGGGTTGGGAGTCGCGGTTGGGACCCAATTTATCACAATTTTTTTAAATAAAAAATGGTTTAAAAATCATAAAAATGTCAAAAAATTCCAAAAATATCGAAAAGGTAATATTATTTAAAAAATAAGTCATTTATTTTATTTCAATTTTACATGATTTACATTTTCTATATAACTTATGTACTGTCATCATGACATTTGAGTTGAGTACATATTATGATATAAATAAATGTGACGATTATACTCGTCCCTTCTTCGGACAATTATCCTAACATTAGATCCCTAAGAATCATTATAACTATCATAGTCATAGGTGGATTAGATCGAAGGGTCTGATAAATCAATATAATTCATTCTAAAAATTATTACATTAAGTAAACAAAGATACTAACTTACAATAAGAGAAAGATAAATAAATTTAATGAAATTTAAGACTTTAACTGAGTGTTAGCAAAGTAAAACAAAGTGTTAGATGAGGAAATTAGTTCATTAAATAACTAATTAACTAATTAAATAATTAAGCTAAAATACTTAAAGAGTGAGAGCACAAGAGTGAGATGTAGGGAGGAGAGGTGAGGAGAAGTGAGCCCCCTTGGGGGTCTTAAATAGGTCCCCAAGGCTCCGTTCGCCACCCGGCCGGCACAGACCCCCGGGAAGGGGGTCCCGGCCTCCTTTCACCGTTACGGCAAGAGACAGAAAGGAGGGTGACCTGGCTGCGAGAAGCCGGGGGTGGGAAGCAGTGGAAAGCTGGCGGCGCAGCAGTGCCGTGCAGCGCCGGACTCGTCGGCCGAGCTATGCTATGCCAAGAGTTTTAATATAATATTGATGTTCTTCGTCTTCTGGCGGAGTGAAACACCATCGCCTTCTTGACTGTTGCAAGCCAGGTCACACAACCCCACGACCCGGCTAAAGGGTCAGCCCTATAGGGTCACAGTTGGGTCGGTCGCAAGAAACATGGTTCGCCGGGTCGGCGACCCGGCCGGTTTCCGGGCCGACCGGCCCGGAAACGACCCCGCCGGGCCGACTCCAAGCCGGCCCGACGGGGGGTCGCGCGACCCAGCTTTGGGTCGCGCGACCCGTCGGCCGGGTCGCCCGACACCGGGGCGACCCGACCGATGTCAATTTTTTTATATTATTATTATATACTTAAAATTTTTTCTTCTCCCTCCCCGTTACCACCATTAAACAAATGATAATAATATAAAAAAATAATTATTGTCGATCGGTCGATCCGCGACTACTCTGCGCCGCATTTAATAATAATATAACAATAATTCATTGTCATTTATATCATCACATATATGGCAGATTTTTAATCATAAATATATGTTATATACTTACATTTTATAAAGATTTATTTTAACTCTTTTCTCTTTCACACACACATCAAATTTGTCAAAAATAATTATTTTTTGAGTGTTCCATTTATTGATTGTACAATAATATTTTACTATCATTTATATTATTACGTATAGTTAAAATTTATAATTCTAAATATACGATACATCTTAAAAATTATAAATTTATTTGTTAAGTATCTTTACCTTCTCACTTAAGATTAACTCTTTCCCAACATATATTAATACAACATAATCACACAAAAAAATCATATTCACTTGTATACATAGATAAACACTCATATTCAATTATAATATAAAATATATAATTATATTTATATATATATTTTATGTATACATAAATATATGACATAAAAAATATTGTTTCTATTTGTTTCTTATTTTTATATAATTTTTTATAATAAAATAAATAAAATCCGACCCCATCCGACCCCGTCCGACCCGGGGTCGCGACCCCGTCCGACTAGGTCGGTTTTGGGGCCGACCGACCCCGGGCCGACCCCCGACCCTGCCTTCCTTGGCAAGAAAAACCAACTAGGTTGGGCCCGAGTCGCGACCTAGGTGCCGACCCAATATTCCATGGCTCAAATGAATTTAGTTGTTCATCCTCGGTGATTGGCTAAAGGAAAAAATAAAATAAAAATCTCCTAAGGTGAAAATCCAATAAGGGCATTTTAGGTGAAAATAGATCACCCTGTTGTACGAAAAATCTACAAAGAAGCATTCAAGACCTGATCCGGAGTAAATTTTGGATCAATTTTCTTTTCTTGGATTGGCCGAATTTGGCATATCTAATTTGGATACGATAAGAATCATCACTAGCCTATCTGAACTATGATTTTGATCCTGCCATCCTTGGCACCTACGCTGTGCATGCAAATCTAGGACAACATCTCAGATTGAAACCTAGAAGGTGCACCATTGGATCGTCTGTGGTTCATCTGTGGCACAGGAAAGAACATACAGCTCTAGTAGCCAGTTACCCCATAGGAGCACAAATCAAGGTAACTGACTTAATTTTTGATCAAGACCCAGAAAGCAGAACAAATAGTTCAACAGCTTTGTCATCTGCTGCAGAGTGCATCCAGTGGCCTTATCATCCAAGTAAGGCTTACTTGCCAAAGCAGGCGATTCAATCTCTAATAGGGATCAGAAAAGCATGTTGATAGTCTGAAAGC
The DNA here is from genome assembly GCA_036172225.1 of Cryptocoryne crispatula var. balansae. Taxonomy (NCBI): domain Eukaryota; kingdom Viridiplantae; phylum Streptophyta; class Magnoliopsida; order Alismatales; family Araceae; genus Cryptocoryne; species Cryptocoryne crispatula. The sequence continues at coordinate 25,549,639 of CM069925.1, forward strand.
TCTAATTAATGACAGTAAAGCAAGAAACTGTTGCCTGATTGCCCAATTAGCGCTTCAGACTAAACTAGCAGTTTAATCTGATCAAACCCCTGAAAATGTTGCTGAGAACCTGGCAGTCGGTGGGAAAGCAAATAAGCCCACTAGCCAAGGTTACTAGTTCCCATCTGGTCGGGACCCTGAAGGAATCATAGTTGGCCTGAAAGGTTATCCTCAGCTAAAAGATACTCTCAATGGTAGACTGCCCTCGCAAGGCCCACAAACTAAAACCCGCTGTCTGATTTTCTGATCATAATCTGAATGATGCCATTGATAAAGTGGCAGCCTGGTTACCAGCCTGAATAATTAGCCTGATTGTCCAGTTTGGGCATGTATGTTTTAGCAAGATATGCACAATATTTGTCGAGTTTTGAAGGGGTCTGGAGATGTTTTGCCAAAAGCCTCATGACATGTAAACGTCAATATAAGGAAAAAAATATTTAATATATGAATATTTAAATAAATAATTATGCAATTCACAAAATATCTAAATGGCAGTTATCAAAACAAAATATGATCAATTATTAATTGTTTAAGTTTTTATATTATAGAATAAAAATAATTAGATTAATTATTTAACAGTATAAAAGAGTAACATTTTGTTTCAACAACATTTTGTATTCAGGACTTATAATTTTTATATACTTGACACTTTTTATTTATATAAACATATTATATCGAAATAAATTCTATAGATTCAACACATATGCTCATAAAAAAAATAAAGCATGTGTGTGTTCTTTTAAAGGAGAAAGAAAGAATTATAATAATTTGTTTGACAAGAAGAGGAAATGCTCTCTCTTTGTTTTCATCATCTTCATTGTATCTTAAAATTTTGAAAATTGAATTCTTTTAATATAATTCAAATTAAAATTTGTCACATTCTCTACGCCTTCTATATTTTTAGTAAAGTTTTCATTAAAAGAGTATCAAAATAATTTTTTGATCTTTCCTTGATATCATCATTTTTGATCAAAAGTTTTTCTTCTTTATCATTGTAATTTAGTTAAGATCTTTAAACCTTCTCTCTCTCATCCTTGTTAATCTGTGAATATCTTTTGTTCCCTGTTTAATTCTAAGTTTTTCATACATATATTTAAAAGTATCATCTCTTTTTCATGGTCTTTGTTGCTTCATTGTTTGCTATCTTGTTCTATAAGTTTCGTTGTTATCACACTTACCAATCTCTCTTATTCTTTATCACTCCTTGCACTTTGTCATTCCATTATCAAGTCTTCTTTTTAGGTGGATCATGTAATTTAGTTTCTTCTTTATCATTGTAATTTAGTTAAGATCTTTAAACCTTCTCTCTCTCATCCTTGTTAATCTGTGAATATCTTTTGTTCCCTGTTTAATTCTAAGTTTTTCATACATATATTTAAAAGTATCATCTCTTTTTCATGGTCTTTGTTGCTTCATTGTTTGCTATCTTGTTCTATAAGTTTCGTTGTTATCACACTTACCAATCTCTCTTATTCTTTATCACTCTTTGCACTTTGTCATTCCATTATCAAGTCTTCTTTTTAGGTGGATCATGTCTTTTAGGCTCTTCAAGTACTTTTTAGCAATCTCTTTAATTTTTATAGCCATGTTCATCTATATAGGATTAACGTCTTCGTTTGACCTCCAATCACTTATCTTAAGAAGTTAATTCTTAAATGTTTGTTGTTTCATCTATTTTAACTCCTATCTTTTTATTCTTGAAGAAACTTTTCTTTTAAATGTGTTTGTTTATATTTTAATCTTAACATCTAAAACTTATCTTAAGTTTCAATCGGAATAACTTTACAATCCTTACAAATAATATGGTTAGACTTTCTTGTGAGAACGAAGTTAGTTTGACTTTTATTTTATTTACTTTTAAATGTTATTAAATAAGATTGTCTTTTAATAAAATAAATATTTGTTAGAATAAGATCTTAAGCTATAGCAAAATCTTGAATATTTTGTTGTTCTTCATTTAAATTTCTATATTCAAAAGTTCAGTGAACTTTATTTATGGCACTTATTTTCAAGTTTCAACATGTCCATTCAGATTTCCAATAAATATATTTTCTTCATTTGGTATATTTTGCACATGGTCATTCATATCCTTCTACAATTTTTCTTTAATCTAACTACTTAATCCAATTTGTGGAGCATACATGCTAAATATATTAATTATCTTTCTTTCTAAAACCAGTTTTACCATAATAATTGTATCTCTTAGTCTTTTTATTGAAACAAGGCGAAATGCACACTAGGTCCGTTTTAGACCAACTGCTTTCATCAAATATCCATTTTCAAAAACACTTTACCATTAGGTCCATGCTTTTCAAAATATCATCACACACACTCCATTTTAGATGAAAAATGTCTTTTTTACCCTCTGGAGGAGCCGGCGGAGGAGGCGGAGGCTGGAGGAGGCGACGGAGGATCCGGCAGAGGCTGGAGGAGCCGCCCCCTCCCTTTCGTCGCGTGCGTCGGGCTGTCTCCCACCCGCTCAGCCACCTCCGCCGTCCGCACCCGCGCCTAGGCCGCCAGCGTCATCATCTTCCCGACGCGTCCTCCTCCGCGTCGCGCCCATCCGCCTCTGCCAGCCGTTTCCGCCCATGGCCTCGCGCGCGACCGGGCCTCGTGCGCGTTGGCACTGCCGTCCTCGGTCGCCGCCTCCGCCAGCCCCTCAGCCGCACGCCACGGCACCGCTCAACCACCGGCCGCCCTCCCGCGCACGAAAACGCATTGCGCACCAATACTGGGCCGCCGTCTTCCAGTGCGTCGCCCGCGCGACCAGCGCCGTGCCGCCTGGCCAAGTATCGCCTCCCCCTTCTTCCCTTCCCTGGTCACTCCGCTTCCCACAGCCGGCCACTCCGCTGCTGGCCACCCTCCTGCGCGCGCATGCGCAACGCCCCGCCGGCCAGCCACCTTGCACGCCAGCGCCTAGCCGTCTGATCCCCCCCGGCGGCGAAGGCTGGAGGAGGTGGCTGAGGAGGAGGCGGAGGAGCCGGCGGAGGCTTGCGATTACGGTGGACGTACGGAGGGGAAGGGTAAAAATGGGATTTGGGGATTGAGAGAGATAAAAATGGATTGGGTGACAATTTTATGGGGTGTCAACGGACTAGAGGGAATGAAAATTGGGTCAACGGACTTTTTGGTAAACTCATTTTCTTAAATGGACCTAAAGGTAATTTTCCCTTGAAACAATTACATCCTTTAATATGTTATGAATAATTATACATACCCCATTTTTATTTCTCTTGTTTCCTGTATATTATAGTTATACCTTGTATATCTATTTCCTATTTCTTTAGGCCCCGTTTGGTACGGGGATAAAAATAAAGAGGATAGAGGTAAGTCACTCCTTATGACTATCTCTATCTCTATTATGTTTGGTTTGAGTTAAAATAGATTTAGAGGGTAACCCTATCCTATGTTTGATATGATAAGGATAAATTTGAGGATAAATATATATTTTTAAACATTTACTTTCATTATCTTATATTGACTTATGTTTTATTTTTTTATAACACATTCATAAATGTCTTCTTAACCAATTTACAGTCATATAAAAATATAATTTGAAAATATAAATAAAGATAAATTTAAAATATACATTTGGAGATATAAATAGGGATAAATTTGAAAATGTAATCTTCAGACCTAGCTAAAGATTTAAAGTTACCATGAATCTAACACAATCTTCATCTAATATGGAGTACCGATTATAAATATTATCTTTTAGTATATGTTAAACTTGAATAAATACATTGTCAAATTACATGAGCCGAGGTCAAATCAAAACAAAAAAAATATATATCTACACAATCGACCTGCAAGTGGTCCTCTTTTAGGTTTTATATTATCAAATAAATAAATTGAACTACGCAAACAAGCAAGTCGTAAAACTATGATTTAGAATTACAACACATAAGAATTTCTTGGTTAGTATTCATTGTCATACAACATTATCTTTGTACAAATAAAACAAAAAAGAATTTTGCATGGACGGAGACTACAAAATACAGCATGACGACCAGACCAACGATCAAAAAAAAAAGAAAAGAAAAGAGACTAGGAAGATTTTTTTCGTGTATATATAGTTGAATGTATACAAATCATCCTAAATAACCTAATTATCTATATATTGACGACTCGTTAACGGTATGTGCAGATATGAGCGCAAGAAAGAAATTTTCTGAATAGACAATTTTATTTGCAAAAGAAGCTCCTCATTAATCAATCCATGGCATCACTAGCGATGCAATCCCACTGCATGTTTGCATATATTCTTCATCTCCGCCATCATAGATTACAGATATCTGATATTGAAAAATGTGCACACAAAAACATCTTGCACTTGTATACTTAACATTGCATGATTATCCTATCAAAAAAGAGAGTGAAAGAAGATTGCAAGAGCAATCGGGTTTCTCACTAAACTCTTCTAAATGTTGCAGTCAATTCACAATGACATTATACAAACAGAGAAGACCTTGAGACCTAGAGACAAAGGAAGGGGTCTCAAGTACAGATCATAGAAAAAAAATATTCAGGCTTCATTCAATATCTTCCATTTTATTGTATCTGTATAATGGGATTGTGTGTCGTTCCTTTTTGACGGAGGAACTACAAAGGAAATTTAGCAAAGGTTGATACAAATCGTTACAAGCAACAATAGCGAGGGAGAAATCCAATCCATTTCTTCACTGACTTATTAAAAGCAAGATCTAGGGCTTCAATCGTTGTGTTCTTAAGAACCTTCCTATCTTGCACGAAGGGTGCTTTCTAGAGACGTCGTGGAGACCGATGTTGTTGATGAAGGAAGAGATCAACTACGAAGGAGGAGAAATCGTCGAGGTCAATGCTGCACATAGTTGCAAGGGTGGAAGAAGCCGATGCCAAAGGAGGAGAGATCATTTGTTGCTTGAAGAGTCATGAGAAAAGTAGGAAACAGAGGTGATGGCCAAGCTTTCCATTGTCTCCCCAAAAGAGTGGACCTAGGGTAAGATATCTCAGACATCCTTAAGATTGACTTATCCATAACTTTATCCCTCTTTTTTGAGTATAAACCAGATTAAGTTAAACCAGATTAACTTTGATTTTATATGTAAAACAAACTGGGGTTTAGGGATAAACCTATTTTATCCCTACTTATCCTTGTACCAAACAAAGCCTTACATTTCTCTCGTGTCCACTTAGTTTCTTGGATATGCATAATATTCATATTCATCCTCTTTATACTATCAATAAGTTTCATAAGTTTTCTCGTAAGAGATCTAATATTATAAGTATATATTCTCTTTATTATTTAAATATTTTCTTTCTTAAATTTCTTTCTATAATAATGTCTTTTTGCTTTTGAGTTTGTTTGAGAATTTATATATTGCTCTCTCTTATGGGCTAACCTCTTTACCCACACCTGTCATCCATTCTTGATGTGAGAACTCTTGCATATTTAACACCACATTAGGGCACTTATGTGGCGTGTTATATGCGGAGAATGTCCTCACCTTTGCTTTATTTTTCATCTCAGCTGGGTTTTGGTGTAATGTGCTGTTAAGTGAGTATGCCGCAATGTTTATATCTTTTGAATCCATATCATGAGATATGAGTTTGTTTTACACTGACTCTCACCTACCACTACCCTCCTCTTTTCTCATACAGTCTTAGGACTGACCATGGCGGAGCTAAATTGAAACAAACTAGAATTTGAAAATATTTATATAATGCATATTACATAACTTGATATAGGGAAACTGTTGTTAGAAAAGTGAAGCAGATTTAGATAGTTGGAGAATAAAAGGATAGGATAAAGTTAAGATTAACTTCGAAGACATGATTCAGTGTGATTTTGAGATTCACACATTTTCAATTGTAGCCCAAAATCGCTGAAAATGGAGATAGAAAATTCTTGTAGCTGACCTTCAAATAATTTGCGATAAAGGCTTCGTCGAGTTGAGTTCATATCTTAACCTACTTTCCCAAACAGAACCTCTTTCAAGGGGGATTCTTTTTGAATTATTTCGATGCAAACTTATTGGATTTTCTGATCCGTTAGGTTATCCGCAAATACAAACCCTCTGAAACCAAACATTGTTCTGTGACTGCTGCAGAGGATTGGTGACTTCTTAGGCTACTCATTTCATAGTCGCTACTGCTTTTCTAAGTGATGTCTTTCTCTTTAGAAGTGTTTAACTAATTAGCCTACCATGTGACTGCCATGAGTATACTAACTGAAAGTGTAGACCCGTCGAAGAAGGCTTCATATTGGTTACAATTTTGATCTATTGCTGCTACAGATGGTTCCCACGCTACAAAAAGTCCGTACTTTGGCGAAGATCTTGTGCGACTTACTAGAGAGCAGAATGCTGCATCTGCTGCAACACGTCAAGGGCAGGAGACCAACCTGGAAGATCAACCTCAAGGTTTTAGAACTATGAGCCTTCTGCCCGAAACTTTCTTATCATTTCTGTTCTGTCGGATTTAGTTCCGTTTCTCAAGTTGGTGTAATGTAATCAAGACGTTGACACCCCATTTTGATATGCTAGGTTCCCTGGATGCTACTGATACGACACCTGCATCAGAAACTGCCACTTCTGAATCTTCGACTAAGGTTGCTGCTCAGACGGATCTGGCCGAGAAGTCTGACAACGAAGGGAGTAAATCATAGAGCTTCGTAGGATGCAAAACACCGTGAGCTGACCGAGTGAGTGGCCCGTTCCTGGATGATCCTGTCGTGCTTGTTTTTGTTTTCTTACAGACATGGCAATTTTTGTTGAGTTTTTTTACGGTCAGGTCTGCATATATGTTCGATTCACAAGGCAAAATTGTATTGCGGTCGAGTGCTCTCCCCTCGAGCATTACCCTGCCAAACTCATTTATGTAGTCCCAAGACATTCTTTTCTTTCCTTTTCTGAAAAGCTAACATCTAACAGCACAAAAAAGAAAGGCTTCGAATGGGGTGTTTTGTTGCATGATAATAGGGTGTTTGGTTGCACGATTAAACTTTTATGCGTTTTTACGTTAAAAAGTTATTTAAAATTTAAACCAGCCAAATATATAAAATTGTTAGCTTTGGAGAGGTGATAACAAAAAAAAATGTTAGTTCACGTAACTAAAGAGTAAAATGAAAGGGGGGTCACAAGGGGAAAAAAAAAGATCTCACCCTTTTTGTCCAATGACAAATCTCTCTTATAACATAAGATCATCACGATTGTCAAACATAATTTTGAACCAATTTTGTTACGAAAAATTTATCATGCAAACAAACATCTCATAAATTGAGTTTTTGTTACAAAAATAAGTTTTTGTAAAAAAATTTGACTAAAAGGGTGCTTGACAATCTTTACAAAAGTATGCTTTTATAGATAACTGTTTCTTGGACAAAATTGTTAGTTATACGTAGGCCTTATTTTGTTTGGCAGGCATCATTAATTTGCTTTCGGATATCTTCGGTCCCATATGGTTAGAGTATGAAAATGATGCTATATCAATTTTAGTATTGATATTATTAAAGAATTAATCGCAAATATCAAAATTGATGTAGGTGAGACTTGTATTACGATTTATATCTTATTTGTACTATATATATATTTTGAGTTCAATATTAATAGTCATACACCTTGTGGCGGTCTATATTTATATAAATTTTAAAATTAATAGTGATGATGCCATTATCAAATAGGCTGTTAGATTTTTTTAATATATAATTCCACGTGTATATATAAAGATTGTTGTGCAACAAAATAGCTACGGAGTGTTTGGTTACATGATAAATTGAGTTTTTGTAATAATTTTATATTTTTGTAATAAAACTTGTTAAAAGGGGTGTTTGACTACCATTACAATTTTACATTTTCAAGATAATTTCTTTCTTAGACAAAAAAGATGATCTCACTTTTTTTTATCTTGTGATCTTCCACTTTGTTTGATTATATATTATACCCACTCTATTTTGTCACAACAACCCTCTAAACATGACAATTTTATGTCATCATCTAGTTCATATTTTATTTTAATACCATTTTTATCACGAAAATATACAAAAATTTATTGTACAACCAAGAACTCTATTAATCCATAAGAAGACTGAAACACCCTATTAGCCTATGAGAAGACTGCTGCTTTAGTTTAAATGGGAGTTATAAAGCTTGTAGGCAGATGGCCTCAAAAAAATTTTACCTTCTTATTGTCCTCCTTTGCCAGTGCCCAACTTGAATTTTACCTCTCAATGCCCTCACGGTTGATACTTTTGTTTGAATCGACTTTGGACCGATTCAATTGGGTGGAACCACCATCAACCTCTACTTCCATGACCATTCGGCAAATATATCTATTGTTTGGTAAAGATATCAATAAAAAATAGCATGAGTTGGCCAAAATTTAAAACTTTCAGTATAGATAAAACATTTCACGTAATACGTAATACAAGAGTTAAATTGTATCAGTTTTGATATTGACATTCTGATCTTTTAAAATATCAATATCAAAATTGGTATCATTTTTGATATTCTAACCAAACAGGGCATAAATGATCAAAATTTTTAAACATTTGGTAAAACATTTGAACTAATGCATTAATATGACGCTTAACTATTCTGTTAGGTACAAATTTAGTTTGAAGATAATTTCTTCTTATTTTTACATAAATTACATTTAGCATGCATGGTCAAAAGACACTACTGACGTAGGCTCATATTGGTACCAATATTAGACATTTATTATTATTGATTTTAAAATTGATATTGATATAAATTATCAAGCGATAGTTTGATTGATAGTATCAATTTCAAAACTTATAGTATAAATGAAGTAAGTTATGTTAAAATGGACACTTGTATGAACTTTGATATTATAACTAGTTTGGTTAGAGTACCTGATATTGATTTCAAGAACATAAACTAACAATATTAAAATTGATACAAGTTAGTTTGTTTGCACTACAAATTTCCAAATTAATATTATTAGTCAAACACCTGTTCAGTGATATCAAAATCAAGTTCAAAATAGATAATGATATAGGTGTCTAATACTGTTATATAATAGGTAGGGTCTTAAATATTATAATATATGCTATAGATCTCTCTCAAGACCTACTTTCCTAAAAACCTTTGGATTCTGTTCTAACGTAGGGTGGACAACTTTATGACCCATTTGATAAGACTTATAGGTATCTCTATCACTATCAATTTTAAAATTGATATTGATAGTAATTACTTAGAAGTGTTTGAT